>CM062942.1:94541511-97088760 GCA_031878705.1 Tapirus indicus | reverse complement strand
TAGCTCGCCTTCCCGCCCAGCCGAAACCCGGAGTCTCCGCTCTGCCACGTCTGCCACCATCCCTCTTTGTTCGGTTCTGACCGCAACCCAAAGGCCTGCGCCTACCGCCTCGCTCGGAGCGCAAGCAGGAGCGACGGGAGACCCCGAAGGAGGGGTGAGCCGCCTGGGGAACGGCGTAGCGCCAAGAGAACGGGGCGCGCATCGTCCGGGACCTGGCCGCGACAAGGGAGGGTGACGCAGGTGCAGCGGATCTCAGGCGGGTTGGGCTTGGGTCCGAGGCCGTCGCGCCACACAGAGCCCGGGGCTCGGGCCCCACGGTATCCCCTACCGCCCATCTCGTGACCTGTGACATAGAGGGTGTCGGTCGGTACGCGCTCGGGACGGTAAGCCGAGAAGGACATCGTCGTCCCCTGGAGTCCCGGGATCCGGGCGCACCTCTCCAACTCCTGCCGGGGAGTAGGCCAGCGCAGCCTACCCACCCCTGGGCCTCCGGGAGCCGTCTGACCCTGGTCCTCCTGTTCCGGGAGGCGCCTGGAACTTCAAGTAGGGCGGTCTACGGCTGCGGGGGTGGGCGCCGCTGTCTGTCGCCCAGGCCCGAAGGGCAACCCGGCGGATCCGGGAGGTCAATACCGCGCCCCGGGGCCAGGGCGACCAGGGAAGAGTGGGCGTCCAAAGCCCTCTTCCCCCCACCCCCGGCCAGAGCCTCTCCCCCAGAGAGCTCTCGGGACGCTGACAGGTGTGAGGGGAAAGGGCAACGGGCCGCAACGGGCCGCAACGGCACGCTTCCGAGAGGTCCGACAGAAAGGGATGGGACGCTCATCCCTGAGGCGCCCTCATGCGGACTCAGGGTTAGGGCGGGGCGGAGGTGAGCAGCCGAGCAGGGCGCACTGCCCCGCCGGGCAGCCCCGACTAGGGTGGGCTGGGCACGTGGGGGTGTGGCGGGGGGCGGGGTGTGTGTGTGTGCCCCGACTAGGGTGGGCTGGGCACGTGGGGGTGTGGCGGGGGGCGGGGGTGTGTGTGTGGGTGTGTGTGTGTGTGTGTGTGTGTGTGTGTGTGTGTGTGTGTGTGTAGCGGAAGGCGCGACCCCGCCCAGAGCTGCTTCCACAAGTGGGCTATTGGGACAGCCGGGGTCTCCACGTCAGCTCGGTGTGTCCGGGACTGGACGCCTCCTTCGTGGCTTTGGCAGACACGCTCCATTGTCGCATTGTCCGCGGATCTGGGGAAAGGGGGCTGGGCCCGCCGCCGAGCTGCCGCCCTCCAACCCGGAGAGCCCTCTTGGCGGGCTCTCCACACCGGTCCCTTGACGACCGGGTCTGAAGCACGCGTGAGACTGACGGCGCAGCCAGCGGCGAGGCCACCCCTTCCCGTTGTCCCGGAGACTCTCACGGGAACCTCGGAGAAGGCGGCCACGAAGCCCAAGTCTGTAAACGCAGCGCCCCGTGGGCGACTGCTCCGCCTGCACTGCAGTCCGGCGAGCACTCGGGACGGACCGAGCCGCCGGAAACCCCGTGAAGTGGCGCCGCGGCTGCCACGTCTCTCTCAGGCACTGCTTCCTCGGCCCAGGCCTCGGAGGAGGGGGCTGCCGCTGCTTCCACACTGGCTCACCCCGTGAGGGCCTGTCCCTTCAGGACCCTGCTGGCGGGAAACCCCCAATCCAGACCGCACCGCTCCCCCCCCCCCGACCCCGCACCACCACCCGTGAGGACTCCACCAGCCTCCCGCCCCCGGCAACCACCTCAAGCCCCCTTGACACTGGGTAGCCGGGCTCCACAACACCCGATCCCCAGAGCTGGACACGGGGACATCTCGGGTCCCGCCTCCGCCAATGGCGGCCACCCTCCTCCGGTGCCCACGCCGGTCTTCGCCTGGGCTGCACCGCGGCCGGGGGGGGGGGGCTTCCGAGTCCCTGGGCCACCGCCTAGGCCGAACCCGCTCCTGCTGCGAGGGGAAGGGGCACGCGGCCAAACGGCCACAGCCCCCTGGCCGGAGCTCTTCCGCCCGCTCCAGCCCTGACCAGAACAGACATGGCGGCCACCAGGCCCCGAGCCTCGGCTTCCTGGGCCCGTGCCCCCAGGCGCCCGGGCCGCGCGCGCCTCGTCCCGGTGCCCGTCTCTGGAGCTGCCACGGCCCGGCGGCCCGTACCCTTCTCCTGCCTGGGACCCCTGACTTCACTCCCGGGCCGCTCCTCCCCAGGAAGCCACGGCGCAGGGCGCCCGGCATCCGCAAACGAGTTCCTCTTGATGGCAGTATTGCACCAGGAATGCCAGCCTGCCCTTCCCCCGGCGTGCTCTCACCTCCGCCCTTTGCGCAGGAAAAAACGCCAACCCGTGCCCCGCCTCCTTCCACCATTGGCGGCTCAGGGACTTGGCGGCTTTTCGGGAGCACTCCCACTTCGGGTGCTCCGCGGAGCAGACCGGTCGTCACCTGTTGGGTCCTCTGGGCCTGCCTTCGTGGTCAGAAAGCAAAGGCTCCTCATCGAGGCACCCAGCGGGGGGGCCTGAACCTGTCCCCGCTAGCCAGATCTTTAGCCCTGGAGGCTGGCGGGAGACCTCCCGAAACGCACAGAGGAGCGCGGGTGCCCAATCCCGGCACCCCCAGCCGGGGCCCGTCCGTCGGGGCGCGTTCTCACCCGGCCAATCTCCCGGGGCACGCAGAGGCCGCACACAAAGGGCGGCGGCCCACGGGCACCGGCAGGGGGGCGGGCAGGAGCGGGGTCAACGTCCCCACGGGCCCCGAGGGACCTGCTCTCCTCCCACGGGGCCCCCAGAGTTTAGGCACGGACGGTGGCACACGCGGGGCAGCCGGGTGCCGCACCGGAGACGCCAAAGCGTCTCGCGCCCGGCCCGGGGTCCATCTCTTGACAGCTGAGCTGCCACCGGAAGGCTCGAGGCGGGAAACGCCTGCCTCGGGGGCTTATGCTGCCTGAAGACTCGCGCGTTCTGGAGCGGAGCCGTGGAGGCCGAGCGCAGGAGGCCCGGGGTCGGCTTGCGCACAAATCGGCCCATAGTGCCCGAGGAACACCTCACCGGCACATCAAGTGCACCTTGAGGACCCGCCTCCGCAGCCCCGGCGAATCCGAAGGGAGAAGCGGGCCCCCCACCCCACCTCCGCCCCGGCCCCGGCCCCACCCCCACCCCCCGCGCGCCAGGAACACACTGGCTGACCAGGTAAAGTGGTCTGAAGACAAGAAGGGAACGCAGGCCGCCTCCCCGGGTTCCGTGCTCACCCTCGCCACGGTCCCCCCCCCAACTACTACCCCCCTTTGGCAATAACCCGCAAAACCCTGCTTGCTCTCCTGTTTGGGGGTGCCGGTGGTGGTGGTAGTCAGCTGGTTTTTAATTCTCTTTCCCGCGGGGCCACCCGTGAACGTGTCGCTCCACAAGTACCACCGAGGCCACGGGAGGCCGTTGGAACACGTTCGCGTGCGCCGAGAAGCATCCAGCGAACTTCGTGAGGGCGCCCCGACCCCCGCCCGCACCTCACGACCCTTGCTACAGACAGGCGCGCGCGCAGCACACACACACACACACACACACACACACACACACACACACACACATAGGGCGGGGAGAAAAGGTAGGTCACAGTTGGATGTCATCCTTTCCGTGCTCAGGAGGGAGCAACCCCAAGTGCCTGTTTAGGTGGATGGCCGACGTCCGTTTCTACCCCAGACTGTGCGCCCCCAGGGCACAGGCGTGTTCCCGTCGTCCGCGCGGACCCCTCTCCCTAGTTTCCTATCGTGTTAGACTCGTCCAACTTCAACCCTTCGAGAACCTTTCCGCTTTTTCCCCTCCAAACCGGACACGCTTCTCCCAAGGACTCAGGCCCGAGGGGCCCACCACCTCATTCTTCCTAGGGCAGGGAGCGTGTATTCCGGCCCACCTCCGAAACGCAGCGCATCCCGCCCTCGGGTCACCTCCTCTGCAGGCTCCTTCCGGTCCCTTCCCACTCTTCAGTCCTACGAACCCTGGCTGAAGGACACCGCCCTGGACACACTCCTCTGCTCACTCGGGAGAGTCGCATCCCCGAGTGCTGGGGGGGAGGGGCAAAGAACACGCCCCGAAAGGGCCCTGGCCTCGGACCCTCGACATGGGAACCGCCAAGCGTTCCCCCAGAGAGACGCGTCCTCCCCAAGACAGCCCGGCCGGGGCCGAGCGGGACGTGGTCCGATTCTCCCGGTCCGGGCTCGCCCTGGGCGCACGTGCCTCTGGGGCCCCCGCGAAGGCAGGTGCATCCGCGCAGCGCGGATGGGCACGCGTGTCCGCCGGCCGCCACTCTCCGGGTTTGCCTGGGCCCTCGCGGTCCCTCCGAAACGCAGAAGGCCTTGGCGGGCTCGGTCCAGAGGGACATTCCGACCTCTCAGCCGCCCGGACTATCCAAGCAGGCTTGACGAAAGAGCTCGCCTTCCCGCCCAGCCGAAACCCGGAGTCTCCGCTCTGCCACGTCTGCCACCATCCCTCTTTGTTCGGTTCTGACCGCAACCCAAAGGCCTGCGCCTACCGCCCGCTCGGAGCGCAAGCAGGAGCGACGGGAGACCCCGAAGGAGGGGTGAGCCGCCTGGGGAACGGCGTAGCGCCAAGAGAACGGGGCGCGCATCGTCCGGGACCTGGCCGCGACAAGGAGGGTGACGCAGGTGCAGCGGATCTCAGGCGGGTTGGGCTTGGGTCCGAGGCCGTCGCGCCACACAGAGCCCGGGCTCGGGCCCCACGGTATCCCCTACCGCCCATCTCGTGACCTGTGACATAGAGGGTGTCGGTCGGTACGCGCTCGGGACCGGTAAGCCGAGAAGGACATCGTCGTCCCCTGGAAGTCCCGGGATCCGGGCGCACCTCTCCAACTCCTGCCGGGAGTAGGCCAGCGCAGCCCTACCCACCCCTGGGCCTCCGGGGCCGTCTGACCCTGGTCCTCCTGTTCCGGAGGCGCCTGGAACTTCAAGTAGGGCGGTCTACGGCTGCGGGGGTGGGCGCCGCTGTCTGTGCCCAGGCCCGAAGGGCACCGGCGGATCCGGGAGGTCAATACCGCGCCCGGGCCAGGGCGACCAGGGAGGTGGGCGTCCAAAGCCTCTTCCCCCACCCCCGGCCAGAGCCTCTTCCCCAAGAGAGCTCTCGGGACGCTGACAGGTGTGAGGGAAAGGGCAACGGGCCGCAACGGGCCGCAACGGCACGCTTCCGAGAGGTCCGACAGAAAGGGATGGGACGCTCATCCCTGAGGCGCCCTCATGCGGACTCAGGGTTAGGGCGGGGCGGAGGTGAGCAGCCGAGCAGGGCGCACTGCCCCGCCGGGCAGCCCCGACTAGGGTGGGCTGGGCACGTGGGGGATGTGGCGGGGGGCGGGGTGTGTGTGTGTGCCCCGACTAGGGTGGGCTGGGCACGTGGGGGTGTGGCGGGGGGCGGGGTGTGTGTGTGGGTGTGTGTGTGTGTGTGTGTGTGTGTGTGTGTGTGTGTGTGTGTGTAGCGGAAGGCGCGACCCGCCCCAGAGCTGCTTCCACAAGTGGGCTATTGGGACAGCCGGGGTCTCCACGTCAGCTCGGTGTGTCCGGGACTGGACGCCTCCTTCGTGGCTTTGGCAGACACGCTCCATTGTCGCATTGTCCGCGGATCTGGGGAAAGGGGGCTGGGCCCGCCGCCGAGCTGCCGCCCTCCAACCCGGCTGAGCCCTCTTGGCGGGCTCTCCACACCGGTCCCTGGACGACCGGGGTCTGAAGCACGCGTGAGACTGAGGCGCAGCAGCGGCGAGGGCCACCCCTTCCCGTTGTCCCGGAGACTCTCACGGGACCTCGGAGAAGGCGGCCCACGAAGCCCAAGTCTGTAAACGCAGCGCCCCTGTGGGCGACTGCTCCGCCTGCACTGCAGTCCGGCGAGCACTCGGGACGGACCGAGCCGCCGGAAACCCCGTGAAGTGGCGCCGCGGCTGCCACGTCTCTCTCAGGCACTGCTTCCTCGGCCAGGCCTCGGAGGAGGGGGCTGCCGCTGCTTCCACACTGGCTCACCCCGTGAGGGCCTGTCCCTTCTGGACCCTGCTGGCGGGAACCCCCAATCCAGACCGCACCGCTCCCCCCCCCCCGACCCCGCACCACCACCCGTGAGGACTCCACCAGCCTCCCGCCCCGGCAACCACCTCAAGCCCCCTTGACACTGGGTAGCCGGGCTCCACAACACCCGATCCCCAGAGCTGGACACGGGGACATCTCGGGTCCCGCCTCCGCCAATGGCGGCCACCCTCCTCCGGTGCCCACGCCGGTCTTCGCCTGGGCTGCACCGCGCCGGGGGGGGGGGGGCTTCCGAGTCCCTGGGCCCGCCTAGGCCGAACCCGCTCCTGCTGCGAGGGGAAGGGGCACGCGGCCAAACGGCCACAGCCCCCTGGCCGGAGCTCCTTCCGCCCGCTCCAGCCCTGACCAGACCAGACATGGCGGCCACCAGGGCCCCGAGCCTCGGCTTCCTGGGCCCGTGCCCCCAGGCGCCCGGGCCGCGCGCGCCTCGTCCCGGTGCCCGTCTCTGGAGCTGCCACGGCCCGGCGTCCCGTCCCTTCTCCTGCCTGGGACCCTGACTTCACTCCCGGGCCGCTCCTCCCCAGGAAGCCACGGCGCAGGGCGCCCGGCATCCGCAAACGAGTTCCTCTTGATGGCAGTATTGCACCAGGAATGCCAGCTGCCCTTCCCCCGGCGTGCTCTCCCTCCGCCCTTTGCGCAGGAAAAAACGCCAACCCCGTGCCCCGCCTCCTTCCACCATGGCGGCTCAGGGACTTGGCGGCTTTTCGGGAGCACTCCCACTTCGGGTGCTCCGCGGAGCAGACCGGTCGTCCCTGTTGGGTCCTCTGGGCCTGCCTTCGTGGTCAGAAAGCAAAGGCTCCTCATCGAGGCACCCAGCGGGGGGGCCTGAACCTGTCCCCGCTAGCCAGATCTTTAGCCCTGGAGGCTGGCGGGAGACCTCCCGAAACGCACAGAGGAGCGCGGGTGCCCAATCCCGGCCACCCCCAGCCGGGGCCCGTCCGTCGGGGCGCGTTCTCACCCGGCCAATCTCCCGGGGCACGCAGAGGCCGCACACAAAGGGCGGCGGCCCACGGGCACCGGCAGGGGGGCGGGCAGGAGCGGGGTCAACGTCCCCACGGGCCCCGAGGGACCTGGCTCTCCTCCCACGGGGCCCCCAGAGTTTAGGCACGGACGGTGGCACACGCGGGGCAGCCGGGTGCCCGCACCGGAGACGCCAAAGCGTCCTCGCGCCCGGCCCGGGGTCCATCTCTTGACAGCTGAGCTGCCACCGGAAGGCTCGAGGCGGGAAACGCCTGCCTCGGGGGGCTTATGCTGCTGAAGACTCGCGCGTTCTGGAGCGGAGCCGTGGAGGCCGAGCGCAGGAGGCCCGGGGTCGGCTTGCGCACAAATCGGCCCATAGTGCCCGAGGAACACCTCACCGGCACATCAAGTGCACCTTGAGGACCCGCCTCCGCAGCCCCGGCGAATCCGAAGGGAGAAGCGGGCCCCCCACCCCACCTCCGCCCCCGGCCCCGGCCCCCACCCCCACCCCCCGCGCGCCAGGAACACACTGGCTGACCAGGTAAAGTGGTCTGAAGACAAGAAGGGAACGCAGGCCGCCTCCCCGGGTTCCGTGCTCACACCTCGCCACGGTCCCCCCCCCAACTACTCCCCCCCTTTGGCAATAACCCGCAAAACCCTGCTTGCTCTCCTGTTTGGGGGTGCCGGTGGTGGTGGTAGTCAGCTGGGTTTTTAATTCTCTTTCCCGCGGGGCCACCCGTGAACGTGTCGCTCCACAAGTACCACCGAGGCCACGGGAGGCCGTTGGAACACGTTCGCGTGCGCCGAGAAGCATCCAGCGAACTTCGTGAGGGCGCCCCGACCCCCGCCCGCACCTCACGACCCTTGCTACAGACAGGCGCGCGCGCGCGCACACACACACACACACACACACACACACACACACACACACACACATAGGGCGGGGAGAAAAGGTAGGTCACAGTTGGATGTCATCCTTTCCGTGCTCAGGAGGGAGCAACCCCAAGTGCCTGTTTAGGTGGATGGCCGACGTCCGTTTCTACCCCAGACTGTGCGCCCCAGGGCACAGGCGTGTTCCCGTCGTCCGCGCGGACCCCTCTCCCTAGTTTCCTATCGTGTTAGACTCGTCCAACTTCAACCCTTCGAGAACCTTTCCGCTTTTTCCCCTCCAAACCGGACACGCTTCTCCCAAGGACTCAGGCCCGAGGGGCCCACCACCTCATTCTTCCTAGGGCAGGGAGCGTGTATTCCGGCCCACCTCCGAAACGCAGCGCATCCCGCCCTCGGGTCACCTCCTCTGCAGGCTCCTTCCGGTCCCTTCCCACTCTTCAGTCCTACGAACCCTGGCTGAAGGACACCGCCCTGGACACACTCCTCTGCTCACTCGGGAGAGTCGCTCCCCGAGTGCTGGGGGGGAGGGGCAAGAACACGCCCCGAAAGGGCCCTGGCCTCGGACCCTCGACATGGGAACCGCCAAGCGTTCCCCAGAGAGACGCGTCCTCCCCAAGACAGCCCGGCCGGGGCCGAGCGGGGACGTGGTCCGATTCTCCCGGTCCGGGCTCGCCCGGGCGCACGTGCCTCTGGGGCCCCCGCGAAGGCAGGTGCATCCGCGCGCGCGAGGGCACGCGTGTCCGCGGCCGCCACTCTCCGGGTTGCCTGGGCCCTCGCGGTCCCTTCCGAAACGCAGAAGGCCTTGGCCGGGCTCGGGTCCAGAGGGACATTCCGGACCCTCTCAGCCGCCCGGACTTCCAAGCAGGCTTACGAAAGAGCTCGCCTTCCCGCCCAGCCGAAACCCGGAGTCTCCGCTCTGCCACGTCTGCCACCATCCCTCTTTGTTCGGTTCTGACCGCAACCCAAAGGCCTGCGCCCTACCGCCCGCTCGGAGCGCAAGCAGGAGCGACGGGAGACCCCGAAGGAGGGGTGAGCCGCCTGGGGAACGGCGTAGCGCCAAGAGAACGGGGCGCGCATCGTCCGGGACCTGGCCGCGACAAGGGAGGGTGACGCAGGTGCAGCGGATCTCAGGCGGGTTGGGCTTGGGTCCGAGGCCGTCGCGCCACACAGAGCCCGGGCTCGGGCCCCACGGTATCCCCTACCGCCCATCTCGTGACCTGTGACATAGAGGGTGTCGGTCGGTACGCGCTCGGGACCGGTAAGCCGAGAAGGACATCGTCGTCCCCTGGAGTCCCGGGATCCGGGCGCACCTCTCCAACTCCTGCCGGGAGTAGGCCAGCGCAGCCCTACCCACCCCTGGGCCTCCGGGGCCGTCTGACCCTGGTCCTCCTGTTCCGGGAGGCGCCTGGAACTTCAAGTAGGGCGGTCTACGGCTGCGGGGGTGGGCGCCGCTGTCTGTGCCCAGGCCCGAAGGGCACCCGGCGGATCCGGGAGGTCAATACCGCGCCCCGGGGCCAGGGCGACCAGGGAGGTGGGCGTCCAAAGCCTCTTCCCCCCACCCCCGGCCAGAGCCTCTTCCCCCAAGAGAGCTCTCGGGACGCTGACAGGTGTGAGGGGAAAGGGCAACGGGCCGCAACGGGCCGCAACGGCACGCTTCCGAGAGGTCCGACAGAAAGGGATGGGACGCTCATCCCTGAGGCGCCCTCATGCGGACTCAGGGTTAGGGCGGGGCGGAGGTGAG
Source organism: Tapirus indicus (assembly GCA_031878705.1). Lineage (NCBI taxonomy): Eukaryota > Metazoa > Chordata > Mammalia > Perissodactyla > Tapiridae > Tapirus > Tapirus indicus. Next base: position 97,079,119 of record CM062942.1, on the reverse strand, counting down.
CAGCCGAGCAGGGCGCACTGCCCCGCCGGGCAGCCCCGACTAGGGTGGGCTGGGCACGTGGGGGTGTGGCGGGGGGCGGGGTGTGTGTGTGTGCCCCGACTAGGGTGGGCTGGGCACGTGGGGGTGTGGCGGGGGGCGGGGTGTGTGTGTGGGTGTGTGTGTGTGTGTGTGTGTGTGTGTGTGTGTGTGTGTGTGTGTAGCGGAAGGCGCGACCCGCCCCAGAGCTGCTTCCACAAGTGGGCTATTGGGACAGCCGGGGTCTCCACGTCAGCTCGGTGTGTCCGGGACTGGACGCCTCCTTCGTGGCTTTGGCAGACACGCTCCATTGTCGCATTGTCCGCGGATCTGGGGAAAGGGGGCTGGGCCCGCCGCCGAGCTGCCGCCCTCCAACCCGGCTGAGCCCTCTTGGCGGGCTCTCCACACCGGTCCCTGGACGACCGGGTCTGAAGCACGCGTGAGACTGAGGCGCAGCAGCGGCGAGGGCCACCCCTTCCCGTTGTCCCGGAGACTCTCACGGGACCTCGGAGAAGGCGGCCCACGAAGCCCAAGTCTGTAAACGCAGCGCCCCGTGGGCGACTGCTCCGCCTGCACTGCAGTCCGGCGAGCACTCGGGACGGACCGAGCCGCCGGAAACCCCGTGAAGTGGCGCCGCGGCTGCCACGTCTCTCTCAGGCACTGCTTCCTCGGCCCAGGCCTCGGAGGAGGGGGCTGCCGCTGCTTCCACACTGGCTCACCCCGTGAGGGCCTGTCCCTTCTGGACCCTGCTGGCGGGAACCCCCAATCCAGACCGCACCGCTCCCCCCCCCCGACCCCGCACCACCACCCGTGAGGACTCCACCAGCCTCCCGCCCCCGGCAACCACCTCAAGCCCCCTTGACACTGGGTAGCCGGGCTCCACAACACCCGATCCCCAGAGCTGGACACGGGGACATCTCGGGTCCCGCCTCCGCCAATGGCGGCCACCCTCCTCCGGTGCCCACGCCGGTCTTCGCCTGGGCTGCACCGCGGCCGGGGGGGGGGGCTTCCGAGTCCCTGGGCCCGCCTAGGCCGAACCCGCTCCTGCTGCGAGGGAAGGGGCACGCGGCAAACGGCCACAGCCCCCTGGCCGGAGCTCCTTCCGCCCGCTCCAGCCCTGACCAGACCAGACATGGCGGCCACCAGGGCCCCGAGCCTCGGCTTCCTGGGCCCGTGCCCCCAGGCGCCCGGGCCGCGCGCGCCTCGTCCCGGTGCCCGTCTCTGGAGCTGCCACGGCCCGGCGGCCCGTCCCTTCTCCTGCCTGGGACCCTGACTTCACTCCCGGGCCGCTCCTCCCCAGGAAGCCACGGCGCAGGGCGCCCGGCATCCGCAAACGAGTTCCTCTTGATGGCAGTATTGCACCAGGAATGCCAGCCTGCCCTTCCCCGGCGTGCTCTCCCTCCGCCCTTTGCGCAGGAAAAAACGCCAACCCGTGCCCCGCCTCCTTCCACCATGGCGGCTCAGGGACTTGGCGGCTTTTCGGGAGCACTCCCACTTCGGGTGCTCCGCGGAGCAGACCGGTCGTCCCTGTTGGGTCCTCTGGGCCTGCCTTCGTGGTCAGAAAGCAAAGGCTCCTCATCGAGGCACCCAGCGGGGGGGCCTGAACCTGTCCCCGCTAGCCAGATCTTTAGCCCTGGAGGCTGGCGGGAGACCTCCCGAAACGCACAGAGGAGCGCGGGTGCCCAATCCCGGCCACCCCCAGCCGGGGCCCGTCCGTCGGGGCGCGTTCTCACCCGGCCAATCTCCCGGGGCACGCAGAGGCCGCACACAAAGGGCGGCGGCCCACGGGCACCGGCAGGGGGGCGGGCAGGAGCGGGGTCAACGTCCCCACGGGCCCCGAGGGACCTGGCTCTCCTCCCACGGGGCCCCCAGAGTTTAGGCACGGACGGTGGCACACGCGGGGCAGCCGGGTGCCCGCACCGGAGACGCCAAAGCGTCCTCGCGCCCGGCCCGGGGTCCATCTCTTGACAGCTGAGCTGCCACCGGAAGGCTCGAGGCGGGAAACGCCTGCCTCGGGGGGCTTATGCTGCTGAAGACTCGCGCGTTCTGGAGCGGAGCCGTGGAGGCCGAGCGCAGGAGGCCCGGGGTCGGCTTGCGCACAAATCGGCCCATAGTGCCCGAGGAACACCTCACCGGCACATCAAGTGCACCTTGAGGACCCGCCTCCGCAGCCCCCGGCGAATCCGAAGGGAGAAGCGGGCCCCCCACCCCACCTCCGCCCCCGGCCCCGGCCCCCACCCCCACCCCCCGCGCGCCAGGAACACACTGGCTGACCAGGTAAAGTGGTCTGAAGACAAGAAGGGAACGCAGGCCGCCTCCCCGGGTTCCGTGCTCACCCTCGCCACGGTCCCCCCCCCAACTACTCCCCCCCTTTGGCAATAACCCGCAAAACCCTGCTTGCTCTCCTGTTTGGGGGTGCCGGTGGTGGTGGTAGTCAGCTGGGTTTTTAATTCTCTTTCCCGCGGGGCCACCCGTGAACGTGTCGCTCCACAAGTACCACCGAGGCCACGGGAGGCCGTTGGAACACGTTCGCGTGCGCCGAGAAGCATCCAGCGAACTTCGTGAGGGCGCCCCGACCCCCGCCCGCACCTCACGACCCTTGCTACAGACAGGCGCGCGCGCGCACACACACACACACACACACACACACACACACACACACACACACACAGGGCGGGGAGAAAAGGTAGGTCACAGTTGGATGTCATCCTTTCCGTGCTCAGGAGGGAGCAACCCCAAGTGCCTGTTTAGGTGGATGGCCGACGTCCGTTTCTACCCCAGACTGTGCGCCCCAGGGCACAGGCGTGTTCCCGTCGTCCGCGCGGACCCCTCTCCCTAGTTTCCTATCGTGTTAGACTCGTCCAACTTCAACCCTTCGAGAACCTTTCCGCTTTTTCCCCTCCAAACCGGACACGCTTCTCCAAGGACTCAGGCCGAGGGGCCCACCACCTCATTCTTCCTAGGGCAGGGAGCGTGTATTCCGGCCCACCTCCGAAACGCAGCGCATCCCGCCCTCGGGTCACCTCCTCTGCAGGCTCCTTCCGGTCCCTTCCCACTCTTCAGTCCTACGAACCCTGGCTGAAGGACACCGCCCTGGACACACTCCTCTGCTCACTCGGGAGAGTCGCTCCCCGAGTGCTGGGGGGGAGGGGCAAGAACACGCCCCGAAAGGGCCCTGGCCTCGGACCCTCGACATGGGAACCGCCAAGCGTTCCCCCAGAGAGACGCGTCCTCCCCAAGACAGCCCGGCCGGGGCCGAGCGGGACGTGGTCCGATTCTCCCGGTCCGGGCTCGCCCGGGCGCACGTGCCTCTGGGGCCCCCGCGAAGGCAGGTGCATCCGCGCGCGCGAGGGCACGCGTGTCCGCCGGCCGCCACTCTCCGGGTTGCCTGGGCCCTCGCGGTCCCTTCCGAAACGCAGAAGGCCTTGGCCGGGCTCGGGTCCAGAGGGACATTCCGGACCCTCTCAGCCGCCCGGACTTCCAAGCAGGCTTACGAAAGAGCTCGCCTTCCCGCCCAGCCGAAACCCGGAGTCTCCGCTCTGCCACGTCTGCCACCATCCCTCTTTGTTCGGTTCTGACCGCAACCCAAAGGCCTGCGCCTACCGCCCGCTCGGAGCGCAAGCAGGAGCGACGGGAGACCCCGAAGGAGGGGTGAGCCGCCTGGGGAACGGCGTAGCGCCAAGAGAACGGGGCGCGCATCGTCCGGGACCTGGCCGCGACAAGGGAGGGTGACGCAGGTGCAGCGGATCTCAGGCGGGTTGGGCTTGGGTCCGAGGCCGTCGCGCCACACAGAGCCCGGGCTCGGGCCCCACGGTATCCCCTACCGCCCATCTCGTGACCTGTGACATAGAGGGTGTCGGTCGGTACGCGCTCGGGACCGGTAAGCCGAGAAGGACATCGTCGTCCCCTGGAGTCCCGGGATCCGGGCGCACCTCTCCAACTCCTGCCGGGAGTAGGCCAGCGCAGCCCTACCCACCCCTGGGCCTCCGGGGCCGTCTGACCCTGGTCCTCCTGTTCCGGGAGGCGCCTGGAACTTCAAGTAGGGCGGTCTACGGCTGCGGGGGTGGGCGCCGCTGTCTGTGCCCAGGCCCGAAGGGCACCCGGCGGATCCGGGAGGTCAATACCGCGCCCCGGGGCCAGGGCGACCAGGGAGGTGGGCGTCCAAAGCCTCTTCCCCCCACCCCCGGCCAGAGCCTCTTCCCCCAAGAGAGCTCTCGGGACGCTGACAGGTGTGAGGGGAAAGGGCAACGGGCCGCAACGGGCCGCAACGGCACGCTTCCGAGAGGTCCGACAGAAAGGGATGGGACGCTCATCCCTGAGGCGCCCTCATGCGGACTCAGGGTTAGGGCGGGGCGGAGGTGAGCAGCCGAGCAGGGCGCACTGCCCCGCCGGGCAGCCCCGACTAGGGTGGGCTGGGCACGTGGGGGTGTGGCGGGGGGCGGGGTGTGTGTGTGTGCCCCGACTAGGGTGGGCTGGGCACGTGGGGGTGTGGCGGGGGGCGGGGTGTGTGTGTGGGTGTGTGTGTGTGTGTGTGTGTGTGTGTGTGTGTGTGTGTGTGTGTAGCGGAAGGCGCGACCCGCCCCAGAGCTGCTTCCACAAGTGGGCTATTGGGACAGCCGGGGTCTCCACGTCAGCTCGGTGTGTCCGGGACTGGACGCCTCCTTCGTGGCTTTGGCAGACACGCTCCATTGTCGCATTGTCCGCGGATCTGGGGAAAGGGGGCTGGGCCCGCCGCCGAGCTGCCGCCCTCCAACCCGGCTGAGCCCTCTTGGCGGGCTCTCCACACCGGTCCCTGGACGACCGGGTCTGAAGCACGCGTGAGACTGAGGCGCAGCAGCGGCGAGGGCCACCCCTTCCCGTTGTCCCGGAGACTCTCACGGGACCTCGGAGAAGGCGGCCCACGAAGCCCAAGTCTGTAAACGCAGCGCCCCGTGGGCGACTGCTCCGCCTGCACTGCAGTCCGGCGAGCACTCGGGACGGACCGAGCCGCCGGAAACCCCGTGAAGTGGCGCCGCGGCTGCCACGTCTCTCTCAGGCACTGCTTCCTCGGCCCAGGCCTCGGAGGAGGGGGCTGCCGCTGCTTCCACACTGGCTCACCCCGTGAGGGCCTGTCCCTTCTGGACCCTGCTGGCGGGAACCCCCAATCCAGACCGCACCGCTCCCCCCCCCCCGACCCCGCACCACCACCCGTGAGGACTCCACCAGCCTCCCGCCCCCGGCAACCACCTCAAGCCCCCTTGACACTGGGTAGCCGGGCTCCACAACACCCGATCCCCAGAGCTGGACACGGGGACATCTCGGGTCCCGCCTCCGCCAATGGCGGCCACCCTCCTCCGGTGCCCACGCCGGTCTTCGCCTGGGCTGCACCGCGGCCGGGGGGGGGGGGGCTTCCGAGTCCCTGGGCCCGCCTAGGCCGAACCCGCTCCTGCTGCGAGGGGAAGGGGCACGCGGCCAAACGGCCACAGCCCCCTGGCCGGAGCTCCTTCCGCCCGCTCCAGCCCTGACCAGACCAGACATGGCGGCCACCAGGGCCCCGAGCCTCGGCTTCCTGGGCCCGTGCCCCCAGGCGCCCGGGCCGCGCGCGCCTCGTCCCGGTGCCCGTCTCTGGAGCTGCCACGGCCCGGCGGCCCGTCCCTTCTCCTGCCTGGGACCCTGACTTCACTCCCGGGCCGCTCCTCCCCAGGAAGCCACGGCGCAGGGCGCCCGGCATCCGCAAACGAGTTCCTCTTGATGGCAGTATTGCACCAGGAATGCCAGCCTGCCCTTCCCCCGGCGTGCTCTCCCTCCGCCCTTTGCGCAGGAAAAAACGCCAACCCGTGCCCCGCCTCCTTCCACCATGGCGGCTCAGGGACTTGGCGGCTTTTCGGGAGCACTCCCACTTCGGGTGCTCCGCGGAGCAGACCGGTCGTCCCTGTTGGGTCCTCTGGGCCTGCCTTCGTGGTCAGAAAGCAAAGGCTCCTCATCGAGGCACCCAGCGGGGGGGCCTGAACCTGTCCCCGCTAGCCAGATCTTTAGCCCTGGAGGCTGGCGGGAGACCTCCCGAAACGCACAGAGGAGCGCGGGTGCCCAATCCCGGCCACCCCCAGCCGGGGCCCGTCCGTCGGGGCGCGTTCTCACCCGGCCAATCTCCCGGGGCACGCAGAGGCCGCACACAAAGGGCGGCGGCCCACGGGCACCGGCAGGGGGGCGGGCAGGAGCGGGGTCAACGTCCCCACGGGCCCCGAGGGACCTGGCTCTCCTCCCACGGGGCCCCCAGAGTTTAGGCACGGACGGTGGCACACGCGGGGCAGCCGGGTGCCCGCACCGGAGACGCCAAAGCGTCCTCGCGCCCGGCCCGGGGTCCATCTCTTGACAGCTGAGCTGCCACCGGAAGGCTCGAGGCGGGAAACGCCTGCCTCGGGGGGCTTATGCTGCTGAAGACTCGCGCGTTCTGGAGCGGAGCCGTGGAGGCCGAGCGCAGGAGGCCCGGGGTCGGCTTGCGCACAAATCGGCCCATAGTGCCCGAGGAACACCTCACCGGCACATCAAGTGCACCTTGAGGACCCGCCTCCGCAGCCCCCGGCGAATCCGAAGGGAGAAGCGGGCCCCCCACCCCACCTCCGCCCCCGGCCCCGGCCCCCACCCCCACCCCCCGCGCGCCAGGAACACACTGGCTGACCAGGTAAAGTGGTCTGAAGACAAGAAGGGAACGCAGGCCGCCTCCCCGGGTTCCGTGCTCACCCTCGCCACGGTCCCCCCCCCAACTACTCCCCCCCTTTGGCAATAACCCGCAAAACCCTGCTTGCTCTCCTGTTTGGGGGTGCCGGTGGTGGTGGTAGTCAGCTGGGTTTTTAATTCTCTTTCCCGCGGGGCCACCCGTGAACGTGTCGCTCCACAAGTACCACCGAGGCCACGGGAGGCCGTTGGAACACGTTCGCGTGCGCCGAGAAGCATCCAGCGAACTTCGTGAGGGCGCCCCGACCCCCGCCCGCACCTCACGACCCTTGCTACAGACAGGCGCGCGCGCGCACACACACACACACACACACACACACACACACACACACACACACACACACAGGGCGGGGAGAAAAGGTAGGTCACAGTTGGATGTCATCCTTTCCGTGCTCAGGAGGGAGCAACCCCAAGTGCCTGTTTAGGTGGATGGCCGACGTCCGTTTCTACCCCAGACTGTGCGCCCCAGGGCACAGGCGTGTTCCCGTCGTCCGCGCGGACCCCTCTCCCTAGTTTCCTATCGTGTTAGACTCGTCCAACTTCAACCCTTCGAGAACCTTTCCGCTTTTTCCCCTCCAAACCGGACACGCTTCTCCCAAGGACTCAGGCCCGAGGGGCCCACCACCTCATTCTTCCTAGGGCAGGGAGCGTGTATTCCGGCCCACCTCCGAAACGCAGCGCATCCCGCCCTCGGGTCACCTCCTCTGCAGGCTCCTTCCGGTCCCTTCCCACTCTTCAGTCCTACGAACCCTGGCTGAAGGACACCGCCCTGGACACACTCCTCTGCTCACTCGGGAGAGTCGCTCCCCGAGTGCTGGGGGGGAGGGGCAAGAACACGCCCCGAAAGGGCCCTGGCCTCGGACCCTCGACATGGGAACCGCCAAGCGTTCCCCCAGAGAGACGCGTCCTCCCCAAGACAGCCCGGCCGGGGCCGAGCGGGACGTGGTCCGATTCTCCCGGTCCGGGCTCGCCCGGGCGCACGTGCCTCTGGGGCCCCCGCGAAGGCAGGTGCATCCGCGCGCGCGAGGGCACGCGTGTCCGCCGGCCGCCACTCTCCGGGTTGCCTGGGCCCTCGCGGTCCCTTCCGAAACGCAGAAGGCCTTGGCCGGGCTCGGGTCCAGAGGGACATTCCGGACCCTCTCAGCCGCCCGGACTTCCAAGCAGGCTTACGAAAGAGCTCGCCTTCCCGCCCAGCCGAAACCCGGAGTCTCCGCTCTGCCACGTCTGCCACCATCCCTCTTTGTTCGGTTCTGACCGCAACCCAAAGGCCTGCGCCTACCGCCCGCTCGGAGCGCAAGCAGGAGCGACGGGAGACCCCGAAGGAGGGGTGAGCCGCCTGGGGAACGGCGTAGCGCCAAGAGAACGGGGCGCGCATCGTCCGGGACCTGGCCGCGACAAGGGAGGGTGACGCAGGTGCAGCGGATCTCAGGCGGGTTGGGCTTGGGTCCGAGGCCGTCGCGCCACACAGAGCCCGGGCTCGGGCCCCACGGTATCCCCTACCGCCCATCTCGTGACCTGTGACATAGAGGGTGTCGGTCGGTACGCGCTCGGGACCGGTAAGCCGAGAAGGACATCGTCGTCCCCTGGAGTCCCGGGATCCGGGCGCACCTCTCCAACTCCTGCCGGGAGTAGGCCAGCGCAGCCCTACCCACCCCTGGGCCTCCGGGGCCGTCTGACCCTGGTCCTCCTGTTCCGGGAGGCGCCTGGAACTTCAAGTAGGGCGGTCTACGGCTGCGGGGGTGGGCGCCGCTGTCTGTGCCCAGGCCCGAAGGGCACCCGGCGGATCCGGGAGGTCAATACCGCGCCCCGGGGCCAGGGCGACCAGGGAGGTGGGCGTCCAAAGCCTCTTCCCCCCACCCCCGGCCAGAGCCTCTTCCCCCAAGAGAGCTCTCGGGACGCTGACAGGTGTGAGGGGAAAGGGCAACGGGCCGCAACGGCACGCTTCCGAGAGGTCCGACAGAAAGGGATGGGACGCTCATCCCTGAGGCGCCCTCATGCGGACTCAGGGTTAGGGCGGGGCGGAGGTGAGCAGCCGAGCAGGGCGCACTGCCCCGCCGGGCAGCCCCGACTAGGGTGGGCTGGGCACGTGGGGGTGTGGCGGGGGGCGGGGTGTGTGTGTGTGCCCCGACTAGGGTGGGCTGGGCACGTGGGGGTGTGGCGGGGGGCGGGGTGTGTGTGTGGGTGTGTGTGTGTGTGTGTGTGTGTGTGTGTGTGTGTGTGTGTGTGTAGCGGAAGGCGCGACCCGCCCCAGAGCTGCTTCCACAAGTGGGCTATTGGGACAGCCGGGGTCTCCACGTCAGCTCGGTGTGTCCGGGACTGGACGCCTCCTTCGTGGCTTTGGCAGACACGCTCCATTGTCGCATTGTCCGCGGATCTGGGGAAAGGGGGCTGGGCCCGCCGCCGAGCTGCCGCCCTCCAACCCGGCTGAGCCCTCTTGGCGGGCTCTCCACACCGGTCCCTGGACGACCGGGTCTGAAGCACGCGTGAGACTGAGGCGCAGCAGCGGCGAGGGCCACCCCTTCCCGTTGTCCCGGAGACTCTCACGGGACCTCGGAGAAGGCGGCCCACGAAGCCCAAGTCTGTAAACGCAGCGCCCCGTGGGCGACTGCTCCGCCTGCACTGCAGTCCGGCGAGCACTCGGGACGGACCGAGCCGCCGGAAACCCCGTGAAGTGGCGCCGCGGCTGCCACGTCTCTCTCAGGCACTGCTTCCTCGGCCCAGGCCTCGGAGGAGGGGGCTGCCGCTGCTTCCACACTGGCTCACCCCGTGAGGGCCTGTCCCTTCTGGACCCTGCTGGCGGGAACCCCCAATCCAGACCGCACCGCTCCCCCCCCCCCGACCCCGCACCACCACCCGTGAGGACTCCACCAGCCTCCCGCCCCCGGCAACCACCTCAAGCCCCCTTGACACTGGGTAGCCGGGCTCCACAACACCCGATCCCCAGAGCTGGACACGGGGACATCTCGGGTCCCGCCTCCGCCAATGGCGGCCACCCTCCTCCGGTGCCCACGCCGGTCTTCGCCTGGGCTGCACCGCGGCCGGGGGGGGGGGGCTTCCGAGTCCCTGGGCCCGCCTAGGCCGAACCCGCTCCTGCTGCGAGGGGAAGGGGCACGCGGCCAAACGGCCACAGCCCCCTGGCCGGAGCTCCTTCCGCCCGCTCCAGCCCTGACCAGACCAGACATGGCGGCCACCAGGGCCCCGAGCCTCGGCTTCCTGGGCCCGTGCCCCCAGGCGCCCGGGCCGCGCGCGCCTCGTCCCGGTGCCCGTCTCTGGAGCTGCCACGGCCCGGCGTCCCGTCCCTTCTCCTGCCTGGGACCCTGACTTCACTCCCGGGCCGCTCCTCCCCAGGAAGCCACGGCGCAGGGCGCCCGGCATCCGCAAACGAGTTCCTCTTGATGGCAGTATTGCACCAGGAATGCCAGCCTGCCCTTCCCCCGGCGTGCTCTCCCTCCGCCCTTTGCGCAGGAAAAAACGCCAACCCGTGCCCCGCCTCCTTCCACCATGGCGGCTCAGGGACTTGGCGGCTTTTCGGGAGCACTCCCACTTCGGGTGCTCCGCGGAGCAGACCGGTCGTCCCTGTTGGGTCCTCTGGGCCTGCCTTCGTGGTCAGAAAGCAAAGGCTCCTCATCGAGGCACCCAGCGGGGGGGCCTGAACCTGTCCCCGCTAGCCAGATCTTTAGCCCTGGAGGCTGGCGGGAGACCTCCCGAAACGCACAGAGGAGCGCGGGTGCCCAATCCCGGCCACCCCCAGCCGGGGCCCGTCCGTCGGGGCGCGTTCTCACCCGGCCAATCTCCCGGGGCACGCAGAGGCCGCACACAAAGGGCGGCGGCCCACGGGCACCGGCAGGGGGGCGGGCAGGAGCGGGGTCAACGTCCCCACGGGCCCCGAGGGACCTGGCTCTCCTCCCACGGGGCCCCCAGAGTTTAGGCACGGACGGTGGCACACGCGGGGCAGCCGGGTGCCCGCACCGGAGACGCCAAAGCGTCCTCGCGCCCGGCCCGGGGTCCATCTCTTGACAGCTGAGCTGCCACCGGAAGGCTCGAGGCGGGAAACGCCTGCCTCGGGGGGCTTATGCTGCTGAAGACTCGCGCGTTCTGGAGCGGAGCCGTGGAGGCCGAGCGCAGGAGGCCCGGGGTCGGCTTGCGCACAAATCGGCCCATAGTGCCCGAGGAACACCTCACCGGCACATCAAGTGCACCTTGAGGACCCGCCTCCGCAGCCCCCGGCGAATCCGAAGGGAGAAGCGGGCCCCCCACCCCACCTCCGCCCCCGGCCCCGGCCCCCACCCCCACCCCCCGCGCGCCAGGAACACACTGGCTGACCAGGTAAAGTGGTCTGAAGACAAGAAGGGAACGCAGGCCGCCTCCCCGGGTTCCGTGCTCACCCTCGCCACGGTCCCCCCCCCCAACTACTCCCCCCCTTTGGCAATAACCCGCAAAACCCTGCTTGCTCTCCTGTTTGGGGGTGCCGGTGGTGGTGGTAGTCAGCTGGGTTTTTAATTCTCTTTCCCGCGGGGCCACCCGTGAACGTGTCGCTCCACAAGTACCACCGAGGCCACGGGAGGCCGTTGGAACACGTTCGCGTGCGCCGAGAAGCATCCAGCGAACTTCGTGAGGGCGCCCCGACCCCCGCCCGCACCTCACGACCCTTGCTACAGACAGGCGCGCGCGCGCACACACACACACACACACACACACACACACACACACACACACACATAGGGCGGGGAGAAAAGGTAGGTCACAGTTGGATGTCATCCTTTCCGTGCTCAGGAGGGAGCAACCCCAAGTGCCTGTTTAGGTGGATGGCCGACGTCCGTTTCTACCCCAGACTGTGCGCCCCAGGGCACAGGCGTGTTCCCGTCGTCCGCGCGGACCCCTCTCCCTAGTTTCCTATCGTGTTAGACTCGTCCAACTTCAACCCTTCGAGAACCTTTCCGCTTTTTCCCCTCCAAACCGGACACGCTTCTCCCAAGGACTCAGGCCCGAGGGGCCCACCACCTCATTCTTCCTAGGGCAGGGAGCGTGTATTCCGGCCCACCTCCGAAACGCAGCGCATCCCGCCCTCGGGTCACCTCCTCTGCAGGCTCCTTCCGGTCCCTTCCCACTCTTCAGTCCTACGAACCCTGGCTGAAGGACACCGCCCTGGACACACTCCTCTGCTCACTCGGGAGAGTCGCTCCCCGAGTGCTGGGGGGGAGGGGCAAGAACACGCCCCGAAAGGGCCCTGGCCTCGGACCCTCGACATGGGAACCGCCAAGCGTTCCCCCAGAGAGACGCGTCCTCCCCAAGACAGCCCGGCCGGGGCCGAGCGGGACGTGGTCCGATTCTCCCGGTCCGGGCTCGCCCGGGCGCACGTGCCTCTGGGGCCCCCGCGAAGGCAGGTGCATCCGCGCGCGCGAGGGCACGCGTGTCCGCCGGCCGCCACTCTCCGGGTTGCCTGGGCCCTCGCGGTCCCTTCCGAAACGCAGAAGGCCTTGGCCGGGCTCGGGTCCAGAGGGACATTCCGGACCCTCTCAGCCGCCCGGACTTCCAAGCAGGCTTACGAAAGAGCTCGCCTTCCCGCCCAGCCGAAACCCGGAGTCTCCGCTCTGCCACGTCTGCCACCATCCCTCTTTGTTCGGTTCTGACCGCAACCCAAAGGCCTGCGCCTACCGCCCGCTCGGAGCGCAAGCAGGAGCGACGGGAGACCCCGAAGGAGGGGTGAGCCGCCTGGGGAACGGCGTAGCGCCAAGAGAACGGGGCGCGCATCGTCCGGGACCTGGCCGCGACAAGGGAGGGTGACGCAGGTGCAGCGGATCTCAGGCGGGTTGGGCTTGGGTCCGAGGCCGTCGCGCCACACAGAGCCCGGGCTCGGGCCCCACGGTATCCCCTACCGCCCATCTCGTGACCTGTGACATAGAGGGTGTCGGTCGGTACGCGCTCGGGACCGGTAAGCCGAGAAGGACATCGTCGTCCCCTGGAGTCCCGGGATCCGGGCGCACCTCTCCAACTCCTGCCGGGAGTAGGCCAGCGCAGCCCTACCCACCCCTGGGCCTCCGGGGCCGTCTGACCCTGGTCCTCCTGTTCCGGGAGGCGCCTGGAACTTCAAGTAGGGCGGTCTACGGCTGCGGGGGTGGGCGCCGCTGTCTGTGCCCAGGCCCGAAGGGCACCCGGCGGATCCGGGAGGTCAATACCGCGCCCCGGGGCCAGGGCGACCAGGGAGGTGGGCGTCCAAAGCCTCTTCCCCCCACCCCCGGCCAGAGCCTCTTCCCCCAAGAGAGCTCTCGGGACGCTGACAGGTGTGAGGGGAAAGGGCAACGGGCCGCAACGGGCCGCAACGGCACGCTTCCGAGAGGTCCGACAGAAAGGGATGGGACGCTCATCCCTGAGGCGCCCTCATGCGGACTCAGGGTTAGGGCGGGGCGGAGGTGAGCAGCCGAGCAGGGCGCACTGCCCCGCCGGGCAGCCCCGACTAGGGTGGGCTGGGCACGTGGGGGTGTGGCGGGGGGCGGGGTGTGTGTGTGTGCCCCGACTAGGGTGGGCTGGGCACGTGGGGGTGTGGCGGGGGGCGGGGTGTGTGTGTGGGTGTGTGTGTGTGTGTGTGTGTGTGTGTGTGTGTGTGTGTGTGTGTAGCGGAAGGCGCGACCCGCCCCAGAGCTGCTTCCACAAGTGGGCTATTGGGACAGCCGGGGTCTCCACGTCAGCTCGGTGTGTCCGGGACTGGACGCCTCCTTCGTGGCTTTGGCAGACACGCTCCATTGTCGCATTGTCCGCGGATCTGGGGAAAGGGGGCTGGGCCCGCCGCCGAGCTGCCGCCCTCCAACCCGGCTGAGCCCTCTTGGCGGGCTCTCCACACCGGTCCCTGGACGACCGGGTCTGAAGCACGCGTGAGACTGAGGCGCAGCAGCGGCGAGGGCCACCCCTTCCCGTTGTCCCGGAGACTCTCACGGGACCTCGGAGAAGGCGGCCCACGAAGCCCAAGTCTGTAAACGCAGCGCCCCGTGGGCGACTGCTCCGCCTGCACTGCAGTCCGGCGAGCACTCGGGACGGACCGAGCCGCCGGAAACCCCGTGAAGTGGCGCCGCGGCTGCCACGTCTCTCTCAGGCACTGCTTCCTCGGCCCAGGCCTCGGAGGAGGGGGCTGCCGCTGCTTCCACACTGGCTCACCCCGTGAGGGCCTGTCCCTTCTGGACCCTGCTGGCGGGAACCCCCAATCCAGACCGCACCGCTCCCCCCCCCCCGACCCCGCACCACCACCCGTGAGGACTCCACCAGCCTCCCGCCCCCGGCAACCACCTCAAGCCCCCTTGACACTGGGTAGCCGGGCTCCACAACACCCGATCCCCAGAGCTGGACACGGGGACATCTCGGGTCCCGCCTCCGCCAATGGCGGCCACCCTCCTCCGGTGCCCACGCCGGTCTTCGCCTGGGCTGCACCGCGGCCGGGGGGGGGGGGCTTCCGAGTCCCTGGGCCCGCCTAGGCCGAACCCGCTCCTGCTGCGAGGGGAAGGGGCACGCGGCCAAACGGCCACAGCCCCCTGGCCGGAGCTCCTTCCGCCCGCTCCAGCCCTGACCAGACCAGACATGGCGGCCACCAGGGCCCCGAGCCTCGGCTTCCTGGGCCCGTGCCCCCAGGCGCCCGGGCCGCGCGCGCCTCGTCCCGGTGCCCGTCTCTGGAGCTGCCACGGCCCGGCGGCCCGTCCCTTCTCCTGCCTGGGACCCTGACTTCACTCCCGGGCCGCTCCTCCCCAGGAAGCCACGGCGCAGGGCGCCCGGCATCCGCAAACGAGTTCCTCTTGATGGCAGTATTGCACCAGGAATGCCAGCCTGCCCTTCCCCCGGCGTGCTCTCCCTCCGCCCTTTGCGCAGGAAAAAACGCCAACCCGTGCCCCGCCTCCTTCCACCATGGCGGCTCAGGGACTTGGCGGCTTTTCGGGAGCACTCCCACTTCGGGTGCTCCGCGGAGCAGACCGGTCGTCCCTGTTGGGTCCTCTGGGCCTGCCTTCGTGGTCAGAAAGCAAAGGCTCCTCATCGAGGCACCCAGCGGGGGGGCCTGAACCTGTCCCCGCTAGCCAGATCTTTAGCCCTGGAGGCTGGCGGGAGACCTCCCGAAACGCACAGAGGAGCGCGGGTGCCCAATCCCGGCCACCCCCAGCCGGGGCCCGTCCGTCGGGGCGCGTTCTCACCCGGCCAATCTCCCGGGGCACGCAGAGGCCGCACACAAAGGGCGGCGGCCCACGGGCACCGGCAGGGGGGCGGGCAGGAGCGGGGTCAACGTCCCCACGGGCCCCGAGGGACCTGGCTCTCCTCCCACGGGGCCCCCAGAGTTTAGGCACGGACGGTGGCACACGCGGGGCAGCCGGGTGCCCGCACCGGAGACGCCAAAGCGTCCTCGCGCCCGGCCCGGGGTCCATCTCTTGACAGCTGAGCTGCCACCGGAAGGCTCGAGGCGGGAAACGCCTGCCTCGGGGGGCTTATGCTGCTGAAGACTCGCGCGTTCTGGAGCGGAGCCGTGGAGGCCGAGCGCAGGAGGCCCGGGGTCGGCTTGCGCACAAATCGGCCCATAGTGCCCGAGGAACACCTCACCGGCACATCAAGTGCACCTTGAGGACCCGCCTCCGCAGCCCCCGGCGAATCCGAAGGGAGAAGCGGGCCCCCCACCCCACCTCCGCCCCCGGCCCCGGCCCCCACCCCCACCCCCCGCGCGCCAGGAACACACTGGCTGACCAGGTAAAGTGGTCTGAAGACAAGAAGGGAACGCAGGCCGCCTCCCCGGGTTCCGTGCTCACCCTCGCCACGGTCCCCCCCCCAACTACTCCCCCCCTTTGGCAATAACCCGCAAAACCCTGCTTGCTCTCCTGTTTGGGGGTGCCGGTGGTGGTGGTAGTCAGCTGGGTTTTTAATTCTCTTTCCCGCGGGGCCACCCGTGAACGTGTCGCTCCACAAGTACCACCGAGGCCACGGGAGGCCGTTGGAACACGTTCGCGTGCGCCGAGAAGCATCCAGCGAACTTCGTGAGGGCGCCCCGACCCCCGCCCGCACCTCACGACCCTTGCTACAGACAGGCGCGCGCGCGCACACACACACACACACACACACACACACACACACACACACACACACAGGGCGGGGAGAAAAGGTAGGTCACAGTTGGATGTCATCCTTTCCGTGCTCAGGAGGGAGCAACCCCAAGTGCCTGTTTAGGTGGATGGCCGACGTCCGTTTCTACCCCAGACTGTGCGCCCCAGGGCACAGGCGTGTTCCCGTCGTCCGCGCGGACCCCTCTCCCTAGTTTCCTATCGTGTTAGACTCGTCCAACTTCAACCCTTCGAGAACCTTTCCGCTTTTTCCCCTCCAAACCGGACACGCTTCTCCCAAGGACTCAGGCCCGAGGGGCCCACCACCTCATTCTTCCTAGGGCAGGGAGCGTGTATTCCGGCCCACCTCCGAAACGCAGCGCATCCCGCCCTCGGGTCACCTCCTCTGCAGGCTCCTTCCGGTCCCTTCCCACTCTTCAGTCCTACGAACCCTGGCTGAAGGACACCGCCCTGGACACACTCCTCTGCTCACTCGGGAGAGTCGCTCCCCGAGTGCTGGGGGGGAGGGGCAAGAACACGCCCCGAAAGGGCCCTGGCCTCGGACCCTCGACATGGGAACCGCCAAGCGTTCCCCCAGAGAGACGCGTCCTCCCCAAGACAGCCCGGCCGGGGCCGAGCGGGACGTGGTCCGATTCTCCCGGTCCGGGCTCGCCCGGGCGCACGTGCCTCTGGGGCCCCCGCGAAGGCAGGTGCATCCGCGCGCGCGAGGGCACGCGTGTCCGCCGGCCGCCACTCTCCGGGTTGCCTGGGCCCTCGCGGTCCCTTCCGAAACGCAGAAGGCCTTGGCCGGGCTCGGGTCCAGAGGGACATTCCGGACCCTCTCAGCCGCCCGGACTTCCAAGCAGGCTTACGAAAGAGCTCGCCTTCCCGCCCAGCCGAAACCCGGAGTCTCCGCTCTGCCACGTCTGCCACCATCCCTCTTTGTTCGGTTCTGACCGCAACCCAAAGGCCTGCGCCTACCGCCCGCTCGGAGCGCAAGCAGGAGCGACGGGAGACCCCGAAGGAGGGGTGAGCCGCCTGGGGAACGGCGTAGCGCCAAGAGAACGGGGCGCGCATCGTCCGGGACCTGGCCGCGACAAGGGAGGGTGA
Organism: Tapirus indicus; assembly: GCA_031878705.1. Classification (NCBI taxonomy): domain Eukaryota; kingdom Metazoa; phylum Chordata; class Mammalia; order Perissodactyla; family Tapiridae; genus Tapirus; species Tapirus indicus. Next base: position 97,062,221 of record CM062942.1, on the reverse strand, counting down.
CGCAGGTGCAGCGGATCTCAGGCGGGTTGGGCTTGGGTCCGAGGCCGTCGCGCCACACAGAGCCCGGGCTCGGGCCCCACGGTATCCCCTACCGCCCATCTCGTGACCTGTGACATAGAGGGTGTCGGTCGGTACGCGCTCGGGACCGGTAAGCCGAGAAGGACATCGTCGTCCCCTGGAGTCCCGGGATCCGGGCGCACCTCTCCAACTCCTGCCGGGAGTAGGCCAGCGCAGCCCTACCCACCCCTGGGCCTCCGGGGCCGTCTGACCCTGGTCCTCCTGTTCCGGGAGGCGCCTGGAACTTCAAGTAGGGCGGTCTACGGCTGCGGGGGTGGGCGCCGCTGTCTGTGCCCAGGCCCGAAGGGCACCCGGCGGATCCGGGAGGTCAATACCGCGCCCCGGGGCCAGGGCGACCAGGGAGGTGGGCGTCCAAAGCCTCTTCCCCCCACCCCCGGCCAGAGCCTCTTCCCCCAAGAGAGCTCTCGGGACGCTGACAGGTGTGAGGGGAAAGGGCAACGGGCCGCAACGGCACGCTTCCGAGAGGTCCGACAGAAAGGGATGGGACGCTCATCCCTGAGGCGCCCTCATGCGGACTCAGGGTTAGGGCGGGGCGGAGGTGAGCAGCCGAGCAGGGCGCACTGCCCCGCCGGGCAGCCCCGACTAGGGTGGGCTGGGCACGTGGGGGTGTGGCGGGGGGCGGGGTGTGTGTGTGTGCCCCGACTAGGGTGGGCTGGGCACGTGGGGGTGTGGCGGGGGGCGGGGTGTGTGTGTGGGTGTGTGTGTGTGTGTGTGTGTGTGTGTGTGTGTGTGTGTGTGTGTAGCGGAAGGCGCGACCCGCCCCAGAGCTGCTTCCACAAGTGGGCTATTGGGACAGCCGGGGTCTCCACGTCAGCTCGGTGTGTCCGGGACTGGACGCCTCCTTCGTGGCTTTGGCAGACACGCTCCATTGTCGCATTGTCCGCGGATCTGGGGAAAGGGGGCTGGGCCCGCCGCCGAGCTGCCGCCCTCCAACCCGGCTGAGCCCTCTTGGCGGGCTCTCCACACCGGTCCCTGGACGACCGGGTCTGAAGCACGCGTGAGACTGAGGCGCAGCAGCGGCGAGGGCCACCCCTTCCCGTTGTCCCGGAGACTCTCACGGGACCTCGGAGAAGGCGGCCCACGAAGCCCAAGTCTGTAAACGCAGCGCCCCGTGGGCGACTGCTCCGCCTGCACTGCAGTCCGGCGAGCACTCGGGACGGACCGAGCCGCCGGAAACCCCGTGAAGTGGCGCCGCGGCTGCCACGTCTCTCTCAGGCACTGCTTCCTCGGCCCAGGCCTCGGAGGAGGGGGCTGCCGCTGCTTCCACACTGGCTCACCCCGTGAGGGCCTGTCCCTTCTGGACCCTGCTGGCGGGAACCCCCAATCCAGACCGCACCGCTCCCCCCCCCCCGACCCCGCACCACCACCCGTGAGGACTCCACCAGCCTCCCGCCCCCGGCAACCACCTCAAGCCCCCTTGACACTGGGTAGCCGGGCTCCACAACACCCGATCCCCAGAGCTGGACACGGGGACATCTCGGGTCCCGCCTCCGCCAATGGCGGCCACCCTCCTCCGGTGCCCACGCCGGTCTTCGCCTGGGCTGCACCGCGGCCGGGGGGGGGGGGCTTCCGAGTCCCTGGGCCCGCCTAGGCCGAACCCGCTCCTGCTGCGAGGGGAAGGGGCACGCGGCCAAACGGCCACAGCCCCCTGGCCGGAGCTCCTTCCGCCCGCTCCAGCCCTGACCAGACCAGACATGGCGGCCACCAGGGCCCCGAGCCTCGGCTTCCTGGGCCCGTGCCCCCAGGCGCCCGGGCCGCGCGCGCCTCGTCCCGGTGCCCGTCTCTGGAGCTGCCACGGCCCGGCGTCCCGTCCCTTCTCCTGCCTGGGACCCTGACTTCACTCCCGGGCCGCTCCTCCCCAGGAAGCCACGGCGCAGGGCGCCCGGCATCCGCAAACGAGTTCCTCTTGATGGCAGTATTGCACCAGGAATGCCAGCCTGCCCTTCCCCCGGCGTGCTCTCCCTCCGCCCTTTGCGCAGGAAAAAACGCCAACCCGTGCCCCGCCTCCTTCCACCATGGCGGCTCAGGGACTTGGCGGCTTTTCGGGAGCACTCCCACTTCGGGTGCTCCGCGGAGCAGACCGGTCGTCCCTGTTGGGTCCTCTGGGCCTGCCTTCGTGGTCAGAAAGCAAAGGCTCCTCATCGAGGCACCCAGCGGGGGGGCCTGAACCTGTCCCCGCTAGCCAGATCTTTAGCCCTGGAGGCTGGCGGGAGACCTCCCGAAACGCACAGAGGAGCGCGGGTGCCCAATCCCGGCCACCCCCAGCCGGGGCCCGTCCGTCGGGGCGCGTTCTCACCCGGCCAATCTCCCGGGGCACGCAGAGGCCGCACACAAAGGGCGGCGGCCCACGGGCACCGGCAGGGGGGCGGGCAGGAGCGGGGTCAACGTCCCCACGGGCCCCGAGGGACCTGGCTCTCCTCCCACGGGGCCCCCAGAGTTTAGGCACGGACGGTGGCACACGCGGGGCAGCCGGGTGCCCGCACCGGAGACGCCAAAGCGTCCTCGCGCCCGGCCCGGGGTCCATCTCTTGACAGCTGAGCTGCCACCGGAAGGCTCGAGGCGGGAAACGCCTGCCTCGGGGGGCTTATGCTGCTGAAGACTCGCGCGTTCTGGAGCGGAGCCGTGGAGGCCGAGCGCAGGAGGCCCGGGGTCGGCTTGCGCACAAATCGGCCCATAGTGCCCGAGGAACACCTCACCGGCACATCAAGTGCACCTTGAGGACCCGCCTCCGCAGCCCCCGGCGAATCCGAAGGGAGAAGCGGGCCCCCCACCCCACCTCCGCCCCCGGCCCCGGCCCCCACCCCCACCCCCCGCGCGCCAGGAACACACTGGCTGACCAGGTAAAGTGGTCTGAAGACAAGAAGGGAACGCAGGCCGCCTCCCCGGGTTCCGTGCTCACCCTCGCCACGGTCCCCCCCCCCAACTACTCCCCCCCTTTGGCAATAACCCGCAAAACCCTGCTTGCTCTCCTGTTTGGGGGTGCCGGTGGTGGTGGTAGTCAGCTGGGTTTTTAATTCTCTTTCCCGCGGGGCCACCCGTGAACGTGTCGCTCCACAAGTACCACCGAGGCCACGGGAGGCCGTTGGAACACGTTCGCGTGCGCCGAGAAGCATCCAGCGAACTTCGTGAGGGCGCCCCGACCCCCGCCCGCACCTCACGACCCTTGCTACAGACAGGCGCGCGCGCGCACACACACACACACACACACACACACACACACACACACACACACATAGGGCGGGGAGAAAAGGTAGGTCACAGTTGGATGTCATCCTTTCCGTGCTCAGGAGGGAGCAACCCCAAGTGCCTGTTTAGGTGGATGGCCGACGTCCGTTTCTACCCCAGACTGTGCGCCCCAGGGCACAGGCGTGTTCCCGTCGTCCGCGCGGACCCCTCTCCCTAGTTTCCTATCGTGTTAGACTCGTCCAACTTCAACCCTTCGAGAACCTTTCCGCTTTTTCCCCTCCAAACCGGACACGCTTCTCCCAAGGACTCAGGCCCGAGGGGCCCACCACCTCATTCTTCCTAGGGCAGGGAGCGTGTATTCCGGCCCACCTCCGAAACGCAGCGCATCCCGCCCTCGGGTCACCTCCTCTGCAGGCTCCTTCCGGTCCCTTCCCACTCTTCAGTCCTACGAACCCTGGCTGAAGGACACCGCCCTGGACACACTCCTCTGCTCACTCGGGAGAGTCGCTCCCCGAGTGCTGGGGGGGAGGGGCAAGAACACGCCCCGAAAGGGCCCTGGCCTCGGACCCTCGACATGGGAACCGCCAAGCGTTCCCCCAGAGAGACGCGTCCTCCCCAAGACAGCCCGGCCGGGGCCGAGCGGGACGTGGTCCGATTCTCCCGGTCCGGGCTCGCCCGGGCGCACGTGCCTCTGGGGCCCCCGCGAAGGCAGGTGCATCCGCGCGCGCGAGGGCACGCGTGTCCGCCGGCCGCCACTCTCCGGGTTGCCTGGGCCCTCGCGGTCCCTTCCGAAACGCAGAAGGCCTTGGCCGGGCTCGGGTCCAGAGGGACATTCCGGACCCTCTCAGCCGCCCGGACTTCCAAGCAGGCTTACGAAAGAGCTCGCCTTCCCGCCCAGCCGAAACCCGGAGTCTCCGCTCTGCCACGTCTGCCACCATCCCTCTTTGTTCGGTTCTGACCGCAACCCAAAGGCCTGCGCCTACCGCCCGCTCGGAGCGCAAGCAGGAGCGACGGGAGACCCCGAAGGAGGGGTGAGCCGCCTGGGGAACGGCGTAGCGCCAAGAGAACGGGGCGCGCATCGTCCGGGACCTGGCCGCGACAAGGGAGGGTGACGCAGGTGCAGCGGATCTCAGGCGGGTTGGGCTTGGGTCCGAGGCCGTCGCGCCACACAGAGCCCGGGCTCGGGCCCCACGGTATCCCCTACCGCCCATCTCGTGACCTGTGACATAGAGGGTGTCGGTCGGTACGCGCTCGGGACCGGTAAGCCGAGAAGGACATCGTCGTCCCCTGGAGTCCCGGGATCCGGGCGCACCTCTCCAACTCCTGCCGGGAGTAGGCCAGCGCAGCCCTACCCACCCCTGGGCCTCCGGGGCCGTCTGACCCTGGTCCTCCTGTTCCGGGAGGCGCCTGGAACTTCAAGTAGGGCGGTCTACGGCTGCGGGGGTGGGCGCCGCTGTCTGTGCCCAGGCCCGAAGGGCACCCGGCGGATCCGGGAGGTCAATACCGCGCCCCGGGGCCAGGGCGACCAGGGAGGTGGGCGTCCAAAGCCTCTTCCCCCCACCCCCGGCCAGAGCCTCTTCCCCCAAGAGAGCTCTCGGGACGCTGACAGGTGTGAGGGGAAAGGGCAACGGGCCGCAACGGGCCGCAACGGCACGCTTCCGAGAGGTCCGACAGAAAGGGATGGGACGCTCATCCCTGAGGCGCCCTCATGCGGACTCAGGGTTAGGGCGGGGCGGAGGTGAGCAGCCGAGCAGGGCGCACTGCCCCGCCGGGCAGCCCCGACTAGGGTGGGCTGGGCACGTGGGGGTGTGGCGGGGGGCGGGGTGTGTGTGTGTGCCCCGACTAGGGTGGGCTGGGCACGTGGGGGTGTGGCGGGGGGCGGGGTGTGTGTGTGGGTGTGTGTGTGTGTGTGTGTGTGTGTGTGTGTGTGTGTGTGTGTGTAGCGGAAGGCGCGACCCGCCCCAGAGCTGCTTCCACAAGTGGGCTATTGGGACAGCCGGGGTCTCCACGTCAGCTCGGTGTGTCCGGGACTGGACGCCTCCTTCGTGGCTTTGGCAGACACGCTCCATTGTCGCATTGTCCGCGGATCTGGGGAAAGGGGGCTGGGCCCGCCGCCGAGCTGCCGCCCTCCAACCCGGCTGAGCCCTCTTGGCGGGCTCTCCACACCGGTCCCTGGACGACCGGGTCTGAAGCACGCGTGAGACTGAGGCGCAGCAGCGGCGAGGGCCACCCCTTCCCGTTGTCCCGGAGACTCTCACGGGACCTCGGAGAAGGCGGCCCACGAAGCCCAAGTCTGTAAACGCAGCGCCCCGTGGGCGACTGCTCCGCCTGCACTGCAGTCCGGCGAGCACTCGGGACGGACCGAGCCGCCGGAAACCCCGTGAAGTGGCGCCGCGGCTGCCACGTCTCTCTCAGGCACTGCTTCCTCGGCCCAGGCCTCGGAGGAGGGGGCTGCCGCTGCTTCCACACTGGCTCACCCCGTGAGGGCCTGTCCCTTCTGGACCCTGCTGGCGGGAACCCCCAATCCAGACCGCACCGCTCCCCCCCCCCCGACCCCGCACCACCACCCGTGAGGACTCCACCAGCCTCCCGCCCCCGGCAACCACCTCAAGCCCCCTTGACACTGGGTAGCCGGGCTCCACAACACCCGATCCCCAGAGCTGGACACGGGGACATCTCGGGTCCCGCCTCCGCCAATGGCGGCCACCCTCCTCCGGTGCCCACGCCGGTCTTCGCCTGGGCTGCACCGCGGCCGGGGGGGGGGGGCTTCCGAGTCCCTGGGCCCGCCTAGGCCGAACCCGCTCCTGCTGCGAGGGGAAGGGGCACGCGGCCAAACGGCCACAGCCCCCTGGCCGGAGCTCCTTCCGCCCGCTCCAGCCCTGACCAGACCAGACATGGCGGCCACCAGGGCCCCGAGCCTCGGCTTCCTGGGCCCGTGCCCCCAGGCGCCCGGGCCGCGCGCGCCTCGTCCCGGTGCCCGTCTCTGGAGCTGCCACGGCCCGGCGTCCCGTCCCTTCTCCTGCCTGGGACCCTGACTTCACTCCCGGGCCGCTCCTCCCCAGGAAGCCACGGCGCAGGGCGCCCGGCATCCGCAAACGAGTTCCTCTTGATGGCAGTATTGCACCAGGAATGCCAGCCTGCCCTTCCCCCGGCGTGCTCTCCCTCCGCCCTTTGCGCAGGAAAAAACGCCAACCCGTGCCCCGCCTCCTTCCACCATGGCGGCTCAGGGACTTGGCGGCTTTTCGGGAGCACTCCCACTTCGGGTGCTCCGCGGAGCAGACCGGTCGTCCCTGTTGGGTCCTCTGGGCCTGCCTTCGTGGTCAGAAAGCAAAGGCTCCTCATCGAGGCACCCAGCGGGGGGGCCTGAACCTGTCCCCGCTAGCCAGATCTTTAGCCCTGGAGGCTGGCGGGAGACCTCCCGAAACGCACAGAGGAGCGCGGGTGCCCAATCCCGGCCACCCCCAGCCGGGGCCCGTCCGTCGGGGCGCGTTCTCACCCGGCCAATCTCCCGGGGCACGCAGAGGCCGCACACAAAGGGCGGCGGCCCACGGGCACCGGCAGGGGGGCGGGCAGGAGCGGGGTCAACGTCCCCACGGGCCCCGAGGGACCTGGCTCTCCTCCCACGGGGCCCCCAGAGTTTAGGCACGGACGGTGGCACACGCGGGGCAGCCGGGTGCCCGCACCGGAGACGCCAAAGCGTCCTCGCGCCCGGCCCGGGGTCCATCTCTTGACAGCTGAGCTGCCACCGGAAGGCTCGAGGCGGGAAACGCCTGCCTCGGGGGGCTTATGCTGCTGAAGACTCGCGCGTTCTGGAGCGGAGCCGTGGAGGCCGAGCGCAGGAGGCCCGGGGTCGGCTTGCGCACAAATCGGCCCATAGTGCCCGAGGAACACCTCACCGGCACATCAAGTGCACCTTGAGGACCCGCCTCCGCAGCCCCCGGCGAATCCGAAGGGAGAAGCGGGCCCCCCACCCCACCTCCGCCCCCGGCCCCGGCCCCCACCCCCACCCCCCGCGCGCCAGGAACACACTGGCTGACCAGGTAAAGTGGTCTGAAGACAAGAAGGGAACGCAGGCCGCCTCCCCGGGTTCCGTGCTCACCCTCGCCACGGTCCCCCCCCCAACTACTCCCCCCCTTTGGCAATAACCCGCAAAACCCTGCTTGCTCTCCTGTTTGGGGGTGCCGGTGGTGGTGGTAGTCAGCTGGGTTTTTAATTCTCTTTCCCGCGGGGCCACCCGTGAACGTGTCGCTCCACAAGTACCACCGAGGCCACGGGAGGCCGTTGGAACACGTTCGCGTGCGCCGAGAAGCATCCAGCGAACTTCGTGAGGGCGCCCCGACCCCCGCCCGCACCTCACGACCCTTGCTACAGACAGGCGCGCGCGCGCACACACACACACACACACACACACACACACACACACACACACACACACACAGGGCGGGGAGAAAAGGTAGGTCACAGTTGGATGTCATCCTTTCCGTGCTCAGGAGGGAGCAACCCCAAGTGCCTGTTTAGGTGGATGGCCGACGTCCGTTTCTACCCCAGACTGTGCGCCCCAGGGCACAGGCGTGTTCCCGTCGTCCGCGCGGACCCCTCTCCCTAGTTTCCTATCGTGTTAGACTCGTCCAACTTCAACCCTTCGAGAACCTTTCCGCTTTTTCCCCTCCAAACCGGACACGCTTCTCCCAAGGACTCAGGCCCGAGGGGCCCACCACCTCATTCTTCCTAGGGCAGGGAGCGTGTATTCCGGCCCACCTCCGAAACGCAGCGCATCCCGCCCTCGGGTCACCTCCTCTGCAGGCTCCTTCCGGTCCCTTCCCACTCTTCAGTCCTACGAACCCTGGCTGAAGGACACCGCCCTGGACACACTCCTCTGCTCACTCGGGAGAGTCGCTCCCCGAGTGCTGGGGGGGAGGGGCAAGAACACGCCCCGAAAGGGCCCTGGCCTCGGACCCTCGACATGGGAACCGCCAAGCGTTCCCCCAGAGAGACGCGTCCTCCCCAAGACAGCCCGGCCGGGGCCGAGCGGGACGTGGTCCGATTCTCCCGGTCCGGGCTCGCCCGGGCGCACGTGCCTCTGGGGCCCCCGCGAAGGCAGGTGCATCCGCGCGCGCGAGGGCACGCGTGTCCGCCGGCCGCCACTCTCCGGGTTGCCTGGGCCCTCGCGGTCCCTTCCGAAACGCAGAAGGCCTTGGCCGGGCTCGGGTCCAGAGGGACATTCCGGACCCTCTCAGCCGCCCGGACTTCCAAGCAGGCTTACGAAAGAGCTCGCCTTCCCGCCCAGCCGAAACCCGGAGTCTCCGCTCTGCCACGTCTGCCACCATCCCTCTTTGTTCGGTTCTGACCGCAACCCAAAGGCCTGCGCCTACCGCCCGCTCGGAGCGCAAGCAGGAGCGACGGGAGACCCCGAAGGAGGGGTGAGCCGCCTGGGGAACGGCGTAGCGCCAAGAGAACGGGGCGCGCATCGTCCGGGACCTGGCCGCGACAAGGGAGGGTGACGCAGGTGCAGCGGATCTCAGGCGGGTTGGGCTTGGGTCCGAGGCCGTCGCGCCACACAGAGCCCGGGCTCGGGCCCCACGGTATCCCCTACCGCCCATCTCGTGACCTGTGACATAGAGGGTGTCGGTCGGTACGCGCTCGGGACCGGTAAGCCGAGAAGGACATCGTCGTCCCCTGGAGTCCCGGGATCCGGGCGCACCTCTCCAACTCCTGCCGGGAGTAGGCCAGCGCAGCCCTACCCACCCCTGGGCCTCCGGGGCCGTCTGACCCTGGTCCTCCTGTTCCGGGAGGCGCCTGGAACTTCAAGTAGGGCGGTCTACGGCTGCGGGGGTGGGCGCCGCTGTCTGTGCCCAGGCCCGAAGGGCACCCGGCGGATCCGGGAGGTCAATACCGCGCCCCGGGGCCAGGGCGACCAGGGAGGTGGGCGTCCAAAGCCTCTTCCCCCCACCCCCGGCCAGAGCCTCTTCCCCCAAGAGAGCTCTCGGGACGCTGACAGGTGTGAGGGGAAAGGGCAACGGGCCGCAACGGGCCGCAACGGCACGCTTCCGAGAGGTCCGACAGAAAGGGATGGGACGCTCATCCCTGAGGCGCCCTCATGCGGACTCAGGGTTAGGGCGGGGCGGAGGTGAGCAGCCGAGCAGGGCGCACTGCCCCGCCGGGCAGCCCCGACTAGGGTGGGCTGGGCACGTGGGGGTGTGGCGGGGGGCGGGGTGTGTGTGTGTGCCCCGACTAGGGTGGGCTGGGCACGTGGGGGTGTGGCGGGGGGCGGGGTGTGTGTGTGGGTGTGTGTGTGTGTGTGTGTGTGTGTGTGTGTGTGTGTGTGTAGCGGAAGGCGCGACCCGCCCCAGAGCTGCTTCCACAAGTGGGCTATTGGGACAGCCGGGGTCTCCACGTCAGCTCGGTGTGTCCGGGACTGGACGCCTCCTTCGTGGCTTTGGCAGACACGCTCCATTGTCGCATTGTCCGCGGATCTGGGGAAAGGGGGCTGGGCCCGCCGCCGAGCTGCCGCCCTCCAACCCGGCTGAGCCCTCTTGGCGGGCTCTCCACACCGGTCCCTGGACGACCGGGTCTGAAGCACGCGTGAGACTGAGGCGCAGCAGCGGCGAGGGCCACCCCTTCCCGTTGTCCCGGAGACTCTCACGGGACCTCGGAGAAGGCGGCCCACGAAGCCCAAGTCTGTAAACGCAGCGCCCCGTGGGCGACTGCTCCGCCTGCACTGCAGTCCGGCGAGCACTCGGGACGGACCGAGCCGCCGGAAACCCCGTGAAGTGGCGCCGCGGCTGCCACGTCTCTCTCAGGCACTGCTTCCTCGGCCCAGGCCTCGGAGGAGGGGGCTGCCGCTGCTTCCACACTGGCTCACCCCGTGAGGGCCTGTCCCTTCTGGACCCTGCTGGCGGGAACCCCCAATCCAGACCGCACCGCTCCCCCCCCCCCGACCCCGCACCACCACCCGTGAGGACTCCACCAGCCTCCCGCCCCCGGCAACCACCTCAAGCCCCCTTGACACTGGGTAGCCGGGCTCCACAACACCCGATCCCCAGAGCTGGACACGGGGACATCTCGGGTCCCGCCTCCGCCAATGGCGGCCACCCTCCTCCGGTGCCCACGCCGGTCTTCGCCTGGGCTGCACCGCGGCCGGGGGGGGGGGGCTTCCGAGTCCCTGGGCCCGCCTAGGCCGAACCCGCTCCTGCTGCGAGGGGAAGGGGCACGCGGCCAAACGGCCACAGCCCCCTGGCCGGAGCTCCTTCCGCCCGCTCCAGCCCTGACCAGACCAGACATGGCGGCCACCAGGGCCCCGAGCCTCGGCTTCCTGGGCCCGTGCCCCCAGGCGCCCGGGCCGCGCGCGCCTCGTCCCGGTGCCCGTCTCTGGAGCTGCCACGGCCCGGCGTCCCGTCCCTTCTCCTGCCTGGGACCCTGACTTCACTCCCGGGCCGCTCCTCCCCAGGAAGCCACGGCGCAGGGCGCCCGGCATCCGCAAACGAGTTCCTCTTGATGGCAGTATTGCACCAGGAATGCCAGCCTGCCCTTCCCCCGGCGTGCTCTCCCTCCGCCCTTTGCGCAGGAAAAAACGCCAACCCGTGCCCCGCCTCCTTCCACCATGGCGGCTCAGGGACTTGGCGGCTTTTCGGGAGCACTCCCACTTCGGGTGCTCCGCGGAGCAGACCGGTCGTCCCTGTTGGGTCCTCTGGGCCTGCCTTCGTGGTCAGAAAGCAAAGGCTCCTCATCGAGGCACCCAGCGGGGGGGCCTGAACCTGTCCCCGCTAGCCAGATCTTTAGCCCTGGAGGCTGGCGGGAGACCTCCCGAAACGCACAGAGGAGCGCGGGTGCCCAATCCCGGCCACCCCCAGCCGGGGCCCGTCCGTCGGGGCGCGTTCTCACCCGGCCAATCTCCCGGGGCACGCAGAGGCCGCACACAAAGGGCGGCGGCCCACGGGCACCGGCAGGGGGGCGGGCAGGAGCGGGGTCAACGTCCCCACGGGCCCCGAGGGACCTGGCTCTCCTCCCACGGGGCCCCCAGAGTTTAGGCACGGACGGTGGCACACGCGGGGCAGCCGGGTGCCCGCACCGGAGACGCCAAAGCGTCCTCGCGCCCGGCCCGGGGTCCATCTCTTGACAGCTGAGCTGCCACCGGAAGGCTCGAGGCGGGAAACGCCTGCCTCGGGGGGCTTATGCTGCTGAAGACTCGCGCGTTCTGGAGCGGAGCCGTGGAGGCCGAGCGCAGGAGGCCCGGGGTCGGCTTGCGCACAAATCGGCCCATAGTGCCCGAGGAACACCTCACCGGCACATCAAGTGCACCTTGAGGACCCGCCTCCGCAGCCCCCGGCGAATCCGAAGGGAGAAGCGGGCCCCCCACCCCACCTCCGCCCCCGGCCCCGGCCCCCACCCCCACCCCCCGCGCGCCAGGAACACACTGGCTGACCAGGTAAAGTGGTCTGAAGACAAGAAGGGAACGCAGGCCGCCTCCCCGGGTTCCGTGCTCACCCTCGCCACGGTCCCCCCCCCCAACTACTCCCCCCCTTTGGCAATAACCCGCAAAACCCTGCTTGCTCTCCTGTTTGGGGGTGCCGGTGGTGGTGGTAGTCAGCTGGGTTTTTAATTCTCTTTCCCGCGGGGCCACCCGTGAACGTGTCGCTCCACAAGTACCACCGAGGCCACGGGAGGCCGTTGGAACACGTTCGCGTGCGCCGAGAAGCATCCAGCGAACTTCGTGAGGGCGCCCCGACCCCCGCCCGCACCTCACGACCCTTGCTACAGACAGGCGCGCGCGCGCACACACACACACACACACACACACACACACACACACACACACACATAGGGCGGGGAGAAAAGGTAGGTCACAGTTGGATGTCATCCTTTCCGTGCTCAGGAGGGAGCAACCCCAAGTGCCTGTTTAGGTGGATGGCCGACGTCCGTTTCTACCCCAGACTGTGCGCCCCAGGGCACAGGCGTGTTCCCGTCGTCCGCGCGGACCCCTCTCCCTAGTTTCCTATCGTGTTAGACTCGTCCAACTTCAACCCTTCGAGAACCTTTCCGCTTTTTCCCCTCCAAACCGGACACGCTTCTCCCAAGGACTCAGGCCCGAGGGGCCCACCACCTCATTCTTCCTAGGGCAGGGAGCGTGTATTCCGGCCCACCTCCGAAACGCAGCGCATCCCGCCCTCGGGTCACCTCCTCTGCAGGCTCCTTCCGGTCCCTTCCCACTCTTCAGTCCTACGAACCCTGGCTGAAGGACACCGCCCTGGACACACTCCTCTGCTCACTCGGGAGAGTCGCTCCCCGAGTGCTGGGGGGGAGGGGCAAGAACACGCCCCGAAAGGGCCCTGGCCTCGGACCCTCGACATGGGAACCGCCAAGCGTTCCCCCAGAGAGACGCGTCCTCCCCAAGACAGCCCGGCCGGGGCCGAGCGGGACGTGGTCCGATTCTCCCGGTCCGGGCTCGCCCGGGCGCACGTGCCTCTGGGGCCCCCGCGAAGGCAGGTGCATCCGCGCGCGCGAGGGCACGCGTGTCCGCCGGCCGCCACTCTCCGGGTTGCCTGGGCCCTCGCGGTCCCTTCCGAAACGCAGAAGGCCTTGGCCGGGCTCGGGTCCAGAGGGACATTCCGGACCCTCTCAGCCGCCCGGACTTCCAAGCAGGCTTACGAAAGAGCTCGCCTTCCCGCCCAGCCGAAACCCGGAGTCTCCGCTCTGCCACGTCTGCCACCATCCCTCTTTGTTCGGTTCTGACCGCAACCCAAAGGCCTGCGCCTACCGCCCGCTCGGAGCGCAAGCAGGAGCGACGGGAGACCCCGAAGGAGGGGTGAGCCGCCTGGGGAACGGCGTAGCGCCAAGAGAACGGGGCGCGCATCGTCCGGGACCTGGCCGCGACAAGGGAGGGTGACGCAGGTGCAGCGGATCTCAGGCGGGTTGGGCTTGGGTCCGAGGCCGTCGCGCCACACAGAGCCCGGGCTCGGGCCCCACGGTATCCCCTACCGCCCATCTCGTGACCTGTGACATAGAGGGTGTCGGTCGGTACGCGCTCGGGACCGGTAAGCCGAGAAGGACATCGTCGTCCCCTGGAGTCCCGGGATCCGGGCGCACCTCTCCAACTCCTGCCGGGAGTAGGCCAGCGCAGCCCTACCCACCCCTGGGCCTCCGGGGCCGTCTGACCCTGGTCCTCCTGTTCCGGGAGGCGCCTGGAACTTCAAGTAGGGCGGTCTACGGCTGCGGGGGTGGGCGCCGCTGTCTGTGCCCAGGCCCGAAGGGCACCCGGCGGATCCGGGAGGTCAATACCGCGCCCCGGGGCCAGGGCGACCAGGGAGGTGGGCGTCCAAAGCCTCTTCCCCCCACCCCCGGCCAGAGCCTCTTCCCCCAAGAGAGCTCTCGGGACGCTGACAGGTGTGAGGGGAAAGGGCAACGGGCCGCAACGGCACGCTTCCGAGAGGTCCAACAGAAAGGGATGGGACGCTCATCCCTGAGGCGCCCTCATGCGGACTCAGGGTTAGGGCGGGGCGGAGGTGAGCAGCCGAGCAGGGTGCACTGCCCCGCCGGGCAGCCCCGACTAGGGTGGGCTGGGCACGTGGGGGTGTGGCGGGGGGCGGGGTGTGTGTGTGTGCCCCGACTAGGGTGGGCTGGGCACGTGGGGGTGTGGCGGGGGGCGGGGTGTGTGTGTGGGTGTGTGTGTGTGTGTGTGTGTGTGTGTGTGTGTGTGTGTGTGTGTGTGTGTGTAGCGGAAGGCGCGACCCGCCCCAGAGCTGCTTCCACAAGTGGGCTATTGGGACAGCCGGGGTCTCCACGTCAGCTCGGTGTGTCCGGGACTGGACGCCTCCTTCGTGGCTTTGGCAGACACGCTCCATTGTCGCATTGTCCGCGGATCTGGGGAAAGGGGGCTGGGCCCGCCGCCGAGCTGCCGCCCTCCAACCCGGCTGAGCCCTCTTGGCGGGCTCTCCACACCGGTCCCTGGACGACCGGGTCTGAAGCACGCGTGAGACTGAGGCGCAGCAGCGGCGAGGGCCACCCCTTCCCGTTGTCCCGGAGACTCTCACGGGACCTCGGAGAAGGCGGCCCACGAAGCCCAAGTCTGTAAACGCAGCGCCCCGTGGGCGACTGCTCCGCCTGCACTGCAGTCCGGCGAGCACTCGGGACGGACCGAGCCGCCGGAAACCCCGTGAAGTGGCGCCGCGGCTGCCACGTCTCTCTCAGGCACTGCTTCCTCGGCCCAGGCCTCGGAGGAGGGGGCTGCCGCTGCTTCCACACTGGCTCACCCCGTGAGGGCCTGTCCCTTCTGGACCCTGCTGGCGGGAACCCCCAATCCAGACCGCACCGCTCCCCCCCCCCCGACCCCGCACCACCACCCGTGAGGACTCCACCAGCCTCCCGCCCCCGGCAACCACCTCAAGCCCCCTTGACACTGGGTAGCCGGGCTCCACAACACCCGATCCCCAGAGCTGGACACGGGGACATCTCGGGTCCCGCCTCCGCCAATGGCGGCCACCCTCCTCCGGTGCCCACGCCGGTCTTCGCCTGGGCTGCACCGCGGCCGGGGGGGGGGGGCTTCCGAGTCCCTGGGCCCGCCTAGGCCGAACCCGCTCCTGCTGCGAGGGGAAGGGGCACGCGGCCAAACGGCCACAGCCCCCTGGCCGGAGCTCCTTCCGCCCGCTCCAGCCCTGACCAGACCAGACATGGCGGCCACCAGGGCCCCGAGCCTCGGCTTCCTGGGCCCGTGCCCCCAGGCGCCCGGGCCGCGCGCGCCTCGTCCCGGTGCCCGTCTCTGGAGCTGCCACGGCCCGGCGGCCCGTCCCTTCTCCTGCCTGGGACCCTGACTTCACTCCCGGGCCGCTCCTCCCCAGGAAGCCACGGCGCAGGGCGCCCGGCATCCGCAAACGAGTTCCTCTTGATGGCAGTATTGCACCAGGAATGCCAGCCTGCCCTTCCCCCGGCGTGCTCTCCCTCCGCCCTTTGCGCAGGAAAAAACGCCAACCCGTGCCCCGCCTCCTTCCACCATGGCGGCTCAGGGACTTGGCGGCTTTTCGGGAGCACTCCCACTTCGGGTGCTCCGCGGAGCAGACCGGTCGTCCCTGTTGGGTCCTCTGGGCCTGCCTTCGTGGTCAGAAAGCAAAGGCTCCTCATCGAGGCACCCAGCGGGGGGGCCTGAACCTGTCCCCGCTAGCCAGATCTTTAGCCCTGGAGGCTGGCGGGAGACCTCCCGAAACGCACAGAGGAGCGCGGGTGCCCAATCCCGGCCACCCCCAGCCGGGGCCCGTCCGTCGGGGCGCGTTCTCACCCGGCCAATCTCCCGGGGCACGCAGAGGCCGCACACAAAGGGCGGCGGCCCACGGGCACCGGCAGGGGGGCGGGCAGGAGCGGGGTCAACGTCCCCACGGGCCCCGAGGGACCTGGCTCTCCTCCCACGGGGCCCCCAGAGTTTAGGCACGGACGGTGGCACACGCGGGGCAGCCGGGTGCCCGCACCGGAGACGCCAAAGCGTCCTCGCGCCCGGCCCGGGGTCCATCTCTTGACAGCTGAGCTGCCACCGGAAGGCTCGAGGCGGGAAACGCCTGCCTCGGGGGGCTTATGCTGCTGAAGACTCGCGCGTTCTGGAGCGGAGCCGTGGAGGCCGAGCGCAGGAGGCCCGGGGTCGGCTTGCGCACAAATCGGCCCATAGTGCCCGAGGAACACCTCACCGGCACATCAAGTGCACCTTGAGGACCCGCCTCCGCAGCCCCCGGCGAATCCGAAGGGAGAAGCGGGCCCCCCACCCCACCTCCGCCCCCGGCCCCGGCCCCCACCCCCACCCCCCGCGCGCCAGGAACACACTGGCTGACCAGGTAAAGTGGTCTGAAGACAAGAAGGGAACGCAGGCCGCCTCCCCGGGTTCCGTGCTCACCCTCGCCACGGTCCCCCCCCCCAACTACTCCCCCCCTTTGGCAATAACCCGCAAAACCCTGCTTGCTCTCCTGTTTGGGGGTGCCGGTGGTGGTGGTAGTCAGCTGGGTTTTTAATTCTCTTTCCCGCGGGGCCACCCGTGAACGTGTCGCTCCACAAGTACCACCGAGGCCACGGGAGGCCGTTGGAACACGTTCGCGTGCGCCGAGAAGCATCCAGCGAACTTCGTGAGGGCGCCCCGACCCCCGCCCGCACCTCACGACCCTTGCTACAGACAGGCGCGCGCGCGCGCACACACACACACACACACACACACACACACACACACACACAGGGCGGGGAGAAAAGGTAGGTCACAGTTGGATGTCATCCTTTCCGTGCTCAGGAGGGAGCAACCCCAAGTGCCTGTTTAGGTGGATGGCCGACGTCCGTTTCTACCCCAGACTGTGCGCCCCAGGGCACAGGCGTGTTCCCGTCGTCCGCGCGGACCCCTCTCCCTAGTTTCCTATCGTGTTAGACTCGTCCAACTTCAACCCTTCGAGAACCTTTCCGCTTTTTCCCCTCCAAACCGGACACGCTTCTCCCAAGGACTCAGGCCCGAGGGGCCCACCACCTCATTCTTCCTAGGGCAGGGAGCGTGTATTCCGGCCCACCTCCGAAACGCAGCGCATCCCGCCCTCGGGTCACCTCCTCTGCAGGCTCCTTCCGGTCCCTTCCCACTCTTCAGTCCTACGAACCCTGGCTGAAGGACACCGCCCTGGACACACTCCTCTGCTCACTCGGGAGAGTCGCTCCCCGAGTGCTGGGGGGGAGGGGCAAGAACACGCCCCGAAAGGGCCCTGGCCTCGGACCCTCGACATGGGAACCGCCAAGCGTTCCCCCAGAGAGACGCGTCCTCCCCAAGACAGCCCGGCCGGGGCCGAGCGGGACGTGGTCCGATTCTCCCGGTCCGGGCTCGCCCGGGCGCACGTGCCTCTGGGGCCCCCGCGAAGGCAGGTGCATCCGCGCGCGCGAGGGCACGCGTGTCCGCCGGCCGCCACTCTCCGGGTTGCCTGGGCCCTCGCGGTCCCTTCCGAAACGCAGAAGGCCTTGGCCGGGCTCGGGTCCAGAGGGACATTCCGGACCCTCTCAGCCGCCCGGACTTCCAAGCAGGCTTACGAAAGAGCTCGCCTTCCCGCCCAGCCGAAACCCGGAGTCTCCGCTCTGCCACGTCTGCCACCATCCCTCTTTGTTCGGTTCTGACCGCAACCCAAAGGCCTGCGCCTACCGCCCGCTCGGAGCGCAAGCAGGAGCGACGGGAGACCCCGAAGGAGGGGTGAGCCGCCTGGGGAACGGCGTAGCGCCAAGAGAACGGGGCGCGCATCGTCCGGGACCTGGCCGCGACAAGGGAGGGTGACGCAGGTGCAGCGGATCTCAGGCGGGTTGGGCTTGGGTCCGAGGCCGTCGCGCCACACAGAGCCCGGGCTCGGGCCCCACGGTATCCCCTACCGCCCATCTCGTGACCTGTGACATAGAGGGTGTCGGTCGGTACGCGCTCGGGACCGGTAAGCCGAGAAGGACATCGTCGTCCCCTGGAGTCCCGGGATCCGGGCGCACCTCTCCAACTCCTGCCGGGAGTAGGCCAGCGCAGCCCTACCCACCCCTGGGCCTCCGGGGCCGTCTGACCCTGGTCCTCCTGTTCCGGGAGGCGCCTGGAACTTCAAGTAGGGCGGTCTACGGCTGCGGGGGTGGGCGCCGCTGTCTGTGCCCAGGCCCGAAGGGCACCCGGCGGATCCGGGAGGTCAATACCGCGCCCCGGGGCCAGGGCGACCAGGGAGGTGGGCGTCCAAAGCCTCTTCCCCCCACCCCCGGCCAGAGCCTCTTCCCCCAAGAGAGCTCTCGGGACGCTGACAGGTGTGAGGGGAAAGGGCAACGGGCCGCAACGGGCCGCAACGGCACGCTTCCGAGAGGTCCGACAGAAAGGGATGGGACGCTCATCCCTGAGGCGCCCTCATGCGGACTCAGGGTTAGGGCGGGGCGGAGGTGAGCAGCCGAGCAGGGCGCACTGCCCCGCCGGGCAGCCCCGACTAGGGTGGGCTGGGCACGTGGGGGTGTGGCGGGGGGCGGGGTGTGTGTGTGTGCCCCGACTAGGGTGGGCTGGGCACGTGGGGGTGTGGCGGGGGGCGGGGTGTGTGTGTGGGTGTGTGTGTGTGTGTGTGTGTGTGTGTGTGTGTGTGTGTGTGTGTAGCGGAAGGCGCGACCCGCCCCAGAGCTGCTTCCACAAGTGGGCTATTGGGACAGCCGGGGTCTCCACGTCAGCTCGGTGTGTCCGGGACTGGACGCCTCCTTCGTGGCTTTGGCAGACACGCTCCATTGTCGCATTGTCCGCGGATCTGGGGAAAGGGGGCTGGGCCCGCCGCCGAGCTGCCGCCCTCCAACCCGGCTGAGCCCTCTTGGCGGGCTCTCCACACCGGTCCCTGGACGACCGGGTCTGAAGCACGCGTGAGACTGAGGCGCAGCAGCGGCGAGGGCCACCCCTTCCCGTTGTCCCGGAGACTCTCACGGGACCTCGGAGAAGGCGGCCCACGAAGCCCAAGTCTGTAAACGCAGCGCCCCGTGGGCGACTGCTCCGCCTGCACTGCAGTCCGGCGAGCACTCGGGACGGACCGAGCCGCCGGAAACCCCGTGAAGTGGCGCCGCGGCTGCCACGTCTCTCTCAGGCACTGCTTCCTCGGCCCAGGCCTCGGAGGAGGGGGCTGCCGCTGCTTCCACACTGGCTCACCCCGTGAGGGCCTGTCCCTTCTGGACCCTGCTGGCGGGAACCCCCAATCCAGACCGCACCGCTCCCCCCCCCCCCGACCCCGCACCACCACCCGTGAGGACTCCACCAGCCTCCCGCCCCCGGCAACCACCTCAAGCCCCCTTGACACTGGGTAGCCGGGCTCCACAACACCCGATCCCCAGAGCTGGACACGGGGACATCTCGGGTCCCGCCTCCGCCAATGGCGGCCACCCTCCTCCGGTGCCCACGCCGGTCTTCGCCTGGGCTGCACCGCGGCCGGGGGGGGGGGGGCTTCCGAGTCCCTGGGCCCGCCTAGGCCGAACCCGCTCCTGCTGCGAGGGGAAGGGGCACGCGGCCAAACGGCCACAGCCCCCTGGCCGGAGCTCCTTCCGCCCGCTCCAGCCCTGACCAGACCAGACATGGCGGCCACCAGGGCCCCGAGCCTCGGCTTCCTGGGCCCGTGCCCCCAGGCGCCCGGGCCGCGCGCGCCTCGTCCCGGTGCCCGTCTCTGGAGCTGCCACGGCCCGGCGGCCCGTCCCTTCTCCTGCCTGGGACCCTGACTTCACTCCCGGGCCGCTCCTCCCCAGGAAGCCACGGCGCAGGGCGCCCGGCATCCGCAAACGAGTTCCTCTTGATGGCAGTATTGCACCAGGAATGCCAGCCTGCCCTTCCCCCGGCGTGCTCTCCCTCCGCCCTTTGCGCAGGAAAAAACGCCAACCCGTGCCCCGCCTCCTTCCACCATGGCGGCTCAGGGACTTGGCGGCTTTTCGGGAGCACTCCCACTTCGGGTGCTCCGCGGAGCAGACCGGTCGTCCCTGTTGGGTCCTCTGGGCCTGCCTTCGTGGTCAGAAAGCAAAGGCTCCTCATCGAGGCACCCAGCGGGGGGGCCTGAACCTGTCCCCGCTAGCCAGATCTTTAGCCCTGGAGGCTGGCGGGAGACCTCCCGAAACGCACAGAGGAGCGCGGGTGCCCAATCCCGGCCACCGCTATCCATTAACTCTGTGGCCACATTCTTAGGCGTCACACAGAGAGCAGCATTACACTTGTACACATGGGTCAATGTCACCCCTGTCAGTTACGATTCGATGTGTATACCTACCAGAGACACCAAAGTGAAGAGCAAGTGATGGAGGGTACTTGATTACTTTTAACACAAGATTAGGTATTCAATGTAAATAGTTCCAAATCAGTTTGTAAAGTCCATTCCTTAGGCAATGCTGGAAGTAGCCTCTCCCTTTTAAATATATTTTTTGCATGTATTTTATTTTATTTGGATTACCCAGTAAGGGAATGTTTATGTTATAAGGACAAATAATATCAATGGAAGACTTTCCAGAAGAAAATGATCAGCATTTGGTAAACGTTTGGTTTCTTTACAGATCTTTATCGCTTTTACTAGTCCTTGAAAATGAACAGTAATACAAGAGTATTACAGTTTGTCTTCTTTTGATCTTCCTTGAAATGTGTGGGTAGTAGGCTCCACAGTTTCCTAAGCCTACCTTGTTATGCTTTAGTAACGGTGACCCTTTTATCATGCATTGAGATGTTCGTCATCTTCTGGATCACTGGATCAAAGTCCGTTGTCCACACTTCTTGTCCATCATAGTGAATTGAGCTCCTAAATTCCTTGGCTTACAGTTGATTTCAGGTTCCTTCTGTTTGGAAAGCCTCCTGGGACCTCAAGCAGGTATTCTATCTTGTCTATTTTCCTCATGGTCCAGTGTTAGCTTTGGTCAAAAGGGCACACTATGAGCACCTTCCTCACAGCCTTGGGTAGGAATCACTAGTTTGTGTGTATCACCATCTAGTTGCTGACAATAAATAAGAGGGTCTCAGACAGAATCTTTCCTAGTTAATATTAACTTTCACAATGGTTAGAATCTTAGAATGTGTAAAAACGGGGAAATTCAAGGGTTTCACACCCCTCCCATGAGGTGTTAAAAAAAGGTAGTGACACTTGATCTCTTTGCAATACTGCATGCAAGAGGGAAAATATTTGAGAGACATTGATTTATCACTTCTTTTTCCCCAAGTTTATCCACTCAGTGCTCAAAAATCCCATAAGCAGAGGGGTATGCTTCAGAATATTTTAGGCTTTTGAAGAGTTGATTAGAATATGGAAACTATACCATTCAATGATACCAAGAAAGTTAATGAAATTCTTGACAATCAAAGGCTTTACCAGTATATTTTCCAAGCCAATTCCACAAATAAATATCCAGTTACTATTAAAGTGAACAGAATTTTAAAATATCAATAATGAAAGATTACATGATTAGGAGAAATCTAAAAAACACATGAAAATGTACATAAGCAAAAGTTGAAAAGTTCTGAAGTACAGAAGAATAGACTTAAAGAAGACTAAAGATATACTATACTCTCAAATAAAGCGACATAACTTCATGAACATATCAACTCTTCATCACTTATTCAACCCATTCTAATCCCAAGGAAAATCCAACACCTTTTTGAAGGCTTTGTTTTCCATTGTTCATAAAGGACAATAAACAGGCAGGAATATCCAAGAGACTTATGACGATGAATAACCGTGTTTTGAGAGAACTAGTCTTACCACATGTGAAAATAGAGAGTAGAACACAAAGTCCAAGAATAAACCCAAAGACATACAAGAATTTAGTAAACAATGAGGCAGCCTTCCATATCAGTGAGAGTAAAGACAGCCTTGGGACAAAAGGGTAGCCATCTTCAATAGGCCCTCAGTCCCACACCTCTCATAATAAACGAAGATAAGCTCTACATGGATCCAAGAAGTAAATGTACAATGAACAGAGCCATACAACTCCTAGAAGAAATAATGTGCAGATTCCTTTATAACCTTGGAGCAGGAAAAGCCTTTCAAACCTTTGACTCAAAAATCCATTGAAGAAATGGATAAATGTGAACACACAAAATTCATCACGTTAAAAAAAAACACAATTAAAGTTAGAAAAGCATTGACAAATGGGAAAAAATATTTTCAGTTCACATCACTAGTCTTCCTAATATATATAGTGCGAGCTTCTAGATCTCATTTAAGAGAAAGAGTAGCAACCCAATAGAAAAAGACATTAACAGTTCCCAGAAAAAGAAACACAAAAGGCTCTTAAATATACAAAAAGATTCCCCAGCCACTCATATAAGGGAAATACAAACAAAAACTACACTATTGTATAATTTCTTACATATTATGAGTTCCCAACCAAGACCTGCCCATTTGAGGGGCCTGTATTACCTGCCATTTCCTGACCTCTCTTGGGTCTGATTTGTCTCAAGTGGCCACAAATTCCTTAACCCATGAAATGGTTATAATCCCACTGTAATCCAAGTACACTCTTTTATATGAAAATGCCTGACCCTTATATCTCGATTGTCCTTTCATGCCATCAAATCTTCTCTGCAAAAGTTATGAGTTTTTAAATTGTGGAAATAAAGCCAATCTCCTATCAGTTACAAGAAACAGGTGTGCACACAAACCCACATGCATCCCCTTTAATGTCATCAAATAACTAGCATAATGATGTTTTCTTTCCTTTTGGACTTTTTTGTCCACATATAATTTGTTCACCTTCTTCATATATTGCATTATTACCACTAATTTTTATTATTTTTGATAACCTAAAATTATTTGTTTAACAAGCTTCACGGTTTTTGTCATTAATAAAAGGCATCCTTCTTTCAGATCCTCCTATTTCACAGAACTGTAAGTAGATGAAAACGTAAAGCACCAGTATTTCCATCACTTGGGGAGAGCCCCTGAAAATTTGGGGGCTTGTTCTTTCATGTGGTGAAATGCAAACGTAGAAATGGAGCTGTAATATTTTAAAAAAATTCCCTAAAAGAATGTTACTTCTCTAGGGCCAGATTCCGGGGGACCCAATCCCTGACTCGATCCAAACCGACCCAGCAGGCCCTCCTTCGGCCTCGTCAATGGGGACGAGCGCGAGAGGGGAGAGGGAAGCCGGGGCCCACCGTCTGGCCGCAGGGAAACGCTGCCAGGCCCACCGACCGGTGAAGGCCCGAGGGGCTCTCCTTGGAGGCTCTCCCTTCACGCGCCGGGGCACAGCCAGCCCCGCCACAACGCCAGACCCCCGCCCGACCCCCGAGCCGCCGGGCTGCAGCCGCCACTGGCCCAGGTCGCCCGCGGGGCGCAGGCTGCCCACACGCTGGAGGACGGAGAAGGTCCTCGGGACCAGAAAGGCGCCCCCCCCCGTCCCCCCGCGTCAGGGGAAGGAAAGACAAGGCAAAGGAAGGAAGGCGGAGGGGACCTACCGGCTCAGGCCGCGCGCCAGCGGGAAAGACCCGCCACCACCCCGTCGTGTAGTCGTGGGGCACCCCCGACCGCCGCCGCACCTTGGATCCTGGGTAGGCAGCCACAGCCTACCCCCAGCACCTCTGCTTCTCTTCCTCTTTCCTGGGAGGGGGTCAAGGCTAAAAGAATCCAGGGGGAGGAAGGGAAGGAGAAATCCAGTATCCCTAGTGCCGGCCCCGCCCAGAGGAGGGATGGGTCATCCTCAGACGGTCCCAGGTGCAGGAAGGGGTGGGGAGAGGTGGGCTTGGGAACGTCAGAGGGGAAACTTCCTCTCCTTTGCCCTGTGCTCGGGAGAACCAGTTTGTCCCCCTTGTAGGGTCCCTGCTGGCAAGAGGGCAAACGATGAATGTGATGGAACAATAAAAGGGAAAATTTACCGTTCAACAGTCGCAAAGCTATTTAGAGGAAAACGGAGTTTAAAAAAGTACACTTTCAAACGATGTTGCAAGTTTGCGTCATTCATATCTCTGAGATTATTAAAACTTTAATTGCTCCCTCCTCAGCTGAGAGGCGGGATCCCAAGAGCAGGCTTTCCCTGCGCCCCGTCACCTCCCGCTCTTTGCCAGGACCTGCTAGGGAGCCAGCGCCTCTTCCGTCTTCCCGGGGCTGCCGCAGCTGGCGTCCACACCGCCTAGGTGGGTGGGGATGTGCTGGGTCCGAAGGAGTCACAGCGACTCGCAGCTTTCTCCTGCCGGCCTGCTGCCTTGATTTATTTCTTCCTTCCTACTGAAAGAGGAACAAGCTCCTCTTGCGAGATAATCTTCACATAATGGAGATAGGGGTAGAGTAAAGAGAAGAAGATCACAGGTGATGCCGCCACCACAGAGCTGAGGGGGGTTAAATTGGGGCGTGTATCATCCCAGCAGGTGGTTCCCTAAGGACAGAGAGAGAAAGGGAGAGATGCAAATAAAGATCCTTTAGAGACAATAGTCTAAGGAGCTCCCTAGGCCCATGGGTAACCTCCATCTATTTGGTTACTGAACAGTTGACTGTGAAGATATTTTTGTTGACTCTTTTTATTTCCATTGATAAATGTAACGCGTGTTTATTTCTTAAGAAAAAACATTTTTCACCAACACAGAAGTGTTTCAAGGGAGAACTGAAGTCACCCCAGCCCAGATCCACTCCCCGGTGTAACTACTCTTAAAAGAGACACTTTTCAAAGAAATCCAGGGGCTCTGCACCAGCCCCAGGGCAGCACAACTGACTGCTGACCGCCCCCAACTCCTCAGAATTTCCTGCCTCCATTCCACTCCCCCACAGAGGACCCGCACAGACTCAGGCTCCCAAACCGCCTGCTGTTGGCTCCTCCCCGCCTTGGGCTCAGGCTCTGACTCACAGCCCCCTTTTCTCATTCATTCCCTTGCTGTTTGGGCAGAGCTTGGGGGGGGGGAGGGGAGAATTTCCAGGACAGGAGGGAGGAGGCCAATCAGGACTCTGAGGTGCTTTGTCCTGGCCAGGCAGCTGCTTTTTGCATTTCAGGTCAACACAGGGAATCACAAACCCAGCTGTCCTCTACTCCCTGGGGCTAACTGCTCTGCCACAACTTCCCCATCTCGGGGTGGAAAGTGAAAGAGCTTCCACCTCCTCCCCAGGTGGAATTACCTGACCAATTTCTGAGCTCTGGATCTCAGCCACCCCTCTGGATCTTCCCTGTGTTTCTTTTCCTTCACTTTAGGGAGTAGTGGCCGTTTCCCCAGGCAGAGATCCAAGTCACAGCTTTTTTTCTGTCCCCATCCCCTGGACAGACACAGATTCAATAACTACTCATTGTGCCAGGAAACGGAGGTCTAGATGGCTTTGTCATTGTGAACCAGGGTTGCACAGGACAGACTCACACACATGGGGCTCTCATGTTGCAAATCCACTGCTCTCACCTTGCAAATGGCCAATAAGCACACAAAAAAGACTCAACATCATTAGTCATTAGGGAAATCAAAATCACAGGAGATACTGCTTCACACCTATCAGGACGGCTGTGATAAAAAAAAACGGCAAATAACAAGTGTTATAAGCATGTGGAGAAAATAGAACCCTCATGCACTGCTGGTGAGAATATAAAATGGTGCGGACACTGTGGAAAGCGGTTTGGCTGTTCCACCAAAAGTTAGACATTAGAGTGACCACATGATCAGCAATTCCACTCCTAGGCGTGTATCCTAGGGAACTGAGAACACATATTCAAATAAAAACTTGTTCATGAATGTTTATGGCAGCATTATTCATACAGCCCACAAGGAGGAGACAACCCAAATGTCCATCAACTGGTGAATGTTTAAACAAAATGCGCTATCTCCATACCACTGGTTTTTATTTAGCCATAACATGCAAGCAAGTATGGATACATGATACAAAATGGATTAACGTCGAAAACATTATGATACATGAAAAAAGCTAGACGTCAAAGAACACACATTGTAAGATCTTGAATGCACATGACATGTCCATAACAGGCAAATATACAGAGATAGAAAGTCAGTTAGTGGTTGCCAGGAGCTAGTGAGAGAGGGATGTTGGAAGGAAAACTTTTCCTCTACCATCTTAGGTTCAAGTAGCGAGGGGCCTGCAAATTAACTACCAGTGTATTAACAGAAGAAAAGTTGACTTACTATGTGGGAGCTTTCAGATGAAGAGTCTCCCTGAACAGCTTGAGATAGGGGTTTATATACCAACTTCACAAGGCAGAGAGGTGGATTAGGACTTCAAAGCTTAGCAGGTTCTGATGAGGCTTGTTTACACAATCTTTTTGAATGTTCTAATACCCAAGAACAAGCCTCCCTGATTAGAAACCCCTCTGAATTTGAGGAGAGGGGATTGTGGCAGCTGTTTCTTATAAAATTCTGCTTTAGTCAGATAAGAGAAGTTCAGAAAAGACATATTTCTGCCTATGTTGTAGGTTAGGTCAGATGTTTTCACTTTGAAGTAATCTTTATACCATTCAGGTGGGTTATCCGTCCCATCAGGAGAATGGGGAATAACTGATGTAAGTATGGACTTTCCTTTTGAGGTGATGAAAATGTCCTAAAATTTACTGTGGTCATGCATCCACAATTTTCTGAATATACTAAAAAATAGTGATTGTACACTTTAATATGGTGAATTATATGGTATGTGAATGGCATATCAATAATAAAAATCTAAACCAGCACGTCAACTTAATAAAATTTAGGTAAACATTGATGGGAAATTTTATAGTGTGGGTGAATCAAGGTAAGAATGCTGCAACGCACTAATCAATCTTTACATCGCCAAAAATGTGACCAACAGACATCACGTGCATTCTGGTATGATGTAATAGGAGTGCAGAACATCATCTATGAAATGTTCTTGCTGAAGTAACTGAGCCTAAATCTAATCAAGTCCATAGATCTCACTACAGGATATTCTGTTTCTAATGGAACATGTTCAGGACAAACATGCCTACAGGGAAATACACAATATGAGTAATTCTACAGGACAAATAATCCAGTCTTGTCATCGAAGGAATGGCAAAGAAAAAAGGGGGAGTGGCTGTTATAGATTAAAAGAGGATTGGGGCCGGCCCAGTGGCGCAGCGGTTTAGTCCACGCTTGGCAGCCCGGGGTTCGCGGGTTCGGATCCCGGGCGCCCGCCGACACACTGCTTGTCAGCCATGCTGTGGCGGCGTCCCATATAAAGTAGAGAAAGATGGGCACGGATGTTAGCCCAGGGCCAGTCTTCCTCAGCAAAAAGAGGAGGATTAGCAATGGATGTTAGCTCAGGACAGGTCTTCCTCACAAAATAAATAAAATAAAAGAGGATTAAATCATACTTCAGCCAATGCTATGTGTGATACTTATTTGGAGCCTACTAAGAACAAATCAAATGTAAGAGACATATTAGCTCAAACAGGTTCATTGGACATGGATGTTTTCATGTGGCATTAGGGAATAATTGTAATTTTTATTAGATGTAGTGATGGTATTTGGATGATTTTTTAAATTGAGGTCATACTGGCTTATAATATTGTGTAAATTTCAGGTGTACATTATTATATTTCAGTTTCTGCATTGTGTTCACAACCAATAGTCTAGTTTTTATCCAACACCATACATGTGTGCCCCTTTATCCCTTTCACCCTCCCCCCATCCCCTTCTCCTCTGGTAACCACTAATCTGTTCCATGGGTTTGTTTATCTTCCACATGAGTGAAATCATACAGTGTTTGTCTTTCTCTGTCTGACCTATTCTGCTTAGCATAATATCCTCAAAGTCCATCCATGTTTTCACAAATAGCATGATTTTGTCTTTTTTGTGGTTGAGTGGTATTCCATTGTATTTATATAGCACATGTTTATCCATTCATCTGTTGATGGGCACTTGGGTTGCTTCCACATCTTAGCAATTGTGAATAATGCTGCAATGAACATAGCGATGCATAGATCTCTTTGAATTGTTGACTTCATGTTCTTTGGATAAATACCCACTAGTGGGATAGCTGGATCATATGGTATTTCTATTTTTAATTTTTTGAGATATCTCAATCCTGTTTTCCATAGTGGCTGCACCAGTTTGCATTCCCACCAGCAGTGTATGAGGGTTCCCTTTTCTCCACACCCTCTCCAACATTTGTTATTTCATGTCTAGTTAATTATAGCCATTCTGACAGGTTTCAGGTGATATCTCATTGTAGTTTTTTTTCTTTTTTTGTGAGGAAGACCAGCCCTGAGCTAACATCCGTTGCCAATCCTCCTCTTTTTGCTGAGGAAGACTGGCCCTGGGCTAACATCTGTGCCCATCTTCCTCTACTTTTATATGGGACGCCGCCCCAGCATGGCTGACAAGCAGTGCATCGGCGGGCACCTGGGATCCGAACCGGCAAACCCCGGGCTGCCAAGCGTGAACTAAACCGCTGCGCCACCGGGCCAGCCCCTCATTGTAGTTTTGATTTGCATTTCCCTAACAGTTCGTGATGTTGGACACCTTTTCATGTGCCTGTTGGCCCTCTGTATATCTTCTTTGGAAAAATGTCTGTTCATATCCTTTGCAAATTTTTTTATTAGGTCGTTCATTTTTTGCTGTTGTGTGAGTTCTTTATGTATTTTGGAAATTAACTCCTTGTCGCATATTTGATTTGAAATTATTTTCTCTCAGATGATGGGTTGTCTTTTCATTTTGTTGATGGTTTCCTTTGCCTTGCAGAAGCTTTTTAATCTGATCTAGTCCCATTTGTTTATTTTTTCTTTTGTTTCCCTTGCCTGAGTAGATGTGGTATTCGAAAAGATGCTGCTAAGACCGATGTCAAAGAGTGTACTGCCTATATTTTCTTCTGAGAGTTTTATGGTTTCAGGTCTCACATTCAAGTCTTTAATCCATTATGGGTTAATTTTTGTGTGTGGTGTAAGATAATCGTCTGGTTTCATTGCTTTGCATGTGGCTGTCCAGTTTTCCCAACACCTCTTGTTGAAGAGACTTTCCTTTCTCCATTGTATGTTCTTGGCTCCTCTGTCAAAGATTAATTGTCCATAGATGTGTGGTTTTATTTCTGGGGTCTCAAGTCTGTTCCATTGATCTGTGTGTCTGTTTTTCCACCACCATGCTATTTAGATTACATAGCTTTGTAGTATAATTTGAATTCAGGGAGTGTCATACCTCCAACTTTGTTCTTTTTTTCTCAGGATTCCTTTGGCTTTTGGGGTTTTTTGTTGTTCCATACAAATTTTAGGATTCTTTGTTCTATTTCCATGAAGAATGTCACTGGAATTCTGATTGGGATTGTGTTGAATCTGTAGATTGCTTTAGGTAATATGGACATTTTAACTATGTTTGTGCTTCCAATCCATGAGCATGGAATATCTTTCCATTTCTTTATGTCTCCTTTGATTTACTTCAATAATGTCTTATAGTTTTCAGTGTATAGGGCTTTCACCTCCTTGGTTAAATTTATTCCTAGGTATTTTATTGTTTTTGTTGCGATTGTAAATGGGATTGTATTC
This sequence comes from Tapirus indicus, assembly GCA_031878705.1. NCBI lineage: Eukaryota > Metazoa > Chordata > Mammalia > Perissodactyla > Tapiridae > Tapirus > Tapirus indicus. The sequence goes on along the minus strand of CM062942.1, from coordinate 97,033,067 downwards.
TTGACTTCACTTTTTGCTAGTTCATTATTACTGTATAGAAATGAAACTGATTTTTGTATGGTGATTTTGTATCCTGCGACTTTACTATATTTGTTGATTATTTCTAGTAGTTTTTTGGTGGATTCTTTAGGGTTTTCTATATATAGAATTATGTCATCTGCAAACAGTGAAATTTCACTTCTTCCTTTCCAATTTGGATCCCTTTTATATCTTTTTCTTACCTAATTGCTCTGGTTAATAGTTCTAGTACTATGTTTTATAAGAGTGACAAGAGTGGGCACCCTTGTCTTGTTCCTGTTCTCAGAGGAATGGCTTTCGGTTTTTATCCATTGAGTGTGATATTGGCTGTGGGTTTGTCATATATGGCTTTTATTATGTTGAGGTACTTTCCTTCTATACCCATTTTATTCAGAGTTTTCATCATAAATGGATGCTGTATCTTGTCTAATGCTTTCTCTGCATCTATTGAGATGATTGTGTGATTTTTTAGTCTTCATTTTGATAATGCGGCATATCACATTAATTGATTTGCAGATGTTGAACCATCCCTGCATTCCTGAAACAAATCCCACTTAATTGTAGTATAGGATCCTTTTAATATATTGAATTCAATTTGCTAATATTTTGTTGAGGACTTTTGTATCTATGTTCATCAGCAATATTGGCCTGTAATTTTCTTTTTTTGTGTTGTTTTTGTCTGATTTTGGTATCAGGGTAATATTGGCCTTGTAGAATGAGTTGGGAAGCTTCTCTCCTCTTCAATTTTTTGGAAGAGTTTGAGAAGGATAGGTACTAAGTCTTTTTTGAATATTTGGTAGAATTCACAGTGAAGCTGTCTGGTCCTGGATTTTTGTTTTTTGGGGAGGTTTTTGATTACCATTTCAATCTCTTTGCTTGTGATTGGTCTACTCAGATTCTCTATTTCTTCTTGATTCAGTTTTGGGAGATTGTATGATTCTATGAATTTATCCATTTCTTCTAGGTTATCCAGTTTGTTGGTGTATAGCTTTTCAAAGTATTCTCTTATAATCCTTTGTATTTCTGTGGTGTCCATTGTAATTTCTCCTCTTTCATTTCTGATTTTATTTATTTGAGTCTTCTCTCTTTTTTTCGTAGTGACCCTGGCTAAGGGTTTGTCAATTTTGTTTATTTTCTCAAAGAACCAGCTCTTAGTTTCATTGATTCTTTCTATTGTGTTTCATTTTCTACTCTGATTTTTGTTATTTCCTTCCTTCTATTGACTTTGGGCTTTGTTTGGTCTTCTTTTTCTAGTTCTTTTAGGCATAGGGTAAGCTTGTTTATTTGAGATTTTTCTTGTTTGTTGAGGTAGGCCTGTGTTGCTATAAACTTCCATCTTAGAACCACTTTAGCTGTATCCCATAAATTCTGGCATGTAGTATTTTCATTTGTCTCCAGGTATTTTTTGATTTCTCCATTGATCCAATGGTTGTTCAGTAGCATGTTGTTTAGTCTCCAAGTATTTGTGACTTTCCCTGCTTTTTTCTTGTTGTTGATTTCTAGTTTCATAGCATTGTGGTCAGAAAAGATGCTTGATATGATTTCAATCTTCTTAAGTTTATTGAGGCTTGCCTTGTTTCCCAACATATGATCTATCTTTGAGAATATTCTATGTATACTTGAGAAGAATGTGTATTCTGCTCTTTTGGGGTGGAATGTTCTATATATATCTATTAAGTCCATCTGGTCTAGTGTTTTATTTAAGGCCACTGTTTTGTTGTTGACTTTCTTTCTGAATGATCTATCCATTGATGTAATTGGGGTGTTAAGGTCCCCTAATATGATTGTGTTGGTGTCAATTTCTCCCTTTAGGTCTGTTAATAGTTGCTTTATATACTTTGCTGCTCTTGTGTTAGGTGCATATATATTTATAAGTGTTATGTCCTCTTGGTTGAATGTCCCTTTTGTCATTATATATTGCCCCTCTTTGTCTCTCATTGCCATTTTTTTTTTGTTAGAAAGACTGGCTCTGAGCTAACATCTGTGCCCATCTTCCTCTATTTTCTTTATGGGATGCTGCCACAGCATGGCTTGATGAGCGGTGCATCAGTCCACACTCAGGATTCAAACCTGCAAACCCCAGGCTACCAATGCAGAGCACGTGAACTTAACCACTACGCCACCAGGCCAGCCCCACTCATTGTCTTTTTTATCTTGAAGTCTGCTTTTTCTGATAAAAGTATGGCAATAACCTGCTTTGTTTTGCTTGCCATTAGCTCAGAGTATTGTCTTCCACATCTTCACTCTGAGCCTGTGTTTGTCTTTAAAGCTGAGACATGTTTCCTGGAGGCAGCATATTTTGGGGTCTTGTTTTGTGATCCATCTAGCCACTCTGTGTCTTTTGATTGGAGAATTCAATCCATTTACATTTAGAGTGATTATTGATATATGAGGGCTTAATACTGCCATTTTATCTCTTGTCTTCTGGTTTTTCTGTACTTCAATGTTTTCTTTTCCCTTGTTTTTCTGATTGCCATTTCAGTTTGGTGGTTTTCTCAATTTTCTCCTTATTTATGATTTGTGACCCTGCTCTGATTTTTTGTTTTGTGGATACCATGAGGTTGGTACAAAATATCTGTTGGAGGCGATAGTTCATTTTCTGACAGCCTCTTATCTCCATTAGCCTAAGTAGGTTCCATCCCTTTCCTCTTCCCCTTCTATTTTTTTGTTGTCACAAATTCTTCTTTCTTTGTGTTGTGAGTTTGTCACTAAATTGAAGTGTTTAAAGATATTTTTGATGCTTTCTTTCCGTCTATCTTTTATGTTATAATTTAGTGTTTGGTAACCTATTCTGATAGAGACCTGCAATTTTCTGATTTTGTCTGTCTATTTATCACCTTGCTCAGAGCTTTGTAAAGTTTTGTCTTTTTTTCAGGTAGAAGGGCTCCTTTCATCATTTCTTGTAAGGAAGGTCTAGTGGCAATGAATTCCCTCAGTTTTTGTTTTTCTGGGAAAGCTTTTATTTCTCTGTCTTGTCTGAAGGATAATTTCACTGGATAGTGTATTCTTGGCTGATAGTTTTTGTCTTTCAGTATTTTGAATATATCATTCCACTCTTTCCTAGCCTGTAAGATTTCTGCTAAGAAATCCGCTGAAAGCCTGATGTGGGTTCTTTGCAGGTTATTTTCTTCTCTCTTGCTGCCCTTAATATTTTTTCTTTGTCATTGACTTTTGCCAGTTTTACTATTCTATGCCTTGGAGAAGGTCTTTCTGCACTGATGTAGTTAGGAGTTCTATTGGCTTCATGTACTTTTATGTCCAGTTCCTTCCCCAGGTTTGGGAAGTTCTCAGGTATTATTTCTTTGAATAAGCTCTCTGCTCCTTCCTCCCTCCCTTCTCCCTCTGAGATACCTATAATCCTTATGTTACTTTTGCTAACTGAGTCAGACATTTCTTGACAAATTTCTTCTTTTTTTTAAAGTCTTAGTTCTCTCCCATCTTCCTCCTAAAGCATTTCTACGTTTCTATCTTTGAGGTCACTAATTCTCTGCTCCATAAGTCTACTCTATTTTTTATGCTTTCTACATTATTTTTTATCTCATTAGTTGTGTTCTTCATATCCAGATTTTTTTTTTTTGAGTTTCAATCTCTTTAGTGAAGTACTCCTTCTGTTCATCAATTTTATTGAGCTCATTGAACTGTCTTTCTGAGTTTTCCTGTAACTCATTGAGTTTCTTTATGGCAGCTATTCTGAATTCTGTTAGTTAGATTTTAAACTTCTGTGACTTCAGGTGTGGTTTCTGGGGACTTGTCATTTTCCTTCTGTTCTGTAGTGTTACTGTAGTTCTTCATGTTGTTTGATCCTCTGCAGGCACATTTGTAGTAGTAATCACCTTTTCTTATTTGGGCATGGCTTTGGTTACTTTGGTTCTGGTCACCTGAGTCTCCTGTTCCTCCACTGGCTCTCCACAGGTTAGGGTGCTACTGTCCTGTACATCACCTGTGCTGCTGTTCCCAGGTTGTCTTGGAGTGCTGGTCACACCACTACCAGGGGTGCTGGGTTCATGAGTTTCACTGTTGCTGGTGGGGGCCTGGGGACTCAAGAAGCTGTCTGCAGCCCCCACTGCTGGTGGAACTAGAGTCAAGGTTGCCACCATTGGGGGCTGGGTCACTGGTTCTGCTGTGGTTCCTGATGATTCTGGTCACAGATTGCAGCTGTCACCAGTGAAGGGCAGGGGCTGTCTTTTCTGTTCCTGCCCCATCTGCTAGTAGTTGTGCTGGTCAGGCTGTTCTGCATTCATGCTGGGCAGGCCACTGCCACTTAGCAGGGAACATTCACACAGGCCAGTCCACAGTCGCTCAGCAGGGAGCATTCACATGGGCAAGGCTGCCACAGCTCACTGGGTGCTCCTGTAGGCTGGGCTACCACCGCTCATCAAGCATTCACACAGGCCGGTCTGCCCCCTCCCCCACTCACAGTTGCACTGGCCACAGTGTGAGGATCCATGTCTTGGATCACTGCCACCAGGAGCAGGAGGGGGCCACTCTTCTAGTTCACTGCTTCCTAGGGGTCCAATCCAGCCACCTTCAGATGTATAGCTGCTTGGATATTTCAGGTGTCCTAGTTTGCTGTGTAGGGAATCCTCTGTTGGTTAATGGATGTCCGTCTAGTTGTAAGTTACAGGGGAGAGACAAAGAGAAGAACTTACTCTGCCATGATGCTAACATCATTGGTTATGCTTTTTTAAAGCCCTATTTGTTAAAGTTTATGTTAGAGGATGTGGAGGAAATAACCTCTTTGGATTTATGCATAAAGTCATATGACATCTGGAATATGCTTTGAAATATGCCAGCAATAGATAAATAAATAAAACAACTGGTAAAATGTTAATTATTGTTGAAGCTGGTTGGTTGATATGTAGAATTTTTGTTACATTGCTCTATTTGCTCTGTTTGAAATGATTCAAGTTAGAGACCTATAAAGATCAACGGAAACAACTATGCCAACCAAAACTGATAAAGTAATCATATTTTGAGTATGTTATTGAAATATATAGATGAAAATATCAAAGTAAAAGAGTTCATTATGGTTACATTTACAGAGCTGTAATTGGTTGTGTCTCCAGTTAGGACTAGAGACAGGTGATTTATGTTTAATGTACTGTAGAAATATTCAAGAGCTTAGTTAAGGGAAATAGCATCTATTTTTAGTGAACCCTTGTACCAGGATGTAATATGTGGAAGGAAATTCTGAATGATGCACCCTATACAGTTACCTGGGTTACCTTGGGAAATAGCATAAACCTTAGGGCTGGTGACCAAAGATGACTTTCATTATTGGCTGAGCACCTGCTGTGGGCCAGACACTGTTCTTCATGCTGAAATACAGCCATGAAAGAGACAAAAAGGTCCCTGCTCACGGGGGGCTCACATTCTAGTGGGGGAGAATGAAAGCATGAGATCAATACAACACTTAGGTACCAGGACAGATGGTGATGTGTGCTATGCAACACAATGAAGCAGGGGAGGGGAATGGGGCTTGGGGAGGGTGTGGGGATTTGCACCTTCCTGTAGGTTGTGCAGCCAAGGCCTCACTGAGAAAGGGACACAAAGACCTGAAGGAAGTGAGGAGGGAGTCTGGTGGAGATCTGGGGGATGAAAGTGGCAATGAGAGGGACTATCCCGTGCCTCTTACTGATGTGACTCTGTTGAATCACTTAGCCACTGACAAATGCTTATTTTCCCTCCAGTTTTGATGCAAGGGGTGCTGTGTCGTTGTTGTATTTTGGCAGTATGGAATTGGTCAGGTTTAGGGCCAGAACTACCTTGATGGATTACATATTTAGGATGAGGTTTAAGACCTTTGCCACTTTGAATAAACTGAGGCTCTAGCCATGCATACTAAGCGTGTATGCTTCTATAAAATGCATCTTTTGGAATGCGTGGATAAATTGGTCCTTGCATAGCATCTTAAGTGGCTCAGTCCAGTGTTGTAAGCTGTTTATAGCTACTGGAGTGACAGTGCTGTACAAAACCCAAACTGTCGCCTGCCACCTAGTGCCAGGACCCTCATCCCTCATGGAATCAACAAGTTACAAGTGGGAGAACATTTCTGTATCCGCGGACGTAGGGCTCACAGGTCAACCTCAGGGGCAGTAGTTTAAGTAAGGAGAAAGGCTGGCAGTATCCTTGACCACAAGCCTGAATCCCAGCAAATTACTTTGTGAAAAGGTCACAGCTGATTACATCACAAAGGGCTTGTAGTATAGAGTCCAGACCATCTTTAGGCTCAGGCTTATTTCTCCTGAGGGTGTGTAGTGGCTGGAAGGGCTCCTGTTACCGAGCTAGAAAAAGACTGGGTTGTTTGTTTCATGCTGAATCCTTACCTACGGAAATTGATTTGTATCAGAGGCAAAGGTATTCAACGATACTTTCTTTCCTTTTCAGGTCACAGTTTTGTAAGAGAATCGAAGAGCATGATCTACAGCCTGTGCTGTACTGCAGGGGTGTAGACCCAGAGTCCAAGCACAGATGAAGATCAGACACTGATTTCACACTTCTGATAGGTATGGAATACAACTCTCGGTTGTGCTGTGATGGTGTGCTACCCCCTGTTCTGTACAACAGGCTCGTTCCTCAAGGCAGCTTTCTCACTGAACTTCCTCTGTTAGTTCTGGTTAGCACCATGTCCCGGGTACTCAGTTGCTATAATTGTTCATCATGATGATCGTGAGAGGTCTACCTGTGCGACTGGAAATCAAAACCTATCTGGTGAGTCCCAACCCCCGTGAACTCAGTTTGAACTCAAAGCCCGCAGAAGGCCATTATTTTACTAGAGCTGATTTCTCGCTCCTGGTAGGTAGGGAATACAACTCTCGGTTGTACTTTGTGTTTTACCCCCTTGATTTTTACAAGCATGACCTTCTGAAATGTTTTAACCCAGTGTATACTGGTGCCATGGAGGTTTTGTAGGAATCATGCGTACATTAGGCTCTGTTTAGTGTTACAGCTATGTTCTTAGTGCTCAAGATGGAGCAAAGAAAGCCAGGGCTATTTCAGTAACCTGGGACCTTGTAAAGCTATCAGAGTAGCCTATTTTCATAAACCCTAGAGCTAGGAAGGAATTTGAGGTGATCCTGCTTGTCCCCCTGGGGTGCTGTGGAAAGGACCTTCTGTCATCCTTCGTTGGAATCTCTAAATGATGATGTAAAACTTACCTTGCGAAATGTACTTTGCTACATGGCCTTCTAGTTAAGCACTGTACTGGCTTATCACCTCTTATGGACCATATCATTGGCACATTCTCTCCTATTGGTCAGGGTTTAGGAGATGTCAGCTTCGTGTTCTGTGTGCCGGCTCCTTATGACTATGTTCTGTGAATCAGCAGTTAGGAGAGAGCTGATGGGCCCAGGGGAGAGAAGGTAGTCAGCATCATAAACCCCTTATGATCTCATCAACCTACCACCTCTCATTTTGAATAAATCATTTTACTTATTTAGGTTTCAATTTCCTCAACTTATATGTGAGTGAGATAAATGAGATATTCTTAAATTATTACGTTCAAGGACCTGTTTTAGAAGCTGAAGAATGGTGTGTAAATTAATTTTTACAAATGCACATGCACATATATGTACACAAATTAACGGATACTTCAAGAACTTTAAGGAAACCTACGGACCTCTCTCAAGAGCACCTGGACTTAGGCGGCTCGTTGTCTCTGCCAATTTCACACATCTGTGATTCTAGTGTCTGCCATCATTCAAATCATATCAAGCCACTGCCCGAAACTCTCCAATTACTTCCCATTGAAATTAGAATGAAAATAGTGACCAAGCATGGCCAGCAATGAACAAGATCTGGCTACTCTTTGCCCTGATCACTTAACCACTTTCCTCCTTGGTTGCTTTGCCCCAAACACACAGATTTTGGTTCTTTTTTAAGCTTTATTAATAGAAGTATAATGACAGAAGATAAACTGCTCTATTTTAACTATGCAATTGGATAAATATTGACATATGTTACACTTGATAAATGATCACCACAATCAAAATAACAAACATCCGTTATACCCAAAAGTTTCGGGTTCTCCTTTGGTACATATAGTAATGGGAACTAACATTGTTGCTCCAAGGAGATTCTCTAGTTATTTATTTCATGCTTAACTAGGAATAATTAATTATTAATAAAATTTCATATATATTAAGAAACACATACGTGGAGTGTTTGAATGTTCCTGAGAAGTTCCTTTGCTTACGTACTTGATAGTTCCTGTTCCAGATCAAATGTTACTTAAGTAAAATCTTTCACAGGAATCCTGAATTAATTAGTGTTATTGTATATTTTCCTATTGCTGTTTTTCAATTAAGCATCATTTTGAGCCTTAATTATTATAAAACAGAGTCTTTGGCACATTTCCACCCATAATGAATCATGAAAGAAATTTTGAAGAATTCTATAATCATAAAAGTTGAAAAATATTTGGAATCCTTTAAAAATGGTGAAAGTGTGCTCAAAATATATTCATGAATACTTGGTTATGGTCCTTGACAAGCCTAGTGTTAAATTCAGTAAGTTAGCTAAGGAAAGAGTATGTGGTAGCTTATGCTTTATGTTTGGTATAGGTCAATTTCTCTTCAATGCCAACTTACTTAAAAATGATAGTCTGCATAGTAGAATTATAGGCTGGCAGCCACCTTTTGCCTGAGCAACCTGATACAATAATTTCTAATCACCTGTGTTTAACCTTAATAGAGTCTTTTATGGACTGGACAGAAGTTGAGGAAAGCAATCAACAATAGCAGTGGAAATTTTCAAACAGTTAAAGCTTATTACATATTTGATATAATTGTTTTACTCAATAATTTAATAACATCACATATATTCTCCTTTCTCTTTTGTAAGACACTTTAAATGTTTCAGTTATACCGTGCTTTATGTTTCTGGATACAAAACATAACTGCAGATATTGTTTCTTTTGGTAGCATGATAGTGAAGCACTGTAAACAAGTGAAATACCTATCAATTGGGAAGTAGTTAAGGAACTATGTGATACAGTCTTACAAACCATGAAATATGAAGTTATTTATAAATAGCAATTCATAAATATTAATAAATCATAAAGTATATAATTTAATAAATTTTGATGTATGTGCACATCTGCAATAACATCACCAAATCAACATATCCACTATCCCCCCAAATAACCTCTTCCCCTTTGTCATCCTCCCCTCACACATCCCTGCCCCTGCTATCCCCTGGCAGCTATTGATCTGCTATATATCACTATACAAAATTTTACATTTTCTGGAATTTTATATAAATAAAATCATACAGTTTGTGCTCTTTTTCTGAGATTCATCCATGTTCTTTGCATGTATCTATGGTTCATTTCTTTTGCTACTGAGTGGTATTCCATTGTATGGATATGCCATGGTATGTTCATTCATGTATTGATGGACATTTAGGTTGTTTCCAGTTTTTGACTATTACAAATAAACTTACTAGGTACCTATGTGTGTGGGCCTCTTTGTGAACATATGCTTTCATTTCTATTGAGACATAAATTACGTATTGTAAAATTCACTTTCAAAGGGCACAAAATTGTATGAGTTTTGACAAATGTATATAGTCATGTAAAGACTGTCACAATCAAGATATGGAATATTTCTATGACCCCAAAAAGTTCTCTCGGGTTCCTTTGTAGTCAGTGATCTCACTCTACTTTCAGCACTTGGCAACTACTGATCTAATTTCTATCAATATAGTTCTGTCTTTTTTAAAGTCATATACATGGAGTCACAGAGTAATGATCCTTTTGTTTCTGGCTTCTTTTACTTAGTACAATGCTTTTGAGATTCGTCCATGGTGTTGCATATATCATTGGCTCATTCATTTTTATTGTTGAGGAGTACTCCATTGTTAGGATATATGAAATTTGTTTATCTATTCACCAGTTGCTGGACATTTGGATTGTTTTCAGGATTTGGTGTTTTTGAAAATGTTTACAGGAGATCTTTATCTTTATATGGGTTTGAATTACAGTCTACAATCCTTTTATTTCAACCTAAAGGATCCCTTTAGCATTTCTTCCAGGACCGATTTAGTATTCATGAATTCTTTCAGCTTTTGTTTATCTTGGAATGTCCTATTTCTCTCTCTTTTTTGAAAGACAGTTTTTGCCAGATATAGAATTCTTGGTTGACATTTTTTTCTTTGAACACTTTATTTTTTTAAATTTTTTATTGATGTCTTAATAGTTGAAAACATTGTGGGATTTTAGCTGTACACTACTTTTTGTCCATCACCATGTGGATGGATCCCTTCACCCCTTGTGCCCACCCCCTACCCCCTTCCCCTTGGTAACCACCAACCAGTTCTCTCTGTCCGTGTGTTCATTTATATTCCACATAGTGAAATCATGCAGTGTCTGTCCTTCTCTCTCTGGCTTATTTCATTTAACATAATACCCTCTAGGTCCATCCATGTTGTTGCAAATGGGACAATTTCTGTCTTTTCTTATGGCTGAGTAGTATTCCATTGTGTGTATATATATACATATGTGTATATATATATATGTATATATATACACCACATTTTCTTTAACTAATCATCTGTCGAGGGACACTTCGGTTGCTTCCACTTCTTGGCTATAGTGAATAATGCTGCAATGAATATAGGGGTCCATAAGCCTCTTGGGATGGTTGATTTCATGTCCGTTGGGTAGATGCCCAAGAGTGGGATTGCTGGATCATAAGGTATTTCTATTTTTAATTTTTTGAGGACTCTCCATACTGTTTTCCATAGAGGCTGCACCAGTTTGCTTTCCCACCAGCAGTGAATGAGGGTTCCAGTTTCTCCATAACCTCTCCAGCACTTGTTGTTTTTTGTCTTGGTGATTATAGCCATTCTAATGGGTGTCAGGTGATATCTCAGTGTAGTTTTGATTTGCATTTCCCTGATGATTAGTGATGTTGAACATCTTTTCATGTGTCTATTGACCAGCTCTATCTCTTCCTTGGAAAAATGTCTGTTCATATCCTTTGCCCATTTTTTGATCGGGTTGTTTGTTTTTTTGTTGCTCAGTTGTATGAGTTCTTTATATATTACGGAGATTAATCCCTTGTCAGATAAATGATTTGTGAATATTTTCTCCCAGCTGGTGGGTTGTCTATTCATTTTGATCCTGGTTTCATTTGCCTTGTAGAAGCTCTGTAGTCTGATGAAGTCCCACTTATTTATTTTTTCTTTTGTTTCCCTTGTCCAAGTAGACATGGAATCTGAAAGGATCCCTTTATGACCCATGTCAATTAGTGTACTGCCTATATTTTCTTCCAGGAGTTTTATAGTTTCAGGTCTCATTTTCAAGTCCTTAATCCATTTTGAATTGATTTTTGTATATGCTGATAGGAGATGGTCTACTTTCATTCTTTTGGATGTTGCTGTGCAATTTTCCCAGCACCATTTATTGAAGAGACTTCCCTTTCTCCATTGTATGTTCTTTGCTCCTTTGTCAAAGATTAGCTGTCCATAGGTGTGTGGTTTTATTTCTGGGCTTTCAATTCTGTTCCATTGATCTGTGTGTCTATTTTTGTACCAGTACCATGCTGTTTTGATTACTATAGCTTTGTAATATATTTTGAAATCAGGGATTGTGATGCCTCCAGCTTTGTTCTTTTTTTTTCACAGTTGCTTTAGCTATTTGGGGTCTTTTGTTGCCCCATACGAATTTCAGTATTTTTTGTTCTATTTCTGTGAAGAATGACATTGAAATTCTGATTGGGATTGCATTGAATCTGTAGACTGCTTTAGGTAGTATGGACGTTTTAACTATGTTTATTCTTCCAATCCATGTGCATGGACTATTTTTCCATTTCTTTATGTCTTCCGCGATTTCTTTCAATAGTGTCTTATAGTTTTCATTGTATAGGTCTTTCACCTCCTTGGTTAAATTTATTCCCAGATATTTTATTCTTTTTGTTGCAATTGTAAATGGAATTGTCTTTTTGTGTTCTCCTTCTGTTAGTTCATCATTAGCGTATAGAAATGCAATTGATTTTTGTAAGTTGATTTTCTACCCTGCCACTTTGCTGTAGTTGTTGATTATTTCTAGTAGTTTTCCAATGGAATTTTTTGGGTTTTCTATGTATACGATCATGTCGTCTGCAAATAGTGAGAGTTTCACTTCTTCATTGCCTATGTGGAGTCCTTTTCTTCCCTTTTCTTCCCTAATTGCTCTGGCCAGAACTTCCAGTACTATGTTGAATAAGAGCGGTGAGAGTGGGCACCCTTGTCTTGTTCCTGTCCTCAAAGGAATGGCTTTCAGTTTTTCCTCGTTGAGTAGGATGTTTGCTGTAGGTTTGTCATATATGGCCCTTATTATGTTGAGGTACTTTCCTTCTATACCCATTTTGTTGAGAGTTTTTATCATAAATGGATGCTGGATCTTGTCGAATGCCTTCTCTGCATCGATTGAGATGATCATGTGGTTTTTATTCTTCATTTTGTTAATGTGGTGTATCACATTGATTGATTTGCGGATGTTGAACCATCCCTGTGTCCCTGGTATAAATCCCACTTGATCGTGGTGTATGATCTTTTTGATGTATTGCTGTCTTCGGTTTGCCAATATTTTGTTGAGGATTTTTGCATCTATGTTCATCAGTGATATTGGCCTGTAGTTTTCCTTCTGTGTATTGTCCTTGTCTGGCTTTGCTATCAGGATGATGTTGGCCTTGTAGAATGTATTAGGAAGTATTCCATCTTCCTCTATTTTTTGGAATATTTTGAGAAGGATAGGTGCTAAATCTTCTTTGAATGTTTGGTAAAATTCTCCAGGGAAGCCATCTGGTCCTGGGCTTTTATTTTTGGGGAGGTTTTTAATTACTGTTTCAATCTCTTTACTTGTGATTGGTCTATTCAGATTCTCTATTTCTTCTTGATTCAGTTTTGGGAGGTTGTATGCATCCAAGAATTTGTCCATTTCCTCTAGGTTCTCCAATTTGTTGGCATAAAGTTTTTCATAGTATTCCCTAATAATCCCTTGTATTTCTGTGGTGTCTGTTGTAATTTCTCCTCCTTCATTTCTAATTTTATTTATTTGAGTCTTCTCCCTTTTTTTCTTAGTGATTCTGGCTAAGGGTTTGTCAATTTTATTTATCTTCTCAAAGAACCAGCTCTTTGTTTCATTGATCCTTTCTACTATTTATTTGGTTTCAATTTCATTTATTTCTGCTTTGATTTTTATTTTTTCCCTCCTGCTGATTCAGGGCTTTGTCTGTTCTTCTTTTTCTAATTCTGTTAGGTGCAGTTTAAGGTTATTTATTTGGGATTTTTCTTGATTGTTGAGGTGGGCTTGTATTGCTATGAATTTCCCTCTCAGGACCGTTTTTGCTGCGTCCCATGTGAGTTGGTATGGTGTATTTTCTTTTTCATTTGTCTTCAGATAGCTTTTGATTTCTCCTTTAATTTCATCAGTGATCCATTGGTTGTTCAGTAGCATGTTGTTTAGTCTCCACATCTTTGTCCCTTTCCCAGTTTTTTCCTTGCAGTTGATTTCTAGTTTGTCTTTTGTTTTATCCTACTTTGAAGTTCTTTGAACTTCTTGGATTTGTAGATTCAGGTCTTTTATGAATTTTGGGAAATTTTCAGCCATTATTTCTTCAAATAATCTCTCTGCTCCTTTGTCTTTCTCTTCTTCTGGGACTTCCATAATGCATATATTAGTCTACTTGATGATGTCTTATAAGTCCTTTAAGTTCTATTCACTTTTCTTTGTTCTTTTTTCTTTCTGTTCCTCAGACTATAATTTGCTTTTTCTAATAAAGCAAGGTTACTGCAATCTACTTTTTCTTCCTTATCACCTTTAATAAATATAGAAGAAAAACACTAGCTTTTTCATATTAAGTGATAAATAAAATGCAATTAGATTGTTCAAAGATATGGTTAGAAGCAAGCAATCTAAATAAATCCCTATTGCATTCCTTCAGATTTCCCTTCCTTACAATAGGTACTTCCTTGTAGAATTGTGAGATAATGACATAGTTCTACCTGCTGTGGTCTCTAAAGTCACTCTTCTTGATAGCAACAAAATGGCATAACTTCTCCTCCTTTCTCTCTCTCTACTTAGAGTGACCTCACTTGACTTCCTTGAATTTTCTAATTAAAATTCTCAAATTATAGTGCTACTTCATGTAGAACTTGCTACAATTTGAGTTTGCTTTTTCTTTCCTTGTGAATGACTACATAAATGCCTTTGAACAAATGTCAGCTTTATTATTATCTTAATGTTATTCATATCTAGATTTTCTTTTCCTTCTTTTGTAAAAGCATAGCTGCAGTTTTATTAGCTTCTACCAAAAGTTTCATTCCTTTTTCTCCTAGATCCTATAAAACTTTAATATGTATTTCTCTCCCATTGGTGGAAGAGAGAAGCACAAGTCTAAAAGTTCTCTAGTTTTCAACCTCTGATAACAAGATGGAGTGCTTACATATTCTATCTCTTTAGAGTTTAACTTAGTTTGGAGATAATCACATTTTCTATGATTCCAGAAATTATGGAGTATCATTGAAGTTACTTCCGGATCTCTTTGCTTTTTCTGCTGCAAGAATAAATTGTGAGAGCTTGAGTATAAAATGTTTATGTGATTGGTGAAAGAAATTCCATGCTTTTTGATTAATAGACCTTTATGCATCTAATATTCTTGTTTTAAGTAGTACATTCAGAATTCTCTTTGAGAATCTTAGAATCCACTTAATTTGGGGCTGGCATTTTCACCAGATACCACAAGCATGGTGCAATGATGATTATCTATCCATCACAGCTTTCTGTAAACATATATTTTGGGAAAAGGAGCACTGAAGAATAATAATAACAAAGAAATTTCAGTGTTTGATGATTTATTCTCATCACCAATATTTAAAATTAAAGTTAAAATTAAAACATGTATGTTCTCCCAGTGGCTTCCTGCATGCCTTCTCTTGTTCTGAGTCATTTAAAGTGGTGATATAAAGTATTTTTTAAAAAATCACCAAGACAAAAACCAACAAATGGTGGAGAGGTTGTGGAGAAATGGGAACCCTAATTCATTGCTGGTGGGAATGCAAACTGGTGCAGCCTCTATGGAAAACAGTATGGAGATTGCTCAAAAAATTAAAAATAGAGGGGCCGGCCCAGTGGTGCGGTGGTTTAGTTCACGCTTTGGCAGCCCGGGGTCTACCGGTTCGGATCCTGGGCGCCTGTGGATGCACTGCTTGTCAACCATGCTGTGGTGGCATCCCATATAAAGTAGAGGAAGATGGGCACGGATTTTAGCCCAGGGCCAGTCTTCCTCAGCAAAAAGAGGAGGATTGGCAACAGATGTTAGCTCAGGGCTTGTCTTCCTCACTAAAAAAAAACCCACAAAAATTAAAAATAGAAATACCTTATGATCCAGCAATCCCACTCTTGGGCATCTACCCAATGGACATGAAATCAACCATCCCAAGAGGCTTATGCACCCCTATGTTCATTGCAGCATTATTCACTATAGCCAAGAAGTGGAAGCAACCCAAGTGTCCCTCAACGGATGACTGAATAAAGAAGATGTGGTATATATATATACAATGGAATATTACTCAGCCATAAAAAAAAGACAGAATTGTCCCATTTGCAACAACATGGATGGCCCTAGAGGGTATTATGTTAAGTGAAATTAGCCAGAGAGAGAAGGACAAACACCCCATGATTTCACTCATATGTGGACTATAAACAAACACATGGACAGAGAGAACTGGTTGGTGGTTACCAAGGGGAAGGGGGGTAGAGAGTGGGCATGAGGGTGGAAGGGATGCATCCACATGGTGATGGACAAATAATAATGTACAACTTAAACCCACAATGTTATAAACTATTAAGACATCGATAAAAATGAAAAAAAAGTCATAAAAAGAAGTCTCAGCTTTGTCATTAATTGGCTGTGGCTTTAAGTAAGTCACACTCCTCAGATCTTAGTTTCTTCATAATTAACAGGAGAGCATAAGATTAGTGGACTTCTAAGAAAACCTCTTCCAGTTCACACATTTCATATTTGAGTGATTCTGATTCTGCATGTGGTTACAAAATGTTTAGCTATTTTAAATTACAAACAGGAAGCTTGAGTACCTGTTTGCAAATGTACCAATGAACCATTTACAGAAGGAAATTGTGGACACTTTGCTTGTGTAGGCAGCAAGCTCAGAAAAAAACACATGGAGAAGATAACTTTAGGAGGGGAGATGAGACTGTGTGCCCAGAGAAATCTTAAGATGGGTAATAGTCAAGTTGAACAAACTCCCATTGGAGGACCGCTATCTTCTCAGTGAACTAGTAAATAAGTTCACTTACTGTCCATGAAGGCTCTTGGGTGGGTTTGAAATTTAAATAGACTAGAAAATTTTGGATCAGCCACTGTGGGACATTTTCTAGCAGTAAGGTAGGGATGAATAAAAGAATTATTAAGTAGTATTTCAGGTTTGACCCCAAACACTATCATTGTTCAGATTGCTCACCTGCTCTTTCCTCAAACTTGGATATGAATGACTTTTTATAGTTTCCAAAAGTCAATTATACTCTGTGGATTAATATTTATTAACAGTGAAAGTAGTTTTTATTGTTCCCCAAACTCTAAAGACAATTCTGGATAGGAAGATAAACCACTTTTAGAAACAGAGATACCATCGTTTAGACAGGTGTATAACCTTCTAAAATGACCTGAAGTGACACTGGCAACAAAGGTCAAATAAGATATAAATATTATCTTTCTATAGCTGGACTTGAGTCATGTTCATGCTAAGACTTCAGGCTTGTTTGGATCTGTTTAAAGTCCTGACTGCAGTAGGTGCTGGGACAGGATGTAACAGAAGAATATCCACCATTCCGATGATCTCTCTGGCTTAGCACTGCATTTTAACCTCTCACCATCTCACTTTTAACATTTTATACAAGTATTTTGGTTAGCAGTCTAAACTAAATGCAGTCGTGGTGTGTATATCATTTTGGTGTCTGATTTTGTAAAGCACCTCTTTTTGCATGCTAGACAATTTGAGGTGTGGTAGAAAGATTCTAATTTGTATTGATGTGCATGAATTTGAGCATTCTAGAAGTGCAATCTCTTTTCAAGGTTAATATAGTTAAAAAGTTGAACTGCTTGAGAGCTTTCTAAAAAATTAATAGACTTTTTTTGAAAAAGTGCAGAGATTTCTCACCCCACTCCCAGTTTCCTCTGTTAACATATTGAATTATTGTGATACGCTTGTTACAATTGATGAGCCAGTTTAATATATTATTTTTAACTAAAGTCCATAGTTTACCTTAGGGTTCATTCTTTGTGTTGCATATTCTACAGGTTTTAACAAATATATAATGACATGTATCTACCATTGTGATATACACAATAGTTTTACTTCCCTAAAAATCCTCTGTGTTCCACTTATTCCTCCCTCTCTCCCCGACGCTGAACCCCTCACAACCACTGTCCTTTGAATTATCTGCATAGGTTTGTCTTTTCCAGAACGTCGCATAGTGAGAATCCTACAGTACATAGCCTTTTCAGAGTGGTTTCTTTCACTTAGTGATATGCATTTAAGGTTTCTCCATGTCTTTTCTTGGCTTCATATCTCATTTCTTTTCATTGCTAATTTCTTTTAATCCATTGCATGGATGTACCACAGTTTATCCATGCACCTACTGGAAGACATCTTATTTTTAGGTCTCATTTTGTAATTCATTAAACTTAAATATATGGTATGAAACATTAACATGTACTAATTTCTACTATCTACATTTTAACAGCAAAACAGTAAAAGTGTCCATGAGAAATCAAGAAAAACTCCTTGGTCCACCCGTTTTTTTTCTTTTTTCTTCTCCAGGAATGAAAATGGGTTTGTTTGCCTTTGGTTGGCGACTTATTTCTTCATTACTATCACTATCACCACTACCACCACCAGCACTAGCTCCACCCCCACTCGGGTACTTAATTGTCATGAAAATAACCATGACTGAGGGTCTGAGATTTAATGCTCTATTTATATCCTACATAATATTGTTTGAAGCTTTCACGAAACTATATTATTAGGTTATATTTGTGGCGATGATCATTGCAGATAAATGAAATATACAGAGCCTGATCCTAAATTCAAGCCAAGAGACAAAAAGGAAGAAAAGATCAAAGAGCTTGGAACAGAATTCCAACAATGTTGCACCCAGGTAATGAAACTAGATATATATTGTGTGATGTCACAGTGAGTTCTATGGTAGAAAATTATTTTGTTACATGGAAGGAAAATGTAACCAAAAGCAGACTTTCTGGAAAATTAACATTTTAGCTTAAATAACTCTACAGATTTGATTTTCCAAGACAATAAACCATTTTCATGTGTAGAAAAGACTCAGACATTAGTGTCTTAAACTGCCCTGGATGTTTTGTGACAGAATATGACACAAGCAAAACTGCTTTTTGGGGAGGGGGCTTATTAGGTTAAGGTTTATTATTATTGTTTTTTCAATTATTTTATTGAGATCATAATGGTTTATAACATTGTGTAATTTCAGGTGTACATTATTTATCAGTTTCTGAATAGACTTCATCGTGCTCACCACAAGTAGTCTAATTTTTGTCAGTCACTATACATATGTCCCCCTTTATCCCTTTTGCCCACCCCCAGCCCCCTTCCTTTCTGGTAACTACTAATCTGTTCTCTTTATCCATGTATTTGTTTATCTTCCACATATGAGTGAAATCATGCAGTATTTTTCTTTTGCTATCTGGCTTATTTTGCTTAACATCATACCCCCAAGGACCATCCATATTGGTGCAAATGGGAGGATTTTGTCTTTTTTATGGCTGAGTAGTATTCCATTGTGTATATATACCACATCTTCTTTATTCATTCCTCCATAGAAGGGCACTTGGGTTGCTTCCACATCTTGGCTATTGTGAATAATGCTGCAATGAACATAGGGGTGCATAAATCTCTTGCAAAACGGTTTTGAGAGGAAATTTTCATGATGATGTGACTAATTGGGTCTGCAGTATTTCCTTTCAAAAAGAAAACCCTCATTTTAATGATTCCCCAAAGCCCTCTGTAGACATCTGTGAATCTCAACTACTATCATTTAATAACCTATAAACTTTACATATGCATTTTGACAAAAGCTTCCATGTATACTTAAGGTCTTCATAAGAGTGTCTAAACTTTACAACTGATTAAGCACTCCCCTCAAGAAAGCTTATGTTTAGAGGGAATATGAAGAAAGTGAAGACTGCGTCTTAATAGTGGATGTTCCTTAGGTGTTTGTTTCTTAAATTGGTCTGTTTTCACCATCCTACTAATAAGTTATGTCAAAAGTCAACAGTGAACTCCAGGTGACCCAATCTAGTGTCCTTTCCCTAGCTTCATTCTCTTTCACTATAATATTTTGTCATTTCTTTTCAAGAAATTTTTTTCTATCCTCCTACTTTCAATTTTTTCCTATCCTCCTACTTCCCTTTCCACATCTCTGAGAAGATATGTACTCCCTTTTTTCACCCCCAAAGGGGCATTCCCCTAGGTTCTGTCCTCAGCTCATGACAAATGACATGCGTTCATGAGGAGATAGGCTGCTACAGTAGTAAGGGAACAAAATTATTTATGAGAACTGCATTAAAATCTTACTCACATTTCACACTAACTGCATGAACTTTGCTCAGTCCCTTAAATCTTGGAGTTTCAGTTTCCTCATCCACAAGAAGTAAGATGCCATACAAGGTTATAATGAGGATCAAAATGGATAATACATGTAAAAAATTTGATAAGTGTATATTACTAGGCACATAGTTATTACTTATATTATTAGAAGACAGCTAGGTCCTTAGCACTACACAGACTCTTTGTGTAAAGCCAATTGGCCCTCAAGGGGATAAAACCCATGACCTTGTATTAATTATCCATATTTGAACTAATTAGTCTAACAGTCCCAAGCCATGTAGAGTAATTCTTCTTTGTATATGTTTATCATGAAATCTAATTTTTCATTATTTTGGAGTAGTATTTCACAAAGCTTTTGCTGAGGATGCCAACTCTCCTAGCATTAGAGTGTTAGCAGATGTAGTCATTGTATACAGTTTGAAATGCCTATCAAATATCTGTACAAGCCTTTTGCATGTACTGTTAAGTCCTTGCATATTGATAAATAAGTAGTTTATAATCTATAAGAAAACATGAATGTCTATTGTTATGAATTATTTGCTGCCTATTTTATTACAAACACTTAAACATTGGAGTATTTATATTACAGGAGCATGTTGCTCATCAATTTCTGGACTTCTTCCGCCATATCCCCAGGCAGATGCAGGGCCATCCCCACCACCACCTCTATCAGCACCACCTGTGCCCAGAGGAGTTGGTCCTCCTCTTCCAACTACTTTCCCTGGAATAAGTGGTAAACCATTACCACCATCATCACCTTTGTTCAAGGATCTCTGCCTCCAAGATCACCACCTTCTCTGTTTATGAAATGAAGCAGAAATAAACGTATAAACCTGAAATCCGTGTATTGATTCTTGAACTGCATGATTTGATTCTCCTTTAAGAGAATCAACTCATCAAAAGGAAAACTTTGAGTAGAGTTTTTGGCATCTTCTGTCCACTGGCAATCATAAACGTGTGAAAACTGCATACATGTGTATAAGTATTATATAATGTTAGAGAATATGACTGCTGACTCTTGATTTCCTTTGTGAGCTCACCATCTCATGCTCCTCTTTCAGTACAGTATCTCAATAATTGGAAACTCCATAGAGAATATGAAATTCATATACAAAGCAAAAGGGAATTAATAAAGTGGTGTTAGGTTAATTGTATTAGCTTCTTAAGGCGGCCATAATAAATTCCTACAAACTGGATGGCTTCAAAAAACAAAACCTTTTCTCTCAATTCTGAAGGCCAGAATTCCAAAATCAAGGTGTTGGCAGGGGCCCACTCCCTTTGGAGGCTCTTTTCTTTGCCTCTTCCAGCTTCAGGTGGCTGTTGGCATTCCTTAGCTTGCAGCCACATCTCTATTGGCTCCATGTTCACATGGCCACCCCCTCTGTGTGTCTGTTTGTAAACTCTGCCTTCTTCTCTCTTACAAAGATACATGGATTGCATTTAGGGCCCACCCAGATCATTCAGGACAAGCTCCTCCTCTCAAGATCCTTAAGTTAACACACATTTTTTTGCCATATAAGGTCATATTCACAGGTTCTAAGGATTAGGACATGGACATTCCCTTCTAAGGGCCACCATTCATCTCACTACAATAACATAGGATGCACATTCTCAAAGTAAGAGCAATTTTGTTTTTTTAACTGTCTTTAAGTTTAAGTACTACAACATTCTTAGATATAAACTTAAGTATTTTTTTGTTATTGAGTATTATTATCTTAGTTATTTTTGTCCTTAGAGAATGATGTTTCTATTTATTTTTAAACTTTCAGATAGTGTGGAGTAGGTGACAACTTTCCATAGTGACAAAAACCTAATTGCTTTTTGATATGGTGTATGAAAGTATCTTTTTCCTAAATATTATTTTACTTCATCACCAAACAGTGTTTTCTTTATTGTGGTAAAATATACATAACAAAATTTACCATTTTAACCATTTTGCAAGAGTAAAATTCAGTGGTATTAAGTATTTTCACTATGTTGTGCAACCATCACCAGTATCCATTTCCTGAACTTGTTCATAATCCCAAACAGAAACTCTTTACTCATTAAACAGTATCTCCCCATTCCTTTCCCCCACTCTAGCCCCTTGTAAACACCATTCTACTTTCTGTCTCTGTGTATTTGCCTTCACTTAATATAAGTGAAATAAACCCAGGGCTAGGTGCTAAATGAGGACAGGATATCATTTGCCTATGGGCCATCACACTAACAAACCTCAACTTTTTGAGGCTAGGATTAATCAAAAAGCCACATGGACTTTCTAAACTAGTAATCAATAAAATGAGACTGGAGCTCAAGTAAATATCTGGATATGAACCCAGAAATAGGGAAATCACTTATGATCAAGAAGGTTCCAAATAGACAGTGGAAGGACCATATCCAAGAGCAAATGTTGTACTAACAAAAGGTAGCTGCCTTCGTTTTGAGAGCCTACCAAAGGATATGGGCTTGGGTGATAAGGAAATGCTCAAATAAAGGAACTCCATAACCACAAAAGGTAAAGTATTGTTTCGGAACTTCTTATGGCCATTGCCTGTGCCTGGTGGTCAGTGCACGTGTGGAGACAGACAGAGGGCAATGAATGTTGCCCATCAATAGTAGAAACAAACTGAGAGACACAGTAAATGAACAAGTGTTGACCTACATATAAAGAAAGACTTTCTTGATAAAAGGGCCAGCAGTGGAAGGTATGAAAGGGGATGGGAAAGCAAGTGTGAGGTAAATAATAAATTACAGGTGATCACAACTTTTAATATGATGTCATGGCATAGAGAAGCAGGATCAGATAAGTCAGAAATGAAAATAATTGTGACAGTGTCTATGGTAGATAGAATCATTGGTCCCAATTCTTTACTCCCTTGCTGCATCTACACCCTTTGTCATGTGACTTTACTCTCAGGGAAGTTGGAGTATATTTCCCCATCTCCTAATGATAGACTCAGACATATGATTGGCATTTGCCAAAGGGATGTGAACAGAAATGATGACAAACTAGTTCTGAACCTAGGATTTAGGAGGCACCATAGTTTTTCCACTTGCTCTCTTTGTTCCTCTGCTATCACCATGCACTGGTTACCCTGCTGGTTGTAAGACAATGAGAGACATGCAGAGCACACCCAGACAGTGTGCAGCTTGTAGCCTAGGCACCTACCTGATCTGCAGATGCATGATGAAAAAAAGATGTTTACTGTCATGCAACACTGAGATTTTGTGATTTTCTCTAGGCCATGACAGCTACCTAATACAGTATCTCAGGAGTGCTCAGAAATATAGATCAGGAATTGAGAGGCAACACACAAAATGATTAGGAGGCCATATTTTGGGAGTCAAAATCCAGCTCTGCCACTTACTACTTGTTGGAACTTCAGGAAATCACTTACACTCCCTGGGCCTGAGTTTCCTCATTTGTGATGTAGGGATGATGATAGTTTACATACCTTTTTGTACCTCATAGGGTTATTGTGATGATTAAAATAATTATATATGTAAAGTGCTAAGAATATTGGCTTTCACACAGAAATCACTTAAGTGTTTATTATGATTGTGATTGTTATCATCATCATCATCATCAGGGGTTAAAGATCCACTGGAATCTATGACTGCTCCTTGAACCAGTCAAAGATGTCAGGGGGAATTGCCAAAATGTACTACAAATATTCAGTTGCAATGTGCATTCTCCCCAACACAGTATGAAAGTCCTCATTTGTATACACCCTCACAACAATAAGAATTATAAGTCTGCTTTTAACCTTTGCCAATCTGATAGGGGAACAACCACATTTCAGTGTTGTCTTTTAAAGGCATGTCTATAAGCACTAGCCACAAGAAATGTCTACTTATATATTTATAGCTTATTTTAATTCCTTTTCTGTGAGGTTCCTGATCATATCCATGGCCTATTATTAATTGAGATGTTTGTCTTTAAATACTTTATTTTCCAGAATCATTATATTCTATAAATCTAGGCTTTGTTCTTTATAATCCAAAAATTTCTCAAAATTTATTATTTAGTTTATGGTGTCTTTCACCACAGAGTTTTCTTCATCAACTCAAGTTTGCCAAGCTTTTATTAATATGGGTTTTCTGTGAGGCTTAGAAGCCTATTGAATAAAAATAGGCAGTCAACACAGGGGTTGTAAATACAAACTTACAATAAAGGATACCCAATGTGCAATCCAGCTCTGCCTCTTGGTATGGGCATGATCTTAGGCAGGTTTCTTAATCACTGTGCAACAGTTGTCTCCCTCGTAAAATGGATGTAGTAATACCTAGCTCACACAGGAATGGCTATACTAGCAAATCTGACTCACAAGTTAAGCATGAAAACATGTTTCTAATCACTTCTAGTTTTATTTTTTTAAAAAACACTAAAGAAGCACAGTGACATCAGCATCATGGCAGAGTAAGCTCTTCCCTTAGTCTCTCCCCTTGAAGATACAATTAAAAGGACATTCATAAAACAACAGAGGACATTCATACAATACAATAGATGTCTGAGAGACCCACACAGCCACACGTCTGAAGGTGGAGGTGCTGGACACCCTGGGATGCAGTGGAAGGAGGTAAGGGGATCTCCTCTCCCTCCCTGAATGGCAGTGACCTAGGGTGCAGGGCCGTGTGTGGCAGCGGTTCATGACTCTGAGATGAGGGGGGAAGGGAAGCCTTCCACAGGAATACCTTCACTCAGAGTTGCCTCCCAGCCTGTGATAATGCTCCACACTGAGGAGGCTAAACAATCATGGGGGCATCTTCACCAAGTTGAACATCCCAGGGGGGAAGACAGCAAAAGGAGAGCAGGAGCATCTGGGATGATGCACTCAAAAGAAAGCACCCCTTCCCCTCTTCTTCCCTGGTGTACCAGCTCAGCTGGTTGGCCAGGGCAGAGGACCCATGCCAGAGTGCCTGTGCGCCTACATGTGTAAAGCAGCAGTGGCCAGTGGGCAAATGCAGACAGGCCCTGTCAGCACAGCTTCCAAAGGACAGGTACAGCTGCCATGGATCACAGTGGGCTCGGAATACACAGCTCTGGCTGCCCCCCACCCCCGAATGGCAGCAGGTTGAATCTGTGACCAGATACTACCACTATGCAGCGGACTAATCCACCCCATGAAATAGCATGAAGAGGTATATTAACACTCCATACCAGATGGAAAATGACAAGTATCCAGAAATCAATCCTGAAGTCACAGAAATTTACAATCTAAATGACAGAGAAATCAAAATATCTATCATAAAAAAACTCAAAGCATTACAAGAAAACTCAGAAAGACAGTTCAATGAAATCAGGAATAAAATTAAGGAACAGAGGGAATTTTTCACAAAAGAAATTGAAACTATAAAAAACACAATCAGAAATGCTGGAAATGAAAAACACAATGAATGAAATAAAGAAAAATCTGGTGTCCTTAAATAACAGAGCTGATATTATGGAGCACAGAATTAATAATTTTGAGGAGAGAAATTAGAAATGCTTCAGATGGAGGAGGAGAGAACTAAGACTAAAAAGAAATGAAGCCATTCTCTGAGAAATATCTGACTCAATTAGCAAATGCAACATAAGGATTATAGATA
Source organism: Tapirus indicus (assembly GCA_031878705.1). Lineage (NCBI taxonomy): Eukaryota > Metazoa > Chordata > Mammalia > Perissodactyla > Tapiridae > Tapirus > Tapirus indicus. Next base: position 97,007,837 of record CM062942.1, on the reverse strand, counting down.
TCCCAGAGGGAGAAGAGAGGGAGAAAGGAGCAGTGAGCTTGTTCAAAGAAATAAAAGCTGACAACGTCCCAAACCTGGGGAAAGAGCTGGAATTACAAGTAAATGAAGCTAATAGAACTCCCAAGTACATCAATGTAAAAAAGACCTTCCCCAAGGCATATATTAGTAAAACTGGAAAAAGTCAATGACAAAGAAAAATATTATGGGTAGCAAGGCAGAAGGAAATAATCTACAAAGGAACCCCTATCAGGCTTTCAGCAGATTTCTCAGCAGAAACCTTACAGGTAGGAGAGAGTGGAATGATATATTCAAAATTCTGAAAGATAAAAATTTCAGCCAAGACTACTCTATCCAGCAAAATTATCCTTCAGATATGACAGAGAAATAAAAACTTTCCCAGATAAACAAAAGCTGAGGGATTTCATCTCCACAAGACTCCCCCCACAAGAAATGATCAAGAAAGCCCTCACACCTGAAAAAAAAAGGGGTTTACAAAGCCTTGAGCAAAGAGATAAATAGGCAGACAAAATCAGAAAATTGCAGCTCTCTATCACAACAGGCTATCAAACAATTATAACATTAAAGATAAAGGGAAGGAAAACATCAAAAATAACTATAATCACTTCATTTTAACCACAAATTCACAACACAAAACAGAATAAGTTTTGACAACAATAACTTAGACAAGGAAGAGGAAAGGGATGGAACCTGTTAGACTAAAGAAAATAAGAGGCTATAAGAAAATGGACTATCGCATCTATGAGATCTTTTATACAAACGTTATAGTAACCACCAGACAAAAAAATCAGAACAGAGACAAAAATGATAAATAAAGACAAAGCTCAGGAAACAACCAACTGAATCAGCAGTCAGAAATACATGGGACGAGAAACAAGGGAAATACAGAACAACTGGAAAACAAATGATAAAATGACAGTATTAAGCCCTCACATATCAATAATCACTCTGAATGTAAGTGGATTGAATTCCCCAATAAAAAGGCACAGAGTGGCTGGATGGATTAAAAAACAAGACCCAACAATATTCTGCCTCCAGGAAACACATCTCAGCTCTAACGACAAACTCCTCCATTGAAGGGATGGAAGACCATACTCCAAGCTAATGGCAGACAAAAGAAAACAGGCATTGCCATACTTATAGCAGCAAAGTAGACTTCAAGATAAAAAAGGCAAGAGAGACAAAGAGGGGCAGTTTATAATGGTAAAAGGGACACTCCACCAAAAGGACATAACACTTATAAATATACATGCACCTAGCATAGGAGCACCAAAGTACAGAAAGCAGCTATTAATAGACCTAAAAGGTGAAACTAACAGCAACACAATAATAGTAGGGGATCTCAACACCCAACTTACATCAATGAATAGATCATCCAGACAGAAATCAATAAGGAAATAGTGGAATTAAATGAAAAACTAGACCACATGGACTTAATAGATATATATAGAACACTCCATCCAAAACAGCAGAATACACATTCTTCTCAAGTGCATGTGGAACATTCTTAAAGGTAGACCATATGTTGGGAAACAAGGCAAGCCTCAATAAATTTAAGAAGATTGAAATCATATCAAACATCTTTTCCAACCATAATGCTGTGAAGCTAGACCTCAACTATGAGAAAAAAGCTGGGAAAGTCACAAATATGTGGAGACAAAGCAACATGCTCCTGAACAACAAACAGATCAATGAAGAAATTAAAAGTGAAATAAAAAAATATCTGGAGACAAATGAAAATGAAAATACACCATACCATCTCACATGGGATGCAACAAAAGTGGTCCTAAGAGGGAAATTCATAGCAATACAAGCCCACCTTAACAAACAATAATAATGTCAAATAAGCAATCTTAAACTACACCTAACAGAACTAGGAAAAGAAGAACAAACAAAACCTAAAGTCAGCAGAAGGAGGGAAATAATAAAAATTAGAGCAGAAATAAAAGACTTTGAACCCCACCCCCCAAAAAAAGAGTAGAAAGGATCAATGAAACTAAGAGCTGGTTCTTTGAGAAATAAAATTGACAAACCCTTAGCTAGACTCACTAAAAAAAAAAGAGAGTAGGTTCAAATAAATAAAATTAGAAATGAAGTGGAGAAATTGCAATGGATACCACAGAAATACAAAGTTTTATGAGAGAATACTATGAAAAACTATATGCCAACAAATTGGACAATCTAGAATAAATGGATAAATTCTCAGACTCATAAAACTGCCCAAGGCTGAATCAAGAAGAAATAGCGAATCTGAATAGACCAATGATAAGTAAAGAGATTGAAACAGTAATCAAAAACCTCCCAAAAAATAAAAGTCCAGGACCAGGCTTCTCTGGGGAATTCTACCAAACATTCAAAGAAGACTTAATACCCATCCTTCTCAAATTATTCCAAAAAGTTGAAGAAGATTGAACACTTCCTAACACATTCTACAAGGTTAACATCACCCTCGTCCCAAAGCCAGACAAGGACAAGACAAAGAAAGAACATTACAGGTCAATATTGCTGATGAACATAGACGCAAAAATCCTCAACAAAATATTGGCAAACTGAATACAGCAATACATTAAAAGGAGCATACACCATGATCAAGTAGGACTTATATCAGAGTCGCAGGGATGGTTCAACATCTGCAAATCAATCAATGTGATACACCACATTAACAAAATGAGGAATAAAAACCACAGGATCATCTCAATAGACACAGAGAAGTCACTTGACAAGATCCAACACCCATGTGTGATAAAAACTCTCAATAAAATGGCAATAGAAGGAAAGTACCTCAACATAATAAAGGCCATATATGACAAGCCCACAGCCAACATCATACTCAACAGGGAAAAAGTTAAAGCCATCCCTCTGAGAACAGGAACAAGACAACAATCCCCACTCTCGCCACAGTTATTGAGCATAGTACTGGAGATTTTGGACAGAGCAATTAGGCAAGAAAAAGGAATAAAAGCAATCCAAATATGCAATGAAGAAGTGAAACTTGCTGTTTGCAGATGACATGATTTTATATGTAGAAAACCCTAATGAATCCATTGGAAAACTATTAGAAGTAATCAACAACTACAGCAAAGTTGCAGGGTACAAATCCAACTTACAAAAATCAGTTGCATTTCTATACTCTAATAAAGAACTACCAGAAAGAACTCAAGAATACAATCCCATTTACAATTGCAACAAAAAGAATAAAATATCTAGGAATAAATTTAACCAAGGAGGTGAAAGACCTATACAATGAAAACTATAAGACACTATTGAAAGAAATCAATGATGACATAAAGAAATGGAATGATATTCCATCAACATGGATAGGAAGAATAAACATAGTTAGAATGTCCATACTATCTAAAGCAATCTACAGATTCAATGGAATCCCAATTAGAATCCTAATGACATTCTTCATGGAAATGGAACAAAGAATCCTAAAATTCATATGGGGCAACAAAAGACCCCGAATAGCTAAAGCACTCTTGAGAAAAAAGAACAAAGCTGACTTTCCTGGAAGCATCACAATCCCTGACTTCAAAATATATTACAAAGCTATAGTAATCAAAACAGCATGGTACTGGCATAAAAACAGACACACAGATCTATGGAATAGAATGAAAGCCCAGAAATGAAACCACACATGTATGAACAGCTAATCTTCAACAAAGGAGCTAAGAACATACAATGGAGAAAGGAAAGTCTTTTCAATAAATGGTGTTGGGAAAACCAGACAGCCCCATGCAAAAGAATGAAATTAGACCATTATCTTACACCATACACAAAAATTAACTCAAAATGGATTAAAGACTTGCATGTAAGACATGAAACCATAAAACTCCTAGAAGAAAATATAGGCAGTACGCTCTTCGACATCAGTCTTAGAAGGATGTTTTTGAATGCCATGTCTGACCAGGCAAGGGAAACAAGCAAGCAAAATAAACAAATGGGACTATGTAAACTATAAAGGTTCTGCACAGCAAAGGAAATCATCAACAAAATGAAAAGACAACCTAACAATTGGGAGAAGATATTTGCAAGCCATATATCTGGTTAATGGTTAATATCCAAAATACATAAAGAACTTATTCACCTCAACTACAAAAAAATTAACAACCCAATTAGAAAATGGGCAAAAGATCTGAACAGACATTTTTCCAAAGAAGATAGACAGGTGGCCAAAAGGCACATGAAAAGATGTTCAACATTGCTAATACTCAGGGAAATGCAAATCAAAACTACTATGAGATATCACCTCACACCCATCATAATGGCTATAATTAGCAAGACAAGAAATAACAAGTGTTGGAGAGGATGTGGAGAAAAGGGAACACTCATACACTGCTGGTGGGAATGCAAACTGGTGCAACCACTATGGAGAACAGTATGGAGATTTCTCAAAAAATTTAGAACTACCATACGATCTAGCTATTTCACTGCTGAGTATTTATCCAAAGAAGATGAAAACATGGATCCATAAAGATACATGCGCCCCTATGTTCATTATGGCAATATTCACAATACCCAAGACTCGGAAACAACCTAAGTGCCCATCTATGGAGAAATGGATAAACAAAATGTGGTATTTATACACAATGGAATACTACTCAGCTATAAAAATGATGAAATCTTCCATTTGCAACAACATGGATGGACCTTGAGACTATTATACTAAGTGAAATAAGTCAGAGGGAGGAAGTCAAATACCATATGATCTCACTCATAAATAGAAGATAAAAACACCACCACCAACAACAATCAAACACACAGATACAGTGATTAGATTGGTGGTTACCAGAGGGAAGAAGGGAGGGAGGAGGGTGAAAGGAGTGACTGGAAACACGTTTACAGTGATGGATGGTAACTAGTCTTTGGGTGGTGAACATGATGTAGTCTGCACAGACGTCAAAATATAATGATGTATACCTGAAATTTATATAATATTATAAACCAATGCTACCTCAATGAAAAAATTTAAAAATTTTAAAGAAAAGAAGAAAAATTTAAAACACCTTTGCTGCTACTAATCTGACAAATATCCATAGTAGGATTGTGCAGAAAGAAGGCTCAGATATAGACTCTCAGGTAGTCCTTCACTATCTCTATATAGGCTAGCCCTGGGAGGGGCAGTCTATCCAGGGTCACAAGGCTCCAAGATGTCAATGCATCAAAATTATGGAAAATAAAAAGTCATGCTTAATACAGATTTCTAGAGAACAATTCCTTTATTACTTATTTATTAGTGATATCTGATCTAGGGATGTCATTTAAAAACTAGATCCATGGTAGAAAGTAAAAAGGAAGGGGAAGTCCCAAAGCAGGTATGTTTTTTAAAGTACCACAGCTTAAATAGTATGGAACATTATGCCTACCATTCCAACTCATGAGCATAAGCCCTGGCATGTGTATGAGAAGGAACACATGGCTGACTTTCTTCAGGCAGTCTCACTACCTTTGTATTTCTCATACTGTGAGCATTTTGGCCAACTGAACGTTTTTCCTTTTTAAAAACAGCTTTATTGAGAGATGTAATTCACCCTTCTAAAGTGTACAGTTTAGTCTTTCTTAGTATTTTTACAGGGTTGTACAACCATCACCAAAATCTAATTCTAGAACACTTTTGTCCTCCCTCCTGAAGAAACCCAATATCCATTATTAGTCACTCTCCACCATCCTCCCCACCACCCTCCCCCATCTCTTCTTCAGCTCTAGGCAAACACTAATCTACTTCTGTCCCTTTAGATTTGCCTATTCTTGATATTTCACATAAATGGAATCAGACTATATGTGGTGTTCTGTAACTGGCTTCTTTCACTTACCAAAATGTTTTTAAGATTCATTCATATTGTAGCATGAATCAGTACTTCATTTTATTTACTGAAAAATATTCCATGATATGTATATAACACATTTCATTTATCCCTTCAACAGTTCCTTCCTAATCCTAGTTTTTTGAGTGGTTTTACCTTGAAGGGCTATTGTACTTGTCAAATGTCTTTTCTATGTCTATTGAGATGAGCACGTTGTTTTTGTTCTTTGTTCTATTTATATGTTGTATTATGTTAGTTTATTTTCTGATGGTGAGTTAGCCTTGGATTCCTGGTAATAAATCCTGCTTGGCCAACATGTATAATATTTTATATATGTTCCTGGGTCTTTTTTGCTCACATCTTACTGAGGATTTTTGTCTGTATTCATAACAGATATTAGTCCATAGATTTCTTAAATAACAACTTCATTCAGATATAATTCACATGTCTAACATTTCACCCATTTCAATTGCACATTCAGTAGTTTTTACTATATTCACAGATATGTGCAACTATCACCACGGTCAATTTTAGAACATTTTCATCGCCTCAAGAGCAATGCCATACCCCTTAGCTATCACTCCCCTAACTTCTTAGCCTCTCTGGCCCTAAGCAATCACTAATTAACTTTCTGGCTATAGATTTGCCTATTCTAAACATTTCATTAAAATGGAATCATATAACATATGGTCTTCTGTGTTTGACTGCTTTCACTTAGTGTAATGTTTTCATAGTTCATTCATGATGTAGCATGTATCAGTACTTCATTCACTGTTATGGGTCAATAATATTCCATTGTATGCATATATTAAAATTTATTTATGATTTCATCAGTTGATGGACATGTGGGTTGTTTCCACTCTTTAGCTATTGTGAATAGTGGTGCTATGAACATTCATGTACAAGTTTTTGTGCAAACATACATTTTCAGTTCTCTTGGGTATATACCTAGGAGTGGAATTGCTGACTCATATGGTAACTCTATGTTTAACATTTTGAGAATCTGCCAAAGAGACTACCATTTTGTTTTCCCACCAGCAGCGTATGAGTGTTCCAATTTCTCCACATACTCTCCAACACTTGCTGTGATCTGATTTTTGGTTACAGCCATCCCAGTGGGTGTGAAGTGGTAGCTCGTTGTTGTCTTGACTTGCATTTCCCTGATGACAAATAATGTCAAGCATCTTTTCTTGTTCTTATTGGCCATTCACATATCTTTGGAGAAATATCAATTAAGATCCTTTGCTTACCTTTTTAATGGGTTTTTGTTTTTTTACTCTTGAATTGTAAGTGTACTTTATATATTCTAGATACAAGTCTCTTAGCAGAAATATGATTTTCAAATGTATTCTTCCATTCTATGGGTTGTCTTTTCACTCCTTTTTAAAAATTTAATTAATTAATTATTGAATAAATTTGACATGTGACATTGTGTAAATATAAGGTATACAACGTGTTACTTTGATACATTTATATATTGTAATATGATTGCTGTTGTAGTGATATTTATCACATTACATAACTAAGGTACAATATTGCTGTCTATATTCACTATACCGTTTATTAGATCTCTATGGCTTATTTACCACTCTTTGCAAGTTTGTACCCTTAAATAACATCAATCTTATTGCCCTACCCCCAATCCCCTGGCAACCACAATTTTACTCTGTTTTTTATGGGTTTGACAGTTTGGATATCATATGTAAGTGATATCATACAGTATTTGTCTTTCTCTGTCTGAGTTATGTTACTTAGCATAATGTGTTCAAGGTCCATCCATGTTGTAGTAAATTGCAGGATATCTTCCTTTCTCATGGCTGAATAATATTCCATTGTGTATATATACAACATCTATTTTATCTGTTCATCTGTTGATGGGCATTTGACTTGTTTCTGTATGTTGGCTATTGTAAATAATGCTGCAGTAAACAGGGGTGTGCATATATCTCTTCAAAATCCTGTTTTCATTTCCTTTGGGTATACAACCAGAAGTGGAATTGCTGGATTGTATGGTATACCTATTTTTAACTTTTTGAGGAATCTCCGTATTGTTTTCCATAGTGGTTGGACCAATTTACATTCCCATAAAAAGTATATAAGGGTTCCCTTTTTACCACACCCTCACCAGCACCTGTTGTCTCTTGTCTTCTTGATGATAACCATTCTAACAGGCATGAGGTAACATCTAATTGTGGTTTGATTTGCGTTTCCCTTATGATTAGTGCTGAGAAGAATTTTGCAAACCACATATTGAATAAGGGGTTAATATCCAAAATACATAAAGAACTTATACAACTTAATAACAAAAAACAATCCAATTTAAAAATGGGCAGAAGAACTAAACAGACATTTTTCTAAAGAGGACATCAAAATGGCCAACAGGCACATGAAAGATGCTTAAGATTACTAATCATCAGGAAAATGCAAATCTTTTCACTTTCTTGATAGTGTACTTTTAAGCAGCAACTTTTAAAATTTTGATGAAGACTAATTTGTCTACTATCTGTTTTTGCTTTGGTTACTTGTGCTTTTGGTGTCGTATCTAAGAAACTATCGTCTAATCCAAGGTCCCAAAGATTTATACCTATGTTTTGTTCTAAGAGTTTCAGAGATTTATCTCTTACATTTAGATGTTTGGTTTATTTTGAGTTGATTTTTATATATGGTATGAGGTAAGGGTCCAATATCATTCTTTTTTTCATGTGGCTATCAAGTTGTCCCAACATCATTTGTTGAAAAGGCTGTTCTTTCTCCCATTGAATGATCTTGGCATCCTTGTCAAAAATAAGTTGACCATAGAAACAGAGGTTTATGTCTTGTCTCTCAATTCTATTTCATTGATCTATATGTCTTTCCTATGCCAGTACACACTGTTTGATTATTGTTGCTTTGTAGTAGATTTTTAAATAAGAAAGTGGATTCTTCTAATTTCGTTCTTTTTTCCCAAGATCATTTTGGCTATCCTGAGTCGCTTACAATTCATATTAATTTTAGAATGAACTTGTCAATCTCTGCAAAGAATCCAGTGGAGATTCTGATAGGGATTGCATTGACTCTGTAGACCAATATGGAGACTGCTGCCATCTTAACAATATTAAGTCTTCTGATTCATGCACTTGGATAATTTTTCCTTTTAGTTACACCTTTTTTACTTTCTTTCAATGATGTTTTATAATTTCCAGAGTGTAAGTTTTACACTTCTTAGGTTAGGTTTATTCCTAAATATTTCATTTTATTTTGATGCTATTATAAGTAAAACTGTTCTCTTAATTTCATTTTTGGATTGTTCATTGCAAGTATATAGAATACAACTGATTTTGGGATATTAATTTTGTATCCTGCAACCTTGCAGAATACATTTATTAATTGTAATAGTTTTTTAGGGATTCTGTAGGATTTTCTATATAAAAGATCATGTCGTATGTAAACAAACATAGTTTTACTTCTTTCTTTATAATCTGGATAAATTTTTTCTCTTTTTCTTGTCTAGTTGTCCCAGCTAGAACATCTAGTACAATGCTGAATAGAAGTGGTGAAAGTGGAAATCCCTATTTTGCTCCCAATCTTAGGGGGAAAGCATCCACTTTTAAACCATTTAGTATGATGTTAGCTGTGGGGTTTTTGTAGATGCCCTTTATGGGGATGAAGAAGTTGCCTTTATTCCTGTTCTATTGAATGTTTTTATAATGAAGGTTGTTAGATTTTACTAAACATTCTTTCTGCAACTATTGAGATAATTATGTGGTTTTTGTTTTTAATTCTATTGATACATCACATAATTTGATTTTTGAATATTAAATCAACCTTGCATTCCTAGGATAATTCACACTTGGTCATGGTGTGTAATTAAATTTTATATGTTGCTGGATTTCATTTGCTAGTATTTTGTTGAGGATTCCTACATCCATATTCATGAGAGATATTGGTTTGTAGTTTTCTTTTTTTGTAATGTCTTTGTCTGGCTTTGGTGTCAGGACAGTATTGGCCTCATAGAATGAGTTGGGAAGTGTTTCCTCCTCTTCTATATTTTACAAGTGTTTGCGAAGAATTGGTATTAATTCTTCTTTAGATTTTTGGTAGAACTCCCTACTAAAATATCTAGGGCTGGGCTTTTCTCTGTGGGTAGTTTTTTGATTACTAATTTATTCTCTTTACTTCTTATATGTCAATTCAGATTGCCTATTTCTTCTTGAATCAGTTTCATTAATTTGTATTCTTCAAGTCATCAGTTTCTTTATTGATCTTTTGTCTAGAGTTTATCATATTACACATGTTATTTAATGTTTTTGGCTGTCTTTATTTCTTCTTGTGGATTTTCATTACCATCTGGTGTCATTTCCTTACTTAAATATAGCTTTGTTCCCACCCACCTCTTTAGTGCTGTTATTGTCCAATATATTGCATTACCAGTATGTAGTAAGCTCAATAATACAATTATGTATATGTTGCTTTATGCAATTGCTTTTTAAGTCAGTCAGGGAAAGAGAGGAGAAGAAATATGCAATTATATTGTCTTTTGTAATTACATACATAATTACCTTTACTAGCATTCACTTTTCTGTGGATTTAAACTACTGTTACCACTTGCTTTTAACCTGAAGAACTTCCTTTAGTAACACAGGTCTGCTAGCAAAAAGATTCTGTATATTTTTGTGTATCTGAGAAAGTCTTTATTTCTCCTTCTTTTTTGAAAAAGAGTTTTGCTACATATAAAATTCTTGGTTGTCAGTTTTTTACTTTCAGCACTTTGTATATAACATCTCACTGCCTTATGTCCTCTGTTGTTTCTGATGAAAAAAAAAGTTAATCTTATTTGGGTTCTCTTGTATGTAATAGTTGTTTTTCTTTTTCTGTTTCAAGATTTTCTCTTTGTCTTTGTCTTTCAACACTTTGATCATATCCTGCCTAGATGTTGATCTTTATTTTTTCTGAGGAAGATTGGCCCTGGGCTAACATCCTTGCTCATCCTCCTCCATTTTGTATGTGGGATGCCACCACAGCATGTCTTGATGCGTGGTGCATAGGTCCGTGCCTGGGATTTGAACCTGCAAACCCCGGGCAGCTGAAGTGGAGCAAGTGAACTTAACCACTATGCCATCAGGCCAGACCCACTCTTTTTGTTTCTTTTACTCGAAGTTCTTTGAGATTCTTGGATGTATAGATTAACGTCTTCCCTCAAATTTGGGAAGTTTTCAATCATTATTTCTTCAAATAATATTTTTGCTACTTTCTCTCTCTTCTCTTCTTCTAGTGTTCCCATTATACTTATGTTGGCACATTTAATGGTGTCTCACATTTCTCTGAGGCTCTGTTCATCTTTCTTCATTCTGTTTTTTTTTCTGTTGTTCAGAGTGCACAATCTCTAACAGTATGTCTTCCAGTTCATTGATTCTTTCTTCTGCTTATTTAAATCTACTGTTGAACTCTTCTTGTGAATTTTTCATTTTGGTTAGTGTAATTTTTAATGTAATAATATCCATTTGCTTCTTCTTTTATACCTTCTATCCATTGATATTTTTTATTTGATGACTTGTTAGAATGCATTCCTTTCCTTCCTTCAGCATGGCTCCCATTAATATTTTGATTATATTTATAATACTGCTCTGAAGCCTTAGTCTTCTAAGTCCACCATTTGGTCTCCTTCAAAGTTAGTTTTGATTGCCTGCTCTTTTTCTTATGTGTGGGTCATCTTATCCTTTCTTTGCATATATTTTGGTTTTCATCATTTTAGAAAAGTAGGCATTTAAGATAACACATTATAACAACATTTGGTACAAATTCCTCTCCACTCTCTTTCCCTTAGTGATTTGAAAGCTTGAGCAATCACTAGGTGACTTCATCTGGCAATTCCTAGGATTTTCTCAAAGCCTGTTGATTGGAACAAAATTCAGGCTTGCACACAAAACCTGATGAACCTGTTCATTATTATTATAATTGGCTTCAGATTGTTAAAGAAAATTCTGGTCTTCCTTCAGATGTTGGCTCCACCTGGGTTGCTTTTAACTCTATGTTTTTTAATGGGCTGAACTAGGACCTCTCCCTTCTAGTAAAAATACCAGGATGGAATGGAAAATTATGTCCACTCTAGACTTAGCTAATCTGGCAAACCAGCTCTCTCACATCCTTGATGAGTTACCTAAAAGAAAGACCATTAAAATTCTTCATCTTCAACTTTACCGAATGAAGGCCCCTAAACAAAACCAAAATTCTCCTCGTTTCTGTTATTATTGCAAAGGGCCAGGACGCTGGAAAAGAGATTGTTAGAAATTTAAGTGGTTTAAGAGCCTTCAGCCCTCTAACCAACGTGTCTAATGTCCTCCAAATTCTCAACGACAGGGCTTCAAGGAACTGCAGGGGCTCTTCCCAATCCTCCTTCTTAATCAACTTGGAGAAACATTTCTCTAGATGGTAATAAACCTTTTTCTGTCCTAACTGACACCAGAGCAATATTATTCATGCTCAACCCCACTACTGTAAAGAGCCCCTACCTTGGAGTACTAAAACAGTTCAGATAGTGGGGATTTCTAATAAACCTCAACAGCTTCCTGCCTCTGAACCTATTCCCTTTTGTTTAGGCCCTTTTAGAGATACACACCCATTTCTCCTTAGTTCCTCTGCCTCTATTCATTTATTAGGCTGAGACTTCTTGAAAAAGAATCATGCTGGAATTTCTCCCAAAAGGGGGAAATAATTCTAGAATTTGACAGTAGTCATCAAAACAGCCAACCAGGTGAATTAAATTTCCCTTTGACATCTTTTATTTGCTCTGTCTGTTATGGTACTAGAGCCGATTCTGGAAACACTGATCATTTGTCCCTGTTGAATCAGCTGCCACATTCCTTATGGGCAAAATCCCCAACTGAAAATTCAGAGAACACCTCCCATCAAGTTTCAAATAAATCCATCAAAATCTCCCCCCAGAATTAATCAATACCCCATAAGTAAAGAAGCCCTTCAAGGTATAAAGCCCATAATAGAGGATTACAAGGCTCAAGGCCTCCTTATCCCTTGTACTAGTCCCTGTAATACTCCTATTTACCTGTGAGAAAACCCAAGGGCTAAGGGTAGAAGTTTGTCCAGAACCTCTGAGCAATAAACAACATTGTTATCCCTCGACACCCTGTTGTTCTTAGCCTTCATATATCACTTACTTCCATTCCCACTGGAAGCAAATTCTTTATTGTAATCGATTTATGCTGTGCATTCTTTAGCATTCCAGTTGATGAACCTAGCCAATACCTTTTTGCCTTCCCTTGGGAAGGAAAACAGTTCACCTGGACAGTAATGTCTCAGGGTTTTACTGAGAGCTCTTATTTCTCACAAATCCTGATCTGGGTGCTATAAAGTTCCCCAGGGGTTCTACATTGTTGCAATATGTGGATGATTTGCTTCTTTGCTATCCCTCCCAAGTCTCCTCCTATTAAAGGTACACAAGGTTACAAAAGAGAAATTTCAGTTTTCCCAAGCCCAGGTTCAATATTTAGGGCATCTGATATCAGAACAAGGGCTGCATCTACATCCAGATAGGCGTCATGGTGTCCTATCTTCCCAAAACCCAAAACTGAGTACCAATTGCAAGGTTTTCTCAGGCTAGTTGGTTATTGCTAAAATTGGATTCCAAATTTCTCTCTTATGGCCAAATATCTACACATTTCACTAAAGAAAAATAACCCTGACCCAATTTTATGGGAAGAACCTGATGACATAGCCTTTAAGACCTTAAAGGAGAGTTTGATGAACCCATCTGTACTTGGACATCCCAATTACCAGACTTCCCTCTTCCTTTTTGTATATGAAAAAGAAGGGAAGGCCCTTGGGGTACTCACCAAAAAGATGGGGACAGCATTGACCCATAGGGTATTATAGCCACCAACTGGACTGTGTGGTATGGGGATACCCCCCCTTGCCTCAGAGCCATTTACTCCCACTACCCTTTTGGTTGAGGCCATCAAGGAAACCATTGTGGGATCCCCTTTAACTGTTTTTGTACCTCATGCAGTGGAAGCCCTCCTGAATTCTCATCACATTCAATGTTTTTTAGTCAGCCACCTAAGCTCACATAAAATCCTTTTGTTAATTGCTTCTCACACAATTCTTTTACACTGTAATAACCTCAACCCTGCTCTTCTCCCTTCCATTACTGACAAAGTCCCTTATGACTGCTTAACACTGATGGATCACCTCCTGACTCCTCATGATGATCTGCAGGAAACTCCTTTGGGTGATGCTGACTTCTCATAGTTTACTGATGATTCATATATAAAAGGTGACAATGGCAAATATTGTGCTGGGTATGCTGTTGCAAGTCCTTTTGATATCGTTGAGGCAACACCTTTACCTATGACTACTTTGGCCCAACAGGCTGAATTATAGGCTCTTACACAGGCTTCTACTTTAGCCAAGGGCAAAACTGCCAACATTTATACTGATAGTAGGTATACTTTTGAAGCAGCTCATGATTTTGGAATGTTGTAGAAGCAACATGGCTTTCTTACTTCCAGTGGAAATAAAATTAAAAATGGCCCCTATGTTCTACAATGGAGAAAGGAAAGTCTGTTCAATAAATGGTGCTGAGAAAATTGGACAGCCACATGCAGAAGAATGAAAGTAGACCATCTCCTATCGCCATATACAAAAATCAACTCAAAATGGATTAAGGACCTGAAAGTGACACCTGAAACTATAAAACTCCTGGAAGAAAATATAGGCAGTACACTAACTGACATTGGTCATAAAGGGATCCTTTCAGATTACATGTCTACTTGGACAAGGGAAACAAAAGAAAAAATAAACAAGTGGGACTTCATCAGACTACAGAGCTTCTACAAGGCAAATGAAACCAGGATCAAAATGAATAGACAACCCACCAGCTGGGAGAAAATATTCACAAATCGTAGATCTGATAAGGGATTAATCTCCATAATATATAAAGAACTCACACAACCGAATAACAAAAAAACAAACAACCTGATCAAAAAAATGGGCAGAGGATATGAACAGACATTTTTCCAAGGAAGAGATACAGATGGCCAATAGACACATGAAAAGATGTTCAACATCACTAATCACCAGGGAAATGCAAATCAAAACTATACTAAGATATCACCTTACACCTGTTAGAATGGCTATAATCACCAAGACAAGAAACAACGAATGCTGGAGAGGTTGTGGAGAAGCAGGAACCCTAATTCACTGCTGGTGGGAATGCAAACTGGTACAACCTTTATGGAAAGCAGTATGGAGATTCCTCAAAACATTAAAAATAGACATACCTTATGATCCAGCAATCCCACTATTGGGCATCTACCCAACAGACACAAAATCAACCATCCCAAGAGTCTTATGCACCCCTATGTTCATTGCAGCATTATTCACTACAGCCAAGAAGTGGAAGCAACCCAGGTGTCCCTTGACTGATGTTTGGATAAAGGAGATGTGGTATAGATATACAATGGAATACTATTCAGCCATAAAAAAGAGAAAATGGTCCCATTTGCAACAACATGGATGGACCCAGAGGGTATTATGTTAAGTGAAATAAGCCAGAGAGAGAAAGACAAACACTGCATGATTTCACTCATATGTGGAATATAAACTAACACACAGACAGAGAGAACTGGTTGGTGGTTACCAGGGGCAAGCGGGTTGGGGGTTGGGGGTTGGGCACAAGGGGTGAAGGGATGCATTTATATGGTGACTGACAAACAATAATGTACAACTAAAACTTCACAATGTTATAAGCTATTAAGACATCAATAAAAAGTTTTTTAAAAATGGCCCCTATGTTCAGGAATTATTGGATGTTATACTTTTAGCTACTGCTTTAGTTATTATCAAGATCCCAGGGCATTCTAAACTTGACTTTCTGGAAGATAAAGGAAATCACATTGATGATATTTCCACAAGGAATGCAGCCCTTAAAAGAACCGACAGCAGCCAAACCTCT
Organism: Tapirus indicus; assembly: GCA_031878705.1. Lineage (NCBI taxonomy): Eukaryota > Metazoa > Chordata > Mammalia > Perissodactyla > Tapiridae > Tapirus > Tapirus indicus. Next base: position 96,992,069 of record CM062942.1, on the reverse strand, counting down.
GTTATGGTCCAAAGGGATATTTCCCTAAATCATAACTTAGAAAAACTGGCTAGAGAAGCCCAAAAATTGGCCTCAGAAAAGGAAAAATAAGAGTGGAAATTTAACAATTATTGGTTTGATGAAAAAGAGAAAGCTCTGGTTTGGACCAAATAACACCCAGTCCTACTGGAGATTCTAAAATTCCCACACCTAATCACTGCACATGCATTTAACTATTGGCCTACTGACAAAATGATGGCATTCATGAATCAATATTGGTGGGGAAATGTTAACAAAGCTGCAAAAAGTACCTACCTGAAGCCTGTTCGTACTGCTCCCCAACATTTTAAACTGCCTAATGGACCATTCAAGCTTTGGCAAATAGATTTCATACGTCTTCCTCCATCTTATGGATATAAGTATGTTTTAGTCATGGCTTGTATGTTTTCTCACTGGACAGAAGCCTTCCCTTGCAGACAGACTACTACCTCTTCTGTGGCTAAAGTTCTTTGGGAAAAGATTATCCCTACCAGGGGACCTTCTCTTGAGATTCATAGTGATCAAAGAACCCATTTTACTGGTTAGGTACTTTGACAAGTCTGCGCTGTTTGGCAGGTTTTATGACACTTTCACTGCAGTTACCACCCTCAATCCTCTGGTTTAGTGAAACACACTAATGGCATTATTAAGACTCAATTTGCAAAATTTGTAGAGACCTTCCAAATACCTTGGCCAAAAGCATTGCTGTTGGTTCTTCTAAATCTCAGATCCACCCTTTTTGGAACTCATAACTTCTCACCCTTTGAGATAGTCACAGGACACCCAATGTACTCGGTTCCTGCCTGTTTTGACCCATAGCTGATAAAAGGAGATATACTTCAATATTGCAAAGGCCTAATTGCTTCTATTAAAAGCAACCATGTTTTGGTAGAAAAATGTTTTCACAGCGCACTCTAGAGACATGAAGACCTTAAGCATCACACCTTGCAACCTGGAGATTTTGTATATTGGAAAAGACACCTCCAGAAGGACTCTCCCTCAACTTCACTTGGCAGGTCCCTATCAGGTACTACTAACCAGCCCTTGTGCCACAAAATTTCAGGGAATTGACTCTTGGATTCACGTGGCACACTTAAAGAAAGCACCAAACCCTGAGTGGACCTGCACATCATCTGGTGACCTAAAAGTAAAGATTTCCTGGAATTAAAGCAGACAACATCTGATGAGACAGCTTTCTCAAGATGTCTGGATTGGGCCTATTGGAAGCTTGTCTGCCAACCCTTTGATGATGACATAATGCTTCAGATGCTCTCCAATGGCTATGATCTTGATAATATACGGGCTTTAGGAAAAAATTGCCTGAGAGTTCTCCCTTCTACCCTTCCATGTTACTCAAATGTGACCTCAATAAGTTTCCAATCTGTGCGCTTTCTCTTTGACACGGGACATGACACCCAGGAAAGGTCCTTTCTGGCACTGAGGGACAAAAAGCTGATGAAACACGAAAAACCTGACTCTTGATCAGTGATGCTTTCAGAGAAAGATCTCAATCAAAAGGGGGAAAATGTGAAAATTAATAAACAGAAACCTCATTTAAAATGAAGTCAGGAGGCCAGAAAGGGGAGCTCTCACACCCTTCGAAACTGGCAGAGCCCAACAGGAAGAAGATATACTTCCTCCTCTTGCCCAGCAAGAGCTCAGCCAAAAGAGACTGTCACAACTCAGCCAATGAAAAGCCACTACACTTCAAACTTCCAGTCTCCTCCAACGGACTCTTTGTTCACAGTAGCCCTCCCAACTTCCTCTTCCCCTCTGTAAAAGAGTTTCTCCTCCTCTTGATGCTCAGAACTTGCATGATGCTCGCCATTGTTGCAGATACTGAATTACAATTCTTCCTTGATCCCAAATAAACCCATTTTTGCTGGAGAAATAATCGGCTATTTGTTTAAGGTCAACAGAAGATAACACTGGTGCCACCCCTCAGATATGAGGGGTGTTAAATTGGGTCTTGTATACTCCCAGTGCCTTGTTCCCTAAGGAGAGAGAAAGAGAGAGAGATGCAAATAAAGATCCTTTAGAGACAATAGTCTAAGGAGCTCCCTAGGCCCATGGGTAACCTCCATCTATTTGGTTACTGAACAGTTGACTGCGAAGATATTTTTGTTGACTCTTTTTATTTCCATTGATAAATGTAACGCGTGTTTATTTCTTAAGAAAAAACATTTTTCACCAACACAGAAGTGTTTCAAGGGAGAACTGAAGTCACCCCAGCCCAGATCCACTCCCCGGTGTAACTACTCTTAAAAGAGACACTTTTCAAAGAAATCCAGGGGCTCTGCACCAGCCCCAGGGCAGCACAACTGACTGCTGACCGCCCCCAACTCCTCAGAATTTCCTGCCTCCATTCCACTCCCCCACAGAGGACCTGCACAGACTCAGGCCCCCAAACCGCCTGCTGTCGGCTCCTCCCCGCCTTGGGCTCAGGCTCTGACTCACAGCCCCCTTTTCTCATTCATTCCCTTGCTGTTTGGGCAGAGCTTGGGGGGGGGGGAGGGGAGAATTTCCAGGACAGGAGGGAGGAGGCCAATCAGGACTCTGAGGTGCTTTGTCCTGGCCAGGCAGCTGCTTTTTGCATTTCAGGTCAACACAGGGAATCACAAACCCAGCTGTCCTCTACTCCCTGGGGCTAACTGCTCTGCCACAACTTCCCCACCTAGGGGTGGAAAGTGAAAGAGCTTCCACCTCCTCCCCAGGTGGAATTACCTGACCAATTTCTGAGCTCTGGATCTCAGCCACCCCTCTGGATCTTCCCTGTTTCTTTTCCTTCACTTTAGGGAGTAGTGGCCATTTCCCCAGGCAGAGATCCAACTCACAGCCTTTGTTCTGTCCCCATCCCCTGGACAGTATTCAAAAGAAAGAAGAGGTCCAAAATGGAGTCACTTATGCTAAGCCCCACCAAGACTTAGTACCTAACCTAATTGCGGTTTCAACCTTCCCCAGGAGTGGAATTTTAAACCAATTAGTCTGGAATTTCCTGATCAACATTAGTGAACGAAAGACTGCTCTTGAATCTCCCTGGAAGGGACTATACCAGGTTCTCCTCATTACCCAGATGGCAGCCAAACTTCAGGGAGTTGAACCTTGTGTACACATCTCACAGCTAAGGAAGGCTCCACCTGACATCTGGTACTGTACAGACACTGGAGACCTCCAAATCAAATTGATGAGGAAGAGAAGTAGCGGACATTGAAGCAGACTGCTTCCTCCCAAGATGCTAGATCAAGACTTCATGCTTTAACCAAACATGAAAGCCTCTCTACTTTTCTTTCCTTTACTCTGGCATTGGCCTGGAAAGATAAAGCCTTCATCCATATCTCCCAGGCCATTGCTAAGGGGGAGTAACTCTTTCAGATTGCTGGATTTGTCATGATGCAAGAGATCCCCTGGTCCTCCCTGTGACCAATTTCTCTTCTATTCCCAATGTCACTGCAAACTACAATTGACTCCTCTTAGAAATCTCTTACCAAGTTCAACTGTTACAGCCAGAACAACCTCTATCAATTATAACTGTCCATACCCAATTAGACACATTTACCTACATGAATCTTAGTAGTTTGCCTGATAAGACCCCCTGCCTTCTCCTAAGGGAAGGTGACCTTGCCTGAAATAATCCATTCTTTTAACCTCTTTGCCCCATCATCTTTCTGCCTATGAAAACCTTCTATTTTATACAACTTATCGGAGCTCCTATCTATTTGCTGGATGGGATGCTACCCAATTCATGAATCACTGAATAAAGCCAATCAGATCTTTAAATTTACTCGGTTGAATTTTTGTTCTTTAACAACAGACACAGATTCAATAACTACTCATTGTGCCAGGAAACCAAGGTTCAAAGGGGCTAAGTGGCTGTGCCATTTTGAACTAGAGTGGCACAGGATGAATTCACACACATGGGGGTTTCATGCTGCAAATCCTTTACTCTCTCCATGCTGTAAATGGACTTTCTGATTTCACCTTAGGGTGGAGACCAACTTGACCTGCGTACCTCCCAACTGTTGATGCTTCTAGACTTCCTGCCTCAGCTCCAGGTGCAACTCCCCTTCTCTGGGCCTGTCCAATTTCAATGCCAATAAAAGTGAGCTTAGTATACTCCAATTTCTTTCTCAGCTAGAGGTCAGGACCATCCTGACCTGGTTTCTGATTTGTTCCTGTTCTCTTGAGTTTGCCCCTGCTCAGATCCTAGAGGATTAGTTCCCTTCAGTGTCACAGCTCCTGTCTGTGAACAGATTTTGATTTTCAAGTTCAATGCTCAGTGCATCAAGCTCACTCCCCTGACCCCTGCATCTCCTGGAACTCCACAATCCTCTCTGACCTTCTAGGAGACAAATCCTGGGCCCTTCAGGTTTGGCTGTACCCTTGTAGGGGGTAGGAGAGGCCTAGATTGGCAAAGACTGTTCCTGAAATCTACATGCTCACCTGTTGTACTCTCAGAACCCTGCTGCCTGCATGTTTTCCATCATGATTTCAGGACAAACACCCACACACATAGTCATATATGGTTAGGGTCAAAGGGAACCTCAGCTTCAAGGTCAAATAAAAATCCTTCTCAGGTTGAAGACTTGTGTTTTCCCACCAAAGGCAGACCATTTCCCAAAAGTTTAAAGTGCTCCTTGCAGGGCTGGCCTCACGGTCGAGTGGCTAAATTTCTGTGCACTCTGCTTCAGTGGCCCAGATTTGTGGGTTCAGATCCCAGGCACGGACCTACACCACTCATCACCCATGCTGTGGTGGTGACCCACACACAAAATATAGGAAGATTGGCACAGACGTTAGCTCAGGGCTAATCTTTCTCAAGCAAAAAATAGGAAGATTGGCAACAGATGTTAGCTCAGGGCCAATCTTCCTCAGCAAAATAATAAATAAATCAATAAAGAGCTTCTTGAATCTTAAAATAGATGAAGCTTTAGTATTATTTCATCCAAGTACCCGGAGCATGGTGGACGCAGGGAATTCCATAAGCCTTCAGTTCAATTTTAAAGAAGCAAGCAGCAGTATGCAATTTGGCCACTAGATGGCAGGACCTCTTTAACGTGAGCATAACATGAAACTGGCTCAGAACAATTCTAAGTGGTCACTGGCAAGCCCCAGACAAAGCAATAGGAATTTACCAAGTTTTTGTGAAAGGAGCTCTATTGAATTTATTCTTATCTTGATAATGATGTTAGCAAGTGCAATTTTGATCATCTAGCTTGTTTCCACATTGATAAGTTTGTCTTCTTTACATCCTTTCTCCACATTTAAGAACTCTTCTAGGCAAAACCACTTTAATCAGGAAAGAAAATCTGAAACTTTTAATGGAAATACAGACAAACACAGAGGCTCCACTTTTGTGGAAAAATGCTTTTCAAAAGAAGTCTCTAGAAATTCTCAGCAAGCTTCCTGAAAATGAGTCATTTCAAACAGAGAAGAACTGATCCAAATTTCATTTGGAGCAATTATTCACAGTTAGATGTTTAAAATAATTAGTTTCATGCTAAGTACTTTGAACTTTTTCCAAGGGTGAAGTGGATGTTTTGCAAGATTATGTTCCTCTTTATAGAAGATAAAGCCAGAGGAGATGAAGGAGTGGGCTGAAGGAAGACTGGAGACAAGGAGACCAGTTCTGGGCATGTGAGTAGGGGTGAAACTTGAGTGTGTTTTCTCATCGCTCTCCTTACAAACACCCTGGAGATGGAGACAGTTGTTTCCATTGTCAAAGAACACCAGGAACCATCCATCCCTGTAGTGAAACAAGTGGGATTTATGGCTTATTGAAGGAACCATGGATTGACTCCATAAGAGGGGATTAGAAAGGATTTAGGTTAGGGTTTGGGTTTGTAGATGGTTTTAGAGAGGGTTAAAGAATTAGTGCTTTGCTCTGGATTGGATGCTCTGATATAATAAGAAATAAGTATTTGGTCTTTGTCCCTGCTTGCTGGTACCTACCTCCTAAAACCCTTAAAGTCTCCAGGTGATGAATGTCTTTTGTATGCTAATGAGATGACTGGTGTCTAGGGGCCTCTAGATAGCTTCAGGAGATGGGAGCGGGGCTGGTCCCAGAAAGACCCAGGCATGATTAGAGGATTGAAAGTTTCAGCCTCATCCTCTGACCTCCAGGAAGGAGAAAGGGACTGGAGATTGAGTTCAATCACCCTCACCAATGTGAGCTGGCGTCATCCAATCTGTTGGGTGTCCAAATAGAACAAAAAGGCAGAGAAATGGTGAATTCTCTTTCTCTCTTCTTGAGCAGGGATGTCCACCTAATCCTGCTCTCAGATGTCAGAGCTCCTGGTTCTTGTGCCTTCAGACTCCAGAACTTGCACCAGTGTCCCTGTCTACCCCCTGTTCTCCTGCCTTTGGCCTCAGACTGGGAGTTACACCATTGGCTCTCCTGGTTCTTAGACCTTTGGATTTGGGCTGAATTATACTACTGGCTCTCCTGGGTCTCTAGCTTGCAGATGGTAATTAGTGGACTTGGTCTCCACAACTGTGTGAGCCAATTCTTATACGAAACCTTCTCTTATATATATCTATATTTATCCTATTGGTTCTGTTTCTCTGGAGAACCTTGACTAATACAATCACCAACGGCCAATGATTTAATCAATCATACCTGCATAATGAATCTTCACACAAACCCCTAAACAATGGGATTCAGAGGGCTTCTGGGTTGGTGAACACATTGAGGTGCTGGGAGGGTGGCATGCCTGGAGAGGGCATGGAAGCTCTACACCCCCCCACCCCCCCATGCATCTTTCCCATTTGGCTGTTCCTAAGTTGTATCCTTTATAATAAAATGGTAAATGTATTTTCCTGAGTTTTGTGAGCTGTTCTATTAAGTTATCAAATATGAAGAGGGGGTCATGGGAACCTCCAATTTATAGCCAATTGGTCAGAAGTACAGGTGGCTACCTGGGACTCATGACGGTGTCTGAATTAAGGGAAGTCTTGTGGGTCTGAGCCCTTAACCTGTGGGGCCTTTGCTAATTCTGGGTAATTGGTATCAGAATTGAATTGAATTGTTGGACATGCAGCTGGTGTCCACAGAAAATTGGAGAACTGCTTGGTGTGGAAAATCCCCACACATTAAATGTCAGAAGTGTTGTGAGTGAAAATTAGTGCAGAAGATGCTATCAGGAAGTGGGGTTAATTCTATGATTGGGAATCTTTTTTAAAAAAACTATTTTATTGAGGTCATATTGGCTTATAACATTATGCAAATTTCAGGTGTATGTCACTATATTTCAGTTTCTATAGACTGCATCATGTTCACCACCAATAGTCTAGTTTTTATCCATCACCATACATATGTGTCCCTTCACCCTTTTCACCCTCACCCCACCCCCTTCCCCTCTGGTAACCATTAATCTGTTTCCTTATCCATATGTTTGTTTATCTTCCACATATGAGTGAAATCATATGGTATTTGTCTTTCTCTGTCTGGCTTATTTTGCTTATTATTTAGCATAATACCTTCAAGGTCTATCCATGTTGTCACAATGGCATGATTTTGTCTTTTTTATGGCCGAGTAGTATTCCATTGTGTATATATACCATATCTTCTTTATCCATTCATTCATTGATGGACACTTAGGTTGCTTCCACATCTTGGCTATTGTGAATAATTATGCAATGAACATAGGGATGCATAAATCTTTTAAAATCATTTATTTCATGTTCTTTGGATAAATACCCAGTAGTGGGATAGATGGATCATATGGTATTTCTATTTTTACTTTTTTGAGAAATCTCCATACCGTTTTTCCACAGTGGGTGCACCAGTTTGAATTTCCACCAGCAGTGTGTAAGGGTTCCCTTTTCCTACACATCCTCTCCAACACTTGTTATTTCCCATCTTTTTGATAATAGCCATTCTGACTGGTGTGAGGGGATATCTCATTGTACTTTTGATTTACATTTCCCTGATGATTAATGATGTAGAACATCTTTTCATGAGCCTGTTGGCCCTTTGTATATCTTCTTCTGAAAAATGTCTATTCCAATCCTCTGCCCATTTTTTGATCAAGTTGTTTGTTTGTTTGTTTGTTTTGGTGAGTTGAATGAGTTCTTTATATATTTTGGAAACTAACTCCTTAATGGATATATGATTTGCAAATATTTTCTCCCAGGTAGTGGGTTGTCTTTTCATTTTATTGATGGTTTCCTTTGCCTTACAGAATCTTTGTAGTCTGATGTAGTCCCATTTGTTTATTTTTTCTTTTGTATACCTTGCCTCAGTAGACATGGTATTCAAAAAGATACTACTAAGACTGATGTCAAAGAGTGTACTGCCTATATTTTCTTCTAAGAGTTTTATAGTTTCAGGTCTCACATTCAAGTCTTTAATCCATTTTTTTTTTTTTTTGTGGGGAAGACCAGCCCTGAGCTAACATCTGTTGCCAATCCTCTCCTTTTTTTTTTGCTGAGGAAGACTGGCCCTGGGCTAACATCCGTGCTCATCTTCCTCTACTTTATATGGGACGCTGCCACAGCGTGGCTGACATGCAGTCCGTCAGCGGGTGCCCGGGATCCGAACCCGTGAACCCTGGGCTGCCAAGCGTGGACTAAACCGCTGCACCACCAGGCGGCCCCTTTAATCCATTTTGAGTTAGTTTTTGTGTATGATGTAAGATAAAGGTCTACTTTCATTCTTTTTGTACATGGCTGTCCAGTTTTCCCAACACCACTAATTGAAAAGACTTTCCTTTCTCCATTGTATGTTCTTGAATCCTTTGTTATGATTAACTGTTCATAGAGGAATGGTTTTATTTCTGGGCTTTCAATTCTCTTACCATGATCTATGTGTCTGTTTTTATGCCAGTACCATGCTGTTTTGATTACTGGAGTTTTATAGTATATTTTGAAGTCAGGGATTGTGATACCACCAGCTTTGTTCTTTTTTCTCAAGATTGCTTTGGCTGTTTGGCGTCTTTCATTGTTCTATATAAATTTTAGGATTCTTTGTTCTATTTCTGTGAAGAATATCTTTGGGATTCTAATTGGGATTCAATTGAATTTGTAGATTGCTTTAGGTAATATGGACATTTTAACTATGCTTATTCTTCCAATCTATGAGCGTGAAATATCTTTCCATTTCTTTATGTCTTCTTTGATTTCTTTCAACAATGTCTTATAGTTTTTAACGTACAGGTCTTTCACCTTCTTGGCTAAATTTATTCCTAGGTATTTTATTCTTTTTGTTGCAATTGTAAATGGGATTGTATTCTTGACTTCTCTTTCTGCTAGCTCGTTATTAGTGTATAGAAATGCAACTGATTTTTGTGCGTTGATTTTGTACCCTGCAACTTTGCTGTAGTTGTTGATTATTTCTAATAGTTTTCCAATGGATTCTTTAGAGTTTTCTATATATAGAATCATGTCATCCACAGACAGTGAGAGTTTTACCTTTTCTTTTCCTATTTGGATCCCTTTTCTTTCTTTTTCTTGCCTAAATTGCTCTGGCTAAAACCTCCAGTACTATGTTGAATAAGAGTGACAAGAATGGGCACCCTTGTCTTGTTTCTGTTCTCAGAGGGATGGCTTTCAGTTTTTCTCCATTAAGTATGATGTTGGCTGTGGGTTTGTCATATACGGTCTTTAATATGTTGAGGTAATTTCCTTCTATACTCATTTTATTGAGAGTCTTTATCATAAATGGACATTGAATCTTGTCAAGTGCTCTCTCTGCATCTATTGAGGTGATCATGTGATTTTTATTCTTCATTTTTTTAAGGTGGTGTGTCACACTGGTTGATTTGCACATGTTGAACCATCTCTGCACCCCTGGAATAAATTCGACTTGATCACGATTTATGATCCTTTTAATGTTTTGTTGTATTTGATTTGCTAATATTTTGTTGAGGATTTTTGCATCTATGTTCATCAGTGATATTGGCCTATAATTTTCATTTTGTGTGTTGTCCTTGTCTGGTTTTGATATCAGGGTAATGTTGGCCTTGCAGAATGAGTTAGGAAGTGTTCTATCCTCTTCAATATTTCAGAATAGTTTGAGAAGGATAGGTATTAAATCTTATTTGAATGTTTGGTCTGAATTTACCAGAGAAGCCATCTTGTCCTAGACTTTTGTTTTTTGAGAGGTTTTTGATTACTATTTAAATCTCTTTACTTGTGATTGGTCTACTCAGATTCTCTATTTCTTCTTGATCCAGTTTTGGGAAGTTGTATGTCTGAGAATTTACCCATTTCTTCTAGGTTATCCTGCTTGTTGGCATATAGCTTTTTGTAGTATTCTCTTATGATCCTTTGTATTTCTGTGGTATCCACTGTAATTTCTCCCTTTCATTTCTGATATTATTTGTTTGAGTCTTCTCTCTTTTTTTCTTAGTGATTCTGGCTAATGCTTTGTCGATTTTGTTTATCTTCTCAAAGAACGAGCTTTTAGTTTATTGACTTTTTTCTATTGTTTTTTAGTCTCTATTTCATTTATTTCCACTCTGATTTTTATTGTTTCCTTCCTTCTACTGATTTTGGGCTTTGTTTATTCTTCTTTTTCCAGTTCCTTTTGATGCACTATTAGATTGTTTATTTGAGATTTTTCTTTTTTTTTGACTTAGGCCTGTATTGCTATAAACTTCCCTCTCAGGACCACTTTTGCTGTATTCCAAAAATTTTGGTATGTGGTATTTTCACCCTCATTTGTCTCCAGGTGTTTTTTGATTTCTCCTTTGATTTCTTCATTGATCCAATGGTTGTTCAGGAACATGTTCTTTAGTCTTCACATATTTGTGACTTTCTCAGCTTTTTTCTTGTAGTTGATTTCTAGTTTCATAGCATTGTGAAAGATGTGAAAGATTGGAAAAGAAGCTTGATATGATTTCAATCTTCTTAAATTTATTGAGGCTTGCCCTATTTCCCAACATATGGTCTATCTTTGAGAATGTTCCCCATACACTTGAGAATAATGTATATTCTGCTGTTTTTGGATGGATTGTTCTATATACATCTATTAAGTCCATCTGGTCTAGTGTTTCATTTAAGATCACTGTTTTCTTTTTGACTGTCTGGATGACCTATCCATTGATGTATGTGGGGTGTTGAGGTCCCCTACTATTGTGTTGGTGTCAATTTCTCCCTTTAGGTCTGTTAATAGTTACTTTATACACTTTGGTGCTCCTGTGTTAGGTGCATATATATTAGTAAGTGTATGTCTTCTTGGTGAAATGTCCCTTTTTTCATTATATAAAATGCCCATCATTGTCTCTGTTTATCTTTTTGTCTTGAAGTCTGTTTTGTCTGGTGTAAGTATGGCTACACCCACTTTCTTTTGCTTGCCATTTGCTTGTGGTATCATCTTCCATCCCTTCTCTCTGAGCCTATGTTTTCCTTTAGAACTGAAATGTGTTTCCTGGAGGCAGCATATTGCTGGGTCTTGTTTTGTAATCCATCCTGCCATTCTGTGTCTTTTGATTGACGAGTTCAATCCATTTGCATTTAAAGTGATTATTGATATATAAGGGCTTAATACTGCCATTTTATCTCTTGTCTTCTGCTTATTCTTTATTTCCATTGTTTCTTTTCCCTTGTATTTCTGTCTGCCATTTCAGTTTGGTGGTTTTCTCATTACTTATGATTTGTGACTCTGCTCTGATTTTTTCTGTTTGTTTGTTTTTTTGTGGGGAAGACCAGCCTGAGCTAACATCTGTTGCCAATCCTCCCCTTTTTGCTGAGGAAGACTGGCCTTGGGCTAACATCCGTGCCCATCTTCCTCCACTTTATATGGGACACCACCACGGCATGGCTGACAGGCAGTGCGTCAGTGGGTGCCCGGGATCCAAACTCGCGAACCCCGGGCTGCCAAGCAGGAACTAAACTGCTGTGCCAATGGGCGGCCCCACTGCTCTGATTTTTTGTATTGTGCTTACCATGAGGTTAGTATAAAAGATCTTACAGATGAGATAGTCCATTTTCTGATAGCCTCCTGTCTCCATTAGCCTATGCAGTTTCCATCCCTTTCGTCTTCCCTGTCTATGTTTTTGTTGTCACAAATTATCCTTTTCTGTGTTGTGAGTTTGTGAAGTGTTTGTAGTTATTTTTGATGCTTTCTTTCCCTTTATTCTTTATGTTATAATTAAATATTTTCTAACTTATTCTGATATAGAGCTACAATTTTCTGATTTTGTCTCTCCATTTACCTCCTTGATCAAAGCTTTGTAAACTTTTGCCTTTTTGTTTCAGGTAGGAGGGCTCCCTTCAACATTTATTGCAGAGCAGGTCTAGTGGCAACGAACTCCCTCAGCTTTTGTTTGGGAAAGCTTTTATTTCTCCTGTATCTGAAGGATAATTTCACTAGATAGAGTATTCTTGGCTGATAGTTTCATCTTTCAGTATTTTGAATGTATCTTTCCCCTCTCTCCTAGCCTATAAGGTGTTTGCTGAGAGAAATCTGCTGAAAGCCTGATGGGGGTTCCTTTGTAGGTTATTTATTTCTTTCTTGCTGCCCTTAATATTTTTTCTTTGTCATTGACTTTTGACAATTTTAATATTATATGCCTTGGAGACGGTATTTTTTTTTTTTTTTGTGAGGAAAACCAGCCCTGGGCTAACATCTGTTGCCAATCCTCCTCTTTTTTAATGAGGAAGACTGGCCCTGGGCTAACATCTATGCCCATCTTCCTCTACTTTATATGGGACGCTGCCACAGCATGGCTAAGAAGCAGTGTGTCGGCAGGTGCCCGGGATCCGAACATGTGAACCCTGGGCTGCCAAAGAGAAAATTAAACTGCTGTGCCACTGGGCCGGCCCCAAGAAGGTCTTTTTGGATTGATGTAATTAGGAGTTCTATTGGCTTCATGTATTTGCACGTTCCTTCTCCAGGTTTGGGAAGTTCTCAGCTATTATTTCTTTGAATAAACTCTCTGCTCCTTTCTTCCTCCCTTCTCTGTCTGGGATACCTATAATCCTTATGTTACTTTTCCTAATTGAGTCAGATATTTCTTGAAGAATTTTTTTATTTTTTAAAAAATCTTAGCTCTCTGTCTTCCTCCACCTTAATCATTTCTATATATTTATCTTATAGGTCACTAATTCTCTCCTCTGTATGATCTTCTCTATTTTTAATGCTTTCTACATTATTTTTATCTCATTGATTGTTTGGATTTTTTTAGAGCTTCAATCTCTTTGATGAAGTATTCCCTCTGTTCATTAATTTTATTCCTGAGCTCATCGAACTGTCTTTCTGAGTTTTCTTGTAACCTGTTGAGTTTCTTTATGACTGCTAGTTTGAATTCTCTGTAAGTTTGATTGTAAATTTCTGTGACTTCAGATTTGTTTTCTGGAGACTTGTCATTTTTCTTCTGTTCTGCAGTGTTACTGCAGTTCTTCATGGTGTTTGACGAATTGATCCTCTGCCTGCACATTTGTGGTGGTAATCACTGCTTATTTGAGTATGGCTTTTGTTACTTTGGCTTTAGTCACCTGGGTCTCATGTTCCTCCACTGGCTCCTCACAGACTTGGAGCCTGTTGTCTCATGCACAACCTGTGTTGCTGTTCCCCAGTTGTTTGGGGGTGCTGAGTTCATGGGTGTCTCTATCACTGATGGGGGCTTGGGGACCCAGGGACTTGTATGCAGCCCCCACACTGAAGGAGTTGGTGTCAGATGTGCCTCTTCTCAGGGCACAGTGCTCCCACCCTGTCTGCTTGTAGTTGTGTGGGTCATGCTGCTGCCTCTGCCACTGCTTCACTGGCCATCACTGGGTGGAACTTTTGCTGCATTCCTACCACTGCCCCTCAGGTGTTCACATGTGCACCCACAGGAACAGGGCCTCTGTCACCTCCCTGGGGGCGTTTCCATGCACATGGGGCTGCAGCCGGCCACCACTGCCCCTCTTCGGGCATTTACATGCATGTGGTCCCACTGCCGGCCCCTGCTGGCTGCCACTGCTTTCCTGGGGCATTTGCACATTTGCAGGGCCACCAGTGCTTCAGGTGTGCCAGGCTGCACTGTCCTCACCTCCACTGACAGTTGCATGGGCCACTACATGAGGACCCACATTCTGGATTGCTGCCACTGGGAGTGGGAGAGGGGCTGCTCCTCTAGTTCCACTGCTTCCCAGGCATCCAATCCACCCTCCTTCAGATGTATGGCTGTGTGGATCTCTTAGGCATCCTGTTGTGCTGTGTAGGGAATCCTCTGTTGGTCAATAGATGTCTGGTTGGTTGTAATTTAGAGGGGAGTGACAAAGGGAACCTCTCATTCCACCATGATGCTGATTTTACCTGTGGTTGAGAATCTTAATAAGCCTATCTAGGAGGAGGCAAGAATATAGAGTGAGGCTAAAGCTGCAATTTGTTAAAAAAAAAAAAAACAAACAGCAGGGGCCAGCCCAGTGGTGTAGTGGTTAAGTTTGCCTGCTCCGCTTCAGCAGCCCAGGGTTCGCAGGTTCGGATCCCAGGCATGGACTGATGCACCACTTGTCAAGCCATGCTGTGGTGGCATTCCATATAAAGTAGAGGAAGATGGGCACGGATGTTAGCCCAGGGCCTGTCTTCCTCAGCAAAAAGAGGAGGATTGGCAAGGGATATTGCTCGGGGCTACTCTTTCTCAAGAAAAAAAGCAGTAGTCACTCATTGTGAAGGTTAATGTTATGTGTCAACTTGACTGGGCCATAGGCGGTCCAGATATCTGGTTAAACATTATTTCTAGGTGTGTCTGTGAGTGTGTTTCCTGAGATTAGCATTTGAGTTTAGCATTAGCATTTGAATCAGTAGACTAAGTAATTGAATTTAGCATTAGCATTTGAACCAGTAGACTAAGTAAAGCAGATTACCCTCCCCAATGTGGGTGGGCATCATCCCATCTGTTTAATGTGTAAATAGAACAAGAAGGCAGAGGAAGGAAGAATTCTCTCTTTCTGTCTGAGCTGGGACTTCAGTCTTCTCCTGCCCTGAGACTGGGACTTATACCATTGGTGCTCTGGTTCTCAGACTTTTAGGCTCAGACTACTAGAACTACATCACCCATTTTCCTGGGCCTCAGCTTTTAGACAGCAGATTGTGGAACTTCTTAGCCTCCATAATCACATGAGTTAATTCTTCATAATAAATCTCTTTATTAAGAAGTAAGCAATTGTGAACTGTCTGTTACAGTGTAATTCTGTGGATTCACAAATTTATAAATACATTTCATAATTTCCAGAAGTATATTCTTCCTCATGGTAAATTTTTCAATGTGGCACAAAACATAATTACTAATAGGCCCAAATATCTTTAGTTCCTCTTAAAAGGAAGCCAAAAATGGATAAACCTATGTTCAGTAATTAATGTTTCAGTATTTTATCTTATTTGGAAATAATCTAGATATTCAATGAATATCCATCATTTAACTTATCTCAGTATAATTTTAAGGTTCGAGTTGCCAAAAAGACTTTGGAAACTATTTTTAAGCAGACATAACATAAAGCATCATTACTGTTGAAAAGTTTATTTATAAACTTTTATCTTACATCTCTTTAATTTATTTGTTCTTTAAAGGATTTTTTTTGAGGAATGTTGGCCCTGAGCTAACATCTGTTGCCAATCTTCCCTTTTTTCTCCCCACAGCCCCAGTACACAGTTGTATATCCTAGTTGTAGGTCCTTCTAGTTCTCCTATGTGGGACACTGCCTCAGCATGGCTTGATGAATGGTGAGTAGGTCTGTGCCCAGGATCTGAACCAGTGAACCCTGGGCTGCCAAAGCAGAATGCATGAACTTAACCGCTACACCACCAGACCAGCCCTGTTAATTTACTTGTTCTTGACAATTATGTTTAGATTACTCATGAAAGTTTCATGAGACATTAAACAGCTAACCATTATCTTAAGTTATCTTTCTTGCTGACAAATCCTGTAACAGAGATAATGTGAATTTATTTGATGTTCAGTGAACCTTGGTACAATAAAAGTTGCATGTTCACATTATATTTAATGCTGATAACTCTAAAGAGGTGCCTGTTTAAATTAAACCAACAAACTTAAATTAGCTTTTATTTATTGAAGATTATCCTACTTCATGTGAACTTGAAAAACATTGGATTAGTTTCTATATTTCTGAGAGTATACTTGATTTATATAAATGTTTAATTTTCTTTAAGCTGATCAAATAGAGATCTTTATAAATTAATTTTGGCAATACCATCTGGAGGTAGAAAAAAATCACACATTTATAATGTACATACATAGACATGCATAAATGTATAGGCAGATACAAACAGAGATCTTATGTCTTTTGTTTTAAAAATTTTAGCCATGAAACAGGTATGATAATGCAAAACTCACTGGTGTATAAAAGAACGGTTGGATCCAAATTGTGTTTCTGGCAGGTGGAATAAGTTAAGTTTACCTGCTCAGATGGCTTAAACGTTTTACTATTTGTGAAGACTTTTAAGATTTTCCTTAGGCCTAGTTTTCAAATAGCTTTTCCTTTTTACCTCCCTGAAGTTTGCATTTCAAAGAGATGGCCCTCAGTTCCTAGAGAAGGTCAGGTAGAACATTTACATCTCAAAGGCACAAAGAAAGAATGCATGTTCCTTCAAGAAGGACTTTTGTTTCCTAAGGCCAGAATTTTTATAATACCTACAAGCCTTTTGAGATGAATAGGGGAGATTTTGGCATTGGTAAAAAGGATTGGTGGGCTTTGATCTGCTTCTAGAGCTGCATCTCTGTCCTTGTAAAGACTCAATTTATCAGACAAGGACAGTTGTTTTAATTCCTCAAGGAACTGGGTTGCAACTTGAATGATGTGAAAGGGCTGACCTACCCATCCAACTACATCATCTTCAACTTGCTTCTTTAGATCAGGGAGATCTTCAACTAAGATGGAAATCAAAATATTTTCATGTTCTAGATTTAGAGCTGTTTGTCTATAAATTTTCTTTCTCTCTGGGTATATAGTTTCATTTAGCTTAGGGGAGAAGGCCTAAAAAAAAAGTTCCTATCAGGCCCTGAATATCAGCTTTCAATTTGGCCATCTTTTGACCATAGAGTTACTTCTAAAAAAATCCTTTTAAATATTTTGTTAGGTGTAAGCTGGGACAAACAGTAAATATTCCTGGCAATTGAACAATCCCATGAGCCCAAGAGTTGTCTCCAAAGAGAGTGCAAAAGATACTACCCTCCCAAGACCTAGAGCCACTCTCAAGATAGCCAAAAGAAACAGGCAATTCCCCTGAGAACTGGCAAATGGTAGGACCCCAGTCACAAATGAAGTGCAACCCACATTTCTGCCTGGACATATTTTTGGAGCCCCTGAACTGATGGTTGCCAAGCCAAGGCCTTAGGACACAAAACAAGATGAACAAGAAGGTAATAGCTATCCCTAGGAGAGAAAGGATCAATAACCAATGGGTTTGGATTTGGAAAGGAAAGGATAACATGAAATTTTACATTCCTCTCTCTCAACTGAGCACTACAGACAGAGATCTTGGACAGCTGACTCTTGTAAAAATTCTCACCCTTCACCAGCTTCTGTCAGTTTTCTCAAGATCTCATTTGCAGGTTCAGTAGCAAGAGGGGTTTAGGGAGTGTAGCTCTGGTATCTACCAGAATTTTGACAAGGTTTTCTATTAATTTTAATTTTTGTTTCCCCTTGGCAGTGTAGGGGAGGAAAAATTTCCCCTTTTTCCCTTCTAGGTTCTTTGGCTTGTCTAATAATCAAATTGACATAAGACTGATTAACAGGAGAAAAAAAAATTAATTTCATACATACAGGAGCCCCACAAAGACATGAGACTCAAAGGCAGTCAGGCAATTAAGGCTTATATGCCACCTTAGCTAAGGAGAGGGGGGTAGGAGTCTGCAGCTTCAAAGGGAAGGAAGTCAGTTCACAGAAAGATGAGAAGAGCAAATGTTTGATAAACAAATGTTTGCCATGCTATGCAGATAAGTCGTCCTGATATAAAAAGTTATCTCTGGTAATAGCTTTCTTCCTGGTACAGGACCCCATCTAAATTTTTTTTAGGCAGGTAAGGGAGTGGCAAAAAGCTTTTCCTGACTCTGCTGAGTCTTTATTGCTTTCAGCTCAAAATAATCCACATGCCAAAGTGGCACATTTTGGAGTGGTATATTCTGCTCCCCCTCAGCTGTTTAAGGGAATAACTGGTAGCAGTTTACCAAAGAATCCCTCAGGGTCCTGTCAACCCTGGGAGAGGCCCATATGGGAGCCCTTCTTCGAGGGTAAATATGGGGGCATCTGTAACACCACTGACTTTGAGAAGACTTTTGTTTATGGTCTTCTGGTCTCTTCAGAATGGAAAAGCAATTGAGATTGAGGATTAGCAGACTGTGAGTACTCAGGGAAAGGAGGATGGAGGGAGGAGTAGGAATCACATCAGTCTTATAGTCTTGTGTCTTTAATTTTTCATTAGCCTTTTGCAATGAATCTTTCAGTGAAGCTATTTTGGAATTTTGATGCCTTATGGAGGCTTTTGTATGCCAGTTAAAATTGGTATCCCATTCTGTTTGATTTGAGAACCCTTACTTTCAAGTGTACTTCTTAAATGAACAATCTTGTCTAATTGGAATATTCCCCATAATAGCCATTGTAATTCTAAGTTGTCTTAATAAGATTCTGCTATTTTTGTAGATATCTACAGCTTCTGAGACCACAGTTCTAAGACATAAAATAAGCAATTGTATCAGAAGGCGGTGCACTCAATTCCTTGAAACTTGAGGATCCCATTTCTTTAGCTAAGCCTTGGGTCTCTCAGAGCCAAATTAAAACCTAGAGGAATGTGCTGCTGGGTTGGGGATTTTGTGGTGTTTTACAGCATATTTCATTGCACTGAAGTTTTCCTGAGATTGGCAGGTGACCTAGTATCAATCTAACCTGTTCTGTAACCAACTTATCCTGGCATGGTAGTCTTAGATTTAGGTGGTGAGCTCTCTAACAGCTTTTAAGTGCTCGACCTGGGCCCACCAGTTTTATGGCTTTGGCTTCCGAGATTCCTATTAGCAATAGATCTATTATTCCTTTCACGAAAAGATTTCTTTATAATGTCAGAGATACTAATGACTTTTATTTATTTATTTTTATTTATTTTGTGAGGAAGACCAGCCCTGAGCTAACATCCATTGCCAATCCTCCTGTTTTTGCTGAGGAAGACTGGCCCTGGGCTAACATCCGTGCCCATCTTCCTCTACTTTATATGGGACACCGCCATGGCATGGCTGACAAGTAGTGTGTCAGCAGGCATCCGAGATCTGAACCCACGAACCCCAGGCTGCCAAACACAAACTAAACCACTGCGCCACTGGGCTGGCCCCCACTAATGGCTTTTAATAGTCCGACTCATGCCTACTTAGATTTTGATGTGCAGTTGGTCAAAACAGTCTGAATTTCTTGTCTCAGTTTATTTCCCCAAGTCCCCCAGTGGTTTATGCTGTGGACTTACCTCAAGCCTTTGTGAATTCCCTAATGGCTGCCATCTTGTTTTCTTAGGTTGAGGGGGTACCCATTATTTTTCCTTGTTGAAATAATCCTCCCTAATTCAACTAGACTTACTGTTTCAATCTGCCTGTGCACAGTTCCTGAGACCTGTCAAGACTTCTCAAAGGCACTTACCTTGTAGATGAGGTTAGTCACAAACCCAAATGTTGTGGCCCATTAAGTCTCAATGTGAAAAATCTGGAGTCTCTCACACTCCAATTTTCCACCCCAAAGGATTAGGACAAACAAACTCAAAGAGCTCACAACACAAAATAAGCAGAGCTCCATCCAAGAGAAGCTCACCAGAGATCCTGGAGAGCAGCTGAAGTGGCAGCGAACCAAAAGGGTTCCGTGGATACCTTCACCTGCATCTAGGGGTCATTCCCGGAATGTTCAACTGCTGTCTTCAGGTCCCATCTCATTGCCAAAACTGTCAAATGACAAAACTAAAACAATTTTGTAACAAGTTTGATGTCATTTACTCAAGGGAAAACAATCCATGGATTGAGACAGTGCAGTGCCTCACAAGCAGTGGAGCACTCTTCCTCGGAATTTTGGGCAAGAGTAAGTTTCACAGAGTGTTAGAAGGGGCGCCGTGGAAACAGGGCATGATTGGCTAGGAGGTCTGAGATTTTCTTATAAGGCTAGCAGGTCCTATTTTCTAGGGTAAATCGCTAAAGCTGAGTTGGAAGATTGTGATTGGAATATGTTAGATTTTCTTGGCAGGTGTTTCCTGCAAGTAAGTGCAGGTTGACTTAGGTTTAGATTTGTGATGTGGGCTGGGCCACGGGAGCAGCCTCCATTTTGGGGGTCCCAATATAAAAATTAACTTTATCAATAGGTACAGTAAAGAATGTTTGCCATAGCATAAATTCCCCCTTGGCTAGCAAAGAGGTAATCAAGGACTATGTGATTGTCAATAACAATCCTAATTAATGAGTTTAGACTAGTTTTCAGAGTTGAAGTTGTGTTATTTATGATTTTTGTTGGGGTCTAAGGCAAGTTTGGTGCCATGTTTGCCAGTGATATTATCTCTAATGGAGAAATTGCAACTTACATTGTATGCATGAAAACAGAGTTACTTATGCTTTCTAGGAGTTTTGTGATTTTTAAAAAAATAAGCTTGGATATACTCCATTTTGGAGGTTTCTAGGTAGTTTTTTTTTCCTGGAGAAACATGATCCACTGGAGGGATGGTACTTTTAAATATTTAAAAGTGTCCCACAGTTATCCTGAATACACAGGATAAATTAGTGTGTGCAGATGGGTATAAGCCTATCCATATAAAATGTAGTACTCTAGTTGGGGGTAAACTGTATGGAAGTATAAGAATCATTTATCATAATAGGAGTAAGCCTGTTTGGTGTCCCTCAAGGAAGACAAATTTTTTGAGTGGAGCTAAATAGTTCAGCAAAGCAGGATGACATGTTTTCTGAAGAGAATGAACTGACTATAGCGGTCAGGAAAGCCTCAATATTCTTGTCTACTCCTGATTGGCTAGGTCTTGTTGATAGTATTATGATAATCTTAGCAGGAGCATTCTGACAATGTGAGGTCAAGGTCCATTTTTACAAGGCTGAAGGTCGGGATTAATGATATGAGGGAAGTTTATGTACCAGAAGGAGCCTATAAAAGAGAATCTGCCTTCTGAGATGTTTAAAGGAATTGATATTATATTACTGTCAGGAGGGTCTAGTGGAGGATGTTAAATCCAGCAATCAGTTAAATTCAGAGCAGTAGCTATGGCCTGGGAAAAACATGGAGGAGAATTTTGTTTTCTCTTAAGTGGCAAAAGAGGACCACGGGGGTTCAAAAATAGTAGGATGAAGATAAGGGAGATCACATTCGTGTTCTAGAGGGTGTAAAAGTATAATAATAGGTAATATTAGTAGAAGGGCAAAGAGACAGAAAAAGAGTGTTGAAAAATCAGAAAATTAATCTCATTCTGTCATCTTGGGTGGAACCTATCCACTTCTGAAGCCAGCAGCTTGTTTTGCTGTCTTGGGCAGGAGCTGTCCACTTCGCTGTCAGCAGCCGTTGGAGGATTCCCAAGAGCCTTCAGTTTAAAGTCTTCTGATGAAATGGATGTCTAGTAGCACAGGAGGAAGTAATGTATATCTTTTAAGTTAAAAGTTTTATGTACTTTAAAAAGTCTAAGTATCAATACCTTGAAGTTTTGCTGACATGTCAGTTGTTAACAATATCAAGTAACAAGACATTTTTTATCAAGTCTCAAGGGAAGTTTTATTTCTGTTGCCCATTTCAGAAGACCAAATCTCCAGATGGCAGATCTTGCAGAGGAAGTTTAGGTGTGTATTTTGGAAATATACTTTGTATTCAATGGTCATAAAGCTGGAGACATTTTATGAGTCTCTTGGAATATTCAGTCACATTAGCCTGTAACAGAGTAGAGTCTGGATTGAAAGTGGAATTCCCAAATGCATGAGGTGGCCTTTTAAGATATAAGGAGATAACTTACAGATCCTTGAAAGGTTTGATCGTATTGTCATGAGGACTAATGGCAGTACTTTGGGCCCCGGGAAGATCGAGGGTTTTTGCGAGCTTTGATGATTATAATTTTAGAATTCTATAAATTTTATTTTTTCTGAATTTTAATATGATAAGCAGAGGAATTTCTGAGTAAAATGTAATACTTTAAAGGGTCTTTAAATGACAATACCAGCAAAATGTGTGTCACTGTTACTAGAGAAACACTTTGGGATTCTCACATCAGGGGTGGGAAATCATTTCACTCAGCTCTCCAACAAGGAGGGGCCTCAATCCACCCTAAGAATAGACAACAATATCCAGAACACTCTCATAGCCCATTTGGAGATGTTTAAAGGGGTCTCGAGCCTTTGGTTCCTGTCCACATACTACCTTCACCGTCTTTCAGGATCGCGCAGTTGCCGTTCGGACATGCACTGGAAATATCCTCAGCAATACCTCCTAACATTCCCCCATTCCCCCACTGTTGTTGCTTCAGTATGGTGGCCGAACTATCTCTGCTATTGAGGGTGATATCACGAAGCATTTTGCTAAAATCTGTTTTTATTATGGCTATCTTAAATAACGGCAAAGCATCTCAAGGTCTTTTAATTCACCATTTATTTTATAGGGGTTCCAGGAGAGGTCAGGAAATCTCTGTTTTTAAAGCATGTTGACATCATGGACTGACCTAAAATCATATATTTACCATGAATGTAAGATATCCTCCTTTATATTTTGTCAGCTGTTAAGTCTGGGGAAAGGCAGTTAATTTAGCCATCTGAACTGATTTAATTTCTATGAGCTTAGATTTTAAGGGGAAATTTAAGTCTCTGATAGCATATCCTGTTTACCAATTTTTAGTTTTACTTTTTATGTTTGAACCATTACAAATACAACTAAATCATAGTTATTTAAGAGTCTCTAGAAGATCTGTCCAGGGCATAGATAATCTTCTAAAAGAGATAAGTGGCCATGGGGCTTTTCTGTTTCAGGTAAAGAAAGGACAGTGACTGGGTTTGGAGTACTGCAAGAATCGACAGTGTTGTGTGAAGTAGAAAGCAATAATATTTCTTAGGCAGGTAGGTGACTAGCTGAAAAGTGGTGAACGCTTTTCTTCCGCAGAAGAGTTTATACAGCATGGAGAAGCATTACACTTAGTGAAGACCTTGGAACTATGCTTATTGAAGTTCTTACATATTTCACTGTTGCTGTTATAGCTCACAAAGTGGGTGTGTCTTGGTTACTGGATCTAAGCAGTAGGCTCCTCATGAGTCCTAAGTAACTGAGTCAGTGCCCTCAGTGCCTATCCACAAATATTTTGAACAAAAAAGAAAAAATGGTTTGTGAATCCAGAATCCTGAAAAATTTTTGCAGCTAGTCATAGCATCAGCCTTTGTGCTTAAACATGTTTGTTTTAACTTGAAATGTATTCAATCATTAAAAGATATTTAACTACTGTATTTTATTTAGGCATGACTAACGAAGGACGTTAAACCCTTTTAATTTGTCAAGTTTATCATCATCATTGTTATTACATTTGGCAGACAAAAGCTCCCATGACAGTTTTGACTTAATTAAAAGTTAGAAAAACTTATTCTTATTGTCCTTTCTTTTATAGGATGGAAGAGCAAATCTTTGTATTCTCTAATGGACATTTCAGGAAACCCAGATAGTTTAGGCATAAAACACATTTTCATAATTTTATTGTTCGGAATTTGGAGCCTGGATTTGGGAAACGCAAAATCAAGAATAGTTGGTAGAGGAGACAAAGTGTAAGTCATAAGTGTCTAAAGACAAGAAATATTTACAATCAACGTTGCAAAACCATCCTAGATTATACCGAGACTAAAACTGTATTGGAGACCAACAAAAAGCAGCAGCAGTGTCTCCTGTTGCCAGGAGAGGGGGATGTTGAGTCATTTCTGAGACTTGGGCAACGTTCGTGTTTTGTCTGTGTTCAGACATGATAATGCAGTGGTCTTGTTTTTGTCTGCCCTCATCACCATCTCAGAGCCTTGTCAGATGTTGGTGTTTTGTGAATTTGTTTATGAACACAGGAGAACAAGGGCTAATTGTGAGTGCCCGGTCAGCTCCCATATGTCAGGGGCTATTTTCCTCTCTCATCAGTGATATCGGACTGTGAGAGGGGAAATTGGTGACGCTGTTTAAATCTGTCTTGCATATATTTTAAGTCTAAGCTGTTAGGCCTTACAAGGAGCCCCTTCCATGAAATCTAATGAGTGTAGCACAGTTTTGAAATAGGATTTTGGAACCAGGGAGTAAATATGGGTCAAATTTGGACCTCAAGAAGCCTGTAGGATTTTTTTTCTTTTGTTTTGTTCATTTGTTTTTCTTTTATTTTTTTTTCAAAGAAAGGCAGACTGCCACATGCAGTGCCTCATTTGGATGTGTCTGAAGTCTTGGAAGCTTAACTACCCTACGTTCTCCTACAAATGGACCTTGAGAGCTTATTTGGAGGTTCTAGCAGAGGAGCGCAGCTACTCATATACCCTTGACCAAAGAACAGTCCTCTTCTATCGGGGAAGGTTTTCCTCTTCACCAAGCTCGCAGCTTTGGGAGGGATGCACACGCAGCGGTGAGGGAGGAAGGGACACGGGCCTAGCCAGCCAAATCAGCCGAGCCAACCCTGGTGATCAATGGGGTGACAGATATCGCAGCCAGATCTCCCTCCCATCTCCTGCAGGATTTTTAAAAACCTGTCTGGGCCCTTTTATCTCCAGTCAAACTTGTAAAAAACTACCAACTGAAGCATCACTTCACACTGGGGATTTTACTGACCACCACCAGCCCTAATCCATACACATTCTGTCTACCACTGTCAAAATTTACCCTTTCTGACTTTGTGCCCCTACCTGGTACAAGCTTCCATTGTTACGCTTTACTTTATGGTAAGTGTTTGTGTCTCAGATACACAACTACAGAGCTCAAGGAAAAGAATTTGTCTCATTCATCTTATTCAGGACTTAGACAAAAGCCTGAGACAAAGCAGGTGCTCAGTATTATTTAATTGATTAACTAGTTGATTTTTAATAAAAAATATTTTAACAGAAGACTCAATAGAAAATGTAACTTTGAAAACTTCTCCATCCACAAGAAGTATGTTACTAAAAAGTGACAAAAGAGGAAGACTGTAGTCCTAAATTCTTCACTTAGGGGCATTTCACAAAGTGAACAAAATCTGATAAATCCTTCATGAGTCACTGCAAGTTCCTATACCTGATGTTTAATGGTTTTATACAAAAATCTTTCACAAGTATTATTTGTTTCCCAGTAAGTGGTTGTCATCTCCATCTGGTTGGTGTTTTAAACATACCTTCCCATGCAGTGTTCCCAGGAAGATATATAAAGGACATAGGACCACTTCCCATTAAATAAGCAATGATTGTTTTTGTCTTCTTAAAAAAATATTTTATTGTGGTAAGAACATTTAACATGAGACCTACCCCCTTAGCAAATTTTTAGATTGAAAGGGAAGAAATAAAACTGTCCCTATTTGCAGATGACATGACTGTCTATGTAGAAAATCCCAAGGAATTTACAAAAAAAACTCCAAATAAAATGAAATACTTAGGTATAAACTTTTAAAAAATGTACAGACTCTGGATACTGAAAATTTTAAAATGTTGATTAAAGAAATCAAAGAAGACCTAAATATATGGAGAGATATACTATATTCATGGATTGGAAGAGTTAACATACTAAAGATGTCAATTCTCCCCAAATTTATCTGTAGATTTCACACAATTCCTATCAAATTTTTTTATAGACATAGACAAGCTTGTCTAAAATGTATATGGAAAAGCAAAGGACCTAGGATAACTAAAATAATTTTGAAAAAGAAAAAAAAGTGGGAGGAATCACTAGACCTGATGTTAAGGCTTATTATGTAGCTACAGTAATAAAGACAGTGTAGTATTGGCAGAGGGATAGACACATAGATCCATGAAACATAATAGGGAACCCACAAATAGGCCCAGGGGTTAAGGATGAAGGGTGGCGGGTGTGGCTATAAAGGGATAGCACTAGGGAGCATTGATTGTGGTGGTTGTTCCATGAATCTACATGATACAATTGCACAGAAGTACATATATACACACACACATACAAAAGAGTGTAAGTGAAATTGGTGAAATATGAATATCCTCTGTGGACTGTACCAATGTCGATGTCCTAGGTGGCTTTTTTTTTCATGTTTTTCACTGTACTCTTTTCCAGCTCCAGTTTTTTTTGAAATTAAGATATAATTGACATATAACATTTTATTAGTTTCAGGTGTACAACATAATCATTCAACACTTGTATATATTGTGAAATAATCACCACAATAAGTCTAGTTATCTGTCACCATATAGTTACTATAGTCACCATGCTTACATCACATCACCATGGACTTATTTATAATTGGGAGTTTGTACCTTTTGAGCACCTTCACTCATTTTGCCCACCTGGTTTTTGACATTGTACTATAGCTACATAAGATGTAATTACTGGGTAAAACTGAATGAAGGGTGCATGGGACCTCTTGTTCATTTTTTGACATTTCTGTTAACCTATAATCATTTCAAAATAAAAATGCAAAATAACTCACCTCCCCAAGAAAGCCATGTCACCTTTTCAATTGTACCCACTTAGCAAACCCTACAAACTCATATCATGATCCCATTTATACCAGGCTTTGTCAATATTATTTTCCCTAAATTGCAAAGAATTTTTTTTCTTCTTTTTACAATCAGACAAATCCAGATTGTGGGACATTCTGCAACAAAACTGGTCTGAACTCTTAACAAATGTCCATGGCACAAAAGACAAAAAAAGCAACAGATTGTTCTAGTATCTTAAATCTTAAAGGAGAGAATGGGAACTTGACAATCAAATGCAGTGTGTACATTTTTATTGTATCCTGGGTTTTAAAAAATCTTTAAAGATACCTTTGGAATAATTTGGAAAATTTGAATTTAGACTGTGTATTAGATATGGTATCTATGTTAAATTTTGGAGATATGACAATGATATTGTAGTTATGTGGGAGAATGTCCTTGTTCTCAGATTTAAGCTGAAGTATTTAGGATGAAATGTCACAGTGTCTGCAACTTACTTTCAAATGGTTCAGCAAAAAACACACACAGATATAAAACAAATATGTCAAAATGTTAACAATTGGTGAATGTAGGTGAAGAATATATAGGTGTTCACTGTAATACTCTTTTAACTTCTCTGTAGGTTAAAAAAATTTCTGTTATCTGTCATTTGCCTGATTATGGTAATAATATATTTTAATTTTAACTTTCCTGACATTATAGAAATATGTAACATAAAAAGTAAAAAACCCTAATTATCCCACTCCACCTCTCCAAGTATAACTACACAAATATATTTATGTAGTTTCCTCAGGATTTTTATCTATGTATACTGCCATTTATTTTTAAAAAATGGGATAACACAGGACATCTTTCCTTTTCTGTACACATAGAGCTACAGCAGTCTTTTCAACGACTACATAAATATTCCATTGTGTAGATGGACCACAATGTACTTCACCAATCATTTATTACGATACAAGATGTATCACAGCACACTGCTATACTTGCTGGCTGCGAAGTTGAAGGATATGCCAAGTTTTAGTTTGACTGTAATTACCAAATTGCCTTTAATGAATTGTCTGTAAACTGATCACTCTTCCATCTGTGTTGTTAGAAAATGTCTGTATACTAATACCTTCAACAGCGTTAGATAATTTATCAAACACTTTTTTTAAAATCAATGAAAGAAGCCAATCTGAAAAGCCTACATACTGTATGATTCTAACTATATAATGTCTTGAAAAGGTAAAACTCCGGAGACAGTAAAAAGATCAGTGGTTCTTAGAGGTTAGGGGATAGGGAGCAATGAATAGGTGAAGCACGGAGGATTTTTAGGAAAGTGAAACTATTCTGTATGATACCATATTGACGGCTACATGTCATTATACATTTGTCCAAACCCATAGAATATACAACACCCAGAGTGAACCCTAAGGTAAACTATGGACTTTGGGTAATTATGATGTGTCAATGTAGGTTCATCAATTGTAACAAATGTGCCATTCTGGTGCAAGATATTGATAGCGAGGGAGGCTGTGCATTTGTGTGGGCAGGGGGTATATGGTAAATCTCTGTACTTGTCACTCAATTTTGCTGTGAACCTAAAACTGCTCTAAAAATAAAGTCTACTAAAAAGGGCAGTTCTTAGTTGATTTAAATTGCAGAACCCTCATTACTTTTGAGAATCAGCATTCCCTTTTTGTATTCATTGGTCAATTATAGTTTTTTGAATTGGATAGTCATCTCTTTTGACCATTTTTCTAATGGAACTTTCTCTTTCATAGATTTGCTAGAACTCTTAATATGTTAGTGGTTTTGTCCATTATTTAAAGAAATGAAGAAATGGTGTGTTCAGGCCCACTGCTTTATATGATCACTTAACTACCCAAAAGTGCATTCCTACAGACTGTGGGAACACCCAAGAAATCAGCTCCTTTTTTGAAGAAAGTGAACCACTCAAGAAATCAGCTTTTTTTGAAGAAAGGGCAAGCTGGAATAAACCTTTTCTATATTGCTTCAAAGGCAGTTCAAGGCATTAGGGCCATAGTTACTTAGAGAGAACCTTTGTACTCGCAAGAAAACAAACATGGGTGAGCATAGAAAATACAAGGCAGAAGACAGGCCATAAGATGTGATTGTCCTCATCTCATCAGTTATCCTGGGATATGTTTGCAGAAGACTTGTCTATTTATGCATAAAAGTTGTTTTTATATTAAGAAAATTAATCCATGATATGGGTACTATAGACCAAAAGTTTGTGTCTCCCCCAGAATTCATGTTGAAACCTCATCTCCAAGGGGATGGTATTTGGAGGTGGGGCCTTTGGGAGGTGATTAGGTCATGAGGGTGGAGCCCTCATGAATGGGATTAGTGCCCTTATACAAGAGAACCCAGAAAGCTCCCTTGCCCTTTCTACCATGTGAGCTTGTAGCAAGACAGCTGTCCATGAACCAGGAAGCGGACCCTCACTAGACAGAAAATCTGCTGGTGCCCTGATCTTGAACTTCCCAGACTGCACAACTGGAAGAAATAAATTTCGTTGTTTATAAGCCACCCAGTCTATGATATTTTGTTATAGCAGTCCAAATGGACTGAGACAATGGGGCTAAACTTTTTTTCTTGGTCTTCTATATTTTGACTCTGGTTATTGTATTTATATACTTTTTTGCAGAAGCAGAATTGTCAAATTTATCATTCTTTTATTTTATGTCTTTGGGGTTTGTATCATACTAGAAAGGTCTTTCTTACTCTTACACTATAAATACAAAATATTTTCTAATATTATCATGAAGTTCCTCAAAGGACTGCATTTCATATTCCTCATTCACACGAAGCCTTAAAATGGTACCATAAACCATCAGTTGTCAACTAGGGATGATTTTGTCCTCCACGGGACATTTGGCCATGTCTGGAGACATAGTTGGTCTACAAAGTGGGAGTGTGTTACTGACATCCAGTGGGTAGAGCCCAGAGATACAGATAAACCTTCTGCAATACACAGGACAGCCCTCTGCCTCCTCCAACAAATTATTATCTAGCCCAAAATGTCAATCAATAGTGATAAGGTTGAGAAAACCATCATAAAACTGTCATAAACCATCTCTCCTCCCTGGTTGTTCAGATCCCCGTTGTTTTGGTCTTCTGTATATCATAGAACATTGAAAAGATTGAGTGAGATGGGAAAAAAAAAGGGAGGGACTGGATAAGGATATTTTGGTAAGTTGGAGAAAACCATCTTACCCCATTGGTACTATCTTTAATTCAGTCTCTGTGATTTAGCTCCAAAAGTTTAAATTTAACAAACATCATTTTATACAGTACACCAGAAAAAGATTTAGAATATTAGAGGAAAAAAACCTGGCAAACATTATTGGCATACTACTAAGGGACAGAAGCATGAAGACGCTAATTATTATGTAAATGCCTTTATTTGAACTAATACATTGCTACCAGATTACATCACTTTTCAGAGTTAGAGTAACATTATGATCTTGAAAACTATAGCAAACAGCTTGACAAAGCAAGAGTACATTAAGTCCTACATATATATTTTTATTTTTTAGTGACCACATCTCCTTGTCTTAGGTGTAAAATTAGAAAATTTATTGTACACTTAGCAAACTTGGCCTACCGTATCCTGTCTAAGTTCTGAGCACACTCTCTCCTCAAAATGTCAAATTCAACAGCATTTTAAATCTAAAGAGAGAGTTTGATGATACAGGTTTTAAAACAAATAGGCGTATATAGAATCAAGTGTTTTAAGACAAAATATGTCAATTGTTTACAGCTTGGATGTGAGAGGGAAGATGCAAATTCAAGGTACATTTTTCCTCTATCTATAATGTGTATTTTTTACTTACTTGAAGACCCCTTAAAAAAGTAGCAAAATCAGCAGTCTTATTTAACGTAATCAAAATATTCTTAAATGTACAAAAAAGGATCATGTAGAAAGAATACTGTAAAAAGATACTGATTTTAAGAATAAAAGAATATGAAAAGCATCTATTACATTCTGCACAGCCAGTTACTTCTGCAAATTTTCAGTACTATAAAGATAAGCAAAGGATACTCATATCCAAATACCCTCTGACCACAGTCCTCAGATAAGAACTAGCATACTGGATGGAAAGCAAAATTACTGTAATAATAGTCATATCCAATTATCTAAGCAAGTCCCAGGAGTTGGACATTCTAAGAGGGAAAAAGATACATAGAGAGAAATAACATACAGCAATGGGGAATGTGAAGGGCAGCAATCTAGGAGGAGAGAGTAAATGATTTGGCTATGAGCATATTTCAGGTGTGCCTGACAAATCCAACTTTGACTATGGGAAAGAGGACTTGTTTTTATTAAAACTCTTTCCCCTGAGGGCTCTCATGATGAGCTAGTCTTGTTAATCAAAACTAAAAGTCCTTTAAATGAGCAACAGTTCCCTAAGCCATGAGCACTTCACCTGGAAATAGCTGACCTAATCATGCACCTGGGAGTAAGGTTGTTTTTATTCAAGTTGGTGCTTTTACACTCTCTTCATCCCCCTGCCCATCAAGCACGCAAACACGGTCATGACCATCTTGGGCTTTACTTCCACAAGGTCCTCAGGGAGAGCGTACACCCTGGCTCCGATTCTTCTAGCCATTGACACTGCGTACCTAGTTTGTGAGGAAACGAAAATTAAGATAAATTCCTGTCAGTCAAGGACAAAATCCAAGACAGCTATTTCCTCTTACAAAATCACTTGGCTGGGAAGCAAAACTTCCGTACCGAAAGTTCAGATCAGAACGATTTCACTTTTTGTTGTTTCGTTTTCTGTTTTATTTTGTTTCTGAGGTCACTCGTAAGTGAAACCAGGTTTTTAAGCTCTACTATTTGGGACTGATAACACTTATTCGCTCCTTTTCTCCAATATGAAATGAGAATTAATTTTGGAGAACTGATGACTTGATATGAAAAGGAAAAAAAATATATATATATAATTAGCCAGATTGGATGTACAATCAGTGTTGATATTCTTGTTGAGCATGTAATAACAGACACTCTCATGCGATCTTAGAGATATGGAGTGGAAAATTGTGTCAGATGCAAAATCCAAGTTGCTTTGGTAGATGCAGTGAATACTTCCAAATATTCAAGGGAGAGGAGAGAGTCTACATGGTACACAGACAGGGTGGCCAGAACAAGGAATGGAAAGGGTAGACAAAGGAAGGGAAGAAAGAACTGACGTGTTCAGCAAGGGGAAATTTGCAGGAGCACACCTCAATTAATACACGAGGCATTTCTAGGTGTTTTGTGACAGGAATCTTTAAAGATGATCAAGTTTCTGGAAAAAGAAGTTTCAAGAGTTCTCTATATGTTATGGATATTAAATCTGTATCATATATGCTGCAAATATTTTTCAAGGAGGGAAGGAATGGTGTGCCAAACTCCAAAGTTTTGCAGTAACGCTTGTTAGCTATTCTACAAAGACTTGCTGTGGGCTGATTTTCAGTGTATACTAGTAAAGCTTTCATGGGTTGCCCGTGAAACCAGGTCACAGTCTAGGTCTTTGGTGAAGAAGAGAAGACACAAGTGGAAAAGACCTCAATACTGTTGAAATGCAAGACACTTTCAAGGCATAGTTTCAGCTGAGGGTTAAGCATCCTGCCCATTTAGGGACCAAGATAGTAAACTCAACATATGTAGTAAGAGTGATCTATGCATAGTAAGAGAGATATCAGTGGATAATACATTTAAAAAATGTGACACAGACAGAAAAATACTCTCATCTAAGGCATGAATATCCTTAGCTCATTTTCCCTTGTTGCAAGTTTGTAACTGAGTTCATTAAAATACACACTACAGTATTTCTGTAATCCACTAAAGCAACAACTGATTGACCACCTACTAGGTCAGGCACAATGCCAGGCTCTTATACATTTTTTTTCATTTCAAAATCTCTAAGGTAAGTATTATTGCTCCCATTTCACTGATGAGAAATCTGAGGCTCAAAGAGGTTTCCCCCAGGTGGCACCATTTTTAAGTGGCAGAACCTGAACGAGAATGCAGATCTGCCTGGCTACAAAGCCCATGCTCTTGCCAGGACATTACACAGTATCCCTTACTTGGCATTATTGTGCTTGTCATCTTCAGTTAGACTGCCGCTCTTAACGAGGTCATAGTTTATGCAGCCTGGCTGGATGGCATCAATTAAATCCACAACTGCCAAACTGGAGCTGATCGTCTTGTCCTAGTGTAAAAGGACAATAAATCTGAGAATTTCAATATGTACAAATTAACATGTGATTAATTATATAAAGTTGCCAAAAACAAAGCCCAGCAAATTAAAAGACAATCTTGCCAATAGCACAACAATAATTCTCACTCACAAAGAAACCAAAGGTTGTCCTTCCAAATTATAGATACTTTCTAGCAAACATAATGTTTATTAGTCAAATATGAAATCCTTACCTTAAAACTCTGAATGGAAGTTGATTTTCCAGCTTCACTCAATGTTCTGTTCACCCAGCTTACAATGATGTCATCATTAGCCTTCTGACCATCTCCAAGATCTTCCAGGACATTGAGGGTATATCTAAAAGAAGGAGCAAAGAAAAGGTCCCAATCTACTTTATGAGAAAAAATGCAAACATTAGAAAGATGCTTTATCTTCCATTTCTTTTATTCCTTAGGGTTGAAAGACTAAAGATTTCATGTAAAGAGAGTCACACTATATACAAAGAAAATATATTTCAAGTAGTACAGGCTTGCCACTGATCTACTCTTTGCAGTGGTAGGGGAAGATTTTTTTAATGAGCAAGCCCAACAGTCTACTGCAGGCACATTTTGCACTAGTCCAACAGCAGTAATGACTTAAGCTGTGCTTTGGCTGGTACCCAGTCATAATGAATGCTTTTCAGCATTATAGTTGAGATCTTTTTCAAATGGATACATGGGATGTTCATAATTTTTAGTGATGTTTTTTATTCACTGACACTAAACGAGGCTCAAGTCTACTTGTCAGGCTTCCTATGAAAAAAAGGAAATATGCAGAGTTCTGCTGCCTAACTTTCAAGGAAGCATCTCCCACTGAATATCCAACATATGTTCATTACTTAAGCTCACTTCAGAGTCTAAATACAAAATTTTCCAAGGTGTAGTCATTGACATGTTTGCTTCAAATTAATAAGGACTGGATCACAGAAGTGTACTATAGTGAAGCTTAAAGAGCTAAAGTTGTGCACTATACCTTCTCATCAGCTGCCAGACTAAAGCTAAAGTCAGGGTTTGGTTCCCATCATTCAGGTCTTGCCCTCCAATGCCAACCAGGGAGAATTTGGCAGGATGCTTCCCTAATTCAACAGCATAGTTGCAGTTTTCTAGCTGCAAATACACAAAAGTAAATGGTTAAAGATTTCATTTGTTTACTCTATATATGTGTGTGCACGTGATGCTAGGTGCTTAGCACACAACAATAAATAAGACACACTTCCTCAAGAAGCTCAGAGTCAAGAGTTTTCAAACAAATAGAGAATCTGAGTAGACCAATCACAAGTAAAGAGATCGAAACAGTAATCAAAAATCTCCCAAAAAACAAAATTCCAGGACCAGACAGTTTCTCTGGTAAATTCTACTAAACATTTGAAGGAGATTTAATACCTATCCTTTTCAAACTCTTCCAAAAAAATCGAAGAGGACGAAATGTTTCCTAACTCATTTTACGAGGCCAACATTACCCTGATACCAAAACCAGACAGGAACAACACAAAAAAGGAAAATTACAGGCCAATATCACTGATGAACATAGATGCAAAAATCCTCAACAAAATATTGACAAATCAAACACACGAATACATTAAAAGGATAATACACCATGATCAAGTGGGATTTATACCAGGGATCCAAGGATGGTTCATTATCCACAAATCAATCAATCTGATACACCACATTAACAAAATGAAGAATAAAAATCACATAATCATCTCAACATATGCAGAGAAAGCACTTGACAAGATTCAACATCCATTTATGATAAAAACTCTCAATAAAATGGGTATAGAAGGAAAGTACCTCAACATAATAAAGGCCATATATGACAAGCCCACAGCCAATATCATACTCAATGGTAAAAAACTGAAAGCTACTCCTCGAAGAACAGGAACAAGACAAGGATGCCCACTCTCATTACTCTTCCTCAACATAGTATTGGAAGTCCTAGCCAGAGCAATTAGGCAAGAAAAAGAAATAAAAGGGATCCAAATTGAAAAGGAAGAAGTAAAACTGTCACTATTTGCAAATGACATGATTCTATATGTAGAAAACACTAAAGAACCCACCAAAAAAACTACTAGAAATAATTAACGAATACAATGAAGTTGCAGGGTACAAAATCAACTTACAAAAATCAGTTGCATTTCTACACACTAACAACAAAATAGCAGAAAAAGATCTCAAGAATACAATCCCATTTGTGATTGCAACAAAAAGAATAAAATACCTAGGAGTAAATTTAACCAAGGAAGTTAAAGACCTATACACTGAAAACTATAAGACATTATTGAAAGAAATCAAAGACATAGGAAATGGAAAGATATTCCATGCTCATGGATTAGAAGAATAAACATAGTTAAAATGTCCATATTACCTAAAGCAATCTACAGATTCAATGCAATCCCAATCAGAATCCCAATGACATTCTTCACAGAAATCGAACAAAGAATCCTAAAATTTATATGGAATAACAAAAGACCCCAAATAGCCAAAGCAATCCTGAGAAAAAAGAAGAAAGCTGGAGCTATCACACTCTCTGATTTCAAAATATACTACAAAGCCATAGTAATCAGAACAGCATGGTACTGGTACAAAAACAGACACACAGATCAATGGAGCAGACCCGAGAGCCCAGAAATAAACCCACACATCTATGGACAGCCGATTTTTGACAAGGGAGCCAAGAACATACAATGGAGAAAGGAAATTCTCTTCAATAAATAGTGCTGGGAAAACTGGACAGCCACATGCCAAAGAATGAAAGTAGACCATTATCTTATACCATACACAAAAATTAACTCAAAACGGATTAAAGACTTGAATGTAAGACTCGAAACCATAAAACTTCTAGAAGAAAACATAGGCAGTATGCTCTTTAACATCGGTCTTAGCAGTATCTTTTTGAATATCATGTCTCCTCAGGCAAGGGAAACAAAAGCAAAAATAAACGGGACTACATCAAACTAAAAAGCTTCTGCACAGCAAAGGAAACCATCAACAAAATGAAGACAACCTACCAACTGGAAGAAAATACTTGCAAATTATATATCTGATAAGTGGTTAATATCCAAAATATATAAAGAACTCATACAACTCAACAACAAAAAACCAAACAACCTGATCAAAAAATGGGCAGAGAATATGAACAGACATCTTTCCAAAGAAGATGTACAGATGGCCAACAGGCACATGATAAGATGCTGAAAATCACTAATCATCAGGGAAATGCAAATCAAAACCACAATGAGACATCACCTCACACTTGTCAGAAAGGCTATTATGAAAAAGACAAGAAATAACAAGTGTTGGACAGGATGTGGAGAAAAGGGAACTCTTTTGCACTGTTGATGGGAATGTAAATTGGTGCAGCCACTACAGGAAACAGTATGAAGATTTCTCAAAAAATTAAAAATAGAAATACCATATGATCCAGCCATTCCACTTCTGGGTATTAATCCAAAGATCATGAAAACACTAATTCGAAAAGATATATGCACTCCTATGTTCACTGCAGCATTATTCACAACAGCCAAGATGTAGATGCAACCCAAGTGCCCATCAATGGATGAATGGATAAAGAAGATGTGGTATATATACAATGGAATACTACTTAGCCATATAAAAGATGAAATCTCGCCATTTGTGAAAACATGGACGGACCTTGAGGGTATTATGCTAACTGAAATAAGTCTGACAGAGTAAGACAACGACTGTATTACTTCACTCATATGTGGAGGATAAACACATAGATACAGAGAACAGATTAATGGTTACCAAAGGGAAGGGGGTGGGGGGAGGGCGAAAGGGGTAAAGGGGCACATGTGTGGGTGACAGATGGCAACTAGAGTTCTGGTGGAGAACATGATGTAGTGTATACGGAAGGCGAAATATAATGATGTAACACCTGAAATTTATATAATGTTATAAACCAATGTGACCTAAGTAAAAAATTTAAAAATAAAAAAAACGTCAACATAGACATCTTATCAATGGCATTGAAATCATCAGCATTTGAGTGTTTAAAGATCAGGCCAAGAGTGTTTAAGTATAAAAGCAGTGTATATAATTGTAGTTGTGTGCAAATATGATTCTAGATGCCAGCACATCTTATTTGCTTAGAGTATATATTTTATCAATCCTCTATGAAAGCAAGACATAATAATGAAAACTTATTTTATAAATAAAAAGAGTTTTCAAACAAAAGAAACAAATTGAGAATAAAAATAGTCTGTAACAAATACATGCAGCAAGTTAATTATCTACCTTTTTCATGTTGGCTCCAAGTTTTGGGTATGGAGGTTTATTAACCTTACTCCAGTCAACAGGAACTTTAATTCGTTCATATAGCTGTAAGATTACCAGGGCATCTTGCAGGTCACTAATGATTTAAAAATAATTTGATCAGTGTTTTCAGACAGCTAGGCCTTTGTTTCCTTAAAAACATAACACTACACTATTAAACAAGATGTATAAAACCATAAATAATACCGAAGACTCATATTTTCTATCAATCTGTGCAGAAAATAGAGCTAACATCATCCAATTCACCCAAAAATATTTATTGAGAATTTATTGTTTGCAAGGTACTGTTCTAGATGCTGGGCACACAGGACAAAAATCCCTGGCCTTACATTAGAGTCAGAGAGAAAGACAATAAACACGTATATGGATAAATGGATAATATAATTTTGGGGTGTATATAACTGCTATGAAGAAAAAAAGAACTAGAGTTAGAGGTTAGGGAGTAGTAGGTGGTAGATCAGCATCTGAATCAGTTGCTGGAATATAGTGAGAGAGTAAGGTATTTGATATGGGAAAGAACATTCCATGCTGAGAGAACACTGAGCACAAAGGCCTCGAGGCATCATGGATGGTCTACTTAAGGCATTCCCTGCTCTCTGTTTCAAAATATAAAGTATCTGTTCCCTAGCGTGTTAGAAAGACACTTATATACTCTTTTACTTAGTGTTAATGATCACGTAAAGAAAGAATCTGGGCTGTTATGTATTTGGAAAATGATAATGGGAGTTACCACTCAACATTTTCCAATATAAATACTCACTACAAGCTAACATTTAGAAAACGTTTAGAGCTGTAATTATTTGTGTAGCATCCGTTCCTGATGTTCAGAACTGTTTACAATAGCAGTAGGAAGGCTTACGCATAGAGATGGTTTACATGGGGATTAACACCAAGAGAGTTCATCCAGTTACGGAAGGTTCTTTCTTCACGAGTTTCTCCTATTAAGAATATTCACAAAATTTACATATTCATTAGACACCTTGTATATGTGCACATAATATAAACCCGTATATAAGATTATTTTATTTCCTCTGTGCAGATCTAGAGGTTTTCACCCATATGAATCTCCAAATATTCTCTCTAAATGCATTCTCTCTAGATACATGGTTATTTTTTTAATTTGTCGAATTTATTTTAAAGAGCACAAGCTTACCATAACCAGTTAAGCTATTTAGAGGTTTATGAACTTGTTATAATCTCCCTCCCCCTCTAATCCTTCTCCAATTATCTCCCCAAATTTCCATACCTCAAAAGTAACTGATGTTATCAGTTTAGTTTATATTTTAAAAATTTGCTATGGTCATATGAACCTCTATACTCATATTAATTTATGTCTTCTCTCTATCCATTTTTAAATGCTCAGCTACACACAAATACTCCTTTTACATGCCTGTATTCCAGCAACAAATTACCTGAAACTTCAAAAGCATAAAATTTAATGATTTTATAGTAATGCCAGTGGATAGTCAACAAACTATTATTTACACTTGTTAATTTTTAAACACTATCCTTCATGCATATATAATCTGGAAAAGGTAATCTCTGCCTTTCCTGAACTTAAACAAGTAATTACTCTACGTTATTATTATTTTTCGAGTAGGTAAGTGTGAAAGGAGGCTAGTTCTAGTTAGTCTGTGGAAGAATGAAACACAAATACTGTACATTTATAGGTCAAATTTTATGCATATGTGCATTTTTCTGGTGTGAAGTTTAAAAAGTGATCTAATTCTAAAATATTAAGATAAAACATTGGTTTACTAACTGGCCTTAAACTAAGTGACCCTAGACTACTTGACTTTAAAAGTTCCCTTGTATGATCCTTTTCTATCAGCTGCCACTTTTTTGATTCTACTTTTCGCAGATATTTGCTAAAGCAAAGTGGATAAGGAAACTAAGCCAAGATTATGAAATCTTCATGGCCTATGTATCTCTATTCTATAGCCCCACACGTTAGAATTTGAGGAATCTTTAGTTACCTTCTAACAGAGTCCAGTCAATATCCTGGTTCTCTGGTTTGGTTAGTGCCGGGTATTTATTGAACAGGTTAGCCACAAAGGCTAAGTTCAGTTTGGGGTTTCCACTGACAACATCAGCAGGGGTAACAAACTGTCTGCAACCTAATTTGTCCGCTTGTTGAAGCATACTTTCAGCTCTCTTCAAATCATCTGTTTCCTGTTGAAGTAAAAGAAGAAGACATTTTTTAAAAAGCCATACTAAAAATATAGAAATATTTCTCTACAATGATAGGCTGGATATACAGTTCCACTTCCTCTTACCCAACATATGGTACTTATTATAAAATTGTTTTGAATGCAAAAAAAAAGAAAAAAAGTTGGCTGTGCTGGATATGCAGTATCTTCAAAATACCCTAGATGGCACCAGATCATATATTTGAGGACAGAGTACATTTAACTCAGTTGGGATTATATCTCTCACGCCAAAACTCATCCAGAAAAAAGCTAAAACTGTTCAGACTTTTAAATTGAGCCCTAAAGAAGGTGTAAGGTTGAAAAAGATGAAGGAATTATGAGAAAATATTTTAAAAACAATAATCAAGGATACCAGGTTCCAATAATTTAATTTCAGATTTAAATTGCATATTTCAAATTGTAGTCTTTCTCTTCAACTATTTTTTTGTTTATTTTACTTAACATTTCCACCCAGGCGGTAAAGTTGTCCATTTCTGTAAAGAATACTTACTTTCAACTTATGACTCCTAACTTGTTACCTTCTTCCCCATTCTGTCTTTTTTTTTTTTTCTGGAAAGATGCATGCTGATCTCTTGATTAACATAGAGTTTGGTGAAGAATTTGTTATAGATCCAATGTTTTCAGACCGATGTGAAAAATACAGTTTCCCAGGCGCCTTCCATTCCCACCTCCCAATGCTAAAAGTAAAAACCTGGAGCTGCAAGAGGAACAATTGCTTGTGGATTTTCCGTTTCCAGTGATCTACCCCTGGAAACAGACAAAGCAGCACTCTTGGCAATTACTACAGACATCTCCACCCCAGGTTGCCCCACGGCAAGAGTAGCACTTCTGGAAAACAGTGTCATGTGAAAAAGGGAGGGGGGGAAGATAAAAATAAAGGAAATTTGAGGAATGTTATTTATAAACCAACACTACTCAGAATGTATAATTTGACAGTCAACGCTATCTTTAATGGGTGATGCTATCTTTAATTAGCTTTGTAATCTCCAGTGAGGTGCCTTGATTGTATAGGACTCCAGAACAATGTATTTACTGTTACCCTTCACTGTTACTCTCATCCATATCAAGGGTAACCTGAACTGGTGATTTTCATATTTAAGATACAGACAGAAATGTAAGCACACAAGTCAGTTACAAATTCAGTTCTAGTAAGGGTGGCATAAATAGCTTAGCCAGGGTTATCCACACAATCCTACCGCATAATAGACTAGAAATTTGGATTTTTAAAATTAGCAGAATGCATTCCATATCTAATGGGTACAAGGAACCACAGGATCCTAGAAACTTGAGACTAAACAGTCTAGTCCAACTTCTTACTTTATGGATGAGCAAAGAGAGATCCAATCTTGGGAAGGAATTTGCCCAAAGTCACTGAACAAATGAGTGATGTAACCAGGGAACGTGGTCCATGACAGTGATTCCTCAAATTGAATTTCAGGGATCAGGAGTTTGTAAACATATTCACATTACTCTCAACACAGGAATATTACAGATGCATATATGAATATGTAGTCATTAAATCTATCACTGTGATTATAATCCAAATACTTGGAAAAGAGTAGTCTCTAGTGCTTATTTCCCCACACTTGCTTTGAATATTTTATGCCATCCATATAAACCAATACCACCATAATTACGGAACTCACTAATAACCTATCAAAATAAATCAGTTAGTCTTTCTGCTTTTGAATTACCTGTATAGCAATAAATTTTATAATAATACTTAAAATTGTCAACACTACTACATGCGATTATAAAGGTTCTTGTTTTTATAAAAAATCGACAATTTTGTAAGATTGTAGAATTCAAAAGAAACACCAACACTTACATTGAAACCTGACATGTTAATATCTATCCGTGGTTCACCTTCCTTTTGTCCTTTTGGTGCAATTTGATTGAGAAGATGGAAATAGGCTTTGGAATCCTACAGATGAATTGA
The DNA here is from genome assembly GCA_031878705.1 of Tapirus indicus. Taxonomy (NCBI): domain Eukaryota; kingdom Metazoa; phylum Chordata; class Mammalia; order Perissodactyla; family Tapiridae; genus Tapirus; species Tapirus indicus. Next base: position 96,950,840 of record CM062942.1, on the reverse strand, counting down.
AACTGTCAGTGAGATCACATTTACAAAGACTGAATGTATCCTACAGTCCCATGTTTGGAAGGATACTTGCATTGGATTTTGTGAGAATCTATGGCACAAATCTCTTGTCTTCTAATTTAACAGATCTTTTCCCCAGAAAAATCCATCTCTCTGGCTTTATGTCTGCCTTGAAGAGGCATGAACTGGATTTTGTTATGACTTTAAAATTGTTTGAAGTCATCAACACGATAATGCTAGTAAACACAAAACTAGTTCTGTACCTTCACTGAATTACTGAAGTCAATAAGCTTGGTAGATAACACAAACAAGAAAACAAAGTGGGACAGCAGAAATCCAGGAAGCATAGGGAGAGAGAAAATAAACAGGTTACATCATTACAAAGCACAATATATACCATAACCTATGGAGAAGAGATTAGCTGGGTTCAAGATTACTTAATTGTAAATTTAAATGACAAAAATGTTTAAATGAGTAACACTTGAGTTGCTGAAATAACATTTAATCCTTTATGACCTGAATATACTTATCCAAATAAGCTTCTTTTTTACTTTTAAGCTGTTGTACTCTTTCATCACTTGAACACTTTTACTTGGAATCCCAATACCTAAACAAAGCCGCATTGCTTACATGGGGAGTGGGCTGGGTGGACACTCCACAGAACACAACTTGAAAACCATTGTACCAGTGCAAACGCTTAATAAGGGTCTTCAACACACATGTCAAGTAAAATTCTGCCTCTCTGGAATACCAGAGGACAGGAACTGGAGTCAAGATTCCTTAATCCTGCTGCATCTAAAGGCCACCTTCCCAGCTATGATAATTTTCTATTACTAAGCCATGACAGTCCAGACAGGCTATAAAGGAATGTTTCTCACAGTAAACTTCATAGATTACGTGCATCCTAATCCCCTAGGGAAGTTGTTCAATATGCTGATTGCTGGATCCAACCCCAGACCTACCAAATATGAATCTCCGGGAGCTGCCCAAAAGGCTGCATCTTACACGAGCTACCCATGTTGAGCTTGATACACTTGCCATAAATGATTCTAAGGATGGGGAAAATCAGGTGGGTGAAAGCCATTTCAGAGCAATTCGTGAATTGCAAACCCAGATCCTACCGTTAGTGGGCATGGGATTTATCTCTAAGGAATAGTGCATTACAGTTGTGAAAGTGCTTTCACGTAAACAATTACCTACTAAAGGTGCATAAACAATTCATAATCTAATCCTGTGCTCTAAAGAAAAACAGGTAAAGAGCAGACCCAGCAGTCTGTATTTACCACCCTGTAAAGGGCTTTACAGGTGAAAATTCGAACTCAAAGATAGATAAATTGGAAGTTCCTTTTCACATTACCAAACAGTCCTTTGCTTTTTAAAAATATTCAAAGCAGGCTTCATTTTTAGATAAGATTTCCTTTTGTACATTTAAAATACAACCCAGACATAAAATCCATTTATGAATGGCTTTCAGGAACACATCTAATGCATAAAGCAAAATATACCTGGCCAAATATGTATAAGTTAAAAGAAGGGGTGGGGCCAGCTGGTCTTATAATTTAGGGGCTATCCTTAATTTCCACTGATGAAATCAGGAGTGCAAATATCCCATTACTTCCTCTCACCACTAAACAAATTGATATGATCACAGACTATTGTTTTCATAGCCCTGTTGGGTCAGTGACATCTAGTGAAGATCCCTGAGTTCATGCCCTGTGTTCCAACAACCAGATTTGAGAGAGTCAAGTCAGTTAAGGAAAACTCCACGATATTTTCTACAGTAATTTTGGCCCTCTCTCCCTGAGAAGCCAAAGGCAACATGTGGTAAATAACTGCTAACAATGTCTCCCTCCCTTGCTAGTGTTCCCTGCTGCTCATGGTGAGCAGTGAGTGTCAAAATTCAGTTCAACACAAGAAATCTTTGCGAGTCTTTTTTTGTGTGTGTGTGAGGAAGACTAGCCCTGAGCTAACATCCGTTGCCAATCCTCCTCTTTTTGCTGAGGAAGACTGGCCCTGGGCTAACATCCGTGCCCATCTTCCTCCACTTTATATGGGATGCCGTCACAGCATGGCTTGACAAGCGGTGCGGCAGTCTGCATCCAGGATCCGAACATGTGGACCCGGGCTGCCAGAAGCGGAACGTGCAAACTTAACGGCTAGGCCACCAGGCCGGCCCCTCTTTGCGGGTCTTTTATTTGCCAGGTGTTGTGTTAGAAGTGGGCTTTAGTAGGAGGGCACTGGGGCAAGGGCTGAGGAAGAAGACATAGACATATATAAGAGCTCATCACTATCCTTAAGAACTCAACATCTGAAGGAGGGAGCACACAACAGGAGAGGAGCCAAATAAGAAAGGGAAAGGGGAATCTTGAGGCCCTTTCTTTCTCTTCTAGGTCTTTAACTAACAGGTACACCTAGGACTAGGAAAGGCAGTTAGGAATAGAATAGTCATGGCCCATCTTTTCATACTCCACATTCAACAGTAGGTGGAATATAAAATGTTAGGACTATAGTACATTTACCCTTTTCCAAAACGAAAGCTAGACGGTGCTAGGGCTCTTTACCGGTCTCCACCTCTCTACTGAAATCTACCATCAGAGCCAAGAGGCAACAAGGCTTGATGATTACTGGTAGGATTTCCCTCTGTTAAGCTGGGATGGAATCTTCCAAGTCATTATATCCCCCCAAAGTGTTAATGTTCTTTGCACAGTTACCTTGATGTCAGCACTAAAGTTGTTGATTTTTTGCCAGCCCGAGTTTTCCAAATGAAAGTTTGCCCATCTAAGCAAAAGCTCTTCTGGAGACAATTTCATAAGCTCCTCCAAAGTCTCACCATCTCGAAGCAAAGCAGCCAAGGCTATAAGAAAAAAAACCCCACAACCAATATATTATATGATAGTAGTTATTACAAGTTCATTCAGTCTTTTGACACTCTGTTAAGCATAGAGGTGTAAAACTAGTATGACCTAGTTCCTGGTTTTCAGGTACCCATAGTCTAACAAAAAAGATAAATATGTAAGTAAATAATGATAACATAAGATGATACAGATAAAGATACTGTATTATGAGAATACACAGCAAATATATAATATTATAATTTATTCTTTTATTCTTCTTCACATTCCAAATAAGTTATAGCTTTTAAGATTAACATTTTTACATTATGTCATATATTTACATAAATTGTCCTTGTTTAATAACATTGAAGTAAGAGATTTGGGGGAGAATGTTTAAAATTTTGGAGGCTTTTATATAACCTTTTGATTAAAGGAGTATAGAAACACTATGGTATTTACATATAAGTATAATTAACTCATGAAGGGTTAAACTAATTTTCTAAGGAATATAATTCTACTTTACATTTTCTATAGCACCTAACAGGGAAAGGCTGCTCAATAATTTTTTGTTGTTGAATTCAATGTGTGGAAGAAGCCAAGGGTTTTTTTGTAAATATTCCCACAGGTAATAGGCAGAGGCTTGGGTGTCTGCACGGAGAACTGTCTTAAGTTTAAGCATTGTTTTATGAAGAAGTTGTGTAGTCCTTATGCAATAGTTACCTCTCATAAAATAAAAGGAGATTTATATTGAACAAGACTGAAACTGCCTGATTTACGAAGAGGGCTAAGTAACACCCATATCAGGCAAATTTCATCCTCCATGGACTCCGCTTCATGTCACATCATTTTGGCATTGAGGGATTTAAGCAAGTGCAGAGGCAGCACGGTCATTTGTGCAGAACCCTCCTTCTGCTCTCCATCTCCACCAAGTCAAAGACTAGGAAGGATTAAACAGCCTGACATCTTTGCACCTGATACCTTGTCAAAGATAAATCATTTCATTTTCTACATGAGCCAATGTAATTTTATTTTGTTGTCTCACTTTTCTTTTTCAACGGACCTCAACATCTTTTACAGGACAAACACCACTGTGAAGAAGGCCAGCAATTGCAGTAATTTTATTTGTTCAAATATAGGTACCTTTGAGTGGATTGAAAGTGTAAGTGTAATAAAATCTTGGAAGTGCAGGAAAGTATTGTAATGGATAAATGTGCAGAATAAGACTGTTGACAGACATTCTGAGTCCTTGAAAATACTGAGAACCCCAAAAGTGAGGATTGAGATAGTGATTTCTGAAATAAAACATGAATATTTGGAGTGGCGCTTAATATTTTAAACTTTATATGAAGAGGATAATGTAGTACTTCCCAGGACCCCATGTCAATTGTATTGCATTTGCATATGCTTATATATTCTACAAATCCATACGTGATGTGATATAAAAACCTATGCCGTAAGAAGGATGATGCTTCTACTGGCTCAGGAAGTATGAGACCATCAAGGGCAGGTGAGAATATTTTTTAAGAGGTCTAAATCTATGCTAGAATATAAAAGTTACTAAAAAAATAGGAGATGGTGCACAGTGGTAGAGATGAGGGTGGTGATGGGGTGGGGGTTGTGTGGGAAGAGCAGAAAAGAGAAAATATCAAGTTTGGGGACCTTGGGAAAGTTCCTTAAACTCTCTGTGCTTTCGTGTCTTTATTGTAAAATGAATTCTAAAGTGCCAGACAAATGTTAATTACTACTAAAAAAGGAAGTTATAATTAGGCTGTTTTCCTGAATAACACTACAGCATTACCTTATGTTAATTCTAGTTATCATCTAATCACCTCAATTAAGTGAAAGCATGACAGTGTGCAAGACTAGAAAAAATAACCGATAAACAACTTTCAAAATAATGACTGTGTTCCATTACCTTCATTCCTGCTTAATTCAATGTCAGCAAACAAACCGATCTTAATGATCTGCCAAAGCAGTCCCAAAACCAGATGAGGTTTCCCAGCCCGCAAATCCTCTGCACCAATGTTCACAACGTGACATCCAATGGCAGAAGCAGAGTTCAGTGCCAAGTTCAAGTTTTCCTGCAAGACAGCCAATTTAAACACCAGCTTCTTGAACTTTCCATTTTTCAGGAGTCTACTTCTCCCTTCACTGAAAACAACACTCAGTGAGGAAATTAAGACCTTGTATTGATTTCAGCCATACATGATCCACAGAAAACAAATTCCAGACTTTGGTGTTAAAAGCATAGCTAAAACAAATCTCAGCCTTATTGCTCTTGTCTTTTCCAGAATTCCATGGGAAGTTAACTTGGTATTTTCATTTGGTCCCTTTTGAAGTACACTGACACTAAAGACAAAGGCTGAGTGACTGGAGTAAGTATATCCATGTGGGTTAAGTTTTGTATTTCCAAAAATGCCTCAATGAGAAGTCTCCTGAGTACACCTGAAAGAGTTCTAGAAGTTCTCAATCTCCGCATCCCAAGAGGTGCTCTTGCCTGAGGGAATTTTGCTAATAGTGTAACACTCACATGATGGAAAAGAAAAATGCTCCTTTCCTTACGCACACTAATTAAGAGCTTAAATATTTTTGCTTATTTCTGCACGTTTAAACACAATATGTAATGAAAAGAACATAGGGAGTTAGACTGGATTTGAACTTCAGTTCTAACATTAATCTCGAGCAAGCTCGGAAACTTGAGTCCTAGCTCTCTTTGTAAAATCTGAATAACAATCTAAACACAGAGTTTTTATAAGAATTAAATGAGAAGATACAAAGTGCGGAGCCTATGGTCTGTATAATAGGTCCTCAAATAGTAGTTTCATGGAAGAGGGAGGGGAGAACAATGCACACCTGAATGATGAAGGGTGTAAGTTTCTTCTTGTTGATTGCTCGTTCATCAATTGTATCAGGAACTGAAAGATTGATCATTTTACTGAAACAAAAATTTAAAAATGAGTTGGTTTACTTTTAAAAAGTCTGTAAATATTCACAAATATTTTGTCTTATTATAAACATGTCTCTCACGTAATCTGAAAAAATAAATGCAATATATGATTTTTATCATGTCAATCAGAAAAAAACTATACATATGAAACATGCAAATTTAAAAAAAAACCAAAATGTTTACAGTAGTTAGGTATTTCTGAGTTGGGAATTGGGGCACATTTTCTCATTTTAATTGTTTTGTATTTTCCACATTATTTTAAGAATGTGTAACTTGGATATTGAAAAAAACTTTATTGAATAAATGTTAAAAACAGATAAAATCCCACACTGAAATTGTGTCTCTTCTAGATTATATAATTCATAATTTAAAATTACCATTTCTCCACAAAGAGGTGAAATGAGTTGAGCATGAGATTCTTTCATTCACCAAGTGTCTGAGTGCGTGATGAGCTAGGTGCTGTATTTGGTGCTAGTAATACAGTGGTGAGAGAAAGAAAGGTTATACTAACTAGGCTAGAATCTGTGATTTATTAAGGAAGAATCTCTTTTGGTAAAATTTGGAGCTAGACTCTAACATTTTAGATGTTTGTAATACTGCCATCAAACTTATTCTGCATAGGGAAAACCATGCTTCTTTCTATGCAAAATTTAAATATTAAATAAATAGTACCACACAATAATCTTTCTCTATTAAAACACATGGGGAATTATTTCTTTAGTGCCTATAAATGGACCAAATAGGGGATATCTTACATTTCTAAAATCAGCTTTTTAAGCAACCAAAATGACCTTACTGCAAAAAAAGGAATTTTATGGATTGTATATTGTCATCTGAAATATATCTGTTGCACGGCTCTAAGTACTCTATTTGGAGTCACTTAATGCTTGCAACATCCCCGCAAGGTAAGTACAATAATATGGGGATCATAATAGATGGAAACTGACAGGCAAAGGGGCTGAATAGCTTGATTACAGTTACACAGCTACTGAATGGCAGAGCCTGAATATGAACCCAGGCAGACTGATTACGGACCAGGCTCTTAACCATTGTGCTACACTGCCTCAATAAACAGGTGCAAAAACTGACAAAGTGTTGATAATCTTGTATCATTTCTGTCAAGACACTGTTGGCTCTGGGACAGCAGAAGCGACAAACGTATTTTTCAGAAATAAGTAACTGGAGAGTGAGAACTGAAGAGTAGCGTCTGTTTTTCCTTTGGAAGCTATGGTACTTTAGAATAAAGAGATACTGACATACTTAGGTTCAACAAAGTCGTAATGCTCTGCTTACTCAGTGATGCGAAGAAACTGTAAGCTGAGAGCTTCCCTACAAAGAGGTCCTCAGTCTAAATGACTGAGTTTTAGATTCATATTTTGATGGCACTTTCATAGACAGACCTAGAGATGAAATGAAGTGAGCAGAACCTAGACAATTTTCAATTCTAATTATTTCCCGAGGTGAAGCTGTCAAGCATCCGGAAACAAAGATATCAATTACGTGGAAGACTATTTTTGGAAATCTGGACATCAAATAAGCCAACATCTTACCAAAGCACAATTCCATCACCAACAGCTTTGAACAGGTCATCGGTATTTGGGTTCATTGGTATAACATGTCGGCAATCAGGGTCATTTTCCAAGGCTTTGTTTATCCAGTTAACAAAAGCATATTTTTCTTCCTCTAAAATTACGTTGAATAACAAGAAATTAGTTCATCCTCTAGGTTAAATATTTGACTCCAAAGCCTAAGATGGTTGTACAGTAGTGCTGACTGTTAATGTGTCACAAACGTGGTTATTCTCTTTGGAAACTCAGACACTTGAATGCAACACAGTGGCTACTAGGAATTACAAAGTTAACAAAAAGAATAGAGCAGGGTTAACTGAGCCTTAGAGTAGTTACACAATTCTTTAAAAATTATATCTATATTACCGTAGAACTCTACTCTAATGAAGCCTATCATTGCACATGTTGTATCATGTCTCTTGCAAGCTAACAAAGCAATACAATAAGTGCTTACGATGCCTTTACGGCAAGTATCAGTCCGACCCAAATACATGTCACAAAAGACTTCCACTGTATTCTTAATTAGGAGGCATTGTTTTTCTAGAGCCCCTCCTTGACATTAGAGCATGCCCCCTACTTAGTTCATAGTGTTAATCTAACGCACGTGCAACGATTACCTGAGTAAGAATGCTGGGTTCCTTCACTGGACAGCTCTGATGTTCCTCCCAGAGCACAAATCCCTTCTTTCCTGTTGATTGCTTTGCGAAAGGTTTTGGCAATATCACTGCTTTTCACCTCTTGGAAAATCTATTAATTAAAATGTGTTGTTGATTCACAATTAATTTTAAATCAAGCACAACAATAAGCTTGTTTATCTTCTTTATACTCTGATCACCTACATTTTCTTCCGTAGGTGATGAGTATTAAAAGATATGGAAAACTGGGCTTGACTTTTTAAAATGCTACACAGGTACTACAATACTGCTCTTGAAAACAAAGCGTCAGAAAGTCAATTGCACACACTTGTCAAAAACATTAAGTGCCACATGCATTGAATTCGCTTTAAGCTGAAAGCTGGCGTGGGTCAGAGGCATAGATATATCTCTTAATCGAGCAAGGCTTTGTGCTTTTCCTCGAGAGAAAAGGCTGAGGGATCCCCTTTCTTTAATTACAATTTTTAGTGCAAACAAAGATGAAAACCTATTACTCAATCAAAATAACTATTTTTTGGTATAGTGGGGTAGCTCTGTAAAAGTGTTTAATGAAAATGTATAGAATAGTAAGGTGAAAAGAAGTGTTGAGTTGGCAGCAACAGATGACTATTGAGAATAAACACAGAAGAGAGGCTGTCCAGTGATTGTGTTGTTTGAGCATTTACGAAGCCCAGCTTCTCTTCACAATAAGGAACGTGGCTAACGAAATTAACTTGCACCTTCTAATTGTACAAGAGCAGGTTGTAACAAAGCAAATTTCACATGCTGCTCTAACCACTTGATTGAATGAATGGACATTGTAAAGGACTGTTTGTATATGTCTTAAATATTGGAACTTACCTAACCCCAAATTTGTTTCTGGTCTACCAGTGTGCATGGCTAGATTAGCCCCTGCCAGTAAAACAAGAGCAAGATGTAGCAGCATCTTCACAAACATTTCTTTTTTTTTTTTTTGTGGGGAAGACCAGCCCTGAGCTAACATCTGTTGCCAATCCTCCCCTTTTTGCTGAGGAAGACTGGCCCTGGGCTAACATCCGTGCCCATCTTCCTCCACTTTATATGGGACGCCGCCACAGCATGGCTGACAGGCAGTGCGTCGGCGGGCGCCAGGGATCCGAACTCGCGAACCCCGGGCTGCCAAGCGCGGAGGAAACCGCTGCGCCACCGGGCGGCCCCACAAACATTTCTTTAAAATGTGTTTAGAACACGTAAGTGGACTTACCGAAAGAAACTCATGACCCTAATGGAAAAGTTGCTGAACAAACAGAAAGTAACTCAAAGGCCTTCAGCATTATTGACAAGAACACACTCACACACACACATTTCAGGAGGTGCAGCCTGTGTTTGAAGTTCATAGAACAGGGTCACAATATCCAGCAGTTCAGGGTGAATCCGTGAGAGCAGGCGCGAGTAGAAGCTGAAATCCAGCCCAAGCTCCACTAACCAAGCCTTGTGTCTTGTACAAGACTGTGTCAGGCCGAAAGCAAGAGTGCCTTTCTATACTTAGTCTTTCCAGGAGGGCATCTTTTTATAACTAATCCACCCAGAGACAGTGACTTTTTGTAAATGTTAGAAAAGTTGCTATAGGTGTTGTCAGTGACCCTATCACAAAGTCATCTTTTCCTGTTACCTTTCTTAAATTCTGACTCTCCTTGGACTTATAAACCCAATTTTATTCAGGAAAATAGTAAACACTAAGTTTTACAAAACCAAGCTTATTCAATTTCCAGAGCTGTGATTTCATGCTACACCTGTAATTTCTGAGGTAGAATTTTAGAATGGATGTGTGTGTGTCTATGTCTGTATATGGATATAGACACACATACACAATGACTACTGTAAATATTGCACACAACCAATGAAATCACTTTCCCTCCTCTCCAGCTATTATACTGACTCTTGTTAAATATCAATAATGTGGAGCTGACTCATGCACTCTGGTTAACTTTCAAATTATTAAAATTATTTTTACTTACACTCTGATTATTTTAGTCCAACTTGAATTTCATTTAATTTGCCTTAACATTCAAGTCAAGATTACACAACAAAATGTTTACCTGGGAATGTGGTGATCTTAACTGTGATGCATTCTGTTCCCATACCTCCCCCTGTGATAAGTACATATCTGCTCAGTGAAAAAACAATATTCACTATTCTACCTCATTCTTCATTTGGTAAAACATTGCCTAGGAAATTAAAATCGGAAATGTGTGCATTTCCTCAAGACTGACATACCATCGATCACTGGAATGACAAAAAATGTCCAAGATGTTACTGCCTCAGAGTGACACATGGAAATTTATTTTTCTTATTATGGCTATTTTTGCCTTAAGGATCATTTGCTTCTAAAAAGTAAGTTGTTCCCATGATCACAATTTCAGCTGAAAAATAAATCAATTTGTATACATCATGGAAAAGAGGAATAATACAAATTGTAATGAAAAAAGAATATCTGCTGTAATAATATCCTAATGCAATTACCTACACGGCTCTCATTAAACTCCTGACACTTGGGAATGACATACAAAGTTGCAATTAAATTAATTAATTTTCAATCGTCTTACAAAAGTTATATGACTTTCATTTTCTAAATACTTCTAAATAAACTATTCCAGCCAAGCTCAAATTTTCAGGTTCATAGTATTTTCTTCTGTTTGTTAGATTTAAAAAAATTACAAGATAAGAGATAATTGAAGATTTATGATTGATTCACTACGGAAGAATTTGCATTTTATTTTCTACTTTAGTAAAGAAATCGTTTGAGTGGATGATAAAGCTATTTGAGTATAAGCCTTGGCTTAACAAGAATCTCTGAAATCAGAGATACACAAGGCCAACTACTGTGCTGGAGTCTTCTCAATGAATCTTTTCAAAGCTGCCTGTTGTGATACTAACGAGCTCACTGTTTCATGCTGTTTTCCCTCCATGAGGAAGGACTTGCTTTATCATGTGTTAACAAACTCCTGGTGTACACTGCTCAGGCTGGTCCTATACATCTTTTCCAGTCTCTTCTATGGAGTACATATGTTTCTTATTCCTTTTAAAAGTTTCATCACCTTTCTAGCTCAGCACAGGACTAGTGTCCAAACCAAAGCAACCCAGAGGCATATGACTTAAGAGAAAGGAAAGATTTCAGAAAGAATTGCAAAAAACTATTGACTGGCTTCCCGTGTTTGAGGCTTGCTTCCAAAGTGTTTCCAAAGTAGCAGGTTTGAATTTTTCCTTTTTTTGGAATCTGTTGTAGGCCTAAACTTAGTAATAATAGGAAAAGAACACCGCTTTAAAAAAAAATAGAAATAACTACTCCAACAGCTAACACCTATACTATAGAGCATTTGCTAGATAGCTGGCACTGTTCTAAGCGTTTTACTTATATGAAGTTATTCAATCCTATGAGGTCGGTACTATTAGTAAAAGTGTTAAAACAGGTCAACAACTTATTACCATTATGCAAGGGCAAGTTTCTCACTGTGAAAATAAGAGTTTATGCAGACATCTCTGCTGAAAGAAACTCACATAACAGTCTTTTACAGATGCAGGGGAAAAAACCCTATTATCTTGTAAGTATAAAAATCCAGTAATTTAGTTTTAAAACACTTAGAAGAAACAAAATCAAGGTATTAAATTTAATTTTAATGTTTGAAGTTTACATATAATTTAGGGACTCTTTTCTACCCCATATATATTCTTCTCCAAAATCAACATAAACTGGTTCTGTTTGCAGGTTGGTTTGCAATTAACACCTCTTAAGCAGCAATTTAAATAAAAACTAAAAACCTAACATGCAAGAACATGTTTATTTCTATTTCCTTATGTTAATACCTGACAGGAATAATGTGGTTCCTCTTTCTCAGGTAACTAAGATTTACCTATATTTTGTATGACAATTTGTAAGATGTTTCACCGATGACAAAGCAGATGGGAGTGGACAGACAATTGGTTAAACGCCCATCTTTCTTTCGGTACAGTCACGGTGGTATCATTCTGAAACGTCATTCTACTATCCTTCATATTTCAAATTTCTTGAATAGAAAGGAGGTAACTGGAAAAAGCTACTTAGTACCCTGTGTAATGTTGGGCAAGTCACTTCCTTTTTCAGGAACCCAGGCCTTTTTTTTTTAAGTTTGAAAAATGAAAGAGTATAAACATATTGATTCCTTCCAATTCTAAAATGTACATTTTAACCTAAAATGTCCTCCTTACTATTTTATTTTTTAAAAAATCCCTGGCAATGCTAAAATTATTATGCATGTCCTTTACTTTTTAAGACTATACTAAGATAATCACATCTCCTCACTTAAAAGCCACAAACAGCTGTGCGGAAACTGCAACGTTTCAAAATATACAAAATTAAATATTTCTCTAAGATCACTTTTCTCAAAGACACTTTCATGATTTTGTCCTTAACAATACTGGCACACTGCAAATATTAATGACTTGTCTGTTCTTTCTAGTAGATTAAAAAATTCGGAGCAGTAAATTATATGAAAATGAGCCCATCATAGTTAACTACTGCTCTAAGCTGCATTAAATTCACAACTAAACATGCAGTTACAAGGGGAGCAAGTTATACATCAGACGACATGCAAGTGCTCTTATTGCAAGTCAATTGCAACTTACTATTGAATACAGAATTCAAAACAAAAGGCTTTGGCAATAACTGGAGACAAAAACGGTGGGGAGGATATCAGTATTTCAAAAGATGATGACAAGAACTATATCATTATAATTATGACACGTCTGCATTTTTAAAACAGTAACTCCCCCCCCCAAATGCTATCAGCTGAGTAGACATCATGACTTAAGTCAAGTTGCTTCTTGAACTGTCACGGTGTTCTAATGAAGTTAATTCTAGTTGGAGAGAACATCAGGATTTCACTTGCTATAGTGAGCCATGTTTACTGATGGGAGGATATGTCATCATTTCAGGTGTCTTGGGCAAACATAAACCATGGACAAGGGGGATAAGAGTGATAGGAAGTTTGTGATAAATATCAGGCACTAATTACCCGTTTGCAATATACTGTAAGGAAGGTCTAATTAGATCTAGTCAAACTCAGCTGTAAATTAATACATAAAAACAATAAAACCTTAAGGGTGTTCTTAATTGAGGGAAGAGGCCACAGCTATTCTTTAACATGAATCTCAAATACTTTGTCAGTGAATACGGACTAAAAATGGCATCTGTCTCGAAAATCGAGACCTCACTCAGCAGCAGCTAAAAGCATTAGGTTTCAGTAATGAGTGCTACACATACACTCTAAGCCCGGAGTACAGAACAACAGAGTAGGTGCTTGGGGGACAAAGAATAGAGAAATCAGCCCCTAACCTTTAAGAGTATTTGATGATACTAGAGAAGAAAACAAGAATTTTAAATGCCTCTTCCAATGGACTAAAAAGATATGCCTCTAACTTTTAATTATCAAAAATTATCATCCTAGAGAAGAGGGTACAGTTAAATACTACTACCACAAGAGTAGCAAACATCTTTTTAATCAGAAAGTTCAACTCAGGAAGCTTCCAAAACTGTGAGTCAGGGTGTACCATTAACACTTGGGAGCACACCGTTCACCCAGGGAGATGGAAAGAGCACTTCAGGATGTCATGTAGCACCTTGAAAACCGCACTTTAATCATGTCCCCAAAGGAGACTGCTCACCTTACACAGCGAGCAATGTGTTATAGTTTTGATTCTTTTTCTCAATTCTTTTGTTAAGATATTCTAATGGCTAAAAGAACTAAAAATTTAGTGTGTGGGATGAGAGAAATATTATTAGTTATAACAGTACTAATATGATATATTTAGGAACTTAATATAATAGGATTTATAAGATCCCACTAGACAAAGGAACAGTCATTACTTTTAATAATGGTGGATTTTCACATACTTACATAAACAAATTCGTCAAAGCTTATCTTCCCATCTTTATTCCTGTCACCATCCAGCATGAGTTTTTGAATAATCTCTCTCACTTTATATCCCGGTAATGGCATGTTAGCTTCCTTGAAAAGCTCATGAAGTTCATAGTCACAAATGAATCCATTGCTGTTGAGATCTTTGTAAAAAGGGAGAGCAAGCGAAAAAGGAAAAGAAGTTTTAGGAGAAGTAAGTTAACCTTTTAGAGTATTTTTCTTCATTTGAGGGTCAGTTTGTTAGTTTGCCTAAATACAATATTTTCCTTTTTTATTGTTTGGTACCTAAGGCCGTTTGAAAGGGAAATGTAAATTTTAACGAAAGAGCATGGTTTTACATCATGTTTCCTGTATTTAAAACAGTGTATAAGTAGCTTTACTTAAAAATAGCATCCCTATTATTAAGAAAGCATAGTTGTTTAATAAAATTGTTATTAAATCATGAAGCTGACAGGACTTTTAAAAAAAGAATTATTGGATTATGTACCAATAAAACACTGCCACGGTATAAAACAATTTCTACTGTGGCTATTTAAGAGTTTTATGCCCCTTATTATTCCATTAGTTTAATAGAATAGTTTATGAATTAATGCTGATTATATTACAAAGCAAACCTGAAATTAAGCTACCATCTTCAGCGCCAATTTTTCTTCTAGAGTTAATGTAAATAAACATTAATCCAAGAAAACTATAGAGTTCATAAAAATAAAAGCAGTCTTGAATAATGCAAATGTTTAACATGCCTCTGTATATAACTTTTATTTTTGTGCTCTTTCAGTTTTAACAGAGTATGTATCTAAGTGCTGATGATGCTTATTCTGAAACTGTTAAAAAATGGAAAAAAACGTAGACTGGAAACAGATGGCTTACAAATAAAGTAAAATTCAGATATGAACACAGAGAACTTCTGTAATTTACTTAGGATGGCCCATCTGTCCAAACTATAGAGGACTAAAAGACCCGGGATTCCACGCTCAATGCCTTTTCTAATAAATGACACTACCTCCTTACCATCAAACAAATTTCTAGACTGTTAGGACAAATTATGCTTTCTCATAATATAAAATCAGTAGGTTTGGGCCAGCCCAGTGGAGTAGTGGTTAAGTTCGCACGCTCTGCTTCAGCAGCCTGGGTTCGCAGGTTTGGATCCCAGGCGCGGACAGATGCACCACTTGTCAAGCCACGCTGCAGCGGCGTCCCATATAGAGTAGAGAAAGATGAGCACGGATGTTAGCCCAGGGCCAGTCTTCCTCAGAAAAAAAAAAAAAAAGAGGAGGATTGGCAGTGGATGTTACCTCAGGGCTAGTCTTCCTCACACGCACACAAAAAAAACCCAACAAAACCGATCAATGCCCAAAAGTTAAATTATTGGGAAAGAGGACTACTGTCCTGAGGGTTGTAATCACTTGGACACATTTTTTTAGTAAAGAAAGTTGAACTTTCACCAGCAATTTCAAATACCTACTGTTCAACAATGCTTTTTCTTCCTTAGGTCCCCATTGATTTTCATACGTAAATTTAATTATTATAATAAAAGGAAATGATCTGAATAGAGAAATAACTCAAGATGAGCACAGCACCGTTCAAGAAAATGTACTGTGAAGTTCATCGATTTGATACATTACTTAAAGACTGTACCAAGGTACTGTTGGGATTGGAGACACTGCAACCACCTAAAGAAGGTCTTGCTGTCCAAGAGCTCACATTCTAATAACAACTGATAAGCAAATAACATATAACATGAGGCATGACTATAAAATTAATATAATGTAATATAAGTGGTACGAAGAAAATTAAAGCAGGGTAAGGGGTTAGACTAGGGGCTACTGTGCTTCCCGGGGAAGATTCAAAAATCTCTGGAGACATTTTTGATTGCCACAAATGGAAGTGTGGGGTGGGGGGAGGATGCTCCTGGCATCCAGTGTGTAGACACCAGGGATGCTGCTAAATATCCTACAATGCATATGACCCCCTCCAGCCCCCACTCTGCAACACAGAATTATGCAGCTCAAAATGTCGATAGTGATGAAGCTGAGTAACCCCGGGTTATAGTGACAGGTGGGGGGGGCTGATGGTGGGGGTGCTATTTTGACAGAATGGTCAAGGGTGGCCACTTTGATGAGGTTATATTTGAATGAAGGCTTACAGGAGGTAAGGGAGCAAATTGTGTGGATATCTAGGGGAAGAGATTCAGGTAGAGGAAAGAGCAAATGCAAAGTCTGTGATGAGGGAGAGTGGTGTGTTTTGGGAAAAGCAAAGATACAATATGACTTGAGCAGAGTCAACAGAGGAGAAAATGAGAGATGAAGTCAGGGAGCAGATCATAAAAGCTCTTACAGGCCATGGAACGTACTTTGGATTTTATGCTAAGTGTGATCTAATGGTAATTCATATTAGCTAATTTTTGCCAATTATTAAAATATTAAATCTCCTAAATGAAACCATTTCCCCAATACTTTGAGGGCAGATGGAATTCTATGTTTAGCGTTAATGAAGTATACTTCTAGAGTCAAATTTTCCTAAACATAGATTACTATATTTTAAATCTATCAGTTAAAATATCTGTACTTTTAAAACATTATCCCTGAGGCCGGCCCGGTGGCGCAGCGGTTAAGTTTGCGCTTGGCAGCCCGGGGTTCGCGGGTTCGGATCCCAGGCGCCCGCAGACGCACTGCTTGTCAGCCATGCTGTGGCGGCGTCCCATATAAAGTAGAGGAGGATGGGCACAGATGTTAGCCCAGGGCCAGTCTTCCTCAGCAAAAAGAGGAGGATTGGCAACAGGGCTGGTCTTCCTCACAAAGAAAAAAAAAAAAATCATCCCTAAACTACCTACCACTTCTGAAAATCACTAATATTTCCTTCAAGGTAAAGCACTTCATTCCCCTAGGGCTCATCTTCACTTTCTTTGCTTTGAATTTATAAAAGGTCATACATCAAACACTTTGTTAGAAGTCAATCCAGCAGTCACACCCACAGTTGCTGAAAAGAATAAAGTAATCCACATGACACTGTGGCAGGATTTTAGCAACTTTTGATGAATAAAATTCTTGGATTTAAATATACCTTCTCCCACGCATACACCAATCAGTTTCTCCTATTTTCTTAAAAGGTAAAATAGAGCGCAGTACTAGGGAGTAAGTGTGGCATAGTGAAAGACACGCAACATAGTTGAAGGGACACAACAAAGTGGGAGTAACGTAACAGGATCTCATTTCATCTTGGCTACTAATTTGCACAATTCACCTCTCCAGCTCTTAGTTTTCTCATCTGTAAAAGGAGCGCTTTAGATCAAATGATCTCTCAGGTCCCTTTTTGGCTCTAACACCCTGATTCTAAATTCAAGTACCCAGGATTTCACAAACCACACTGCCATGCACACTTTTTAAAATAAAAAACCTGGAGATAACATCGTAATACATATTAAAAACAAATATGGGGGGGGCCGCCCGGTGGCGCAGTGGTTTAGTTCGCGCTTGGCAGCCCGGGGTTCGCCGGTTCGGATCCCGGGCGCCCACGGACGCACTGCTTGTCAGCCATGCCTTGACGGCGTCCCATATAAAGTGGAGGAGGATGGGCACGGATGTTAGCCCAGGGCCAGTCTTCCTCGGCAAAAAGAGGAAGATTGGCAACGGATGTTAGCTCAGGGCTGGTCTTCCTCACAAAAAAAAAAAAAAAAAAAAAAAAACAAATATAGAGTAATAACATTCTGATCACTACTACACCTCGTTATCTAAATACAATAGTTGTTCAGTGTTTTGATATCTTTATTGAAGGAGATATAGCTTATTCCTCGCAACTATCAAAACGTTGTCCACTTCAGCAATTTCTGATGGAAAGATATTTTTAAATGTATTCTACTTTTCCCTGACTTCTGAAATGACATATCTAAGCAAAATTTAATCAGATTATTTACTCCACTTTAGAACTAGCATACCTAGTAACAGGTACATAATTGTTCTTTTTTTATTCTCAGTGAAATACTCTAAGTGGAAGGTAGAGATATTTAAAAATAAATATTGGTGAACTATAATGAATTCAGAGCTCCATGAAACTGACCAGGGCCCTGAGACTCTAGTTTATCTGGCAGTTTATTCACATTAGGCAGAGTAGAGGTGCTGGTAAGGGGGAGAACTACCACTTGTGTGAGCCCTCTCTGAAATAACCTCTCTTGAGCATTAATTAGAAGCCCACTGATGTGATTAAGATGCCAGGAAGTAGTCACCCTAAAATATAACTAACATAAAATAACCACGTGTGGAAACTCCATTTTGAAGTAAGCGTAGTAACAACAGATGCTTTTAGTAACTGATAGGAACATTTTAAAGGGGGTTGGAGGAATAAGAACTTGTCATTACATGACAATCTTATTAGATTGGAAATCTTTTTTTTTTTTTTTTGGTGAGGAAGACCAGCCCTGAGCTAACATCTGTTGCTAATCCTCCTCTTTTTGCTGAGGAAGACTGGCCCTGGGCTAACATCGTGCCCATCTTCCTCCACTTTATATGGGACGCCGCCACGGCATGGCTGACAGGCAGTGCGTCGGCGGGCGCCCGGGATCCGAACCCGCGAACCCCGGGCTGCCAAGCGCGGACGAAACCGCTGCGCCGAGCCGGCCCCCTAGATTGGAAATCTTTTGACAAAGATTCTTCTAAATCTTTTTATCTCCTACCCCAATATGTAGCACAGTACCTTGCATATAATAAAGCAATGGGAAAAATTATTTTTATAGAATCATTGATTCTCAAGTATTAACCATGAAAAGAATGCTCTAATCTACAGAGCATTTTAAAAACAAAATTAAACAAACAGTGACAAAAAAGACAGAAATAGCACCAAAAGACTAAATAGCAATTCATCAGGAAACCATAACGACTGAAATATCCCTTAAATAACATTCAATCTCATTCCCTTTGTTCTAATCCTGTCCCCACCCAGTAGCCTTCAGATCTGTAATTTGGTTTTCTAAGTGGACACACCCACCAAGGAGTACCCAAGTAGACAACCAGTGATGGTTGTCAGGTCAGGACCTCTCTCTCATTCTAAACGTGGAAATCTGCTTTGAATTTTATTAAGAAATACCATGTGCATTTGTTTAGCATGAGTCAACCCCCGGAGCAAACTGAGTACCTACTTGGTGGCAGGTACTGAGCCAGATACTAAAGACACAAGAATTTATCAGATGGAACCCCTGCTTCTTACTTGGAACTGTGGCTTGGAATATCTATCCTGTATCTCTCCTGAGATGGGAAAAGAATCATTGAACATGTCATCTACTTTTACATCTTTTAAAAATTTTACCTATTCTGTACTTTTTCCATATTTTATCAGCAGATCTAGCTTGTACGATGTCACGTGATCAAAGGCATTTTAGTGTTAGTACTAGTAAATTATGGCAAGCCTTTCTTAGAGCTCCCAAATCATATCTCTTGAAGAAAATTTCAATTTCAATAGGAAGGCAGAGGGAGCCTAAAAAGGCGGCTTGCAATTAATTTTACAAAATCTCCCAGCTGGTAAAGTACTTGAAAGACAAAATAGGGTGCAATTATTTTTAAAGAGTTTTATGCTAATTTTATTTCCAGTCCCCAGCCAACGCGTGCACGCACACGTGCACGCACACACACACACACACATACCCTTGAACAATATCAGAGATCTAATGTGCTGTGCTTCGGAAGGCCAGAAAACAAGATTGCACAATGGCATTTTAGAAAGATTCTATCTCGTCAGTGACGTTATTAGCTGGGAGCTCAAAATTATGTTTGTTGGTGAACTTTTCCTATTCTGAGTTTTGACATAAACATGAGAATTTAATAATAAACTGACCCAAAAAACACAGACCTAGATTGAAAACAGTTTTAACAACTGGAAACTAAAATCACAACCTCCTGGCATGACGACAGTCCTTTATTTCTCATTCAAGCTGCCGATATTCTGGAACGCCTTTCTGGCTCACTTGCCACTTTTTCATTAACTACACATTGGCATGAGGTGGAACAGATTCTGCATTTCACAGACTCTTCTGTTCCAGCATCATATTCTCAACCACCTGATAAAGTAGATATTATCATACAGCCTATGTTATCTAGAGCATTCTCAATGTTACTGCAAGCACATGCCTCAACTTTTTGGTTTAGAAAATATGGTCAGTATGTGCAGAGAGAAGCAGGCAGTAAGAGAAAAGAAGTTCCACCTAGCCCCTCAACAATGTTCCCGCAGAAAGTAAGGAGCTAGATTTCAATAAATTGACCATGTGTTCTTATTTTTAAAGAAAAATCACTATACTTAAAAAAAATCACCAAGAGGCTCCCAGTGCTGCAGCAGAGAGGCCCATCTTTCATCCTGGCTACTGAATTCATCAGAAAGGAACCAACTGTTTGTAACAACAGATTCTGTCTGTCTCTGCGTGTGTCTCTCTCTCCCTGATGACACATGTAGGTTCACAGCTGCATTCTGTTTTAAAAGAAACCTCCTTCTGCTCTTTTACTAAGTATTATTTTAAATGCCAGTTAACTCGCCCAACACCCTTCCCCCAAGTAATCTTAAAGTAAATAAACTTATTATACAGCCATGTTCCTGCAGAAGTTTGAATCATACCAAGAATGCATATCCTTAAAAGGAAATGTTTTCCCTCCCCTTGCATCCTGTTATTTAAGCTATTTTAAGTACTTGTCTGGAGAAAGCTGAGCCAGAATTCAAGTGGTTTTGATTTTGGCTGCTGTTTTACACTGCCCATATCCAGGTGGTATGTGATGCAATCGATCACTTCAAACGCATCTTTTGGGGTGCTACTTTGTCTTATAAATCTGACAGTAAAAAAAGACTGGGATTTCCTTTGACCTCCAGGTTGTGTGTGTGTGTGTTGTGTTAACCATCCTTGAATCTGTTTAAATCTAGTGTCTTTCTTTATAAAGAGGTCGCATATGTGTGCCCTCATCTGCAACACATATGCAACCTCTTTACTAACCCACTATGGACAGTGCTCATTTGGACTTGAAGAAAACCAATCAAGTGCAGATGCACATCCTTTCAGAAAAGCTGGGTTTAAAAGTTCCATTTGGAACTTAATAGAGTTCCAAAAGTTCCATTTAACCAATATATTCCACAATTTTTTTGCACTAAAAAAAATGACAAAAGGAATCTATATGTCTAACAATAAGGATTTACACACACACACACGATCTTGAACATCCATGAAAGCACATGAAATATTGATTTAAAAGACTCAGCCAAAAGACTTGTGCAGAAGAATTTAGATTATATTCCATCCTAAGATCTAAGCAGTAAAGTCAAACTTTCATTAGACATTAAAACCTTAGAAAAGGCAGCTGCTAAACATCTCCAGATGCTTAGCTAAACACAGGTTTTGCCTTTCACAGCTTTTACCGTTTGAGGTAGCTCATTCCAGCAAATATAAGAGGCAGTTTAATGAGACCCAGCTAAGGGTAGAATAGAGGTCACCACCTAAGAGCTCATCGCAATAGCGGATCCCCAAAGGTGGCGGTCAAGTACAGTTGAAAGCTGGACAAGGTTGGAGGGCTGAGACCAGTCAATCAAAAATGTTGTCTAGCAATCCTTTTCCAACTCACAATTTCCAGCAATTTGGTCATTATTTTCCACTTGCTGCCACTCTCTCACTTTAAAAATACATACACACCTACACACATGCTCACGTGAGTGCATTCTCACAGACGTGTGAGCTCTTGCCCTTACCCCCTACACCCACACACTTGCACTCCTGTCTTCCACGCCACCAAAACATGTTTTTCAGACTATCCCAAGACCTTCATTTCTAATATTCCATCGATAATTAACCAGCGAAAGAGCAGTGGTTAGCTTGTTTATTTTTTGGTTGTGCTACAGTTTTTAGTTTTTAAGTCATAATTAAACAAATATGCACTGGTACAATTTTACTGAATGCTAAAGGTAAATTAAACTAAACCACCATGCTTTTTGTGGTATCATCCCGATGTGGTTTTTATATACTAGAGAATATCAAGTAATTTGAAACAACTCAACTTCCTGAGATGAGAAAATCTGGTACAGCTACAACAACCATAACTAAAATTTTTGGCTTAGTTTGGTGGGCTGCCACAAAGGAATATAAAGAATATTATAATCCTAGTCATTCCACACTATTCCTAGTCATTTATGAAATCCCATTATTCTTTTATTTCAAAAGTGCTGAATTCCTGTTTTAAAAAAAAAAGCTCCGTAGCGATTGCTTAGGAGAGAAAAAAGTCCGATATAAATGTTCACAAGACTAAAGTCAAACTGAAAAGATTTACATTACACAAATTTATCTTTATGCCAAGTAATCATCCAAATGACCTCTAGCTTCCATAACAAGATTAAAGTCTCGGAACACAGAAGACATTTTCTAGTTGGTAAAATATTTACTTCCTAAGTGTTGTGAAGTTTTATTTATTCTTCTTTAGAAAGAACTTATGCAGCATTGCAGCATTTAAATTAAAACAGAAACATTATGAAGTAGGAAAAATGAGAGCCAAGGCTTCTGCTATCCCAGTGGGAAATACTGGAAACAAATGTTGAGAAAATTAAAATAATTATATGAAAATATACTGCTTGGAGCTTAACACTAAGCAGGTGCAGAAAGTGGTTGAAAGGAGAACTTTAAATCCTAATACTGGATTTATTGCTGGTAAAGAGAGTTTCAAAGCACTATTAATTGATTGAAACAAAACCTATGATTAGTGATAATTACAGAGATTTTCTCCACACACTATGATTTTGCTGAATTTCTAAAGAGATAATCAAGGCTATTATTGTTAATAGATGGGAAAAATCGTATAATGATTTCCATATTTTGTCGCAATTGAACTGAGACAAAGTAGTCTTCCCTACCCTACCCCCCAAAATAAGAGAGAATTGTCCTTGACAGGAAAATAAGTTATAGAGCTTGTTTTTAAAATCTAGTTTCCTTGAATGAAAGAAAAAGGATTTCCATAACACCTTTGACAGATGCCCGAGGGCTCCATAACTAACAACAACTAAAAACTACAAAGATTTTAAAGAAAAATCAAAAGATTCAGCTGGGTCTTTAAACACTTTTCTAAAAGACAGACTACACACAAGACTTATGCTGAAAAATACACATAAACTTCATGTGCTACAATGTAATGGCCAAAACCTGTAGTAATAAATTCCACCATGATGAAAATCTTCATAACAAAGGCCCTTTGAGTTTACAGTTGATAATGACAAAGTCCTAGTTGATGAAAATACTACGTATAATTCCTTGGGATTCAATCAGTTAATTATTTATTGAGAACTTAACATGTGTGCAACACTGAGCTAGATAGTGAAGGGGGAATACAAAAGAATAATATGCAGAACAGGCAGAAATTTTGGACTCCAGAATTCCTATTTATAGCATATAGAGTAATAAGAGTCTGTACATCTTAGGAATATATGCCTGGTAGGGACTTCAACGAGAAATGTGGTCCAATCTCCTGCCTTTGGGAAGCTGTTTGCCTACCCTAAACCCTCCAAGACTTAAAATAAGACAGTAGTTCCACAACGACCCTTTCTTGCAGTCCAAGCTCTAATTGATCCCTCACTTAGTGCAATTTAACCCCATTTCCTCCATGAAGATAATTGGTCAACCCTCTTTATATCATTAAGCTTTTAAGGAGCAATTAAGCTCTTTTACTGATAGAAGTATTCCAGTCCCATCAGGTGAACAACATTTGAATTAGCTTTAATTTTTAAAAAATATTGCACACAAATATTTCCAAGACACTGCACACGAGAACAAGGCCTATATTCAACAATAAAGATTTATTTGAGGGGGTGAGGCCTTGAAGATTAAACAAGAGCAATAATAAGTTATGGTCCCTACCCCAAAATTCTATTTGTAAAGAAACAAATCAGGCTGTCCTCAACAATGAAAGATGAATGTAAATAAAACAGAAGGTTCAAAGGAACCTACAACACTTATGATAAGGCTATTTCTACAAAATAACGACATATAAAAAATCTTGCAACCAAGAATTCACCTGCTATTTTTTCATAATCAATCTAATATCAGACTGGGTGGTGCTCTTCTTACAGTAAGTGGTATCTATGGCAAGTTGACTGCCTTTTTTTTCATACAGACACACAAAGATGTGTTAGATCTATGACTATTCGATTTTTTTCTAGTTAGAATTCTGATGGGATTATTAGTAGTCACTCTCGCTGGGGGTCATTATTCTTTCCAAGGCATGCTGTTACTACTAAATGCCTTCATAGAAATGTTGATTTTCCACATAGGTCAAAGAGTTGATTCTGATTTAAATAACAAATTATTATACCCTTTAAACAAGGAGATACTAAATAGTAATAGTCTGCCTCTCTAGGCACATGTTGACTTACGTGAGTACATACATCAGTAATCAGTTTTCTCATTATCTTCTACTGACTTGACCTGAGCACTGAAATTTGAAATGTAAGTACTATAAACTTCTTCCATAGCTACTAAATTCTAAGACATGTCACATGATGTTAAAGGATAAACCAGACGGCATGCTACGCCTTTCCATCTTATCCTGATGCTGTAATTTAATGTGAGAGGGTAGAACAGTCTGCTTTATCCAAAGGCACAGAAGATCCATGAAAAAGGCAATAAAGCCAAGCTAATTAGGGAAAGGTAAAACATCATCTAATGGTTCTTCACATTTTCAGGGGTCACACATCCCTTTGAGAATATGGTAAAAGCTCCAAATCCTCTCCTCAGAATATATGATCCACCAAATACTAGAACAACACAAAATTTGTCTAAAAATTTTAGGAGCCACAGCAGCCTCCAGTTAAGGACTGTGACCCTGGACTAAAAACCTTTGACCATATTAGACCCTAGACATAATTAGAAATAATACAGTTTAGAGCACAGCTTCTAAAACTTTATCCCATCAATTTAAATATCTTGCCATAAGGTTCATGATTAACCATTCATATAATTTTTTAGAGTAATAACTTTGATTAGGGCTAAAGATTGCTTTACTATAGTTACACTACAAAAAATACTTACCAACTTTTGCAAAGGCCTCTTTGAGTTCGTCAAGCTCATCTTTGGAAATCTGAGTGGTAGCCATCTCATCCATTTAAAGAGGATCTAAACAGAAACCAAAAAGGTTTAAGGCTTTCAAAAATTGGGGGGTGAATATATTATAGTCACTCCCACAAAATTCTCATCTCAGGGATAAACAGAAATGCAAACTACTGAAACCTCTGAATAGGTTCCCACATTTGTAGCTACAGCCATGATTAAGAAAAATGAGAAGTCAGCTTTTACGAAAAGTCATTCAGAAAAAAATATTTCTTAATCTTCCTTTCAAGGTCGAAATCTTATATTACATTCAAAGAGTATAAGGAAGGGCCAAAGTATCCAACAATGACAGGAAAGAGATACATAATAGAAATTCTTGGTGATATGTGCCAAAACTAAAAGTCAAAGTTACGTGACCAAAGATTCATGTAAAAGATTAACTTTTCCATTAAGCCTTTATCTGTCTATCCATCTATCTATCTATCTTACTGGCTATTTCCATTTTTTCCGCTTTATTGAGATATAATTGACATACAATATTGTGGAAGTTTAACACATACACTGTGATGATTTGATATACGTATATATTGTGAAATGATTACAGTAAAGTTACTGAACATCCATAGTTACCATTTTTTCCATCAAGCCAGTTTAAAATCATTCACTGTGAAAACACTGATTTTCAAATAGCATCCTAACACCTGTGAGTCACTCCCATTAAAGAAGGAGTCAACTAAAACAAATTCTATTTGACTTTGATATAGAAATACACATAGTGTGTGCTAACGAACACAGCCTCATGCACATAACTTATTATATTATTTGAGTTTACACCCTTTGTGATTTGGTCCTATTTTTCCTATTTAATCAGTAGAGAGGGGTTGGCACACTATAGCCTGTGGGCCATAATCTGGACTACTGCTTATTTTTGTATTGCCCCCAAGCTAAGTATGGTTTTTAAAGATAAACATTTGCAGTCAGTTTTGATAAGGCACATTAACTTTGAACCCCAATTAAGTGAAATGTTACCCCAGAAAAAAAAGAACTCCATTCTTCTCATCAGTAGATCTGTATTACCAAAAAAGTACTCAATTATTGTTATATTTTGAATTTTGTCAGTAAAAATTTGTGTAAATAATATATTATATCCTTAATATTAATAATATAACATTCTTGATTTTGCCTCTTGGCACACAGTATTTATGATTTGGACCTTCAAAGAAAAACTTTACTGAGCCTCGCAATAGAGAAAGGAGGTCTGTATCACAATGGATAATCCCCCAAATACAAACCTATTAACAATTTTTGGACAGAGGGAAATGAAAATGATTGTGTGTTGCCTTTTTTTGGCTTTGTTTTTTTCTCTCTTTTAATCTTTTTTAAGGACTTTACTTTTTAGAACAGTTTTAGGTTCAAAGCAAAATTGAGCAGAAAGTACAGAGAATTCAGTTCCCATATCCCCCCTGCCCCCACACACATAGGCTCCCCTGTTATTAATACCTCCCACCAGAGTGGTACATTTGTTACAATCGATAGAGAGGGGTTGGCACGTGGTATAATTCATGGACATGGGAACCTACACTGATGAACCTACATTGACTCATCATTATCACCCAAAGTCCATAGTTTACACGAGGTTCACTCTTGGTGCTATACATTCTAGGGGTTTTGACAAATATATAATGACATACATCCACTACTAAAATATCAAACAGAATAGTTTCACAGCCCTGAACGTGCTGCCTTTTCAAAAAAAGTATTCTATGTGTTAAATTTCACAAACTATACAAAATATAAATTTGAGATCTTTGTCCCTTTAGACATTTTTATTAAAAGTTAAAAACCTACTCACCAACTCATCATTTTGCCATTCAGACTAATACTCAGTACAGAGAGGCTCTCAAGAGAGAGCTGGGCCACATCTGTCTTTTCACAGCCACAGCTGTCTTCTCTGGAACTTAGCACAGTCTCAGGCACGTAGTAAGGTACTCAATAAAATAGTACTTGAATAAATTCATCCATTCAACAAGTATGTGCCAAGCACTACAGTAGACAAATTCACATTCCTATTAATTCTCTGAACCCTCACAACAGCCTTATGAGGTAAATATTCTTACCCCCTTCTTTCTTATTAGATAACTTAGGTTCAGAGGGACCACAGAACTGGAAGTCAAACTGAGATTTCTCAAATCTCTGAGAAGTTTTAAAACGGCCGTATGATACTATTAGCTAAGTTTCCGCCATAATGCAATACATTCACAATGACTGGTATTTTACAAAATTAAATAAAAGGAGACTTTTAAAAAACTTAAAACAGAATTTGCCTGTTCATAAACGTGTCTTACCTGTGATTTTAAGGTGACACTACAGACAGACAACTTCTCAGTAGGTAAGTTGAGTAAAAACACCTTTCAGAGTAGTTTCAGGATCTATAAGGTAAAGAAAGATCTTCACTTAGCTAGGAAGTCAGGTATTTTAAAGATTAAGAGTAAAAAGCGAGTTTTCATAAGTTAAGCTGCAACCTAATGACAGTACTTTAAAGTATTCTATATTTTATTAATATGATGTTCAACATTCCTGATTACAAAAATACCGTACAGGATTTACTCCAATTTTCTTTACGCATATTTTAAGTAATCATGTTTTCAATACGAAATTATTTCCCATTTCCACGAATTATAGAACAATAGAACGTAGAACAATGGCACAGAAAGTGTGAAAGTGAGACTATCTCAGAAAATCCAAAACACGTGGCCTCTCCTTTATCTCTAAAGGCCCTTTCCAGTTTGGGCAGTTTGTGAGTAACAATCTAAAGTATGTGAGTTAAAAGAAAAAGGACAATTGATTGTATTCTCATACTACTGTATCACTTCTATACAAAAGAGAAAATTAGACAGAGATGCTTCTGGACATAACCCCTGTCCCCGCCCTTCACCCCTGCTGACCAAGGGGTTCTGACTAAATACTTCTCTCCCACTTCTCCCCTTTGCAGGCAGCAGGGCTGAACAGGGTAGAAATCTCTTTCCCTCTTCTTCATACTCCTCCTCAACACACATACACAGCTATCCTCACACTATTTTACCAATATTTTAGGCATCTGTTGTATGCCGAGATCTTGCCCTCAAGGAATTTACAATGCGGGGAAGGCAAACCTGTAAATAATTATAATTTGATACAAAGTGAATTAGTGGCTGCAGCACAAGGGATAGAAGGGAAAAGGCACTTTCAGGAGTATTAATTCCTTCTCAGGTAGGCCAGGAAAGCAGTACTTTTGTTCTTCCTACGAAATTAGGAAATACTTCAATCTCATAGAAATGATTTCAAGGCACCTGTTTACTTAAAAAGTATATTTATATAACACAGCATTTAAAAAAACCCAAAATATACTTCCAAGTTTTCTAATTTCTTATTCCTGTCCAACTTGTCTTAATGAAAGCCTAAAATGACTTCTTTTACGCCTGTAATTGAGATTTTTCACCTACAGGAGCCATTAAGAGGCACACGTGAATAAGAATGAAAAGAAGAATTGGAACAGGCATATATCCGCAAAACAACATTTCTAGGCAAGTTTGGTCCATGATAACAGAATAGTTTAATTTAGGAGTCTCTCACTTAAACAAACTCAATTTCATTTATTTATAATTATTTGAAAGTAAATAAATAAATGCGACCTGGAAGTATCTGAGCTAAAACTAAGAAATGCAGAGTCAAATTGAAAAGGCTCACAATATATGCTTTAGTTGATAAAAATCAGAATTTTTAAATTGGCTATTTAATGCAGATGTTTCCCCACTATGAATTAAAAAAAGGTTTGTCCTTAAGACTACGCATAGGTACTTGATGGTATCTTTAAGGAAATCAAACAGTTAAGTACTATCTTGGGGCAAAACATCACATTTAAATAACTAGGAAAGACTGCCAGGTAGGTAGAATCATCAGATTTTTAAAAATTAAAATCTTACAAACTAAAATTATGGAAGCTCTATTCTTCTTCATGGGGCATTCATTGTACTTTTGGGTCTTTTTCTCTCAAAGCAACTAAAACATTCCAGACTGGGGCTCATGAAGCAAAACAGAGGATTTGACATCATTATTGCCCTGGAGACACTTCATTCAATTCTGAGCACCTGTAGCAAATGGTTGTTCCTCACCCAAGGAGGTGTACGTTATAATCGAGAGAGACTGTGGGACGTGGATGTGGAATCACAAGACATCAATTACTGCCCCGGCTCTGGTATTCCTAGCAGTGTGTCCATAAGCAAATTTATTTCATCTCTCTGAGCCTCAGTTTCTTCATTTGAAAATAGTGATAATAATATGTACCTACTTCCCCAGGGTCCTCATGAAGATTAAAGATGGCTTATGTGAAGGCACCCTGTAAATTATGTATAAAGTATTATACACCAACTTGAAATCCTTAATGAAAGAAAATGGGGGATAAATGAACACCTAAGTAACGGTGAGAGGCTATATAAATATAAAGCATAGGTTCTACCAAGAACCTTTTAAATGGGGATATATGAAAAGTTATCCCCTCTGCCCTGTAATTACTGACTACAGAGTATAATAGATGTCCTTCATATATAAAAATTATAAGCTTTCAATCAAAGTAATTTAAGAAGGATGGGCCTAAAGAAAACCTGTCAGCCACTTTTTACCCATGACTTAATTTTTACCCATGACTTAATTTGGCTCCTTCATAAGGCCAGTTTCTAACCACGACCTGAAGAGCAGCCAGGAGGTATAAAAACAAAATACAAATTTTACTTCAAATGTTTCAGGACCACTTTTAAAAATAGCTAACAGCTTGTCAATATTGTCACATTCCTCCTAATTTGTACATTTTTTTCATGAGCAATGAAAAGTAAAAGGTGAAGAGGTGAAAAGTAAATATTACTTGTTGCATAAAAGTTTAACTTCAATTTCACAGTACGTGATTGACAGGCAATAAGAAAGTCTGACTTTTGAAATATGTCCTCTTCCCCTGTCTGCCTTCCCACAAAAGTCAACTTTATTTACATGGAGGGAGGGAGAGAGAGTGCATGCGCTGATTATTAAAAAAAAAAAAAGAAATATATTTTCCCTCCATTTAAATTTAGCAAATGAAATACTAATCAAAAATAAAAGCTCCCAGGATCTCTGCATTTTTCTGAATTCTCTCATCTGCAAAGCACTTTGAGCTGTCCCAAATTCTGCTTCCTCCTGAGCTCCTGTGCCCTCCTCCTCTATAAAGGGAAAGCAGCAGAAAAAAAGCAAACTCTCTCACTCCCTAAACATCCAAGACACGGGAAAACAGATTTTCAAATAAGGGAATAAAACAAAAGCAAACAAAACCTTGTTTGTTTGTTTTTTCATAAAAGGATATGGTGTACAACTGGGTCTGAATTCAGGGCGTCACCCATAGAGGAATCGTATGCCTATGAAGTCATCCCTAATTACAGAGTTTGACTAACAATACGGCAATTATGAAACCACTCCACTGGCTCACTTAACTACACTTAAACCTCCGAACACAAATCTTTGCTGAGAAAGGTATAGCTACAATTAACTACCTGAAACTATTACTCAAATTCAGAAAGGAATTTGATGGAGATGAGGAGGGGTGCCTGTTTTCATCCCCTAAAGCGATTAACTTTAGGAATGCAGCTGACTAAATAATCTATTTACTAATCTGTGTCACTCAGTACCACGTAGGTCAGGAGGCAGGGCACACACATTGGGAAACTCATCCATGGATAATTACAGTTGATTATGAACTTCGTATTTTTTTCTTGAAATCAAAAGGCAACTCAAACATAAAAGCAGGGATATTCACCATAGACTATCTCAGCCACTAGTATGCCCGGTAAGTAGAATTGGGAAAGAGACACTGATTACTTAAATCAGAGATTTGGCAACACGTACTTAAGCTTGTGTCATGAAGAAGAGAGCAACAAAGGGTGGGCAAAACATGAAAGAATACATTATTTCACTGTAAATGAAAAAAAAAACATTGCCACTGCGACGTCTGAACAATTCAACAGCGGTCAAGAAAAAAGAAGTGTATTTGTCACCTTCCTCAGTCCAAAACAAGCTGTGCTTTGGAACACCCACACTTCACAAACCTACCTGTACCAACAGAAACTGCCACCCTGCCTCCTCCCTAGTTAGGTAAGTCAATAGCACTAGTTTCCAGGCCAGATGGGCCTGCAACACTCTTAAAGCTCACCTCCTCTTACTATGATTACTCAAGCTCCAGTCCAATGACTTTAGAAGACTTCCACTTGAATGTCTACCATATTCACCAACTTATTTATATTCCAGCCTTAACTGAAAGCTTAGTATGTACCTGGCACTAGGTTGGGTACTGCAGATGTAGTGAACTAGGACCCAAAGTCCCCTTCTCTCGAAGAGCTTGCTGTCTAGTGGGGGATACAGATCGAAAAACAAAGACATAATATTAGTGCTATCATGCTATTATAGTCATATTTACTGAGTGGTGGGCATCAGGGAAAGTTTTCCAGAGAAGATGACTTTTGCACTTTATCTTGGAACATAAGTAGAATTCCTCAGATAGATATCACTGTAAAGGCATTCTAGGCACAGAGACATAAAGAGAAGATGATATTCTGGAGCTGGAGA
This sequence comes from Tapirus indicus, assembly GCA_031878705.1. Classification (NCBI taxonomy): domain Eukaryota; kingdom Metazoa; phylum Chordata; class Mammalia; order Perissodactyla; family Tapiridae; genus Tapirus; species Tapirus indicus. The sequence goes on along the minus strand of CM062942.1, from coordinate 96,919,261 downwards.
AAGATAGTGTGGTTGGAGCATTGTGCCTAGGGTTTGTGACAGACACAATTGGAGTAGAAGGTCAGGGTCCAATTTAGAAGGGCTATACTCAAAATCTGGATTTCAGATGGAGGGTCAGCGAGGAGGACTCCAGTCAAGAAAGTCTAAGTGTCCACAACTGAACTTACTGTCACATTATTCCCCCCTTTACAACTCTCTCTCCTGCCAAATCAGGTCTCCTCTTCAATTTCCCCCACTTTCCTCAGTCTCCAGGTTTACAAATTTGAGACTGAAGTTTGGCCACAAGAAACAAAGGGAGGTTGAAGTAAATCACTAAGCACTCTGGATTCTTCTATCATACCCTTCATCACCTCCTGTCTGGCCTATTCCAACAGACTTCTAGCTGATCTATCTACAGTCTTGTCTCCCTTCAGTGTGATCTTTACACTGCTAACTTCCCCAAGAGCAGATCTATGACATATTCCATACAAAAGAAAGACCAACTCCTAAGCACAACATTCAAGGCCCTACACTTTTCTGTATTGATACCTGCCTATCTTTCCAATGTTACTTCCCATTATACACACTGCACCCTTGAATCACACTCTATAAAGATACCCTATTCCCCAGGCAGGCCATGTGTTTTCCCACCTCCATTCATTCTCCTCTGTGGTTCTCTCCAGTGAAATGCTCTTCACCCACCTCCTATCTACTCTTCAAAATCATCTTTGAGGAAGTCTCTTCAGATTGTCCCCACTTGAGATAAAAACCCTCTTTTCCCAATACTGTCACAGAACTGTGTGCTTTCTTTATTACAGCCAGTGCTGGATTCTTTCAGACAGCTCCAATTTTAAATATCTTATGTTACTGTCAGACTATAAGTACCAAATTTTGAATGAGAAAATATAGTTACCACAAGGATAGCATTTAATACTACTATATAAAGGTCTTTGATGGAAGGGACCATATCCCATTCATCTTCATATTCCCAGCCCCTATTCCCAGTGCCTACAGAGTAGGTAATAATAATAATAATTAAGATAATATAATAACATATCATTGTAACTTTATATTATGCCAGCTAATATTATGGAGCACTTATTATTTATATGGACTATGCTAAATGCTTTATATACATTATGTAAGTTACTTGTCAGAAAAGCTCTATGAACCAGGTAATATTGTTATTCTCATTTTACAGAAGCGCAAACAGGCTTAGAGAAGTTGAGTAACTTGCTCAAAGTGACACGGCTAGAGAGAAGTAGAGCCAGGTCTCAAACTCAGGTCTGCCTGACACCAAACTCAGTATTCTCAACCATGATGCTATATACTTAGTCTCCCCAAGAAGGGCTTATTGAATGAATTTATTTCCCCAAGAAGACTATAAACTTATTAGAGTAGAAATACAGCTTCCTCATCTCTGTATTCACCATAGCACTTAGTATAATGCACGGACACATGCATTCTCAATAAATATTTTTTGAATCAAATATCACCCACAACCATTTTGATCATGTCAGTCCCCTTTTAGGAAGCTATAATTGCTTATGCCTAAACAGATTATCTAATCTCTGCCTGATATCCTCTAGAGTGGTCCTGCTAGTCACATCTAACCAGTTTTACCTTTCCACAACACTCAAAATTAGCTTTCTGATCACAGCCATCCTCCTGAACATGTCCTGTTAATTCCTACATCAGTACCTTTCGTCTTATCCTGCCCCCTTCCCATTTCCTTCTCTCCAACTAAGGACTCTCTCTGTATCTACCTCTCACACTTATAATGCCTTCCTCTTTATTTTTCTTCTCTCCCTATCCAAATTCTACTCACCCTTCAAGGTTCAGCAGATGCCTCATCCTCTCCCAAACCGTTTCCCAATGACTCTACCTCCTGCTGATCTTTCTCTTCAACTCCCACAGGATTTAGAATCTTGCCACAAAATTTAGCAATTTAATTATAGACTTTCTCCTATAGTTGTATAAGTGCATGTGAGGACAGTCTGGCTGGGATATCCTACTTGCTTCAGTTCATCTGCCTCCTCCACACAGATCTTCAAACTTGGTCAAAGAGGATAATCTTCCCCAACAAAAGAGAACCATTCCTTATCAATAGCACACACATCCTTGTTTAACTACTTGCTCTGCAAGTCTTATTTCAAGACTGTTTGTTTCTCAAAAACAGAGTCTAAACTTCATCTTCTCATATATTCCCACAATAATAATCCATTGCTGGATGCTAGGTACAGAGTCATGGCTCAAAAATATTCCAACTGACCTCAATGTTTCGAGGGTAGTGATAATTCTCAGCATGCCCAATATCCAATGATTAGTGAAATTGTATTAGGGAAGAAACAAGAACCTAGGGTAGCTAAGTGACTTTGCCCAAGACACAGAGCTGTGCAGCAAATGTAAAATTAAAAGAGTGTGTGTAAGATAAGGTAATTAACTACTCTTACCATAAAACTAAGAGTACAGTTATGTGAGGCTACACATTGCTTTGTGAAAAGAAGGCCCATGTCTATAGCCAAGCTCCTGACAAATGTGACCATGATATTGAGAACTATGAACTGTTGCCAGAAAATGTAGATAGTGACCCCTCTAGCTAATATTAACTTGTTTTCGTTACTTAAAGGATAAGAGTTTCATTAAACCCTTGAACTGAAATCACCAAAACTATAATTGTGTAAAACATACAGAATATAGGCAACAGGCTTAGTAAAGAGTATATATTTTAGATTTCTGAAAGTTCTTTCTTCAAAACGTTGGTGTTAAATGGGTACTGATAATAAAACAGGTCATACTTTTTAAAAATAGGGACACAAATGCTTACTTTCTCTTGTGGCACATTCATTCCTATATGACATGCTTCTGCTTCACTGTATTTAATATTGCTCAATTTCTGCCTCTTAAATGCTAAGTACTGTGAACAACCACTGCGACTGTATCAGTGCTAATAACTTAGTATAAACATAACCAAACACTAAGTATCTATGTGACTTACTTTTTATTTTAGGATTTTTTTTCATGCATAAACCATCACTATGGTACCCATAGTTTTTTAGTGATTAGTTTGTAATTTTACAACTGATTTTTCTCAAGGAGCAAGCAGTTTGGAGTTTTGTCTGCTGCCTTTGAGAAAATTTTAATGGAATCTCAGTAAAGGAGTAATTTTAGTAGCTTAAGAAGCTATATGCTTCTTTCTCAATTTAATGATTTGTTGCTCTGAAAGTCAAAACAAGTGAGTCACACTCTAAATGTCCTCACACATGTCACAGGTTTCTAGTCCTAAAAGTTTAGGAAAGGTTAAAGCAAAAGGAAAAGGGGTGAGGATTTTACTGTCCATGATTCTAGCACCTCAGCATTATTATAAATTGCTTGTTATAGTCAATGTGGAGAGCAAACTTCTATGAAAGCAATATTCGACATGCATAGCATACTTTACTTAGGTTGTTTTTCAGGTCTACATCTTCTGGTAATTCTACTTGACATTTCAGCAGCAAATTGGTAAAACTAATCAGAGGACACCACTATAAAACTGACAGTATCTTCCCATGAGCCACTGTTATATATGCTGTTACGTCATACAGTATTTGGGACTAGAGAATCAAGCAACGGGCTGATAGACCATAAATCTGGACATACTTAGCAACTATGCTTCTACAGTTCATGTAGATTAAAAATAATATGAACACAAAAACATCTCATTTCAGGTAACACAGTATACCATTTCAGGGACATTTATGAAGTGACCTGAGAAACCTTACCTACCATTTCCATGACAAAAGACCTTTCAAATTCCAAATCAACCAAGAAACGAACTTTGGAAGGCTCTATCAGTGACTGAAGACTAAGTCTACCCTTTACCCAACCCCAAGCAGCTGCCTACCTATAACTGCAATTTTGACTTGGAGATATCCAAAAACTTTGAGACTTAAACATTAGCTTACTATTTAACATGAAGAAGAGATTGCTACCTCCCGCATGTATGCTGCTCCAACAACGCCTACAGATGCATGAGAGAGGTAGGAAAGTTTATTAAGAAGGGAAGGAGAGCAGAGATGGTTGTTATTTGCAAAGTCACGCATGGGGGACTGCATAGAGTTAAACTAAGCTCTCTTAGCCCTCTTCCTACTTCTCTAACACCTACAACTAATTAAGCCATCTCAAATTTTCTGTTTGTATTGTTTTAAAGCAGATGCATTATAGAGTCATAGTCGCTAACCAGCAACTCCCTTTCAGTGCGTGATGACCATCTACTCCTCTATCTCCTCCACTACTCTGTGAGCTCCTTGAAAAGCAGGGTTGGGATCTTACTTGACCTTGTATCTTGGCTCAAAATGAACACCTATCAAACGTTTGTTGAATAAATAAACGCTGATGGAGGCAAGCAGGGAAAGTGAACAGACTTAAACATAATACAGGCTAAATAGCTATCTCATGTGGTTTTAAAAATGCATACTCTACAGAGAAAGCAGTGAACAAAATAGTCAAGACATATTAACGTTCCCACATTCTTCACACGCAATTGGTCCATTCGCATGCTTTAACTACCTACTCTTGTTTAATACTTCAAGATACCAAAACTCTTCAAGATGTTTGCAACCAGTCCTTTGAATTTAGCTGAAAGTCAAACAGAAAGTTCTTTTTTAAGCAACAGTTTTTACTTGCAACAATTTTGGCAACCAAGCACCACATTCCACTTGTATAATAATACACATTATGCACAAATCACGTTTTGACAAACCTGCAATTTATAGATAAAAGCAACATTTTGAAATAAAGGTAAATTCCCCAAACTAAAGCTATACTTAAATTTTTTGTTATGAAAATTCTCAATATATACAAAAGTAAGAGAAAATAGTACAATGAACGGCCATAAACCCATCATCCAGATCCTATATTTATTAAGATTTCCCCACAATTGCTTCATCTATTCTCACTTCCTGTCCTCTCTCTTCTTTTCCCCTCCCTCCCTGTCTCTCTCTCTCCTCTGAATTATTTTAAAGCAAACCCTCAACCTCCTGTGATTTACCCTACATAGCTGTTAAGAAATGAGTTCATTTTCTGGAAATATCTCTATTCGATTCTAGAATCGAGCATAAGCTTGATTCTAATTGATCTTTTTGTTCAAGTATCAATATCTATGAGTCACTTAAACTCCAAATGGTGCCCAATCCTGTGTCATTTCCTGGAGGACTATAAAATATCTCCATTTTAAGTAAAAGTTTCCCTTTCCTCTTTTGGTCTCGATAAAAAAGATAAGATCAGGGCCGGCCTGGTGGCGCAGCGGTTTAGTCCGCGCTTGGCAGCCCGGGGTTCGCGAGTTCGGATCCCGGGCGCCCGCCGACGCACTGCCTGTCAGCCATGCCGTGGTGGCGTCCCATATAAAGTGGAGGAAGATGGGCACGGATGTTAGCCCAGGGCCAGTCTTCCTCGGCAAAAAGAGGAGGATTGGCGACGGATGTTAGCTAAGGGCCGGTCTTCCTCACAAAAAAAAAAAAAAAAAAGATAAGATCGTAAAGCAATGGCTATTTAAAAATAAGTTAATAACTTTTCCAATAATACAAACATTCAATTCAATTTAGTCAGATTGAAGACATTCTTTAAATCCTTGCCAGACAAGAGTTTTGTAGACATTTAATATACATCTTACTCATGTTCTAAAAGCCCCTTTTCCTGGGATGAAGAATTCTATATCAAACTCAAAGACACAACAAAATGACACCTCTCCTTCCCCTATCTTTACAAAGCTAAGGTTTATTAACTCCTTGGATTTTAAAAGGTCTAATCCCTTCCATATTTCCTGAGTAAACTTTGACACTTTCCAAAAATATCTGAATAATTCATGAAAAAATATATCCGCTGCTAATGAAATTAATTAACCTTCACACCTGAGGGGTATTTCCATTCTCCTTTCCTATGAAAATTAACATTGAAGCCAATGGCAACCTTCAGGTATATATATAGATATCACAGGGCAAGATCAGACTAGTTAACACGCTTCAACTCAAAACAAAATATGATGTACAACTCAGAAATCGCTAGAGATACAATTTCAGCTTAGACTTTGAGCTAAACCGAAAGCTTATCCAGTAGCCACTGAAAGTGTCTCCTGCAGTGTTACATACCCTGCTTATATGTTCTCAAATATAGTACTTGTTAATTGATAAAACTAGATTCTTTTGTTTCATACTTCACTTTTTTTTACTTCATACGAGTGTACTAAATACAACCAATCTGAGAAGTTACCTTTAACTCAGAGTCGGGATTTATATAACCAGCTATATTGATAAAAGGGAAAATAAAACTTCTATGATCACCATGTGATGGCAAACCCTGGTGAGTTTGTGAGCACTGGAAATCACTATCACTACCATGTCACAATACCACCACCAGATTTCAGCACCAATGATTTTCATGTATTTTGTAAAGTATAAACAAACACTAGGACAACTGTGTCAGAAGTCATTTTGTAAGAGTAGAATACCAATCTAACCATGACATGTTCTGTCATGACAGCTACCTCCACTTCTATTTCACAGAATTTTGAAAAAACATTTAACAAGGATCAAAGGCTTTTGAAATCCCATCTTCCCTTTACCCAAGACAAAAAGTAATAGTTTCTATCATTTAAACCTTTGGGTATCCAACTTGATAGATACAGCTATATAATTAGAATTTCAAAACCAATTTAAAAAAAGTACAAAGTCCCTAAAATAGTCCCAAAATAAAGAAAAGACAGAATATATAGAGAACAGATTAGCTTCTAAACTTCAAAAATTTCTCTTAAGACAAATTTGATTCTACTTGAATAAAGAAGGTCTAGAAAATGTCTCCAAATGTTTAACAACCCAAACACATAAGAATTTCAAGATTTTTAAAGTAAATTTCTGCTTAAATATTCAGTAATCTAAAAGTTAGAGCCTAACAAAATAATATTAAAATAGTTACCCTTCTGTGAGACGAGAGCAAACCTGTTTCTTTCTCGAAGCACTCATAGAAGGAACCTCCCACGCCCAGAACGCCAATCTGGAAACCCAACATTCTTCTTACAATTGCAACTTTAGAGAGCAAGTCACAACACTTCCTGCTAGAAAAAGAGAACACCCTGACAAAAGAATGATACAATGCTTACGAATCCCCTTCCTGTCAGCCTCACAATATTTTGCCAAGTATTAATGAATTCTAACTTCACAATATTTGGAGAAAAGTTAATTTTTTCATTCCAGCTCCACTGAAATCATGCAAGAGCACAAGGGAATTGAAAGTTGGTTCAGGTCAAATAGCTACAACCCACATACCTATTTAGAGTTTGAACATTAGCCAAGTAACCTGCTTATTTTAGAACACATGGAACCATCTTCTCCCTTATGCCCAAATCACTTGTTCATAGTAAAGTACATTACTTAGAAAGGCAAATTAGCTGTCTCAGACCACTTACGTTCTCTATTATTCATTTCGATCCATACTTATTCATGCCTTCATACAACATTTACCCTCCATATGCTAGGTGTTGTAGCATTTATTTTATCTACATCTTGTTTTTGGTTGAAAATGTAAGCTATTAAGCGTAGGAACTACATTTTCTACTGGCATAGCATATAGGAAGTAAGCCAATACTTGCTGAACTGAATTTTCTATTGAGAGGCAGTACTGCAGAGTAGTTAAGAGCTCTGGAGCCAGATTGGGTTCAAATCCGGTCTCCACAATTTTCTAGCTGTGTGTGTCCTTGGGCCAAGTTGCTTAAACTCTTGTGCCTCTGTTTTCTCACTCAGGGATAATAGTAAGCACTTCGTATACTGTTGTGATGCTTAAATGATTTAACGTGTGTTCAAAATTTAGATCATAGCCTGGCACATGGTAAGCATTAGATTGTGATTACTGTTCTTCTTATTATTGAAATTTGCTTTTCAACTCGTCTAGCAATTCTAATCAGTTAATTGCTAAATTAAGCAACTGGTTAGTTGTGAGTGCCCTTTATGGGAGAGAACAGAAAATCCATAGGAGCAGTATGCTAGTCTCAGGAGGCCATTTCGAATACCAACATAGGGTCAGAAAATCATTTGAAAGGAAATGGAGTACAATGGGAGCATCAGGGTCTTAGGAGTCTGCCAGACTGGAATTGAAGTCTTTGTGACCTTGAACAAATTACTTAGCTTCTCTGAGCTACAGGTTCATATTTATAAAAGTAGAGCTAATTCCACATACTTCACAGGGTTGCTATGATGATTAAATGAGATGATATAAGTACATAAGAGCATCTCTCCCCAGCAAGGTGCTCAGTAAGTGGTGGAAATTATTATAATCTGTCTGGGATATAACATGCATAGTACCATCTGCTCTATCTACCTAATAAGAACGAAAGTGAGATAATAGACACTCCAGTCCTTTATAAACAATATAAAACAAACCAAATGAAGCACTTTATGATAACACATTGAATTCTCAAAATAAGGAGGCAACTCACATGTAAAAAGGTTCGGGATAGTCCACGTTATGAGGCAGAGTGTTCTCCTGTCCTCATCACTAACCACATTAGCAGACATTGGATTATGTTTTATCTCCTTAATGGATGCACTTTAATTTATTTCATCAATAACAAAAACTGCATGAAATATCAAAAAGCCAACACAATTCAGAGCAGAAGGACTACAGTAGCAGGAGCCAGAGGACGTGTTTTTCTATCTGTTCTCATTGCTGACTCACTATGTGAAGTCTCTTCAGCTTTCCCCAGTCCCAATTTCACCATTTGTAAAACAAGCATAGCACCGTCTGCCTGTGACTGTCAGGGAATAAATGAGACAGGAAGCAATGCTCAAGCACTTTGAGCTAACTGGAAGAAAGGATATACATGTATGTATCATCATGCATTTTACAGACAGAGAAAATTGGGGCACAGAAAATTGCCTAAGGTAAGAAGACAGTATCAATGTTAGAGCAGAAATACTGAGTTTTCCCAGCCTTACGTTTTCTTCAGCCACACTTGTTGCTGCAGACCACTTAGATGGATCTGTCCCAAGCGCTATTAACTTCTTCGATGATAATGCTACCTAGAAATGGCTTTCTTGACTCTCCCTTTCATGGTCATCTGAAATATATGTGTTTTTTAGTTTTCTGAACTCTAAGGCTAATCTTTGATCAGAGTGAAATCTGTCAACACCAAGTCGCTGATTTTAAACTCTGTTCACCATAACAGAATAGAATTCATTTAAACTACAAAACATTGTGGTGAAAGTTCTAGAAATGGATACTCCCTTCAAAAATGCACAGGTTTTACTTAGTAAACACTAGGACATTTCCTAAAAGAGTGTTCTATCACAGCTGTAGTTCAACCAGTTTTAGTCTGGGGCCCATTTTGTAACCTTCTAAATGTCTCACTCATCATCTGAGGTCTGTGTGGATGTGCAGGGCTGGGTTGGAGGAAGAGGAGGAGTGTGTTTGTGTACGTGCATGTGTGTGACTCTGTGTGTGAACTGAATCTCTGTTTTTACTACGGGTAATGAAAATTGGTTTGGGAATAGAAAAATGGCGACAAAGGTTGTGTAATATGTTTCATATTTTCATAAGCAGGTCACAGAATGAAAACAACTTTTACACTGCATTCCAAATTCACCATGATGAGTGCTGAGGAAAGCCAATGGAAACCAAACTATGTTTTATCTGTACATGTAAAGCTCTCAAGTTCTCTCTCTCTCAGATGTTACGAACAAATCCATAAAGTTAAAAAGTTCACACCCATGCACCTGTGGACACACACACCTCAGGTGGACAGGAAGGAAACAGGCACGCCCAAAGAAGCATGACAGTTTCATAGACAGATCAGTGTAAACCGCAGTTAGAATACTAGATCTAGGCATAGTATTTTTAGTCTCTTCCAACTTTCATTCAAACGTCATGCTCTTCACCACACCCAGTACCAAGTATATTCTTTTCCTGTGTGACATATACATTGGAGGCCTCTCCCACAGTGCTTAATGGCACACCTCAATAACACTGATCTATTGTCCTTTAATGAAGCAGGAATTTACCCATCTTCATGACTTATAAAGCAAACAAATAACACCCACAGTGAGTGAAACATTGAAGTAAAGGGATCTAACATAAAACAGGAACCAAATTAACATGCAGAAAACTGCTACTGTAATTTTGGACTATATTTGAAAGTTTGGGAAATTTATACTAGGAGTAGTATTAGGTACACAAACTTCTTGATGCATGGATGTATCAAGTTTTAACAATCAAATATACCTGGTTTATGTAATCATTTTTTCATATTTGAGAAAAAATAAGCCACAAAAATATCTTGATTTCAGTATTCCAAGGGATGTCTTCTCAACAGTAAGTATTTATTAGCTCTGTCTTATTATACATTAAATTATATACCTTGCCCTAAAGCACTAACACAAAAGGCTGAAATAAATAGAAGGTAGTTTTAAGTATGAGTCCTCCAACAATTATCAACTGAACTACACATGGGGCAATAAACTGATTTAAAAGACATCTATGGTGACTATAGTTAACAATACTGAATTGTATATTTGAAAGCTGCTGAGAGATCTTAAAAGTTCTCATCACAAGAAAAAAACCTGTAACTATGTGAGATGGGAGATGTTAACTAGACTTATTGTGGTGACCATTTCACAATATATACATATATCAAATCATGTTGTACACCTGAAACTAACAATGTTGTATGTCAATTATATCTCAATGAAACTGGGGAAAAAAAGACATCTGTGTTCTGTTCATAGCTAATAAAATCATACAAAGCAATAACTCATATGCTCTATGCCTTTCTATCCTGAGCATGTCTCATTCAAAAAAAGGATAGGAAAGGAAAGAGGAAACAAAAGGAGACAGCAGGGGAGAAAGGAAAGAAGAGGAAACAACAAAAAACCCAATTAACTCAGCAGTTCCTAAATTTTTGGCCTCAGGACCTGAGGACCCCAAAGAGCTTTTTGATATGTGGGTTAGATACATCAATGAATTTATCATGTCAGCAATTACAACTGGGAAATTTTAAGGTATTTATCTATTTAAAGACAACAATAAACCCATTGCATATTAACTTAAATAACATTTTAAGTGAAAAATCACTATATTTTCAAAAAAATTAGTGAGAAGAGTATACTGTTTACATTTTTGCAATTGCTTTGTTTAACTTAATATGATGACAGCCAGATTTTCATTAATGCAATGACTGCTGGATTTTCATATCTGCTTCTTCATTCAATCTGTTATAATATGTTGTTTTGGTTCAAGTATATGAAAAAAATATGGCCTCCTACAGATACATTGTTAAAAGAAGTATTTTAAGAGCTCTTTCAGATAATTATGAATATTCTTCTTTATAATACTACACCAAAACTCAAGAAGTGGTAGTTTCTTAAATGTTAGTTGCAGTGTGGAATCTGATACCATATCAATGAATTTTTCATACTCTGTTACATTAAAATCCATTGGTCTACCTTGCACTTTAAATGCTTAATTTTTTATCCATGCTTGATTTTGTAACATCATGCAATGGTCATTTGGAACAATATTGTTTGGCTAATGCAAATCTTCCAAATGTCGTCACACTTTATTTTACAATATCTAACAAATGACTTTTGTTAAAAACACCACCAATCTCATTAGAAAAGTCTAAGTATTGACACTTGGTGGCTAATGCAAGTTTTCAAAAATTTGAATTTTTGCTTGAAAGCTCTAATTTTATCACTGGCAACAAATATTCTCAGTTGCTTTCCTTGCAGTGACAGGCACATTTAGTTCATTTTTGATAAAATATTTGCCAAATACTCAGATCTGAATAATTCGTTAATGTGTCATTTGATCTTTCAAGTAAAAATGGTTTTCTATTTTTAAAAATGCAGCTAGTTTAGCAGGCAACTCAAACAATCGCCCAAGTGCTTTTCCTCAAGACAGCCACTGTACATCCATATGCAGCAGAAATGCTTTATGTATGCTTCCCATCTCATCAGCAGAATATTAAAAAGATGTATACCCAAGAGTTGAGATTTAATAAAATTAATTTTTCCTGCTTCATGGAGGACATTTGTAAATGAAATGCATGTTGCACGTCTTTTTCCAATGGTGAGGAAACTGTTCAACACCATCTCTTTCCAATGGTGCTGAATACAATGACTAGTAATACAGTGTGGTGCCGCTGCTTTGCTTCTTGCTAAGGCACCAGCAGTGTTACCCACCACTGCTTTTGCACCACCATTGCAAATGTCAACAGAGTGAAAAAGCAAATAACATCTTAGTGTTATTACGCAAGTAATTTTGGGTCCCAAGGGCCCATATGCCACATTGTTTTTTGAGAACTGGTGCTTTATTTAATAATATTTATGATGGAGTCATCCAATTTTAGTGAGACAGAAAAACATAAGGTCTGAAGGTTTTAACAAGAAATTTCAAAACCGAGAATTCATTACCGGAATCGCAGATATAGGTTTTAATGTGAGTTCTGTGGCTGTTGAATTGTGAAAAGAAAAACTAATTTATTAATATCACTTGTGAGAGGCCCAATCTACAGCTTATCTACTCCAAAGCACATTTTGCAAAATCTGGTTCATGTCCATAAGACATAAATTTATCATGATAGTGTAGCTTAGAAACTTTTAATAAAATTTTTTAAAAGATTAAGAAAGGCAATATATTTGTTACACAACTACTTAAAAATAGCCAGCTCATATGTAGCAAATCAGATTTTTCTTCTGATAAACGGTAAGAATTTCCTTCTCTAACATAAACTAGAACAGAAAGGGTTTAAAAGTTAAACTCTGCATGAAATGCAGATTATAACTATATTAAAAACTAAGTGCACTATAGTATTTATGAGTAAAATAATACATGGGTTATTTTAAAGCAAATTCCAAACAATAAATAAAAAAGAAGGGGAGAGTAAAGATAAAACAAGAACATCAAATCTTGATAATTGTTGAAGCTGGGGGGTTCATTATGCTATTTTGCTTTGCATGTTTGAAAATTTCCATAAAAATAAGTTTTTAAAAATCCCATGTGCTTATAAGAATTTGGTATTTTGGAAAGCCAAAATGAAACTCCTGGCTCGTATTCCTTCACCAGAGAAATACCGAATGGGCACCCACTGCGTAAAAGGCACTGTATTAGATGGCATCTGGAAAAATAAAGATTTGTGAAACATGCCTCTCACACCCAAAGGAGCTCAGAGTGTCTGTGTCCATATATGTAATTAATTCCCTAAAATGGGTATAATGCCTCCAGTATGACCACTCTAAGGGGTACTTATACTATTACAAAGCACAACTTGAGCCAACTGAATTGCAAATCATAATGCAATTTTAAGAAAAAAGAAAGAAAAATGGCATGAAAAGAAAATAAAAAAAGGAAACAAAAAAATAAGAAATGAGACTCTCTTTGGTTTTCCTCTATAAAAGGAAACGAACAAGAGATGTGAGCAAATATGGGCATGACCACATCATTTTTCCACCACAACCCATCATCTTATTTCACTCCAGGACAGGAACCATCATGTCATCTCCTTTGAGTCAGCTCTTGTACTACTCGCATAGGCAAAAATAACTGAGCAATACATTCATTTTCCATGGTGAGCATTAAATGCATTAAGCATTCTTAAATGCTTCAAATGACAGAAGACAACGTTTACAAATGCCACACTTTAACATTAATTTTCAGGGCTACTAGGTCTTTTCACCACCTCCCTCGATACAAACTCAGCCCATCGTAAAGAATAAATCCACAAGTTAAACTAGTAACATTCCTCAGTTACTCAAGGGGTTCAATTATAACACTGATAAATGAAAAATAAAAGTGAGAATCAAAAAAATCAAATATTTACTTTATCAGCCTCTAGCTTATTGCCATATATTCCAAAGAAAATGTCAATTTTTCCCTATTCGAACTTCAAATAAAATATGCAAGAGTTCTCAAAACTCATTCAGTGAAAGTCTTTAAAAGCTGAGTGATAGCACTAAATTATTTAAAATTGCTCTAGTGTTTTAATATTTATTAAGCCCTATGAGGGCAGTGATTTGTGTGCTGCATTCACTAATCGATCTCAAGGAACTAGAACAGCGCCTGGCACACAGTAGACACTCAATAAGTGTCTGTTAAATGAATATATGATAATGACATTGCATCCTAAAGGAATTAAACTCCCTGTCATTTGCTATAGTGCTTTATTACATAATCAAGAGCAAACTTTTAGCACTTTTAATGCGAATCAAATAAATAAACATAAAAGGCATCTCCCTTGAGTAACTCTACAAAACACAATGATTCTTGAGAGCTAATCTGGCAAAACAAATGGTATGTTACATCTTTCTAGTGGCATCGAAGCCATGATCATACTGGCAATTGAAATGATTTTTTTAATTCTCCACTTTTAGAAAATAAAAGTATTTCAGACAAAAGAAGTGGAGTGGAAAGTATAAAGAACTCTGAATTTTATTGTTTTCCCTGAAACTTGCCACACAATAAAAGAAAGAAAAATCTCACTTAGCTGTCAAGATATCACTGCTTTAGCTTTCTAAACTTTAAAATGACTACTTTTTGACCTCACAAGGAATAATGAAACCTTCAAAAGAAAGAGCCGCTTTAGCATTTCCTGCCTGCCTGCCCTAGTCCAAGATTAACCTTGTCAGTTCTTAGGAAGACATATAAAACCCCTTTAAATGACTAATTCAGATGAAGTGGTAATATGAAGCCATAGTTTATAAGACGCTGGTTCCTACTTGTTACCAGATGTTGCCATCGCTTCAAAGTGTTAAATACATTCTTGAAGAGGTTCAGAGATATTTGCATGTGAAATATTTTCTGACTTCTGCTATTACTGTGGAGACATGTTTCCAGAGAAAAATTGTTGCCTCATTGTCTAATAAAACGTCCTTAGGACTGCCAATATCCACTTCAAGAACCACTGAGTACCCTATGTCAGTCTAATTCTTCTATGTAATTCTTGAGCAAGCACATATATACACTTTCAAAACACAGCACAAATTCATTCCATTTCATTGGGAGTTTTTCATGAACAGCCTGCTTCAAGGTCTAGCTGAAAAATCCAAATTTGTGTCTGTGTATACTTCTGGAATTGCTCTTTGAGGCAAGTAAATAGTCACCAGCTCCACATAGTTTAGGGTTCCTTTGCCAGGTGAAGTTCAACAAATGCACTATGTTATCTGCTTCTACCCATTCTTCTCTGGTTATATTAATTTCTTTGGTTATGTTGCCACTAAAGTTTTATTAGCTTAATTAAAAAATTTTTAATCTCCAGAGAGAGTTTAATTCAACAACAATGGTTGCTATTTTCTACACATAATGGTCATTGTTAAGTTTGGCCCAACACAGAATCCTGAACACAATGTTGATTTATCCTTATGATTGGCCGCAAAATATCATGCTCTCATAAAGTATTATATGCCCTGATCATTCAAATGTATGGGAGATGCACCATAAATTTTATGAATTTTATTTTTGCTGAGTTGCCCCAATTGTATCTACTTGAAGATGGAGTTGAATTCATAAATATAACACTATGCTGGCTCAGATTTCTAAAGAGTGAATTGTAACTGATCAGTGTTGCTTGTTCAGTGTTTTATTTGGCAATCTGTTACCTGGTACCGCTAAAAAGTCTCATTATAATTAATTCTGCCACAAATCAAATGGCTTTTGTGGCATTCATTTGCTAAAAATCATAGTTAGCAAAAGTCATCCACACAAGAGTAATTTCTTCCCTCTCCCAGTTTATCCCTCTCCCTGGTACTATATTACATCAGAAACTGTCTAAAGCCATTAGCAGGGTCCTTTGATGTTGCATACTGTCCTAGGCTCACTGGCTCCGAGAATTCACTGCTTTAGAGAATGAGCTTTTAAAAGTCTCTCATTAGATCAAATAAATAAAAAATGCAGATAACATATGCGAAGAAAGAAACTGAATATCTGTTACTGATGAGTACCATTATATTGTGTTCTTCCTTAAACTATGCTTTTTTCAATTACAGCAAAGGTTATGCTGCAGCTGTGACTATTACCTAAACAAAGTTAGGGGTAGGTGGAGAAGAAACAAATTGCTGATATCAGTGGTAGTAAATTTCAATCTAATGATTATACTAAAACTATGAGCCCTATGCTTTAACTTAGGGAAGTTTCATTATTGAGAATTCTGCTAACTGTATTTAAGGTAGTATAATTGGACTGTGATTTTCAAATTCCTTCCTTCTAAGTCTAACCACTTACTACCATATTCATAATGTTCTAGGCTACCAGTGATACAGTTTATGAAAACAATAAAAGCCAATTTAGAATATAAACAGGATGGGAAAGAGAGCCAGAAGGTTTTTTTGTGCCTCCACCCTGAATCATTAAACAGAAAGAAGGGTGGAAAAGCTTTATCTCGAGAAAGCAAGACAGAAATGAAAGCATGATCTCTTTCACTTTTTCCTTGCCCAAAAGCAACAAGGTGACGTTTTCTCTTGAGTTCTTCTTCAGTTCTAATCGGTTTAACAGTCCCCTTCTTTTTTTTTTTATACCCAATATAAGTTTCCAAGTGTCCTTTTTAAATTAAGAGGTTTACCAGATTCTTTTTGTAATTTTTAAGATTTCATTTTGCAGAATCAAAGATTAAAGCATGAGAATGCACAAAAATTTTCACTTAAATCTTTAGATTTACTATTCACGAATAACAAAAGCATCCCAAACTCCAATACCCTAAATCCCAATGCTTTAGTGGCATATTCTATTTTGGGAAAAGCATTTGTTTGAAACAACAGAAGAAGTAAACCATACTTTCCTTGAGGCAGAACAATAGGTTTAGAAATCTTGTAAACAGAAATCCAATGGGGGGTAGGGGGTCTTAAAAATTCTGGAAGTAACCTTTCAAAACAATTTTAAATTCAAAAACAATCAATGATTTACAACTTGAAAGTTATATACCTAAATTAAGGATGTATCATTCCTTTGGGGAAAAAAAGCTTCAATTTTGGCAATTACAAAAAGATATCCAAATTATATTTGAAGAGAAATGACCAATTAATATTCATTCAATACTTTAGAAATCATAAAAATAGGAACCACTTTAGAAAATAAGACCTAGCATGAGAGTATAGAATAAAATTTTCTTTCTTAATGGAATTACCATTTTTAACTTAATTAACATTGCATATGCAATCTCAAAATTCTTCCAATTCATTAATGCAATTCCTATTAACATCCTAACACAGATTTTTGTAGTCATAGACCAGCTTATTCTAAAAATGTATGTGGAAAGAAACAGGTCTTAGAACATCAGAACAGGTAAAATATAGTGAAAAATAAAGTGGGTGGAATCATTCTGCCTGGTGTTAGCTCTTACCTTGTAGCTACAGCAATCAAGACAGTGTGGTATTGGCAGAGCAAGAAACACAGAGCAATGGAACAGACCAGAGAACCCAGAAATAGACCTACACAAATATGCTCACCTGATTTTTGACAAAGGTGCAAAAGCATGTCAGTGGAGGAATGGTGCTGGAGCAACTGGACAACCAAAACAAACAAACAAACAAAAAAACCCTTCAACCTAAATCTCATACCTTCACACAAAAATTAACTCAAAATAGATCACAGACTTAAATGAAATACAACACCGTAAAACTTTTCAAAAAAATTTTGAAAAATTCTTCAGGAACTATGTCTGGAGAAGCGGTCTTAGACATGACACTGAAAAGACAATCCGTAAAAGAAAATATTGATAAATTTGGTCTCATCAAAATAAATACTTTTGTTCTGTGAAAGATCTTGTTGTTCAGAGGATAGAAAGACAAACTACAGACTAGGAAAATAGTTGTATACCACATATGGAACAATGGATTATTATCTACAATATATAAAGACCTCTCAAAACTCAATAGTAAAAAAAAATCCAGTTAGAAAATAGGTAAAAGACATGAACAGACATTTCACCACAGAGGATGTAGAGATGAGAAATAAACACATGAAAGATGTTCAACATCATTAACCATTGGGAAATGCAAAATGAAATCACAATGAGATATCACTACACACAAATCAGAATGGCTAAAATAAAAATGTGACAATACCAAATGCTGACAAAGATGTGGAAAAACTAGACCACTCATACATTGCTGGTAGAAGATTAAATGATATAGTCACTCTGGAAAAACATTTTGGCAGTTTCTCATAAACTAAACATACAACACTCATAGGACACATCAATTGCACTCTGTGGGCATTAATCCCAGGGAAGTGAAAACTTACGTTTACACAAAAAAATGTACGCAAATGGTTATAGCAGCTTTATCTGTAATAGTCAAAACTGGAAATGATGATGTCCTTCAATGGGTGAATAGTTAAATAAACTGTGGTACATCTACACCACGGAATACTACTCAGCAATAAAAAAGAGGTACTAATCTACACAACTTGGATGAATCTCCAGAGAATTATGCTGAGTGACAAAAGCTAATCCCAAAAGGTTACATACTCTATGATCCCACTTATATAATCCTTTTTTTGCTGAGGAAGATTCACCCTGAGCTAACATCTGTTGCCAATCTTCCTCTTTTCGCTTGAGGAAGATTCACCTTGAGCTAACATCCAGGCCAATCTTCCTCTATTTTGTATGTGAGTCACTGCTACAGCATGGCCACTGATGAGTGGTGTAGGTCCTTGCCCAGGAACTGAACCTGGGTTGCCAAAGCAGAGTGCACTGAACTTAACCACTAGGCCACAGGGACAGCTCCTATATAATGTTTTTGAAATAACAAAATTACAGAAGTGGAGAACAGATTAGTGGTTTCTAGGGGTAGAGATGGGGGACAGGGGAGGAAGGAGGTGTGTGTTGTTTAAGGGTAACAAAAGGGATTCTAGTGGTGATGGAACTGTTCTGCATCTTGACTGTATCAGTGTCAACATCTTGGCTTTGATATTGTACTATGGTCTTGCAAGAGGTTACCGCTGGGGGAAACTGGGTAAAGGGTACACAGGATCTCTCTGTTATTTCTTACGTGTCTACAATTATCGCAAAGTAAAAAGTTAAACTTAAAAATCCAATTCAGATTAAACACAGAATATAGTATAACTAAATTGATAGGGAAAAGGGAAGAAAACCTACTAGCAATAATTCCATACCCTGTTTTAAACATTATTCCCATTAATCTTTCCAAAATATTATTGACATAACTACTGCTATTGCCTTAGCATATATGGTCAATTCATGATTCATTAGAGTATTTGGTCTGGGTATTCTGTTCAATACCAAAAGAAAAAGTTTATACAAAGGAGAATTTCAGGGCTAAAACCCATCAATGCATTACAATTTAAGTACCTGTTATTAGAAATATTTACTTGTTTAAATGACACTTTACCCCAGATGTTCACGTGGCTCACTCCTTGATCTCCTTCTGTCTTGCCTCAAATTATTTCCCTTTCAGTGAAGCCGCCTGTGAGCACGTGATTTGAGATGGCAATGCCCTTCTTCCCACTCCCTATACCCTCAATCCTGCCTTAATTTTCTCCATAACACATTACCATCAAATATACTATATCATTGTTTATTTTCTATCTCCCCATAGTAGGATGGAAGCTTCACAAGGGTGGTAATTTTTGTTTGTTTCAGTCACAGGTATAATCCCCAGTGCCTAGAATAGTACCTGATGTATAGAAAGCCCTCAGTAAATATTTGAATAAGTGAATGAATAAATGAATGAAATGGAAATTTTTGTCTTGGTGAGGAGTAATACAAAGGGGAAATACTGGCTCTCTGAGAGTGATAAAACCCAGTTTAGAAGCAATCAAGATTGATAAATCCTATAATGTATATCCAATATACTGGCATTAGAGTTTTCAAAATCTTTTGAAGGCATTACAATATAGGGAATTCTTCAAGATCAGTGATCAGGACTACAGCTTTGTCAGCATTAGAGTACTCTGGATTAAATATATGACCTAGAAAAACAATTTACCATTTTAAAGCTATTGTTAATGAATTTCCATTAGCTATGGAAGAGTTAAACCAAGCTGCTTAAGTTATAGGTGAAGTGAGTTTCAGAGAGTTCATATCAAGTTTAATGACATAGCACCTGCCACTTTGTTAACATCTGAAAGAAAACACCAGTTAGTATAAGCTGATTCAGGGAGGAAGAGGCATTCCTATTAAACAAAGTTGGACTCTGGCTGTGGTGTTGAAATGTATGGCAAGAAGAGTGATGGATTAGGTTTCAGGAGACCTTGTCCTCCATCACTGTCCTCAACCACTGTATGCTGGGGCAAGTCAAAATCAATTAGACCTCCGTCGCCTCATCTGTAAAAATCAGTGGCTGGATTAGACTGCGAGCTCTTCAAATGAT
This sequence comes from Tapirus indicus, assembly GCA_031878705.1. Taxonomy (NCBI): domain Eukaryota; kingdom Metazoa; phylum Chordata; class Mammalia; order Perissodactyla; family Tapiridae; genus Tapirus; species Tapirus indicus. Next base: position 96,898,940 of record CM062942.1, on the reverse strand, counting down.
GGCACATTGTTTTATTTATCTTAGTGATACCAGTGCCTGGCACACTGTTGACAATTAACACAAGCCTGTTAGATGAATTAAGTAATTATGTAGGAAATTCCAAATGGGTTTCCTGGAAATTGCATCTTTTCTTGACTGAACTACAGCCTTCCTCTCTCAGGGAAGCCTGTCCTTTCCTAATGGGCCTGCAAGTACTAATTGCCCCTAAGAGTAAGGAGACTGGGTCCAGGAATTTCTCTGTGGGTTAAATCCAGAAGATAATGGCGGAGTTGGGTTCTAGGTGTCATTCATTAGCTATTTTGACCTGATGCCATGCAGGTGAATCTGGGGTCAAGGGGGCTTGAAAGAAAAATTCTGATCTGAAACTGAAGGTGATTCTTTTTATCAGCCTTTGATAATCCCTCATTCTCATATTCACCCCTAAAAAGTCAAAAGATAAAGACTCTCTCAAACTTAGTGCCACGCTTCCTAAATGTAAAACACCAAGTTCTTCTGAAAATGTCAAGTGTTAAATGTACTCAATACTATTTCCGGATGGACATGCAAGAAACTAGTACTAATGGTCACCTCCTGAGAAGGGAAATGGGGGATTGGGGTGAGGGGCAGGAGGCTTCTTTTCTTTTCTTTATGGCCCTTTATAGCTTCTGAATTTTGTTCTATGAATATATTTCATATTCGAAAAGTAAATTTAAAAAATAAATAGATGTGCTCAATAACGCTTTAGGATGACTGAAACCATTGTGTTTCAAAGCATTGATCACTTACTTCTGTACTACTTAATACTGCTTACCTTTGCTCCTTATAGGAGGTGTTCAATAAATGTGTATAAACAAGGCATTTTGTATATATCTGTTATACAATAAGTTTTAGAAAAGGTGATTATACAACTTTTACAAGTTTTCCATTATTCAAGTAAAAATATTACTAAGGAGAAAAGCTATTGGGAACAAGTTGATAATAATAAGCTACTAAGCATCAGGAAACGAGAAAAAATTAGCTACACTTAGATGCAGAAATCAATTGCTCAGAGTCAATCAAAGCAAGGATTTACATTAATAGCAGAGTATTGATAAATTGCTATCTTGTTAGTACCACCTCTAACTCATTAGCTGACCTGTGGTTAGACATTTAATATTAATGTGTCCCATTATTCATAATAGCCAAAAAGTGGAAACAACCCAAATGTCTATCAGTGGATGACTAGATAAACAAAATGTGGTACATCCATACAATGGAATATAATTCAGCCATAAGAAGGAATGAAGTATTGATACATGCTACAATGTGAATGAGCCTTGAAAGCAATAAGCTAAGTTAAATAATCCAGTCACAAAAGACCACATAACTATATGTTCCCTTTATGTCCAAGTCCAAAGTCAGGAAATCTATAGAGACAGAAAGTAGATTAGTCATTGCTTGGGTTGGGGGTGGTGGTGAGGGGCTGGGGAGGATGATACCTTTAAGAATTTGGGATTCCTTTTTGAGGTGATGGAAATATTAGAAAACTGTGGTGATGGTTGTACATACTGTGAATATACTAAAATCCATTGAACTGTACACTTTATATGAGTGGTATAGAATGTGAATTATATTTCAATAAAACTGCTTTAAAAGGTGAAAAAAATATTAATATATCCCAATTTCCTCTTTGATTCTGGTAAGCAGTTCTCACAATGAAAGCGCCATCCGTTATATTCACTCGTGACCATTCATTTAAAACAACTAAAAGAGAAAGAAAACCAAGGAAGTCATTTGCTTAGTCTTCTTACAGGTTGACATCATAATATATTTTGTTCAATGTGATTTATAAGTTACTAACTTGCTGATTAGGTTTTCCTCAATTTAATCTTTATCAGCAAGGACCATTCATGGCCATTTATTTTTCACTCTTTCAAATGCATATAAGGAGACCTGCTGTGCGCCAGGTGTACTGTGAAAGAACTAGGAGAATGGAGCTTTCCCCTCAGGGCTTATTTTCTTTTCTCCCTAGAAGTACTATTCTCTCCATGGTACATGGCAGGAATTTAGCACTGTCTTTGAAGAAAACCATATAAAGTAAACATAGCACATCCAGAGGTAGTACATCCATTTGATCCTCTCCCACCAAAATGAAACAATGATCAGATTTGGAATCCTGGGTTTTTCTGCTCATTTTAAAGTCTGTGACAATCAAGAAGTTCAAGAAATTAAGGTATCAGTTATACCTGTAGTGACTTGCTATTATCCTTGAGTCAGATAAAACTTAACAAGATACCATTCTACAGAAAAGTATGAGAGCTGCACGTACAAGTAATGGTGAATCAATGTGTTTCAAGGCTTCTGCATAAATGGGTATTTCCACAGCTGCAGAACTAACTACTGCAGAAGTACACGCTGTGCACAACATCTACAATTTAGTAAAGCTGGAAAGAATTTTATTTTTGTAAAAACTAAATGGGGTGTGGCTCATTTTCTTGCCAAAGGGCTATTTTATTCCAAGACACTGGTGTCTGCTGACCTTCATTTATAGGCTGAGCAATGTTCTATTTAAGCAAGTAAAATTAACTCATAGTGGGCACTTTTTTTAGGATGCAATAATTTTTGCAAAGAAATAACAATGTTTAAATTTGATTTGTTCCTAGTTTAGATTTGATTATATTGGATTATAAATGAATGTCTTTGTTCACACAAGGTTTAAAGTTAGAAATTATTTTATGTTGAGAAAAAAGGCCATATTTAAGTTCATTTTCTACATGTAGGAATATTTTTAGTTTCACGAAAGCCAATATTACTTTTGTGTTTTTCTCTTTTACTAGACTGCAGGAGTATCTTATCCATCTTTGTAGCTCTAGCACCTAATAGTCTTCATTAAAGTTTTAGTTGAATGAATGATGAAACCATTCCACATAGACTAATTAAGGCATTGTCCATGTTACTGTCCTTGGCTAACTATTACTCCATCAGTAGTTTGTACTACCTCAATATATACTTGAGAACTTTGGGCACATTTTAAAGTTTTCCTGAGTTTTACATCTATTTATAAACAGCCTATAGGCTTTCTTTTACAAAATACATATTTCAAGGTACTTGACATATCAACCTTCTCTTTGTCTTTACACAAATCTCCGGTTAGGAAAGTTCTCCCCCTCTGTTAGCACCTATATATATTCTAGTTTGCTTTTTTTCAGAGGGCCAACTAATGCTGGAACACTTTGGCTTAGGATAAGACACCAAATGTATAAGTTGGCTTCTATTTTTAAACATGTAAATCTATCAATTTGCTTTTTTTGTTACCTACACTTAATGATAGTTTGGCTATATTTGTCTTTAATTATCATAAGACAAAATATAAAATTATAATTATTCATAACCACTTGCAAAAATGATTCAACTGCAGCTTTAAACTGGAGATGCACAAACTGCTCAAAATATTTGTTGAATGTGTCAATGTCCTTCATCATTTCCTGTCCTTTGCTTTTGAAAACTTCCACTAGAGGAAATAATGGACATCACAAGTTTAAGATTAATATGTTTTGGATTCACCCATTTCTAAAGGCTACATGTCATCTTGGAAAGATATTGATTTAATTTATATCTTTCTGCTTTTCCCAGCATTTAAAATTTTCCCTTTTCTCCTACTTTTTCAAAAGTAAATTTTCTAATATTCACATTTCTACAATTTCTACTATTGTAGAAACACTGAAGAACTTGAAGCATTTTTTCCCTCCCCCCACAATCAGCCACCAACATTACCTATTACCTTTCATCCTAATCTAAGCTATATTTGTTGGTGGCAACGAGTTTATAATGGTGTTTGTAATGTATTAAAAGAGTCACGTTTCCAATTTTTCTTTGAGGGAGAGTTCTTTAGACTATGGATGGCATATCCTCGTAAAAGGATAAATTAAATGGTAAATAGGTTTCTTAGCTAAGCCAAGAAGCTTTTTCAACCTGCAACTTTATTAAAATTCTTTACATTCACAATGAAAAGCAATAGAAGCAAAATTTTCACAATGCCATTAAATAAAACATAAAAAATAAACTCTTATTTATCTTGAATGGTGATACTTAAGGAAAAAGGGTTTGAATTAGAGGAAAATGAAGAGGTGAATATAGACACCTGACAAAGATTACCTAAGGCAACATTAACTGACCTGTAAATGGGAGCATTTATTGAGCACCTACTATATACTAGTTTCTTTACAAATGTTCTCATTTAATTCTAAGGCCAATACTGTAAACAAGTGGTATTATCCCCATTTTATAGATGGCCAAATTGAGGTTTAGAGGAGTTAGGGAACTTTCCCAATGTCACAGAGATATAAATTAGCAAAGCCACTGGACCCCATTCTTTTATGCTAAAATCCATTCTGACTATGAAACACAGCATGGCCATGATCCCTTTGAGAAGAAAAAAAAATAAGGTGGTGACAACAAGTTGTCAGGTTAGACAAACCTTCCATATCGCTTCCGGGTCATCATGGAATGCCCAGACCAACATGGCCTAAGTGAGACTGGTGGGAAGGAGAAAGACATCAGGGAAGGGTCTGTGAAGCAGCATGAGATAAGTTTAGAGAGGGATGTGCAGTGTATAATATACATAAAATATTTGTTGTCTTTGATATATACAACATATTTGTTGTATATGCCAAATATTTGTTAAGTCAAGTGTTTGTAATTTAGGGAGTTAACACACACCGAAACTAGGCACAAATTAAGTGGCGGCATCAGAATTTTTACCACTGTTGGATCTCTGTTTAGTTATTTAGGCAATCTGAATGAAATATAAAACTTTGAGTTTACTGAGTGATGTCAAAGTCATTTAAGAGACCAACAGCCTGAGATTAAAAAGTCAATCAACAAACACAGTCATTTAACCAACTCCAGGATTAAAAGTTTCTTCAGGGTACTGAAGGTTTATGGTCACAAATAAGCTCTGTAACTTGAGCTGAGTTTTATAGCAACCCGAAATCTAAAGGCTACTTAAAAACAAACCTGTCTCCCCTCCCCCATTAACAGTTCCGTTTTAAAAAATAGAACTTCCTATGATTGTATACTCCACAGGATTCTACTTCATCCTGCTTTGCACCTGTTAACTAGATCAGAGGAAACCAAAATATTTCTAAGACATATAGTTTACCTAAACCAGCTCTAGTTTAGAGTCACATAAGATCCACTATATAAAGAACAGCTTTTTCTTTTTTTGAGTGTCACTGTTTGAAACTAAGGCTCTTTTTGCTTAAGCCAATGTTTATATTTCAGAGATTGTCAAGGGAATTCATCTTTAAAAGCAAAAATCTTTGGAATTTCTCTTCTAAATATTTATCTCGAAGCAATAATCGCAAAATGGTTTTCGAAACAACATAAACTTCCAGCAACCTGAAATTAGTGAAATAAATTATGAAATATCCATTATACAGAATATCATAAAATGACTTTAAACATTTTCAAAAATATTTGATTATGTGAAAGCATCTTCATACTGTAATAAGGGAAAAGAATGGGATACATAAACTGTATATACAATATGATCCCAATTTTTAAAAATATCTTTCTCTCTATACAGGAAACATAAAAAATATGAACAGGTGGTACAATTATGAGTAATTGTTATTTTCTTCCTTATAAACCCTTTATGTTTTATTTTTACAATGACCTTGTTTTTTAATCCAAAGTGATTAAAAATATCTTAAATTATGCACTACTTAAGACTTTTCCAGTAGACTACCTAAATCATACATACATATAGACTATTATAGTAATAGGATATACGCCAGGAACCATTTCCTACTATCATTTTCACCTCTGAGAAAACACTTTGCAGCCTCTAATGGTAATTCTCCCTGACCTGAAATACAAGCCAGAAAATATCAAAAAGAACAGTAAGAAATGGCAAAAATGGGACTATACAAGAAAATTACGAAATACAGAAAAAAAGCTTAAAAATTCCATTCATCTATGATGAATACACTCTAAACTTTATCAACTTTATATATAAATATAAAAATATTATTTATATATATATAAAACAGCTTAAGAGAATCAGAGTTGTATTTTCAATGAATGGGTTACAAAATTACAAAAAATTATTTGCTATTCACAATCTTTTAAACCAGAAGTGGTAGAAATAAGAACCCACTCTTCAGATCTGGTCATAAGATACCAGGTTATTTCAAAAGTCTTTAACTCAGGGCTTTCTGTTTATTTCATTTTAATTAACTACTATTACTTTACAAAAGATATTTTAACAAATGTCAAACATAATTTTAACCAACGAAATAAAAATGCATGATACTTCAAAGAACGACAGAGTTAAAGAACCATCATATAACCGGCATGGTAGTAAATATTCAAAGTTAATTCCAAGTTAATAGTTCTGAGGGTGGAGGTTGAAAATGACCCCTCAGAAGTCATCTAGCCCAACATGTTTGTTTTTCCGAAGATCTACATTAACTTCTCACCTTTTTTGTGTTAATGACAGCATACCACTTAAATATACAGATTATCTCCTCCGCTACGCACTGTTCCATACCTGCATGTTGTCCTCTTTTAGAGTACAACTGTAAGGAGAAACATATCATGTCTGGCTTTATTTCTCCTCTGCTTATAAAATTGGATGGCTGGAGAACATTTACAGACAAGTAAAAATGCGGCAAGACTTAAGTGATGAGAATTCTACCATTTCTGTTAACTCTTGTTAAAGCTTTAGTGTTCCTATGATATACGACTACAGTACTTTGAATTTATATAGCACCTGTCTGCTCAAGAGCCAAGGCTTACATAGCTCACTTATCCTTTCAGCATGCCTGTGAAATACGTAGATTGGAAACAGATGGCTTACAAATAAAGTAAAATTCAGATATGAACACAGAGAAATTCCATAATTTACTTAAGATGGCCCATCTGTCCAAACTATAGAGGACTAAAAGACCCTGGATTCCACGCTCAATGCCTTTTCCAATAAACGACCCTACCTCCTTACCATCAAACAAATTTCTAGACTGTAAGGACAAATTATGCTTTCTCATAATTTAAAATCAGTAGGTTCAGGCTGGCCCAGTGGTGTAGTGGTTAAGTTCGCAGGCTCCGCTTTGGTGGCCTGGGTTTGCAGGTTTGGATCCCAGGCACGGACTGATGCACCACTTGTGAAGCCACGCTGCGGCGGCGTCCCATACACAGTAGAGGAAGATGAGCACGGATGTTAGCCCACAGCCAATCTTCCTCGGCAAGAAGAGAAGGATCGGCAACAGATGTTAGCTCAGGACTAATCTTCCTCACCAAAAAAAAAAAAAGAGGAAGATTGGCAACAGATGTTAGCCCACGGCCACTCTTCCTCACCAAAAAAAAAGAAAAAAATCAGTAGGTTTAATGTGCCAAAAATCCTTGTTAAGGAATGATACAAATGGTACCTGTACATTTTAAAGAACTAACATTAGTCATGGTATAAGCCACTGGTGATCATCTTCCTGAAGAGTCACCAATTTGTCAACAAGGTATTTAGCTTGGTTCAATATAGGCGCATTAAAATTTGAAAAATCAACTGATAAATATAACTGAAATAAGCTAGACTCTAACTATTTGAAAAAAAATTCCCAGCAAACCAAAAACCTTGAGCCATGCCCTTATTTTATAAATGAGAAAATGCATGCTGTCTGGCATATGTATGTACCAATGTTAGTTATCAACATAATAATTTTAACTGACTTTCTCAAGGTCATGCTATAAGTCAGTGGTAGAGGCATGTCTAGAACCCAGTTCTTCTGAAGCCAAGTCCAACATACTTCCCCTTAATATTTTAATTTTCATTTAACAACAATGTTTTTTCATCCCTAAAACAGTTCGTACTCACTAATATTTGTCTTTCAAGTGTTAATAAGGCAAATTCAATATTATTAAACACGTTGAATTTCTGGAAACTGCCTCACCTCCGTAACTATAGTTTGGCCCAAGTATTATCAGATCTTCTCCTAAGACTGACATTTCATGATTAGGCAGTTTTTTATATTTCTAAGCCATACTTTAACCAAAGCTCTCTCATAACTAAAAACAGCTAGTTGTGACCACTGGTATCTAAGAGCTTCCAACAGTGTAATGTATCCACAAATCTTTTGAAACCTCCAACACATTGAACATACGTTATTCGGTATATCACTCTCTAGAATAATTATACAGACTCAAAACATAATCTTGCTGTTTTCTTCTAAATTGAGTTTTATCATTTTCACAGGTCAAATTTTCCCCCCCTCTGGATTACTTTTTACCAAAAGAAAGTACAAAATGATACTAAAAACAGATACCCAAGTTGTCATGTACCGATAGATGTTCATTTTCAATTTTATACCAGCTACTTTTGGAATCTGTACTAAATAGCAAAAAACAGTTTGGCATACACATTCCACCTAGATTGTGCTACATCAAACACAGTAGCAAATTCATGAATTTATCATACAGGCTAAAAATGTCAGTAAATTTCTTGGAAAGGCAAGTAGAAATAACGCCTAACACAAACATGCAATAGTGGGCAAGTGGACTTGCTTCCTTTTCTTTGTCAGTTTCACCAAAAAGAATCACTTTAGTGCTCAAGCACCATGGCCAAGCAACCCCCTTCTTTTCAGTAAGAGTCACGTTGTTTGCATAGGAGCAAAATTTCATTTGGTTTCTGACAGTGCGCTGGATACTGACATTCTGCTAGTATAGCCATGGTCAAGTGTAATGTGCATGGAACCATTTGTAGAAGAAACTTAATCTCAACCAAAATATTACTCGCTAGTTATAATTAATCCTACTCAAAATGCCATAAACCGAGACAATTTTAGCAGTGGAATCTAAGGCATCAGACTAGAGACCTTGGACTTCCATGTTGACTGTATTAAGTCAAGGTAGAGCATAATTGTTTGGTTCCCCACCCCACGTAAAGAAAAAGGTTGAAAACTTTCTACATCTAACAGCAGAAATTAAGAATCAGACTCACAACTCCCTAATTTTAATAAAACCTGGGTTCATTAGATCATACCACTAAAAAATGAAGTCAGTGGTTTTAAATGAGTGGACATCTCAAGACAGTGAAATGCTGTGGACCAAGAGCCTAGTGATGATCCTATTTTGATATCAGTAGTATTTTAAAAAGAGCTTGTCTCCCTACTGCCTCAACCTAGTTGGATAGCTGTACTCTCCCTTTTTTGAGGTTAAATATTTATTAGTTCAGTCTAAAATTATATTATCACCTCACTTCCACTAGGGGGGTCTATCTACCAGTGTAGTTAACTCCAATAACTCAGGTTCAGATTAAATCCACTTGCAACTGTGCTGCAAGGCTAGCCTTGGGGTCAGAACTATGCCCTTTAAAGTAGTTCTCATTTTTAGGCTCAGAAACCCACGCACAGCGAGGAAATCGAGTGCTCCAGTCATTCAGAAGTTGCTGTGGTAGACAAAAGGGTTTTTGGCTGAGGCATATAAAGCTAAAATCTCTTAAATGTTCCCAGTTTCATTTTTAGCTGCCCTAGTTGTTTTCAAGGCTGAATTATGTATCAGCTGGATCCATGTTTGTAAATAAGGAAAGCTTTTAAACTCCTGACCTTAAGAGATTTCTCTGCCCATTGCTATACTCTGCAATGTATAATCCAAATAGCAAAACTGCCACGTTTTTCCAACAGTAACCTTAACTTGGGCCACATGGGTGGGTACTGGTCAATATGGGAGTTGTTTTACTGTCCTCTCATTATTCTACTTAAATACTGACAGGCAAAAACCCAATCAGCTGGATTTATCAAATATAGTGTCCACTGTCTTTGTGCCTGATTTCTGATCCAATTAATTCCCAACCACAATAACTGATGGTTAATTTTAGTCAAGAGATTATCCACCCCCTTCAAGCAGATGCCCAGTATAGAGACTAGTTCAATTAGAATATAGGGCAGACACAGGAATATGGACAAAGCGTTATTTTTTTAACACTACCTTATGGGATATGGTTTCAAATCTATCATTTAGGGATAAAATAGGGCATGAGTAAAAGGGCGATTTTCCTAGAAAATAATTAGTAAGATATTTTTAAAATTTAGAAAAGCCATAACTAGACTGAAGGGCCACAAGGGAGAGATATGTCCCAGCACAAACATATTTCAAGACCTTATTTTAAAAACAGCTCCTGGTTTTTTTTGGATAAAATCTGAGCAACAAATTCTCTTGCTGTTCCTCTCATCCAAATCCAAGTAGAATTCCCTCGAGTAGAGGCTAGTTCACACCCCCCTCCCCATTTTTGTCGCGGTAATTTTTGGAAAATGGGCTTCAGCCATTACATTCCATTTTTAAAGTCAAAATAAGTCATGTGACCATTACCCTAGGGGCATCAGATACTCGGGACACGTGATGCCAATTGGCATGTGTGGGACTTCGGCCACTTGGTTGGAATTCACTGTAAATTGCCATCTCCAGGATCAAGTTTAGGCTCCCAAATACATTGTGACGTCCAGTAAAGTAGAAGTGCTTTTTAATTTTAGTAGTTTTTAATTTTACCTACGTTTTTTACCTACTGTGCGGCCAGCCAGGCTCTCTTCCCCACCCCCCACCCCTCGTAACAGGCCGGGCACCCCCAGCATCCCGTCTGTCTGATCTTAAATGACGAGGCTCTCCGATCCAGTTAGTTCTAAACTCAACCTTCTGCACCACCAGGGATGTTGTGCAGGTCAAGTGAGGAGCAAGAAGCATTGCGTACGGCAAGTGTCAGATAGCATTAACCCCACTCCACCTCCCAGGCTGGGATCATCTCCTGCCCTGGAGCCGAGCCGTCGGAGCCGCCAGCACACTAGAGCAGTAGCAGCAGCGGCGGCGGCGGCAACTTTGGGACTGGCGAGAAGCCAGGACTGGGGTGGTCGGCGTCCCCCGGCCTCTCATTAGAGCGCTTAAGTACTGAGGGTGGAGAAAAGTAAACACCGGCAAGTGCAGCTGTGTGGGGGGAGGGTGGGTATTATCCCCCCTCCCACTGCCCCTTCGGCTCTGCCTCCCAGCGAGCCCCGAGAGGTCCCGGGCTGCCGCTGCCCGGACCGCGCGCTCGGGGCTGCAGAGCCAGAGGAGCTGAGAAGGGAGCAGACGGGCGGCGCGCGGTCTGGAGAGAGGAGAACGGAAAGGTACTGGCCAAATGGCCCGGGAGATGTTCTGCTACTGAAAGGAAAAAAGTGCTTACTCATAGGGAGACGCGGTGCGATCGCGACGCTCTTGCTAATGTCTAGGGAGGCAGGCGGAAAGCAGGCAACCGGAGCCTCGTTCCTTTCCTGGGCCACCGCACCCCCTCAGAGCCCCGGGGCCCGGGTGAGCCCGCGAGGTCACCCGAGGCGGGCGAGCGGGGACTGGAGGCGTCCCAGGCTGCCGGCTCCGGGATTTCCTGAGTCCGGAGCGGGAGTTGGGGCGGGGGGGGGGCAGTAGCTGGAGTAGGACGACAGAGGGAAGTTAGGCTCTCGCTTTCCACTTTGGGGCCGCCGCCACGGAAGGGGAGAAGGGCAAAGGTTGGCGTCAAGGACTCCAGCCCAAGGTTGGCAACAAGTTAAGAGCAACTCGTGCGAAATCACCATCTCTATAGTTAAGACAGAAAACGTGTTTGCGGCGGGTAGTGGTCGTGGGGAACACTCTGTCACCCTCACCCATCCTTGATGCGAATGGTCGCTTTGGCGCCCAAGGGCTAGAACTGAAATTTCTCCAGCCTCCCTCTCTGCCCCCCGCCCCCCGTGGGAGGCACGTTCTTGCTGAGGTTCCCGGAGATGCTCTCCCCTGGACCCACTCCTGCCCACGCCCAGGGAACCCCGCTCCCCTTGTGCCCTCCCGTGCCTACAAAGCACTTACATAAAGTCGCAGAGTACCGGATCTGGCCCGACAGCCTCCGATCGACGCGCTCAGACAACTTCTGCCTCTCGGAATCTTTGCGGCTGTGGTTCTAAAGCCAGCGCTCCCTCCCCTCCTGCCAGCCCCCTCCGCCCCTCGGCCGCGGCCATTGGCTCGGGTGGTGCTAGCAGTCGGCCTGGGAACCAGGAAGGGGATTGGGCCACGAGTCTGTCACATCAACTGGGTGGGGAGCTGGGAGAATAATCACCGGGATGGGCGCCCAGGAGGGATGGGGACTGTAACTGCGGCGGGGAGCGAAGACTGGTCCCCTGCGCCTGCTTCTCCTCTGTGGCTAAGAACAGATAAGATGTCCACAGTGCCTGGCTCGGAGTACATATTCAAAAAAAATCTTGTGGAATAAATGAAAAGATGGGAATGTCGGGAACGAGAGTTTGAACGTTACCAATCCCCTATTTAAGTCTGTGTAGCATACGGTTTCTCCCCGGAATCGTGAAGAGAATCTCGGCATGGGAAGGGACATTACTAGTAGTTTCGTTTGCTACTAATCAGCCCAGGTGTGGAACAACGCGGGGGGACAACCTCAGCAATCCTCCCTTTCCTTACGAGATCTAGGGAGCAGAATATGGACAGGACTGGGCTCTCATGTCTTTGGCTTCGTGCCAAGTAAATTGTTGACCAAAATCACCTGTCTGGTGTGTTTCTCCATGCGGAAAGGGATGAGAGGTGCGAAGGGATGGTGGAAGTAACGTGGTTCCACTCGTTTGACTGGAAATGGATGTCAATTCTCAGCAGTCTCCTTTCACCAGAGAAAACTTGTAGACGTGCTCCTGCTTCCCCAAGTACCTTTTCTTTGCCCACGAGATTGCCTCCACGTCATAGCTGACCTCTTTCATTAATACCCGCGAAGGTTTCCCCTCCTTATCTGCATTCCAATCCTTTGGCTCACTCCAGGTCCAAAATCAGCTCCGAGGGCCAGAGCTTGAGGGATTCTCTAGGGTCAGGTCAAGAGATTGGCTTGTGGGACAGCTGTAGAAGAGAAAGTCTAAGTTCTTTCCTGTTCCAGCCGTAAGCATTTTGTTCAGGAAATGTGTGCCTGGAAACTTTTTAAGAATTTAAAATTGGTTCAATTACATCCCATTTTACATGCACTAGGAAAAATGCTAAATTAAGAGTGGCCTGAAAAATTGAATGCTGTTGTAAAGGAACCCTCACTTCATCTGCTATTATGAATTTCCTTAGAGAAATTAACCTGTAGTGAGTGCCAGGTCTTCTTAAATGGGAAGGAATGGGGAGTTCATATACTGCCTACAGGCTTGACAAGCAGAGAAGGACTTGGCACTGGAAAAAAGCCTTGTTAAATATTAATTAATGATTAACCAACTGGAAGAACTTATGAAAGGCACAGGAAGGTGAAAAAGAAATGAGAGGGCAATCATGCTTTTAGAAACATTAAATTTCTGTTATGAGAGATTTTGTACTGGATCAGGACGGAAATACTGAATTCAAAATGTTGGTGTTGGGTTGACCATGCAGTGCATTGCCACACACATTTACAGTAGGCTCCAAAATGAGATTTTTGGCTTTCAATAATTGGCCCAAGGTTTGGTATGATTTCTGGAATTCTTTACACAAAGTTTCTAGATATACTAAATATGGTACTTCAATTTTCTACCTTTTATGGTGTCTGTAAGTCACCATTGAAAGCTTCTACCTCCTTTTAAACTTAAATTACAGATTTAGCAGTAGCGTGAAGGGACTCTGCAGGCTAATTTTTCAAGTATGGATGTATTTGTCTCAATTACTTAACTTCGTATTCTATTTTGGTTTATTTTTCAAGTTTTAGAATTTAGAATAAGTCAAAATATTAAGAATCCTATGCATATCTATTTATGCTTTCCTGTTTCTTAGTCAAAAAAGCTCACATAGAAGCTTTACTTTAATAAAAGTCTTCGTTCACCACTAACACTGAAGATGTCAGAATTCAGCAAGAGTTTGTTGTCAAGAAATGTCACTTTAATGGAAGTGCAGTGGTCAATAGCTTCAAAGCAGCCAGGGTGCCCAGGTGGTGGCACCGCCTCTCATTGCCTCAGTAATTTCCAACAGATAAATCATGCCTTAAACATGGATGCACCTATTTGGATACTAGTTGAGATTCCTTTTTAACAAGCTCAACAATATAACCCAGGTAGAACTCCATTTTAGTGAATACTATTAAGATAGGCATTTTGATGTAACTAAGCTACCTTTGTGTTGCCCAAAATCTAAAAGGCCTTTTCAAAGGTTGGCATTTTCTCTAAGAAAGGAGCTTCAGACTCAGAGCTCTGTTCAAACTGCATTTCTTTCTGATCTTTCACACCATCAGTTTAACTCGTATAGGATCATTCACAAAGTCACCCAAAGTTGGTAGTTTTCCTATCTATATAAAAAAGGCTTGCACAGAAGATCTTCAGGGTCCCTTCCAGTTGCTTACAGTCAGGTTATAGACTCTAATGCATCTTAACAGCACCTTGCATAGCACCTGGCACATAGGAGTTCAGTTAATGTTTGTTGAACTAATGATTATTTTGTGGTTCTATTCTTGTAAAAATAAAAAAAAATTTATATATATACACACACACATAGGTCTCTCACAGATCCTGTGAGTCAATAGCCTAAAAATTTTTGCCCTTTCCTTCCATCTCCAATTTTCAATCTCATGCATCTTTGTAATAAAAACTTAAAATCAGTATCACAAAATTTTGAAAGTCATTTCTTCTTTCTGTACTCCTCTGATGTCATAGAAGGCTCCAGTTTCTGCCGTAGGTTTTATCTCTGTCCAACCTACCTTTCCTTCCTGCTTTCCACTAGTGCATCCCTTTCTTTGCTCTTTTTCCTGTAGCTCTGCCCAACACTCTCCCCAGACCAGTTCACAATTTATTATGTGCACATAGTCTGAGTTTTTTCCTGAAATTTTCGTAAATTATCTGTTTCCTTTTTATCCATTTTTTAAAACCTCCTTTTTATAGTCTACTAAAAGGTGGTTTTGCTACGCAACTATTATATAGAAGTAAGAAATAATCTTGATCAATTCAATACTAAATTTCTTCTAATTCACCTAATTGTTTTCTCAGTGTGTAAATGTATAACTGTGTACCAATCTATTTTAATTAATTGCTCCTTAATTTATCAGTTAATTTCCAGGAATCAATCTATTTTTCTTTCATCTTATGGTTTATATTCTATTCCATGTTATGATATTTTAGGTTCTTAGATTGGTCCTCAATTCTCTTTATTCAACATGTTATATCTTGTTAAAAATACAGCTTAATATCTACAGCAAATAGTGACATGAACTTTTTTAAAAAATTAAGTGTGATTTTAAAGGTTTCTTTTATCCTTAAAATATTAAGCATGGAGGAAAACTTGGTAGACCTGGAAAATTCTTAAGATTTTTTGATCCAGAATATAAAAATTTGAAGTTATTTCCATTGTTTACTAAGTGAGAGGTGTTTTTATGTTTTCAACTCAAAATGTACACATGTATTTAACACATGAATGATAATTCCTTGAATAGGCACTTTCAAATATTTTTCAAGTCTCAGAGGTTACTATCATCTGAATGTCTGCTAAAGCATGCCAATTATCTTACAAGCATGTTTCCATAAAGAAATTATTGTGACACGTCCAAGGGTATTTTCAGATTTTCACTTGATAAAAAAAAAAGACAAAATAATCAAATGAAATGTCTTTACTAGGATTAGGACATATTTAATCAACATTAACCTTTTATTATGTAGATCCAATGAAGGTCACTACCATCACTGGAAATGCTCAAAATTAAAATGTTTCCCCTGGGTTTGCTGTCCCTTACATACACAGTTAGTTGACAACATTCTTTTAAGTGCCTATTATGTTCTCAGCATTGAATTAAGTATTATAAGCAACATAGAAAAAGTATGGTCTCAATGCACATGGAATTAATAGTCTGATAATAATTCTATAGCAAAACCGACATACATGAAATAATGAGAAAACAATTCAAGATAGAATGTATAAGGGATGCTGTAGGAATTCTGAAAACAATGAGAATGACTGGGCTGAAGCAGTCAGAGAAGGCATCTTTTGTGCAATAGGACTTGAGCTAGGCTTTAAAAGATGCAAAAGACTTGAGAAAGCTAAGTGGAAATGAAAGGCATCCCATTCCTGGAAAGAAAGCAAAGGGACAGTTTAGGATAAGTTTCTGGGATTGCGCTTCCTTTCCAGGCATCTACTTCATGATCAGCAAAACAAAAGCTTTGAATTTGCCTATCATAAAGGTCCAGTGATAACATGAATCAGAAAGAAGGTTGCCTGAGATTTCATCTATTTAATCCATTTAAAAGATAAAATATTTGTTATATTTACTTCAAAGATTGAAAAGACTTCCGAATCTTGTTTTATAATGATTAAACTGCAAGTTACAGAAGGTCTTGCTTTTGGTTACAGCAATTCTGATGGTTACTTTAGATAGAGCCATATTAATTCCCCCCCATGAGGTTTACATAAGTAATTGGCACATGTCACATTTTAAAATTTTATTTTATTGAGGTCATTTTGGCTTATAACATTGTGTAAATTTCAGGTGTACATTATTATATTTCAGTTTCCGTATAGACTGCATTGTGTTCACCACCAATGGTCTAGTTTTTATCCATCAACATACACATGTGCCCCTTTACCCCTTTTGCCCTCCCCCCATCCCCTTCTCCTCTGGCAACCATCAATTTGTTCTCCTTATCTATGTGTTTGTTTATCTTCCACATATAAATGAAATTATATGGTATTTGTCTTTCTTTGTCTGACATTTTGCTTAGCATAAAACCCTCAGGGTCCATCCGTGTTGTTGCAAATGGGATGATTTTGTCTTTTCTATAGCTGAGTAGTATTCTATTGCATGTACATACCACATCTTCTTTATCCATTCATCCACTGATGGGCACTTGGGTTGCTTCCACATCTTGGCTGTTGTGAATAATGCTGCAATGAACATATGGGTGCATAAATCTTTTTGAATTGGTGATTTCATGTTCTTTGGATAAATACCCAGTAGTGGAATAGCTGGATCATATGGTATTTCTATTTTTGTTTTATTTTTTTTGAGATCCTTACTTTAATTTATTTTTGATATAAAATATTCCAAAAGTACAGAGACCAACTAAGAAAACACCCACATGCCCCATCCGCATTAACATTTTGCTCTTCTTTGGATAAATACCCAGTAGTGGAATAGCTGGATCATATGGTATTTCTATTTTTAGTTGTTTGAGGAATCTCCATACTGTTTTCCATAGTGGCTGCACCAGTTTGCACTCCCACCAGCAGTGTATGAGTGTTCCCTTTTTTCCACATCCTCTCCAACACTTATTTCTTGTCTTGTTAATTATAGCTATTTTGATAGGTGTGATATCTCATTGTAGTTTTGATTTGCATTTCCCTAATAATTAGTGACGTTGAACATCTTTTCATGTGCCTGTTGGACATCTGTATATCTTCTTTAGAAAAATGTGTCATATCCTTTGCCCATTTTTTGATTGGGTTGTTTGTTTCTTTGTTGTTGAGTTGTATGAGTTCTTTATATATTTTGAAAATTAACCTCTTGTCTGATATATGATTTGCAAATATTTTCTCCCACTTGGTGGGTTGTCTTTTTGTTTTGTTCATGGTTTCCTTAGCTTTGCAGAAGCTTTTTAGTCTGATGTAGTCCCATTTGTTTATTTTTTCTTTCGTTTCACTTGTCTGAGTAGACATGGTATTTGAAAATATGCTGCTAAGACTAATGTCAAAGAATGTATTGCCTATATTCTCTTCTAAGAGTTTTATGGTTTCAGGTCTTACAGTCAAGTGTTTAATCCATTTTGAGTTAATTTTTGTGTGTGGTGCAAGATAATAGTCTACTTTCATTCTTTTGCATGTGGCTGCCCAGTTTTGCCAACACCTCTTATTGAAGAGACTTTCCTTTCTCCATTGTATGTTCTTGGCTCCTTTGTCGAAGATTAGCTGTCCACAGATGTGTGGTTTTATTTCTGGGCTTTCAATTCTGTTTCATTGATCTGTGTGTCTGTTTTTCTGCCACTGCCATGCTGTTTTGATTACTATAGCTTTGTAGTACAATTTGAATTCAGGGAGTGTATCTCCTACTTTGTTCTTTTTTCTCAGGATTGGTTTGGCTTTTCGGGGTCTTTTGTTGTTCCATACAAATTTTAGGATTCTTTGTTCTATTTCCGTGAAGAATGTCACTGGGATTCTGATTGGGATTGCATTGAATCTGTAGCTTGCTTTAGGTATTATGGACATTTTAACTATATTTATTCTTCCAATCCATGTGCATGGAAAATCTTTCCATTTCTTTATGTCTTTGATTTCTTTCAATAACGTCTTACAGTTTTCATTGTATAGGTCTTTCACCTCCTTGGTTAAACTTATTCCTAGGCATTTTATTCTTTTTGTTGCAATCGTAAATGGGATTGTATTCTTGACTTCTCTTTCTGGTAGTTCGTCATTAGTGTATAGAAATGCAACTGATTTTTGTATGTTGATTTTGTATCCTGCAACTTTGTTGTATTCATTGATTGAACATGCCTGTAAATTATAGGGCAAGGTATGTGAGTGCATTAGCTTACATACACATCTTGACTTCATCATTTTGTGTGTCTGAGTTATGAAAGCATTCTTTTGGATGAAATATTCAACCCAAACCTTCATCAGAATGTAATTTCAAATATTGGAGGTTTCCTATGAGAAGGATCCGTTAAAGATATACTAGATAAACCAATGTTACCTCATTAAAAAAAGACATACTAGAGACCCTTCAGAATAAATTGTAGAGCATATTTCAAAATTCATAAGAATTATCCATAATTTTCCACACCACTAATCAGGCTCCTAAAGAAATAGTCTATCTAGCATATTATGTTTGATTGCTTGATTCCCGAATATGTTAGGCCAGATTTTGGTGAATTTAGGAGTGTCTTTCTGTGTGTGTGAGTGTGTGAGTGCATTTGTGTGTGTGTGTGAGAGAGAGAATATAATAGGATTTTAAAATGCTATAAATATTTGAGTTTGTGTCTACTAAATATGCAAAATGTGATTTTGTGTTACAACATGGGTGAACTTTGAAAACATGCTAAGTGAAAGAAGCCAGTTGTAAAAGACTGCATATTGTATTATTCCATTTATATGAAATGTACAAAAATAAAAAATCTGTGGAGACAGAAAGTAGATTAGTTGTTGCTCAGGGCTTGGGGGGCAGGGGGTGGGTGGATATGGAGGAAAATGGGGAGTTACTGCTAACGGGTTCCTTTTTAGTGTCTTGAAAATGTTCTAAAATAGATTGTGGTGATGATTGCACAACTGTGTAAAAACACTAAAAACCATTGAATTGTACCATTTAAGCGGGTGAATTGTATGGTATTGTCAACTTAAAAGGCAAATTGGCCAGTTGTTTTACCCGCAAAATGAGTTTATTCTGGAACAACCAAAAGAATTGCAACTCAGTAAGTGCGTGCTGTGGCAGACCATGGGCAAATCCAGAGAGACAAAAGAAGGGGCTTGCTTTTATAGAGGAAAGCGGGGGGGGGGGGGGTGGATTGGAAGGGGCTGTTCTAAAAGAAAGTTCATTGGAGGAAAGTAAGAGTTCAGGGTGGCAACGGCTTCTCATTGGCTGGGCTGTTGCAGGGCTGAGAGAGAACTCTTCCTCCCTTCTGCTGTGTAGTAAAGTAGTAAACACCTTCCTGTTGGATATGCAAGCCTACAGTCTCTTCCTTTTTGGAGTAATTGACCATGTATGCTAGGGCTTGAGACCTCCCCCTACAGGCCTTCCTGACTCTAATTTAATTGAGGTTTCTTTTATTAATTCTATAGTATTGTGAATTATATCTCAATAAAGATAGTATTAAAAAAAGAGATTGAGGGGCTGGCCCGGTGGCGCAGTGGTTTAGTTCGTGCTTTGGCAGCCCAGGGTTCATGGGCACCCGCCGATGCACTGCTTGTCAGCCATGCTGTGGCAGCATCCCGTATAAAGTAGAGGAAGATGGGCATGGATGTTAGCCCAGGGCCAGTCTTCCTCAGCAAAAAAAAAAGAGGAAGGATTGGCAACGGATATTAGCTCAGGGCTGGTCTTCCTCACACACACACAAAAAAGAGATTGACACAATTAGGCTGCTTAAGCACAGGAAAACCATAATAATGAGGATATACAAGTGATGGCAGAAAACAAGTATAGAAAGGATCTGTGTGGCAAGAGACAAACTGAACTCAGATATCAAAAGGGCCTTGGAAGATAAAGTAATCTACCTCTTGGTCAGCATGATCCCATATTTGCCACTATCATTGAAAGGACAAAGCACTTCAATTTATTGCAAAAGAGATTTAAACATTACAAAAACCATTTTAAACAAATCAAATAAGCCAGAAACAGAAAGACAGCAAAAGATGATATTGTTCTTCTTTGATACTTTTAAAAAAGTTTAAGTAATCATGTTACTATATTGGTTTAAAGATTTAAATCACGCCAAGGTTTTAATAACTACTTGCAGTTAGAAATAATTGGACATTTGGTCTAAATAACAAAAAGGTTACTTAGAAAGTGTCGGAGAAGAGTTGAGGACAAGAAGTTTCATTTTGAATCAACAAACATCTCTTTGATAATTCAGAACCAAGAATGCTTTCACTGGTTTGTTTCTTTATCAGTGCTATAGGGTCACCTGAACAAGGGGGTCAATAAAATGTAAAGCTGTCCATTCAGAGAGGCATTCCCTTTCACACATTGGGCAACATTATGGTAAATTGTATCCCATTTAGTGGATGGAATGGAGTAGGCCTATAACTAACTATGCTTAACTAAGCTTTTTAAAAATTTTTAAATATTTGGGAGTCCGCTAGAAAGGACATCACGTGGAATGAGATCAGACTCCTAAGGAATATTCTAAGAGTCAATAAACATTGCCTATAAAAGGCCGGATAGTAAATATTTTGGCATATAGGCCATACAGTCTCTGTTGCAACTACTCAACTCTGCTGTTGTAATATGGTAGCAGCCATAGACAGACGGTATGTAAACAAATGGGCATGGTGGTATGCCAATAAAACTTTATTTATGAGAACAGTGGCAACAGTTGGGCCTGCCGGCTGTAGTTTACCAAGCAACCCCAGTCTAGGTTCCTGTGCTTGCTCCAATATGGACCTGGCACCTGGATGGAGTTGTGTTCTTAAAGAGGTATTGAAGTAAAAGTTGGTTCACGACTGAAGATGTGAAACAGATTAAGATAGAATTTAGCCCCCCTTCCCTATTACAATCTTAGGTCTTCACAATCTTTAATACCAAGCAAGTGATGAATGGCTATATTCTATTCTCATTTCTTTTTCATCTTTCAAATTGAATGTAATCACAATGGCAAAATTCCACTGAGGGAAAAAAATGACAACAACTACAACTACCTCTCATTGAACTCCTTCTATGTGGTAGGATTTATACTAGGAACTTTATATATATTATCTCATTTAATGCTAATACCTGTTTCATGAACAGAAGCATTATTATCCCCATTTTCAGATGAGAAAACTAAGGCTTACAGAATAAGTAACTTTTGCTCAAGACCATTTGGCTTGTAATGCAGGAGCTGGGGGGTGCAGGAATGGGGAGGAGAGTATTCCATCTCATGTCTGACTCTACAGCCTGGGATTGAACCACAGGATCTTACAGGAAATGTTCACTATGCTTTATCCCAAGAAATAAAGCACAGGAACACTGCTGATGATTTCACCTCTCTTCTCACTTCCATGGAAAATTGGTTAGCCCATTAGTGGTAAATCTCATAGATAAGCAGCCATGTTTACTACACTCATGCCTAATCCAATGTTAGCTGTGTACATGTTTATTTTTGTAATTCTACACGTGGTGTTTTCATTCCATCAAATGGCACTGTCAACTTTGAAGAGTAAGTCAGCGGATCCATGTAATAGCAATTTATGCCAACGGTAACAGGAAGAATATAATTCTATCTTCCTTTTTAGTAATATTTTTAGGTGATGTCCAGGATTAATAACATACATGTTTTGGTACTATGAAGACTGGAAGCAAAGGGTGTTTTATTTTCAGTCTATATTGTACGGGATATTAAAATATAGGATAATTTCAGTGAAAAGTTTATCAAACCAGTTTTGTTTGTTACAAATACAAAACAATGGATTTCCCTCTAGGCAGGATATCGACAGAGGCATAATTTATCAAATTTTCCAGAAAATACACCATTACAGCCCAAGTTGTCTTACCTGATGAACTCTGAATTATGGGTCACATAAATCATTGTGAGGGTGTAGTTTTAAGCAAGTTAAATATATTCCAAAATAAATGTGTTGATAACAAAAACACCCGTAGCATTTGGTTGACATTTTATTTGGTTTTATTTAACACAGGGTCTCTTGAAGCAACAAATTTAAAAAGTAAAATGATTTGATAGTTAAAATCATAGAATTTTTGTATTGGAAGGCATATTATGGACTATCCCCCTCACTTTACAGATTAGTAAAACTGAGGCCCACATGAGCAAAATGACTTGCCTTTTGGTTCTTTCAAAGTCCTTTTATAAAGTTATTTTAACAGGTGGCATTTTGAGTATTATAATTTTCTATGTAATTCAATTTTAAGTGTGGATTTGCAGATATGCTAGATGATGATGCATTCCAGTGACGTTGTCATTACTTCTGCAATGTACTAGAGTGGAGTACCTTCCAGCTGTCAGTTTCCTGGAGAAGGGAGGTCAACAGTAGGGTACAGGCTGAGATCAAATAGCAGATAGGGTGTAAGTGGATCGCCAAAGCCCTGCACCTATAGAGCAGAAAGTAGGGCCAGCACTGACCAAGATTAGGAACTCTCAACCAAAGGAAATGCAAAATGCAAGCTTGAAGGACCTAATGCAAAATGAAGGCTTGAAAAGGACGCAAGGTAAGGCCTAGGAAACCTGAATAGCAACTCAGTGGAGAGACGATTTGCTAGTTTTGAGACAGTGCCCCCCACAGATCACACAATGCAAAGATGCCTTATTCGAGCTGCTCTTTGAGTCTGCTCTCTAATTAATTACTCCAAGTCTAAGAGGCATGAAAGTCACTACATTATTCCTTGGGCAGCTGGAGTAAATGATTCACATGTGTAGGAACAGTTGGGTGTCTGCAAAGAGGTCACTTGTCAGGTCATTCTGCCACACAATGGAAAGACTTCTAGTTTTCTTCCTTAATTCTCTCTTACCTTATTGTTGAGTATACAAAATTCTTTCTCTTCTGGGAAAGGAGAATGAAGCCCTTTTCTCTTCAGCAAATCTGAGAAATAGATTGTAGCCTTATTTATCTTCTCTAATTTCTTTTTTACCTTGGTTGAAGCAGGTACTGCTCATTAGAATGGCATAATCATTCAGGATCAGTGTAGGTTACAACTTTAACTGAGCAGAAAACCCACTAAGGGAGAGAGGCATAGGTAACAGATTGTAAAGGATTGGCAGTACTTCCTTTAAACCCAAATATGAATATCAGCCTCTCCTACCTCCCAGCAACATATGATTATGTGTTGAATCTCCCCAGATACACAGAACAGATATGCAAGACTAGAACCAGTTGCTGTCTAGGATTCTTTCCTCTATAAAATTTGTCTTGGAATGTTTAAAATAGTAGTATATATCATTCTTTTTACTAGAAATGATTCAGAACATAAAGGTCTTTCCTATGCCTTCTTTTCCATTTTGAATTAAATATGAGTTTTTCAAAAATGAATCAATACTTCCATTAATATTTATATCAACTCAATTTTTTTGTGGAGGAAAGAAAATCCTCTGAAGGTTTGGGACAGCTCAGCCTCCAAAGTGCAGGTCAGAAAATTGGGCTAATTGAATGCTTATCAGTAGTAGTATAGTTTTCGCCAAATGTCTCATAGCGTTTTATAAATAATTAGAAGTACAAATTCAGTTTCTAAAAGGGAAATTGATACATAATTCATAAAAATGTGTATGATGTCCGTGAAAGCATAAAGTATAATATAAATTCAAAATGCATAACCATTAGTAGGTTTTTCAATTATTTAAAATTATATAAAATGAAAGTGCTATGCTCAGAGCAAATTTCCATGTTTTCAGTTATTCCTATTAAAAGCCATTAAATTAATTATAATGCTTTGGTGCTCCATGGAAGCTAAATATTTGCTTGAACATTAACATCTACAAACTGAAAGCCAACATCTTAAATCTCAGTACAGGTTACAATTTTTTTCCATGATCACTGAGATAGGTCATGGATAGATATTTCAATTACTTCCCTGAAAGCTTAATAGAAATCCTGTGAAATGACTGTTGGTTTGCACTACTCAACAACTCAATCTTTATTGCAAAACACTTTCTTTTGTAACACTGTTTAACACATTTATAGATCATTTAATGAAATTTAATTTGATAAGAAATGAGTTTTCAAGGTATATGCTGATTTTGGCAATGTTTTTTGGAATATGAAAACATGAAATTGCATAAACACACTACAGTTATGATGCAACATGAAGGTGGTTGTTTTTAATTTGGTACTTTTCTCCATATTTGCTTCAGACGGCTGTTCCTTTATCATTGGTTGGGTTCTGGCATATTGTCTGGAAAGCTGGGTGATAAATATTCATGATGTTTTAAAGTAATTGCAAGTAAAAAATGGTAGCATTGAGAATCAATTTCAATTCCTTCTTGGTTTCTCTTCCTCCTCAACGTTGTGGGGTCATAAGTTTCTAAAAATTTTAAAAAAGTTATTATTTTACCTGTTCCAGGATCTACTCAGAAAGGCATAAAAGAGGAATTATTTCTCCTTTTCTAAAATCAAATGCAAATGATCAGATATGTAAACCTCAACATGCAAATGAATGAAACATTCCACAGATTTCCTGCTGACACTTCCCACCTCCTCCCCACATTCCCTTATATTTTAGCCAAACCAGATATTTCATCATTTCCTAAATATGCCTGTATACCTATATAATCCAGTTTTGGGGGTGGAATGGAAAACATGTGTGTTTCGGAGACAGTCAGAACTTGGTTTTAATCCGTCTCTTACTGTCTGTGTGGTTTTGGGAAAGTCACTTAGTCTCTGTATGCCTTGGTATCCTCATATGAAAACTCAGAGAATTAGAACTTTGGCATAGTGCT
The DNA here is from genome assembly GCA_031878705.1 of Tapirus indicus. Classification (NCBI taxonomy): domain Eukaryota; kingdom Metazoa; phylum Chordata; class Mammalia; order Perissodactyla; family Tapiridae; genus Tapirus; species Tapirus indicus. Next base: position 96,873,945 of record CM062942.1, on the reverse strand, counting down.
AGGTGTATAGCATGTGCTCAATTGTTATTGCTGAAGGGTCACATATAACATATATAATAGTATCAGTAAATAGTACCTCTTATCATTTATCCTCTGTCCGTCTGTGAGGTCTGCTTTCATGTTCCTTTTTAACCTAACAAATCTCTAACCATGCTTGAAGTCCCACATCAAATGACATGTCTTTGGAGATGACTTCTCCAGCCCCTTCAGGCAGAGCTAAGGAGTCTATCTCTGCATTCTCATAACATCTTATACCTAGCTCTCAGGGCATTGTGTTGTCATTGTTGATTTGTCTATTTCCTCAACTAGATATAAGAAACTCCTTAAGGGCAATGATTCCACCTTATTGGGCTTTGTGTCCCTATTTTCTAACTAAGTCCCAGGTATGTAATAGAGCAAATAAATGTTTGATAAAAGATGAAGAAGAGACTGAGCTGTCTGCCAGAGCTTTTACTAGAATGTAGGATTTGACTATACTTTTAAATTCACATATCTATCTTCCCCATTAGACCATGAAATCTAAGGGAAGGCCCCTTTCCTTGTGTTTGCAGTGCCGACACAGTGCCTGGCTCAATAAATGTCTGTTAAATTAATGTAGGCAAAATCTGTCTTTAGGGCTCTTTCACCCATTCTTTTCCTTTATTTGAGTAACTCTCCTCCACTTCACAGGATCCTTATAATATCTGCCTTTCCATGTGTGTTCTTAGTCTCTGCATTCTTTTGCTAAATACCAAAGGATAGGTTTGAATTAGATAAATTCAGCTCTGCTAATGTGTTATTAGCTAACTCCTTGCTATCCCTCCCAATCTATGTCTCAGTCCAGCTATAATGTAAATGCCCTGGCAAGTGATGGTATATCAGGCCTCATGACAGCCTGTTTGAGGGAGGTGGTGGAGGGGAGACTTGAATGCATAATCCCTGAAATATCTTTCAAATTACATTGTATACAGTGGCTACCCAGTGTGTTAGTTGGCATGTCTAGCCCTGGGCAGGGGTGTGATAAGTTAGATACGGTGCATCAACCTGTTAAATCCCTCAGTTTTGAGCCTGTCCTTTTAAATATGGAGAATTAAAATCACCAAGTCTAATTCCCTGCTTTGAGTTTGGGAATGCTCAAGTAAAGACTTCCTATGGATAAAGAAGATGTGGTATATATATACAATGGAATACTACTCAGCCATAAAAAAGACAAAATTGTCTCATTCGCATCAACATGGATGGACCTGGAGGGTATTATGTTAAGCGAAATAAGACAGACAGAGAAAGACAAACACCATATGATTTCACTCATATGTGGAAGATAAACTAACAGACGGACAGAGAGAACTGGTTGGTGGCTACCAGGGGCAAAGGGGATGGGGAGTGGGTACAAGGGGTGAAGGGATGCATCCATATGGTGACTGACAAACAATAATGTACAACTAAAACATCATAATGTTATAAACTATTAAGACATCAATATTAAAAAAAAGGAAAAAAAGACCTCCTGTGGAGCTGGGAGAAAAATCTTGGCTCTACCTCCCTTCCAGATTACTTGAAGTGACCCTCGCTTTGTTTTCATTTGCCCTGCAACCAAGAAGGGACTGTTTTCCATGCTGATTTTAATACGAAGAAATTGGGTTCTAGGTGGGTGCTAGCAAGTAGTGTACTAGAATTATCTCTGTGCCATCAGTCTACCAAGCATGATCAATACAAAATTAATATGGATGTCTAAGAGTCTTTGGTATTTTCTCATGTAAAGTTGGTTTTGTCGGGGTGGGTCAAGCATCTCACATGTCTTCCTTTTCAGTCTTTTTAATTATCAAAATTAACCCCTACCCAACCATCCAACCATCATGGAAGGAATAGAACATTTCTTTAATGATTACAATTTAAAATTCTTGAAGGAAAGCCTTTTCTGTTAAAAAAAACCCTCATAAATATTAATGGTCTCATGTTGAGCAATTGGTGTACTGGATTGTACAAGGAGAAACATTTTGGTCCAAGAGTTCTAAATTAGAATATAGTTAGACTGAGGATTGTTAGTAAAAATTTCCTTTTGCTTTATCCTGATACTTGTTTTATCTCCCTTCAGACATCTGTTCCCAGAGACTGTTGTCTTTACTCCATATCCCCCTCTTTCAATTAGGGAGACAGATAAGCAGTTGTCTTGAGAATACAAGGTCACTGGCATTCCGTAAATGGATTCCAGTGCCTGCTGCAGAAACAAGTGGTGAGTGTTCTCTGTCACTTGCAAACTATAAATTAATTAAGTTGACAACTTTTCCTTCTTTATGTTATGCTTTCAGAGGGACTTTTGAAAATACCATTTGTTACATTTTCTGATTATAAAAGTAACATATGGTCATTGTAGAGAATTGATAGTACAGAAAAGTACTTAGAGAAGAATAAAAATCTCAACACCAGAGATAACTGTTGTTAGCATTTTGATTTATTTATAGCTTTTTTATGTGCATATAAAACATTTTAAAAGAAAATCAGGATCATATTAAACATAAAATGCTATATCTTGGCTTTTCAAAGTGTCCTTACATTTGAAACATGTTCAAGTACCATTAAGTATTTGAAAACACCATTTTAAATTGCTATATAACATTTTGTCATATGAATATAAATATACCACAGGTTGTTTATTAAAAATAACATTCTTTTATTGCTGAACATTCAGTTTGATTCCAATTTTTCCATTTTAAAAATAATTCTGTACTTGATCTTTGTCTGAATTTCTGAATGTTTCATTAGACGAGAATCCTACAAAGAAACTTGCTGGATGTAAGTGTGTGACTTTTTTTCAACAAACATTCATGAGAAGAATTTTTAAATTCTTTTAAAGAAAATTTGTACCAATTTACCAACACAGCAGCAGGGTTTGAGTGTGCCTGTCCCTTTCACTGAACTGTCTCCCAAATAAACATTTAAAAGTTCTTAATTTGATTGACAAAAATGGTATATATCACTAGTATTTTAAAATATTGAACATTAAAAAAAATGTCCATTAGGTTCTTGAACTTGTCTCGTGTATTTATCTCTGTTCTTGTTCTTTACCCATTTTCCTTTTTGATTTAAGGGTGAGCTTTTTACTTTTTTATGTTTTGTTTCTTTTTTTTCTTCAGTAATTTTATTGAGATCATAATGGTTTATAACATTGTGTAATTTTGGGTTGAGATGAACTTTTTAATATTTCAAATCTATCATCGCTTTTTAATGTTCATTGCAAATACTTTCCCAGTTTGTGGCTTGTCTTTTAGGTTTTCTTGTTTAGTAATGGCTTTTCAGCTTCATTTTTTTCCATTTTTGTGTAGTTCAGATCTATTGATTTTTTCCATTTGCAATTTCTTCCATGGCTTACATGCTTAAGAATTCCATTCTTATTCCATAGAGTTTTTTAGTAGTTTTAATTAGTCAAACTTATAATTTCACAGGCAATGGATTTGTTCTACACAACTGCAAATAAAACTATAGTTGCACTTTGTTCATTTTAAATATTTTATAGACATATTTGGAAGTGTTAGTTCCAGAAGTAGGAGCAGCTGTAATTCCTTTTAAACAGGACCGTGTGTGGAGAGAGTCATTTTTAAGAAGTCTTTTGAAAAAAAGACTTGAAACGTTAACATTTTATTGCAGTGAACAACTGCGTTGATTGAATGTTCCCCATTTTTCATTTCACATTGTGTAAGAGCTCTGTAACTCAAGGCAACACGCACTCAAATTGAAGAATCCCCCAGCAATTTACACTGTGAGGATTATCTGATTGTAGCCTTATTTCCAAATAGCTGAAACAGCATTTCTCCAATGGTGGTCTTTGGACTCCCTGGATCATAATCACTTAGATTATTTGTTAAAATGGAGATTCCTGCATCTTCCCTCCAAACATACTAAATCACATCCTTTGGGGTTGTGGTCTCAGAAGCCACATTTTAACAAGCATCCCAGGTGATTCTGGTGCACTCTAGAGTTTGAGAATCTCTGGGCTAGGGAGGAACATTAGTTTAAGACGTGGACGCATTGGAGGCAAAGAGCAACAAGCAAGTATGTGGGAACTTGAGGTCAAAGATAGATCTGAAACCAGTACATCAGTCAATAGGCAGAAGGGACAGTGAGAATGCAACAGGGCATGGGTGAAAGAGCACTGTCAGAAGATGAGAAAAAGGAGCTCTCCTGCTTCATATCCTTGTGTCCTAGAGCGAGGCACAACTCTTTGTGCTTCTTATCCTTAAAATGAGGGTAAGAAATACCTGAACCTAAATATAAAGGATTGTAAGGACCGGGTGAAATAACAAATGTAACAGTGCTTTGTAAAGTTCATAGGTTTTATTGTCAATAACAGACTCAAAGGAAGTGCTGGTGTTGGTCAACATCTGGAAGATGTGGCACCAGGTACCAGTGACTCAGTGTTGACAAGTGTTAGAGTTCAGGGTCAAGAAATCCAGTCTCTGGGAGGACTTGAAGTGGGGAGTGGTGGTGAGGGGAGGGAGAAGGCAGGACATCAATTGAAGGGCTATGGTAGAAGGAGCACAAGTTATTGGCAGACCTACATCAGATAAGGAACAAAGCTGTAAGGCTCTTTCAGTGGGCTCAGTCTTACTGAGTGGTGTGAATAATGGCCACCAAGTTCCTTTATCAGGCTTCACACCGCACCTCCCCCCATTTAGTATCAGGATTGGGTCAGGGTGTGAGGTGAGGACACACCTGTAAGAGGTGATTAAGTTAAACTGGTTCCGGGAATTAGAGGATTGAGAACTATGGGGGTTGAGGGGAGGTGGAAGGAGTCCAAGTATGTACTTCTTCTGTTGTCACAGGGTCAGGAAATGGGAAATATGACTACTGAACAATCAAGTTTCCCTTTTGAACTTCTCTCCCCTGTAGGATTTCAGTCGCTTTTACTTATTGCAAAATTAATATATTCCTGTGTTATTAAATCTCAGGGGTAACAAATAGACTATATAGCACTAAATATAGATATAGCACTAAATATAGGTATACATAATATATATACACAAATACACATATACATCCAGTCTGATACAAGCTCTGCTCATTTAGTGGAAAGAGCCTGGGCTTCAGTCTGTCAGGATACACCTGAATTATTCCTAAGTTGCAATTCCCTCTCAATTTTTCACTATCTGTGTGATCTTGAATATGATGTGTATGAGCTACCACTTTTTAAGTCTGGAAAATGGAGATAAAAATTTTTGGTTGCATAGTTCTTTGAGGATTCAATCAGATATAATAGTAAAAGAACCTGGTACAATGACTGGCACATTTTTAATTGATTAATCAAATTTCAATAATCCCTATCTGATTTTTTATTATAATGCCTAAACTCATTACTTTAGCCCTGGTCCTACGGGATCCACAATTCCCCCTCCCCAGCTTTAGCTCTTTTTGCTTGATCCATCTCTTTGCTGTCTTTCTCTTTCACGTTTTCTCTCTCCCTCCCACCTTTGTTTCTAAGGAAGCAAGGCTCCTTTTTTCTGGAATCTAGGACCTTTATTTCGAAGGAAGCGAGGTTCCTTCTTTCTGGAGTCTAGGACCAGTTCTCTCTAGATGAAAAATTCTGTCCTTAGCCTCCTGAATAATGAATATCTTCTTCTGGTCTTCTACCCAGAGCAATCTCTTTAAACTAGCCCCATACTTTTTTCATGGCCCCTGCTAAAACTTTCTTATTTTCCATCATTTAACCTGCTGTTGTATCAAAGGTTTGAAAAAAATCTCACCTCCCCTTATTCCAGAGTAACTTTTCCAGCCCTCCAATGTTTGTCATCCTCTTCTGGCCACATTCAAGTCTTCCTACAGATATGCAAACACACGCTGACCTAAAATCCAACTAATGATGGATGATATCCCACCAGGCTGGAGTTGTTAGCGCTTGGCTTTGAGAGTATGATAAGACACCTGTTTTAAGACTCGAGAATACACTGCATATGCAGTCAATACTCACTTCAGCTAAAGCTCTCTACCCACAGGGGCCCAAGAAGTTCTTCTAGTTGCTGAGCGTTACTTCCTTTTTAGACTTTGTCCGTGGGGAAAATGCAAAACCTTTCTTTCTTTCTCGCTGCATCCAAGTAGTCCTGAATAACAGAACTGCAAAGTCTTTTATTTTGAGTTAACAAAAGGGAAAAAACTCCTGTCTGAGATATTTGCTTGGAAGCCCCACACATCTGGGTATGCCTCTGATCATGCTATGGTTAGTACAAAATAAAAACAGTTCACACATTCAACAAATATTTATCAAGAATTTACAATATGCAATGTAAAGTTCGGAATGAGGGGATTAAGATGAGTAAACACGGACCCTGCTGAGATCTCACAGAGTTTATCCTTGAATACTAGAGATAAGCCACGAACGACTATCATACACAGCATAAAGGGATAAATGCCATGGGAGGGGCACAAATGAAATAGAATGCGTCTTCAGAGAAGGGAGAGACTCCTCCAGGCTGAAAACCTCATGTGATTAGTTTCCCTCAGTCACTGACCAAATGATATGTCAGTCTCATGAAGCCAGCTTCAGCAACAAGATTTTAAAATATTTCATCTCAATATAAGGAAAAAATGAAATTTAATTATCTCAACAATGAGCATAGTATCATTGGATGAGGGCAGCCTGTGGGCACCAAAAGACTCTGACAATTGCAGTGCTTCATCTTTAAAGCCTTCTTTCTTTTCCTCAGGTTGTGGAAATAAAATAAAACAGTCCTCAAAAAGAGCAAAGTGGAGAGTTTCCAATTTTGTCCTTTAATAAACGGTTTGTTGGCATTGAATAGAATGAAAATAATGATAGGTCTTTTGCCACCAAAGCATAATGACCCTTGTGGCCTTTCTCCTCACTCTGTACCCTGTACTTTAGATAGTAAACAGCAATTTGAGTGGCAATATTGAAAAAAGATTTTAACCCTCTGTTGCTCAGCAAGCTTGAAGCAGATGCAGAGCCCACATTGTGCTTAATGAGCCAGGACTAATAGCAAAAGAGTGTTCCTGAATTTTCCCCCTTCCCCCAAGCTCACTGAAACAGAAAGTCTGGTATTAATAGATATAGGGCCCTGCTTAAGAAGGCAGAGAATTCATGGACAGCCGGAAAACTTATAAACCTAGAACTTACTCTTACATTATATTAATACTGCATAGGAACTTAGAATCTAAATTCTGTAGATGAAATTATTACCATCCTAAACCTTTAGAAAAGTAACGGAACAGTTAGATTTTAAATTTGTTTACTGTCAAGAAAAAAAGTTGTTTTTTTCTCCACGGAGCAGTGTAAAAACTCTTTGTTCTTTAAAGATTGTTAAATTATAAAACCTGACTCTGAATTTTAAATGCCATGGATGTGATGGAATAACACCTTAATAGAGTGGCCAGATTTAGCAAATAAAATTACAGGATGCCCAGTTAAATTTTAATTTGAGATAAACAACAAATAATTTTTTAGTATAAGTCTGACCCATGTTATATCTGGCAACCCTAACCGTAGAGAGCATTGCTTGATTATATAATATTCCAGTGGGCTGGTTAATTTTTGTGTGTGTGTGTGTGAGGAAGACCAGCCCTGAGCTAACATCCATTTGCTAATCCTCCTCTTTTTGCTGAGGAAGACTGGCCCTGGGCTAACATCCGTGCCCATCTTCCTCCACTTTATATGGGACGCCGCCACGGCATGGCTGACAGGCAGTGCGTCGGCGGGCGCCCGGGATCCGAACCCGCGAACCCCGGGCTGCCAAGTGCGAACTAAACCGCTGCGCCACCGGGCAGCGCCCCCCCCCCCTTTTTTTTATCTTTTTGGGCTTGTTAATTTTTAGGAGGCAGGTTTGCTTTTAGTCCCCGGGTTTTCATCCTTCTCCATTTCTGCCCGTCTCCTCAGCATACAGGATTTCTTTGAATGAATGGAAAGATTTTCTGTGAAGAAGACTATTCATTTCATAAATGAATTATTTTAAAGCCCTGCAACCATCTGTAAAAAAAAGTGAACACAAAGCCTGTTTTTCGTCCCCTTTTTGTGCCATCCCAGTTGCTCTTCACTTGTTGATCTGGGTTGACTCATTCAGATAAGTGCCTCACCTCTCCAGTGTTCTGGGCGTGAAGGCTCAACCCAAATGAAGCGGGGCAGGGTGGGGAGGAGTCTAGGAACAGAGTCGAAAAAGTAATAATATTTTAAATGAGAATTGGAGAGCACCCAAAATGGATATGTAGTGAGCCAAAATGTAGACCTCACATGGAATTTTCCTTTAATTAAAGAATCTCACCTCACCAAATATAACTCAGATGTTTTACCTGTTCTGATCATTTCAATGAACATTCAATTCACACTTCTAAGAGAGGGTTCAAAAATGTCTGAAAAGTTGATGATGCTGCATTTAATTCTTACCAATTTTACAAGGAGAAATACGTCTTCTTCTCATTTGAATACTTTGATGTCTGCTTCCAGGATTACTTAATTACTCCTCATCTGAAAAGGAGATTAGTTCCCTCCACCTCAGGTGAGCCCTGAAGACAGATTCTAAGTATAAGTAGAACAAATGAATATGAATAGCATAGACTGTTCCCTAAACCTATAACAATTTTGGGAGGGACATCAAATTATGCAAACAAAAACTGTAAGAAATATTATGGATTTTCAGTTGCATTCCTTTATTGTATCATAAGAAAACCATTTTATGAAACCCTGAGGCAGCTTATCAAGGTTTTAACTCCATTATGACAGATATCCTTGATGATGAAATAACCTTAAACATCAGATTCGATTTTAAAAATTATTTCTTTTCAAACATTTCATATAAGTTCTTTAACCTTTCAATTTAAAAATGATTTATACACTCCCATCCTTTGTTTATATGCTTTGTACATCCTTTATATGCTTTATATACTTTTCTGTACTGTACTTACTTGAAACCCCATGAGTTATGTACGTAATATTACTTTATTTCCCTGATGAGAAATATTGAGATTCAGAGAGGTTAAGTGATTTGCAGAAGGACACACAGCAATAAGTGCCTGAGCTGCCTCTGGAAATGAGTAAGAACTCTAATTGGGCACTTTCACATGTAATGTCTGCCCTCTCAGGAATATTTTAATGGAAAAATACTGGTGTGCTTCTGTTTATGATGATTATTAAATCTTTTATTCAGCCCCCAGACACTACAAAGGCTCAAGAAGATATCATGCCCCCAAAATGCTGACATAAGCAAAAGCACAACTTCAGATCAAGCTTCAATGTTGATTGGAAAAATATTTTCCTGTATGTGACTCTATACCATATACATTATACAGTATGTCTTTTGTCCAAGGAAGCTTCAATTGTAGAAACTAAATTGAAATAAATGCCTACATGCAGATAAAAAGATATTTTAAAGTAATTTAAAAATTTTCCACACCATAAAATACATATATTTACAATAGTATTGGTATTTAAATAAGTATGTACAGTAAAGCTGCATTAACTAAGATTCTAATAATATAAAATACTAAACTGATAAACTAGTTATGGGTTAGCCTGAAGTATACATTTTTACTGTCATTTAAAAAATTTGCCAAGCAATTAATCAGGTCCGCAATCCTTAACACATGAACTTTGAGAACTTTTCAAGCACACACACACACACACATATATATACACATTAATATGCTGATTGTAGAATATTCTTTTCAAAAAAATATCTTGACAAAGCTCTGTATGAAAACTTAATTAGGTTGGTTTAACTTAATGTACATCCTCAGAAATAAAAACTGTATATTTTAACAAAGTGGAAGTTCTAGTCAGAGCAACTGTGCAACAAAAAGGAAATAAAAGGCAACCAAACTGGAAAGGTAGAAGTAAAGCTCTCTGTATTTTCAGATGAGGTGATCGTCTATGTAGAAAATCCTAAAGAATCCACAAAAGAAATTAAAGTTCATAAATGAATTTAGCAAATTTACAGGATACAAGATCAACATGCCAAAATTAACTGTATTTATATACAGTAGCAATGAACAATCCAAAAAGGAAATTAAGACAATAATTCCATTTACAATAGCATCAAAATGAATAAAATTCTTAAGCATAAATTTAACCAAGGAGGTGACAGGCTTGTACATGGAAAACTACAAAACATTTCTGAAAGAAATTAAAGAAGCTCTAAATAAATGGAAAGACATCCTATGTTCATGGTTTGGAAGACCTAATATTTTTAAGACGGCAATTCTCCCCAAAGTGATCTACAGATTCCATGCAATCTCTATCAAAATCTCAGTGGGCTTTTTTTTGCAAAAATGTAAAAGCCAACCCTCAAATTCATATGGATTTGCAAGGGGTCCCAAATAGCCAAAACAATCTTGAAAAAAGAACAATGTTGGAGGACTCACATTTCTAGATTTTAAAACTTACTACAAAGCTACACTAATCAAAAGTGTGGTACTGACATAAGCATAGACAGATAGATCAATAGAATAGAATAGAGAGTCCAGAAATAAACCCTCACATTTATGGTCACTTCATTTTTCACAAGGGTGCCAAGAACATTCAATGGGAGAAGAACAGTCTTTTGAACAAAGGTGCTGGGGCAACTAGATAGCCACATGTAAAAGAATGAACTTGGACCCTTACCTCACATTATATTAAAAAATTACCTCAAAATGGATCAAAAACTTAAATGTAAAAGACAAAACTATAAAACTTTTAGAAGAAAACAAACAAGCCAAATCTTCATGACCTTGGATTTGGCAATGGTTTCTTAAACATGACACCAAAAGCAAAAGAAACAAAAGAAGATTGGACTTCATCAAAACTAAAATCTTTTGTGCATCAAAGGACCTACCAAGAGAGTGAAAAGATAAGCCACAGAATGGGAGGAAATATTTGCAAATCATATTTCTGATGAGTCCAGTATTCAGAAATTTTAAAGAACTCTTACAACTCAACAACATAAAAAGGCTCATTCCTTGTAAAACTCTCAGAATACTAGAAATAGAGAGAAACTTTCTCAATTTGAAACAAAGCACTTACAAGAAACTCTGTAGATAACATCATAGTTAATGGTAAAAAACTGAATGCTTTGCTCTTAAGATCAGGAACAAGATGAGGAGGTCTGCTCTTTCCACTTCTAGTCAACATTGTACTGGATGTTCTAGCAGGTGTAATAAGGCAAGAAATAAAAGGCATTCAGATTGGAAGGAAAGAAGTAAGACTGTCTTTATTCACACATGATGTGATCATCTCTATAGATCTTAAATCTCCAAAATTTTTCTAGATATAGTAAGTGAGTTTACCAAGGTTGCAGGATACAAGACAAAAATAGAAACATCCATGTTCTTTCTATATACTAGCAACTAATAATTGGAAATTGTATTTAAATAAAACGATGCCATTGACAATACATTAAAAAAACATGAAATACATAAGTGTTAATCTAACAAAAGATGTTCAAGATCAGTATCCTGAGAACTACAAAACACTACTCAGAGAAATTAAATAAATTATAAATAAATAGAGAGATATATAGTGTTCATTGATCAAAAGACTCAATTTTGTCATTTTGTCAATTTTCTCCAAACTGATATATAGATCCATATATATTCAAATTCTTTTGGAAGTACAAAGGATCTAGAATACCTAAAACAACTTTGAAAAAAAAAGTACAAAGTTGGAGGAATAAGAGTATCATTTTTAAAACTCATTATAAATCTACAGTAATCAAAACCTAATGGTACTAGTCTTTACACTAGTTTATCTTTATATACATGTAGATTAATGGAACAGAATAGACAGTTCAGAAATAAGCCCACACATATATGGACAGCTGATTTTCAACAATGAATCAAATGTAATTCAATGGAGAAAGGACAGTCCTTTCCAGAAATTGTGCTGGAACAATTGGATATCTACAGGCAGAAACATGAATGTGGGTCCATACCTCTTATCATATATGAAAATTAACTCAAAATGGATCGTATACCTAAATGTAAAACCTAAATGTATAAAACTTCTAGAAGAAAATATAGGAGAAAATTTTTGCATACTTGGATTATGCAAAGATTTCCTAAATATGACACCAAAAGTATAATCCATAAAAGCAAAAAAATTGATAAAATGAAATTCATCAAAATTTTAAAATTCTGCTTTTTGAAAGACACTGTTAAAAGAATGTAAAGACAAGTCACTGACTGGGTGAAAATTTTGCATATGGATGATAAAGACTTGCATGCAGAATATCTAAAGAACTCTCAAAACTGAATAATAAGAAATCAAACAACCTAATTTAAATATGGGCAAGATTTGAATAGACACTTCACCAAAGAAAATATATGAATGGCAAACAAACACATGAAAAAATGCTCATCATTAGTCACTGAAGAAATGAAAATTAAAACCACAGTAAGATACCACTACACATCTATTAGAATGGCTAAGATGAAAATGACTGACCATACCAAGTGTTGGCAAGGATGTGGAGGAACTGGAATGCTCACACACTGCTTGTGGGAATGTAAAATAATACAATCACTTTGGAAACCAGTTGGCAGCTTCTTAAAATGTTAAACATACACATACTGTAATATGATACACCCATTCAACTCCTAAGTTATTATTCAAAAAAAATTAATGTATCTGTACAAATACCCATACACAAATGTTCATAGCATCTTTATGTGTAAAATAGCTTCAAACAGGAAACATCCCAAATATCCGTCAACAGGTGAAAGGATAAACAAATTGTGATATAGCCATACAATAGAATACTACTTAGCACTCAAAAGAAATGAACTTTTTTTTTTTGCTGGGAAAGATTCTCCATGAGATCACATATGTCGTCAATCTTCCTCTTTCCCAACCCCCCAAAACCCCAGTACATAGTTGTATAGTTATAGGTCCTTCTAGTTCTTCTATGTGAGCTGCTGCCAACATATGGCTACTGACAGATGAGCGGTGTGGTTCTGTGCCCAGGAACTGCACCCGGGGTGCCGAAGCAGACTGGGCAGAACTTTAACCACTAGGCCATCAGGGCTGGCTCAGGAAATGAACTTTTGATACATGCAAAAACTTGGATAAGTCTGAAAATAATTATGCTGAATGAAATAAACTAGCCAAAAAAGAGTTCAGACTGTATGAGTCCACATATATACAAAATATTAGAATATCCAAAATAATCTATAGCGACCAAAAGCAGATCAGTGGTTGCCTGGGAATGTGGGAGGTGGGGATTGAGCATGAGGAAAGGATTACCAAGGGGCACAAGGAAATTTTTCGGAGGTTGTAGATTTGTTCTCTATGTTGACTGTGGTGATGATTTCACGTGTATATGCATATGTCAAAACTTAGCAAATTGTACAATTTAAATGTATTCAGTTTATTGAATGTCAAATTGTATCCTAATAAAGCTGTTAAAATTAAATATCAGTTTCTAATATTTTTTCCTGAAAAGCTTTCATAGTGAATGTCATATAACTGTCTCGCTGTCATTTCTGTGTTAATTTGGAGCCAAATGGTGGACCTCCTCTGAATAAACGCGTTATACTTGTATGGAATTTTACTGGTTATCATTTCATCTTAAAACATGAGAGCAGAATGGCCTAACAACTGTTCTGAAAAGCTGGAATAATTTGAGGCCAAGACAACAGTGTTATCAGAGAGAATTGACTTTACTTAGCTGGTAAAAGAAGTCAAATATTGTCTAAAACAACAACTGGAGAGATACGCCGTATTCATTGGTTGGAAGATTCAATATTACCATGATGTCACTTCTCCTAAATAATATAAGGTAGCTAGCACAGAGGGGGGGCACCTACCAGGCACTTGGTGAATTGTTACTCTTGTTACCACTTTAAAAGCAGAAAGTTCTATAAAACAGAAATCATAATATACTCTTGGAAGTAACCAGTTAAAACTTGAGACAGCCTCTTAAAATCAGAAGTACACTACACTGGAAAACTGGAGACCTAGTTGTACTCCAACTGTGCCAGCATTTCGTTTTGTGATGTTGGGCAAGTCATTTCACCCCTCTGGGCCTGAGTTTCTCACTTAGGAAATCAGGTGGTTAATAGATGCTCACTCCTGTCCCACTTCCAATAATTATTCTCTAAGACAGAGAGAGTTTAACATCGAATTTATTATCATCAAAAATTTAAGACGCCGCCTCACTGCTGCAACTTGAGCACTGACGAGCAGAGTAAATGCTTCGTGAATGCAAGGCAAGAGGGAGCTTGTTGTCTGAATCATTTCAGGTAATTGCCTTAATTATCAATTGGCATTATAGATCTATCCACGGTGTGTTAGTAATATCAAAATAATAATCAAATAAAATCCCCAGAATTTTGTACTTTCCCAAATCAGATTATTAAGAGTAAGCAAAGAACCTAGTTTTTATGGTCTTCTGATTTAGACTTTCATGGCATTCACAGGGCAGACTACAAACTGGTCATTGCAAAGGCCTTTAAAGTAGCATTTTTAAAATGTACCTGCTGTTTTATTCTCATGCTAAATATTTGGGCTCTGTTTTGAGGACAGATACAGCTTTATACCCAACCAAGTAGATAGCCAAGTTGTCAGTTTGCTTGCCTTACCAACAATGTTATTTTATTTCCCAACAGTGGTGTCTTTAGCATATTCCGGTGTTAGAGTCTAAAATAATTAACTTTTAACTTTTGTTTGAGTACCTTTATATTTTTTCAAAAGAAGAAAAAGTGATGCAGTATGCACTGTTCTATATAGACTATGAACTTTAGAATTGGTAATGTGCTACACAATTATCCTTCCTTTCCTTCTTTAGAATGAGCCTCTTCCCATTCACTCAGATCAGTTAATCTGTTCCATTCACCTACTCATTCCCAGTAGTAAAGTTTTGTTTATATTTAGTTTGCTAAATGACTGCTAAGTGATTTCATATTCATAGACATCTAAAGATAGGGAGATTGTTCTATTTATATTCTGAAAGGTCAGAACCTTTTGGACAGTTGAAATTTCAAGAAATAGGAAATGTCTTGCTTCATTTGCATGTTTTCAGTGAATCTGAATATTTCACTAAAGTTGATAGCCTTGAATGTATCAAGGTCTCTTCAGAATTTTTCAGTGGGTAGCAAACTTCATTATATATATACATATATATTTTTTTTCTTCTTTATAGTTTCTACAGTGGCAAGTTTAAACTATGGGCCAATGTTGTTTCTGCATTCCAATTTGATAATGGGCCTTAACCTTGTACCATTTCATTCCATTAAAAGAGAAAAAAATACTTGCAAAGCAAATGGCTCATAAAGTAATCTGAGAGATGGAGAAAGAACAGTTCCCAGCATGAAATGAAAATATTTTTCACCAAGAATGAAGTAGAATTATAGAAGCCCTCTATCTGTAGCTGCTTTTGACAGTTGATGATCTTACTTAAATAAATTTCTCCTTGGGTCCCCTGTAGTATCTTTGACCACTAAGGTTTTAGAGCCTGAAACAATTAAATTTACAATATGGCAGTCACAAAGACAGCCCTACATTTTCTTCAGATTTGAGGGGGATGGACATTCTATCATGCCTACTCCATTGGTTACCTAAAGTCTCATCAAATTCTTTATAGAGCCAGCCCTGATGCCCTAGTGGTTAAAGTTTGGCGCTCTCACCGCTTCGGCAGCCCAGGTTCATTTCCCAGTCTCGGAACCACACCACCCGTCTGTCAGTTGCCATGCTGTGGTGGCGGCTCACATAGAAGAGCTAGAAGGACTTCCAACTAGGATATACAACCATGCACTGAGGCTTTGGGGAGGAAAAAAAAAAGAGGAAGATTGGCAACAGATGTTAGCTCAGGGCAAATCTTTAAAAAAAAAATTCCTTATAAATTTACCATAAAAACTTTTAGATATTTTTCTTTCAAATAAAAAGTTTTCTAAAATATACAATTTGTTTTGTGATATCAAGATTGTCCAGGGGATCCTAACAAATAATAAAGCAGTCTAACATGAAATAAGGAGCCAGACACCTTGGTTCTAATTCCAGCTTCATTGCATAATTACTGTGTAGTCTTGGAAAAGTCTACTCACCTTTCTCATCAGAGTTATTGTGAGGGTTAAGTGCAAATATACCATAAAGCATTATGCAAATATGAAGTGTTTCCTCTAAATAGCCACCCAAATGAACATTCCCAACAACATATCTCTATTCAAATTGGTTTTTCAAATCATGTCTATATTTCCACCTCTCCAATCTCCTCACTTCTCCATCTCTTCAGGCGTGTTTTAATATGATGAGTTCTGAGCTGTTACATCCTAGGAAAGGGAGCCAAAAGTCCTTGTAGACTGTTCCCTGAAGACAGCTGCCTAAGGGTTGCTTTGGCCAAAATAATCAGGGAAAATGTTGAATATCATTAATAAAAATAGGAAAAAACTCCAGTAAGCAGTCATCCTACTTTTCTGCAAATCCTTGAGGCATCTGCACCTGGGCTTTTTTTTTTTTTTTTTTTTTTTTGTAGTTCTGGTCTGTGTACAAGATGGGAATAATAGAGTTGGAGAAGATGCAGAGAAAAGCAACTCAAATGATGAAGGGGATTATAGAAAGAGAGGCAGGGGGGTGGGGATAGACTATATATAAAATGACAAGTCTTCTTCATGAAACTGGCTAAGAGTAAGCCTCATCAGAGAGCTATGTGGCTGGCAGTCTTGGTCACTGGGATCTTGCCAGAGCATGCGTGCTAAACAGTTTCTCTTCCAGATGGCTTCAGCCTTGGGGTTAAAGTTTTGCTTTTCCATTTTTCTCTATGTTCATCCAGCTGAACTATCCCTAACAGCTCCTCGTTACATTACATGACATGACAGGATGGGGAATGTACGGATGCCCTTATATGCCGGTAAAGGGCAGGTGAACAGTCTTAGTTAATGAACTTGAAAGTTGGTTCATAATGGTTCTGATTTGATTCCTCCTCCAGGTCAGTTGACTTAGTCTTTAGGCTCCATGTGTCTCAACCAAGTTGTATACATCAGAATCACCTGGGGAACTGTGGCACTATGAATCACTTAGGACTTTATCTATTATATGAAATCAGAATGTCATATATGTGTTTCTTCAATATAAAACATAACTAAACAAATAATGAAAGTGCATCAGTAAATAGAAAACTGTTTTTGGCTTGGTTATATTTAAATTTCTCTAACAGAAAGACATCCAGTGTTGAACATGCTCAAAAGCCAAGGTTGGCTTTATTTAGTTGCCAAGACACAGAGGCAAGTAACCACTTAAGCAAGCATCTCCATTAGGCAAGGTCAACCCCCATTCTTTTTTTTTTTCTTTTGGTTAGGAAGAGTGGCCCTGAGCTAACATCTGTGCCCATCTTCCTCTATTTTGTATGTGGATCACTGCCACAGCATGGCTTGATGAGCGGTGTAGGTCTGCGCCCAGGATCTGAACCCACAAACCCAGGCTGCCAAAGCAGAGCGTGCCAGACCTAACCACTATGCAACTGGGCCAGCCCTCGACCTCCATTCTTTACAATCCTGCTTCTACAGCTCTCTACTTACAACGTCTAGCTTAATTAAACCACTTTCACGTCATCATACAAATCATTGCCTACTAAAAAGAAAAAAATCAAATCTTAGCCATTCTTTAGAGATGAATGCTTCCACTCATCTCTTTCTCTCTCTCTGGTTTAAATATTCTCTCTCTTATTATTTGAACCAATTATACCAAGTGACTCCCTGCTTATTCCCCTAGAACACACAGAGCTGCTGCTAGTCCATACAGTGCCTTCGTATGATTTAGAAAAAGGCTCTCTCAGAACATAGATCCAGTGCATTAAGAGTAGAGCATTGGGGGACTGGCCCATGGTGTAGTGGTTGGGTTTGGTGCATTCCACTTCCGTGGCCTGGGTTCGGATCCCAGGCATAGACCTACACACCTCGTCAGCCACGTTGTGGTGGTGACCCACATATAAAGTAGAGGAAGATGGGTAACAGATGTTAGCTCAGGTTTAATCTTCCTCAGCAAAACAAAAACAAAAACAAAAAATACCCCAAAAACAGAGCATGGGTTGGATATCAGCCCCATTGCATTCTCATGCAGGTGCACTGGTTCAGTGAATAACAAAGCAGCTCTGAGACTAGTGATGCTAAACAGGTTTAATTTTTGAAGCCAATTCTAATGA
Source organism: Tapirus indicus (assembly GCA_031878705.1). Taxonomy (NCBI): domain Eukaryota; kingdom Metazoa; phylum Chordata; class Mammalia; order Perissodactyla; family Tapiridae; genus Tapirus; species Tapirus indicus. The sequence goes on along the minus strand of CM062942.1, from coordinate 96,855,862 downwards.
ATCAGTAATGGCTGTCTAAAAACACATGATGTTGAAAAGGATTCTGAGGCTGTTTTCAGGCTCAATAGGTAAAGTGCATTGTAAGCAGTGATGATTGGCCTGGGTTGGGAGAGTGGCACTGGGTGAGACAGGAATTTGCCATCTAAGGACTAGAGGCTTCCAGTCTGTCCTGAAGAGGTAGAAGACTTGGGATAGGCAGAGGTTGATGTAAAATGTGAGCCCAGACAAGTTATATACTTATATTATAGCCTATTAGCTTGCAATAGCCTTGTAATTCAATGCGACAATCCTACTTCAAGTCTCTAACAAAGCATCTAGCTGAGCTAGAGTGTTTCATGAAGACTCCGCTACACAAAACTATTTCTTGCTTAAATAAAAGAATAGCACCTTGGTGTCATTTTACTGTTCAAAAAATTCTGTTTTCACCACTTTTAGCCATAATTCAAAGAACGAAGCTTCAGTCTTTTCCCCATTTAATCTTAAAACTGGTCATGTTGTTTCTGTTCTTACTCCCTTGCATTCTATCCTCTACACAGCAGCCAGAGTGACCCTTTTAAAAAGTCATTCTTTTGCTTAAAAATCTCCAGTGGCTAACACTCACAGTAAAAGACAAAGTCCTTGCATTATCCTACAAGGTCCCATACGAAGGCTCTACATCTCCATCCTCATTACTTCTTCTCCTACTAGTTCCACTGAACATCAGCCACATTGACCTCCTTGCTTTTCCTAGACAAAGCTAGGCTTTTGCATAGATGTTCTCTTTGCTGGAATACTTTTATACCAGATAGAAGCATGACTTTTTTCCCTCAACTATTTAAGGTTTCTGCTCAAATGTCATTTTCTCAGTGAGGCATTTCCTGAATACAGCCGGCCTCGGCATCCGTGAATTCTGCATCTGCAGATTCACCAACCGCCGGTTGTAAACACAGTACTTACACAGGATCCGGTGTTGGTTGAATTCGCGGATGTCGCATCCGCCGCTACGGAGGGCAGACTAAAGAACTTAAACATCGCGGATTTTGGTATCCGCAGGGGGTCCTGAAACCAATCCCCCGCGGGTACCGAGGGGCGACTGTGCTCTATTTTAAGCTTCTCCCGTCCACATTTTGTATTTTCTTCCTTGCTTTATTTTTCTCCATTGCACTAATCATTGACATGCTATATGTTTTCCTTATTTATTTGTATATCGGGCATATCCCGTTTCCCCTATTGAAATGTAAATTCCATGAGGATAGGGACTTTTGTCTGTACCTTGAACAGTGCGTGACATATAATAGGTGCTCAATAATTATTTTTTGAATGAAGGAATTAAAACTGCTCTGTGCAGCCACCTGTCCAGCTCTCAAACTTTTACCTTCCCTTGGAATCCTTCTGGAACCTCCTTATCAAATATTTTTCCCCAAAGTCCTATCTGCCTGAATAAGTTTTCTAAGTGGCAATCTCTTAGTTTCATTAATGTATAATTTTCTGGCAACTCTTGCAGATGTCTCAATAGCATGAAGTGATTTTCTTAGCAGACCCAAGTTATTGACAAGTTTCCTTTTTCTCCTCATCCCTGCCCTCAAAGTAGTCTAAACATCTTGCCTCCCAGGCCCATAATCTGGCTGATGGTCACTCAGTAAAAACACAGCATATTTAAAACACAAATTTACGTTAGCATTAGTCTTACAGCCTTGCTTCAACAGACAGGTGTACGCTATGATTAGGGCTGTCAGAGTTAGCCAACCCCTCCCCAAATAAAGGATGCCCAGTTAAATATTGCATGGAACATACTTATGCTAAAAATTATTTGTTGTTTACCTGAAATTCAAATTTAGTGGGGCATTATGTATTTTATCTGGCAACCCTACCTATGGTGGACCTATATATTGTTGAAAGGGCATTTTAACTGAATTATTTTCTAGAAAAACTGTATCTAAAAGGGATATGTTATCAAAGGGATATGTTATCAAAGTCTAAAAAGTGTAAGAAATATGATACACATGGATTATTTCACTATATTCAAGAATACCGGAAATAGGGGAGTACTCCTTGAAATTTAAGGAATTTAGGTTTTGAATTTTTTTTTAAATTGAAATGCTTTACCCAGTAATAAATATATGGAATTCATTACCCCAAGGAAGAGATCCAGCCAGAAAATTTTTGAAAGAGATATTTAAAAAGTTTTAGGTATATTCATGTACAATAATGTCAATTAAATAAAAATGATAAAATACCTACTGTATTTTGGGCACTTAGGATCCAGAGTTGAAGACACTGTCCCAGCACTTAGGAAGTCTACTAGTAATACAGGTATAATTCAAAATGACAATATAGTGTTAGGAGAAAAAGAGAAGTAAATAATAAAGTACAGTGGTAGTAGGAAAGAAAGCACGGCTGATGGTCTCTAGTGGGGGGAAAGTTCTCTAATAGATGACCATTGAACTGGAATTGTGTTGTTTCTTTTTAAATCTGTTTTATTTGGGGTATAGTTTACATACAATAAAATTGACTCATTTACACATTTAAAGTATAATTTGATGAGTTTTAATTTATTTTATTTTATAAATTTATTCAGGTATAATTTATATAATTAAACTTTAGCCTTTTTAGGTGTACAGTTCTATGAATTTTGACAGATTTATTCAGTTGTGTAACCACGACCGCAATCAAGATACAGAGTATTTGAAAGTTGCTAAGAGAGTAACTCTTAAAAGTTCTCGCCACACATACAACAAAGGTAACTGTGGGAGGTGATGGAGGTGTTAAGTAACCTTATTGTGATTATCATTTTGCAATATGTACATATATCAAACCCTCACATTATATACCTAAACTTACACAAGGTTGTATGTCAATTATATCTCAATAAAGCTGGAAAAAATAAAACACTACCCAAAAAAGTTCCTTCATGCCTTTTTGTATAAGTTTTCAACTGCTGCCAAAACAAATCACCACAAACTTAGTGGTTTAAAACAACACTCATTTATGATCTCACACTTCTGTATGTCAGAAGTCCGGGACGGTGTGGCTGGGCTCTTTGCTCAAGGTCTCACAAGGCTGAAATCAAACTGTTGCCCAGGTTGACTTCCTTTTCGGAGATCTGAGTAAAAATCTGCTTTCAAGCTCAGTTAGGTGGTTGACGTAATTCAGTTCCATGTGACTTTAGGTCTGAGGTCCCGTTTCTTTGACACTTCGCCCCTCCATCTTCAAGCCAGCAGCAGCAAGTTGAATCCTTCTTGTGCTTCGAATCTCTCTGCCTTCCCTTCTGCGTTTTGAGAGCTCGTGTGATTACATTAGGCCTACCTAGATAATCCAGGTTAACTTATTATTCTAAGGTTAACTGATTAATAACCTTAATTACATCTGCAAAGTCCCTTTTGCCATGTAACATAACATATTCATGGGCATAAAACCAGGGTTGAAGGTCATAAGGTTAAAAATTCTGCTTCCTGCACCTTTGTATCAATCCCTTCACTCTATTGCAGCTTCTGGCAACCTCTGATCTGACTTCTATCCCTATAGTTTTGTTTTTTCCAGAATGTTATATAAATAGAATAATACAGTATGCAGTCTTTTGAGTCTGGCTTTTTTTTACTCAGCATAAGGCCCTTGAGATCTATCCATAATGTTGCATGCATAAATAGTTCCTTTTTATTGCTGGGTAGTATTTCATTGTATGGACCTATCACAGTTTGTTTCACCTGCTGATGAGAGGTCCAGGCACAAATGGCAGTCTAAGAATATGAGTAGTGGTCACATTCGGTTTAAGGGAACAGGGAGAGAACAGAGGCTAGGAACATTGGAGGGATCTAAAGTGACAAGTAGATTCACACATTCGCGGGATGACCTGATCCTAGGAGATGGTCCATGTACACCATTTTACAAGTAAGAAAAGCTTCAAGAGTTTAATTGGCCAAAATCACACAGCTGGTTAGTGCCTGGGGTGGGACTTAAACCTATGTCAGTCTGACAATGATTAAATTAGCGATTCCTATTTTTTGATATGATAAAAGCTATGGATCTTCTCCCTAAAAAAATAAACTTATGCAAATGCGTACCAGCCCCAGTCTAAGAACCCCTGCACTGGGGTGCTATTCTTCAGCATGAGCTAGGGCTCTGTGGGTACTTTTGGTTGATGATTTCTCCCCAAACACAGGACTAGATCTTTTTCAGACTCGTTATGGTTCTCCAGGAGGGGGGGGGGGTGGGGAATACCATTTGCTAATGAAGGCATCTCCTGAACCCAATGGGACATTTTGATGGGTTAGCAGGGGTTGCCAAACTTTTTCTTAAAGGGCCAAAAATTAAGTATGTTAGGCTTGCAGATATATGGTCTCTGTGACAACTCCTCATCTCTGCAGTTGCAGACAATATGTAAGTGAATGAATGAGTATGGCTATGTTCCAATAAAAGTTTATTTACAAAACCAGGTTGTGGGCCTTCAGGCCATAGTTTGCTGATCCCCAGATTAGAGAATGGCCACAGTCTGTTGTAAAGATATAATGGTATAGGACCTAATGTGTGTGCTTGTATCCTCTTATACATTTATTCCTAATCCCCTAGGGCCAAATATAATTACTCCTAGTGATAAAAGCACAGAATATTACTGCAGGCAGGGACAATTGGTGTAAGAAGACCTGCTTTCAAATTCTAACTCTGTCATTTACTGTCTTTGTGACCTTGATCCTGTTACTTTAACTGATTGAGCATTAGGAAAATGGGGTATAACACCAGTAAAATGAGTATAACAATGGCAGCCTTGCAAGGTTATTGCAAAGCACACAGTGGGTATTCAGTAATGGCTGATAAATTGAACTGCTCAATGAATTTCACCTCCCTGTCCCTATTCCTTTCTTCTGACCATCCCATCATAATAAAGAACCCTATTGTCAACTTAAAAGTCAGGCATGACTGGCTGGGCATATCAGGACGCTTGATAAGGCATAAGAATCAAGAAGCCTCCTGGGAAATAAATCATCCAAAATTGAACAGGTGTCATATTACTTGATTCAAGGGCGGTTGGGCCAGTGTAAGGGGCTTGGCTAGATTATGAGCCCAGCACAGTGTCTGTCACAGATACTATCTGGCTCAGCCCCCTGAATCCATGCCTGAATCTTACAGCAGAGGATCTCTAATAAAAGAACAAGTGAGAATGAAAAGAACTTGATTGTAATACGTCAGCAATCTCAGTGCCAACAGCTTTGGCAGCAGCCTAGGAGACTGCACCACTGGCTTCTGCAGCATTAGAAGACAGCACCTTCCTTACTGGGCACTGACAGCCTGTGCATGGATACTGCTCGCCACCGCTCGTACCCTTGGCAGCACCAGTAGGAGTCTTGCATTTGATGGGCATTGGCCATGACAGTATATATACCCAGGGCAAACTCTAGAAAAAAAGAAGAGAAATGGGGGACATGTGGTGCCACAAGTACCAGATCCCAGAGAACTTGTGAGATATCTTCTTGGTTTTCCAGAGGTTTTTTTTTTCTTTATGCACGAGGGGAGGGTGGGAGAGAGGACATATGGGAGTGTGTGGGCATGGAATGGGGAGGGAAGTTCCTAGAGAGTGCATGGGAATGCAGCCAGAAAACACCGACTGGTGATTTTGCCCTTTCCTGTAAAGCTAGTGTGATCGTGGAAACCCAGGGGCAATGCAGTAATATTTACTCTCCCTGAAGATCCTATACTTCATAACCCTCTGACCTTCGGATGTGGATTTTTCCCCCAGCAGTATCTTTCCTCATGTGGTTTTTCTCCCTGAAGGCTCCTCTTTGTGTCTTTTGTTGATCCAAAGGTTCACTTTTAGTCCAATTTTCTTCAAAGGTGTAATATCTTGGATTCAGGTACAGGCTGTGCTGTACTAGGGAAGTCATTCTCAAACTTGCTCAAGTGTTGGAGTACTTGGAAGTTACGGTGCTTTTTGCGGGACTTTTAACAAATGATATTTTTTCATTTGATTCCATCACTTAATAATGAGAAGTATGAAATAATAACAGTATCACAGCACCTGCCATTTGGGGGACACTTATTATGTACCAAACACTCTGCTAATCCCTTTACATGCATGACCTTATTCGCCTGTCACTATAACCCTATGCAATGTGTGCTATGTGAAGATGGAGGCCGGAGACATTCAGAGACTTGCCCAGGGTCACACAACCAGGAAGTGACAGAAACCAGATTTGCACCCGGGACTTCACAGTTTGTGATCTTAACTACTGCATCTACTGCCTTCCCTCATGAACAGTTTTGCTAACAGAAAACATGACTATGTGACAAGTGGGCAGTATTCAATGTAGCCTCTAGAATATGGATTCGAGGACACAAAATAAGCTGATGAATACATATGTTTGGCTGAGTATTCCATTAATATTTCTTTGCACACCATAGTAACACAGTCTTTTTGTCCCCTTGGGCTTACTTGTAGTAGTTAGCTATACTTTCGTCCTTCTCTGAGGTTCATGTGAAAGCATCAGTTGATACCAAGTGATGTATTGTTTTCTATTAGCAGCTAATACAAGAAAGGAAAGAGAATTCCTGTTATTAAGGGTGCACTTTTGATTACTTCAAGAAACTGTTTTTTGAAGAGAAAATTTATTTTAATCATTCTTTTTCAATTCCCTTCAAAAGACTTGAGATCTTCACAGTTTTAAAGAGCAGAGTGTTAGAGATGTTCACTAGATTAGTGTCTGAGACTTCTCTTTTAACACACTTTCTTTGGCCAAAAATGCCAGGACTACTCAAGTAACAGAATATTTCCCATTTTTGTCATCAGTTTCTCATCGCCATTTCTCAGAGGATGAAGATTTTCTCCCTCTGGATGTCAGTATCCCTCCTCAAAATTGACCTTTACACTCCACCATGAAAAATGCATGGACAGCCACACTGTAAAAAATCTCAAGTTCCAAACCATACTCAGGAAAACCAATGATAATCACCCAGATAAGTTTGGAGCCAAGCCTAAGTTTGTCTTCTTAGTTTCAACCTCCTTCACCCTCAAGCCAACCAGGACAACTTTTATGCCCCTGGTAATTACAGAAAAATAAGTCTTTGTGACTGGACTTCAGGCATAAGCCTGAGATTCTAGACCAATTATAACATAGCAATTCCCCTGACAAGCCAGCCAAATCCCCTGAATAAAACCTTAGCCTGGACGCTTAACCTAGGTCAGGTTACATGAGCTACTCTAGAGGCGATTGCCATTTCTCTGTCCTACTTTTTCTCTGGTCTGTTCTTCTTGTCACTTTGGTCCTTTCTCTTCTCTTCTTATGGTTTCCACTTGACTCAGAATCATCTTAAATCCTACATTGTCTGCACATTTCTGTTTTATCTCTCATGAGCTAGCATCCATATTGCCTGCATTTTCTTCAACATACACAGAATTGCTTTTCTTAGAATAAAATGGAGCTACATAGACAATACAGATGGTTCTTGGGAGGTATGAGTCATCATATCTTCAGTGTATAATGTAATTGGTGCATAATATCAACGAAATAAGCCTCCGAGGTCTCCGACCATTATATGTGCACTAAAACTCTGAGAAGAGAGAAGGGACTGTTATAGGGAGCGTCTGTGTTTAAACTTAGCCTTAAAAACAGCATTTAAAAAACACTCAAGTAGTGAATTGAAAATCTTATTTTTCAGTACAAAGTTTCAGGTGTGGCTGGTTCATAAAGTATCAGTTTAAATCTCTTTTGGGGAACCTAAGTTGTCAAAAAAATATGTGAAAACCCACAGACTATTGAAACACAAAGTTCTCCCAAGGCAAAAGTTAAATACCAATGGTATCTTATCTTTTTTTTTTTATTAAGGTCACATTGGTTTATAACATTGTGTAAATTTCAGGTGTACATCATTATATTTTGACTTTTGTACATACTACACCACCCATAGTCTAGTTTTTATCTATCACCATACACATGTGCCCTTTTATCCCTCCCCACAACCCCTTCCCCTCTGGTAACCACCAATTTGTTCTCCTTATCCACGTTTGCTTGTTTATCTTGCACATATGGGTGAATTATGCTAAGTGAAATAAGTCAGACAGAAAGATAAATACCAATGGCATCTTATCTTGATGGTTCCAATCGTCTCAAAGTTGCTGCCTGGCGAGAATAACATTCTTCCACAATTGCTTGCTACACAGAAGCATCTTTTGTTAAGCTGAAAGTTCTTTACCAAAAAGTTTCCTTTAAATAAAATTTCTGAAAGATCGTTCAGAAGAGCAGCTAGACACTTGTGTTTAGCAATTTTCTTTTTAGATTTTTAAAACTGTGATCAGATGCCTAGGCTTCATGCCAAATTATGAAGACTGAGCATATATGAATGACATTGTAATCATAGAAAACCACTCTCTAACATACATAGTTGGCCCTGACCCTTCACCTTTTTTTGCCATGCCCATGTTTTCAGCTATCTATAGACATCTTCATTCGAGTTTCTCAAATTTGGGTCACCTCAAACCCTTCATTTAAAAATAAATTCATCATCTTCCCAGCTTTCCATTTCTCTTAATGGTATTCGTCTATGCTTCCAACTTAGAAACCTTGGTGTCACCTTGGGCACACACCTTTCTTGCATTAACAGACATTTATTGAGCATCTACATACAGTGAGCTGGATACCATGCCAGGTGCTGGGAATATGGTGTCAGCTCTCAAGGGGCTCTATATTCAGATTGCAACTGAGTTGTATTGTTACCTAATTTACATGAAGGCATGTAGAAAACAATAAATGGTGACTGCTAATATTTTAACATTGTCAACATTGTTTTTTTAATGTGTTAGAGTCATCCTCTTCCTTCCTTATCACTATCTAAATCCTGGCTCTTAAAACCTGATGCTTAAAATATTGCAACAGTTTTTACTTGTCTTCAAACAGCATCGGTGGTTACATGTGATCATTTTAGTTTTGTTATTTCATTGGCTCAGTGAATTTGCTGTTTAGGCTTAACGTTACAGTGTTTTATGAACATTATTAGCCCCATCCATCTTGTGTCAGATTCTGCAGAAGCAGGAATTTGGTTGCAAATGATGTGTTGAGGGAATGCGCTTTAGGAAACACCTGCAAGTGAGTGAGAGAAGCAGGATAGGGAAGGGAAAAGAACCAGGAAAAGATGTGGTCTCAGACAAAGTCTTACCTTGGGCTGATTCGTGGGGTTAAGGCTCTGGCGCATAAACCACACTGCAGAGTTGTCCCCATTTTTGTCAAGAAGTCAGACTTTTATACCTCTATCAGTGGTTCAGAAGTTATAGGCCACCCCCACCCTGGGATACAACTGCCCAGGAGAGGCAGCTCTGACAGCTGAGGGCAATTCCCCAGAGAAAGAGGGACAACTGTGACACTTTAGCAGCCAACTTTTTAGCAGCTGCACGATGGGTGCACGGGTGCGATGTGGGCAGGACAGTAACAGAGCTGTTTATATCAGTCGTTTTCAAACTTCAGTATACATCAGAATCATGTGGTAGGTTTGTTAAAACAGAGATTGCTGAGCCCCATGCCCAGAGTTTCTGATTCATTTGGTTTGCCTGAGGTTAACCCCAGAATTTGCATTCATAATAAGTTCCCGTGCTGCTAGTCTCAGGATCACACTTTGAGAACCACTGCTTTATATAGAACAACGGCTCATACTGGACATTCAATCAACCTTGATGAATTTCACTGAATCCTGCATAGGATTGCCAGATAAAATTTAGGATACCCAGTTAAATTTGAATTTTATATAAACAACGAATCATTTTTAGTATAAATACAATATAACTACTCTCTCTATAGAGAGATATATTCATATGTACTATAAGTATAATATGAATACAAAATATAAATATGTCCTACATATTGCACGGGACATACTTATACAAAAAAATTGTTGTTTATATGAAATACCCATTTAAATTTAAATGTATTTGCTACATCTGGCAACTTTAATCCTATATCATCATAAGTACAAATGTAGAGAAAGTGTTGCAAGTGTCAAAAGATCAGCATATTCATGATGAAAATAAAAGAGAATAAAAAATTGAAATTGGTGATAAATGACCACTATTTCAGAGGATGACTCCTGTGATAGAAACAATTATGAATGATAAAGAGCAAATGATGGCAGATACAAAAAGTTCTGTGACTTTGCAATCTACAGTCATCGGGGAGAGGAGATGCAAGTCAACTGAGGAAATAGAAAACTTTCTACTGAAGGACTGAGGGCCAGCATCAGTGTCATATGCCTATTAGTGTTATATCAATTGAGGAGAAGGTTAGTTTAGAAATTTGTTCAAAAACACAAAAGCTAAGCCTGGTAAAAATGTCGTGAATGAAAATTTCATTTTGCATTAATTTACTCTGATGACCCTATTTTATTTAATACTGCAGCCCCTGCCTCCCATCTCCACCCTTGGTGCGCCCAATCTCTCATACCCTGCTCTTTTTCTTTTTCTACAGCACTTATTTCCCTCCAATACATAATTTACCTATTTACTACGTTTATTGTCTGTTTTCCTCCTGCTAGAATGTAAGCTCCACGAGGGCAGGGGTCTTTATTTTGTTCACTGAGCTATCTATCTTAAGAGCCTAGAACAGTCTCTGACACATACTAAGTACTCAATACATATTTTTGAATGAGTGAATAGATGAATGAATACATCACAAGCAATGGCTTTTTCCCTATCTTCTAGGTTCCCTGCGTTCAATGGCTGTTGAATCTATGCCTGAAAGTGAGATCTGGTGGTGAAGGTCTAACGCAGTTGCTACAGAGTTCTCTAAGACACCAGCTGCTACTGAGATCATAGGGGCTTGGCGTTGGGAGGAGGTATTTACCTGAACAGATATTCAATGTATTCAAAACTGGTCTGTTTGGGGAAAAGGTGCCTGATACAACATATCAAGCAGGAGGAGACAGTGTGCTTGGTTTCAGAGCTGGGAAGGACAGCCCCACACTGACCTATGGCAGAAGGTTCTTGAGCATAAACTGCAAGGTAGTGTTGCTCCCTGTTGAGGAAAGGGACCAGCCTTTTGAAGCTCTTATTGGTCAGTCTCTGGCTAGGTCTGCTTCCAGACTGGGGTGTAACCTTCTTGGTGGGGAGCTCCTATCAGCCTAGGGCAATTCTCCTGAGAAGAGGGGCAGCTGTGAGCCCTTAGCAGCCGACACTCTCGCAGCAGCTGCTTGTAAATGTTTCCAGGGACCGCAACCTTAAAACTCTCTCTTGACTTCTGAGCAAATCCACTTACAGCTCTTTTGAATTTATCCTCTCTTTAATTATAGGAGTATTTGTGTTCAGGCAATGGGAGCAAAGAAGCCCTGTTGGAAGTTTGAGTTAGGAGGGGCAGGCAGGGGTAGCTAAAAGAGGGCTAAATGGGAGTGAAAGTGCAAGTGGGAAGGAGACAGTTAAAGGTAGAGACACTGGAAAAGTGAGCGGGAAAGATGGTTCTGTGTCTGGCCCAGGAAGAGTCCCTGTCTGTGGCTTACAAAGGGAATAAATTAGTGACACAGTGGCTCCAATTTGCTTCATTCTTGGCAACTCTTGTGCACAAGAACCCCCAACTTGCAGGTGGGTTTAAACAATCCCTACTTAATTCCCCACCTATGACAGTAGTCTTCAAATGTTTTTACTTGCATAGCCTTTGAAAGAATTTTGGAAAAATACTGTATGCCCCATAACATATCTTAAAGTTGACACCTAAGAACTTGTTATGGAGGGATTTATGAAAGTTTAAATATTGCAAATAATGTAATTTCTGGCATATTGCAAATGTTGATATTTAAAAATAAAAGTGTCTCAGCCCTCTTTTAAATGTATTAAGTGGAACCAAATGCCATAGCAGTTTTATATCCACTATTATCCATTTAATTTTAATTTTAATTAATTAATTTATTTTTGGTGAGGAAGATTGTCCCTGAGTTAACATCTGTGCCAGTCTTCCTCTATTTTGTACGTGGGACGCCGTCACAGCATGGCTTCATGAGCCGTGTATATGTCCATGCCTGGGATCTGAACCCGCAAACCCTGGGCTGCCGAAGCGGAGCGCACGAACTTCACCACTATGCCACTGGGCCAGCCCCCATTATCCATTTAACAGATACATGAACAAACTCCTTTTGAATAGTCAGAAATTTTATATCATGCCTTTCCTCTTGAGCTCTTATTTTCATTATACTCACTCCACAGAATTGCATCCTAATGTAATATATTTTTATTCTTGAAAGTCTTTGATCATCACATCCTAATCTCTGCCATAAAAACATGTATAAACTTACATTGTAAAAATGCTTATTTCCTGTGACTGTAAGGATCTGAGTCTTTGGAACTAATTTCATTATAATCATTAGTACATAATTGATTAAAATAACACAAATAGATTATAGAACTTTATCATTAATAAATGTAAAATAGAATATTATTGGGAACCTATTTCTTAGTGTGATGGAAGGGGATTAAAAACAAAAAGTAGTTCATTTATCTGTGGATGAATGTTACTTATTGCTAGAATGAGACCAAGTTCAGCATTTTAACTAGACTTAAGTGTTGAGAAATCTTGTTTACACAAATAAATGGGTGGGAATGAATGGAGTTTAGTTAAAATAATATCATTCAATTGAGCACCTCATGAATAATATCTCAAAAAATTACATAATGATCTGTCACCAAAATTATATATAATGATCTATCAAACGACAACTTGGTTAGGCCCTCCTCTGATTTTGTTGAAAGCAAGGCATTAAAAACTACTTGCCTTTACAAAACAATCTCATCAATATCGACACCAGTTTTCCCAGTGGTCTCTATGGTGTCTAGGAGGAGGTTTTTAATACCTTGGGGCCAGGCACCAAGTAAGCTTTGAGAGGGGTTAGAGACATGCCTTTCTTTTGTAAAGTGGGAGAAGGGAAGGTGGGAAAGTAGAACCATCAGGTATGTTCTCATGCAGATCAAATTTAGGAAAGAGTACACATGGGAGTTAAAAATCTGGAAATTGGTTAAAAACAGACCCACAGACAAAACCTGCCTATGTGTCTCTTTAAAGTCTTCATGTATCCTAGGAGTATGTACGACCACTTTGAACAATGTTGACCTCATAAAACATGATAATGTGAAAAGCAGGGGATTGGAGTACGGAGGAAGGCATTATCCCTACTGACCCCATCCAGACACTATAATATGATTTTTAAAAGAGTCAGTGTTGAGTCATTATTTTATGGGACCCCAAAACCTATATACTCAGTCTAGAACTCAACATGCATACATTGCTCATGTCCTTGGGACAAGGTATTCATTCACTTATATTCATACTAAAGTGTAGAAGACTGGTACAGAGGTGGGGGGAGGTTGCAGAAATGTAGTATGCTCTTTGGACAAAGGAACTCAGTACAGAAAAGGGAGGATGAGAACCACAAATAAAGGTCCCTGTTTACCTGTTTTCCCAGATTCTTCTTAACTACAGAGGTTAAATAAATCTCTTTGAAATGCTATAGGTAGTATATGGCACACAGCTTAGATTCGGGAACCATGGACCTAGAAGAGGCAGTGCATGTAACTTCTCTTTAAGTAGTCTCATGATCCACTTCTAACCTAGCTCAGTGATTTGGAGTTCAGTGGATAAAGTTCTACCCCAGCAAGTTTTCAACTGGCCTCCATAGGGACTCACAGGGCAGGGTGCTCCAGAGTTCTGCAAACGACGACAACTTTTGCCAAAATACTTCAGCCGTCTGAGGAATTGGTTCATCACTTCTATTTTAAACATTAAGGTTTAGAGAAACATTTAGTTGGGAAAAAGTGCTCTGTTGCTGAAAACACACACACACGCACATACACACACACCCCACTCAAGCCATTCACTGAACACAAAATTACTTTCATTCATTGGTGCCCTTGCACATGTTGTTTCTTCTGCCTGGGATAACCAAAGCTCATTTTCTCATTAGAGTCTCACCCAACCCTTCCAGACAAAAAAATGTTTTTGCTTTCTCTTTTAGATTTACTGTTATTATAGCACTTCCCATGTTGTATCATAACTATATTATTACATGTACTGGGAATTCAACCTTTTAAATATGTCTTCTCTTCTCCATTCCGTCTACCAATGCTCTAGCTCAGTTTATCACCATCTCTCATGTGGATTATTGCAACAGTGTCCAGTTGTGACCCTTTTCTGTCTACTTTTTTTTGTGTGTGAGGAAGACCAGCACTGAGCTAACATCCGTTGCTAATCTTCCTCTTTTTGCTGAGGAAGACTGGCCCTGGCTAACATCCGTGCCCATCTTCCTCTACTTTATATGGGATGCCGCCACAGCGTGGCTGACAGGCAGTGCATCGGCAGGCGCCCGGGATCCGAACTGGCAGACCCTGGGCTGCCAGGCGTGACCTAAACCGCTGCGCCACTGGACCGACCCCTCTGTCTACTTTTCTATACTGCCATCTAAGGTGACCCATCTAAGATGCTATTCTGATTGTATCATACTCCTAACTACATTTCTGGATCCCCCTTGCCTTAAGTGGTAAAGCCCATGATACTTAGTCTAGCTAACTTGTCCCAATTTTCCTCCTCAGGCTTCTTTTACTATTCCTCTCACCCTACCCTTGAATCCTATGTTCCGGCCATGAGGAATTACTGATAATTCACCCAATAAGCCATGTTATCTCAAGGTGTTGTGCCTTTGTAAATGCTGCCCCCTCTACCTGAGAGAGCTGTCCTCCAGTATTTAGTGAGGTCAATTCCTGCAGATCATTTAGATCCCCACTTAGACGTCACTTCCTCTGGGAAGCTTTCCTGACATTGAAGTATCTTTCTTTTGTGATCTTACAGATCTCCTCCATCCTTATTTACCATATTTCTTAGTAAACGTCTGTGTTTGTGTCTGTCTCTACCATAAGACTCTTAAGTCTTAAGGGCAGGGACTGTATCTTAATCATCTCTGTATCTCCTTCCTCAGTACAATGCCCTGCAGAAAGTAGTTGTTCAATAAATAGTTTTTGAATGAGTGAGGGATGAATGTTTGGGAGGAGAATGTATGCCTGGCCTAGGGCAGGCTTGGGGTATCTACTTTACTCTGGGGTCCTGAGGCATTCCCAACTAAGAGGCCACAGGGCTTTAGAGCACGACATAGGGGGCCAGAGTGTTTCTAGGCTATGCCCAGAAAGAGTTAGCCTCAGTATAATCTACACAAACTAACGGAGTTACTTGTGTTAAAACTAGATTAAATAGAGCTTCAAAGTCTAATAACCACTGCAGTATACACTGCAGCATAATCAATAGCTGTAACATGAAGACATTAGGAAAATGAGATTGCTGAAAGACTAAAGGAGAAAGGAATCTGGGTGCTATAGAGACCAAACAGTAGTCACAGCTGTTGACTCTAGGAGACAACAGAACAAGAGGGGGATAAAAAGAGCAATAAAAGGCCATTGAAAGCACACCTGTTACAGTAGGAGACAGGCCTACTGACAGTATCTGGTTACATGCCTAGGACAATTTGCCTCTTATTTATTTTAAACTCTGAGCAATCTAGGGATAAAATTGGACCAAGATGGGGCATTGTTCTAACATTTCCTATTGGCAATATCTTTTCTGTATTACTGGACAAAGAAATATATATAGTTAAACACAAAGCAAAGGCGATTTGTATTTTACATTTGTATTATTTTACATTTACATTTGTAGAATGTAAATAATATGGGAAAAAGAAAATTATTGAGCCACTAACCATCCAACTCAAATGTAACCTCACTGTTAACCTTTTCTGATGTCCTATCTTGCCACTACATATAATTTTGAGGAATCTTATCATCGAGATGTTATCCTTAATATAATTCTTTCATCATTGGCCTCACAGATGACTTAGAGCCACAGGAATCTAGTTTGATAACATAAGTACCATATTTGAGAGATTCCTGAAAATAAGTGGGTAGCTTAATAAAGCAGAGAATGTGTACAGACAACCACAAATATTTAGATAAAAATGGAAACATTCAGTAAAAAATCTGGATTTTTGTCTATATGAGAACAATAAAATTTCCATTTTTCATGCAACATTTTAGCTGTAACCATGTGAACACTGCAAAAATGTCTTTTTTAAAGTATTCATTTCTCTGTGGAAAAGATTATACCTGTACCAACAAGAACAACAAAGTTTGGTTATATTAATTCATACTAAGGTAGGCAGGCCTAACAGGAAGAAGAACTTTATATAGGACTTCTATGTTTTTCTGTCCGGTGTGTTTGCTATTGGGTAAACCAAAGAATTTCCTAACTGCTATCATCCACAGTTTACATAGTGTCAGTTCTAGTGGCATTTATTCCTTCGTTCATTCATTTGAAAGTTAAATGGGAGTGGAGGGAGAGAGTGTTGAAGGATGTTCCAAATAGAATAGCATATGCTAAGGATCTGAGATGGTAACGAACTTGGCGTGTTGGAGGATGTGAAAGAATGCCAGAATAGCTCAAGGATAGTGAGAAGGGTGAGAGTTTAGGCTTTACCCTAAGAGTCATAGAAAGTCACTGAATGGTTTTCATGTTCAAGAGTGACACATCTGATTTATGTGTTTAAAAGGTCACTAGGTGTACAGTATGCAAAATGGCTAGGAGGGCTGGGCAAGGCTAGAGCTAGAGGCAGTGATACATCTTGGCTTGCCCTAGAGTCCTGGCAATGGAGATGGAGAGAAGTGGACAGATTTGAGGGAGATGGCAGAGGTAGAATCAACAGGATTTAGCGATTAATTGATGGCAGAAGAGAGACTGTGATGTTGAAGTTGACTCCTGGTTTTCTGACTTGAGTAATTGAGTGGATAGTGGTGCCTCTAACGGAATGGCAAAGCACTGAAGGAAAAACAGGAATTTGGGGAAAGTAGTATAAATCTTGAATACTCTTTTTGTCCTGTTGACTTTTCGGTGCCTATCAGATACCTATGGTAGGCAGGTTTTAAGTTCAGTATGAAAACCTAGGATGGTATGAACTGAAATCCTGGGAATGAATGAAATCATCTAAGGAGAAAAGGCCATACTCTGAGGAACTCCAATATTTAAAAGTTTGCCCAAAAATGGAGGAACCAACACAGATGCTGGAGGAGTGACCAGATAAAAGGAAGAAAATTAGAAGAAGGTGATGTCACAGAAATCAAGGGAATACTGTTTCAAGAAGAAGGGTGTGATCTTCTGAGATGAAGACTGAAAGAGTGCCACATGTAAGATTCTCTCTGGTCAGGGTCCCATCATGCCCTCACACTTCTACCTGAAGTATATGGCGTAAATACACTGGCAATGTGCCTCTACTAAATCTACAGGACTGGGGCAAATGGAGAAAAATGATTCTTTTCTTGAATCTAATAAAGCTTATGGAGACATGCCCTGGGTATTTTCCCACAGGCGTATGACAAACTACCTTCCTTTCTTGGACAGGAGAATCAGGCTTCCTATTTATGATTTATTAGCACCCACACCTGCCAAACACACTGGAACTCAACAAAAAGGAATTAGTCTTTTCTAAGGGAGAAAGAAATTCTATTTCAGGGGAAAATGTCTACAGGGACACAGATATTATGTCTATGTTTGTCAAGCAGGCACAGGAGAAAGATCAAAGAGCAGAAAACACTGAAAAATGGTCCTTGAGCTAAAACTCCTTGTAGTGGATTTCTGGGAATATGAAGCCCTTTGAATGAAGAGTATAAGCTGTGCACAAAGTTTGAGTTCAATTAGTATCAGACATCAAAGATGATCTTGCTTACTTCAAATGATTTAACTGGATACTGACTGAAAAGAGCTTAAGCTAAAAAGGAGCTAGAAATGTTGTGACTAAGATTCTGACAGATGCAAAAAACAGGAGAACTCTGTGGCCATCCAGAAGGGAGAAAAATGAAAAAGAGGGCGAATAGATACAAACTGCTGATTACTTTGACTGCATTTCATCCCTACGATGAATTCAAATGATAGAGATGTCAATTCAGAAAAACAAATCTCTTTTAATAAAGAAAACTTACACACTGTTCAATTTCTAAGCCCGTGCTATTAATAAAGGTTTTTGAGAGAGGCGGGTGGACAGAGAGAAGGAGGAAGAGAGAGAAAGAGAGAGAGAGGAATTGATTCTGAGAAATTGACTCTGTCTGCCTGATAGTCATTGGATGGAATCACAAAGGAAACATTGGCAAGAGATCAGGCCTCCTGGAATCCATTAAATACCAAGAAGGAGAAAAATATCTAAATGTTGGTTGCAGATCAGCATGCTGTATCCAAAGATTTGAGCAGAACTGTTTAAGGGCCAGCAGATCCAGCAATAAAGTTTCATAATCAGCACTCATAAAAATAACGAGAACAGAGGTTTGCCAGGTTAGAGAGCAACTGCTGCTACTACATACGTTGGATCCCATACATCGGTCTTAACCAGAAACAAAGATCTTGGTGGGCCATTTATTCCTCATTTCCGTTCTTGCCTCTCAGCATTTGCCAGTTTCTGCAATGCCTCCACTAGTCACTAGTCACAATTACACAATTTTTGAAGGTGTGCTCATAATAAAGACTAATCTTCCGACCAACTTAACCACAGACTTAGAATAGAAATGAGGGCTAATCTAGACTGGGAGATGATCACTGCGACAGTCATGTCCTGCACCCACACCTCCTTTGATGAACAAATTCAATAGACAAGAGCTGTGTGGTAGAATGACTTGACTTGAAAGCGTAGCCTGCTTTAACGAGAAGTATCAGAGAGAAATTAGAGATCAGATAGGCAAGATGCCAAGAACAGGAAAGTCAGCTAACACAGGATAGAACAGGTTGGTACTGGAGGCTTAGACAGGCTAGAACAGTCATTTCTGACCTTTTAGAAAATGAAGACTAGTCATTACTAATAAGACAGTAACATTTTGAAAGATTAAAAAAGCAATCATTGTTCATTCTGTAAAAATGCTAAAAATAAATATAAACAAAGAGAAGAAAATTAAAACTGCACACATCACCACCGCCAGAGACAGCCACAATTAGCTCCTTGGAGTACCTCTCATAAAATCCTTTTCTATGCATATACAGTTATATATATGCAGTTACTACATTTTAATCAGTTTTAATTTTCACTTAATGATATTTTTATGAACAACTTTCCATTACAGTAAGTATTTACTCACAATACTATTTTTATTTCTACCTAATATTACATTATATGGGTGTATCACAATTTATTTTACTAATCTATTATTGAACATGTGTGGTGTTTCTAGTTTTTTGCTACCATGAAGAATAGTACGGTGAATATCACTGAACATATTATTTCTTTAGGGATCATTTTCTAATATCAAATATGTGAAAATTGGAACAACTGGATATCCATATGCAAAAGATTGATATTGTACCCCTACCTCACAACAGATACTAAAATTAACTCTAAATGGATAAAAGACCTAAATATAAGAGCTTAAACTATACAGCTTTTAGAAGAAAATGTAGAAGTAAAACTTCATGACCTTGGATTTGGCAATGGTTTCTTACATATGACACTGGAAGCATAGTCAACAAAAGAAAAAAATAAGTAAAATAGACTTCTTTAAAATTAAAAACTTCTGCATCAAAAAACAATCCACAGAATGGAGAAAATATTTGCAAATCACATATCTGATTAGAGTCTAGTACCAGAATATATAAAGAACTCCTACAATTCAACAACAAAAAGCAAAACAACTCAATTAAAATATGGGCATAAGACTTGAATAGACATTTCTCCAAAGAAGATATACAAATGTCCAATAAGCACATGAAAAGATGCTCAGCATCACTAATCATTAGGGAAATGCAAATCAAAACACAAAACCACTTCACACCCATTAGGATGGCTACTATTAAAAAAAAACTCAGAAAATAAGTGTTGGCAAGGATGTGGAGAAATTGGGACTCCAGTGCGTTGCTGG
The DNA here is from genome assembly GCA_031878705.1 of Tapirus indicus. NCBI lineage: Eukaryota > Metazoa > Chordata > Mammalia > Perissodactyla > Tapiridae > Tapirus > Tapirus indicus. The sequence continues at coordinate 96,836,004 of CM062942.1, read as the reverse complement.
TGGGAATGTAAAATGGTGCAGCCACTGTGGAAAACAGTTTGGCAGTTTTTCAATAAGTGAAATAGAATTGCCCTATAACCAAGCAATTCTACTCTTAGATAAATAACCAAAAGAATTGAGAGTAGGTATTCAAGCAAAAACATGTTCATAGCATCACTATTCACAATTGAGAAAACGTGGACGCAACCCAAACATCTGTCAGTGGATGAAGGGATAAACAAAATATGGTATATCCACACAATGGGCTATTATTCAGCCATGAAAAGGAACGAAGTACTGAGGCATGCTGCAACATGGATGAACCTTGAAAGCATTATGCTAAGTGAAAGAAGCCAGACACAGAAGGACACCTATTGTACAATTTCATTTAAATGAAATATATAGAATAAGCAAATCCATAGAGACAGAACACAGATTGGTCATTGTTAGGGGCTGTAGGGAACAGGTATTGTGGAGTGACTGCTTAATGGGTAAGGAGTTTCCTTTTGGGGTGATGAAAAAGTTCTGGAACTAGACAATGTTGATGGTTCCACTACATTGTGAATGTACTTAATGCCACTGAATTGTACATTTTCAAATGGCTTAAATGGTAAATTTTATGTTATGTTTATTTTATCACAGCAAAATCAAATTAAAAATGTATTTGTAAACTTACATAATAGTATTACTTCTAATATCTATTGTTTGTGATGTTATATAATGACAGAAAGCTACTATGACTTTAGTAATACTTTATGAGTTAACATCCTATTTAACACCATCTATGGACATGTTTGCAAAAATAATTCTAGATGTATATGCAAGATAAATGTATATGATCTAACACCAGGCTTGTTTTGTATAAGGATCTGAGGACTCCTTGCCATAATTTTGCCTGCTCCTGGAGATTTAGTACCCACAGGCTATGACTTATTGAGCAAAAGAATGAGTTCACAGAAATCAGAAAGGCAGTGTATTAGTTTCCCGTGGCTGTTGTAACAAATTAGCACAAACTGGGTGGCTTGAAACAATGGGAATTTATTCTCTGACAGTTCTGGATGGCAGAAGTCCAAAATCAAGGTGTTAACAGAGTTGCTCCCTCTAAGGTTTTTAAGGGAAGATCCATTCCTTGCCTCTTCCAGCTTCTGGTGGCTCCAGAAGTTCCTTGGCTTGTGACCACATTACTCCAATCTCTGCCTCCATGGTCACATTGCCTTCTGTTCTGTCTCATAACTTCCTCTTCCTCTGTCTTATCAAGATAAATGTGGTTGCTTTTAGGGACCATCCAGATAATCCAAAATAAACTCCTCCTCTCAAGATCCTCAACTTAATAACGTCTTCTACCACATGATATTAATATCCACTCTTTTGCCATATAAGGCAATATTCACAGGTTCTGGTGATTAGGACAAGGACATATCTTTTGGGGCGACTATGATTCAGTACACTACAGCCTTCCCTTTGGCCCCCCAAGATTCACATCCATCCCAGAGAGTAAGGACTGAACCCCAGGAGAATATCTATAGGCAGCCATGGGAAAGGGAGAAGGTGTTTCAAGGCAGCATAGTTCCATTTAACTGCCTGTCAAAAATGATCAAACTTTGGATGACTTCTCATTGTTGCTTTGCATGAACACAGCTAACATTGGACAATTTGAGGGTGCATTCATGCTTTTGATCAAATAGAATGCCATTCAGTAAGTTGTTATTGTATCAATCATTTAATAAATAATCTTTTGATCACTTAAAATTGTTCACATATCTCCCAAATTTTCCAATTAACATCCAGATTACATCACAATTTACAAAAAAATGCATGCTTAGTTGATATATAGTTACTTATATATGCTTTTCGCTTATTTTTCATCAAAACATATATGTGTGTTATATATATATATATATATATATACAGGGAACTAAAGTGGGGAAAATTTACTTGAGGAAATGGGATAATCAAATTTCAGATTTCAACAGAGCATTAAGCAATACAGATATTTCATATGGTTTCACTTTTTAAAATTCAAGACAGATAACTATCATTGACATGTTACCTAGACATTGCATAACGAAGTGCTGAGAAACAACTTGAACTTACAGCAAAGGTGGTTAGCACTGCATTTTTAATATTATCTTTGAGATATAATTTACATACAATAAAATTTATCATTTTAAAGTGTTTAATCCAATGGTTTCTAGTACACTCAGAGTTGCACAACCATCGTCGTTGTTGTCAGTGCTCTGGAGTGGATTCCGACTCCTAGCGACCCCGTGTAGAGCAGCGAGGAAGCCTGCCTGGTCTTTATGCACCACCCTCTCACCTTCTGGTGCTCTATCAGACAATGCTCCACCACTATTCATAGGGTTTTCGTGGCCAATTTTCTGGGGAGTGGGTGGCCAGGTCCTTCTTCCTAGTCTGTCTTGTTCTGGAAGCCCTGCCGAAACCTGTCCACCATGGTGACGACGGGTGATCCTGCTGATATTTGAAATACCAGTGGCATAGCTTTCAGCATCACAGCAACATGCAGCCACCACAGTATGACAACCGGCTGGACTGTGCAACCATCACTGCTGTCTAATTTTAGAGCATTTTCATCACCCCCAAAACCAACCCTGTCACATTAGTGGTCACCCCATATTATCCCCTTCCCCTCAGCCCCTCACAACCACTAATGTACCTTCTGTCTCTATGGATTTACCTCTTCTGGACTTTTCATATAAATGGAATCATACAATATGTGGTCTTTCTGAGTGGCTTCTTTCATTTAGCAAATTTTCAAGGTCAATCCCTGTTGCCGCATGCATCAGTACTTCTTTCCTTTTCATGGTCAAATAATATTCCATTTACTGGATATAGCAATTTTGTTTATCCGTTCATCAGTAATTGATGGACATTTGGGTTGTTTCCACGATTGGCTGTGATGAATAATGCTGCTATGAGTATTTGTGAAAAGTTTTTTTAGTGGATGTATTTCCAGTTCTCCTGGAAATATCCAAAGGAATGGAATTGCAGGGTCATATTGGATCCATGTTTAACATTACGAGGAACTGTCAAACTGTTTTCCAAAGCAGCTGCTCCCTTTTGCATTCCCACCATCAATATATGAGGGATCCGATTTTTTCACATCCTCACCAACACCTGTTATTGTGTCTTTTTAATTATAGCCATAGTAGTGGGTGTGAAACAAAAATATTGGGCAGATGGTATGGAGATATACACCCCCCACACACATACACAATTTCCCCTATTATTAAAATCTTGCATTAGTGTGGTATGTTTGCTATAATTAATGATCTGATATTGATAATCATTATTAATTAATGTCCATAGCTTACATGAAGATTCACTCTTCGTGTTGTACAGTTCTATGGGTTTTGACAAATGCATAATATCATGTATCCTCCATTACAGTATCATACACAATAGTTCACTACCCTAAAACCCCCCTCTGCTTTACCTATTCATCTCTCCCTCCCCCTGAACCCCTGGCAACCACTGATCTTTTTACTGTTTCTATGGTTTTGACTTTTTCAAGAATGTCATACAATTGGAATCATAGAGTATGTAGCTTTTTCAGACTGGCTTCTTACCCTCAGCAATATGCGTTTAAGTTTCCTCATGTCTTTTCAAGGTTTAATAGCTCTTTTTTTGGTGAATTCATTTTTTATATTTCCCCTCAACCAATACTTACTGAGCTTCTATATCAGTGTCATTGTGGTTTTGATTTGCATTTCCCTAATGAGTAACGATGTTGAGCATCTTACCACATGCTTATTGGCCATTTATCTATCTTCTTTGGAGAATTTTTTTTGGTGAGGAAGATTCACCCTGAGCTAACACTTGTGCTGATCTTCCTCTATTTTGTATGTGAGTCAACGCCACAGCTCGGCCGCCAATGAGTGATGTAGGTCTGCACCCGGAAACTGAACCCAGGCTGCCAAAGCGGAGTGTGCTGAACTTAACCACTAGGCCATGGGGCTGGCCCCTCTTTGGAGGAATTTTTATTCAAATCTTTTGTCCTTTTTAAAATTGGGTCATTGGATTTTTTATTATTGAGCTGTAATAGTTCTTTACATATTCTAGGTACAAGTTTCTTATCAGATATATGGTTTGCAAATGTTTTCTCCCACTCTGTGGGTTGTCTTTGCACTTTCATGATGGTTTTAGCACTGCATTTTTGTGGCGTCTTTCCCTGGGATAGTTTGATATATGAAGTTCAAAAATAAAGTTGAGACTGCTCTTCTTTTTAAACAAACACACCAGCAGTTACATATCAAAAATGGTGTTTTCCACACTCAATTCATTGTCTTGGTAGGATTTATTTATTTATTCCAAATATAATACTACCATTGTTTATATACTCAGTTTATTAGAAACACAAGAGATCAGTCACATTATTCTAGAAAAGTGTTTCTCAAACTTTAGTGTGCTTTAGAATCACCTGGAGCACTTGTTAAAACAGATTGGTGGGCCCCACTCTCAGACTTTCTGATTTAATAGGTCTGAAGTGGAGCCCAGTAATTTGCATTTCTACCAAGTCTCCAGGTGAGGATGTTGCTGCTGGTGTGTGAACCACGGTTTGAGAACCACTGTCATAGAGCAGCATTTCCCAAAGTGTCTATGGCTATTAATAGCTGTTACATGGTGGAAGGATTTTATTGTCATATAACTGTGAAAAGTTTGGTTAAGCAGATTTCTTTACTGCAAGCTTTCTCTGAACTTTTAATCTGTGAATGTGCGTTTCCAAGTTTCATGATTGGAAACATTGTATGTTACTTCTAAACTTTTTGACCATAATAAGATGCTTTTTCAAAACCATTTTATTGAAGTATAATCGACATATTTATATATTTACTTTATAACTGTGCATGTTTAAAGTGTGCAATTTAATAGTTTCAACATATGTATACATCCATAAAACCATCTCCACCACCAAGGTAATTAACACATCCATCACGCCCCTGAATTTCCCCCTACCTCTTCTCAATCTTACCATCCTGTCATCCCCATCTCCTGCTTTCATTCCCAGGCAACCACTGATCTGATTTCTGCCATTAGTTTGCACTTTCTAGTGATTTACATAAATAGAATCATATAGTATGTGATCTTTTTTGTCTGGCTTCTTTCACTCAGAATAATTGTCTCGAGATTTTTCCATGTCATCGTATTTATCAGCAGTTCATTCCTTTTTATTTCTGAGTAATAGCCCATTGTAGGTATATACCATAGTATCTTTATCCATTCACTAGTTGATGGAGCTTTGGGTTATTTCATATTAAAAATAAAACTATTCACATGAATGTACAAGTCTTGGTAAGAACATAACCTTTCATTTTTTGGGAGAGGATAACTAGTAGGGGAATGGCTCAATCATATGGTTGGTGTACTTTTAGCTTTCTAGGACCTTTAACTTTTTAGGAAACTGACAAACTGTTACGTAAAGTTGTTGTAGCATTTTGCATTCTCACCAGCAGTGCATGACAATTCCAGTTGCTCTACATTCTTACTAACACTTGGCACGGTTACTCTTTTTTTCATTTTAGCCATTCTAATAGGTGTGTGTCAGCCTGGTGGTCTAGTGGTTAAAATTTGGTGCTCTCACCACCATGGCCTGGGTTCATTTCCTGGTCAGGGAACCACACCACCCATCTGTCAGTTGTCATACTGTGGCAGCTGCGTGTTGCTGTGATGCTGAAAGCTATGCCACCGGTATGTCAAATACCGGCAAGGTCACCCATGGCAGACAAGTTCAGCAGAGCTTCCAGACTAAGACAGACTAGGAAGAAAGATCTGGCCACCGACTTCTGAAACAATTGGCTGCCATGAAAACCCTATGAATAGCAGCGGAGCATTGTCTGATAGAGCACCGGAAGGTGAGAGGATGGCGCAAAAAGACCAGGCAGGGTTCAGCTCTGCTGTATGCAGGGTCGCTAGGAGTCAGAATCCACTCGATGGCACTAACAACAACAACATAGGTGTATTGGTATATTGTTGTGCATTTCTCTAATGACTAATGATGTTGAGCATATTTCCATGGGCTTATTTGCCATCTATATATCTTCTTTGGTGAAATATCTGTTAAAATCTCTTGCCCACTTTTCATTGGGCTTTTTTTTAATTGTTGAATTTTGAGAGTTTTTTAAATACATCTGGATAAAAGTTCTTTATTAGATATGTGGCACTTTTTAAACATAGCATCTGAGGACTAATCTCACTTAGAGCAACCTTAAATGCATATGAACCATTTTTTAAAATCTGTATCACTTTAAAAAGGCAGATTCTAATTCAGTAAGCCTGTGGTGGAGTGTGATAATCTTCTTTCCTAGCAAGCCGTCAGGTGATGCCGATTATACTGGTCAATGGACCACACTTTAAGCAGCAAGGCTCTAGCCTGCACTTAGGAGATGCTCATCTAGAAAGGTTTTGCCTAGTTTGATCACCCATCTTACTTATTCGTGATTGTTGGCTTCAGAATTACTAACTCATTTTTTAAAATGACATCTGCTATCAAAGAACAAAGATTTTTCACTGTTGAGGAGTGTGGTGGACACTGTTAGATACCTACTCAACACCTGTTAGCCCTCCTTCCTTGTTGACAGAAGCCCGATTTTGTTCCATTATCTGCACTTTAGTGAGAGTGACCACATCACTGAGGTAGTGAATCCTGATTAGTCTAAGTCAATCATAGTAATCTCTTTCCCTTGCCAGTGTTTGCAGTATTGACATATAACTCAATTTTCATCAATGAGATGTGAGGGGATGTTTTGGTGGGAGCCTTCTGGAAATAGTTTCCGCACTTTTTAAAAGATAAGCGCAGGAAGATATGGTCTCTTCTTCCACTGGTTGTGGTTATGTCTAGATGTTATGGCTGGAACTAGCCATCATCTTGTGAAAAGAATAAGCCTGAAGATAAAACTGACACTTTGACAATGGCAGAGCAGAAAGATTGATTTCTTCTTTGAGATACTGAAAACAAAACAAAACCCTGGAGCCACCTGACCTTGGGACTTCTTATGTGAGTTAAAACACTATCTTTATAGTTTACACCATTTGGAGTAGGATTTTCTGTTCCATACAACTGAAAGCATACTTATAAAGAGATTTCAAAACACATATCTCTGATCATTCAGTTCCTGGTTCCTTAAAGTCAGCCAGGTTAGCTTGGCGCCATGTGAGTTGCAGAGGGCAATTTTATGTACCTCTGCTCGTTTCTGTGCCGTCTACTGGGTTCACATCTCTGGTCTCTGATTCCTAGAACTGTACTCCATCTTTCAATACTTGGTTTTGACCCCACTTTGCCTTTTGCAATTTAGCTTCATGCCATTTTCAGCTTCCATTGACCCCCTGAATTCAGCTGCTCTCACAGTTTCTTAATAGAATTCCCCCCACTAAACTAATCCCAGTCCAGTAATTCTCAGCACATTCTCTGATAACCGATTCCTCTTCCTTCATTTCCTGTTTCAAAGTATGATACCCCCTTCCACACAAATGCCAAAGCTAGAAATTATCTTAGGTTCTTCCTTTTTTCTCATCCTAACATCCAGTCATCAAAGGCCTACTTATTTTAACTGTGAAATGTTTTTTCAATTCTTCTCTCCATCCTCACTGTCATCATCCTAGTTTAAATAACCGTCATCTCTCCTGAGTTACAATAACTACTTCCTTGCTGTTTTTTCTGTCTCCAGTCTTACCATTTTCAATGCAGCCTACATTTTGCAGTGAGAGGAAATTTTCTGAAATACTGACCATGTTACTTCCATGCTCAAAACCCTTGCACTCCACCCCCCTACCCCCACCATTATTTACAGGAGAAAGTCTTTAAGTTGGAACATAGGGCCTCCATAATCTGGCTCCCCCTTACTTCTCCAGCCTCATGCCTGATCACTTCCTGAATCAGACTTCATTATCCAGCAACCATGAATGCTTTGTAGTTCCTTGGAACACCCCATGCCATTATTCACCTCCACGCCTTTGCTCATACTCTTCTCTGCCTAAAATACTCCTTTTCCCTCTATACTATTTTCCTACTTATTCTTTGGGCCTCAGTTCAGCATCACCTCCTGAGAGACTTATTTGACCCCACTCAATCTAGGTTTCCCTCCTTAATGTTCTTTTATAGCATCCTATATTTCATCATTGGCCTTAACACATTAAATTGTTGTGGTCTATTTATATGACCATATCTCCACACCCCAATCCCCACTAGAGTTTGAGCTCTTTGAGTGGAGGGGTTGTATCTTATTCATTGCTGTATCCACAGCACCTAGCTTGAATGAGTTTATTAGTCTCATCAGCTGAGAACAGGGCCTTTCGCCCCCTACCTCTGACTCTCCACTACAATGATATTGGAACTTTTGCCTGGAATCCAAGATTCTTGAGGATTGCTACCACTCACCCAGAGACAATAGATGAGGTGTTAGGCACTGAAGGGATCTAGTAGTGTGGAGCCAAAATTGAGTCACACACAACAAGCTGGCTGCAGTCACCACTCAGTTGGCAGAAGAGATTATTGTTAGCCTGTATTCACACATCTACTAATCAAATCCCACCTCCTGTACCATTGAACCTGCACTTGGAGATATTCATATGGGTTCCTACCGAATTATTATTCTTGCTGCAAACGGAGCTTTTCATAGGCTTCCAAGGCTCTGAATTCAAAGAAAAATCCAAGATAGTGTGATTTCTCCACTCACTGTGCAATGGAATCATAAGAGGCCTTCTCTGTCCTGTGTAACTCAATGGCTCCACCAACCGAGAACTCACCACAACTAAGTTGCATGGTAGGAGAGCCCTTTTCTGCACCCCTGTGCAATTAAAAGTAGGAAATCCTCATATCCAAGTGGGTGCTGTGATATGTCCCCAGACATCTTCTAACTTAATCAGTGCATTCCTGGTCCCATCCAGCTGTCGAACTGGACCACACTCATTCCAGTGCAGGTGGACATTAACAAACTACACCATGGGCTTAGGGGTCTGATGAGTGATAGCATCCCTATCAAAGGGCTCCTGCTATTCACCTCTCACTGCCTCCCCTTATTCCTCAACTTCTCATCCTTGCAATCTCATTCTCCTTGAAATCTCATTCTGTTGTTTCCTTTACCTTACTTCTGTTTTTTTGTTTGTTTGTTGTTTTAAAATCAGCATTGCTCTTCCTAGAATCCCAGATAAGTATGCCACATTTCAGAACATGAGGGATTGTCTACTGAGGGTCTTTAAGCCAAAGCCAGAAATCATTTATCCAACAAAATGTATTGAGCATCTACTATGTGCTGGGCTCTGTTCTAGGTCCTGCAGATACAGCAATGAACAAATCAGGTAAAATTTCTGCCTCATGAACTTATGTTATAGTTGGGGGGGTCAGATATTAAGCAACATAAATAAGTAAATATATGTTAAATGATGATAAAGAAAAAATAATTCAGAAAAAGTGTGATGGCAAAAGGGTCACTATCCTATTTAGATAGGATAGTCAGAGAAAGTCACATTGAAAGACTTGAAAGAAGTAAGGGAGTGAGTCATGTGGATGTCTGTGGGAAGAGTATTAGAAGTAGAGAGAACAGCAAGTGGAGAGGCTCTGAGGCAGGAAAATGACTGGAGGGTTTCAGAAATACGAGGCCAGTGTGGCTGACCTAAAGTGATCAAGGGAATGAGTAGCTGAAGACAAATTCAGAGAGGAAAGAGAGAATCAGATCTGATAAGGCCTTATAGGTCATTGTAACAACTTTGGATTTTACCCTGAGAAATTTGGTTTTTGAGAAAATGAGTTATGTGATCTGACATGTTCAACAAGATCTCTCTGGCTGCCGTGTTGAGAGTAGATTCTGTGGAGAGGTGAGCAAAAGTGGAAGCAGGGAGACTAATTAGGAGGTTATTGTAGTAATCCAGACAAAAAATGATAATAGTTTGGACCAGGACAGTGGCAGTGGAGGTGGTGAGAGGTGGTTGCATTCTGGATATGTTTTGAAAGTATTGTTGACAGGACTTGTAGGTGGATAAGATGTGGGTAATGGGGAAAAAAAGAAGAATAAGGATGACAAATTTTTAGCTTGGACAACAGGAAGGATGGAGTTGCTCTTTACTAAGATAAGGAATAAATGTGAGAAGAACAAGTCTGAGGGGCAATATCAGGAATTTGATTTGGTGTCTGTTAAGGGTGTGAAGCCCATTAGACATCCAAATAGAGATGGTGAGTAGATAGTTGGATACAGTGAGTCTGGAGTTCAGGGGAGAAGTCTGATTATATATATATTTTGAAGTCATTAGCATACAGATAATATTTAAAGAATGGATGAGATTACCAAAGAGTGCCTCCGGGTTCAATAGATAAAGAAGAGACTAAGATCAAGGTTGAGCTCTAGGGCACTCTAGAAGTTGGGTTAATAAAAGGAATTAGCAAAGGAGCTAATGAGAAGCCAATGAAATAGAAGAGTTGTGGAGTCCTGGAAGGCGAGCAGGAGGGAGTGATCAACTACTATAACCGTCACGACTATTAAGGCAAATAAGGTTGGAACTGAGAACACTGGATTTATCAATGTGGAGGCCATGGGTGATCTTGAAAAGAATAGTTTTTGTCAAATGATGGTGGCAAAAGCCTGAGTATGGTAGGCTCAATAGAGAATGGGAGTATGGACAGTTTTTATTTTTTTAGGAGTTTTACCATCAAGTAGAGAATAAAAATGGGGGCGAGGGTTGCTAGAGAGAGACATGCAATAAAGAAATTTTTCAGATGGGAGAAATAACAGTATTTTTAAAATGCTGATAACGTGATTCGGTAGAAAGTAAAAAATGGATGATGCAGGAGAGAGAGGGTGAATTGTTGGAGTGATGTCCTTGAGTAGGTCAGTAGGGATGGGATCTAGCGGACATGTGGAAGGGTTGGCATTAGACAGGAACGTGGGCAAACAGGCATAGTTCCACAGCATGTAGTTGGGTCGATGTGGTGGTGGGGATTGTGGGAGTTCTTTTCTATTTTCCATTTTCTCTCAAGTGAGAATGATGATGGGAGGAGGAAATGTTGAAAGTTTGAGGAGAGTAGAAATGTGAAACAGTAATTTATGAGAGTGGGAGAATGAATGGACTAGGAAAACATAGTATGATTCTTGAACAGCATTAAGGTTCTATTTGAAGTGTGTGTGTGTGTGTGTGTGTGTGTGTGTTTCTCCATTTACATTCAGCAGCAGGGGTGCAGGTGTGAAATAGGCAGAAAGTTAGATTTAGCTGGAGTTGGGGTTTTTCCAAGTGTGTAAGATGAAGCAAGGAGTAAGGTAGTTGAGCTTGAATGTGAGGGGGTGATTCTAATGATTGGCCACTGTAATGGATAATTTGGAAAGTGGGACCATGAGGTGGTTGAAGGAGTGCAAAGGTTGAAAAGCTGCCCCTGACTTGGAGTACACAACAAACTTGCTAGAGCACAATACATTTACTACTTGAGACTCATGTGATTAATGAAAGTTATATCATCGTGGACAAATGGATGGATTCCCACAGCGACTACTTTGACTATAACAACACTTATTTGAAAATATAAGTTCTGGCATGTGTGTTTTAAAAAAAAATCCAGCCACATCACTAAAGTAATGTGCTAGTCTCACCTCATTTATATGTTACCTTTCCTCTGAAGGGCTTTAGCTGCTGAACAAGAATCTATCCAACACTAAACATGCCTCAGAGACTATAACTCCTAAAAGAATCAAGTTTGAGTAAAAGCAGATGAAAGACTAGAGATAGTAGGAAAGGGGATGAAGAGAAAGGTGGAGTAGAAAGGAAGCAGCAGCCCTCAAGGATAAGAATGCCATTGGTAAATCAAACTAGTAAAGAAATAATACATTAAAAAGAACTAAGAGGATGAACAAGAATAATAAAGAGGGCACTAGAGAGAGAAGCATAAAAGATAACAGCAAGCATGACAAAAAGAATACAATAATATTACTGAGATTCTTCAGTGAGGGTTCTGATAGAATAAAGTTGACTTTACTTATACATAACGCATTTGAAAAGAATTAACATTTATTCATTGCTTAGTATGTGCCAAGCATTTCACATGCATTTATTTATATGAAATTCTTGAAGTCTAAGAGGTAGATACCATTATTATCCCCATTTTACAGATGAAGAAACAGAGGAATAGGGAAGTTAAATCACTTACCTGGGCCCTGCAATTTGTCTCCCTGATTTCAAAGCCGTTGTCCCTTCCATCTTATCAAACCATCTCCCAGCTGATTAAGATACTTTATATAAAAGTATCCTTTAAAAATTTTGAATCCACATTTTTTCTATTTTTATAATAATTTATAATTACAAAATAGAACATTATGTTTGCAGTTGTATTCGCAAAGATAAGTGTGCTAACTAAAAGCCACACAACAATTTGAAAGGTTGATGGGAAATCCAAATACAAGTGAAAATGTTCCTCTGACTTCACGTATTTCATTGAGGATCAAAACCCACCAATACTGCACTTCTATTTGTGTACATTATTCTTTAACCACATCCATTTCATCTAGATGGATCCTTTCATTTTCTGTGTGGCCTTCTCCACAGATGCTAACATATTGACTGCTGCTACTACATAGCATGGAGAACCTCTCATTCTCCTCTCCCAAATCAGCACACCACCTGTTACCTCCAACTTGTTCGTCCTGATTGTAAAAGTTTATTGAAATGGTCAACAAGGAAAGCATTTGATAAATATTTGCAACTACATTATGCCATGTGAATGGTATTTTAAAATAAAAAACATATCTGAAACATTACTAGAAAAGTAAATAGTCAATTTAAGGCACTTTAGAAGAAAGCTAATCCCAAAAACCTATACAAAAGTAACATTGTTTTAAATGTAGCAAGTCTACCCTCCACAGATTTTGGCCAAAATTTTGCTTTCCTTCTTACAGAAGAACTGGGTTTTAAAGATGTAGGTGACAAATTGAGTGTAAAGACTTTCAATATTTTATTTTTTTAGGGCAAATTATTTTAAGCTATACAGATTAAATGGAATTAGTATTTCCCTGGACAGACAGCTACAAATCAGATCATCTTAATACACGTCTTAACCATAGGAATCATAGCATAGATGTATTTTGTCTGAGACAAGTGCAAGAACAGAAGAAAAGATGATAAAAAGGCATCCAGATCTATTACTTCAGCCTTATATGGCATGTCCACATGTTTGGATCCCAGACAAAGGTCTGTAGATGCCCTTCCCTGGCATTTGTTGACTGAATTTTGCAACAGAAAGTGGGGCATGACATACAGCCTAATGATTGTCCCTGTTACAGACTATGCAAGGAAAAGCACTAGGTTATTTAAGCATTTAAGCCAAGCAATAAACTATTCATTAATAACAAAAGTCAAAGCAAGCTTATTCAAAGCAATTTACTGAAAAAATAAAGAGCTCAATGTTCCTAACTAACTTTAGGAATGAAAAACTAAACCCCTATGTTATTTACAACTTATCAGTAATGAATATGTACATATTCACTTAGAACTGCAAAAACATGGAAGAAGATCACTTTTGCTTTATCTTCTCATCATTCCTTGGATAAATGTTAAACGATTTGTTGTCCTTTTACCACATTTAGATACTTGGTATTCAAAATAGCTAAGAAAGTAATGTAGAAAAAGGGCCCATACAAAGAATGCCATCAGGATGGGGATATAAATCCTTCTTTGACCTTCCCAAACACCAGGAATATAAAGACTGCATAGGTGAGAAAAGTTTAAAAATTGGAACTTTTATGTCTTAGTCAGTTAGGGCAGCGATAACAAAATACCATAGACTTGGTGGCTTAAACAACAGAAATTTATTTCTCACAGTTCTGGAGGCTGGGAAGTTCAACATTAAGGTGCTGGCAAGGTAGCTTTCATTCTGAGGCCCATTCTCAGAGTCTTAGGTGATAACCATCTCAACTGTGTGCTCACATGACCTCTTCTTTGTGTTAGAGTTGAGTGGGGAAGGGGAGAGCAAGCTCTCTGGTGTCTCTTCTTATAACGGCATTAATCCCACTAGACCAGGGCCCCACCCTCATGACCTCACCTGACCCTCATTACCTCCCAAAGGCCCCATCTCCAAATATCATTGCAGTGGGGGTTGGGGCTTCAACATATAAATTTTGAGGGGACACAAACATTCAGTCCATAACACTTTACAAACATATATGACATGGCTTTCAATATCAGTGGTTATGAAACTATTTATTTTCTCCCAGGTACTAGGTGTGTAAATCAGATGCATTGTCACAGGGAAGATGGAAGGGCCTGTTTGCTCAGCTGAGCTTCCCATTAGTTTGGTATATTAGTCAGGGTTCTCCAGAGAAGAAGAACCAATAAGATATATAGAAAGAGATTTATTATGAAGAATTGGCTCACGTGATTATGGAAGCTGAGAAATCCCATAATCTGCCATCTGAAAGCCAGAGACTCAGGAAAGCCAATGGTTTAAGTTCAGTCCAAGTCCAAAGGTTTGAGAACCAGGGGAGCCAATGGTGTAATTCCTAGTCCAAGGGCAGAAAACCCATATCTTAGCTCATGCAGTCAGGCAGAGAATGAGCAAATTCTCCTTTTCTCTGTCTTTTGTTCTATTCAGGCATTCAACAAATTGGATGATGGCCACTCACATTGGGAAGGGCAATCTGCTTTACTCAGTCTACCAATTCGAATGCTAATCTCATCTGGAAACATTCTCACAGACACACCCAGAGACAATAGTTAACCAGATATATGGGCACCCTGTGGCCCCATCAAGTTGACACATAAAATTAACCATCACATTTAGTTGTTAGAGATAAAATGAGTAAAACATTTGTCCGCTGGTTGTTGACAGCTGGCATTGTATCTGATTGGTCAGTGTTCATGCTGTATAAGTTGTTAAATATTTTGAGTATCACTACTGGTTATGCATATTCTTTATTAAATAAAATATATTCTTCATTAAAGCATACAAGTTAATCAAGGTATACAGAAATAGAAAGATTTTAAACTAATTAGCAACTGTTTTCATTAATCCTTAAATATTATTATTTTCTGATTTTGATGTAACTCAAACTTAAGAAGAACTAAGTGACCTTGAATACTGAAAGTTAGAGTTAGCGCCCCCTGTGATATGAGTAAAACTTTAAAAAATGTTTTTATTGAGATGGAATTCACATAAAATTAACTATTTTAAAGTGAACAGTTCAGTGGTTCACAATATTTTATACCCATTATCGTTATCTAGTTCCAGAACTTTTTTTATCAACCCAAAAGAAAATCCCATACCCATTTAAGCAGTTGCTCCCAAATTCCCCTCCCCCAGCCCCTGGCAAATACTGATCTACTTTCTGTCTGTGTGGATTTGCCTATTCTAGACATTTCATATAATGGAATTAGACAATATATGACCTTTTGTGTCTGTCTGCTTTCAATGAACATGTTTTCTAAGTTCATCCATGTTGTAGCATGTATCAGTACTTCATTCCTTTTTTTATGGCTGAATCATATTCAATTGTATGGATATACCATAATTTGTTTATTCATTCATCTACTGATGAATATTCATGCTGTTTCCACCATTTAGCTATTGAGTTAGACTTCTAATGATTCAATCAAAAGTCAAACCCCCTGTATATCTCCCCCTCTTCCACATTATAAGCTTAACTACCCTAGAAAAAAATTTTGACTGCTTCATGCATCTTGTGGCATTTGGCTCTGTTTCCTGGACTGTTCAGTCTTTTCCTGTTTGAAAGCTTAAGGAATAATCTGTCTCATTCACTCAGCTTCCACAACAGAAAAATTAATCAGTCCCTGCAACATAAACTGCTCCTTTGCTTCCTCCACCTCCCTGCTGACCAGTTCTTTCCTAAATAGACTGCCTTTCAATCTCTGCTTTTGCTTTCCTGCTCTTTTCCATCTGTAATTTGCCATCCATGCACTTGGTCCTTTGTAAGCAATCTGACACATGCGTGGGTATTTTTTTTTTCTGACCTAGACTGTCCCCTAAAAATAGTTTGATATTATAAAACTCAGCTACACCTAAGCATAACTTAAAAAAACACATTTAAACAGAATTAAATGCGAACCATGTTCCCCTCCTCTCATCCTCATCCCTGCTCCATCACAGTTGACCAGTCTTATGTCCAGCTTTTGGCTTGATGGCCAAAGAGTATATTTTAGTTAAATAAACCAATTCATACAGATGTTATTTCTCTGACATAAGAGAATGCCTCAATCCAGGTAAGCTGTTCATTTCTCCTTAAGAAGAGCCATAGGGATTGAGTACATGGTGAGAAATACAGGTCAGTAGGATCAGATTGCCCCAAGGTGCCCCTCAAATCACACTATGTCAGCAACTGGCTTCTCTGAATCTCAGAAGGCCTATGCTGGGAGCCAGTATAAGAGCTATATCCTTCACACTTCTGCTCAAGGCAAACTTATTTTTGGATGTTCCTCAGCCCTGAATTGCACTAAAGAAATATTGTCTTTAGGATTCTAAAACTAGAGGAGGCAATGTGGATATCTCCTTATATGGTGCTGGGTTACCCAATAGACAGTCTGAGCACATGCTTGCAAACCTGGGGCACTAACTTTTTTGGGGATGGGAGAGTTTGGTCTTTGTTATTTTATCCAGAACACCGAGATAGTCATCATGAGAAATAAAATATGTCTTAGAGTGCTGTGTACTTAGCTGATAGTACATTGTTATTTTAAAGTTATTGTACAGTAAAATTGACTTTTTTGGTGTGAGTTCTATGAATTGTAAATGTATCTTTTTAATTTTAAATTATATATAAAGTAGAGGCACTGTAATCTTTTCAGGACTTAGTGCTTCTGAAGGGCTTATTACAGCCCTGTACCTCAGAAATTTACAGGTTAAAAATAAGCATGGCAGTTGGAGAAAATTCAGGATGTATCTCTACCATCCTTCATCTTACATTAAAAATAAAAGAGTGACAAATCAAGCATTTAACTGTGAGCCTCATTTTTCCTTCTTGTGTCACATGGTAACTTATGGTAATGAGCCCATTACATGATCAACCAAAAAAGAAATAATTTCCATAACTTTCAAAAATAACCAGCTCTGAAATGTGAAAGAGTTCCTATTTGCCTTTAATCTGAGGAAATTTTGTTAAGGTTTCTGAAAATGTTGGAGTTGAAAAATCATAGTTTCAGTAATGCAATGATATCTTAACATAGGGCATATCTTATTTGAAACTTTGTATCTTAAGTACATATCTGCTTATTTTTCAATTTCCATTTTAGTGTATCAGTCTGCACATCGGGCTAAATTGATCTTATTTTTCATCATCATTTTGACCTAGTACTTGAAATTAATGTTTACCAGCCTTCTGTGTTCCACATACCCTATAGCAAGTCTGTATTGAACAAAGAATATTTATCCCAAGGTAGAATTTGAATCTGTGCCTTCTACTTTAGAAAATTGAATTCCATTCAATTTCATAAATATTTATTAAGTATCTACTACGTACAAGACATTGTTCAGCACTGCCGTGGAAGTAGAGAGGAATAAGATGGTATGTTCCTAACCATAAGCATATTATATTTTATCATGTATCCTACTTACTATATTTGTTGGTTCATGTGTTTTTTTCATCCCTTTGGCAGGAAATGTGCCTTATTTCACTTTGTATACAAGTGTTAAAATGATTTGTTGAACTATGTTTTTGGCTAACCCAGATTTAGATAGAACTAAGTCACCTTGATCTCTAATACTGGAGATAGAACCTTGTGGAACTTGACTGTGAGTTTAAGACTCTTGGCAGCTCAGTCTGGCATCAAAAATCCCTACTACCATATTTCTACTACAGGTTTTAGCAATGAAATCTTCTGATCAGATCTTTAGATTAGTTTACTTATTTTCTTTTCCGCTTTGATGTGAGGTTGTACTTGAGTGAATGAATGGACTTATTGTGTACTAGAAGAGGTATGTTAGACGCATGAAAAAAACTATAGTACAAGATAGAGAACAGTAGGAGCAAAGGTATTAAGACAGAAAAGCACAGGACATCATCAAAAAGGGGAGTAGTCCGATTTGACCAGAGTAGAATATGGGATGCCAGAAGGAAGTAGTGTAAGATAATGCAAGAAACATTTGTTTGCTTAGGTACACAGTGGAGCTAATGATGGTGTCACTATCAATACTTGGCTGAGCTGTTGAGCTTCACTGATACAGGTAAAATCTTTGCTCCATGGCCCCAGATAGCATCCAGAACCTGCCAACTTTATCTTCAAGGTGCTCCAGAGTGGCTTGGGTTAGTTCAGTGCATCACAGCTATTCCATAAACAAAATCAGGGTGTCCTACTGATTAAGTGGCACAGCCGCTTCAGGTGCAGGACTGTGCAATTGTATGGTACTAAGTGAGGATAATAAGTTGGAATTTGAGTCTGTTTAAATAAACCAGCAATCTCTGCGGGTCTAATTTTCCAAAAGAGTGATTATGTCTGCTGTTTCTGGGATTCTTTTGAACGAAAGATATTTAAATCCTCTCCAGTCTTCCCAAAGTAAGGGTGTTTGGACATTCTGACACGAATAACAGTCATTATATCAACCCTATGTCTTGCTATTAAAGAGGAACCAAGCTGAAATGGCCGAAAGTAGGATGAAGTTGAAATGTGAGTTAAATTGTGGAATGGCAAAGGTCACTTAGGGAATTAACTTTTCCAGAAGTCTTTAAAAATTTAATTTTCATGCGTTTAACTGTTTGAGATATTTTAAATCTAGCAAATCTGGAAGCAAAATTCTGCAAAAGCTGATTTCATCTGAATATCTGTTTTAATTCGTTTATTCATTCAGCAAATATTAGCTGAGTACCCACTCTATGCCAGGCCCTATTCTAAACCTCAGGGATAAAGAACGAACAAAACCAAGTCCCTGCCTTCGTGGAGCCTGCAATCTTGTGAGGAATAGATGATTAATCAATAAACAGATCCTATATCATCACATGGTGATAATTATTAGAAGGAAAATTAAAGCAGGATAAGGGGATATAGAGTGAATGGGGGGTTATATCAGGTAGTCAGGGGCAGCCACTCTCAGGTAGTGATGTTTGAATGGAGACATGAATGTAGCGAGGGAGTCAGCTACGTGAAGGTCCAGGGGAAGAGCATTCCAGGCCATGGGAGCAGCAAATCTGAAGGTTCCGAGATGAGAATGAGTTTGGCACATGCTAGAAATGGCAGGAAGAAGAGTGTGGCTGGAGCAGCGTTCAAAGCAGTGAGACATGAGGTCAGAGAGGTGGACAGAATAAAAAACATGCAGGGCCCTATTGACCCATGATTAAGATTTCAGATTTGATTTCAAAAGTGATTGGAACCCATTGAAAAGGTTGAACAGGGGGTTGACATGATCTGATTTATAATCTGAAAGTCCTCTGCTTCCTCCTGTGTGTATATAGGTTGAAATTGCCCCCCGATTCGTGATGATGAGTTGACATGGCCTCCTAAAAAGACCTGTCTTTTTATTTTGGGCAAAGTGAAATTTTCTTTAAGTGCAGACCCCAGGAGAACTCAGTAGTAGTCCAGTTCTCTGCCTTTAGTGTTTCCGTGTTCATATCTTCCTTTCTGGTGGACATGGCCCAAGGCCCCTCATCGACGGCTGGCTGAAAGTAGCCTACTCAGCTTTAAGAACACATGCCCATTCTGCAGCTCTAGTTCTCCTTGTCCCTAAGCCTGTGGGTAGGAAAGACATGTCACGATATTGCTGTTAACTTGGTGGCATTTCATTACTTGGGCTTTCCAAAATAATTACTGACCCAATGGTGGGGCTTCTAGTACCCTGAGACTTGTCCGATTGCCTTGCTCTGACACCCCTGTTTCAAAGCATATTTGCAAATAACTCCCAGGGACTGTGGTAAAAGCTTCCTTTTCTTTTTCTCCAAAAGGATAAGCATATACCTGGGTATGCCTATAACACAATTTAGAACTTGGAGTCATCAAGTCACCACATTATTTTAGGAATAGATTTCATTCTGTTTTTTTCTCTCAGAGAAAAACTGAGGAGTAAAGTTCTTTACTAACCAAATGGCAGAACCAGATTTAGACTTGGGTAAGAGTTATCTGTGAAATGTATGAAACTATGTCATTATATATTGCTTTGTTGCTAAAGATATACTAATTTGCCATTTAAAATTTCCCCTTCCTCAGTGCCCAGACTATAAACTTTGCTGGCATTTATTTAGATCCCATTTTTAAAAAGAAGCTTCCCCCTACCACTTTTATTTAAAAATATATTTAAAACCTGCAACTTATTGGGAAAAATATGGAGAGTGCTTTATTTTTGTTGTAGGCATAATAAAGCTAAATAACCAAGACTAACATTAGTTTGAACTTTACCTTGGAATATGTCCATGAAGAACAAAGAAAGCCAGACTAATCTTCTTGACTTTCTCTCCTCCAGCTTCTTATATCAAAGACCCTTTGACACAAGTAAGTTATAGCTTTTGAATTATTTGTTGTAGCGTGGCTCCATCTTGAAGCTTTACATACTGAGAATGGTGATTTTGCCCCGGTTCTTGTCTTCTATCTGTTTTCCAGTTATTTCAGCCACTATTTTACTTCATTTGGACTCCTTATCTTTCAAACCACATTATTTGAGAGGATGAGCTATGGGTTGAATCAGACTGATTGTCAATTCTGATTTGGGAGGACAGTTTGGGAAACTCAACAGTGCTGCAGCTCGTCGCTCAGCATTCCAAGAAATATCATTGCTATGATTCTCAAAGTTTTCAAAACCTTACAAAGAATGTTGGACAGCTAATGTGTTTCAGCCATATTATTTCAGAGCAAATCTCCTAAGAATTTGGTAGACCTCCCCCAAAGCTGACTTTGGCTATACTGAGGTTTGTTTAAGTAAAATTATGAAGTAAAGGCGGCTAACTGCAGATCAGCTTCCACATGCCTTTGTTATAATGCAAAGTTTACAGTCACCCAAGTTCAAAATTTGGCAAACTTTCCAATGTGGAGTGCCACATTGCTGACTTTTATTATTTTGGAAAGGGAATAAGCATGGGCAAGGTGCACAAAGAAAACTCTCTCTCTCTGCTCAAAAATTTTCTCCCAGGCCATCTACAGATGGGGTTAATATGGTCATTTTTTAAAATGAAAATATTCCATGGATAGGTTAAATATATTGCCTTTGATTTTAGGTAGCAAGTGGGTAGTTAGGGGTTAGAGCAGGGGTTGGCACACTTTTTCTGCAAAGGTCCAGATAGTATATTTACTATTTTAGTCTTTGCGGGCCATATGGTCTCTGTCACAACTACTCAACTCTGCTTATTGTACTGCGAAAGCAGTCATAACAACACATAGCTGAATGGGCATGGCTGTGTTCCAATAAAACTTTATTTACAAAAACATAGCAGCCAGAATTTGGCCCATGTGCCATAGTTTGCTGACCCCTAGATTAGAACACTTAGAGTAGAGCATAGGTTTCTTGGCAGAATTATTTCAACACAGCCAAAGGACATCATGAAATTATCAGACACCTGAGAGAATGCCTTGAGGTAGGGTGGCTACTTTAGAATTTTGCCTTCGACTCTAGTGTCTTCATTCTTCTAAGAGTCACCTCATCTGCTGCCTTTGGGCTTGAGCTGATGTTTTATTCTGGCTAAAAGAGTAGAAGCTGCTGATATTTATTTTTCATTGATCTCGTTCTCATAATTCCCCTAGAAATAGCAAGACCTGGCATTTTTATATGACATTAGAATTTCTAGATGCCTCGCTTATAGAAAATTTCATAAAGCAACTAGTGACCTTACAAAGGACTTTTATAGGAGCGATTTAAAGTAAAATAAGTAGAATTTATTCAATGTATCTCACTTCGGTTTATAATTTTGCACTTGACCAAACATCACTTTATGTTTTTTTTGCTCTGTTCAAAGCCTTTTAGAACTCATCTAAATAGTTTTGTGCACGTACTAAGACATGTATTTGTTTAGAGGGGGGATATCCTTCGATGAGCACTTTCACATATGTTTTCTCATTTAATATAATTTAATTATCTTTACAGATGAATTGTAGGGAAGATAAAGTTACTTGCCCAAGGTCATCCAACTAGTTAAGAGTGCAGGCAAGCTTCAAAAACAGGTCTGTCCTACTCCAGAGGCTATGCTTTTTCCACTACATCACAATGCCTACAGGAAGCTACTTGTAGTTCTTGGCGGGCTTTGTCTATTTTTTTTAAACTTAAGCTGTTTTCAAGTAAATCATAGAAGAACTGAGTAGTATTCGATTCTTTTGATATATTTTGGAAGTACATGTTTTCAAAAGGAGATATGGTGGATGCTTTTGTTTAAACAACCATGGTTCTGTGACTAGAATATTTCCAAATAAGGGTGACTTCCAAAAATTATTTGCTTTCTTGGCAGTCTCCATACATTCTTTGTGAATGCAACTACATTTCCCATCTTCCTTGTTTAGCAAAGAATCATATGTGAATAACATTTTTTGAAAGGTGTGGCTCAGTGATATTCTTTTCAGATTTGAAATAACTAGACTTCCTGGCATCATAACTTCAAATTGTGGTGGAGCCAGCTGATAATAAGTTGAACATTCTGAAATTGGCTTTGTTTGGGTATAGCTTTGTGTAGCCCTGAATGTGGATATGAGTTAGGGGTAAAAGTTAATGCCAAAATCTTAAGATACAGATATTTAAGCCTTTTCCTAAGTATGAGATAAATTTCCTTCTGTCAGAATGTGTTTTTTTTTTCTTGGCCAGAGCAGAAAACATCATAGTGAATCATTGCATGATAAAAACATGGGTTGGGAGAATTGACCCTTAAAATTGTTATAGCATGTATGTATGACTCTCAGGCCTCAATCACTGTTGTGCAAAAATATAACTATTTTTTATGACATCTGTATTTCAGACATTGAGCCCCAAGGGCTCGATGATGGGCGACTGGTGGGAAAAAACTAACCTCAGACCTTCTTAGGGTCTTCTCCCCAAGGTTGTCAACATCGTACTGTCAACATGTTTTGTGGTGCCAAGGTGTTGGGGGGAATTAGGGTGAGTAGCAGTGATGAGAGCACAGGCACATAGTTATTAATCAGTCATCTATATAGATCACTGCTGAGAGGTCCACTCTCCTGGCCCACATAATCCCTTTAAGTCAGAGGTCCTTGGCTGCTTTCCTGCTACTCTTGAGACTTGGGAATCTTTGCCAACTCTGCACATAGACCTGCCATTGCTTTCTAGGGTCTTGATGCTTCCCTGCTAGAACTGCCACGAAATGAAGTAAAAGTCCTTGATTCTCTTGAAGAGTCTCTTACATTTCAGCTCCACTGCTCTCTCCAGCCTGGAAGGCTCCTTTTCTAGTGTGAGAAAAATCCTTCTCCCTCTCTCTGTTTTAAAGGTCCTCTATCCTTGTGGATGTTCTTCCTCTATGAGCTTGGACTTTTTGAATTACTGAGCTTGCACGCTACTTCTGGTTTTTGCTACCCTACCTCTTTCCCCCAAGGAAACAGAGCCACCTACCTGCTTGGATGGAGGGAAAAGAAAGGGAGAATATACTGAGAAAAAAAATCAGTTAAAAACCTCAAAATGTTATCCAATCCCTTATTCGTTAGAACCAGTAAGTTGCTTTTCCGTGAAGTTTTCTCAGTACTTAATGAACTTTGGAGTGCAGAAAGAACTGTGATATGATGCCTTTCATAGAAATCAGTGTAACCCTGTAAAAGCCAAGTCTTAAAAGCCTCACAATTAGAAGTGGGGCCATGGTGCTGAAGAAAGGGATGCTCTGGTGAGAATTTCAACTTCTCTTTCTCATCATAGAACAGCTTCACAGAAGCCTCCTTTGCTTGCTAACCTCAGCAACTGGGCTGTCCTCTCTCTCTTGGTTCTCCTCAAGCTCCCCATTCCTATTGCTCCCTCCTAACAGTTCTGCAGCTCTAGGGAGCGACCACCCCTCCTGAGCTAGCGGTTATGTTGAAGTCTGCATTGCATCTAAGGGTCATGTCAACAAGGAGCTACAGAATCTATCATTTTCAGTTTGATTTGGGGTTTTCTAGTTATCGTTGATACTGATTACAGAGCAGTAGATTGGACCACAACAAAGTAAATAATTTTCAGACACAAGACCACCAAAATGGCCAGACATGTTGTACTGGAAAGAATGTAGCTCAGAAACTCAGGGAGGTTAGAGGTTGTCCAGATTCATACAGCAAGTTTGTGAATGGAAGAATGTGATGAAAAGCCTCCTCTGTGGATTATATTAAGTGCAGAATTGTGATAACATTCAAATACATTGCAGAGGACTCTCCAGCTGTTTGATAACTCCAATAAAATAGTAGCACTGATTGATAGGGCAGCGTCATGTAATAATTGTCAGCATGGGTTCTAGAGCCTGACTGCTGAGTTCCTAAGCTAGTTCTGCCCTCATAAACTGTGAAACCTGGGCCTTGCTACTTTTCCTCTCTTTGTCTCAGTTTCGTCATCTGTAAGATGAGGATAATAATAGTACCTACTTCATGGGGTTGTTATAAAGCTGGGATGAATTAATATATGTAAAGCACTTAGGATAGTGCTTGGCTCATAGTAGGTATTACATATTAGTTGTTATTATGAAATTATCATTACTTTGGAGAAATATCCCAGCGACATATTCAGAGAAGATAAATGTGTATGTGAAGATTAAACGACATCAAAACAAAGCCTGTAATCACCTAGGAACTGGGATAATCACTTATTCACTTGTTAAACATCCGGGGAAACCATGGATTCATTAAAGGCTGTAATAAATTTTAATAACAGTGTGTCTGAAAGATGTAACATGACTTGGAGACTTCATGTTTAATAATATGTGACTATAATGTGTTTGAAAATGCTAATCTTTTATAATGTGTTAAGAGGTTAAAATGAGGGAGGAGACATAAAATACTCACTATAACTAGTAATTGAAAACTAAAAATTAAAGCAACTGTAAAATATCATTATTCCCCTATTGTCAATAGCTAAAAAAAATTATAAGTATTAGTAGAATGTTTTGAAATGCTATTCTAATATACTGCTGCTGTTTGGGGAGTTAACTTGAAAAAATGCTCCAGGAAAACAATATTTATTAAAATGTTGAAAAATTGTTTTTCTCTTTGACATCATAACCCAATTCTAGAAATATATCTTAAGAAAACAAACATATAATCAAAATTAATATTTATCCATATAAGTTCCATTATAGGTTTAAATTAGCAATTAAAAGTAACCTAAAAGCTCAATAATTGAATGGTTAAATAAATAATGATACATCCATACAAAGACGTATTGTGGAGCCATTAAAAGTCATGCTTTTAAGAAGTGTTTAATGGCTTGGGGAAGTGCTGAAAATGTAATGGTAAATGAATAAAGTAGGATAAAGAAATCTGCATATACAGAGTATCAGAGATTATGTTTAGTTGTATATAGTAGAACTCTGACTATAGTAGGTTATTCAAATATTTTATTTTTCTCATATAACAAAAAAATATGGAGGTAGAATGTCCAAAGCTTGTGCTGTGTCACAATGTCATCAATGTCCCAAGCTCCATTTTCTTTCCATTCTACCATCCTGAGCCTGTGGCTTTTGTTCTCATGCTTGTCCCTCATGGTCACAAGGTGGCTGCTCCATATCCAGCCTCACATGCATGCTCCAGGCCAGAAAAGGAAAAAGGAAATAGCAAGGGGAAGCTGGCACTGCCTATTTCAAGCAAGCAAATGTTGCCTGAAACCTCCAGTAAACTTTCCCTTACATCTTATTCACCCAGAACTATGTCACATGGTTACTCCTAACTTCAAGGAACACTGGGAAATGGTTTTTAGCTGGGACCATTGCTATGCTGGACAGAATTGGACTTCCTTAGTAAGGAAGATGGGGAGAATGCACATTAGACTACTAACTGGATTTGTTACATGAGGTGCTATCCTAATATAGAAAAAAAAAAGTATAACACAAGCAGCCACCGCCTATTCTCTTGTCCAGACAAAAGACTGAAAGACAAAAGACTGCAAAATGTTTGCAATGTTCATATTTTAGTGGTAGGATTCCAGGTGTTCTTAATCTTCTTATTTATAATTTTCTGTATTCCCCAAGTTTTCTATAGTGAACATTTACTACTCTCATAATCAGATAAATAGCAATTTTTTTTTTTTTTGTGAGGAAGACCAGCCCTGAGCTAACATCCATTGCCAATCCTCCCCTTTTTGCTGAGGAAGACTGGCCCTGGGCTAACATCCGTGCCCACCTTCCTCTACTTTATACGGGATGCCGCCACGGCATGGCTGACAGGCAGTGCGTCGGCGGGCGCCCGGGATCCGAACCCGCGAACCCCGGGCTGCCAAGCGCGAACTTAACCACTGCGCCACCGGGCGGCCCCTTATAAATAGCAATTTTTAAACAAAAATTTACAGGTATTTCATTTTTGCTGTGATTACAACAGCAAACATTGGAAAAATAACCTGTCATTAGAGAACTGGTTAAATAAATTATGGTATATTCATACAGTGTGATGTTATAAAAGCTTAAAAATGAAATATATCTAAATGTACTGACGTAGAAAATGGCCAAGTTATATGAAGTGAAAAAAATGCAAGTTTCAGAACACTATGATCCCACTTATTCTCTTTTTTTTTCTTTTGAGGAAGATTGGCCCTGAGCTAACATCTGTTCCCAATCTTCCTCTTTCCTTCTTTTTTCTCCCCAGATCCCCCAGTACTTAGTTGTATATCCTAGTTGTAGGTCCTTCTGGTCCTTCTAGTTCTTCTATGTGGGATGCCGCCTCAGCATGGCTTGATGAGCGGTGCTTCCGTCCGCACCCAGGATCCGAACCAGCAAACCTGGGCCACCGGAGTGGAATGTGCGAACTTAACCGCTTTGCCACCAGGCCGGTGCCCCACTTATTCTTTTAAAATGTAGGCAAATTTGGACAAGACATAGATATCCTTTTAAACATTGAAGGGGGTCTGCAAGACTATTCCCCAAACTATTAACAGTTTTCTTGGGGGAGCAGTATTGAGGGAAGGGAGTATTCTTTATTATTTTTAAAATTGATACATTTGTTATCTGAACTCTTTTTACAGCAAGAATATAATGTTAATTATTCAATCTAAAGATAGTAAAAACAAACAAAAATTCAAATTAGTCCAATAAAGGATTGTGGACTTTAAGGCTCCATAATTCTGGTTTTGAGACAGGAACTTTTGCTTCTTTTGGATAGAGTGGAGCATTTGCAAGGTATAGTGAAGTATGAGATGTTGCCCTCAACAACTTCAGAAATGTGCTGTTGAATAATTGAGTTGATATAGCACGTGGATATCAGTGAGGAAAGGGATCAGAGACTCCAACTGAGTAGGTAGGGTGGTAGCAGACCAAAAGATGGATTGCATTCAAAAATGCAACTCCAAGCTTTAAACACCATAAGACAAGTCTTCAGGAAGCAATAGTCAGGTCCTTTTGCTTGGTGGTCTTGGATATCACATGAATATTTGCTTTAGCTCTTGATTGCCGAAAAAGCTCCTATCATGGTTCTGCAAGCTTTTTATAGCCTTTCACAGGCTCTCTTTCTTTCCTGGGACATAGTGACAGACGACATTTTGGAGCACAACGCACATGGTCCCTGTTCTCTTTCTGCAATCAGCAGGCCCACGATTACCCCTCAGAAACAACTGTAGTCTTAATGTACATGGCATGGAAAAGGCATGACAAGGGGAATGGGACCACAGTTCCAAAACGAATTTTTTTTTTCTACTCCTCTGGTTTAAATATGCCTAAGACACTGAAGAATACAAGACAACATTTCATGCATAAAAGCTACTGTTGGGGGTGGTTCTGGAAAAAAATGTTTTAACTAAAAACACTGAACTTTTAGCATTTCTGCCAAACCAGCTTTTTTTTCCTTGCCTTTTGTAAGGAAAGAAAGTAAAACAAGCAGCCTCTCCTCCCAAGACTGCACATTCTCCTTTTGGCAGCTCTCTTTGCACTTCTGATTTATGTGGTTTGTTTAATTAAAAGTATGAAGAATTTTCCTTCTCAAATTCTTTCCCACATTCTGATTCCCAATGTCTAGGCCTCAAGGATTTCCCCATCTGCTGCTTCTAATCTCCCAGAGAAATCTAAAAGAGGCTGTCTTAACTTCTCTTTTCCCTCTAATGCTAGCCCACAATGCGAGACTAAGAAAGTCTATTACTTGTTTCTGTTTCTGTTTTCTTCTCTGGCTACTTCAGAATCAGATATGAAAATTAATGGATATATATGCAGAGTGCTTGGGAAGTCACCAAAGATATGGGCAATGAAGTGTAAATTGTTACAACATTGTATCTGTACATATTCTTTTGGAGATCACCTAGGGGGTTCTGCAGCTCTAGTTAATACTTAAATGGCTTCACTTTAGATTCGATAATAGGAATGAAAAATTCGCATCATGGAGTGGAAACACCAGCCACGGTTGCTGCTTCTCTTTCCCTCTTGCAGGGCGTGCCAGAGGACCTGCTGTTCTTCTAAGACCAACTCAGAAAGGTCGGCAGGGTTGTCGGAGTGGAGCTTCTCGACCTCTACCAGCAGCATGGACCACACACTCCGTCCTCCGGGCCACCATCTAGACCCACCGTGTCCACTCTCTAGAAGAAAGGGTCCCCCCACACTGGGTGATCTTCACCATCTGGAATGCGG
Source organism: Tapirus indicus (assembly GCA_031878705.1). Lineage (NCBI taxonomy): Eukaryota > Metazoa > Chordata > Mammalia > Perissodactyla > Tapiridae > Tapirus > Tapirus indicus. The sequence goes on along the minus strand of CM062942.1, from coordinate 96,807,403 downwards.
ACAAGCAGGGGTGCAAGGCTGTATGGCTGGTAACCTGACAGCCACCAACGGACGCAAGGTTGTTGCGTTTTGCGACATCGATGAGAACAAGATCAAGAAGGTCTTCTACTGCTAGGGGACTCTGAGGAAAGGCCCAAGCCTGTGGTTCTGATTCTGTACTTGGGTGCCACCTGGTCGCCCTTTGTCATCTGCATGAAGGTGGACCTTGGGGGAGTGGGGAGGAGCCACAGAGGACAACCCCGGGCTCCTGCATCTGCAGGAGAGCGGAGACTTCCATCATTTCAGCTGACAGACCCACAGCAGCCACTCCCAGCCAAGGATCCAGACACCGCTCTGCGGTGCACCTCACCTCCCCACTGTCTGAGCAGGAGTTTTTGGAGCTTCCAGGCGTGATGCATCCCTCCACAACATTCAGCTTTTGAAGTAAGTGCTGCGGCTCCCCGGACCTGGCGGATACGACGGCGGAAATCTTGTGTGCGCAATCCCGCAGGCAATGAACCTTTCCCACCAGCATGGCCATGCATGTCAGGGGCTTCATTGTGGGCCGAGGCTGACCCTGGACACAGGCCGCCTGGTCGTCTTGGACCTCAGACCCCGGCTGCGTGAGCTCAGCCACTCAAGACTAGGACTCTGTGGTAGTCTTTTTCATTCAAATGGGAAACGATTTATTTCAGGAGGGAGGCATGTTTTAAGCCTTGAATGAAATAAAAGTTAATCTATATAGTTTTAAAAAAGCTCAAGAAATACTGATGTATTTTAGTAAAATTTGCTTCTCAACCTTTTTAAAAAATATATATTTCAAACTTTTTACCCATTGAAAACCAGCAATCTCCATTTTATGTTCCCTGAAAGAACAGCTCTATGAATGTTTTCATGGGTTGTCAAACAAATATACTTAGGAGACCAATTTATAGCAGCATTCAGGAAACAGCGCAAGCCAAGCCATGAAATTGCACCCTATGTCATTTGGGATGCTGGTGTGCCTGACTTGCTAGACCTAGCTGCACAACTGTTCTTGTAAGCTCTCCTCTGTCCTGGCTTTTGAATAACCATCTCCCTTGTTGCTCCACGTTGATTTCTGACATCTTTGAACAATTATCATTTTCAGGGGTTTGGACAAAGGGGAAAAAATGCCTTGGCTTCAGTATCAATTCCCTTCATAGCACCGAACATGTGATCGCTACTAGAGTCTTGGTTCTCCTTTCTTCTCCCTGAGGACACAGGTATTGAAAAGAGAATTGGCTAAAGCTAACTGGTCTTACCCATCTGATGTACGGTTGCTAATATGATACTATTAGCAAGACAGCTTGGGTATGGTGTTGTGGCGGTGTGGCCACAGAATTTTGATTTATTCCACAGGCTCTTTTGCTATTTTATTACTTTCCCCACTCAGGTCCATTTTGTTTTATTTGTAAGAAAAAAAATGTTACAATTACATTATGGCTATATGGCTCCACCACATTAACCATTTTCTATTCAGTTTTAGTTTTTGACCATCATAAAGTCCAAGCTTTAAAGCTTTGATATGAATCATTCCAAGTTGTTTTGCTCCTTAAGACAACATAATAGCCAGACCTACAAGTTCCCAGTCTGATTATTAACGTAATTCAACCAGCCAGGCAGTGATCCAGTCCATTGCTCAGCCACTGAACCTTAACAAAAAGCTAATTTCGTCAGTTGTAGCAATCTTGTCTAAAGGTTTATAATTTAAGTAATGCTTTTTTAACAAACTAGTTTTGCAGAGTGCATCTGGAAAGTGTGTCTGGAAAATGGAGATACTATGGAAAATAGAGAAATAAAAGTAGGGAAAAGGGGGATCATCTTTAGATGTGTTCACCATGTTTCCCTCCAGTTCTGTTTTTAGCATTTGACTACATAATCTGTTCAAGTCCAGATAAATTATTGCTTCCCACAAGTCATCATCATTCTTTCCACTCATCTCAAAGTCATTCATCATCATCTCCAGAGTGTGTTTTGACTTAAGCTGTGCTTTAAAAGGATACGCCCAAGGTTGGAGGTGAAATATTATCAGAGACAAGGCCTAAGGAAATTAAATGTTTGACTTTGTTCATGGATGTTCCCCAAGTTCAGTTATGCACATTCATGCTTCTGCCATATGCCATTCTGTCCCTTTCGTATAAAGCACCCCTTGATTCCCTTGCACAACTGGTTAATTCTTCAAAGTCCTTTGAGATTCAAATCAAGTGTCACTTCTAGAATGTCTTCCTTGACCTCTCCTCATAGGTAATAAATGATTCAATAATAACTCCCATTTTTTAGTACTTCCTATGGGCCAGAAAATGTACTTTTTTGAAGTCGTTATTCTTCATGATTATCCCTAAGTCATTATTTAGTTCTCACAACTACATTATGAGGTAGATATTAACCCAATCAACCGAAGAGGAAACTCCAACTTAAAGAGATTAAATAACTTTCTTAAGGTGACACAGCTCTTACGTGGTGGGGGCAAGATTAGAACCCAAGTTCTGTGGTCTATATTCTAAGCCACTATCGCATCGTTTCCCCGAGAGTGGCACCTAAACCACTGCTGCTATGAGAGATGATTTGAGATGGTGCTGAACAACTTTACACGAATGATTTTCTGTTTATTCATTTTTGTGAAACATACAGAGAATAAGAAAATCAATTCTCAGCATTTACCGAATTTGCTTCATATTTTTATTTTGAAGGAATAAAACATTATATATACAATTGAAGACCTCTTTGTTGCCCTCCCAGATCTCATTCCTCTCCAACCCTCCTTGAAAGTAACCACTGTCCTAAATATGGTGGGTATCGTTCCTTACAAGTTTCTAAACTACTGCCAAGTACGTATTTATCAATATACAATACATAGTATTGTTTTGTCTTCAAATTTATATAAATAGCATACCATGTGTGTTATTTTGCAGCTTCTTTTGTTCACTCAACATTTTGTTATTGATATTTATTTATATGATACACATGGCCTTTGTTACTGCATTTTAACTGCTGTAGACCATTCCGTTGTATCAATATGTCAGATTTATTTATACATTCTCCTCTTGATTGACATATAAATTGCTTCCAATGCTGGATATTACAAATAATCTTGCACTTAGCATTCCTGTGCATGTCTCCTTGGGTACATGTGCTAGATTTTCTCTAGGATACAAACCACAAAGCAGAATTGCTAGGTCATAGGTTATATGTATCTTCAACTTTATGAAATACTACCAAGTTGCTTTCTAAAATGTATCAATTTACATACCCACCAGGAGTTTATAAGAATTCTCCTTTCTCAAAATCATCAACAGACTTCTTACTTTTTGCCAGTCTTGCAAGTGGGAAATGTTATTTCATAGAATTTTTCTTATTTGCATGCCCTGATATTAGTAAGGTTGAAGATCTTTTCATAGGTTTATTGGCCATTGGATTTCTCCTTTTGTGAATTGCCCATTTTCCCTTTTAGAAATTATTTATTTTAAAACTTATGTCCAATAAAATTCATTCTTTTTGATGTACAGTTTTTATGAGTTTTGACAAATGCATGGAGTTGCATAATCACCACCAAAAACAAGATATAGGACATGATGCCCCTTTGTAGTCAACCCCTCACTGTATCCTTGATCCCTGGACACCTATTTTCCATACCAATAGTTTTGTCTCATCCCGAATGTCATATAAATGGAACTATACACTATGTAGATTTTTGATGTTTGTCTTCTTTCACTTAGCATAATGTGTTTTAGATTCATCCATGTTATACATTTCAATAGTTTGTTCTTTTTTTGTTGCTGAGTAGCATTCCACTGTATGGACGTACACAGTGTGTTTATCCATTTACCAGTTGAAGGATTGTTTCTAAATTTTGGCGATGATGAATAAAGCTGCTATGAAAATTTGCATATAGGTTTTTGTGAGGCATATGTCTTCATTTCTTGCGGGGAGACACCTAGCAGTGGGATTGCTGGGTCATATGGCAGGTATGTGTTTAACTTTATAGGAATCTGCCAAACTGTTTTCCGGAGTGGCTGTGCCATTTTGCATTCCCACCAGCAAGGAATGAGAGTTCCAGTTGCTCAACATCCTCACCAGCACTTGGTATTATCAGAGGGTTTTTTTGAGGTTGGCCGTTAGTATATAGAGGGATTTCATTGTGGTTTTAATTTGCATTTAACTAATTACTAATGATGTCGAGCATCTTTTCATGTGCATATTTGCTATCCATACATCTTTGGTGAAGTGTCTGTTCAAATCTTGTCCATTTTTAAAATTAGGTCATTTGTTTCCTTATTGTTGATAAAATAATATTGTTAATACAAGTCATTTATCAGAAATGTAATTTGCAAATATTCTCCCCCAGTCTGTGGCTTTTTTTCTCATTATCTTAACAGTCGTTCAAAGAGCAAAAGTTTTTAATTTTGATAACATCCAATTTGTCGATATTTTCTTTTATGGATGGTGCTTTTGGTGTTATATCTAAGAAAACTTTGCCTAACCCAAGGTCAAAATAAGATTTTCTCCAATTTTTTCTTCTAGAAATTTTACACTCTTAGGATTTATATTTAGATCGGTGTTCCCATTTGAGTTTATTTTTATATAGGGTGAGAGAGAGGGATCAAGATCCTACTTTTTTGCATATCGATATCCAATTGTTCCAGACTATCCTTTCACGATTGAATTGGTTTTGCACCTTCGTCAAAAATCAGTTGGGGGCCCCCCGGTGGCGCAGCGGTTTCGTCCGCGCTTGGCAGCCCGGGGTTCGCCGGTTCGGATCCCGGGCGCCCGCCGACACGCTGCCTGTCAGCCATGCAGTGGCGGCGTCCTATATAAAGTGGAGGAAGATGGGCACGGATGTTAGCCCAGGGCCAGTCTTCCTCAGCAAAAAGAGGAGGATTAGCAACGGATGTTAGCTCAGGGCTGGTCTTCCTCGCAAAAAAAAATCAGTTGACCACAGTGGCTGGCACGGTGGCGTCTGGTTAAGTTCGCGCACTCTGCTTTGGCGCCCCGGGGTTCACAGGTTCCGATCCTGGGTACAGACCCACTCACTGCTTATCAAGCCATATTGTGGCAGGCATCCCATATAAAGTAGAGGAAGATGGACACAGATGTTAGCCCAGGGCCAGTCTTCCTCAGCAAAAAGAGGAGGATTGGCAACAGATGTTAGCTCAGGGCTAATCTTCCTCACACACACACACACAAAATCAGTTGACTACACATCTATTAGAATGTCTAAAATTAAAGAGACTGACCATACCAAGTGTTGGAGAGGATGTTGAGCAACTGGAACTCTCCTACATTGTAAAATTTAAACAAATACCACCCACATTACCCATTTTACTCCAATATATTTACCCAAAGGAAATGAAAATATATGTCCATACAAACACTTATACACAACTTGTGTCCAATTTACTTGTTGTGGCCGAAAACAAGAACAAGAAACAACTCAAATGTCCATTAAGAGGTAAGTTATGGTATACCCATGTGATGGAATTCTTAGCAATATCAAGGAATGAGCAATAGATAAACACACCATCATGAATGAATCTCAAAATATTTATACAAGTAAAAGAAACAAGACAAATTAATAATATATATTTTATGACTCCATTTATATAAAATTCTAGAAACTGAAAACTAATCTGTAGTGACAGAAAGCAGAGCAGTGGTTGGCTGGGAGCAGGAGTGGAGAGGGGAGGGGGAAAATAAAAAGGACAAAACAGTAAAAGAAAACTTTTTGCAGTGATGGATATGTTCATTATCTTGATAGTGGTGTTGGTTTCATAAGGTGTATATACATATGTCAAATCTTATCAAATTGCCCACTTCAAATATATGCAGTTTATTGTATGTCAATTTTACCTCACTGAAGATATTTAAAAAATCAATTGACCAAATATTTGTGGGTTTATTTCTGTACTCTCTATTCCGATTCATTGATCTAAGTGACTATCCTTATGGCAACGCAAACTTTCTTAATTACGGTAGCTTTACAGTAAGTCTTGAAATAAAGAAGTAATAGTCCTCCAACTTTGTTCTTCTTTTGCAAAATTGTTTTGGCTATTCAGCTCCTTTGCCTTTAAATATAATATTTAGAATCAGCTTATGGATACCAACAAAAAAAGTCTACTGGGAAGTTGATTAGTATTGTGCCGAATCTAGATCAATTTGCCTAGAACTGACATTTTCATAATCTTGAGTATTCCAATCCTTGAATATGGTATAGCTCTCTATTTATTTAGGAATTCTTTGATTTTTTTCACCAGTGTTTCATAGATATCAGCATATAGATCCTGCACATATTTTGTTAGGTTTATATCTCAGTACTTAATTTTCTTAGTGTTATTTTAAGTGGTACTATTTAAAAAAAATTTGAACCCAATTGTTCATTGCTGGTATATAGAAAAATTTAAAAATTTTTTGTACTGACTTTATATACTGCAAATATACTCAATATCCTTATTAGTTCTAGGAGATTTTTTTGTAGATTCCTTGGGTTTTTTTTTTTTTTTATGTAAGACAATCACGTCTTCTGTGAATAGAGACAGTTTTATTTATTCCTTTCTTATCCTTGCACCTTTTTCTTGCCTCATTGCACTGGCTACGACTATCAGTCTGATGTTGAATCACATTGGTAAGAGCGGACATCCTTGATTTGTTCCCAATCTTAGGAGGAAAGCATTCAGTTTCTTACCATTAAGTATCATGAAAGCTGTAGGTTTTCTGGTAAATCTCCTTTATCAGATTAATGAAATTCACTTTGAAGTTTGTTAAGAGTTTTACTATTATTTTTATTATAAATGTTCATTGGATTTTGTCAAATAGATTTTCTCCATCTATTGAGATGATCATATGGCTTTTCTTATACAGTCTGTTGATCTGGTGAATTACATTGATCATTTTCCAAATGTTGAACCAGTCTTTCATTTTTGAGGTAAACTCTCTTGATCATGATTTATTATCCATTTAATATATGGCTGGATTCAATTTGATAACATTTTGTTGAGGATTTAGGTGTCCATGTTCATCAGAGATTTGGGACTGTAATTTTCTTTTCTTGTAATCTGTCTGGTTTGGTATTAGGGAAATCTGGCCTCATAAAATGTGGTATGAAGTGCTCCCTTCAATTCTATTTTCTGCAAGAGATTTTATAGAATTGGTGTTATTTTCTTTAATCATTTGTTAGAATTCATCATTGACACCATCTGAGCCTAGAGTTTTCTTTCTTGGAAATTTTTAAACTACAAATAAGTTCCCTTAATATATTTAGGAATATTCAGGTTATCTATTTCTTCTTGACTTTGGATCATTTGTGTCTTTCATGGAATTGGTTCACTTTATTCAAGTCATTGAATTTTTGAGCAGAGTGTTGTTAGCAATATTTCTTTATTATCCCTTTAATGACTGTATGTTCTGTAGATGTCTCCCTTTTCATGCCTGATATTAACGATTTGTGTCTTCTCTCATATTTTCTTGGCCAGTATGACAAGAGATTTAGCTATTTTTTTTTATTTTTACAAAGATCAAACTTTTGATTTCATTTAATTTCTCTATTGTTTTCCTGTTTCATTTTCATTGTTTTATTCTCTATATTATTTCCTTTCTTCTGCCTGATTTCACATTACTTTTCTTTTCTCTTCATGATTTCTTATAGTGGAAGCTTAGATTATTGATCTGCAATCTTTTCAAATATAAGCATTTACTGCTACAAATCTCCCTCTGTTCACTGCCTTACCCACATCTCACATGTTTTGATTTGCTGTGTTTTCATTTTCATGCAGTTAGAAATGTTTCTAATTTCCTTTGAGACTTCATATTTGACTCGTGGGTTATGAAAAAGTGAGTTGTTTAATTTCCAAATATTTGAGAATTTTCCGGATATATTTATCTTATTGAGTTCTAAGTTTAATTCCATTTTGTCAGAGAGCATATTTACTATGATTTCTATTATTTTAAATTTGTTATGATTTGATTAATGGCTCAAAACATGGCCTATTTTGGTGAATGTCCTGTGCACTTCAAAAGAATGTGTATTCTGCTGTTGTTGGGTGGTGTATTCTATAAATTTCAATTATTTTCAGTTGGCTGGTGGTGGTATTCAGTTTTTCAATATCCTTGCTGGTTTTTCTGTCTGTTGCTTCTATTGCTGAGAGAGGAGTTGTTGTCTCTAACTGTGTTTGTGGATTTATATATTTCTCTTTTTCAGTTCTATCAATTTTTACCACTCATTTTGTATCTCTCTTGTGAGGTACATATACATATAGGATTATTATGTGTTCTTGGTGACTTGAACCATTTATTATTATCTATCTTTATCCTTAGTAATGTTCCTTATTCTGAACTCTACTTTGTCTTTTGATTAATGCTTGCTTAGTATATCTTTTTCCATTATTTTATCTTATCTTTGTCGTATTTAAAGTGGGTTGCTTGTGGACAAAGATAGGATTCTGTGTTTTCCCTTTTTTTGGAGGAAATACTATTGAAGTTTTACACTAATTAGCATAGGCTTGGCTGATATAGTGAATATACCCAAACAGGTATGTAATGGCTCAAAATAGTAGAGATTTATCACTCACATATAATTCCATGAGATTTCTATGTTCATGGAGGTGTGAGGGTTCTGTTCCATGTAGTTATTCAAGGAACCAGGATGATGGCAGTTGTACTATTTCTTTACATGTAGCTTCGAAAGTCTCTCTGCAGGTCATTATTTGCAGCTGGAAAGAAGAACATGGAGAGTTGCACACTTATAGGAGGCTTAGTGGTGGCATACAGAACTTCTCTTCATATTCCATTGGCTATTATTCAGTCACATGGCTGCAACTAACTGTATGATTAGCTGGGAAATGTCTGCTATGTGCCCCAAAAGAAGAGGAAACAGATTTTGATGAACAGCTTGCCATCTCTGCCATAAGTTTTACCATTAAGTATGATTGCTGTAGGCTTTGGGTAGATTTTTAAAATTCAAATTATGGATATTTATTTATATTCCTGATTTCCTAACAGTTTTTATTACATTGAGTTTATTACGTTGAGTTGCATGGTTTTTAGGTTTCTATAAATGGTAATCATATGTAGTTTTCCTCTAATCTGATAATACAGTAATTTATGTAATTAGATTTTCCAATTCTGAACCATTCTTTCATTCTTGGGGAAAGCGCTAGTATGTTGTATTATATCAGGTTTTTATAGACTGCTCGACTTGATATTCTTGTGTTTTATTTAGGATATTTTGAATTCATGCTCATATGAGAATTTGATCTATTATTTCTTATACTGTAATTGTCTGGATTTGGTATCAAAGTAATATATAAGCCCCAGAGCATGGGTTGGGTAGTTTCCTCTCTTTTTAGTTTCTAAAACAGTTTATATAAATAGTAATTATCTCTTTCTAATAGTTTTAGTAAAACTTGCAGGTAAATCTTTAAGAGACTGGTATCTGTTTTGAGTGTGATAAGGGAGGAGACTTGTTCTCATATTCAATTTTGTAATGATTATCAGTATAATCAGGTTTTCTATTTCTTTTTGATTAGTTTTGGTTAGTAATTAATTAATTTCTTTTTATTCTCACTACTTAGTCCCCTTTTTCTCTTCACCTGATAAGTAACAATTTAAATTTAATATTTATATGTGTTTAATGTGTATTTTTTCATTTGTGTATTGTCAAATATGCAGAGTATTTTATATGCATGTATTTTAATTTAGGAAAATGATATTCTATTATACATTGTATTTCATTCTGGTCTCTACTTTTCTACTCAGCAACATTTTTAAGATCTATTAAAGTTGCCACATGTGAATCTAATCTATTGCTTCTAACTGCTACCTTGGAACTCCATGGTTTATATCTACCACATTTTACCTATCCACCTTTCTAATAAAGAACCCTTCGGTTACCTTCACCTTCCCGTCTCCATAAAAGGTGAAGGTTTTGTCCATGTCTTCTTATTGGCCTTTGTGAGAATCTTTGGTATATTTTCTTCTTAGTGAAACTGCTGGGTCATATCTGTAATTTGACTAAGTAGAGGTCGGTTGCTCTCTATGACTGCAGTGGTCTACACTCCCACTAACAGATCTTTTGTTCTACTATCACCACATTCCTACATTTTGTATTTTATAGCTTTCTAAAATTTTGCTAGTCTAATAGTGTGTAAAATTATATTTCTGCTGTTTTAACTTGCATATCTCTGATTATTGGTGATTTTTAACATCTTATGCTATTGCTAGATTTTTGAGTTTATTCCATGAATTGCCTGTTCATATTTCTTATTCACCTTTTATTGGGTTTGCTATCTTTATCTTTTTTGTTTGCAGAATGCCCTTGTGTATTCTAGATATTAATTTCTTGTTTTTTGAAATTTCAAAAATCTTTTCACCTTCCATAATTTCATTGTCTAATAATTTTGCCAGTGATATCCTTAGTTGAACAGAACTCCTTAATTGTGATGTTATCAAATTAATCAATGTTTTCTTTTATGGTTTGTGCTTTTCAAGATTTTTTTGGAAGCCCTTTCCTGTCTTGAGGTCACAAAGATATTCTCCTATATTTTCTTTTTTTCCTTTTAAAAAAGTTATTTTATTGAGGTCATGGTTTATAACACTGTGTAAATTTCAGGTGTACATCGTTATATTTCAACTTCTGTATAAATTGCATCATGTTCAATACCAAATGTCTAGTTTCTGTCCGTCCCCATACATATCTGCCCCATTACCCCTTTCACCCTCCCCCTGCCCCCTTCCCCTTTGGTAGCCACAATCTGTTCTCCATATCTATGTGTTTGTTTGTTTGTTTATCTTCCACATATGAGTGAAATCCTATGGTGTTTGTCTTTCTCTGGCTTATTTCGCTTAGCATAATACTCTCCAGGTCCATCCATGTTGTCTTGAATGGCAGGATTTTGTCTTTTGTTATGGCTGAGTAGTATTCTATTGTCTATATTTTCTTTTATTAACATTGTTGTTTTACTGTTCATGATTAGATCTTTAATCCAACTAGTGTGTCTTGTATGTGGAGTTAGTCATATAGGGTCTCAATCATACTTTCTTCCAGATAGTGAGCTGGTTTCCCCAACACCAGGTATTAAATAACCTATGTTTTTCTTCCATTGATTTGTTTTGCTATTCTATTCCGTTGGTCTATTATTCATGAGGCAACCTTTATCATTTCCTTTATAAGGCTGACTTAGCTATTCATAGACATTTGCCAATATAAGTTTTAGATCAAATTTGTCATTTCTCAATCCAACTGGAATTTTGATTGATATCATGTTAAACAGATTAAATTGAGAAGAACTGGCATCTTTATAATAAGTTGTCCCATCCGAGAGTGTGGGATATTTCTCCATTTATTTAAATAATATTGTATTCTTCTATGTCTTTTATTGGAGATTTTCTCCATAAAGGCATTAGTTACTTTCATCTTCATATTATTTATAATTTTTTTGCTATTCCGACTAGTGGCACATATGATTATCTTTTCTAGTTGTTTATTACTGGTGCAGGGAAACAGAAATAATTTTTGTAGGTTGATATTTATCTGGCAACCTTGCAAAATTCTCTTATTAATTATAATACTTTAGTTTGTCTGTTGAGTATGTTGCTGTTGTTTTTTAGGTAGATTATCACATTATCTGCAAATAATAACAGTTTTATCTCTTTCTTCCAATCCTTACATTTTTAATTAGTTTACTTTTTCTTTATAGCATTGGCCAATGCTGACAATAAATATTTTTAATGGTAGCAGTGATAGATGGGAATTATGATCTTGTTTCTGATCTTAAAGAGAATGAATCTAAAGTTTCTCCATTAGTTACAATATTTGCTATAGGGTTTTTAAAAAATATAATCTTTAACATGTTAAGAAATTTTCGTTCTATTTCAGTTTGCTAAATGTTTTTTCTTCCTTCCTTCTTTATTTATTTCCTTCCTTTCTTTTTAGGGAAGACAAAAAGGTTAATATCTATCCTTTATTGTACACTTATGCTCCAGGAACTATGCTATGCATTTTGCATGCATTGTTCCTTTCTATCCTCACAGCCACCCCTAAGAAGTAAATACTATTATTATCCCCATGTTTCCCATGAGGAAACAGAGGCTCAGAGATGTTAAATTTTAATACATTATCCAAAAAATGATGGAAAGCTCGTACTTAAACCTTGGTCAGGCTGACTTCAAAGGCAGAATTTTAATGAAATGTCAATATCAAGGCATTTTTAAGTACCTTTTGTATTAAGCCTTAATTATTTGCAGTTACCTCTTGAGGTCCTTACTGCTTCTTTATACTAATTCTGGGTATCTTCAAACTTGAGTCAGCATCCTCTCAGGGATGACCATGACTTCTGGTTTACTTGACCGGCTTTATTTCTATTGCACACTGAGCTCCCCTTTCAACCTCCATCTTCCCATCACTGAAGAAGCTCTAACTACATATTAATAGCAGGACAGCGTTAAATCACCTTCTCAGTTAAATTTTCCTCACACTAGGCAGGAGCCAACATTTTATGATTAAAACCAAAGGATGTCAACAAGTCAGGATTTTTTTTTTTTTTTGGTTAAAAACTTTCTATATAATTTAGTATTTTTTAAACCTTTGTATTTTGGAATAATTATACTTTGACAAAATGTTGCCCAAAAAATGTACAAGGAGGTCCTGTGTACCCTTTACCCAATTTGCCCCCGTGGTATCATCCTGTATAAATATAGTACAACATCAAACCTGGAAATTGATAACAATATAATCTGCAGAGATTATTCAGATTTCACCAGTTTTAGTGTATGTATGTGTGCATGTGTGTGTGTAGTCCTATGAAACTGTATCACATGTGTAGATTTGCATGACCCCCACCACAGTCAAGATATAGAACTGTTCCCACAGCCCCATCGTGGTATCCCTTTATAGCCACATTTGCTCCCTCCATCCCTATCCCTACCCCACCAATCGCTAATATGTTCTACATTTCTAATTTTATTCCAATAATATTATTCAAATGGAATCATAGAGTATATAACCTTTTGGACTGACTTTTTTCACTCAGCATAATTTCCTGGAGATTTGTCCAGGGAGTTGCCTGCATCAATAGTTCCTTCCTTTTTACTGCTACGTCATCTCACGGTATGGATGTACCACAGTTTAACTATTCACCTGTTGAAGGACACCTGGATTGTTTCCACTTTTTAGCTACTACAAAGAAGGCTGCTACGAATGTTAGTGCGCAGGTTGTTGTGTGAATGTAAGTTTTCATCTCTCTGGGAAAAATGACTGAGTCCAGTTGACTGGACTTTTTTTATATATAAAAGTCTTTTTTTATATATAAATATCGAAACTTAGCAAATATTTTCCAAAATGCTTCAAATAAACACATAATTTTTCCCCTTTAGCCTATTAATTTGGAGAATTACATTGATATGTTTTCTGTTTTTAAACTATACTAGAAAGGTAGTCCATATTGTGCCATTGAATAAGGGATTTGTGCTTACTTTACAAAACAATATGGAGCAGTAAATGATTTATGAGGAAAGCAATATTTCATATAGATGACCTGGCCAAAGAGTGTAGCATGGATTGAGGTGGGGAGAGACAGAAGATAGATGATGGGGTCAGGTGAAAAAAAGGGATAATCATCTTATAGTGAAAGAATTGGGGGCATGAGAGCTAGGAAATTCCTATTCCAACCCCATTTCTGTCACTAAACTTGTTATATGTGCAACCTCCAGCAAATCATTTAACTTTTCTTGACTGCACTGACCTCCTCTGTAAAATGAGCGATTTGGCCTGGATCTGTAAAATCCATTATTGCTTTCAAATGTGCAATTCTATTGTTCTAAACAATGAGGGACTAGTCAGGTTATTTTTTCAGTGGGAAAAGAACACAGAAGATGGCTCTGATAGATTACCTTGAAGGTAAGAATCTATTTGGCTCAGCCACTGATTGAATGCAGAGCACAAAAGGAGTTGTCAAAAGACGTCCAAACTTCAAAGCTCAGTGACAGAGAAAAGGCAATGCTATTTGTTCAATGGAAATGGGGACTCAGCGAGATAAGCTCATTTTGGTGGAAGGACTTGGTAAGTTTAATTTTGGATGTGTTTTGTCTGTGGACAAGGTAGCTACATTGTACAACTCTAAGAGGCAATATTTATACAGTAGTCTGTGTCAATGACTCCCCTCACTTCGGAAGTTGTATAGTACACAGTCTGCATAGCCATATACAGCAGTCTTAACTCTGGACATACAGGTGGAAATGTCCAAAAGACAACTGGATATGTGTCTAGTATTTGGGAAGGAGGTGCCTGGGAAATGCTGGCTTGGAGTTAAGTGGTTAGAGGTGGATAATACGTAGAAACTGTACATTGAGAAAGAAATGCATGCTGTGAATAGAACCAAACACTCAGCTGTAATCAAATGTATGATTCAGTTGGATTCGTTCAATATACTATACTCGAATATTATAAATGTTTGTTTTGTAGTAGTTAGTCTATTCTCTATATCATTCTGTGCATAAAATTGCATAAAAAATCATCTGTACTGAGTTTTTTATGGCCTAACTACAGATTCCTCACTTCTCTAAAAATCATGTGATTCTAAAATTAGCAAGAAGTAATATGACTACAGGTCAAGCATTTGCTTAAAAATGAAAAAAGAAATTTATTGCTCAACAGATGCATCCAAAAGTTTTACTCTTACAAAAAGAGATAAGGTTATAAAAATGGGCAAAGAATCAGAGGTTCTTATCTTCTTCAGACAAAATGAGGAACTCCTCCTAAATTGTATTTTTTCTTATGTGTTCACTGTGCACATTGCTGTCATGAATCTTTCAGGTTGATGGTTAGTGTGTTTTAAAAAAGTTTTATCTCTAGGGAGGATGCCAGACTGAGACTGAATTATGAGACATAAAATTGAAATTTAGTATTGAGAGGACCACCTGTGTTACTTTTGAGTTAATCCAACTCATCTTTGTGAACTCTTGCTAGGGGATATACACAGTGTAACTAAGTAATTCAACAATCTAAACAAAACAGATATTTTTGAACCTATATTTTCTAATGGTGTTGACCTTCAAAGTCTAAGTGTGATTCTCTTGGGAGATTTGTTTACCCATCTACTCATTAATTCATGGAATCT
The DNA here is from genome assembly GCA_031878705.1 of Tapirus indicus. Lineage (NCBI taxonomy): Eukaryota > Metazoa > Chordata > Mammalia > Perissodactyla > Tapiridae > Tapirus > Tapirus indicus. The sequence continues at coordinate 96,792,299 of CM062942.1, read as the reverse complement.
TTCGGTACTGAGCCGGTGTATGAACCAGGCGAGGAAATAAACTTGTTACATTAAAAAACACAACTTATTCCTGCTCAAATTGTATTACCCAGCTTAATCACATTTAAATCAATAAAACTACTTTTGCCAGTTTCAAAAATTCAATCTTCGCTCAAAGAACTAAAATTTATCACCATTGATAAGAATCAAAACAATGATCTATAGACTGTGAAGACATTCTTGAAGACAAGTCCCATGAAATTTTGAAATAATAAGAGTACAATAGAGTTGGCCAGGATGACTCCTTTGAAGGATTGTTATGTTTATAAATATTATTTGATGGTAATAGTTGTATGGTTTTGTGGAAAGAACATGGATATTGTATCAAGCATACATGACTTCAATTACTGATTTTTACCTCTTAAACAGATGTATGACCATAAGCCGCTTTTTTTTTCAGATTTTTTTCCAATTTTTTTATTGTGGTAAAATACACATAAAATTTACTATCTTAACCATTTCAAGTGTGTAGTTCAGTGCTACTAAGTACATTTGTTTTGTTGTGCAACCATCACCACTATCCACCTCTAGAACTCTTTTCATCTTGCAAAACTGAAACTCTGTATCTATTAAACATTAACTCTCATGACTCCTTCCCCGCCTCTGGTAACCACCATTCTACTTTCTGTTACTATGAGTGTGGCTTTTTTCCCCCCGTAGATTCCATATATAAGTGAGATCATGCAATATTTGTCTTTCTGTGTCTGGCTTATTTCACTTAGGATAATGATTTCCAGGTTCATCCCTTGCAAACGATAGGATTTCCTTCTTTTTAAAGGCTGAGTAACATTCTACTGTATATATATATGCCACATTTTCTTTACCCATCCATCCATTGATGGACACTTAAGTTGTTTCCATGTCTTGGCTATTATGAGTAATACTGCAATGAACAGAGGAGTGCAGTTACCTCTTCGAGATTTTGATTTTATTTCTTGTGGATATACCCAGAAGTGGGATTGCTGGATCATAGGGAAGTTCTATTTTTAATTTTTGAGGAATCTCCATAGTGTTTTCCATAATGGCTACACCAAATTACATTCCCACCAATAGCATGCAAGGGTACACATGGGCTATTTGTTTATCATCTCTAAGACTATTTCATTATCTGATAAAACGGAGGTAATAAGAACGCCTACATCATAAATGTTTTGTGAGAATCAAATAAATGAAAAGTATTTAGCATAGTGCTAAATATGCACCTTTTGAATACCAGATTATTCTGAGGCCGTGCTATCAGAGAGTCAGTCTGTTCCTGGAGACTTCCCACTGTTGCCAAGGACAGTTTCCTTTAAGAAAGACAGAAGCCCTGGCAAGGTGAGACTTGTCATGCAGTAACTCAGGCCTCATGAATGGTTCTTGGGAATGATGAAGGCTAAGTGTCATACACACAACTAGGTAAAAATCAATCCCTAGTAGTTCAGCAAGTGAAGAAACTTAATCTTATTCTGTATTTAATTCCAAAATGTTGTTTTCAAGAAATATTTATATTGCTAATGAAGACAGGTGCTGTCTAAATCTTGTTCACTGAATTATCATGTAATGAGGCTATTGCTTAGAATTCTGATTAACCCACCAGGTTAAGCAATTCCTTCTGCCTGTTTTACAATGATAAACAGCCCATGAAGTGCTCCCTCTGGCAATGGCCTACCTCATTTATAATGTCTTATACAATCAAAGAGTAAGTACTTAATCTTGTATATGAATTTGATACTAATGATGTGGTCAGCCGAAGCCTTCCTCCACGGCCTTTTAGCCCAAGTAGTCTTTCTCTTGCGTGGCAGTTCAGGACTCAAGTGCTGAGCAGACCTGCTAGACCTCACTTCGGAAGGGTTATTGATCTCCTCAGAATCTCCTCTTTGAGCTCTTTCCTCTCTCATCTTCAGATTGGACTGCATCATTCTGCACTGTTTTGTCAGGGAAAGAGAGAAGAGGTTATATAAAGATGGGAAAAGGGGAGTTGGCATAGGAAAGAACTTGAATCACTGCCATTGCCAGAAGTTTAAATGAATGGTTTATAAACTTTTGAGGGTAAAGGACCCTCTCTAAGATTCTGTGGAAGTTATAGCTCCTCTCTCCAGAAATAGGCTCGTGTATAAATACACAGGAAATTTCACATCCCATTTCAAAGAGTTTATGTAGCTCATAAAGTGCACTCAGTAGCCCCAGGTCAGTAGTCTACAATAATGACCTCCTCATCGTGAAATTCAATCACACCATCTGCATTTCATGTAACACTGAACTGAGAATCATTTTGCTAAAATATCTGACTTATCTTACAGTTGGTTGATTTCCAAGTGTTCTGCTTGGGACTTTCCTTGTCCTCACTTTCCCTGGGTGGCTCACCCATTCCTCAAGTTTCAACTGCCCTCTCTATGAACGGTTAACCTTTTCTCTCCCCATGTGGGAAACTCATGAAAGTTACAAGACCTCTATCAAGAAACACACACATATATGTATATCCTTTCAATTTCGCACCCAACCTTCAGGACACTCGTATGCTACTTACAGTCCATCCATGGACCCAAGATTAGGAGCCCCTGGTTTAGGGAGAACCAGGTCTCCATGTATGAAGTGGATTGGGCATTTGGCGTTTCCACTTGGTTTTTAAATCTACTATAGCAGTTAATAGAGACGACGTTTGAGTTTTTAAAGAACTATATAATCCAGCCTTGGATCTTCCTGCCTTTAGACTCATTATGAAAATCTTGATCAAATCCTCAATGTTGAAAATGTTGGTAGCTCACATAGAACTCTGCAGAGCTCAATCTGGTTCCCTAGACTCTGCTACAGCCCTTCACAGCACTGTGAGTGAACAACCAGGTACAGGCCTCAGTCCACTGTGCTCAACTGGGGACTAAGTAAATTTGTTTTATTACTATTACTAAACCATGAAAAAAATTCAGTCTCTTTCCATTAAAAATGTGTCCTGGAAATCTCATGCACAGTAGAGTGAATATAACAACAATATTATATTATAATCATCAAACTTGCTAAAAGACTAGATCTTAATTATTCCTACCACAAAAAAGAAATGATAATCATGTGATGTGATAGAGGTGTTAGCTGTCACTACAATGGCAATCATATTACAATACATAAATGTATCAAATCAACATGTTGTTCACCTTAAATTTGCACAATGTTATATATCAAATATATTTCAATAAAAAATAATATCTTCTGGGTTAACTTAGTCCCTTTGGATAATTCTCAGTGTTTCACAGTTTCAACTCCCCACCTCTACATCCTTCCTCCTCAAGATGGCAACAGAGAAGGAGCAGCCAGTTGACATGAGCATCCTTGTGTGGCTCTTCAGTGACCTCTACAGTAATGTCCTCAGCAACACACACCCCCCCCACACACACACACACATTGGGTACTGGCATCCAATGATGAAATCCAGGGCTTGTGAAATATAGGGTCTATGCTCTCAGCCCATCTAAGCCTGGGATTCTTCATCACCCTGCTGACTTGGCCCCACTCCTCCCCCTGCTTGCCTTTCAGATCTTCTGAATCTCAGCCACATTCTCCATCCAGCCCCTGGATGAGGCTGTCCTCTTGCATTCTCTGCCATAGGGTCACTTTGCTCCTCATGGTAATGGCCCCATGGGAGGCCTGCTGGCTCTCAACATTCAGCTATTTTCCATGTCTTCCACTAGGAACATGTGGAAACTTCTGGATCAGTCTATGCCAGGTAGGAACTGAGGGAGACAAAACTTCATTTGTCTGCCTAGATATGCCTTGTATCCATTTCTCTTCTGTTATGATCACCCCTTGTTAGTGAGGGGGCACTCAGAAAGGTAGTATCTCATGGTTCCAAAGACTGAATTCGGCATAATTCCACCCTATTTTCGATTTTCCCCCTAAACTTGATTGGAAAATGTTTGTCAAACCTTCACTCACCCCCTCAGGTTCCATCTTTATGATGGTTGAGTGGGTAGGGAGGGGAGAACACTGGTGTCTGGCCTCTTACCCTTCCTTCTTTTTCTCTTTCTCCCACGTCGCATATTGCTCCAGTTTTTTACCTGAATCATATTCATTTGCATCATATCCTGAGTTCTTCCAATCTAGTAAAGCTCTAGAATACCAGTCAGCCAGGCCTTTTTTTTAAACTGCTTCATTGAGATTAGTTTACATACTGTAAAATTCATCTATTTTAAATGTATGGTTTGATGAGTTTTTAGTAAATTTATAGAACTGTGTAACTATCTCCATATTTCCAGTTTTAGAACATTTTCACTATCCCCCCAAAAATCATTCATGCCCATTTATAGTTAATCTGCTTTCCCTTCCCCAGCCCCAGGCAACCACCAATCTGCATTCTGTCTCTATGGATTTGCCTATTCTAGACATTTCATGTAAATGAAATCATACGATATGTGCCATTTTGTGCCTGGCTGCTTTTATTAGCATATTTTGGAGGTTTATCCACGTTGTAGCAGGTATCAGTACTTCATTTCTTCTTAAGGTTGAATAATATTCCATTGTATGGATATACCACATTTTGTTTATCCATTCATCTGTTGATGGAAATTTGGATTGTTTCCAAGCCTGCTCCCACCTCAGGGTGTGTTCACGTGCTATTCTCTCCACCAGGAACTATCTTCCCTGGGACATTGTGTAACTTGTGCCCTCACTTCTTTCAAGTCTTTCCTTAAATGTCACCTTTCCAGTGATGTTTTCCCTAATCACCCTATTTAAATTAGTCCTTAGTACTCCTTACTCCACTTTCTTGCTTGTCTAATTTTCTCCATATTGCTTTTTACCACGTAACATACTGTCAAGTGTCAGCTCCACAAGGACAGGGTTTTTACCTTTATTGTCCAGCTCTATATCCTTAGTGCTCAAAACAGTACCTGGCGTATTGTAGGTGCTCCAAAAATATTTCTTGAAAGAATAACTGATTTTATTCAATGTCAGTGCAGTCACATGCTCAGGATCAGTGGTCAGAAAAATTAGAATAAAGGGAATGGGGAAGAGAAATGAATGTGAAGGGAGGAGTAAGGCAAAGCCTCCCACAGAGCCCCTTCCTCTGTGTGCTATCCTGGAGACCTGTTGATCAGGTCTACAGATCAGTGGAAATATAAAAAGGAACAATTGATTTCCAGTTACATGAGACAAAATCAGGGAGTCTGGTCCACATTCAGGTCACTTTTACCTTGGTTACTCTCAAAGAAAATCAATAATCAAAGGAATACAAATGATGGGGCCAGTCCAGTGGCATAGCAGTTAAGTTTCCACACTCTGCTTCAGCAGCCCAGGGTTTGCAGGTTCGGATCCCGAGCACGGACCAACGCACCGCTTGTCAAGCCATGCTGTGGCGGCGTCCCATATGAAGTAGAGGAAGATGGGCACGGATGTTAGCCCAGTGCCAATCTTCCTCAGCAAAAAGAGGAGGATTGGCAACAGATGTTACCTCAAGGCTAGTCTTCCTCACACACACACAAAAAACAATACAAATGAGATAAAGACACCAGAGTTGACTTGGCTGCCCACAGCCTCTCTTGCATCTCTCAGAGGCGTGCCCTAAGTTCTGTAGACTAGGCATCCCACACAGAGGGAAATACCCTCCAGGTCTGGGGAGGTATGAACTTTGGGCTTGCTATATTTTACATCCTCCCTGCCCCCGTATTTGGCACCCAGAGACAACTTACACTGCTATGGAAGGCAAGAATTCCCCTATTCAGAAAGTCATATCACCCAGGCTCAATTTCTACACTGGAGCCTTGAAGTTCTTGCTGTGCCAGCATTGGAGCAATCTCTGCTTTTCTGTGCCTATACTACAGGATCTAGGAGTTTTCCATTTTGGTCCTCACTGGGGCCTCCTTTGGTCATGGCCAGTCACACCAGTCACAGCTGATGTGTGATATCATGGCAAGAGCAACAGAAGAAAGGCAGCATAGATTCAAAATATATAAAGAGTAGGCTTACGAGTCAGAAGCCAACATTGGTGGAACAAGACATAAAGCTATAAACATGGTGGCTCAAGTGAGAAGTGTCCCTGTGCAAGATGGAAAGGTGGAAAAGAGCCAGTCAGAGTTCTTGACTATTGCTTGTGGGGGAAGATGATGCTAAAAGGCATTCGTTCTTGGGAATAAAGACATCAGAAAATGAAAGAACCATCTGGAGTTTGGGGAGTTTTTCATTAAGAAATTGTAAGATTGATCAAGAAAGTTCTGGTACCAGTTCTCTGTTCACTGCATGGCTCCCTTCACAGGGTTAGGCCTTCCAGTAGGGACCTTTGTCATGACCCTCAAGAATCAGAGTCAGAGGCAGGTTCTCACCAGAGAAAGGTTAGACATGATCAATACAGAATTATTTGATACTTTTGAGTTTTAGTGCTTCAAGTTTAAGGTAGAAGATAGTAAATGGAGGCTAGCTTCCAACCCCCTCAGTCTATGTAGCAACACAGGCTCAGAAAATGTCACAGGAACCTTTCAGCCAATATTGTGAGAGAAAAAAATAAAGAGCAAGTTAATAGCCATAAAGAGTTTATGGGGTCCTATTAAAACAGAGTGACGTTATGAGGGTCAAGGACCAAAAAAAATCATAATTTGAGGGATGAAAAGAGTTGAGCACCTGAATGAGTAACTCGCATCCTAGAAAAGTGGTAAGTGAAGTAGTCAAAGGATAACAATGAATACTGCAGAGTACTGACTTAACAAGGAATTTATAAATACTCTCTATGGACTTACTGAGTTTGCTCATGGGAAATTTATAAATGTAAATGTGTATAATAAAGGAAAAGAGTGCCCGTTCTTTAGTCATAGTTCCAAGCAGTGAACAAGGAACCATAGAAATGATTTTAAGCCACTTGTCCCAGGAAAGCAGTGTGAAAGTTGGGAGGTGAAGCTGGTTATATTAATATTATCCTCAGTTTCCTCCATATTTTCCTGAGTTAGTGGTGCCAAAAGGGACATGAGGGGGCAGTGGGAGCAGGAGAGCTCTTCTAAACATCTAAGCAGGGAAGATCCTGCCCCACAGATTAATTTCATATGCAGAACCAGCTCCAAATCGAACAGACAGAATGTACCGAGGTGCAGAGAAAATTCTTAATCAGCAATCAAAACACAATGAGAGCAATTTTTAAAAACAACACGGTTTTCAGCAACCGCAATATGGTGTGTGGAAAGAGCATTGGCCTAGGAATCCAAGCCAGTTCTATTTCTAAGTCTGCGAGTGCCATGCAGAGCAGACAACCAATATATGATGCTCCCTCCTAAGCCTAAACGGCTGTGACGAGATCAAAATAAGGAAAAACCTACATTCCCACAGGATCCAGGGAAGGGAGTTATCCAAATCACAAAGACTTTGCATGATTCCTGCACCCATATCCTATTCGTTGCCTAGTGATATTATGGATTAAGTGTCCCTATCCCCACTTTATTAGGACCCTTACACTATTATCTCCTTTCCTCCTTTGTCTTCAATTTCCTGTGATCTTCTGGCTCATTCCCATTGCCATTTAAAGAGACTCCAGTTTCTCGCATCTTAATAAACACTGACAGGACCCTCCATGCCCTTTCTATATCACTGGAATGTTCATTATGGGAGAAAGAAGGTACAGATGTAAGGTAAATCTAAGAAACGAGGTTAAGTAACCTTGTAGTCCTAAGTCTGAATGTTCAGGTAAAAAGTTCTTATTATCCAAATTGAAGAACTGAAGAAAGGAAAGACTTCCTATTTCTTTGTTATAGTTCCAAGCTCCAAGCAGTAAACAAAGAACCATGGAGATGGTTTAAAACCAATGAAAGCAGGGTCAAAGTTGGAAGATGAGGCTGGTTAGATTAGCACTATCCTTGGTTTCCTCTGCATTTTCCCATGTTTCTTTTGTGGCTCAAGGTATCTTTCCTTTGCCCTGTGATTAAGAATTGTGGGTTCATGAGAATGTAAAATAATGAGACCCATTTTCCCATGCGACAAATATATTTACTAAGGAGTTTATACATTTTGCTCTGAGGTAATATTTGAACAACAAAAAAACTGGAGTGGTTCCCAAAGTGTCAATCTGTTAGTCTGTGCCAAATAAGATAGCTGAATAATCATAACCAAAGTAATCAAAAAGAGCCAATTTGATGGCAGTATGTAGGCATGTCCTGGTTGTGGAGAATAATAGGTGGCTGTAAATCCATACTCCTACTTGGAAATCAGAAGTATGGGCTATGTCTAGATGTTTGAGTTTTAGAATTGTATCCAAGTTAGGTCTTTATTTTAATAATGAACACTCTAAATCCGCATGTCATGCTGTCTCCATCCTCAGGCATCACTGAATTGCAGGCAATGAGTATTTTTCATAATTAACCACATTTGAAAATCTTGGCACAGAGCAGATGAGCTATTTTCCTCTTGAAGAACGGTCAAGTACAAAACTTAGGTCAGAAATACACATTCCCAAATTTCATCCCAGAAAATACATGAACTCAAAATGGGGAGCTATCAATACAATTTTTTTCCAATGTCTTTGCAAAGAATGTCTGATATATTGGTGAAAAGTCGAAATGTAGCATTGTCTACACTATAATGTATAGGTTCATCTTGAAGCGGTAGTTCATACGTTGTCAAATGAGGATAACTATCATAGTGTAGAATTCAGTACGCATGAAGGAGAATTATAAAAAATACTAAAGCTGTGTAACTGAATCACTTTGCATATTCCGTAAAATTCTGGATCAGTTTTGATTAATCAAGAATGAGCCAAAACCATGAAAAATGAACTCAGAAACGTGAAAGTTAGGATTGTAAAGGCCAACACTAAATAATTTTTATTGTGCCTTGATGCAGTTACTAAGAATTTCACCTATGTATAGTTTTTACTTCAGTGTTGAGCAGCCATTGTGGCAGAAAGAAATTCAGTTCTCAACACTTGTGCTTCCTAAGGGACAGAACAAGATGAAGAGATTGCACCATCTTGGTTTTGGGTTATAATGAAGGCTATTTATAGACAGCCTTTGGATGTTTATTATTTTCCATCTTCTTTTCCCACATGCTTCTCTGTTTATATGATACTAACTGCCTCAGCCAGGCTTGGTGAGATTGGTCAGGTCAGCAAGGCCTGGAACTGGACCAACCACAGCAGGATGATTCAGGCAGGTAGAGAGTCGACATCAGGAAGATCACAGGAGCCCAGCCATAGGCACTAAGGTTAACGTACAACACTCCCATCTCCAAGAGCACTTGTATTGGGAGTCACGGCAAGACTGTAGGAACTGGGTGCCAAGCAAAAGCTCAGACATATCGAGAGAGTATATTCATAGGAACTGGAGTGCACTTCAAGTGGCTTTATCAATAACAACCACATCAGAGCCCTTTTTGTTACCAGAACAAAATGTAGAAATAGAGCAGGACCATCAAACAAACTGACTTTATGAATGGATAACAGGTAAAGTTTCTTATATTCTCCCTGTCTGTGGCCTTATTTTTACCAGAGCTTGGAGCAAGGTTAATACTATCAGTAGGATTAGGTGGCCCTGATTGTGGTGTTGGAGGCTTGCTAGGCAGAATTAGATAAATCATCGCTCACTAAATAAGTCATTTCTTTTAGTACAGAAGTTGCAAACTATGGCCTGTTGCCTGTTTTTGTATGGCCTATGAACTAATAATGATTTTTACATTTTTAAGTTGTTGAAAAAAATCAAAAGAAGAATAATATTTTAATGACACATGAAAATTTATGAAATTCAAATTCCGAGGTATATAAATAAAGATTTATTGGAATAGAGCCACACCCATTTGTTTACATATTGTCTATGACTGCTTTCGTGCTACAACGACAGAGTTGAGTACTCACGACAGATACCATATGGCTTGCAAAGCCTCAAATATTTACTTTCTGGACCTTTACAGAAAAAGTTTGCCAACCCTGGTTTAGTGTTTAAAGTCCACTGATACACAGAAATCTCATAGCACAATAATTAGCGGCTGATCATGTTTAATTCTTTAAGAAGTTGCATTCATTTCTGGTAGAAGTAGAAGTCATAGCAGAGAGAAGTTAGCAATCAATGAATATGATGTTTTTGTGATTATTTAAGCATTGGCAAACAGAGGAGTTGAATGACACAAAGTGTATGAGGTGGCCTTCTGTTAATCCCTGGCTTTCCTAGTCCTGCTCTGCCAGAGGCTAGGAATGTTCTATCTCCTACATCTAATGAGCCAAATCCTGACTAAGACAAGCAGGATATTAGGCATTCCATCCTGCCAGTAGGAGTGATGGAACAGACATTGCTGCCCAAGATCCTCTATGTCTGGTGTGTGTTCACTAAACTGCCTCCTCTTCCCTGATGCAACAGAGTTGGGCTAAGTTCTGTAATTGGCTTTTTGCCTAGGTTTTCTGATTAGGGCTATAATTCTCACCTTGAAGCTAGACCTTCCCCTGAGTTCCAGTCTGACTGGCTAGGGTCCTGATTATCTGAGAAATCCTTTCTGCTCCCATTGCCCCTGGGAGCTGGATCCTGCTCTGCATAGCTTCCTCTTTTAGCTGACGTCCTTCTCTATTCCCAATAGACCAACTGATCCCAGGTCTGGCCATCAAATGTTTAGTCCTGCTGCTTTCCCTTACCCCAACTCCAGGACCTGATCATCTCTTGAATAAAGCCCAAGTTTGCCTCATTCTTTGGACTCTGATTTGACGTGCTAAACACAATCTCGAAGGTCTAATCCTACAAGCAAGTCAGTCCATGAAACTTCAGTCAGGCCCTTTCCAAGATTCTTTCCCACCCCTTTTCTCTTCTTCCTTCTGCTGAGATCCCAGTATGCATCATGGTCCAGTCTATATTAATTATAATAGCCAATGGATCATAGATAGAGCTGGAAAGAATCTTACAAATTACTTATAGATGAGAAGACCAATTAGGAGGTCCACAAAGGGAAATATACGTATTAATTCAGTCTAAGAACTAAGGAATAAGTAGCCCCATATCCTCCAAGACATGTCTTGGAAATAAAAACTAAATTAAAAATGTAGTAAACTGTCTTAAATGAATTAATTCTGAATGTATTTATTTTTGGTCCATCATAAAAAAGCCAAATAAACAAAAGTGAAGAGATATCAAAATGACTCTAATAAGTCTAACCAAAAAAAAAAAAAAAAAAGGAGGAGAAAGAGAAGGAGGAAACCCATAATTTGAGGCCATATGCAAATAGGAATAGTTTTGCTAAGATGTCCCATAGCTTACCACTCCAATTCCCTTTTTCATTTCTACAGTTGTCTCATGAACTAAACGACTGCTCTAAATCTTTGCAAGGAAAATCTCCAAATAAAATCTCAGATTGTACTTGCCCAGTTACGTTCCAATTTAACGAGCAGAACAGCACAGGCACTGACCAAATCAGAAAGGATTCCAGTTTATCATCAGTCCTGCCAGAGGTTAAATGGAAGGAAAACTGAGGCATTTATGGCAATTGCCCATGGAAATCAGGCCAAAAAACCCCGCTATCACGGGAAAGTGGTGGTGGAGGTGGAGTGGGAGTGGAGATTTGTATAGAATCGACCTCCCCTGGCTAATTACTCAGAACTATTACCCTGTAGAGGTGCAGTCCCTAACTTGTGTGTGACTGCTGAACCAGACCACAGCATAGCGTGTCCAATCAGTTATGCAATCTTAAAGATCAATCGATGCACTTTCCCTCTGGGTTCATGCTGCTGTGAATGGTCACAAGATCACAACGATAGCTGAATTAATTTGATTAATCATGCCTCTAGGTCCAATGTAGCTACCATACATAGATATATATTTTTTACATTTATTGTAACAGCTCATGCTCTGCCCTAACACTTCTAATATACGAAAATTTTAATAGCTCATGGCTGGCTATGGCCAAGCACATAGTAGGCAGAATAAATATTTGTTGACTGGCATTTAGTGACTAACTGTACAAGTTGTAAGAGAATAATACAGACATCGTCTTGAAGATAGAGTATGCCTTAGATCAGGCTAGTGGTTCTTGACAGGGAATGATTTTGCCACCTGCTCCCAGGGGACATTTGGCAATGTCTGGAGTCATTTTGGGCTGTCACAACTGAAAGTGGCAGTGATCAGCTGAGAGGGCAGTGAAACTATTCTGTATGGTGTTCTGGAGGATACATGTCATTATACATTTGTCAAAACCCGTAGAATACACAATACCAACAGTGAACCCTAATGTAAACTATGGACTTTGAGTGATAAAGATGTGTCAGTGCAGGTTCATTAACTGTAACAAACAAATGGTGCAGGATGTTGATAGTGGGGGAGGCTATGTGGGCATGTGGGCAAGAGGTATATGGGAACTCTCTGTACTTTCTGCTCAATTTTGCTGTGAACCTAAAAATGCTCTAAAAATAAAGTCTATTTTTTAAAAAGTAGATGAGTAGCTGGAAATAGAATTTTGGTTTTCACAAACTGGTCAGGTTGTCTTTATTCTAAAATATTTTGGAGGAGACAAGATTTATATTGTAGGATTCACTTTATGCTTCAAAATGACAAATGTTGTCATGTGACATATTTTCCTTGTTTAATTTTTTCTTTCCATGTAGTTTTTTTTTTAGAGGAAATTATTTCCATTAGCCACCTTAATTAAGACTAATTTCAAATTGCACTTCTGGTACTCTCAAATGTATGTTTTCCCCAGCTCAGGGCCTGAGCCCATGATAGGTTTCTGAAATTGAGCTTGAGAGAAGATTCAGGAAAACTTACTTGTAATTTTCCTTGTTTACTACTAGCAATGGAGAGCTGAAAAGGAGCTTCCAGTAGACTTTTTACAATGAGCATGAGAGCAATTATAAATTCACTTAAATTCCATATCAGGATCCAAAAATTTCTGTGATGCAGGAATGGAAGAAAAAAGTGCTGGTGACAGAAACTTCAGTCTGCAGCCTGCTAGACTTCCTGGGAAGGATAGTCAGTACTATCTGCCATATCCAAAATACCATTCACAAAGCAAAGAGCAGCATGATCTACAAAAGTTATTTCCAACAGACCAATGATAGACTCAAGGTTATGAAAAATCTCTCAACCAATCCGATTTTTCAGCAGACACTTCTTGAATTACTGAAATATGAACATTATCGAGGACTTTTAACATTTGCTGGTATTTCCTTATTTTTTCTTTTTTCAGGCTTCGGTAATTGAATGTCAAGCACTGCAATAACAAAGTGCTAAGATTATAAATTTAAACCAATGAAAATGCAGGAAATGTGCAGAGCTCTCTAAGAGTAACAGGACTGTATGTTCCAAGCTGTATGTCCAACTATTAAAATTATAGGGAATGGTTTATCCAAGAATCAACATTATTTACCACATAGCATTTGGAATTTCACGCTGTTATCGTGGCCTGTATATCATTGTGACTTTTAGGAAAGATAAGATTTTTAGCTTTTCATTTTGCCAAGCTCAAATACCTAACCTAATGTTTCATTTCCATATTTTTTTTCAGTACCTAGAATCCATAGTCTATTATCACGGATGTAGTTTATGAAAAAGTAAAGCTGCTTATTTCCTCCACTGAACTCAAAGTCAGGAGCCATGTTTTTTTCATCTGCTAAATAATGCCTACCTAGCGTACTTTCTGGCATCACTGGAGGTGATCAATGAATATTTATTGACTTTATTAAATTTTATTAATTATATGAACATTAACTGCTTCTAATCATTCACATGTACAAATCAGATTTCAGGTAATTACACTTCATTAAACCCTATCCTTTGTTCATTTAAATTTCATGTTTAGTTTAGATTTTCAGGAAATAGGAAAATAAATGGTTTTCTCGTCTATGAGTAAAACTTCCTAAACTATGCTCTGCAGATATCATTTTTTATTTGAAAAACAATTATGATAAAGAAGTGACCTCACATTTTTACCGTATGAATTATTAGATAGCTAACAGCACAGTAACCCCATCAATGTGGAACACACACAGGATATATAATTCATGCTCTATTTACTCAACACTTACCTAAATGGGTTCCCACTGTCAGTCACCTGTCAAATGTCAATCCAGTTTGTTCAGTTACTTCTGATAATAAGATCACCAGGATCAGCTGGAATGGCTAACTGGAAAAGGATTTTTCCATAATGATATTCAAAGGATTCATTTAGCCCCTAAATCCTATTAGTACTGACTGATCCAGTGCTTTGAATATTATACAGGATTTGTTTTTTGTTCTTCTTCCTTTTTGGTAGGAATAATATGAGGGAGAGCTTTAATTCCTAAAATGATATAAGAAGAGGAGATTTTTCTTTATGGAGCTAGAATGTGGTATATGGTTATCTTGCCATGTCTTAGGAAGTCAATACGACAGACTGATGTACAATTTAAAACTTTGATGACAGCTTAGCAGAAGCCATTCAAGACAGAGAGTTGTAAGGTCTAACTTCATTCACAGTTCTAACCTGCTGTATGATGCTGAATCTTGCTTTTCTCTCCTTAGCTGTGGAAGGAAGGAAAACTTTTTCTATTTTTCTACTAATGCCTTCAGAAGCGAGAGTGATAACAACTCTCTGATTTTAATTAGTAGGGAACAGAGTATTAGTGGTTCCTGTGTTTTCACCATTTCCCCCAGAGGACTAAAAGAAACTTGATCTAAAAATTGAAAGTGGATACACAAAGAAATATCCACCAAAATCTTAAATACCCAAACTACAACAGCAATAACAACAGAAAGAAACCAAGTTGAGTATTATTCACTTGAGAGTAACTACAACCTCTTCCTGAGTGGAGACATTTGCGGTTGTAGCTCATGAAGACAGTGCAAGGTTTGTATCTTTTAATTCAGTGGTCCTCAAACTTTATTTGTGCATTATAATCACCCAAGAATTTGTTATAATGCACATTCCAGATCCCCACCTCTGGAGATTCTGATGCAAAACCAGTATTCGAAATTGGGATCTAGATCTGTCCTCAAAAGGCGGTTTCCAAGGTTTTTTTAATTGAGACACAATTCGTATGTGATACAAATTCACCCATTTAAACTGTACAACTCAATGTTTTTTAGTATAATCACAGAGTTACGTAACCATCATCACAATCTAATTTTGAATATTTTCATCACCCCAAAAGAATACCCATACCTATTAGTAGTCACTCTTTATTCACGCCTTCCCCTAGGCCCTGGCAAACACTAATCTACTTTCTGTGTCTATAGATTTGCCTATTCTGGACATTTCATTTAAATGGGATCATATAATATGTGTCCTTTGTGTCTGGCTTCTTTCACTTAGCACAGTGTTTTCAAGGCTTATCCACGTTGTAGTATGTATCAGTACTTCATTCTTTTCAGTGCCAAATAATATTCTGTTGTGTGGATATACCACATTTTGTTTATCCACTTATCAGTTGATGGACATTTGGATTGTTTCCAATGAATAATGCTGCTATGAACATTCATGCCCAAATTTCTGTATTGTTTCTAAGTGTTTTATTTTTTAAACTAGAAAGCTTTATTAAATTGAGGGAACATTTCTAGTCAAATACTCTTGTACCTAGCTATTGGTGGGCCATAAGAAAATGATGACAGGAGTGACCCAGTGAAGCACTGGCCAGTGACTGGTGAGGGTTAAAGGCTTTCAGAGGAACTTTGATGATAGAATAGTTCACATTCTGTGGCAGCTGGAAAAGACAAAACAGAGACCAAAGAAAGAATGCAACTTTTAACCCTCATTAATATAAAAAATATAGAAATGAGTTCCTGTTAAGAAGCAAACCAGACCTCCATAAAGCATCTGATCTCATCTGCCTTCTGACACGGTCAACAGCATAGCTTCTTATAGTGGTTTTAAAGCAATAGTAGGAAAATTCAAACACAGTTAACCATCTCATAGTATTAGAAAAATATCCAAATACTTAAGAGGAAACTGATTCCTTAGAATAAGAAATGAACCTCAGAATAAAGAAATAAGAGAAGAGGAGAAATGCTGTTACTTTTTTCTCCCTGCACATCCTGAAAGTACAGTGTGCTATTCACACACAACCTGAGCCACACTGTGCCTTTTGTTCAACTCTGCCCTTCAGCTCTTCTTTGTGTCATATGTGGAGCTCATGCACACCTCTCTGGGTCAAACCAGGCCTAGTTATTCAACCTTTTAAACAGCCTCTTAAATGCATGAATGGATTAAATCTACAAGGAGAGTGCAAATATCATCCACATACATTTTAGTCCTAGACTGATCTAATTACCAGGAACTTAGGCTTTATTATTTCTCCTAGAATTGAAAAAAAACGTGATAATGAATTTGATTTACTGGGGCTTTTTTTCAGCCATGTTTCATAAGTAGCCACAAAAATCAACGACTTTTAATTCACTCTTTCTCCCAGCTGCAACCTCTCTAACCTATTGCAAGGCAGCCAGCTAGATTAACTGCAAACAAACTCTGATTTAGTTGTCAAAAAAAATTGATTAAAAAATCTATCATTTTGAGTAATATTGACCAATCTTGAGGTTTTCTCACAAACCTGGTTGTATAGTTCTTTTATAGGCAAAAGTAGGCTGTGGAGAATCTAAGTTTTTTTCAACTCATGAGAAATTAGTAATAAGGAAGAAAATAGCTCTGTTGACTTATCAATCTAATAATCAGCAGTACTGTACCAAAGGGGATTAAGACATGATCCTTGCCCAAAAGAGCCAATACTCTTGCTGAGGAAAGCAAGACATATGCATGAAGGAATTCGAGAATACCGTGATATATTATATTATCTCTGCCAAAGGAATTCAGACACAGGAGAGATAAACGTGGCCTCAAATAGTTAAAGATGACATCATGGATAGAGTAAAGACTTAATCTGGGTCTGAAGTTTGGGGAGGATTTGATCACAGTAAGGGAACAGTACCTCTAGAAAGGGCAATAGTGTGAACAAAGCTGAGCTGAGAGATTTAACATAATGTGAAATGGAAGACACATGTTAAGAAACAAATGAGAAACAAGGCTGTATATGTTGGATAGCTAGATTATAGTGAGTCTTAGAAATTAGGCAGACATCCAGAAGCTGCTCCTGCTGAAACTGGGAGTGTCTCACCAGAGCTGGGTGTGTGCAGCTGGATTTTATTCAAACAGAGCTGCCTTACTGACCATTAAAGAAGTAGAGAGCAAGAGTGGGGATATAGGGAATAGGGTGGGTAAGGAACTTGGCCAAGTCAATTCCAAGAAAAACTACCAAGTGCCTATTATGTGCATTCCAGGCACTGGTTTGATGCTTCAGAGGTTATAAGGATGAACAAGTAAAAGTCCCTGATCTCACAGACTTTACAGTCCAGACATGCACATTACAATTACACCAGTAAGAAAAAATGAATGATTTAAGTACAAACAAGGAACAAAGGGGGAACAGAATGAGCATTAATTCTGCCAGGGTAAGAGAAAAAGTGACATTTTAATTTGATATGAAAAATATTAGGCCTTTAGCACTGATAGGGGAGTGTGTTTGCTCAAGGTAGAGGAACCAAGAGGGGTAATGGAATGAAGAAGGATGTGTTTGGGGAAAGGCAAGAAATTCAGCAAGTCAGGAAAGTAGGATGCACAGAAGAACAGTATAGAGGTGTGTTAAAGCTGAAAAAGTTGGTTAGGGCCAGACGGAAGGAAAAAAGTTAGAAAGAGAAGTTGGACTTAGTAGATGATTTGTGTCTGCTATAAGTTCTCAAGAGGAGAGTGAATTGGTGCTCTCATATTTATTGAGTCTGCTATATGAAAAGCCGTGGACAATCAAAAGTGTGTGTACAAGTGACTAGTCTGGCAGCAGTATATAAAACAGATCTGAAAGTGGGTGATATTGAGGTCAGGAGGGTCAACTATAGTAATCTAAGGGTAAAGAGATGAGGGCAGAATAATGGAAGGGGGAAAAGAAAGAAAGGAATCAATACATGAGACACGTTTCAAAGGAATTTGCTGGCCAATTGTATACATGGTATAAAGTAGATGAGGGAGCTAGAGATGCAGTTGGCTAAATGTATCTCAAGTCCAGGAGAGAGATTTAAATGAGAGATGGAGATTTTGGAGACAACAAGTAGTAACTGAGAAAATGAGACCTCCCTGGGTGAGGGTAGGGCGGGTTGGTGTTGAGTTAGAAGAGAAGATGTCTGAGGACAGAACACTGACTTCTGAAATTGCCGTCTTATTTCTTTGCTGAGCTCCCAACATACTTCTTCTCAGTTTCTTTTGGCAGAAGTGAGTAGCAAAGGGCTTTTCTAGGAGAAAACCTGTCTTAATTGATGATAGAGGAAAAAGGAGCTGATAGGAATAAAGTGAAGATGTGGCTAAAGAGTGGATAAATGCTAGAGCAAGGTCTTTCTGGAAACAGGGAAGCAGAGGAGTGAGGACTCATAGAGGAGAGACCTTTCTTCCTTTAATAAGAACAAGAACGAGAGGACAAAGAGTTGAGAAAGGAGATGAGGTGTTGGTAGCAGGGGAAGTTCATACTGGACTGCCATAATTTTATCAGTGAAGTAGGAGTTGAGGTTTCTGCAAAGCATGCATGTCAGGACAGAAGAAATAAATTAGATGGAAGAAAAGATTGTGCCTTCAATGCCTAAAAGTTGCAAATTACACCATTCCTGAGAAATATTCACTTATAATTTAGCTATTTTTAAGTAGCTTGTGAATGTTTAAATGGTTGAATAACACATCGCTAAATCTAAAAGATCTTAGATTTGCCTGACAGTAGGTGCAGGAGATGCGAGGCAGGAAAGTGATATTTTATGATATTTCTCTTAGCAGAATAAGACTGGTTTATACATCTTAACAGAATAAGCCTGAGAGGCTATTCTTAGATGGAGTTAAATATACTGACACATCTTTAAGGTTCAGCATCAATAATGAGAGTTCTGTGGTGTAGTATTAATGATTATAATAGTTACCACTTGAGGAGTGCCTCCTATATTCCAGGTCTGACACTCATCACTTTAAATCCAGTTATTTTCAACCAGGAGCATGTGTTCTCCCCTCCGTCCCCCTGGGAACTTTTGGCAATGTCTGGAGACATTTTTGGTTGTCACAACTTGGAGGGGTAGCTGTGGGTAGAGGCCAGCGATGTTGCTACGTGCCCTACAGCGCACAGGACATGCTCCCACAACAAAGCGTCATGCCACTCAAAATGTCAATAGTGCTGAGGTTGAGAAACCCTGCTTTATATCTATTATGTCACATAATCCTCACAACAATCTCACAAGGGAGGTATAATTCTCTCTAATATATAGATAATCAAATGGAGAGTTGAGGAGGTTAAGTAACTTGCCCAAGGTTATATCACAAGGTCCTAAGGAGCAGAACTAGATTTTAAACCCATCTGCTTGATTCCAAAGTCAATATGTTAACCACTATATACCTTGCCACTTGGTATTCAAGATACACAGACTACCACAAAACCCGTATATCCCTTACAAATAATTTTTTATAAAAATGCACTTGTTCATACACTAAAATCTGCATTCCCTCCAGGTTTACCAAGGGCCCATCCCTCAACTCTAACCTTTTCCACCTGAAAATAACAGCTTTGTCCTATAGGAAATAGGCTTGAGTCAAGCACATCAGACATGTACATACCAACATGACATGTTTTGCCACTTGTGGGTACCTTCTAATTGAAAAGAGTTTTCATATGATGGCCAGTTGCAGATCCATTCTCAAATTCTATTCAACATCCACATGATGATACGGATTCTTTCTCGGCTTCGGATTACAATTGGAATTCTATGCTGATACCATCCATCATGCAAACTACCCAAGTGCCTCTTGACAATCACTAGGCAGGAGCCAAATTCCAACCAAGGTACACAAGCCCAGGTTAAGAAGTCCTTAGTGACTGTGGAGCTTTGATTGTTCTTTCTGGTTTGTTTGTTTTGTTTTGTTTTTGCTACTTTTGAGCTATTGTAACAGTGAATGTCTTCTTTGTAGGACTGTGCCAACTAAATAAGACAGAATAAGTGCAATTCTCCCTAGAAGGGGGTAGATTTTTGTAAACAGTTTGGCCTTCATGTTGAACCTTCTCCCAATTTGTGTTTCTCGGGATGTCAATGTCAAATAATTGTATGGTTCATATCCTCTTCTCATAGGCAGCTAGGGTGACCTACTCATCCCGGTTTTCCCAGTACTGCCCAGTTTTAAAACTGAAATCCCACATCCTGGGAATCCCTTCAGTCTCGGGCAGTAGTGATGTTGGTCACCCTAAATATATCCAAAGTTTAGTAATTAATGCTAAAGAATAAAAGCTAATATTACTAATACTATTAAAGTTAATAAAATAAACTTTATTTATTAAATAAAGTTAATCAGAAGAAGTTTTAGTATCAGGATTCACCTTGGTAAATATTAATCAACACGTTTGGCTCAGCTATTTTTTCAAAGGTGATTTTTGAAAGAGGAAAATTCAATCAAACCCTGATATTATATCACTAGGTTGCTGGTGAGATCCCTCCTAGGATGCCATTTGTCAGCAAGCAAAGAACATCACATTGTAACATGGCCATTGTCAATTCTGGCTGAATATTAAAATCACTTGGGGAGGGGATTCAAAAAATTTGGCTTCCCAAGCTGCACATGAGACCAATTAAATCAGAATCTCTTTGGGTAGGACCCGGGCATCAGTGTTTTTAAAGGACCCCCAATGGTGACAACAAACAGGCAAGGCTGAGAACCACTGCTGTAGCATGGTGCTTCCCTTTCCTTCATCATGAATGTGGCTGGGCTTCTGAGGAGGTGGAGCTATTAGTTGCCTATGTTGTGTGATTGAAGGATCCTAAGAGGGTCTCTGCTGCCTCTCGCTCTCCATCACATGCTACGGTATCCAAAATGCTGCCATTGAAGACCAGCAATAATCTCCCGGAGACATAATAGAAAAAGCAGGCAGTAACTATTCAGTTTTTGAAGGATTTTCTGTCTTCAAGAGGCCCTAATTTAGCTGTTTGGAAAGGCTCACCTACCCTTATATTTGTGCCTCATAAGATGAAAGACTATATGAGGAAGAGCATTGTAAATTACAAAGTGTTACCATGGCCAGGACTAACACCTAAAGTAAAGGTGCTTTTATAGTGGGTTGGGTCAGACCAAGGCCCCAAGAGAACTAGGTACTTGGGGTTGAGAGAGTCAAGAGGAAGATTGTACTCCATGAGAAGACAAGAGGGGAGCAACCAAAAGCCTCACCTATGTCACAAGGCTGATTAAAAGGTGAGACTTGGAAATGAAGTCAGGCCATAAACACAATCTAAAAGATCCAGCTGCTTTTCCAGAGGAGTTTGTATGGCCAATTATTCCTAAGTGGCCCATTTGAGAGTGTGAAACCAGGTTTGTATTCACCACATGTTCTACCTCTTCAATAAGATTAGAGTGAGTGGAACCGGAATAGAAAAAGATGGGCTCCAAAAAACTCATCCCTTGAAGCAAATTGAGCCCATATTGACTTGTCCGGATCAAAAGATACTGCAAAAGACAGTTTCCCACTCTTTGCCTCTCAGATTCAATAAGGTCTGTGTAGTGATTGGAGCCAGGGTTTGTGCTTAGCACCTTGCGGATGACACCACTGAGATGATGACTCTGCCTCATAAAGACATCTCCAAACTAACTTCCTGAACAATTGTCAAGGTGCCTGAAATTCTGTCATGAGAAGCACATTCCTTCAAGTTTTGAAAACTGGTTCGTATTAAAGAAGTTTTTGTTAAACTGAGATAGGTAACACCTTAGGCTAGGAATTCCTAGCCAGAAAACAACATCCTGGCTTCATTTTCTAGATCTTTAAAGATGGTTGCCTCAGCCATGCCTCACTAGTTTCCATTTTCTAGGTTCTCGCTTCCCTTCCTCTGCCTCTCCTTCCCCTTTCTCTCTCTGTTTCTCTCTCTCTCACTCACTCATACAAAAAACTGTTTAAGCCTTACTTTAAGCCTTATCAGCTAAGACCTTGCCAGTGATTACTTGACAGCTAGCTGACAGCAAGATAGGTAGTAGGGAGGAGTGGGGAGATACTATGAAAGAAAAACTATTTAATGGATGGAACTGGATAATGTTGACTGTATCCTGGGCCACTGATTTTTCCAATGGAAGAGACAGGTTAGGAATCAAGGGTTACATATACAAATAAAGATCAGTCAGGAGACTTGTATAACCTTTGGTTTCAAGAGCAAAGTCTCTTCATTGAATTTCTTGTGTGTGTTGGGGGTAGAGGGTCACCTGAAGTATATCATGTAATTGAGCTGTTCCATGCCTCTTTACCCAAGGGGCAATAATCAGATCTCGGGAATACCATTGAGTTGTCTGTGCTATTAAACTAAAGAAAAATTCCATTTTTATCATCTCTGAATGATAAAGCTCAACATTCCTGAAATAGTTAGCTTAAAGCAGCAAAATCTTTCTCAAATTCAGAAAACAAATAAAATTGGAAACACATACAGCATCATTTGAGCATTTTGATGGATTTGCAGCTAAGACATAATTCACAGAGAGTTTAAAAACAAAATTTGGACTTTAATACGTTTCACCTTTGTAGAAATCTTACTGATAATATTAGAACAGCTATGTCATAAAATATGATGTGTTTATCTTTAAAATAGAACAGAAAAAAATATGGAATCCAAGTAAACAGTGATCATTTTGGAATATTGATACTTTTAAGGAACATAAAGTAATAGCATAAACATTTTTGGTGCTGGAACAAGAAAAAGGAAGAAGACCGACTTCATATCTAGCCCCAAATAATTCATTCGGTTTCATTGGTTTTATCAGGAATGTTGGTTAGTAAGCGTGCTGAGAGTGAGGATTTAGAGGAAAAATGTGCTGTGTCTATAGAGAGTAAAATGCTGAGTGGGTTTGATTCAAAATTCACCACAGGCCAGGAAAAAGATTTTGCACAACTCTGGCCCCTGTTGCTCACATATGGCCTGGGCTGTGTGTAAGCCTCACATTCAGTAGCTGCATTTGGTTTTCAAAGAACAGGGTCATTTTCTCAGCCTACACTTCTCATTAAGTTCCAAACACTTCCCTCAGATATGAAACCTCTCCTTTCTCTTTCCCCACTCCTAGTAAAGCCAGCTTGTTCAGACAATACTGAAAGGGGCTGCTCTTTGGTGCTCAGACAGGATGTTCCATTGATATATCTTGCTGGGACTGCCCATAAGCATTCGTCTGTTGGTGTCTCATACAAATGTCAACTGTTTCTACCCAGACTGAATTAAATGTTTTATATAAAAACTGTGTGATGTTTTCAGCATTCACTCAAAGAATTTATTGAATATTTAGTCTATGCAAGGTACTGGGCTAAACTCGGGAACAGGAAGGGGGGAGGTGGGGAGAGGAGAGGCGAGAGGAAGTGCTGGAGAAATAAGAAGATGAACAGCCTATAGCATCTGATTTTAATAATAATAGTTAATATTTATTGAATAGTTACTCTGCGCCAGGCACTGTGAAAATGACTATATATGAATTAGATAATTAAACTTTACAAGACTACAGTATACCCCTTTTTATAGATGAGTAAACTGAGACTCAAAGAGTAAAGCTCAAAGTCACACAGCTAGTGATGGGATCAAGGTTTGAGCCTGGTCTATTCGACTCCGAAGACAGAGTGAGTAACCACTATGCTCTAGTGCCTTCAAGGCCTTAGCATCTGGTAAGGGGAAGAAACATATACAATGACCTCTAATAAAAGGCACAATATGATAAGTGCCACAAAATATATAAGCAAACTGCTATGAGAGTACAGATTTCAGGAGCAATTAATTTCTGGGAAGACTTTATGGAGAGAGCAAAAATTGAACTGGGCCTTAAATGAAAAGTATGATTTTGGGGGGCTGGCCCAGTGGTGTAGCGGTTAAGTTCGCGCTGTGGCAGTCCCGGGTTAGCGGGTTCAGGTCCCGGGCGACTGCCTCTGCACTGCTTGTCAGCCATGCCGTGGCGGCGTCCCATATAAAGTAGAGGAAGATGGGCACGGATGTTAGCCCAGGGCCAGTCTTCCTCAGCAAAAAGAGGAGGATTGGTGACAGATGTTAGCTCAGGGCTGGTCTTCCTCACAAAAAAAAAAAAAAAAAAGAAAGAAAAGTAGGATTTTGGTAGGTAGAGATGAGGGAAAGGGTATTTCAGGTAAAGGAGTTAAATAACAGAATGACAAGTACAGTGTAACTGGAGCCTTCCATGCATCACAGAATAAAGGGTCACAATTAAAAGGCTGTAAAGATTGGCTTTCCACTGTCGTGTACCTTGAACACCAAGTCAAGAAGTCAGGATTTTATTCTTTCCATAATAGGCAATGGAAAGTCAATAATGAATTTTGCACAGGCAAGTGATATGATCAGATCCGTGATTGGGAAAGAGAGTTTTGGTGGCAGCTTCAATAATGGAAGGGGTATCACATGGATTAGAGGCCAAAGACCAGTTGTGTGACTACAGATATTGTCTAGGTGAGGCAGGGGTAAGAGCCTGGACCAGGGCGTTTTCATGGAGAATGGGACAGCAGCTAACCTGAAACACAGCTGGTAATCACAGGAATTGGTAACTGACTGAATATGAGGGAGAGGGATGATTTGAAAAGGATACCAACATTTCAAGCCCGATTGACTAGGTGGCATATTGTGCCCCTGACTAAGACAGAGGGCACAGGGCAGAGTAAATTTAGAGGAGGGGGAGACCATGAATTAGTTGATTCATATGGGCTATACAGCAGGCAGTTGTTAGTCATATCTGAAGCTCAGGGAAAGGGCAAGAATATAGATATGAGGCATCCAGAGAGAAAATATAGTCTAAAGAGAGGATGAGACTACCCAGGGAGAATATTATTAAACAAGAGAACAATTTCTGTTTCTGGCAATAGGATAAGTGTGTAGAGAAATCCCTCCCAATAAAGAGTGCCTAAAAATCTGGATAAAAATATTTTACATGTTGTTTTTCAAATGAAGCTGAACTAAAGTTAAGTAAAGGGAACAATCAGAGGAAACAATAAAGCCTGATTTCCTAGAGGTAATCAAGCCAGAGTTTGTCTTGGGAGTATCTGCTTAGCCTTGGTGACCTAGAGTTGGTATTAGAAAACTGTGTGATAGGACCAAAGACAGGAGATAAAGCCTGAGACCCAAGCAAGGTAGTTGGGGTGACTGGAGATCCTGGCATAAAGCTAAAATCCTCTGTGAGTGACTACCTCAGTGAGTGACCTAGAAAATACCTCCTCTCTACATAAAGATATGTACCTACCTAAGGATTAGGCAGGAGGGTTTGGAAAAAAGTTATTTCCCCTGAGAATTCTCAACCACAAGCCCACACTCAAGCATTTTGGGGAGCAGAATACTATGTCTGTGTCTTCAAAACCACCCAACAGAAATGTTAGTTTACAGTGGTCCTTGGTGGATAGTGCCTCTAGGCACATTACAGTAGTAAATGAAAATTTTCTCTGGAAGAATTTTAAAGTGGCCTCAAAGAATTCCCACAGATAAAATTCCAAAGAGCATGAGCTCACAATGAAAAAAACCATCACCAAACCTACAAAGAAACAAGTCATTATGAGTGGGAGTCTGCAGAAAAAGACTGAAGTTATAAAAATTATCAGATATTGACTATAAAATAAGTATATTGGATATACTAAAAGAAAGAAAAAAGGAATTTAAAGATGCTTAAGAAATGAACTACGAAAATTGAGCAGTAGATTTGAAAAAAAGAACCAAATGGAACTCTGAGAAATGAAAAGTATGTTAATTTAAGTACAAAATAAAACCTCCTTTGATGGATTAAACAGAGAGCCAAAGAGAATTTGTGAATTGGAAAACAGGTCAAATGATATTACCCAGTGAGAAGCACAAAGAGACAAAGACATGAAAAAAGTCAGAAAGAGGTTGAGACATTGAGGATGGCATAAGAAGGTCTGAAATACATCTTAATGAAGTTTGAGTAGGCAAGAGTAGAAAGAATGCTAAAGGAATGGTATATTCAAAGAGATAAAGTGCTAATATTTTTTTTGAGATTTAAAAAAAAGTGAAGGGCCAGCCCCGGTGGCCTAGTGGTTAAGTTTGGCACACTCTGCTTTGGCAGCCCGGGTTTGGTTCCCGGGTGTGGACCTACACTTCTCATCTGTCAGTGGCCATGCTGTGGCAGTGGCTCACATACAAAAAGAGGAAGATTGGCAGTGGATGTTAGCTCAGGGAGAATCTTCCTCAGCAAAAATTACAAAAATGAAAAGAGAGAGGAAAAAAAGAACAGTACCTTGAAGAACTGAAAGGGCAGATGGAGGGAAGAGGAATGAGCAAAGAAAACTGAAAATGACTTGTTAGGGAGGAGAAAGAAGAACAAAGAGAATTTGGTGTCAAGAAAGCAAAGAGGAGGGCCACCGGGTGGCGCAGCAGTTAAGTTCACGCTTGGCAGCCCGGGGTTTGCAGGTTCGGATGCACTGCTTGTCAGCCATGCC
This sequence comes from Tapirus indicus, assembly GCA_031878705.1. Taxonomy (NCBI): domain Eukaryota; kingdom Metazoa; phylum Chordata; class Mammalia; order Perissodactyla; family Tapiridae; genus Tapirus; species Tapirus indicus. The sequence continues at coordinate 96,765,925 of CM062942.1, read as the reverse complement.
GTGGCGGCGTCCCGTATAAAGTAGAGGAAGATGGGCACGGATGTTAGCCCAGGGCCAGTCTTCCTCAGCAGAAAGAGGAGGATCGGCGGTGGATGTTAGCTCAGGGCTGGTCTTCCTCGCAAAAAAAAAAAAAAGAAAGCAAAGAGGGAGTGTGTTTCAAGAAAACCACAGTGAATAATTCTAAATGTTGCAGACAAGTCAAGTAAGGTGACAATGAGGAATCATTTACTGAGTGTCTACTATATGTCACGCACAGTGCTAGGTGGATACAAAGATGAGTAATATGTGATCTTTGTACTCAAAATTAGGGGAGAAATGTAGATAAGAGGTTACAATCCAATGTGACTACGGCTGTAATAGACTTGAGCAGAGTGCTCGGTGAGCAGAGGGAAGGAGGTTCCTTCCTGTGTGACGCTCTTTCTTTCTAATGAGCTCTTCTCAGCTGTTTATCTCATGGTTGTTTTTAGAATTCTGAATAAACATTTATCTTTCATCAAACTATCCCATTTAAACACAGATTGTCAGCTCCTTCTCCCTATTTATATCATTTTGGGCATGTAATATTCAAGGAAATTCCAATATCTGGCATAAGCACGAATGGCAGACCTTTAAATAACATTTACCTACCTGTTCTCAGAGTCTGGGCCAAATAGTACAGGCATATTTCTCCTTTCCATTCTCCCTGCACTCAACTTAGTTCAGGATCTCATCACATTCACCTGGGTTGTTTTTTTTTCTTTTTCTCCTGGGTTCTTTATAGTCTGCATATTTCAGCTCTGATTATGACATTCCCAGCTCAAACCCTCATTCATCTTAATACAACACTGTTCATAGTACTATGACTTCATAGTGGAGACATCCAATAAAGAAGAGTTGAAGTGAAAGAATGCTCAATATAAAATTAAACAGAAGTCAATCCCCCATTGTCATGTGAATAATTTCACTTTCCAAATCAATTTAAAAAGATATCATTTTATCTATTTGGTTGCTTATGTTCTGCCCAACTTCATTCCAAAAAAATACTATAGTCAGTGGTTCGGGGTGTGCGTGTCTGTATGTGTGTGTGTAGAAAAGTTATTTTCTTTTTGCACATTTATATTTAATTCAATAAGGATTTACTGAATGTTTACTATATGCAAGTGTCTCTGATATTTATTGCAGAAAATACAAAGAAACATACAACAGAAATGAGTATCATTACTTATCACACAGGCAGAACATTATATATATTCCACAAAAGAGGTCCAGATAAAGTACAATAGGGATGAGTCTAAAGAGAGAAATAGCACATCTAGATTGGGAAGGGATAAAATAAAATCCCATAATGTGGGTGTTGTTTGAACTGGATCTTCAATGACGGACAAGATTTGATAGGCAGAGATTTAGGGGAAAGGATGGTGGAGAGGAAGGGAGACACTCCAGGCATGAGCACAGAGAAGGAGAAGGGAACAGAACTTGTTGAGATGGATCAGTTCAGAATTGCATTAATCTGTGATTAAAAAAATTTTTGATCACGGTGGCTGAAACACATGAGGGTTTATTTGTCTCATGTAATGAGAAGTCCAAAGGTAGGCGGTTGCTGGTGTTGGTTTAGCAGCTCAAGAATGTCAGCGCTGTTTGTAATTCTCTTGACCTTTCCCTTATAGTCCCAAGATGTCTGCTGGAACTTTAAGCATCACATTCAAATACTAGGCAGTGGGGAGAAGGGAGGGTCAAAGGCAAAAAGGGCTTCCCAGAAGCCCCACCCCATGATTTCTGCTTGTATCTCCTTGTCCACCTCTATTTGCAGGAGACTAGGAAGCATAGATATTTTTAGCTGGGCACATTATCACGGTGAAGAGGCAGAGGAGAGCAGATATTGGGTAGGCAGTTAGCAGTCTCTGCAACAAAACAGAAGTCAAGTTGGCTTGAGCATAAAGAATGGAGATATCATTTCTTAAATATGAGCCAACCGGTTTGGAAAGAAGGAATATATGTTTCTTGTGCCTGGCATCATTTTTGCTTTTCTATAGTTTTCCACTTACTTGCCTGTAATGAAATCAATGATAAGGATGGAGGGTGCTATGGGGGCACAGAGGAGGAATGTCTTCCTCAGTTGCTCAGGGAAGACAGAACCAAGTCTGGTGGAGAGAGATGGTCTAAGGCTGGTGGGTGAAGGGTCGCTTGAGCAAAGGCCCAGAGGTAAGAAGAAGATGAAGAGTTCTGGGAATTACAATCATTTCAAGCTAACTAGTGCAGAGTGCAATATGGATATGGTGAGAAAAGAGTATGGAGAGATGGGTAGGAGCTAGATCATGAAAACTTGTAAGCCATGGTAAGGGGTTTGGATTATATCGCTAGCTTTTAAATTAAAAAAAAAAAGCAACAAAAATATTTTCTCCATTACATGCTTAATCTCTGCTGTCTTTCCCAATAAATTTCGTAAGGGCATCTTGTTCATCTCGTTCACTACCATGGTCCTAGAGCCTAGCACTGTGCCTGGCCCCTGAGGCCTACCCGATGAATCTATGTTCTTCATGGAATGAAATGTGAAAATCATTGGACTAAATGTCCAGTGAAATCTTTGTCACTGCAATTCTCTATCCTTCAAGTTGAGGTCCCTTAAAGCACACATGTAGGTGACCTCCTGTGTTAGTCTGTCTCCTTCAAGAAGGAGAAAAAAAGATAGAATTTAAAACATGAGAAATTTATTAAGGGGAACCCTGGTGATAGAAAATGGAGAGAGAGCGAGGAAAGTCTGGGAGAGCCACCAGTACGCACTGCAATGCAATGCAAGTCTGACCCTGAGTGAAGGAGAGAGAGAAGGAAGGGAGAAAGGGAGGAAGGGAGGAAGGAAGGGAGGTGGGAAGGGAGGGAGGAAAGGAGGAAGGGAAGAAGGAAGGAAGGAAGGGTCTTGGCCTGAGTGCAGTTCCAAGGAAAGCTTAGAGTGTCCATCAGGGAGTCCTCGAGACAAAGTCAGCTGTCAAAGGAGTCCAGTGTCTCCCACAAACAGGCCTACCTAGTGTCCCTGCTGTGCTCATTCACTGACCAGAAACAGCCCACAGGAAGTGTGGCTTGATGCAAATGCAGTGCTGATTTCAGAACGTAGCAGCAGCTTGGTCACTTTCCCAGCAATCAGAGATCTGAGAGGCACACTCTTAGGGCTCCTGTGGCTGCCAACTCCAGCACTGTCAGCAGGGCTCCTGTCCTGCTTCCTATCTTCCCCATATTCTAGTTCCTACCTAGACTGTAGATAGTACACCTACATATTGTTTTTTCCTCCATCCCTATCTCCAAGTCCTACTTTATACCCTTCCTCTGTAAACTCAGCCATATGTTTCCTCTGGGACTGAGGTCTGCTTTGCTCTCCAAGTCCTTTTATGGATTAGGAATATGACCCTGAACTGGAGCCCCTGTGGCTAGCTTCTCAGTCCCAATGGACAAATGTCCCTTACCCTGGCTGTCCACCTGCCTCTTGCCTGCCCTCACCATAGGATATTTTTAAGGATAAAATTCTGTCTTGTTAGCTTATCATAACCTCCTGGCTTTCTGGAACCCCAATAGTCAGATATAGATATTCTGCTAGCCATCTGTGCTGTTCTAGTACTATGTACCTATGTGTATCCGGTATCCCCATGCTCCAGAGTCAACTTAGGAGGTTTCACAAATTCCCCAAGGCCGCACAAGAAATAACTGGCAAGGCTGGGGTTTAAACCAGGACTGTCTGATTTTAAAGTGTACTTTCTAAACCACTATCCGAACCACCACTATTTCTGTGCCTCTCCTTCACAGAACTGGTCTCGCTGTATTATGACTGTGTGTTTACTCGTCCATCCACCCCTTCTGTCATGATGAGAGCTTTTTGAGGGTGGGGCCAAGGCACTGATATCTAGTAGGCGTTTAAGAAGTGTTTCTTAATAAGAGAATAAAGGGACGAATAAATGAACAAATGAACCTTTAACAATCAAACAGTCCAGTTTGGCCTCAGTTTCTGAGGGCTTTGCAGATCTAAGAGGTTCTGATCCTATGAATCCATGTCTCCCAATGCAACCAGAGCTGCCAGGTCAGCACTTTTCATTTACCCCAAACCCCCAGCTGCATGCTGATCCAATAAAGAATTTGAACAGTTGAAGCTCTAGAAATGTGAGAAATATGATGCTTTCTGCCCAATAAGGAAGAAAAGGCCAAATAAGGGGAATTCTAAGATATGTTTCATCTTGGTGAGTTGGGGGTTGCACAAAGGGCCAGCGTCATACTGCCTGGAGGCAGCTCCCAGTGTCTCCAGACAGAAAAGGAAATGACAACAGCTTTCTACAAGAATAGAAGGCCAAATAAAGATCTTATTGAGAAGCAGGTAAGTTGGCGGGGCTCAGGAAGCCTGTAATGACTCAAAGCTGGCAAGGGTCCTGTCTGGCAGCCCACCTCTCCCTTACAGCTGAGCTCAATGGATTCCCCGCTGCTCCCTTACCTTGGACCTTCATGCGCAACGTGGGCTCAGTATTGAGCTGAAACATGAAGGGCCTCTTTGTCCTGCAACTTTCTCCTCTACAAGGGCCATGTGGCTTTAGGAAGCATTGACGCCCTGACAGCAAAACAAGGCTTTGGTTCTATGTATCTTTAAAGTTCATGGAAACTAATGTAACACTGCGTATCTAAAGCGTCCTTTCCATCTGCACATCACAGCTTTGGAAACAAAAATAAACCACACTGGGAAGAAATCACTGAGATATTAATGAAGCTCAGAGAGAAAAAAAATGTTATCTACTACCCCCTTGTTCTCACCCGTCATTCTGATAATGGGTATGAAGTTACAGTAAAGACTTAGAGGTAAAGGACATGGTTTCTTTACTATTTTTTTAATAAAAGATGTATTTATATAAGGTATACAACATGATGTCTTGGTGTACATACACATAGTGAAATGATTGTTACAATCAAATGAATTAAAGGGACATGGTTTCTGAGTCTGATGGCTCTGCATTCAGAATAACAGCTTTGCTACTTCCTAGCTGTGTAACCCTGGGCAAGCCACAGAATCTCTCCAAACCTCACTCTAAAGTGCGGTGGGGCCAGATATTGAGATAATGTATGTTAAGTGTCCAGCAGAGTCCTGGCACACAGCAAGCATTTGGTAAATATTTGTTAGAAGAATTAAAGCAAGTGCTATTACAGACTTCTTCAGCCCCATGCCAGGCATAGACTATGTCAGGAATGGCCCCCTATTCCTGCTTCAGTGGCAATCAGGTTTTCCCCCTCTGTATTCTGAAGAACTCTGAGGAGAATTAATTGGTTAGTCAATTAATATTCACTATTGGGCAGTGTGTGGGGGAAGGAAAGGGGGGAAACAGATACAAAATATCAGATGCCGTGTCTTCTCAAGGATGCTTTTAAAGGCTCAGGGCTGCAAAGCAAGAGTTTCTTATTCCTTAGGACCAATTGTCTGATTCTTTGCCATTGTTTCCACTTGTGATGCTGCCACAGCCTCCATTTCCCAGACATGCTCCGCATCTGGAAAACAGCAGTAAACATCTTGTGTATTGCACAAGTATTCTACTTTAGTGGTAAGAACTTCTTAGGGCATAAAATCTCTTAGTATTTGCAATCATAGGTTCAGAAAGTTGGACAAAATACTTGGACTATAACAAGATCCACTATTTATTGACTGTTTACTGTGTGCCAGGCTCTGTGCTAAGTTCTTTATACATATTATTTCATTCAATCTTCACATTATCACCACTTTACAGGTGAGGACATTTAGGCTCAGAGAAGTGACTTCTCTTAGGACATCACTTCAACCTCGTGCTCTATGTTTTTAGCCTTTGTTATTATGAAAAATGTTCAGACAAACAAAAGTAGATAAGATAGTATAATGAATCCCCATATGTCCATCACCCAGCCTCAACAATTATCAACCCATGGCCAGTCTTGTTTCATCCATATCCCACCCAGTCCCCATCCCGCACACACACACACAGAATTTCGTCTTTTCATTTGTAAATATCTCAATATATATCTTCAAAAGAAATGGACTCTTTAAAAACATAACAATAACACCTGTCACAAACATTTCTTTTTTTTTCAAAGATTTTTTTAGGAAGATTGGCCCTGAACTAACAATCTTCCTCCTTTTTTGCTTTTTTCTCTCCAAAGCCCCAATAGATAATTGTACGTCATAGTTGTGCATCCTTCTAGTTGCTCCATGTGGGACACTGACTCACCATGACTTGATGAGCGGTGCATCGGTCCGCGCCCAGGATCCGAACTGGTGAACCCCGGGCAGCCGAAGTGGAGCACACAAACTTAACTACTACGCCACCAGGCTGGCCCTAATCATTTCTTAGTATCATCAAATGTCCAGTCCATTTTCCTATTGCCCCAATTGTCTCGTAATTTTTTTGGTTTTTTTCCACAGTAGGTTATTTGAATCATGATCCAAACAAAGTCTGTATCACATAAATGGCATTTGGTTAGTATGTCTCAAGTCTTTTTTGTTTATTTGTGAAGAAGATTAGCCCTGAGCTAACATCCGTTGCCAATCCTCCTCTTTTTGCTGAGGAAGACTGGACCTGGGCTTACATCCGTGCCCATCTTGCTCTACTTTATATGGGACGCCGCCACAGCATGGCTGACAAGTGGTGCGTTGGTCTGCACCCGGGATCCGAACCTGTGAACTCCAGGCTGACAAAGCAGAGCATGCGAACTTAACCACTACACCACCAGGCCAGCCCCTCTTAAATCTCTTTTAATCTATAGGTTTCTCCTCTTTTTTTGTTGCCATTTGTAAAAAGAAATTGAATGCCTACACTCTTAACCACATAATATAGCATCTTATGTCCATCTTAAGAGTTATTTGGAGGGAATGCCCTCCTCCCAAATATATTTCTTGTATTTAAATATGACTCCCTATTTTCCTGTAGAATAGAAGGTAATCAAACACTAAAAATGAATCTTAGAAATGTTTCAATATTCATTGGAAATACTGAACAATCAAAAAACCACTTTGTTTTGTGTTTATTAAATAATACGGCTTCAGAGCAGAAAAGCCAGCTCTCAAAAAATATCTCCTGTCCCACTTCCCACAGGGCCTGAAATTCATCAGTAAAGACGTCCCTAAGACCTCGTGTTTTTACTCATCAAAAGTAACCCTCACCAGTCACTAACAAACACTTTCAAACATCGGGCTCTGACAGCTTAGATAGGTACAAGGTATGGGACGAGGAAGGGAGGAAAAGCCCGAGGAGTTCTAGCCCGGATATGATCCGGAAGTGAAGTGAAGCAGACTGTGGGGGAGGGGTGGAGAACCTGAGGGAGCACCAACTGTGGGAAAAGGCAACTAATAGGGATCTACTTCACAGTGTTGCTCTTGGTTTGTCTTGATTCTAAGTCTGAATAATATTAAAAATATTTAAGAAGCATCTTATCTATTGGAGGGGCTGAAGTTCTCATCAGTGGATAAATGAAGGCACTCGAGGGGCATGCTGGGCAGTGGTGAGCAGCCATGCTGGCAGGGAGGGCTCAGCTGAGAACCACACATTTGCACTCTAAGGTGCCAGTACTGCTGCTACGTGTGCTGTTTCCCCTCTAGCTAGTGCTATCTCAACTCTGGTCATCTGGGTGCATATGGATGGGAGCCTGCACAAGGGAGCTGCAGGCATCAGGGCAGCCGCACCCCAGAGGGACTCCCCCATACTGGTGCAACCTGGGAGCCCATTGGAAGGGCTCAAGGCAGCAGCTCTTTACCAACCAATACATAAGTATTTCATGCGTTTAACAACACTCTTGCCTCCAAACTGAATCTAAGTCCTGTCATAAGCACCATCTGTGCTTTTCTGAAAAAAGGCGGGCAGTGTGATGCTCTGCAAAAAGCTGTTAAGTCTTGGCTTAACCACTGACTTGGGCAAGTCACTGAAATTCTTTGAACCTCAGTTTCATCATTGGTAAAATGGGGATAAAACTCTTACTCTGTCTACCTCACAGGGCTTGTGTGTTAAACAAGAACATGTATGTGCAGGTGTATAACCAATCACATCTTAGACCTGCAAGGCATTATTTGTTAGTATATCATTGTTAATAATTTATTAAAGCCCTAACCGTAACATGGCAATGAATGCACAAAAGGAGCCTATGGGTTTTTAATTTCCTTTTTCGTGGACAAAACATTAAGGTAATTAAATCACCCCAGGAAAATTTCTAAGCAAACATGAGGTTAACACGACAACCAGTCCCAGAGGTAAACAAAAGCACAACACGGGGAAAGGCATTTACTTTGAAAAATCTAACCTAGTCCCAGAGTCTTGCAGTTCATGTTTTCCCACTGCAACGTGTTTAACTTGAACAGTGTGGCCGAACTTTCCCATTCTGACCAGAGCTTCCCTGGGCCAGAAACAAAGGCAAGTCAGTTCTGGGGCTGATACTCAAATAAACATATCTCAGGACAGCTGCAAACTGGAAAGCAAATGAGACAGCTACTGGAGTAAACCGACTAATAAAGGCCCTCCCACCAAACACCCTAGAGGCCAAGGGCGAGGAAGCCTCTTCCTTTTTGGAAAACAGTGCCTGCTGAACAACTGGAAGGAGGAAGCTCTGTTTACGACTCCCTTCGAACTCCTGTTTTTCCCTGAGTATTCACTGATTAAGAAGGAGAGGAATTTTTAAAAAAGCTAAAAGAATGTTGCTGTTGTTGTTTTAAACAAGGCTGTCACACATAATGATGATTTTTCAAAATGAACACTGAGATTTACATTCTTTTTGTAAACAAGACCCGTTCCCCAACCATTCTTGTTAAGGAACTGGAAGAGACTTCAGAGATTTTTAACGGGAGGAGATAGCTGCTATGGGACTAAGAGACTGGAGTTAACAACGGCTCCCAATTCCCTTCCCTGTCTGCACTATTTCCTCAGGTTCCCCGGGGAAAGAAGAGCTTGAGGTATCAAGAGAAAACCCAGCTGTGGAAATGGACTTACTCAGGACTCCATAGACTGTAATTAGTTTTTTGACCCCTACTCACTAAACAAACAAACATCAACCCGATAGGAGACATAGATGGTCTCCTGTCTTGAAAGCTGTTCAAATGAATGGATAAAGTCATTGGCACTTTATCAGCTTGTTGAGTTTCATAGTTTTTAGAGCTGGGAGGGGCACTAAAGATCTTGTCCAACCCTCCTCTGTTACAGATAAGGCAAGGGGAATTGACTTGCCTGAGTTTACACAGTGAATGAATGGATTAACTCCTGCTCGCCTAAACTACACCATCCTGAGAATAACCTGAGCAGTGGATTGTCCATGTCAACACCACTCTTCTTCCTCAACTAGGCTCTCAAATTCCTCACCATTCACACGTTCTCCTCCGCTATAGTTGCCCACACTACTCTTCTGTCCACCATTCAGTCTCTTCTTTTTTATTTATTTTTTTTGTGGGGAAGACCAGCCCTGAGCTAACATCTGTTGCCAATCCTCCCCTTTTTGCTGAGGAAGACTGGCCCTGGGCTAACATCCGTGCCCATCTTCCTCTACTTTATATGAGACGCCGCCACGGCATGGCTGACAGGCAGTGCGTCGGCGGGCGCCCGGGATCCGAACTCGCGAACCCCGGGCTGCCAAGCGCAGAGTAAACTGCTGCGCCACCGGGCGGCCCCTTCAGTCTCTTCTTAATATCTCCTTTTCCAACGCTGCTTGTTTTTCCACCACTGTACCCACTGTCAATTTTTCTAAGAAGAAAGAGGGTCTTTTGCCTACTAGTGTTGCAGGTGTTTTATTCGGTTCTCCAAAGGTGTGTGATTCTTATAGTTTGGAGTTCCCTCAGGCCTGGGACCTGGGAGAACTTTCCTGAGGCTAGGCCAAAGAGAAGTGTTGGCAAACTATAACTTGCAGGCCAAGTCTGGCTTGCTGTCTGTTTCTGTGTAGCGCACAATCTAAGAATGTTTTCTTTTTCAAATTTTTTGTGGTCGAAAACACATGACATAAAATTCACCGTCCTAACCAGTTTTAAGTGTAGGGTTCAGTAGTGTTAAGTATATTCACATTGTTGTGTAACAGATCTCCAGAACTTTTTCATCTGGAAAAACTGAACTCTGTACTTGTTAAACAACAACTCTCCATTTGCCCTTTCCCTCAGCTCCTGGTAACCATTCTACTTTCTGTTTGTATGATTTTGACTACTTTACATACTTCATATAAGTGGAATCATAAACTTTTTGTGACTGGTTTATTTCACTTAGCATACTATCCTCCAAGTTCATCCACGTTGTAGCATATGACAGGATTTCCTTCCTTTTTAAGGCTGAATACTATTCCATTGTAGGTATATATCACACTTTATTTATCCATTCAACCATCCATGGACATTTGGGTTGCTTCTACCAGTTGGCTGTGAACATGGATGTGCAACTATCTCTTCAAGACTCTGTTTTCAATTCTTTTGGGAATACACCCAGAAGCAGGATTGCTAGATCATATGGTAGTTCTATTTTTAATTTTTTGTGGAACCACCATACTGTTTTCCCTAGTGATTGTATCATTTTACAATCTCATCAACAGTGCACAAGGGTTCCAACTTCTCCATGTTCTTGTCAACGTTTGTTATTTTCTGTCTTTTTGATAGAAGCCATCATAACGGGTATGAGATGATAGCTTGTTGTGGCTTTGATTTGCATTTATTTAATGGTTAGTGATGTTGTGCATCTTTTCATGTGCTTGTTGGCCATTTGTATATCATCCTTGGAGAAATGTCTACTTATGTCTTTTGCCCATTTTTTTTTTGAGGAAGATTAGCTCTGAGCTAACATCCATTGCCAATCCTCCTCTTTTTTTGCTTGAGGAAGATTAGCCCTGGGCTAACATTTGTGCCAATCTTCCTCTATTTTGTATGTGGGTTGCTGCCTGAGCATGGCTGACAAGTGGTGTAGGTCCACACCCAGGATCCAAACTCATGAACCTGGGCTACTGAAGCTGAGCATGTGGAACTTTAACCACTTGGCCACAGGGCTGGTCCCCTTTTGCCCATTTTTTAATGGGCAAGGTTGTTTTTTTGTTGTTGTTGTTGAGTTGTCAGAGTTCTTGACATATTCTGGATATTAACCCCTTATCAGATATATGATGTACAAACATGTTCTCCCATTCCATAGGTTGCCTTTTTACTCTGCTGATTGTATCCTTTGATGCACAGAGATTTTTCAGTTTGATGTAGTCCCATTTGTCTATTTTTTCTTTCGCTGCCTGTGCTTTTGGTGTCATATCCAAGAAATTATTGTCAACTTCAATGTCATGAAGAATTCCCCCTATGTTTTCTTCCAGTAAGGTTTTTAATATTTTTAAATGGTTGAAAGAAATCAAAAGAAGAAAAATATTTCCTGATGTGAAAATTATGTGAATTCAAATTTCAATGCCCATAAATAGTTTTATTAGAACACAGCCATACTTATTCATTTATATATCATCTATGATTGCTTTTGAGCTGTAACAGCAGAGTTGAGTAGTTGCAACAGAGACCAAATATGGTTCTTTCATCTCTTCACATTGCTGCTTAATGCACTATAAATCACAGTGGCGCATTTATAACTCTACAGCATTTGGTGTCACACATATCTCTATACTGCACCTTTTTAAAAAAATTACCAGTGCATACCCATCATGTGAAAACAAGAAAAGGAAGTGGACTTTGATTGTTGTGCTTTTAAGGCACACTGGAGTGTGGATTCTTTGTTCATCTAATTAGATGGCGTATTAGTCAGCTCAGGCTGCGTAACAAAACACCATAGGCTGTGTGGCTTAAACAATAGAAATTAATTTCTCACACTTCTGGAGGCTAGAAAGTCCAAGATCAAGGTGCCAGCAAGTTAAATGTCTGGTGTGAGCTCTCTCCTTGGGTTGTAGATGGCTGCCTTCTCGCTATGTTCTCACATGACCTTTCCTCTGTGTGTGCATGTGGAGAGAGAGATATCACTCTCTCTTCCTCTTCTTATAAGGCTGCCGATCCTATAGAATTAGGACCTCACCTTTATAACCTCATTTAACCTTAATTGCCTCCAAAAAGCCCTCTCTCTAAATACAATCATGTTAGGGGTTAGAGCTTCAAGATATGAATTTTGGGGCAACACAGTACAGTCCATAGCAGACAGCAAAGTATTGTGTTTGTTACATGTTGACACTATAGCTGTGCTAAAAGAATACAACATATGTCAACATTGCCAGGCTAAGCACTCATCACGATATTCCCAACTCACAGGAAAACAATGGTCAGAAAAATTGGAACATTTAAAACAAAATATCTCATCACAGCAGAATTTCTTCACAAAAATTTAAAAAAAATGAAAATGAGGCTGCCACCAAACTAAGTTTCCAAGTAGCTCATTTATTAGCCAAGCAATAAAAACTATTTACTGATGGTGGGTTAATTAAATCATGTTTGATTGCAGCAGCTAAAGAAATGCGTCTAGAGAAAATAAACTTGTTTAAAACTATTAGCCTTTTGGTGACAACAGTTGCTCAGAGTTGAGGACAGTGGGAGCAACACCAATGGTCAATTAAAAAACAAGCACATGATTTTGAGTGGTTTTCCTTGGCTCTTGATGAGTCGACAGATGATATCAATACTGCTTGTTTATTTGAGGAAGCAATGCTAAATGTGAAGTGATTAAAGAGTTGGCCCTTATGAATAGTCTGTGTGGAACAGCTACAGGAGAGAATATTTTCAAAGAAGTTGAGAGAATACTAATTCAGTACAACTTGAAGTACAATATGCTGAGATGTGTTACAACTGATGGTAAAAATATGTGTGGAACAGAAAAAGGCTTAGTTGAATAAATTTACAAAACTTGTGAAAATGTAAGGTGTTTATGGCCTATGGTTATTCATTGCCTTACTCGTCAGCAGGTACTTTGCAGAAAATGAGTCCATCACGTGCTGTTGAACCAGTGGTCTCTGTGATGAACTTCATACACCCTCCTGGACTTCGCCATTGACAGTTCTGTGAATCTTTTTTTCAAAAATAGAAACTGAAGTTCAATGCCTTAGCAGTGGTAAAGTTTTACTGAGATTTTTTGAGCTCAGAGACAAGATTGGAATTTTTCTAAATGAGAAGATCCACCCTCAATCACTATTATTGAACACTGAATGTGTGGCCATTTGTTCTCTCTCTCGTTATCTAAACACCTACCTAATATCCTTGAGTTTACTTCGTGGTGCCGAAAGCCCTAAATATTTACTATCTGGCCATTTACAGAAAAAGCTTCCCAACCCCCCCATGGGCATTTGAGTCATAGCCACCTGGGTTTTACTGGAAAACATTTATCCCTGCAAACAAAACCCAAAGTCTGTGACAAGGCTCCTCAACACTATTCTACTTTGGGGCTCCCTGGTCATTCTCAGCACTACCCTCCACATTCCCTACGGTGGGAGCAACTATTGTTCTATTCCTTTATTTAAGGGTCTTAATCTCTGTGTCACAGGAACCTACTGTCAGTCAAAAAGTCATCATCTGTTTTATTCCCAAGAGGCCTGATAGGTACTAATTTAAATAGGATTACTGGTTATCAACACTGATGATCCAGATTTTCTCAGGCTAGATCTATGGTTCAGGGGTCTTTGCTAGAGAGACAGTGTCCAAGCTTCCTGTCTCACAAGCCAGAGACTGTGCTACTACCTTCTGCTACTGTCACCGTTTTATTCCTATATCGAGTTACATGATATAAAGAAATCCCCATAAAGATATCACCCAGTGCTGAACTGGAATAGACAACTGTCTAGAGACCCATTAGATTCTAGCCTCCAGTTATCTCTGTCTTTGTTTATAAGAGCAGTGATTTAGAAATTGTAGATGTGCTGAGTTACTAAATACTCTTTGGGGGAGTACAAAGTTACTAATTCAGCAGTATCTAATTCAGTAACTATGCTACTCTAAGACCACTTTGATGAAAGTGATTTTTAGTGAACCTAGAAAGGGCAAATAATTTGCTTTTATAGGCTTTAGTGGCTTGAAATGACTTCAACATTGGCTGCATATGTAGCAAATTGCTTTACATCCTTACTGCTTATATGATGCTTACATATCCTTACTCTAATATTTGTATTCATGGCTAAAGACAGAAATAAATGCTACAAAGTGGATATTAAAACAAAGATGAAGCTTAGAAGTAATTTGTGACCAGGAAATGAAAGGCAGATAATTAGTCTCCGGGGTACATATTATTGTTGTTGAAAAAACAAAAACAATAAACTTCCAAAACAAAAATTCACAGATTTTTTTTCTTCTTTTGCAAAACATGGACTTACTGATAGAGAATTTATGGCTTGGTATGTGTAGAGATAGTTGTTTATTTTTATTAGCCTTCCATACTGGCCATTAAACTGACCCTTAATGGGGTCAGTCATTTTCGAATTATCCAAGCTTTTTGAAGAATCAAGTTTCACTCCCCAGCCCAACCCCTACAACCCTTCCCAAGGGAACACCTGTTTCATTAAAAGATGTTTTATTTTTGTATTCTTAATTTTGACTCCCCCCTTTTTAAAATTACTATTGACCCACAAACATCCATGTTGACTTCTAAAGTGAGTTTATCTTCCAGAAAATTTAAGCGAAGCTGAACATGTGATAAGTGTGCCATCCTGTCATTACCAGGAGGTAGGTGAGTGCACTCTTTCAGCTGTCCGTATAGTATCGTTAGTGGGAAAAATTCCAAATTCTTAATGGAATGTTTAATCTGATTACATTCTGAGTCATTCAAGTGTTGATAACTGATCTGATCCATAAACATATTTATAAGCAAAGAAGTTAAAAGATAAACTGAAGCTTATCAAAAATTTTAGGAGTTTGAGCAAAAACTGATTCGAATTGGGCAGCGCCAAACCAGAAGTGGTTAGCAGGGCTCCCCAGACAAGAGCCAGAGGAAAGGCTTCTGTAGAGAAAAGGCGGAAGCAAAGCAAGGAAATTATTTGACTGGCTACAGCTTAAGCTTTGCCTTAGCTGGAAAAGCCTAGGTGGCTGTTTGTGATCGGTTGTCCTCAGGTTTTGATTTCTTAACCTTGAGGCATTGACAGGCTTAGGTTTTGATTTGCTTACATTGGCTGCTAACCTATTAGAACCACCTCAGTCTAATGTCCTCCTTGTTTAGTTAATTTAACACAACTGATAATCCATATATTGTTTATTGCTTTCTAATTTTTTATAAAGAATTTCAAGTTGAAATTTAACTACCATGTAAGGATTTTAGTTATCTTTTTCCAAAACATCCTTTAAAAAAAGTATGCTCCCTGATGTAAACCACACAGATGGGGTTGGTTTGGCACATCTCAGGCTGGGTGGACACTGTCCAAAATTAGAGCCAAATTTCTTCAAAGAGTGTTCAATTAAAGTGGTTTATATGTTAGCAATAAGCCCAGTTTTCCATTGCATACCACTTCAATTTAAAAACAAAGCAATAGGTTCAGTCAATATTTCCTTGATATTTTTTTTAAGTGTAGTAATGGCCTATACCTAAAATCATGACCTTCGTTTTTGCTGACAATATCTAAGTGGGGAACAACCCTGTATTAATTTCCTATGGCAGCTGTAACAAATTGTCACAAACTTGGTGACTTAAAACAATGCACATTTATTCTCTTACAGTTTTGGAAGCCAGAAATCCAAAATCAGTTTCACTGGGCTGAAATCAAGGCATTGGTAGGGCCGTGCTCCCTGGAAACTCTAGGAGGAGAATCTGTTTTCTTGCCTTTTCCAGCTTCTAGAGCTGCATTCCTTGGCTTGTGTCCCCTTCCTCCATCTACAATGACTGTAGCACAGCATCTTCAATTTTCTCTCTCTCTCTCTCTCCACCCCTCTCTCCCCCTTCTCTTCCCCTTTCCCCCACTCTACTGAGGTTGTCACATTGCCTTTTTTTTTTGCTGTGTCAAATCTCCTTTTGTTTCTCTTTTGTAAGGATACAAGTGATTGCATATAGGGTCCATCTGGATAATCTAGACTAATCTCCCCATTTCAAGATCCTTAATTTAATCACACCTACATGCCATATAGGGTTACCTTCGCAGGTTACAGAGATTAGAACCTGGATATTTTAGGGGCCGTTATTCAGCCTCCCACAGACTCCAAATGTGTAGTTCATCGTTTAGATTATAACCTATAGGCCTCAGATTGCTAACCAACTGTGGAGTCATTTTTAGGGCTTCAGAAATTTTGTTTAAATAAATAATAACTTACATGTATAACTGCTACCACTTACAAATTCAGGTGCATGCTGTTGTTATTAATAAAATACAAATTCATTTTTAAAGAGATCTAAGAGGCCTACTTTAGACAAGTTATTTCTGAATAAAATACCTTTTGCAAAGCATTCATCCCTTTTCAACAAAAACAATTATTACAAAATGATAATTTATATACTTTAAAATATATAAAGTGTATAAGTTATAAATAACATATATAAAGCAAAGCATCTGCTATATAGTGAGTTTAATAAATGTTGGCAATTATTATTGTGTTGGGTGTTCTGCAACCTGAATGGAAGTATTCCAAGACTAAAAATCTAGTAACAGTAGGCTTTTCTCACTTTGCAAGAAAAAGAAAGCAAAAAGATGGAATTCAACCACTTTTTTGTTTTTGGCTCATAATTTTTGTTTAAAACTTTGATACCTGTTACTGCTAGACTGTTGGTGAACACTAACAGATGACAGAACAGGAAACCAAAGAATATTAGGGGGAAACGGGTGATCAGCCAATCATGTTTAGGTTAAAAGCTTGTTTTGGTTACATGTGCTCAGGGCTGTGCTTTTATATTTTATACTCAAACAACAGTAGTTTCTTTGCCACTAGCATTGTTCTTCATTTATAGGAATCAATCAAATACATCAATGTTTTATAGCGTTCTTCAAAGAGCACCATAACTTACAGGTATACCAGCATCTGAACAAGTTTGAAAGCTGCTAATGGAAAACATTCTCTATTATAAAGGAACTTGCCTTCCCGATGGGCTAAAATTGTGGTTCTCAAACCTGGCTGCACATTAAGATCTCCTGGGGAGCTTTTAAAAATCCCCATCTCCAGGCTGTAGCTAAGACCAACTAAAAAGAATGTCTGGGGTGAGGCCTAGGTATCAGCATTTTTAAAGCTCCCCAGGTAATCCCAGTGGGCAGCTGTGGTTGAAAACACTGGACAAAAAGAACACATGACACAAAGACCAATACAAATAATGAGGTCTAAAGTTCCATGGTCATGATCAGGAATGCAGCGTGAATTCAGAGAAGAGAGCATCTTGATTAGTAAAGGAGGTAGGAGATGGAAAATAACTGAGCCTGAAAACTGGGCAGTAAAGAGGGAAAGGGAGAAAGCGAGGGTGGTAGGCATATGAAAGGCAAAAAAAAGTTCTGGGATGGGGAAATAGAAAAATCTGAAATTTTTCATTTTATAATCTAAAAAAAAACTAGTGGTGAAGGGAAGATGTTCTCCAGCCCACTTTTTTCCTGGATTTTCCCCCTTCCAGCACACTCAGGCCTTAACATTGCTATATAATTAGTGTTCAACACCAGAATGCATTATTGAGGGAGACACATACTTTTTATCTAGAACAAAGGGATCAAGATGAGCGGAATACAGAAATACCTAGTAGGAATGTGTCCAGACTCAGCATCTTTGAATCAAAGGGCAACATTATAGCCTGAATATATATGTGTCTAAATCACATACTTTTTTCATGAAGACCAATTCCTATCTACAAACGCTATCCACACACCTCCTCAACAACAGAGAACAAAACAAAATAGTCTACATTTAAGCAATACAGGAAACTCTTTTGAAAAACTATCAACTTACTTTTCTATAATCATTGCAAAACAATCTAGTTCTGGCAATTGAAGCAACCTGAAACTTGCTTATCAAGCCTGGGACTCTTGGTCATTGATAACACATCAGTTCTTTCAACTGCAGGCATATCATAATGACTCTATAGCACCTTGTCCAGCAATGATTATGACCCAATATTAAGCAACCCAGGGCCCTGGAATGGATCCATGAGAAAGGAAAGATTTATATGTAGCTAATGCTCATATAGCACTTACTATGTGCCTGGCACTCTTTCAAGTGGTTTGTATAGACTATCTTTACTCCTCACAAGAACCTAATGAGGTGAATACTATTTTTATCCCATAGATAAGGTCATTGGGGTACAGAGAGGTTAAACTACTGACTGGAGCTGGAATTTGAACCCAGGTAGTCTGGCTCCAGAGCCTGCATTTTTAAAAACATTTTGCTATAATGATTCTTAATTATAACAACATTGACGAATTTTCTTCATTAAAGTATTTTCTGGAGAGAACACCACTAAGCCCTTCTATTTCTTTTATCCATTCTTCAATGCACTGAACTTAAAATATGTAAAATTTTTCCATTTTCACTTTTAATTTGCTTAAATTATTTTATCAGAATGAAGTAATTTATTCACAAAGGTTATAATGAAATTTATTTTTATATATAGTTTTACTATTGTGGCCATTATTTCTACATAGTCCAATTTGCCTGGGTCCTATTTTATAGATCTATATTTTGCAAGATTTCATTCCCTATTCAATTTTCAGTTAATGATGTATTTTTCTTAGTGTGTTTTTATCCATTTCCCATTTTGTTTCCTTTGTCTTGATAAATTCTACCAATTCTAATTTATCAGATCAGTTTTTGCAGTTTCTCATTGAAAATATATTCTTAGTTTTTCATCTGTAATAATTTTAAATCAAATAGTTATCACCCTTTTCAGCTTTATTTTGTGCTGATTTTTACCAGTAATGTTTATTATGAATTGGGTAAAAATAGGAAAGTTTTATATTTATTTTTTATTTAATCCATGAGAAATTGCAAAATTAGATATTCCAGGACCAGTCTAAGGAGCAGTCTTTATTTAGGGCTTCATCATTCTCGGGGTCAAAATGATGAATTCACTATGTTCTGTTTTGGTGAGAGTGGGAATCATTACTTCAGCTTTACAGATGTACCTTAAAAACGTTAAGTAGCTTGCCTGAGATAAATGATGAAGCCAGTACCGGAGGCAGTAGGGTGGAAGTAGAATGGTTTTTGGAATCATTGACCTGGATTGAATCCATACTCAGCCACTCACAGCTGTGTGACCTCGAGCAAGTGACTTCACCCTCAAACCCCAATGCCTCCATCTGTAAAATGGGGATAATACTAGTACCTAAGTCATCAGGTTATCAACAGTATTGAATGAGATAAAGCACGTCCAAGCACTTTAGTATATTGCCTGGTTCATGGTAACAAATCAATAAATGTTAGTAGTTTAGCAGCATCATCCACATAGCCTTTGTTCTTCCATTACACCCTACACTGTACTAGGCAATGAGGGGGACACAAAGTCCTCAAGGAGCTTAGGATGTTCTTGGTGAAATAAAACAAATGCACATGAAAATGCTTATAGAAATACTTTTGTTAACCCAGTCTCAGGCAAAAAGTAAGTGCTGAAGAAATGTTAGCTGGCATCATTTGTGTTGCTTCTCAGCAAGCTTTGCCTGGATGAAAGTAGAAAGTATCTTCTGACAGTTTGTTGGGAGTACCCTATCTCTATGAACCACTCATTTATGCCATCATCTCTGAATGGGTTTAGTGGACAACAAGAAAATCTAGGGGCCGGCCCGGAGGCATAGCAGTTAAGTTTGCATGCTCCGCTTCAGGGGCCCAGGGTTCGCAGGTTCGGATCCCAGCCACGGACCGAGATACTACTTGTCAAGCCATGCTGTAGTGGCATCCCGTATAAAGTAGAGGAAGATGGGCACGGATGTTAGCCCAGGGCCACTCTTCCTCAGCAAAAAGAGGAGGATTGGCAACAGATGTTTGCTCAGGGCCAATCTTCCTCACCAAAAAAAAAAGAAAGGAAAATTTAGTTTTGGGGGCCACTGGAGTGCAATTTCTAAAGATCCTGGTGGGGCCTGAGTCCCCCAAATTTTTTTGCTGCTTTACTTCCTAGCTGGGAAATGAAGTGACTCCCCAAGACATTTATGCCTTTGGGTTAAGTCTAAGGTATATTTAAAATATAAATTCAGCCCGGAATGGCAGTAACACAACTTATATTTTATTGAACAACCTCCATTTGCCAGACTCTTTATATACATATAATCGCATTTAATCTCACAAGAAACCTTCCAGAAGTAGGTAGTATTAATCCCATTTTTAAATGACAAAATGGAGAGTAGGAATGTGGGTGTCTTGTCCAAATTCAGGTCTTATGACATTAAAGCCCTTTCTCTTTCTGCTTACATTACTTTCCTTCCACTTTCTTGGGTTTTTTGCATATTTATTTCTAGCAGAAGTAAATCTGACCTGCAGCCCATTTGAAAGCTAGAGAATAACAATGAACATGCTTAATATGCCAAAATTATCAAAGCTCAATAGGCAGGCTGATTGTAAATTCCTCATGGGTTCAAGGTCAGATCCTCAACTTTGCAGATCCTGAAACTCAGTTTATTTAGTGCACCCAAAGTAGTCAAGTCCTGGAAGACTGCTTTATACTAACTACACTTGCAAAAGATTGATATATAAACCAGAGAGTCATTTATTAATTTACACCTGGATCTAGTGGGATAATGCAAATTTGTCATTTGCTCAGGGCTTTCCCTGTGGATCGGCATGCCACTCAGAGAACCAAATAATAGGTGGGAAGATTGCTTGCTGAGCATAGAGTTTGAACAAAGAGAGGGGGTGTTTTGAGTTCTATAGTTTTATTTTCATCAAATAAGCAGAGCTAGATGAATATCCTTCTCTACTGTAGGGACATTTTGTCTTTAACTCATAGAAAGGGCCAGAGCCCACTCTTCTCTGAGAACTGACAAATTATTCCCATACTTTTATTCCCATCCCCCCCTTTGCTCATTCCCAGTTTTTTATTCCCATTCCGCTTTTATATTTTTCACCATGACCCCATGTCATGCCAGGGAAGGTTCAATGCAGTTGAACGGGTTACAATCTTTCACAGTTGTCACATTCCAGTTACCCTTGTTTTTTGACTGACTTTAAGGAGGACTCAAGTCTTTCTGACAAGATTCTAGCGACACCTTTCCTATCTATGACACATTTACAAGCCTTCTCCCAAAGAAAGCCCCTTCCAGGGAGGCCGAGATCACCCATTATGAATCAATTACTGAGTTTCAATTTTCAAGGTTTACTTTTTTGTCTATTGCCCCACCCATCCAACTTGGCAGAGAGGAGTGCATTAGTACTGTTCCTCATGCATGAAAGTGGGGGAGCAGCATGAGACTAACACCAGATAATCAAGGGAAGTAAAACGAGCTTCATGTATTTCTCAATCTGGCCTATGCTCCAACTTTTTTTTCATTCCAGAACCATGATGAGTAGCTATATCCATTTATGGGAACGAATCTTGATTCTTTTCCAAACCCCTCAGATGCCAACCAGAGAAATGAAGACATTTTCTAATCGTCTGTCTTTTTGACTGATGAAATTAGCTAATAGCAGCTTGACTCAAACAATAATTAAGTACCTACTTTTGAGACACCATGATAGACATGGGGACACTGTGCAAGGCATCCTATAAACACTGGTTGAATTGTCCTGTACTATAAGTTTCCTGGAGATGAGAAAGGGAACTATAATTTGGATTCACTTGTCTTAGAGAATCAATCGCTTTAAAAAATTGTGCTATGTAGTTATCCCCATCCACCCTATAAACAGAGGCAGAATATGAATACATGAAATGTTTCCCATGTTTATATCCCTTTTATTCCTATTTGAAGTCAGACCAGGTCTTAGCAAGCTAAACCCAAATATGCAGACAGCTCCTTGAAAATATCGATGAAGGTCTGGATCTAATAAGGGCCAAGTATTTGACTTTTTAACTGATGGAATTTCTTAGGGAAATATACGATTTATAGGTCTGAGCAAATGGCCATATTGAAGTCACCAGGGTTATGGGCATGCACAGACTTTGACCTTAAAACAAAAGCCCTGTGGCGCTCAGTCATTTCTCCTGGATGAAAGGGACTGGACATGGTTCCATTGCCTACTGGTCTGCTTTTAGGGCTTGTCTTAGGGTCCCTCGAAGGGTCTTCAACAACATTTTAGTTCTAAACTCCTCCCTTTTCTTACTCTCAGTGAGCTTAATCCTGCATTCTTTCGTGTACATATGTGTATGGGTGTATGTGTTACATGTGAACGTGTTGGGGGTAGAGTTGAGAGTTGGGAAGGTGGTGGTATAAAGGGGGCAAAGGAAGAGACTGAATTTGTTAGAGGAGTTTTAATTATTTTTTATTCCAAAGTAAGAGAAAAATCCTCCACTTTCTCTGAGCCTGTGCTAATTTCCCACCTCCAGTGCTTGACTCTCTTTCTCCCATGGTATCTGCTCGCCTTCACCTTGCCCTTTGTCCACCATCTACAGGCTGAATCAGATTCCAATATATCCCAAATCAGAGGTCAAAAGGCTAACCCAAAGCATATCTCACAAATACCTAGGCACTTGATGAAATCTTAATCTGATCAAAAGTGACAAGCTTTTCCCCAAAGCCAGATGGAGGCAGAGAGGGCCCCTCACCACCCTACGTAGCTCCTGCAGCCTGAGGATGGATGGAGATGCGACAGTGACGCCCTGCTTGTCCCAGGTGCTGACAGAATCATTTGCTGTTGCTTGGGAGACTACAAGGACAGAAACATGCCTGACTGGAACCATAAGCATGTATAAGATAAATAATTTAGAATGATTTTATTTTTGAAGCTAGTTTTCATGCTGATGACTTGTACAATATTATGATTTAAAACTATCCTGGTTTTTTATTTTCTGAGGCTGGCCCGGTGGTGCAGCGGTTTAGTTTGCGCTTGGCAGCCCGGGGTTTGCGGGTTTGGACCCCGGGCGCCCACCAGCACACTGCTTGTCAGCCATGCCGTGGTAGCGTCCCCTATAAAGTAGAGGAAGATGGGCACGGATGTTAGCCCAGGGCCAGTCTTCCCCAGCAAAAAGAGGAGGATTGGCAACGGATGTTAGCTCAGGGCTGGTCTTCCTCACACACACACACACAAAAATAAAACTATCGTGGTTTTTTTTTTCCAATTGGTAAACTGACTCTAAATTTTATTGGGAAGTGTAAATGGCAGAGAATATTCAGGATTGTTTTTCCAGGTTTATGGAAATATAATTGAAACATAACTGTGTAAGTTTAAGGTGTACAATGTGTTGATTTGATACACTTATATGTTGCAAAATGATTATCACCGTAGCATTAGCTAACACCTCCATCACATCACCTGATTACCATTTCTTTTTTGTGGTGAAAACATTTATCTATTCTATTAGCAACTTTCAAGCATATGGTACAGTATCATTAACTATAGTCACCACGCTATACATTGGATCCCCAGAATTTATTCATCTTCTAACTAGAAGTTTGTACCCTTTGACCAACATCTCCCAATTCCCCCCCACCAGCCCCTGGCAACCACCATTCTACTCTCTGTTTCTATGAGCAGCTTTTTCCTATTCCAAAACTACCCTGGTTTTAACAAAACACTTAGGGGTGATGGCCTAGGGGAGCGGCTCCAATAAGTTATGTATAGCTAAGTAAAATAACTTACTCAAAAGATATTTTTTGAACTTACTTTCCACAAAGCCTTCTGCCAGGTGTTCCCAACACCTTGGCCCTCACCTTCTGCTCTTTCTCTATATAGTCTTTCTTGAAATGTCATCCAGTTTCCTTTTTATTAATTAATTTAATAATAAGAATTAGGAGTTACGCATAGCAAACTCATTTGAATCCAGAAAACCTGCATTCTAATCCCAGGTCCACCACTTGATTAGTTGTGTGACTTTGGGAAAATTCACCTATGGTAGGCAAAATTCTAAAGATGTTTCCCCAAGATTCTCATCCCCTGGTTATTTAACCAAATGCTAATCTCAGTACAGCTGTGTAGGGACTGTGCAGACGGAACTAAAGTTGCTAATCAGCTGACTTTAAAATAGGATGATCTGGAGGAAACTTTGAGAGGTGATGGATGTGTCTATGGCCTTGATAGTGGTGATGGTTTCACGGGTGCATACTTATCCCCAAACTCATCAAGTTGTATACATTAAATATGTACAGCTTTCTATATGTCAATCACACCTCAGTTAAGAGGTTTAAAGAAGGAGGAAAGCAGAGGAGAGATAAGGCAGAGGGGAGGTCAGAGAGATCCAAAGTGTGAGAAGGACTCCATCCACCGTTGCTCCCTTTGAAAATGGAGGAAGGGCAGCCTCTAGAAGTTGAGAAGAGCCCTCGGCTGACAGCCAGCAAGGAAAATGGGACCTCAGTCCTACAATCAGAAGGAATGAAATTCTGCCAACAACCTGAATGAGCTTGGAAGCAGATTCACCCCCATGGCCTCCAGAAAGGAGTGCAGCCCAGGCAACACCTTAATTTCAGCCTTGTGAGACTGAATTAGAGACAGCATTAGAAAACTAACACGTCATCTATTTTTTTTCTGAATTTCAGTTTCCTCATTTGTAAAATGGAGATAATACAGATTCAAAAGGTTCTTGTGAGGATTAGAGAGAATGTATGTAATGTCACTATAGCACAGCACGTGACACAGAGCAAGCTGTTGATAAATGGCAGATAGTATTGCTTCCTACTGCCTCTGCTACCACATTGAACTGGTGACTCCCAAATGATATCTCCAGCCCAGCTCTTTCATTTGAGTCTGTTTCTCAGGGCTCCAAAGGGATGTTGAGTTAGGGAAACTGTAGGTGACAGTCCTGACAAGAGAAAAGTTACTTGGACCTTAGGTTTGACTCTGCTGCCATAGGGAAAGTGTTTGGAAGGATATAAGCTGAGACATTAATAGTGATTATCTCTGGGTGGTAGGACTTTTGTTTTCTTTCTCATGGCTTTTGTTTTGTTTTTTGATATTTCATAGAATTTCTACAGGAACTTGTATTGTTTCTATAATAATAAAAAATGAACTATTCTTGAATTTAAAAAAATCCATGTATAGCCTGAGAACTACCCCTGTCCAGGATGTAAATGGCTAGTTCATGGTCCTGGAACTTTCCATTACATCCTGGGGCAGCTAGTAATAGTCTTGTTACAAATTTAAGCTTACCTGCGATTGAAACCAGGAATCATTTTTGGATGATTGGCAGTGAGAATTTTATTAAATTAATGAAGATTGATGCCATGCAGTCAACTGTTCTTCACTTGACCTACTGCTAGATAAGGAATGAGTTGCCAAGAGAAGAAAGCCACTCCTGGGGAACCTCAGAATCCAAGCCTCAACATGCCCAGGGATTTATCCAAACTTCCTTTTCTTTTCTTGGGTGCCCACAGTCATTCTTTCTGAATTCTTCATGTGTAGCTATTGAAGCTGTCCTCTTTTTGACCCGAGGCTCTGAAATACCGCAAAACTACTGCTGTTAAGTCCTCTGGACCTCTGGGTCCATCTTGAGAGTTTAGAAGTGCAGCAAAGTCAGTGCCCAGTAAATTCCTAATTCCAAGCACGGTTCCCCTTGTCAGAACCCTCACTGACTGATCTAGCTTAAGGTCCTAACCCACTGTACCTCTAGAACTCGGGAAGCTGACTCCTCTTGGCAAAGGGGAGCCTGTGTGTTGCCCTCTGAGAACTTACAGCTTCATTGCCTACATCGGAAGCTAAAGAGATGCTTTGAACTGAAGCAAAAGCTTTCTAAGCTGGTTCCCACTGAGAACCCTCCAAGACTGAGCAAGACAGAAAAGTTTCCTGGCTCATTGTGTTTATAGTCTTGCAAAGTTGATTGTCATGAAATAAATGTGCCTAAGTAATGAATTGTGCAATTAGTCACAGTCTCCTCTGGTGCTTCATGAGAGCAGGGCCCGTGTCTGCTGAGTTCACTTGGTACCCCAGTGCCTAGCACAGTGTATGGCTCAGAGCAGATGATCACTAAACGTGTGTCAAATAAATGAACATATGCGTTAGCGAAATAATTACACAAATACTTATTTAATTACAATTTTGATGAGTGCTTTGAATGAAACTTCAGGGTGCGATGAGAACATGAAGGAGGGACCTAACTCATTTTTGAATGGCGAGGCAGTCGTAGAAAACTGCCTTAAAGTGAACATTGGCCTTAGCAAAGGGAAGATATTTCAGTTCATATACTCCCTTGAAACTTGGAGCCAACAGAGGGGAGAGCTCACAACAGCAGGATGGTAACTGCCCAGGAGTAAGTATCATGCCTGAGGGGGCAGAAGCAGCATTCTAAATGTCACACCATGTATTCCCGTGGTGATGCCCTGGGGCTCTGGAGGACTAATCAGCTGTTGCTCCTCTCCACAGTTAACCAGTGTGCTAAGCGTGGACCCTGATATTTGCACATTTCCCTCTTCCACTGTTAGCATTCACTTTCATGCCTGGATGTATCCTTCTCAATCTGCTTTTTTACTTTTCGCACAATCATCTAGCCATGGAGGGTTTTTACTACCGAGAGAAATTATAGGCTTTTCTATATACAGCTTTATGCTAGATGATTGGATAAGTGGGATATTACTATATTTTGTTTTACCCTAAATTGTGTTGATGTGTTTTTCAACTCTTTCATCCCTAGAAACAGCCCTCAACTCTACTGAGTGTTATGAGTTCTGCACTGTTGTTTGGGTCAATCCCAGTTCTCACTCTTAATTTGGGGAAATTCAGACACTAGGAAGATTGACATCAAAGGAAATACATTGTAACGGAAGCACAACTAGACATCCTTAATGTGCAGTACACTTCAATCTTTAGGGGATCGTGAAGAGATAGAGATGGAGGCATAAATACCGTTTATCCATTTTCAAGTCTGCAACATCGATTCTCGGATTTTGTTTGCTGAGAAAGAATATTTCAAAGGCATCTCGGCCCCTTTCACTCTCATTCATTCCAGGAAACTTCCAGTTGCCACCTTCAGCCTCTCCTAACAACTATTTTTCTTTTCTTTCTGACTTCCCCTTTCTCTTTCTCAGGTATATATGTATGGGAAATAGAGAGAATCATAAGAAATGGGGGGGGGGGATTAAGAAATAAGTACTTTCAATCCACCTCTAAATACCTAAGAGAACTTAGAATGATATATTGTCATGAATGATTACTAAAATGAATTGGCTAGATTATAGCTAAGGCACAAATACTGTGTAGAGTCCAACCTCACTTTACATGATAGATTTTTTTTTTCTGAAAAGAGAAAGGAAATTTGATTTGCCAATTAAACTATTTTAGTTGTGTCAGTGTTGCCTATCATTTGAAGGATGAGCCTTTGGTGGACTGGGGGCGTAAGTGGTTTTAGGCAAATGGCTGACTGATTGAACTATGTATATATAACTTCCAGCTCTAACATTCTCTGATTTTAATCTAGAATATTAAATACGGGCCTTGCCAGGATAAACCTAAAATGCCTAAGAGTGTCAAACAGGGGCCTATGAAAGGAAAATGGTGTGTGGTCTCTAAGGTTTGGAGGCAAAAGGTGCAGGCCGGGAGAGAGCGTGGGCATGATCGCTGTATGTGTGTTTATGTACTTTCCACACTGGGAATTGCTCATATTCTCAGAAAGGAACAGACCTCTATCGGCCAGATTCCCACTAAGTCCAACATAAGTACATCTCCTTTTTTCAATATGGATAGATTTTTTTCCTCAGAGAACAAAGTGTGCACACAGCCTCATGGGAGGAGAGAAAGCTTATCCCCACTTTCTTGTCTGAACAATTACTAAGCACTATATTCACCTGAACAGTTCTCGCCACTGAAAAGCATTTCAGTGCTTTAGCTTTTCCTTTCCTTAAAATCCAATGCCCATTTTGTTTTCATTTAATCTGCATTTGATGTTTTACAAAACATGAAAGGTCAGGATTAGTAGAACTTTGGAGTAAGGGGCAATTGCATGAAAAGATTTTCATTTTCCCTCTATGCAAGGCTACATGCTCATCTAGGAAAGGCTTTTGCATTATTTAATTTTTGTGTGCTGCTGTCTGAATTTTCACAAAAACTTTTTTTTATTGTTAAAGCCAATCCAAGTTGAAATTGGAGTCTCCCTGGGAATTAACTGTGGCTCTTTGACTTTATAGAATTCTAATTCCAGACTAAAGGACATTCATCAGTAAAATGGAAGTTACAATGTTTTTGCTCTATACCAATTTTAAGCAACTTTTCTTCCTCTCTACTTTCTCTGATTTTAAGTAACTTTCCTTCTCCTCTGCTTTCTCTTGGTTAGGATTACTGACCATTATACCTTCATGCAGCTCATCTCTTTATTGGATTCTTGGCCCTGTCTGTCTCCCCCCTCTCTGTTTTCCCTTCTTCTAGCCCCAAAAGGCAACCTGGCTAAGAAATTGAGTTCCACGACGCTGGGTAGCAACGCGTGGAAGTGAACTGCTGAACCTTTGCCTTGTTCACTCTTGATTTATGTGTTAAAACACTCTCTGGATTTTTGGAAAAGCAAATCTGGAAATGCTGTTGAGGATAGTCTTTGGCACCAGCATACTCTTCTAAGGCGGCGTATGCGATGACTTCACCCCTTTAAAATGCGGCTCTTGTGATAGCGCTCACACATGCCTGAGGTCGCTTGCAGGAAACGTCCTCTGATATTCGATAAACAATACAAGCTTTCTCCATCCTCCCATCTCCAGACGCTTCTTGGTCAACACAGTGTTTATGAAAATGGGCTTCAAGAAGGGCTGAGTAGCTGGATTGTTGGAAGGAAAAAGACAATTAGTATGTGTGTGGTTCTTTTTTTAGTTTTTATTTTAGGAACATGCATTAGCAAACTAGACAGCTGCATGGAGGCACATACAGTTGCTCCTTTAACTCTGCAGCATTATCAGAGTGTGTGAAAGTTAATTTGCCAGTTGTTGTCAAGTATGCCAAGCAATTCTGAGTGTGCACTTGGATAACTTACTTTCCCATGTATTTCTGGTTTTCTGAGTGCCATTTGGGCAATTCTGCCAAGCAATATGAAAAGAAAAAAAAGTAAGCAAATTAAAATGTAACAATAATGTTGTGCAAATCTTATTAAGTCAGCCACAAAGTAAACCATTTTGTGTGAGTCAATTTCTGCATATGCTATTAAGAAGCATAGGATCTGGGGTAGCCACAACTGCCTAACAAAGTAGAAAAGGTAAAATACTATGAAACTACTACTAATAATAAATACACGTAAAAATGTTTATTTTTCAGATCTTAAAAAGTCCTTGCTGTATGGAGATCAACAGTAAATAACGATTCTCCAAGGAAAGGCAAAGGGCACTGATGTATATATTGAGTTACTGCTATGTGCCAAATACAGGACTAGGTGCTTTGCATATTGAAACTCATTAGAGGCCCACAACAACTCTGCGAGGTAGGTGCGATTAGCCCCATTTTAAAGACAAATGGACTAAGGCTCAAAGAAGTTGAGTATCTTGGCCAGGATCACACAGCTAGGAAGCACCAGAGCTGGGATCCCAAGTGATACCTGTCTGTCTGTACGTACTTAATCTTTTACATATTTTGACAACATAGCTCATGTGTCATTACATAACAATTCATCACATCATTATTTTAATGTTTTTCACATATAAAATTTCCAAAACAAGTAAAAGGTAAAAGATTATATATGTCAGGATTCAAGTTCATGAACTGGCTAATGTCATCACAGCCAACAAATTAATAAACTGTGCCCCAGTTGACACTTCTGTTTTTAACCTTACTGACTTATTTAATGGCGTCTGCCTTCACTACGGGCTTCTTAGCTTATGAAAAATGCCCCCACCCGCCATAACTGGTCAGTAACCTTGAGAACAAAAGAGTAATGTTTCTCACGGGCCTTGAGTTTTTGATACGTGATTTCGTGCATATACATGGCCACTCAAATTATTGCTGCAAAGTGATTCTTTACTTCTTTTTCGTACTTATAGGGTGTGTTGTCTAAATGGCACACAGAAAACCAGAGATGTATAGTATCTATTCTGGTTCCTTCCCTTGTTAGCTGGGTGACTCAAATTACTTAACGTTATTAGTCTCAAGTTTCCTCATCTTTAAAATGGGGATAATATTAGTACCTACTTTCTAGGTTTTAACAATTAAAGGGATAAGGAAGGCAAAGTCATTAGCACAGTGGTTGGTAGATAATAAACACTCAAGATGAGCTATTAGTATTTATTTAGCTTCAGCTACTAGGAAGCAGTGTGCACAGTTGTTAAAAATGTGGACTTTGGAGTCAGACTATACCAGTTTGAGTCCTAGCTTCACCATTTGATATCTATGGGAACTTGGTCATGTTGTTTAACATTACCATGAGTCAATTTCTTAAATGTAAAGTAAGGCAATGGTCATATTTTCCTTTTTTGGTATTGAGAGCATTAAATGAGATAATACACATAAAGTATCCCGCACGTAGTCAATATTCAACCAGTGTCATTTTCCCCTCTTCTTTCCAAATGTACAACCAGTGACATTTACAAACCCATTAAAGATTATTGCTGTGCTAACCTTTAGTGAGGACAATGACCATATAATGAATTTTCAAAAATTAGATTCAGGAAATTCCAGCACAGATACAATATACTAACGCTTTGACACACACTGATTTCCCATGAAGATTAAAGAACAAGGACATTGTTAACACCAAGATCTTTAAGACTAAAGGAGGATAATAAAATTGTTAGAGATATTTCATAATGACTAAAAAATTATAAACATGATATCCATCAGTAGGGAACTATTCAATATGGATAGAACAAGATAAAAAGATTCCTGGGTCCTAATTCTGTCTTTTTTTGTCATTTCACCACAACTTTGAGTGATCCTCTTAAACTCTGTGTCTCAGTTTTCTTTCTCACCAAATTAGGAAAATAAGGTATGTCTTGCCTACTTCACAGGGTTGTTGAAATGATCAAATAAAGTATGGGGGAGCATTTGGTAAAGTATGAATGTGAGACAAACGCATGGGTCCTTTGTTACATGTGATTCTCATTATATATTTCTGTGACATTCTTACTCTCTTTTGCTGTTTACTCACAGCACAGCAACTCAGCTTTTTAAAATGCAGTGTTCAAAGGAAGATGCACTTAACAGGAAAACTTATTCTTGAGACATTTTAAGACAAAAACTTCACTCTGATGGATTTATGGATTTTGACTAGCTGGGCAGAGAGTTTGGATGAAAAATCCTTAGTCTTTGGATCAGAGTAGGGTTTTAATTCCTTCCAAACCAGCTGTCCAGGGCCATAGGCTATTATTTTCCCTTTAAATCTATCACCTGCTCCCAGTGCTCTAGTAGGATAACCAAAGCTCAGAGAAGCATTTCTCTTGGTCTTGGATGAAACCAAAACATCCTTTGTGTGAAGAGGTAGAAGCAAGAAATATTTCTGCTTCGGCTCAAACGAGGGCTTATAAACTGAGAAGGATCTCAAGGGGTCTAGGGAAAAGATTATGAAACATATCCCCTCACTAGCCCTGCAGCTGGAGACAAATCTGGGAGATAACAATTTTCCACACTAACCACCTGAGGATAATATGGTAGTATGGCCTGGTCGTAAAGATTTGGTCCTGGGTTCCAGTATGAGTTCTACCACTTGACAGGTATATAACCTTGGGCAAACTACTCCAACCTTTCTAAAGCTCCAGTGTCCTCATGTGTAAAATGCAGGATAATATCAGACCCGTAGGAGTGATTTGATGATTATATAATTCAGATGAATAACTTGACTCCATATCAGACACATAGCAAGTGTTCAGAAAAATCTTAACTGATTTTAACTGCTCTTACTTAATTGTTATCATCATCATCATCATTATTATCACTATTATTATATAATTAGGTTCTCAGTTTTGATTTGGGTTTGTACCTGATTAATTCTCACAAACACAAAGATGTTATTAAATATGCCTTTCTCCTACATTATACCTTTTAGTACACACATCTCTTTAGAGTCCTTTTGGAGGTGTTTCATCTCTGACCCTCACAAATCGCCCTTTTTATTTCACTAAATATTACTTATTTGGGGCATGAAGTAATTCACCATGCCTAGGCACTGCCTGGAGTCAACTAGTAAGGGGTTGGATTAGACGACCTCTCGGCTTCCTTCCATGCCTGAGAATCTATGATTCTGTGAGTCAGTGTTCGGGAAAAAAATGAAGGGCTGTTTAGTGATGAGTGACAGTTCTGTCCTAAAAGAACAAAGAACTTACTCACTATGCCAGAAGCCATGTTGAAGATCACAGGATCATGAATTATAACTCTACTACCCTCTGGCAGGACAGGAAGGGAATCTCATAGACAAATTGCACTGGGAGAGATTATGGATTAAAGGCTCCAATATTCATGACTTCCAAGCAGCCAGCGCATAAGACCATAACAAGTGCCAAAGGCCGCCCCTGTACATTTGAAAAAAAAATAATGGAAATATCCCCAAAGAGAAGCAGGAGAATCAAATTCTGGCCAAGGCAGTATTTCTGAATCTTTCTCCTTTTCTGGCTACAGCTATGATAAAGAGCTCAAGAGACAATAGAAGCCATCATCTGTAAACTTGTGGCTTTCAAGAAAAAAATTATAATGATGGAATTTAAATGCTACCCTGTCTTATTCCATTTACCATCAACTGGGGGTTACCCAGCAGGAGAAATGAGATCATTTCCCTCTGAGTGGCTAGCCGAGCTTGCCCACATTCATTCTTCTTCCCACATCATGTTTTAGCAGGCATCAACACGTCAGCAGCTTCCGAAATGTGCCAGATCCAGGGAAGCAGGGCACTGTCACTACTACACTGAAGAACTCCCCACCTCTGCAGTGGACTCACACCAGCCACATTTTCTTTTACTTGCTTGTCAAAGGGGAGGAGGTTAAGGAGGCCCTCTGGTTTACTGCCTGACACACTGCTTGGCTAAACTTTGGGGACTGTAGCCCACCAGTCAGCCTTCCTGAGACCATTTGAAACACTCCATTTCTGCTTTGCATTCTTTTTAAACACCCCTTTTCTTGATCCGATTTCTCAGGCGGCTGTGAGCCTAGAGAGGCTGGAGATCTTGGGACAAGACAGGAGGAAACTGTCCACCATTCAAAAAACGCAAGGATCCTGAGACATGAAGTCGTTTATCATTGCGATATTAGAATGCTACTCTAAACTTTTCAGCTTCTCAAATTTAATAAGCAGTTGTCTTCTTTTAAGCAATGAAAAACATTTTTATTGCTTTGTATATTACATGAGTAATGCAAGGATACATTCTTATTGTAAAAATTCGTACACTGAACTATCTAGAGTGCGATGTGAGTCTCCTTTCCCTCTTACTCCTTCATTCTGGTCTTATTCTTCTCCCTAGAGGGAACTGTTGTTAACTGTTCCATATATGACCCTCCAGACCTTTTTACGCTTATGTATATATTTGCACATAAACTGTATACGACAAACAGGTATCTCTAGGTTTTCCCTAACAGAAGTCTATTCAATGCAACTGCTTTGTTCCCCTACTGTACCTTACTCAGCTCCAGCAGTGAACCATCCAGCTGAGTTTAGGAGGGGGTGAATGAGTGGTTGTACTAGTAGGCATGTGTTTGGATATCTATATCAGACTGCATTCCAAGACCAAAGACTATTGTTTCTGGATTACCCATTAAACATAGTATCTACTCCTTTCTTTCCACTAGGGTACACTAAGCTGTGCTCTGTCTTTTGCACCTTAGGGTGAATGGAGAATCTGGAAACAGGTTCACAGCACTGAGCCAATGAACTAGGGCAGTGTTCAGTACAAACAGGTTGGACACATGTTGGTTTTTTGAGCTGTAGGGACCCTTAGGGCCCTTCTGGGATTCAGAAGGAGGAGTGGGAGAATTGAGATGAGAATCTAGGTTTCTTGACTCCTAATTTATGCTCTTGCCACACGATCACCTTGACCCACTAAGGTTAGTTTTGCCTTCATCACAGTATTAATAGGAAGGCAACTGGAGGGAGACAAGGATATCACAGAACTAAGTGGTAGGGAAGCAGGCACCATCAAAAGAAAAGAAAGGGATAGCTGAGTGGGAGGGAAGTCAGAAGCTTCAGAATCCCAGGTCCCTCAAAGTTTCACACAGGGCCAGCCCTACATACTGAACCACATTCAGATTCTCACCTGACCATTTGAAGCCCTGAATCAATAGTTTGTTTAACCTATTCAACCTTTCTGGTTGATGACTTGAAAATTAGTATCTCTTATCCAGATATCTCTTGCCAGTCACCTACCTCTACTTACTGGATAATTTGGGGGCTTATTTAATTGTGAACTCAAAGCCAAACTCATCATCTCCCCACTCTCCAAATGCACCCCACCCCCAAACAAACAAAACCAAAAAACTTGGCTCATCTCAATAGCTACATTTGTAAACTTAGGGTCATCAGTGAGATTTCTTTTATTTATCCCCACCCCCATATCTGGCCAGTCCCCAAGCCCTGTCAAATTTCCCCATGAAAGGTTTCCTTTGTCTGTGCTGCTTCTCCATCCTCACTGCCATCGCTCTTGTCCTGGTCCATATGACCTGGATCACTGCCACATCCT
Source organism: Tapirus indicus (assembly GCA_031878705.1). NCBI lineage: Eukaryota > Metazoa > Chordata > Mammalia > Perissodactyla > Tapiridae > Tapirus > Tapirus indicus. Next base: position 96,731,470 of record CM062942.1, on the reverse strand, counting down.
CCTCACTGGCCTCCCTGTCTCCATTCTCACTGCTCTCCAAGCCAGCTCTCCTTATTCTCAGCAGACACACTTTCCTTAGACTCGCTTTTCCTTATGTTGTTCTCTAGCTCAAAAATCTTAAGCGATTCTCTATTTCTTGCCATATTTAATCTGTCATGTCAGGTGGAAGAGGATGTCAGCTTATTCTGTGTTATTATCAATAGCAGAAGTAGGGCCAGTGGGCAAAAGTTATAGGAAGATTTATTTCAGCTGATCAAAGGAAATCCCTCTAAACAACAAGAGCTGTTGCACAATGAAGCTGCTTGCTCAAGTACTGAGCTTCCTGCCCCTGAGGAGATGTATAATCAGGAGCTGGGAATTACCTGTCAAGGATGTTGTAAAAAGGATTCATGCATTAAGATGTAGGAAAACACTGCTGACATTAAAGATGATGATAGCTGGCCATTTTTGAATGTTGGCTCCATGCCAGGCACTCTCATCGTTTTCATATGTTAACTCATTTATTCTCCTAACAACTCTGTGGTTGACACCATTTTTATCCCCATTTTACAGTTGGCTCTACTTTAGTGATTAAATGCATAGACTCTAGAGTAACACCACGGTTCATATCTTGGCTTTGTCACTTACTGGATGAACGATTTTGTACAAGATGCATAACTCTTTTGACCTTGGTCTCTTCATCTGTACAGTGGAGAAAATAATAGCACCCACTTCGTTGGGATGTTGTGAAGATTATGTTGTAAGATAACATGTGTAAAGCACTATTGGGCACACAGGAAATACTCAGTGGTCACTATTAATCTTGTCTCCATTAGATGACATATTCTTTAAGGGAAGTGGCTACATTTCTTCTATATCCCCTATCTCAACTAGCTCAAAATGGCCGTATAGTAAGTCTTCACTCAGTATGTACTTAATGCCCAACGATGTTGTGGTGAATGCTCCCCAAAGCTTCTCCATGACTTCACACCTTGCTTCATCACTAACAGTGTACTCCTACCGACTATCTTTCTCAGTCAACTCAAGGTCAGCTTTCTCCCCCTTTTTCCTTCTGTGAACTCCACTTTCATCAGCTTCTTTGAGACAGTAAGTAGCTGATCATGATGAACCTGTGCCCATTTCTCTGCCTGCTATTTTTAAGGTACAGAGGTACTTGTGCTTCCTTTCTCTAATCCCGGTTACTAATGAAAACGTCTTCACTGGCAGCCTCACCAAGTTATAAAGCAGACTTCCATTATACGGTTATCCTGTCTCACTGCATGCCTCCCTTCCATACTGAACGTCATAAGTTCTGGTCATAGCTTATAGATCTCAAAGCATTTCCTCAGTACAGCTCACTGTTCGCTTTGTTTGAGAAAGTTGCACAAAATAACCTGACAAAGAGATAACTGTCTGTTGGGAAGCTCTTTTTTTAAGAGCCCTTTTATATCATCATCATTTTGGCTTATAAGCTTTACATGAAAGGGGTGGGGAGGGGGAGACTTTCCTTTTCAGCGTGAATAAATTGGTAGCTGTCCTAGAGTGCATGCTTCTGAAGCCAGGTGCCGCCACTTAGCTTAATGTTTCATGATGTGTCACCCAGCAAATTATGAGTTGTTTGAATTGATTTCCTCCAAACAGCTGAGCTACAGTTTTTGTTCTATTGATGTTTGTCTCGATTCCTGAATGTGTGTTGCTTCCAGACAGAAAAAGATTGCATGTCTTATAAAGAATGTCGTTAACTCAAAGAGCCCAGTCTATAATTAGAAGGTTTGAGGGTATACTTTTTTCATCCAGTGGAGCTACTCTTGATGCTTTAAACTCTTTTGCCAGTTCTTAACTCTTTTCTGCCTCCTTTGAATATAATACGCCATACCATTATCCTCACATCTGTAAAACCAGGTTATATTGAGTTTCCAAAATAAGGACTTACTTTCACAATTGGTCATACAAATATTGACTGAGCACTTACCATGTGTCTCGGTTACACCCTTTAGCAAATAGAAGCAGCTCTGGCTCTCAGTGAGTTTCTAATCTTCCTGGGGATTCAAGATGAACATTTATAAAACAGTTAGAGACCATCCTAGGTTTTAATGTATGTATTATGTTGAATATAATCAAATGCCTCCCAAATAATGTTGACCTCTAGAGGCTGCTCACTCTGCTAGTGCATAGAGTAACTGGTGAAGGGGATGCTTTCCCTTCCATAAGAGCACAGGGGCTGTTCTGAGCAAGCTGGGCCACGTGTCTGTCTTACAGTGCTCTGTTCAGTTTCATGTGGCTAGGTAAGAGAAGCCACAGCACATTTGCATCTAGGAATTGTACACCAACCGCACCCCCACACACACACACACATACAGACACCTATCTTGGCATTGGAGCTTATGAGTATGTATTTTTCTTCCTTTTTTTGGTTGTTATGGCTTTTTATTTATTTTTTTATTTCTCTCCTATTATTTCATCGGCATGTCTGACCTTTCCTCAATTGGAATGTTAAGATTTAGAATGGGTTTTGGGATAGAAAGAGAAGTAAAATGGCCTTTTGCCCCCCTCTGCTTTTTTTGGTTGTTTTGTTTTCTCATAGAAAGGCAAGCTTTACTTCAAAGCAACCTCAGAAGGTGACAGTCATTAGCACCACAACTACAAACCAGTAGAAAAGAATAAACACTTACACATACATATTTGATAAGACATCAGCAGGAGTCACATCAATTCCTATTATTCCTCCCACTCCCTGCTCAGCTTTATTTTCTGTTTGAAGATGAAAAGGTAGACTTGAAATTGCCCATGTCTTTTTAACTCAAACATGCACCAATTTCAAGAAAGGGAGCATCTTGTGGCCACTGTTTTACGGGATCAGCTACATTATTAAAATAAATGTTTTCATTATTATGACAGTCAATTGAGTAGCTTTCTTGATTTTTTTTCCACATTTTTAAACAGGCTATAAAAGCTTCTCATGTTGAAAGTAATGGAGATGATAAAAGCCCTGCCTCCATTACTTAGGAGACATACTTTCAATTATTATTCACAATTGCCATGTGGAGGAATTGATCCCCTGTTTTTGGAAGCACTGACTGGGTGGGCATCTGTACCACAGGCCAAGAAAGTGGGAATTCTGGGCAGCATATGCTGGTACTGGAGGCATTGGGCAGCCAAGTGCTTGTTTTCTTACTTACTTATAAATCTACCTTACTCCACATACAGAGCTGCTAGAAAGTCTTCAGACTGACTTCTGCGGTGCCCTGAAACCGCTCTTGCAGGAATGCGACTGTCATCTCCGAGCAGCCTGGTGATTAAGCATTACTGGGTCCTCTCACCAAATGCCATATTAATCAATGCCGAATCCTCAACAGACAACAAGTCTTGGGGGATGTAAGGAAGAAATATCAATGAGGTTTGGAATGAGTCAGCAAAGACTAGTTGGAAGAGAAGAAGAGGCCTTACAGCATCAGCAGGATTTGGCTGGAGAGAAGAGGTGGGCAGGGCAGTCTGCAAATGTCCCGGAATGGGTCAATGTGTTTGGTAATGTAAAAGTCCGTGCTCATTGCTAGGATACTACAGAGACTTGGGGCTCCTGTCTTTGTTGATATTGAAGTCGAGCCAAGGAAACTCAAGACTGTGTGTGTTTTCCACAGCCGAATTTGAACTTATTACTAACGGAAAAGATGCAGACAGGAGTGACAGCATTTGGAATAAAGAGAACAATGCCCAGGGTCTCTGCTTAAGGTTGTGCAGGCTGCACCCTGCACCAAAGGTGTTGGGTGGATGGGCAGGAGGTGGGGAAATCCCGCTGGCACAGGCGCTTCTGGAAACTGCGCCTTTTTGTAATTGATCTGCTAAGAGGGGACTCTTTCCCCCCAACCCCAATTCATCTGCCTACAGGAAGTGCCATTTTGTGATTTGCCAAAGGCACTGTATGTGCCAGTAGTAGCCCTGGCAGTGCTATAGACTTCTAGAAGATTGCTTTAGAAAAGATTAATCTCGCCTGCTATGTTTAGGCAGGAAAATAAACCATCAGTAATTTTCTTCCCTATTAAAGCTTTTCTGTAGAAGATCCTCTGGCTTTGTTGGACAACACATTTCAGTCTCAATATTTTTCTCCTCCTTTCATTCTGTTGGGACTAATAATAACAATCATAATAATTAATAACTTATGCTATAGTGGTGGAAAAATTAAAGCCAAAATGAAAACTAAGGAACATCCAACTACAGTCAATTATGGTCTCAGTAGCTGGTTTCATATTTAGTAGTTGGACCTCTTATAGAAAGAAGGAAAATTCAAGTGGTACTACTTCTAGGAACTTGTCGGGTCATACGATGTCAATCTAAGCAATGAAATATTTATGGCTGAAATAAGATTCAGAAGATTTGATTTCTAGTCTCGATATTTACTAAGTGTTGTTCTTGGGCAACTCACTTTCTTTTTCTGTGCCTCAGTTTACTTGCCTATGAAATAACTGGGTTATTTCTAATGTTCCTTCCAGCTCCAGAACTCTCTATTTTATTATTAGACTGAATTCAGTTGATGCTATTAAATAGAACAGAAGTAATAATCACCTGTTCTAACTGTCCTTCAATATATGAAATAAATGCATCCCTGGATTTTTCTCTTTTTTTTGGTAGAGCAACACTGAACAAAAGGAATTCTGCTTTACTACTCTCTTACATCCTATAGCTGAAGTTGTATTCCTGGGACATGACTTTTTAAGGTCGCATTCCCAGATTTAGAAAAAAGGTGGCCCCCAAAGAGCAGCTTGGTTTATAGCCTACTTGTTTAAAAATCCCAGATATACTGGCAATCATGCTGGTTTCCCCTTCTCAAAATTTGATTACATTATCAGAGGTGCAGATGACAGACCATTCCCCTCACCTACAAAACCCTCAATTTTTGTTCCCTTGCCTTGTCCAGGTAGAACTTTCCTCTGGTCACTACATGGTATCATCACCTTGGATGTCCCCAGTGCAAGCAAAATTCAGCAATTCTCACTCCTTTTCCCACAAAACCAAGGATGGAAGAAATGAAGGGAAGGAGGGAGAATCACTGCAATCTTTGTCCTAGGTTTCTTCTTTTCTCCCCATAACTGCCCCTCAGAGCTCACCTGAGGACGTAAGAGCCATGTACTCCCACTGCTATTCTGGAGTCTGTTTTTAGCTATACTTTGGATGGCACCAGTAGGCAGTGGGGCTTTGAAGCATTTTGAATAAGCAATTCTTCAATTAACGCATTTTATATTTATTCCCTACTTTATACACTATGCTATGGAAAAATGTGGTATTCAAGTTTTCTTATAATGAGGCCTAATTGTACTATCTGGAGTAGAGTGATAGTAAATGACTTGCTCAAGGTCAAAGAAGATATGATTTGTCCAAAGAGAAGCCAGAAATAGAACTGAGGTCTGCTGACTTTCAGTTCAGCATCCAATAAACCACACTCTCTTTCCTCTGAACATTTTATCTCCAGTGGTTTGCCATGGGCGCAGATATTAGATAGCCTACAAATCTAAACAGTCATAAAATGGTCAGAGGTAATAAAATAGGCTCCCTGGGAACAAAACGCATATGTCATTGTCAGTAACAAAACGCAACGATCAAGTTCACATTAGCAACAGAGGCAGTCTACCTTTATCCTTCCTCGGGCATCTTTTTCTAACAGAGAGCATGATTTTCTGTTTGTTTCAGTCAAAAACATGTTTTGAATGAAAAAGTCATATTGCCTTTATATTTGTGCCTGCGATTGAGGTGATGAAGTACGGAGTTCTTTTGTGAATGTTTTGAATGGCAACGTCTCCTTGAAATTATTTTTGCTGGGAACTCAAATGAACATTCTCTCAGAATAGTCACACTGTTGTAATTGGCAAACCTCTGAGACGGTATCTTGGGAGCGAAACAACACGCAGTTGTAAAGGAATATGAAATTCATAGACTTGCAACCTGAATTATCCGTTTCATCTACCATATTTTCATATTGAAACCATCTCCAGATGGGAAGACAAGATCTTAAAATCGTTAATTGTGAAAAACATCTATTAATGTTAGACACTGGGAGGACATTACAATTTTATTACATCTTTTGTTTGCCCATATCTTATTATCTGTTTATTCAAAATGTGTTTCCTTATTTTTATTGTAAGACATACTTGACCATTTTTATGTTTCTTTAAAAGTCTTTTGGAGGAAATAATGGGTTAGTCCCCCACAGGATCATGACATACTTCTTGGTTGTGGCTCAGGCCTCACGTCTGTGAGGATGGTTGCATTACTAAACCCTAAAATTGCTGCCTGATTCCTGATCAGCTTCAGAGATTTTAAGTAATTGACTTCAATAACTAGACTTATGCCTCATCTTCTAACAACAAGTACTGGCCTCTGGGGGTAATCTTTCCTAATGATAGAGAGAAGTCTTTCAGTTATGGAGGGTACAGGAGGTGAAGTTTGCTTCTTAGAAGCACTGGTTGTGTTCAGGAAGATGAACTCTCTGAAAAGAACTTGATTCTAAAGTGTTCAGTCTTCACAAATGCTTTTATGAGTCCCCCCCCCTTTACAAAATGCCATCGGTTCCTCAGAAAATGGTTTTCTTCTAACCTCTGGAAATATGCCTTACTGGGTCCCAGGGGTGGATGCCTGGGTCAGGCTAAGACAACCTAGAGGCCAAATGCTGCTGTGAGTTTTTCTAATCATGCAGGGCCGTAGGAAGAGAGCATGGTTACCTCCACACAAAGTCAAGTAATGGGGACGCACAGAGCGAGTCAAATTTCATCGGAAAGTTAAATAGAAGGAGTTTGGTTTTTTCCAAATTAATTTTCCTAACCCAGACTACATGAATCAAAATGGGATGTGATGTCACCACAACAGCTCTACTGTGTCAAAGACCATGAGACTGCCGTTTGCTCATGCTTCAGAGAAAATAGTATGTCAATAGTTCATATCAAACTCTGAAAACAACTTACTCTCAAAAATGTTCTGTTTTCTTCTTTGAAAACTGAATTCAGTGGGTAAGTTTCTATCTTCCAAATTTTATTTTTGATGATTTGTATCTTCTGTTTCTAATAACACATTTCATCCCAAAGCACCAAAATATTTTTGGTCTGCCGGTCATCATAATACTAACAATGTAAAAAGAAAAAGGTACCAGACTGGTCAAATACTTCATCCACTTTCAACAGTTTTAGAAAAGTTGATAAAAGAAAGAGTTATGAGTGAGATCATACAGTATTTGTCTTCCTCTGTCTGATTTACTTCACTTACATGTGGAGTATAAAAAAAAAAACCACGAACAAACAAAACAAAACAAACACATAGATACAGAGGACAGATTGGTGGTTACCAGAAGGGAAGGGGGTGGGGGGAGGGTGAAATGGGTAAAGGAGGTCAATCGTATGGTGATGGATGAAAACTAGACTTTTGTGCACACTGTATATACAGAAGTCGAATTATAAATGTTGTATACTTCAAACTTATATAATGTTATAAACCAAAGTTATTTCAATTAAAAAAAGAGTTGTGCTGCTTAGAAATATTTCTCAAAGTTGTTCTCATTTGGGCTGCTAGTGGATCAAAAGAAAACTTGTTGAACTTTGCAAATAATAAATGGTGCTTGTGTTTACTCTCATGATCCATGAACTGAATTTCAATAGGGCTATGATATTTAAAGATTCACTGATAAGAGAGTTTAATGACTAAGTTGAGAAGAGATGTGCCAACCTGACAAGTACTAGATTGTTAATTATCACTAGCTATTACCTGGTGGTTGCTGACATTAGTTTATTGCTACATATATTTGGGAAGTGTATAAGATAATGTGTATTCTTCTCGTTTGATTTTTTTTCCTTACAGGTCAAAATTACAACCAGATTTCGTTTATATATTTTCCTAGTCCCTCTTCTCTGCTATATTTAAATGCCCTTCTTGGATCTCAACTTCTTCTTCAGGTATTTTAACCCACTTTGATTACCAAAATCAACAAATAGACATTAAGCGTCTCTATGCACCAGACACTGTGTTTGGCACTTTACATGCATTAGTTCATTTAATCTTCACAACAAACCTGCAGAGTAGGTTCTACGATTGTCCTCATTGCACAGTTGAGGAAACTGAGCTACAAGGAAGTTAAGCCATAGGCCCAAGGTCATATAACCAGTAAGTGTCAGAGAAGGTTTTAAACTCAGGTCTGACTGATTCTAAAGACAGATCTTTCCATAATCATTGCAATGTTTCTCTTCTCTTACCTCCTAAGGTACCATAATTTGCACTATGTAATTTTATACCAAATTGTTTTTTAAAAATCCGCTGTGTATTTACTCTTATCTCCCTTTGTTATTAGTGTCGTCAAGTCGATTCCGACTCCTAGCGACCCTGTGTACAGCAGAGGGGAACCCTGTCTGGTCTTTATGCTCCATCCTCTCACCTTCCGGGGCTGTATCAGACAATACTCCGCTGCTATTCACAGGGTTTTCATGGCCAATTTTTTCAGAAGTGGGTGGCTAGGTCCTTCTTCCTAGTCTGTCTTAGTCTGGAATCTCCCCTGAAACCTGTCACCACGAGTGACCCTGCTGTTATTTGAAATATCGGTGGTGTGGCTTTCAGCAACACAGCAACACGCTGTGGCCATAGTATGACAACTGACAGACGGGTGGTGTGGTTCGCTGACCCTGAAAGGGACCCCAAAAGGAACCGGGGCCGTGGTGGTGAGAGCACCGACTCTTAACGCCTAGACTGCCAGGGCTGCCTCTTGTCTCCCTGTCTACATGCCAATCAGGTTGAGGAGAGGCACCAAATGTTGAGCTTCATTTTTAACTTCTGCAACCTCTTGAGGAGGGCTAGAAGTATAGCAGAGACTCAGTCATGTATGATTGATTCTCGTCTTCAACGTCCTTTTATAAAATAGTTACTTTAAAAAATGTAACTAATTTTAAATGTTCCTGTTGTTTTCTTTTGCTGACTTGTTAAAGAGTATTAACGTTTTCTGCAAAATGTCCTTTTTCTATTTCCTTGTGATTAAGGCCAAAATCATTCAATTGGACCTTCCTAACTTTCCCATTGATGTAGGAGGTAATGCTAGTGAAGAAAATACTGTAATATATAATTACAATATCCCTGTTTTGGGAAGAGAAGACCTTTCTCCATGAAAAATTAATAATAAATCACAGAATGTTTAGGTTGAAGAGATCTGAGATCACTACATATGTTGTGCCTATTTCATGGTTCTTGTGCCCATCTATCTTGTATTTCGGTCTTTTGGGTACGTATCTTTTGCTTTCTAGACTTGTAATCTTCTCAGGGACAGAAACTCATGTCTGGTTCATTTTTCTATTCCTTAAAGTGTCTTGCACCATGCCTACCATGTACTCAGCAACCATCAAAGATTTGTAAAATGAATAAATCAAATCTACCACCCCTTTGACAGATGTGGAAATGGATTCACTGTGAGTATTTATATGGCTCTAAGATCATACTGCTAGTTCCCGGCAAAACCAAGTCTAGAACCCTGTTATTCTGATTGCTACACCAATGATTTTTCCATGAGATCTTGTCTCCCAGTTTGTTAGAAATGAGTATGGAATTTCTCTGAGTGAGTGTAATCCATCATTTGCCTTCAGCTAAAACTCGTGTTGACTCCGTATGGATCCATTGGGAATATACCCACTGTGGGAACTAGTACAAAGAACAAACACAAAGCACGAAAAGAAGGGAGAATTATTTGTTCCCTCTTAGTATTCTTGGCTAGAATGGGTTGTATATTTAGTAGTGATAAGACGGATTTAAGCTTAAATCCTGAGAGCCAAGTCAAATCATAACAGTGCAGGTGTTCAGGATACGTTGTAAGGAATAGGTCAGTCTCTGCCAAAGCTTGACTTAACTCTATGTGAATGTGTGTAAAATTATAGATAATGTGAAATATTGTTCTGAAAATTAATGTTACAAAGATTAAATCAAATAACTAATAACATAAGCCTTTAGCAATTGCAGAAATGTCTTCTGCAAATTTGATTATGGGACATTAAGTGAAAATATTTTAATATTATATTATAGACAGTGATCACCATTTGTAAGAAACATCTACTGAGTGCATAATTTGTGCTAGGATATGTGAGTTGAAAGACAAGAAGCTCAAGTCCCTGCCCTTATTAATTTATAATCTAGTGTCAGGAACAAGACATGTCCATAAACAGATGACTACAAAGGAGGACAGAGGGGGTGACTGTGAAGTCAGCATAAGAATTTGGCCTTTATTCTTGGTCAGTGGGGAGCATTAAATGCTTTTGAACAGATTTGTGATATATATATATGTACAGCAATCTTTTAGGAATATTAATCTGACATAGGTGTGCACTGATTGAAAGACAAGAAAAAATAGGTATAAAAATACCAATTTAGAGGCTATTGTAATAATCAATACGTGAGGTGACGAAAACGTGGACTAAGGTGAGAATGAAGGGCTATATAAGTAAAGGCGCAGGCCTGAGAGAGATTATAAAGTCGGAATCTACATGACTTGATGACTAAATGGATCTAGAGAGAGAGATGTTAAAGTTGATGCCAAAGAGAGAAGTGAGCTCTTTGTGATTGACTTTGTTATATTTGTTACCCTGATTGATTTGAATCTGCTGTAAGGCAGAGACTTTCACTTATATCTTTAAATTCCAATATCCTAGCACAAATTAGGCAGTGTTGCTCAAGTATTTTGATCTTCACAATAGGAAGTCCTTATTACAAAGAAAGGAAAATGGAAGACTTCATGATGGTAAAAGATTGTAAACGGAACTTGAACTCCCAGCAATGTGTAGCACAGTGCTGAGTACGTAGTAGGTGCTTAACAAGTACTTGAACTGAATTTAATTGTTGGTGTGGTAGAAAGATTAAAGTTCTGTTGATTTTATTTCTAGCTCAATCAAGAAATAGTCATATGACCTTGGGAAAGTCATTTAACCTTTCTATATCTCCACATCCCATTGGCATTAAGGATATGTAATAATTCTTGCAACTCTCATAGTCTATGGCTTGATTCTAAATTTGATTTTGTCACTCACCAAATCCTTTTCTGCACCTATGCTTTACTTCCAGCGCCTACCTCACCCAGGACCTGGGTCCGCAGTGAGCTACCCAGACTGATTTCCCCTGTTTCCCCATGCTCCAAAACACTCTTATCTCTCTTAGTTTGACATCATCTCTCATCCTCCCACCTCTTTAGTCAAAACTCTTTTTTCCTGAGTGCTAACCTCAAAAAGTGGAGCAACCTGATCCAAAAATTTCATACTAAGATATGAAAGACTGATCACCTGGAAGGTCCTCAAAGATTCTCAGACTTTACAAAAGGGATCTTATTATTGTGAGATTTCAGGCAAAATGGCAGAATAAAATAACAAAGTTTAGGAGAGACAGATTTAGCAAGACAGGATTTTTAATCATATTATATAAACCTGGCCCTGTCATACAGATGGGCTCATATTCAGGAATATAGATTTTTATACAAATCATGGGAAGCAGAGTAGAAAGTTGACCAAATTTTTAGTGTTCAGTCTAGGCCACCCCTCTACCCAATCTTCATTTGTCCCACTGCCTGACTTCCATCAACAGTTTAACAAATATTTATTTAGCAGCTACTCTATATCATACAACATGTTGGTAGTGGTGTTTTAAATATGAGTAGAACGTGGTCTCTGCCCTCAAGAACCTTACAGTGTACTATGAAAGACAGACATCTAAACAGGTAAGTACTTAGAAATATATCGGCAGACATTTTACCCAACTTGGGGAGTTCAGGGAAGGCTTTCCAGAGCTCAAGCCTCACCAACTTTTTTAAAGATCTGTAAACCAGGGCCAGTACATATCTTCATAACTGGCCTGAGGTATATAATCCGGGATTCTGAAATGTACGTCCTGGACACAAGGCATAGATACTTTACTTTTCCAAGCCATACTGGTACACGTAACTTGCTGAAGATTATTTTAACAATGGTGTATATCACCAAAGCCAGTTACTTAATTGTTCTTACAATGAAGTGTGAAAGGATATGACTTCATTCTCTGTTTCACTGGGTATTTTTAAGAACCTGGCTCTGGATAAATAGTTCTGTACTACCCAGTTTGTCTCCAAAAGGCAAAACCATTAATTTCCATTAATTCTAGCCTTCTTTCCTGACCTTCTATAAACTCTGGCTTTAGTTCATTCAAACAGTACATCAGTCGAAGAACTAAAGAGATTTTATAGTCTAGTAGAAAGAATCCTGAAAGCCTTTTATTTGGTGGTTGCCTCCCAGTTAGGTACAAAATAATCAGAATGAAAACATATGTCATGCTGTCCTTCTGTTTAAGTGATTAAACTGAACTTTGTCTGTATAAAAGCTAGTCAAAGTTCAACTGAACCGTGATTATAAGAAAAGCCTTGGGTGTTTTTGGAGACTGCAAAATACATGGGAAAAACCCCCTCCAAGTTCAATGTATTCTGCAAGGGACTATCCAATTCCAAGGGCAAAATGTGGGAGCTGCATGTGCACAAAAAGTACAGTAGCCAAACCTGCTCCCGCAGCCGCCGTCATCCTCTAGCCTAGCAGGCGTTGGGTCCAGGCCAAACAGACACTCATCAGGGAATAAATGGTCTGATCTGTGAACAGTTTGCACTATGTAACTGAACCTGTTGAAAGAGGAAGCCAGGAATGGACTTATCCTTCTTACATCATTTTCATGAAAATTGCCAGTTACTGAAAGATTTCTATGTGCAAGTGTGTTCTTTCGATGCACATATGCACATGATCAAAGACACAAGCCTTTGGACCTCCATATTGATACTATTGCTCCTAGCCTCTTGAATTTTTTAGGTGCTAACTGGCTGTAATTGATACCAGACACTTACAAATATAAGTATTTTATATTTGTTAGTGTTTTCTTTGCACTTCAACCTGGGCTACTTGCTGGTACTCTGACGCCTTGCTGGCTGGCTGTCGGTCACATGAGCAGCAAATGTACAGATGAATATACCATGAAATGACTTGGGGGCACTGAAGCAGATGTGCCTGTGAGCATGAGTGACAGTACAGACAGCAGGGAGCAAAGCTGCTGGTAGGTGGGCTAACTCAGGCTGGAATGAAACTCTGCTTTCCCCGTGAGACATGATGTGCTCCAGAAGCTTTTAAGAGATTCTGGACACAGTGCTAGACCCTCCCCGTCTCCCACCACCACTTCTCAAAAATTCTCTTCTCTTGCTTTCCATCCTCAGTCCCCACTCCGACCCAATATACATTCACATAATTGCTCTGTCTCTGTCTCTATCAACTTCTCTCTCCTCCAACCTCTCTCTCTCTTCGTTCCTCCTTCTCTCCCCCTCTCCCTCTTTCACACACACACCCCCCTACACACTAGGGTCTCCAGACACCTAATATGCTTCCCATAAATCTACCAACTTTGAAACTCTGCCAAAATCCCAAAATATTACCCATAAGAAAATTCTGGGAAGACAGTTCTTGGGCATAATTTCTCTAACTTGCCACCATGCCATACTGTGCGGTTGGCTGAGGTCTGTGTCGCCACAAGCCTTCCTGATCCTCTTAGAGGAGCATCAGTGCCTTGATATTTTTACCATCATCATCATGATCCTTTGTCACGTGTGGAGTGGTCTTGAGATGGAAAAGTTAAAAGAGGAGTAACAGCTTTGCACCAGCATTTTGAATGTGTACTTTGCTATCTACCAACACTGACCAGAGTTTTATTAAATTCCACTGAATAATTTTTAAGAGGAGAGAAACAGCATTGTGTTTGGTGGTCAAATGTCTCTTTGCTCTGTGGTGCTGCCACAGAAAACACTTGAAGCCCCATATCTCATGGGGATTCATCTTTTAGTCTGGAAAAGGGACTTAGCGGACTGCCACAATTGTGCCATCTATGGCTCTTCAGAGCACCTTTGTTTCATAGGTTACTGATGCATAGGCATGAGAACCATTGAAATGACTGATTCTAGACACAAGCCATCCTTTATTGATTGCAGCTCAGCAATGACTCAGGGAAATTGTGATTAACAATAACACTATTACTGCTTACTAGATGCCAACACTGTTCTAAGTGGCGTACATGCATTATCTCATTTAATCCTTACAACAGCCATAAAGAAATATACAGTAATTTTATCACCATGGTACAGATGAGGAAACTGAGGCATGGAAAGGTTAAGTGACTTGCCCAAGGTTATGCAGCTAATAATTGGCAGAGGGAGGATTCAAACCCAGGCAGTTTTGCTCCGGAGTGAAAAGACCCTACCAGCGCTAATAAAACAGACCTGAGGCTCAATTTACCTAGAGCAGCCCCCGTGCCATGTTTGCAAAGTCCCTTTCTTTGACCATTGGCCACATGTCTCAGGGGCCAGTTTGCAAGACATCCTTATCTTCAAGGCTTCCTTTGATGTTCATTTGACTCCACCTTCACATGGAAAGGGGATTTTGGTGGGAGAAAGTTGAGGGAGCAAGTGTCCTTTGCCAAAGACAACATCTACTCTCCTCTGCCCCTTCGTCTCACGGTCCTCTGAAGAATATCCATCCTAGTTCTCTTCTATTTCTATGTGAACTTTTAATTAAAAGATTATCTATAGAGATTTAAATGAAATCCCTGAACAGCTCAGGGCTTATGAATTCACCTTCATTTGAGGAATGGCCCAAAGACCACTTGTATAAGAAGCATTTGGGGACCTTGCTAAAAATGCAGATTCCAGACACTTGTCCCAGACCTACTTTATTTCTAAGTGTAGAATATATAAATGTGCATTTGTGAAATGCTTCCCAGGTGATTCTGATGGACCTGAAAATTTGAGAACCAGCACTCCAAACCAGCACGGTGTAGTGTATTAAAGGAGTAATGGCCTCAGGAATTGACGACCTAGTGGACCTGGCTTTACAACTAATTTCCTGTGTGAATTTGGGCAAATCAATTAATTTCTTTGGGCCTCAGTGTTCTCATCTGTAAAAGGGACAAATCTCTTCTTCCCATCCTCTTAAAGTTATATAGATCAAATATAAGTGTGTGTGAAAGGTCTGTAGAGTCTTATAAAAATAGCACACATTATTATTATTATGGGTGGGGTCAGGGAGAACAGACTGGAGAAGGAATGCTGTTGACAAGGACTGAAAGGAGAAGAATCCAGTTTCTTTCTTTGTCCCATCAGAGTCCAGACAATGGGTTATAGTATTGTGGAATTTCAAGGTTCTTTCCAAGTCACAACCTCCCCCCATCTGCATTCACAGTTTACTGTTAACGGTGAAGAAGGCTCCTCTCTTCTGCAATATTCCTTTAGGTGAAAAACCCATCTGAGCAGGTTGAGGTCAGCTCCAAGTTCTGATCAGTCCCAACCCAGCACTGTCAGTCAGTAAGACAATGCATCGTTCCTCTTACTCATTAGGGGCAAATGTAATCAAACAATAGTTATCTGCATGTTAGCAGAGATGGAGAAACAGAACAGATATTTTTGTTCTCATTCATAATTAGCCTTAGGAATGGTACATACCACAGGCAGTCATCTTAAAAGACCCAGAAAGTATTGTTCATTCCTCGTGCTTAATGAGTCCAGACATTTGTTTTGTTTCTGATATAAATGGGGGGATCTATTTATTTTCAAGGTGCATTATCCTACCTAGGCCCCCCTTCCTTACCCTCCACTCTCTGAAGCTTCATAAAGGATTTATAAAGGATTTCAACACTTCTACGGTTCAAATTGGGTCTAGGGTTTTTTCCAAACATCTGGCTTTCAATTTCTGAATGCCTAGGTCATTCCTGCCTCTCGGAAAAGAATGTCTGCCCATTCTTGTCCATTCCCTGAGTGCTCCATCTCAGTGACTTTCTTCTCTGCTATTTTGACTTTCCGACCAGGAAATGGATTTCATTAACTTTTGCTTGCAGAGCAGAGGCTGTACCCGAGGTGACCCCAAAAGTCATTCAAATATTCCAACTGAAGACAGGCAAATGCTGTATGGGAAATCACAAAGAGGAGGAAAAAAGAGAGAGAAGAGATGAAATCAGGCTTTGACGAGCAGTTCAGCCAGGCCAGCCCCTTGGCAGGGAGCCAGCATTGGTAAAGCAGCAGCAGCTCTGGGTTTCACAGTCAGTCTGGAATGCACTTCAATACAACCCAGCCTCCATCTCGTTAGAAGCCTAGCGTTTGATGATTCAGCTGCTTCCCGGCTGCCAGGAGAGATTTGGCCAACTGTTTGAAAAACACTGTCTGCCCCAGACCACACTTGTTTTTATTCTCTGCCTGTTGTCAGGGGCCTCTTCTGAAATGGAACACCTCAGGAAATCAGACCCAAACTCTGAGGAGTTTATGCTGCCTCTTGTGCCCCCTTTTCAAAGGCAATTATACCAAAATAGGGATTGTTTGTAGCAAAGTGCTTTGCTAGTGATGTTGAAAGCAGACAATGTGTTATCAGGAAATGATCTCTCATTAGATCTTCTTTAGATCAAATGAAAAACATAGTGTGCTAGCAGACTCATCAGACATTAAAGGCACAGCTGAGATCTGCCATTACTGAACTCCCCATATATCAGTTTGCTCAAAGATGCAGGTTAAAGGGTAATGGAGACACACATTTTGGGAAAGAATTGAGCAAGAGCCTCGGCTGTAGGCTGGACTCTTGAACTCTACTGTTTGCTTCTGAGAAGTCCCTTAGAGCTGCAGGCCCAACTTTCTAACAAAGAAAGCTGATCCTCAAAATGGACTGGGCTGCCTCATGCAGAAATGAACATATTACCTTCAGTATAGCTTAGCGGTTAAGAGAATGGTCTTTGGTGTCAGACTGCCTGAATGTGTAGTTCACCTCCACCAACTTATTAGTTCTGTGGATGTAAGAAATTTAGTTTTCCGTGCCTCACTTTTCTTATCTGTAAAATAATAGTACCTTCTTTACGGGGTTGTGAGATTTAGAGGATAAATGAGTTGCTACATGCAGTGTGTTTAGAATCGAGTCTAGCATATGATAAGTCCTCAGTAATAGTGGTAACTGTTAATGTTATTAAGGCCCTGAAGGTATTCTAGCCAAGATACACTGTATGGCACAGTGATTGAGAACACATTTTTAGTAAGACAATCTTGAGTTTGAATCCTAGTTCCACCACTTACTAGCTGTTTGGACCTGGGTAAGCTACCTAACCTCTGTAAGCCTCAGTTTCCCCATCTGTAAAATGGGGATAATAATTGTAGCTTCATAGAGTTCTTGTGAGGATTAATAAACTATGTAAAATGCTTAATGCAGTGGCTGGCCCATAGTAAGTTATCAGTAAATGATAAATAATTATATAATATGCATAAGACTCTGTGACTCTAGAAACCCCATATCTGTTTTTTTTTTCCTAGTCTTGCTCTATTTAAATACTAGATAATATTTTAAAGATTCACTCTCTGCTAAGAGGTCCTTATATACAAGAAGCAGATTGAAAAGCTATTATCTTTCTCCATTAAAAAAATAGTGATGATGCCTTTGTTAGCTCCTTTCTTGGAAGGAAGCAGAGTTACCTGTGAGTAGGAAATGGAAAATGGAACTCGTCTCTCCTCAACCTTTAGATGTTTTAATGGTCTCAATAGTCACTTGGGCCAGTCAATCGAAAAGGGAACCAGCTAGAAGCAAAACCAGGGTAAATTGACGATTACAGAATTCCTTCATCTTATGAAAATGACTGGTTATTTGTCAGACTTTTGGCCCACTCAGTATCTCTCAATCTATCTTTTATTCCTCTTGAATGGTGAAAGCCAGGGTGGGAGGGATAGCCCGGGAGAGAAATATATCCCTGGCCCTCAAAACCTCACCTGTAGCCTGGCATGGAAAGTGGGCTTGCCTTTCCAGAGAAGATAGTGTGACCTTGCTGAGAAAAGAAGCCAGTCCAAACAGTTGCGATGCTTCTGTATTTCTCTCATGCTCCAGCATGTTCCTCTGCTGGGAAACATCAGGCTTTAGAAGAAGAAAACATGATGCCTCCTTTCTCTCGCACTTGCTGTGTGAACATGCGGAAGGTCCCGTGTTCTCCCCTGTTCTTCAAGCAATAAATGCATTGAGTTTGGGGAGGATGGCATTGTTTTAGCTCCATCTTGGGGCATGAAAAGAAACTAGATCCAAATCGGCAGATTCTCAAAGAATGATTTAATGTGTCACTGGAGAACTTGTCTCTGCAGTATTGTAACCTGACTTTCTGCCTGAATCTAAAGAATTGCACATGTAAGTCCTGGCAAGGAACACCCTTGCATGTGGCTGTGGTTCTGCAAAGTCCAAATTAATTCTCTCCTTTCTCTTCCTTGATTTCTAGTGTGGTTTCAAAGCAGCTTCAAGAGAATTCCTGATGTCTGATTAACTTTGCCCTCCTCAGGCCCATAACTCTCTTGCCCCCACGCCCTTCATCTTTAGCATCATCATCAAGTCTGAGAAAACAGAGACACAGACAGTTAATCCCTTTTGGAAGCCTTGCCTTGCTTCTTACAGACAGTCTTTAATAACCACATTTTTTAAGTTTCAAGAAGGAAACAAAAATATATGCAGTAGCCATTTTCTATTACTATGTAAGAACAGTGAAATAGTATAAAGTGGATTCTCAGTATTTTAACAATAAAAAGCAGCAAACAATACTTTAATAGTCACTATAAACAGCAGACGACTGGACTGTAATTCGTTTTTTATTTTTTGGTGAGGAAGATCGGCCCTGAGCTAACATCTGTTGCCAACCTTCCTCTTTTTGCTGAGGAAGACTGGCCCTGGGCTAACATCTGTGCCCATCTTCCTCTATTTTGTATGTGGGACACAGTCACAGCATGCCTTGATGCGCAGTGTGTAGGTTTGCACCCGGCATCCAAACCTGTAAACCCTGGGCTGCCAAAGCAAAGCACACAAACTTAACCTCTATGCCACCGGGCAGGCCCCTGGACTGTAATTCTTAGTAGTTATTCATTGGGCACAACAGATTACAGAACAGACTATTCTGGTAGAGAGATTTCTACAAGAGTCAATTTCAAAAACCAATCTGGGGTGCAAAGTAAAGCTTGCCGGGCTGTGGTAGAAAACAGCAGAAGCAGGTCCTGTTGGCAGTGGTTTAAAGAAGAGCGAGGCATATCTGGACAGAAGCCTTGTGGACAGTCACACTTGTCCACATGGGGTGGGAGAAGAGAAGATTGGTTCTCAAAGGTAAAGTGTCTTCCCTCTCAGCTCTGTGGGTCCAAAACACTGAGAGTCAACTTACTCAAGAATGATTGGGCCCCAATAACTGACTTATACCATTCCAAATCTGAACTGCACCAAAATCCAAGCCTGAACTGCTTGTGTTCTGCATAGGATATCTCCTATGGGATATCCATTCAGAGAAACAATTTGCTGGATAGATTTTATATCACAGTATAATTTAATGATATAAAATCAGAATAAGGAAACTAAGGTAGCTTTAAGAGGTCTTGTCATCTCTCTAATGGAACAACCACTACCACCTAAATATTTCTCGCCAGAGCTGTGCCCAGTTATCTGAAGTCAGAAAATCCTCTCCCTGGAAAGTGCAGGAGACACTTAAGGTAAACAGACATATAGTGACCAAGCAAGGAGGGGTCCCTTTTTGAACTTAGGCCTGTCTCACCTCGAGAAGTAGGCAAAGATGAAAGGACTAGTAGGGAATTGTGAGAGAGCAACAGCTTTATAATTGGAGCTGGAAGCATACTCAGTGCTGGGTATGCAACAGGTCTTTCTTTGACTTTGAGTGGACTAGTCAATTAGTTGACTTAGTAGTTCCTTTTCTAAACCATTTCCACTCCAACCACACATTATTCATCACCTTTTCTCACACACCCCCTTCCTTCCTCAGGTGCTTCTTGACAATAGTGTTAGGCACTACTAGTTACTAAGTTGTGAATCCAGAGGTCTGTGAGCATCTTTTTTTCTTACTGTTTCCAGCTCTGTTTATATCATTTTAAGCCAATGCACACCCTGGGTCTGAACTAGGCTCTTTTCCAAGAGACGTCAATCTGTTCACATCACAGAGGGACCATTTCCTCAAAGATCATTCAAGTGAACTCACTTGTACTCTACGGCAGCTTCTCAAGATGTCTAAGTTACTCTTCCAAAGTTCCTTAGAATAGTCAGTATGGCCACCTCAATATCACGGAAATGTGAATTTCAAATCATTGGAGTATAAAATTTATTACTCTGAAATGTCAAGACTTTAAAACAGCATTATCAATTAGGAGCCAAATAAAATTATTAAATCAGGAAGACAAACATAGTTTATGTAATTCACATCAGAGAGGAGCTAGATTCTTCTCCTTAAGCAGCCAAATGTGATGGACAGAGGACTAAAAGTAGGAGCAGGAAGGGAAAGAGACATAAATATAATTCATTACATGTCCATTATGTTCCATGTCATTTAATTTAATTTCCACACGAAGGCTGATATTTGGCTGTGCAGAAACTATGTATATATGAATATAGTCAAACCAACTGTTTTCAGCAGGTGTTGCTCTGATTGGTCAGTACCTGTCCTCTACCAGTTGGTAAATACTCGAAATATCATTTAAAACCACACCAAGCCTACAAAATAGGTATTAATTTTACAAAGAAGTTATTTTTGTCTACATTTCAAAGAAAGTCTCAGAGAAATTAAGTGAATCTACAGCAAGCAGTGGAGGTTTATGTGAACTATCTCATTCACCCCTTTCTGAATGCCTCTTATGGGGTATTATCCCAGTTTTACAGATGAGGAAGCTGAGGCTCAGAGAGATTAAGTAAATTGCCCCCAGACTGCACAGGTGGAAAAGCAAGAGCTCAAATTCAAGTCTAGATCTATCTGACTCAGAAGTCCATTCATTTCACTATACCATGCTGCCTTCCAAGGTCTTTGTCCTAAATTGCCACTGAGCCGGCTCTATGTCCATAGGTAAAATGTTCTGAGTTCCTAATTTTGTATTGTTGATCTCAGTGATCTCTAAGTTTCCTTCCAGTCATAACCATCTATGCGAAGGTCTAAGTTAAGGTCTTTGTTTAAGGATTCAACAAGGCATTTGTGTACACTCTAGTCATTCTCGTTTGGAGAGTGCCATCATTAGGTGATCAGTTGCATCATTTTCCTTGACAAGTTGTCTCTTGTACAAAGAGAGGAGGAACAGCTCAAGAACTCTGGCTGGGCACTTAAAAGTGTGGCCTTCAGGAACTGAGCTTATTGAACTTCCCGGGACTGTTTGACTTTAGTGCCTGTAGTGCCCAACACCACTTCTGAAGACTTTCCTCTGCATTGTTTTTCACTAGAAGCAAATTTTGAGAAGTGTTGTAATATAGTGAAGTGGAGACTAGATAAGCAATCAACATCGGAAGACCTGGATTCCAGTCACGGTTCTTCCATTCCCTAGCTGCAGATGCTCAGGCAAGAGGTTCCCGTTCTCTTGATCTCTCATTCTTTAACTCTCATAGAGTTATTTTGAGTATCAAATGAGAAGATGATGGCAAAGTTACTTTTAAGCTATTTTCCTTTAGAATACATTATTGCATTCAATATTTGACTAGTTACGGAATTTCTTTAAAACCATAGAATTGTAGCATGGAAATAAGTATTAGATACCTACTTCAGTGGTGAGAAAAATACTTTATAAATAAAACACTTATTTCAACAGAAATCTTATTAGAAAGAGCAATAAATAAGAGACGGAAGCAGGGTTTAGCTGCTCTGGTTGAAGCAAAGGTGGGTGTTCTCAATTCCCTGCCAATTCTGCTCTTCTCGACCCTCATAAAGTCCCATGAAACTCCTGCTCAGAACCCTAGGTACTCACAGAAACTCTGTTTGAAAATCACTTATGTAATTCACACCCTCATGTTCAGATGGGCCTGAGATCCAGAGAAGGAAAGGGACTTGCCTAGTGCCATCCAACTCATAGAAGGGAGACCTGGGACTAGGAAGCACATAACACACATATAATAAGGCAATGTATTTTTCTTCTGTAGTGGTAATTTCAGTTAGGAGATAGGCAAGGATATTGTGTTGGATATAAAGTATCTGAATTAGGGTAAATACACTTTAAGCAGGTTGTTTTGATTCAGATATTTTGATGTGAAATTATTTTGGCTATAAGAATAAACAAACAAAAACCTTTTCAGCTTAAATAAAATATTGTCAAGCAGCTTGCTCAATATCTTTCCCACTCTATGTCCTCTTTCCCAAGGCTTACCTCATCCCAAACCCTAGTCATATCCAATGGCTGGTCAAAATGGAAATAGAAAGTGTTAGGTTCTCATTTTTTGAAGTCAGTTTCATATTTTGTTAATTTTTCTATGAACTTCATCTAAGTAAGTTCAAAGTAATATATGCACACAATAACAAATCAAGGCATGTGGAAGAATTTATAATGAAAAGCAAGTTTCCCTTCCCATTCCCCAGTGCCACTCTCTAGAAGCAACTAATTTTAACAGTTTCTATTTGTATTTCCTGGACGGAACCAAAGCCAGTGTCAAATTATCTTGGATCACAACATTCATTATGCACTGGAATAGAAGGGCTTTAAGCAACAGTTGCCAGCTAGAGTGTTCTTCCTGTTTACCTCTCTCTCTGGTCGCCCAAGATTCAGATCCTGAGGTTAAAGCTATGGTCTTCTATAATACCCAAAGAAGAGCCACACCTTAATCCTTAGGAGACAATAGTTGAACTAGGCCCTAGACTGTCTCATTTACTCTTAGATTCCGAGGACTTAGCACATAGTAAGTACTCAATAAATGTTTTATGAGGATTTAATTAATTAATTAGTTAACCAGCAAAGATCTTAAGATGCTAGTACAATATTTAGTACCTCACTAAATCATGTGCCTAAATTCCATGACTGCAGCACTGTTGGCAAACACTGGGAGTGACCAAGACAGTCTACGCATATACTATCATTCCTATGGCTCTAAGCAACTAGTCTTTAAGGAAAGACACAGAAACCTGTGCATGGAGATAGGTCCTGACCAGTGTCAGGCTCAATTGATTCCTTGGCTCAATCCAGGAATCAATCAACGAATAATAGCTGCCATAACAACACTCATTTATGGAGTATCTAATATAGCACCTATAGGATACTGGGATCTGGGACATGTGTTATTGAGTCCTATCTACAACTCTCTGAGATAGGTACTATTATTATCCCCATCACTGATGAGAAAACTAGATGCAGAGAGCGAATACATCCTGACCAAGGTAATACAGTGGTGTAAAGTGATGGAGGGTGGTGGGTGAGTTCAAGTCTAGACAGTCTGACTCCAGAACCTATGTTCTTTATGTTTTAAAAGCACACACCGTAGTGTCTTTCACATAGCAGATGCTAAATATATGTTAATTCTCTTCTGATCTTACTGGAAACAGGAAATATTTGGATAACCATAAGTCAGGGAGGTAAAGAAAGGAAAGGAACTCAAACACTTAAATACAGAATCAGACCTTATAGAGGGGCAAACACAGAGTTAATACTATTATTCTTAATCACCTTCCCCACTTCCCACTCTCTTTAGCATTACCCCTCCCCCCTTGAAAGTCGTCCAATTTGATCTTCAAGTCAGTGCACTAGAGCTGGCTGCCTTCCTGCCATAGGACTTCATCCAAAACTACACCCACACAAGCCATGTGTCTACTCCTTCCTGTATCTTATTAAAGGCCATGTTGACGATCCAAACAGAATGGGAAAATTATGTTTGGGGAGAAGACTGTATGCCTGGATACACTTGGCTAGGGCAAAACTTGCCTGTCTATAGAAGTTTCCTGAGGCTCCCTCCAATAAAGGAGTGAATTTTGCTTCCTATCCTCTCAGGATATTGTCAGTAATAAAGTTGCATTCTGTTGCACTGTATACTCTCCAAAGAACTTTTGCAGATGTTATTGCATGTGATCCTCGCAAGAAACCTGTGAGCTAGGCAGAACACTCATTCAATAAGTATTTAATGCATCCTACTATGTGTCAGGCCTTGTGCTAGTCCTTGGCTTAAGCATATGAATAAGGTTAACTCCTCCTCATCCTTCCAGTCTCGACACAAATGTCATCTCTTCAGAGAGGACTTTGCTACCCCCGCCCCACACTCTCATCATATCCTGCTTATATCCATCATAGGACTTATCACAATTTAATTATAGATGTATTTGTTTATTGTCCACCTTCCCTACTTGCACTGTAAGCTTCAAGAGGGTTGAGACTTTGTCATGTTCCCCACTGAAACTCCACACATAGCACGGTGTGGAAGAGTTCAGTCTGGTAAAGGAAACAGACTAGTATATACACAATCATAATAAGCTAGTGCTGATACCTCAGAAAAAGTCTGTTTAGAGTAGGGGCCTAACAACAGGAGGAGCAAATTCTCTTTCTATGTGTCAGAAAAAGCTTCCCTGATGGAGTTACACTTGAGCTGAATGTTGAAAGATGATAAGGGAACAAAGATGGGTGAATACTCTCCCAAAGAGAAAGCAACATAGACAGTAGCTTGGAGGCATAAAACAGCATGCCACATTCTAGGAACTGTAGGTATTTTGGTAATTTCTAGAGCGTGTAAGAGTGAAGTGAAGGGTGTGAGTTGGTGAGAGATGAGCTTGAAGAAGTAAGCAAGAGCCAGGTTAGCAAGAGGACCTTGAATGCTGTACTACCCAATTTGAACTTCATTCCGTTCACAATATCAATAGCTACCATTTGTTGACTACTTCCATTCACAATAATAATAGCTACTACTTATTGACTGCTAACGTTGAGCTGAGCACTTTACATACATTTCCTTTTTATAAAAATCTCTTTGTTATGGAAAATTTCACACATATGTAAAAGTAGAGAGAATGATATAATGAACTACCGTGTACCCATTACCCAACTTCAACAATTCTCAGCTCATGCCAATTGTTCTAGTTACCTATTGCTGCATAAAAAAACTACCCTCCAAACTTAGTGGCATAATATAACAATGAATTTATTATATCTCATGATTTGGGGGGCCAGGGATTTGAGCAAGACACTTCTGCTCCTTATAGTGCTGACTGGGGCCACTCAGCAGTGCTCTGCTGGTGGATGTGCTGGCCTGGGGATCCAAGACAGATTCACTCCTATGTTTGGTGGCTTGATGGGAATGGCTGGAAGGCTCAGATGAGCTAGAATGTGGACTAGTGTACATAAATGTCATCTGTCTGGCATAGCGGTCTCAGAGTAGTCAGACTTCTTGCTGGTTGCTCCCTGAGCAAGTATCCCCCAAAAAACTAGGTGGAAGCTTCATGACATTTTCTGATCTCATCTTACAAGTCACATAGCATCACTTCTGCCACATTGGTTATAAGGGAGTTATGAGGCTTGCTGAGATTTAAGGGAAGCGAAATTAGATTCAATCTCTTAAATGTTGCCTCTGACAACCAATCTGCTTTCTGTTTCTATGCTTTTACCTATTGTGGACATTTCACATAAATGGAATCACGTGACCTTTTTTGTCTGGCTTCTTTCACTTACCATAATGTTTTCAAGATTCATCCATCTTGTAGCATATATCAGGTCTTCATTCCTTTTTATGGCTGAATAATACTCCATTGTGTGGATACACCATGTAACACATTCATCAGTTGATGAACATTTGAGTGGTTCTTCCACTTTTTGGTTATTATGAATAATGCTACTATGAACATTCTTGTATAATTTATTTGGTAACATTTTGTGTCTGACTTCTTTCACTTAGCATGTTTTCAAGATTCAAGAAGTGTTTGTTCAGGCTCTCATCTTAAAGTGGGGAGGTGGCAAGATCACATCGTAGCAGAGCATGTGCGATGGGAGATGTTGTTGCAGCCATATTTGGAAAACACAGTCTGTCACACCAATCTTGTTTCATCTATACCCCTCTCTGCACCCTCCCCACTGCCAGGAACTGTTTGGAACTAAATCACAGACATCACATTTTCATCTGCAAAAATTTCTGTATATAAGGACTCACCTAGTCCTTACCTTGCCCCTGTGAGGTTAGATGTTTTTGTTGCCGTTTTATGAATGAAGAAATTGAAGCCAAGAGAAGTTTGAATCACTTGTCAAAAATCACAAAACTAGTAGGTGGTTCAGGCAAGACTTGAACCTAATATGTTTGAATATAGTGCCTATGTTCTTTCCGTATTTCTACTTCATAATAGGGAGCCCCTGAGGGATTTTAAATAGGGAAGTAATATAATCAGCTTGGACTATTGAAAAGATCTTCCCAGTCACAATGTACAAGTTGGATTGGAAGGGGCCACAGTTGAGACAGAGAAACCAGCTAAGAGGCTGTAATTAGTCAAGGCCACTGCTTCTCAAATTTTAATGTACTTATGAGTCACCTAAAGGTCTTGTTAAAATGCAGATTCTGTTTTGGTAGATCTGGAGTGGAGCCGGAGATTCTGCATTTCTGGCAAGCTACTGTTTGGCCACAGACAAGATTTTGAGTAGCAAGGGCCTTGGCTAAGGATGATGAGAGCCTGAACTAGGGAAGTGATACTGGAGACGAGGGGATAGCAGAGAAAAGAAGGTAGAATCTACAGGTATCAAAGGTGTACCATCCCCATTTGCCAGTTGATTCATAGGAAGGGTTAAGTTAGCTCAAAAATTATATACCTAGTTAGCAACTAAAGCTATGACCAGAACCCAAATCTGCCGATTTCTCATCCTACTTATTTGGCCACCCGAGAGAAGTCACACAGTACAGCTACAAAGCATTAGTGTTCCAAGTAAAATTAAACAATGAAAGTCTTTTACCAATGCATTACACACAAAATTTAATTCACATTTGCTCTATATCAAACTTATCTCCCTTAAAATGGTGTGTTTAACTATATTAAGTTAAAATACAGCAGCATTTTATGGTGTTTAGTTAAGAGTACTATGATATCCAGGAGTTAAACTACTGAGTCACTGGGCATTTCTATCCCGAGTTTGATTGAGGGAAGACTTCAGAGATATAGAGTGGGTGAGATCTGACCTGGATCTCACAGGATGGGAAGGATCTAGACAGAATGAAGGAATGAGGGAAGCATTTGCAGAGGTAGAATGGTGGGAATAAGATCCAGAGGCAGGAAAATACATAACGTGAACTGCATATATGAGTCACATGGTAAGCCTCTGCTCACTCTTCCCAAAAATTCAGTTACCACAAAAAGGGGAAACCACAGGTGGACTTTTCTGCACCAGTTGTTTGGGAGAGAATTCCTATTGCAATAGAATACCTACCATTTGGGGAGGTGAGAGGTGGAAGCAGAGTTGGGGATAGAATGTGAAGTGACACCAAAGAGATGAATATCATATCCATATATTCATCTGTCTATCTGAATGGGCATGTTTTTAATTAGTGACTATCCCACCCCTGGGAGAAGGAGGAGGCTCTCTAGCTATTTTGTTCAGACCCTGACCACCCGCTCCTACGCCCAGAAAACTCACAAATGCAAGGGCTCTGTGTTTAATCATTTGAGGAACTGCCAGATTGTTTTCTAAAGTATCTGTACCATTTTACAATCCCACCAGCAATGTATGAGGGTTCTCATTTCTCCACATCCTCACCAACACTTGTTATTGTCTGTCTTTTTTATTATACCCATCTTAGTGGGTGTGAAGTAGTATCTCATTGTGGTTTGGGTTTGCATTTCTCTGATGGCTAATGATGTTGAATATCTTTTCATGTGCTTATTTCCAACTGGCTCTTGAGAGCTGATTATCGGCATCTCTTCCCAACTCTGGTAACATAGAGTTACCATATAATCCAGCAATTTTACTCCTAGGTACATACCCAAGAGAATTGAAAACATGTTCACACACAAAAAATTATACAGGAATGTTCATGGTAGCATTACTCATAATAACCAAAAAGTGGAAACCACTCAAATGTCCATCAACTGGCGAATAGAAAAACAAAATGTGGTATGTGGTATAGCCATACAATGGAAAATTATTCAGCCATAAAAAGGAATGAAGTACTGATATATACTACAAGATGGATGAATCTTGAAAACATTATGGTAAGTGAAAGAAGCCAGACACAAAAGGTCACATGATTCCATTTATATGAAATATACAGAATAGGTAAATCCATAGAAACAGAAAGCAGATTGGTGGTTGCCAGTGACTAGGGGAAAGGTGAATGGGGAGTAACCACTTAATGGATACAAGATTTTATCTTGGAGTGATGGAAACGTTTTGGAACTGCATGCATGTCACTAAATTGTTCACTTTAAAATGGTTAATTTTATATTAAGTTTACTTCAAGGAAAAAAACAAAGAGCCAGTTGGAGCTAGCTCCAGCACAGCACTTCCTGAAGACTTTCTCCCTCCAAAGTCAGGAAGATCCCACTGTTTATGCCTGATGATAGCCACGTGCCACCACTGAGGCGATGAGTACATAAATGACTAGTAACTTGAATGGGAAGAGGGGGAACCCCGGGAGCACAAACATTCAATAATATCTCAAACGTATTATTCCATCACCTCTCTGTCTACCTTCCTACTCACATTTATTATGATCTTAATTCTCACAACATTTTAATATATGGGGAAATTGAGGGCTAGAAATAGCCTAACAAAGATCACACACAGCTAGGAATTGGCAGAGATGGGATTTAAACTTTGTTCTACCACAGCCTGTGCTCCTACTTTCAAACGGAAGCCTAGGGTAGCCATGGGAGTGTTACACAGCCGTGTTCCTTGGGTACCCCCAGGCCATGGGGAGGCCTCTACAGTGAGTATGGCTGCTTGCTAAAGACTTCAGTCCTGTTCCAGAACCGGTGGCCTTGGGGCCTTTTGAGGAACTGTAGGGCTGTGGGGACTGCTTAGCTGTCAGAAATAATCTGGTCAGGGCTATGAGGCTTGCTCTGATCTGAGGCTTCCTTTGGTATTTTGTTCAGAAAATTCAAAGAGGAATTTAAATATTTCGGGGTGTTGTAGGGAACTGAGATATGTACTGCTTCCAGGGACCTAAAAGATTATCTTTTCTAAAGACCTCACTTACCAGATGAAGAAACTGAAGCTTATAGAAGGGAAATGACTGGTCTAAGACCACGTAGTTGGCTCAGTCAAGAACCAAGATGAGATGAGGAAGTCACTGGAAGAAGTTTGTCCTCATCCTCAACCTCTCCATTTTCCACTCATCCCTTTCTTATGTTCCTTCCTAAGTTCTCTAATCAGGATATGCTTTAATAAGACAGAGTCTAGTATACTTATTCAAACCAATGTATAATAAGGTATACTCTTTTTAAAAAAAAAAACTTTATTATAGAATTTTCATGTATATTACTTATTTATAAATTACATATAATTGTATTTTACTTGTTTGTTTATTGCTGGAGTATTTTAAAGCAAGTCCTAGACAGCAAGGTATGTATTCTTAAAGAAAAGCAGTATGCTATAGCAAAATACAAACAAACATAAAGCTTACACTGGGCTGAAGGTAGGGGACCTAGGCCTTGTTTTACTTAGCTCTGCCACTAACTAGCTATATATGGTCATGGGAAAGTTGTTTAAGCCCTGTCTCAGACTTCTTTCCCTAAAAGAGAAAAAAAACTAGATTTTATGACTTTATAACATTAAAATTCTGTGACTATTCGGATTCCTCTAGGGATAACCAAATTTTAAAAGGGGGCAAGTGTTTAATGTACCTCAGTTATCTGGCAAATAAAAGTGGTTTTGGGGAGCATTAGTTAGAGCTGTGGGGATGGGAGAGTAATTGTTCAGAGGTCTTAAAGTTACTCTTTGAAGGCAGCTGCCAGAAGGCTGGCCTTGAGTACAACTACTAAGTGTGGCTCTGGGAAATGCAAAATTATGCCATCATTCCTCTTTACTACTGGACTTTCAAGATTAGTTGTTTAAATAGCCAGAAGATGGTCTGTCTGAATTAAACTGGGAAACTGTGCTGTACGGATAAAATGTTCTCCAGCTTCAAACGAATGTCTATTTTCAGAAGTATACAAACACTTCACAACTTGTTTAACCATAAGGGTTTCTTCCTCCCTCCCTTCCTCCTTCTCTCCCTGCCCTCTTTCCCTCCTTTCTTTCCTTCCCTCCCCCCTCCTTCCCTTCCCCTTCCTCCCTTTCTCTTCACCTCTCCCTCCCTCTCTTCCTCCCTCCTTTCTTCTCTTCCTCCCTCCCTCCCTCCTTTCCTTCCTTCCTGCCTGTCTCCCTCCCTCCTTTCCTTCCATCTCTCTGTCTCTTTCTTTTAACCGGGTTTGCATGTTAGTGAAAGGCTATATTTTCGAGGTTGAACGCTGCCATCTGCTGGTTGAGGGGCAGCACTCAGCTGGAGCTGAGTGCTCCATTTCCATTTCCAAAGGAAATTTTTCTACCAGACCCACAGCAAAAAACAACCCCCCGCAAAACACACAACTAAACGCACCAGATATACAAACCAAAAAGCAGCATAAATACTTTTATGACATTGTGTTTTACCCACTAATGTATTTACTTTTTCTAAGTAAAATATTATTTCAGAAAATTTGTAAAATCTGGAAAAGTGGATATGGGAAAACACCAATTTCCTATAGCTCCCAAATTCTAACACATGACGGTGCATGTTTCCCAATCTTTGTTTAATGCACTTTCTTAAATACTCTGATTTTCATCCGAAATGTAATTTTTTTCATGACTCTGACTTTCATTCAACAAATATTTTTATTAGCACCTTCTATACACCAGGTACTTTGCTAGGCACTGGAGATAAAACAGTGAGAAAAAAATCAAGAAAGTCCCTGCCTTGTCCCTTGTGTTTACATTCAAGGGTAGGGGTGACAATAAACAAATGAAGATACAATTAAACTTTAGATAATAAGTGCTGTGAAGAAAAAGGAAGCATGATAAGGGGACAGAGTGACTGCAGTGCTATTTTAGATAGGGAGGTCATGGAAGGTCCCTCTGAGGTGGTGGAAGAAGTGACATTTGAGCAGAAGCCAGAATGACCAGAGGGAGGAAGCCATGCAAATGTCTGAGGGAAGAATCTTCTAGGGGGAAAAGTGTTCTAGGCTGATGGAAAAGAAGTGCAAATGCTCTGAGGCGGGAGCATGCTTACTGTGTTAGAGGCATAACAAGGAAGATAGTGTGGCTGGAAAGGTGTGTGGAAGAAGTAAACTGGAAGGAAATAAGACAGCATAGCCAGGGATCAAATCACAAAGAGGCCAAATCATGTACAGACGACTGTTTAGTGTTTTCCCCCATTTAAACCCATTTAACATAACAGAGCTGCAGCATGAAGGATGGGCAGGATCCACAGCAAAGGAGCAAAAGAACATCCCAGAAAGAGACAGCAATATTGAAGCAAAGACATGAATGCTATAGAGGTCAAGAGTATGGGCTCTGCAGAAATAAACCCACACATCTATGGACAGCTCATCTTCGACAAAGGAGCTAAGAACATACAATGGAGAAAGGAAAGTCTCTTCAATAAATGGTGTGGGAAATCCGGACAGCCACATGCAAAAGAATGAAGGTAGACAATTATCTTTCACTATACACAAAAGTTAACTCAAAATGGATTAAAGACTTGAATGTAAGATGTGAAACCATAAAACTCCTAGAAGAAAATATAGGCAATACACTCTTTGACAGTGGTCTTAGAAGGATCTTTTTGAATACCATATCTACTTGGGCAAGGGAAACAAAAGAAAAAATAAATAAATGGGACTTTGTTAGACTAAAAAGCTTCTGCAAGGCAAAGGAAACTATGAACAAAACAAAAAGACAACCCATCGACTGGGAGAAAATATTTGCAAATCATATATCTGACAAGGGGTTAATCTCCAAAATATATAAAGAACTCATACAACTCAACAACAAAAAAACAAACAACCTGATCAAAAAATGGGCAGAGGATATGAACAGACATTTTTCCAAAGAGGATATACAGATGGCCAACAGGTACGTGAAAAGATGTTCAACATCACTAATCAGGGAAATGCAAATCAAAACTACAATGAAATATCACCTTACACCTATTAGAATGGCTATAATTACCAGGACAAAAAACAACAAATGTGGGAGAGGATGTGGAGAAAAGGGAACCCTCATTCACTGCTGGTGGGAATGCAAACTGGTGCAGCCACTATGGAAAACAGTATGGAGATTTCTCAAAAAATTAAAAATCGAAATACCATATGACCCAGCTATTCCACTACTGGGTATTTATCCAAAGAACTTGAAATCAACAATTCAAAGAGACTGATGCACCCCTATGTTCATTGCAGCATTATTCACAGTAGCCAAGATGTGGAAGCAACCCAAGCGCCCATGAACTGATGAATGGATAAAAATGTGATACACACACACACACAATGGAATACTACTCAGCCATAAAAAAGGACAAAACCGTCCCATTTGCAACAACATGGATGGAACTTGAGGGTATTATGTTAAGTGAGATAAGCCAGCAGAGAAAGACAAACACTGTATGATTTCACTCATTTGTGGAAGATAAATACATGGACAAAGAGAACAGATTAGTGGTTACCAGAGGGGAAGGGGGTTGGGGGGTGGACATAAGGAGCAAAGGGGCACTTATATATGGTGACTGACAAATAATAATGTACAACTGAAATTTCACAATGTTATAAACTATTATGACCTCAATAAAAAAAATTTATGAGCAAAAAAAAAAAGAGTATGGACTCTGCAATTTGAGAGATCTAGGTTCAAATGCCAGCTCTGCCACTTCTAGTTGTATCGTGATCTCCCTCCTGACCAATAATAGAGTGTAATCAGTTGGTACATGCCAGACCCCATGCCAGATCTGGGAAGCCTAAGATCAGATGAGGGTGGCTGCACTGCTTAAGAGTGCTGCAGATGCAGCCAAGCAGAGGGTCCTCCCAACACCCACTGTTATATTCTGGATAGAGCATTAGAGTGGAAATGCAGTAAACGGGAGAGAGGGAAGATGTCTGATGTGTAAAAAGTAAGAAGCAGATGGCGCCAGCCTGGTGGAGTAGCGGTTAAGTTTGCATTCTCTGCTCTAGCAGCCTGGGGTTCGCAGGTTTGGATCCCGGACACAGACCTACACATGGCTCATCAAGCCGTGCTGTGGCGGCGTCCCACATACAAAATAGAGGAAAATGGACACAGATGTTAGCTCAGGGCCAATGTTCCTCACCAAAAACAAAAAAAAAAGCAGAAAGACTGAAACAGATAAAGAGAAGGAGACAGGGGGTAGGCTCTACAATCTCACCTGGTCTTGGGTAGGAATTTTAGTTACCACTAAGTAGTAACCTATGTAATCTCAAACTTTAGCATGCATCACACAGATGGCTGGGACCCACAACCAGAGTTTCTGATTCAGTAGGTCTGGGGTGAGGCTTGAGAATTTGCAGGTTCCCAGGTGATCTTGATGATGCTGGTTTGAGGACCTCACTTAGACAATTAATGCTATGATTGGTGCCACGTTAGGCAAAATGGAAAATTCAGCCAGCCTGTTTCTTTGTTCATGTACTGACAAATCAGCTACAGTGTTTATCTCTTGGCCTTGACCAAACTGGCTGTTTATGCTTCTGTACTTTTAATGTTATTCAAAGTAGAGAGGGAGAGAGTTGTGAGTTATATGGCTGCTGTTTAATACAGAAAAGAGACCATTCGGAGCTTGGAAAATACTGCTAGGTTCATTGACTCACGCTGTTTCTTTTTACCCATTATTATCCATCAGCAAGCAAAACACTGAAAACAGTACATCTATCCCATATTCTCCGTTGATGAGGATATGAGAAAACAAGCTTTTTCCTATTCTGTACAACAATTTATCCATATGTGTAACATTCTAAATAAGTACCATTTCATCTAGCAAGTCTACTTCTAGAAAACAATCATATGGAACGAATTGGAAATGTACTGCAAAGACACAGGTACATGGATGCTCATCACAATTTACAAAAATTCAAATTACAACAGCCTAAATGTCTAGCAATGGGGAACTGGATAAATACTGTGGAAAGCTTTGCTATGGAAGAACTCTTAGTGTCAAGAAAATAAATATGAAGGCCAGGGCCAGCCTTGTGGCGTAGCAGTTAAGTTCGCGCACTCCACATCGGTGGCCGGGGGTTCACAGGTCCGGATCCTGGGTGCGGACAGACGCACCGCTTGTCAAGCTATGCTGTGACGGCGTCCCATATAAAGTAGAGGAAGATGGGCACGGATGTTAGCCCAGGGCCAAAAAGAGGAGCAAAAAGAGGAGGATTGGCAACGAATGTTAGCTCAGGGCTAGTCTTTCTCACCCAAAAAATAAAGAAAAGAAAAAATAAAAATGCTAAAAAAAAGAAAAGAAATATGAAGGTAGATATTACAACTGTTATGTGTGTGATTTTTTTGGCATTTTGAATTTTCTAAAATTTCTTCAATAAACAAGTATTGTTTTTGTGATCAGAAGAAACACTCTCTCTCCAAATCATTTGATACAAATTACATTACGAAGCTTCATGCACATTGTCATTCTCTATATTGAAAATTAGGACTTTGCAGCAAAGCTACAGCAAAGTATACAGATCTTAAACTAAACTGATGATCCTTTTGCTTTCAACACCATGTTATTAGTAAGACAGTCTCTACCATCTGTTAATTTGGATCACAAAGCAATAGTATAAATGAGCCAGACTAGAATCCAACTTTTCCTAAATTTCTATACTGTATTTCATTTTCCTTGTACAAACAGCTATTAAATGTGAGGACAGAATTTATTAAATTAGACTAAAAACCACCAGCCTTACACGGAAGTACCAAGTAAGTATAAACCAATATTTTCAGTGTACTATAACAACAGGCTTAGCTGGACACAGTTGAGGTCCAAATTACACTTTAAAAATGTGTGTATCAAGATCATTATTACTTTGGACCCCAAGTATCAATAGACAGCAAAAAAGTCACATTTATATTTAAACTTTATTAACTTAATGCATTCACAGAAAATGACAGAACAGTTGAAGATTCTTATAAATTCACGTCAAAAGTACAATCATAAATTCCTAAAAAAATGTAAAAGCTTGGATACAAATTTAACATTTTAATAATCAAAGAGTAGATTCAATCTTACTGACTGACTTTTGAGGCACAGAATATTTAGTCATAAAAGATACTCATCAATTACCTTGCTCTACTGACGAAATAAAGTCTACTTAGGATTCATATGTGAGTTCTAGAGCTCAAAGAACAAATTAAACCAAAGAAACAAATTCTCTAATGTTGAAAAGACATGTAATTCTGAAAACATAGCTGTCTTCCTAAAATCTCTCATTCTAAGTCACCTTCCTTCTTGCTCGCCTTTCTGTTCTTTTATGCAAACAAAGCTAAACATTGTTTTTCTTTTATGTAAACACTTAGTTTTGGCAGAATACATCAAAGCTTACATAAGGAAAATATATTAATAAAGCAGTAAAAAGTTAAACATTGAAATACATATGCTGTTGAATAAAATTCAGTACAATATCCCTGTTAACAGCAAGCCTTTAAAAGGAAAAAACTCTGCGGTCTTCAGAACGGAACATCGATCCTGGTCTTCTCTTCATTTCCAGCTTAGAGAATCTATCATTGAGTGAAAGCTTAGTCTGTGAAGGAGAGAAAAAGCTATGACTTCTGGAGGTTAACAATCTTATAAAATACTCATGAAACCTGATTACCAAAGGTAGACAGGGTATGGTTGGAGGAGACCGAGTAACAGGAGGAAGACTGAGTTTGAAGAAACTGCATAGAGCTCTTCTCTGTGACCCTAGAAGCGTGAAGTAGTTTGCCTGATCTATGGTATACCACTGAAGCCACCCCTTGGTTCTTACAGGCTAAATAGTGGCATCAAAGGGCTTTAACTGAAGAGGTAGGGAAGAAAGCATACTATTACTCACAGAGTAAGTGGGTCAGCTTCCACAGCGGGGTGAGGGTCAGGCTTACTTCTATGCAGTGGAGATTATGCTTCGACTATGCTGACTTCCAACTGGTGTTATTAGTCTACAACCAGCTGAAATACCTCAAAGATCTCCCAAGGCTTAACGTACAGTTTCGTTCTTATACAGACTACCAATGAGCCTAAGTGTCTTTCTCCATCTTCAAAAAATACTCTTTTCAACACCACCCCAAAACCTAAATCAGAAACCAAATTGATACTGCTCTGAGGCACAGGTGGTCTACATCCACCACTATGTATTGACTATTTTCCACTTATAGGTCATATACTTTTATGCAGAACACAATTAATCAAAATATGGATGGAATAGGGTGCTCTGGTTAATCGAACCTGTTGCTAACTGAAGGTTGGCAGATAACTTGGTTTCAACCCCTGCTGTGAAAATCTTTAAAAATAGTGTATTTTTTTTTTTTTTTTGCCTTAGTACATTGTCTGGTAAACATAGCTGTCTTCTTGGCAAGTGAGAACTATACTGAGCCTTAAGGCCACCACAGATGTAAACATATAGTGGATTGACCTAAATCCATGTTTAACCTGAAGTTCATTTAAAAGATAAGTAATTAAGGTTGGCTTATTTTCTTGACCTTTGTGTCTTTCACAAAGGTGGAATACAGGGAAGAAATTACTTGTGTATTAAGGGCTCCAGATAAGCTCTGGTTAACCACATTTTTTCCTATACATAAAAGATACCCTTGTATATACCTAAAATAGACATGAATCCTTGAACATCTCATGGACAAACTTATCGTACAATTCTATTACATTTACCTGATTACGCATTGGTTGAAAGTTGTGTTTCAGGTATATTCCTCTGGGCTGGCGCAGAAAACCCCTGGTTGTAGTGTATGTAGTTGTTAGGTGTAAAGTTCTAACCCCACGTCTCATGTATCTGTCAATTAAGCATAATATTTAATAAAAAACATACTTGACAACCACTAATTAGATGAGCAACATTGGGCCGTTCAGTTTAACCTCCTGAGGTCTCATTTCCACCAGCTATAAAAATGAAGAAGGTATATTCAAGAATCTTCAAGATTCCTTTTAGTATTAACGATTCCAAATACTGAACCTAGGAGTGTTTGTATAGCATTCAAGAGCATCACATGCATGCATTAATCTAGCCTTTTTTTATACTGTCACTTCAAAACCACTAGATGAGTTTTTCTGCTATTTAAATACCAAAGTAGTTTTACTATTATTTAAATATAGTCATGTCTATAAGCATTTTGCAACAAAAGTAGCCAGAGCCTCCAGATATAGAGAAAACAAATTAGCAGTTGCTCTGGGCTGGGAGAGAGGGAGGGAAGGGAGTGAATGGGCAGCGACTAGTAATGAGTATAAAGAGTCGTTTGTGGATAATGAAAATGTTCTAAAATCAGATTATGGTAATAGTGACACAATTCTGTTAATATACTAAAAGCCATTGAATTGTATACTTTAAATGGGTGAATTTTAGAGCATGAAAATTATATCTCAATAAATTTGTTACAAAAAAGGGCACATAGGAATTAATACAAAAAGCAGCTTGGCTATCCAAAATTTTCATTCTGCCATGTTGCAAGGTTATCTATGTTAGGGCCTCCTGAATGGCTGCTAGTGGGTCTGGTTCTTGATTTGTCTTACTGTAACCACTCTTCATGTAAATAAACAGTACAGAAGATTTCTTTAAAAAATCAATGGCTAAATAATTCAATGGAGGGTCTGGCCCGGTGGTGTAGCGGTTGGGTTTGCGTGCTCCACTTCGGCGGCCCGGGGTTCACCAGGTCGGATGCTGGGTGCGGACCTACTCACCATCATCAAGCCATGCTGAGGCGGCGTCCCACATAGAGCAACTAGAACAATGCACAACTATGACATGCAGCTATCTACTGGGGCTTTGGGGAGAAAAAAGGTAAGAAGTAGGAAGATTGGCAACAGATGTTAGCTCAGGGCCAATCTTCCTCAAAAAAAAAAATAATAATAATTCAAGGGAAAATGTTTACCACATGTAGTGTCTTAGTCCATTCGGGCTGCTATAACAAAATACCATAGACTGGGTGGCTTACAAACAACAGAAATTTATTTCTCACAGTTCTGGAGGATGGTAAGTCCAAGATCAGGGTGCCAGCTTGATTGGGTTCTGATGAACGCCCTCTTCCAACTGCAGACTGCCAACTTCTAGCTGGGTCCTCATGTGGTGGAAGGGGCAGGGGAGCTCTGTGGAGTTTCTTTTTAAAAAGCACTATAATCCCTTTGGTTCCACCCTTACGACCTAGTCACCTCCCAAAGGCCCTACCTCGTAACAGCATCACATCCGGCAATAGGATTTCAACGTGTGAATTTTGGGGGGACATGGATATTCAGACCATATCATGCAGTCACACTTTATCAGAAGTAGAGAACAATAAAAGCCCAAATGCTGTGTGGTTATCTTAACATTGTCAGTTAAGTTTGCTGTAGTCAGTGGTTTTAAATAAGTCAGGTATTTTTTCACTGCTTTTTTTCCCCTGATTATAAATATTGTTCCTACTACAACCCAACTGGATGAAAAACGGTGTTTAATTTGGAAAAAAGAGAGCGAGTGCTCTGAGTAATTCAATAAATATTGGTTTGCTAATTAACTTTTAGTCATAATTTCTCTTTCTGTCCTTTAACAACATGCCATAGAACATGTACATGTTTTTTGATTTATTGAACACAATATATTACATTCTTAATTTTAAAATCAGATAAGTGTAACATTCTAGATGTGGTAGGCAGAATCCTAAAAATGGCCCCCAAAGACTTCCCTCAAGACTGTGAATATGAGATATCATATCTGTGAATATATTACCTTATCTGGCAAAAGAGACTTTGTAGATACAATTAAAGTTACTAATCAACTGACTTTAAAATAGGCAGATTATCCTGGATTATCTGGGTTGGCCTAATCTAATCACATAATAAAAGCAAAAGAGGGGGTAAAAGAGGAATCAGAACGATTTAAAGAATGAGAAGGACATGACTTGCCGTTGCTGCTTTGAAGATGGAGGAGGCCACATGAGACGGAACTCAGGCTGCCTCTAGAAGCAGAGAGTCCCCCGGCTGACAGCCAGCAAGGAGACAGGAACATCATTCCCACAGCCTCAAGGAACTCAATTTTCCTAACAACTAGAATGAGCTTGGAAGCAGATTCTTCCCCAGAGCCTCCAGCTAAGAGTGCAGCCCAGGACCAGCACTTTGATTTCAGCTCCCTAAGACCCTAGGGAGAGAATCAGCCAGGCACACCTAGACATCTAGACTACAGAACTATAAGATAATAAATGGGTGCTCTTTTAAACTGCTGTTTGTGGTAATTTGTTTAAGCAGCAATAGAAAACTAATACAGTAGGCTTTTAAAGACTAACCTCGTCTTTACTTGTACTTGTGAAGAGACAATACAGTAGAGTAGAAAGCCCACAGATTTTAGAGCCACAAACCAAATTCGAATATAGCTTCTGCCACTTATTAGCTGTATGACTTTGAACAAGTTAATATATTCTATGGAGCACATTTTATTCATCTGTAATATGGAAATGTTCATACCTACTTCACAGGATTGCTGGGGATTAAATTAAATCGCAAATGTGAAAGTGCTCAGCACAGTGCCTAGCACATAATAGGCACTCAGTAAATGCTAGCTATTACTGTTAATCTGCTTCTATATCCACAGTTCTTTCATCCCTTCCACAGATGCCTTTGTTTAGGTCCATTTTAAAGGGAGTATAACAGTATTCTTCCCTTTCCAGCTGTAGTTCTGAAAGGATACACAGATACTCCTGAGAATCATCACCAGGCAAAGTCCTCCATGATTGAAGCTAAGATCATTTGGAACACTGAAGTTTACTTAGTATGTCTAGTACATATTAGTATTAAAGAGCACGAGAGTTTTAATTTTAAGATTGAAAATGAGGAAGAATCTTCATGGCACCAAATTCTTCAGGGTGACAATTCCTGGGTGCTTTAAGTAGAAAGGATGCAACGTCAAGACGTTTATACTCAGCATAGGAAGATGATGCATGGAAATCTCAAGTATAAACATAAAATCAAGCCAGGGAGTTTCACTTATGAATTTTCAGGTTCTATATTTGGACTGTTTACAGAAGTTGTTACAAATAGCTCAGAATCAGATTCAAGGGCCCCCTACTGGAAGCTACATTTATTCATTTTTGTTTCATTTTTGCCCTAAGAATAATTAAAGCTAGTTGTACAGATGTCTGTCTGTAATTACCTTTCGGATCTTCGGTCATAGAAGTAGCGATAATGTTCCGGTGTTATCTATGGGAAAGGTGGAAACAAATCATGCAAGAGCCTTCCTTACTCATCACAAAGTGCTTATTTTCTATATTTTAAATTGGCTAACAATTTCAGTGACAATATTCTCTTTGTTTGATCCTTGGTGTAACATTCAATTTCAGATTTTTCTCCCCTATTCACAAATGCAAGAATGTGAGACGGTGGACCCTTAGAGATCAAGCAGTCCAATCCCCTCACATAACAAATAAGCAAGTGGGGATTCAGAAAATTCAAATGACTTCCCCAAGGCCTTATAGTTAGTAGTGACTCAGAAGAAAACTCTTAAGATCTAGATGTGGCCTGGATCCACACATTGCTTGCCTGGATCAAGGGGAAAGATAATAATTGTAGATAAAATCCACAAAGAGTATCCTTACAATCTTATATAATAGGCCTGTGACCTTGACTGCATTCAAGATAGCTGACATGGAGAACTGTGTGATCCAAATAACTTAATTTTAGAAAGTCTCACTTCTACCCTAATCAGACATTTCAAGTGAAAGTTAGGATCTTTTTTCAATAATTAACTTAAATCTCTTATTCATGTAATTACTTTGTAAGTCACAACATAGGTTACACCTACATGTGGTCAATGCAACAAACCAAAGCATAATCAAAACATTCCATTCAAATACTAATTGGCCCAGATCACTCCATAACTGAACTAGTTTCAGTGCATCCAGTTATATGTAGCTGGTATTTGGTGTTCCGGCTGCTTTTATATAAAGTCCTAACTGCAGTTATAGTTTGCAGGTGGATTTGGTATTAAGAGCCTTACAAATAATATAACAGCAGCTAAGAAAGCCATATAGCCAGTAGACCATTAGAACACAACAACACATGGAAGTATTCTTAAAAGTTAACGCTTACAGATTAAATATTCTCTTACTGGAAAGTTCACTTTTAAGTTGGAAGTACCTGTTAGTGTTTACAAGTAAACATGCTACTGAAGG
Organism: Tapirus indicus; assembly: GCA_031878705.1. Classification (NCBI taxonomy): domain Eukaryota; kingdom Metazoa; phylum Chordata; class Mammalia; order Perissodactyla; family Tapiridae; genus Tapirus; species Tapirus indicus. The sequence continues at coordinate 96,690,411 of CM062942.1, read as the reverse complement.
CAGCCTGGAATTTGAGATGGCTGTGTGTCTAACGGCAACGACTCCACGAGTTAAACAGAGCTTCATGTACACTTATCCCATACTGTACTGGCAACACTAGTTAACAGGATCCTTGCTAAGAACTAAAGAAAGATAAGGATACCGCTAGAATGTAGGTCTGGTTTATACGGAATCCGGTGGCAATCATGACAGATGGCTTAACGAGGTGGTAGAGAAGCAAAGTAGGAGAAATGAGAATAGGAGCCATAGAAATGGAGAATCAAGGGCAGGAATTCGAACTGGGAACTATTGGAAGAAAGGGATTTGAGCTAATGTGACTATTTCTAAAATAAATTGATCACTGTCATTTCCTTCCTTAAAGTCAATAGTCCTGCACTGTCCTCAGGATATAATCCATACTCGAACGTGGCACACAGGCCCACCATAATCTGACTCCTGACTCTCTACCTCTCCACGCTCACTTCTCAATAGTTCTGCCCACACACTTTACACTTGAGCTCAGTGATTTTCAAACTATTGTTTAAGTGGAAGAATCCCTAGTTCTAACAAAATCTTACTTGGTATTTCAATATGCAAAACACTGAAAAGCAAAACTGCCCTCATTGGCCCCTGAGGCACCTCTTCACAACCCCTAGAACTCTGCAGTACACAGTTTGAAAACTACTGCAGTTTGACCAAACTAAGCTAATTACAGTTGTGGAGGATCAGAGGTTTGCCACCCCAAAATGTTTCTCTCTCGCATGATTATTTTTGGAACAAAAGACTCAGGAAGAAACTTTGACTTCCCCCCTAACAGCCCAAAAGAATTAAAGATAGAAGCCCTGTCCCAGAGAGAAGCTATCACCACAGATAACTCTAGGTGTGGTAGACAGGAAGGCACTAGCAAGCCCATTTTTATCAAAGTTTTCTTTTGGGTCTCATCATCTATAAATGGCCCAGCAAACATTTGTTTACCAAACATTTGCTTTTCCATCTCCATGTGAATTGTCTTCCTCCCCTTTGAAGTCCCAAACCACTACCCCCAACATCCTCCTTTGTCCTTAGCTGAAGATGGTATTTAAGGTGATGGCTTCTGCCATTTTGGTGAGTTACTCAGTTTTCCCGTGTTTCTTCCATGCATACATGTTGTTAAACTTTGTTAGATTTTCTCCTGTTATTCTGTCTCATGTCAATTTAATTCTTAGACCAGCCAGAAGGACCTAGAGGGTAGAGGAATAGTTCTTCCTCCCCTACACAGTTTACCAAATATGCCATGCTTTCTTCCACTTCTATACCTTTACACACGATGTTTCCTCTGATTAGAAGGCCTTTTCTACCTTTTCTGATCTGCTTACTCCTACCCAGCCTCTAGGACTCAACTCAAACACTATCTCCTCTAGGATGCTTTCCCTGACATCCCTAGCTGGTTTGGGATTCCCTCCTCTATGCTGCCATAGCACATTGGGCATACCTCTACCTAAGAATTTATGCTATGCTTTTTTCTTTCTTTCTGGGACTGAAGATTCTTTCTCAAGTACATAGCACATTTCTAGTATATAATAAGAGCTCAATAAATGTTGAATGAATAAATAAAATACTACAGAGAACTAGAGGAAGAAGGAGACTAAGAAAAGGCCATTGAATTTGACAACAAGGAAGTAAGAAAAACTTTTGATAGCAAAATTTAGTAGAATGGTAGGAACTGAAGTCAGATTCAGGAAACGAATGGGCAAACAGAAACACCTACGAGGTTTTAAATGTATCTGGAAGCCTATTAGAGATTTTGTTTCTATTTAAAGAATATTCATATTTGCCCCTATATTCCCATGGGGATTTCTCACTTCACATTGAAAATCTCTTGAATATTGAATGAGCTTGTATATATACATATACCTGTGTGTCTGTACATATGTATGTGTGTGTGTGTAATCTGAATCACACAAAATTAATTAGAATGTAAGAACTTTTTAAATGGCATGCATTTTCAAAGTAATCATGTCAATATGGCTTTAATGAACATTTGGTGATTATAATGAATAATTTGATATAATCATCATCATAGTAATGATAAAATAATAACTCCAATTTATAGAATGCTTACCACAATCCGATCTCTATCCTAAAATGTTTACATGTTTCAATTAGTCATCACAACAAACTATGAGGTCAATATTATGCCTTTTTTATAGCTGAGAGAACAAGCTCAAAGGAACTTTCCCAAGGTTCCTCACCTACCAAGTTTCATCAAATCTAAGACACCATGATTGTAAGATGCACTGTTATTTTATGTAGCACTGAAAAGTTCTTAAAAGTTTTCAATTTAACTATGATATACCACTGAATTTAAGATACTTCCTGATTTCAGAGATATTGAAACCTGAAAAAAACACGTGCATCTTAGAATTGATCAAATATCAAATATGATATTAAGTGGCAGAAAAATGATTCCAGGAGTGATGTCAGCATCATGGTGGACTGAGATTCCCTCTTTGAAGCTCTGTCCCCTAAGACACAACTAAAACATCAGTTGCATACCAACAGAGGTCAATCAAAAACTACAAAGGACTTCTAAGAGGCCCACGCTGAGGTACACTGGATGGTGGAGGTGCAGGAAGCCCCAAAGGACTTGAGGAGAGGTAAGGAGATTTACTTCCCCTACCCATTGGCAGAGACAGCGTGGCTCACAGACAGAGAGGGGGGAGGGGCGGCCCACTGTGGGAAAGCTATCGCCCTTCAGGTGTCTCACAGACTGCTGAGAGGTTCCCACCGGGAAGTGACGACAAACTTTTGTGGGGGTGCAGTTAATGTCCAAGTGCTCCAGGAGAGCAGGACAGCAGATAGTGAGGGAGGGAGGAAGGAAGCCCCCAGGGATCAGCAGGTGAAAGAGAGAGCCCCTCCCCACGCATGCCCGGTGCTTCAGCACAATCCCTCCAGGGACTGCAGCGGGCTCAGAACACACAGCTTGTGACCTCCACCCAGTGGAGGCAAGTGTAAAGTGCAGGACTAGATAGTCTCAAGATGAGAAATAGCAAAGGAAAATCAGCCCCCTCTATGCAAAGTATCTTAAGTCTCCAGACCAAGAGAAAAATGACAAACGCCCAGAAACCAACCCTGAAGGCACAGAAATCTATAACATAAATGACAGAGAATTCAAACAGCTATCATAAAAAAAACGAATTACAAGAGAACACAGAGAGACAATTCAACAAATTCAGGAATTTCTTCACAAAAGAGGTTGAAACCATAAAGAAAAACCAATCAGCAATATTGGAGATGAAAAACACAATAGACGAGATTAAGGGAAACCTGGAATCTTTAAAGAGCAGAACTGACAATATGGAGGGAAGAATTAGTATTATTGAGGACAGCCATGAGAAATGCTCCAGATAGAGGAGGAGAGAGAACTAAGACTAAAAAGAAATGAAGAAATTCTTTGAGAAATATCAGACTCAATTAGGAAAAGTAACATAAGGATAATAGATATTCCGAAGGAGAAGAAAGGGAAAAAGGAGCAGAGAGTTTGTTCAAAGAAATAAGAGCTGAGGACTTCCCAAACCTGGGGAAAGAGTTGGAAATAACAGTGAATGAAGTCAATAGATCACCTAAATATATGAAGAGGAAAAGACCAACTCCATGGATTATAGTAGCAAAGGTGGCAAGAGTCAATGACAAAGAAAAAATATTAAGGGCAGCTAAACAAAAAACCCAAAATAACATACAAAGGAAACCCCATCAGGCTCTCAGCTGATTTCTCGACAGAAACTCTACAGGCTAGGAGAGACTGGAATCATATATATTCAAAATCCTGAAAGACAAAAACCCTCAGCCAAGTGAAAATATCCTTCAAACATGATGGAGAAATAATAACTCTCCCTGGTAAACAAAAGCTGAGGGAGTTCATCACCACAAGACCCCCACTACAAGAATTGCTCAAGAAGGCCCTTAGGCCTGAAAAAAAACAAAAGAGAAAGGGGATACAAAGTTTTGAGCAAGGAGAAAAACAAGGAGACTAAACCAGAAAAATTGCAGTTGGAAAACACCAAAAATGAATATAAACTCATCACTTTAAACACACACACAACACAAGATGGAACAAGTAGTGACAACAACAAATTAGAAGGGGAAGAGGAAAGGGATCGAATCAACTTAGTCTAAGGAAAAACAAGGCATCAGAAAATGGATTATCTCATCCATGAGATTTTTAATCTAAACCTCATGCTAACCACTAAACAAATAACCAGAACAGAACCTCATATGACAAATAAAGAGGAAACTAAGAGAATCATCATGCAGAACTACCAAACTGAATTGGCAGTCTGAAACACATGGAGCAAGAAACGAAGGAAATGCAAAAGAACCAGAAAATGAATGATAAAATAGCAACATTAAACCCTCATATATCAATAATCACTCCGAATGTAAATGGAGGGAACTCTCCAATCAAAAGACACAGAGTGGCAGGATGGATTAAAAACCAAGATCCAACAATTTGCTGCCTCCAGGAAACACATCTCAGCTCTAAAGACAAACCTGTGTTTTACTCAAAGTAAAAGGATGGAAGACAATAGTCCAAGCTAATGGCAAAAAAAGAAAGCAGGAGTTGCCATACTTATATCAGACAAAGTAGACTTTAAGATAAAAAAGGTAATGAGAGACAAAGAGGGGCAACATGTAATGATAAAAATGACACTTCACCAAGAAGACACATCACTTATAAATACCTATGCACCCAACATAGGAGCACCAAAGTACATAAAACTGCTATTCAAAAACCTAGAAGGAGATATTAACAACAACACAATAATAGTAGGGGATCTCAACACCCCACTTACATCAATGGATAGATCATCCAGACAAAGGTTGAAATCATTACAAGCATCTGTTATGATCATAATGCTATGAAACTAGAAATCAACCGCAAGAAAAAAACTGGGAAGGGGACAAAGATGTGGAGACTAAACAACATGCTACTGAACAACCAATGGATCATTGATGAAATTAAAGGAGAAATGAAAAACTATCTGGAGACAAATGAAAATGAAAATACACCTTACCAACTCATCTGGGATACAGCAAAAGTGGGCCTGAGAGGGAAATTCATAGCAGTACAAGCCCACCTTAACAAACAAGGCAAATCCCAAATAAATAACCTTAAACTACACCTAAAGAATTAGAAAAAGAAGAACAGTCAAAGCCCTGAATCAACAGAAGGAGGGAAATAATAAAAATCAGAGTGGAAATAAATGAAACCAGAAAAACAGTAGAAAGGATCAATGAAACAAGGAGCTGGTTGTTTGAGAAGATAAACAAAATTGACAAACCCTTAGACAGACTCACTAAGAAAAAAAGGGAGAAGATTCAAATAAATAAAATTAGAAACAAAAGAGAACAAATTACAAGTGATACCACAGACATACAAATTACTGAGATTATTAGAGATTATTAGAGAATACTATGAAAAACTCTATGCCAACAAACTACAACCTAGAGGAAATGGATAAATTCTTGGACACATGCAACCTCCCAAAACTGAATCAAGAAGAAATAGAGAATCTGAATAGACCAATCACAAGTAAAGAGATTGAAACAGCAATCAAAAACCTCCCCAAAAATAAAAGTCCAGGACCAGATGGCTTCCCTGGAGAATTGTATCAAACATCCAAAGAAGATTTAATACCTATCCTTCTTAAACTATCCCCCAAAATAGAGGAAGATGGAATACTTCCTAACACATCCTACGAGGCCAGCATCACCCTGATACCAAAGCTAGACAAAGACAATACAAAGAAGGAAAACTATAGGCCAATATCGCTGATGAACATAGATGCTAAAATCCTCAACAAGATATTGGCAAACGGAATACAGCAATACATCCAAAAGATCATACACCATGACCAAGTGGGATGTATACCAGAGACACAGGAAGGGTTCAACATCTGCAAATCAATTGACGTGCTACACCACATTAACAAAATGAAGAATGAAAACCACATGATCATCTCAATCGATGCAGAGAAGGCATTTGACAAGATCCAACATCCATTTATGATAAAAACTCTCAACAAAATGGGTATAGAAGGAAAGTAGCTCAACATAATAAGGGCCATATATGACAAACCTACAGCAAACATCCTACTCAATGGGGAAAAACTGAAAGCCATTCCTTTGAGGACAGGAACAAGAGAGAGGTGCCCACTCTCGCCACTCTTATTCAACATAGTACTGGAGGTTTTGGCCAGAGCAATTAGGCAAGAAAAAGGAATAAAAGGACTCCAAATAGGCAATGAAGAAGTGAAACTCTCACTATTTGCAGATGACATGATCTTATACATAGAAAACCCCCAAAAATCCATTGGAAAACTACCTGAAATAATCAACTACAGCAAAGTGGCGGGGTATAAAATCAACTTACAAAAATCAGTTGCATTTCTATATGCTAATGATGAACTAACAGAAAGAGAACTCAAAAAGACAATCCCATTTACAATTGCAACAAAAAGAATAAAATATTTGGGAATAAATTTAACCAAGGAAGTGAAAGACCTATACAATGAAAACTATAAGACACTATTGAAAGAAATCGATAAAGTCATAAAGAAATGGAAAAATATTCCATGCACATGGATTGGAAGAATAAACCTAGTTAAAATGTCTATTACCTAAGGAAATCTACAGGTTCAATGCAATCCCAATCAGAATCCCAATGACATTCTTTATGGAAATAGAACCAAAAATACTGAAATTCGTATGGGGCAAGAAAAGACCCTGAATAGCGAAAGCAATCCTGAGAAAAAAAGAACAAATCTGGAGGTATCACACCCCCTGATTTCAAAATATACTACAAAGCTATAGTAACCAAAAAAGCATGGTACTGTCACAAAAACAGACACACAGATCAATGGAACAGAATTGAGAGCCCAGAAATAAAACCACACATGTATGGACAGCTAATTTTCAACAAGGGAGCCAAGAACATACAATGGAGAAAGGAAAGTCTCTTCAATAAATTGTGTTGGGAAAACTGAAAAATGAAAGTAGACCATTATCTTATACCATACACAAAAATTAACTCAAAATGGATTAAAGACTTGAATGTAAGACCTGGAACCATGAAACTTCTAGAAGAAAACATAGCCAGTACGCTCATTGACATTGGTCTTAGCAACATATTTTCAAGTACCATGTCTCACCGGGCAAGAGAAACAAAAGAAAAAATAAACAAATGGGACTACCTCAAACTAAGAAGCTTTTACACAGCAAAGGAAACCACCAACAAAACAAAAGACAACCTATCAAATGGGAGAAGTTATTTGCAAACCATATATCTGATAAGGGGTTTATATCCAAAATATATAAAGCACTTATACATCTCAACGACAAAAAATCTAATAACCCAATTAAAACATGGGCAAAAGATCTGAACAGACATCTCTCCAAAGAAGATATACAGATGGCTCACAGACACACAAAAAGATGTTCGACATCATTAACTATCAGAGAAATGCAAATCAAAACTACAATGAGATATCACCTCATGCCTGTCAGAATGACCATAATTAACATGACAGGAAACAACAAGTGTTGGAGAGGATGTGGAGAGAAGGGAACTCTCATACACTGCTGGCAGGAGTGCAAAGTGGTGCAGCCTCTATGGAAAACAGTGTGGAGATTCCTCAAAAAAGTAAGAATAGAAGTGCCATGCGATCCAGCTATTCCACTGCTGGGTATTTATCCAAAGAACATGAAAACACAAATGCGTAAAGATACATGCACCTCTATGTTCACTGCAGCATTGTTCACAATAGCCAAGACTTGGAAGCAACCTAGGTGCCCAACAAGGGATGAATGGATAAAGAAGATGCTGTATATACACACAATGGAATACTACTCAGTCATAAGAAACGATGAAATCCGGCCATTTGTGACAACATGGATGGACCTTGAGTGTATTATGCTAAGCAAAACAAGTCAGAAGGAGAAAGTCAAATACTGTATGATCTCACTCATAAGTAGAAGATAAAAACAACAAATAATCCCATAGAGACAGAGATTGGATTGGTGGTTAGCAGAGGGGAAGGTGGGAGGGTAGAGGGAGAAAGGGATGATCAGGCACATGTATGTGGTGACGGATTGTAATTAGTCTTTGGGTGGTGAACATGATGTAATCTACACCGAAATTGAAATATAATGATGTACACCTGAAATTTATATAATATTATAAACCAATGTTACTGCAATTAAAAAAAAAGATATTGGAAAAAATACCAGAGTGTCATATGTAGGAACAAGTATTAGGTGTTTCATAGAGGAGCTACACCTACTCAACAAAACATTTCATCTAAATACTTATGTCAAATACATGTGTTCTACATTACAGGTGAAAGTTTCCAGCAAAATGGACTTAACTGGTTCAGTCAATATACTGTTCATTTCTTGTAATTGCTGTTCTTAGATCTTCAGTCAGTAAATAATAAATAAAATAAAGACAATGTCTTGGAGATCCAATGGTTGTAAAAGATTGTTAAAAATAATACATGCTACTAATAAGTTTTATTTGTATCAACCTTTGTCACTTTTGTCTAATGTCCACTTAGAAGCTAAATAATGTAAAGTAGGATGGGGAGTAATGGAAGGGAAATAAGAACCTTTTGCAAGCAATTGTACTATAAGACTGGAAACATTTGACTCGTGCAGACATGTATGACATATATGGCTTCTTCCTACATTGATGTTGGTAAACAGGTTTTGAAATGTATGAAAATAATCATCAACATAAGTAGACACCAAAACTATTAGAAGAAACGAAGGCTGCAAAAAGAAAGCCTATTCTAATGAAAATGATACATAAAACCACACAGATTCTGTGCTATAAAGTTGAAAGTGCTGATACTTACCCTTCGATTCATGTTCATTTGGCGATTTCTTTGCAGCATCCCTTTCTGGTAGTATTCATACCTTCTTCTCATCATAAAAGACCTGATAAGAATCATAAATGGTGATACTTTAAAAGCAATCTTTTATTTTGAAAGAAATTATTATTTAGAATGTATGTCTTCAAATAATATTATTTTATTATACATATTTAAACATTTTATTTAAGACTGGACACTAGATGCAGTTAAAATCCAGAATAGCAGTTTGGTAAATGATTTTTAGCTTAGGTGTGAATTATTACTTACTTCATGCATAACAAAGATCAAAGTTAACCAGGCATATGGCTGAATATTTTTGTTTAAAATTTTTTTCAGGAGTGATGTCAGCAAAATGGCTGTTATGGACTGAATGTTTTTGTCCCCCCCAAGTTCATATGTTGAAACCCTCACTCCCAACATGAAGGTATTTGGAGGTGGGGCCTTTGGGAGGTAACTAGGCTTAGATGAGGTCATGAGAGTGGGGCCCTCATGATGGGATTCGTGTCCTTACGAAAAGAGGAAAAGACCAGAGTTTGCTATTTCTCCACTAAGTGAAAACACAGAGAGAAGGCGGTCGTCTACAAGCCAGGAAGAAAGCTCTCACCAGAACCCAACCAAGCTGGCACCCTGACCTCAGACTTCCAGCCTCCAGAACTGTGAGAAATAAACTTCTGTTGTTTAAGCCACCAGTCTGTAGTATTTTGTAATGGCAGCCCAAGCAGACGAAGACAATGGTGGACTAGAAAGCTACAGGCCCTCCTCCCCTGACAGAAACACTGAGTTGAAACAACATACAGACTAGAATACCTCTGTAAGAACTCTAGAGACAACTGAGAAGCTACAGCACCCAGGACATTGTAAAACCAAAAACGGATTCCAGTGAATGGGGTAGGAATATTCATGGCATTGAGTGCACCCATTTGTGCCCCTTCCCCTATGCAGCATAGCACGGAGGAACTGAGGGAAAATCCCCTTACTGGGGCTCCTCCGTTGAGATGGAAACTAAAGAGCGGGCAAGCATCCAATGTTCTGGTTTCTCTGGGGGTTGCTTGAGAGGCTGGCTTCTGTCTCACCAAACTCAAAGCGTTGATAGGACTGGGGCCGGAATTTGGAAGCCATTGAAAACAGAGGCAAGCGCACATTAGAGCTGCAGTTCTGCAGGCGGATGCCAAGGGGAGCAAGAGATCATAACAGGTTTGAGAGGTCCTAGAAGTTCCAGATTGGTGGGCTTCCTCTGCATGAAGCCAGTATGCAAAGACCGGGAAAGGTGTTTGTTTCTTCGAATGCCCAGATCCCAGCAAACAAATTACAAGGCATACAAAGAACCCGAAATTTGGTCTAATCAAAGGACCCAAATAAAAATACAGAAACCAATATCAAAGAAACGCAGATCTATAAGGTGCCCGACAAAGAATTTAAAATAACGGTCATAAAGATGCTCAATGAGCTAAAACAGAACACAGATGCACAACTGAACAAGCTCAGGAAAATGACACATGAACAAAATGAGACTATCAGCAAAGAGAAACTATAAAAAAGAACCAAACAAATTCTGGAGGTGAAAAATTCATTAGAGGGGTTCGACTCGAAGACAGCCCATTTGAAATCATCAAGTCAGAGGAGTAAACAGAAAAATGAATGAAGAAAAATGAAAAGAACCTAAGGGACTTACAGGACATTAACAAGTGGGCCAATATATGCATTATGAGAATCCCATAAAGCGAAGAGACTGGGGGGAGCGGAGAGTTTATTTGAAGAGGTGGAAGCAACTCAAATGTCCAACAATGGATAAATGGATAAACAAAATGTGGTACACACACACAATGGAATATCATTCAGCCTTAAAAAAGAAGGAAATGCTGTCGCATGCTACAACATGGATGAACTTTGAGGAGATTATGCTAAGTGAAATAAGCCAGTCCTAAAAAGGACAAATAATGTTGAATTCCACTTATAAGAGGTAGCTAAAGTAGTCAAATTCATAGAAAGAGAAAGTGGAAAGGTGGTTTCCAGGGGTTGGGGCGAGGGAAAAATGGGCAGTTGTTATTTAATGGGTATAGAGTTGCAGTTATGCGAGATGAAAAAGTTCTGAAGATCTGTTTCACAACATTGTAAATATACTTAACACTACTGAAGCGTACACTTAAAATGGGTTAAGATGGTAAATTTTATGTTATGTGTTTTTTACCACAATTTAAAAAAAATTAAAAAACAAACAAAATTCATTTTCATGAACTCATAAGATGTTTTCAGTGGGCATAGATCTTTAGCCATGTAGTCCCAATTTCTCCTTTCACATATTAGGAAATTGAGACCCAGAAATACTAAGTAATTTGTCCAACGCCACATACGTAGTGATAGAGGTGGGACATGAAGTCATGTCTTCATATTCTTATGTTGCTTCCACTCACTCATGCTGCTTATACTCCATTATGGGCCAATTTCTTAGAAAAATCTAGACCAGATTCTCACCAGCATCTTCTTCCAAGAAATAAGAAAAACACTAACAACTGGGTAACAAATGGGGCTAGGGAAAAGTGAAGAATTTGGGGAAAGAATAAGGAAATCAAATAATCAGTCTGAAAAGACCTCTGTTTTCAGAGTGATATATAGTATATTAGGGATTTTACACTCAAAGATCTGATTTGTCAATTATAATTGGGTTTGAATCTATTTCAAGAATTACTTGGAATGCTAGAGTGGTAATGAGATGTCAGTTGTCACTCTATAATTGGAGTTTAAATGGCAAGCGCTCCAAAACTAAATACCCCATTTCCTTTGAAGCTGTTGTCTGTGTTTAGAAAAGCTTTCATCAGGCGGACAGCCCAGCTAATGTAAAGATATGCAGATTTCGCCACTCATTTCCTGTAAGTTACTTAATGGGGGTACAAAAGACAGTTTTTGTTCTGCTATGCTTCTTTATTTACATATCACCCCAGCCAAGGAAGGCATCTGACTGTGGATATAATTACCACATCAGGAAAAAGGAGCAAAAGCTGACATTGTTATCAGGTATTTGGGGGGCATTAAAAATCCAAATTCACACCTTATTCACAATAAATCCTGTTTAGTTTTTGCAAATCATATTGGCTTTTCAAAATTGCAAAAAGTTATTGTAAATCCTCATAAATAAACAATATTCTAAAAATGCTATCATATTTTATTCCAGGTGTTTGCCCAGCTACCTGTCTTTTGTTCAGACCACAGTAGGCTCCTACATTGACAACTTGTTTAAGGCAGAAATGTACTTAGCATTTCTGGTTTGTCTTTATTTCCCGGTGAAGCTAACCTAAGGGGAAAATTCTGTGTGAAGGCATGAAATTACTGGTCTTCATTTTATACTTGGTGCAGAAGCCAGCTCCAGGTCTGAAGGATATTATTAAACCTAACTGGTCTACTTATATATATTAGAATGGAAAGTTATGGAGCAGAATTAATCTCCAAGGGTTCAACTATAAAAATATAATAATTTTCTGCACTTTGTATTCTTTAGTTGTACGTGTGATAATTTTAACCTTAGCCAAGCAAGTACTACTTATTTGTGCTGAGAATACAAAAAAATTATAATAATAGAAGATAAAGGAGAAAAAACGGAACAGAATTTTTCATTATACTTTAAAAAATGTACTTGTAAAATAACAGAAATATGTCATTGAAAAACAATGTAAATGGAATTTCAGTGCCTTAGTGGAATTGTTATACTGCTTGACAAACAAAAATTGATGTGTAAAATGAAGTAAAATGTGAAAATCCCTGTTAAATGCCAAAATATGAATTGCTTGTCATCAGTGTTAAACATATTTTAATTTTTTATAGCAAATTATTTGTATACTACTAATATAAGTAGGGTAGGGCTTTTAGCATTAAAATAGTAACTGTATCAGACATTGACTATATACACAATAACCCATACATACATTTTGGAAATAATTTTTTAGCCGAAGTCAGCAATTCTGTGCAGTTGTTAATATGAGCTAAAATATCTGACTAGACATTTATAGGCAATGCAGACTGAAGGCAATCACTGAGAAATTCAAACTAAAAGTAAATATTTACTCAATTACCTAACCAATCACAATAAAAATGTCTTATGGTTTTTAAAACTCAAACAATCTGCAATACTATTAAATTTCTCTGGTTCTTTTGCTAGAGCAGACAGACCTAGTCTAATAGTTTTATAAGGCAACAGTGAATATATTCAAAATATATTCAGAAGGTTAAGGTTGCATCTATACGTAGAATAGCATCCTCTCCTGTGGTGTGATTTGAGGAAAGCAGAAAGTTCAGCTGTCCAAAGATACACCTATCATTTCTCTGCTGAGGAGTCTCTGAAGACTCTTTAGGAAGGAGATAGAGAAAGAAACACAGAAATTCATTATCAAAGATTATATATTATCAATCTAGCACAGTTTGTTGTTAGATTAGCTACCCTAGCAGGTTGGAAGTTTCAAAGGGGATGGGACACTGAGTCAATATATTTTTATTGTGGGGAAGGCTCTAGGAAAGGCTGAGTACATGGGGCTTTGCCAGGGAAAGCCAACCTAGATGGAACAGTTTAGTTAGGGCACATTGGGAAACTGAATGACAGCTAGAGGACACCAGCAAGTTGAAAGAATATTGATGCCATGTATATATTACCTCCAATCTATCAATATCTCAGTCCCAATACAATGTCTGTTACAACAAATACATATTTGGCCACTAAAATATAGATATATAAAGCATGCCTTTACATTTCCACGTCACTCAACACATTGTACAAATGATTAAGTATTCATTATGTTTTTACCTTTCAAATTCAGACTCAATTCTAGGTGATGTTCTGAATCTTCCTACTGGTGAGTATCTTCGATATCTTCCTGATTGGCCATGATATCTCTCTGACAGGACACGAGATCTCTCTGATAGGACACGAGATCTCTCTAATAAGATACGAGACCTCTCTGATAGGACACGAGATATCTCTGATAGGACACGAGATCTCTCTGAGTGGTCATGATATCTCTCTGAGTAACCACGAAATCTCTCTGAGTAACTACGAAATCTCTCAGAGTGGCCACGAGATCTCTCTGATCGGCCATGGGATCTCCCTGATTGACCACGAAATCTCTCTGATTGGCCACGAGATCTTTCTGTGTGGCCACGAGATCTCTCTGATTTGCCACGAAATCTCTCTGAGTGGCCATAAGATCTCTCTAATTGCTCTCGAGATCTCTTTGACTGATGATGAGATCTCTTTGACTGACAATGAGATCTCTCTGAGCGGCCTTGAGATCTCTCTGAATTGTGTCGATTTTCTTCCAGTTGGCCTTGAGAACCTTCCGATTGATGCTGGTTCTCCTCTGATTGGCCTCCATTCCTCTCTGCTTGGGCCTTAGACTTGTCATTGCACTTATCCTGCAAAGAGCCACAATTTTGCAAAACAAATGAAACACATACCCCATTATTTCATCAAGTCATAATAATATTTAGTCAAGACCATTTCTACGGGCAACTATTTTTTTTAGAATTCTACTGCCACTAATTTTATAGACTAAACAGTTTTCAGAACTAATCTGCAGAAAGCTCTGATGTTTCTTGTTGTTGGCACAAATAATATTATGCATATAAAACTTTAATAAAGTGTTTTCAATATGGAAAATTAGTTGCTTTGTGTATCTGAATATATTCCAAGGTCATGTTCTACCTACCATTTTCTGGATCTATGTTTTACCTAAAGAAACAATAGATTCTGTAACTTTGTAGTTGAGGAGAGACAGAATATTTAATAACATTTGTAGCACAGATCCTTAGAACCAAATGAGTGTTCAAATCATACTATTTATTCTTCACCTGCTCAGGATCATTCAAAAGAAACTATCTATCTCTTCAATATAAATTAATACCTAATTCTAGAGAGCAAGATAAGTGAGGGGAAAGGTAGCTATAAAGAAAGTAGAAAGTTGGCTTAATACTGTTCAAGTAAATTAGCCTGGCAACAATTCAGCCTCTCTACCGTTTCAATTTTTAAACCAAAAGGGCAGTGGAGTGAATAGCCAAATGGAAATAACAAAACCTTTGACAAATCTCTATGATGCTGCATAAATGTAAGAGGATAAAGTCATATGAACCGTGCTGAGAAATCAAGCTTTCCACTAGTAAATATTGCCTGGCAAACAAAACATGCCCTAGATCTGGCATTGTGATTTTCTAGTATAACACCACCAGAAGCTAGAAGCAACTGTCAAAAGGCAGGGGAAGTACTGGCATATTGAATATTATTCACATAAGACTTTAGTAAAATAAAAAATATGACAAACACATTGCTTTGCTAAAGCAAAAAACCATAGTCACTCTCCAGCTTTTCTACTGTAAAACATAAATAAGAAGATTGGGTGGAAAACACAGGTACCTCTTCTCTTTTCTAAGTGACTAGTGTTGGGAGCATAGTGAGTGAGTAGAAAGGATTGAGATTCATCTCCTAAAGACCCATATGCACCCAAGTACCTTTCTAAAGGAGGTTGTAGTCTTTTTGCAAATGTTTATATAAGAAAGATTTTCATCAACTTAGATACTGCAGATTTCTACCTTTAGAAAACGAAATACACGTTAGTTTTCTTTTCTTATAAACAACAGAAACTATCAGAAAGAATTGTGTAGAATAAATACAGTTGTGTTCTACTGATACTAAGATTACATCTTGTGAAGTACAAAACTAGCTTATTAGAGTTTCAAACTATGAAAATTTTTATTCAATTTATTGGTGAAATAATTATGCTTAAATTTTAATACATTTCTTTACTGCAGAGTATCTTTTTCTGGTGAATTCTGCTATAATGACAGTTTCAGAAGTCTCAAAAGCATGAGAGATAGAAAGATGTTTTCAATTTGAAAATACTGTGTTACAATATTCTCAGTTCACTTATGCATCTCAGATTGTAGCAGATGTAAACTCATGTCCTTCTTTCAAAACTTTATCAAAAACCTCCTCACCCTACAGATTAAATGTCATCTCCTCCATCAGACTTTCCTAAGTCCCCCCAATCAGAATGAATTACTGCATCCCCACAATATATAACTTATACCCTATTAGAACCTGTATTGCAACCTGCCTGCCATTAATTTTTTTTTTATCTTTCTCTCCCATCACCACATGTAATAACTGAAGCAGGGCTGTTCTAGTACCTTGCATAGTGCCTGCATAGAATAGGCATTTAATCAATATTTGCTAAATCAATTTAAATTAATTCTCTAAATATTTGAAAATGCAACATGTTCCCTTACAAAAAAAAGATTTACATTTACAAAATTTGGCAAAAATGGTTTAAGCTCCCCAAACTACCATTTTTTAACTAAATGACCACATAACACCTTAAGAAGAATCAGTTTGTAGGCCAAGCTGAAACAGTAGCAGCAATGATAGCTTATGAATCTGGATATGAGCAGTTCTCAAATTCCTATCCAGTGACTGGCTCACACATACAAGTTTAGAGGTGATGGATTTGTACAACTATAGTATATCCCACCTGTTGGTTCCAGAGTGTATTTCATATCCTATATCATCTGACTTCTAGTTTTACAATTCATTCACAAGGCTACTAAAACTATTTCTATGCTATTACTTAAGATCAAAGATTCTATATGAGGACAAAAATGAGAATGATTATACAAGGCAAATCACGAGACCAATAATCTACTTTGGCATTTTATAAATTCAAAATTTCTTGTGATGATTGAAAATAGCAAAAATTAAATGTTTATTAAAATAGTTACAGGGGAAAAATCAATTAACAAATATTGAACTCAAATTATGTTCAAAGCACCATGGGAGAATACTAAGAAACAATCCCTGCTCTCAATAGAATTTAAAATAATCCTTAACATTAAGAAACATATTAAATTCAGGACTTTTTATATTGGTTAATTTTTGGTATTTATTTACCTGCTTAATTAAAGGCTGCCTCTTTGAAGGGCTTTGTCCAGACTTGGATCCAGAAGGTTCTTGGTCTGGCTTTCTACCATTTCTTTCTTCAACATCATTTCTGAATTTTGAGTATCCTTTGGAAAATAATTATTTTCTGTATTTTCAGTCAGTACATTCAACATATCTTTCAGAAGTATTAGCTGTGATCTCATTGTTTTAAAGCTATGCACTGGGTTTTGCAAAACTTTTGTTATTTCATTAATCTGATATCGTCTGAGAGTCTCACTGAATTCTAGAACAGTCTTAGCCATATTATTTCTATTTGCATACCTTAATATGGTAGTCTTCTCTGTATACAATACCTCAAATTTGGTTTCATATGCCACCAAAGCTGGGGCATATCATCTGAAATTAATTGAAAGAATGCTCTAATAGAAAAAGGAGAGACGGAGAGAAACTGTCTGCTTTGTACCAATCATGTGAATATTTGCCTCAATCATATGCTTTGCTTAGGGTGTCAAGACAGCTTAAGAAACTATCAAAGAATATGGATCTCCAAAAGGCTCACACAGTTCAACTTTAGTTAGAAACATGAGAATGGGCCACCTCACCATTCTTAGTAGCTCTGCCCCTATAACAACCACTCTCCCTCCTTTTCTCAGAACCTGCTAAGCCACTGAAGGAGTCAAACAAGGACTATAAGGAAACTGGGTAGGCAACTGGCAGGAGCTTAGAGTATCCACAATGTCAAGATGGTTCCAAGCTCTTGACTAGACCATGGAGATCCTTGACTGTTGAAAAGACTTCTCTACTACGGCAACCTGCAGTGCATTCATATTAAAATATGCACACTGCACTCTGACCAATGTGATTAGGGATACGAAAAACTTTCTTCATGTTCTTCTGCACTCTCTTTGCCCTACAGCACTCATTTTGTCAAAATGGGGATGCCATGGTGCCCAGATTATTAACCATGCCCTTAACCTTCCTGTATTGCCTCCTAAAAGTGGAATTGAACCAACCAGCCAGGCTTGTGAACAAGTACAAAACATTTCTCATTCTCATCCTACTCTCCCTTAAGGAAGTAACTCATATAATTTAAAAAAATGTTTTTTTCATTTGTTATGGCATAAATTCTTACCAACTCTGTATGCCTACATTTCCAAGAAAAATAAAACTAGCAACGTAATGCAACTTTAGAACACATTCCAGGTTTGTGAATTTGCTTACCTAGTTACTCACAAATATTTCAGACTCTTTGTACTATGTGTGATTTTTAGTATACTTTACCTTCCTGCTGGCGATGCTCACGAGCATTTGATCGCCCTCTTGAAACTGAGCTCTTTTCTCCGCAGTTCTCTGTCTCATTCTTTCCTTCTTCAGTGCTTGTATCTTTTATCTTTCTAAGGATTATAATGTCATCTGTATCAGAAAACACACAAAAAATGAAGACAATGGAAAAAGCTGAATTACAACAGTGTGTGTCAAGTGAATAATCTATATTTTACCTTATCATATTCCAGGACATTTTAAAAATCAGTAGCCCTGAAAAATGATAACATTATAATAGTAATGAACTTGTAAAACCATAACAAAGATCAAACAATGCAGACATTTTAGGGTTCATTTCCTGGAACAACAAAGAGAAAAATTCCTGTTAAACATATTTATAATAACCTGATTTATGCAAAAATAAAATACTTTCAGAGTAAAGTAGCTTAAAGGGGAAATCATTTAAATAAATGATTTTACTAAACATTATTTTAGTTTCAGAGAAACACACAGCAATAGCGTCATCCCTGATTAAGTGTAAGTAAATGCTAGACCTTTAGTTGCATTTATTTTCTCCAAAAGCAAGAAGGGAAACAATGGTGATGGATGTTCACAAGAGATACCAAACA
The DNA here is from genome assembly GCA_031878705.1 of Tapirus indicus. Lineage (NCBI taxonomy): Eukaryota > Metazoa > Chordata > Mammalia > Perissodactyla > Tapiridae > Tapirus > Tapirus indicus. The sequence continues at coordinate 96,671,716 of CM062942.1, read as the reverse complement.
GGCAAGGAACGAAGATTAGTGTAGTAGCAGGAAGCAATCAGACTTTACTTTGTAGTGAGGCATGTTCTTATGCACTCATGTAGAGAGCATCTACATGGCATGATTCAGGCACAACCACTCTAAAATATCTCTCCTAATATCTGGGATGGAAAGGTTTAAAGGTTGGATGTTCTATCAGTGGATGAAAGCTTACTTAGGTCAAGGTATCTTTAGAAATAAGCACAAGCTAAGCATTTGGAAGGAGCCAGAGATATTAGAAGACAGAGGGGGAGCTGAGAAGGGGGCAAAAGAGAAGGCAGTTGAATACCAAAGATTAACTGCTCCTTTATTATTTTGCTTAGTACTAGTCCTGCCCAGGTCTCCAAAACTCTGATTCTGATTTTCTTTGAAATGGCTGACAGCTCCAAAGGTAAAAGTCAGGGTAAAGCTCAACAATCAATTGAGTATCATTTCTTGACAATCTCATTTTAAGCCTTTGTTCTGTCTCTCAGCAGCCATTGGTTGTAACACCTCCCACAGACACAGTCTTTAATTTTCTGTTCCTTGTATTCTTTACGTACTCCCTTTTCTTCTCAATTTTTTTCTCTGTTGTTTCCCCCATATTCTACATTTAAAATCCATACAAATCTCTCTACAGATTTTTTTTGTCATTACAGTATAAGGGAGTGCACTAACAGAACATAAGGACACCACAGGAAGACTTTTTAATCTCCAACCCTTCCCCCCCCCATCAGCCCTCAAACAATCACTACCCAGTTTACAGGGACCCAATGAGAGGCGTGACTTCCTAACTAGGAGAGCAAAACTTCGGAGAGGAGAAAGTGAAGAGCAAGCTCCTTCCTGAGTTGGTGCCTTTCAAAATGACAGGAGGGAGCGCTCTGGGGCCAGTCTGTCTTGTGACACTCATACACAATTTGCAGTGACTTTTAATTTTTCCTGCCCTCGGAGTCACCAAAAATAGTGGCAAGCTCTGTCTTCAAATCACATAAGGATTAAATAAAATAGAAAATTTCTTGCGGATCACGCAGACCTGAGGTATAGCTGAGAAACATTTATCTAATGCTTTATGACAGGGGTGGCTGAATGGATAAACTAAGTAGGTTAATAATAACACCTTTCAATTGAATAGTCCTTTAAAGTTTACAAAGCACTTCCACATAAAAGCTCTTGGCACAGTACCTGGCATAAATGAGACACTCAACAAATGAGATAATAAATGAACAAACATTTATTGAGCTTCTTGATACATGCCAGGTGCTGTGCCCCCACGCTTAAAGGTCAGCAGAGATTATCCTCACTTTATAAAGAAGGAAACAGACTCAGGAAGATTATATGACTTACTCAAGGGCACAAAACTAATACGATAACAAGCTGGGACAGATTCTAAGTCCAAGATTCTTGCTACTACATTACACTTCCTCCTTCAAAAGCTCAGCAATCCCAAGAATTAGGACAGCAGCACCCAGGCTAGTGACCATTCATTTGAATATGGTATTCCTATTAAAATAGCACTTTCCTTTCAATTCCATTTGAAATTAATTGCACAAAGTCAAGTTTAGCATTTAAGTAGTTTAAGAGCAACCTCTGATCCAGTATTCAAGCACCCACTTTGCCCTGTCCTCTTGATTTCTTCATCCTAAGATTCGGTATGCAACAATTATTAGGCTTGTTCTGAACCCTACAGTGCTATACAAGAAAGCTATGGCATGGCTTTAAATCCTGTTAGTGGCCTCATTTGCCCAAAAGGACTTAAGTCACTTGAACTTTCAATAAACCACCCTGCAACTCACATAATCCTTTTTAACTCATGAGTAAAATATATAAAATGGATCCAGAAATATCTAGAGTCCTCTTCCCCCATAATCAAATCCTTCTCAGTTTACTTTTTAGCTTACACATAACATTATAAAGACTTTAATCTTAGTGTCATCTTGACAGTGCCACGTTAATCTCACAGGATTTTGCGAATCCTTCCCTTTTGAATATATTACTATTTGGAAGCATTCCCATCTCGCTCTGACCCAATCCAAATATCATATAGCTCCCTAGTACTATGAATGAAGAAGCATCAGAGAAAGAATAGCAAATAGTAGTAGTACAGAAAGCAAAATGTTGTACATTCTATACAAGATGAGCTTTTTATAAAAATGTCATTCTCAAACAGGCTTTACAGAGATTGATTGTCATAGCTCACATTCAAAAAACGGGTATAAGTCTCATATCTGCTACCTGGCCAACAGCATCAAGATATTTTGACTCACAGTAATTGTTCTAGAAGAGAGAAGGCAGAAATATACTCTGGTATCCATCCAAATCTACAATAAAGAGACTCTCTGGGTCAATAATACATTATTTTCTCACTTATTTAGCCTTACTCTGAGGCTGTTCATTACCCTAGACTACAAAGGATTTTGTTATGGTGTTGACGTTTAAATTTTCTTAAAAATGGTTACTGCTTTCACCCAACTTAGACCCATAAGGGATAGTACTGGCTTCTTTTTAAAATAGCAGCAGCCCTGTAATATGGGTTCAGGTTTAACGACTACACTCTCAGCTGCTGTATAAAATTCACTTAACTAATAGGAAATTCAATTTTCTCTTTGGTATTTTTCCATTTTTGTTATATTTATCCCACAACTGAATTTCATGTCAAAGGGGTCACTTGTGCAAGGGAAGGTAAGCACACCAAAGTAGAGTGCAGAAAAACAAGCTACACAATGGACAGCAGGAATTTGTCCTGACAATCTGTAACACAGGTAAATGAAACTCTGATTAAAAGAGGAAAAGGGTGTCATGGGTATATTTCAGACTTGAAAGTAATCACTCACACATTTGTTTCATTTAAACTGTCTCCTAAATCAGTTTTCCTGAAACAAGACTATAATATAAAGGCAGAAAGAGGCCTAGAATCACCTTAAATCTGGAATGGAATCATTAAGCCAGAAAGCACCAATCCCTCATTTTACAAATGAGAAAACTAAGGCCCAGAGAGAGGAAGCGATATGTCCAAGGTTAGCTAATGGCAGAACTGGGATTAGAACATAAATCTCCTGAACATGAAGGGTTTTGAAAGTCATGCTAAGATTTTCGAATGCTATTCTATGGTCAGTGGTTCTCTCCCCTGGCTGTGCATCAGAATTACCTGGGGAGATTTATTTTAAAATACAGAGCCCCTATCCAAGATTATGACTCAGTAAGACTGGAGTGGGACTCAGGTATTTTTATTTTTTAAAAAGTCCTCCAGGTAACTCTGATGTTTAGCCAAAACTGCAAACAACTGTTCTGAGCAATGGAGAATCTCCAGTGAGTATAGGGGTGAGATTATGAAATTGATGGTTTGGGGAAATATCAATTTGTGATCACAGAATAGAGTGAGACTACAAAAAGAAAGACTAGTTATTTTGGGGTAAGCAGAGGGATTGCAATAGTCCAAGCATGAAGAGATAAAGGTTTATACTAGGGTGGTTTCAGGGAAAAAGTACAAAAAAAACCAAGAAGTCCTCTCCCTATCCATCTCAGATCCAATGAGAACACTGACTGCAGGAGCCTCCATAGTCTCATTCTCTTCTACCCATCCCCTTACAAACACAAAGCTCTTCCTCCAGAGCTCACAACATTCTCACTGAACTACCAGTTATCAAAGACCTCCCCAGGTCACCAAAGAAATGAGGCCAAATTGAGAAGGAGGAGGAACCCACAGAGAGATGTCATTAGAACTATGGCAGGAAAAAAAAAGAATAAGGCAAAGAAACATCTCACTGGAAGTACTTATTATACCCAATAGGAAAACAAAGGCAGTCATACTGTTCATTTCAGTATAATTCATTATTATATGGTGTAGTAATAAAAATATGAAAGCTAAACCAGCTCTGCCTCTTACTAGTTACCTGACCTTGGGAGTCTGTAAAAGGGAATAACTATTTAAATTACAAAGTTATCTTATATATTAAATAAAAATGTAAATGTAAAAAAAAAAAAAGAACTATGGCAGGGGCAATGATTTCCTAGAATTCTCGGTTTGGCCCTGAAATACACTATTGTATAAAATATTATTATAAATGGTTGTTGCAATCCAAATATCAGTACACCAAATAGACTTTTGTGCATTGCCCTAGAAACCTATTCACCCTTTATATTATTTCTATGGGGGAAATTCTTTATGCATCCAACAGCTGGCATACAAATGAGGTACTGGAACATAACAATACAGTTTCCAGCTGGGAATTGCCTGTATATGATTAAGTACCAACTGAATAACATAGAGACTAAATGCTCCAGGAGCACAGAGAAAAGACAGACTACTGTGTATTGGAACAGCTGCAAAATCCTTGTGGCAAAGGTGGGTAAGATGGATTGGATTTGAATGAGGGGAAAGACCTGGGCACTCCAAGAAAGAGAAACAACACAAGAAAAGATGTAGAGCTAGGAATTAATATAGTATATTCAGGAAGAAGATCAGTTTGGCTAGAATGGAGGATTTAGTGCTGGAGAGTTATAGGGGAAAGGTTACACAGATAAGGTAGATGATAAAAAGCCTTGAGTGTCAGGAGCTAAGACACAAGTAGTGAGGGTTATGGACATGGGGTGAGGGGAGAATCCCATATGATCTCTAGCACACTGCAATGTCAACCTACCAGAAAACAAGCACTTACTGAGAGCATTCTATGTGCTTCACAATATGCCAGGTATCACATGAAATCAGGAAATTGATCAATGCTTTTCAAATAATGGAGAATTTATATTGTCACTGCACAGCTATTTGAAAGGAAACTTCATCTTTTCAAAGGAAACTATCATCTTTTCTGCTATCTAATAATTTTTATTTCATTTGATTGTCTTTAGAAATTAAGTCCTCGTTTTAAAGGAACTTGTTGTAGCAAAAACTGTAAAGCTGCCTAGACCACAAAAGGAGGATAGCCAAAGGAAACATGAATGATGGGTACATCTAATATAACATTCAACCTTTAAAAGAAAATGTTTATTATTTTCCAAGTCAAGTTCTTCATAGCTCTTAATAAAGTAAAGGAGCTTTGTATAATGCAGATCTTTTATCTCACCTCTGGCCAAATGCTGACTATTTCATTTCTCTTTGCACTTAGAACACTGATATGGTGTCACCACAGGAGAAGACTGTATGGCATAGTACTCATGTAACTAATGCAGGGTTCAGACATCAGTATTTAAAACACCAACTGTGGAGACTGATGTCAGCATCATGGCAGAGTGAGAGTCCCCCTCTGAATCTCTGCCCCCTAAGACACAACAAAAACATCATTCGCATACCAACAGAGGACAATCAAACACTACAGGACATCTAAGAGACCCATGCCCAGGTACATCTGATGGTGAAGGTACAGGCAAGCCCAAAGGACTTGAGGAGAGGTAAGGAGATTCATTCCCCATCCCCATTCAATCAGCAAAGCCAGACAGCGTGGCTCACAGACACAGAGGGCGGAGGGGCGGCCCTCTGTGAGAAAACTATCACCCTCCAGGTGCTCTCACAGATGGTGACCAGGAAGCGACGCTGAACTGTTGTGAGGGTGTGGTCAACGTCAAAGTGCCCCAGGAGAGCAGACAGCCAGGCAAGAAGGAAGCCCCAGAATGGGCAGGCAAAAGAGAGAGCCCCTCCCCCGACATGCCCTGCGCTTCAGCACAATCCCTCCAGGGACTGCAGCGGGCTCAGAACACACAGCTCGTGACCTCCACTCAGTGGCAGCAGGTGGAAACTGCAGGACCAGATATCTTCAAGATGAGGAATAGTAAAGGAAAATCAGCCCCCTCTATGCAAAAGTATCTTAAGTCTCCAGACCAAGAGGAAAATGACAAACGCCCAGAAACCAACCCTGAAGGCACAGAAATCTATACCCTAAACAACAGAGAAGTCAAAATAGCTATGATAAAAAAACTCAACAAATTACAAGAGAACTGAGAGAGACAATTCAATTAATTCAGGAATTTCTTCACAAAAGAGGTTGAAACCATAAAGAAAAACCAATCAGCAATATTGGAGATGAAAAACACAATAGACGAGATTAAGGGAAACCTGGAATCTTTAAAGAGCAGAACTGACAATATGGAGGGAAGAATTAGTATTATTGAGGACAGCCATGAGAAATGCTCCAGATAGAGGAGGAGAGAGAACTAAGACTAAAAAGAAATGAAGAAATTCTTTGAGAAATATCAGACTCAATTAGGAAAAGTAACATAAGGATAATAGATATTCCAGAAGGAGAAGAAAGGGAAAAAGGAGCAGAGAGTTTGTTCAAAGAAATAAGAGCTGAGGACTTCCCAAACCTGGGGAAAGAGTTGGAAATAACAGTGAATGAAGTCAATAGATCACCTAAATATATGAAGAGGAAAAGACCAACTCCATGGATTATAGTAGCAAAGGTGGCAAGAGTCAATGACAAAGAAAAAATATTAAGGGCAGCTAAACAAAAAACCCAAAATAACATACAAAGGAAACCCCATCAGGCTCTCAGCTGATTTCTCGACAGAAACTCTACAGGCTAGGAGAGACTGGAATCATATATATTCAAAATCCTGAAAGACAAAAACCCTCAGCCAAGTGAAAATATCCTTCAAACATGATGGAGAAATAATAACTCTCCCTGGTAAACAAAAGCTGAGGGAGTTCATCACCACAAGACCCCCACTACAAGAATTGCTCAAGAAGGCCCTTAGGCCTGAAAAAAAAAAACAAAAGAGAAAGGGGATACAAAGTTTTGAGCAAGGAGAAAAACAAGGAGACTAAACCAGAAAAATTGCAGTTGGAAAACACCAAAAATGAATATAAACTCATCACTTTAAACACACACTCACAACACAAGATGGAACAAGTAGTGACAACAACAAATTAGAAGGGGAAGAGGAAAGGGATCGAATCAACTTAGTCTAAGGAAAAACAAGGCATCAGAAAATGGATTATCTCATCCATGAGATTTTTAATCTAAACCTCACGCTAACCACTAAACAAATAACCAGAACAGAACCTCATATGACAAATAAAGAGGAAACTAAGAGAATCATCATGCAGAACTACCAAACTGAATTGGCAGTCTGAAACACATGGAGCAAGAAACGAAGGAAATGCAAAAGAACCAGAAAATGAATGATAAAATAGCAACATTAAACCCTCATATATCAATAATCACTCTGAACGTAAATGGATTGAATTCTCCAATCAAAAGACACAGAGTGGCAGGATTGATTAAAAACCAAGATCCAACAATTTGCTGCCTCCAGGAAACACATCTCAGCTCTAAAGACAAACACAGACTCAAAGTAAAAGGATGGAAGACAATAGTCCAAGCTAATGGCAAAAAAAGAAAGCAGGAGTTGCCATACTTATATCAGACAAAGTAGACTTTAAGATAAAAAAGGTAATGAGAGACAAAGAGGGGCAACATGTAATGATAAAAAAGACACTTCACCAAGAAGACACATCACTTATAAATACCTATGCACCCAACACAGGAGCACCAAAGTACATAAAACTATGACTCAAAAACCTAAAAGGAGATATTAACAACAACACAATAATAGTAGGGGATCTCAACACCCCACTTGCATCAATGGATAGATCATCCAGATGAAAAGTCAATAAGGAAATAATGGACTTGAATGAAAAATTAGACAAAATGGACTTAATAGATATATACGGAGCACTCCACCCAAAAACAGCAGATTGCACCTTCTTCTCAAGCATGCATGGAACATTCTCAAGGAGAGACCATACATTAGGAAACAAGGCAAACCTCTACAAATTTAAGAAGATTGAAATCATTACAAGCATCTGTTATGATCATAATGCTATGAAACTAGAAATCAACTGCAAGAAAAAATCTGGGAAAGGGGCAAAGATGTGGAGACTAAACAACATGCTACTGAACAACCAATGGATCATTGATGAAAGTAAAGGAGAAATGAAAAACTATCTGGAGACAAATGAAAATGAAAATACACCTTACCAACTCATATGGGATGCAGCAAAAGTGGTCCTAAGAGGGAAATTCATCGCGACAGAAGCCCACCTTAACAAACAAGGCAAATCCCAAATAAATAACCTTAAACTACATCTAACAGAATTAGAAAAAGAAGAACAGGCAAAGCCCTGAATCAACAGAAGGAGGGAAATAATAAAAATCAGAGCAGAAATAAATGAAACCAGAAAAACAGTAGAAAGGATCAATGAAACAAAGAGCTGGTTGTTTGAGAAGATAAACAAAATTGACAAACCCTTAGACAGACTCACTAAGAAAAAAAGGGAGAAGACTCAAATAAATAAAATTAGAAATGAAAGAGAACAAATTACAATGGATACCACAGAAATACAAAGAATTATTAGAGAATACTATGAAAAACTCTATGCCAACAAATTGGACAACCTAGAGGAAATTGATAAATTCTTGGATGCATACAACCTCCCGAAACTGAACCAAGAAGAAATAGAGAATCTGAATAGTAATCACAAGTAAAGAAACAGTAATCAAAAACCTCCCAAAAAATAAAAGTCCAGGACCAGATGGCTTCCCTGGAGAATTGTACCAAACATTCAAAGAAGATTTAATACCTATCCTTCTCAAACTATTCCAAAAAACAGAGGAAGATGGAATACTTCCTAACACATCCTACGAGGCCAGCATCACCCTGATACCAAAGCCAGACAAAGACAATACAAAGAAGGAAAACTACAGGCCAATATTGCTGATGAACATAGATGCTAAAATCCTCAACAAGATATTTGGAAACCGAATACAGCAATACATAAAAAAGATCATACACCATGACCAAGTGGGATTTATACCAGGGACACAGGGATGGTTCAACATCTGCAAATCAATTGATGTGATACACCACATTAACAAAATGAAGAATAAAAACCACATGATCATCTCAATCGATGCAGAGAAGGCATTTGACAAGATCCAACATCCATTTATGATAAAAACTCTCAACAAAATGGGTATTGTCCCATTTGCAACAACATGGATGGACCTAGAGGGTATTATGTTAAGTGAAATAAGCCAGAGAGAGAAGGACAAACACTGCACGATTTCACTCATATGTGGACTATAAACGAACACGCAGACAGAGAGAACTGGTTGGTGGTTACCAACGGGAAGGGGGGTGGGGGGTGGGTACAAGGGGTGAAGGGATGCATTCATATGGTGATGGACAAATAATAATGTACAACTAAAACCCCACAATGTTATAAACTATTAAGCCATCAATAAAAATTAAAAAAAAAAAACACCAACCCTGATGAAAATCAAGAGAGTAGGAAATTTTAATTTTGAAGGTGTTTCAGACACAAAAGGGAGAAAAGAAGTATGCTTCTGCTATATAATCTTGAGCATCCATTCTATGCTAGAAATCCAGAAATAAACCTAGTATTTGGAATTTCATAAATATTTCATATTAAATTCATAAATATTCAAATTGGAATATAATTGAAAAAACAGTATTAGGAAAAGATATCTATGCCCCCAACATAAAAATGTACCATGAGACTAAAAAAAGATCTCAGGTATGGCCTAAGTCGAAGTATCAATGAATTTAGCAATGACATTTCTTTAATTCTTTTTATAAGTGGTTACTTATTTGACTGTTAGGTAACATGAGAGTTTCTACAGTCCCTTCCGGCTCGAAAATTCTATTAATAAGATTAGAAAATTTAAGAAAAAAATCTCTGTAGTGTAAGAAGTATTTCTGCTTCATAGAAATTCTCTTAGACACATAGTGAATGTTTAATAAATACTTCAATTGAACTGAATTGGCATTTGATAGTTACTGACACTAAAAAATTTTCTCATGTGTGTGCATGTGGCCTGTAAAAAGTACTTAATTTTTCTATTTTGGCTTTTTTTTCTCCGAGTATATAGGTGTACGTTAAGTGGCTCAGGATTAATAGATGGTTTCACAGCAGAAAAAAAACCTGAGAAACACCAAAGGTCTTGATTTTTCAAACATAATGGTTATTTACAATCTTATTGAAAAACTTAATTACTTGTCTAAAGTTTCGATTATTGATACCCTTGGAATGCGCTGCAGGTTTTTTTTTAAGTGAAATCATACACAATTTTAACCCCTGGACTTGGTAATTCCAGAGACCACCATTTGACTTGCTGCATTGCAATGGAATTGTACAATAATACATACAGCTAGAAATCAAAGATCTTATTAGCTATGATTTAGAGATGAAATCCAATTGCTACTCAGCCTCTCCATAGGGAAGAGAAAACAAATGTTTTTGAACCTGGGTAAGATGTGTAAAGCCTCTGTCTATGAGGTTTTGGAGAAGGTGTCCTTAGTATAACAATCTTTTCCACATTCTCATGTCCTTTCCGTTAGTTTTCACTGGATCCATCTGGAGAACACTTAGGAGAACCATTTGGTCTAGGCCTCACCAAAGAGCCTCACATTTGAATTCTTGACCTAAGTAAGATACACTTAGTCTCAGAAATATACTGTCAGAATTGAAGAAAGACAACCTTTCTCATACACTTTAAAACAGATCACACTGCTTGAGGTACCATATGAATAATTAAATTTTTATATAAATTATATAATTATTTTTTGTGAAAAGTATAATTATATTGCTGTGTATTTTTAAATGTGTTGAAAGCACTATTTTATTATTTAGAAACATTTAAAATACACTCCAATTCTTGTAAACACTCTTTTGTCATTTTTTAAAATACTAGAAACCTCAAAAAATGTAAGTGACTTATGACCTTCTGAATGTCTGAGAGACTGACTATACATACTCCCAGAACACTTTAAACAACATATAATATGCACGTATTTACTTAGCTGCCTCTCCAGCTAGATTATGAGCTACTTGAAAAGAAGCTCTTGTTTATTTATCAGTATACTAAGTGCCTGGCACAGTGCTTAATACAGAGTGGATGCGTTATAAACATTTATGAATCTAGCATCCAATACATCTAGCAAGCAGAAAGCGTTCCTCTCTTTCAAACTACAGTACTTTTGCCTTAGTCTCCTTTAGACAGAAGTGGTGAACAGGGAAGTGCAGTTCCCATTAAGTTCTTGCTGTTGCCAGTTCCAATTTTGGTCTTATTTTTGCCTTTTATTTCTAAAAAAAAACCCTATAATACCTTTTGCGAATGTTTACTGGGGACAAGAATGAAAATAAATTTGTAGAGCCTTTTTCTATTTTAGTAAATCTTATGACAATGGGAGTCATATCCATAATAAATAAATAAATAATATAAAATTATATATGTAATATATAAATAATACAAAATTGCTTTTCTAATGCGTATGTGTTGTTATCCAAAGACAAAGATATGTGGTTTTAAAAGTATTATCTTCACATTTATAAAAACATGGGGAAATTTATTGGAAAAGTATGGATTTTTCATCAACTCATAGAAACAACATTTACTCTTTATGATGTATTTTTCTTGGCTTCAAACTGGAAAAGCCTTTAATGACTAATCAAAAGTTTTGCCTATTGCACCTGAAAAGATCAAAACGTGGACTCCCATTTGTCTGAAATGGTATAAATATGGATATGGAGAACCAATGTTTAAGAGCATGAAACAGCGACCTCTCAAGATTTTTTGCAACCTTATGATTCCAAGATTTTACTCTCACACACAACCTTCTACTAACTTATCATATTCAATTCAACATCTTTTCTCAGCCTTTCAACTATGATTTGAGGCAATCTTTTCCAAACCAGACTCTCCAATATCCTCCTAGCTGTAATCATCTACTTAAATGACAGTGCCACCTAAATCCCTTGAATCTGCTACTGTCCAAGTTACACCAAACAACCACACCCCTCAGTCTCCCAGAGCTTGACATTATCTATTGTTTAAACCCCATCTTTCAACTGGGTGTTTTTTCATTTCAAGTCTACTATATCTCTAATGTTCAGTATCCAAATCCAGAGAGAGAGGAGGTAACTACTCGAACTTGCCAAATTGCTAGCTACCCAAAAGTGAGGCTTTAGGCGCACTTTCTGAAGGACATATAGCAAAAATTTACTCACCTTTTTCTAAGCCAGGCACAGTACTTTGTGCACACAATCTGTATTACCTCATTTAATCCTAAACAACTCTATGACGCAGATACTACTCAACTGAGGAAACTCAGGCTCCAAAAGATAAAACAACTTGCACAAGGTCACACAACCACTAAATTTTCAGGACCAGGCCACTCTGCAACTGTGGCCCCTATTTCTCTGAATTTTGAGAGACACCAATTGCTTTAGCTATTTAGCAGTTTATATTTTTACCTCTATAAGCAGCTGCTAAAACACCAATCAGTGAAATCAACACAAAGAAAAGTAAAGGAAGGGCCAGCCCCGTGGCCTGGTGGTTAAGTTTGGCACACTCTGCGTTGGCAGCCCAGGTTCAGTTCCCGGGCGTGGACCTACACCACTCGTTGGCAGCCACGCTATGGTGGCATTCCACATACAAAATAGAGAAAGATTGGCACACATGTTAGCTCAGGGCAAATCTTCCTCAACAACAACAACAAAAAGTGCAGGAAGCATTAGGTTTTACTGCAGTGGTATAAATTCCCCTTAGTTCTGGGATTATCCTTCCATTCAGGGTCCCAATGACAGGCAGGGCCCAGAGTAAGGCAAGTGAGGCATGCACCTCAGGCATAAAATTTAAGGAGGCTCAAAGAAACTCAGTATTCAAGATAAAAATATCTAACACAATATTTTCAAAAATAAAAATCAATGCAAGAACAATCCCCAAAGAACAAAATATCAACAACAAAAAAAGACCAGATCAGACCTGTACTTGTACAACCTTGCCTCACTTTAATTCCTTTATTTATGAAAAAAAAATTTATTTACAAAAACAGGTGACCAGCCAGAGGGCTATAGTTTGTCCATTTGATTTTTAAAAATATTTCATTAAAATTTTATTTATCTTGACCACTGAATTTTTGGGTCTCCTTAAATTTTGCATCCTTGGCAAGTGCCTCACTTGCCTCACCATAGTCCCAGCCCTGTCTAGTGACCAAATATTATTTTTTAAAAGTCATTTTAATGCCACAAAATATTTTGGAACTCATGTTGGAGCTGGGGGTGGGAGGTAAGCAGCAGTCTGGAATCCAGAGGATTATGTCTTAGAAAAGTAAAGCCTGTTGATACCAATCATGAAATAGATTGTTAAAAACACCTTAAAAAAACAAAAACGAAAACAAGAAAATGCCTTGGGTACTTACTATTCATGGCCATTCCCCCTCAAAGGTAAGGAGGGGGGGTAGGTAACTTCCTCAACCTCATAAAAGGCACATATCAAAAACACACAGCTAAAATGATGATTAATGGTGGAAGACTGAAAGCTTTCCCCCCAAGATCAAAACAAGTCAAGGATAGTCACTCTCACCACATCTATTTAATATTTCAGTGGAAATTCCAGCCAGGGCAATTAGTCAAGGAAAAGAAATAAAAGGCAACCAGATTTGAAATAAAGAAGTAAAACTATCTCCATTCTCAGATGCCAAGATCTTGTATACAGAAAATCCTAAGGATACACACACACACAAATTAGAGCTAATAAAAAAGTTCAGCAAGGTTGCAGGATACCAGATCCATATCCCAAAATAAGTTCTATTTCTATACACTAGCATTGAACTATCTAAAAATGAAGTTAAGAAGGCAATTCCACCAAGAAGACCATTCAACAGGGGAAAGAATAGTTTTTTTAACAAATGATTTTTAAAACTGGATAGCCACATGCGAAATAATGAAGCTGGATCCTACCTCACACCATATGCAAAAAATTAACTCAAAATGAATCAAAGATGAAAATGTAAAAGCTAAAACTAGAAAACTCTTAAAAGGAAACATAGGAGTAAATCTTCATAATTTCTTAGATATGATACCAAAGCATAAACAACAAAAGGAAAAAATAAATTGTACATCAAAATTAAAAACTTGTGTGCTTCAAAACACACTATCAAGAAAGGGAAAAGACAATCCACAAGATGTGGAAAATGTTTGTAAATTGTATATCTGAGAAGGGTCTAGTATCCACAATATACAAAGAACTCTGACAACTCAACAATAAAAAGACAAATAATCCCCTTTCATTTCAAAAGTCTACCCTCCCTTTTCTGCTCCCTCACCCTCATTTCTAAGGTCCACTCTGCTTGCTCCCTACCACTTACGAGGTCCTCCCTGATTGCAATGCTCTGCTCATTTCTGAGGTCTGCCCTCCCTATTTACTCTTCCACTTTCATTCCTAAGGTCCACTCTCCCTGCTCCTCCCTCTCCTCACTTCTAATAATTGTCCTTACTACTGTTCCCTATCTTATATTTTAAGTACGAACCCCTGCCCCTTCCTCCTCATTTCTAAAGTGGCCCTTGCTGTTTTGCTCCTTCCATTATTGCTAAGGTTTTCTCCTTCCCCGCTCGGCTGCCCCTCCCACCAGTGCCATTTATTTTTTGTGTGTGTGAGGAAGACTAGCCCTGAGCTAATATCCATTGCCAATCCTCCTCTTTTTGCTGAGGAAGATTGGCCCTGGGCTAACATCCATGCACACATTCATCTACTTTATGTGGGATGCCACCAGAGCATGGCTTGACAAGCGGTGCATCCGTCAGGGACCGGGATCCAAACCTGCGAACCCCAGGCTGCCAGAAGCAGAGCACGCGAACTTAACCTCTATACCGCCGGCCGGCCACCCACCCCTACCATTTCTAAAGTCAGCCTCCCCACTCTGCTCCCTCAGCCCTCATTTATGAAGTCCGCCCTCCCTCCTCCCCTCCCCCTCCCCGTTTCTAAAGTGGATGATAGCGTGTGGAGGTCTGAGGTAAAAGACTAGAGGGCGCCAGCAGAGGGAAATGGTGGACTAGCGTGAAGAAGCACCAACCAAAAAGCAAGCAAGCAAATACACCAGCCCTTTGCCCAGTCTTGCTGCCGACTACACAAACTAGCCTAAGGATTGCTCCTCCTACCCCTGGAACCTAGTCACTTGTGACACAAGCCCCGGACTGTGAGAGGGAATGTGGCCGATTACGCGGAGCATGTGGCGCCACGTGTTTGAGGGGGGCGGGTAGCTTGCCCTCATTCCTTAGGAGAGTAAAATATACGGAGAAAGCCGGCTTTTTATTTCCCCCTCCCGCCCCCTTCCAGCAATTCTTACTCCCCACTCAATTTCTGTCAGCTTCGGCCAGTTTCCCACCTAAGAAGAGAGGGCGGGAAGCACGGGAAAATAGAAGCAGAGAGGAGGGGCAGGGGTCGAGGGGCAGGGGTCCCGGGCCAGGGCTTTATTTCATCGGCGCAGTCGCCGAGCCCCGAGGGGAAGCCACCGCACCCAGGGATGTGTGCCTCACAGCGGCACTTAGAGCCTGCCCAATGCCGAACTCTCCCTCTCAAAGCCAGCCGGCCCAGGCTAGCGCAGGGGCTGGGATCCGAGATCTACATACCTAGAGACATATCTAGAAAGGTCATCTTTCCTCCATTTTTAGGGTCTATCGGCATCTTTCCGGAAAAGTTGGAAACCGGAGCCATCTCCCCAGCGTAACTGCACCACACTCTGAACCCGGCTCTTGTAGCGCCGGTCACTGCCCCCTGGGGTCCTGGATAAACTCGTCCTCCAATCACAGTCTTTCCCTTCGCTGTTGCTAAGGCCCAAGGGGTGGAGCTTGGCATATATCCCTTCCCAGCTCTCCTATCAGGAACTTGGCTCACAAAAAAAAAAAAAAAAAAAATACGACCCGCCCATTTCTTTCCCGCTCTTTTTAAAGACTGTCTCTTCTGTGCATCTGCCACTCAGCCACAACTTTTTTTTCCATGACCTTTTGACCCTTGCCTCATAGCTCTTAGAAGAACCCATTTCTCCTCTTTGCTGTTGGCATTCCTGGCAAATAAAACCTTGTGTTCTTCATGTCATGCACTGGTTCTCTGCTTCTCTCACGTTTGAAGAGCTACCACAAATCTAGCAGTTAGTTTAAATATGATAGAAAAAAAATGCTCTAAATCCTTTGCATAATATAAAAGTCCCTCCATAATCTAATCTCTGCTGATCTCTTCAGACTCATCTTTCAGTACCCCACCACATGGAATGACTTGAGCTTTCTAGAGTGTGCTGGTAGTGCTGCTTCCTCTGCCAGAAAATACCCTTCTCACCTCTACAATTATTCCCTAATTTTTCAAGTCTTAAATGAACTTTTCTTCATAACAAGGTGGATTTTCTCCATTAAGTCTCATATGTATTTTGTAGATACTAGTATCCCAGAGCCTAACACAGTAAGGAGCTCAGTGTTTGTTGATGGACTGAATTATAGCACCAAAATTAGTATTTTGCATGTATTTATTGTCTTCAGGCAACCGTATATGCCTTGAGAAAAATATTTATTTATTAATCTTTAGGTTCCTGGTGCTAAGTAATGACTTAAATACAACAAATAGTAAAATAATTTACATTTTAAAATCTCCTCAGACATTTATGATGTGATTTCCCTAACAACTTGAGCAAGTTTTCAGCTCTCAAAATTTATTAATTTGGTTTTTATTTCCTCTGAAGAACCAGTGACACATAGGATTCCTCTAACATTTAAAAATAGCATATACTGAGGCATGTATTTAGGCAATAAGAGGAACAAAAAATTTTTTTTTTAGAAATGTCCTGGACACACCTTTAGGGAAGTCATCAAAAAGTATGTGGCATTGCAAGCCTGTGGATGCAATAAATATTTTTGAAGGAATAAATGTAAAGTCATTGGGGCTAAACACCTCTCTCTCTTTTTTCTCTTGTTCTCTGTCTTTGAATACTTTCTCTTTCTCTGAATATCGGCTCTCTTTGCTTATTTGTGTACAGAGATTAAGTGTGGTCATTCCTCCTCTACCCTATATTATCATAGTTCAAACACTGACGACTGAATGGCCCAGAATCTGATTGTCCCAGCTTAGGTGAGGGCATCTACTTTTTGACCAATTAACTGTGGCCAGGATCATACATAAAAACATAGCTGCAAGAATCCATTTGAGTGTGTGTGTGTGTGTGTGTGCATGTGTGTGTGTGTGTGTGTGTAAGGGGAAGTTTTCAGAAGGGGAGGTTGTGGGTTTCATAGATGTCTCAAGAAGTAGCAACTACAATCGCAACCTGGCATAAGAGTAGTACCTGTGAATAAAACTGGTGATTTTGATGACTAGTTATTCATAGGAATCAGCAGTGGGATGTAGTTGTCAAAAAAATCAAATGATACTTTAGTTTTTGTAGTGGGCTTTTGCCTTTACTTCACCTATTAAGCAAATGAAGCCCCATTCTATTTTTGTGAAAAATCTTAGAATCTTATTAGGAGGCAGAGCCTGCCTCCCATTATAGACCAAGAAAATTCCAGAGAAACTGGAGCAAAAACATGTGGCCTAGACTTGGCCAATCAGACACACTCACCCTACATGGAATCTGGCATTAGTACAACACAGAAGCAGGGACAGTGTAGAATTCATTCTGGCCACAGCAGCCAGTTTCTAGGGGCAGCAATGTCAGTGGTACAAATTCCAGTATCTGTGTATGGCAGTGGTGGCCTCATCAGGTTAATTTTAAGGTGTGATTTTAGCTGCAATTCTGAATTTCTAGCCTCCCTTGGTTCCTGCCCTTTTTCTTGAGCCTGGTTCTCAGAGTCCCTGGCTATTCCTTGAGCTACCCAACTGACTTTCAATAAATTCCTTCCATGCTTAAGGCAACTAGAGTTTGTTACATTCAACTAAGAACTCTGTTCCTAGTGACATCAATGGAAATATCCAGTATAAGGGAAATAATACATTGAGTTTTGCTTTGGTATTGGCCACCATATATTAACTAATGAACTAGATTAAAACCAAGGAAAATAAGCTAAATTTGTGAGGAGATTTAAATCATGTCACGTGAAGCAGGATTGAAGAAATTGTGGATATTTAGCCTGTAGAACAGAAATCTCAGGGGACCATAATTATTTTCAGATAATCCTATGGAAGAGGCAGAGAATTTATTATTCAGTCTAGCACTAGAGGGCAGCACTAGCCCAAGTGGATGGAAGTTACAGGAAAACTGATCTCTGCACTATACAGATACATTCTAATAATTAAAAGTACATTAATGGGTCAAAACTACAACAATGGGATAAGCTGCCTTGAATTGAGGTACTTGACACTGGAAATATTGAAGCAGAAACTAGGTTACTGACTACTTCAATGGGTTAGATTCAGTGACCTCTGAGGTTCCTTCTAAATCTGAGATTATAGGAAAAACAAACACATGGTGACTTCTCTGGTCAATTATTTCAGTCACATGATTTAGAGACCATTATCAGTCTTTCAGGTTTTTAAAACAGTAAGTAGGCATGATAATAAAGGACCAAATAGGTAATCATTCCCACCTAGAGAGATGCTAGCAATATAGATTTTATTTTTTATTTTTTTGTGAGGAAGATTAGCCCTGAGCTAACATCTGTGCCCATCTTCCTCTATTTTGTATATGGGATGCCACCACAGCATGGCTTGATGAGCAGTGGGTAGGTCCACACCCGGGATCCGAACCCTCAAACCCTGGGCCACTGAAGCGGAGCACACGAGCTTAACCACTATGCCACTGGGCCAGCTCCTACAGAAGATTTTATGTACCCAGAATGGAGATTAAGCACTATGATATTTCAGTAAAAAATTAGTTACTAATTTACATATACTTGACTATCCTTTCTTAGGCAGATTACCCCGGAAGAGTACAATAAAAAGTTACCTTGATTTAAAGGGTAAGTTCTTTAGGGAAAGAGCTCTGTTATATTATTCTTAGCAGACACTTTAAGGGATACAATAATTCCTATTGCTAGGTTATATCTTTTTTAACATAAGCATAATTTATTGTTTGGTTGGTAATTAGTTGATCCTTGAGTAACTAAATATATGTCCCTGCAATATTTAAGGCAAACTCCTATTTCTTCCTTTAAAAAAATAAACTTTTAAAATTGTACATTTAAATGATCAATTTCATTCATATATTTGTAGACAATCTGGAAAACACAAAAAAGTAAATAAAAAAGAAATATAACCAAATAGTCAAAGATCACTCTAAGCATTTTGTACATTTCTTCTAACTATACTTTCTGTGTAAAAAACTTATATAGTTAAAACTTACATGGTAGAAAACTATGGATAATAATAATATATATATGCTATATATATATAAAATTTACATAGTAAAAAAACTATATATTTATATATATATAAAATTTGGGGTTTTGCTCATTCTCCTAAGATTTATAAGGATTTGCTTATGTAACTAAAAAAATCTTTACATGCATGGTTTTAAATGTCTGCCTAATATTGTTGATACTTAACCTAAGGGACACATCCTTAATTTTGTGATTATTGCTGCAGCCCTAGCAGTTGACATCCTTTTGGGGTAATTTTACCCAGCTTTTTAAAAACCATTTTATGGGAGGTTTTTGCCTACCATCTATTGATATGACCTTGTGATTTTTCTTCTTTAGCCTGTTGATGTGGTAGATTGCATGAATTGATTTTTTAATCACCTGCTTTACTAGAACACAATTCAAACATCTTGCTTCTTTGGAATGATTTCTTTGAACTTAGTGGCTGAATTTTCTGCAAGAAAAAATGTGGATTGTGATCTTGCAGAAGTTATGTTCTTATGTATGTTTCAAACATAAAGTTTCTGAGGAGACTTTCATTTAAAGGCTAATATTTCTAACAAGATTATTAATTATACTATTAGTTTTTAAAAATATTTTCTCTTAAGTATTCTTTCCTGCTGTGCATTAGGTAGCCAAACACGTTTCCAAATATTTAGCAGTGTGAGTATACAATCATGAGAGGAATACTTAACTTTTAAAGAGAATAATATAATTTTTGCAGTAAACTCTTTAAACTTTTATCAAAAGCTTGTGTTTACATTTTTCAAAATTTCACAAAGAATATTTTCCTAGAAAGTAAATCATTGTAATTTTTTCCTATACTGCAATTCTAGGTTAGAAGTCTGGCTAATGCTAGATAGTAAATAGAATAGAAATAAATGAGGCAAACATTTAATACTCCTACAGTTTTTTTCTCTTCCAGTTTCTTACTTCTTCTGACACCCCACTAAGAGCATTAGTGGGAGGGAAACTTAAATTCTAAAAAACAAGAGAAATGAAACAATTTATGTAAAGATATGTAAATATATACAAGTAGAAGTTACAAAGGAACAGAACTTGACCTTTGCAGCTATGCTAATTTTTTAACACAGTTGAATTGCGCATAGCATATACTGAAAAGTGCAAAGGAAATTTTGGAGGGAATTTTAACCAAATTTCACTTGACATTTTCAAGTGTCAGTTGCACTTTTTGGAGTTGCCTGTGACAATGTTGTGTATCACTACCTTGAACTCAAAATGCTAACCATGGCAAGGATATCTTTGATGCTAGATACAAAACCAAAAAATGTTAATTCATTTAACATTTATTGACTACTTATTATCTCCCTTGTACTTTACTAGATTCTGTAATGCAGAGATAGCTGAGACACAGTAGGGAGAGAGACAGGTACAAAATCATAAAAATGACAGTGAGTTGTGACAGGTGATATAGTAGACTAATAAATGATGTGCTGTGGAATTACAGAGGGTGGAATAGCAATTCTCTCTTATGGTATAAAGGTGTAGAGAAAGAATTACAAATACATATGCACCTAACAACAGGACCCCCAAACTGACAGAATTGAAGTGAGAAATAGACAATTCAACAATAATAGTTGGAGATTTCAATACCACACTTTTAATAATTGATATAATGTACACTTTAAATGAGTAAATTGTATGGTATGTGAATTATATCTCAACATATCACTTTTTTTAAAGGTATAGAAGGGCTTTGGCAGGGAAGACTTCATAGGGCAAATGGGCATCTAAAAATAACTCAGTGTTTCTGAATTTGTAAAGAAATATTATCATGCACATTTTTAAACGATAAAAATAATATTTATATGAGAAAAGTATATTAAACATAATTTTTAAAAACTACCCCTTCAACCACCCAGTGATATCTACTTTTTTAAACCCTTGTTAACATTTAATATTTTTGTGTTTTTAATTCATATATTATGTTTTTGTCTTAAAATAGATAATATTTTTAAGTAGCATTAAATATAGTTTATGTTCTTTTTAAATTCTTGATAATTTCTTAAGCCATTAAATATTCTTTTAAAACTGTATAGTATTTCATTGTATAAATGTATCATAATTCATCTAACCATTCCTCTTTTATTGGTTATTTAGGCTCATTCCAATTTTATGCTACACAAGAAATAATGCTGTAATGAACATAGGCATGCAAAATTTTTTGTGCACTTCTCTGATTATTTCATTAGGATAAATTTCAAAAATTGGGACAATTAAGTCAAAGATATCTGATATCAAGGTCCTTCAGAATACTTGCACAAAATATTCTTAGGAGTATAACTTTTACAACAAGTTTCTGTCAACAGGAGAAACAAAGCTG
This sequence comes from Tapirus indicus, assembly GCA_031878705.1. Classification (NCBI taxonomy): domain Eukaryota; kingdom Metazoa; phylum Chordata; class Mammalia; order Perissodactyla; family Tapiridae; genus Tapirus; species Tapirus indicus. The sequence goes on along the minus strand of CM062942.1, from coordinate 96,650,243 downwards.
AAATCATATTTGGATAAAAGTTATATATATATTTTTTATTGCTATTGAGGCTGACTTTTTATTTCATGTCTATTGGATATTTGCTACTTCTCCTTTTCCAAAGTACATTTCATATACCATGCCTGTTTTTCAACTGGGATATTTATATTTTCTTGACTTTAGGAGCTCTCTCAATGTTATGGACATTAGCATTTGGTCTATCATATCACTGGGAGTCCTTTTGTATTCATTTAATTATCTATAAAGTGATGGAGAGTGTGGGGGATCAGAATTGGCCACTCCTAAATGTGTCTCTTTGGCTTGAGAATTATTTGGGTTGGTTACTTTTAAAAGCTGCAGACATGCGAGAAGCTCTGAAAAGTAGAATTTACCCTTTGTAAGAGACATTTACATTTGTAAGGGAAATCTCCATTTGTAAAGGTATCTCCCTCTCTGTACTGGAAAGAAGGGGGGATGACCTCATCTCTAGAAACTCTTATCAATGCAGAAGGTGAGGACTTAAATCTGCATAGTAACCTCACTCTTGTTTACTGTGCTTTTCTGGTAATCTCCCATAACTGACTCCCTCTACCCCCAACATCCTCCTTTGTCTTTAGCTGAAGATAGCATTTATGACGAGAACCTCTGCCATTTTGGCAAGTTATCCAGTTTTTCCTGGGTCTCTCCCATGTATACACGTTATAAAGCTTTGTTTGATTTTCTCCTGTTATTCTGTCTCATGTCAATTTAATTAGTACCCCAGCCAGAAGGACCCAGAAAGGGTAGAGGATACGTCTTCCTCCCCTATAAGAGTAATACGTTATGTTCCCTATTCCTTATCCACTTCCTTCATTATCCCTTTCTCACATAAACATCACTTATCTGTGAAGTAGTGAGAAGGTTTTGATGGATAGTCTGTGATTTTTCTGATACACGTTAGAAACTATTTGAACTAATCTTCACCTTTATTACATAGACTTTATAAATATCCAAATTGAAAATCACTACTATCCTCCTACCAGATCAACAGATCTTTATCAATTTCAACTAGTTTACCTCTTAAAAGGGCAACATTATTTTGTTTCCTTGTTTTTAGGGGATATACACACATCAATTTAAATGTGCAATGCTTTTTTTCTTAGCTAGGATAATTGCTTAAAGATGGACATAATGGCATATCCTTTATACAGAAAAGCAAATATAAGATTTTAGAGATTATCCTATATTTCATTTTGTTTAAAAAAAGATTGTAAAAACATTCATTGATGTAGAATAGTAAGCCACTTGTTTATTTATTTATTATTGTGGTAAAAATTTAACATAAAATTTACCTTCTTAATTAGTTTTAAGTACATTTTTAAGTTCAGTAGTGTTAAATATATTCAAATTGTGGCACAACAAATCTCCAGAACTTTTTCATTTTGCAAATCTAAAAAACTATGTCGATTAAACAACTCCCCTTTTCCCTCTCCCCCCTCAGCCCCTGGTTATTACCATTCTACTTTCTATGTCTATGAATTTGACTGCTCCAGGTACCTCATATACATGGAATTATACAGTGTTTGTCTTTTTGTGGTTAGTTTATTTCCCTTAGTATAATGTCCTCAAGGTTCATCCGTATTGTAGCGTGTGACAGGATTTTCTTCCTTTTTAAAGCAGAATGATATTCCATTGTATGTACAGACCACATTTTGTTTATCTATTTCTGTAGGTGGACATTTGGGTTGCTTCTACTTCTTGGCTCTTATGCATAGTCCTGCTATGAATATGGATGTGGAAATATTTCTTTGAGACTCTGTTTTTAATTCTTTTGGGTATATACCCAGAAGTAGGATTGCTGGATCATATGGTAGTTCTATTTTTAATTTTGGGGGGAAACTCCATAGTTTTCCATAGCAGTTGCACCATTTTACAATCCTGCCAACAGTGCATAATTTCTATACAACCTCACCACCACTTGTTATTTTCAGTTTTTTTGATAGTAGCCATCCTAATGGATGTGAGGTGATATCTCATTGTGGTTTTGACTTGCATTTCTCTGATGATTAGTGATGTTGAGCGACTCTTGGGCTTGTTGGCTATTTGTAAATCAGCCCCTTTATTTTTAACTCACCATTTTCAAACTCAATAGAATTATTTTAAATTAACATCTTTAACAAAACAATTAATAGCATTGGTTTTCTACTGGTATGCAGTAGAACGGCAAGGTTTTTTCTACTGGTATGCAGATTTCAGTAGTTAATTTGCAGATGGAATATTTTTTGCACATCTACTTTTAAAATTTATTTTGTTTAAACTTTAAAATTTCTATTGTATCTGATATAAACCCTTTGCAAGTAAACCATCTTTCACATTAGAAAATATATGTAAAATATAGGGCACAGTGTCTAGCATATAAAATAAATACAGTAAATATTATTTTGCTACTAATTAGTATTTAACAATTTTATTTTTTCTGAGGGGATTTTTACAAAATATACCTAATTTCCCACATGAATATTTTCCATGGTTGAAAATTTAAAACAGGGTTAAAAAAGATTCTTGTCACAAATAAATATATAAGAAATTAGGATATTAATGAAGAAAATAAAGTTATGTAGGGGAGGGAAAGTTTTCCTTGACTCTCTTAGGGACCCCAGCTGGGTCTGAAAATTAAACTGACAAAGACAGATTAACAGGAGAAAAGCATACAAATTTATTTAATACAAGTTTTAGACACATGGGAGCCTTCATAAGGAAATGAAAACACAAGGAAACAGTTAGGCCTGAGTACGTTATGCTTGGTTTGATGAAGAGTGGACAGTCATAGGAAAATATGGTAGGTTAAGGAGTATGAGGTGTTAAAAGATAGACTGACGCATATTAAAAATCTTTTTTTTTCTTTTTTTCTTTTTGGTGAGGAAGATTGACCCTGAGCTAACATCTGTTTCCAATCTTCCTCTTTTTTGCTGAGGAAGATTGGCTCTGAGCTAACATCTGTGCCAATCTTCCTCTATTTTGTATATGGGACACTGCCACAGCATGGCTTGATGAGCGGTGCATAAGTCCATGCCCGGGATTCGAACCTGCGAACCCCGGGCTGCCAGAGCAAAGCTCACAAAATTAACCACTACCCCACTGGGCTGGCCCCTAAAAATCTTAAGAGTTTCTTTAAGCATTTATCCATTTGAATCTGGCAGCACCAAACCATAAGCAGTTAGAAGCATTCAGCTGACAGGAGTCAGAGAAAAGCCTTATATAGAAAAATAAAGAATGCAAATTATTTGATTGGCTATAGCTTAAAGCCTAGTTGGCCATTTGAGATTGGTTGCCCTTAGCGTTTTTGATTTCATAACCTTGAGGCATTTATAGGCTTAGATTTTGGTTTGCTTATGCAGGCCTCCATGGCATTAGAGCCACCTCAGTCTAATGGCCCCTTTGTTTAATTAATTTAACAGGAGGTAATGATGGTAAAGTGGGGGAAACTTAGCAAGGCCTGTTTGTTAGGATTCTTCTTGGCATCTCTTTGTCTTCAGAGATAAGAAGGGGCCTTTCCTCTGTGTATAGGGAGGTATAGAGGAGGAAACTTTCCCCTTCTCTTCCAGGTTCTTTGACTGGTTTAATAATTAAATTGATGTAAGATGGATTAACAGGAGAAAAACATATTTTGTATGTATGGGAGCCCCATGAAAATATGACACCCAGGGCTGGCCCCATGGCCTAGTGGTTAAGCTTGGTGTGCTCCTCTTCGACAGCCTGGGTCCAGTTCCTGGGTGCAGACCTACACCACTCGTCAGTGGCTGTGCTGTGGTGGCAACCACATACAAAATAGAGGAAGATTGGCACAGACGTTAGCTCAGGGCAAATCTTCCTCAGCAAAAAAAAAAAAAAAAAGAGAGAGAGAGAGAGAGAGAGAGAAGAGAGAGAGAGAGACCCAAAGGGCAGCCAGGTAATTGAGGTTTATATAATATCCTGAGCCAATGTAAGGAGTAGGGTTCTGGAGATACAAAGGGTGGGAAGGCCATTCACAGGAAGGCTAGAGGAAATGTTTGGAAAACAAAGGTTGCCTTGCTGTGCAGATAAGTTTATTAGCTAAAAAGGTATCTCTGGTAATAGCTCTTTTCCCAGTTACAGGCCCCCTTTCCAGTGTAAATTTAGTAGTTGAGGGGGAGGTAAAGAACTTTTCCTGAATCTGCTGGGTTTTGATTGCCTTTAGCTCAAACTAATCCTTATGCCAAAGGGACATATTTTGGGGTGGCAAAATTTGCTCCCCTTCAGAGGGCACATCTCACATGAGGGGTTTATGACCTTTTTGGGGGGGTTCCGAGTGACCTTCCTGCTTCTGCTGTTTTTGAAACTGGGGGCCAACTTGCTTTAACTATACTCAATTAGTTGTCTGTTTGAAAAAGTAGTTAGATAATGCATTACTAAAGCCCACCCTATAGATAACATCTCTGACGCATGGGTCACCATGGTAACGGGTGCTTAAGTTTTTCAAGAACTGAGAGTCAACTCCTTGTCCAGTTCAGGCCAGTTGAGACCACTGACTCATCAACTGGGCTTGCACAAATGGCCAACAGGTGACCCTTTGACATCAGGGGGCTGAAAACTCCACCCTCAGGTCATGCTAATGCCACTGTTTTGTGAACATGCATCCCATGAGAAGCCATGAAGCTTGACTACACTTGTTTTCATCATCTATTACCTCACTTCTCCTTACCTCCAATCATTTATTCCCACACTCGGACCACCCTACCCCTCTAGCCCATAAGTATCCCTAATCCCCATTTTTGGGGAGGCAGATTTGAGACGTGTCCTTCTGTCTCCTAGCTTGGCTGCCTTGTGAATAAACCCCTTCTCTGATGCAAACTCTTTGTCTCAGTGATTGGCATACTGTGCAGCAGGCAAAATGAGCCTGGTTTCATAACATTTTCTCAAGTTCCTTCAGCTTAAAATATTCAATATGCCAAAGTGCAGTATTTTGGGGTAGTGTGTCCTGAATTCCATCAGTTACAAATATTCATTTACAAATACAAGTTTGCAAAATGGCATCTTTGTAAATTAGTTATAACATTGAGATATAACATATTTAAGACCAGTACTATATCTGAAATACATATTTTTTGGTCAACATATGTAATGCCATTTTTTGCCTCACTAAGACTATTTTTAAAAATTGCCATAATGGCATATCCTGTGTGTACAATAGCAAAAGTACGATTTTAGAGGGTATGCTATATTTTATTTTATTTAATCCAATTTGTATAGAAAACCATAGATTTTAAAGTTGAATTTTTAGAAAATAACACTTCCTAGGGAGATACTTATAAATTATTTTTCTAAAGAAAAAAAATATTAAAATCTTGAAGATAATTTAGCTAGGTTACTATTATTTCAATCAGATGTGTTACTTTTATTATCTCCAATCTGATGTCCGAAAAATAATTTATTCAGTTTATTTATCTTGGCATTATCCATTTTCATGATGGAAAAGGAGTATTTACTTTTAAACCCTGGAATTCAAGTCACATAAAGCATCAACTTGTCTTTAGATATCATAATGGCTTTTTTATCAAGATACCAAAAGAAAATGTATCCCATGATAATAGCTAAATATCACAACTGAAGAGTATGGAACTTTCTTAACATATGTGACTTTGAAAATGCCCTTTTGCTAGGAATGTGAAAAAGCAAGTCTGCCTCAAATGGTGCTACCAACAAACATCACATTTGCCGTCTAAGTGTTTTTAACAGTGTTTTGTACTTGTAAAAGTAGTGACCTTTTAGTAAAAAGTTTAAAATTAATCTTCATCAAAATGGAGGCATTCTGAATATTATTAATTACTTTACAAAATAACGTAATTATGCACTACACAGTGAAGGGAAGTTCAAGAAATTATATCTCTTATGTGCATTTGGATAATTCAGGCCTGCATTTCTTTTTCTGGATGAAATTGGTTTTTTAACTCATTTTCGTCCAGATCTCTCTTTTGTTCTATACTAAGTAGGCCCAGCTTAAAAATAGGAATAACTGGGGCCGCCCGGTGGCGCAGCGGTTTAGTTCGCACTTGGCAGCCCGAGGTTTGCGAGTTTAGATCCCGGGCGCCTGTCGACGCACTGCCTGTCAGCCATGCCGTGGCGGCGTCCCATATAAAGTGGAGGAGGATGGGCACGGATGTTAGCCCAGGGCCAGTCTTCCTCAGCAAAAAGGGGAGGATTAGCAACAGATGTTAGCTCAGGGCTGGTCTTCCCCACACACAAAAAAATAGGAATAACATATTTTTTAAAATACAGAATTTTACAATGGAAAAAGAGCCCTGAGAATGGTCTAGTCCAACCCTGTCATTTTAGAGACAAAGAAACTTACTCCAGAGAGGTTAGCTATTTGTCCCACAATACATGGCTAGCAATTGGCAGAGCAAGACTAGAGAACTAGTTTTCTGAGTCACATTATATTGCCTATCAAGATAACCATAATAGAGGAAGGTGGTGGGATACATACATATTTTTTAATTTTCAAAACATACTAAGAGCATCTTAAAATTTAGAAACTTAACTAAGACATTTAAATTTGGGGTGATAATTTTGCTACCATTTTGAAATACCTACTCTTAAATAAGTGGGAAGTGAAAATAAATGCATCCAAAATATGAAATTGGGCTAATAATCAACTAAGTTTGCTCCCTTTCTCATCCTTTGTATTTTATTCTGTGGTATTATAAACATATATTTCATAATTATATTTGCTAGATCAATTCACAAATTTTCACAAATTCATGGTAAGGTTTTTTGCGAGCAACATGCTTCGCATGTTCTCATCTGTTTAAAGCTATTGTTTGCTTCTTTTCTCTTTCCACCACATTGTACACGGTGCCTCTCCTCCCCCAGTCCCAGCTTTTTTTTCTCGTTAGGATTGCAGGTTCATGGGTTCCATTATTTAAGCTCAGATGGAGAGAAGAGATGTCATTGAGGTCCTTCCTAAAGAGTAGAGCCCAGAAAAACATGTTTCCTTTTTTTTTTTTTTTTCGGTCCTTCATCTTTCCCATGAGATGAATAGGAATAGTTTGTGGCAGATCCCCCTGTACTCATACACTTTGATACATAGCTGGTGAATTGTTTAGCACTCTGCATGTAGCCTGAGCTGTACCAACACCCAGAGCTGGGGCCAGGGCACATAGCTTCTGCCATACTTGTTTGTAGAAAATGCACAAAGCTGAATTTGGAAGGTGAGAAAAAGGATAAAAATGTCTAAGTATCAAATACTCAAATTCCTTTCTGTCAACCCACTTTCTTATATATGGGAAATCTTATATTCCCATTATCCACTTAACTACAATTTCTAATTGATTCATCAGGGTATTTTGCTATCTTTCACATGGAGAAAAAAATGAGACATCACAATAAACCTGTCCTCAAAGATTTTTTTCTATTTGTGGACAACACAAGTAAACAAACACACAAATTCACCTTCTATACCTAGACTGCTGGAGAGTGATTATTGTTCAAAATGATAATCCCCAAATGTACCACATATCGAGCATAAAAAAGCTTAAGTTTTATTTTTTATTAATCCAATTCAACTGAATTTGGTTTTATTAATTCAAGAAAGAAAAACAGCATTCTTTAAATATTTTTATTGAACAAAACTTTGAACAAAAATAAATTTAGCTACATTTCATCAGAAAATAAATTTGGTCAAGACATCCTATTTGGTTCAGGTTTCATAATTTAGTGTCTATCCCTGAAGCCACCTTTCAGATATGGTATTTAAAAAATTTCATTCCTATAAAATTCAAAGGAATATACATTTTTTAAACAGGAAAACTATTTTTCAGTTCTGCCCTATTTTTCAACTGTGATGTCCAATATCTTATGTTTTGGGGGTAAAAGAATGCATTCACTAAGAGATCTATACCCCTCATTAATGTGACTGCTTCATTTTCTGGGAATCCTGTCTGTTGCTCTCCTGAATTCAGATATTCATATAAATTATCTACTTTCACAAGCTCAGTGAAGCATTACTAGCTAGATACTTAGGCATATTCAGCAACTCTGAAATTTTCTTAGGAATATGTGAGCTATTTGTTAAGAATCTTCTGCAAATGAATAGGAGGCAACACTTTGTGGTTTCTCTACTATTATACAAAAATACCACATAATAGTAATCATAATTATCTTCTTTCTTTCATTAAACATTCCACTGAAAATCCATTCATGCTCAAGTACTTTTGTTAAGTAACATTCACCATTTGTTCTGATTTTTTTTTCTTTTTTTTTTTTTTTTTGGTGGGGAAGAGCAGCCCTGAGCTAACATCTGTTGCCAATCTTCCCCTTTTTGCTGAGGAAGACTGGCCCTGGGCTAACATCCTGCCCATCTTCCTCCACTTTATATGGGACGCCGCCACAGCATGGCTGACAGGCAGTGCGCGTCCGCGGGCGCCTGGGATCCGAACTCGCGAACCCCGGGCTGCCAAGCGCGGACTAAACCACTGCGCCACCGGGCGGCCCCCTGTTCTGATTTTTAATGCAACAAGGGTTTGCCATAATTGCAGCTTGACATAGCAAACTGATGTTTTAAAATAGATGCAGCATCTTCTGGTTTTCATATTTCAGAACACAGAAACAAGTAAAAAATAAAGGAACTGCAACACCTTTAAAAGGTATCAAATCAAAACTTTCACCTTTACCTTTTGAATTTAAAAGTTCCCTTGGGTTAATTATTTGGTATTGATAAGAGCCAATGCTTGGTTTTCAGATGTTGCTATTGTTTTACTTTTGTGACTCATAATTCTGCAGTAGCATGTATAATGCTTTTTGTGCGTGTACTTTGGTATCAGTACTGCCTAGCTAGTAAATGAGGATACTGTCAATAGGGCATAGCAAAATATTACCAACTCCCCCACCTGCAAAGGCTTCCTACAGGCCTTCCCCTTCCCCTAAAAACTGATGGAGTTTTTACAGCTACTGTAGGGGAGGAAAAGTAATTTTACCTCTACCCTTCTGAGTTTTTGGCTGAGACACCCTGTAATAAAAGACAGGTGAACATGAGAAAAACAAACAGAACTTTATGAACGTGTATACTTCATGTATCCATGGGAGATACTCAGAAAAACCGAGTAACTCCCCAAGATGGCTCAAGCCACCACCTTAAATACCACCTTCAGCTAAAGACAAAGATGTTGGGAGTGAGGGGAAATCAGTCATGGGAAGTTACCAGGAAAGCACAGTAAACAAGGGTAAGGTTTGTTACATAGACTTAAGTCAGAGCTTTCTCCATGGATAAGATTCTCCTGTGATTTAGAGTCATCCTTCTCTTCCTGGTACAGAGAGGGAGACACCTTTACAAATGGAGATTTCCTTTATAAATGCAAATTTCCCTTACAAAAGGGTAACTTCTACTCTGTTTTCAGGGCTTCTCCTACATCTGCTGTTTCTCAAAATAATCCTTATACCAAAGAGGTATATTTTAGGGTAGTATATTCTGCTATACTTCACTACCTTAGTTCAGTTTGTGTGGGAGAGTGCGGAGGATATTTAACCCTACGTAAGTTTCACTGCTCTTTGTGGACAGTATATTCAGTTTTAAATATGCTACTGTAAGTGTTCATTTGAACATTTTGTGTTCAAATGAAAGGCTTGTATACACATACACAATCACTATACTTATACCAGGCTTTTCAGTGAAAAAAAAAAGTCAGTGATGTAACTGTACCCCATGAACAGGAATTCAGCTCAGACCTCTCCAATGCTCTGCCTCCAGAGGTAACAGAGAGCAGGTTCTCTGGCTGTGTACACTTCGGAATTGACAGAGAATCATTGGCACAGATTCCCCTGGCACAGTTTGAAAGCTACAATTGCACATTTTACTTAATTTGTTATTGTTAATAAGGCAAATACAGGACCACTTAGCTGTAAAGAGACAGAAGTTAGCACCTTGGATTGTCATTGGAAGCAAATATCTGAACTGAGTACATTATAGTTCACCATTGTTAGATGCTCCACATGGGCAACGCCTAAAAGCAATGAAGCTATTGTGTCTGGTATTACTGGAAACTTTTCTATGATTTTCAGAAATATGCTCAAGAACAATGCCTAGTGGTAGGGGAAAGAAGAACGCAGAGAATGTTATTTCCACATTAACATATACAGAAAGGAATGCTCTCAGCTAGAAACATCATTTCTTGTGCTTCATTCATTTATTCAACAAATACGTATTGAGCCAGATACTGTTCTAGGTTGTGTGGATACAGCAGGGAATAAAGAACACAAAATTTCTTGCCCTTGCAGAGCTTACATTCTAGTGAGGGCAGATGGACCATAAAAAAATTAAGTAAAAGAAATAGTATAGGTGATAAGTGCTGTGGAGAAAAAAAAAAATGAAGGAGGATAGGAAGGTGTGTGTGGGGGGAGATTGTAATATTAAATAGGATGGTTAGGAAGAATCTTGATTAGAAGTGACACTTGAGCAAAAGCCTGAAGGAGATGAGGGCATCACCTATGGAGAAATCTGGTGGAAAAGTGTCACAGGAAGAGGAAATAACCAAATGCAAATGTCCTGAGGTCGGGGGAGTGGCTGTTGTGTTAGGGGAACAGGTTAAAGCAGACTGAGTAGAGTGAGAGAGAGGGAAAGTTAGAGGGACACGAGGTCAGAGTAGTAAGGAGGGGAAAAAGGGAAAATTGTGCATGGCTGTGAAGGAGCCATCATAAAATTTTGGGCTTTTTATGTGACTAAGATGGGAAACCATTTGCAGGGTTTTGAACAGAGGAATGAAGCAGTGATTTGACTTATGTTTTAAATATGAATCACTCTGATTGCTGTGTTGAGAAAAGACTATAGAGGCCAAGAGTAGAAGCAGGAAGTAAGGAGACCAGGTATGTGCTATTGCAATAATCCAGGTGAGAGATGATGATAGTTTGGAACAGGATAGTGCAAAGTGGTTGGATTTGAAGTATATTTTGAAGGAGCAAAGTTGGATGTGGAGTGTGAGAGAAATGGAGATATCAAGATTGTCAAATGTTCTACATTTTTTTTTTTTTTTTTTGCCTGAGGAAGATTCGCCCTGAGCTAACATCTGTGCCAATCTTCCTCTGTTTTGTATGTGGTTTGCCACCACAGCGTGGGCACTGATGAGTGGCGTAGGTCTGCACCCAGGAACCGAACCTCGGCCACTGAGGCAGAGTGCGCCGAACTTAACCACTAGGCCACGAGGCTGGCCCTTATGTATTTTTAAGGTATTCCTCACTTTAAGTATTAGAAACATTTCTAAAATGTTGCATATGTAACTGATTCACATTTGAAATCTATCAGAGTAACTTATTATTTACAAGAAACACAGTGAATCTATAAGAAAAAGACTTTTTAAATAATTTATTCATTCCCTAATTTCTGTTTTTGGTGTCATTGTTTACATATGTTATTGAGTTTTCTATAAGCAGGGTACATCTGATTTTACATAAAATGTAAGATCTATTTATTTTATTTTTTCTAGCTTTATTGAGGTATGATTGACAAATTAAAAATTGTATATATTTAGATTGTACAATGTGATTATTTTAAAGATGTACAACATGATGATTTAATAAGCATATACATTGTGAAATGATTACTACAATGAAGTTAATTAACACATCCATCACCTTGCGTAGTTACATTTTGTGTGTGTGTGTATGGTGAGAACAGTTAACATGTACTCTTTTAGGAAATTTCCAGTATACAATATGGAAACTTCTTAACTATAGTCACCATACTGTACATTAGGTCTCCAGAAATTATTCATCTATAGCTGAAAGTTTGTACCCTTTGATCAACATCTCTGCATATCCTCCACCCTCCAGCCCCTGGCAACCACTGTTCTACTCTCTGGTTCTATGAGTTCAACTTTGTTAGTTCCACATATAAGTGAGGTCATACAGTATTTGCCTTTCTGTGTCTGGCTTATTTCACTTAGCATAATGTCCTCCAGGTTCATTTACATTGTCACAAAGGCAGAATTTCCTTTGTTTTTATGGCAGAATAATATTCTATAGTATATATATACCACATTTTCTTTATCCATTCATCTGTTGACAGATACTTAGGTTGTTTCCATATCTTAGCTATTGTGAATAATGCTTCAGTGAACATGGGTGTGCAGATATCTCTTTGAGATAGTGATTTCATTTCCTTTGGATGTATACCCAGAAAGGTGATTGCTGGATCATACAGTAGTTCTATTTTTAATTTTTTCGGGAACTTCCTTATTGTTTTCATAATGGCTGTACCAATGTAAGATACTTTTAATTTCTTCCATACCTTTTGAAGATAAGAAATATTTTCCTTGAATGAAATTATGGAAGACTATTCTCAATGGCAGAGCATCAATTCAAGTATATTCATGCTTTACATGAGATGGCACTGAAAGAGTCTAGCTGGCTGCTTAGGCTGTATCTTACAGGATGTTTATACATGGTGAAAGGGGAGGGGAGGAGAGTCACAATGCATATAGAGTTTACTTGTCAGGGACTTGAGAGGCAATGTTCATAATAAAAAATATGCTAGATAAAAGTCTCCTTTGGTATAAAGGAAGCATGAAGGATTGAATTATCTTAATGGGCTAGTGTAATCTAATTACAATAAGCAGATGCATCCATTGCTTCTATAGGGATGGAGCTGTCAAGAAGAATGGAATCCTCCTTCAATGCTCTCAACTGCATGACACTGGAGAAATGGACAAATTGCTATATTCTGAGTCCCTTACTTTATACATATCTCCTTATCTGTCGTCTAAACTTTTTTTCCATTTCAATTTTTCCTCATGAAAGACATATTTAAATGGCCCTAATTATAGTTCATTGCTATATTTAAAATGGACACCTTCTTTTAAAAAGGGTGCTTCTGACTTAGGAAACCCCTAGTCCAGTTGTCAGCATGCTCAGAAATCATCTCTTACATGGGCTATTTTCCTGGAAATATTTCCCAGGTGATTAATTGTATTTATCTGGTTTTGATTCTTTTAATTTTTCCATTCAGATTGTAATATTCCTGACCTCATCTAAAAATTTTAGGGTATGTTGTATTTGGAGCCTATAATTCTGTTGACTGAGTGCAATTCACATGGAGACATCTATTTTTTTAAGTGTATACAATGCATTTCAAACCACTAAAGGATTAAGACTTTCATATTCTCAATTTTATCTAAATACATCCTGAGTTTCTGCCAGGTCTTACCCACACTAAGGTATATTCAAAAGCTGTTCCTTCTGGGATTAGTCACGTCTCACTGACTTCACTCTGATTAACTGGCTGGGTAAAGGTCAGTTGCTTTCAAGCAGGCCAGTGAAGTATTTCCATGCATTTAACCAATTTCTCAAATTGTAATATGAAACCTGCCAAGGAAGGATTATAAGTGGAAACCAAGACAGATTTCTTTAGTTTCAACCCACTACATTAAATCTTGTCTTGCTTCAATTTAGTTAGCTTCTTAATGCTGAAAGGATAACCAAAAAATGTTAGAAGTTTTGAAGTTAAAAATGCAACCACTTTATATTCCTCTAAAATAAAGAACACCAAACAAAATGGCCATTTGAGGACATCAATAGAAGTTCTTCCCATATTCCCTTATTAACATTTCTATAATTACAATTTTTATATACTACTTAAATTTTGTGAGACAATTTTAGATTTCCAAATGCTCTCATGTTTTTACCTCTTCCATACCAGAACCACTAGCTATACTTTGTAATACTTGAAAAGTTATATTGCTGTGGATTAAAAAAAATTTGGCTAGTTTTTATATAGAGATTCCTCTGATAATATGTTCCTAAAGGTAGAGAATGGTTTAAACCTGTTCTGAAGTTCAGAAACTGAACATTACCTAAGTACTGTGGCTGACCCATTATGTTGTAATGTGCAAGCCTTTTAATGATGAATTTCCAAACCACTCTATGGGAGTTACCATGGACACTAAGAGGCACGCCACTGCCAAATCAGATGGATAGAAAAACGTTTCTTTTAATGTATTTCAGGTATCTGCAGACTTCCAGAACTGGTTCTGTCACAAATAAATGGGACTTAGCCTTAATTTATCAGACATTTTCTGACAGCATTTCAGCCACACAGTTTTGTTTCGTTCTTTTCTGCACTCTACCTCAGTCCGTATTTATCTTTGTGAAAAACCTTACAGTGAAGACACATGATAATTTCCTAAATGTTAGTTAGCTCTGACAATAAGTCCTGTATTCAGGATTAGACTGGCTCATCAAAAAAGGAGAGATTTGCTTAGTGTGTCTCCTCCACAGGGAGACCTATTAAATCTTTGGGAGAAAGACATTTCTGCCTACACCCTTTCATTTGGTAAGTGTAATCCTGCATGCATTCTCGTTCTTGTATTTTTGTGATTGCTGCTATACACGCTCTAAAATAATGAATTTAAAATCTATCTGTGTTTTTGGGAAGCTCTTCTTTGCTAGGCATTCATTATGTAATCCGTGTGATAGACTTATGAAGCCTATTCTTCTATGAAGAGGTCTGATACATTGAGGGAATATCATTATTCTATTATTTTTACCATAACACGTATTTTGCTTTCTAAAATCTTTTAATTAAATGTTATGGAGTGAATTTGGGGCAAAATAGAGTTGGCTTTCTACTTGTTATAGAATAATTAGACATTTCATGTATTATCAAGTATTTCTCAAATATTTAAATAAATTTATATTCACGTACTACAATTTTGCTTCTGTAATAGAGTTCCAAAACTGATCTATGATATTGAGCTAACCGAAATACTGTCAAAAATTTATGTCTTTTCCTCATTCTAGCCATTTAATTATTTGTACTTTTGGACAAACTAAAATTTTTATTACTATTAGGCCTACACAAATTTAAATCCCATTTCTATGAACCACTCTGTCTCTTTTTTAGAGATTAAGCCATTAAATAATTCAGCAAAATGTTTTATAACATTTTTCTTTGTCTTACCATATCAATTACCTTTATTTAGGCCACTTGTTCAAAATTTCACCTATACTGGCAAGACTATTGTTTGTTTTCATCTCTACGGCAAATGCCCAACAGATACATTAGGAAAATAGTCAGGCAGCTGGTAAGCAGACTCCTTTCCTGCCTGGGGGCTGACAAAGCATTTCACCAAATCCATCTTTCCCTAGTTGGTTTCACATCATCACTATTTACAAATTTTCTGCTTTTGCCCTCTAAGGATTTGAGCACGTCTAATATATAAAAGAAGCTGAAACCAAACTTGTAGCTCATCAGTTTTGATATTAGTTGACAGGGTTTTCTTTTACTAAATTCTGTAGCATGCTTCCTTGTTTTTGATTGGTTCATCTTCCTTTTATTTTTAATTATATCATACAACTCCAATTTCAAAGATTATTATGAAGTTTTGCAAACAACATATTTCCTAACACGCTGAATTATACATTTTCAGCACTAATCTCAATACAATATTAGAATTTTTCAAATGACATTTTTATTAATCTTTTTGATTTGGATGAAATCCGAAGCACAGTTACGGAAACACAAAGAACGTGGAAATCATTACCAAGTGTTGAGGCAACTGGCAGTCTCATGCAAACGAGGAGAAAAGCCAAGGTCAGTGGTGTCTAGCCTGTAAATTACATTAGAGTAGGGAGATAAAGTGATGCTCCAGAGCCAATAGCAACAAGGCATCACGATAATAATGACAGTCACTATTTGTGGACACTGACTATGTTCCAGGCATTATACTTGTTACATAGTTATCCCTTTTAGTATCAACACCAACAGTGGGGTAGGTATGTGCCAGAGTCCCCATTTTATGGATTCATTTTTCAATCAACAAATATTAACTGGATAATAATGATGTGCCAGGCCCTAGGGATATCATAGTGAGCAAGCCCCTTGTCCTCTAGTGGTGATGAGCCACTTACTGAGTATTAGAAAGGTTGTATAACTAGCTCAAGATAGTTATGTGTGGCTCCACATCCACCTATTTACTTTCTACTTTATATTAATGATGGCTGTGAAGTAGTCATCAGAAAGCCGGTGGTAGTCACAGGAAACTTTGTGCCAGAGTTCAAAGCCAGTTGGACACTAGATAAGCAGGTAGGGTTCCAGAACATTGCTGCTGAAAGTCAGAGCAAGACACTGCTCTGTGTACTAAGGAAATAATCAGAAATGGGACAATGAGTGCATGTTAATGTATACCATTTCATTATTAGAGTTCAGTGGCTCACAAAAAGAGATATAAAACAATACAAACAAATGAATACAAAATCTGGACATTCTCAGTGTTCTTTGCAGGCTCTTCTTTCTCATCTAGTAGCTTAACTGTTAGTTTTCACAGGGATTTGTCCTAGATCCTCTTCTCACTTAATATACTCTCTGCGTGATTCTATCTACTAATGTGGTTTCAAAAGCTGATGACTCTCACACCTGTCTCTCTGGCTCAGATCCCTCTCCTGCTTCACATACTGAGCTGCCTATTGCCTATCTCCATCTGGATGTCCTGTAGGCTGCTCAAATTCTCCACGTTCAAAATTGACCCCATCACGTCCATCTTCTCCACGTAAAGCCTACTGGTCCTGCTTCCCTCTCTCGCTCAGCAGTGCTACCATCCATCCAGTTGCTCAAGCCGTAAACCTGAGAGTCATCCTTGACTCCTGCCTCTCCTTAACCCTTATATCCAATCTATCACCAAGTCCTATCAATGATATCTTGTAATTTCTCAAATAATTTACTTCTCTTCATCTCCAATACCCTTTCACTAGTCTAAGCAACATTCTTTCTTCTGAACTGCTGAAAAAAGCCTTTTGTATCTGGTCTCCAGCCCTCTTGTCTGCCTCTTCTGTAATTCTTTTTCTGCACTGAAGAATGATTTTTTGTATATTAAAAGTTTGATCATATTATTTCCCTTTTAAAAACCCTTCAATGGTTCCACATTGCCTTTGGATAAAATCCAAACTCTTTATTATGATCTATGTGGCCCAGACAGATTTGGACCCTGTATACCATTTCAGTCTCATTTTGGGTCTCCTGGCACTTCTGCTGTAGCCATTCTGGACTACTTTCATTTCCTTGAATGGGCATCCTGTCTCTTGCCTTTTGCCCTTTGCACAAGCTCTTCCCTCTGTTTGCTTTGCTAACTCCTGCTAATCATTGAGTTCTCAGCTTAGATATTATCTCCTCCAGAAAGCTTTCCCTGACTTCCAGGTCCAGTTAGCACCCCTTCTCTATGTTCCCTTAGCACCTTTTATTTCCTCCACCACAGCACTTACCACTCTACAATTGTACTTTTACCGTTTTCCCTCACTACACTACACATCCCACGAGGACAGAAACATTGCTGCCTGTTAACCATTGTATTTCTATGAACTAACACAGTGTTCAGGACACAGTAGTTGCTTACAAGTGAATGCTAAATAAAGGAAAGATCAAAGACACCAGGATTATCGACTTTGGAGGGCATAGCATAATCTTATTGGTTTGAAGCTTTTTGTATAAACTCATCAAATATATGAACTAGAAAGGACTCAAGAAATCACTTTGTTCAACCTCCCATTCAATGTAAGAATCCCTATTACACTATCCCTTAAAGTGATCCTGTATTCTCTCTACATGAATACTTCCAGGGGTGGAGAATTCACTATTTTGCAAGAAAGGTACTCCTATTGATGGCTATGGTTAATTGTTTAAAAAAAATCTTCCTCATATTTGAACACTTTCCTGCTATGGCTTTCATCCATAGTTTAAGTTCTGCCTTTTTGAGCAACACAAAACTAATCTTTTCTTTTCTTGAGCAACTCAAAATTAATCTTTTCCTTTTTCCATATAAGAACCCTTCCAAATAGTTGAAGGTCATTATCATGTACTTTCTAAATCATTAGTTTTCAAGCTTTAATGTGCAACAGAATTGCCTAGGGAGCGTGTTAAAAATGTAGATCTCCTGGTCCCATCCCCAGAGACTCTGATTCAGTAGGTCTGGGGTGGACGTCAGGGATTTGAAATTTTAACCAGCATCCCAGATATTTCTGATGCAGATAGTCCATAGACTACTTGTCAAGAAACACTGCCCAGAAAAATATATTTTTAAATTGTCCCAATAAGTGGTATTTATAAGACTTGATGTTCAAAGTCACTGGATATTTGTGTCTATTCTCTTCAAGTATAGCCTCCATGCTGAAACTAAATATTCAGGAGTATTTTGACTAATAAAAAGTAGAGGGAAGATAGTATCTCCTTTAACCTGATATATGTACTTCTGTTGAAATTGTACACACTTGTGTTACCAATTTTTAGTAGATGTGTCATGTTATTGACTGTGATTTTGTTGTTAACTAAAGTTTGTTAGGGCAGGAATGAATTATAGGGAATGGATGATCCAAAGGTCACAGATAAGAAACAAAGAAAGAGGGAATGGGACGAGATGACAGTAGATGAAGGCATATCCTGAAGAAAGGTAGCAATATATAGTATTCCCACCAAAGGTGGCATACAGACTTCTCAATAACTCCAGTTCCCTTCTCCCACAGTCCATGAGATTTCCCACTGCCAGGCATTTGCAAGAGCTGCTGCTCATTGTCACCTACTGATCTTCTCTCTGAAGTCAGCAGATTAACAATCTGCTTTGCCCTTTATTAGAAAGCTGGGAGACCTCTTGTCCATCTTCTTAACTCACAATAAGAATCAGCATGCTGTAATCAGCCCTGCCACATCAGAAGGAGTTGGAACCTTGGCACAGTTCTTTGGAAACATTTTTGATCTCTAACAGACTGCTGAGGGTACCTTGGCATATTTGTGGAAGATAATCCAAACTCTAAAAATAGCTATAAGCAAAATTCTCCCACATGCATACAATTTGAATAGGTCTGGCAAGATGCTTTTAAGCTCATAAAAGTGTCATAGAATGTTATAAATTGGCTTTACATGCTTCAATACACCCGGTGTACAGATTAGCACTTTCTGTTATGACACCCAGGCTCTGTGCCTTCTACCCCAAACAGCAGGAAAAATTTATGAGCCAGAAAACCTTTCTTGGTTTTGGCCTTAGGGCAGTAAGTAGTGGAATTTAGTTGCTTACAAGGCTCGAGTCTGAGGTTCCCCAAAATCAGGGGGGGCAGTCATATTGCGTGAAATGAGTTGCTAGTGTCTTCAGATGGAACTGTAAGTCTGAAAAGGGACCCAAGGTTGCAAATAAGACAGCTTTGAAACACGGCAGCTTTGTGTTGAATCCAAGAATAAAGAGATGATCCCAACTATGATGTTGAGAGAGGCGAGTTTAGAATGCGATCCTGAGAGAAAGGATCATTCTATTGCAGATGTTAGGATTAAATGATTTCAATTCTCACACATGTGTGCCTCAAAAGGAGCTGGGACCAGACTCTTTTAAGTGGTGCCCAGGAGCCAAATGTAAAATAGCTATCCTGAGGC
The DNA here is from genome assembly GCA_031878705.1 of Tapirus indicus. Lineage (NCBI taxonomy): Eukaryota > Metazoa > Chordata > Mammalia > Perissodactyla > Tapiridae > Tapirus > Tapirus indicus. The sequence continues at coordinate 96,630,877 of CM062942.1, read as the reverse complement.
TTATATGGTAGTCACCTTTGCCTTTATTCACGGAACGAATATTTTTGAGTATCTACTATGTGCCAGAACACAAATACTATGAATTTGACACAGTCCCTGCCTTTTAGGAGTTCACATGTGAATGACAGGAAACAAGGCAAAAAGGTGATAATATGTTGTAATAAGTAATATAGAGAAAAGCACAGAGCGTTTTGAGAACACAGTGAACTGGAGGGAAGCCAACTGATAAGAAGCTGAAGAAATGCTTTTTGGAAAAGTGATTCCTGAACTGAATCCTGAAGGATGAGTAGGAGTTACCCAGAGGAAAGAGTTTGGGGAGGTCATTTCAGTCAAGAGGAACAGGGTGGTATGTGGCAGGAAAGTACAAAGCAAGTAAGTGGTGAGAGATGAGACTGGAGAAATAGGCAGGAGCCAGATCGTGAAAGACCTTGTATGCTATGCTAAGGCAGCTGAACTTTCTTCTGTTGGCAACAGGGAAGCTGGTAAGTGACCATTTTTCTTAAGTCACTCTGGCAGCAGCATGGAGAATAGAAAGGACCAGAAGCAAGACCAGAAGCAGGGATACTAGTTAGGAGGCTGTTGTAATAGTCCTGGAGAGACATGACTAGGGTCTGAACAAATAGGATGCATTGGGAATGGCAGGAAGGGGATGGGCTTAAGTTTGAGACTGTTGAGGAAGACTTTTGTTGTTTTTCTTGTTTTGCTTTGCTTTGATCCAAGACTTAGTTTGACCTTGAGGTCAAATTGGTTGACGTGGTGGCAGTAGAAAGACAGTAATGGAACGGTGTGATGTAGCATCATAAAAACTTATTTTAGATAAGATATTTGTAGAAAATTCATTCTGAAAATGCTCCTTTCAAAAAAATACTCTTTTCTGCTCAGCTTGCAAGAGTAACCATTTGCTGGAGATTGGTTGCTTAGTCTGTTGAGGGTTAATAACTCGTGTGGTTTAGCCTGCTCTAGGCAACTGTACAGTGGGAATAAGGCAAGTTAAGGTCAGAGCAAGGGAGAAAGGCTCTGCCAGCTGTCTCTTTTTCCTCTCTGCAAAAGCACAAATACCCTCTAAGCAATTCCACAAAAAAAGAAGCTTTCTGTGCCAGAAATCTGTTTATTTTGCAAAGGAAGGGTCCAGAAGACCATATGGAATGTAATTGACGATGATATTCGTTCAGAATGTACAAGAACAGTAAGAATGAGAATAAACGTTAAATTATTAGGACATAATACTGAATCACAGAGATTAAGTTTAAAATACTAAAGAAAGTTTTAAAAATTACAGATCAATATATCCATTTAAAAATGAATCTTGTGTAAAAAGAAAATCAGAATAAACAGTGTATCAGATTATGGAATGAGGTTATAATAGAACACAATTATATGAAGTACATTAATGAAACTGAACTCAGAATGCTTAATACTGAATAAATTAATCAGGAAGAATTACATGATATATTATGTTTGAATAAGAATAGAAAAGACACCAAGCTTAGATTACATGAATGTGACTATGTAATTATTCTTAAATATGGATGTGAAAGGAGACTTAAATGTTAAATTAACACTAGATATCAATCAAATGCCAAGGAGGGGCCGCCCAGTGGTGCAGCGGTTTAGTCCGCGCTTGGCAGCCCGGGGTTCGCAGGTTCGGATCCCGGGCGCCCGCCGATGCACTGCCTGTCAGCCACACCGTGGTGGCGTCCCATATAAAGTAGAGGAAGATGGGCACGATGTTAGCCCAGTGCCAGTCTTCCTCAGCAAAAAGAGGAGGATTGGACGGATGTTAGCTCAGGGCTGGTCTTCCTCACAAAAAAAAAAAAAAAAAATTAAAAAAAAAATGCCAAGGAAACAAGGGATAGAATTAGCGACGTGAGAGAAATAAATGTCTAGTCTGTCTCCAAGTCCTGTTGAGTTCTCCTAAAAAAATCTCTCTAAAATTTAACTCCTGAACATTTCTATATCACTGTTAGTCTCAATTAATAACAATCTCCCCCACTCCAGTTTCCTTCTGCTTAAATTCATTGAGCATAATGATACCAGATTCTCTTTGAGAAATCTGTTTTATGAATCCAATCTAATCCCCTCTTCCTGACTTTAAGACCTTCCTATACCAGTTCCATTCTACCTATGCAAGCTGATTTTCCATTCCCCCCAACATGTCCTCTATGCTCTGTTGGTCACGCCATGCTGCAGACTGTCCCTAAAACACTACATGATCATTTCTGTCTTTGTCCCTTCCTGAGGTGTCACATCCTTTCTCCTCTGCCTGCCCCATCATCAAGTTTCAATCCACCCATAAAGATTTCCTTAACTCTCTCACTTCTTTGATTTCCCAGTACAATTATAAATGGAATCACATACTCTATAGATAATTTATTATTTAACTATTTATTATACACAAGTCTCTCTTCTTCAACTACACTGTAAATTCATTGAGGGGATATAATTCAATATTACCTCAGTTATCCCATTTGGGTCTAGCCATTTTTATTCCAACATTTTGACCCATTTTGATACAGTAGATATTTGGACCCTAAGGACATATTGATTTCTCGCTTATGTGTACAAACATTTGATTCAGAGTTATATTTCCCTGACTAATTTTCTTGAGAAAGCATATTAAGAGTGAACGCAACTCACCTAATTTAATTCTTTGATCAATTTTCTAAGTGCTATTAAAATATTTTAATATTTTCTATATTAATTTTTATTTTACTGAAATTTTAATCTTAATCTTTTCATGTTCATTTTACAATGAATATTTATCAATTTTAACATTTTTATAGAGGTATATTGACATACAATAAACTGCACATATTGAAAGTGTACAATTTGGAAGGTTTTGGCATATGTATACACCCATGCAACCACCACCATGATTAAGATAGTAAATATACCCATTACTCCCAAAAGTTTCCTTGTGCCTCTGTAATTCTGTCTCCCCATGTAATTTATGGAGAGAGAGAATTTAATTTATCTTATTAAATATATCTTTAATATATCTTATCTTATAATTTTTATTTCTCTCTCCCGATGTAATTTTTCTTCCCATGCTCCCACCCCTACATGCCCCTCAAGAAACCACTAATCTGCTTTTTTGTCTGTATAGACGAGTTTACATTTTTTAGAGTTTTATGTAAATGGGATCATATACTATGTACTCTTTTTTCTGCCTTTTTTCACTCAGCATATTTATTTTGACATTCATCTGCATTGTTATGTTATATCAATAGATCATTCCTTTTATTACTGAAAGGTATTCCATTGTGTGGATCTAATCCAATTTGTTTGTCCATTCTATTGATGGATATTTGGGTTGTTTTTGGTTTTTGGCTATTCCAAATAAATATGTTATTAACATTCATTTGTAAATCTTTGTATGTACATGAGCTTTCATTTCTCTTGAGTAATTACCCAGGAGTGGAATAGCTGGATCATATGATGGGTGTATGTTGAACATTTTAAGAAACTGCCATACTGTTTTCCAGAGTGGTTTTACCATTTTGCATTCCCAACATTAGCGCATGAAGGTTCCAGTCTCTCCACATCCCCATCAACACTTGGTACAGTTAATCTCTTTTAATATTAGCCATTCTAATAGGTGTGTAGTCATGTCTCATTGTAGTTTTATTTTTCATTCCTTTATGACTAAAGATGTTTAGCATCTTTTCATGTGGTTGTCTGCCATCCATCCGTTTTCTTTGGTTAAGTGTTCAAATCTTTTGCTCATTTTTTATTGGGTTGTTTGTTTTCTTATTATTACTTGTGACTCATTACTCTGGAGAGTTATATACATAGTGTAGATACAAATCTTTATCTTATATATAATTTGCAAATATTTTCTCTCTTCGGTGGTTTGCCTTTTCATTCCCTTAATAATGTCTTTCAAAGAGCAGAGGTTTATAATTTCGATAAAGTCCAGTTTATCAATTTTTTTCTTTTATAGATTGTGCTAATGATGTCACGTTTAAGAAATCTTTGCCTAAGTCAAGGCCACAAATATTTCCTCCTATGTTTTATTTTAGGTTTCATATTTTACATTTAAGTCTATGATGCATTGCTGGTTAATTTTCGCATGCAATAAGAAGTGTGAATCCAAGTTTGTTTTTTTGGCATATGGATACTCAATTGAGCTAGCAGCATTTGTTAAACTGTCTTTTTTCCACTGACTTGTCCTTATACTTCTGTCAAAAGGCATTTGTCCATATATATGGGTTTATTTCTGGACTTTCTATTCTGTGCCATTGACCTATCTCTCTGTCTTTACACCCGTACCACACTGTCTTGATTAGTGTACCTTTGTAGTCGGTCTTGAATTTTGGTAGTCTTAGTCTTCCTTGTTCTTTTTCCAAATTGTTTTCACTATTCTAGATCCTTTGCATTTTCACATGAATTTGAAAATTAGCTTGTCACTTTCTACAAAAAATGCCTGCTGAGGCTTTGGGGAGGACTGACATCGTAACAATATTGTCTTCCAACCCATGAAGATGATATATCTCTCCATTTATTTATGTCTTACTTAATTTCTTTGAGCAATGGTTCGTAGTTTTCAGTGTACAGGTCCTTCACATCTCTGTCAGATTTTCTATCCTGCAACTTTGTCAAACTCACTTATTCATTCTTGTAGCTTTTTTTGTAGAGTCTATTGGATTTTCTGAGTAGATGATCATATCATCTGTGAATAAAAACTTCTTCCCAATCTGGATACTTGCCTGCCTGCCTTTCTCCCTCCCTCCCTCCCTTTCTTCCTTCTTTCCTTACTCCCTCTCCCCTCTCCCTTCCTCCATCTCCTCTCACCCTCCTACCTCTCTTTTCTTCTTTTCTCTTCCCCCTTCTCTCCTTTCTTTCTTTCTCTTTGTCTTCTTACTCTGGAAACTTCAGTACAATGTTCAATGAGTTGGTGAGAGTGGACATTCTTGTCTTGTTCCTGATCTTAGAAAGCATTCAGTCTTCCATCACCAAGTTTATTGTTAGCTATACTTGTTTTATAGACTCTCTTTTTTCCAGTTGAGGAAGTTTCTGGAAACTCTCTCAAAGCACTAAGATTGGGCATTTGCAGGTATCGCTTCATTTGTGTCTCATACCTCAGGTATTACTTTTTTTATTGACTGATGTTCAATGTCTTGAAAACCATAGTTTCATACACTTTGTCCAGGTTTTTGGTTGTTTCAGGTGGGAGGGTAAAACTGACCCCTTTAGGCCATGTTGGCCTAAAGCAAAAGAATTAACACTCTTTTTCTGTAATATATAATATAGTAAAGATATTTAAAAACTGAACATTCCCAGTACGGACAAAAATATTCTTACATATTTCTGTTGACAGTGTAAATTGGTACAAACTTTTTGGGAAGCAGCTTGGCAATATTTATTAAGAGACTTAAAAATATTTCTATCCTATGATTGAGTACCTGAATTTCTTGGAATCTAGCATAAGGAAATACTAAATTTAAAAATGCTTTATTGATAATAATCTTAATAGCAAGGTTATGCATAATAGGGGAATATTGGTAAGAACCTAAATATCCAATAACAGATGTACAGATCAAGCAGTATATGGTTATATAATATAGAGTAATATATACTATATAGTATAAGTTATGATATCTGTAAAGAATATGTAATAATAAAGAAAATGTTTATATGATTTTATAAAATAAAATACTGGGCCTGGGCCTGTGGGTAAATTTTTGTAATGAGGAAAAAAACCTTTAAAAAGCCTGTTGTGATAATCTTGGGTTTATGGTATTTTTAAAAAGAAGCCAGTCAATACAAGTCCATATAAGAAAGTAAGCTGATTTGAAATTCAATGGAAGTTGTTAAGGAGTAATCTTAATGATTTTATGTAAGTTAAGCAGGCAGTACTTAGCAACTGGTAATCACTGTTTTATGGAGGTACCGTGGAAGGAGTTAAGCAACTAAAATTTTTTGGACTGAAAAAAGACACTAATGCAGTTAGATTACTGCCAGAAGTTATAACGGTTAAGAGCCTGGGTTTAGAAGTCAGGCACGCTTTTGTTTGAATTTTTCCTTTGCTACTTCTCAGCTGAGACCTTGGACAAGTTACTTAATTTCTCTGAACCATAGTTTCTTCACTTACAAAATGGAGATAATAATAATGCCTACCTCACAAGACTCTTGTGCAATGAAGAGAGAAAATTTACCTTTCAGTGCTAGATATTACTAGCAAGCAGAGTATGTTAATGATAATGATAATGACAATGATACTAGCTAATGTTCTTTAAGTACTTACCATGTACTAGATACTCTTCTAGGTGCTCTACATAATTCTAATCCTCACAATATCCCTATAAGGTGGGTAGTATTATCATCCTTATTTTTCACATGAAAAACAGAGGCACAGAGAGGCTAAGGTACTTGCCCAAGCGCACATAATTATTAAGTGGTAGAGGCGTAGGAGCAGAAAGGCCTGATTAGGAGGCTACTGTATTAGTCCAAGGAAAACAGTGACTTGAATTAAGGTTATGGTAGTGGAGATGATGGTAGTGGTCAATGGCATGATGAGTTTATGTCTTTAGTTTTGCCAATCTATCAAAAAACTATTGCCTATGACGAGTAGGAGAAGCCATCGCCAGCTAAGAAAATTTTAAAGTCTTCTGGAACTTCATGTATGTGTCTTGGAAAAAAGGTTTTAATCTAGGTAGAGGTATTTAAGATGAAGATTTTATTAAGGGTTTACAATATACAAAATGGAAGAAGTAGATGAGGTCATGAAGGATAACCTAGTTGTTTACTAATTAGTACCTTAGAATTCTCTACTCCATTATTTAATGACTATGGTTAGCTGTTTTAATAAAGAGACTTCTAAAATCACAAAAGAGTGGGAAAGTATGTTAGTTTCCCATATTAACCATACCTGTTAGAGCCTGGAAATGGAAAGCATGAGGTCATCACAACCAACATATTTTTTCTTACTTTGTGGAGTCATGCCATAATTGTAGACAAAGTACTTAAGCAGAAATAAATATCTTCTTGAAGGTTAGCATGGCAACCTAAACCAGTAATGTAAGTGAAAGTCGAAATTTCTGACTGCCTCACCAAAACAAAACACATCTAAAATATCCTGCAATATTTGATCACACATTCTCTTGTTTAGGGAACAGAGCTTTGACCCTTCCCTCTGACAACCTACAAATAGGCTAACTGGGGTCATGATCATGACTATGGTCAAGAAGAAACAGTCTTGTTGCCATATAGAGAGAAAAATTGGATCTTAGGGTCATGTGTGACCCAGTTATCACTTTAGAGCTTTAGGTTTACAGATTCAGTCTTTAAAAGAAATTTCATCATCAATCAAAAAAAAAACCCCCCAAAACAAAAAACTTTCTGATTTCGATACACTGAGTACACTGCCACCAGGCCCACAGTTACTTCAGTCACAGTCCCACAGAGATTTATGTTGTATGTTTATTTCATTGAGAGAGAGAAACTAAAAAACATAAACCTATAAACCAGCCACACTTTAGTGAAATAAATGCTATATATAATGGTAAAGATTTGAAGTAAAATTTAAGGTAAACAAATATAATCAGACTTTGGTAGATGCCCAATTTGATTCTTCATCATTTCATCCTAATCTTCATTTTATACACAGATTTTGGTCCAAATGTTTCTGTCTCATTCTGTTTAAGGAAATACAGAATCTAAACCCTTCTGGGACTTATATTTTTTTTCCCTAGGGTTTTAATCTAGCTTGATATCATAATTCCTTTAATATGCTTTACTGAAATGCCATTAACAGCTATTTGTCTCTCTCACAGGTATAGCCTGCTTAAAGGTAGCACGACAGTTGCCTATGTTTTCCTTTTAGGAATTTGAATTTTACTTAAAAAGGTCCTATTTCATCATTCTCTTTCACATACTGCGAGAAGAGGAAGATAATTATATAAAACAGCCTTGCCTAAAAGGCACATGGCGTGTTTCTATGCTTATACATAAAGAGAAGACTTTCCAATGTAATACTAAAGAAGACTAAAAAATCTTCCTCAATCTTATCTTTTCTAATTGAACATAACAGTTTTAATAATTTTTTGCAATGTTTTATTTACTTTCTTTTGGCCAAGCTAAACTAGCAAAATTCAGCAATCTGCATCTTTTACACACTACGCTAATGAGAAAGCTCTTCAGGATTTTTAAGAGACCTGTGTCACTTTCACAAAGCAAAACATTATATGTTTATTTATTTTTTGGTGAGGAAGATTGGCTCTGAGATAACATCTGTTGCTAATCCTCCTCTTTTTTTTTTTTTTTTTTTGCTTGAGAAAGATTGTCCCAGAGCTAATATCTGTGTTAATTGCAGGATAGAACATAATAGTGCTTGTTGACATCAACATTGAAGATTAGGTATGTAAGAGCTTCTTTTAAGTAATAGGGATCATTCATACTTATGTCCAAATACCTTTTGATTTAATAAATATTAACTTTGGGATTAATGAGTTTGTTAGGAGTGGTTAAAGCAGTGCAAATCTGCGAGGGTAGAACCAAGGACAGACAGGCGAAAGGAGGATCAGAGATGTATATAGTGTGCTGTAAATTATGCTAAAATAAGTTAATGTATAGTCCTCTGAAGGTCCCATGACAGACCAGGGCTTTTGGAAGGGACTGAAGATCAAGTTACTAGAGAGAGGAAGGCTGAGTGAGTTTCCCCTTACCTCATTTCTCTAATCATTCTAGGTGTACTTCTCAGGGTTTTCTCTAATTCAGGAGTTGTGCAGAGATCGGAGTGAGTAGAACTGCACATCTCATTCCAACTGCAGCTGTGAAATAGTTCAGTGTGGGGTAAATTAATAGTTTTTTTTAGGGTTTCTGGTATATATCTTGATGATATCCAATATTTCATTGTTTTTTTCCCCCCTGAATTTAGCATTTAATTGAGCTGATGTTTTCAGGGAACAAACTGCAGAGACCCCATGGCTTTCCTGGAACTTGACCAGGATTTTAAAACAAATTTCGTATTATAATTTGATCTATTTAATGTCCAAGTTCATTGTCTTGTTCTAGATACTGAGATAACACATACCTCACTTTTGATTTATTTACAGACTGGTAAGAACATCCTGTAGTCTATCCCAATAATCTTGATCTCTAATAGAAGAATCTGGAGGTTTGTACTGCGTCTTTCCTTCTCTGTATTATTTATAAATGTTGGGTAACTACCAATTTGCTTGGAACAGTGGTGACCATAAACTGGCCTGGAATTTCAGAATTCCCCTCCAGAGTTCTTTTCAATACAAATCACATTTGTAGTCCGCCAGTGCTTTATTTTATAGAGGCTTCATCTTTGTTCAAAACCCCTTGTGTCCCTTATATTATCTTTGATTTATGTGATCTAGTCCTGGTGATTCATCAACATTCATTTTGTAAGTTTGGCTTGGATAATTCTCAGTATTGATTGTAATTTAACCAATTACCAATGTGTCTATATCAGGAACAACATCAAAGTGGTAATCACTGTAAAATATCCTCTAGTATAGACTGAAGCAAAAAATTAATGCAATATGTCAGATATCTCTTTGCCCACAATTATCAAGGAATTAACTGATTTCTCCCTTGACTTCCTTCATTTTGTATATTCTTTATTATTTTATTTTCTTTCTTGAGGTGGGCAGGGGTGTAGTAAAGAGATTAAAATTTATTGAGTACCCAATGCTATACTATTACTTGCACAGAGAATAGTTCCTGGCACAGAGTAATAAGCTCAATAAACATTTATCAAATCAATGAATGAATGTCAGGTATTGTGATGTCACTTTACATATGTGATCTTATTTATTCTTACAACAATCCTATGTGAGGTATATACTATTTTTGATCAACCATAAAATGGAAAATAACTATTATTTTATAAGATTGCTATGAGGATTGAATGATTTAGTATATGTAAAGCAATTAGAATAGTTCCTGGTAAATAGTAAGCACTATCTAAATATTATTATTATTATTAAGTATTATTGCTGTTTTTCCAGTATTACCTATGAGGGAACAGAAGTACAAAGATTTTAAGTCACTTTTCTGAGTATTACACAGGCAGTTAAGAGGTCAGAACTAATTTCTATATTTCATGCTCTTTCTTCTAAATCTTTTACTTCCTGTTAAATTAATTAAACAAAGGGGCCATTAGACTGAGGTGGCTCTAACGCCATGGAGGCCTACACAAGCAAACCAAAATCTAAGCCTATAAATGTCTCAAGGTTAGGAAATGAAAATGCTGAAGACAACCAATCACAAATGGCCAGCTAGGCTTTAAGCTATAGCCAATCAAATCATTTCCTTTTTTTGCTTCCTTCCTTTCTCTATATAAATCTTTCCCTTGGTCCCTGTCAGTGGAGCTCTCATAACACTTCCGGTTTGGTGCTGCCCAATTCCAATAAGTAAATGCTCAAATAAACTCTTAAAATTTTTAATATGCCTCAGTTTATCTTTTAACACTCCTTATAGCTTTGGTGTTCTTGTCAAAGAGCTCTAGAATGTGGTATTTTGCGTGATTTTCATGTATACCTAGCTTACTTTGTAGGCTTCCCATTTTTCTTAGACTATCTTTTATTTCTTTGAAAGATTATTTTCTTCTTAAATTTGTTGTACATGGCCCTTTTTGCTTGATAGGTATCTCGATCCTGAGGACATATTTTTCCTCGAGTCCAACATATTGTTTTAAATAATTGCAAAAATTCTTATTGGATAATTATTAAAATAGTTCCTTTCCTAATCTTTTCTCTAACTAGTTAATTTAGTTTCCCTTCTCACCCCTCTTGATTCTGGAAGTTCTCAATACTTGATTTGATTTGTGATATAAGGAAGATGAGATATAAGGCACAGCATTCCTTTCTGACACCAGTGGGTTTAAATAATTTGATTTCACTTGCTAATTCATTGTGGAGAGTCTGATTCTCGGTTCTGTTTATTCTGTGGTCATGAATACGACAAATGTGATTTCTTGCAACATAATCATTTAAATTAACCTGTATGGACGCAAAGCAATTTAGACAGGTTGTAATTCCTTCCTGTATTTTTTTCCCAAAGTAAAGCCTATGGCAGATAAACTTTTGTGGAGATTTCTCGAAGAAAATGAGACTGTTGACAGATTGCTCAAAACGAAATGGATGTAAAGAGATGCATAGGATATTCAAATTAGTGATAACTGAATATGCCCAAGTATTCTGATAGTTTTCTTCGTTAACTTTACTATTAGTGAAAAAGATTTGAGTAACTCTGGGTGGGGGTGGACGAGTGGCAGTGGCCTGAATGTTTCGGTTCAGGTTCTAAGAATGAACTCCTAAAATCCGAGATTGATTAGCTTCATATCCCCAGTGTTAAACCTTCCAAATCTCACCTAAAACTAAAAGCTGTATTTCAAAAATAAACTTTAAGGTTGTTTGACCATCAAAGTTTTCCATCAGCCATACTGACATGAGAATAAACTCGAGATAGTTTGGAGATCTTGGCACAACTTCAAAGAGTGATAGAACAGAATGCAGAGAACTTTTCCAAGTTTTGTAAGGCAGCAGTTTGGCTGAGACCCACACACACTGAAACGAGAGGCTTCCTTGAAAACATTTGAAGTCTTTTCCTATTTTGGAATTCTAAATTATGGCAAAATTCATATATGCTTAAAACTCAATTCTGCACCAATTTCCCTCCCCAAATGACTCCCCAACATTTCTCTCCATGTTAACACTGGTAAACGATTCCTGAGGCATTTGTGGTAAGCGTTTCAATAAGGTGGCTGATAGTTCTTGTAAAGTTGTTTCAATATATTCTGAAACGAATCCCTTTCATCCCTATCTAATATATTTGCCTTTGTTTTGCAGAAGGAAAAAAGTGAAGCAATTCACAGATTTGGGGACATATCGCCAAATGATCTATAGTTAAGCTGGTGTCGCTTCGCAAGGTTTTGGTACCCAAAGCAGCGGAACCGGGATTTAGCATCCTTCCTCTGATCATACATTTCTTAAAGCAAGCGTTCTGCACGTTTGAACCTCGTCTCTTCTCTACCCAACACCTCCTCCTAGCCCGCCCCCTGGTTCCTTCCCACTCTCTACCTCGCCCCCCCGCCCGCCGCCCGCCGCCCCCAGCCTGCGCATGCGTCCTAAGAACCCCCTACACTCGCGGCACAAGCTGCGAGTATTGTCGGGGGCTATTCTCTCTCCCAGGAACATGGCGGCGAGTCAGGGAGGTGGTGGTAACAGCGGGGGCGGCGGTTGTGGTGGAGGTGGAAGTAGCGGTGGCGGTGGCGCGGCCGGAGGGGGAGGTGGCGGAGCCGGAGGGGGAGGCGGCGGCGGTGGCGGGACCCTGGTGGTGCCCATCCCGGTACCGACTCTTTTCGGTCAGCCGTTCCCCAACGGGCCGCAGTGGAACCCGGGGAGCCTGCAGCCTCAACACACGGTGAGGAGCCTGGACCGGGCCCTGGAGGAGGCGGGCAACTCCGGCATCCTGAGCCTCAGTGGTAGGAAACTCCGAGACTTCCCGGGCAGCGGCTACGACCTGACGGACACCACCCAAGCAGGTGACAGGACGGGGGGGAGGGGAAGCTGAGCCCAGAAGGAGGAGGTGGGGGGAGTGGGTGGCTGCGTGGCTGCGTTGTTGGACTCTGCTGGTCTAGGCGGGTGCGCGGGGGCGGCGAGACCGACAAAGTCGCAGCAGCCTGTTCTCCTGAATGTGAGGGGCGGAGAAGGGAATAGGGGAGGTGTGTGGGGGGAATGCTGACTGAAGGATGTACAGAAACCGGGTGGGATGTGAGGGGTGAAAGAGCATTATTGTTAAGGCGAGTTTCCCCAGTATGGGGTGGGGAGGGAGGTATTGACACCTCTCTTAATGCGTTTCCTCCAACTCTCCTGGATGTTACCATCTTTCCCGGAGAGAAGAAAAAAGACAATACATAAAATCATAATCTATACATATTTTTTAAAGGCATACGTGCCTGCAAGAATGGCATATCCCTTTTCATAGCATAGCAGCAGTATTGCCACGGTTTTTCTGTGTTCTTGTTTTGTCTCTGTGTTTTAATCATCCTAGAATATTTTTGTCTTCTTGTCACGTATGCCTTTAAAGACTGAGATTTTTTTATTTTCCTGATCTTGAGAAGGTAGTGGTGGTTATATTAGTATTTGCTGCAGTGGCAAATTAAATCATCAAATCACTTGCGTGTCTGGTTACTAGGGGAAAGAATCCTTGTTTTGAGTTATGTTAGAGTCTTAATTTTTATAGCAGAAATAGCCAAAAAATTTAAGAGCGTTTCTGAGAAAGAAAATTAACTCCATTCTTTATGGAGTTGTGGGTTAATGGTTTATCATTTTGTATGAGAAATTGGCTATTGTAATGTTCTCCATGTACTCTCTGGTACTCTTTGTTGTGGATGGCATTTTTTGTTATGTACAGCCTTTCCCCTCTGCCTTATAAACCAGTGCTGATTATTTAGGTGTGTTTTGGTTTGATGAAAGGTTTTTTTGCTTTTCATAATCCTTAAATTTGTTATTTATGTGTCTGTTTTCATCTGCTTTGCTGAAAAAAAATCATGGACAAAATTATTTCAATGCATGTAGTGATTTTAAAACAATATAGTAAGTAAATTCACCCATAATGAGAAGTAATAAAAGACCTCTTATTTTCAGAAGAACACTATTTCGGTATATTCCGTCTCTAGATATTAAATCAAGGTATTTGTTTGGAGGAGGGTGGAGAGACGAGGAAAAGCTAAAATTGAAGCCTTCCACCCAATTATTCTCTTAGGAATTATCCTAAGAACTATGAATGCGTAATTGATCGCTGATTTTGTATTTTGGAAAGCATGTTTATTTACTCCTTCACTCTGAACAGATTTCCTAAACAATATGTTCACGTATTCATGAATATATTGGCAAGATATACTACTTGGTATGTTCTTCAAAGGCTTCAAGAAAAATGGTTTCAAACTGCATCATTATAGCGATATATTGTTTTACTTATTCTTTATAACCTAAAAAGGATCTTTATATCTGTAGGGCAAGGTTTAAACATCCTACCTTGGCATTTAGGGCCTTCACTGTCAGGCTCCACTTTATTCTTGCAACCTTACCTCCCCAAATGCTCCTACATAGAACCCTCTGTTTCAGCTAGGTCACCTCCCTGCCCCTCAAACAAATATTATGAGTTTCTGCCTCATCTTTGTAGATCATCCACATGCTTGGGATTTCCTTCTTTTCTCCACCTATTTAATTTTGTTCAAGACTCAGCTTTTCCAAAAAGCTGTCTCCAACTCCCTTAGTCCGCAGCCGTCCCCCATTTCTTTGAGTTCCCCTGGTACTTATTGTCTTTACCAGTTACTTGCTAGTGCTGGCTTTATTTTCTTTTTGTGTTTGTGTCTTGCTGTCCCTGAGAAGATGGAGAGCTCTTTTACAGGCAGGGAATAAGTCACATACTTGTTCAGTCTTCTCGTTATATACTGCTTATATTGTACTTGATAATATTTTTCATAAATATCAATATCATCTTATGTGGTTTTAACCTTTGGCTGTTATGCCTTCAGTTGGTTTTCTGAGGCAAGCTTTAACACAAACCAGAACCATATTTGTTCTTGGTCAACATTCATTCATCATAAACTTTATCACTGTCTACAGTAACACAGGACTTTTTGAGATAATTTCACCTCATTTTACTTTTTTTTTTTTTTCACTTGAATGTGTGTTCGTAGTGGGAACACTTCAAAATTTAAATGAGAAATCTGTAGGTGATGTATTTGCCATTCATATTTGACAAAATTCAGCCATGGACTATTTAGGGGCAGTATTTTTGTGTGTAAAGAGACTAGTATCTGTTATGTATAAATGAAGGTAGGTACACTGGAACTGAGGAAAAATAGAGCATGTTTGAGATTATACATTCGTACATACACACACATAAACATACACATACGCATACACACAATATAGCCTCTGATGAACACAGTTCTGTTTGTTGATATTGTTATACTTAAAATGACTCTCGGTGGGATAATGTTTCAGAACCAAACTGATTAGACAAGCATATAATGGTTTATTGGATTGAGAAAGACTGGAGGAAGGAAAATAGGTAGGAAGCTATTTTTTAAATTTAGGCGTGAGGTGGTGAGAATCTGGGTGAAAACAAAATTGGATAAGAAGGGGAAATTGATAAATTTCAAAGAAAGGGGGGAGGCTTTTTGCATATTTCGCTATTCCTTATATATTCATAAGATGAAATAGACCAGTGGTTCTTCACCCTGGCTGCACATTATAATCGCAAGGGAGTTTTTTTTTTTTTTTAAACCTATGCCTGCGCCGCATCCCAGACCAATTAAATCAGAATCTCAGGGGCCAAGAGTTGTGTTTTTTAAAGTCTTCCCAGGTGATTCTAATGTGCAGTCAGGGTTCAGAAACTCTAAAATAGCTCGTCTTTTAAGCACTCAAGAAATATTTGAGTGAATGCGAGCATTGATAAAAGTTTGGTGACTAACCTAAAGCCACTTGTTAAGAGGGTCAAAACCAAAACTAGGAACTAAGTGTTCAAGTTTTAGTTCAATATTTTTTTAAATAGGCTTGTGTGAAGCAGAGACTCAATTTTTTCATCATATTATGTCTATAGTGAATAGATACCAAGAAGCTGTGGTTTCTTCAGTTCCCATGAATAACTCTGGTTTACATTTAATACTGTTCGATAAATTTTTATTAATAAAATCGTGCCTCCAAAATATGTAGCAGCAAAATCTTGTTTTCTCTATTAATAGTCTTGTTATGAGGGAAAATGGGTCGTAGGTAGCTGTTGGCAAAGTTTGTCTTCATTGTGTCTTTTACCTCTCTTGGCATTTCTTGGTGTCCTTTCTCCTACACCTGCCCCCTCCCTGCCCTCCCTGTTTCTTTTTCCCTCTTCAGCCTCATTCTTCTTCCTTTGCTGGGTTGGAGCTCAAAGCTAACTAATTATGGCAGCCTTTCCAGGAGATTAACATTCAAAAGGGAGAGTTTGCTAATTTACTTGAATCTCCAATTGCCGGTTTGTGCTTCTGACCTTTTTGAATAGCTCTGCCTTCCAGATAATTCTTGATTAAAATACTCACTCATATAAAAACGTAAAAACAGGGATCAGAAAGTTGGTAACCCATTTCAGGAAAGTAGCTGTCTCTTGTAATGTTTTGTCTTTGATGGTCTTTAGGTAGACTTGGCAAGATAAAGGGAAATTGCCTAGAACTTTTTAGTCTGTCTGGATACTGTGATAATTTGTTGACCTTTAGAGAGCTTGAAAATGATTTTAATGCCTACCCAAATAAATCCTGAAACTTTTCATATTTGACTTTGTCACCGGTGTTACAAATAAGTCTCAGCCTACTTGCAGCTGCTGCCTTTGCTGCTTCATACCTCTTTATGTCCATAAACAATAGGTCTGTGAAACAGATTTAGGAATTCTTACATACATCAGAGTGTGCTGTGTTCTGGTTAATCACATGTTTTCCTGTAAACCTGGAGTCAACTCTAGTATTTCCTACTTGTGCCGGTTCACCTCTTCAACTGCAGGGCATGGTACATTTATCAGGTTGTAAAATGGAGTCAGATAAACTTCATAGCATCTGAGTTTGTTATATAGGTGAAGGCCCTCTGAGTGCATTCAGTGGAATGAGCTTGTGATTGTGATTTTGTAGCCTAATTCAAATATCTGCCTTGCTTTATGTAATAAATGTCTCCCTGAAAAATTGAACGTGAAGCACATTTTTGACAGTTGACTCACATTTTAATTGCTCTAGATCGATTTTGAGTTGCTGGACCTTGTAGTGATTTATTTTATTCAGTGATTAATTCTATGGCATAAATAGTTGCCCTTTAATTTCTTTCTTTTTCAAGTTCACATTTTAAAATAAAATGTTATCTTAAATTGGAGGGTACGTTCATCATTAAAATGATACCATCTATACATCTCTTTATAAATTTCTAAGTACTTTCATATATATTATCCTATTGTATCCTAATAATAACCCTGTGAGCTTGGCAGAATACATAGTAATTACTCCTTGTTGTTGAGAGAGGTTAAAGTGATTTGCCCAAAGTTAAATGGCTAGTGTATGGCAGAGTGTGAGTCAGAGCCTAGGTTTTCCAATTCTAGCACTCACTAGTCCAGTGTTATTTCCATTGTAACACATTTTCTCCTTATAACAAAGCTATTGTTAAACACTATGCTAATAAATAAGTTCTTTATTCTGAAAAATAAATGCTTATTTAACTTCATAGGTTATATAGTTTTTGTTTGTGGTGCAGTGTGTTTTGTTTTGTGTGTGGTATTTGCATAGCTTGTCTTCATGCCTCTCTTTCTGATGGTTTTAGAATAGATTCATTAAGCAAGATTTATTGAACTCCAACTTTGGAAACATGATTATGGCCAATAGAAAAGGAAGAGACATGGTTCTTGTCCTTGAAGAGTTTATAAAATAGTTGAATGTGTACAATAATATGTGTAACAATTAGAAAAGAAATGTAATATATAACAGTATTCAAAACTGTATACCTTTACAAACTGTACAAATAAGTGATATGGAACTGTGGCAGAAGGCTTAATTTTATTGGGGGTTAAGTTGGTTTGAGAAAGCTTCCCGTAAAGTTAGGTATTTGCTGAATCTTGAGGTAAGTGATCAATATGGGATCAAGTTATGATTAGGCAGGAGGGACAGTTGCAGAATTTCAGGGGAGAAATTGCATGAATACAGAGTTGAGAATGACACTGTGTGTTAAGGGCAGATGATAACTGAAGGTTTACTCTGTATTTTCTGAAGCATACTTAAAAGCTGAGAGGAGGGAACTGGTGGAGAGTTTAGTGTTAAGATGCAAGAGGGGAGGGGAGGGTAAGGGAAGCAAGGTCTGGGTGGGGAGCTGTTAGCCAGGGAAGGGAGGAATAACCTGACTTGCTAAGGTGAAGGTGAAGGTAGATGTCTGGGGACATTAATGTCTTAAATGTTAATCTTAAAGAAGTGAGTCAGTGTCATGAGGGAAAACAGGATTTATGAGCATAGGAAAAGGTACTCAATAGAACAAAATGCTTTAAGGTATCAGTATGGAGAATAAGCCACAGTTTAGAATTAGGATTGTGTAGTGAACAGCTAAATTAGTTGCTTTTGGAAAATACAAGCTTATCATGTTTTCTGAAAAAAATTATCATATATACTGCATGACAGGTAAAAGAACAGAAGTGGCTGATTGGGATATTTTAGAATTGGGGTTATAGTGATACTTTGCTTAAAGTTTAAAATTTAACTTTGTTGTTGTTGTTGAGGAAAATCAGCCCTGAGCTGACATCTGTGCCATCTTCCTCTATTTTGTATGTGGGTCACCGCCACAGCATGGCCGCCGCCGAGTGGTGTAGGTCCAGGCCTGGGAACCGAACCCAGGCCGCCAGAGCAGAGTGCACCAAACTTAACCACTAGACCACAGGGCCAGCCCCTAAAATTTAATGTATATATATTTTTTGCTTTACTAAACTAATTTTTTATTGAGGTCATAATAGTTTATAACTTTGTGAAATTTCAGTTGTGCATTATTATTTGTCAGTCACCATATAAATGTGCCCCTTTATCCCTTATGTCCACCCCCTAACCCCCTTCCCCTCTGGTAACCACTAATCAATTCTCTTTGTCCGTATATTAGTTTATCTTTCACATATGAGTGAAATCATATGGTGTTTGTCTCTCTCTCTGGCTTATTTTGCTTAACATAATACCCGCAAGGTCCATCCATGTTGTTGCAAAGGGGGTGATTTTGTCTTTTTTTATGGCTGAGTAGTATTCCATTGTATATATATACCACATCTTCTTTATCTGTTCATCAGTTGATGGGCACTTGGGTTGCTTCCATGTCCTGGCTTTTGTGAATAATGTTACAGTGCGCATAGGGGGGCATCAGTCTCTTTGAATTGTTGATTTCAAGTTCTTTGGATAAATACCCAGTAGTGGGATAGCTGGGTGGTATGGTATTTCTATTTTTAATTTTTTGAGAAATCTCCATACTGTTTTCCATGGTGGCTGCACCACTTTGCATTCCCAACAGCAATGTTTTGAGGGTTCCCTTTTCTCCACATCCTCTCCAACCTTTGTTATTTTTTATCCTGCTGATTATAGCCATTGTAACAGATGTAAGGTGATAACTCATTGTAGTTTTGATTTGCATTTCCCTGATCTTTAGTGATGTTGAACATCTTTTCATGTGCCTATTGGCCATCTGTACATCTTCTTTGGAAAAATGTCTGTTCAGATCCTCTGCCCATTTTTTGATCAGGTTGTTTGTTTTTTTGTTGTTGAGTTGTATGAGTTCTTTATATATTTTGGAGATTAACCCCTTGTCAGATATATGATTTCCAAATATTTTTTCCCAGTTGATGGGTTGTCTTTTCATTTTGTTCCTGATTTCCTTTGCCTTGCAGAAGCTCTTTAGTCTGATGAAGTCCCATTTATTTTTTCTTTTGTTTCCCTTGCTGAGTAGATGTGGTACTCGAAAAGATACGGCTAAGACCTATGTGAAAGAGTGTACTGCCTATGTTTTCTTCTAGGAGTTTCAGGCCTGATATTCAAGTCTTTAATCCATTTTGAGTTAATTTTTGTGTATGGCAAAAGATAGTGGTCTACTTTCATTCTTTTGCATGTGGCTGTCCAGTTTTCCCAACACCATTTTTTGAAGAGACTTTCCTTTCTCCATTGTATGTTCTTAGCTCCTTTGTCAAAGATTAGCTGTCCGTAGACGTGTGGTTTTATATAATTTAATATTTTGATTTAGATTATTTGTAATATAAATTCTGAAGCATTTATTTGTCATCAAAAGCATAAAGGTAGACAAGATCCAGAACCTTATTGACAGAATAAGAGATGTTCCTAGCATCTCTAATAATAAGCATCTCTTATTATTTTATTCACAAATAAAAGTAATTGAGGACTTACAGCATTGATTCCCTGGGAGGTAGTATTTGTTTAAGTTCCAAGGCACACAGTGACACTTTGCAAAAGGGCTGTCATTCTCCTAGCCCATACCAGCAGCCCACTCTTAGGGATACTTAAACTGTGTGATGCCCAACCTCATTCTACAAGGCTGTTTATCATCATGACCTAGGAGGGGAAGTCTTTTAGTTTCCTCTACGCTTTGGGTGTATTTGGGTACTTTTTGAAGCATTGTAATACTCTTATCATCAGTTCTCTGAAAGGTTTTAGAAAGTTTGTTTGCTTCCCTTTTATAGGAAAAAATACCTTACACTCCAGGGAACCGTTTAGTGTAATAAAAGAAAACTGTCCAAGTCAGTTTTACAACAATAATTTAAGGTTGTGTTTAGTCTCACTTTAAATTAGTGCACTCAGTCTGCTAAAGGTCAAACTTTAACTTTTAATCTTTACATTTCTCCTGTTTCAAATAAATTGTAAATTGATAGCATTCCACTTACAGAATGCCAGTCAAAGGACTGGAATTGATAATTAAACCATGGAATTTTCTAATGTATTTTTTGATATGAAATTTTTTAAAGAAAAGTTTTTTTCCCAAACAGGAAAGTAAGTCCTTTCCTATTTGTGGACATTGTTAATTTTGTGTACTCTTATGATTTGTGAAAAAGTCTGTTGTCACTTTACTTTTAAATTAATTACTTCAGTCTCTTTCAGTAGAATTTATGTGTGATATTAGGGATTCAAGGTGACAAGAGACAGAAATAAAGTAACTGTGGTGTAAACTTTATTTGAACTCTATGGAAACTAACCAATTCTAGAACATTTTTGAATGTGGATTTCACTCAGAAATGGCTTTGATAAATGATTATGCCCCTAAGAGACTCTAGAATGCACAGCCTAGAAATTTTCACCTCTTTAAAAAAGTAATTACAGGGGCTGGCCCGGTGGCGTAGTGGTTAAGTTCACGCCCTCCGTGTCAGCAGCCAGGGGTTTGCAGGTTTGGACCCCGGGTGCAGACCTACGCACCGTTTATCAACCCATGCTGTGTCAGTGTCCCACATAAAATAGAGGAAGATGGGCACAGATGTTAGCTCAGGGCCAATCTTCTTCACCAAAAAAAAAAAAAGTAATTACAATATGTAAATCCTTAATGCTTTGAGCTTATTGGTCGGGGATGTCTGTGTCAATGGGAAATCAATTACTTTTAAAGGTATTTATAAATGAAAAATAGTGAATTGAACATAAATGTCTCCTTAACCTACCTTAATGAGTATGTAAGAATGGATTTGTCATATCTATTTTATGTCAAGGGAAAAGTTGTAAAGTTGCTGCCTTTAAGGAATTTATGATTTCATAGTGGTATAAAATAAGTACTCACATATCTGTTATATAGGCTAGATCAGTGGTTCTCAACTGGGGGAGGATTTGCCCCCAGGGGATATTTGGTAATGTCTGGAGGGGCCAGAGGTGCTGCTTAGCATCCTGCAGTGAACAGGACTGCCCTGTACAACAAAGACTTATCTGGTCCAAAGTGTCGGTGGTGCCAAGATTGAGAAACACTGGGCTAGAGTAAGATAAATGTGATAAGTGAAAACAAAGTGCAATGCAGGTTCAGAGAGGGAGAGATGACATCTGATTGTGTTGGTAGAACATCAGAGAGAACTTTATAAAGGAGATGGAGGGTAGGCCTTGAAGTGGGGGAAGAATCGGATTTTATAGTTACTCATAAAGGGAGGAAACTACATGAATATTGGCATCCCAGAGTCTCTTCAACAAAGTATCAAAAAAAATTGACTCCTTTTTATTGACCCTAGGTCCCCTGGTCACCCAGACCAGAAACTTGGGAATGATTCTTACTCATCCCCCCCCCCCCCGCCCTTTTTTTTGTGAGGAAGACCAGCCCTGAACTAACATCCATTGCCAATCCTCCTCTTTTTGCTGAGGAAGACTGGCCCTGGGCTAACATCCGTGCCCATCTTCCTCTACTTTATATGGGACGCCGCCACAGCATGGCTGACAAGCAGTGCGTCGGCGAGCGCCCGGGATCTGGGCCAGCGAAACCCGGGCTGCCAAGCGCGACCTAAATCGCTGCGCCACCGGGCCGGTCCCACTCCTACCCTTTCTTTACCCTCTATATCTAGTTAGGAACTAAGGCCTGTTGATCATAGCTCTTTGAGTAGCTTTCAGATCTGTTTCCTCCTTGTCTATTCTCACTGCCATTGTTGTTGTTCAGGTCCTCTTCTCGCCTTTAACTGGACCTATGAACAGTTTTCCTGAATGGTTTCTCTGCTTCATGTTTGCTTCAAGTTCAGTTAGTCCTTCATACTGTAGTCAAAGTACTCTTTCTAATATGCAAATGTGATTGTCACTTTTAGCTACTAAAACACCTTGGAGCCAGTAAGCCAGATCTTTAACAATACATTGCTTATTCCTTGCTTCAAACATTATTTAAAAAGTGTAGAGCCAGTTAAAGTTCGGCGTTTACGCTTCGGCGGCCCAGGTTCGCTTCTGCGTCATGGAACCACACCACCCGTCTGTCAGTAGACATGCTGTGGTGGCAGCTCACATAGAAGAACTAGAAGGACTTACAACTAGGATATACAACCATGCACTGGGGCTTTGGGGGGGGAAAAAAAAAGGAAGATTGGCAGCAAATATTAGCTCAGGGGAATCTTTCCCTGCAAGAAAATAAATAAATAAAATAAAAGTTTTAAAAAAGCTAAAACACACACTGTACTTTATGTAACTGGTAATTTTTATATTATATTACTTAATATTAAGTTGCTAAGATTCATCCAAATTGTTGTGTGAAGCTGTAGTTCATTCTTTTTGATGACTGCATTATCTTTCATTGTGACTACCACACTTTATCCACTTTCTTACTGATGGCCATTTGGGTTGTTTCCACATTTTCCATTTATGAACAGAGCTGCTATAAGCGTTATTATACATGTCTCCTGTTGTACGTGTGCAAGAATTTCTCTTGTGTATACACTTAGGAGTGGAATTGCTGGGTTATGTGGTATGTCAATGTTCAACTTAAGGAGATAACGCCAAACTGGTTTACAGTCTACATTTCCAAAGACATGTATAAGAGATCTTATGAATACATATCCCCTCCAGCACATAGTATTATCAGATTTAAACGTTTTGGCCAAATAATTTTAAAATTTCAATGAAGTCTCTCTTGATTTACATTTCCCTGGTCACCATTGATGTTAACATATTTTCAAATGTCTGTTGGCCATATATGTTTCCTGTACTGTAAAATAGCTTTTCATTTATTTTGCCCAATTTCTGTTGGTGGTTTGTCTTTTTCTTATGAAAGTCTATGTGTTAAAAAAATAATCCTTATACTAATCATTTGTCAGTTTTGTAAATTGTGAATATCTTCTCCTAGTTTATAACTTGTCTTTTTACTTTTTAAGGAGTCTTTTGATGAACAAATATTCTAAATTTTAATACAGTCAAATTTATCAGTCTTTTATAGTCACTTCTTTTTTTGTCTTATTTAAGAATGTGCAAACTGTATTCATCTACATTTTTTACTAAGAGTTTTAAAGGTTTGATTTGGGTGTTTAAGTTCTTCATTACTATGCAATTGATTTTTATATATAGCGTGAAGTCCAATTTCATGTTTTAACACACAGATCATCTTTTTTCCAGATCCATCCCTGCCTTTAACACTATTGAGGTTATAATTCACATACCAAAAATTCACCCATTTAAAGTGTTTGGTTTATTGGTTGTTAGTTGTGCACCCATCACTACAATCTAATTTTGGAATATTTTCATCACCCCAAAAAGAAATCCCGTACCCATTAGCAGTCCCTCCTCATTACCCCTCCTCTTTCACTCCTTTAGACTTAGGCAACCACTGATCTATTTTCTGTCTCTGTACGTTTGCCTAATTTTGGACATTTAATATAAATAGATTCACAAAATATGTGGCCTTTTGTGACAGGCTTCTTTCATTTACCTTAATGTTTTCAGAGTTATTTATGTTGTAGCGTGTATCAGTACTTATTTCTTTCTGTATCTGAATAATATTCCGTTGTACATTTGTTTGTTCATCAGTTGATGGACATTTGGGTTGTTTTCACTCTTTGGCTATTATAAATAATACTGCTATTGTCAGGGAGGGGAAAATCCCTTTTCTACCCTTCTTGTGTTCTTATGGCTGGACTAATAATAAAATTGAAAGAAGACCAGATTAACAGGAGAAAAATCCAGTTTAATATGTACATTTTGGAGATCATAGAGAAATGATGCTCAGAGAGTAAATAAGGCAGGCAGTATATTTATCTTTTACATAAGGAAACAATAAATTTGTGAGGAATGACAGGCAAAGAAACTTAGATTTGAGGTACGTAATTAGTGAGGAATTTAAGCAGAGTTTAGGCTTGAGGTAGTAAATTAGCAAGGTTTGTTTATGCAGGCCTCTCGGCCCTGAATTCCCCGTAGCTCTGGTGATAAGGATGAGGGGAGAGCACCTTTCAAATGGGAGATTTATTTCCTGCTTTCAGGGGGAACAGAGACAGGAGGGTCAGAATGTCCCTCCTTGCTTTCTCAAGTAACTTTAACTCAAAATAATCAGTATGCTATTGTGGGATATTTTGGGGTGGTCTTCCCTGGGCCCCAACACTATGAACAGTCTTGTGCAAGTTTTTGTTTTTTTGTTAATTAATTAATTAATTTTATTTATTTATTTTTTGGTGAGGAAGACCAGCCCTGAGCTAACATCTATTGCCACTCCTCCTCTTTTTTGCTGAGGAAGAGTGGCCCTGGGCTAACATCCGTGCCCATCTTCCTCTACTTTATATGGGACGCTGCCACAGGATGGCTTGACAAGTGGTGCATCTGTCCGTGCCGGGGATCTGAACCTGTGAAACCCAGGGTCGCCGAAGCGGAGCCTGCGAACTTAACCGTTACTGCACTGGGCTGGCCCCAAAGTTTTATTATTTTTTCTGAGGGAGATAAGCCCTGAGCTAACATCTGTGCCCATCTTCCTCTACTTTATATGTGGGACACCTGCCATAGCATGGCTTGATAAGTGGTGCGTAGGTCTGTGCCTGGGATCCGAACCTGAGAACCCCAGGCTGCCGAAGCAGAGCACGCTGACTTAATCACTATGCCACCGGGCCGGCCCCATGTACAAGTTTTTGTGTAGATATGTTTTCATTTCTCTTGTTTATATATATAGGAGTGGAATTGCTGGATCTTATGGTAATTCTGTGTTTAACATTGAGGAAATGTTAAATTGTTTTCCAGAGTGGCTGAGCCATTTTACATTCTCATTGGCAATGTATGAGGATTTCAATTTTTCCATATACTGGGCAACACTTGCTATTATCTGTGTTTTGTTTATAGTCATCCTAGTGGGTGTGAAGTGTAATCTCATTATGGCTTTGATTTGCATTTCCCTAGTGACTAATGATGTTGAGCATCTTTTTGTGTGTTTATTGGCCATTTGTCTATCTTCCTAAAATAAATGTCTATTCAGACTCTTTGCCCATTTTCTAATTGGGTTGTCTTTTCATTACGGGGTTGTAAGAGTTTTTATTTTATTTTTTCTGTACATAAGTCCCTTATCAGATGGTTTGCAAATATTTTTCCTATTCTGTGGGTTCTCTACTTTGAAGCACATTTTAAATTTTGATGAAGCCCGTTTTATTTATTTTTTCTTATGTTGCTTATGCTTTTGGTGTCATATCTAAAAAACCATTGCCTAACCCAGGGTTATGAATATTTACTCTTATGTTTCCTTCTGAGTTTTGTAGTTTTAGCTCTTATATTTAGATGTATTATCCATTTTGAGTGTGTATGGTGTGAAATCAGGGTCCAGCTTCATTCTTGTGCATGTGTACATCCAGTTGTCTTAGCACCTTTTCCTGAAAATATCATTCTTTCCTCATCCACTTGTCACCCTTGTTGAAAATCAGTTGACCATAAATGTAAATGTTTATTTCTGGACTCTGAATCTTATTTCATTGATCTATATGTCTATTCTTATCCCTGTATCACACTATTTTGATTTCTGTGTCTGTGTAGGAAGCCATATATAAAGTTTTATAATCAGGAGGTGTTAGTCTTACAGCATTGTTCTTTTTCAAGATTGCTTTGGCTATTCCGGGACCCTTGCATTCCCATATGAATTTTAGGATCAGCTTGTCAGTTTCTTCAGAAGATGCAAGTTGGGATTTTGATGAATCTGTAGATCAATTTGGGGGAGTTTTGCCATCTTAACAATATTAAATTGTCCAGTCTGTGAGTATGGGATATCTTTTCATTTATTTATATCTTTAATTTTTTTCAACATTTTGTAGTTTTCCTAAATTTTAAAATTTTTGATACTATTATAAGTGGATTTCTTAATTTCATTTTTGGATGTTCATTGCTGGTGTACAGAAATACAAGGTTTTAATATAGTGATCTTTTATATTGCAACTTTGCTGAACTTGTTTCTTCATTCTGATAGTTTTTTAATGGTTCATTAGGATTTTCTGTATACAAGATCATGTCATCTGCAAATAGAGAGTTTAACTTCTTCCTTTTGAATCTGGATGCCTTTTATTTCTGTTTCTTGCCTAATTGTCCTGGCTAGAACTTCTAGTACAATGTTGAGTAGATGTGGTGAGAGTGGACATTGTTGTCTTGTTCCTGAATTTAGGAGGAATGCATTCAGTCTTTCACTATTAAATATGATATTAGCTCTGTTTTATTCATAGATACCCTTTATCAGGTTGAAGAAATTCCCTTTTGTACCTAGTTTTAAAAAAAACCTTTTTTTATATAATGAAAGGGTGTTGGATTTTGTCAAATACTTTTTCCTTGTCTAGTGAGATGATCATATGGATTTTGTCTTTTATTGCATTAATTACATCGATTGGTTTTTAAATATTATATCCACCTTGCATTCCTGGCCTACCTGCTCTTCAATTTAGTCTCATACTGTCCCCAAACTCTACATTCCAACCTACCAAACTAAACTACATGCTGTTCCTTGAAAGTATCATGCTGTTCCATGTCTCCATGTTTTCCCCCCCCTACTGTTAATGTCCTTCTCCCTCTTCCTGTTGGTCTTTTGTATCCCAGATCAGGCCTTTCTTTATTATCTTTTCTCTTTTTCCTCATCCTCCATGTATAGTGATTACTCTATACCTCTATTATGGCAGTTGTGATCCTTTATTGCAATTAATATATTTCCTCTATTATAGCATTCACCATCAATTTAATAACTTTTCTAGAAAAAAAAAATCTACCACAATAAGCACATACATGGATTTCAGAAATGTTAACATTAGAGGAAAATGTGCCTTGTAAAAATCAAAGAAATGGTATTTGTTTACATTTCTCCTTCTGTTGATTTTGGAGTTCTTTGAATGTAGTTACTTTGTTGTCACTTCAGCACTTAGTACACTGTGTGCTGCATAGTAGGTGTTTAATCCATTTGTTCAATTAAGCTTGCTTCTAAGAACCCTGGGTACCTTTTCAGGTCCCTGCACAATTTCTCTCTTTCCTTTTCCTCTGTGTTTTCCACTACTTCTCATGTATGTATCCTTTTCTCCAGTCAGATTGGACTTCTCATTGTCTACCCGATTTTGTTTTTATTGCTTTGTTATGTTATTTTACAAAATGAAAAACTATTAGAAAGAAAAAGGAAATGACAGGGACTGGCCCGGTGGCATAGTGGTTCAGTTCGTGCCCTCCGCTTCTGTGGCGGTGTCGCCTATAAAGGAGAGGAAGATGGGCACGATATTAGCCCAGGGCCAATTTTTCTCAGCAAAAAGAGGAGGATTGGCAGCGAATGTTAGCTCAGGGCTAGTCTTCCTCACACACACAAAAAAGGAAATGACAGCTTATTATTGCTTCATAAGCAAAGGTATGATATTGTACTTTGTTGCAAATTAGCTATAGTTTTTTAATATTGTTATATTGCACCATTGGATATGTTTTTATTTTAGAATAGTTGGCTGCTTTTAAACATTTAGGTTAACTAAAATTGATTTGTAAGTAATGTTTATGACATTAAATAATACGTTTGGCATTGAGAGTATTAAATTATAAAATGTTTTGAGGATTAATATGTTGTTTTAGCAAATTCTATCTTGAAAATCATATTTGTAGATGAAGTCTGGGAAAATTGGGAGATAAATACACATTTTGTGATTACGTTTAGCAGTTTTCCTAGTAGTGTAGTTCTAAATTGTTTAAAATTGTGTTTTCGCATGTCTTGGTCTAGTTTTCTCTTCTTACATTGGTCTGCTGTCCTCTGTTTGCCAGAGGCAAAGCTAAGATCATGGATCTACTACCTTCAAGTTGCAAATTTTATCATCTTCAGCAGGATCAGAGCTTAAAGGCCCTCACAACTTCTCTGTATGTTCACTGCTTCTTCTCTTGTGAAAAACCTCATCACCTCATGACTGAATTTTCTCAACATTTATCTATGTAATGTTGTTGCCTTAAAAGTCTCCCCATTGTAGTCTATTGTACACTCTTCTTCCAAATTGTTCTTCCTGAGTTTTTCTTATGCTGCTGTTCCATTAAAGAAAAATATTTTATAACATTTTTGAGGACTGCCTGATAGTCTGTAGTATGAATGTACCATATTTTATTTAACCATTCTTCTATTGTTAGATGTTTAAGTCACTATTTAATATGGGTACACAGCCAGGTGCACTTGTGCTCTTAGCTTTACATTGCTTCCCTCAAGAGGAATTTAAACTCCTTGAAGGCAGATAATGCATTCTATACAAAAATTCCCTATAGTGTTTGGTTCAATGCTATAACTCTCTGCAACAGTTGATAGTAAATGTTTGTCAAAATTCTAAAGTTAAAATTATGAGGAGCATGGCAATTTTATATACCGACTTCTTCTTGTTCTTGTGTGACTACAAACTAGTGGAATGGCTCTGCCATGGTACCTTGGTGATCTTGCACATTTCCACATAGTCCACATAGGAAGGCTCAGCCACAATCTAACATCTTGGGGGAAGGCTCTGTGATCCTTCCTGGTACACGGCAAGATAGATGACATAAGGTCATTTCTTATCCACCTCCCTATCTTGTGCGAGGCTGCTCCAAGGCAGTTTATTATCTCCTTCCCGCATTCTGGTGAGACATGGGACATTCTTTTGCGTACAGCTGTGGGTATAAAATCACAAAGCTGCAATCTAGAGTTGACTCCTCAATAACAGAGCAACCCACTGTGCATGTTGTCTGTCATTTTGTTCCTCCCTCCAGTTTGGTTTTGTCCTGTGCGACTAGGAACATGGAGAACTGATAACATACTGATCATGCTTTCTCTGTGTTAGTAATAAACTGTCTGAATCCATTTGGTCTTACTGGTAGCTTGCCACTGTGCTGCTGTGCAGGGGCCACTTGACCACTTAACATAAACTTATGGGATTTTCTTTGGTCTGGTTTGTGGAATTTGTCATTACTTTGTAATTAGTCAGTTTACTGTAACTTGCTTTTAATGTCAGCATCCAATATTTAGTGCTTTGTTGTTAAACAGCTCAAGTAAGGATGATCCTTGCTCTCTAAATACAGTGTTATTTTTAAGGAGCACACAGTACTGGCTGTAAAATTTGTCTTAATCTAGATACATCAAAGATGAAGCAGTTAGTTTTATTTAGCATGGTGGTTTGAACGTCAGTTTTTTTTACCCTCCTCAAGGACTACTTTTGTTTTGGAATTCAAAGCCTACTAGAATTTTCCTGGGGAGTCAGTTTGATGCAGACTGTTCTCTTATTACATTAGGGTTTCCTTTCTCATATAGTAGAAAGGTACTAAGGTGTTTTAATTAAGGCAAATAAAAAGTATACTGTATAAACAGATCCATTTGATTTTCAGTGGCTAGTTGATCTTGACCTAGGCAGAAAGAACAACAATGTCAGATTAATCATGCATCAATCCAGATGTCTTGGTGATAGTCAAGATGACATTTTGCCATTGCTTAATTCATTAATCAGAGTAATTATAACAATTCAGATTTTACAGTTTTTGTTTTTTGCTTTAAGAAAATAATTTACATGAAAGCATGATTTTGACATTAAAAATTGCATCTTTGCATAGTAATTTGCATTTTAAAAATTATGTAGTAGAATGGTAATATAACATGACTCAATGCAGTGATAGATGTTTGGTAGCAGACCAGGTTGTGCCTCATAAAAATAAAATGATTATATGTAATACCAACTTATAATTAGCCTGTAATGTATGCATATATCATTCTTATGAATGGAATATATATGATTAGAATTCAGTTTATTTTGTGAAATATAATGTCTTTAAAATAGTATAATATTGTGTTTTTTTCTTATAACAGAAGCAGTGCTTGCTTATTGTAGAAAATTTGGAAAATAAAAGCATAGAGAAAAAAATACAAACCACTCCTCATTCCACCAACCTTGAATGAATGTTAACATTTTGGTATATTTCCTTTATACCCCTAGACTCATCATCTTGTTACATACCTGTAGATTTTTATATGTGTATGTATGTGTATAAAATGTATATTTTAAAAGGGAACAATTGGTTCATACTGTGTATATAGTTTTATATTTTAAATGTTCTAGTTATTACCCTGTGAGCATTGTTATTTCCATATTAAGGAATCAAGTCTATAATAACATTTTTAAAGGCAGCAAGATATTCCATTTTAAGGACAATACCATATTTTATTTAGCCTTTACCTATTGTTGGACATTTAAGTTGTTTCTGAGTTTCTACTATTTTAAATAATCTTGAAATGTACATAATTTTTTATTTGGTTTCAAAAATTGCTAGAGATTGAATTTTTGGATCAATGGGTATGAACATTTTTTAAGGACTTTTATTCATATTGCCAAATTGCTTTCTAGATATTTTACCTCATTTTGAATTCCCATCAGTGATGTATGGAAATGCCCAATTCAAAGTAGCCTTGCCAACACTGAGTAATATTTTTAAGAACCTTTAAATTTGATGGGTGAATTATGGTATCTTATTCTTTACATATCTTTTGATTAACGGGGAGGTTGAACATATTTTCATATGCGTTTTAGTCATTGATAGTTTTCATTTTTGAATCTGTTTATGTCTTTGGCCCAGGTTTTACCTATGAGTTCTTGGTATCATTTTGCTTTTTGATTGACTGTAGTTTTCCTTTCTTTTTATGTAGCTAAATCTGGAAATCTTTTCATTTGTGAATTATTCCTTTATTTGATGCTTTGAAAGTCCTTCCCCATTCTAATATTAAGTGACTATTCACTAAAATGTTTTGCTAGTTTTTTATGGTTCATTTAATGTTTTTTTTCCTCCATCTGGAATTTATTTTAGTAAAAGTTATATAATGAGGCTGTTAACATTTGTCTTTTGAAAATAAAAGTTTTTCAAGAACCATTTAACAAATAATACTGCATGGATTCAGAATGCCAAATTTACAGTACGATATTTTTTATAAGGGTTGAAGTATAGTGCCATTCTTAAACATCACTGATGTTTGAATGTCATTACACTGTTCATTAGTCATTATTTCTTGGTGAAACTGAAACACTTCGTAGAATTTCCTACAGACAACTGTGCATAGAGCTGCCCTCTCCGTTTTCTTTCTTTTTTTTAAATTGAGGTCATAATAGTTTATAACATTGTGAAATTTCAGTTGTACATTATTTGTTAGTCTCTCTATATGTGCCCCTTTACTCCTTATGCCCACCCCCCAACCTTCTTCCCCTCTGGTAACCACTAATCTGTTCTCTTTGTCCATGTATTTGTTTATGTTTTTTTTTGATAAAGTCTTGTTCTTCCACATGGCTTAATAGTTGTATGACTCACAGTCCTTTTCTCACTGTGCATGCGTGTAATCTGCCCTCTGGTTAGCAGCTGTGGTTTCTCCTTGCAGCATCTGTTTTTGTTTGTAGCCTTGCTTCTCAAAGTGCCTGTGCTCAAAAAGAGCCTACCGTTGGTTGCTGCAGGTCAGTGAGGTCTGCTTGTTATAATTTCTCATAATTGTTGGCTTTAAAGCATTTTTTCTTCATTTTTTTCTAATATCCACTTTACACTTTTTTTCTCTCCACTGTACTTATGGTTAATATTTTAACTCATCATGGAGTAGCTTAGAAATTCTGTGACCCATACATACATCTTACTCATTCAACAAGGCTGCAGTGTAATAGACTGACTTTTCATTATCTTGTCCTGAATGACAGCACGCACCCTTTTAGGGAATATTGAATCAAGAAATCGCCTGTCTTTGCAGAGGACATCTGTTGAAAGCAGATGCCAGAGCCATAGGATTGTCATTTCCCATCAGGCTCCAACATCTGAGGCTCTAATACTTCAAAGATACTCTATTCTTGCATTGACAAACAGCTGTAGTGGTCCTGTTTTTATGTTGCTTTTGTTTCTAGTCCTGACACTTCTTTTAGATGGAAAAATAGATAAGGAAGCATTAATATTTGAGAGCATATTAATCAGATTTTACATACTGTAACTGCTCACGTTTAAGTAATATCAGTTACTAAAGAGCACAGAAAATTTAATTTTTTCATTTTCATATTAGGAAATAAGTTTTTGAGTTGGTTGATTTTTGTGCACTTTCCTAAAGACATATAATTCTAGTATATATGTTCTGTGTCATAAGAACTGAATATAATATTCAATTTTCATCATTTTATTTTGTATCTTTGTGACCACTATATATCATTACGTGCAAGTTGATAATTTTCCCATCATTTCTATTGCTTAATTCTAGGGATTTTAGGTTGTTGCAGAATATTTACTCATTTTCAGTAGCTCTGAAATAGTGAGGAATAGTAATTAAGTGATTTTGGCAATGTTTTATAGGTAATCAGTAGACTCAGAATACAGTTCAGATCCAGTCTAGTGCTCACCTGCTAAATAAGTTACCCCTCCTTTTTCAGTCCGTAAGACTTGTGGGAACTTTGAGATATACCCTAAGGATGATGCAGTATTGATCCCACCACAAAAGCTTTGTAAAAGTTACAATTTTAGTAGAACTAAGCGAGGGTGATTCTTTTTGTATAGTTCCTTTCACTGAAGTGTTATTTTTATCTAAGCACATAGTATTTGGTACTAGAATGAAACAATAATTGGGATTGCTTAGGGTTGGTGTCTAATTAGGCTTTTTACTTACCTTAACACCTAGTGCCTAATTCATGGTGCTTAATGGAGTTTTGTTTGAATAAATGGCACAGGCTGTGAGTCAAGTCAGGATGCTGCCAGAGAAATGAGGAGAATGAGGCTTGGAAGGTGAGGATCAGTATTTACCTGCCTATAGAGGATAGCCCAGACTCTAAGTGCAGGATCACAGAGAATTTGATACTTAAGATATTTAATTACTTTATCTTGTATATTCTTTGTGGTGAGGCTGCAACTTCTAATCCCTGCTCGATAAGGAATGTATGTGGTACTATTGGGAGATAATTTTCCATGGGTGTCATGTTTCTGCACATCTTGTGAGTGAGGCACTAACTTCCCGTCATTCAGGTCTGTCTTTGGAAGAATGAGATAGTTTCTCTCTCCAGAGCAAAAGACAATCATGCTTACTGTCCAGTAAAATAAAGATAATGTCTCCTTTCAAATAAAGTGCAAGCATGCTTACTGTCGGCTATAAAAGATTTGGGTTCCCTCAGCTCAGGGTTCCTCTCCTGTAATGTGATATACTATGTGTAAAGGCATCCGTCTGTACCCATCTTTGTTGCCCCTGTGGGATTTGGGGGCAAGGGGAACTGATACAAATATGCTGCTCATGCCGCTTGCTGTTTTGTGAGTAATAAAGTCCTTTGTCTCTCACACAGGGGTCTCATGTCTTCTGCTAGCATCCATACAACTGTGTTAGGCAAACTTATTGGCTTACAAGTAGGGTAAAGTCTTAGATTGTTCAGAGATTTTGACAGGTACTCAACATAATGGTTTTGCCTATAAGATGTTACCCCTCTTTTGAAGAAACTTGTTTAATTAGTTTTCTTTAATCCTTGTTTATTAAATTGTTTAAAAATATTGAAAAATTAGTAAGAGCCTACTCTTTAAGGAGCCAAGAAAACTATGTGTTGGGTCAGACTAAACAGTTCTGAACTGGTAAATTAGGAACAGCTGAGAGCTTTATAGTGGTGCTCATTATTTTCTTAATTAAAAATTGGGACTTGAAATAAGATTTATGTTCTGCTTCCTAGTGCAAGAAGCAACCTAAGATGTGAATGTGGTTAGGAGATTTAGAATTTCTTTGAC
Organism: Tapirus indicus; assembly: GCA_031878705.1. NCBI lineage: Eukaryota > Metazoa > Chordata > Mammalia > Perissodactyla > Tapiridae > Tapirus > Tapirus indicus. Next base: position 96,596,742 of record CM062942.1, on the reverse strand, counting down.
TCTGCTTTGTGGTTCCAGTTGAACAGAATATTTGAAATCTGGGACAGGAGGTAACAATAGTGTGTTAGAGAAGTGGAAAAGCACACATAGAACATGGGCTTTGAAGTCACATCTGAGTTTGGAATCCCAGTGCTGTCATTTATTACTAGTTTTTTAACATTGAGCACGCCATTCAATCTGTCTTTGCTTCATATGTATAATGAGGAATGGTAGCTACCTACGAGGTTGTGAGGATTAGAAATAATTATGCAAAGCCTATAGCATTCTGATCTAGCATATGTTGGGGGACAGGTGTGTGTGTGATAGTTGCCTCAGTTCCACTTAGGTTATTGTTGATGTGAATTTAGAGTTCTGATTTCAGATTATTTCTCCACTTAACCCTCATGTTTCTTTAAGCAGAAAATTCTATGATGATATCACTGTTAATGAGGATGTGTTCCACAACACATTTCATTATTATAAGTTTTTCCAGAGGTAAAAATGTGTCAGATTTTCAGACATTATCTAGGATTTTTTTTAAATGAGGACTATAGCAATCTGTATTATTAAATATCACCTAAAGAAGACTCACATATCTTCGTTTAAGTTTTAACCATTTGTGACAAAAACCATACACCCTTTTGTACACCAAATAAGGTAAAACTATAGTTAGTATAATGAGTGTAGTATAATAGTACAATTTCTGAAAGCCATTTTCTATACTTTGACAGAAATGCTAGCCAATGGGCCAGGAATTGCACTGGGCGGCAGATGGACCCATCTGTGGCTCTTGTGGCTGCAGCTTGGGAGGCAACAAACAGATTTCCATTCCATCTGACTCCTCTCCTCCCTTCCCTGGCTTCCTTGACCTCTGAAGCTTGAGTGATACAGAACATAATTTAGATCAGATTATTTAAAATGATCTAGTAACATCTTTAACAGGCTCCCGGCAGTTTTACAAGAAGTGTTTTGAAGAAAGGCAGGAAATAGTACACAGCAGTCTGTCTACTGTTGAGTTATTGCCAATTCTGCTTGATATGATTTATGGTTAAAACCAAGACAAAAGAAAAATAGTTCAGTGGTTATAAAGGTGCTGATCCCCAAGGATACTAATTAACTGAGAAATCACTTTACTGCTTAAGAAAAAAAATACACAGCTATATAATTTTTAATTTTGCAGACATTTTCTCATTAATTATAATAAACTATTTTTGAGAAGTATGTTAGTTTCCTGTGGCTGCTGTAACAAATTACCACAAACTTGGTGTCTTAAAACAACAGAAATTTATTTTCTTATAGTTCTGGAGACCAGAAGTCTGAAATGAGTCTTAATGGCGTTTCAGCAGGGCCATACGCCCTTCGGAGGCTCTAGGGGAGAATCCGTTCCTTGCCTCTTCCAGCTTCTGGTGAAGGCTGACATTCCTTGGCCGCATCACTCCAATGTCTGCCTCTATCTTCACATGGCCTTCTCTGTGTGTCTGTGTAATCTCCCTCTGTCTTCCTCTTATAAGGATACATGTGATGGCATTTAAGGACCACCTGGATGATCCAGGATAATCTCCTCATTGCAAGATTCTTAAATTACATCTGTAAGAATTTTACCATGTAAACCAACATTCACAGGTTCCAGCAATCAGGAACTGATATCTTTGAGGGTCAGCCTTCAGCTCACTACAGGAAGATGAGGAACAAATTTTAATTTCCTTTTTTTTTGGTGGGAAAGGTGAAACATCTTTGTAATTGTTTTTTCCCCAAGTCCTCCTTCTTCCCTAAGAAGGCAGGCTTTAAAGCTGTTGTGAAATGAATCTCCTCATAAGGAATAAATTAGCAGTTTGTTTTCCTGTCTTTAAATGGAACCATATTAAAAAAATTCCAATTTTGCATGTATTTCTTGAGGAGAATATGTTCATTATTAGTCATATTAGTTGCCCTAGTAGTTGCCCTAGTGCACATGTTAATTAAATGATTTTTAATGTTATAAAAACTCTCTTATGGTTTAATTGTACATCACAAGATAAAAAATTTAAATCAGAGTTTAAATTTTATCCATTATATCTATATAAAAGTTAATTTTCACTTTTTTGAAGGAAAATATGAGATGCTGTTAGTGTGAGTTCAAGAAATTAAGACACAAATTGTTCTGTATTTCCCATCTTTCCTTCCATGTTATTTTTTTGGCACTGTTATTCTGTTTACCCAATTCTTAGAAAGAATGTTGATACAGATTTAAAATCTGAAAAACCCTAGAGCAAGATTTCCTTAATTAGAGGCTCTATAAAAGCTTGAGTTTTAATTTTGACTTTATTATGCTTTATATTATGCTCTAATTTAACTCAATTAAATTACAGTAATGATTAATTGTAATTTTAAGTGACGTTTACTAAATAAATATATTAGTTTATCCAAAAAAATAGTTTATTAATGCAAATTTAATTAAATTTCCTAAGGGAACTCATAATATTACTTTGTAATTGAGTCTTTTTTTGGCGGGGAAAGAACATAAAGCGTCACACAATAATATGTAAGTTATTAAAATAATATCTTGATATTTAAATTATTTTATTAAAATCTCTCTTGTTGTTAATATTGATATTTTGGCTTTTTCTCCTGTTACTTCTTTGAACACTCTCTTTATATGGTTATTGTGTTTTCTCTTGACCATTATTTTTGGTCTTCTCTGCTTGCTGAGTTTTTCTCTACTCAGCTTGTAATTCTTGACCTTCCTGATGGCCCGTTCTTGAACTTTCTTTCTAACTCAACACTCTGATGTTAGGTGATGTTTTCCGTTTCTGTGATTTTATAGTACTATCATATTCCCACAACTTTAAATTTTATATATCCATCCCAGACCTCACTTCCGAGATCCAGCATCGTCTAATTAACCATTTCACACGTACACATCCTCACATTGGCTCTTTCAGAAATCTCACTTTACACAAATATAAAATTGAACCCTTGATTCTAACCTCTGCTTCAGAAAACAAAACAAAATCCCCACCAGCAACAACAACAACAATCCTGTTCTACCCCCCACTCTTCTATTAAAAAGCATCATTTAGGTGCCTCGGCCAGAATCCTGGGTGCTGTCCTTGATTCTAACCTCTTATTTATCCCACATAGACAATCACTTGCCCAATCCCTGTAAGTACTAATATCAAAATATATTTCAAATTCTGTCTACTTTTCTTATCCCTGTTCTTGAATCTTTGTTCAAGTTACCATCATCTATCTCTAGGACCATTGTATTATTTATGAGTACTTAATACTAGATATTATACAGAATAACAAACTGGGCATAATTTCAATTCCCAGGATTCTGAAGTTACAAGAATAAGAGGTAAAAACCTAAATGTAAAGGAAACATCCTAAACTAAAAAAATAATGGCTTAATTTTTCCCCCTCAATAGAACTGCATGGTGCTTGGGTATCCAGAGAAGGTAAGCCAGGATATTGAGAAACTTCTATTTCAAGTTCACATCTGGGTTTCTAGTAATTCTGTCTTTTACTGTATTTAGTTATTCAGAATGTTATGGTGGGAGGAAGAAGAATCCATATTAATTTTCATGTTATATAATCATAACTAATGTTCTCTTTTGCCAATTATAAGATTTTGCATTAGGTGAGTGAGGTGTGTGTGTGTGTGTGTGTGTGTCTGTGTGTGTGTGTGTGTATATATATACACACACACACATATATGTAAAATATTATATTAATAATATATATTAATGTTCTGAATAAGGAATTTACTATATTGCTAAGTAAATAGGTCTCATCCCTCAAAGTGAGGAAGTTGAACATTGGGAGGAGGCTGTTCTTATGAGGGCAGACCGATGCTAAATGAGGTACAGTGGGCTAAGCTACACCATATATTTTCTCTCTGACGGAGGTAAATAATATTCTTATGTTTTTAACCAAATAAGTATAGTGACCTAGTGTAAGCAAAGTATTTTTCTATACTAAGGGAGCTAATTAGATAATTGTTCAGGCAGTGGTTCTCAACAGGGGTAGGGGGTTTGCACCCCAGGGGACATTTTTTGGCTGCCACGACTAGAGGATATTACTGGCATCTAATGGGTAGATGCTAGGGATGCTGCTAAATATCCTACAATGCCCAGGATAGTCCCACACAACAAATAGTTATGTAGCCCAAAAGGTTAATAGTGCTTCGGTTGAGAAACTCTTTTAGGGTATTTTTTTCAACCTGCCACATGATGTTCTAAATATTTTTTAAAATTTTATTTAACAAACCTTTAATAGAGGTATAATGGTTATAATAATCCTATGATTTTATTTTTGTGAAAACTTGAATGAATGGATGTGTATTTGTGTGTACTTGGAATAATTTAGGAGAGCAAGGAATCAAGGATGAATGCCAGGTTTCTGGCTTGGGCAACTCACCAGGAGGATATTAGCTACATTATCTGAGATGAGAGAAACAGATGTGTGGAAGATCTGCAGTTCAGATGTTAAGCTTGTAGAATTTGAGGTGCCTGGGAGGTATCAAGAGGAAGTCCTGAAGATCAGAACATAGGTGTTCAGACATATCTTTAATTTGAAATTTGTCAGTATATGAATATAATTTAGCACTGGGATTGGATGAAATCACTGGCTAGAGTGTATATCTTAAGAAAGAATGAGTACCGTATGTCACAGCCCTTAGGAACACCAGCGTTCACAATTCGGGTAGAGGAGAATCTGGCAAGAGACTAAGAAGTAGCCAGAGAGCTAATAGGAAGTGATCCCGAAGTGTTAGTCTTCCAAGCCAAGGGAAGAGAAACGTTTCCAAGTGGATGAGTAGTTATTGATATGGAGGCTTTTGGTCACCTTGGTGGGCACGAGAGTGAATAGAAACCAAATTCCAGTGGGTTGAGAAGTCCATGGTAAGTAAGAAATTTAGTTGTGTGGTATATTTATGTAACTTTGGCTGTGAAGGAGGAAGAGGTAGATGGAAGGGGATGTGGGATCAGGGAAGGTTTTTTCATGGTTTTAAAGATCAGAGAGAATTCCTCATTGGTATTTTAAAAGATAAATTTTAAAGATATTGAAGCATATCAAGTATAATTTGTTAATAAACAGGCTTTCCATGAGTATATTTCTATATGATTTTTTTTTGCCTTCAAGGTTATGGTCGATAATGTTTTATAATATTTTAAATAGTTGCTTGGATTCTAAGTGTACAGCAAGTATGAAATAGTTCTGTTAATTATCATAGATATAGGTGTATGTTTGACGCTTGAACATTACTTTTGTTTTTCAGATCTTTCAAGAAATCGTTTTACAGAAATTCCTTCTGATGTCTGGTTATTTGCACCTCTTGAAACATTAAATTTATATCATAATTGCATCAAAACCATTCCTGAAGCCATTAAAAATCTGCAGATGTTAACATACCTTAACATTAGGTAAGGAAACTTGTTTTTGGTAATTTTTGTTTTTTTATTACAGTTCTAATCCTTTTTTAGTAGCAGAAGACTGTATTTGGTTTGGCTATGTAGCCTATATTTATCTCAACAGTATCTTATTTGTATTTTTTTGTATGTCCACATTACTTTTCGTCTTGTTCTTGAGAGCAGTGCTTCTTTAATGTGCGTAGGAATCACCTGGTGATTAAGATGCAGATTCTGATTCCATAGGTCTGCAGTGGAGCCTGCATTTCTAACAAGCCCCCTGGTAATGCCCTTGCTTGCTGGTCCTTAGATCACTTTGAGTAGCAAGACTTTAGATCAGAGATATTTTACTGAAATCATAGCACCACAATACAGATTTATTTATATACATCCTCAGTTAAAGTGAAACATTATAAAGAAACAGTTCTTGAGTTATATTTTTCACACTTGTGACTTCTTTTTGCTATTTCAAGGATGGATAGATTTGGATGGGATTGTTAGAACATTAGGAAGTGGATGACAGTTGATGTTAGTACTTAATAAGTGCTTACTATGTGCCAGGCAGTGTTACAAATACTTTACCCATATTACCTCATTTCATCTTCACACTAACATTTCAAGATATGTGCTATTATCCCTGCATTGCAGATGGGCAAACTGAAGCACAGAGAGGTTAACTGTTCGCCCAAAGTCATACATATAGATAGATAGATAGAGAGATAGATAGATAGGTAGATAGATACCAAGTGGTAGAGCCAAGATTCAAATCAAAGCAGTAGGGCTGTAGAACTCTCATTTTTAGCTATTACCCTATATTTATAACAGAGTGAACATTTAATAAGTATAAGAAAAAAATTTCCCTGTCAAATGAGTGACATTGAATGGAAACTGGTGTATTGTGAGTTAATTTTAGAATTGTTTTCTTGTTTTTTTGAGTTGTAAGGGATAATTTTTTTCCCCTCCTTAATGAAGTTACTTGTCTAGATTCCCATGTAAGGAAGTAGTAAATATAATTAATATACATAAATAATGTTCCTTTCTTGTCGTGATATATTAATCCTTATATGTGCCCCCCCAGTGGTGTCACCTGGCAGTACATACTGTTTTAACTGAAACCACTTTACACCTTAAAATGTGTGAGAGAATTTCCTTCCATAGATGTCAGTCATTTGGGTTGCTTCTTTCTGTAACTGAGTACTTATCTCCTTGGCATGGCTTGGGAGAGGTTTGAGGAAAGTGAGGTATTTTTAAGTTTTGTCTTTGTTTCATTTTGTTCTTTTATGGAAAAAATAATTTGTTAAATATTGAATTACATTTCTATATTAACATGTATGGTATATCTTTGAATAGTTTTACTGAAACTTTCTGATTCTTTCCTGTTTTGATCTCTAAAAGTTGACTACTGGTTTTTGTTTACAGTCACAAAAATTTTTGAACAAATTATATTGAATAACATTTGTTCAGTGACTGACTTCCTTTGACTATCTCTAAAATATGTGGCAAAAAAATGAACATTAATGATTTATTAGCTATGTAAAAAGAAATCAGATTCTGGAGAAAGCTGACTATGCTAAATCAATGAATCTACTTATTAAGGAAAGAAAATAAGCTAATTTTAAAACTTTTTGGTTAGAGGGAGATTGGAATGAGTTTGTATGTGCAATTCTTTTTCCCATTTATTTTATTTTTTGTTTTGGTGAAAATATCTTGAGTAACTTGTAAGATAATTTTTAAGTGCTTTCCCTCTTCCTGTATACTACCTCCTTTTTCAGTGGAATCCTGCAGGAAAATCCTTGTGTGCTCCAGACAGACCACTCTCCCAAAGGATCCTCCTTGATCCTGAATGTCAAAGGTTGTGACAGACCCCACCATATTTGACATTCTGGCAGCCTGGCCAGGATTTCTGGTCTAGGGGCATTGCCTTTTTTCTTTTTTAAAGTCAGTGCCATGTAATTAAAGCCAGTCTAGCTTTTTTGGATGTCCATTTTATGCAGGCATAAAATGGAGTGAAAGGTCTTGAAGTCCCCACTTGGGGTAACACTGGGATTTTGTTGCTGTGCATGTTACACAAAATGCTAGGTCCAGGTCTATAAATGTCACTTTGAAAAATGGGAGAAATAATAGCTTATTTCTTATGAATGCTTGATAGTGTATAAATGTAATGGTACACTTTATATATTTTGGTAGTAGGATTGTCTTAGTCCGTTTGGACTGCTATAACAAAATACCATAGACTGGGTGGCTTATAAACAACAGGAATTTATTTTTCATAGTTATGGAGGCTGAGAAGTCTAGGATCAAGGCGCCAGTAGATTCGGTGTCTGGTGAGGATCCCACTTTCCAGTTCATAGATGGCCATTTTCTAGCTGTGTCCTCACATGGTGGAAAGGGCAAGGGAGCTCCTTTTATAAGGGCACTAATCCCATTCATGAGGACTCAGCACTCATGACCTAATCACCTCCCAAAGGCCTCACCTTCAGATACCATCACAGTGGGGATTAGGTTTCAACGTATGAATTTTGGGAGGACACAAATATTCAGTCTATAGCAGGGATCATTTGGGTCATTCTGCATTGGCGTATAAGTTTGACCGCAGTTGTTTGAGGGCAAGGACCCCAGAGCCAGATTGCCTGGATTTGAATCCTAGCTCCTCCATTTACCAGATATATGACTTTGAGCAGTTTACTTAAACTCTTTTTGACTGTTTCTTTATCAGTAAAATGGGCATCATGATAGTATCTGTCTTCCTAAAGTAGGTTGTTATGAGGGTTAGTCAAGTTAATTTGTGTGAGGTGTTCTGAACATGACCTGGCACATAGTAAGCACTCAATAAATGTTAGTTGTTGTTATATTTAAATGTGTCCACAGAGATAGGAGTGTTATGTCAACTTTGAGCTGAGGTAAAGGTGCTAGTAGCCTATTCCACCATAAACCGTAACAAAAGGTTAGGGTTACTATATGTTTTTGAAGATCTGATCCTATTCATTCTTTCCTAAATTCGAACATAGTGCGTGCAGATTTATCCTTGGAGCCTTTCCCTAGTTAGAGGCATAGAAGTATTGAATTTAGTGAAATTATACCAGCGAGCAAGGTTCTGGCATTCTCTAGCTCAGAAGAATGATTCTGAGTTTTTGAGAACTGTTGGTGTGTAGGATAATATTATAGGTAACAGCACAGGCTTTGCAGTCTGCTGTGCCTGGGCTAGTCACTTAACGAGTTTTAACCTTTGTTTTCTTATTTCTGTAGTGGAGATAATAGTACTACCCATCTTGTGGGGCTAATGTGAGGATTAAATGAGATAGTGCAGGTAAGGATTTTAGCCTGATACAAAGTAAGCACTCATTAAATGATAGTTATTATTTAGTGAAAGCTTCTTATTTACTTTGAGGTGGTTTGTTCTTTTTCAACATACCATGTCAAGTTTCAGACATATTTCTCATAATGAGACTTTCTTATCATTTTCAGTCGAAATCTTTTATCAACATTGCCAAAATACCTATTTGATCTTCCCCTTAAAGTTTTGGTCGTCAGTAATAATAAACTGGTATCCATTCCAGAAGAAATTGGGAAGTTAAAAGATTTAATGGAACTGGTGAGTAAAATAGTTGTATTGATTGTATATAATATGCTTAATACATACCTGTATATTTTGGAAGATGACTCATTCCTTTATGGGATTTTACTGTAATTTTTTAAAAAAAGAATAACTTGGTATAGGCCTAGGTTCACTTTAGTAAAATTTTGACATACCATTGCTTATGTCTGATTTTAGCTCACAGTCACAATAAAAGCCTGGTTGTTCCTGAGTCCTAGTGAGGTCAGAAGCCTTGCTTACAAGCCTTAAGAAATGCTTTTAAGATGAATAAGATTTGTCTATCCATTTTGTGGACAGTAAAGGTCTTAGACCAGGAAAAGATAAGGGTTTCTTGTTGTTTTTTTTTTTTAAAGGTTTTGCAGGGCACTATAAGAGCCTCAGAGAAAAGGGATAAAAGAAGAGAGTACAATGCCTGCAGACAGTGGAATGAACAAACTAACCCTTCCTCTCCTATATCCTCCTGTGATTTTATAACACTTTTGAGACCAAGATAAATGGAAAGAGGTCATTATATACAGTTGATTTTAGAAATATAGCAATAATTTACTTTGAACATGACATTTTAGGTATTAAAGGGCATTGAACTCTGGGAGAAATATAATCAGATCCTCAAAGCATTGAGCTGTTTTCACATCTTTCTGTCACTTCTACCTCACGCAATATACCATGCTGTTTATTTTTATTTTCTGTTTTATCTTGAGTACTGCTTGCCCAATACATAGATATTTTAGAAGTATTCTTAAGTATGGCTTTATTATGTGTAGAGGACTGAAAGTTTTCTTGAGGAACATATCTACAGTTTTGTAATGGGAAATTAATGCACAAATACAATGTAATGAACAGGAATTTTAGGAATGTCTTTTTCCATTAAGGAATACCTGCATGTACAATTATAATGCAAGGAAACTTCCTTGAACTTAGTCTTGTTATGTTTTAGAACCATAGAATTTTAAGGTTGTAAGAAATCTTTTAAGTGATCAGATGTAACCACTTCCTAGCGCAGGAATCCCTGACACATCTAGTTGTATATTTTGAATGGTGGACAAATCTTTCTGTGTGTGTGTCTGAGGCAGTCCTAATTCTCTCTTGCAAAACTCTGTTATCTTTCTTATTTTGAACTAAAATACACGCCCCTATCACTTTTATCCAGTGGTCCTGGGACTACCATGTAAAGAAATATGGATAATGATAACTTCTCTTCCCTTCAGATATTTGTAATCTATTGTGTGTCTGCTCTCCATTTTATGAAACTCTAAGACCTGTTTTTCTATAGCTTAAACATATTTGTTACTTTTCTTCCTTTCTATATTTTCTATATTGCTATTCTTTATTACTTTTTATTTTTAGCTATTTCTGTTCTAAAAATATTCCCTTTTATTAATGTTATACTCACAAATGAACAGAAGATTCCAGATGTGAGGTAACAAATTCATGATAAAAGGGGATCATTACTTTCTTTGACCTGAACACTATTAATATTTTTAAAGGTTTTATAAATATTGTACATTAAGATTCTACGGCTCTGTAATTTCTTTTTTTTTTTTTCATTCAGTTTTTGGCCCTATGTTCTAAATTATATTACATGAGATAGTTTTTGGATAAATGAATTTTCAAAAGTATTTAGGATTTTTAGATTTATTCTAGTATTTTTGTTGAAATAGAATATTTTAAAAATATTAATTACCATTATTATACTAGGCACTATAAAATTATTATCCTTTAAACTCTTGAAATCAGTAACAGTGGATAGATTAGTATTAGGATGATTAATTGACAATTGTAAATCACATAATGAATTTGTGGGTATTACCTGTCGTTGGAACATTTTCCCATGACACTGTTCCTCAGGAATGTGGGAGCCAACTACAGTGAAATTCTGTCATTAGAAACCTAGGAAGGGGCTGGCCCAGTGGTGTAGTGGTTAAGTTTGCGTGCTCCACTTTGGCAGCCTGGGGTTTGCAGGTTCGGATCCCGGGTGTGGACCTACGTACCGCTCATCAAGCCATGCTGTGGCAGTGTCCCACATACAAAATAGAGGAAGATGGACGCAGATCTTAGCTCAGGGCCAATCTTCCTCACCAAAAAAAAAAAAAAAAAAGAAACCTAGGAAATATTGTCAGGTCTCCAGTCTCCAGCAGAGTGTTTTGTAGAGTACCCATTGGTGAGTGGGTCAGTTTCCTATGCCTGGGTTTATTTTTTCTGGGAAATGGCAACTATCTATCGAATTTCTATATGGAAATTTTCAGTATTAGACAGCTTTGGGAGGAAGCAACATATACTTTAAAGGCCATTTCCCCCAAATTTTGTTATCCATCATTTGGATGATAGCCTATTCTCAACACAGCAGGTAAGGTGATCCTGTCAAAGCATAAGTCAGATCATGCCATATCTTTGTTTAAAAGTTTCTAGTTCCTGCCCACACCTCTGAGTAAAAGCCAAAGTTGTATCCCTCCCCCCAGCCTAGTCTCCCCCTTACCCACTTCCCTCTAGTTACACTGGATTCCTTGCTGTTCTTAGTACATGTCAGACATGTTTTGCCTAAGCACCTTTATGTTTATTGTTCCTTGTGTCTGGAATATTCCTTTCTTATATATTGGCACAGCTCATACTCTGAGCTCTGACAGTATTGCTCAAATATCAGTTTCTCTATGAGACAATCTAAATTGCTAATATCCCCACACTATTAACACTGCCATTTTCCTTTACCCTGCTCTGTTTTTTTTTAACAGCATTTATCACCCTCTAGCATATTATGTAATCTGCTCCCCTTGCTAGAATGTAAGCTCCATAAGGAGCTGTGAGGCAGGAATTTTTTATTTTATTCCTTGGTGTATCCTCGGCACCTAGAACAGTGCCTAGTTTATAGTTGGTATTTGATAAATATTGTTGAATGAAGATGCCTTTGATATAGTTTGAAAGAAGTATGTAGGATACATTTTTCTAATCATCTGTAGCTTTATTAGATTCTTCCCTACATAGCTTTAGTATTCTTTTGAATTCATCTTCCTGCCTTTTTCACTTTTGATAAAACTGAATATATATGCCACTACTCTCCCTTCAAGTTATTATCATTTCCAGTGAAAATTGGAAATTGGGGGTAGTTGCAGTAGAATATGAATTTCATTTGCAGTGTATCTGGAATGACTGCTGTCTGAGATCTTTTTGCAGATTTTTCTTCCCTTTTTGTTGATGTGGTAATAAGAAAGGGGAGGGAGAGGAGAGCATAGTTAACTTAAGCTGTTCTTTATCCTCTTATGGAAATGTGATGTTATTTACCTTTAAATCGGGGCTTGCGATTTTATTTAACCCTGAGACATTTCCAATTCAGATCTCCTAGAACATCTTTGGGTTATGATGTGAGCCTCAAAACTTTGAGTTTGTAACCCCTCATATTTTGTATCCCTTTGAGAAAGAGGCTTAGTTGAATTGATCCTGACCATTGTCATTGGTTCTCCAGCTCACATCTGTAAATCCTTGACTTTCTTAGCTTCTGCCCAACCAAGTATCTCAAAACCACTATAATTGACAGATGATCACAATGACTGATAGTTGTCTTTTATTTTACTTCTGAATGAAGAGTACCTGGATCATTCTTACTTCTGGTTTCACTTGGTGAGAGTGGTCTTAGAGATTTTCAAAAGGCTGACTTAATTAGTATTAAGTTATAACTTCAAATTTTTGCACAGAAAAATTGATGTTAACTGTGCTGGGTTGACTTCATGATGTAATATAAATAGAAATCTGCCAGATAATCCATCTTTAGAAAAATGACATTAGAGGTAACTTTCGCTAGTTATTAGCCATGTGCTTTAATTTAAAAATCAAAATATATCTATAATTCTCAGTTAGTTTGTAATAATTTTATTTCCTTGTTTTCCTTAGGATGTTAGCTGCAATGAGATTCAGGTCCTTCCCCAACAAATGGGAAGATTACATTCACTTAGAGAGCTAAATATAAGAAGAAATAATCTTCATGTGTTGCCAGATGGTAAGATGCTTACTATTTTTACTGACATAAATAAGAGAGTAACTATGTAAAATTTAATTTAATTATTTTCATTTCTGAACAGAATTAGGAGATCTTCCCTTAGTCAAGCTGGATTTCTCTTGTAATAAAGTGACCGAAATTCCAGTTTGTTATAGAAAGCTGCATCATTTACAAGTAATAATTTTGGATAACAATCCGTTGCAAGTACCACCGGCGCAGGTTTGTAATAAAAATATGATACTTGTTTCTTCTATTTTTGTTTGTAATTATATCTGTTATTGGTAAATCAAAAAGCATCAGAATTAGGAGTCAACTTGTTGTTAAGGTACTGTCTAAAGGAGTTTTTATGAGAAGTGACTTTTTCACTTTGGTAGGAGCTTCAGCTTAGTTTTTAGAGAATAGGATTTGGAAAATCCAAGTATCAACTTTCTGCTTGTGAACTGATAATTCTGGTTGTCAACGTTATTTTAAAAGGAGAGACTACGGAGTCTCTCTACCTTTGTCCTACTTAGGTATATGTCTACTTGAGATTTGTTGTGTGATTGATTGGAGCACATCTTTAGCACTGATGGATGGAATCATAACAGAAAGAACAAGATACAAGTGGAAAAGTATTAATTCAGATTTTTAGTTTGAGGATTAAATCCATGTGGAATCCACTAAAATGATAGTAAAGGAATACATTATGATATAAACCCATAAGGACAAAGAATGAGGGAGAAGAGGACAGCAGGAAAGAAGAGGACAACAGAATTTTGGCAAATGGAAAATAGGTGGAATAATGATAACTAGGGTCTCTGTTTACACTGCACAAGAGTATCTGGCTGAGGAGGCAGTGAAACGCCAGCCTGCATTCTACTTTCGAGCTATGTGCCCTGGCACAGGGTTTGTGTACATCCAGAAGAAGGATTGCCTTTTTCTTCCTACAAAGGTGCATTCCACTCATTCCAAAGGAGGTGTCTTTTCTAATTCAAATAAAGGCTGGCTGGGATCCTGTGGTAGCTGCCTTAGCAGGATGGGGAAAACTGAAACTTGTGTCTGCTGTGGGAGAAGGCAACAAAGAGCAAGTTGATTTACTGTGTTAAATCTGGGAATGGCTTGGGTATTGGAGGAAACATGTAACTCTGAATGTAGGTGTGAAAGACTGAAAACATGAAGGTCTGTAGAATGGCTAAGGCAGTGCTGTCCAGTAGAACTTTCGGAATGATGGGAATGTTTTGTAATCTGTGTTGACCAATACCATAGCCACTTGCCACGTGTGGCTACTGAGTACTTGAAATATAGCTAGTGCCACTAAGGAACCAAATTTTAAAATTTCATTAAATTTTGATTAAATTTAAATAGCTTCATGTGACTAGTGGCTGCTGTGGGGGAGAAAGAAATTTTCCTTCACCCTTGTAGGTTCTTCTGGCTGGTCTAAGAATTAAATTGAAATGAGACAGAATAGTAGGAGAAAATCAAAGTTTAATAACATGTATACATGGGAGAAACCCAGGAAAACTGAGTAACTTGCCAAAATGGCCAAAGCCACCACCTTAAATACCATTTTCAGTTAAAGACAAAAGAGGATGTTGGGGTAGTGGTTTGGGACTTCAAAGGAGAGGAAGGCAATTCACATGGAGATGGAAAAGCAAATGTTTGGTAAAAAAATGTTTGCCATGCCTTGCAGAGACAATGGGACATGGAGAGGACTCTCAGCAAATGGGCCTTGCTAGGTTCCTCCCTGTCTACCGTACCTAGTTCATATTGTACTGTAGTTATCTATGGTGCTAGCTCCTTCCTGGAATACCCTTCTATCTTAAATTCTTTTAGGCAATTAGGGGGAAGGTCAAAGTTTCTTCCTGAGTCCTTTGTCCTTAAAAATAATCAAGCCAAAGAGACACATTTTGGGGTTGCAAATTCTGCTCCTCTAAAGTCATGCCTTTGAAACTTCTCCAAGAAATTTCACAGTCTAGAAGCTGAGTGGGTAGATTGTTCCATCTCATTGAACCAGTCTCTTAGGCCTGACAATAGGTCAGTCCAGTTAAATTCATTTCAGGAGGCGGTGAGGCTGGTGGGCTTCCAAAGTTAGGTCTATATTGTGTAAGCAAGCAATCAGGTATTTAATAAGAGGGATTTCTATGGAAACAAAAGAAAGATAAAGATTATTGGCTAGAGCAAATTATAAACGAGTTTCTGAGCCCAGGGGACAGCCAGTCAAGAAGATTTCTAGATGTCAGGGTCGAAGCATCTTTTGCGGTTTGAAATGTCTCTGATGGTGTCATTGGGTGTTCAGGTATCTTTCTGAGTGGCTTACACAGCAACAGGCATGAAGATTGCCTAAACATGGGCCATCGTGGTGATCTCTCTTAAGTTTATATCAAGTTGTTCAGCTTCAGTTTGCAGGGCTTCATGAAAAAGGCTAGTTTCAGTTCTCAATGATTCCAAATCAAAAGGATAGAAAAAAATCGAAAACGTTAGTTTGGAGATTTGTGGCCAGACATTTGAGAAAACTAGAGGAATTTAGGATCCAGTCCAGTTTACAGGTAGAAAACGAAAACCTCCAAGACAATTAACAGAACTAGAATCTAATATCCACAAAGGTATGCTAACTGAAACATAATTTTTCTCTCTAAAATCACTCTCATTTCTATCAAAGATAGCCAAATTAGGACTAATTTGTTTCCAAAATAAGTCTAGTTTCAATAAACAGGTCCAAGATTTACAACCTCGGATTCTTTCCCTTTTCTCCACAGCCACATGACTGCCTCTCACTTGCCTTAGCAGAAGCCTGGGCTTTACTCTGAGGAGTAGGTAGATTCTCTCAGATTCTCTCCCTCAGCTCAGCAGCCAAATGTCTATCACTCTTTACCTCAGCAGAAGCCTGGAATTTACTCTTTAGAGCAGTGCTGTCAATTAGAACTTTTTGTGATGATGGAAATGTTCTGTATCTGCACTGTCCAATATGGTAGCCATAAGTGGCTGTTGAGCACTTGAAAGTATATAGTGTGACTGAAGAATTGAATTTTTAGTCTTATTTAGATTTAATTAGTTTAAATTTAAATAGTCACATGTGGCTAGTGGCTACTGTATTGGACAGCACAATTGTAGAGAGACTGAACCAGAGTCAGGGGCTCCAGGTACAGCAAAGGGCAGGAGTGAGATCTCATACTGAAAACAGTGAATGCTTGCATACTGAATGTTGGGACCCCATTAGACTTCTCTTGCTTGGCTCCCAGAATGCTTGCAGCCTGTCATATATCTCAGGGAGGATTGGTGGATTTCTCCCTTGGTAAACGGAACTAGAAGAAAAGACCTATTTATATACTGATCTTTGGAGGTCCGCTGATGAAATGGCCAGTCCCTGTCTGATCACTAGACAGTGGGGCTCACCACTGGTAAACATCTCTCTACATACACAGAGCTTCCAGTTGTCTTCTTATTGTTTTACTCTTGAAAATGAACAGACAGCCATGGATCACTAAACATTGCAGGAGTAATCTCTAGCATGAAAGACAGAGACCAAAACACTGAAAGGCTCCCATTGAAACAAAATGGGTCACATTCATAGGAGTGGTAATCAGAATGATTTCTCAGCAGCAGCACAGGAAGCTAGAAGATGTTAGAATGATGCCTTCAAAGACTGAGGGAATATTTCCAACTTTCTATACTCAAACTATCAGTCAAGTGTGAGGTAGAAAAAAGACAATTTTAAACATACAAAGTCTCAGAAATTTTAACTATCATGCATCCTTTGTTAGGAAGCTAGCACAGGGTGTGCGGTATCAAAATGAGGGAGTAAATTAAGAAAGAGAATGCTTCATGTCCAAGATTGACAGATATGCGTAGGCCTAGAGAGTAATCAGTCAGTTTGGAGTAAGGGGGTTGTCTCCAAAAAGAAAAAAGAAAAGAAAGAAACTGATAGATGACTTGATGTGTTTGTCAATATGGAGGGATGTTTTACAGTTCTGTCAGAGAGTCAGGAATGAATTAGTAATAGGCATACAGAAAATTATGCGAAGGAAAAATTGGGTCAATCCAGTCACTTTAGGAAAAATGGAGAAAGGAAATGTACTCTATGTGGTTCATCTGTGAATATTTCCTTGCTTTTGATATTGTAAATACTGGATTTTGATTTAATGAGAAATTGTGATCTAGTTATAATAATAGCAAAGATTTATGTAGCACTTACTGTGCTCCAGGCACTGTTGAAAATGCTTTACATGCATTAACTCATTTAATTCTTATAGCAACCCTGTAAAACAGGTACTGTCATTATACCTCATTTTATATATGAGGAAACAGGCATAGAAGTTAAGTAACTTATTCCAAGGTCACATGGCTAGTATGTGGTAGAGCCTGGTTTCAAACCAAGGCAGTCTGATTCCAGAGTCCTTGCTCTAACTACTATGCTATGTTTCTGAAGAGGGAGGAAATATGTTTATACGAATTGACGGGGATTAGAGACTGGAGGATGGTAGTGGTGGTGTTGATGTGTTATAGTGGCGGTGGTGGTAATGTAAGAAATCTCAGTCCTCATCTTCCTTAGTAAGACCACAATAAATAAAATCTATAATTGAAAAATGAAAAAAATACCAGTAGAATCATGTTATTTATAAATATGAAGGTAAACAGCAGAAAACCAATTAAAAGAGTTGAATGTGGGGACTGGGTCATAGTGATTGAAAGGGGTAGAATGGGGAATTAATTTTTTGATATCAGTTTTGTAATTCTTTGATTTTTAAAACTATCTACCTCAGTTAGCATGATAAAAATTAAATTTACAAAAGAAAATAATTCACCAGCACTTAATTTGGTAATGAAAGATAATTTATTTTTAGTTTGGACAGATAGTAAAATACATTTTATTTTATTTTATTTTTTTTGTGAGGAAGACTAGGCCTGAGCTAACATCCGTTGCCAATCCTCCTCTTTTTGCTCCTCTTTTTGGCCCTGGGCTAACATCCGTGCCCATCTTCCTCTGCTTTACATGGGGCGCCACCACAGCACGGCTTGAGAAGCCGGTGGTCAGTCCTTGCCTGGGATCTGAACCTGCAAACCCCCGGGCCACCAAAGCAGAGTGTGTGAACTTAACCGCTGTGCCACCGGGCCAGCCCCTAAGATACATTTTAATTTGTAATGTATTTATAGTCTAATAGCTTAAAAGTTTTAATTTTCCTTTTAAATGAAAATTTTCAGTGGTCAGGTCGGATGTGGTATCTATTAGAATGATCTAAGAAACATTCTTCCTTTATACCTGGAATGATAATTACTTTTTAATGTACTTTTCTTACTGTTTTGTTTGTTGATTATTTTTGCATGTGTTGCTAGGTTACATCCATAAAACAAAACATTTTTTATTATAATTTTTGAGAAATATTTGTTTGATATCACTCATGGTGACTGCAGTTAACCTTTGTAAAGCTGACTTATCATTTCCTTATCACTTATTGTCTATCTTTCTTATATAGGATACTTTTTTTCACATAGTATTTTACCCCTCATTATTTCTTTTCTCCATCACCAATGAAAATAACTTTTCAGGATATTGTGTTAGTTGAATTGACCATTTAAAAAAATATTTTATTCTAACTGGCCTACCATCACACTTGTCAACAAGTTGATTTTTCCTATATTTACATTCTTTTGATTAGCTTTCTTCCAGTGTTTAGACCAGACAACTTAGTGGATATGACGAGGTTATTTTAAAGAATTACATGGGTTATTTTTTTTCTGTTCTCACCACTACAATGAATATATTTCTTTTCACTTTTTTCTAATAAAGGCAACTTTCATGTATTATAAATTTTTATATTGTTTAGTGGTTTGTACATTGTGCTTTTAACAAGAAAGCTGTAGTTAAATGCAGAAAAGTTAACTTATTTTTTCTAATAAGAACAGAGATGGTAATAGAATTTTAGTCGGTATCAGTGTTGTCAGATATTTTCACTTAGTGTCAGAGGTACAAATTAAATATGCAAAGTATCTTGATTGTGAAGGGGAGAAAGAGCATTCTCTACTCACTCTGGGTCCTTTCTGGCTGGGCTACAAATTAAATTGACATGAGGCCAAATAGCAGGAGAAAATCAAACAAAGCTTTATAATGTATACATGGGAGAGACCCGGGGAAACTGAGTATCTCTCTCCAGAATGGTGGAGGTTCTCCTCTTATATAGACAAGCGAGAATTTTTGGGGGGGGTTGGGGATGTCAGTCATGAAGGATTACAAGAAAAGCGCAGTAAACAAGACTATGCAGATTTAAGTTTTTGCCTTCCACACTGACAAGATCCCTAGAGAGAACATCATCCCTCCTTCTTCCTAGTACAGAGAAGGAGATACCTTTACAAATGGAGATTTCCCTTACAAATGTAAATATATGGTAAACGGAACTTTGATAGGAATGGGCCCAGCAAAGGCCCTCCCAGTCTGTCGATACCCAGAATTATCCATGGTGAGGGCCTGTCCCGGGGACAGGCCTTTCATCCAAAATCTCTTCAGACAGTTAGTGGGGCAGGGAAGGTCAAAGTCTCCTCCTTCAGTGCTTGAGGTGGCTGGTTCTGGTTCCCACAATTGTGATGTCTCAGCATAATTGGGATTATTAAAATGAATAAATAAATTGGTAGATGACATTTATATTTGGACCTATATAATTAAATCTTTCTCCATTACTTATTGACAGATATGTTTAAAGGGTAAAGTACACATATTTAAATATTTAAATATCCAAGCATGTTGCAGAATGGATAAGAAGCCAGATTCTCTGGATCTTCCATCGTTGAGTAAAAGAATGCCCTCCCAGCCTCTCACAGACAGGTAATGTAATATTTTTACAGTCTCATTTTCTGATGATTGATGTCTTCTTTCTATATAAAAGATATTTATTAATCTTGAATATATTTATTTAGACTGATTGGCCCAGTGTTAAAATCAATAATTGGCTGAAGTGAAATATCACCATCATAGAATGAACTTCTGGGATACTAGAATAAATTTGGGATTTTCTCAAAAATTTAATTATTATTAATGCTTTAGTAGTAAAATGTAAATGTTTGACATTATAGTGCAGAAACACTAATTTCTCAGCATTTGACAACTGTTAATTTACTCCTGTGATCACTCTATTGTACCTTTGTAATAACAAGTAGAATTTGACTTTGAACTGAGGTTAGTGGAAAAGCAAGGCATATTGGGGTAGCTTTCTTCCTTTCTTCATATTCTTTATGTCTGGATCAAAGATGGCTTATCATTGATGTTCTATATGATATTGGTGTTTTTCTCTTCATGAGATTTTGAAATGATAGATTTGGTATTCTGGTTTTAATTCATTCTTTTGAGATGTGGATTGGTCTGAAAGATTTTAGAAAACATAATTCCATCCAGAGACCGCACGTCTGCCTGAAATATTTAAAGGTTTGTCATTTATGACAAAGTTTAGACTACTTGGAATGGCAGTATAGTGTTGTTAACAGTGCAAGTTCTTGAATTCCCAAATAGGACTTTTTCTTGAATATTTCTATTTTCTAAGTAGAATTAAATATCTAAACATTAAATTTAGTTCCTAAAGATTATTTTGTTTAATATGAAGGGTTGTAGACCAAACAGTTCTACAAAAATTAGACTTAATTCACATTTTGTCCCTATGAGTCTCCTTTCTATTTATTTAAAAATGAATTTACTTTAGTAACAGCATTCATTATATTAGTCATTTATTTATTTTACAAATATTAGTTGAATGCCTACTGGTAGGTTCTGGCTATGTTTTGTTGAGTGACATACACATTGTTCTTGGTCCTCATGGAGCTCACAGTCTAGTGGAGGAGGAGTCAGTCAATAAACAAAGCAAGGAAATATAATACACACACACATATAGTTTCAAATTGTAGTGAGTGTTATGAAGGAAAGGAACATATTTCAGGAGTATGGTTAGGGAATGTGTCTTTGGGAAGCTGAGGTTTTAAGTCAAGATCTGAAAGGAAAAAAGCTAGCTGTGTAAAGAGCAAGAGGAAGAGCATTTAAGGCAGAAAGGATGACATGTGCAAAGGCCTTAAGTTAGGAGGAAACTTGGTGTGTTAAAAAACTGAAAGGAGGCCAGCATTGTTGGAGCAGGGTGGCTGCAGGGGAGAGGGGTACAAGTTGCTTTTTGAGAGAGAGGCAATGCTCAAGTCATGTGGAGGCTTTGGAGGCTGTGGAGTTTGAATTTTACTTAAAGTACAGTGGGAAGTCATTGGACATTTATAAGCAGGGGAATAACATGATTTGTGTTAAAAAAAAAAACTATTTTGGCTTTTACAGGGAGAATAGATTGGAAGTAAGCAAAAGTGGAAGCACAGGGACTGGTTAGGTTGTTGCAGTACTGCCAAGAGATCAACAGGTCTTGAATAGGGTGATTGCAGTAGAGATGAAAAGGAGTAGACAAAATTGAAATATATTTTGGAGATGGTCTCTAGCAGTGCCATCCAATAGAAATGTAATGTGAGCCACACAGGTAATTTTAAATTTTCTTGTAATCCATTAAAACAAGTAAAAAAGAAACAGGTGAAATTAATTTTAATAATACGTGTTATTTAATTCAATATACCCAAAATACTATTTTAACATGTAATTATATAAAAATTTGTGAGTTATTTCACATTCTTTTTCTTCCTATTAAATCTTTGAAATCTGGCATGTATTTTACATCTACAGCATGCTTCAATTTGGACTAGCACAGTTCAAGTGGTCAATAGCCATATATGGCTAGTGGCTACTGTATTGGACAGTGCAGGTCAATAGAGTTACTTATGAGTTGGCTCTTAGGTATGCTGATCTCACTCACAGCCCATATTGAACTACTTAGAAATTTCTCGTATGTGCTTTCCACTTATGCCCTTGGCTATATGGTTCTTAATACCTAGGATACCCTTCCATGCCTTGACTATTTTGTATATTCTTTATTCTACATAGATAGACATTACAGTAGTTAAGTATATCAGCTCTTGGAGTCAGACATAATATGCCCGTGAGGCCCTTCTCCGACTCTTAATAACTGTATGCCCTTGTGTCATAATCTCTTTGGTCTTCAGTTTTCTTATATGTAAAAAGGAAAATGCTCGTATGGATGTATTCAGGATTAAATGAAATAATGTATATAGAGTACTTAACAGAATGCCTTACCCATAATGATTACTCAACAAATAGCTTATTATCATTGTTATCTATTACAGATACACAGATGTATTTTAGTATAGTACATGGATGTATTATTGTGCAGTGGAATCAGATGGATTTCGGCTCTAATCATGGTTTAACCTCTTAATTCCTCTGTGGCCTAAGTTGTTTAATCTCTCTGAGCCTGTTTCTTTATTTAAAATGTTAACAATACCTATTTCATAAGCTTGCTGTGAGAATTAACTGTGTACTTGGCAACTGGTTCAATAAATGATATTCAGTAAATGTTATAATTTTTCCCTTTGGCAAGTTAACTTTTATAAGCTTTATTATCATCATTTGTAAAAAGAAATAATAATGCATAAATTGCAGAATGTAAGGATTATAAATAAAATATGAGGTGCACCTGGAACAGTACCTAACACAATTTAGACACTCAACAAATGCTAGCAATTACTGCCTTTTCATCCTTCAAGACTAAGCTCAAATGCCATTTTCTTGGGTGAGGTCTTTCCTAACCTTAACCAAGGAGAATAAATAAACCTCTCTTTTCTCAGAGCAGTTTATATTTACCTTTGTCAAAGTCTTCAAAACATAGAAACATACTCACTTCCCCTCTGGGCTGAGAGCCCTTTGAGGTCATATATTTTTTAATTCATCTCATCTCATTTCAGGAGTTCAGCATAGTACCTGACACTTGGTAATTGCTTCCCTAAGTTTATTGATATATTCCTGAAAAGTATAAAAATCAGTACTTAGGGAGGAAATATAGCATATTGATTAAGATCAGGGACTTTAGTGTTAGATAATCTCGGGATCAAATTTAGATTGCTATTTGCAAGTTGCGTGTCATTGGTAAATTGTTCAATCCTTCCTGGCATCAGTTTCCTCATCTCAGTTTCTTCAGTAAAATGAGAAAACACCAACTTGCTAAGAATTTTCACAAGGAATGTGCGAGATATTGTTTTTAAAGCTCTTAGCCCAATTCTGGCACATAATAAGTGGTCACTGTAGAGTGTATGGTAAATTTGCAAATTAAAGAGAAAAATACTTTGTAACCTGGGTGGCATGCTGTGTAATTCAGAAATTTGCAAGGACAGCTCTATCCTCACACCAAAACAATTGTTTATTGAATGCTTTGTAGACTTCCTTTTTTGCATTTCCTCTTTTCTTAATTATTAAATGGGCATTATTTATAAAGCTAAAGCATATTTTTAGAGGTAATAAAGAAGAAACTATGAATTAAAGTTAAAATATTTTAACAGATTCTATGGTGAAATTTGTCAAACCAATGAGAAAAATAGAAAGGTCTTTTATCAAGATGATTTTCTAGCGGGGCTATCTGCTTTTCTGAATCTCTTAGGAGAAATAATAGGCTATTGTTAACAATTGACACTTTACAACAGAGCACATGAAGGAAAAATATTACATGAGGAACATGAATAAAGTGTTTTGTAGGAAGATTTCTGGTATTTTCCCCCTCATGTCCTTAAGGATCTTACACATCAAAAATATATATTCTGTATTATCTAGGGAAATTTTAGGTCAAGTTTATATTATATATTTAAGAAGAAAACTCTAACTGCCCTTAGAATTTCTATTTCCATAGTATGGAAGATTTTTATCCAAATAAAAATCATGGCCCTGACTCTGGAATTGGAAGTGATAATGGCGAGAAACGATTATCTACAACAGAAGTGAGTCTTTTCTATTGCTGATCTATTTTATTTTAAAATTTTATTAGAGCTTTGAAATAGACACTTGCACACACTTGATTTATTTTGCTTAAAAATATGATCATCATTGCAATTTATGACTTCGAATGAAAAAAGGACATGCACATTTTTAAAAGCAGAACAACAGTAAATCTTAGCATAAAGCAGATATCCTATACTTCATATGTGAAATTAAAGCGACTTAATCTTTATCATAAGTTTAAAATGCCTCATTTGGACTTCGTGCTTATTCCTTTCAGCCATCAGATGATGACACAATCAGCCTTCACTCCCAAGTCTCAGAATCGAATAGAGAGCAGGCATCAAGAAATGACAGTCACACAATAGGAAGTAAACCTGATTCTCAGAAAGGTAATTCGTATGGTATCTGCTATTTTTATTTCATGTACATAGCCGTTATTAAAAATGGATCTTTTATTTAAAATGGGCTTTGATAAATTATAGTATCTTTGGCCAACTCTTATTGAGAAAATATACTTTTATTCTAAACACTTTGCTATTCATATTTTCTAACAAATGTTAATCTATACTTAGACCAGGAGGTGTATGATTTTATTGACCCCAACACAGAAGATGTAGCGGTTCCTGAACAAGGAGATGCACATATTGGATCACTTGTCTCTTTCATTAAGGTAAAGAAAACTTTGAACAAATACTGATATGTTCTCCTTGATCTCACAAAAGTGAACCATACAATTTAAAATAACTTTCTTTTATATAAGGGAAAAGAAAAAGGTCCTGAAAAATCTCAGAAAAATGAAGAATTAGGAGATGAAAAAAGGTAAGCACACACAAATTCTCAAATTGAAATGTTACTTTCAAATACATGAAATATTTGTTAGATATTCCTACTTGAAACAGTACTTGAAAGAATATATTTTTGTTCATTTACCTGTTATATTCAGATAGTTAATTTGTAAATACTTTATCTGTCTGCATTTCTCAATTAAACTGAAAATTATAGTAAGCATTAAGCTGAGTGTAGTATATCCACTGTTTTTCCCCCAGAAGTGTAATAATAATGTCTCCTATTGTTATTACTGAGGAGAACTGTCCTTTCACATACATTGCTTCATTTGAGCTATTTAACAACTCTTTAAAATAGATGGTGTTGACATCATTTGACCAGTAAGGAAACTGAGACATGGAGCTCCAATGTCTGGAACTCGGGTGTTCTGACTCTTGGTCTAATACACTTTCCATTGCATCAGACTGGTTATGGTAATTTTAAGTGTATTTATTTCTGTATTTCTTATTAAAATAATTGTACTTTGGATCTTTTCTGTATCATTTATGTTATGAAATCATGGAATATCACCTACCACATTTTTCAGTAACTCCTTCAAGTTGCTTCGTAGCTAAAGGAAAGGAGCATTTGTTGAATACCTACCATGTACGAGGATCTGTGCTACGTGCTTTCCCATGTTTCTTATTTAATCTTCACTAAATCCTGAGGGGTAGATATTGTCTGCATTTTTACAGATGAGGAAGGTGAAACTTAGAGACTCTAAAGTTTCTTGCCTAGAACCACTTAGATAGTGTCCACTAGAATCTAGAGTGTGAACCTAGCTCTCTCTGATCCCCAGGCTTTTCTCTTTTCTCTGCATTGTGCTTCCTCAAATGACATCATTGGTAACTTTTTAAGCAGTCATTAATTAGTCATCTCTGGTACCCCATAAGGAGGTACATTGCTTTATCTTGTACTCTTTGTATTTCATTCTTCTCTTTCTCACCTTACCTCATGAGGACTGTTTCCTAAACTTGAGTGTCACCAGGAACGTGGAAGATAGGGTAAAGATACAAAGTCTTAGGGTTTGATACTGTTTTTTAAATGAAATATCTTCGGGATAAAATTAATAGAGTTTGGAGAGCAATTTATTTTAAAATTTCTTTGTTCTCTTTGAATCATAAAAATTTTATATTTTAATGAGTATTTTTCAGCAAATTTACCAATCTTATCTGAACCTATTTTGCATTTCCTCTACTTAAACATTTTACACAGAGATTTTAAAAATCAAAATGAATAAATTGGTAAAAGCAGAATGGTTTAATAAAGTGAAAAATTTTCATAACATTTTGTAATTATTTATAGACAGGCTATGTAGAGCTCTGCAGTCCTCATTATACTCAAGACTGGGGAGTATGCATTGTTAAATTACTATGGCTGTTACACATTTTAGAAATTACAAAATGATAATACAGTTCACTTTGTTAGCCATTAATTGTATTAATATAACCAATATGCCGCATTTCCTATTGAATAGAGAGGATAGATATGTTTTTATATTACTTAAATATTCCTTATTTCTTATTTTAACATTTTAAATACAAGGACATTAGGATTTTAGCTTTCACATGGAATTAAGAACAAAAAATGGTTTCTACTTCTGGAGGCTGGCATAAAATATCATCTGCCTTACTTTTTGGATAACCATGTTTGTGTCACCTTTCAGACTTGGGAAAGAACAGTTACTTGCAGAGGAAGAGGATGATGATTTGAAGGAAGTAACTGATTTGAGGAAAATAGTCGCTCAGTTATTGCAGCAAGAACAGAAGAACAGGTATTTTTTTCAGTAATGAGATTTAAATAGGCAAATTTTATAATCATTAAATCTGATTATTTAGAAATTCTCAAATAAAGTATATGAAGTTTTCAGTAAACAAAAAGACTACCTTAAGATCTATTTCAAGGGCCTAACTACTAAAAAACAATAGGAAATACTTAGGAGAGAAATGTAAAGTTACATATACAATAAACAGAATACTTTATACTCATATAGTCATTATGTTTAATTATTGGTTAGGTATCTCCTTTTTATTCCTATGTGCTAAATAATAATAACTGATTTATTTGTTGCTATTCATTCTAGCTTACAGTAGCGTTAGATGCGTTACAGGCATTTTTTTCCAAGTACATGTTATAGGTATATAGTGTGTTTTTTATCAGATTCCGAATTACTTGGGATGTGTGTCAACTCCTTAGATTTGAATTGAGTTATGTAATAGTTGCTTAAATCAGCGTGATGATTTGAGGGTCACAGGTTCACTTCGGTGTGTTTCTTGGTCAACGAGCATTTCTCTTTCTGGCTAGGCTTTCTCCAAATGCATGCCATTGGCAGTGAGGAGGACATTGTGTGAATGAGTAGATTTAAAATCAGTGCAAGTCCATTTTTAATACAGGAAAAGTTCTATGTGCTGCTGATGCCATCTTCATGTATTAAGAGTACTACATGTATAGTTTTAAAATAATGAAGAAGATCTGAGATGTTTTTTGTTTTGAGAAAATTAAAAGAATAATTTTGGTAAATTTAACGTGGACAACTAATAAGTATTTTACTTCACTTATTCAAAACAATAAATATTTATGGATCACATGAGCATGTTTTGGGACATTTAAAATTTAAGTATACTGGCATTTGCTTAAGTATACTTTGAAAAACAATTACTTTTAAAACTAATCAAATGACAAATATGTGGTTTTAGGGGCCGTTAGTTTTTTTCTAAATGTCACTAGATATCTTTTTTTTGGACAGCTACTACATTTATAGAATTAAAAACCATACTAGAAAATATCACTCATCTTTATGCCTTTATATTCTAATGTATCCTCATTCCCAGTTCAAATTTTTCTTCTACCATAACTTTCTGTCATCCTTTTCTGGCAAGTTTATCTTCTAATCTTTTCCTGTGATTCATTTCTGATGGGCCTTTTTTTTTTATTGGCTACTTATGAGGTTGTGTGTGTTTTTCCCCCTCCAATAGAAGCAAAATATTGATCATCCCCATAGTTTAAGAGGTTTGATGAAGCAAGCCACCACCTGCTCCGTGTAGCTTAAAAAATAGTTGAGTTTCTGTCCCCTCTCCCTGGCAGGTGAAAGAATTGTATTTATCATTATGAGCAGAGAATATTGATTTTATAAGAACCCACAGCAATATTTATTTCTCTCATTTTGTTAGGCATTTGAATGCATAAGTTTAGATTTTAGCATTGCCATATATAACATTTCTATATTTTCAATTTTCTACTGTTGTGTTAGTTTTTCATCTATCTCTGTGACTTGAATTATTTCTTCTAGGTTAGATACAACATCAAATGATGTTTCATAGGTCTTGTTTTTGTGACAGTTTTGTAATCAGTACAAAAGAGCACCTAGCACTGTGCCTGGTACATAGTAGGTACTCAGTAATACTGTTACTGGTTAATTGGTTGCCTGAAAAGGAGATCAACAAATTTCAAGCTAATAGGAGCCATTAATTTAGTTAATATGTTCTCTCTAAATAACTTCTGTTATTTTTTGAGATGTATGCAAAAGTGATTTCTGTCTTTCTCTGATGTTTTTCTTCTTCTTCCTCCTTTTCAGATGTTAGTGCATAAGATCTTTTTAGATTAAATATTAATATGCAATGACATTAATGTTGTAATAATTATGTCTAACTTTTGAAGGCATTAAAATATTTCTGATATCTGGTCATAAAATAAGAAGCACACTTTACTTTTACAATTTATAATCTATAGACAATTTAAATTAGATCCCTAGCCAGTTCTCTTAATAGCTGAACTTAAAATGATTTCAGAAATTTTTAATACCAAATCTAGTATTAAATGATCTCTTCCCTCTTTCTAAAATATGTTGCTGTTGCTCACATCTCTTTGATGTAGATAATTAAAATTTTTTGTTTATTGTTACAATACTTGAAATTAAGTGATTCCAAAAAATCAAAAGTAATCTTGTATAAGGATATATCCTTTAGAGGATTTGATGTAATTTGTACCTTCTCTGGTTGTAGATTTTCCCTTTCACACTATATTGTGTTTTAGATTACAATTTTTTTAATGAAGAATCTGAAATGTTATTTAAAATTGGAAGTCAACCAGGAGTTGTAACATTTCTTTTTAGGTTTTGTCACAATCATTGTAATGTTTTTGTTTGTTGTTAGTCTTGATTTAAAGTAATTTATCTGGAGTAAGATTACTCTTGCATATCAGGAGGTACCACCTAGGTCTTCTGCTTTGTGTATACCACTTAACTGTTCTTTAGCTAGCTACTAGTCAAAGGTAAATGCAGTGTTAGCTCTCATCTGAAAGAAGCCATGCATGTACTCCAAAATTAGAGACAATTAAAAAACTACTTATGTTGAGTTCAGTGATGATTTTCTTAAAGCATCTTTGCCACTTGTTTAGTTCATACCACTTTAAAAAATATCTTTGATTCTTTAAGAAAGTTTTTACTAGTACTTGGTGGATGAAACTATCCTAGGAAAGTAATAAGAGGATATTACACAGAATTAATAATCAAAAAGGGTGGGAAAAGAGATCAGCAAGCAAACCATCAAGTAGATAACTCACAAGTGCTTAAAGTCTGAAGCTTAGTTGTTTAGAAGACTTTCCTCTCTTTGTCTGATTGAGCTGCTTAGATTAAGCTACTTTGTATTGACAGTTTATTATTGAATTTTTAAAAGCTAATCTCTGTTCCCCTTATCAAAATATTGGATTATTTCTACTTGTATTTGAGTGTATTGAAGTCCCCCTGAATCAATCAATGACCTTGTCTATATTAAAATAGCTATTCCACAAGTCATAATTTTACCTTCACTATACTTTGGGAAATTAAAAAAAAAACTATTAAAAAATCATTATCTTAAAAATAATGTTCTGTAAATTATTTAGCCAATTCTTCAAATTTCTAACAACCCTACTTATGTATGTTAGTATTAGAGAAGTGGCTACTGCTCTTTTTCTTATACTGATTTTCTTATCATGTGGCTTAATAAGTAGATGTTTAGCTTCTTATTATGTGGCTTAGTAAGTAAATCTTTAGGTGGCTTCTTAAAATTTGTTTGGTTATCATCCTAAAGAAAGGATTACAATATATGTGGGCTTTTGCAATGAATAGCTTCATTTGACTGGTTCCCATTGCATGTTCATTCCTGCTGACTTATTCTATAGTATTTTCTATTATGTTTTTCCTTTTAATAATTATCTTATTTGCTTATAGGTGTGTCCTGAAAGTTTTTACTTATTGTGGAAAGATGTGCTTCTAAGTACTATGTAATATAGCTAAATAAAAAAAACTAATTATGAAAAGTTATATTGAAGTATAGTGAAGGGTCATGGAAAGCAAAATCAGATTTTGAGAAGTTTATTATTTTGGTTTAGAATTATAGAAATTATCTACATTACCTGTTTCATGTGATTTTTTTTTTGTGTGATCATATGTATGTTCTAATTTGAGGAGCATCATGTTAACCTCTAGCTTGTTATAACTAATTAGGTAGTTCTCTCAACTCTTGGAATCTATCCATTTTTTTCTTTCTGTTTGCTTTACTAATGACTTCCCTGTCGTCTCCCAAAACATCTTACTTCTCCCATCTTTTGGTTTGGTTGTTGTACGTGAAATGTGAATACAGATGGAGGCCTTTATGTTATAGAGCATCATTCAGTGAAAAACTCTTCCAGAGGACCAGAGCAGCAGGACGTGCATCAAGGTATCTAGAGTTTGTGGAAGCCTTAAGTATTAAGGGGCCAGGCTGATGTAGCTGAATTGTATAGTCTTTTACTTAAAATGCCTTACTGGTAACTGGAATAGGGAAGTGTGTTAATAATCTAGAATAAATATTTAGATAAAACAGATGTTTATTTTGACTATCATAGAGGAAAACATTAATTATCAATGTCCACAGCAAAGTTTGACATAGGAAAATTCTCAGGTACGTAAAATATATTTTATGGATAAGTAGATCTCAACTCTTTTCTTTCTGCTCCAATATGACTCATACACATCAGTAATCACAATGCTAGTGAGAGTGGTGTGGGGAGAATTCAGAATTTGCTGTAGTGAAGGGCATTGTAGTTTGACCACCCCCCACCCTGGGAATAATTCTGACATTTTCCCCCAGGATGGGACACTGCTATGTCTTCTTTTTTAAAATCTCTCTTTAAAGATGTATTTTTTCCTAATAGTCTTAGATATTTTATTACCTCAATTCTTCTGCATTTGGGGATTCAGTGCAATTTTAGTGTATGCCCATACAAAGAAGAATAAAAGTGTCATTAATCTCAAAATTGTTTGCTGCAAAGCTACACTGCTTTGTCTATGATACTTGTCCTTTGCTGCCCCTCACTGTGACTTCCTCATAGGGAGGCTCTACTAGATCCAAGTTAGTGAAGAAACTGGGGTAATGGAAATTGGTTTCTTTATGTTAACCATCTTTCTGTAATTACCAACTTATATTTATTTCATTATGTACTTTAGTAGTCAGTATGTAGCTCTAATTTGAAATTCTTTTCTATATTCTTCTGATAGTTGACATCTGAAGATTTTATTTTGAATAAAAGGCAGATATTTTGCTCCTTAAAAAACTAAACTTTAAAATTGAAAATTGTTATATTTATATCTATAGTAAATAGATAAATACTAAGAACTCTTAAATATGTTAATTATGTTAAAGAAAGATAGTTAATTCATTACTTTTGACTTTGAGACGAATACTTAGAATTATGTAAAATTGTGGATAAATAGTTCTGTCATACAACGCTTTATTGTTCTTTATTTTTCTTTCTTCTTTTGGTTTTCTTTGAATACTGTTTCATTTGGTTATGCAAAATTTAATAAATTTTTTTTTAAATAATCGAACTTTAACATTGGTTTTGCATTTAGAATTAAGGTTTATTATTTGGCTTTTGGCAAAATGATTGTGTATTACATCAACATAACCCTATCATTTGCTGTGTTGGGAAAACTAAATCAGTCATGATGGTACCTAAACAATCTGCATCTCTTTATCTTCTGTCTCAGCAAAAGTTAGATATGCACAGGGCAATAGCATGGCTAGAAGATATCCAAGCCTTGAGAAAGGGTTTATAAAAGAAGATGCATGGAAGAGTTGGTGAGCTTCATTCCTTCATAATAGCCAGTGAGCTTATGGGCACCTGATCTAAATAATATTTAAATATTGTTTTCTAGCAAAGATCTTCATCGACCAGATGTAGTTTATTATGGAGATCTTTTATATCATGTTGTATACACTATTCTCTCTTTAATATATTTTGGAATTAATGTGTTGATTTACTTCTAGGATTCTTAATCATTCAACTTCTGTCACAAGAAACAAGCCAAAACAAACTGTGGAATGCGAAAAGAGGTATAAAAATATCTTAGTCCTTATATTTAATTTTCTATAATGAGACTTGATCCTCTGACAGTGATGTTCCCATATGTGGGCTTTAATTGAATAAATGATATCGATTTAATATAACTAGATAATTTAAAGAAGAAATGTGTTAGAGCATGAGTTAAATTTACTTTTGATATAAACAAATCCAAAAATGCTGATTTGATCTTTTTGTGCTCATACCTGTATTTTGTCTTGATGATGGAATCATTTATTCATTTATTAATTCAGCATTTATCGTATTGCTATTCCTGCCAGGAATAATGTGTTTCTTCATCATTGTGTTTATTTTCTGTGTTATTGTTCACTTTTTTTTTTTCTGAGGAAGATTTGCCCTGAGTGCCAACATCTGCTGCCAGTCTTTTTTTTTGCTTGAGGAGGATTAGCCCTGAGCTAACATCTGCGCCAGTCTTCCTCTATTTTATATGTGGGTTGCCGCTACAGCATGGCTGACCAGTGGCGTAGGTCTTTGCCTAGGATCCGAACCTGCAAACCCAGGCCGCCGAAGCAGAGTGCACTGAACTTAACCACTATGCCATGGGGCTGGCCCCGTATTGTTTACCTTTTGATTTCTTTTTGGTTGGGTTTTACTAAATTATTCTATATGAATACATGGTCTAAGTCCACATATATGAATTCCAGAGAACTGGAAGACTTTGAAAGTTTCTATTTATTTTTTTTGGTTGTTTGAAAATTTGCATCAGACTCAACTCCTGAGTCATTCCTATGGGAGTGTAAAGGTCCAAGGCTGCAGAGTGGGTACAGAAGTACACACAGAATTAACATTTTTTGAATTCTTGTTATATGCGTACTATTCTGAGTGCTTTAGATGTATTATCTCACTTAATCCTCGTAGTAACTCAATGAAGTTGTTACTGTCGTCATCCCCATTGTATAGATGAGAATACTGAGGCTCAGAAATTACCGTAACTTGCTCAGGGTCACATAGCTAGTAAGTGCTATAGTAAGGATTCAAACCCAGGTTGTCTGGCTCCAGAACTCCAAGTCTTAACATATGGTAACAAGAACACTTTGCTTCCTCCAGATCCACACATCCTACTGATGTCTTCTCCTCAATACCTCATAGACCAAACTGAACTTATTTTTCCCCAATTTCTTCTCCTAGATAATTTGCCTGAGTGAATGTACCACTATTTATATAGTCACCCAAGTGAAACTCCTCTCTCTTATTCACCCCTCCCAATCCAGTCAGTCACAGAAAATTAGTTTCTTAGCATTGCTTGCATCTATCCCAGCCTCTTCATTCCTATTGCAGTCGTGTTGGTTCAGGCTTCATCTTTTTCTACCTGGATTATTGCAACAATCCCCAGACATATCTCCTTTCTTCAGTTTTGCCTACCTTTAAATCTGTCTTCTGCACTGGCGTAAGAGTGATGGTTCTAAAACACAAGTCTGAGTGTGTGACCCCCATTTGTTATCATCCAATGGTTCTTTCTAACTTTTAGGGTAAAGCTTAAAATATTTGGCTTAACCCATAAGATTGAAGTGAGTTTCTGCCTACCTCGAGAGCCTCATCTCATGCACTCTTCCACTGGCACCTTCTGAAGTTAGGAACAGTGCTTTTTTATTACAGCCTGGTTTCACATCTCTATGTTCTGTATCCTGGTTTCTCTGCTGGGATTGCCCTTTCTTCTTCTCTTTTTCACTTAGCCCTTCAGAATTCAGTTCAAGCGTAAGCTGACTTCTCATACTCAAGTCTAGAAACACTCATCCATCTCAAATTTCATTTAACCAGATTTAACTTACTCTCTCCCTTTTTGAATGTTGATTCTGTTATCTTACACATTTGTTTTCCTTAAAGTTTCTGTTATTACTTTTCCTCTTAGTTCCTCTCATTCCCATCCTAAGCTCCCTCCTCAGGTTCCTAACATTCTCTTGAGAAAACCCCATCTGCCCAAACCTCAAAACTGTGATATCCAATCCTGGCCTTTCCTTCACAGAACTCTTCTACTCATTTTAAAACAATCACCAAGTTCCTTCTTTAAAAACAAAACAAAAAAGTTTTAAATTTTTTCCTGACTATAAGAGTAATGTAGCTTTAGTGTTGGAAAATTGGAAAATTTAAACACAAAGAAAAATATAAACAAATATCACCCATTATCCTACTCCCCAGAAATGACAAGTCATAGTATTTTGGTATTTTTCTCTTTAGACCTTTTTTTTCTATATGTGTGAATGAATATTTACATTTGCATGTGTGTATGTGTGTACATATATATACTCTACAGAGTTGTATTACCTGTTGCCTGCTCAAAACCTCCACCTAGATGTGTGTAATAGGCATATGAAACTTAACTTTCCAAAACCACACTCTTAATCTCCCTCTTTGTACCTCTAAACCTGTTCTTGCATTTTCCCCATTTCAGAAAATGTCAACTCCATCCTTCTAGTTGCTCAGCTGAAAATATTCAGAATAATCCTTAACTTGTCACTTTCTTTCATACCCCATATCTAATTTATTAGCAAATCTTGTTAATTGTACCTTCAAAATATACCCGGATCTGATCACATCTTACCACTTCTCCGCCTACCACCCTAGCACTAGCCATCTCTTACTTCGAGTATTACAACAGTCTCCTAACAGGTCTCCTTTCTGCTCTTGCTTTCCATTAGTCTGTTTTTCAAAAAGCATCAGATTGATTCTTTTAAAATGTTAAGTCAGATCATGTCATTCTTCACAATTCTCTAATGACTTATCATCTTATTTAGAATAAAAACTAGAATCCTTTAAGGACTGGTAAACCTCAGCATTATTTGGCTCCCTACTGCCTTCCACTCTTACGTCACTCTTCCTGGTTAGTTCTCCATCTATACTGGCCTCCTTGTTGAATCTCAATACACCAGGCATTTTTGCCCCCCTCATGGCTTTTGCCTCTGCCTGGAATAATTTTCCCTCAGATAACCATATAGCTTATTCCCTTGTCTTTAGGTTTCTGCTCAAATGTCACTTCGTCAGCAAGGGGTTCCCTGGACACATTATATGAAAGAGCAGGCCTCTCACACTCCTTTGTCCCTTTTCCCATACCTTGTTTTATTTTTCTCCACAGAATTTAATACCATCTGACATTCTAAATGTATACTTTTTTGCCATCTGACATTGTGAATATATACTTATTTATTTATTGTTTGTCAGCACCACCCTGCCAATCCCCTGGGCACACTACAATGTCGATTTTATCGGTTAATAAGAGAAGACTGTTGAAATTTCCAAAACTAATTGTGTTTCTCCTTAAAGTTCTATCATTTTTCCTTCATATATTCTGAAGCTGTTATTAGATACATAAATGTTTAGGATTGTAATGTCCTTTTGGTGAATTTATACCTTTGTCGTTATGAAATGACTTCCTTTATATTCCTGGTAATAGTCTTTGCTCTGAAGTCTACTTTTCTGATATTAATATAGTCATTCCAGCTTTCTTTTGATTAGTGTTAACATGATATATCTTTCTCCCTTGTTTTATTTTTAACTTATTTGTGTCTTTTTGGAGAAAGTGGGTTTCTTGTAGTTAGTGTATGGTAGCATCTTCCTTTTTTATTGGCTAATAATCTGACTTCTAATTGCAGTGTTAAGATTGTTTATATTTAATGTAATTATTGATATTAATGGGTTTAAATCTACTGTCTTGTTATGTGTTTCCTTTTTGTCTTATCCTTTGTAGCCATCTATTCTCTTTTTCTCCCATCTTTTGAATTATATTTTTAAATTCCTATTTATCTCTTTTGTGGGCTTATTAACTATAACATTATGTTTTGTTATGTTAGTGGTTGTTTTAGGGTTTAAAGTATAATATTTAACTTTTCACAGTCTACCTTCAAGTGCTACTATGCCATTTCATATATTGTGTGAGAACCTTCAGTGTACTTCTGTTTCTTCCCTCTTGGCATTTGTGGTGTTATTGCTATACATTTTACTTCTATATATGTTATAAACACCACTGTACGTTGTTATTATTTTTGCTTTAGTCAATTATTTCTTTAAAGATATTTAAATAACCAGAATAATGTCTTTTATCTTTACTTGCTTAGTTACCATCTCCAGTGTCCTTTATTCCTTTGTGTAGATCCATATTTCCATGTATATCGTTTTCCTTCTACCTGAAAGTGATACTGAGCAAGGACTCGATCTGCTCGCTGCGATAAAAGGCCAAGCAGGCGGTGGTAGAGAAAGAACTTTAATAAGCGATAAGCTAGCATATCAGAAGATGGTGGACCATCGTCCTAAAAAACCCATCTTAAAGGGAATTGATTTGGAAATGACTTATATGAGGCAAGTGGGTTTGGGAAGAGGGCTCAAAAATGTCAGGTGATGGATGATCGTGGAACATTGGGCGCTTCTCCGTAGCAGATCTGCTGAATGCAACATTCCTGAGGAATCTAAGAAAACCTCAGTTACTTCTTTATCTGGGACAGAAGGAACAGTTTGGGCAGAGGACATAAATTTTCTGCTAACAAGTTATTCTTTCTACCGGTTACAGATTAGTTTGCCTACATGCAGTTCTAAGCGTTTTTCCAAAGCACATTGTGAGAATAAAACGGGGAGGGGAGCATGTGGCCTTGGGGGCTGAAGTTCTAAGAGTCCTCTGCAGAGGGGTGAGTTTCTTTCATATTTCTTATGACGTGTGAAGCTTACAGTCGGTTATTTTAGCTTCTCCATGCTTCTGCATGATGCTTAGTCAGGTAGAGGGCTGTCAGCACGTTCCTCTCTTATCAGCGGTCCTCCTGCTGTTCTGCAAGGCAAGGTCAAAAACTTAGGTTACTTTGTTTCCCACGTTAACCTACTTTGTTTCCCACTTTTCATCCTAATCTAGGGAAACTTGAACTCCTTCATCCTAGGTTTCAAAAGAGCTACTTCAACATTACTTTTACTGCTGGTCTGCTGGTGTTGAATCCTTTTAGCTTCTGTATGTCTGAAAAAGTCTTTATTTTGCCTTCATTTTTGAAAGATATCTTTGCAAGTACAAAATTCTAGGTTGACATTTTTGGTTTCCTTCAGTACCTTAAAGAGGTTTCTCCACTGTCTTCTGGATTGCATTATTTCCAGTGAGAACTCTGTTGTCAGTCTTTGTTTCACTGAGCCTAATGTGTTTTTTTCCTTTGGCTACTTTTTACATTTTCTCTTTATCATTTGCTTTTAAGTAATTTGATTTTGATGTATCTTGGTATAGTTTTCTTCATGTTTCTTTTGCTTGGAGTTCGTTGAGCTTCTCAAATTTGTGGATTTATTGTTTTCATGAAATGTGAAAATTTGGGGCCCTTATTTCTTCAAATATTTTTTCTGTCACCTGACCTATTCTTCTGGAACGCCAATTATATGTATATGAGGCCACTTGAAGTTTCCCACAGATAACTTATACTCTATTTGTTCTTCTTTAATATTTTTCTTTCTGTGTTTGATTTTTGCTAGTTCTTTTGCTGTGTCTTTTTGTTCACTAATCATTTCTTATGACATGTCTAATCTGTAGTTAATCCCGTCCAATTTATTTTTAATTTCAGATATTCTACTTTTTAATCTCTTAAACTTTGATTTTATCTATGTCTGTACTTAAGATGTTTAATCTTTTCCTCTAGCTTCCTGAACATTGCCTGGTTGAATTGTTGATTGAATGCCAGATGTTGTAAACTTTACCTTCTTGGATGCTGGATATTGTAGTATTTTTATAAATATTCTTGAACTTTGTTCTGGGATGTGGTTTAAATTATTTGGCAATAATTTGATATTTTTGGGACTTGGTTTTATGACTTGTTATGTGGGATCAGTGTGGCATTTAGTCTAGGACCAAATTAGCCCCCCTACTGAGGCAAGACCTTTCTTAGTACTCTATCTGATGCCCCATGAACTATAAGGTTTTCCTGTCTGGCAGTGGAAACTGGTACTACTCCTAATCCTCTGTGAGTCTGAGAATTACTCTCTAATGTTTCTGGTGATTCATTCTTTTGCCTAGGGTAGTTTTCTCACACATATGATCAGTGATCAGTAGTCAGTTGAAAATTTGAAGGATGCCTCTGCAGAACTCTTAAGTTCTTTCTCTGTGCATTACTCTTTTCTTTGTTACTTTGTCCTGTTAAGTCTATCTACCTTTTGCTCCCTGGCTCCCAGCTCTGTCTCCTCAATTCAGGGAGCCCCCTTGGCCCTGCTTGGTTCCCCCTCTTTGGGCTGTGGCCTGGAAACTCTCTTACTAAAGCAATCTGACTCAGTTGTGGGGTTCACCTTGTTTGTTACCCATTTCTGAGGGATAAATGTCCTTTTTTTGACCTGATATTGAATGTCTCAGAAAGCATAATTTTATATATTTTGTCTGTTCTTTTAGCGTTTTCAGTCAGGATGTGAATCTGGTCACTCTTAGTCTATCTTTGCCAGATGCCAAGTCTAATTTTTACATTTTATGTACTTTGTCAATATTTAGTTTTGATTGTTTCTTCCATATGCCCTCTCCACCTCAACATTTAAAAAATTACTGACCATATTTTTCAGATACTTATGTGATTGCATCTTTATTTATATTTAAATCTTTCAGTCCATTAATTTTGGTATTTGATATGAGATAAGGAATCTAGTTTTTTTTCCTCCCTCCTTTCCTCTCTCCTTCTTTTTCTCCCGCCCTCTCCTCCTCCCCCTCTCTTTTTCGTTCTTTCTGTGTGTATTTTACAATTAACCAGTTGTCTCAACTCTATTTGTTATATAATCCATCATTTCCACAATGATTTTAAATTTCATTTTTATTATGAATTGGTATACTTGTGGTCCTGTATTTGTCTTCCACTGAAAAATCTATAGATTCTGGAGCTAGTACTATTTTACTAATGTAATTTAATAGAATATATACAATTTCCTGGTAGGGAAGTCCTGTATATTATATAACTTTTCTCTTCTTGGTTATCCAGTCTTCCAAATTAATTTTGAAACTCTTATCAGATTTCTAAAACAAGCCCCAAAATGCTTTTGTGTGTGTGTGTGAGAGGAAGATTAGCTCTGAGCTAACATCCGTTACCAATCCTCCTCTTTTTGCTGAGCAAGATTGGCCCTGGCTAACATCTGTGCCCATCTTCCTCTACTTTATATGGGACGCCGCCGCTGCATGGCTTGATAAGCGGTGTATATGTCCGTGCCCGGGATCGGAACCTGCGAACTCCCGGCTGCTGAAGTGGAGCATGCGAACTTAACCGCTACTCCCCCAGGCCAGCCCCTGTTGTTTTTTTTAAATTATAGTTCATTTCAGTTATCAATTATTTTAAAGGAAAACTTATTCCTGTAATATTTAGTCTTTCTGTCCAAGAACTTTCTAGTTATTCAAGTTCCTTACTAGACTAGTTTTTTCATGTAGGTCTTATGCATGTCTAGTTAAGTTTTTTCCTAGGTATTTTTTACTTTTCCTTCCCTCTATGAATGAGATTCATCCTGATACATTTTATAACTTGTCATAGCTGTTAAAGCTATTAACTTTTGTATATTTTTCTATAACTGGTAACCTTACTTCCCTTAATATACTTTTTGTGTTTTTTTTTTCCCCTTGGATAATCATGTTTCCTATAGATTTTGAAAATTGTTTCTTTCTCTCTAACTTTTAAATGCTCCTTTTCTTACTGTACTGTAGAGAAGTTCCACAACAGTGTTGAATAATAGCAGCTCTAGTAGCTATTTTATTCGTGTATTTTTTTCTAAAGGAACTCCTTGTTCAGATCTGCTACCTAACAACAGTATGTGTGGTGTGCCTTACCTCACAAAAAAACTAGATGAAAAGAATTTCTGCCATAGCCCCTGTGTGTCAGAATGAAGGGTTAGAGGCTCATAATCAGTAATTCAGTAGGCAAAAAGGAATTATTCCCCTAAACTCTTTGGCATTTAGACAAAAGAAACTTGTCTAAAGAAATTATTAGTAGTTGGGTTTTTTTAGTTTTTGGTAATGATTTTAATATAATAAATATCCTGTCTATTCTTCGACTATTTGTCTCAAGATATTACATTTCTTTTGGCCTATAAAAGTCCTTAGAGTACTTCTATGCATAGGGTGATATTAAATAAGCCTATTTTGATGGTTTTTAAGGAATATAAGTGATTGGGAACTTAAATATGTTTTTGTCAACTAGAAGTTTTATGTTGTTAGTTCAAAGCATAGGCTTGGGTAAATTCTTTACATTTCTGGTAAAAAAAAAAAAGGACAACTTTATAATGTTCATAATGTATACCTAAGGGTAATTCTAAATGTTTTAACATATTAAGGCATCTTTAAATTTTTAGTGTCTCAGCAGATGAAGTTAATTCACCATTATCACCCCTCACATGGCAGGTAAGAAGAAATTAAATTACTATTAAATCTAATATTTTGTTCTCATTTATTTAGTTAAAAGAAATTGTCTCATTTTACAGCCCTTAGAAAATCAGAAGGATCAAATAGATGAACAACAGTGGCCAGAATCTCAACCTGTAATCTG
This sequence comes from Tapirus indicus, assembly GCA_031878705.1. NCBI lineage: Eukaryota > Metazoa > Chordata > Mammalia > Perissodactyla > Tapiridae > Tapirus > Tapirus indicus. Next base: position 96,556,307 of record CM062942.1, on the reverse strand, counting down.
GCAGAGTGAAGAAAGGAGACGGAGCAAACAGATTAGAAAAGACTATTTCAAGGTACCTAATTGTAAAATTTACTTTATAATTATTAGTTTTGATTTTATCAGTTTTGTTTTGTGTTAAGAAGGTAGAATATAACTCTAGTTGAATATAATAAATGTTATTTTATCTTGATTTCTCACATGTATGTGGTACAGATAATATTCAATTATATCCATAAAACTTCAGTAATTCACAATAATTAAGAATGAGTAGATCAGTATGAATTGTGAGTTACAAAATACTTTACAAGAAAGATGAGTGTTTGCTACACTATTAGTTGTGGCAGTATGTAGTAATGTTTTAAAACAGTTGCCCAGAAAGGGTCTTTCATTTGTTTGAATAAATAGTTGACACGTATTTGCAATTAGCGTTTAACCATTTCATGTAAATAAATGTTATTTACGTGGTTCTAAAAATACTTGAAAGCATTTTTTCCCCCATTTCCTTTTCTTCTTATTACCTTAGTAGATTTCTTAAGATGGTCTTTGAGGTAAATTAAAAGCTCACACCATCTGAATTTTCCCAAGTTTCTGGTAGGCAGAGTTTTAATGAAATTTTACTGTGTACACGTTTGTAAATATTATGTTATTATCTATTTGTGGTTAAACTCTGCTATATTTGCAGACGCCAGTCATCAGAATTGGAATAATCTTCAGTAGTAGTCAGAATCTATTATTGGAATTTCTGACTCAAATGAACAGTGCAAACAAGCTCCTGCCCCATGAATAGCAAATTCTGTTGTTTTTGTGCACCTTTTCTGTTTTCCAAAGCCTAATTTTTATTTAATAATAATAATCAAATTGTATCTGAATACATAGTTGTAAGCTAAATTGTAGGTATTTAAAGTTAATATCACTAATAAATGGGATTATATGTTATGTTTTTCTCTGTTTGGTAGAAGTGGGTCTCTACGCACATTGATCTGCTTCCTTATATGGGAGTGTAACATGTATTTGGGAGTAGTAGTCTATGACCAAAACAAAAATGTTATATGTCTTAGCAAGTCTGTGATAAGTTTAATCCTGCAACAAACAACTACTGAATCCTTTTAATGAGCCTCATGTTACCTGAACAATATGAGAGATAATGAATAAATAAAAGACATAGGGGAAAAGGGAAGGACACTGTAAGCAGAACCCTGGTCGTTAATGGTGAAAGTGTGTTTGTCTCGACCCTTTATAGTTCTGTAGTTATATTTGCATTCTGAAGTTTATTTTAAAGTCCCATCTTATTAGTTTATGGGACCTTGAACAGAGACACTCAATAAAATTTGGTAATAGATAAAACTTGATGAATGACTGATGATGTGAGGAAAATTTTAGTATTTCTAACTAATAAAAGAGATTTTGATATTTATTTGATCTGCTAGTATATTAAAAGCATACAAATTCTATTTATCAAAACACTTGCATAGCACTTAACCAAGTGCCAGGCACTGTTCTCAGAATGTACTTTACAAATATCAACTCATTTAATTTTCATAACAACCCTATGAAGCAAGTACAATTATTATCATTCCTATTTTACAGATGGAGAAATTAAGGCACAGAGAGACTAAGTAATATGCTTCAGGTCACTTAGCTAATAAGCAGCTGAGTCAGGATTTGAACACAGAGCCTGTTTAAACCCAGAGAACCTATGCTGCCTGTTTACTGTGGATAGCCTAATAGCAAATGAAGAAATACTTTCAAATCAATACAGTTTTATTGTTTTTTAAATATTTTAGAGTAATTCAAGTGAACTTCCTCTATAAAGATTTAATAGAGGCCTCAGTGAAACTTTAAAAAATACTTCTTTGATTTAATAGCATCATTTGTTGATAAGTATTTTATTTTTTATGTCTTAAACATACCTTCTATAATATTGCTATTTTATAAGTTGCTAAGAGATCACATGAGATAATCTTTGAAGTGCCCTTTACATAATCGTCATTTAACAAATGTTAATATCTTCCATACTTAATAAAGTAGGTACGAAGATAAGCTTCAGTCACTGGGAAATGTTTTAAGGAGATGTGTAGTTCTCCTCAATAGTCAGAAGATGTCAGTGTTAGGACGCTGCAAAAAAATTGAATGTCAACCATTTTCCCCTAAGATCTAAAAAAAATTATAAAATCCAGATACTACTCTCTAAATTAAGTCAAAACTATTATTCAGAATTGCCGGTATTTTCATGATTAAAACATCATCGACTTCTATGAAGTGTCCTTCTTTCAAAAAGAAAATTTCTCTTGTTTAATCACCTATCTCACGAGAATCAAAAGGGTTATTCATAGGATATATTACTGAACTTAATCTGAATTTATAGTTCATTAAACATTAAAATATACTACTCTAGAGATTTATATCAAATTATCACTGAGCTCGCTCTGTGATGGCTCATTTAGCTTTGCTGTTTTGTGAAACATACAGAGCTTTTGTGCAGCTTTATCCTAAGACATATAATGACTGAGCCATGGGATTTCTTTGTTTGTCCTCCATGGCAAATTATTCATGATGCTGAAAGTGTTTGTGTATATGTCTGTGTATGTGTGTCTTTCCATTATTGCTTCTTAGTTGTCAAGACTAATTTTGGGTAGTATGTTTTCAAGTAAGCCCCTGATGCTAAGTAAAAAATGTTACAGCATACTGGCCAGATTATGTGAGCAAGAAGATAAATTGGGTCAGATTATATGACTAAGTAAATCACTGTTGGAGAGTTACATTAACTCTTTTAGACAGCCAGGCCACTGTTGTGTAGGTTACTACTCTAGTAAATAAAATTTAATGTCCTTGTTGCCAAATAAAATCACTACATTTCTCAAAGTAAAGGTATCTCAGGAAATAATGATACTTTATTAAAAGATCATTTACAGAAATGTATTAATATTATTTTAATAGATATACAGCAAAATATGAAAATCTTACCTCTTGATAAATTATGTTTAATGTAAATTAGTAGCTTTAATTTCTTGTAAGAATAACACATGAATTTCTAAATGCATTTGATGATTGATCTCTGAGCGAACAAAGTTAAAAGGCATTAGAATAACTATACCAAATTAGTTTTAAGGATTATTTAATTTATTGAAGTGCCATATATGTTTGTCTTCAAATGTAACTTATTACTATTGTGATAAAACATTATAGTGACTCTTAAAATACGTATCTGATTTCATAAATATTCATAAATACATTGCAATATTTTAATTTAAAAGCTAACCCCAAGGGAATATTTTTATATATTTTCTATGATCATGGTTAATTTTATACTGGAATATGGAAGCTAACTGGGCTTGTGAAATAACCTGATTTGTTCTGAGTCAGAGTTTGTGCACAAGTTAATTGTCTCTCCTGTGAAATTTAATGTAAGCTTCAGAGATGAACTGACCTTTCTGTTTCTAAATAGGCCTTTATTATAGTATTTGAAGTTAGATATAATACAATTTCAGTTATTCAGAACTGAATATTAATTGAGGACACCTGAGTTGAACTAGTAAAAAGTTGGACCTACAGAATATTTTCAAATCTATGTGTATATTAGGGGGGTTTTAGGACCTTTAAGTATGTGCAGTAATGCAAACTAAGTAGTATCTTTCCGAGTTTTCATGTATAATGGATATTTTTAATTAAAATAGTAGTTGAGTAACAGTAATACAATTCTCATTATCTAAATTCTTGACTGCATCATTCTCTGCTTCTTTCCTTTGTCAATTATCCGCTCACTCTTCTATGTCCTTACCTTCCGTCTTGTAAATGGTCTCAGACCTCTACCATTATCCCTGATTCCCTTTTCAGCTGTTGCCTTATCTCTTTGCTTTCTTCTAGGGCCAAACTTGCCATTTCTACGTCTCCAGTTTCTGATCACTTCTTAACCCACTGCAGTCTGGCTTTCACCTGCATTTCTCCATTGAAATAGCCCCTCACTAGAACTTAACAAGTACCTACTAATGGCAAAATCCAGCGTAGCATTTGACAGCGATGACCACATCTTTCTTCTTGAAACTCCGTTCTTGGTTTCTACCTCATTTTTCTTCCCTGCTTCTTTTTGATGTCTTTGTCTAACTTTTCTTCTGCTTGCTCTTAGGGTCTCATCCTCTCTCTCTCTCTCTTTTTTTTTTTTTTTTTTTGAGCAAGATTGGCCCTACGCTAACATCTATTGCCAATCTTCCTCTTTTTTTTTCTTTTTTCTCCCCCAAAGCCCCACTACATAGTTGTGTATCATAGTTGTAGAGTTGTAGCTCTTCTATATGGGACACCGCCTCAGCATGGCTTGATTGAGCGGTTGAGTAGGTCCACACCCAGGATCTGAACCGGTGAACCCTGGGCTGCCGAAGCGAAAGACGCGAACTTAACTGCTATGCCACCGGGTTGGCTCTCATCCTCTTTTTATTACTCTAAACACTCTCTCTGAAGCTTTTATGACTCCAGATGTCTCTCATATTCTGCTGGGTCTAAATTTACCTCCCATAACCTTTTTTCTGATCTCCAGACCTGTGTTTCTAATTGTCTGGATGCCCTACATGTATTTCAAATTTAGTATCTCTCCCCCGACCATGGAACTTGCTCTTCCTCTCTATTCTTTATTTTAATTAATAGTAGAGGTATCTACAAAGTTATCTCAGCTCTATATCTCAGTCCTTCTTGATCTTTCCCACTTTCATTCCCCTCACCTAATTGGTTATTATACATCATTATACATCATTTCTCCAATTCATCACCTCTTCTCCATCTCTACTGCCCTTGCTTTTGTTGGAACCCTCATTATTTCTTGTCTGGGCAATTGTAATAACTTCTTAATGGAACCCCTTTCTCTAGTTTCACAATCCTTAGAGAAATCCCTGGCTTAAATTTCTTTATTGGCTCCCCATTATCAATAATACAAAGTTTAGACTTTTTAAAAACTTCATGGGCCATCTTTACCTACTTCTCTAAGTTTTATTACCTGCCACAATTCACTCTCCTCACTAGCCACAAAAGCCACTCTTTGTTTTCTGCATAGGCTGAGGTTTTTTATTCCTTTGTGCTTTCCTTCTTTTGGGAATGCCATGCCCATCAGCCCTTTGTTCCTGACAAATTCCTACTAGTCACTCAGGATTTAGAGATGGGAGTATAGCATAGTGGTTAAGAGCCTGGGCTTCTAGAATCAAACCACTTGGGTTCCTGTCCTTACTTGAGATATCTACTAACTGTGTGACTGGCATATTACCTAACCTTGCTGAGCTTAATTTGTTTTTTATCTTCAGTTGACTCTAATAATATCTTCCTTCACAGGATTGTTACAACTATTGAATTATTTAATAATGTAAAGTGCTCAGAGCAGCCCTTGCCACAAAGAATGCAGTTAATTTATATTAGCTTATTATTCACACAAATGTTATTCTTTTTTTTTTTTTTGTACCAATCATCTTTTATTGGATGTTAACTCTAAATTAGGGTATGAAAGGATCCAGCAAAGATCAGGGGTGCTGGGCAAAGAAGGTCTTGGTCAGGAATGTAGACTGGGCCCTCTTCAGTGGTACTTGCATAGCTACTTACGTTTGAGTTCCTTGTAAGAAAGGCAGTAGTTGAAAAGCACATAAGCTGCTGGCACTATAGAAACCCCGGCAATGCTCCCTTTCTTCACATTGACATACTTGTTGTGATGCCAGTAGTAACCTCTTAGAGATGCTCCAACAGTACCTTTAGGGATAAAATCCCGCATCAGTATCCAGCTTGGTAGCTCCCCTGTTTAGACATCCATGAATTTCTTCTCCTTCACTGGTACGACTGATGCCATCTTGGAGTCCTGATGTCTGCTGCCAAATGTCACTCTTTTTTTTTTTTAAGTAGAATAAAACCAAGAATAAGTGACGTTAAGTGAACATCATGCCTAGGGATAGCAAATAGGTTTATTCACACATGCCAACTCCATTCAGTGGCTATCTGGAACAATGAGTTGAAAATGTATTGAGACTATGTCTGGGATCAGCTGGAAAGAGCACCCTGGAAATTAGTGATCATTGTTTTAAGTCACAGGAGAGACAGTGGAGGAACTTAAGTCTTGTATTTGTAATCCCTAATACTGCTCACCCCCCCCCCCCCCGTTTGTGGTTGAACTATCAGGTAAGTTTTCTTTTTTTCCAGGGGTTATGGAAGATAAAACTGCATAGGTAAAGGGGGCCATTAAAGAGAACCTTGAATGCCAGGCAAAGAAATTTAGATATAATCCTAAAGTTAGTAGGTTTTTCAACAGGAGAGGCATGAGTTGCAAGTAGTGTTTTGAGAACGTTAGTCTTCCATTGATCTGCCGCTGATTATTTGTGGTGAGGAGGAATCAGAAGTAAGAACTCTAGTGGTTGTCATATTATATTTCTTTGCATCTAAGAAGCACTTTTTCACGTACTAGCATTTTTTATGTTGAGCATATTACTTCTATGCCTCAGTGTAAAGTAGAGATAATAGTATTTACCTCAGGGTTGTTATGAAGATTAAATGGGTTAATACATGTAACACACTTAAATCAGTGTCTGGTATATAGTAAGCACTAGTGTAAGTGTTAGCTATTATCACTACTACTTTTATGGTCAATATACACATTTAATGTAGTATGATTTTTCCTGAAATCACCAGGTTTCCTAACAATAGATGACATTTTTGAATGGTGAGATTATAGACTAGATGAACGATAATGGGGGCCTAGGATAGGGTGGTAGTTGTGAGAATTCAGAAGAAGTAAGTCTCAGAGAGATAACAAAAAGAATTGATTTGATGACGTACTGAATATAGTGGATTAAGAAAAAGAAGGATTTAAAACAACCCTCAGATAGCAAACCTGAATGAATGGGAAATGGATAGGCTTAGGGAGGAAATGTTACTTGATATATGTAAAGTACTGAGAGCAGTGCCTTGCACGTAGAAAGTACTGTGTATGTTAGCTATTAGCAAGTAGTAGGACTATTTAAACTGGTTATATAATTAGACAGTATTGGATAATTTAATAAAAGTTCCAAAATATGAATAAACTTCACATATAATTTACTAGTAGTGAATTCATATGTTCAAGGAAAAATTAAGTATGTGCTTTAAATATTTTTCAGTATAAATCATCAAGGAAGAGTTCAAGTGGCAATGAAAACGATGAGGTGAGAAAAGAGGGTAATATATGCAATTATTTTAAATATTTACTTTTCATACGTAGTTGGCTCAATCAGAGTAAAATGTAACTCATCTTTCAGTTTCTTTGTTATTGATTTAATGTGTGGGTTTTCTCCAATAATAAAAACTCAGCATCATTTATAATTATTCATTCAATCATGTGATTCTCATATGTGCTTTATTTAGAATAGGATTTCTAACAGTTCAGTTTTAGAATTTTATTAACATTCATCTTGAAACTGTGATTCATGAATTTAAAATTTTTACATTTTCCCATCTTTTATCTTCCTAAATCAACCTAGTGGTCAGTTGAGATTTCTTTGGAATTTATTAATTTCTTTCCACAAATTCTGTGCACTATTTTAACATGTAAAAAGTAGACTTCTATGGTTTGTGCATTATTATAAATTTTTCCACCTCACCATTTTAAGCTACACAGCAGCCTAGCAATTTTGAAATGATACATTCTCATCACCATAAATACTTAAGCTTTGTGTATTTTTGTTTGGAGGGATTGGTAGTTAATTTGATGTTGGGTACTTGGCAGGGCTTCTGAAAACTCCTTTAATTTTAGGAAATGGAATCACACAGAAAACGTTGGTTGATCCTTGAACTAGAGGTTCAGCTTGGCTGTTCTCCCTGTCCCTTTATATTTTGTATCTGCTTTGGTCCTGCCTGCTTCGATATCTAATCAGTTACTAAGACCTACTCTTTTTTTAATACTGAAATATTTTAAATACATTCCCCACCTGCATTCCTGCTATTTCTGCCCTTGCACAGGCCCTCATCATTTCTTGCCTGGACTACTGCAATAGCATCCTTGCTCTCCTCCCTTTCTCCAGTCCATTCTCCTCCCTACAGCCACAGTGATCATTTCAAAGAATACAAATATAATCAGACCATTCCCTTGCGTAAAAACCTTGAATGTCTCCCTATCACTTAGAAGGCAAATTCTAGGTCCTTCTTAATCAAGTCCCTGCTTACCATGTCAGCCTCAACTCAACGATTTGTTCTTTCACTGTACTCTCCAGCAATACGGAACTGCTCAAGGGTCTTTTGCACTCATCCTTTCACTTATTGCTTCTGTGTCTTTGTCCTTGTGGAATGTTGTTCCCTTTCTTCTTTTTCTGTAAACACCTACTCAGTTTTTTACTTTGTCAGGAAACTTGCCTTTCTCCACAACCCCCACCATTTCCCCAAGTGCCCTTTGTCTGTGCCTCATAATATGCCTTGCATAGCTTTATCATTGTACTGAGAAGATTGTATTACTTGTATAATGAGCCTATTTTCCCCCTAGACTGAGAGATCCTTGAGTGAATGATATTTTACTAAATTTCAGTATTCCCAGTGTCTAACACAGTGTCTGATGTATAGTAGGTAGTCAGTAATTACTTGTTGAATGATGAATAAATGTCCTATGTGGTATGCATATTTAAGATTAAATGTTAAGATTTTTGTATTTGGTTGGTAGTAGTCATTCAAAAAACATGATCATTTAATATTTTATGCAATTAAATTCTTTGTAATTATTTCTAGGCCTATATTAGGTACACATAATTTTCCAAGTAAATGTTCTTATTTGGGGTGATGGAATTTTTGCATGCCTCCATGTACCTGTCTCAGATTATAACATATTGTTGCCATTTCCCATCAGGAATTAATCTTAACACATGGATCCTTTCTAAGACATGAGAAGGTTTTCCATTTGTGATATTTAAGGGAAATTTATAAGAAAATATTTTATGTGAGTAGATAGTACTTTTAAAACTTTAAAGTGCTTATGAATCACCTGGGGATCTTATTGAAATACAGGTTCTGATTCAGTAGGTCTTGGCTGGGGCCTGAGATTCTGCATTTCTAACAAGCTCCCAGAGGATGCTGATGCTGCTGGTTCACAGACTTTGAGTGGCAAGGTGGTAGATGGTACTTTTTCAGGTTCTTCCTTTAGCAGTTGATCAAAAATTTTCATTTTCCTTTTATATGTCTGCATCATTCGTATTTTAATTTCATCTTTCATCTTTTTATTTTTATATTTTAGCATGACAGTGATAATGCTAATATGTCACCACAGTCTCCAGTATCATCTGAGGTACAAGTTCTGTTTTTATATGTGTTTACATGGGTTTCTTCCTTGTCTCTTCTCTCTAACCTCATCGTTTTTTCTTTCTTTTCTTTTTTACAATGTAATATATTCACCCATATTTAAAAATCCACAGTAGGTTAATTTGTACAAACCTAGCCTATAAAAAATTCTAAGAACACCGTCCTTTTGTACAAAATTCATAATAAATGTGACTTAAATTGCTTATTGGAAAGTATGTATAAATCACAGAAAAGAATTCACTTTATAAAATTTTTATGTTTTATAATTCATCCATATTTTGAAGTTAATGATAAGAACAGTTTTAAATTTTTAAATTTGAAAGAAGTACTTTAGCATTGTGCAATGACCTTTGGTTTTTCTCGTAACCAATTAGGTCTGAAAACAATGCAAGAGAAACTTCCTTTTTCCACGAGAAACATCCCTGCAGTGGGTTGTTCCTATCGACAGGAGGGTACACGTTACCTAGCATGTTAGACCTAAGTGGGGGGCATGAGGGGAAGGGGTAGATGAAAGTTAGAGTTTCACAACCAAATACTCTGGGGTTTGTATAACTGAATCTTCTAATCTAGTTAAACAGATTGCTTTACAAGAGATAAATTTTAAAAATTCTAAATAGTATCTCTTCTATTTCAGATTACTTTAATATTTTAAAAGTGTTTTGGTATTAGTAAATAAGTGATTATGCATTCATTTCAGGACTTTGTCTAAATATTTGGATGAGCCAGATTCACCAGATAACTTTGGTTAGTTAGATGGTATTTCATTTTATATAGGTGGTGTTAATTTTCTTTGGCTTTTTTGAGCCAAGATTATTTGTCTCTTGTTTTGGGTGAGTTGCATTATAACACTTTTAAATGGACTTGGACATTAGTTTTATTGACATGTTTCTAAATTATTTATATGGCAAGTAAAATAGTTTACATTCTTCTAGAAAATAATTTAAATTAGGATATCCTAAAGTTAGTCTTTGTCACGTACTTTTGTAAATCCTTTCTTTAACTTTCATTTATAACAAATGTGTAAGTGACTACTTATATATAAATATTATAAATATATGTGACTCCTTATTTGCCTAGTTGCTTTATGATTTTATGTTCTATGCTCATGGGGAGAGTATTAGTGCGTTTTCTCAAATAAATTATACTGCTTTTATAATACATTTTTGCTTGCATTTGGATAAGTGAAATTTTTTGTATGGGAATTCGTAACACTTTAATTGAAATAACGAAGACAAACTATGAGGTTTGTGGACGGATAGGGTGGCGACCGTGCGTTTTTATAGCTCAACTAACATTCAGCTTGAACTATATATCACATGTTAATCAGCGGAAGATGCAGAGAATCAACAGAATTCTGATTGCTTCAGTATCATCTGTGAAAGGAAAATGGTATAAATAATTAGTATAGTACTTCCCTGTTAACAAAGTGCTTGCCTGTACATTTGAACCTAAGAGATGTCCCATGAGCTAGGTATTGTTCTCGTCATTTTACAGCTGAACGGACTGGTCACTTTTCCCAAAGACCCCAGTCAGTAAATGGTGGAGAAGTGACTGAAGCCCAGACTCCAGCTACTTCACAGTTGTTACACAGATTAAATAAGAGGCTGCTAAAATTACGTTATCTTACGACTTTATAATTTACAAAGTGTTTTTTTTTTAGGTTATCTCAGTTAATCTTCACAACACCTCATTTTAAAGGTGAAGAAACAGTCACAGATAAATTAAATGTTTTGCTCAAGACTTAGCCTAAGCTTTCTGAATCCAGGTTCAGATTTTTTTAATATACCACAATTCTTTCCACAGCACACCACTGTGTGAAAGCACTTTGAAACAATATGCATTCAAATAGAAAAGATAATGATTTATCGTCTATCACTCTACTGCCGCTATTAGTATGAATGTGTAGATTTGCTTCAGATTATCCACTCAGTGTCAGTCAAGTCCATAGTAGGTACTGAGTAAATGTTGCTAATTTCACTTATCTTTTTCTTGAAGCTTACTTCATTTTGGGGAAGACTTTAGTCTGGTTCTTCATTCAAAAAATAATATCTAGGGGCCGGCCAGGCGGCATAGTGGTTGGGTTTGCTTGCTCCGCTTCAGTGGCTCAGGGTTCGCAGGTTCAGATTCTGGGCATGGACCTATGCACCTCTTATCAAGCCATGCTGTGGCAGACGTTCCACATGTAAAGTAGAGGAAGATGGGCACGGATGTTAGTCCAGGGCCAATCCTCCTCAGCAAAAAGAGGAAGATTGGCAACAGATGTTGGCTCAAGGCTGATCTTCCTCACACACACACACACACACACACAAATCTATTTATTTCATGCACTTCATTAATTTTCTTTTTTATTTTCCTTATACTATGAGAGAGAAGTATTTAAAGGCTTATTTAGTCAGGTCAATTAGCAAATATTTATAGACCTTTTTTAAAAAGTGAAATGTATCAATTTGAATTGAAATGCAATTTACCTTTCTCTACTGCACTAATCATGGAAAAAAAATAAATACTTCTCAACATTGGAATGGATCTGAATTACTACCCTGGTTATTTTGAAAGAAAAGATGTTTCATTTGTTTTCTGTTTTTAGGAATATGATAGAACTGATGGTTTTTCACATGGTCCCTTTGGCTTGAAGCCTAGATCAGGTAAATATATATTCTGCAAATAAAATTTATTGGTTATGTATGAAACTAGAGTTTTGCAGCTTAAATGGGATTGATTCCATAGTTTTAAGTACACATAGATTCTTTCCCCTCTCCTAAAAGTAATTTTCTCTTAACCTTATTTGTCTTTCCAATTCCCGTTCCCCATTTCTTTCTTCCTCTTTACCTTCAAGCTCCTGAAACCTCAGCTTTTTGCCTTAGATATACTGCAGTCTTATTTCTACTCTACTGTGACTGCTATTAGAATGACCACTCTGCCAGCAGACCAAACACTGTTTGAAATTATAGCACTCCATTATATTGTGGTTTTAAAAAGGGATCTTTTCGCATTTGGCAAGCCCAAAAGAAAGTGGATCCATGTTACTTGGCAAGGTATTGAATTATAGTTTTTATTCCTGAATAACTGTATTGACCTTCAAGAATAATTTCCTTTTTCTTTAAAGATATTAAAGGCTGATTTATGTTCAATAATAATTTTTAACCTGGATCATAAGTTTCTAATAACGTATGTTTAGAACATGTATAGGTGGTAGAAATCGTTACACTTGTCTTCCCTGTTGCTTTCAATTATGCAGATAAGTAGATTTCAATTATATTCTGTAAAAAATATTTAGAATGTATTAAGAAGTAATAGTGTTTTATGTAGTTTTGTACTGATTCTTTTTATTATGCTTCTTTTCCCACCGATGGTTGATCCTTCCTATTAGCTTTGTAATAAGCTAGGAAATTTCTGTCTTTATAGCTTTTAGTCGCTCATCTCGGCAGGAATATGGGGCAGCAGATCCAGGATTTACAATGAGAAGAAAGATGGAACATCTACGGGAAGAACGAGAACAAATACGACAGCTTCGCAACGTAAGTCAAATTGACCTTTCAGATCTGCTTTTAGAAATGGGTTTAATTTGGAAAATTAACAAGGTATATGGATTTTATTTTCAGTGCTCTTTAAAATTTTGGATTATATAATGATTAGTAATATAAATATATAGCATATATAGATAGAATATCTGTGATTTATAACCATTTCTTTATAGAATCTTGAATCCAGGTTAAAAGTAATTTTGCCTGATGACATTGGAGCTGCACTGATGGATGGGGTTGTTCTTTGCCATTTAGCCAATCATATAAGGCCACGCTCTGTAGCTAGTATTCATGTGCCATCACCAGCAGTGGTAAGTTTTGTCTACAATTTGTTAGTTGTCTAAAGGAAGATAGAGCTTCTTGCAACTGTCTTTAGATAATATACCTCAATAAATTCAATTTTCAGTTTTGATTAATTTCTGTATAAATATGCCTGAAAATATATCTTTTTTCCCTTACTTTACAGCCTAAACTGAGCATGGCAAAATGTCGAAGAAATGTGGAAAATTTTCTTGATGCCTGTAAAAAGTTGGGTGTCTCACAGGTAATTATTTTTCTAACAAAATGATCATTTAAATATTAATTTATTACATGCATACTGGGGTTCTTCTTCACAATAGGAATGAATAATGCTTTCTGAACATGAAAATGAATACCTTCCCTTGGTATCTTCTACTGAGTTCCAGCTTTAACTGTAACAGCTGTCTAATGAATGTTTTTAAGCTGCTTTTAAAGTCATTTATAAGACAGCTACATAGATGGAAAAATTTACTAATAAAACACATCGTTGAATAAATGGAACTTAGTGGCCATATTACAAGTTGGTTGTGATGCCATTGCTACTCTCATTTTTCCTGCTAGAAGACATTTGGACTCCTTTGTAAATTCATGGATAGACTGTGATTGGAAGATGTGCATTCAGTGTGAAAAACGTTTTAAACTTTCTAAAATGTCAAACTGGAAATCTTAGTGACATATTATGATAATATTTCACTGGACAAACTTTGTCTGAAATTTGTAGGAATTGGCTTATGTTTCCCATAATAATTGCAGTACTATGAAATTAATAATTAAAGCAATATTGTAAATGTATAATGAAAATGAATAATCAAAATATTGCTTTTGTGGAAAACATTATAAGCCTAACATTAACATGACTCACTGTTGAGAGGATGTGACGTTGTTAGCAGATCACAATCTAGTTGTGCTTTCTTTACCCTTTTATTTTTTAAAATTTATTTTTATTGAGATATAGTTGACATATAACATTGTGTAAGTTTCAGGTGTGCAATGTGTTGATTTGATACACTTATATATTGAGTTGTGCTTGTTAAGCTCTCTTTTTAACAGTGTCGTAATAATCTGGTCTGCAGATTCCACTTTAACCTCTTTCCTCAAGTGAATAAATATAATTTATATAGAGAGAATCAATTGAATTACTGTGTAATTTGGAAACTACATGCTGTTCTTCTCTAATTACCTCTTCTCTATGCTTGACATAATGTTTTAAAAATTTAATTCTTAAACATTTTTATATTAGTTCTTTCTTATACTGTTAGTCTCAGTGAGAAAATAGAAAAATTAAGGTTTTTTTCTAGTTATTATTGCATTATATACATTTTCCTGTATTGCACTTTTTGGTTTAAGAATTTTGGGGGGGGTTCTCAATAAATATTTATTGAATGAATGCACGTTTTATAGATGAGAAAACTGAGGGACAGAGAGGTTAGGGAACTTGTCCAAGGTCACGCCTTTCGTAAACAGTGGAGCCAAGCTATTAACCCAGGTGTCTGACTCCAGAACCTACACTCTAACTTGGATACTTTCTATTTCTGTTCTTTTACATGAAAGAAAAAAGACAGCCCAACATACTCCAGACACCATCTTGATACAGTAGGCAAGGAGCATAAATGGGAAGGTCCTTTGAAAACTATTCAACTTAGCATACTCTTCTCTCTCCAGCTTGTTCTAGGGCAGGGTTAGTGCCCCACCCATCCTCACCATAAGGGAGGCAATGGAGGGACCAGCCATCAACTCCATTTTCAAACCTCTTTAGCTATTGGCAGCAAGGGAAGAGTTTTATTTTTAGCTTCAATTTGTTTTTCTCGACTTGGAAGTAGTAATAGTTTTTCCATTTAACTTTTTTTTGGTTTTAAGGTATTTTTGTATTTTTGCTAGCTTTATTGAGGTATAATTGACATACAATAAAGTGCATATATATAAGGTATACAGTTTGATAAGTATTGATGTATGCAAACACCATGAAATCATCACCATAGTCCAGATAATGAACATGTCTGTTACCCCCAAAAGTTTCCTTGTGTCCCTTTGCAATCCTTTCTTCCCCAGGCAACCACTAATCTGCTTTCTGTTGTTATAGTTAGTTTGCATTTTCTATCTAGAGTTGTAAATAAATGTAATGATACAATATATACTATTTTTTTTTCTGGTTTCTTATACTCAGTATAATTATTTTAAGACGCATCAATGTTCCGTGTATAAATAGGTTATTTTTATTGCTAAGTGGTATTTCATGGTATGAATATACCACAATTTGTTGGTCCATTGACCTGTTGATGGCCATTTGGATTATTTCTAGTTTTAGGGACTACTGCAAATAAGGCTGCTATGGCATATATGTATGTCTTTGGATATATGCATTCTTTAATTTTGGGTAGATACCTAGGAGTGGAACGACTGGAACATATGGTAGGTGTATGCTTAACATTATAAGAAAGTACAAAACTATTTTCCAACGTGGTTGTACCATTTTGCATTTCTATCAGCAGCGTATGAAAGTTCTAGTTCCTCCACGTCCTCAGTAACATTTCAATATGATCAATGTTTATTTTTAACGTTAGCCATTCTAATAGGTATGTACTGGTTTGCCAATGTGGGGTTTTTTTTAAACATTTTTTACATGATTATTATAGATAAGATTTTAAAATACAGAAAAATAGAAAGAAGAAAAACATAATCACATGTAATACTACCTCCCAGAGATAAACAGTGTTAACAAACATACATTTTCTTTCTGTGTTTTCCCCCATTAGGATCATTCTGTATATAAGATTTTTTTGTTTATGTTGTTTTTTTGCCTAAAGTTATACTCTGAGCATTTTCTTATCAGAATCTAAGAATATATCTGGGCATTTGTTATCAGAATATTTTTTTTATTTTGTATTTTTTAATGTAATTATTTTATTGAGGTCATAATGGTTTATAACATTGTGTAATTTCAGGTGTACATTATTATATATCAGTTTCTGTATAGACAGCATTGTGGTCATCCCCAAAGGTCTGGTTTTTATCTGTCTCCATACATATGTGCTCCTTTATCCCTTTGCCCAACCCCCCCACCCCCTTCCCCTCTGATAGCCATTAATCTGTTCTTCTTATCCATGTGTTTGTTTATCTTCCACATACGGGTGAAATCTTACAGTGTTTGTCTTTCTCTGTCTGGCTTATTTCACATAACATAATACCCTCAGGGTCCATCCATGTTGTTGCAAATGGCACAATTTTGTCCTTTTTTATGGCTGAGTAGTATTCCATTGTGTGTGTGTGTGTGTGTGTGTGTGTGTGTGTGTGTATGTGTGTGTGTGTATGTATGTATATATATATATATATATCACATCTTTATCCATTCATCAGCTGATGGGTTACTTGGGTTGCTTCCATGTCTTGGCTTTTGTGAATAATGTTGCGATGAACATAGGGATGCGTGAATCTCTTTGAATTGTTGATTTGATGTTCTTTGGATGAACAGCCAGTAGTGGGATAGCTGGATTGTATGGTATTTCTGTTTTTGATTTTTTAAGAAATCTCCATGTTGTTTTCCATAGTGGCTGTGCCAGTTTGCATTCCCACAAGCAGTTTATGAAGGTTCCCTTTTCTTTACACTCTCTCCAACATTTGTTATTTTTTGTCTTGTTAATTACAGCCATTCTGACGGGTGTAATATAATATCTCATTGGAGTTTTGATTTGCATTTCCCTAATAATTAGTGATGTTGAACATCTTTTCGTGTGTCTGTTGGTTATCTGTATATCTTTTTTGGAGTAAGGTCTGTTCATATCCTCTGCCCATTTTTTTGTTGGGTTTTGTTTGTTTTCTTGTTGTTGAGCTGTATGAGTCCTTTATATATTTTGGAAATTAACGCCTTGTTGGACATGTGATTTGCAAACATTTTCTCCCAGTTGGTGGGTTGTCTTTTCCTTTTGTTCCTGGTTTCCTTTGCCTTGCAGAAACTCTTTAGTTTGATGTAGTCCCATTTGTTTTTTTTTTTTTCTTTTGTTTCCCTTGCCTGAGTAGACATGGTATTTGAAAAGATACTGGTAAGACCAATGTCAAAGAGTGTACTGCCTATATTTTCTTCTAGGAGTGTAGTGGTTTCAGATCTTACATTCAAGTCTTTAATCCATTTTGAGTTAATTTTTGTGAATGATGTAAGATAATGGTCTACTTTCGTTCTTTTGCACATGGTTGTCCAGTTTTCCCAACACCATTTATTGAAGAGACTTTCCTTTCTCCACTTTATGTTCTTGGCTTCTTTGTTGAAGATTAGCTGTCCATAGATGTGTGGTTTTATTTCTCGCCTTTCAATTCTGTTCCGTTGATCTGTATATCTGTTTTTCTGCCAGTACCATGCTGTTTTGATTACTATAGCTTTGTAGTCTATTTTGAAGTCAGGGATTGTGATGCCTCCAGCTTTGTTCTTTTTTTCTCAGTATTGCTTTGGCTATTTGGGGTCTTTATTTATGACTCTGCTCTGTTTTTTTGTTTAATGATTACCATGATGTTTGTATAAAAGATCTTATAGGTGAGATAGTCCATTTTCTGATAGCTTCTTATCTCCATTAGCCTAAGCAGGTTCCATCCCTTTCCCCTTCCCCTTCTGTGTTATTGATGTCATAAATTATTCTTTTTTGTGTTGTGAGTTGGTGTCTAAATTGAAGTGTTTATAGTTATTTTTGATGCTTTCCTTCCCTTTATCTTTTATGTTATAATGAAGTGTTTACTAACTTGTTCTGATATTGAGCTGAAATTTTCTGATTTTGTTTATTTATCTCCTTGTTCAAAGCTTTGTAAGCCTTTGCTTTTTTGTTTCAGGTGGGAAGGCTCCCTTCATTTCTTGTAAGGCAGGTCTAGTGGTGATGTACTCCCTCAGCTTTTTGTTATCTGGGAAAGCTTTTATTTCTCTGTCATATCCGAAGGATAATTTTGCTGGATGGAGTATTCTTGGCTGAAAGTTTTTGTCTTTCAGTATTTTGAATATATCATTCCACTCTCTCCTGGCCTGTATGTTTTCTGCTGAGAGAATCCACTGAAAGCCTGATAGGGGTTTTTTCTTTGTTTGTTGGTTATTTTCTTCTGACTTGCTGCCCTTAATATTTTATCTTTGTCATTGACTTTTGACACTTTTACTATTACATGCCTTCGAGAAGGTCTTTCTGCATTGATGTAGTTAGGAGTTCTATTGGCTTCATGTACTAGTAATTCCAGTTCCTTCCCCAGGTTTGGGAAGTTCTCAGCTATTAGTTCTTTGAACAAGCTCTCTTCTCCTTTCTCCCTCCCTTCTCCCTCTGGGATACCTATAATCCTTATGTTACTTTTCCTAATTGAGCCAGATATTTCTCAAAGAATTTCTTCTTTTTTTTAAAATCTTAGTTCTCTCTCCTCCTCCACCTGAAGCATTTGTATATTTCTATCTTCTGAGTCACTAAATCTATCCTCCATAAGGTGTGCTCTATTTTTTATGCTTTGTACATTATTTTTTATCTCATTGTGTTTTTCATATCCCAAATTTCTGTTTGGTTTTTTTTGAGCTTCCATCTCTTTGGTGAAGTATTCCTTCTGTTCATTAATTTTATTCCTGAGCTCATTGAACTGTCTTTCTGTGTTTTCTTGTAACTCATTAAGTTTCTTTATGACAGCTATTTTGAATTCTCTGTCATTTAGATTGTAATTTTCTGTGACTTCAGGTTTGGTTTCTGGAGAGTTGTCAGTTTTCTTCTGTTCTGCAGTGCTACTGTAGTTCTTCATGGTGTTTGATGAATTGATCCTCTGCTGGTGCGTTTGAGGTAGTATCAGGTTGCAGATTCCACGTGCAACTGCTTGGGGGGAGGCAGGGGCTGTGTTTTCTGTTCCCACCCTGTCTGATGGTAGTTGTGCCAGTTGGGCCACTCTGCATTTGTGTTGGCTGGTTGCAGCTGCTCAGGAGGTCATGCTCCCATGGGCGGGTCCACTGTGCTCAGTGGGCAGGTTTCAGCTGGACTGCTGCGCTTGGTGAGTGGGAGTTTTCATCCGGGCTGGGTACTTTGCTCAGTGGGTTGGTCTGGGTGAGCTGCTGTGCTAGGTGGGTGGGGTGCCTTATTGCAGCCTGAGCCACCATTACTTGTTGGGGAGCGTTCATTTGTGCGAGGTCACCTTGGTAGGTGGGTCCTCCTACGGGCTGGGCTACTACTCTGAAAGCGTTGACGTGCGGGCTGGCTGTCCCTGCCTCCAGTCAGAGTCACACTGACCGTTGTATGAGTATCCACCACCAGGATCGCTGCCCAGGGAGAGGGAGGGTTCACTCACCTAGTTTCATGGCTTCTGGGGGATCCAGTCCATCCACCTTCAGATGTATAGCTGCGTGGATCTCTCAGGCATCCTATTGTGTTGTGTAGGGTATCCTCTGTTGGTTAATGGATGTCCATTTAGTTGTAAGTTAGAGGGGAGAGACAAAGGGAATAATTCACTCTGTCTTGTTGCTAATGTCACCTCGCAGTGTGCTTTTTATTTGCATTTCCCTGAAGAGTAATGATGTAGACTGTCTTTTCAAGGGCTTATTTGCTATTTATATGGCTCTTAGGAAGTGTCTATTCTAATCTCTTGTCTATTTTTTAATTGGGTTTTCTTATCATTTAGTTTGAGGTTTCCCTATAAATTATGGATAAATTCCTTTATCAGATATGTGATTTACAAATAGTGCATTTCAGTCTTTGTCTTGTCTTTTCATTCTCATTATAGTATTTTTCAAAAAGCAGAAGTTTTAAAATTTTTAAAGTAAAATTTATCATCTTTTAAAATTGATTGTGCTTTTGGTGTCAAACCAAAGAAATCTTTACATAACTCAAGGTCACAAATATTTTTTCTTTCCTATGTTTATTTCTAGAAGTTTTATAATCTTAGATTTTACATTTAGGTCTATGTCAAATTTTAGTTAATTTTGTACATGTTTAAAGGTATAGGTTGAAAGTCTCTTTTTTTAGGCCTGAGATTGGTACATGGATTGATTTTTTTTTTTAAGCATTATTATTGAGATATAATTAATATACTGTGGAATTTACTGATTTAAACCATATAATTCAATGGTTTTTGGTATAGACACAGAGTTCAACAACAATCTAAATTTAGAATATTTTTATCACCCCAGAAAGAAACCTCTTACCCATTAGCAGTCCCTCCCCTCTTCTGTCTCTATGGATTTGCCTATTCTGGACATTACATATTAATGAACTCATACAGTATGGGGTCTTTTGTGTCTGACTTCTTTCCCTTAGCGTAATGTTTCCAAGGTTCATTCATGTTGGATCATAAAACAGTACTTCATTTCTTTTTATGGCTGAATCATATTCCACCTTATGGGTATACCACATTTTGTTTACCATTCATCAGTTGATGGACATTTAGGCTTTTTCCGCTCATTGCTTATTATGAATAATGCTGCTATGAACATTCATGAACAAGTTTTTCTTTGAATACTTGTTTCAGTTTTCTTTGTTATATACTTAGGAGTGGAATTGGTAGGTTATATGGTAACTCTATGTTTATCTTTTTTGTGGAACTGCCAAATTGTTTTACAGTTTACATTCCCACTGGCAATGTATGAAGATTCTGATTTCTCCACATCTTCACAAACAATGATTATTGTCTTCCATTTTGATTCTAGCCATTCTGTTGGGTGTGAAAGTGGTATCTCAGTGTGGTTTTTATTTGCATTTCTCTAATGGCTAATGATGTTGGGCATCTTTTGATGTGCTTACTTACTATTTGTACATATTCTTTGGAGAAATGTCTTTTCAGATCCTGGGCCCATTTGTTAAATTGGATTATTCACGTTTTTATTACTGAGTTGTAAGAGTTCTTTATATATTCCAGGTACAAGTCCCTTATGAGGTGTATGATTTGCAAATATTACCTGTTGGTTTTTCATAGATGACCTGTATCAGGTTGAGGAAATTCCTTTCTATTCCTAGTTTGCTGAGAGCTCTTCTCAGGAATGAATGTTGAATTTTGCCAAATGCTTCTTCTACATCTACTGAGATAATAACATTTTTTTTCTTTCACAGTATTGTGAATTACACTGGTTGATTTTAAGATGTTCAATCAAACCTGGATTCCTAGGATAAAACCCACTTACTTGGTCATGATGGATTTTGTTGTTTGTTTTTATGTTGTTGGATTCAATTTGCTAAAATTTTTTGTTTTTTTTTTTTTTTGAGGAAGACCAGCCCTGAGCTAACATCCGTTGCTAATCCTCCTCTTTTTGCTGAGGAAGACTGGCCCTGGGCTAACATCCGTGCCCATCTTCCTCTACTTTATATGGGACGCTGCCACAGCATGGCTGACAAGCAGAGTGTCGGCGGGCACCCGGGATCCGAACCGGCGAACCCTGGGCTGCCAAGCGCGGACTAAACTGCTGCGGCACCGGGCGGCCCCTCAATTTGCTAAAATTTTGTTTAGACCTTTTCCATGGAGATATTGGTCTTTAGTTTTCTTTTAATGTCTCTGCCTGGCTTTGGTGTTCTGGTAATGCTGACCCCATGGAACATGTTAGGAAGTATTCCCTGCTCTTCACTTTTCTTGAAGCTTTTGTGTAGGATTGATATTTTTTCTTTTTTAAGTATTTAGTCAAAGTTCGTTAGTGAACCCATCTGGGGCAGGGGTTTTCTTTATGGGAAGGTTTTTAACTACAACTTCAATTTCTACACTTGATCTTAGCCAAAAGGCTGAGAAGTGATATAATTTCAATTTCTTTAATAGGTATAGGACTATTCTGGTTTTCTGTTTCTTCTTGCATGAGCTTTGGTACACTGTATCTTTCAAAGAGTTTGCCCATTTCATCTAGTTTGTTAAACTTATAAAGTTGTTTATAATGTCCCCTTATTATCATTTTAGTATTTGTAGGTCTCTTGTGATGTTACTTCTTTTGTTCCTAAAATTGGTAATTTGTGTATTTTCTCTTTTTCCTGATTAACCTAGCTAGAAGTTTATGAATTTTTAAAAATCTTCTCAATGAACTATTGTTTGGATTCATTGATTTTGTTTTCTATTATTTTCTGGTTTTTTATTTTTATTGTTTTCCTCTCTAATCTTCATTATTTTCTTCTTTCTGCTTGCCATTGGTTTAATTTGCTCTTCTTTTTCTAGTTTCTAAGGTGGGAGCTGAGGTCATTGACTTTTAAACCTTTTTTTCTTTTCTAATATATACTTCAGTGGTTATTTGAATCAATAAGCAAATTATTAGGAAGGCAACAAATGTTGCAGTGAAAATGGAGATGGGAAGATTGTTTTTGAGAACTCTTTTGATAAATGGGATATTATCAGTAGTATTTGGTGAATGGGTTATGGGAATAAGGAAAGAGAAGCCTATTATGATTCACAGGTTTATGTTGAGAGAGACTGAATAGTGTATTACTGACTGAGGAATAGAATACAGAAAGAAGGACAAGTTAATTTAGTGAGTAAGTAGTTCTATTATGGATACAATAATTTTGGTATGTCTGTTGGACATCCATTTGGCTGTATCAAGTTGACATTTGTATCTGGAGGCCAATAGAGAGATCTTGGCAGAAAATAAAGATTTGAAAGTTGTCAAGATGAGGGTACAGTTGTTAATATTCCAGAATAGGGGCTGAGTCTTGCCAAGGCTTCCAGTGTTTCAAGAAACACTGGATTTAAAAAAAAAAAAGAGTAATTGTTCTAGATTTCTGAAACACTGTGCTAGCCAACTAAAACACAGTTATGGACTAGATGGGATCTGTAGATGGTCTGTTTGCCACCCACTCTATCGATTACTAGCTTATTTTCCTGAAGTGAATGGGTGTCCCAACTGAAGCAGTGGACTGCATTGTTTTTTCAAAAATAGCTACCAAGTTTATTTGATGTTGTGCACATGCACACAAACCTGCAGTTAACCCTTGCAGTTTTAATAAGGCTTTGAGAATACCAAGGAGAGGATATTGTATAAAAAGAGAAGAGGCTAAAGACAGAACCCTTGGAAACATTAAGGATGTTAGAAGAGGATCGGTGAAGGCTAATGAAACCTAATGCAAAGTTGCCTCTAAACCTCTTTCTCATAGAGTTGTGAAGATCAAATGGCACATGTGATGTGTTTAGAAGAGGAGGCAGTTGTTATTTATCAATTTCTAGACTATTGGAACTAAGAAGCAACACAAGAAGCTGGAGGGAAATAACCTTAAGACAAAAAAAGTACTGAAGTGCTACATATATCAGAGACCATGGAACCTCAGAACTGGTAGAAAGAACCAGAGTGGCCAGTTTTGTACAGGACTAAATAGTTGACAAAGCGCTTCCACATACAGGCTGTTCTGTTTGTTTCTCACACAGTCCCGTCTTCAGGATGAAGAAACTGAGTCTCAGGGAATTCTAGTACCTTTAGTACTTCATGTTGTGTGGCCCTTAGCCCTCCTGGCTGGAAATGTAGTGCTCTTTCTACTCCAGCATGAGAGCTTAGGGAACATCTAGCACGACTGTCTCACTTTAAAACATTTGCATCAGATCAACCTCAGATCAAAACACAGCCTGTTAAAATATAATCCCATACCATAAAAGTCTATTGAAATAGCCATTTTAGAATTAGAATTTAATTAGCATTGTGTACTTTTTTTACTGGAAGTTTTACAGAAAACATGTTTTAAAAATCCAGTTCTGGCTTATTTAGGCTTTACTGCACTGTTAAAAAACAAATGTTCAGATATCATTCGTTTTGTTTTTCAGGAAAGACTCTGTTTGCCTCATCATATTTTGGAAGAAAGAGGTCTTGTGAAAGTTGGTGTCACAGTTCAGGCTCTTCTTGAATTACCTACAACCAAGGCATCTCAGCTTTCTACAGCTTGATATAACATTTAAAAATCATAAGTGTATAGTTTCATTTATTCGAAGTGATTTCAAATATCTCAAATTCATGAATAAGAATGTCTAATCAAAAATAATTTTATTAGATCAAGCCTTAGGTTTAAAAACAATTATGTTAAAACATCAAAATTAAATTTTGAATTGCCCAGACTTTTTTGGGGGGTAAATTGGATTAACTTAATCAGAGTTTTTGATAAATTCAAATTCTCTTGTTACTAAGTCAGTTGATAACCTTGATTCTTTTTCAAAAATCAGATTGATACTAAATTTAAAATGTGGTTTCAATTTAATAATCAGATTAGGTTTAATTTTTTATATTATAGCAATCATCTGAATAAGGTAATCCTTTTTTTACTGATTTAAAACAATTCTATGTTTGACTTATTTAATACACTTTTGGTTTATACATGATTTCTTCAATCTTTGGTCTTAGTTTTCTAGAAAAAAATGAGTAGAAAACACAGAATTCTGGCTTTATATTAAATTCTTTTAATATTATAGGTTGGTGCCAAAATATTTTCAGTTGTACTGTAGGTTGTTTACATGTGAAGTGCCTGTGTAATTGATGACTCTTATATGGTCTTAAGCATTTTTGCAGTTTCTTTTTATGTATTAATGGAATCAATGGAACTTTAAAATGTTTTAGTTATTGTAAGTTCAGTAATATGTGAGGATTTAAATGTGCCTCACATTGTGACATTTGTGGTTTTTTATTTAGTTCATTGCAGTTTTCCTTAAATTGGTTATTTCATGTTGTTGGAAAAACAATGTTAATATGCTTAATTTATGCTATTTAATTTTCCAAAACTTAATCATCTTTTAAAATGTATTATTTGAAGAGTATTTTATTTCTGTATTAAAAATGTTACACAAAGCAGTAAGGTTTTTGAGAACTAGCAAAGTACTAATTATCAAGGACATTTTGATAAAATTGCCAGAGTTTGGGTTTATGTCTTGACTTTTAGGAACATTACAACAGTGTGCTGCCTTTATTTATATTCAGTCAGAGAGCAGCAGTTGAGGAATAGGTTTTTATTCGAAATCTGGCCATTTGGGGATCCTGTAAATCTTGTGATCTTCAATTAATATGATGTTGAATTAAACACAGACCATTCTATAAATATTTTCTTAAGTATACTATGATATATGAAGTCCTTGTTTAATTTAGGGATGGATAAATTTATGTTGGTAGTAGTGCAGGAATTTTTCAAAAACATTACTGTAATGAATAACTCAGTTTCCTATAGAAGAACTTTAGTATAATTACTTTTGTAGTAGCAAAGCAAGTATCATATCTTAAAATATGTGATTATTTGCACTTGTTACCTCTTAATATGGATGCAACTTTTAAAAATTTTGGCCTGGGTATTTCAAAGGGTATATAGAAAAGGTAAAAACTAGTGTGCCAAATGGTGTAGTAAGGGTTGATTTAGGAACAACTCTACTTTTTTTGATCAGTTGGCATGAAGCCATATAATTGAATTTTGGCTTTAGAATACAGATGTGTTCTTTACATTCCCCGAGGGTCAAATTGGAGCTTTTAAAGAAGTAAAGCTTCTTATGACTATAAGGTTTAAAAAGTAAATTATTAGTAATTTATGACTTTAAATATTTGAGCTAATTAGTTATTTTTCAGTTGGATCTAAAAAAAAAACCTCATTGACATAATCTCCCTAGTGAAAACTTGGGTAGTAAAGGTAGGAAATGGCAAATAAATACCTTAGTTGTTACTTTTAATGTAGAAATTTGACAATATTACAAATAAAGTGACCAGTAAAAGCTACAGCAATCATTCATACTGCTTTTGTAGTTATCATGCTATAGCATTCCTCTTATTAATCAATCTAGATATTAATTATTTTACAAGTATTTTCCTGTTTCATATCATTGAAATATTAGTGAAATTATAGACCATTTCTTTATTGCATTTCTCTTACTTGTCAATTAATTATTACTTTAAAGAGAAAGTACACCAGATCCTCACTGTAGCATTCTTTACTGCAAAGCAAAATTCCATTTAAGATGTGTCTATCTGAGGTGCATTCCATGTCAGTTTATTTACTGTAGTACCAAAGGCAACACCACCTTCAAGGCAGTTTCACAGCACAGTCCCCAAGGACATATTATATCAAGGTTCTGATGTATTTCTTTTAGTAGTTTTTAAATAAGTGTAAAATTTATTCTAAATTGTTTTTATGGTTATTATATATTTACTTTATCAGTTATTGAATTAAGAATGATTATCATTATTTGAATTGATTTATGATTTGAAGAGGGTTAAATAATCAAACCGAAATATTTTATTAGGCCCTAAAAAATGCAGTGGATAGCCACTTCTGCTAAATTTTATTACTGTATGGCACAAGAAAAAAGTGATGTTGGATATGTTAGAACTGAAATAAGGAATAAAAATGCATTTCCATTTGTTTTATAATTATCTTTACAGAATGCTAGTTTATTGACTTTTCTAACTGAATTTTTTTAAGAATTCAGAAATGTTTGTATTGGTCACAGATCTATCATGATTGATTTTCTGATGCATTTAAAAATAAATGGAACACTAAATGTATATTACCGATGCAAACTGTGGATAAAGTTGAATGAAAAATTAAAGTCTGAAATTTCTTTTCTCCCTCTCTACCTCTTCTCTCAACATCACAGCATTCATTTTTTGTAGGTATTTGATAGCTCGTGTCTATGTTCTCTAGTATGGAAAAATAGACTTCAAGAGAATATTCAAAGTAAGTTGTTTAAGTGTCCAGATGCTCTTCATCATATTATTTTCAATAGTTCATGTCTTCTTTAAAAAACAATAATTTCCTAGGATATCTTGACAAAATAATGTCATAAGATAGACTCTTTATATAACAGAAATGTCAGATAAACCTATACATATAATAAAAGGTAGGATAGGTCAAATTGTGATTATTTTTATTGTAGATTTTAGTTTATTTATATGATTGAATTATCCTTAAGCTATTTGATAAAAAATTTAATCTTTAATTTTTAAGTAATCCTAATTTTCAAAAAATCCACATCTTTTATTAAAATGACTGTTATTTATTCTTAATTGTTATCCCCAAGTAAAAAGTTATTCAGGTAAATATTGTTAAAGAGAATATTGCCCCTGTTATATAGTTACTCACCCTAAAGTCTCAGATTTAAAGAAGTACTTAAGTAAGTACATATTTGGCATAAGTTGTTTGAAAACTATTCTAATTTTATCACAGAATTTTGATATATCTCTAGATATTGATACTAAGCTTGTTATTTGCTTTAGTAAATTTTGATATTCTATATAGAATGGTCCTAAGGTTCCCCGGAACCTATTGCAGTGTCCAGAGAGCTCCAAGGGACTGGGTTTCCTTGATGTATTACTGTATATTCAATTAATTTGGAAATGCCCAGATATCCTCTGTTCCTTAAAGTGTAATCTTTTCTATTCCTGCATTTTAAAATGAAAAGAAAAATCTTTATGCTTATGGTGTTTAAATAGTTTAGATTTTCCACACTTGTTTGTGTGTGTGTGTGTCTAATGCAAGGCTCCAGCTACTTTAGCAAAGGAGAGTCTTAATGCATCGGAAAGCCAGAGTTTAGAGGTAATGAGAATTTTGACCAGTACAGTCATGCACTGCATAATGACATTTTGGTCAACGATGGACTGAATATACTGCGGTGGTCCCGTAAGATTAGTACCATATAGCCTAGGTGTGAGTAGTAGGCTATACCATCTAGATTTGTGTAAGTATACTCTGTGATGTTCCCACAACGACGAAATTGCCTACGACGCATTTCTCAGATGTATTTCTCAGAAGGTATCCCCGGCATTAAATGACACATGACTGTAGTTTAGGATGGAAAGTTGCTGATTGAATCATTTGAAAGTTACCAAAATTTGTAAAAAGAAAAGCTTCTTTAAAATGTGATCTTTTGGGGTCGGCCCCGTGGTGCAGAGGTTTAGTTCACGCTTTGGCACCCCAGGGTTTGGGGGTTGGGATCCCGGGCACCTACCAACACACTGGTTGTCAGCCATGCTGTGGCGGCGTCCCATATAAAGTAGAGGAAGATGGGCACGGATGTTAGCCCAGGGCCAGTCTTCCTCAGCAAAAAAGAGGAAGATTGGCAGTGGATGTTAGCTCAGGGCCGGTATTCCTCCCCCCAGCCTCCCCCAAAAATGTGATCTTTTAAAGAAATTATTGCATACTATTTTCTTGGGTTTTCAAATGCATAATTTTGATTACCCTGCTATTTAAAATTAGGAAAAATAAATTCATTTTTACTGTAACCTGTTAATATGCATCAAGTGCCTACCTAAATAAGTGAGAAATGTATTATGTATATGCATTTGTAAATACATAAATACAAATAGATTTTTCAATAGCAAATTGAATTTTCTAAAACTTTGCTCAGATATCTCACTCACTTTTAATGCAAAGAAATACAAAGTAATACTGTATAAATTATGAAGTAGTAATTAAAATTATACATTAGGGCAGTGATTCTTAAACTTTAATATGCATATGGATCACTTGGGGATCTTATTAACCAAATACCAATTGATTCACTGGTTCAAGGATGAGGTTTGAGATTCTGCATTTCTAACAAGCTCCCAAGTGATACTGGTCCATTGACCAACTTCAGTAATAAGGGTTTATGGTCGTTCAAGCTTCATATTAATATCAGTTTACTGTGCAATAGAAGTTCGATATTTTAAATGATGCTTCGAGGTCTTTACAACAGATACGTAACATTTTTTAATATGTCTCTATTCTGACTTTATTAAGGACTTTTGTATCTTCTTTTATGGTTTTAAAAGATATGCTTTATGCTCTGATTAATACTATCTCATATTTTTATTTTCTTTTAAAAACTATTTTAAACACAGATGGCCATATAACTTTAAAGATAAAGGAAATTAGACACATGAATAATAAGTTATGTGACTATAAAATTGTCATTTATATCCAAACAAGATAATTTGCCAAATTAGAAATATTGATGCATAATACCTTCCTCTTTTGGAATGCTTAGAAAACTACATTAATTTTTTCATGATGTCCATGTCAGTCTGTTTTCCTCTTGCTAGGCAGCAATTCTCCCTTTGGTTTTTTTTTTTTATTTTTTTTTATTTTTTATTTTTTTTGGGGGGGGGGAAGACCAGCCCTGAGCTAACATCCGTTGCCAATCCTCCCCTTTTTGCTGAGGAAGACTGGCCCTGGGCTAACATCTGTGCCCATCTTCCTCCACTTTATATGGGACGCCGCCACGGCATGGCTGACAGGCAGTGTGTCGGCGGGCGCCCGGGATCCGAACTCGCGAACCCCGGGCTGCCAAGCGCGGACTAAACCACTGCGCCACCAGGCGGCCCCCCTCCCTTTGGTTTTAAATTCAAAACATGCTCATTCTTTCAGGCTACCATGATAAATGTAAAATTTGGGCCATATACAAATATATATATGTATATGTATAAATATATACACATATGTTTTTTCTTTCTTTTTGTGAGGAAGATTAGCCCTGGGCTAACATCTGTTGCCAATCCTCCTCTTTTTGCTGAGGAAGATTGGCCCTGAGCTAACATCCGTGCCCATCTTCCTCTACTTTATATGTGGGATGCCTGCCACAGAGTGGCTTGATAAGCAGTGTGTAGGACGTGCCCAGGATCCAAACCTGCGAAGCCTGGGCTGCCGAAGCAGAGCGTGCGGACTTAGCCACTATGCCACGGGACCAGCCCCCAAATATATATTTAATTCTAAATATGTATGATTTTTGATCAGAGCTCAAACTTTCAAATACAGATTATCCCCCTCCCCCAACAAATGAGGAAAGGTATTTATTTCATTCCCTTTTTTTTTGTACATTGTATTGATTTGAACGTTTAAGTTATTTTAGTGCCTTCCAAAGCACATGGTAAATTGTTAGTTTAAAAACAAATTAAAATCCAAGCTAGCCTGAAATACTTAGGGCATCCAAATGTCTTCCATGGCAAGGTGACTTATTTACTTTGATGAAAATATGGGAAGGTTAATAATTAAATATAAAAAAAGAGAATTATGTGAAGCATTGAACTAGAGGCTTTTTTATAATCAAATTGTAAATAATGCAATTTACATATTTTTACTTATGTTTGTCTCATTCACAATCTTTAAAATCTAAGATTAACAGCTCAGTAGAAATAAGTGTTAAGCTGTAACCCAAATTATAAAATCATACTTAACTGGATATAATCATGCTTACTAGTGAAGAAAATATATGTATAAAATATACATTTAAAAATATTGGTATAATTCGTTATTTTGTACCACCAAAGTTTCCAATTTTTCTATGTAGTATAAGAGTTCATGATATACTCCTAGGTATAATCATAAGAGAATTTAGAATTTGTGTATTGTCACTCTTTCATTCTTCAGACTAGGAAGCTAAGGCCCAGATTTATGGTTTGAACAAATACTTGAGCACGGGACTTCTCTGTAACCACCCCTGGATCGTTTACTTACTGTACTAAGACTTAACCTTGTATATATGATTTTATTTTTCTTCCAAGTCCTTTGGAAAATAATTATAAATTAGTTAATTTAAAACACTTTTTTTGTGTGTGAGGAAGATTAGCCCTGAGCTAACATCTGTTGCCAATCCTCTTTTTTCGTCGAGGGAGATTGGCTCTGAGCTAACATCTGAGCCCATCTTCTTCTATTTTATGTGGGACACCTGCCACAGCTTGACAAGTGGTGCATTGGTCCACGCCCGGGATCCGAACCTGTGAACCCTGGGCCACCGAAGTAGAGCATGTGAACTTAACCACTATGCCACTGAGCCAGCCCCTAAAACACTTTTCCAAACACTTACTACATACCAGGTATTGGTATTGCAGGCACTAGTGGTATGGTGATGATTAAGACATGGTCTTTTTGTTCAGAGCTTTACAAAGTAAATCTGTTGCTGGTTTCTGGCTGTTGCATTAAAACAGATATTTAATCTACATTTATAATATTAAATTTTGCTATTGAAATTTATCATTCTTCATGCTCATATTTTTCCAAACTACTTTTTAAAGTTTACCTCTCAGTCCTACATTTGTCATTGAATATTCATTTCTGCTAGCTGGTCCCAACAATCACGTTTCTTTGAAAAATAATCCTATTTAATTTGAATGATTGTATTTTACATTTGCATGGAGAAAATTAGTATATCCATTTCACAGATTTGTAAAGTATTCAATATATAAAATGTAATGTATTTCATAAAATTTTATATTTTCTGAAATAATTTGTTTATAAAGTAATTACCTTTGAAATCTTCCTCAGTGTGAAGTTTTAGAATATTTCATGTTAGTTTAAATGTAACACTTTTATGTTTATGGGTTGTTCTGTTGTAGATATAACATTAATACAACTCTGAAGCTCTGGTAATTTTGGCCTATGGAAATGTTAATAAAGAGTATTTTTTTAAAACAGATTATAAAGTACCAGGAGAAATTTCACTATTTTCTGTACTTGTTTCTAGGTGCTTTTCATATGATTTGAGAATCATATTGGTAGGATTTATGTCAGTAGGGATCTAATTCTTTAATTGAACTTTTATTCATTTGACCTGTCAGTTATTTCCAAATTGTTTTCTTTCTTCCTATGGCAAAGTTGCATATGATAAATGCAAATGGAAATGTTTTTCTTTCCATAGATCTTTTTATCAACCAAGAGGTCTCTTTAAAGTTGCTTCTGTACTTTCAGCCTGGTTAATCCACAGGAATGAAAGAAGGGAATACAGTCATGTGTTGCTTAATGATGGGGATATGTTCTGAGAAATCAGTAGTTAGGCGATTTCATTGTTGCATGAACATCATAGAGTGTACTTAACAAACCTAGATGATATAGCCTACTACGCACCTAGGCTATATGGTACTGATCTTATGGGACCACCATGGTATATGTGGTTTGTCGTTGACTGAAATGTCTTTATGCGGCACATGACTGTACCACAAATGATCTTGTTATGCTCTGTGGCCTGGACCCAACTTTTTTTCAGCCAGACTTGGTAATATAAGATTCTGTTGATAAAAGGATGAGGTGGGACTACTAAATAATAAGAGCTAATATTTATTGAGTTCTTATTATGTGCGTAGCATCCTACTATATGTTTTCAAACAGTATCTCAAGTAATCCTCAGAATAGCCCTCTGAGATGGGTACTGTAATTATCCTAGTTTTACTAACAGGAAAATTAGGCCAGAGGTTAAATAACCTGCCCAAGTTTACTCATTTTATAGCTGGAAAATCTAGGATTCTAAGTCTATCCAACATCAAAGAATGTTTATTCTACCGCATCACTTGTGGGAAATAAAGTTCTTTGTTCCTACTAAGGAATTGTTGTGCATCCTTCACTTGCTTATTTTTGTAATTTAAACTATATTTGCTGTGTGGCATATGTATGTATCTGTTTTCTCTGTATAGCTATACAGGACATTAGCCTGTATACTATTTGCATTTTAATTATTTTTCTTGTATTGAGAAATTTGATGAGTAATTTGAAATAATGAACATTAGGCACCATGGCATGTCTCAACACTCAAGTTGTAAATGAGTATCCTGAGATACTCAGGAAAAACTGAATATCTACTACATGCCAAGCATTGTGTGGGTGCCAGGTATTCACTGGTGAACAAGACAGATATCTGTACCCTCAAGGGGTTCACAATCATTGCCCTATTCCATATAGAGTGCCTTGTTTAAGAGTTCTGCTTTCTAAGCCTTATATGACTCTTAAAAATTTAAATACTTTACAGAGTTTATTACTTACTGTTTGATTTATATCTCACCTATGCTTAAAAATAATATGATGGTTTACAATAAAAGTAGTCAATAAAAAAATCCTCATATACCCGGTTGATAAAGAACAAGAGCAAAGTAATGAATGGGTTGGGGGAACAATTATAGCAGAAAACCCAGATTCAAGTCAATTACTACAGTTTTATTCAAAACTTAGCTCTGAGCCTCCTGCCAGATAAGGAATACATTAATACATCAAGATCATTGTTTCCCTAAGCTTTGGAGATCCTTCAGTATTGCAATCACTGAACCTTAAGTGCTGCAGTAGTCTCTGTTATGTATTGTGCACAGAGCACAGGCTTTTTAGGACAGACCCTTTAATTCCCAATTCCTTTACTAGCTATAGAATTTTGTGTGTGCTAACTTCACTTGTCTGTATGGCTATAGTACCACATAAAGTTTAGTAGATGAAATGGGAATTGTGTAGATTGCGTAGCATAGCACCTCATACAAAATAAGTCTCCTCCATTTGGATATTAAACATGTAGATGGTCAGAGATATTTTGTTATGAATATTATTATATCCTAATTCAGATGAAAACCTGATATTGGTTGGCCACAGGATTACTTGTAGGTAGGTACCAAACTTTCCTTATGAATGAGTATCATCTATTTAAAAGTCTATAGTTGCTCAGTTGAAATTCCAGATTTCCCCAGTTATGCAGAAGAGATGGCTTTGAGCCTGAAGGTACTAGTTATATTCCTTAGCAACAAAATGCTAACTCTTATATGGTTCCCACAGAACACTTGAGTTTTGAGCTGGAATGCTGTCTCAGTGGGCCAACCGGAAGTAATTTATACCCTTTCTTCAGATTCATCCCCACATTCTCTCAGTTGATGAATTTGCTTTACACTTCATTGAGAAAATAGAAACCATCAGTTAACTGCCCTTATACCTATTGGATTGTTCAGTACTGTTACAATGGAAAAATGTGTCTTTCTACTCATCCAAAGGCCACATATTCTCTGAAAAAAAAAACCCTCCTATGTACTTCACTTTTTTGGTTGATTATTCTTCCTGCATCTTGGATTTCTTCCTCTCTACCTCGATCATTACCATCAACATGAAGGCATATGCTAGTGTTTCCCATTTGTAAACAACCGCAAAACTCCTACAATACTTCCAGCAATTGACATGTTTTTCTGCTTGCCTACAAACCCAAATCTCTTAGAAGAGTACTCTTTCTATGCTGTTTCCACTTTCTCACCCCCCCACTCATTCTTCAACCCATCCTATTGTAGCTTTCTACCTCATTTCTTCACTGATGTTGATTGCTCTTATCAAAATCACCATGATTTCCATGTTGCCAGATATGGTCAATTCTTTGTTCTCATCTCTTTTGACCTCTCAGTAGCTTTCATCATAATTGACCCCTCCCTCCTTGAAACATTGTCCTCCTTTAGCTCTTTATGACACTATATTCTCCCAGTTTGCATCCTTATCCTCCTGGCCACTCCTACCCTACTTCTAAATGAGTGGTTCTCAAACTTTAGTGTACATTAAAATCACTTTGAAAGCTTGTTAAAATGCAGATTCTTGGGCCTCATTCTCAGAAGTTCTGATTTAATAGCTCTGGATTAAGCCTAAGAATCTGTATCTTTAACCAGTACCCCAAAAGATTATGATGTAGATGGCTCATGAATCTCAATTTTGAAAACCTTTGCTCCTTAATTCTCATTCTTGTGCCTCCCCTTTGTCTACACTTTCTCCTTTGGAGAGCTCATCCATTTCTGTCTATGTCAATGCTTCTCAGCCCTAGCTGCACAAAGAATCACCTAGGGAGCTTTTGAAAAATGGCAATGCTCGTTCCAGACCAATTAAATCAGAAACTGTAGGGATGCAATCTGGTCTTTAGTATTTAAAAGCTTCCCAGGTTATTCCCATTTGTAGCCAGGGTTGAGAACCACTATTCTATATCCTTATAATTTTTATCTTTAGCTCTATACTTTCCTCAGTTTCAAACTTAAGTATCCAGTTGCCTACTTAACATCACATTGTTCTATCTCAGACATCTCAATCCTAAAATGGTCAATAAAGAACTATTGATTCTGCACCCTGGCCTCAAACACACTCATACCCATAGAAGTAAATGTTAATATAATCTATTTAGTTGCTCATGACAGGAATCAGGGAGTCATCTTTGATTTTTAAACCTTATTTTTCATATTCAAATCATTGGTAAGACTTGTTACTTTTACTTTCAGAAGATCTCTCAACTCTATCTCATTCTCTCCATCTCTACTGTCAGGACTTTAGCCCAAGCCACCGTCATCTGTTGTCTGGACTGCTGTAATAGACTCCTAACTGGCCTTGCTTGTACACTTGCTTCTCCAATCCATACTCCACATGACAAACTCAGGTGACCTATTAAAGCCATAAATTATCATGTCATCCCCCTACTCAAAACATCTCACTTACAATAAACCTT
The DNA here is from genome assembly GCA_031878705.1 of Tapirus indicus. Classification (NCBI taxonomy): domain Eukaryota; kingdom Metazoa; phylum Chordata; class Mammalia; order Perissodactyla; family Tapiridae; genus Tapirus; species Tapirus indicus. Next base: position 96,521,133 of record CM062942.1, on the reverse strand, counting down.
GGCTTACCTCTCCAACTTCGACTCTATCACCTCTCTTCTTACAACTTACCATGCTTCAGCCTCATAAGTCTCATATCTGTTCACTTATCTCACCGATGTATCAGGGCCTTAGTGTGCTTCCTAAAATGCAGTTCCCCCATGGCTGGCTTCTTATTGGTATGCTTGGAAGTCTCCTCCTCAGAGAGTTCTTCTCTGTTATTCTAATAACATAACACCCTGTTGTTACTTTCATAGTACTTCTCAATGTGACATTTTAGTTTACATGTTTATCGTACTTCCATAGTAGATTCTAAGATTCATTAGGGCAGGGATCTTAATATGTCTTGTTCGTTACTGTATCTTCAGCAGGTAACACAGTGCCTGGCACCTAGTAGGAGCTCAATACCAATCTGAGTTATGCATTAATCAACTTAATTACTATCCCCAGATAACTAAATGAAATGACTTCCCAAACATCCCCTCCCAACTCACCGAGCTTGGCAAATTCCAATTTATCATTGAGGTACAGGATTTCTCAGGGCTCCCTTTGCCACCTCCCACATTAGTTTAAGCTCTCTTTTATACATTCTCATGTGCTGTTTTAAAAATTATTTCCCTAGTATTTGCTCAATCAATTAATGATAGATCAAAATAATCTAAGACTATATTAAGTTACTTAGAAATGTTAGTGATGGGGTCATTCCTATCTATTAAAATTTCAAGACAGTATTACAATAAAGGCTGTGAAGAAATCTTAAACCCTGGGAACTGTATCTGGATCATTTAGTATAGCTCGTAGACGACTCCAATCTATATATTCACAGATCAAATGTTTTTCTTAGGTTCTGTAAAATTCTTACGTAGTTATTAACTTTCCAATTGTGTGAAAATAGTTAAGTAATAGTCATAAGGGGGCCATTTGTGTATTTTGGGGTTTTTTTGGTGTGTGTGAGGAAGATCAGCCCTGAGCTAACATCTGTTGCCAATCCTCATTTTGCTGAGGAAGATTGGCCCTGGGCTAACATCTGTGCCCGTCTTCCTCTACTTTATATAGGATGCTGCCACAGCATGGCTTGACAAGCTGTGTGTCAGTCCACGCCCGGGATTGAACCTGCGAACCCCGGGTCCCCGAAGTAAAGCGTGCAAACTTAACCACTGCACCACCGTGCCGGCCCCCATTTGTGTTTTTAAAAGAGCATTTTTGAGAGGGAAGGAGGAAAGAGAAGAGGGAAGGGGAAGAGAAAGAGGAGGAAGAGAAGAAAGAATTCTGAGGAGATACTTAGAAAATTGATGAATTGTAATCTTGGTGAGAAAGAACATTAAGAAATAGAATGAACTGTAATTTGAGTCCATCCTACCTAAATTATGCCTGAGAATTTGAGTAAAATATTTTCCAAAGATTGGAATTTCCAATGATTTAAATAATTCTTAATGACACCAGACCTTCCTCAGGATTTTTAAACTTTAGTACAAAGTTTTAATAAAGGACTCTAACTTTAAACTTATAATAGTTAATAAAATGAACTGTAACTGGTGGAATGATTAGTTTTCTGGTAGGGAGAATTCTGGAATCTGTAACATGGGGCTATAAAGCCAGGAGAAATAACTCCCATCCTCCAATGGGCACTGGTGTTTGTCACTGAGTGAGATCAAGGGAAATGTAATCACAGTAATGATAAGTAGAGAAGGAGTAATTACTAATAATTTTTGTCCTCATTTTGGTCTTAACAGAAATGTAATTAATGTTATTCCATTTAGTATAATATTTTCTGTAAGTTTTTGAACACTTATCGAGTATCCTAGTTTTCTAGACTTCTAAAAATAGTCATAAATAGATGTTAAACCTTATCAACTATTTTTCTGCATCAATTGTAATTTAATTCAATAGTCTATTGTACAGCAATTTACCTTAATAGATTTTTCTGATGTTGACTCAACCTTGTATTGATGGGATAAATCCTACTTGATAATGACTTTTTTAATACCTCATGTTTCATTTGGCTGCCCTGATATTAGCCCTATGGTCACATACACCTGCTCTCATTACTGTAGTGTAATGATTATCTCAGGGAAATGTAGAGTAGAGGCAAAACCAAAACATAAACCTCTTTTTTCCTAACCATTCCCCGCACTGCTGCCTCCAGCTAAGTTTTACACCAGACTTCAGCCTCCTGTCCCACTCCACATACATCAGTTTGTGTCTTCTCAGGCGGTTTTCAAGAATTTTTTAAATTAGTTTTTGAGCTCTATGTTTCCTTCTATAGTTTTCCTAGAACTAATTTTGGGGAAGAAGCTAGTAATTGTGCTAGTTTTCCATAGACAGGATTTTTGGAAGTCTTGTTTGGGTGTTTTATATATGAACTGCTATTGAGCCAGATTGTCCTCTTCTGTATTTGTACAACTTAGTTTTTGAACCCTTATAGTTTTTCTCAATACATTTTGTCTTGCTAGTTGTCAGACGTTTCCAAATATTTTTGAGTCTTGCTTCTGCCGTGTAGCATCTTAGCAGTTATCACCTCCAAATTTCATAAGCACATCATTTATGTATTCATCTTCGTCTTTATGCCTTGTGTTGTTCAGCATTTTATCAATGTAGTATTCTGGTTGAGGCCTTAAGTCACTTTTTGTTTGTTTGTTTGTTTTTGTGGGGAAGACCAGCCCTGAGCTAACATCTGTTGCCAATCCTCCCCTTTTTGCTGAGGAAGACTGGCCCTGGGCTAACATCTGTGGCCATCTTCCTCCACTTTATATGGGACGCCGCCACGGCATGGCTGACCGAGCAGTGCATCGGCGGGCGCCCAGGATCCGAACCCGCGAACCCCGGGCTGCCAAGCACGGACTAAACCGCTGCGCCACCGGGCGGCCCCTTAAGTCACTCTTGCTAGTAATCAACACTATGAATGTAGTTTGTCAATCAGCTATGAACTTCCCCAGATCATCTAGGCCGGTGCTTCTCAAACTTGAATGTGCATACAAATCACCTGGGAATCTTGTTCAAATGCAAATTCTGATTTATTAGGTCTGGGGAAGAGCCTGAGATTTTGTATTTCTAATAAGCTTTTATGTGAGGTTGATGCCAATGGTCCATGGAACACACTTTGAGTGGGGAGGGCTTAGGCACATTTCTCAATCTAAACTAAAATAATCATGAGCAGCTTTATAAATAACTTATTCAAGAATAAGATACATTAAGAATAAAGCTTTTCCCCTGATTTACCTACCTGGTAAGATCAATAAAAACAAATTAAATTGTCTCTATAAACTGCCATAGCAGGTTGCCTGCTAATCTCTCATATGTTGCCCAGGCTCCTGAAAACATTGCTTTGAAGTTAACAGTTTTTGGTAACAATGATATTAGTAATGAATCCTATTTTGGACCAGCTAGGTTTCTGCCAGGTGTTCAACAAACTCAAACAAACTGACAAATTAGACCAAAGTGCTTTGAAATTCTCATTCACTTCTTTCCATCTATTTACCTGCATGTTTCTAGGCTCCTGGTTATGATGGAAATTTGGAGGAAAGCTTGATATACAGATAAGATTGATTAAAAATCATCTTGATAATGGTAAGTAGGTGCTTCTAAAGTGTTTTAGGGTACTTCTAAACAGTTTCTACATATTTTAGACATTCCACGAAGGGCTACTTTTACATAGCTTAATTAATTTCAATTATTTATGAAAAATATTTGTAAATCCAAAATAGAACAATCAAAATTTTGTCTGAAATATTGGTGTCAGTGCAATACAAATATTTTAATGAGATTTAAATGTTTAGAACAGTGCTTCAAGATACTGTTTCCTATGTTATTATAAATGAAGCAACATGAGAACAACCCACCTCCTGAAAGTAATCAAGAATGCTGGATTAAAGTATATAGATTGCTGAAGACATTGCTCAGCTAATTATTAATAATAAGGAATCCATAGGTGCAAATTAGCCTGTGGATTTCTGACAAAATTTCTGTTTTGACAGTTGCATATGGCTTGGAGACAGGAGATAAAACCTGAAATTTTTTAAGTTGGCAGTCTAAAAGAATGTGACATGAAGCTTGGACTTCAAAGGGTTGCGTGATGCACAAAAGAGGACAAGGAAACTTGCCTTGCTTGACTTTGATATTGAGTGGAAGAAAAAAAAAATCTCCCATAAGTATTTATAACCTCAAAGGAGCGATCTCCAGCACCAGCTTGTGACTTATACATTTTTGTGTGTATTCCAAAAACCTCAAGCATAGAATTTAATTAAAGTGTCCCCGGATTGGTAGTGTTTCCAGGTGACTGAACAAAGCAAAAGCATATCTCCTCTGGAGGAGTGCATCTTCAACTTCAAATTCCCACAGATGGAATATGAGCCCACTATCAAATTTCGAAATCTACAATCTACATGAAATCAGGGGTTCAACAGAGATAATAGAAAACATACTAACACATGAAAATACTTTAGATATTGGAAATATTGGGCATAGAATATAAAATAAGATTTTTGAAAGTATTTAAAGAAATTAAAAATGGAAATTGACAGTATGAGTAAAGGACAAGAGACTATAAGAAGGACCAAGCCGATTTTTAAAAATCATCAAAATGATCCAGAAATTAAAGTTATAATAACTAAGTTTAAAAACTCAGTGAACAGATTTTGGAGCATATTGGAGTCAGCTGAAGAGAGAATTAATGAGGAAGAAATTACCTGGAATTCATCATAGTGAAACACAGAGAAATTAAGACATGGAAGATAAAAGGGAGAAGGTCTAATCTTTGTGTAATGGGATTTTTAAAAGGAGAGGTGAAAGAAAATGGATGAGAGGAAACATTTGAGTATATGAAAACTGAAATTTTCCAAAATGGAAGGAGGACAACAATTCTTAGGTTAAAGAGCCCCAAAATCTCAAGTCAAATAAGTAAAAAGAGATCAACACTTACAAACCTTGTGATAAAATACAGAACACCGGAGGAAAAGCAAAAGACAAAACACCTATAGTGAAAAGAGCTACAAAGTATCAGTGATTAGGCTGATTACTTATTTCTCTAAAACAGCAATGAAAGCTAGAAGATAGTAGAATAATGTCCTCAGTATCTGATAGAAAGTCATTATCAACCTAGAATTTTATAGTCAATGAGACCATTTTTTTAAAAACTAGGACAAAATAATTCTTTTAGACATAACAACTAAGATTGTTTCCCACACATGGAGTCACATTAATGAAAATTTTAAGGGAAGCACTTTTGGCAGAAGGAAAATAACCTAAGATCAATTGAGATTCAAGAGCAAATGACAAATAACGATAGAGGTAAATATATGGGTAAATCAAAACCAACATTGACTGTGTTATGTGATAACAATGGCGAACTTAAAGAAAACATAAGATAAAACTAAAATGCTAGACTATATGTACATACCTATGAGGAAGGTGTGCTCTGGGTTAATGTTCTTTGATGCTTGTCTTTTCAGGAGGAGGTAATATATTGTTTAACGTTAGACTTTAAGCATGTGTGGGAAAATATCTAGGATAACCACTAAAAGATTTAAGAAAAAGTGTCCTAAATAAGAGGGGGAAAATGGTATGAGAAAAAACGTCACTCAGAATGGAAGGATGGTGAGAGAAGCACTTCCACGCTGGTGGAGTAAGGACCTCTAAAAATCAATTCCTTCATAAAGGAAATGAGAACACTAGCAAAAATTTGAAAATTTACCAGAGGCTTGCAACAATTTGAGGAGCATTTATTTAAGAAAAATGGTTAAATCTCAGTAAAATTGAGCATTATGAAGTTTTAACTTGCCCTAATCCCAACCTACTCTCCTGAGCTCTGGGGTAGCCTTGAAAACCAACAGCTTCAGGACCATGTGTAGCTGTGAATAACTGCAGCCTAGCAGACATAGAAGGGGAAAGAATGGGTTTGGAGCTCCCAAATAGCCTCATCCCCAGAGAAATGTCACTGGCATCTTTGGCAGTTCCCTGGAAAATGCTTATTTTCAGGACTGGTCTTTATATGGCCTGACTCATGGCTTGTTCAGTGAGGAAAACCCTATCCTCAGGACAGTTTTCATTTAAAAAAAGATTAGAGGCAGTTGTTTAACATCATAATTTCCTGAGGTGGCAGTAACAGTTGGGGCAAACAAGCATCAGGCTTAAAATATGGGGAATGAAATGTCTGTAGGGAGCTTTGAAAAGTTCTGATGTATTCCTAGGGATCTAGATGACCATGAACATGTACATGGCTGAGCACATACCCAAGAAAGATCTGAAGACCCTAGTCTCTTACCTCTGGCTGACAGTGAAGCTTTGAACAAGAAGGAAATGAAAGCTAAGGTAGAGTTGTAAACTGGCAGTGTTGAATCATTTCTCAATGAACAGAACCCCTTAGCAAAGTGTGAGAGGCTTACTAGTTTGAGGCATTTGAGGTAATCTCTGTTCAATTATTAGCTGACCACTAAGCTATCTGAGGAGAGACTTCAATGGCCACAAAAGCCAAAGAATATAAACTCTAAAGAATTAGTTCAGGGAAGTCACTAAAACAGCAACAACAATAGACAGGGAAAACAATAAACCCTGGGGAGGGGAAATCTGATTTCCACAGTTGCCATGTTATATTACATAAAATGTATAGTGTTCAACAAGAAAAGTACAAGACACACAAAGAAACAGTAAAGTATGGTGTATACACAGAAAAATAGAGAGGAATCAATAGAAACTATGCCTGAGGAAGACTTGATGTTTGATAGACTGCACAATGACTATAAATAAGCAATGATAAATATGTTCAAATAACTAAAAAAAAAACCCATATCTCAAGAATTAAATAAATTAACACCATATGAGAATGGTGTTCACCAAATAGAGAATATCAATAAAGAGATAGAATTTATAAGACAAAACCAAATAGAAATTTTGGATTTGAAAAGTGTAATTTGTTAGAAGGAGGCTCAAAAGCAGATTTGATCTGGCAGAAGAAATAATCATTGAACTTAAAAGTAGGACAATTGAGATTATCCAGTCTAAGGAGCAGAAAGAAACAGATGAAAAAAAATGAACAGAGACTTATAGGACAGCATCAACCATACTGACTTAGACATAATGGAAATTCTAGAGGGGAAGGAAAGGGAGGGCTGGTAAGCAATTTTGAAGAAATTATGGCTAAAAACTTCCTGAGTTTGATGCAAATAATCTACATCCAAGAAGCTCAACATCCAAGTAAGATAAATTCACCAAGATCTACTCCAAGACAAATCATAGTCAAACTGTCAAAAGACAGTGAGCGAAACTTGAGAACAGCAAGAGAAAAGTGACTGATCACATATGTACAAGGGAATCCTTAATAAGATTAACTTCTAATTTCTCATCTGAAAGAATGGAAGCCAGAAGGTGAGGGATGACAAAGTGCTGAAACATTCAACTAAAAATTCTGTACCTAGCAAAATTATTCTTCCAAAGTAAAGGAGAAATTAAGATATTCTGAGATAAAAAACAGAATTCATCACTAGCTGACCTTCGCTACAAGAAATACTAAAACCTGAAATGAACAGACAGTAGACAGGAGATTGAGTGCACATGGAGAAATAAAGAGCACCCTTAAAGGTAGCTACATACATAAAGGTAAAATCCATGTAAATGAAATTTTGTTTGTCACTCTTTTCTTGTATCTGATTTAAAACTTTTGCATAAAGCAATTATTAGAAAATTACACTGATGGGCTTGTAATGTATAAAGATGTAATTTGTATGACAATGGAAAAACAAAAGATGGGGGAGGGGACAGAACAATATTGGAGCAAAGTTTTTGAATACTATTGAAATTAGGTTGGTATTAATCTGAACTAGATTGATTTCAAGTTAGATGTTAAGTGTAACTCCCATGACAAACACTAAGAAAATAATTAAAAATAAAATAGATTAAAAAATAAAGGAATTTAAGCAGTACACTAGAAAATATCTATTTAACAAAACAGAAGGCAGAAATTGAGGAATAGAGGAACTAAAAAGACATGACGTAGAAAACATTACATTTACATTCATAAGTACAAAACCACAATAAGATACCACCTCATACACACTAGGATGGCTATAATCAAAAAGACAATAACAAGTGTTGGTGCAGATGTGGAGAAATTGGAACCCTTGTATATTGCTGATGGGAACATAAAATAGTGCAGATGCTTTGGAAAACAGTCTGACAGTTCCTCAAATGGCTAAACACAGAATTACTATATTACCCAGCAATTCTAATCCTAAGTATATACTCAAGAATTGAAAACAAAACCTTGTACATAGATGTTTAGAGCAGCATTATTTATAATAACTATACATCAGGAACAACCCAGATGTCCATGAAATGGTGAATGAATATGCAAAAGTTGTGTATCCATACAATGGAATGTTATTAGGCAATGAAAAGGAATGATGAACTGATACATGCCACAGTATGGGGAAACCTTGAAAACATGCCAAGAAGATAGTCACAAAAGACCAAACATTATATGATTCCAATTATATGAAATGTCCAGAATAGGCAAATCTATAGAGACAGAACACAGATTAGTGGTTTCCTAGTGTTGACAGGGTGGAGGTGGGTGGTTGGGGATGCATGTTAATGTGTATGGAGTTTCTTTTTGTAATGATGAAAATATTTTAAAATTGACAGTATTGATGGTTGCACAACTCTATCTATATTAAAACCTATTATATAATTAACTTTAAAAGGGTGAATTTTAACATTCTCAAACATAGACCATATATTGGGAAACAAAGCAAGGCTCAATAAATATAAGAAGATTGAAATCACATCCAGCATCTTCCAACCACAGTGCTATGAAACTAGAAATCAACTACAAGAAAAAAGCTGGGAAAGTCACAAATATGTGGAGACTAAACAACATGCTACTGAACAAACATTGCCTCAATGTAGAAATCAAAAAGTACAAGTGAAAGACAAATGAAAACGAAAACAGCATATCAACTCTTATGGGATGTAGCAAAAGTGGTACTAAGAGGAAAATTTATAGCAATACAGGCCTACATCAACAAACAAGAAAAATCTCAAATAAGTAATCTTAAAGTAAGTTTAAAAGAACTAGAAAAAGAAGAACAAACAAAACCCAAAGTCAGCAGGAGGGAAATAATAAAAATCAGAGCAGAAGTAAATGAAATAAAGACTAAAAACACAATAGAAAGGATCAAGGAAACTAAGAGCTGGTTCTTTGAGAAGATCAACAAAATTGACAAATCTTTAGCCAGACTCACTGAGGAAAAAAAGAGGGAAGGCTCAAAGAAATAAAATTAAAACTAAGAGGGGAGAAATTACAATGGATACCTCGGAAATGAAGGATTATAAGAGAGTACTATGAAAAACTATATGCCAACAAATTGGATAATCTAGAACAAATGGATAAATTCTTAGAATCATACAACCTCCCAAAACTGAATCAAGAAGACATAGAGAATCTGAATAGACCAATCACAAGTAAAGAGATGGAAACAGTAATCAAAATCCTCCCCCAAAACAAAAGTCCAGGACCAGATGGCTTCTCTGGAGGATTATACAAAACATTCAAAGAAGACTTAATACTTATCCTTCTCAAACTATTTGAAAAATTGAAGAAGATGGGCTGCTGCTTAACTCATTCTATGAGGCCAACATTACCCTGATACCAAAACCACACAAGGACAACACAAAGAAGGAAAATTACAGGCCAATATCACTTGTGAACATAGATGCAAAAATCCACAACAAACTATTAGCAAATGAAATATGGCAATACATTAAAAGGATCATAAACCATGATCAAGTGGGGTTTATACCAGGGAGGCAGGGGTGGTTCAACATCCACCAATCAATCTATATGATACACCATGTTAATCAAAGAGGAATAAAAATCACATGATCATCTCAATAGATGCAGAGAAAGCATTTGATAGGATCCAATATCCATTTATGATAAAAACTCTTAATAAAATGAGTATAGAAGGAAAGAACCTCAACATAATAAAGGCCATATATGAGAAACCCACAGCCAACACCATACTTAATGGTGAAAGACTAAAAGCTATTCCTCTGAGAACAGGAACAAGACAAGGATGCCCACTCTCACCACTCTTATTCAACATAGTACTGGAGATTTTAGCCAGAGCAATTAGGCAAGAAAAAGAAATCAAAGGGCTCCAAATTGGAAAGGAAGAAGTAGAACTCTCACTGTTTGCGGATGACATGATTCTATATATATAGAAAACCCTAAAGAATCCACTAGAAAACTGTTAGAAACAATCAACAACTACAGCAAAGTTGCAGGATACAAAATCAACATACGAAAATCAGTTGCATTTCTATACACAATGAACTAGCAGAAAGAGAAGTCAAGACTATAATCCCATTTACAGTTGCAACAAAAACAATAAAATATCTAGAAATAAATTTAACCAAGGAGATGAAAGACTTATACACTGAAAACTATAAGACATTATTGAAACAAGTCAAAGATAAAAATAACGGAAAGATATTCCAAGCTCATGAATTGGAAGAATAAACATTGTTAAAAATGTCCATATTACCTAAAGAAATCTACAGATTCAATGCAATCCCAATCAGAATCCTGATGACATTCTCATGGAAGTAGAACGAAGAATCTTAAAATTTATTTGAAAGAAGAAAAGACCCCAAAAACCCAAAGCAATCTGAGAAAAAAGAATAAAGCTGGAGGCATCACAATCCCTGACTTCAATATATACTACAAAGCTGTAGTAATCAAAACAGCATGGTACTGGCAGAAAAACAGACTCACAGGTCAATCAATGGAACAGAAAGTCCAGAAATAAGCCCATCTATGGACAGTTAATCTTTGACAGAGGAGCCAAGAACATACAGTTGAGAAAGGAAAGTCTCTTCAATAAATGGTGTTGCAAAAACTGGATAGTCACGTGTAAAAGAATGAAAGTAGACCGTTATTTTACACCATACACAAAAATTAACTCAAAATGGATTAATACTTGAATGTAAGACCTGAAACCATAAAACTCCTAGAAGAAAATATAGGCAGTACACTCTTTCACATTGGTCTTAGCAGTATCTTTTTGAATACCATGTCTACTCAGGCAAAAGAGACAAAAGGAAAAGTAAACAAATGAGACTGTATCAGATTAAAAAGCTTCTGCAAGGCAAAGGAAACCATTAACAGAGTGAAAAGACAACACACCAACTGGAAGAAAATATTTACAAATCGTATATATGACAAGGGGTTAATTTCCAAAATATATCAAGATCTCATACAATTCAACAAGGAAACAACCTGATCGATAAATAGGCAGAGAATATGAATAGACATTTTTCCAAAAGATATACAGATGGCCAACATGCACATGAAAAGATCAACATCACCTATTATTAGGGAAATGCAAATCAAAGCTACAATGAGATTTCAGAATGGCTATAATTAACAAGAGAAGAAATAACAAATGTTGCAGAGGATGTGGAGAAAAGAGAACCCTTATACACTGCTGGTGGGAATGCAAACTGGTGCAGCCACTATGAAAAATAGTATGGAGATTTCTCAAAAAAGTAAAAACAGAAATACAATATGATCCAGCTATCCCACTATTATGTTTTATCCAAAGAACATGAAATGAACAATTCAACGAGATTTACACATCACTATGTTCATTGCAGCATTATTCACAGTAACTAAGACATGGAAGCAACTGAAGTGCCCATCAACTGATGAATGGATACAGACAGTGTGATATATATATGCAATGGAATACTACTCAAGCATAAAAAATGACAAATCATGCCATTGCAACAACATGGATGGACTCTGAGGGTATTATGCTAAGCACAATACCCAGATAAAGAAAAGACAAACACCATGTAATTTCACTCATATGTGGATAAGGAGAACAGATTCGTGATTATCAGAGGGGAAGGCGGTGAGGGAAGGGCAAGTTGGGTAAAGGGACACATATATATGGTGATGGATAAAAACTAGACTATTGGTGGTGAACACAATGCAGTCTATACAGAAACAGATATATAATGATGTCCACCTAAAATTTACACAATGTTATAAGCCAATATGACTTCAACAAAATGTTTAAAAAATAAAAGGGTGAATTTTATATGTGAATTATATTTCAATAAAGCTGTTAAATGTGAAAGATAATAAAAATATAGAGAAAAGCAAAAGAAAAATGTAAAATAACTTTAGACAATAAATGTAAACAGAGCTAAATTTCCTGTTAAAGGCACAGATTGTCAGATTGAATCAATATATCAAAGAAAAATATACCAGTATATACCTCTTGTGGGATACACTGAGATGTTGAATATAAAATCATAGTAAAGTTAGCAGGCAAATTTTAACAATAAAGAACTTAGGTATTATACTGAAGCAGAATAGGCAATAAGTTTGACACATTCCTAGAAACAGTTATCCCATAATAAAAGTTTCAACTCACCATGAGGATATAATAAGTCCAAACTGTGTATACCCAATAAAGCAAAATCTATACATAGAAAATTTAAAAAGATCTATCATCATAGACAGTTTAACATATCTTTCTCAGTGTTTGATTCATCAAGAAGACCAAAAAAAAAAAAATGATAAGAAGATTTTAACAGCACAATTAACATATCTGATTAAATACACTTTTCTATAGAACAGTGCACCAAGCAAGTATTAGGACACAAAACATTGGAGTTGAGGATACTGGCAACAGAGGGTTGAAGTGATAGACATGAAATCTAAATTTGATAGGGAAGAAATGCAAAGACACATGGAGTTTTACATGGATGAAGTAGATGGGCTGTGAGATGGTGGTTGAAGAACTGAGGTTGGTAGAGTAAGAATCCTGAAAATACTGTCAAATGACCCAGTGACCAAAATTATTTCAGAGTTAATTAGTTCTGAGTAATTACAAGGTCCAGAGTGTTGCCATGGAAGTGTGTCACTGAAATGGGGTAGAAGTCATGGGAGATACAGATTAAGGTACTGAAAGTCCAGAATGATGGATAGATTCTTAACATAGATTTGAAATACCCTAGGATGTCAGGACTTGGAGTGGAAAAGAATACTGAATTAACCATGAGTCAAATCTTCATTGAATGGTGGAACATTAGGTTTTGGTAGTTCCACAACCAAAGAAAATGTGGTTAGAGCTAGATGGCATAAACCAAGGTTTTCACAGGCAACTAGATGTGTGAGCATCTAAAAATAGTATAAAATGAAGAGAACACTCATCCCCTCACTTCACCCAGAGCTAAACTGAATGTGGGAGAAAGAGCAGTGTCTACTTGATGGTATAGCAAGAGAAGTGTTATCCAGAGATAAACCTGTTTAAGGTCAGAAAAGGAAATTACAGTCAGTGAAGGGAGCTTAAATTGTAGCCCAGTTTGTTAAAATGTAATGGAGGTTTAAAAGATATAATGGAGGAGTGATGTCAGCATCATGGCAGAGTGAGATTCCCTCTGAATGTCTGCCCCCTAAGACACAACAAAAACATCATTTGCATACCAACAGAGGTCAATCAAACACTACAAAGGACTTCTAAGAGATCCACACCATGGTACATCTGATGGTGGAGTTGCAGGAAGCCTCAAAGGACTTGAGGAGAGGTAAGGACATTTACTCCCAATCCCCATTCGATTGGCAAGGACAGACAGCCTGGCTAACAGAGGGAGGGAGGGGCAGCCCTCTGCAGGAAAGCTATCGCCCTCCAGGTGCTCTCACAGGCGGCCAAGAGATTCCCACTGGGAAATGACAAGGAACTATTGTGGGGGTGTGGTCAGTGTCCAGGCACCCTGGGAGAGCAGGAGAGCAGATAGGGAGGAATGAAGCCCCCAGATTGGGCAGGCAAAAGAGAGAGCCCCTCCCCCCACGCACCCTGCACTTTAGCACAATCCCTCCGGGGTCTGCAGTGCGCTCAGAACACACAGCTAGTGACCTCCACCCAGTGGCAGTAGGTGGAAACTGTAGGACCAGATATTCTCAAAATCAGAAATAGCAAAGGAAAATCAGCTGCTCTATGCAAAAGTATCTTAAGTCTCCAGACCAAGAGGAAAATGACAAACACCCAGAAACCAACCCTGAAGGCACAGAAATTTATAACCTAAACGACAGAGAATTCAAAACAGCTATCATCAAAAAACTCAATGAATTACAAGAGAACACAGACAATTCAACGAATTCAGGAATTTCTTCACAAAAGAGATTGAAACCAGAAAGAAAAAACAATCAGAAATATTGGAGATGAAAAACAATGGATGAGCTAAACGAAAACCTGGAATTTTTAAAGAGCAGAACTGACAATATGGAGAAAAGAATTAGCATTGTTGAGGATAGCTATGCAGAAACACTCCAGATAGAGGAGGAGAGAGAACTAAGACTAAAAAGAAATGAAGAAATTCTTCAAGAAATATCAGACTCAATTAGGAAACGTAACATAAGGATAATAGGTATTCCAGAAGGAGAGGAAAGGGATAAAGGAGCAGAGAGTTTGTTCAAAGAAATAAGAGCTGAGGACTTCCCAAACCTGGGGAAAGAGTTGGAAATAACAGTGAATGAAGTCAATAGATCACCAAAATATATAAACAGGAAAACACCAACTCCACAAGTAGCAAAGCTTGCAAAAGTCCGAATAGCTAAAGCAATCCTGACCAAAAAAGAACAAAGCTGGAGGCATCACAATCCCTGATTTCAAAACATACTATAGAACTATAGTAATCAAACAGCATGGTACTGGTACAAAAATAGACACACAGATCAATGGAACAGAATTGAAAGCCCAGAAATAAAACCACACACCTATGGACAGATAATCTTCGACAAAGGAACAAAGAGCATACAGTGGAGAAAGGGAACTCTCTTCGATAAATGGTGCTGGGAAAATTGGACAGCCACATGCAAAAGAGTGAAAGTAGACCATCTTCTATCGCCATACACAAGAATCAACTCAAAATGGATTAAGGACCTGAAACTCTAAAACTCCTGGAAGAAAATATAGGCAGTATACTAATTGACATTGGTCATAAATGGGTCCTTTCGGATTTCATGTCTACTCAGACAAGAGAAACAAAACAAAAATAAACAAGTGGGACCTCATCAGACTACAGAGCTTCTACAGGGCAAAGGAAACCAGGATCAAAATGAATAGACAACCCACTAGCTGGGAGAAAATTTTGCAAATCATATATCTGACAAGGGATTAATCTCCTTAATATATAAAGAACTCACACAACTGAACAACAAAAAATCTACAACCCAATCAAAAAATGGGCAGAGGATATGAACAGACATTTTTCCAAGGAAGATGTACACATGGCCAACAGACACATGAAAAGATGTTCAACATCACTAATCATCAGGGAAATGCAAATCAAAACTACACTAAGATATCACCTTACACATGTTAGAATGGCTGTAATCACCAGGACAAAACACAACAAATGTTGGAGAGGTTGTGGAGAAATGGGAACCCTGATTCACTGCTGGTGAGAATGCAAACTGGTGCAGCCTCTATGGAAAACAGTATGGAGATCCCTCAAAAAATTAAAAATAGAAATACCTTATGATCCAGCCATCCCACTATTGGGCATCTACCCAATGGACATGAAATCAACCATCCCAAGAGGCTATGCACCCTTATGTTCATTGCAGCATTATTCACTATAGCCACAAAGTGGAAGCAACCCAAGTGTCCCTCGACTGATAATTGGATAAAGAAGATGTGGTATATACATACAATGGAATACTACTCAGCCATAAGAAAAGACAGAATTGTCCCATTTGCAACAACATGGATGGAGCAAGAGGGTATTATGTTAAGTGAAATAAGCCAGAGAGAAAAAGACAAACACAGCATGATTTCACTCATGTGGAACATAAACTAACACACAGACAGATAGAACTGGTTGGTGGTTACCAGGGGGAAGGGGGTGGGGGGTGGGCACAAGGGGTGAAGGGATGCATTCATATGATGATGGACAAATAATAATGTACAACTAAAACCCCACAATGTTATAAACTATTAAGACCAATAAAAATTTTTTTAAAAAGGTATAATGGTGGGGTGAGAGGTAAAGAGATCAGTGGTAGATTCAGTCAGGGGAAAAGAACTAATAGAGGGAGAATAGACAGCTGAATGAATTTATATTCTGGGAGGTGATCAAGGATGACAGGAATGTGTGGATTAAGCTGCTTGACAGTTTCAAGAAGTCCTGGCTTTCCCCTAGTGGATGGCAGTGAACAGGTGTAGGTCCATTACACTTCTGAAAGGATTTGAGTCTTTGCTGGATTCAAGGGAGTGAGTTATTATCTGGCTCGAATTCTAAGGGGTCTGGCTTATAGCTCTAGAGAGTCACAGAGTAGATGTGATGTTCCCATTTCCTCCTTTTTGTTCATTTCACTGAGTCTTTTTTTAAAGAGTCCAGGCTAGATGTTCTGCAGAATGTCCCACATTCTGGATTATTTGAATGTTTCCTTATGATTACCTTCAGATGAAACATACTTAGCAAGAAGATCACGTGAGCACTGTGTACAATTCCACAGCCTCACATTAGGAGACACATCGTGTCAAGCCATTCCTCTATTGTTGAGGTCAAGCTTGACCACTTGGTAATATGGTGACTATCAGATCTGTCCATTGTAAAGCACTATTTCCCCTTTGGTCCAATTAGCCGTATCTTGAGGGTGAACAAAACAGTGTTCTGTTAACAGAAACAGGGTTATTTGGTATAGACCATGGTGATACATACTCAGCAGAGATGTGAGAAACAGGCAATAAGCCATAACTAGCATACACGTATAATCCATGTATGATATAAATTGATAAGAGCTGTAAGAGAAGTGCTTATAGGAACACACATGAGGAAGCAATTATTTCTGTGTGCCTTAGAGTAGGAATGATGGTTGTGGAAGAAATGAAGGGAAAGCTTTTGAGCAAAGGTGATATTTGAGAGTTGGATCTCTCAAGATGAGTTAGAGTTTATTAGTGGTTGAAGGTGATGATGGCATGCCAGGCAGAGAAAAAGCATGAGGACTGAAAAACAAAAACAGGCCTGGAATTACATGGTTCAGCCGGAAGAAAAATAAAAATATATATAAATGAAAAAAGAAATCCTGAGTGCTGGCATATAAGATGCATGGAAATGAGTGACTAGAGATGAGGTTGGAAAGGTAGACTCTAGGATAGGTTATAAAAAACCCTGAACTCCATGCTAAGGAATTTAGCCATAATTCTGTAAGTAATGAATGCTAATGAAGGTTTCTAAGCAAAGGAATATTCAGATGGGCCTTTAGAGAGATGTGTGGCTGTCAGTGTGGCAGATAGGATAAGAGAGAAGATTGGCAAGAAGTCTGAGAGTTTTTTTTGAGAAATGATGAGGGCACAGATTAGGTCAGTGGCAGTGGGGTAGGAGAGGAAGGGACTGATATAAGAGATTTTTTAGGAGTGAAATCAACAGTACTTGAGTGGCTACATGTGGGCATTGGAGGAGAAGTCAAGAATATTCTAAGCTTTCTGACCTGAATCATATTGATAGTGATGCCATTACCAATATAAGGAAGGTAGTAGGAGAAGCAGATTTGGAATAGGGAAGATAAGTTCTGTGTATATTGAATTTGAGTTACCTAAAATACTAAATTTTCTATTGTAATGCCAGTTGATTTTTTATGAAACTTTTTTCTTCCATTTTATTCTGTATTCCCAGTTGGATCACAGAGAGTAAACTGAAGTGATATGAACAACACAAGTTCCAGGTGGGCAAAATATGCCCTTTCACTTAAAGATAACCAGGAAGGAATCAATCAGTTATTCCATGGGCTGTACATTGGCAGTCTGTCTTTGTGATATCTGAACAAACTTAGATTAAAAATCTAGGGAAGACCTGTTCTCAAAGGATACATGTACTTACTCATTGATATGCTTTCTGAAATGACTTGAGCCATTTAATTTCTCAAATGAGAAAAATCAAACCACAGACTGACTCTTAACTTTTAAAGATTTGCAAGGGCTAATTAGATAAAATGTTTCTCTTTCCTTAGAAGCCAAGGGTTTGTTATACTATCCCCAACCAACATAAATCAAGTATTTTATTTTTCTTGAATTTCTTTGTTTTTCTGACAAAGCTGTTTTTATTTATTATGTCCAATTCCACTGAATTCTATAATTTCAATAGATGCTAAAAATAAATCCCCTAGAGGAGCAAAAATAATGAACAAGGAGAGAAAATAAGCCAAAAATATGACATGGAGCTGCATGCACAGCTGGTTATGCACTAATAAACAACATCCAAGAAGACCGGGTTCTTAAGAACATTTCCTTAATTATGGTCATGATCTGTGCCTTCCAAGAATAATATAGTATGTGCGGTATTTTAACAAGGGTAGAGAAGACATTGGTAATAAGATCTCTATTTTCTTTAGAGTTTTTCAGGTCATGACATGTAAACAAAGATGTCTATTTTATATATTCCTAGGAAAATAGGATAAGAAATCTTAAAGCTATAAAATGTTGACAATTTTGAGAATAGTTTTAAATGGAAATGATAGATTTATGAAACTTTAAATGAAACCTCAAGACTACTAGAATGCTTAGAAGTTTCAAGGCATGGGTGTTTTTTTTCCCCTCTAACCCAAAACAAATGACTTCTTTTGGAAATTTCACTTTCAATTTCCTCTTGTTTAATTTATATTATATTGTGTAATGGGCAGGCTTTATAACTCAGTCTTCCCAGATGTATTTTGTTTTAACGTTTTCTCTCTGGACTATCTTCTAGTTTTTTGTAGTCTAGAGATTGTCTAATGTAATTTTGACTCTGAATGTTACCTGGAGTGAGAAAATAAACTGAGATTGAAGCACTCTAATAGGAAAAAGAGAGAGAGTCATAATACCTATTTGCCTCTACTTCATATTTTCTTGCTTATAACTTGGCTTTCTACTCTTGTGTACTTCCTTTATTTGGGCCCAGAAATTTCACACTGATTCTTTATCTTCAGTCTGCTAGATCAACCCTGTCTGGATGAGGAATTAAAGAACAAAGATTAGGAAATGAAGTATAAAATAGAGTGAGGAATCTGCAGGGGAAAAAAACCCCCCAAAACAAAGGGGAGCCAGAAGATCTGGAGATGAATCTAATCAAATTTATGAAGCAGACAAACACTTATCTTTGGTACATTCCATTCTCCTTGCTCAGCCTCTCTCTACACCTTCGCCATCCTACTTATGCTCTTTCATCTCCTTCCTGCCTAGCCTGATTTTCCTTTCTATAGGGCTTTGCCCTTTGCTAGCTTGTCAGCTATTTCCTCTAAGATGTTAACAGACACATTTAAAAGTATTATCCTTCCCACAGGCATTTGCATTTTACTAAAAGTCTATTACAGACCAGAATTTTTTCTAGGCCCAAGAACGAATTCCTAATAGTTTAACGGAATTTGCTTCACCATTTGTATATGGGTGTTCTTTGTGCCCCTGCTTCCATACTTCTCACTTTAATATCTGCTTCCCTCCCAAATATCATTATTCCAGCTATTTTTGTCTGACCAGGCTTTGTATATGTTCAATTCCCAGAAGATACTACTACTTTCACTAGGGCACTCAAAGTGAAGTGTCGTGGATTTGTATATGAGGAGAGTGGACAATACCTAAATACACACATCCACACATATATGCAGGGACAGGTTTGCAGGCTTTACTAAGAGCTATAAATCCAGTCTCTGAGAAATGAAAATGCTTCCAATCAATACAAACAACAAACAACAACATAAGAACCTTTCTCACAGAGGACATTTGCTTGACCACTGCATTCAGGAAAAGAGGATTTTATCTATTTCAGGAAACTCTTCTTCTATCTATGATTGCTTAGTTGCTAGCTTATTCTTGGATTGTTTTCCAGTGAAGTATGATTATCAGATCTGTGATATAGGCTTGAAAATAAGCTTTTTCTAGTTACTCAGAAACTTTAGCAAATCTCTGTCTCTGTCTCTGTCCCTGTGTGTGTGTGCATTCCCTTTGAATTTGCTTCTCTCCTCTTTTTAGGGGAGCAGTATATAGCTGCAAGGGCAGATACTTATGCCCTATTGTTCTAGGAAACTAAAGGAGGCAGCCAAGATGGCCTTGGGGAATATGAGAGGGAAAAGAACACACAGAGGCTTAATTCTTCTTAAGGCCACACTGATCTTAGAGATTGACTGGGGGAAAAAAGAGGAAAAGAAAATATAAACCTTGCCAGGCTGTGAGGAAATCATCTGTTTTAGTATAACATTCTTCTATGATCCTTTTGGAAAAGAACAGTTTGATTAAAGGTACAGATGGGACTATAATAAATTGGAAGTTCACAAGTAATCTGCTTGTGAACTTTTTCTCCATTAGCAGGAGTGTGAATGTGTTCCCCCAGCCTTTCTATAAACTCTGATTCCCTATGCATATGAACATTGTTGTCTTGCTTATGTCTTTTCAAAAATCAACTGCAGACTTTAACTGCCTACCAATCTTTGTTCTCCCCTTCTTCCTATGAACACAGCTAGACTACACTTACCAGCTTCCCTTGCAGTTAGGTTAGGCCATCTGACTGAGTTCTCTCCAATGGAACGGGAGCAGAAGTTACATATGTCAATTCCTGGAGTTGCCCATAGAACCTCCAGACATGCACTTCCAAGCTTTATTTGCCTCCCTATGGGAAGGAATGGTGGCAACCAAAGCAACATCTGAAACCACATGTTGAAAGTAGAAAGGCTACCTAGTGACCTGAATACCCACTCTGGATTGTTACATGAACAAGAATAAAGCCTCTGTTGCATTTGAACCATTACATGTTTGTGTTTGTTAACAGCAGTTTAACCTACCCTACTGCATTGTAGGAGAACACTGTATCCCCCACAAAATGTGGCACGATGCTGAGCATAGAGTAGGTACTCAGTAAAGAATTGTTGAATGAATGAGCCACTACACTAGCCCATTTATGAAAAAGCTCCCAGAAGGTATAATGACCGTGGAACACTAAGCTGCAAAATTTCCTCATTTGCATATAATTTAATTCATTTTAAGTGGTAATTGATATTCAGGTATTGAGTGCTTATTGAATGCCACGTTTTACTTGCAAAAAATCCTGATGAGGGAGATGATATTACCTCCATTTAACACATGAGGAAACTGAGGTTCAGAGAATTAAGCCGCTTTCCCAAGGTCACACAGATCCTAAATGGCTGAGCTAGCACTGAAATTCGAGCCATCCCTCTTTCCATTACATCATGCTTCCTTAAATATGTGGCTTAATATGCCATGTTCGTTGTTTAGATCTGTAATCTTGGGAATATAATATGATTCAGAGCAAAGTGTAATCATTTGGAACATAGTAAATCTCTCAATAAAGTAATAACACATGAAATATGTAATCTTAGCCAATTAATAGAACCATTTAATTAGTCTGGTAAACAGCTTATGACCATCTCTTACACTCTTTCTTCCTAAGTGATCTTTAGAATTACAAATATAGTAAAAACTCAGCTAGAAGCTATGGGGATTGAACTGTAAACACCATGGCTAGACAGTTTTCTGGTTAGGGATCAGAAAGGAACAGAAAACATTTTTTATAGTTTTTTTTGTGCTTACTGATCCCTGCTTTCTGATCCTTACTTTTCGAAAAATCTTTCAAAATTGAGAAATTTGTTTTCTGATCACTGAACAAACTGTTGCAGTGGTATCTCAAACTAGAGAAATGTATTCTAGGGGTTCTTTTAGATGGACATTGGGGTTGAGTATACATAAAAGAATGTCTATTTGTATTTATTTTAATCAAAAATAATAAACCTGTTTTATTATTCTATATATAATAATAAAGTAATATATAATTACACATACACATATAAAAACAATGTTATCACTACTTAGTCTGTTTGACAACAGATGATCACATGTGATGTCATATAATATGTATGTGGTATCCTGGAGCAAAACTGTGGAAGAGTGGACAGAAACACTCATTTTTTAGTTTAACCGTATTGCAAGATATTGCAGTTTGCATGTTCCCAATTAGATTTCTCAATCACATTATCAAGTTTTAAGTAAACTAACTCACAAAATGACTCTAAAAGATTCTTGCAAAGGATATTGATGATATTACTAATAATGTAAGCACAAATGAACAAGAAATTGACAGCATTGTTTGTCAATTTCTTTATTCTTTTAAACACAAAACAAATCTGAAAATCATGATGATCTAGTTAGACCTGCTGAAATGTTGGCCTACAAACTTCAAAATTAACAAGAAGACTGATATATGAATTTATATCCTGTACAGAAACAGTAAACTTCACCCTAAATATGTTTTGTGCCTTAAGATATCAGCTAATTATGACATTGCATGTGTATAATTTATAAATATACGTCTATTGAGAAGATGTGTTCAAAATAAGAAAACACAATGGAGTTCATCATCTACAAAGTTTGGAGACCACTGTCTTAATACAACCCCTTATTTTACTGTATTGGCAATATTTATTTACATATCTGTTTTCTATACTAAATACTAATTCCCATGAGGAGAGAGGGACTGTGTCTTCTGTTAGTACCTAGAGTATGTAGCTCTTGCTTTTGCGGTGGTAGATGCGCAATTAACATCTACTAAATGGAAATAGAAGTTTATAAGCAACATTAAAAAGCAGCAAGGACTAAAACAGCCTGACTTCTATTACCAAATAGACAATTTTTGGTCATGTGATCTTGAAAAATGCAACTTTTATTTTCCTCATCTAGAAAATGGGGTGAATACTCCCTGTTCTACCTATCTTAATGGTTTCTTATGAAACTCGCACTTAAAAATAAATATAAATTTTCAAGCCATGTACATCTTTGATGCGTTCATATTACTTTTCAGATATAAACTACTTTAGAAGCTTAGTATCATGTAAAACTAAGAAAAGAAAATGATAGAGGAGAAAAATGTTAACTGTGTCCTGAAAATTAAAATTAATGCCTTTTAATGTGTTTAGCCTTTGGAATGCTCTCACTGTCCTCCAATTGTTCAAATTGTTTCAATGAACACGCTGTAACTGTTACAGGGGTTTTTAAAAAAGAGGGAGAGGGAGATGTAGACATTGCTTATCGTTTCCAAATGCCTCCTATAGTCCAAGTGGTGTCAGCATTCCCTTTGTTCTTGTTTTAGTCAATTTTACTTAAAAACAACTCATTTCGAGATAAGAAATGAAAATGGAAAGCACAAAAGCGAAACCAATGGGACAGCTTCCCTGTTCTGTTTGAGAAATCATTTCCTAAGAATATGAAGGCTGAGAGTCACATGAGAAGCAAGTCTAATACTTCATGTCTATTTTGTTAACTAAAGTAAACAAATACCTTTGTTGTTGTTTTTTGAGTGTGAGGAAATACACTATAGCAATTGATTGAAACCAGGGAGATATGGCACCTTGGGAGAAAGGAGTTTGGTATTAAAATTTCAGGTTTTTAATAGATAGGGATCCCAGGAGCAGGAATAAAAGGAGTGAGTTTTATGTCAAGTGAGGCTGACCTACCTGATCAAAGTTAAAGTTCATGAGAGATCCAGGTGAGATATTTCCTGATTATGCTCTGACTTCTCGATTTTTTTCCTAAACATTTTTGTACTCTCTTCAGATCTCCACAAACCACTTGCTGTCCTACCACTTCACAAACCAGTCCATGGTTGTCTCCATTTATTTTCACTTTTCTTCTGCCATTCTCCTTCTTCACTCTTTTTGCTTCTTGCGTGTGTGCCCTTGTCTAAATGTTTATAAATAATACACAGGTGATTGTGTATATGAATAGATATATCTATATAAATGATGATGAAGTTTAATTTGTAAGCACTGAATAAATGTTTTGAAATAAACAAAAACATCTGATAATAATTTGCAATTGGATGAATTATACTTACTATTTCTCTTTCAACTTAATGGTTTAACTGATGATTGATGCCTTCACTAGTACATCAAAATAGAGCATGTCCCAGTGCCAATCTGTATATTAGCCATCCCTCATAAGGATCATTCAACTCATTCATTCATTTAGAACATATTTTTTGAGCACTTAATGTGTGTCGGGTACTGTTTTGGGTATTTGGACATCATCAGTGAACAGAGTAGACAAAAATACCTGCTGTGTAGAGCTTATAGTCTAGAGGAGGAAAACAGGCAATAAATGACAAAATAACCAACTACCTAAGTAATTAATTAAATTAATGATATTGTATATTAGAAGGAAATACGTGCTTTGAAAAATATAGTAATAGCAGGTGTGCTGTGTGTGTGTGTGGGATTGGTACAGGTTGCAATTCTAAATAGAGTGGTCACAGTGTAGGTCTTATTGAGAAGGACATATTTGAGAACCCAAAGGAGCAAGTCAGGTACTGAACCAGACTGATCTTTTAGGGCTCCTCAAATCTCACTACCAAGGTGATACCTGTTCTGCCTGTGTGTAGGGTTGGTCCCAATTGTAAGCCATGACAGGGTTAAATCCAGAGGGCACTATTCCTTTCTCTTGCCGAGAATCTGATTCAGCAATAGAAGACAGGGACGCATTAGTTCTCTTGCTATTGTGTAATATATAGGAAGACAGCTTCATACATTCCAAAAGTTCAAATTTCAAATATATAACAATACGGCAATTAGACCATAAAAATGCACCTTGGGATGTACTATGTAATTCTCCAAAGAATCTAACTTCACAAAATGAAGTCGTCTGGAAATGAGGACAAGTATCTAGTGCTCAGCCAAAATATTTCTCTGGTGACATAAGAATTGGGGAGCTAAGAACTGTATCACTCACTTCAGATTTCTAGCTTCCTCCCAGGAATCTAAACATTTGTTTCCTGAGAAATACCACTTGAATAATTTCTTGGCCTCTGGACAGGATACCACGAAATTAAAACTGCATTGCCCTTATTTTATTTTGTGAGCTAGAGTCAGGACTTTTAAATTTTTTTAACTTGTATTTTTTTGCACGGTGGTAATGCAGCTATATTTTGGATAATCTGGGCAACATTGCTTAATATTATTTTGGAAGATAAAAATCTTAGGGAAGAAGCAGATTCTACAGACCCCATGGAAATTCTAAATACATTCTAATGGGTTTTAGAGAGCAAAACATAAAAAGAAAAACTCAAATCCAAGTAGATCTTACCAGAATCCTGAAGCATTTACCTAGAGAAACAAGATAGGTCACAGGATATAAGAGATGTGCCCTGAGGAGAATGTTGAAGGAACAGTATTCATTAACCCAGAAGAAGAGAAGCCTGAGGGATAATTTAGTAATTGCTTTAAAATATCAATGACTCAGGTGCAGAGGACAGTCAATAAATAGTCTCTTTATTCTTAGATGATTAAACAGACTCAAGAAAGGCCATGGGAGATTTGGGTTAGATTTAAGGAAGAATCTCGATTGTGAAACAACATTGGGAATGGTTCTTGAGGAAAGTTGTGGAATCTTCTCTAGAGGGGTTTATAAGTAGGAGTAGATCTCATCTGTCTAGTTTGAATGTAGCAGTAAGATCTAGTGACTAGGGTTTCTACTGTAGTACTATATTTGGTACACCAGCTCTTTTGGAATCATGTTGTCTTTATATAATGTTGGAGTATGCTGGCATGATTTGTATTTAAACTATTGGTGAAGTGATATTTTTAAAAATATATCTTCTGTAAACAAATTATAACCTTTAGTAGTTTCCTCTCATTTCCAACATAATATGACAGTCTGAGTAATATCTCAGTGTGTTCCTTTACTGTGTCAGTAATAATTACTTCATTCGTGTTGATTAGTATTAATATTACCCATTCTTGGAAGGAGGGAAAATAATGTGAACTATGCCAGTCCACACAAGTTCTGTTACCTTAAGCATTTTGTAAAAGAAAATAGTATTTATTTCAGTAGTTTCCTTTCCACAGATATCATCAGGAGGTTACCACATTTAATGTTCTTTTCCTATAAGTTCATTTGCTTTTAACCCACATTATTCTCCTTACATAGGGCTTGTAGAGACAATTCACATGAAGTGGCTGGATCTCACACACATTTTGAAAGGTAAGTTTTGATTTTCCTAAAATTTATAATAAAATTGTATAAAATAAGTGTATTTGTAATAAAGCAAAATTTATTTAAGGTGTTTTTTGGAGAATAATTAGAGCTGGATATGACTTTGAAGGTCATCAAGCTTATTTTACTGTTGAGGAAATTGAGGTCCAGAAAGGAAGTTTGTATCCAATGTAATAGTGATAGCATTAGGGCCCAAAATCAGGTTTCCTAACTCACAGTCTAGTGCTCTTTACAATACACATCACTAAATATGTCTCTGTTTTGGTGGTTATTTGTCTGGTATGTTAGGGCTAAAATCTATTTGTCCATAGAAGCGTGACAGCCATATGAAAGTGAGAGATGACTCAGAGGAGTGTATTCTTGAAAGAAGAGAGACACAGGAAGGGTTCCATGGCAGAGGACTCATACAGAAGATATTTCTTATGACTTTAGAGATGACCTTTTTCTTTTGGAACTCTTCTAGACTAAAGGGTGAGGAGGAGAAGGGAGAGATACTAATTTACCATGCATGAAAATACGAGGGGTTGATATCATGGGAATTTGCCTTATATTAAATGTCATAGACGATAGTTAAGAAATTAACTGTGGCATATATTGGCCACAACAAAATCCCAGCAAACCTTATGAAAAAGAATGTTCACAGCTATTGAATTTTTTTCTAAGGTGTGCATAGTAAGCAGCATCTTTGTAGCTTGGAATTAGAGTCTGTCTATGTCATTAAGTATGTGGATGACGTAGCAAATGAGAATTGTCAAGCAATGTGGCACTCAAAAAGACTCATGGTAATGTGGAAGGCCAATATCACTGATACATTAAATGAAGGAAAAAACAGATAGCCCAGATTTACACACAATCAAGCTACCTCGTCCTAAATAAAAATGCTTTTTGCTGGACCTGTCTCAAGTTCTGCTTTCCTAGACAACTCAAGTCCTCCTTCATATTTTTCTTCCCTCTGACCCATCTTCTCTGGTCCTACCAGACATGCACTGTGTGTTTAGACTCCAAGAACTCAAAGATGAATAAGAATATAGTTCCTTCCTCACAGTCCAGTCCAGGAAGGTAGAAAAGTAAAGAGAGAATTACGATGCAGTCTACGAAATACTGTGATAGCAGGAAGCATTTTCCCATATGGGTCTATGGAAACCCAGGCTATGAGTTTCAGCAAGCGGATGATGTCTGAGTGGAGTTTTGAATGATAAATAGGAAGATCTCACTATCTTATTCTTGGATTATTGAAAATATTCCCTAACTGGACTTCTTGCCAACATGCTTGCCTACTACATTTTGAGGGAGCTTCGAGTTCAAAGGCAATGAAGCATAAGATATTCATGGGAAATGCCAAATATTTGTCATGAATTTATTGAGGAGTGAAGAGATCCGAGTAAAGAAGATAAGCAGAGGCTAAATCATGAGGTGCCTTGTATACCACGAAGCTGTCTTGTCGAAATTGAAGAGCAGTAGAATATGTTGTAAGTGGAAGACTAATTCAGTCCAATTTGCATTTTGATCTTGTGGCTGCTAAGGGGAGAATGGGTTGGAGGAGGGTAAGCACGACGGCAGGAAGCCCAGTTAAGAGTCATCATGAAGAAGATGATGACATCCTCAGCTAGGGCAATGGTGGTGGGAATAGAGAAAGGGAGACAGATTCAAGGGGTAATTGGGATAGTGTTGACAGGACTTGGTGTTGGATTGATTGTGGTGGATGAAATGAAAGGAGAGGACAAGGATTATCTTATCTGGCTTGAGCAACTAGATAGCAGTGCCATTGTCTAAAGTCTGGAGCAGAAGATGAGGACCAGTTCTGGAGGGGAAGGAAGAATGATGAATTCAGATTTGGACAAGTTGAGTTTGACTTGCCTGTGAGACATTCAGGTGAAAATTTCTAGTAAGCAATTTGATATAATGGTCTGGAGCTCAGGAGGGTGGTATGTACTCTCCCTTCTTTGCCTCTTTTGCACGCCCTTAGAATACATCCTTAAAACTTAGCCCTTGATTCCACACTGTCCTGGACTGGTCCTTTATTTTCCCTTGTTTCCTTCTACTTCCTAGAGGCAGACATTGTATACCCATCTGTACCTTTTGCAATGCTTACCTGACTTGTGGGCACGAGTGAGGACTTTGTAAAGGCTTCTGAAGATTTGCATTTGGCTACCTCACTACTGAGGTCATTCGGGGAAAAAAATGACACTTTGTAGTACTTATTAAAAGGTGCAAATGATATTGAAGTCTTTATAAATAGCTACAAATATCACAAATCAGGTTTACGTATGTGACCAATTTTACCTGAAATATTTGTGGGATATTCTTCATTACCCCTTCCCCCTAATTTAGGTTTTCCAACCTTTAGGAAGAAGTGGAAATGATAACTGCTTTTCTACACTGGCTTCCTTGCAATCCTTTATTCTATCTTCTGGGTCCTTGAGATTCTGTAAACCACTCTGGCATATGGAATTGATAAACCAGGAAAGGGATCTCGTCATTGTTATTTAATGTTTGGGGACTTAACAATTATCTGTGGGTGTTGTATCCTGAGACACTCTCTGCTTCATTTTCTTTAAAGGAGGGGCCTCTTTTGTATCAACAGTGGAACTTGAGGGATTTTTGTTAAGCATTTACAGAAAATGTTTCCTCTTACCAAAAAAAAAAAAAAAATGCAGGAGGCTTAGGCACAGTTGCCAAGTGTGGGAATGAGGTCTTTGGTGGTTTAGCAATTCTTGCTTTCCCATCTCCCTCCCTTTGATACTTTGTTATTATGTTTACCCTCCCTCTTTTAGGATTTTTAATTTCATTTATGCATACATCCGTGTATTTACACTTTCATTCCTTACACATCACTAAAATTTACCAGTCCTAGTCTCTGTGCTTTGCAAAATACTCAAGATGAGAATTAGTCATGCTGTGCAAATGTGAAAGACTAACACGTACTTGCTTCTTTCCCACACAGACCTCTTGAGTACTTTATGTGAATATCAATGGTTTTTTTATAGAAAATAATTCCTGCTTTGGGAGCTCGTCACAAAGGAGTGATGCCTATATTAGGACTTGTAACCCCAGTAGGTGGCAAGAGGTAAATCTTGGCAAGTAAATGGACAGATGGAGCTTTATTTCATTCACTGCCCCACGCCCCCGCTGCCCACCCTTCCAATCAAAATCTTCCATCACCTAATTCACACATAGGCTTACTTTGTGCCAGGCACATAGTAGGTGCTTTACACATATTAATTCATTTAATTCTCACTACAATCCTGTGAAGTAACCTCTATTACTATCCCCATATTAAAGATGAGGAAACTGAGGCATAGAGATGGTTAGTACATTCTCTAGGGTCATACAGCTAGTAAATGGTGGTGCTGAGATTCAAACTCAGGCAATATGACTCCAGATTTAATGCTCTTAGACACTATACTAAGATATGAAACTGATATGGTCATTTTCATATGTATGTCTGCATTTCTTTCAGCACTTCTGTGTCTTCTTCTAAGTGTGTGTCACATGTGTATGCTAGAGAGCAGCTTAGAACCAAAGAAAATGGTATGCAATTTTGCTCTCAACATCTAAACACAGCGCACAAGGATTAATGGGGAATCTACCAAAAAGATCAACTGAAACTAGTAGTAACAGGAAATCAGTGCAACAACTGGTGACACAAGAAAGAGGGAAGATTTTTTAAAAAATTATTTTTAACAGCTTAATGAGATATAATTAATATACAAAGAACTACACATATTTAATGTGTACAATTTGATGAGTTTGGAGGATTTTTTTAAAATGTCTTTTGAGTCCTGAAATTATGAGTCTTTGAACAGCTTTCTCTCACCCCCTAGTTTTCACATAAGCACAAATTTTTAAATTGGTCTTCAAACATGAGTAGAAAAGAAAGGGAATGAGCTGTCTATTTTTATTTATTTAAAATTTTTTTTCAATTATTTTATTGAGGTCATAATGCTTTATAACTGTGTAATTTTGGGTGTACATTATTATTTTTCAGTTTCTGTATAGACTGCATTGTGCTCACCACCAAGTCTAATTTTTATCCATCACTGCACATATGTGCCCCTTTACCCCTTTCACCCTCCCCCCACTCCCTTCCCCATGGTAACCATTAATCTGTTCTCCTTATTCATGTGTTTGTTTATCTTCCACATATGAGTGAAATTGTGCGGTGTTTGTCTTTCTCTGTCTGGCTTATTTCACTTAACATAATGCCCTCAAGGTCCATCCATGTTGTTGCAAATGGGGTGATTTTGTCTTTTTTTGTGGCTGAGTAGTAATCCATTGTATAGATATACCACATCTTTATCCATTCGAAGGGCACTTGGGTTGCTTCTGTGTCTTGGTTATTGTGAATAATGCTGCAATGAACATAGGTGTGCATAAATCTCTTTGAATTGTTGATTTCAAGTTCTTTGGATAAATACCCAGCAGTGGGATAGCTGGATTGTATGGTATTTCTATTTTTAATAGACTGACTGAATGGATGAATCACTAAATGATGGCAACCTAGGGAGAAAGTAGGTCATAGTCTGAGGAAAGAAATAAAACGTTTCTTCAAAGATACGCTGCCAATCTAAAATATAGTTCACAAGATCATCTCAATATTAGTGTAAAAGATCCAGCTGTTCTCTTTACAGGCGATACAGCCACTTTGAAGTCAATGTTATATGCAGTGAATATGATCCATAAAATCTGTGGTTTTCTTCTAAATGAAATGTAAAGATTAGTAGATGAGATGGTTTTGAAATCCTGTTTAGTAACCCATTTAAGCATTTTAAAACCCATATGCCAATAACAGAATGACAACTTGAGAAAATATGTATTGCTGATCTTTATTTTTCCTGAAATTATGGTGTGCCCTGGCTGTTCGGAATTTTCTGCTGGTTGTGCAGTCTCTAGCTTCTTAACTTCCTAATTTTATTAAGGCTCAATCCAAGGACACACGTGTGTTCTCTGATTTCCTGTTAACAGTTCATTAACAAGTTCATTATGTGTTTGTTCCTATCTCAGCATTATCAAGAGACAAATCTGGAAAGATCAAGATGTTATGGTAAAATTCTGTATGATTGTTTCTCTGAACTCTTTTGATTAAAGAACTGTTTATTTTATAATACAATTAAATGTTAAAGGAATAAATGGGAGAGTTGTTTTGTAACTTCTACTTCTGGAAAAAAATTTAGGTAGAAAAGACTCATATCTGGAGAATAGTCTAGTTTGTTTTAATGAATTTATGGGAAAAAAGCTTTTACCGTATTTCATCAATTATTTTCAAAGGATTCAAATAAATTAAAGAGTGTTTAATAGTAAACAGCAGTGTGATATGGTGGAAACTGATTCTTATGTAGTCTGTTACTAACTAAAAGACCTTGATTAGATCATCTCCTCATTCAGAGCCTTGGTTTCCTTGGCTGTTAAAAGAAGATGTTAGACTAGAGTTTTTAGATTTGTTTCAGCATTACCAGTTTAAGATTCTGTGAACATGATTCTTCCTGATCTTTGAGAGTAGAACTATCAGTTCTCATGATATGATTAATAAATATTTTATCTTGATAATTATTGAATCTAGATAATGGGTATATGCGGTTTCATTGTCATGTTTCTACTTTTATGTATGTTTGAATATTCTTATACAATAGCAAATATAGAAATATAATTGATTAATAAAATGCTTGATAATATACTACATTCAAACTGATCTAGTGAAGCCTATTTCACGTTTGTGCTGTTTTCTTCCATTGTCTTTTTTTTTTTCTGGTGAGGAAGATTGGCCCTGAGCTAACACCTGTTGCCAATCTTCCTCTTTTTCCTTGAGGAAGAGTGGCTCTGATCTAACATCTGTGCCCATCTTCTGCTATTTCATATGTGGGTCGCTGCCACAGCATGGCTTGATGAGTGGTGTAGGTCTACACCTGGGATCCAAACCCATGAACCCAGGCTGCTGAAGCAGAATGTTCCAAACTTAACCACTACACCACTGGGCCAGCCCCTTCCATTGTCTTTTGAAACATTTATATAAAATAACAGTCCCTTTTATGATCATCCCAGGGCAGTTTTCTTCAGTTTTTAGGTAAGTGCGCCAAGGGTCAGACCAGATTAAAAAATTTCTCTATGTACAGATTTTCAAGGTGAAGATATTCATTGTTCAGGAAACCAGCAAAAGTTTCTTACAAGCGTGATATAATTTATATTGATTTAGCAACTCATAACATGTAATTTAGATTGGCTTAATTATCTGAAACTTATTCTTAAACCCAGGCTGATGTTTTCCCCTTGTCGCCCTACACATTGCTGGGCCATTTCTTGAAGATAATGTGACAGACTACATTGTAGCTAAGAAAGTGCCTTTTGATGTTAAGCAATCCTGGGTTTAAATCCCCATTTCAACTGTTTCCTAAATGTGAGACCTTGGGAAAGTTTTTTAACTTCTCTGAGCCTCAGTTATCTTTTCCGCAAAATGGGAATGTCAATAGTAGGATCTACATCATGGGGTTATTGTTAGGACTAAAGAACTTGGATAATCATTAAACATACTGCCTGACAAGCAGTTTAAATCAACAATGTCAGCCTATTCTGTCATTATTATTATTGTCATTTCGTTATTTGCATTGTTAGAATAAAAGTTATGTGTGGAGGAATTTAAAAAAAAGCAAAGGAGGAAATATAGCTGTTTGGGTTACCTTCACTAGAAGCATTCAATACATATTTATTGAACATCTCCTGTATTCTAGGAACTGGATTTATAGAGGCAAGTAAGGCACACTTCTTGCTCTTAAGAAAATCACATGCTAAGTGAAGAAACAGACATGCGAGAGCTTAGAGTCAGGGATGAACTTAAAGGAGTAACAGAGTAGGCAAGTGCTGGTGTGCTGAGATTTAAAGGGAGGTAAAAACAAAACCAAACCAAAAATGAAAACCTCTGGCTTGTCACAAGGTCTGAAACACGATTAGCATATTTTTTCTTTGGACTTTATACATTCTTTCATTTTTGGTTTCCATGTGCAAATGCCCTTGGGAAGAGTAACACATTAAGTAGTATCAATTGTACTTTAGTGAAGATTTATTTTTATGTTATTTAGGGTACAAAGTAAGTTGCTGTAATCAAGAGACCTCAAAATATGGCTCAAGCAACAGATCAAAGGTGGGCAGGCAACACCGCTGCAGGAGGTCATCCAAGGCCTAGGGTCCTTCTACCTCGTTGCTTTGCCATCTCCTAGCATGTTGATTTTGTCTATGTGGTCAAATATGCTCCTACTATCATGTCTGTGCTATAGCTTGCTGGTTGAATGAGGGGAGAGAAAGAAGAGAACAAGAGATTTTCCTGCCAAAACATGATCTAAAGGTTGCACACATTACTGCTGCTTTCATGTCATTGTCTAAATTTCCATCATATCCTCATACCAAACTGCAAAGGAGTCTGCAAAATATAGTCTCTGACTGAGAGGCCATGTACACAGCTAAAACTTATTATTAAAAGGAAGACTAGGAGAATGTACACTGAGAAATTAGCAGTCTCTGCCACAGTTTATCAGACAATTTTATCTTGATAAACTTCCTGAAACACCTAGGCCTTTCCAAATAAGCAGGCTATATGACTCATAAAGAAATGGTTACAAAGAAGGTTGATTTGTCTGGGGTGTTTTCTGACATCAACCAATTATCTGCTCTCAGATTCTCTGACCCCAACTGGGTATCCTATCATTCAATTCAATTCTGACATTAACTATCTGTAGTTAGCAAAGACCCCACAGATTTAAGGTCTCAGTCCCACAAGACTGTCCCCATTTCAGATGCCAGTCGAAAGTCCCGGTACTTCTAACCAACGAGCTATAAATTCAGGAGTTCCCATGACCCGTCTCAGGTTCAATAATTCACTAGAATGACTCACAGAACACAGAAAAACACTTTACAGTACTTACTATTACTGGTTTATTATAAAGGATGCAACTCGGGAACAGCCAAATGGAAGAGATGCATGGGACAAGATGTGTGTGTGTGTGTTGGGGTGGGGGGGTGATGTAGCTAGAGAAGTTTCCCTTCTCTCTCCAGGTATGTCACCTTCCCACTACCTCCATGTGCTCACCAACCTGGAAGCTCTCTGCACCCAGATGTTTAGGGGTTTCTATGGAAGTTTCATTACAAGGACATGATTGATTAAACCATTGGTCATTGGTGATTGAACTCAACTTCCAGCTCCTCTCTCCTCCCTGGAGGTTGGAGAGTGGGGCTGATAGTTCCAACCATCTAAGTCTAATCGCATGGTTGGTTCCTCTGGCAACTAGCCCTCATCCTGAAGCTATCTAGGGGCTCACCACTAGTCACCTCATTAGCATAAACTCAGGTATGGTCGAAAGGGGCTCATTATGAATAACAAAAGACACTTCTATCACTCAGGAATTTCCAAGCATTTGAGGAGCTCTGTGCCAGGAACTGGGGACAAAGACCAAATATATATTTTTTATTATACCACAGCTTGATATTATCAGGAGCAGGAGTGGCCCTCCAAACCACCTCTGCCTGAAGATGCTCACCCTTTTCACCACAATGCAGGTAGAATGAGTTGTTTTCTCCTCTGAGCTCCCTTAGCTGCCAATGAAGCTATCATGGTGTACTGTTCTTATCACACTGTACTGTAGTTATTCAATAGGTTTTAGTTTCTATCCCTCCAACTAGAATGTGAGCTATATGAGAGAGTATCTAACTCACCTTTGTACTTCCAGCATCTAGCTCGGTGCTTGGCACATTGTTGCCCTGTAAACCATCGAATGAAGGTGAGTGAATAGAAAGCAGAGTCTGGTACTACTGACCTCTGCAGTCTCTGGGTCTGTGTTTAAGCCTGTTTGGTGTTAATCTGGGGACTGGGTCATGATGTTGTTAATTGTATTTCCCAGCTCATCTGGGTTTCCTGAGAATTTCAGCTCTGGTGTCCTGCAGTTGAATCTGTGGTAGTCTGGAGGGGAATTCAGAATTCATAAATTTCTTGGTTTCAGAATAACAAAAACTGGATTTCAGGGAAAACAGGCAGTGTAGATGCCCTCTGTCTCACAGAATGTGTTCTTTATAGGACACTGCTGTTCTGTGTGATATGCCAACTCTACCAAATAACTTTTCGAGTCAGTTTTTTGGCAGAGTTAAGATTAAAAAAAAGCCCTCCGAACCTTAGAAGTTGCACATTTGCCTGAATTTTAGAAAACTGTTCTCAAATCTAGAGAATTTTATTAAGAACCATGTCCGTGTGTGTACATATAAACTAAACACTCAATGGTTATTTTTATTTTTCGTATTTGTTTTTCTTGTTTTTGCTTGTTTAATGTCTTTTAACCTTACAAAGGAAATAACACTTTGGGGCATTAAATACTGCCTTTGCTGATTACCTCATTTGAACAGCAGTTCAGGAATATCCATTTCTTGTTTTGATGGTCAATATAATAGGAGATATAGAGCTTTACACAATGAAAGAGAGATCATGATCCCTGCCAGTCAACTATTTTAGCTACTGAGGTATCAGAAAGAATCCCAGCAGTAGCGTGACTTTGCAGGAAGAGCACTGGACTAGGTGTCAGGTCCACCTAGATTTTATTTCTTCTGAATTTCTGACTTCTGGAAAGTAACTTAACCTATTGAAACTTGAGTGATATCCATTTGTAAAACTGAAATAGTATCTACTTAGCTGTCTCAGGGGGATAATGGATAAAATAAAGTAATATATATGTGTCTGTTAGAGAGGCCAGGGATAGTACTTGTCTACCCTAGGCCCATCCTAGCTTCACTTCATTGTGTTAGCCTAGGAAGTCTCAGTTCTGACACAGCCCTGACCCAATGAGAACCATTCTCTTTTAGCAGGTAGAAGTCTGGAAATAGCTTAGTGTGTATGCCTCTGGAATCAATTTGGGCCCCAGGGAAATTTTGTAAGCATCAGGCTTTAGCTTTTATCTCTTACCCCACCATCTGCTGTTGGCTGTTTAATTGGACTTTGGCTCTGATCTGAAAGCTCAATTCTTCCTCTGCATCTCTGTTGAAATTGGAGCCCAGGCCTAAATCCTTTTGCCTAGTTTCTGCTGGCAGGGACTGACCGTTGACTGCTTGCAGAATCAGTTGTATCATCTTGCCCAGTTCTCTCAGAAGAATAACTTGGTCCCAACCGTCCTGAAGAACTTCACCCTGAGGCTTTGGTGTACCTCTTCATCCCACACCCCTTGGGTGACACTGATCCTGGCCTGCATCAAATGTGGGTTTATATCCTTTCTCAACTTTGATGTAGATCAGCTTCCAGCTAGAGAGGGACTGCTCCAACTAGTCTCATCCAGCCTCCTTTCTCTGCACCGATCAGGTTTACTCCCAAATTCTCTGTTTCTTAGTTGTAACGTGCCTTGTATCTGGGGCAGAGTAATGAGTGCTACAGTACAAGTATCATTGGCAATTTCTATTGATGTCACTAGAAATCCATCAAATAGGACTTTTAGCATATTAATATGAGTTATCTTTTCAGTGTCTTTCTCTTCACACCAAGAAACAAAGCTTAGTCTAAGCTTTCACTGATTAAGTTATCAAACCAGGGTGAAAGTTCGTATCTAATCAACTTTAACATCTGAGGCATGGCGCGTTATTGTTTCCAACTGCATTTTATTAACTATATTTAACTTGTGGTTTGCATGTCTATGAATAAATGCACTGTATCATCCCAAGATATTATACTTCTATTTTTTGAATTGCACCTCTCCATTATACTATATAGTATAATCAAATATTTCCAAGGGCCAGAAGATTTGGGGGAAACAGGAAGCTTGAAGAAAACTTCCTGAAGAGTTTTTTTTTTTAAATAGAAGAAGATAAGTGAGTTAATTGGAATTGCAATCACAGGAAGAGGAAAGAAGATTTTGAATCCAGGTCTCCTTTTTCTTACCATCATGTCAGCAAATTCTGATTATAAAATTTATCACATAGGCCTGATAAATAATTTCTGACGAAAATGATTGTGAAAGAGCCAAACTAGCTGACATCTGAAAAGCAGATACCAAACTCGCTAAACAATTCTCTGTTTCTTCCCACCTTCCAAATTCAATTTAGGTTGAAGCATTAACTATACAAATTAGCATTAACTAAGAAAAAAAGTCTTAGGGTAAAACATAAAGTTAGTAATGGAGAGAAGATTGCATCCATGATCCCCTCTTCATTCAGACTCCTTGCTTTTTATTTGTTTATTGCCATGTTTACTGTAAAATATATCTTTGGTATCTGAGAGAAGTTGTCAAGTCTGAACCTGTGCTCCAAAGCAATGAAGATACTTTTTATTCATTGGGATATTAGGTGGTATATAGACTGGATCTAATCTCAATTCATTTCTATTTTGGAATAAATCACTGACATCATTTCATCTACTTTAGAAAAGCATCAGAAATATTCTGGCTTCTTATAACTTTGCATAGTTCCTGGACATTGAGATTAAATCAGGGGTGGATAAAAACTCTGTGGAGACTTGAAGGATGAGGGACAATTTGGTGGTGACCTGAGTTTCTTTATTTAATTTTATCTGAGATGAAATAAAATCTAGTTTGGTTACGTAAAGAAATATTTGATAAACTTTCAGTGGGAGAAAAATATACAAGACACTTACTGAATTTTAATTACAACACCAAGGATTTTAGAAACCAGAGAAACCTTAGACATCATCTAGTTCTAACTGCTAATTTTACATATGTGAAACTGACCATTTCTTAGGGAAAATGCGAGGCAATTTTTATTTGGAATTGAAGGTTAGACTAGATGACTTCTGAGGTTCCATTCAATAAAGTTTTTGAAACTGAAGCCCAAAGACGTTAAGGAAATTGCTCAAGGTCACTTAGCTGATTGTGGGAGGGAGAGCCTAGAGTAGAATCCAGGTTTCCGGATTCCCTGTCAATTTATGACTCTTTTCATACTTAAAAGTATTTGAAACTCAAAGCAGTGAAGTACTTTCGAGAGTGCAATATAGGAAACAATTTAGACCTGGCAATCACGTACTTACCTTTGGATTATCTTTTAATTTCCAATGTGGTGAGTCACATAGTGAAATAACATTGGCATAATGCCATATCAGGAAAATGAAATTGCCATATCAGGAACTAATTAAAAGGGAAAGAAAATCGCTCAGATGAACTCTGTGATTTCCTCTGAATCTTTTGACGAATGCAACCTTGAATGCTGACTGCTTTGAATGCAAATTTTCTCATGACAGTTGGTACATTTGGTGGATAAAGCAGAACTCCTCCTACAAAAAGACTTCACTTCTAAGGTCATTTGAAATCCATTAAGCTAAGAAGCTGTTCACTGAGACAGATTTCAGTGGTATTGCAGAAGAATTTGATTATAACTGGACACATTATTCACTTATAGTAAGTCTGGAACTTAAATTTGGGGAAGGGAGTGTGGGGATGAGAGGTAACTTGTTTTGAATAATTATTTCACTTTCTTCACCTTTTTAAAAATGGGCTCATAAAACTTTTTCATGGCAAAAATAGTTTGATTAACTTGACATAATATTAATTTGAAGAAATATTGCATTTTTTTGCATGAAGCTAATTAATAGGTGCTGGATAATCAGTATAAGTAACACTATTGCCTTTAATTTTTATTGTTGTTTTCTTATTAGCCTTTATTTTCTGTAAAATCATACCTCTTATAAGCAAACCTGGTCCTTTGGAAGTGGTAAGGACAGTTGCATTTTAGAGTTGAGGTTTTTCTGAGATTATTTTCTGTGTGATTTTTTTCTGTAAATGAGAATCCTCCACTTTGCAGTAACTTTTTTCTCTTAAGCTCAGAAATAACCATACAGCTCCTCTAAAATGAATGATTTAGTTATATGATGTTTTGATTTAATTTATGGAATCATGCATATCCTCTATATGTGGTAATTTCATTTATTTGTATAATTATGGTTACATATATAGTTTTTGTTAGCACTGTGGAATTGATTCCGACTCCTAGCAACTCTGTGTACAGCAGAGCGGAACCCTGCCCAATCTTTTTGCACCATCTCACCTTCTGGCGCTACCTCAGAAAATGCTCTGCTGCTATTCATAGGGTTTTCATCGCCATTGTTTTTGTAAATGGGTGGCCAGGTCCTTCTTCCTAGTATATCTTAGTCTGGAAACTCCCCTGAAACCTGTCCACCATGGGTGACCCTGCTGGTATTTGAAATACCGATGGCATAGCTTTCAGCATCACAGCAACACGCAGCCGCCACAGTATGACAACCCACAGACGGCTGTGTGGTTCCCTAACTGGGAAACGAACCCAGGCCGTCGTGGTGAGAGCCCGAATCTTAACCAGTACACCACCAGGGCTGGCTGCATATATAGTACGGTTATTAAAATAAAAGTTCCAATTTTCACTGCTTTTACTCTGAAATGAACTAGCATCTTATACATTCAATGCTCGTTTTCCTCTGGAAGAAAACATAGTTAACACTTAAGTCTGACCATCACTTTTACACATTGCACTCACTTTGGATGCTTCCAGATTAGTTTTCTTTTTTTAATATGTAAAAGGATATATAAAACCAAGACATGAATATAAAGGAATACCAGCTGTTTTTGATAAAAATTTTGTTAAAATATAGAATGTTGGGGCCGCCCGGTGGCGCAGCGGTTTAGTTCGCGCTTGGCAGCCCCGGGTTCGCGAGTTCGGATCCCGGGCGCCCGCCGACGCACTGCCTGTCAGCCATGCCGTGGCGGCGTCCCATATAAAGTGGAGGAGGATGGGCACGGATGTTAGCCCAGGGCCAGTCTTCCTCAGCAAAAAGAGGAGGATTAGCAAATGGATGTTAGCTCAGGGCTGGTCTTCCCCACAAAAATAAATAAAAATAAAAAATACCAGACATTTAAAAAATAATAATAATAAATAAATAAATAAAATATAGAATGTTTTCAAGAGCTCAAGACTTAAGTAAATTGCATGGATTTGTTGTTATTATTATTATTTTTTTGTGTGTGTGTGGGGAAGACCAGCCCTGAGCTAACATCTGTTGCCAATCCTCCCCTTTTTGCTGAGGAAGACTGGCCCTGGGCTAACATCCGTGCCCATCTTCCTCCACTTTATATGGGACACCGCCACGGCAGGGCTGACAGGCAGTGCGTCGGCGGGTGCCCGGGATCCGAACTCGCGAACCCTGGGCTGCCAAGCGCGGACTAAACCGCTGCGCCACCGGGAGGCCCCTGTTGTTATTATTAATATTAAAGAATAATCAACTAAGAACTAAGAGATCTGGTTTTCACTTCTAGATCTCCCCCATATAGCTCTGTGACCTTGGGTTGGGCATCCCACCCTTCTCTATCTTAATTTCTTCATCTGTAAAGTGAGCCAGATGTCTTGACTCTGCCTGATGTAATGAAAGGCAATAGAAATGATTATTTAAACAGTAGGATTAAACAAAGGAAAGGTAGAACAACTAATGGATTCTTTTAATTTTTTTTAATGCTAAGATCTTACTTGTAAATGAAAAGCTGCTTTCAGGGTATTTTTTGAAAATCAGAGAAATATCACATATTTTGCTACAACTTGGAGGAGTGGGAGGTGGAGTGGGTTGCTTGTTTCTTTTGCTGTATTTTTCAGAGTGTCTTCAAGGAATTGATAGGAGGTGACTCCTGGATATTGGAGAAGTGGAAGGCCACTAATAACAATTGAGTTATTATGCCCACTATGCTGCAGATATTTTATATGCAGTATCCTGTTCAGTCCTTTCCTAAACCCGAAGTATTATTGCCTTCATTTTATAGATAAGAAAATTGAGGTATAGAGAGCTGAAATGTCTTGCCCAGATCTGTGTGGCTGCGCTGTCTGTACTCTTTCCATTATTCCGTGCTGTTTCTATGGTCATGCTGAGGCAATACTGAGGAGATAAGCTCTTTGGAATTATGTCTTCTCTTCTCTCTGTGGGAGCAAGACTTATGCTGGGGAGATGGATAATGTACAGGGTCATAGAGTAGGTTGGCAGCTGTCTACACAGTATGATTTGGGAGGCAGTTGACAAGTGCCTGCCCACAAATATTATCTTCATTGGCTTGTCATAGTCACTTTGCCTGAGATTTTACCACTAAAATCATTACTTTGTTTTGTTTTTCTTTGCCAGTGGGGATGTTGGGAGGACTTTCAAATACACATACCTCTAGGAGGGCTTATATGTTAAATCTTTTATCACTTAATACCTTAGCAGGCAGTGTGGAATTGGAGAAAGAGCTCAGATTTTGGAGCTAGGAAGACTTGGAATTGAATTCTGATTCCACCACATCATAGCTATTTAACTTGCACATGATACTTAATCTCTTAGAGCTTTGCTTTCTTTTCTTTTTTTGTGAGGAAGATTAGCCCTAAATAACATCTGCTGCCAATCCCCCTCTTTTCGCTGAGGAAGATTGGCTCTGAGCTAACATCTGTGCCCATCTTCCTCTACTTTATGTGGGATGTCTGCCACAGCATTGCTTGATAAGCAGTGTGTAGATCCGCACCCAGGATCTGAACCTATGAACCCCGGGCTGCCGCAGCAGAGCGTGTGAACTTAACCACTAAGCCACTGGGCCAGCCCCTGAGCTTTGCTTTCATCTTAAGTAAAATAAAGATAATAATGCATATGCATAGGGTCTTATTATAATAGCCATAATGTATTGAACATCTGGTATGCATAATTGTGGAAGAGTGGGAAAAGCACTGGAATGGAAGTCAGAAGACTTGGTGTCCTGCCATATCAGTTTCATTTAGCCAGGTAAATATTTATTAAGCATCTACTATGTGTCATGCACTATGCTAGCCACTGGGGATACAACAGTGAACAATTTGAAATCCCTGCTTTCTTATATCTTAAATTCTAGTTTGGTGCTAATCTAACTATATCCATATCCTAGTCATGTAGAGAAGGATTAATGGTCTTCACATTTTAAAGATGGGAACCTAAGGGTTAAATGATACAATAGTGAGCAAAATAAGTATGATCCCCAACCTCAATGAGTTTATAGTCTAATGGAGTAGAAATTAATCAGATAATCTTACAAGTGTATATAAGACTAAAACCATTATAAGTCTTTAAAGGAAAGGTAGTCAGTGCTCCAAAATTAGCATGTAAAAGGGGCTTCACTTCAGCTTCTTGGAGCAAGTGACATCTGAGCTGAGATCTGAAAAATAAATAGGCACTAACCAAGTCATCCTTCTACATGTCCTTACTCATATTCTTCTGGATTTCCCTCAGCTCTTTTACATGTTCTTTGGTAGCTATTGCAAACTTTCTCCTCTCTTTTTAAGCCTACTACTCAGCTACTACCCATTTATTCTCAGGAGGTGGGTTTGCCTCCTATTTCACATAGAAAATAAAAGACATCAGGGGTGCCTGAACCTCTTATCCAGCCACTTCACTGTCTTTTATACACACATTGATTTGCATCTTCGTCCATACCTTTGTCTTGTCTCAGAGGAAAAGCCAGCCCTCTATCAGTCCAAGTTCAATCTCTCTTCCTTTGGTTTAGATTCCATGCTATCCTCTTGCTTTTTCAGGGATCTCTTTAAATAATTATCCTCTTTCTCTTCTGTATTTTTAACCTCTTCCTCTCTGAGTTCTTTTCTCAGTGAAGAAAAACGAAAAAAAACTTGACCCTTCCCTGCACAACCAAGACCTGTACAACCTATAAAACTAGGCTTCAGGTCCTACATTCAAGTCTTTAATCAATTTTGAGTTGATTTTTGGGTATGGTGTGAGATAACGGTTTACTTTCGTCCTTTTGCATATGGCTGTCCAGTTTTCCCAATACTGTTTATTGAAGAGACTTTCCTTTCTCCCTTGTATGTTCTTGGCTCCTTTGC
Organism: Tapirus indicus; assembly: GCA_031878705.1. Taxonomy (NCBI): domain Eukaryota; kingdom Metazoa; phylum Chordata; class Mammalia; order Perissodactyla; family Tapiridae; genus Tapirus; species Tapirus indicus. Next base: position 96,478,308 of record CM062942.1, on the reverse strand, counting down.
TGAAGATTGACTGTCCATAGATGTGTAGTTTTATTTCTGGGATCTCAATTCTGTTCCATTGATCTGTGTATCTGTTTTTGTGCCAGTACCATGCTGTTTTGATTACTATAGCTTTGTAGTATATTTTGAAGTCGGACTATGATGCCTTCAGCTTAGCCAGACAGAGAAAGACAAACACCACATGATTTCACTCATATGCGGAAGATAAACAAACACATGGATAAAGAGAACAGATTAGTGTTTACCAGAGGGGAAGGGGGTGGGGCAGTGGGCAAAAGAGGTAAAGGGGCACATATGTATGGTGATGGATAGAAATTAGAATACTGGTGGTGAGCATGATGCAGCCTATACAAAAACTGACAAATAATAATGTACATCTGAAATTACACAATGCTATAAACCATTATGAACTCAATAAAATAATTAGAAAAAACTCCAAGCTTTAATAAAAAGTGGTCGACATATATAATAACTGCCTTTATTAGGGTCACTAATTTACTTATTCCCAAGTACAACAGTTAAATTTCAGTTCTTGTCTTACTTTCCCCCACACCTTCCCTTTTTTGGCATGTAAGGGACTGATTTTTGAATAATTTTCCTTGAAATCTTCTACTTCATTAGTTTCTGTGATGCCACTTCCTCCTGTCAGTACCACTTATTACCCTCAGGATTAAGTCCAAAGTCTTTTAACATGGCTAAGAAGGCATGCCTGTGTACATCTTACATTGCAGCCAAAACAGACCCCCTTGTGGATCCTTGGATTCATTAAGCTTTTTCACTTCCCTGCTTTTGCTTAAGCAATTATCATTAAGGAGAAATCCTTCTCCCAAATTCCCCCTTGTCCCCTTGGCAAACACCCACTCCTTCTTTATGTAATAGTTTAAATATTACTTCCTTTAAGGACCCTGACTTCACCACCACTACTGCCAAAACCAGATTAGGTACCTGTCTTCTGTGCTTCTAAGTGCTCTCCTCTCTTGGAACTTAATACATCTTATTATAATTGAAGTTAGTATGAAATTAATCCACAAACTTGGGTACAAAAGAATTTTGCACTTTAAAATGTTCTTTAAGCTACCTTGTATTCAGCATGCTGCCAGGAAAGTAAGATATGCAATTTCAGTCAATACTTGAGCCTCCTACTGGGATATGCAAATATTCTGAGGCCTTCAGTAACACCAAAATACTGGGGAGTCCCTTTTTGTCATTGATCATTAATTTTCTGTCAACTCTCTGATGTACTCTCTGATATACCATTGTTTTATAAGTGCTCCTTTTTGAGCATTTTTTTTCTCTTTTTTTGCTGAGGAAGATTTGCCCTGAGCTAACATCTATTGCCAATCTTCCTCTTTTTTTTTTTCTCATGTGGGCCGCTACCACAGCATGGCTGCTAACAGACGAGTGGTGTGGTTCCACGCCTAGGAACTGAATGTGGGCCAGTGAAGTGGAGCGTGCTGAACTTTAACCACTAGGCCATTGGGGCTGACCCTCTGATATACCATTTTGTCTCAACCTGCAATAGTCATTTCAGGTTTGCTGCTGCTACTTCTACACCATGCTTTGGGGGCTCGATCATTGCTGAGATTGGGTCCCCTGTGTCTAGGTCCCAGTGCAGTCATTGAAACTCCTCTGAACTTTTGCCCCCTTCCTATGCTGCTGCCATCAAATGTTGAGCTGTTCTCTCTGCCACTTCTAACCCTTACCAGACTCTTGACTTCTTTTTGTCTATAATATATGTCCCTTTCCCTCCTCAAAGGAATTTCGTCTGTCCTCTTGAGACCCTCTTTGGCACTCCCAAGCATAATCTCTTCCATGAGCTTGAGTTTGAAGGATACAAAAGCCAGGAAGGTAAGTCTCTGTGGAGAGCTTCTGCTTTTGATCCTGGCAACAGGGGAGGAGGCATCCCCTTGGATGAGGTAAGGAAGGATAAAAAGGCCTGGCTATCTTCGTGAAATGGGAGGGAGAAGCAAAAAAACTTAGAGCAAAACACAAATAATTGTCTCAAAATATGTTGCCACATACATGTCTGTTTATGAGACTTTCCCCTTCACTAAATTGTGTCTTTTAGTATACTGCAGAATTTCATTCCCTAATATTTTAGTAGAGAGTACAGAGGAAACGCATAGAATCTAGTTTGGAAGAGGGAGTACAGAAAGCATATAGAAGGAACTGCTACTTGAGCTAAATCTCCGTGACGAGGGGTAATCAATGACTAGGCTGGGTAAAGCAGGATTGGTATCAGGAGACCTGTATGGACAAAAGCTTGGAGGTAAAAGAAGACCCTACTTTTCAAGATCTATAGGTAGGAAATGAGACTGAAAGTGTTCATAAGGTCGAGACAATGGAAAGTGTTGATTGCCATGCTAAAAAGTTTGTACTTTATTTTCTGAGAGGCGAACAGCATAGAGGTTAGGGCACAAACTCTGGCAAGACACTTGCCTGGCTTTGAATCTGGCTCCATCACTGACTAGCTATGAGACCCTGGGATAATCATTTAGCTTCTCCATGCCTCAGTTTCCTTATTGGTAGAAAGGGATTACAACAGTACCTATCTCCTAATGCTGTTGCGAGGATTAAGTGAATTAATACAGTGAAATGCTTATAAAAGCCCTGGCACACCAGGAGCACATTGAATTGTGGACTATTATTATAAATTATTCTATAGAGCAATGGGAAGCCAGTGAAGGAGTTTGAATGGACATATTTGTGTTTTGAAAAGGTCAAACTGACTACAGCATGGAAAATGCCCTGAATCTGATTTATTGTAAGGTGGAAGTGCTAGGATTGGGATTGTGGCAGTGAAGATGGAGTGATATGGATGGATCCTAAAGGCATTTAGAGAATGGAATCTTTATAATCTTTATAATTTTGTGTGTGTGTGTATGAAATTGTATGGAAGATAAATGAGAGAAAGAAATCTAGGATGACTCCTATGTTTCTGTTTTAGGACACTGCTTGGGAAGTCATGTTACCATTTGGTACTGGAAATAGAGGAAAGGAAGATGACGATAAGTTGCGTTAATGTTTTGAGTATTTATAATCCTCATGTGTATTTATGTTCTTTGAAGCAGAGAAAACAATTACATCATCCATCAGTGTTTTGAAATCATGTATTGAAGGATTATCTGGATATTTTAAGGTAACCTGCGTTAAGTGGAATTTATCACTGTTCCAGGGAAGATATACTTTCTTCTCCATGCCTTTCTTTCTTTCTTTTTTTTTATAATCCAGTTTGGATTATGTTAACTTTTTTGCTGATTTTTTTTTTAGGACGATTGGCCCTGAGCTAACATCTGCTGCCAATCTTCCTCCTTTTTTCTCCCCAAAGCCCCAGTAGATAGTTGTATGTCACAGTTGTCCATTGTTCTGGTTGCTTTAGGTGTGACACCGCCTCAGCATGGCTTGATGAGCAATGCATAGGTCCGTGCCCAGAATCCGAACCAGTGAACCCCGGCCGCCAAAGTGTAGCACAGGAACTTAACCACTATGCCACCGAGCCGGCCCCTCCATGCCTTTCTTTAATAAGCACATTTGTTATTTACATAGCTTAAGAAGATTACAATAGTCCCCCCTTATCCGTGGTTTCACTTTCTGCAGTTTCAGTTAAGCACAGTCAGCCATGGTCCAAAAATATTAAATGGAAAATTCCAGAAATAAACAATTCATAAGTTTTAAATTGTGAGCTGTTCTGAGTTGTGTGATGAAATCTTGCACTGCCCCACTCTGTCCCGCCCGAGATGTAAATTATTCCTTTGTCTGGCGTATCCACGCTGTATACACTAACCACCCATTAGTCACTTAATGGTCCTCTCGGTTATCTGATTGACTATTGTGGTATCACAGTGCTTATATTCAAGTAACCCTTATTTTACTTAATAATGGCCCCAAAGTGCAAGAGTAGTGATGCTGGCAATTTGGATATGCCAAAGAGAAACCACAAAGTGCTTCCTTTAAGTGAAAAAGGTAAAATTTCTCGACTTAATAAGGAAAGAAAAAAAAATCGTATGCTGAGGTTGCTAAGATCTTCAGTAAGAATGAATCTTCTATCCAGAAAATTGTGAAGAAGGAAAAAGAAATTTGTGCTAGTTTTGCTGTTGCACCTGAAATATGTTTGTATAGGAAAAAGCAAAGTATACATAGGTTTGGTACCATCCTCAGTTTCAGGTTCCACTTTGGGTTTTGGAATGTATCCCCTGCGGTTAATAGGGGACTACTGTATTGAGAAGAATTCTTTGGTGACAGATGTTGTGGAAGTATCAAGGTACCGTGATAGAGCACTGGTAAATTTGTTTTGGATCAGGAGTCTGTCAGCTTTCTAAAATGAGAGATCTCTGGAAATAATAGTTTATAGTTTTAAAGTCATATCAGTTCATTAGTTCATTCACCAAACGTTTATTGCCTGCTGTGTGACAGACGTTATGCTAATACAAAAGCAGAAGCAGTTCCTGCTCTCATGGACCTTACAATTAACCAGAAGTGATGGACATTATTCAAGTAATCACAATGATAAATGTATAATTTTAAATTCTAACTACTGTGAAGGGAAGTTTCCAGTGGCAGTATGAGTTAAAAGCACAGGTTCTAGAATTAGACTGATTGGGCTTGAATCTTGCTTCCCCCTACTTACTTTCTGTATAATCTTGGGCAAGTTATTTAACCTCTCTGTGTCTCAGTTTCTTGTGTAAAGTGGAGATAATAATATGAGTAGAAGTTAACTAGTCCAAGGGAGATAGAGAGATCAAAATATTCTAAGCAGGTGGAGCAGCATGTGCACAGGCCCTGTGGTGAGACTGCAGAGCACAAAATAGGAGAATGCATAAAAAGTATCTGTAGAAGTAGTCAGGTGCCACAATATTTAGGACCCTGAGGACCAAGAAAAAATTTTTAATCTTTATCCCAAAATAAAAAGGAAGCCAGGAAGAATTTTTAGGAGAGAAGTTGTATAATCAGATTTGCATTTGGAAGACAGAAAAAAGGCACTCTGCCTGTAGTGTGGAAATGGAGCAGGGCCAGAGTAAATTCAGGGAGATGTATTAAGAAGCTATTGTAGTAGTCCAGGCAAATTATGATGGTGATTTGGACTAGCATGGGAGGGGAGACAGATATACTTTCAAGGGATGTTTGAAAAATGGATCAAACCTAATTCCCATCGACAGATGAATGGATAAAGAAGATGTGGTATATATATAATGGAATACTACTCAGCTATAAAAAAGGATGAAATCTTACCATTTTTGGCAAGATGGATGGACCTTGAGGGTATTATGCTAAGTGAAATAAGTCAGACAGAGAAAGACAAATACTGTATGATTTCACTCCTATGTGGAAGATAAAAACAACAACAAACAAGCAAACACATAGATACAGAGAACAGATTGGTGGTTAACATAGGGGTTGGGGGTAGGCGGAGTGTGAAATGGATAAAGGGGGTCATTTGTGTGGTGACAGATGGAGACTAGACTTTTGGTGGTGAACACGATGTAGTGTATACAGAAGCTGAATTATGATGTACACCTGAAATCTATATAATGTTATAAACCAATGTTACCTCTTTTTAAATAAATGGATCAAATTTTATTATGAATCGGACATGGGAGATGTAGGTGTCAGGTGTCTAGGGTGACTCTTTGGTTTCTAGCTTGTACTGTTGAGTGGACACCACTGCCAACCAGTGAGATGGGACTTCTACACCTTGAAATTACTACACCTCTGGCAAGAGGACCCATTTTCAGATGGAAGATCATGATTTTGGTGTTTGACATTTTGCATTTGAGGTGTGTTTGAGACTTCCAAGTGAAGATATACAAGTCTGGGGCTCAGAACAGTAGTTTGAGTGAGAGATATATGTTTGGAAGTCATTCCACATATCGATAGTAATGGAAGCTGTGGAAGTGGATAAAATTACCTAGAGAGAACATAGAGTCAGAAGAGATGAGGGCCTCAAAGAACTCTTGATGTTTAGTGTTAAGATAAGTAAAGCATGAGCCCAAAAATGAAATGGAAAGAGTCACCAGAGAGAGAGAAGGAAAACTGGGAAACCAGTGTCAGAAAAGCCAAGGGAAGAGTGTTTCAAGAAGGATAGTGGTAAACAGGTGAATGCCACTAAGAGAGAAACAAGATTGGGGTAAAAAAATCCAGTTGGATTCAGTAACATGGAGGTCATTAATTATTCTAGTGGGACCTATTTCAGGAAAGTCATGGATTGGTGGTGGGATGAAGGAAGAAGCCAGAAGGAAATGGAGTGATGAAGAGTGAGTGGAAGGTGTGAAGAAAATAGCAAGTATAGACAACTCTTTCTAGAAATTTGTCTGTGACTAAGATGGGAGTATTGGAGCAGTAACTGGAGGTAAATATGTGGGCAAGACAGTTTATTTTTTTTAAGTTCGGGAAGAAATAAGCGTGTTTAAATGCTAAATAGGATGTATCCAGCTAAGAGGTATATATCCATATGTACATCTTATGTATGCTCATGATATATAAGACAGAAGAAAAAAGTTAAATTATAAGATTCCTGATAATGTGAGCAGGGTTGGAATTCAAAACACACATGAGGAGTTTTACCTTAGATAGTAGGAAATATAGCTCCTTTATTATATCAGGCGGGAAGGAAGAGAGGATGTGGGGAAAATGTGGAATCAGAAAGATGTTTTTAAAGAGGCAAGGTCATGTGCTGAGGTGGGGGAAGAGGGGATGAGAGGATTGAAGATACTGGAAAAAGTTTGCAATTGTTGTCAAGAATGGAATAAAGTTGAATAGAGACAAGTAAAGTGTTTCTTGGTAGTACTGTGGTTTTATTTAAAATTGAATGCTATGAATTAATCATGGAACTAATCTGTTATGGGCATTTTCCATCAGCACTCACCTGCTCAGGTACAGGTACAGAGAAAACCTGAGAGTTAGATTCATTTAGGGTTGGGATTTTGTTAGGAAGTTCTGATAAAAAGTCAGAGGGGCAGGTTTAGTCTGGGGTATGGAAAGTAATCTGGATTGAATAAAGAAAGGAAGAAGACAAAGTCTGGCTGATGGATTTGGAAAAAACAATCAAGTCTTTGGAAAGCTGAGAAATGACCACAGTGACAGTACTTAAAAATGTAAGCTAGAATGAAAGGAGATCATAGGAAAATCATTTAACTTCTCTGCCCTCTGTTTTCTCATCTGTATATAAGCCATGGTGATAGTGGCGGAAACCAAGTATATGTTTGTGTGTGTAAATTTGTACATATATCTCATTGTCTTTTGGCGGTAAGTATCAAGAGAATCAGGTGGAAGTAGGAGCTCCTGAAGAGCATCCCACCCACTTCTAAGGAATAAAGTGAGGTTGGAGGGTAGGAGGTATTAGTCATTCCAACCCTCCCACGGATGCTCAGTCAAAGAAAGACAAATCTATGCTCTAAAGATATGATTCTGCTACAAGTAGCTCTCTTTTCCTTAGGCATGTTTGACTTTGCTCATCTAGCAGTGATTAATCTCTAATTATGGAATCAGTCATTTTCTTTATCTAGCATTTTTGCAGGAAGAACAGTGTACATTGTTGATGGAATTAGTGCTGATTCATTGAGAGGAAACTTGAACTCCAGGGCATCCTGATAATAACCAAAGCATGTGGGGTGCACTGTCAATATCTGGACAAGGTGAAGCAGCATAGGATTAAAGATGTGTGAGTACACCATCAGAACATCATTCAGAAACTGTAGCAGCAGCTCATAAGGGTAGAAGAAGTGCTGTGGTACCTGAGAGCAACTTATATTAGCAGAACCTCTAGACGGCCAGAGAGGGTCCTCCAGCACTTATATCCTCTTGTTTACAACAGCAAGGGCTTTGAAGGCCTCAAAGGGGAACATTAAAATGTGGTCACATTGTATTTTGTCACTGTGAAAATTTTCTATTTCAGCATTTTGTGGTTGTAATATTTGCAAGTGGGATGGTTCAGTATGGTTTTTTTTTTCCCAGGTGTCTGATTGGAGACTTTAGCCAAGGGAAGTGCTACATAGCTTAAATGTATTCCTTCACAAGAATGAGCTTCTAACTCAAAGGCTATGTAGAAAACGAGGGTTTGGACTGTATGAGTACATACTTTGATTACTTGGAAATTTGGGCTTAAAAGAGTATGAAGTTTTAAAGGATTTTGATACACAATGCTACATACTCCTCTAACTAGGTTACAGGTTCTGCTTAAATAAGAAAGTGGTTTATTTTGTTCTCACATAACTGTCTGGAGATAGCTAATCCAGGGCTGCATGAAGAATATGCAGCTTTACTGGGCCCTGGGCTACTCCAAACTTGGTTGTTCTGCCATGCCTGGGGTATTTCCCTCATCTGCTTGATCAAATATGGCTCACTACCAAGATTACATTCTAATTAGCAGGATGGAGAAAGGGGGAAGGGGAAGGAGAGTAAAGGTCCATTTTCCTAAACTCACAACCCAGAGATTGGAAATTACACTTCCATTTACATCTCTTAGGCCAGAACTTAATCACATGTCACAGATAGCTGAAAGGATGTTCAGAAATGTGGTCATCATTTTGTGTGGCCATGTGCCCAGGTAGAACTTGGGAATTCCATTACTACTGAATAAGCAGAGAATGAATATTAGAGGACAGCTAGTAATCTCAGCTGCACCACTTCCAAAAAAGATTGTACCAATTTACATTTCTACTAGTAGCCTGAGAGAAGGCTCACACTTCATTTATTAATTTTGCTTGTATTATAATTTATTTAGCTGTTTCTATAATTTACGTTTTTAAAAGACTTTATTTTTTAGAGCAGTTTTAGGTTCACAGCAAAATTAAGAGGAAGGTACAGAGATATCCCATATACCCCCTGTTCCCACACAGGCATAGCCTCCCCTATTATCAACAGCCTTCACAAGAGTGGTACTTTTGTTACAATTCATGAACCTACATTGACACATCCTTATCACTCAACGTTCATAGTTTACATTAGGGTTCACTCTTGGTGTTGTACATTTTATGGGTTTGGACAAATGTGTAATGACACGTATCCACAACTGTAGTATCATACAGAGTATTTTCACTGCCCTAAAAGTCCTCTGTGGGGCCGGCCCGCTGGCGCAGCAGTTTAGTTCGCGCTTGGCAGCCCAGGGTTCGCGGGTTCGGATCCCGGGCGCCCGCCGACGCACTGCTTGTCAGCCATGCCGTGGCGGCGTCCCATATAAAGTGGAGGAAGATGGGCACAGATGTTAGCCCAGGGCCAGTCTTCCTCAGCAAAAAGAGGAGGATTGGCAATGGATGTTAGCTCAGGGCTGGTCTTCCTCACATAAAAAAAAAAAAAATCCTCTGTGCTTTGCCTATTCATCCCTCCCCCTCACTCCAACCTCTGGCAACCACTGATATTTTTACTGTCTCCATAGTTTTGCCTGTTCCAGAATATCATATAGTCGGAATAAGATAATATGTAGCCTTTTCAGATTGGTTTCTTTCCCTTTAGAAGATGCATTTAAGATTCCTCCATGTCTTTTCATGGCTTGATAGCTCATTTCTTTTTAGCCTTGAATAATATTCCATTATCTGGATGTAGCACACTTTTTTTATACATTTATCTACTGAAGGACATCTTGGTTGAGTCCAAGTTTTGGCAATTATGAATAAAGCTGCTGTAAACGTCCATGTGCAGGTTTTTGTGTGGACATAAGTTTTTAACTTCTTCGAGTAAATACCAAGGAGCACAATTGTTGAGTGGTATGGTAAGAGAATATTTAGTTTTGTAAGAAACCACCAAACTGTCTCCCAAAGTGGCTGTACTATTTTGCATTCGCACCCTCAATGATGATGGTTCCTGTTGCTCCACATCCTCGCCATTGCTTATTATTGTCAGTGTTCTGGGTTTTGGCCATTCTAATAGGTGTGTAGTGAGTAACTATTGTTTTGTCTGCTTCCTCAATAGACTTGAGGGCAGGGAACAGTGTGTCTTGCTTCTTTCATATCTGCAGGCTTGAGTGCAAAATGGATGCTCAGGAAATGTCTGTGAAATGAGGATCTGAATGGATGCCCGTGACCATGTCAGCAACAATACAGCAATCAAAGGACAGGTTATAAAAATAGAGACTGTGAGTTTCTATTTTGATCAGAAGACTCTAAAGTCACTTAGGAAACATTGTCTAACTCAGGCTCAAAAGCAGCTATCAAACGTAGTGAGCAAGTGGGTGAGTAGGCAGACCTACCGTTTGGGATTATGAAGTGGATTTAGAGCTTTTAAGCACATGACAATAAAGAACCAGTCCTTTTAAAGCAGGAAATCCATTTTTATTAAGGTCAGTCAGTCTACTGAAAAACAGTAAAGCTCTGCCCACGTACAAGTGAAAAATAGCCCCTTTTTATCATAAGCACTTTAAAAACATAAGCTTATAAGGTTCTAAAACTGGTTTAATCTTCAAGTGATGCATGAAAAATATTATTCTGAAGCCAAAGAACTAATAAAAATGTATTGAGAACAGAGAATGCTTCAGTATTTTTTTAAATATTGTTTTTAATTGACATAAAAATAAAGCAAAAATCTTTTTTTAATTGTATAGTTTTTGTTTTATTGAGGTAACATTGGTTTATAACAGTATATAAATTTCAGGTGTGTATCATTATGTTTTGACTTCTGTATAGACTGTATCACGTTCACCACCAAAAGTCTAGTTGCCATCTGTCACTGTACACATGACCCCCTTTATCCATTTCACCTTCCCCCAACTCCTTCCCCTCAGGTAACTACCATATCTGTACTCTGTATCTATGTGTTTGTTGTTGTTTTTATCTTCCACATATAAGTGAAATCACATGGTATTTGTTTTTCTCCATCTGGCTTATTTTGCTTAGCATAATACCCTCAAGGTCCATCCATGTTGTCGCAAATGGCAGGATTTTATCTTTTTTTATATCTGGTCCAGTATTTTTAAAATAATGGCAGTCAGTGACCCAAAAATATATTAATTTCCACTTAATGGAAAAGAGAAACATCAATAAGAAAGAGGAAAAGAGGGAGAAAATGGAAAAAGAAAGGAAGAGGAGGACGTCAGCATCATGGCGGAGTGAGATTCCCTCTTTGAATCTCTGCCCCTACGACACAACGAAAACATCATTCACATTCCAACAGAGCTCAATCAAACACTACGAAGGACTTCTGAGAAACCCCTGCTGCCATACATCGGATGGTGGAGGCGCGGGAAGCCCAGGAGAACGGGAGGAGAGGTAGGAGGTTGTACTCCCCCTCCCCAATTGATCGGCAAAGACAGCGCGGTTCGTGGACAGAAGGGGGAGGGGCGGCCCACAGCGGGGAAAACTATCGCCATCCAGGTGCTCTCACAGACTGTCGCGAGATCCCCACTGGGAAGCGACGACGGACTGTCTAGGGGGTGTAGCAAACACCCTAAGAGAGCCAGAAAGGAAACCCCCGGGTCAAGCAGGAGAAAGAGAGGACCCCTCCCCCCACACACCCGGCGTTTCAGCATAAGCCCTCCGGGGGCTGCAGCTGCCTCAGAGCAAACCGCTCGCGATCTCCATCTAGTGGCAGCAGGGGGAAACTGCAGGACTAACTTTAATCATGAGGGGTAAAAATAAAGCCGTCCCCGTCAGATCCTTGCGAAAATATGTCAGGGCTACAGACCAAAAGGAAAATGACAAACACCCAGAAACCAACCCTGAAGGCACAGAATTTGATAACCTGAATGAGAGAGAATTCAAAATAGCTATCATAAACAAACTCAACAAAATACAAGAGAACACACAGAAACAAATCAACGAATTCAGAGATTTTGTCACAAAAGAGATTGAAACCCTAAAGAAAAACCAATCAGAATTATTGGAGATGAAAAACAAAATCAATGAGATAGTGGAAAAAATGGAGTCTTTAAAGAGCAGAACTGACAGTATGGAGGAATGAATTAGCACTATTGAGGATAGCCACGCAGAAATGCTCCTGGTAGAGGAGGAGAGAGAGCTAAGACTAAAAAGAAATGAAGAAATTCTTCGAGAAATATCAGACTCAATGAGGAAAAGCAATATAAGGATAATAGGTATTCCAGAAGGAGAAGAAAGAGAAAAAGGAGCAGAGAGTTTGTTCAAAGAAATAATAGCTGAGAACTTCCCCAACCTAGGGAACGAGAGGGAAATAACAGTGAATGAAATCAATAGATCACCTAAATATATAAACAGGAATAAAAAATCATCTCGCCACATAGTAGCAAACTTGAAGAATACCTGTGACAAGGAAATAATATTGAAGGCAGCTAAACAAAAAAACAAAATAACATACAAAGGAAACCCCATCAGGCTCTCAGCTGATTTCTCGACAGAAACTCTACAGGCTAGGAGAGACTGGAATGATATATTCAAAATCATGAAAGACAAAAACCTTCAGCCGAGAATACTTTATCCAGCAAAAATATCCTTCAAATACGATGGAGAAATAATAACTCTCCCTGATAAACAAAAGCTAAGAGAGTTCATCACCACAAGACTCCCACTACAAGAAATGCTCAAGAAGGCCCTTAGGCCTGAAAAAAAACAAATGAGAAAGGGGATACAAAGATTTCAACAAGGAGAAAAGCAAGGAGACTAAACCAGAACAAACTACAGTTGGAAAACATCAAAAATTAATTCAAGCTCATCACTGGAAACACACATTCATGACACAAACTGGAATAAAGAGATAACAAATAAGGAGGGGAAGAGGTAAGGGATTGAATTGACCCAGCCTCAGGAAAAAGGAGGCATCTGAAAATGTACTTTCTTATCCAGGATATCGCTTATATAAACCGCACGGTAACCACTAAACAAACAACCAGAAGAGAACCACACATGACAAATAAAGAGAAAACCAAGAGAATGAGCATGCAGAAATACCAAATTGAATTTACAGTCCGAAACACAAGGGACAAGAAACGAAGGAAATGCAAAAGAACCAGAAGATGAACAATAAAATAGCAACATTAAACCCTGATATATCAATAATCACTCTAAATGTAAATGGATTGAATTCTCCAATCAAAAGACACAGAGTGGCGGGATGGATTAAAAACCAAGATCCAACTATCTGCTGCCTCCAGGAAACACATCTCAGCTCTAAAGACAAACACAGACTCACAATAAAAGGATGGAAAACAATACTCCAAGCTAATGGCAAACAAAAGAAAGCAGGAGTAGCCATACTTATATCAGACAAAGTAGACTTCAAGATAAAAAAGGTAATGAGAGACAAAGAAGGGCAATATATAATGATAAAAGGGATACTTCACCAAGAAGACATAACACTTATAAATATCTATGCACCCAACACAGGAGCACCAAAGTACATAAAATAACTGCTAAAAAACCTTAAAGGAGATATTAACAATAACACAATAATAGTAGGGGATCTTAATACCCCCCTTACATCAGTAGATAGATCATCCAGACAAAAAGTCAATAAGGAAATAATGGACTTAAACGAAAAACTAGACGCAATGGATTTAATAGATATATACAGAGCACTCCACCCCAAAAAAGCAGAGTACACATTCTTCTCAAGTGCACATGGAACATTCTCAAGGATAGACCATATATTAGGAAACAAGGCAAACCTCTATAAATTTAAGAAGACTGAAATCATTACAAGCATCTTTTCTGATCATAATGCTGTGAAACTAGAAATCAACTGCAAGGAAAAAACTAGGAAAGGGACAAAGATGTGGAGACTAAACAACATGCTACTGAACAACCAATGGGTCATTGATGAAATTAAAGGAGAAATCAAAAGCTATCTGGAGACAAATGAAAAGGAAAATACACCATACCAACTCATATGGGATGCAGCAAAAGCAGTCCTGAGAGGGAAATTCATAGCAATACAAGCTCACCTTAACAAACAAGAAAAATCCCAAATAAATAACCTTAAATTGCACCTAACAGAGTTGGAAAAAGAAGAACAGACAAAGCCCTGAATCAGTAGAAGGAGGGAAATAATAAAAATCAGAGCAGAAATAAATGAAATTGAAACCAAAAAAACAGTAGAAAGGATCAATGAAACAAAGAGCTGGTTCTTTGAGAAGATAAATAAAATTGACAAACCCTTAGCCAGACTCACTAAGATAAAAAGGGAGAAGACTCAAATAAATAAAATTAGAAATGAAAGAGGAGAAATTACAACAGACACCACAGAAATACAAGGGATTATTAGGGAATACTATGAAAAACTTTACGCCAACAAATTGGACAACCTAGAGGAAATGGACAAATTCTTGGAAGCGTACAACCTCCCAAAACTGAATCAAGAAGAAATAGAGAATCTGAACAGACCAATCACAAGTAAAGAGATTGAAACAGTAATCAAAAACCTCCCAAAAAATAAAAGCCCAGGACCAGATGGCTTCCCTGGAGAATTTTATCAAATGTTCAAAGAAGATTTAGCACCTATCCTTCTCAAACTGTTCCAAAAAATAGAGGAAGATGGAATACTTCCCAACACATTCTATGAGGCCGACATCATGCTGATACCAATGCCAGATAAGGACAATACAAAGAAGGAAAACTACAGGCCAATATCGCTGATGAACATAGAAACAAAAATCCTCAACAAAATATTGGCAAACCGAATATAGCAATACATCAAAAAGATCATACACCACGATCAAGTGGGATTTATACCAGGGACACAGGGATGGTTCAACATCCACAAATCAATCAACGTGATACACCACATTAACAAAATGAAGAATAAAAACCACATGATCATCTCAATCGATGCAGAGAAGGCATTCGACAAGATCCAGCATCCATTTATGATAAAAACTCTCAACAAAATGGGTATAGAAGGAAAGTACCTCAACATAATAAGGGCCATATATGACAAACCTACAGCGAACATCCTACTCAACGGGGAAAAACTGAAAGCCATTCCTTTGAGAACAGGAACAAGACAAGGGTGCCCACTCTCACCGCTCTTATTCAACATAGTACTGGAAGTGCTGGCCAGAGCAATTAGGCAAGAAAAAGGAATAAAAGGACTCCAAATAGGCAATGAAGAAGTGAAACTCTCACTATTTGCAGACGACATGATCCTATACATAGAAAACCCCAAAAATTCCATCGGAAAGCTACTAGAAACAATCAACAACTACAGTAAAGTGGCAGGGTATAAAATCAACTTACAAAAATCAATTGCATTTCTATACACTAACAATGAAACAACAGAAAGAGAACTCAAAAAGACAATCCCATTTACAATTGCAACAAAGAGAATAAAATATCTGGGAATCAATTTAACCGAGGAGGTAAAAGACCTATACAATGAAAACTATAAGACACTATTGAAAGAAATCGAGGAGGACATAAAGAAATGGAAAAATATTCCATGCACATGGATTGGAAGAATAAATATAGTTAAAATGTCCATTCTACCTAAAGCAATCTACAGATTCAATGCAATCCCAATCAGAATCCCAATGTCATTCTTCACGGTAATAGAACAAAAACTACTGAAATTCGTATGGGGGAACAAAAGAGCCTGAATAGCTAAAGCAATTCTGAAAAAAAAAGAACAAAGCTGGTGGCATCACAATCCCTGATTTCAAAATATACTATAAAGCTACAGTAATCAAAACAGCATGGTACTGGTACAAGAATAGACACACAGATCAATGGAACAGAATTGAAAGCCCAGAAATAAAACCACACACCTATGGACAGCTAATCTTCGACAAAGGAGCAAAGAACATACAATGGAGAGAGGGAAGTCTCTTCAATAAATGGCGCTGGGAAAATTGGACAGCCACATGCAAAAGAATGAAAGTAGACCATCTCCTATCGCCATATACAAAAATCAATTCAAAATGGATCAAAGACCTGAAAGTGAGACCTGAAACTATAAAACTCCTGGAAGAAAATATAGGCAGTACACTAATTGCGATTGGACATAAAGGGATCCTTTCAGATTCCATGTCTACCCAGACAAGGGAAACAAAAGAAAAAATAAACAAGTGGGACCTCATCAAACTAAAGAGCTTCTACAAGGCAAATGAAACCAGGATCAAAATGAATAAACAACCCACCAGCTGGGAGAAAATATTTGCAAATCGTTTGTCTGACAAGGGATTAATCTCAATAATATACAAAGATCTCATACAACTGAGCAACAAAAAAACAAACAACCCGATCAAAAAATGGGCAGAGGATATGAACAGACATTTTTCCAAGGAAGAGATACAGATGGCCAATAGACACATGAAAAGATGTTCAACATCACTAATCATCAGGGAAATGCAAATCAAAACTACACTGAGATATCACCTGACACCCGTTAGAATGGCTATAATCACAAAGACAAATAACAACAAATGCTGGAGAGGTTGTGGAGAAACGGGGACCCTCATTCACTGCTGGTGGGAATGCAAACTGGTGCCACCTCTATGGAAAACAGTATGGAGAGTCCTCAAAAAATTAAAAATAGAAATACTGTATGATCCAGCAATCCCACTCTTGGGCATCTACCCAATGGACGTGAAATCAACCATCACAAGAGGCGTATGCACCCCTATGTTCATTGCAGCATTATTCACTATAGCCAAGAAGTGGAAGCAACCCAAGTGTCCCTCAACTGAAGATTGGTTAAAGAAGATGTGGTATATACATACAATGGAATACTACTCAGCCATAAGAAAAGACACAATTGTCCCATTTGCAACAACATGGAAGGACCTAGAGGGTATTATGTTAAGTGAAATAAGGCAGAGAGAGAAGGACAGACACTGCATGAACTCACTCATATATGGAATATAAGTGAACACACGGACAGAGAGAACTGATTGGTGGTTACCAAGGGGAAGGGGGGTGGGGGGGCACAAGGGGTGAAAGGTTACATCCACAAGGTGACGGACAAACAAAAATGTACAACTAAAACCCCACAGTGTTATAAACTAAGACATCAATAAAAAAAATAATTAAAAAAAAATAAAAAAAAAATAAAAAGAAAGGAAGAGGAGGGGCCAGGAGAGAGAGAGAGGGGCATGAAGGAGAAGAAGCAAACAGCAGGAGCCTGAAGTGATGAAATAGCTACCCTCCATAGTCTCAAATAGGCTGCCTATCTAAGCCAGACTAAAAATCCTCTTGCCTAGAGATATGCACTTACTGGAACCCCTTGGGAGTATGTACAGTTGTAATGTTTGATCCCTCAGTTTCAATGTTTTCAAAATGCAATAAAGAATGTTCCTATTCTGAATTTTGAAATTGAGACTAGAACCAGAATTTCTGATATTCCTCAATTCAGATCTTCAGTCCAGTTCCTAGAGTAACAGCCAAATTTTTAGAGTGCCTTATAAAAATGTAGTTAAAGTTGTTTCTGATGACTTTTGCTGCAGAAGACAAATTTAGAAGAAAAAAATGAAATCTCAGATTGCACATAGAAAGTAAAGATGTTCTATAGTCTGGAGAAATGTCAGGTTTTTAAAAATAGTATTTCATTAGAAATGCAAGAAGTTGGAGATAGCTTTGCAAAACAATTTGAGTAGATGGAAAGTATTTGTTACAGTAATTATTGGTGAAAGTAAACTTTGGTAGTTTCTAATTGCCTCATAAAAATGTTCTGCCTTTGTATGGTACCCCTTCATAAGTACAATCCTAAAATACTCTGGCCTGCATCCCTCAAATAAGAATGCCTGCCATTCCTAAACTGGCATGGCAAAAATCTAAGGAAGAGCAGGATCAAGTCTTTATGTGAGATATTCTCCATTCATGTTTTCAAGAGGGAAGAAATGAGTGATTTCCTCCTAGCAAGAACACCTTATATCCCTTCATAGGAAACTTCTCAAGAGAGTTATCTGAACTCATTGTCTTTAATGTTTACCCTTCCATTCTTTCCTGGTCTCACTTTAATCTGAGGTCTGCTCGAAACTTTTCACTTATTCTCTTATCAGTACCACCAATTATCTCCAATTTGCCAAATCCATTAGACCATTCTCAGACCTCATCTTATTTGGCCTATCAGCAGCTTTTGACATTGTCTATCACTCTATCCTTGAAACATTTTCCTCACTTGGTTTCTGGGACACCACAAACTCTGGGTTTTCCTCTTACCTCCCTGGCCTCTCCTTAAGTCTCCTTTGTTAGTATATCCTCATCTCTGCCTTCTAAATATTAGAGGGTCTCAGATCTCAGTCCTTGGTCCTCTTTTATTTATCTCATTTATGCTATACCCTAGGTGACTTCAATTTATCCCGTGACTTTAAATACTATCCATATGTTCATAACTCTCAAATATATATCTATAGCTCTGGTCTTTCCCCTAATCTGCAGTCAAATATCCAACTGCCTACTCATCTTCTCCCCTTGGATAATTAGTTAGGCAGCTCAAACTGAACCGTACAAAACTGAACTCTTGTCCATCATCTCCAGGTCCCATAAACTATTATCCAGTTGCCCATGACAAAAATAGAGGTATCATCCTCTGATACACCACACTCAATCCATCAGTAAAACCTATTAGCATCTCCACAGCTGTCAACTTAGTCCAAGTCACCATCAACTCTAGCCTGGATTATTGCTTCTACCCTTTCCTTCCATGCAGAGTAGGCTTTTAAAATGTAAGTTACATCAGGGGGCCGCCCGGTGGCGCAGCGGTTTAGTCCGCGCTTGGCAGCCCGGGGTTCGCGAGTTCGGATCCCAGGCGCCCGCGGACGCGCACTGCCTGTTAGCCATGCCGTGGTGGCGTCCCATATAAAGTAGAGGAAGATGGGCACGGATGTTAGCTCAGGGCCAGTCTTCCTCAGCAAAAAGGGGAAGATTGGCAACAGATGTTAGCTCAGGGCTGGTCTTCCCCACAAAAAAAAAACAAAAACAAAAACAAAAAAATGTAAGTTACATCATGTCACTCTACTCACAACTGTCCAGTTGCTCCCCATTTTACTAAAAATAAATGAAAAATTTGTTACCGTGGCCTACAGTCTACTTATCTTTGTGAGATCATCTAACCTTTCATGTTTCCTATCCTACTGGTCTTGCTATTCCTAGAACTACTAAACTGATTTCTACCTCAGGGTCTTTGAATGTGCGATTGCTTCTACCTGGAAGATTCTTCTCCTGTAGCTTCACCTGTTTCATTCCCTCACTTCATTGAGGTCCTTAATGTCACTTTTTCAGGGAGGCATTCCCTAATCACCCTATCTAAAATGAACCCCCATTACTCTCTTTCATATTATCCTGCTTTATTTTTCTTTATAGCACTTATAATTATCTGATAACTTTATTGTCTGTCTCCCACACCAGAAAGTTAATTCCAAGAGGGCAGGTTCTTTGTCTTGTTCACCGTTGTATCCCCAGTGCCTAGCAGGTAGTAAGCTTGCAAACATAATTGTTGAATAATGAATACACAATAGAAATACTTACATGTTTTTATTAACATTCTTTTCTGTAACAGATAATACTATATATGATATAATACCATATTTTCATGTATTTACAGTTTATACCTTATGGACATGAAAGAGCATACTGGTAGAATAACCTTGAAGAAGCATAAAACCTGCTGTTGTACATTTGGTATTCTGTTTTTACTTAGTATGAAGGGGGTGGGGCACATTCTATTATTTACTTTTAAAGTTGTTATGTGGAGTGAATGTTTTGGGTACACAGTGTTTGCTTGCTAACAAGTATTTGAGAGCATCTGGGAGTGGGGAGAAGGGTGTTGAACAAAAGAGATTGTTTTGCTAGTTCCAGAGCAGTGGTGCCTTTCAAGATACTGCATTGCTCTTCAGCTGTGACTTCATTTGAATAGAATTTAAGGTATATTTAATAACAATTTGATTTGTTTTAAAAATTGATGACTTGGGGAATTTTTTTAAAGGGATGTAAAAGCCTGTGGGTGGTTTGTTGGATAGGATTATAAACTAATAAAGCTCTGATCTGCTCAGATTAGGGACAGATTCTGAAAAGTGTAAACTGCTTCATGAATTAACACTGTAAACCTGGCAGTTGCTATGGTAGCTCAGAACCGAATTCTCTAGCTTTGACAGTGCTTCAGGAAACTTGTTAGCTGGATGAACTCGGGATATACAGGAAACCATCTGAAAAAAACTGCCTATGTTTTATAAGATTTACTGAAAATATTTCATAAATTTCAATAAACAATGTTATTATGTAATGTTGGCAGGGACACAAATATAATCATGTTATATATAACTGGATTTTAAAGTGATATTTGTTAAAAAGAGATCCTACCTGTATTTCATTTGTCTACAGTGATTTTCATCATTCAACATGTGCCTAACTACTTTGTGTATTTTTGTGGGAAATGACTTACACTTGACTAGTGGCAAGCATGATGAATCTGTCTGATTCAAAGTCTTTTTATGTTTGAAAATCTTCAGCATTCTTTGTGAACTACTCCACTACAGGACATATTATTTGTTAGTTATTATCCAAAATAGATTTGCCTCACCACCAGTTCATAGGCTGACTGTACTATTATTGAGTCATATATTGATCTCAGCATTTTGTCAGGTCTCAAGATCTGGCAGGTTCCAGAGGTGCTGATTATGATGCTGAGTCATGGCCATACTCCAGAAGCTGTGAATAGACATTTGCACATGTTAGATGCTGTCCTTGAAACAAGATTAGTTATTCAGCAAGCCAGTGCTTTTGAGTCACATCCTGAAACCATGGATTGACACACAGCAGATTAACCGATGAAACAGAATGATATCCCGGGGATAACTTGTATGAGAGGAAACTGAGCTTCACTAAAGTGAGATTAGTTGAAAGATAGTTTTATATGTTAAAAGGAGCATTGTCTTTAGAATCAGATGTACACATCTTTTCTTGCTTAAGTTATATGACCTTGAGTAATTTACTTAACATTTCTAAGCCTCAAACGATTCATTTGTAATATTGGGATAATGATAATAGTAACTATCAACATTTGTGAGACTTAAAGGAGCTAATCCATATCAAGCATCTGGCATAGAGCTTGATGCCCAGTAAGAGCTTAATAAACTATAGTCCTTATTATTAACATTTTCTAAATCCCCTGGCAAAGTTGGTGCTAGAGCCTAGATCTCGTACTCAATGCCTTCTCATGTAACACTTTATAAATTTATCATTTCACCCACAGATGACATTCAAGCCTTTGCAATTACCCTACTTGGAAAATGTATTTATTCTCCTCAAGCTTTACTTCTCTATTTTCCCATATTCTTTTTCTCCAAGCTCTATTCTAATTGCTTTGGCTGATATTTTTAGATATTTTACATAATGTGAATGGAAAGTATCAAATTTTATAGCACTGATTTTTTTTTTTTTATCCAACGGCAGCAGAAATAACATGGCCATACTTCTTTTAGGTGTTTTTTTAGAAGTCACTTTAGTGACATTGCAAAACTCCATTCATCATTTTCTAATAAATATTTGTTTCTGCAACTTGGTCACTGCCTTTACAAACAAAACAAGAACATGGGGTCATTTCAGATACTTTGGAAGAATCCTTTTTTTTCTTTGTTAAAGTAGAGAAGGAACTTTTCTACAAAACTATATTATGTGAGTGACTGCATTATTAGTCTTGCAACCTTTTTTTGTCCCTTACTTCTTTTACCATTCCTTTCAGTATGGATTTTGCCCGCTGTGGGATCTGGTGCAAATCACTTCTCTAAGCTCCAGTGTTACTGATTGTAAATATGCAATACTAACGTTATAAACCTATAGATTTTTAAAAATAATTCAATAAATGATTTGTAAACTATAAAAAGCTAAGCAAATGCAAGAAATTATTGTTATGAAGACAAACATCAATAAAGGTAGCTAATGGATCAACAACAGTGGTAGAAGTTGGAGGTTAATCATGAATGCCTAGTTATCAACTGTGGACAGGTCAATTTTGCTGAATAAGTAGGAGCACATGTGTAGGTTGGGACAAGTTATTTTTCAAGTTTTTGCTTAGTGGCAAGGTGCTCAGAAGCAAACCCCTCTCAAGTATATAGAGCCATTTACTATTCTCAAAGCACTTTCACTTACATTATCTCATTTAATCTTCAACACAAATTTACCAGGCTGTGGTTGTCATTACCTTCATTTTATAGATAGAAATTGAGTTATAATTTGCCTCCAAGCACATTAGTGGTTGAGGCAGGGCTGAAATCCAGGTTGATACTTATACCCTTGTCCCTTTTGTTATAACAAGCTCCTCAGCTATATGTCTGTTACTTTATCCAAAGATTAATTAGTCCTGTCAGCTTTTACAACACCTTGCTGTGATTCTAAATTTGCTTTAGATGGCTTTTAGCCCCATTCATAATCCCTACTATCTTGTGACTTGTTGACTGTATCCTGGCCTGCTGGCTGTTTTGGGAACAGCTATGTAATTTTTTCAGTATGCTTCATTGTCAGACAGGAAGGGAGGTTTACAGATTCTAATTAATGTCTCTAAAGTGGAGAGGAGAAAAAAAGAAGGCCTGTGATAATTGCCTATGATAATCCGTTTCTTGAGAAACCATATGATTGGTAAGTACCTGGACTTTCTCCAATAATGCAAGGATTATCCCAGCCAACTCTTAGAATGAGGGGATTATGTAGCCTGGCTTTGAAGAGGTGGGGAAGGGAGGCTGAAAACAGGAAATAGCTTTAGGTTTGCCATTCCGAAGGAGATTCTCAGTGGGAAACTGTCTAAGCAATAGTGTTGTGTGAAACTGAATGGGTAGAAACAGGAAGCTGCCCTCCACATTGATCTTAGGCATGGAAAATGCCTGATACAGTGGTTATCATCAAGGACTCTGGTACTAGTCTGTCTGGATTCAAATCTAAGCTTCACCATTTATGATCAGTGTGACTTGTGGGAAGTTAATTTTACTATGTCTCCCCTCTGGTCTTTAAAATGGTAGTAAAAATAGTACATATGCCCAAGGCTGACTATGAGTATTACATGAAATAATGTATGTAAAGTGCTATGAATGCTGAATAAATAGTAGGAGGTATTATTATTATTACAGACATTACGACTCACCACTTCCACCTTGTATCCTAGATAAGATTTAGCTGGAATAGTGTCTGGCAAAAAAAAAAAATAGGTGCTCAGTGAATGTTTGTTGAATTAGTACTCTGCCAAAAATGTCATGATGATAAAACTGTCTGGTGGGGTTGATGGTTTCGGTGGTGACAGTATGTTAAGGAAAGTTCAGGGGGAGTCTTCTGGTAAGATAGATGCAGGACAGACTCCCTATAAGAAGAAAATTTATTTGCTAGTCAGTGGAAAGGGCTCAAGAGAGCTGGTTTTCAGTCCTACCTCTGCCACCAATAAAGTTGTGTGACCTTGGACAACTCACCTTCCTTGCTGGGTATTTCCTCATTTTTAAAAATAAGGAGTTAAGACCAGATGAGTGGTTGTTAACTGCGGGCTGGGAGTGGGGAGTATGTCAGAAACTGTTTCAATTTTGTATGTCTGCATTTCCATCCCCCATTCTCCCTTTGTCTTCAGGTACTTTCCCCTCTTGTGAAAAACTCTGTCCTTCCTGGTAACCATATAGTATATAAAGCACCTCATTGCACTAGTGACAATCCTATAACCCAGAAGCCAAGGAAAGAATTGTCTTCATGTTCATTTGGGTAAGAAAGTCTAGGTGGGACCCTAGGTGTAATTCAGGAACTCCTTTCATGGGTTTATAGATTAGTGACTCAGGAAGCCAGTTATCCTATTTCCTACCTTGGCTTAAATGTGTTGGACTGATCCAGGAAATGATATTTGATAGCCTGAGTCAAATTTCAGTAGCCTATAAATAGAATAGAAGCAAGTGATTTTTAACTCTTTACTTAGCATTTATGCTGTACATGACACAGGGCTGTGAAATATTTAAGGACAGATTGATAGGGGAGAGAGAACTTCAAGATCTCTCAGAGAGCATGCTAAGGGAAGCCTGATTGTCTTAGTCCTTCTAGGTAATATGAAAGAATTTCTCTTTGTCAGACATATTGCCTTGGATCCAAAAGTAACCAGTGTGTTCATCTCAATGCATGAAATCAGCTCTGTGGAAGATCTGTGGCCTTCTGTTGATCAAACCTACCTATTACTTACAGATGCTTTAGAGGGCAGCAATGGGCTGGCAAGCAGAGAGGGAGCAATTGAGGAGAGATTTATTGGACTTCAGTAAGAGAAATGACATCCTCTTGTGATTTTATGAGACACAGAAAAAAATGGCACAGTGTTGATTCAGCCTGGCTAGCTAATTGAAAGAAGACTTAAATGCTGGAATCCCAGAGGAAAAGCTTTCATAATCCTGAGTCAAACGTGTGGGATCCAGCATAGTAGGGTGGAAGTGCACTGGGTTGGGAATCATATTTCTGTCCTACTTCCAGCTCTGTTACTAACTCACTGTGTAATCTTGGGAAAGTCTGAGTTTTGCTTCCCAATATATAAAGGAGGATTGACTAGGATTGTTTCCAATATACCTGCTGCCCCTAACAGTCTGCTGCTAAGATTCTATTATGTAATAATGGAAGCCTACCAACATTAGAACGTTACAGTTGGACCAGGTAGGATGAAGACAGTGGGGCGAGGAGAAAGGGTCTGACCTGCCTAATTAATTTATGTTGGAGAAAAGAAAGGTAGTCCCTGAATGTTAGGATAAGTGAGCTTTAATCCTTAACTTCCTGTGAAATTGCTGGTTCTGGGAATATAGACTCAAAGAGAAGTATAGAACTGGGAGTAGTGATTTTTTTTTGAAAACAGAGTATTTTTTGATTGAGTAGGTATGTGGAGACATGAATCTTTTAAGTTTTGATCATAAATCAGTATTTTTCAAGATTAGAAAGATGATTAAATTGTATTTTGTGGCAGTGAAGTGCTGTTTTAAGAAAGGAATGATAAGTTCAGATTTGTCCTTTAGAAAGGTCGTTCTTACTGTATGTGGCGTGGAGAATGGTTTGGAAGCAGGAAAGACTGGGTAAGGAGGTCCCTGATGATAAGATCCTCAACTTAGGAAGGGGTAGTGATAATGGAGAGATTGGATGAGAGAGGGAGGAGTTGAGAAAAACTCTCAGGTTTCTGGTTTGGGCAACTGGGAAGATGATGATGCCATTTACTGATACAGAAAACAGGGAAGAGGGGAACAGATATGAGAGTAGATGATAATTTAACATTTGTGAAGAAATGAAGTGAAGTTCTGAGTTATCTGAGGCTTTGGTGTAGGTTCTGAGTTTTCTCAGTAGTCAGATAACTTTCAAATACTTTTTATCTCAGAAAAGAGTATGTGTATGTATCAGTGTGTTTTCCTTGTTGCTAGGCGAGAGGATCACTAAGGAGACTAATGATGTCATAAAGCCCCCTGTGAACCAATAAGAACACTCCGGTGGGCCTGGCTCAGTCTTCAGGCAGAAGGCTATTTGAAGCCATCCTGTACTGGCCACAGCATGAGATGTGTGGAAAAGTATGTGTGTGTGGGGGTGGGGGGAGGGATGAAGAGATAGAAGTTTTGTTTGTATGTTTTGCTTTGTTTTTACTCTTATAAGAAGGATGAGACTAGAATCCTCCCTTTCCAATTATATTGGTTCCAAACTTGATTTATTTTTGTTTCTATGGTTCAAAAGTACACAGTTTTCCCCATTCTTGGTACAAAGCACGTAGAGAATTTCCAGATATATTTTTAATAACATTTAGTCATTTGGTTATTTGAAGTAAGATAAAGTTAAAATGTTATGTTTTTTTTCTTCTTAGAGTGGAAATTTCAAGGTATTAAATCTTGGAGAGATGGCTTTCATTCATTTGGCTGTCAGATGCCTGTATACCCTTCTTATTTGCACAGCATTTGGCTCTACTTTGTCTTCAAACGCTGAGATGAAAGGTAAACCAACAATGGAGTAGTTTTAAAGTTAGACATATTAACCGTCTTTTCAACCTACCCTATGAAAGTGCATAACAAGTAGATGGATTGTTATTGGAAATATTTAAGGAAGTCCATGCACAAAAGATATATTCTTACTAGTCAGCCTCGTGTATAAGGGAACTGATGATAACAAACATTTTGTGGGATTAAAGCCGAACTAAAAGCCACTTTCCATACCTTTTTGTATAGTCTTTTCTAACAAATAGGTTAATTATCTGAAACTTCATTGCGTAGTACCCAAGTAACTGGAAACTTTCCTTAATCACTTATCCTTAACTTTTAAGGTGATTAGATGAATAAGACAAAATGTACAGACATTTAAATTAAAATTTAAAAATAATTACAGAATTATTAAATCATGTCTAATGAACTTTTCTTATTGCAGAAGGTAATTAGAGCAATGGATTTGACAAAGTTTTCTAACTATAAAAGTTGAAACGACAGGATTGTAATTTCATCCTCAATAGAAGGATACTTCTATTAAGTACCTTCTTTATTGGTATGTGGGGGTCCCATGCCAAATCATAATGTGTGCCACAATTTCTTTCAGTGGGTTCTTTTCCTCACCTCAATAAGTATTGTGAATTGAAGTATTAAATGAACAACAGGGCAGAAATGAGAGGAAATTATTAGCAGAAAAGCAACATGACAGTACTATAGTACTACTAGATTTGCTAGTAGGAAAGTTTATAGAATTATTTGTTTGTTTTTGTTGCTTTTTAAATCACCAGATGAGGGAGCCATTGCCTCCTACTACTCCCTCCCCCAAAATAAAACGGGCTGTTTTCTGATGTTATTCTACTTAGCTGCCTGTCGCTTTTTCTTGAGTCCTTCCGAAGAGTGACCCTGGTTTGCATACTCCAGGGATAGCTCTGAACTTTAGTTAACTAGAGGATTCAATTAATCAGAGTAGACCAACAAGATCTGCCTGTTCTAATTCTTAAGGCACTTAGCCATAAGCCATAATTAGTGGCAACCACTAATTAACTTTGTTTTTATGGATTTGCCTATTCTGGATATTTCATATAAATGTCATCATACAATATGTGGTCTTTTGTGACTGGCTTCTTTCACTTAGCATGATGCTTTCAAGATTCTTCCATGTTGTAGCATGTATCAGTACTTCATTCTTTCTTTTTTTTTTTTTTTACCATTTTTTTTTATTGATGTCTTAATAGTTTATAACACTGTGGGGTTTTAGTTGTACACTTTTGTTTGTCCGTCACCTTGTGGATGTAACCTTTCACCCCTTGTGCCCACCCCCCACTCCCCTTCCCCTTGGTAACCACCAATCAGTTCTCTCTGTCCGTGTGTTCACTTATATTCCATATATGAGTGAGTTCATGCAGTGTCTGTCCTTCTCTCTCTGGCTTATTTCACTTAACATAATACCCTCTAGGTCCATCCATGTTGTTGCAAATGGGACAATTGTGTCTATTCTTATGTCTGAGTAGTATTCCATTGTATGTATATACCACATCTTCTTTAACCAATCGTCAGTCGAGGGACACTTGGGTTGCTTCCACTTCTTGGCTATAGTGAATAATGCTGCAATACTTCATTCTTTCTTATGGCTGAATACTGTTCCCTTGTATGGATATACCACAGTTTATTTATCCATTCATCAGTTGATGGACATATGGAAGTAATCTAGATT
Organism: Tapirus indicus; assembly: GCA_031878705.1. Taxonomy (NCBI): domain Eukaryota; kingdom Metazoa; phylum Chordata; class Mammalia; order Perissodactyla; family Tapiridae; genus Tapirus; species Tapirus indicus. The sequence goes on along the minus strand of CM062942.1, from coordinate 96,450,817 downwards.
TAACAATCTTTGTCATAAGATACAGGAAAAGAGTAAAAATATTTTATTGATTTTATTTCAGTTAATACTCCTCAGAATTTTGAAATTGTGGATCCTGGATATTTAGGTTATCTCTATTTCCAATGGCAACCTCCAGCGTCTCTGGATGATTTTAAGGAATGCACAGTAGAATATGAATTAAAATACCGAAACATTGGTAGTAAAAACTGGAAGGTAAGTAAAGAATGCATTTGCGATATCAGAGTGATTATTAGGAATTTTCTTGCGATTCCTGATGTCAGTGTCCACTCTAATTCCCATATTTCAATAGCTGTTATTAAGATATAACAAGCTGCCTTGCCTGCTGCTATCTCCTGTGCATCCTGCCACATCTGTTTTCACCCCACCCAATATTAAGACTACCGTTGGAAGTACAGGAAAAAATACTTTGTCCCATGGAATATAGACTTGAAGAGTATTTACACATTTTACCATATTTTACAGTTACTAATATACCTGTGTATGGGTCTTATATGTTACTGGACTATGAGCTTTTTCTTTGTAGGAATCAAACCTTATTTATCTTTGTACTCTCCCCACAGAACACAACATGGTTCTTTGCATATGTTGTAGTAGGTGCTTAATGGAAGTTTATTGTATTATTAACTATTTACATGATGAACAAGCATGCTTATTCAAAGATTTCTGTTGTACAAGGCATTCTGTTACCTTCCTAATTCAGCTAGATAGTTTCAAGTGACAATTCAAATCAAACATTTATTGAGCAACTTTTTTTTTTTTTTTTTTGATGAGGAAGATTGTCCCTGAGCTAACATCTGTTGCCAATCTTCACCTTTTTGCTTGAGGAAGATTGTTGCTGAGCTAACATCTGTGCAAATCTTCCTCTATTTTGTATGTGGGATGCTGCCACAGCATGGCTTGATGAGAGGTATGTAGGTCCATGCCTGGGATCCAAACCCACAAACCCCAGGCTGCCGAAGCGGAGCTTGGGAACTTAACCACTACGCCACTGGGTTGGCCTCTCTTGAGCAATTTTTTGTGCCAGGCACTCTTCTAGGTATCGGGAATACAAGGATAAGTGATACATAATTTTAGTCCTCAAAGGAGCTCACAATTTGTCTGGCTTTCTCCAGTTACCTCCAAGATTTTACTTTATATGATTCCTGAAGAATTCATGTGATATTTGAAAGGTGAGAAATCATTTGTCATGTAATTTGCATATGGTATGTGAAAATTATCTCTTGATCTCAAGTTGGTTATAGCTCAAGTTCCAGCCATAAAGCCTTTTTTCTCTTATAGAATTTTTTGGGTTTTTTTGAATGAGATGTTAAGATTCAAATGATCTCATCAAATGACATAATATACAGAAGTAAGCTCTGCCAGAAATATATCTGGACATTGTATCAGATAATCATCAGGAATTTCTTAGATATTGGGAACTCTCCAGAGTATTAATGACTTCTTAGCCTTATTAATGTGGCTAATGATGCCATCACTATTTCTAAGCTTGACTTTGTCTCATCTGTTTATCAAACAGACCATCATTACTAAGAATCTACATTATGAAGACGGGTTTGATCTTAACAAGGGTGTTGAAGCAAAGGTGCACACGCTTATGCCAGGGCAGTGCACAAACGGATCAGAAGTTCAAAGTTCCTGGGCAGAAGCTACATATTGGACATCACCACAAGGTTAAAACAAAGCTCTATTTTCATATTTAATACTGTCAGAACAAGCCATATAGGGAATAAGTCCCTTAACTCTTATACACCATGTTATGTGTACAGTTGAGAGTGTAGAACAAAATAGAATCCTTCTTAGGAGTGGGTGACTGGCCTTTTTGAATTCTTTAAATCAGCAAGCACATTTGGCAAAACCTACATCTTATTAGGCTAATATAGTTCCCGTTTTTGGGGTCATTTTAGTAGATATGCATGTGAGTATTTGCTCAACTGCTCAGAGCATCCTAGAATTATTAATTTAGTGCTTTTGCTTATGCTTACACTAGTACCAGTAAATTAGCCCTCAAAGGTTTTTGATTTTGCATGCCCCACTTACAGTGAAGTGATTTCCAACAACTTCCTTTTGAAATATTCCTGATTATGTTGATTGCTAAATGAAATGGAGAGGTCAAAGGAAATGAAATAAAATTGCATAGTGATTTTCCAAATGATTCATCAGCATGCCTTTCAAGCATTCACAGTTCATTCATTCCTTAGGAAATCTGGAAACTAAAATTCAGGATATGGATTGTATATATTACAACTGGCAACATTTACTCTGCTCTTGGAAATCTGGCGTGGGTGTCCATTTTGATGCTAATTATAACTTGTTTTACTGGTAAGTATTTTTATAATAAGAATTTCATATTAGGAAAATATCTATCAAAATTAATCCACAGTATGAGTAACTGTATTTTCACAAAATTAAATTCATTATATTTTTCAGAGTTGTATTTATGATGAAGGTTGTTTACAGTTATTTGTGGTTTTCAATGGTAGTAAGTAGGAAGTAGAAAGGCACTCTATGGGTGATATAAAGAATGCAATCACTGTTTCTGTACTGGATTAAATTTTGTATCCTTTGGATAGATGGAGTTATAACCTAAAAAGTTTTGGCATATTTTATATTTTTACCTTTTAAAAAAGCAGGTACCTATTAAAAGTGAATTTTTTTCTGACTTCCCTACCTTGGTTAACCATCACTGAGGCTTTTAAACTTAGAGCCATCTTGAATCTTCTTTCTCCTTCATTCCTTAATTGTTTCATCATGGTAACATTGATAATCATGTTCTGACACTCCTTTGCAAGGTCTCATGTCTGTTCTTTACTTCCTGTCTCTGCCGTAAGAACTCTACTTTAGGTTCACCTCATTCCACACCTGGATGATTACCATAGCCTACCAAATGATGGTCTCTCTGCTTCCAGTCTCTCTCCTTCCTATTCATTCTGCACACCATAGCCAGATTTATCTTCCTCTACTGCTATTTTCATATGCCACCCTTTTGCTCAAAAACCTCCGGTGGCTACTCATTGCCTCCAGGATAAAATCTAGGCTGCCATTCAAGTCTCTGCCTCACTGTATCACTGCCTTTCTAAGATTACCTTCAGTATCACCAGTGTGAATGTTTCACTCTTTAGACTCATCTCTACATTTTTTTCTCACCCACGTTTTCTTTTATGCTTTTGGGTACATTGCTATCTGGAATACCCTCTGGCTCTCTCTTTCACCAACTCTTATGCATCCTTCAAGGCCCATCTGGTATTCAATTTCATTAATCCTTTATTGATCACATCAGCTTCTGTTCAGTTTTTCTCTGAACTGTTACTTATTATAACTCTTAATTGCTTATTGTCCAGGTGGCATTTAAATTGTTGTCATATATATATGCTTTGTCTCCTCTCTTAAATTTTTAAGAGATTGGTAGGCATGAACTTTTTCTTGTATTTTTCTTGACTATCTCTGCTGTGCTATGCCTATAGTAGAATATTACTAAATATTCATCAAATGAATGAAACAAATGATGATAGCATTGGTAAATTGATAGGTAAGTATCAGAACTTATGAATTTATTAAATAACAGAAAAAGCAAGGGAGGACAAAATGTTACTCTTTGTAAGTTTCAGGACCAAATTATCATGGCATTTTTCTTTAGAAAATCATATAAGTGATAAGGTATAAACTATTAACAATCCTGAGAACTGGGTTCTAATCCCTGCTCTGGCATCATTCAATTGGTGGTCTTGGGCAAGCAGTTTCCCTTTGTGTGGTCTCAGTTTCCTCATCTGGAATTGGATGGGTCAATTTGTTCATTAATTCAACAAATGTTACGCAATTATTAAATGCCAGGTGCTGTTCTAGATAAAAAGGACAAAAGCATGAATAAGACAAAGTTCCTGCCCTCTTGTAAATTGTAGTTCATGTTTAACATAACTTTATCCTCATCTTAGTAAAGTAGCGAGGGATAAATATTAACATTTTAGAGACTGGACAATAAGGGTACCCCGAGGCTTCCCATCAGCACAAAGTAAATCTGTGTAAAGTCAACCCTAGAACTCAAGTCTTTAAAACTCTAATCAGGTAAACTGACCAAGAGACTACAATTTTGCAAACTGCCTAAAGTAAATACTTGGCATAAAGTGAATTCAGTAGAGTCTGGATATTTGTACAAGCACCTTATCAGCTGCTAGATTGGCCTCATTTCAAAAGGAATTTTGGCTACTTTTACAGATAATGTCACATTTTGCATTGCAAGCTATTCTTTAGGAAAATAACCAAGCATTTGTTGCTTGGGAAATCCCCCTTAATTCCCATTAGCTTTATTACTGGAAAGAGGTTAACTTCCTATGATATGGCAACATTTCTTGTCTAGGAGAATGGGAAATTAGATATTTGCTTGCCAAACAGCTCCTCTTTTTCTTTTTGACCTCTCCACTGTCTTTTCTGGGGTTTATCTCTTGATGTGTATTGTATCCTCAGAGGATTTTCATTTGTTTTATTAAACATAAGAATATTTTGTAAGTCTGCTTTTAAATCTGCTTTCTTCTTTATAAGTTATCCAGTACAATATAAAAAAGGCAGTATCATCCAGAATTATCTATATAAACCCCAGCTTTTCTTAATAGGAATCTTATTTTCTGATTCACAAATTTTATTGGTGAGTCAGCATAACCTAAGTACTTGAGAAGAATCTTTGCCTTGTCTTGGAGATTTTGTAAAGACTCCCACCAGATTGTAAACTTCATGAAATCATGGACTATGTCTGCTTTTCTTACTGTTGTATCCCTAGCACTCATCATAGGATCTGGCATATAGTTGGTGCTCAATAAATATTGCATGTTATTAAATAACTTTTTTATTCACTTGGTATCTGAAGATAATTGAAAATTGAGCACCATGATACTGGAAGATATTGATAAAACACAATTCTTACAACACTTCTTTTTATAGGTATGAGGGCTTGGACCATGCATTACAGTGTGCCGATTACATCAAGGTTAATGAAAAAAATGTTGGATGCAGGTTTCCCTATTTGGAGTCATCAGACTATAAAGATTTCTACATCTGTGTTAATGGATCATCAGAATTGCAGCCTATCAAACCCAGCTATTTCATTTTTCAGCTTCAAAATATAGGTGAGGTAAACAACTTCAAAATGTTTCTAGTTTAGGCCATTTACAACCACATGGAAGAGAAGAGATAGAGATAAAGATACCTACAGAAATGCAAAGCCAGAAAAATGAGGGCCAGCAGAGCACACAGGGAAACTCTTGTTAAATATAAACGTATGGAAGATAAGGAATTGAATGAAGTATAAAGTGTTATTTTCATTTAGAACTCACAATTTATTTCCCAGCTTCAAAGAGTCGATCTGCTAAATAGTATTTTTATCTAGTGTTAGTGATGCAGTAATTAGGGAATCACTTATTCCCAGGCCTCAATAAGCAAATGGTTGGTTATTTTCTGACTCTGTGTTCTCAGTTCTAACAGTTACAAGAATGACAGGTTTTAGAGTCAACCATACCTGGGTCTGAATCTTGGCTTTACCACATTTTAGCTGTATGACTTTGGGCAAAATACTTTTAACATCTGTTTCAATTTTCTTATCAGTAAAATGAGGATAATAGAGGACCACCTGGTAGGTTTATTGTGAGACATGAATGAGTTTATGATGTAACATTCTTGGTTCAGTGCTTGGCACGTCATAAGCTCTAAATAAGTTAGCTGTTAACAAAAATAGTGGTAGTAATGGTTGTGGTAGTTGTTTCTAATGCTGCAAAATGGAAAAAAATGGCTGTAATGATTCTGATCTTCTAACTTTTCTCTTGGGCTTAAATATTTGTCAGTACATGACTTATTGAAAAAATAGTTTCCAAAATAACAAAGTTTCTCAAACTAATCTTGGTTGGCAAGCAACTTTGATTTTAATTTACATTATAGAGAATAGTCTTGAGCCACCTGATTTATCCTGGAGGTTTCTGTTACTAGGTATCCCTAGCTTTTGATAAGGGCTACTGCTAAACTTCAATAACTTTCTTGAAATGGTTTCCTTTTGCTTTTCAGTGAAACCTTTGCCACCAGACTACCTTATTCTTGCTGTGAAGAATTCAGAGGAAATTAACCTGAAATGGAGCATGCCTAGAGGACCCATTCCAGCACGGTGTTTCATTTATGAAATTGAGTTCACAGAAGATGATACTACCTGGGTGGTATGAACATTGCATTTATTTGAGAAAATCATAAACATAGCTTTTAAAATAAAATAGCAAACATGAGAACCAAAATCAGTTGCTATCCACATGAGGAATAGAACATGACATGTATCTTAGTTTAATTTCCAGAAAACCAAATAATCTAGTAGACAAAAGAAAGATGTTTACAGTCTAGAAGTATAATCAGTTATACCAATTTTAAAACTATACAGGACCTTAGAGATAATCTAGTCACTTGTTTCCAATATTGTGTCAATAAATTAAGTTGCCAAGCACATGTGTAAGATGGACTGTGAAGAGGCCTCCGGTAAAAGAAAACAAAACAAAAAACACAAACAAACATAACAACCACTTCTTGAGGAACAACCATTAGGTCAAAATTAGAGTAGAATCTGGCAGGGCTACCTGAGAATTGCTTGTAGTGGGGAAGAGGGACTAACTGGGGAAGTAGACAGTGGTTGCAAGACTAATTACTTCCCAGCACCAACAATGTGGTGACATCTTTAGCCCCACATTGTTGTGTGTTAATTTTATTCATTGGTTTCCAATTTAGAGAGTGGTGGAGACAAGTAGGTGAATCATTAGTTCTAATCAATTCATTTCACATACAGATGAGAAAATTGGGAATTGAACTGATTTACAAGTCCCAAGGAAGTGAACTGACTTACAATGAAATTACACAGCTAGAACTAGAATCCAGATCTTACTCCCAGTCCACTTTAACGTATACTATATTATGCTGGTGGCCAAGAAAACTTACAACAACAGAAGAGCTGTTATTTTGAATAAGAAATACTCTTCAGTTCTTTGAAATGCAGAACTGAAGCAATCGCTTCAATGATTTTGTTTTTCTTTGAGATCATCCAGCTTTGTGTAGTCTCATATCTAAAGGGGTAGTTTCATGCCAAGCCCTGAGCACTGTTACACAGGTCTTAATGGTGGTTAACCAAAATAAGAATAAGGGGAAAAAAAGCTTTATGTGTATGAACTCTATAGTTTCTATAGAAACAACATTCACATGAAGGCTCTTTTTGCTACCTCAGTGTATGTAGCAGTTTCCAATTTATGGTATCTGGAAAATTTGACATGAATCCAAATACTGGGTGTCATAAACACCAAAGCTACCTAGGAATTTTGCCCTGTAACACGTGCCCTTTACTGCAAGTGATCCATTATCACTATAGAAAAATTTAAAAATATAGATAAGAAAGGGAAGAAAAAATGAAAAAAATAATCCACCATACAGAGAGATAATAACTGTTAGGATTTTGGTATATACTTTCTAGTCATTTGATGCATATGTTTTATGTAACAAAACCCACTTTGAAAGTGACAAATCAAATGAGATCTATCTAGCTGCAAATAAATCAAATAATGGCATCTTATTTTTTTTCTTGACTTTCAGACTACCACAGTTGAAAATGAAATATACATCGCAAGAACATCAAATGAAAGTCACCGATTATGCTTTTTAGTAAGAAGCAAAGTGAATATTTATTGCTCAGATGATGGAATTTGGAGTGAGTGGAGTGATGAACAATGCTGGAATGGTATGAGATAAAAGAATTTTGCTATTTGCTAGCAAAATTAATTTTCTTTCAGTGTATTTTGTAATTATGGAAATCGAAAGGTTCTTGCGGGGTCAGCCCAGTGGCGTAGCAGTTAAGTTCATGCACTCCTCTTTGGCAGCCTGGGGTTTGCGTGTTCGGATGCCGGGTGCAGACCGTCGCACCGCTTGTCAAGCCATGCTGTAGCAGGCGTCCCATATAAAGTAGAGGAAATGGGCACGGATGTTAGCCCAGGGCCAATATTCCTCAGCAAAAAGAGGAGGATTGGCAACAGATGTCATCTCAGGGCTAATCTTCCTCACACACACACAAAAAAGTTTCTTGCATATAGTCTATAAAAAGAAGATAAATTAGAAAGCACCTCAAGCAAACATAGATTTATGGAAAATTTAATATTCAGTTTTAACTAGGAGTAGTTAAACTAGTTTAAGAGTCTTGTTATAGTTCTATTATCAACATTCTTGCTTTTCTGTCAATAAAGAGAATATGCTAGTTCTTTTGGAGGGGAGCCCATTTTAATCAATATTGTCCTATGCTTTCAATTTTCAAGAGAACAGAAATCTTACAGCAAAGATAGGTCAGCATACAATTGCTTTTGAGTGTCTAGTACTGTGCCTAATGAATACTTTTCTATAATATGTCATCACTCGTAAAATGCATATTCCATTCACTTCCAACAGTGATTCAAGGTAACTTATGATATTTCAACTAAATAGCAATATAAACTAAAAGGTCTTGAGAGTGAGGCAAAATATTACTGTGCTTCACAGTATGCTAGCTTTATCAATAGAAATTACTAATAATTGTTTGAAATTTAAGGAAATTAACTCAGCATTGCTCCTTCAGGTATATAGATATGTAAATACATATACAGATGTACATACAGACAGATAATGGCATTTCTATCAACCATTCATCTCCTTTACTGTTGTTCCATTATGATAGAATCCCTGTTTGACTATTACCTCCCTATTAATATAGTGGAATCATTGTTCTCTTTCATTCATCAAATATTTATTTAGTACCTACTATGTGTGTCAGACTTTTTCAGGCATTGGAGATACAGTAGTAAAAAAAAGTCCCTGTCCTCACAGAATTTATATTTTATTCCCAAGTTGAATAGAGATAAGCAATAAACAAAGAAGACGAATATATCATATAATCACTAAGGGCAATGGAAAAATAGGCAGAGAGAGGGAGAACTCAATTAACCAAGAGATACACGGAATCAGAAAGAACATTACTGGCTCTACATTTCTTTTTTTGTCACTGCTGTAAGAAATCTAGAGACTCTGAGGAACTGACATTGAAAAAGTCATGTCCTGAATTATATCTTGTGATTAGTCAGTGCATAGCTTAAAGTGGATATGATGAGTTTTTAAGTGACATCCTCAAAGTATGCATCTTTTAATATATTCTTAACAGTGATATTGATGACACATTTCTTTTGCCCTGATGGGTATCTCTTGGTAGAATTTTAATAACTTTGAGATTAGGAACAAAGAATTTCCTGAGATGCATGTGGTCTTAGTTCTTTAGGACATTTCTTATTGGATGTTTCAAAGGAAAATTTTCTTTGCAAATGAAAATATGTGTTCTTCAGGATTGACTCTATGTATAGGGAAAGCAACTGGAACCTCAGGAAAGAAGCCTGCTTTCCCACTGTTAATTTTGCATGCCAAAAAACTTAATATTATGAGTCATTTCTCTGGATTATATCCTTGCAAATCTTAATTGAGCTGAGCATATGAATTTGGTAATTTTCTAATAGAAAATAAGATCTGAAGGAATAGGACAAAGAAAAAGGTGGTGTTGGGGGTAGGTTGTTTTTTTTTTTACTGAGGTGACATTGGTTTATAACATTATATAAATTTCAGGTGTACATCACTATATTTTGATTTTTGTATAGACTACGTCGTGTTCCAAAGAACACGAAAACACTAATTTGAAAAGATGTATGCACCCCTGTGTTCATTGGGGGTAGGTTTTAGTGTAGATCTGGATCTAGGATTCAGGATGCTCTGTAATACTTCAAAACAAGTGGAAGATACTAGTTTTGGAAAGACGAACTTTGTCTACTTTTTGTTTGTCTAGTGATGGCTCATTTCTTGCTATGCAGAAGAACCATTAAAATTTCAACCTGAAAAGAAAAGAAAAACCTCATCTCTTTAGTCTCTAAAATGTGACACAACTTTAAAAACATGGCCTTTAAAGATTAGCTCTATTATTCACACAGAGACTTTTACTGAAGACCAGCTCTTGCTCTCTACAGCATTATATGGTATGATATGAACATTTTATTTACTGAGAGTTAAGAGATACACAAGACATATTTATCTAGTCATTTGGCTGATATTTTATTTTTTTTTATTATGAAAAATTCACAAGGTCAAATTTTAAACAAAATCATATGAGAAAATAAGAATTGGGCTTTGGGGAGTTATTTTTCCAAGTAAAATGAAGAGATGTCACAGTTCAGTAAAGTAGTTCTATATAAAAAGTACACAAATGAAAAGAATACTACACTCAAACATAGCTATGGTATATATGCACTGGTAAATATGGCAGAAGTTGCTGAGTTTAACTCAGTTCTCCATTTACTAGTTTATCTATAAAATAATTCACTTTCAAAAATAATTGTAAACGTCTAACCCTTCTCCTTTTTTGTGATTTTTAATCCTAGGTGACATATGGAAGAAAGCCTTGTTACTTTTCTTGATACCATTTGTTCTTGTCTTATTATTTGTTTCATTAATAATTTGTCTTGTTTTGTACAAGCAAAAAGATGTACTGAAAACGGTAAGTTGTATAACATTATAATGTTTAGTCTGAGACAGTAGATAAAAAAATGTTCTGCATTTAGAAATGATGGACCTACGTTTTATAATTTTGCCTGTACACTGTAGGTGTACAATTGATGTTGTATGGATTATGATGATGTCTTCAGAAAATACAGTAATTTAACAATTTAACCCTAAAAAGCTGCATTTTAAGGTGGATTTACTTTTGTTGAATTATAAGAATAATGCTTTAGAACATGAAACACTGTTTACCTCTAGATTAGGGAAAAAATAGAAAGAGTTACAGGAGAAAAGCAGGATTGGGGGAAAGGAAAGAGTAACTTAAAATAGATATAGACTGAAATGTATTTCTAGTGTGTCATAGGCAAAAGATCACAAAAATTTAAAAAACATGGTGCCTGCCCACCAAGAGCTCACACTCTAGTTGGGGGAGATAGAATCCATAAAAAATATATAACCTGCATTATATATTTGATTATTTGAGCTGATTTTAGATGATTGCTATTGGAGTTGTACAGATAAAGCTATAGAATTTCAGAAGATGGAGGAATCATTATGAATTGGTGGGCTTTAAGGCGGAATTGTAACTTGGAAAAAGATATCTTGATGCCAAGTCTTTTAAAGATAAAGAGAAATGTGTATGTGTATGAAATATTTCACTTTATTTCTCTGCTGAATGCTTTTTGCCTGTTTCTTTGAGTTATTAATCTAAGTGAAATAGTTTGTGTTATTATGACTATTTGTTAATAATGGAGCTCTTTCTTAATTTCAGGCTTTTCACACACAAAAAGAAGTGTTTTCTCATCAAGAGACACACTGTTGACTCAATAATTTCCAGCCCTATGGCCAAATATGAAATATGAGTCTTATTAAACTGAATTTTTGCTCCAAATGTTGAATAAATCTTATTTTAAAAACATTGCTGTATTTAAATAGGCTTCTGAGTACTCAAACCCTCAACTAGTAGTACATTTTCCGCATTCTATTAACAGATTTTTTTCCTCATTAATCCATGGTGAGAGTGCTGCACGTAGAGAAGTCAAGGGATGGGTCAGATTCTATTCAGTGATATATTAATAAAACAATGTGATTTCACAACTTGCAGTAAGCCATAAAGATATTGTCGAATCTTCGAAGAGGAGATTCTGGTTTTTTAAAAATTGCACTTGGGATGAAAGTATTCACCATGAGTAAGGTTGTTTGGCTTTAAAATTAACCTGTGGAGAGGATTAAGAAGAAGCAAGAAGTTTTAAATACATTCATAGTCTAAACGTGTGCTTCACATTTCATGAAAAAAAAATGGGAGGAGTGCAGTGCTTAAAAGGCTGAAAATAAATGGCTAGAGATCATATTTGAAAAATTCAAATGTCACAAACTACACAGTAAAAGCTTAGGAGTTTCCTATACTAGTTAGCAGGCAGCATTTCCTACTTTCTGATGGTGTGATTTTTTTTTTTTTTTTTGAAGTTCAGGGACCAAAAAGCATAAGCCTCTGAAATTAGTAAGAAGCCTTTTAAAAGTACATCCAAACTTCGGATTAATTGACAACTGACTTCTGGGAGAGAATGCGGCAACCTAGGTGTAGACAGTTACTTTAAAATTTAGGGAATAATGACCTGCAAATTAGAATCAAGAGCTAAGTTTTAGTTTGGAGCAATTTCTATTTAGTAATATTAGGAGTGGTTCTATTCTGTGGTTCACAGACTAGCTCCCAGGGCATTACCTGGGAGCTTATTAGAAATGCAGAATCTCAGACCCTAACCCAGACCCACTCAATTAGCAATCTGCATTTTAACAACATCCCCAGGTGATTCATTTGCACACTCAATTTGAAAAGCACTGATATATAGCAATATTTTAGAATGAAAAAGACTAAACTAATATAATGAGGTAAGCCCACGGGCAGGGTAATCACAGCTTTGACTATCATTGGCACTGATCATCTGTCTCCAAAGGGGAAAAAGAGCTAAAACTGAGGAGCAAACCAGAATAACGTCCTCTACTGTCACTTGTAATCAATGATAGCATGCACTGCCATTTCCCTAAGCAGACCCATCCTTGTTAAACATTAAAACCCCCATGGTAATATGAATTAAGGTATAATATGATTGGCAAATTGCTCTCAAGCCAGGGCTTGCTAAAGTTGTTTTTGGTGTGTGAGGGATATTGGGGAAGAAGGAGGAATGTGGAGGGGAGAGGTCAAGGCTAGGCAGGGGAATGGCAAGCAATCCCATCCTCGGAGGCTGAGTTGGTCTTGGAGACCTAGTATTCCAATTCCCCTGTTCAGAACATGCATAACAAGCTCTACTAATCAAAGGATTTCTGGAATCCCTGCCAAAAACCTAGAAATCCCTACCAGAATTTCTCCAATAAAGTGGATATGACAACCAAGTGGCACCAAATCTGGACCAGAGTTGGACCTTGCAAAAGGACCCCTGGAACTCCTGGCCTGCTAGCTGTGTAGGTTTATTAACTAACCATTTAATAATGTGACCCCAAATTTTCTGAAATTGAATTTTTTGAACCTCCATTTTTTTCACATTATAAGAGTCTTAAGGTATCAAATATTTCCCAAATGCATGGTCCACAGACAGTGCCCTAAGTCATGGCCCCCTCCTCACCCATCTGACTTCTGCCACCTAGGTCTGCCCTAGTCCCTCACTTTGAAGCCCTTTCCGTAGGACCTCCCAGAAACTAAAAAAATAACACCTTTCACAGCAGGGGTTCCCCAGGATCCTACTTTAGGGCAAAAGTGAGTGAGGATGGCTTCATGGGTATGTGTCTTGTGCATGTGTACACAGGGCCCTATGCTTGGTTGCTTAGAAGGGCCTCATATATGGTTTAATGATCTGCCATCACCATCTTGAAATTCTTAATAATGTTTTTAAGAAGAGGCCCCAGATTTCATCCTTCACTGTGCCCTGTTAATTATGTATCCACTCTTGATAGCCAGCATCAGTTCTGATTAGTCTGCTCAGGCTTTACCATTAAAACACCCATATTCCAGTTTAAGACTACAATTTCTCTCCAGGAGGGGTTGGCCATCAGCATTCCTTATTCTTCCCAGTTCTGTGTTGCAGAAGCTCTATTCCAGACAAGAAAGGTCTGAGGCTCCCTTCCTCCACCCAGCTCCCACTCATAGAACAGAAACTCTACCCCATGCACAGCAAGCTGAGAATACTGGGCTCCAGTAATCTTCACCCCAGCTTCCGTGTAGGGCAGAGGTTCCATGCTGGGAGGGACAAACCAAGAAGACCAGCAATGGTCTTCCCTCCTGCCTCCTAGCCCAGAGTCTCTCTTTTAAGGAGTGATACTGCCAGAGTAAAGGTTCCTGCTCCCTCTCTGGAGTAGTAGCACAGAGGTTCTGCATAGGGGAAGAGTCAGGCCATAACAACAGGGAGCTCTATAGCTCTCCCCAAAGGGACTGACTTTGTTTGGAATAGAGACTGAGGAAGTTCAAGTCTATGGTGCTGTCAAAAAAAATGCAGATTTTGCTGGTGAGCAAACGTAATAACACAAAGAGGCAGAAGAGGAAATATAACTATATAGGAGTAACATTTATATATCTCACTGTCATTAAGTTAATATAAATCTGAAGTAAGTTAAGTTAATATAAATCTGACCTAAGTTAAGATGTATACTGAAAGCCCTAGTATAGCCACTAAGAAAATAATTTTTTTTAAAAAGTGAACAATCATTAAACTAATTCAAATGCTACACTAAAAATATTCACTTATAAGTAAGGGCAATAAAGAGGATAAGAAGGACAAAATAACATGAATCATAGAAAAAACAAAAATTAAAATGGCAGTCATAAATCCAATCATATTAATAATGACAAAATGTTAATGAATTAAACAGTCTAATAAAAATGCAGACATGTTGAGACTGGATGAAAAAACAAAGATCCAGGGGCTGGCCCAGTGGCCTAGTGGTTAAGTTCGCACATTCTGTTTTGGTGGCCCGGGGTTTGCAGGTTCGAATCCCGGTTGTGGATCTATGCACTGCTCATCAAGCCATGCTGTGGCAGGCATCCCACATATAAAGTAGAGGAGGATGGGCACGGATGTTAGCCCAGGGCCAATCTTCCTCAGCAAAAAGAGGAGGATTGGCAATAGATGTTAGCTTAAGGCTAATCTTCCTCACCCCCCCCCCAAAAAAATCCAACTACATGCTATGTACAGGAGATACACTTTAGATTCAAAGATATAGGTTTTAAGTGAAATGACTGAAAAAGATATACCATGCAAACATCAACCAAAGAGAGCAGAATTGGCTATACTAATGTCAAACAAAAGGATTTTAATTTTAAAAAAGTGATGATGATAAAATGATAATGATTAATGATAAAAGGGTGACTCCATCAGGAAGATATAACAATTATATATGCACCTAACAAGACAGCCAAAAATATATGGAGAAAAAACCTGATAGAATTGAAGAAATAGACAATTCAATAATGATAATTACACTTTAATAACTCACTTTCAATAATGGACAGAACAACTTGTCAGAACTTCAGCTAGGAAATAGAGAACTTGAAAAATAATATAAACCAGTTAGGTCTAACAGACATCTATAGAACAATTTATCCAACAGCAGCAGGATACACATTCTGCTCATGGAACATTCTCCAGGATATACCACATGCATGAAATAAACCTAAATGAATTTAAAATAATTGAAATCACATAAAGTGTATTCTGTGATTATAATGTAATAAAATTAGAAAACAATAAAAAATTAAAATTGAGAAACAGATAAGTATATAGAAATTAAGCAACATACTCCTAAATAACTGATGGGTCAAAGAAGGAATCACGAGGGAAAATAGAAAATACTTTGAGAAGAATAAAAACAAAAACACAACATGCTTAACTTACGGGATGCAATGCAGTGCTTAGCAGGAAATTTTAAGCTTTAAATTCATATGTTAAAAAAGAAGAAAAAAATCAATAATCTAACCTTTCGCTTAAGACACTGGAAAAGAAGAGCAAACTAAACCCAAAGTAAGCAGGAGATAGTAAATAATAAAGATTAGAGCAAAATAAATGAAATAGAGAATAGAAAAACAGCAAAGTTAATCAACAAGCCAAAAGTTGGTTATTTGAAAAGATTAATAAATTGACAAACCTTTAGCTCTATTGATCAAGGGCAGAGAGAAGACTCATATTACTAAAATTAGAAGTGAAAAAAAAGAAATTACTACCAACCTTAGAGAAATAAAAATGATTATAAGGTAATACCACGCAGCAAATTAGAAAATTTAGATGAAATGGACAAATTTCTAGAAAGACACAAATGACTAAAATTGACTCAAGAAGAAACAAAAAAAAATCTGAATAGTAAATAAATAAGATAGAATTAGTAATTTTTAAACTCCACCCCCCCCAAAAAAGCGTAAGGCCAGATGGCCTCACTGGTGAATACTACCAAATATTTAAACAAAAATTCATGCCAATTCTCTACAAACTTTGTAAATGTAGAAGGGGAAGGAACATTTCCCAACTCATTCTATGAAGCCAGTGCTACCCAGCTGCCAAAACTAGAGGCCAGTTATTTTGTAGAATTCTTTTCAATTTTGGTTCATCGAGAGTTTCGTCATGATTAGTTTCATGTTATGCTTCTTTGACAGGGACATCACAGAGATGATGCTGTGTTCATTTCATTGCATTCTATCAGGTGGTGCAGGATTTCAGTGTAACCCATTATTGATGATGTTCACTTGGTTCACTTGATTAAAGTGGCTGCTACCAAGCTTCTTCACTGTAAAGTTACTCTTTCCCCACCTTGCAATAAATAATTGTTTTGTATTTAAAATATATAAATATCCTATTCCTCATCAAACTTTAGATTTATTAATTTTTTTGTATCTGTTTGATTAATGGTTCTTATTTTATTCCCTTGTATTCTCACATGGTGGAAGGGATTAGGGAGCTCTGTGGGGTCTCTTTTATAAGGGCACTAAACCCATTTATGAGGGCTCCATCCTCATGGAATAAGTACCTCCCAATGGCCCCACCTTTTAATATCATCACATTGGGCATTAGGATTTCAACATGAATTTTGGGGAGACACAAACATTCAAACAAAAGTAGTATGTATGTGTGTGTGTTTGTGTATGTGTAGTTGAGTTTATTTCTGGACTCTCTTTTCTTTCCTATTGAGCTGTAAGTTTAATCACGTACCAGTACTAGTTATGCACCAGTACCTAACTGTGTAGCCTAATAATATGCTTTAATGTCCAGTAAGGACAGCCCTCTCCACTCATTAGCCTTCTTTTTCAGAAAATTCCTGGCTCTTCTTACATGTTTATTTTCCACGTATATTTTAGAATTAGCTTGTTTTATTCCCCACCCCAATCGTGTTAATATTTTTATTAAGATCTCATCATAATTACAGAATAATTTGGGGGAGAATTCATATTTGTACAAGATTGTTTCCTAGCCAAGAAAAGGGGTACCTGTCCATTTTGTCAAATATTACATTGTGTTTTTCAGTAGCACTTCAAGGTCGTCTTCAAATAGGTATTGCATGTTTCTTGTTCAAGTTATTCCTAAGTAATTATCTGTTTGTAGCTATTGTAAATGATATCTTTCTTCCATTATAAATGTAGTTGGTTGTTAGTGTACAGGAATGCTGTTTGTTTTATATATTATTATTTTTATCCAGCCATCTTGCTCAGTTCTCTTAAAGTATATAGTAATTTTCTCTTGAGGTCTCCAGATAGACAATAATGTCATCAGCCAATAATGCTAATATTGTCTCCATCACTCTACTTTTTAAAAATAAACTTTTAAAAATTTTAGAACAGTTTTAGATTTACAAAAAAATACAAAGATAGTACAGAGAGTTCCCATATATCACACACATTGTTATTAACTGAAGTCCATATTTTCTTAGTTTTTACCTAATGTCCTTTTCCTGTTCCAGGAATTCACCCAGTACCCCACATTACGTTTAGTAGTCATGTCTCCTTAGGCTCCTGTTCGCTGTGACAATTTTTCAGACTTTCCTTTATTTGATGACCTTGACAGTTTTGAGGAGTACTAGTTAGGTATTTTATAGAATGTCCCTCAATGGGATTTGCCTGATTTTTTCTCATAATTAGACTGGGCTATGGAGTTTTGGTGAGGAAGACCACAGAGGTAGAGTTTTCATCACATGATATCAAGGGTACATTCTATTAACATGTCTTGTCCCTGTTGATGTTGACCTTGACCACCTGGCTGAGGTAGTGTTTGTCAGGTTATTCCACTGTGAAGTTACTATTTTTCTCCCTTTCCATATTGTATTTTTTGGAAGGAAGTCACTATGTGTGGCCTACTCTTAAGGATAGAGAGTTATACTCTGCCTCCCTGAGAGCAAAGTTATCTACATAAATTATTTGGAATTCTTCTTCATGGGAGATCGGTCTATTCTCCTACATTTATTTATTCATTCAATCATTTATTTGTATCAGTATGGACTCATGGATATTTATTTTATACTTTGGGTTATAATCCAAAATTACTTTATTAAGTTGCTCGTATTGTTACAGCTTTGGCCATTGGGAACTCTTTCCTGTCTTCTTTGATATACCCCCACCATTGTGGGGTTTTCTTTAGCACTTCCTTACTTTTTGGCACTGTAAGATCCTCCAGGCCCATCTTCTATATTTCCTCTCTGAGCCCCAGAATCAGTCATTTCTCCAAGGACCCTGGTTCCTTTTATTGGAAAATGATATTAGAAATCAAGAACTGTGCTTATTGATTCCTAATTGTTTCTTTCAGATTTCTGGAGTGTCATTTCTTTTAGGCCCTTTTAGCTAACATAGCAAGGAAATATGTGTGTATACTCATATTTCATAATCATATCATATTAGTGTATATACACATATCTATAAATATATCTATATGTAACCATCTGTATCTATAAAAGTTAAACATGAGTTCATACTGATGTATCCAACAGTAATCCATTGCTACACAAATCATTCTAGGCTTGTCTCTTTGATTATCTATACCCCGGTACTCCAAAAGGGAGAAAACTGCCTTCCGCCATCTGCCACCTATTTAATTAATTGTTCAATTCAAGTATACATGTATAGCAGTACGAGGATTGTTAACCTGTACACTCATGGGAAAGAACATTACCAACTAGAGTACAGTGCTTTTGTTTTTTGCCTTTAGTCTTACAGATTCCACTCATTTCCAAAGTTACTTAGGTCAGCACTGTTTTCCCCCAATCCCTTCAGTGAGGTTGTTTCATATATTTGTAATATAGATAGATTGTTTAATCAAATTCTGCATTCCATTTCTGATGTCCTAAATGGTTTTTTAAAAAATATGCATACATTAAGGTTCACTCTTTGTGCTGTAAAGTTCTATGGGTTTTGACTAATATTTAGTATCATGTATTCACCATAACAACATCATACAGAATAGTTTCACTGCCCTAAAAAATCCTCTGTGTTATACCTATTCAACCCTCACCCCTTCCCTCTGAACCCCTGGCAACCACTGATATTTTTTCTCACTCCATAGTTTTACCTTTTCTGGACTGTCATATAATTGATATCATGCAGTGTATGGCCTTTTTTAGACTAGCTCATTTCACTTAGCAATAGGCATTCAAGTTTCATCCATCTCTTTTCATGGTTTGATAGCTCATATCTTTTTACTGCTGAATAATATTCCATTATATTGATGTAGCGCAGTTTGTTTATCCATTTAGCTATTGAAGGACATCTTGGTTACTTCCAGTTGTGAGTGTGAGTGTGTGTGTGTGATTATGAATAAAGCTGCTATAAAATTCATGTGCAGGTTTTTGTGTGGGTATAAGCTTTCAAATCACTTGGTTAAATACCTAGGAGCATGATTCCTAGATTATATGGTATGACAATGTTTAGCTTCGTAAGAAACTGTTACCACACAAAATTGGGGTTCTCTGCCCGATGCACATAAACAAGCCAATTAATTATGGCATCAGCCTTTGGGGGTAGAAATCAGCTTTTATTCTGCAAGATCAATCTGCAGGGAGACGGGGGCATGTGTCCTCACATCTGTCTCCTTGATTCAGGATTTAGGGCAAAATTTAAGATGTTAGGGAGAACAGGCTGGTACATGGAAATGCCAGTGGGACAAGTTTTGATTGGTGAGCTTCAAGCATTTATGGTAAGGTTTTAAATATTTATTATAGGGTTCTATAACATTTATGATGAGGTGGGGAAGGAATTTTAACACCGGATCTTCCTGAATGAGGGAGCCCTCACTTCTGATAAGAGTCCGACTTTCAAGTTCCAGTCATGTCGTCCTTGGGATCCGTGGGGAGGAAGATCTTTAGTTCTGAGGTTGTTTCAGGTCACAACTTCTTCTTTTGTGTATGCTCTGGCTATGTGATTTTGCAGTTTTTGTGAAAGACAATTTTTTTTTTTTTTTTTTTTTTTTTGTGAGGAAGACCAGCCCTGAGCTAACATCCATTGCCAATCCTCCTCTTTTTGCTGAGGAAGACTGGCTCTGGGCTAACATCCGTGCCCATCTTCCTCCACTTTATATGGGACGCCGCCATGGCATGGCTGACAAGCAGTGCGTCTGCGGGCGCCTGGGATCCGAACTCGCAAACCCCGGGCTGCCAAGTGTGAACTAAACCGCTGCGCCACCAGGCCGGCCCCTCTGAAAGAACTCTTAATCACTCTGTTGATAAGAGATGGGGTCAGTTGAACTGTTCCTGAAGGGCCTGTGGTTACAAAACTGCTTCCAAAGTGATTGTACCAATAAGTGCATAGTAGTATCTCATTGTTTTAATTTCATCACTCTAATTTAAAAGTTATATTATTTCCATATTGCCGTTGTTTGTAACATTTACATTGTGTTTTATTACCATAATTTCCACAGATGTTTTATCATTAATCTTATGTTTAAATAGATTCACTGCTCAACAGAACTTTTGCTGCTGTTTATACAATCAGTTCTTGGTTTGCTAAATTGATCTCCCAATAATTTTTTTCATGAAGGACTGATTCCCTGAGATCATGTATATTTGAAAATAAATCTTTCTAACTGAACAGCACTGGCCACATTTTCTTTTTCTAAATATTGCTTTGTCCACTAATGTTTAGTGCTTCTACATAAGAGTTTAAGTCCCCCCAATTTTTTTGTTTTTTGCCTGAGTGTCCAAAGGAGTCTTTCTATATTTTGAAATCCAGGAGCCATACTAGGATGTTGTCTTAATGTCTATTATTCCTAGCATGTCATATGTTCTTCAATATATAAATTAAAATATTTCTTTGAATTTCAGGGAATTTTCTTATATCATGCCTTTGAATAATTTTTCTGTTCTAATTTTTTCTTGTCTCTTTTTCTGGGAAACCAATTATGTATGTGTTGGATCTCCTACTTATGTCTTATAAAGTCAACAGTGTCTTTCTAATTCTTTTATATTCTTTTCCATTTTTTTGATCATTTTTCTCAAGCCAGTCTTCCTATCCCTTTCTGTGATTTTAATGATGTCTCTTCTTTTTACTGCATCCAATATGGTGTTAATTTCTGTGGTTGTTTTATTTTTCTCTTCCACTTCTTTCCTGTGCTCTTTCAACTCATTTCAACCTTCTTTGTCTTAACTTTTCTTTCTGAAGTGCTTTATTTAAAAGAGAAAGTATTTTTTTGTTGACTTCTTTGAATGTTTAGCAATATGTTTAGTCATGATTTGTCCCTGTTCCACAGGAATATGTTTTAGAGAGTGCTCTTCACCTGCTATTTGTTTACCTTTTTCTTCTCTCCTTTTCTTTTCCTTGTAGCATATTTGCTACAAGTATAGTTCCTTTTACATTTTTATTTGGTTCATTTAAAAATTTTTCTTCTTTAAATAAGGTAGTTCTTCCTGGACCACCTATTTGTGAAGATATAAAAGGCACAGGGGTCAGGGAAGAGCTGTAAGCCAGCAGAGTCTTCCAGACTCAGAATGAAGATCCATAAGGTACAGGATTTTGTGTCAGTGTGTGGTTTTCATTGTCTTTTAATACTCAACACCATTCCTGCCCTCTTCTATTATCTCTCCTATATTGCAGGGGCTGGAAGCTTGGGAACTGCATTTCCCATCTACTTGACATTTTGCTAATAAGAGGCACTCACACGAGATGTGTAAGATGGAAAGAAAGTGTTTTGGTAGTGGTTGTAAAATTTTGGCCTTTGGGAGAGGTGAAGTTTATTCTCATGTAAATCACCTACCTTGCTGGTGCAGCCAAGTGTGAGAAGTGGTAGAATTCTCTGCAGTTTCTCATTTGAAAGACATTAGCAACTTTCTGATTTCCTGAGAACTAATGGTAAAATGGAAGCTAGCTATGTCCTTCCTTGACCTTTGCTCCTCTATTCTTTCCAATAGTTTTATATCGCTCACTACCCTTGAAACCAGGATGTTTTCTATTTTCTTAACCAAACGCTGTCTGGCATATTGTTATCCAGTTTAAGCTTTCTTTTCCTTTAGCAGGCAAAGATTTGCAGTAGAAATGCTTCTTATCACTCACAGAATTTCCTCCACTCTGCATTACAGTTGCAAATATCATGTGTTTTCATGTTTTCTTATTTAACCTTGTCTTCCTTGCTACTTTCTAGTGTTTGTATAGTTTAGGAAGGCTTCACTGACTGGACAGCATACAAACTCCAGTCTGGTTATAAGCAAGGTGTAGATGGTTTTGTCTTTCAGGGTATGTCACTGACTTTGGAGACCTACTTATTTTATTGTCTCTGCATGTGATTTGCAGCCACAGATATGCCCTCTGCTTGTCCATCACTGTGGTCAAATTCTCAGTGCTCAGGGGAACACTTCTTTAGAGTCATTTATTAATGAATCTACACACACACACACACACAAACACACACACACACACAGTATGTGAAGGGGAGAAAGAGCATTTCTCTACCCAGTCTGGGTCCTTTCTGGCTGGGCTACAAATTAATTGACATGAGGCTGAATAGCAGGAGAAAATCAAAGCTTTATAATGTATACATGGGAGAGACTCGGGGAAACTGAGTATCTCTTGCCAGAATGGCGGAGGTTCTCCTCTTATATAGACAAACGAGGATTTTGGGGGGGTTGGGGGTGTCAGCCAAGAGGGATAACAAGAAAAGCGCAGTAAACAAGACTATGCAGATTTAAGTTTTCGCCTCTGCACTGACAAGATCCCTAGAGATAAAGTCATCCCCCCTTCTTCCTGGAACAGAGAAAGAGATACCTTTACAAATGGAGATTTCCCTTACAAATGTAAATGTTTCTTACAAAGGGTAACTTCTGCTTGTTTTTCAGAGTGTTTTTCCTGTCTGCAGATTTCAGCCCAAAATCTTTATGTCAAATAACCTTCACATTTGGGGGTAACCAATTCCGATTCCCCACATATATGTCCCCAAAATTTTAAGGCTACTTAGGTCTTCTTTAATTTCCAAAAAGTTTTATGATTTTCCTTAGTTGCTTGCTCATTACTCGTATATTTAAGCATCTCTTTGATTTACTAAATATTTTAAACAATCTTATTTCATATTTTGTTTCTAATAATTCCAGTGTGTGATGTTCTGCTTTTCTAATATTTCTGACTATGGTTTTTGCCATCTGTTGATCATGGTGCCTTATTGCCTGAAGTATTTAAGATTTCTTTGTGTGTGATCTGCTCATTTTCCTCAGAAATTTTTCTGTGGGAAATTTTTGAGGGCTAGGATAATGGGGATTCCTCCAAGAAAGATTTTAATTTTCTTCTGCCAGGTTGGGGCCCCTGTAAACTAAATTCTTGGCTTGAGGTTTTGTGAGAGAACCCTGTCAATGTGAATTGAGGCTACTGACTCATATGAGGGCTGGCTATGGTTGTGAATGCTCAGGGAGTTTTCTCCTCTACTCACTATCAAAGTGCAAGACAGGCAATTTAACGTGTAGTCCTCTAACCTCATCTTTCCGGGGTTCGAGGGGTTGGAGTGACTTTAATTCTAGTTTACTCTTATACTCAGGGTAAACTTTGCTCTCCCAGTTTTGTGTGGGGTCTTCTATTGAACTTTTAGCACTTGGATTTTGCTTTCTGTCGAGATTCCCAGGATTCTGCAAATAAACATGGTTTCATTAAATTCCCTCAAGAATAAAGCTAGCTTTAGTGCTCTGGGTTTTTACCCTCAGTCATTCCTTGGCCTGAATATTCTTTAATTTTTCATAAACTTATGACACTTATTTTGTAATACTTGTTGACCCTTAACAATATTTTTTTTCAGTATTTTTACTTGTTTTTATTTGAAGGTTCATTCAGGTCACCGAATTCTCTGTTACCACAAATGACGTATACCTGTGCCCATCCACTCCTCCTCTCTGAATTCTCTCAATCTCTCTCTCTCTCTACATACAGTGAAATTCATATATTTTGAGTATACAGTTTGCATTCTCTTTTAAAATGTAAATATCCTTGAAAAGATTTCCTGGGTATCTTGCCTTTATCCGTCTTTGGTATCTTAGTATTTATTAATAATTATTTGTTTGTTTTCTTCTCTCCCTTGCTGAGTGCTTTATACTGAGGGAAAGAGAAATTAAGCTGGTGTAGGCTATAGTGAGGCACCACATTGGGTGTTTCTGGGTATTTAGGAGGTAATGTGTGGGTCTTATGCTTGTAGAGGAAGTGATGTTTAGAAAGAAGAATTAGGATACCTTGACTACACATTTTGTTTGCTGAGTGACTTTGAAAAAAAACACTCCACTTAACAAATTAATGCATATTAAAGATGCAGGTGACTGATGAGAGCTTAAAGGATAAATTCACTAACAGCTCCATCCGACTACACAAAAGTAGAAATATATAGTTCCAATCCATAAATCTTCCCAGATCTGTAGGCAGGGCATCTGCTGCACAGCAGGCCACAGGATTTGCTTGTCCTCATGGAAACCTAGGGCCAGAGAGGCAAGAAATGGGGTAACTATCCTTGTTTTTCTATTACAATTATAATAATACAAGCTGGGCAATTAAATCATTTCTATTACCTGAGAGTAATAGGCACTATTGGTTTTTATATGCTCATAGTATTTTGAGGTGATGATGTTACACTCACACTAGATCTAGATCATTGCTGTCCCTTCTAATCCATAAGTGCATGTTTACTTTGTGAGAAGTAAGGCCATCTTACAAGAAGTATCCTTCCCACCAGAGCATCAAAACCTTTGAAATCCTTACCCTTAGTTCTTTTCCTCAAGAGAAAGTCCTCATTAAAGAGACATGCATTTTCATTGTTTTACATATTCTGTTCTCCGACAGGAGTAACACAATAGCTAGCAGTATGTTGATAGGTATTGACTTATCTGATAAATAATCTAGTATCAGATACTGTCACATAGCAGAGAGAAGAGTCATAGAGGAATAAAACACAGCCCAGCAAAATTTTTCTAGAACCACACACATGAACAAATATCAGAGTTCAAAGACTCTTTAGTGATTCTATTCCAGCGCAATTCTTGTATACTACAGATGAGAAAGCTGAAGCTCTGAAATTGGAAAGAAATCAGTCCAAGTTCACGTAGTCAGTGAAAGTACTGGAGCTATACACTATTTTTATTTGTTCCAGAAGAATAGAGAAAGTCTGAGACACCACTGGACGCTGCTTGGGATCACAGGCAGCCAGGAAGCAGCATGAGGACATTGAGTGTCTGAGAGTTACAGATGGAGTTGGGGAGAAATAAACATGAGAAAGGGAAGGTCATGTAAATTGCAAATCAAGCTTCAATCCTTGCGATAACCCTATCTATCATAGGCTCGCTATAAGAATGTGTTTGGCTGGCTCTTTGAAAGCCTAATAAAAGAAAATAATACACCTTATTCTTCCTGAGCTGTGGCCTTGAAATAATATGGTTTCTCTCCATGATTTTAGTGTTCAATTATAAAATCCCCTTTGCTTCAGATAATAAAGATTCCAGGTCTATTTGTTCACTAAGCAGTTGTTCCCTGCATGCCAGGGATCCTTGTAATATGTAACTGTTAACTGGAATTTGTGTATATCGGGCAAAAAGATTTAGAGCCCCCATAAAGCTGACTACATCAGGCTATTCGGTGTATTGCCAAAACAACCCTGTGATAACAATGATGGTGGTGCTGTTGGGCACTGTTGTGGCTTTTTATGCATTTCATAGTATGTCTATAAACATGCCCCTAATTGTTTCTAACAACAAACCTATAAGGTGTGTAAGACTAATCATAATGGGACGAGAGACAAAAAACATTAAAACCTTGGCTGAGATCCTGTATCCCCAAATATTAGTCAGCCTCACACCAGTGCTATGGCAGCTTCTTAAGAGAGCAGAGAAGATACTCTGTGTAAAGGAGAGCTGTACATTACTAAATTAGGCTTTGTGCAGCCCCAGCACCATGCTGAACTGTATCATTCATTCATTCTCCTTTTCAACAACATTTAATGAGTGCCTTCAATGTGTCAGACACTGTGTTAATTTCTGGGAATACAATGTGCCCAAAAATAAACAGGACATTGCCCCGTGGAGCATGTACTCTAGTGGGACTGAAAAATCTAAATAATTAAAGAAATAAGATATACATTGTGATAGGTATTTTGAAGGAAATAGTGTGCCATGAAATTATGTATATGGTTGTTTGTTTTTAGTAGTATTTTGAATAGAGTGCTCAGGAAAGGTCTGTCTGATGAAAAATGAAAAAGAGTGAGCCATGGAAGGAATGGCAGGGGAAAGGTACTGAGCAGAGGGACTAGCAAATACAAAGTACAATGGGGAAATGCCGGTATTTCAGAACCAAAAACGTGTCAACATTGTTGGTATGTCATTCATGGCAGAGAATGATGTGCAATATCAAACAGGTAGGAGCCATGTATTGCAGGTCCTGATAAAGCGTTTGGATGTTCTTCTAAGAATAACTATTTTTAAATAGTGATAGATTCACAGAAAGTTGCAAAATGATGTGCAAAGAGGTCCCATGTACCCTTCATCCACTTTCCCCCAGTGGTAACATCCTGCATAACCATAGTACATTATTAAAGCCAGAAAACCAACATTGGTACAATCTACATAGCTTATTTAGATTTCACCAGTTTTACATGTACTTGTTTGTATGTGTGTATAGTTCTATGCAATTTTATCACACGTGTAGACCATAATCAAGATATCAACATATTAGAACTGTTTTATCACCACAAGGATCCATTGTGCTACCCATTTTTAGCCATATCCATCCCTTCTCCAACACCGCCACCCCAAGTCCTTGTCCCCTGTTGAACCACTCATCTGTTCTCCATCAGCATAATTTCGTCATTTTGTGAATGGTATATAAGTAGAATCATACAGTATAACCTTTTGAGATTGGCTTTTTTCACTTAGCATAATTTCTTTGAGATCATCCAAGTTGTGTGTGTCAATAGTTTGTTTTTTATTGCTAAGTAGAATTCCAGAGTATAGATGTACCACAGTTGTTTTATCCACTCACCTACTGAAGAGCATCTGGGCTGATTCTAGTTTTTGGTTATTATGAATAAAGATGCTATGAATATTCATACACAGGTTTTTATATGAACCTAAGTTTTCATTTCTCTGTGATTAATGACCAAGAGTGCAATTACTGGATCATACGGTAATTGCATGTTTAGTTTTACAATAAACTGCCAAACTATTTTCTGGAGTGCCTATACCATTTTTTATTCCCACCAGCAATGTATGAGTATTCCAGTTTCTCTGTATCCTCTCCAGCATTTAGTGTTATCACTATTTTTTATTTTTGCCATTCTGATAAATATGTAGTGATGTGTCCCACCAGCAATGTATGAGTATTCCAGTTTCTCTGTGTCCTCTCCAGCATTTAGTGTTATCACTATTTTTTATTTTTGCCATTCTGGTAAGTATGTAGTGATATGTCATTGTGATTTTAATTTACATTTCCCCAATGGCAAGTGATGTTGAACATTTTTTTGTGTGCTTATTGGCCATCTCTATATCCTCTTTGGTGAAATGTCTCTTTATGTTTTTTGCCCATTTTCTAAGTTGACTGTTTGTTTTCTTACTGCTGAGTGTTGGTAGTTCTTTATATATTCCAGACGTGATGCCTTTTTCAGATGTGTGGTTTGCAAATATTTTCTCCCAGTCTGTAGCTTGTCTTTTCATCTTCTTCCCAGGGTCTTTCACAGAGCAAAATATTTTACTTGTGATGAGATCTAATTTATCAATTTTTTCTTTTGTGGATTGTACTTGTGGTATCATATTTAAGAACTCCTCACCAAGCTCTTGGTGCTGAAGATTTTCTCCTATTTTAATGTCTAAAAGTTTTATAGTTTTACATTTTAATCTATGATCCATTTTGAGATAACTTTTATATAAGATGTGAGGTTTAGTTCAAGGTTCATTAATTTTTTTCTTTTTTTTTTTTGTTGTTGGGGGGTGGTTAAGCAAATTGTGTCTCCTTCCAGACACAGGTGAATGCCCTTGGCCCCTCTAACAGCATTGGTTATGTGGAGCACATGACAAAGGGTCAGTCAAGAGAGTCAAATCCAAAAGGGTTATACCCTAAGAAGGGAAGAATTTGAACTCTATTTCCTCTTCATACAGATAGCTCCAATCTTTTGCAGAAGGCCTAAGAATATTCTAGGTTTGGGTCATCTCTACCAGCACTCTTTCTCAGAGTTAAACAAGTGAGGTAGTTGGAAGTGTAGGCTATGAGATTAAAGTTTTTCCTAGAAATTTCTAGATATCCTACCAGCTGATGAGATAATTGGGGCAAAGCAAAGTTAAATGACTTGAGAGAATTACCTAGTAAATCAGTTGTGGAGTGGAATAGAAGCCAGTACTCAACTTTAGAGCCATATCACTATACTACCCTACAGCAAATGAATAAGGGCTCAATAAATGTCCTCATAGTAACCAGAAAGAGTAAAAACCTTGGTCTATAAAAGAAAACATAGTGGCATGAATGAAGTGCTTTTTCATTCATTCTCTTCACTGGTCGGAAAATTAGTTTATGTTATTTTCCATCATTCAAGGAACATAAAAAATTCTTGCAGTTTGTTTCTTTAATGTCTTACATTGAACAATCGCCTGAGCTACTAATTTTAAAGGGACTTGGTCTGCAACTCAAGTTTACTGTACGCAATTAAAAATTCTAAACTAATAAAGTAAAAAAGACTTTTAAGGCAAAATAGTGCCTAAAACATACCAGTTAAGAAAAATGACCTGAAGTACAAATTTCTACTTTTTCAAGTGCTAGATTAAAAGATGTCTGCAAGCTATTTTCTGTAGCAGACACCATCAGTTTGGAAAGTGACTTTCCAGAACAAGGATTGCTTTACTAATTAACAATAACTCCATGTTTAAAGATCAGAGGTCACTGGAAAATTGCATGTTGCTGAGGTATGTATTATCCTGTCTGAGGTTGGTTCATTCAGCTATTGAGAAGATGGTGTTAATGAGGCCAAAGACGAAAGCCATATTCCAATACGGGCAGTGCTATGGACTGAATGTTTATGTTCCCCCCAAATTCATATGTTGAAACCTAATCCCCAACGTGATGGTATTAGGAGGTGGGACCTTTGGGAGGAAATGAGGTCAATGAGGGTAGAGCTCTCATGATGGGATTAGTGCCCTTATGAGAGGAGACATGGGGTCCAGCTCAGTGGCATAGTGGTTAAGTTCATGGGTCCTGCTTTGGCGGCCTGGGGTTCACGGGTTCGGATCCTGGGCGCTGACCTACGCACCAGTTGTCAAGCCATGTTGTGGTGGCATCCCATATACAAAAATAGAGGAAGATGGGCACAGATGTTAGCTCAGGGCTAATCTTCCTCAGCAAAAAAAGAGGAAGATTGGCAACAGATGTTAGCCCAGGGCCAATCTTCTTCACACACAAAAAAAGGAAGAGACATGGGAGAACTTGCTTTTCTCTTTCTCTTCTTCACCATGTGAGGATACAAGAAGAAGGTAGTCTGCAAATCAGGAAGCATGCCCTACTAGACACCGTATCTGCTGGTGCCTTGATCTTGGACTTCCCGGCCTCCAGAACTGTGAAAAATAAGTGTTTGTTTTTTAAGACACTATTTGTTATAGCAGCTAGAACTAAGACAGCCAGTGAACTCTCTCTTCCATAACACAGACTTTCCCTCATCGCTCATCAGCTCTCTGGCCAGTGTGTGCCACTGGCCATACCATATAGCTGGATATACTGCTATGTAGCAATCCCCATGAAAATAAGAACATCTTTAAGTGCAGATCAGTTTTCCCAGTTGTAAAATGGATTTTGTGGTTAGTGTTAAAAGGATTCTTTGGATTAATAAAACACATGTGCTCTGTGGAACTTTGCTCCACTGGATGTTAGTAAGTCTTCCCTGGGAAAAGGATTCTGGGATCAAATAATTGGAGAAATTCTGGGTTAGGCAAAGTTAAATCTTTTTTTTTTTAACTGCAGGACTTGGCAGAGCCTTTATTATACTATGTGTTGTGACTCTCAGATTGTAGCATTCAGCATTTTCCAAATTTGTTTGATTGGGGAACCACTTGTTTTAGACCACAGCTGTTTTTTTCCTAGCTTTATTGAGATATAATTGACATATAACATTGTATAAGTTTAAGGTGTACAACATGTTGTTTTGATACACTTATATATTACAAAATGATTACCACCTGGTTCATCAGCTAAAACCTCCAGGTCACATAATTACCACTTCTTTTTTGTGGTGAGAACATTTAAAGATTTATTCTCAGCAACTTTCAAGTATTAGTATACAGTATTATTAATTATAATCACCATGCTGTACATTCAACCCCCAGAACCTATTCATCTTCTAACTGGAAGTTTGTGCCCTTGGACCAGCATCTCCCCCTTTCCCTTATCTCTCAGACCCTGGTAACCACCATTCTACTCTCTGTTTCTATGAGTTTGGCTTTCTTAGATTTCACATATAAGTAGATCACAGCTATTTACATCTCCCAAGAGAGTATTCCAGGGACAAAAGAATTTGAGATATGTTAATGGCTCCAAAACCCTGCCTACCTGAAAATTGAGGTGATGCTAACTCTGAGGACCGAACTGTCACTCAGGAGGACGTAGTCATTAAGGGAGGGTGCCTGTGTATCCTGGGCACATGGAGGTTTGGATTTGTTTACTACTTGCCTAACCAAAATCTGTGATTCAAGCTGAGGCTGAATGAGAAACAAGTTGTCCTTCAGACTCAAGAGTGGAAAAAAAAAATGGTTAGAAGTGAGACGACAGCCAGTACGTAAGACAATAAATAATAGGCTGCTGATGGTGGAGTTCATACACCTGCTTCAAGTATGGCCCAGCCAACAGCTGATGAGACTGTGTACAGAATGAGATAGATAGATGGGCAGTCTGTCCTCTGCTTACTTCTCTAACAAATCTTCCTCCCCTTGCTCCTGCCATTGCCATGTATTTAGGCCCCAGAGTTCTGTTCTGAACACTGTCCTCTTCCCTTCTTCATTTTCTTCTTGCATAATCTCATCCATTCTCTTGGCCTTGGGTACCACCTCCCATTTCGGGGTCTTCAGTCCAGAGCTCTGACCTAAGCTCCACATCTGCATTTCTACTCGATGTCTCACAATCACCCCAAACTCATCGTTTCCAAAATCTAACTTCCCCCTCCTTCCCTCTTCAGATCTGCTTCTTCTACTTCTGCTTGGTGCAGTGTGAAAGGGATGTTCCCAGGCAGAAGGTGGGATGGGTTGGTGCTGAGGACATGGTCTGAGTGGGAGTGTTAAAGCAATCATCTCCAGTCCCCCTTCTAGATGCCAGTTTAAAAAGAGAAGTGGAGAATTTGAAGTCTCTGACCGGGGACAGCCCAAGGTCAAAGATCCGATGACTTCCTGTCCTGAGTGGTTGGAGAGAAAAGGAGTGAAGGGTGAGAAACCTGGCTGACTATGACATAGTTTTTGTCACTACATGTGCACTCCTGGCAGGAGGGAGCTCAGGCACTCAGTCCCTCTATTCTCTCTGGTTGTAAAGAAACGAGGATCAGAGGAGGCAAACAGAGTAGTAAGAAAGTTCTTTTATTTATATTTGACAGTCCAACAGCTGTGACAAGGTGTCTAAGACAAAGTAAAGCCATTGGCAAAGGAAAAAAATCACTTTATAAAGTCTTTAGATTTCAAGATATTTTGAAACACTGTGCACATACCCTGGAAAAGGTATTTTTTCCCCTCTAGATTAAGAGATTTGGTTGTGGTGGGGGTATTGTGGCTGGTATGGGTTTGGTGGTATTCTATGCAAACCAAAGGATAAAGTTAGGGTTAATTAACAACTCTGAGACTGAGATTCCAAATGGGAGAATAATACCATTTACTTTGTAGTTTCCTTGAGGATTAAATAACCACAATATGTAGTACTTCACTGATCCCAAAGTAAGAGCTCAATAAATGCTATGTTTCTTTTTATTTCTGTCAAAAGATGTAAAATTATACCTTTTACCCGGAGCACAGAATATGGATGGTACCTGAGCCAATTTACTACTTGAGGACTGTTGTGTTGCAAATATTCAGGGGAGAAAGAGAATACAAATGCCCAGGCAAAGTGGACCTCCTTAAAGACATGATCTGATTTTTAAGTTTGTGAGTGTTTTTCAAAAAAATGTTTTTACACTAAAACCTTAAGTACTTTCCTTCCATCCATATTATCATTTGAATAGACATTGGAAAAATATGCTCAATGAAGGAGTCCATAAGCTAAATAGTAATAATCAAAATAACAACAACAACAGCTAACATTTGGTTAACACTTACGTGCCAATGGGCAGATCACTTTAGATCCATTATCTCATTTAAATTCATAATAACCCTGTTTCGTGGCTACTGTAATTATCCATATGGGACAGCAAAAAGTGTTATTTATAACCTTTTGCTGCCCTTTGAGGGGGGGTGCTACTAACAACTGGAGGGTCCTTTGTTGAGTAGGTTTTTGAGTATGGGTATGTGAGTTTGGAAGTCCCTAGACAGAGATAACTCACTCTGCCAAAGAAAGGGGTAGAAAGAGGAGAATAAAGATGCTGGAAGGGAGAAGCCAAAACTGGGAAGGCTAAGCATAACAGAAGAGAGGGTAGAAAGGGAGATCTACTGACTGTGAAAAGTTAAGACTTCAAAAGAGGTATCGAATGGAGATTTTTGGAGAAAATATATTTCATTTTGTAAACCTACTCCAACTTGCCTCTGATCTTCAGTATGATATACATTTGCTACAAAGAATGCAAAGAATTACGGAGAATGCAAAGAAGTTGAGTCCTGTATTACATTTGGTGCAGAGGCAAAAACAGATGTTGTATGTGGATACTGCCAACATATGGATTATGCCATTGCACAAATAAAGAAATGAAGCTTAGAGAGGTTAAGAAACTTGTTCAAGGTCAATAGCTAGGAAATACAGGAGTCAAGATTTAACCCCTGTTCTATAATATCCCAGTATCTACAATCTTAACCTTTAAGGTAGACTATCTCTCTGAATATGTTAGTTTTAAATGTATTTATCAATTTATAATCTCAGATCACAACCTTTAATCTGAGGCCCATCGTATTCTTCTGGCTCACTGCAGCACTACGTGTCCTCCTTGGCCAGGGTATGGGGGATTCCTTTGTCCTTCCTCCTTACATAGCAGCTTTGAGGAAGGTAAGCAGAGTCTGACCTTCTCTGGAATAAACTTTGGAGGACTGCCTGTCAAGTGTATGGCTTCTGACTTTCAATTGAAGAGCTGAACAGGGCAAAATGATCATGATGAAATGAATAATACAACGTAAAGTATATGGCAGGAGACTAACCTTCAAATACTGTTTCCCTGCTTAAAACTCTTTTTAATTGGTTTCTTTTCCCTCCTGAACAGAAAATGTGGGAACACTTCCAACATTTTTCTCTTAAGTCCCTGTCTTCCCTCCATCCCTCTTTTGCCTCCCTCTTCTTCATTGAAGTTTTCAAAGCAACTTTATAAGGCTTTGGTGCTTCAAGTGCCCATTTAAATCGGATCCCTCTCCAAGGTGTTTTCTGTGGGGTTACTGAGTTAAGCAAACCCAGATTTATCCAGAACTATCTGAGAGCCCAGTCCTCAATTCAATGGCAAGGGTCTCTGGAAGGAAGTATCTGCTGGTGATGGTGGTAAATCCAGTACCTGAAGATGCAGAATCTTTTACCTTCCAAATGCTTCCACAATTGAGTGACTGGAATTATCCGAGTTGGTTTATTGGTCAGGAAGCTGTTAATAGAGCAAGTCTCCACTTTCTTTTAGCACTCCAGAACCAGCCACACTGTGCCCCTCTGATGGGCCAGAACCATTTGGGTCCCCTCGTCAAGGAACTGAGACCCGAGCTGAGCCTGTGTTGCGTCAGTGTTCCCTTTTGCTTTTTTAATCTTCTACTCTCTCTTTAACCCATTCCTTGTATAGGCTTTATGTTGAAGTACCTAATATAGTTTCTGTTTTTCTATGGAAGTGTTTTTTTTTCCCAGTGTCTTGATGAATAGATTGAGTCAGTCAAATTTGTTGCGTTTCCCATAATTTTCAAGATTTTTGACACTGACCCAAATCCCAGGCAACAAAAGAGGCCAGGGGAAGGTTAAAAGGGCAAAATATTTTTGTAAGTTCTTCATTTAATTTAATCATCTGCAATTGGTCTTCAAGGAAGAGAAATATGTGGAGGTCATTTGTGGGTGTGTTTTGTTCTATTCACAGCTTCCTGACCTACATGTCTGCTCTCTATATGCATCAGAAAATTACAGGAGTGCTGAGATAGTAATCCCCTCAAACACCCCACTCCCTTGGCCAGTCCTTTCTGGCTACAAGGAGCCTCATCCATTTACCCTTTTGTGCCACAAAACTATTAACAATTCCACAAAACTATTAATGATTCCTTCCTAGGTGTGCATTGACAGGAAGTGATTGGGAAGAATTTGTCTATTGCATTTCATATAGATTCTCCTAAAACCTCTAAGTTTAGTGTCCCCCAAAAGTATATTCTGTGGAATAATGGTCTCTCATGAGGTTAGCAGGTGTTACAAGGGGAAAAAATGTCTGTGGCCAAATAAATTTGGAAAGTTCTGGGTTAAACAGCAGACTAACTGTTGGTCCAATTTGCCCAGGACTTTTCCAGTATGTGCTTGTTGTCTCGGTATAATTATTAATAACGTCCCCTTTGCACTCAGAAGTGGCCTAGTTCGGATGATTAGTTATAGGTCATTGAATCTTTGAGACAGAGTTTATGCAGCGTTTCCAACACTTATTTGTCCGTGGAACTTTTTTTTAAGAAGTGCCTTACAGTCTCCATTGAATACATTTAGGAAACATTGTATTTGGATCTGTTTGATCTCCATGATTCTGAGCATCTGAGGGAAAAGAACAGTTAGTTTCATGAGGCCCATCTCCCTGCTTCTGGACAGAACAGAGCAAATGTGACCTTATAATCCACAAGACTGGCTCAGGAAAGGCTTGAATGGCTTGGAGTCTGAAGCCAATTGAGAGGTTAGGAGGCAGGGAACTTGATGTTGCAGCTGTTAGCTTTAGGGTAACTCTTCCTTCTTTCTGTATTCTTGGAATCAGAGACTGGAACCATCACAGGAGGAGAAAGCAAAAAAAGATCCCTATGCTTCATATAAGATCCCCATTCTCTAGATTTCCCTGCTGGATTCTGTACCAGATCTTCACAGCTGCGCCGATCCCAGTGTCATTCTGGAGTTCCATTCCCTCAGCTCTCAGGTGACTGTCAGCCAATCTCTGTTAAGGTGTTAGTGCATAAAAACTTCAAGCAGTGGACATCTACCTTTTAAAAATAGTGAAATGCTTTCTTCCTTTGAAATCTTGAACACTAAATTATAAAACAGGTAAAAGTGAAGTGCACCTGTTGAAGTGTGAGTGGGAAAGAGAAGCATGCTCTCTCAGCCTCCCTTCTGTTCCCCCTGCCAACTCCTCCCTCTACCATGGCGATCCTTGATCCACATACTCAGAGCCATGGAGTTCTATGGGGAATAGGGAACTACTGGTTTATGTTATCACACTCTATTGGAATAGATTGTGGTTAAACACACAGATTTAGAATCAGACAAATCTAGATCTGAATCCTGCCTTTGCTTCTTTCTACTTGTATTTGCAACTACCAACCTACCACTGGCAATTTAAATAAATTTTTTGAGCTTCAGTTTCTTCGTTTGTAAAATATGGATAATGTTACCTTTGGTGGTTTAGTTTGAAGGTTAAATGATATAGTGCTTATAAATTGACTGTCACAGTTCCAAACATATAGTAAGTACTACATAACAGGTAACTAGAAATGTTAGAAGGAAAGGATAGGGTTTAGAGTTAGGTTTTACAGTCATACAGACCTGGATTTGAATTCTGATTTTGATCACAAGCTGTGTGACCGTGGGCAGTATGCTTAACCTATGAGTTTCCCCATCTGTCAAATTGGGATATTAACAGTATCTAACTCATAGGCTTTTGTAAGGGATTTTGTACAAGTATGAGATAATGCATGCAGTGTCTAGCACAGTACCTAGGATATAGAAAGTACTGCATTATTAATATTATTTTTGTTTCTATTATTATTTATATTTCTAGTATAATTATTATTTGTGCTTCAATACTTTGTGCTTCCTGGGGTGAGGGTGGTTGAGACAATTTCTTGGTGGACAACTGATTCCAAGACAAAGATGAGTTAGAGTAAATTATGAAAGAAAATTCAAAATTTTTGTTTCCTCAATTAGGATATTATAAACTTTAACAGAACTTAAAGTGTTCCCATTGAATATACTGTCTTACAGAAACAGCAAATGTGAGTTTCCTTGTGAACTGTGCTCTTCGTGACCCCAACTGAAATGCTTACTGACTTGGGCAATTTATGTTACTGTTTATGAGTTAGCTGTGACCTTTTGGTGAGCTGACTCTTGCACCTCAGTCTCTGAGTGATTTCCATTGTCAGAATCTCTCCTTAGGCCCTGTAGATTAATCATTCAACTCGCAGAACAAAGGCAACATTGGTTAAGAAAATGAAAATTAAGCACCAAAAAAATTTGAGGATAGTATAAATTTCCTTCTGTGAGACACTCTGAACTTTTTCCCCCAAGTGATTTTTCTGTAATGCAATTCTGATTATATAATTCTCCTGCTTAAACCTTTCGATGTGTTGCTATTGCTGTCATGATAAAGATCAATTCCATTGCATAGGATACAAGGCCTTTCATGATCTGACCCCTCATTAGTTCTTCCCTGTGTCACTTATCTCTGAGTGCATACCTTTCCCCACCACCCAACTCCACTGGTTCGTCCCTCCTCCCCCAACCGCCTGCTCTCTCTTTCAGCCACACTGAACTATTTGCAGTTCCTCAGTCATGGCACCATCTCTCTTGCCTCTAGTCCTTAAAATTTCCTACTCTCTCTGCCTGGAACATCCTTCAACCATTCCTGCTTTGGCTGGGCTGGCTGACTACTTGTTCTTTGTGGGGCTAAATGTCATTTCCTCCAGAAAGCCTTATGTAAGGCAAGGTTGTGTTCCCTTCATATATGTTCTTATTGTCAGTGTTCTGCAACCTTTTAAAATCCGTGTGTACTTTAGGTAAACAACAGTGTCATATTCTCTTTGTAATTTAAAATACGAAATATTATCAGGAGTTCTTTCTTTCCAAGTAATAAAGTATACTTTAACATTTAATATGCTTAAAAAATATGCCTTTCCTTGCCTTACAGATTCTGTCAACATCCCTTCCTGATCTCCCTTAGCACCCCAGCTATCTGGTTGCAAATCACTGCTATAAGTAATAAAATTTTCCTTAAAGAGAGAATGAAGGAGAGAGCCAATAAACCAATTTGTGGTTATGTTTGGAATGTCATCCTTCCCCAGGGATTTGGAGACACTAAAGGCAGATAAGAAGAATGCTCCAGACTTATAAGCTGGCATGATACCCAAATTGTAGTCCTGGCTCTGCAACTAAGTAGTTTTGTTGATTCAGGCATTTTGCAAACTTTCCTGGGTCTTTCTTCCTTCATCTTTAAAATGAGAAAAGTCAACTAGGCTAGCATTTCTTGCAATATATTTGAGGCGCACTAATATTTTGCTAGGTGTTATTTAAAAAGGTTAGTTGCAGCTAGATATATTTGAGATGCACTAAGTTAAGCAAAGTTAAATAGGTTTCTTTCAATCATCAAGATCCTGTAACATGTTAATATCCTCTAGAGTTTTCTCAAGGGGACTTTAGTATGAAATGTTTTTTTACACATATTAACCATGAAATCCTTCTGATGCAGAACCTCTTGTAGAATTTATATTCTGTGTGGTACGGCTGGAGTAAAGAATCTCTCAGGGCCTTTCCTATTCTGACATATTTTGATTCTTTTAATGAAATTGATTGATACTCGGCCTCTATGTCTTGTTTAAACTCTTTTCCAAAGCAGCCTTAAGCAGCCTTCACTGATTCATTGATCACATGGTTATGAACATACCCTACAGAGCTGATGGTGTACAATTTTCACGATTCAATTTCTTGTGCCTTTTCAAATGACTTGCCATTTCTGGAACGCAGAATTTAGAGGATAGTGACTAGCTTCAACTAGTTGCTTTTCTATGTACAAGAGGCTTTGGGGGCATTCTGTATTTGTCCTTAGTTATGCAACCTAGGGGGTCATGTTGAAAAGCTTTCTGGAGAAAATATCTTGGGAAACCACCTACAGAAATATGGAAATTTTGACAATGCACACAAGCCCCTATTGCCTAAAGCCTCTGTGTTCTCTTTTCCAGATTTAGAATGATTAGCTAGAACAAAGCATAGTGGAACAGATTTCCATCTGAAACAGTGAGCTTCTTGTCACCACAAGTGTTCTGTTTGAAGGATTACAGCTGAGCTATTTCATTAAATGTCAGGAATGTGAAAGAAGAAATTCTCACATTGGAAGGGGAACAGATTAGAACAGATTACCTGGGGAAGGTCTATTCTAGATTTATGATTGGTCTGCAGTGGCATAGTCCTCTCAGTCTGAATTGTAATTGCACCTTTAGAATCTCTCTTCTGGAGGTTAGCCTCTAGAGATCCAGTTTAGAACTGAACAAATAATACCTAGGAAAGGTCTCCCATGGATTTTTTTCCTTAGTCATTAATAGAGATTTATTCTTTACTTAATTGTTCCCTTTGAAAGCCCAGAAATTCCGGCTATGAAGGAATGGGATATTGGACCAAGAGTTTACAAATGGGGTAGATGATCAAGAGCGGGTAATGAAAAACATGGCTTGGATGAGGAGGATGGTGTTATAGATGTGTGAATATCGCATCATATGTCTAACACGGAGAAAGAACTTGGGTAATTATCAGAGAAGGAAAAGCACTAGAGTGCCAAATAAATGGAAAATTAAAACCTACCCACTTTTTCTTTAAACTCTCTCCTCCCCTGTGTCGTAGAGACACAACTGACACATGCCAGGATAAGGGGAAGATAAAATTAAAAGGATAGAGTCCCTATCCTCAAGTAGTTGTCGTTTCAGTGGAGTAGACAATCAAGTAAGCATTTACAATCCTTTGTAAAATTAGATACAATAGAATTTTGGATACAAGGAATAGGTGCTATGGGAATATTTTCACGGTTAGTCCTTTTGTAGTCTTGTGTAAGAAATCATTTCCTGTTCTAAGGTCGTATAAATATTCTTTTTATATTTCCTTCTAGAAGTTATAAAGTTTTCTCTTTCACATGTAAGTCTTTAATCCATCTTGAATTAAATGTGTTTGGTGTAATATAGGGCTTCAATTTCATTTTTTCTAATTGAGTAACCAATTTATGCTGGTAACTTTTATTGAACAATTTCTCCTTTCCCCACTGAATTACAATGAGCTCTGACATATGTTATTTCCATATGTGAATGAGTATTTGTGGCTCCCTAGTCTGTTCCATTGATTAATTTGTCTATATATGTGGTAAAACCATACTGTCTTCATTTCTATAGCTTTATAATCAGTCTTGAGATATGATAGGGCAAATTTTCATACCATATCCCCCACCCTCCTCCTTCATACCTCCCTCCTCCTCCTCTACTTCCTTTTTCTTCTTCTTTAGGAGTGTCTTAGCTATTCTTGGCCCTTTGCATTACATATAAATTTTAGAATCAGCTTGTCAAGTTCCTTGAAAAACTGTTGGGATTTTTATTAGAATTCATTGAATCTATATGTGAATTTTGGTAGAATTGATATATTTATAATGTCAAGACTTCTATCCACAAACAGATATATTTCTCCATTTACTTTTATCTTCTTGATTATTTTTTAATGTTTATAGTTTTTGTAAAAAGATCTTTCACAACTTTATTAGATTTACTTCCATATACCTTAATATTTTGTTGCTATTGAAATGATTTTTAAAAAATTTATATTTTCTGTTTATTGCCGGTATAATAAAATTGATTTTTGTATACTGATTTTCAAATTCACCCACTTTGCTAAATGGTTATTATTTCTATTAATTTGTACATCTTTTGCATTTTCTCTCTAAATAATCATATCTTCTGTGAATGTATTTATTAAGGTAAGAGTTGCTCTTCTGACAAATATACCCATGAATCTCAGTGTCTTAACACAATAGTAGTTCATCATTCACGTAAAGTCCAATGTGCATTTTCAAGGGTTAGCCTTCCATTTGGTGACTCAAGGACACAGATGCCTGTCCTCTTGATGCTTTATTATCTCCTAAACCTTTGGAGTCCTTTGCTTCCAGCTAAAAGAGTGTGCAAAGCACACTACTCTTAACACCTTGACCAAGAAGTGACACACATCACTTACACTCACATTCCATTAGTGAAAATTAGTCACATAACCCCACCTAAATGTAAGGGGGCTGGGAAATTTCTACACTATGGAAAAGAAGCATAGATCTTTGTTGGACAATTAACTCTCTCTGTCATAGTGAGTACCAGCAGTATTATTTTTCCTTTCTTAACCTCATGCCTTTTGTTTCTTTCTCTTGCCTTACTGCTCTGGCTAGTTAAATGCAGTTCATTGTTGAATGGAAGCAGCAATAATAGATATCATTGTTTTCTTTTTGATTTTAAAGGAAGTGCTTCAAACCTTTAGCCATTAAGAATGATACTTACTATATTTTTTGGTTTATTCCCTTTATCAGATTAGCAAAATTCCATATTATTCCTCATTGATAAGATTTTTTATTCTTTTTATTTTGAATGTTTTGAATTTTATCAAAAATTTTGTATCTATTGAGACTGTTATACATATTTGCTCTTTTAATGCATTAAAAAGGTGAATTACATTTATGGGTTTGATAATGTTAAACCAGTCTTGTTTTTCTGAGATAAACTTAACTTTAATAGTGTATTATTATTTTTATACACCAGAACTTTCTGTTGGCTTTTTTAAACAAATTTTTTTAGGATCTTTGCATCTATGATCATGGGTGAGATTTGCCTATAAATTTCCTTGCTCATATCGTTCTTATTTTAAAATTGAAAATACAGTAATACTATGTTCCCTTCTTTTCTGGTCTATGGAAGATTTTAAATAATATTTGAATAATGAGTTCCTTGAATGTGTGGTATTACACACCTGTAAACCATCTAAGACTAGTTTTTATTTTGTGGGAAGAATTTAAGCTACTATTTCAACTCTTTAAAAATTAGAAGGCTATTCAGATATTCTGTAGTAGATTTATATTTTTCTAGGTAATTAACCACTCAATCTGGAATGTCAAGATTATTGGCATAAAATTGTTCATACTATTCTCTTATCTTTTAAGTCTGTGCATTTCTATAGATATGCACCTCTTTAATTATTTTAAAGCAAGTTTTAAATGTGTCTAAACATTTAAATTATATTAAGATATAATTTATACAGGATTTACATACACCTGCTGAAAGTGTACAATTCAATGCTTTTTGGTATATTTATACAGTGTGTAACCATCATATAATCTAGTTTTAGAGCATTTTCATCATTTCAAAAATAACTCTCCCCCATTCTCTCTCCATCCTTTCCTTCACCCCAAGCAGCCGTCAATACATAGCCATCTCTATAGATTTGCCTATAAAAGACATTTCATATAAATGAAATCATCCCATATATGGCTTTTTTTCTCTGACTTCTTTCACTTTGTATAATGCTTTCAAGGTTCATCCACGTTGGGGTATGAATCAGTACTTCACTCCTTTTTATGG
This sequence comes from Tapirus indicus, assembly GCA_031878705.1. Lineage (NCBI taxonomy): Eukaryota > Metazoa > Chordata > Mammalia > Perissodactyla > Tapiridae > Tapirus > Tapirus indicus. The sequence goes on along the minus strand of CM062942.1, from coordinate 96,409,123 downwards.
CTGAATTCCGTTGTATGAATATACTACATTTTGTTGATCCATTCATCAGTTGATGGACATTTGGGTTGTTTCCACTATTTGTTTATTATGAATAATAATGCTATGAACACTTATAAACACATTTTTGTTTGAATGCCTGTTTTAAATTATCTTGGCTATATACTTGGGAGTAGAATTGCTCAGTCATATGGTAACACTATGTTTACCTTTTTCAGGAACTGCCAAACTCTTTTCTGAAATAGCTGCACCATTTTACATTCCCCCAGCAATGTATGAGGGTTTTAATTTCTCCACATCCTCACCAACAATTGTTATTGTCTGTCCTTTTGATCTTAGCCTTTCTGGTGGGTGTAGAGTGGTATCTCATTGTGGTTTTGATTTGCATTTCCCTAATGCCTAATAATGTTGAATATCTCTTCAAGTGCTTGCTGGCCATTTGTATATTTTCTTTGGAGAAATGTCTATTTGAGTCTTTGCACATTTTAAAATTGAGTTTTTATCACTTTATGATGGAGTTGTAAGTGTTCTTTATATATTTTAGTATATATCTCTAGGTATATACTGAAGAGAATTAAAAATAAGTGTTCAAATAAAAACTTATATGATTTGCAAAATTTTTTCCTATTCTATGGGTTGTCTTTTCACTTTCTTGATAGTCTTTTGAAGCACAAATGTTTTTAATATTGATAAAGTCAAATTATCAGTCACTTATCGCTTGTGATTTTAGTGTCATATCTAAAGTCAAAAAGATTCATGTCAGTGTTTTCTTCTAATATTTTTATAGTTTTAGCTCTTACACTTAGATCCATGATTGATTTTGAGTTCATTTTTGTGTATGATGGCCCAACTTCATTCTTTTGCGTGTTGATATCCATTTGTCCCAGAATCATTTGTTGACAAGACTATTTTTTCCCCATTTGACTCCTTTGTTGAAATCAGTTGACCTTAAATGTAAAGTCTATTTCTACAAATAAATCTATTTACATGCATAAATGTTCCATGAATCTATATGTCTATCTCTATTCCAGTACTACATTATCTTGATTTGTTGCAAGTTTCTAAATCAGGAAGTGTGATTCTTTCAACTTTCTTCAAGTGCACTGATTCTTTTGCCAGCTCAAGTCTGCTGTTGAGCCCCTTTAGTGATTGTTTTATTTCAGTTATTGTACTTTTCAACTCCTAAATTTCTATTGTCATTATTGATAGTCTCTATTTGGTGAGACACTATTCTCATACATTTTCTTTAGTTTTTGAAACATGGTTTCCCTTAGTTCTTCGATCATATTTAAAATAACTAATTTAAAGTTTTTGTCTAGTAAATCCAATGTTTGGCTTTCTCAGGGACAGTTTCTATGATTTCTTTTCTTCCTGTGTATGTGCTATACTTTCTTGTTTCTTTGCATGTCTCATAGTTTTTTTTTTTAAACTAGATATATTAATTAATATAATGTGTCAACTCTGGAAATCAGATTCTTGCCCCTCCTCAGTGTCTGTTTTTGTTGTTATTTTAATGTTATTGCTAATTGTTTCTTAGTTACTTTACTGAATTAATTCTGTAAAGGCTATATACTTTGTTGTGTGTAGTCACTGAAGTCTCTGTTCACTTAGCTAACTCATAAGCTGATGAATCAATGGAGGTTTTCTTCAACACCTGGAACCAAGCAGTCTCCTGATATTTGCTGAAGGGCTTTGTGTGCACACTGGGGATCTTTGCATCACTCACCCAGATAATTGACAAGTCTGCCTCAGCCTTTACTTATTGCTTGTGCAGAGCTTCAGAGTCAGCCAGACGTGAGAGCTTAGGGCCTTTTCAGGTCTTTCCTGATCATAAGCACATCTCTGGGCATTTGCATAGCCCTACGCATGCTTGTGGCATTCTGGATTCACAGGGATATGTCAGAGCTTTTCAAATCACCTATGGATATCTCATTCTCCAGCTTTTCTTTTGCAGGTTTTTGGTTAGCCTATCACTTGCCCCAACCTCTATCAACCTCCTCAGGCAGACTTAAATTCAAACAACTACCTCTAAATGCTTTTATCAAACTTCCCCTGGGAAAAGGTTTTTGTATTAGGTGAGCTCTGAGTCAGGTCTAAATAAGATAGTCTGAAATGGGGGTGTTTTGGGGAACTATCAGTTACATGTGGTAATAACACATCTGTGAGGACAAGGTTTTGAAGGACCTCCAATCCTGTTCTGCCCCATGGTGGCTGCCAGGCTGCTGACTTCACCATGATAGCTAGCTTTTAATTTTCAAGGGTCTCATAGAACTTGAGAGACGGGGATAGGAATACTGCAAGTAAACACATCCCAAAGCTTATCAAGATTCAGCTGTTTTTCTTGAATAAATCCTGCCTGGATTACTGCAAACCTTTGGTTAATTTGCAGAGTTCTGAAAATATTGATTCTAACTATTCTTGCCGATTTTCTCATTGCTTTATGGAGGAGAGAATTTTTTGTTAGGTCACCCTGCTGGTTATGTTTTGTAACCATTTTCTGCCACTTTGTGTCCTTGTCTTTTAAACCTCTTAACAGTGTCTTTGATGAACAGGTATAATTATTATTTTCCTCTTTCAAGATACATTTTTATTCACTTAAAGTGAATGTTTCATTGCTGATTAAATAGCATTTAATATCAGAATTTTATTATTTAGTTTTATCTTCTTTAGCATTTTTTTATTTGTTCAAAAATGAACTTCATTGAAGTTTAATTCACATAAAATAAAATGCATCCATTTATAGTGTATGTTTAGATGAGGCTTGAAAATATTTCCACCCACATAAATACCATCACAATTAAGATATGGAATATTTTTATTACCCCAAAAGTTTCCTCATGACGCTTTGTACTCTAACACCTTTCCCCATCCTTCACCCTTGACATCCACTCATTATTTCCTGTCCCTATAGTTTTATTTTTTCCAGAATATAATTTTGATGGAATCATTGAGTGTGTAGTCTTTTGAGTCTGGTCTGTTTCCCTTAGCTTAATGATTTTGAGATTCATCTACGTTGTTGCATGTGTAAGTAGTTTGTTTTTTATTTTTGAGAACTCTTCCATTGTTTAGATGTACAACAATTTGTTTATCCACTCATTGATTAATGGACATTTGGGTTGTTTCTTTCATTTGGCTGTTATGGATAAAGTTGCAATGAACATTCACTCATATACTGTTATTTTTGTGGAGATATGTTTTCTCTTACATAAATATCTGGGAGTGGATTTTAGGGTCACATGGTAAATATCCAATTTCTTTTCCAAAGTGTTTATAACATTTAGCATTCCACCAGAAATATATGAGAGTCGTATTTATTCTACATAGTCACTCACACTTGACATTGTCAGTCTTTTTAATTTTTCCTATTCTGATATTTGTGTAATGGTATCTCATTATTTTTTATTTTGCACTTCTATTGTTAGTAATGAGGTTGAGGAGTTTTTAATATATTTTTTGGCATACTGTTGTGTAAAATGCTTGTTGAAGTACTCTGCCTAATTTTGTATTGGATTGTCTATCATTTCTTCTTGCTTTTTATGAGTTCTTTATACATTATGGATATGAACTGTTTGCTGGTTATGTGTTGCAAATATCTTTTACCACATGACTTGCCTTTTTAGTCTGCTGTGATATCAATGAACAGATGCCATTAATTTTAATGTGGTTTATCAATCAGTTCCCTTTTGGTTAGTCTTTTATATGTCCTGTTTAAGAAAGCTTTTCTTACCCCAAGATACATTCAATGTATCCACTTTTAAGCTTTATTGTTTTAATGTTTATATTTAGACCTACAGTCTACCTAGAATTGATTTTTGTGTCTGGTAAAGTCAAACTTTTTTCTGTTTCTCATATGAATATTCAATTGATCCAGTGCCATTTATTTTAAAAAAAGTCCTTCCCACATTTCTTTTAGTGCCATTATTGTTATAATTTAAGTGTTTGAATAATTGTGGATCTATTTTGCATGCTTCTGTTCCATTGGTCTATTTTGCTATCCTTGTGCAATTCATACTATCTTAATTACTGTAGCTTTATGAGTTTTGATATCTGGTAGTATAAGTCTTCCATCAAACTGGACCAATTGTCATTTTCTATACATGTTCCATGCATTCCTTCCTTAGCATCTTTGTTTAGGGTGTTTTACCTTTAGTTACAAAAGCATACAACAGTGAATTGCATCTTCTTCCTTAGTAGAATGATGACTATCTTTAGGGATGTGCAAGGTATTCTGGCCTTAGAGAGATCACATCATATACTCTTTTACTTTCATCTACCAAATTGTTTATCTTGAAAATCAAGTCAAAGTGAATAGAGACACTCCTTTGAAACAGAGGTCACCTAATATCGACTTGAAATTTGGCAGAGAAATTTAACAAAGAGAGGGGCAGTTATGCTTATACAAATTTTTGGTAATCTCAAAATGAGAAAACTTCATCATCAGAGCTGTGAAAATTTCCAAAAAGAACTTGTAGCCAAGGTTGGATTACAAATGAGTGTTCAGGCTGGTTAATAGTGTAATTGAATTGAGGTTCCCAGGCAGAAGTTTTGTTTGTTTGTTTGTGTCTTTTGTTAATAGGCTCTGAAGAAAATTCTAAAAGAGTAGTTCCAATCATGTCTTGAGCAATATGGTCATTGTAAAATTAGGATGTATACTTTTAAGGTGTCTACTTTGAAAAATGGCCTTCCTTTTATTCCAAACCTATCCTGGGTTTTTTTTTTTTTTTTTTTAGCTTTGAATCTCTCACCTAAGTTTTCTAAAAACAGATTTTGTTGGTCTCTTTACTCTAGCACCACACTCTAATTTTGGCCCCAAAGATCTTGCCGCCCTCATAAGAATGATTATTACTACCATATATTGAGCACTTAATATGTACCTGACATATGCTGAGCACTTGAATTATATTATTTAATGCTCATAGCACCCCTATGAGATAGGTACTTTTATCTTTAACATTTTAAATATAAGAAGCTCAAATCTTAGATAGTTTAAATGACCTGCCATGGTCACATGAGTTAGTAAGAAGTAGAGCTCTGTTTTAGTCTCTGAAGTCTTGATCCTTTAAGGCATCCAAAGGCAACCCCAAGGAAATGTACTTGTATCAAACATCAGGGTTTCCCCTGAGTTGGAAACAGAAATTGTTTAAGCTATCCACTCTAAATTTTTTCCTTTGGACCTCTCCCTGATCCTCTTGGGTTTCTCAAGAGCAGGCTTATTCCAAGGGGGGAGGAAGCTTCAGGCCCATCTTATTGCACTAGTTTCATAGGGTTTCAAGAGAGACTCTTTAAAAAGAAAACCCTAAAGAAAGAAATTCAAATGGATATTCCACATGGAAGCAAGAGTTCTTAAACTTACTGCTCCTCTTATTGAGAATTCCACTCTGTAGCACAATTGAGCAGTAATAACCTTGATATTGGAAGCTTCATGGAACTTGGAATGTGCAGACAATATACCATATATCTATGCATGTTGCTTCCATTTACCCACATAATCAGCAAACTGATTTTGAAAACTGGAAGTCATAAAACAAGTGAAATAATATTTTAATAGGTTTGCTCCTTTTTAATTAAAAAAATCTTTATTAGGTGATAATCGGTAAATGACATAGGCAGACATTCAAGGTCATACAAATTTGGACCAGATGGAAATGGAATGAAAAGACCTGAAGTTAATCTAATATTATAGTGTACAAATTCGTGAAGGCTTCACTTAGGAGAATGTTAGACTTCTTTCACTAACAGACTCAATTGGTTCATTGTTTTATGGTAACTTCATGGTACTAGTTACTAACTTAGCTCTTATTGTCAGTCCATAGGCTTTCTTCCCAAGTAGAAATGGCAAGGGCATGGATGTTAAGAATATAAAATAAATTGGTAATAATAACTTTCATGTAAAGTGATTACTATTTGCCAGGGACTATTCTAACAGTATTACTTGTATTATCTCATTTAACTCTCATAACTACCATAAGAGGTAGGTAATTATTATTTCCACTTTACAAATGAGAAACCCGAAACCTACAGAAAGTTAATTAATTTGCTCAGAGTCACATGGCTATTATGTAAATGTGAACCCAACAGTCTGGTTCCAGAATTCATGCTCTTGTCTACTATACTATACTGTGTAAACTTTATTTTTCCGATATATTCAATCTATGGAGAGAGTAACATTCTATGAGAGGGAAGGTAAGTTCTCTTCCAAGGATTTAATAGAAATTCAAATTCAACTAAATCTGTCTACTGTGGGGTTATTCTATTTGCCCTTCATGACTTACAGCAGCAATTTTAAGCCTTCTCCCTCCTTAAACTCAATAGTAACCAATTGTCACCCGCCAAGCTGATGACCAATATTCATCTTTACCAAATTGTCTTTACATCTCTTCTCTCTAATCTCTGCAACCTTATAGATAGAGCCCATTTCTGAGAAGACTAGGCTTCTAGTTTTATACTTTCCTTCACCCTCAGCACATATTTCTCCTCCATTTTGATTGTGTATCCTCTGCCTAGAAAAGCAAAACCTCAGTATTTCTCAATTTTTCCTCATGGAACCTTAGTTAATAGGTGTTATGACAGTTAATATATATTACATGAAATAAAAGGATTGTCTGGAAAACTAAATTTGGGAAATATTGGATTGAAATCCTGAATCTGCCCCTTAATAATTGTATTAACTATAAAATGTTAATAATGTAATACTATATTATTTATATATTTATATTTATTATATTTATATAATTATATAATATTAAAATAACAATATACAACACAAAATAAAAAGGTAAAATGACAATCTGTCTCTCATTTTTCCTCTTCAATACAGTGAAGCTAAATATATTATCTGCTTCACTGATTTGTTGCAGATATTATGAGATAATACATGTAAATCACTTTGTACTGTGCCTTACTCATAATTTGTATTCAATACATGATGGCTGCTATTTTTAAATTATGATCATTAATATTATAAGCCAGGGCAGAGCTACTAAGGTTCAATTGGAACCAAGTCTGCAATCTCCTGGTAGAGCATGTAACCCCGGTCTTACTTGCAGTGGATCCCAAATTCTGCTCTGTGGATGGCTGCTTCAGAATTTCTGCAAATATTTTTTTTTTTTAAAATACAGATGTCCAGGCTCTATTCCTGGAAATAATGATTTAGTACATTTTATAAATTATTTTTATAAAATTCCATTTTTTATAAAACCAATTTTCAGTGAGGTTTGGGAACCACTAATATAGAAATTAATATTCATATTCTGTAGCTTGACATTCAAGGCTTTAAATTATCTAGGTCTATCCTGTGTTTACATTCTCAGCTTTTTGCTGTAGTAGTAGGGGATACTTTTGAAATAGAAGTTTTGGGACCCCATTTGGTATCTGGAAAAGAAGAGTTGTAACTGACAGACAAAAATCCACCAGTCACTACAAAGGTTTCCAGTACTCTACAGCAGAGGATTCAAACCAGGATACACGAAAAAATCACTTGGGGACTCCTATTAAATATACATATTCCTGGACTATACAGTCATGCATCACTTAATGATGGAGATATATTCTGAGAAAGGCATCGTTAGGCGATTTCATTACTGTACTAACATCCTAGAGTGTACTCACAGAAACCTAGATGGTATAGCCTACTACATAAATAAGCTGTATGGTATATAGCCTATTACTTCTAGATTACAAACCTGTCCAGCATGTTACTGTACTAAATACTGCAATTGTAACACAACGGTAAGTATTTGTATATCTAAAGGTAGAAAAGGTACAGTGAAAATACGGTATAAAAGATGAAAAATGGCAAACCTGTGTAGGGCATTTACCATGAATGGAGCTTGCAGCACTGGAAGTTTCTCTGGCTAAGTGAGTGGTGAGTGAATGTGAAGGTGTAGGACTACTGTAAACTACTGTAGACTTTATAAACACTGTACACTTAGGCTACACTAAATTTATAAAAAAATATTTTTCTTTCTTCAATAATAAGTTAACATTAGCTTACTGTAACTTTTTTACTTCATAAACTTTGAAATTTTTTAAAATTTTTTGACTCTTGTAATAACACTTAGCTTCAAGCACAAACGCATTGTACAGCTGTACAAAAATATTTTCTTTCTTTACGTCCTTAGTCTATAAGCTTTTTCCTATTTTTAAAATTTTTATTTTTTTTTTTACTTTTTAAACTTTTTTGTTAAAAATTAAGACACAAACACACACATTAGCTTAGACCTACACAGGGTCAGGATCATCAATATCACTGTCTTCCAACTCTACATCTTGTCCCCCTGGAAGGTCTTCAGGGGCAATAACACACATGGAGCTGTCATCTATGATACAATACCTTCTTCTGGAATACCTCCTGCAGGACCTGCCTGAGGCTCTTCTTGAGGAGGGGTCAATCTTTTCAGAAATATGACCATGGTGGTTTGTTGGTTTCTTTTTTTCATCATAGATTTGCTTGTAAGCAAATAATGCACCATGAACATCCCTCTCTATTAATGGAAACCATTCAGTGTTGGGGACCATGTTTTCAACTTTTTTAAGGAGCTTGTTGAGGTCTGCAAAAGCCTCTGCTAATTCCTTCACTGTGAATTTTCTTGGGGATTCTTCTTTTTCTTCTTCTGCAGTTTCCTTTTCTTTGGCCTCTTCTTCAGCTATGCATTCCTGTTCCAGTTCCAACAACTCCTTATTAGTCAACTCCTCAGGAACCACCTCAAGGAGCTCCTCAATGTCATCCTCATCCACACCCGGGTTAAAGTTGTTTGCCATCTTAACGACAGCCTTATTGATTTTTGCAACCTCCTCATGTTTGGCAAATCCTTTGAAGTCATGGACAAACCTCTTGAGTGTTTTCTTCCAGATGCCACTCATATACTTCTTGGAGACATCACCCCAAGCCCAAGCAAGGTTCTTGATGCAGTCATAAATGTTTTAATCCTTGCAGAATTGCATCAATGTCTTCTCAGTGTCTTCCTCAGTTTCAGCAATAGCCTGGGCAACGGTCTTCCTCAGTTAGTAGGCCTTAAAAGCTGCTATAATTCCTTGTTCCATTGGTTGGATCATACAGGTGATATCTGGAGGGAGAAACACCACTTTGATATTGGGATGAAGATCGCCAAAGAAAGGAAGATATCTGGGAGCATTATCAACAATAAGCAAAATCTTGAAAGGTGTATTATTCTCCAAAAAGTACTCCACTTTGCTGGCATAGCAATTCAGGAGGCATCTTGGACGAGGAGCAGAGTCATCCATGACATCTTACTGCTCCTGTAGTGCACTGGCAGTGTGTGCTTATTGATATGCTTGAAGGCCCTGGGGTTCTCATCGTGCCAGACCACAAAGAGTTTCAATTTGTAGCCTGCAACATTGCTCCCAAGCAAGACTGTTATCCTGTCCTTAAAAGCCTTGAAACCTGGCATTGACTTGGCCTCCTCATGGATGAAAGCCCTTTCAGGCATCGGTTTCCAGAATAGGGAGGTTTCATCCATATTGCATATTTGCTCTGGCAATTAATTTTTCTCCACAATCAGCTTATCTAGAGTTTCCAAAAATTCTTCAGCTGCCTTCACATCAGCACTCACAGACTAACCTCTCACTTTCACATTATGTAATGAATAATGATTCATATTTCATTTAAACCAGTCTGAACTAGCGTAAATTCAAATCAGTGGGGTCCAGCCTTTTCTTTCAACATTGCAAACAAACTTTTTGCTTTTGCTATAACTGTCATGTTGCTGAGAGGGATATGCTTCTGTGTCTGGTCTTCAATTCAGGTCATTAGAAGTTTCTCCGTGTCTGATATAGGCCCTTCTTGAATCACTGTTAGTCTGCTTCTCTTCAATGAAGCAGATCTTTTGACAGCTTCCATCACATTGATCTTGTTCTCTAAGATCATACTATGGTGGAATGGGACATGCCTGACTGGCAAGCAATAACCATCACTGATTTTCCATCTTTGTAGTCATTAATCACTTTTAATTTCATTTTCAGGTCAATCACCCAATGTGGGCTCTTACTGGCAACATTCACAGTGGATTTTCTATACTTAGAGGCCATGACAAACAAAACAACATGAAATTAAATCAAGCAGAAGAGAAAATGATGCAATCAAGAGACGTGGTAAACATGAGATGTATGAGGCTGCTTCCAGTGTAACAGGGCATACTGTTTTACAGTAAACTACTTTTTCATAAGTAGAAAGTATGCTCTAGGGGCTGGCCCAGTGGCATAAGTGGTTAAGTTCATGCACTCTGCTTCGGCAGCCCGGGCTTCACAGGTTCAGATCAAGCCATGTGCTGGCGGTGTCCCATATACAAAATAGAGGAAGAATGGCACAGATGTTAGCTCAGGGCCAATCTGTCTTACCAAAAAAAGTGTACTTCAAAAAAAGTACACTCTAAGATAGTGATAAAAAGTATAGTATAGTAAATACATAAACCAGTAACACAGTTATTTATTATCATTATCAAATATTATGTACTGTATATAACTGTATGTGCTATACTTTTATGCAACAGGCCACACAGTAGGTTTCTTTACACCAGCATCACCACAAACACATGAGTAATGCATTGTGCTTTGACTTTATGATGGCTATGATATCACTAGACAATAGAAAATTTTCAGCTCCATTATAATCTTATGGGACCACTGTCATATATGCAGTCTGTCATTGACTGAAACATTGTTATGTGGCATATAATTGTACTCCTAGAGTTTCTGATGGAGCAAATCTGGGATGGGGCTTGGGAATAAAAATTTTTTGAAAAGTTCTCCAGGTGATTCCAATGAGGGGCCAGGCTTGGAAACCACAGCATATTCTTCTCTAGGTCTATATTTTTTAGAGCAGAGACTAGATAATTTTTACTTTTTTTTTTTTTTTTTTTTTGTGGGGAAGACCAGCCCTGAGCTAACATCTGTTGCCAATCCTCCCCTTTTTGCTGAGGAAGACTGGCCCTGGGCTAACATCCGTGCCCATCTTCCTCCACTTTATATGGGACGCCACCACGGCATGGCTGACAGGCAGTACGTCGGCGGGCGCCCGGGATCCGAACTCGCGAACCCCGGGCTGCCAAGCGCGGACTAAACCGCTGCGCCACCGGGCAGGCCTAGATAATTTTTACTTTTTTATATTGCCCAAAATTAACAGTCCAATGTTCACACAAGGTAGATGCTCATTTATTAACTCAAGTAAGGGAGGAGGACTGGTTGGTTGAGAATGAGAGATTACTTTTTGCTGTGCCACCATAGACTTAATTTGTATCAGACATATCTTCCTCTGGAATGAATAAGGAGAAACAAGGCCATCAACTACTCTTCTGTTGCTGGTTCCCTTGAAACTGCTTTTAAAGCCACTAGAGATGTAGATGTTTATGTTCTTTCATGAAAAATCCAAATGTAACCAACTTGGACTAGCAGTATCTAATTCAAACCTATTTAACTTTTTCTGTTTGTTGTCTCTCATCTATGAAAACAAGGCAAATGAACTGTTCAAATCCAAAGTTATAGCATTTTGGTTAACAGTGCAGGATCTGGATTCATACTCCTTGTTTTCAAATATTTTCTTCACCCTTTTCCAGCTTATAACCTTAGGAAAGTTACTTAACCTTTCTGTGCCTCAGTTTTCTCAACCATAATATGGGGGTAATATTAGTATCTACTTCATATGATTGTTATGAGAATTAAATGAGATAATGAATACAACTTAAACAGTTCTTGACATGTAAGATGTGCTAAATATTTCTTTATTTGTATATCTCCTTGTAACTGATCAAGAATTTTCTACATATATATATCAGAATTTCCATGGAGTTCTAACTCCATTCCTTAAAATATACACTTTTGTGAATTAAACAACCTCTCACATGGAAGCTGCATCTTCCAAATAGTGACAGAGGTCAAGATTTAACAGTATTCTAGAGGTAGGGTTTCCAGTTACTAGTACTTGGTCATGCTTTTCCCAGTCTGTGAGAAGTGGGAAATAAAATAAAATGGTATAATTGCCAAACATCATTTCTTAAGAAGGATTGTCCTTTAGACACAGATTTCTTTTATGTCTACATTTTGAGGGGATTAAAATACCCTCTTTAAGGGACTGACATAATGGCTTGTGGTATTTAAAAAAAAAAAATTCCCATACTTGAAAAAATTTATTAAAATGACAAACCTAAGTCAGACCTTCAAATTTCTTTGAAATTTTACTGGTTTGTGAAATACAATAGTTTAAGAACCACTCATGATCACAGAGATACATTTAAAGCTAAATCATCAAAGCATAAGTTCTCACTTCCTTTGGCTATCTACCAGTGCAAATACCCATTTCTTCTACCTGTCTTTGAATGTGATTTTGATTTTCAGTTGACAATTTTGCAGAGCAGTTGCCACTTTGACACTAAACATGGCAATAGACTTTGCTCGAACTTTGGATAAGATGCAAGATTCATGATGATGGTGGCCGTGATCTCTAGTTGTCATTTTAGGATTATTTACTTCACACTCGCCAAAATGACTTACTATTCTTTTATTAAACAATTAAGACATGAGAATAATAGAGGAGACTATTAATTCTGTCGTTTAATGCTTTCACATTAATTCCATCAAAAAAGGAAATAACTCTTTATATTGCACTGAGGTATCATATAAGGCATTTAAAATGCTTTGCAAAGATTAAAGTACTTGAGAAATGTAAAACATTATTAGATGATACCCACTTAAAAACTACTTCCTCCACTTTTATTCTGCTCCTTTATAGTTTTAATATTACATGGATATGACTTTTCATGTGCTAGAGAAAATACCTAGTCTGTGTGTTTGCATACTCCTTCTCAAACATTATTGTTATGACCTCAGTTATGTTTAAAATTGCATTAAAAGAATTAGAGTTGTTGTTTCTTCATGATATGCTAATAAACAATATTTTTTGAAATTTATGTACTTTCCAAAACAATTTTTAAATAAGCATTATGGATATAAAACATAAAATTAAACATAAATATAAAATAAACATAAAATCATTCAATGCAATTGGAAACAAAAATCGTTATAGAAATCAAGCTTGCTTTATATCTGATTACCACTGGGTGTCAGCAATGTGTGACTTCAACTGACAGTCTCTAAAGTTGTATGATAACTCTAAATTTATTTTGTGTTAGTATTTGTGTTAGTATTTGACTTAATATTTGTTTTCATTTGAGATTTTATTATTGAACTGATATTTAACTATATATTAGTAATAATTTTATTTCCTGCTGATAATGCTTCATAATCACTACAATATTATAGAACACATAATAAATGACACTTCCTTGTAATTTGGTAACTTAAGAAATTGAAGACCTCAAGAAGGTAGACAAAATGTAACCAAGCTGTTAGGTTGCAGTTTTGTGTGTGTGCTTGTGTGTGTATATGTATTTTGTAGATTCAAACAATTTAAGTACTAGATAGAGCAGAATTGCCCAGAAAACACATTAAAGAAGACTTTGATTGATTCAATCCTACAGTCATACACTCAACACATATTTACTGAATGCTTACTGTGTTAGAAATTGTTCATGGTACAAGGGATAAAGTGGTGAACAAGAGAGACCTCATTCCACCTCTCAAATTGTTCAGAGTCTAGTTGGGAAGACAAATAAGTAAAATCACAATTATAGGGAATGTGATATGTGATAGGTATTATGTAAAGGGGAGACAGTATAGAATTGGAGTTAAGTGCTCTGGCTCTGGAGTCTGGCTGGATTCCCTGGTTTTACTAGCTCTACGACCGGAGCAAAAATACTTCATGTCTCTCAGCCTTAGTTTCCTCATATGTACAATGATGATAATAATAGTATCCATCTCATAGAGTTGTTCTGAAAATTAAGTGACTTGATCGATTTAAAGCACTGGATACAAAGCACTCAGTATATGTTAAAGTATATGTTCTTTATTAATGAACTCACAGGTTGTTGTGGGGGTCAGTAAGGAAAGGATGTAGGGGTGAAAGTGGGTAGTTATAGGGTTGGAACTTCCTTCCAAAGTTGACAGCACTTGCGAAAGTATGCGTGCATTTTGAGAATTTAAAATTCTTTGGTACGGTGGGCTAAGAGTATGTGTATACAGCCATAGAAGTTAATGACATTGCAAAAACTGTGGACATGTATATGAGGATCTTGGTGGACTTCCCACGGAGTATATTCAGTAGATAGTGGGATATGGATCTGAAGTACAGTGGAAAGATTTGAGCTGAAGATTTGGGGGTCATCAGTTTAAAATTAATAGTTGAAGTCATGGATGTGGATGATGGATAAGGATGCCATTCCAGGAGTTTCAGCTTTGGAATTATGTGATTAGTGTTGTAGAAATATCACTCTCATAACAGTGTCGAGAATAGATTTAGCTTGGGTGAGGGGGTGCTTCTCTGAGACTGATGGCAGAAAGAAATAGAAGTTGTTAGGAATATGAGATTTTAATTTAAAAAGAATGCTAACATGATTTATCTCAATAATAATGCATTATTACATGAAAACATAGAGTAATGAGGACAATTTTGTAAATAATCATGCAAAATGTATTTCAAAGTTATCACCTTAAGAAATCATACACTGCTATAATAAGAAGAGCTTTTCTTTTTGCTGAGGAAGATTCACCCTGAGCTAACATCTGTGCCAGTCTTCCTCTGTTTTGTATGTGGGTTACCACCACAGCATGGCCGCCAGCAAGTGGTGAACCAAACCCGGGCCACTGAAGCAGAGTGTGCTGAACTTAACCACTAGGCCATGGGGCTGGCCCTAAGAGCATTTTTATATTAATATGATTTTTTTTCTTTTCCTTGTACTGATCTCCCTCTTATTCTAGAAGAGACACACATGTGTCTGGTGAGGTTTAGGATAATTACAGCAGAAATCAAAAGACATAATTAGTTAATATGTTTCTAATATTCATGATAGATTAGGTTGAGCCCCTAATGTGGGAAATTTTAGGACTAAATTGAAGGAGCAATTCTTCTCTTAAAAACCAGGCTCTGTTGAGAGGAAGGATTTTCTATCCCCTTATCTCTTTGCTCCACTTATTTATATGTGAGATTTTGTTTTTAAATAAAGTAGAGCAGAAGACTTTTGGATTGGAACAGTGAATTGAGGGGGAATTGAAGACAATAATGACAGAAGAAGATGTCAAGATAACCAAAGATTGAACTCTTAATGTAAGAAATGTTGAGACCAAAGTTGAAAGTGCTGTTTTCATGAGACATGGTAAAACTTTCTGTCCTGGCTAATGTTTTCATAAAAAGGTGGTGAAACTGGATGCATTGGAGGCCATGTATAAAAGAGTGACAGAGACTTGAGAAGATTCTGTTTGCCAAGAAAGAAATGCTTTACCCTATTACCTTTGATCAATGGACTGTGAATAACTTAAAATTTTTATCTCTACCATATTTGGACAAATATGGGCTTCATCTTATGTAGTCCAGGCTTTACAAGTTCTGTCAGGAAGCCAGGAAAGTTGGCCAAGATATCAAGATGGTATGTGAAGTGGAATATTACCTAATAGTTTAGCAAATATAAGTATTGTACCCCAGTTTTCAACTGTCTTCCAGTCCAGGTGTGCTAATATTGTTTTAGCAATATATCTAACAGGATGCATAGCTTGGCACCAGCTCTGATTTTCACAAGTTCAAACATACTAGGCATATCATGATTTATGTAGGTAGTCTTTATTTTTGTGGGAGTTTGAGGAGGGCACGCAGCAATCCACTAAAAATTCATATTAGACGTTTCATTTTTTCAAAACCCTTGTTGGCCAAGCTACCTATGGGATTCTGTACTTTTTAATTCCTTACATATTGGGAAGCTTCTAGCTCCTGTCCTTCTTGGATTAAGTATACTCATATCATCTTCAAATACTTTATCCTTTGATTGTATCCTAAACATCTTTGTAGGAGTGCGTCCACGTGCTCAGATAAAAAGTGTCTCACGTTTATCTGGACCTGCTTACCTTAGAAAATCCTTTAAGTGACCAATTTTTGTACTTCAGCAACATTTTTGGGGATTCACCCTCAACAGCTTTTCAACATATTTCTTCCTAACAGTGAATTTTGATATTACATGTTAAATGAATAAAATGTTGTACTTTCGCTATACTATTATTTAAATGTTTCTATGATATTAAATATATTTGTTTAAAATGAGTTTGGAAATTTTACAATCAAAGTATTGTTTAAATTTCAAATATTTGGGGGATTTTTTTCCCAGATATTCTTTTGTTATTCATTTCAAATTTAGTTCCACGATGGTCAGAGAATATACTCTGTAGTATTTCAATCTTTTAAAAATATATTAGGACTGGGGCCAGCCCAGTGGCATAGCAGTTTAGTTCACATACTCCACTTTGGTGGCCCAGGGTTCATGGGTTTGGATCCAGGGCACAGACCAATGCACTGCTTGTCAGGTCATGCTGTGGCAGCATCCCATGTAAAGTAGAGGAAGATGGGCATGGACTTTGGCCCAGGGCCAAACTTCCTCAGCAAAAAGAGGAGGATTGGCAATGGATGTTACCTCAGGGGTCATCTTCCTCACATACACAAAAAAATGTATTAGGACTCATTTGATAGCTGAGCATGTGATCTATCTTATTGAAATTTGCATGTGCACTTGAAAATAATGTATTCTTCTGTGGTTATCTGAAGGTCCTATGATTGTCATTTAAGTCAATTTTGTTGGCAGTGTTGTATAAATCTCTGTATCTATTGATTTTGGGTCTACTTTATTGTATTAATCATAGAGAGAAAAATATTGCAATCTTCAAGTGTAATTGTGTATTAGTCTATTTTTCTTTTCAGTTCTGTTCATTTTTGTTTCTTGTATTTTGAAGCTCTGCTGATAGCTGCATACACATTCAGTGTTGTTGTGTTTTCTTGATGAATTGAGCCCTTTACCACTATAAAAATATTCTTCTTTATCTCTGGATGTATAGCTTGGCACAAGTTCATGCATAGTAGGCATATCATGATTTACGTAGGTAGTCTTTATTTTTGTGGAAGCTTGAGGTGAGCACACAGCAATCCACTAAAAATTTCTTGAGGTCTTCAATTTTTTAAGTTATCAAATTACAAGGAAGTATCATTTGTTATGTGTTCTATAGTATTTCCTACAGGAAATAGTAAATGCAGTCTTTCAGGCTGAAATGAGAAGACACTAAACAATAACTCAAGTTCACATGAAGGAATAGATAGGCCAATTAAAGGTAACCACATAGGTTAATATAAGACTATATCATATGTGTTTTGTTCGTAACTTTTTTCTCCTATCTTATTTAACTATATTTAAAAGCAAACTACACAAAATAATAATTATAAAACTGTGTTTTGGAGCATAACATTTATATAGATGTAGTTTATATGACAATAACAGCACAAAGGAGAAAGGAGGAAATGGAGTCATAAAGGAGCAACATTTTGTACACTATTGAAATTAAGGTGGTATTAATCTGAATTACATTGTTATAAATTAAGAAGTTAAATGCCATCCCCAGGGCCACCACTAAGAAAATAAGTAAAATAGATTATAGTAAAATAAATGACAATGGAATTAAAATGACACTCTAGAAAATATTTAACACACCAAAATGGCAGTAATGAAGGAATAGAGAGAAAAAAAGACATCATAAGAAAACAAATGGCAAAATGGTACTTTATATCCTACCTTATTAGTAATTACATTAAATATAAATGGATTAAATGCTCCAATTAAATGGCTGAGATTGATAGACTAGATTTTAAAAGATGATCCAACTATATGTTGTTTACAAAAGACACATTTGAGTTTCAAAGGCACAAATAGGTCAAAAGTAATAGAATGGCAAAAGATAAACTATGTAAATGGTAATTTAGAAAGAGCTAGAGTCACTATATTAATTAGTCAAAATAGACTGCACTGGATTGAATAATGTCCCCCTGAAATTCATATCCAATTGAAATTTGTGAATGTGACCTTATTTGGAAATAGTGTCTTTGCAGACATAATCAAGTTATGATGAGGCTATACCAGATTAGAGTGGGCCCTAATTCAATGGCTGGTGTCCTTTTAATAAGAAGAAAAGTTGGACAGAGACACAAAGAGAGAAAAAAATTTCATGTGATGACAAAGGCAGAGATTGGAGTGATGCATGTACAAGCCAAGGTAAGTGAAGAATTGGCAGCAAGCACCAGAAGCTACAAATAGGCAAATGACCTTGCTGACACTTTGATTTTAAACTTCTAACCTCCAGAACTGTGAGAGAATAAATTTCTGTTGGTTTAAGCGACTCAATTTGTGGTAATTTGTTATGGCAGCCCTAGGAAACTAATGCAGACTTTTAGACAAAAATTGTTACTAGAGACAAGGAAGGATACTTTATAATATTAAAAGGATCAATCTAGCCAAAGTTATAAAAATTATACACATATATGCATCCAAACGGGATGAACTGAATTGAAGAACTGAAGGGAGAAATAGACAATTCAATAATAGTAGTTGGACTTCAATAACCCACTTTCAGTAATAGAACAACTAGACATATGATCAGAAAGGAAATAGAAGACTTGAATAACATTATGAATCAACTAGACCTAACAGACATTTATAGAACACTCCACCAACAAGAGAAGAATATGTATTCTTCTCAATTAATGTAACACATTATATTAATATAATATAAAACAAAAAACACATGATCATCTCCATAGGTACAAAAAAGTAGTCAACAATTCAACACCCATCCATGATAAAAATGCTCAACAAACTGGGAATACAAGGGAAATTCCTCAACATGGTAGAGGGCATTTATGAAAAACTCACAGCTAGTCTCATACTTAATGGTGAAAAAATAATTATTTACCCCCTAAGATCAGGAAAAAGACAGGGATATCTGCTTCCACCAGTTCTCTTGAACATTGTTCTGGAGGTTTTAGCCAGGACAATTAGGCAGGACAAAGAAATAAAAGGCATTCATATAGAAAAGTAAGAAGTAAAACTATCCATATTTGCAGGTGACATGATCTTGTATTTACAAAATCCTAAGTAATCTACCAAAAAATAAACAAATAAAAACTATTGGAGCAATAAATAAGTTCAGCAAGATCACAGGATATGAGATCAATATACAAAATTCAATTATATTTCTATACTCTATCAAGGAACAATCTGAAAATGAACCTAAGAAAGCAATTTCATTTACATTAGCATCCAAAAGAATCAAATTCTTGAGAATAAATTTAACAATAGCAGTACAAAACCTGTACACTGAAATCTACAAAACATCATTGGACGAAATTAAAGATCTAAGTAAATGGAAAGACATCTTATGTTCATGAATTGGAAGTTTCAGTGTTGTTAAGATGGTAATATTCCCCAAATTGATGTATAGGTTAAATGCAATCCTGCCCAAATCCCAGCTTACATTTTTGCGAACATTGACAAGCTAGTCCTAAAAAAATTAATATAGAAATTCAATCAAGCCAGACTAGCCAAAATAATCTTGAAAAAGAGCTAAGTTGGAGAATTCACATTTTCTTATTTCAAAACTTACTACAAAGCTACAGTAATCAAAACTATGTGGTACTGGCATAAGGATAAACACATAGAACAATGGAATAGAATTGAGATTCCATAAACAAACCCATATTTCTAAGATCAATAATTTTCTATAAGATTGCTAAGACTATTCAATGGGGAAGGAGTAAGTTTTTCAACAAAGGATGCTGATACAGCTGGATATCCACGTGCAAAAGAAAGAAGTTGAACCCTTTCCTCACACCATATACAAAAATTAACTAAAAAATAATCAAAGACCTAAATGTAAGAGCCAAAACTATAAAACTCTTAGGAGAAAATAGAGGGATAAATCTTTATGAACCTGGATTTGATAATGGATACTTAGATATGACACCAAAAGTATAAGAAGCATAAGAAAAAAATAGATAAATGGGACTTCAACAAAATGGAGAACTTTTGTGCTTCCAAGGATGCTATTAAGTAAGTGAAGAGAAAACCCACAGAAAGGGAGAAAATATCTGCAAATCATATATCTGATAGGGGTCTAGTGTCCAGACTATATCAAGAACTTTTAAAATCCAACAGCAAAATGACAAATAACCCAATTAAAAAATGGGCAAAAGCCCTAAATAGATATTTCTCCAAAGAAGATATACAGGTGGCCAGTAGGCACATGAAAAGGTTCTCAACGTGATTAGACATTAAAGAAATATAAATCAAAACTACAGTGAGATACTATGTCATGCTCATTAGGATGGCTAGAATAAAAAAGACAGAGGGGCCAGCCCAGTGGTGTAGTGGTTAAGTTTGCGCACTCTGCTTCAGCAGCCCAGAGTTGGCAGATTTGGATCCCAGGGATGGACCTATGCACTGCTTATCAAGCCAGGCTGTGGCAAGCTTTCCACATATAAAGTAGAGGAAGATGGGCACAGATGTTAGCCCAGGGCCAATCTTCCTCAGCAAAAAAGAAGAGGATTGGCAGCAGATGTTAGCTCAGGGCTAATCTTCCTCATAGACACACAAAAAGACAGATGATAACAAGTGTTGTTGAGGATGTGCAGAATTGGAACCCTCACACATTCTTGATGGAAATGTAGAATGTTGTAGCCACTTTGGAAAACAGTTTGGTAGTTCCTCAAAAAGTTAAACATAAAGTTGCCATATGACTTAGAAACTCCATGCCTAGGTATGTACCCAAGAGAATTAAAAACATATATCCACACACACAAAAATGTTTTATATGAATATTTATAGCAGCATTTTCCATGATGGCCATGAAGTGGAAATAACTCAAATGTCCACCTACTAATGAATGGGTAAACAAAATGATATTTCCATACAATGAAATATTATTCTACCATAAAAAAGAATTAAGTACTGATTTATGCTGCAACACGGATGAACCTTGGAAACACGCCAAGTGAAAGAAGCCAGATAAAAAAGGGCACGTATTATATGCTTCCATTTATATGGCCAGAAGGGCTAAATCCATAGAGACAGAAAGCAGATTATTGATGCCCAGGGACTGGAGGGATATTGGAGTGCAGAGGGACTGCTAATGTGTATGAGATTTCTTTTGGGAGTGATGAAAATGTTCTGGAATTAGGTAAGGGTAATTGTTGCACTATTTTGTGAATATACTAAAACCACTGAACAGTACACTTTAAAAGGGTGAATTCTGGAGTGACATCAGCAACGTGGCAAAGTGAATTGCTCCCTTTGTCTCTCCCCTCTAAGTTACAATGAAACAGACATCCATTGACCAACAGAGAATTCCTTACACAGCATAACAGGACACCTGAGAGATCCATGCAGCTATACATCTGAAGGTGGGTGGACTGAACCCTGGGAAGCAGTGGAAATAAGGGAATGGCCCCTTCCACTGGCAGCAGTGATCCAGGATGTTGATCCTCATTCACTGGCCAGTACAACTGTGAGTGGAGGTGGGGGGAGCCAGGCCCACATGTGAAAGCCTGCCTAGTGGTGGTGGCCCCACCCATGCAAGTGTGCCCAGCTGAGCAGTGGCAGCCCTGTCCATGTGAACTCAGAGCAACCTGTCTGGCACAACTATGAGCAGACAGGGTGGGAACAGAAGGAACAGCCCCTGCCCACCCCCCCACTGGTGGCACGGGGAATCTCTGACCAGAAGCATCAGGAACCACAGCAAAACTGGTGACCCAGCCTCCAGTGGCAGCAACCCTGACACCAGGTCCACCAGCAGTGGGGGCTGCATACAAGTACCTGGGCCCCCAAACCCCCACCATTGACAGTGACACCCATGAATCCAGCACCCCTGGCAGTGGTATAGCGAGCACTACAAGACAACCTGGGAACAGTAGTGCAGCTGGTGCACAGGACAGCAGCATCCAAAGCCACACAGAGCCAGTGGAGGAACAACCAAGACCCAGGTGACCAGAACCAAAAACCCAAAGCCTTACCCAAATAAGAAAACGTGATTAGTACCACAAATGCACCAGCAGAAGATTAATTCATCAAACAACATGAAGAACTACAGTAACATGACAGAACAGAAGGAAAATGACAACTCTCCAGAAACCAAACCTGAAGTCACAGAAGATTACAATCTAACTGACAGAGAATTCAAAGTAGCTGTCATAAAGAAACCCAACAAGTTATAAGAAAACTCAGAAAGACAGTTCACTGAGCTCAGGAATAAAATTAGTGAACAGAAGGAATACTTCACCAAAGAGATTGAATCTCTAAAAAAAAAAAAAAAAAAGAAACCCAGAAATTCTGGATATGAAGAACACAATTAATGAGATAAAAAATAATGTAGAAAGCATAAAAAATAGAACAGACCTTATGTAGGATAGAATTAGTGAGCTCAAAGATAGAAACCTAGAAATACTTCAGGTGGAGGAGGAGAGAGAACTAAGATTTTTTTAAAAATGAAGAAATTCTTCAAGAAATATCTGCCTCAATTAGGAAAAGTAACATAAAGATTATAGTTATCCCAGAGGGAGATGAGAGAGAGAAAGGAGCAGAGAGCTTATTCAAAGGAATAATAGCTGAGAACTTCCCAAACCTGGGGAAGAAACTGGACATGCAAGTACACAAAGCTAATAGAACTCCTAATTACCTCAATGCAAAAAGACCTTCTCCAAGGCATATAATAGTAAAATTGCCAAAATTCAATGACAAAGAAAGAATATTAAGGGCAGCAAGACAGAAGAAAATAACTTACAAAGGAATTCCCATCAGGCTTTGGGCAGATTTCTCAGCAGAAACTTTACAGGCCAGGAGAGAGGGGAATGATACATCCAAAATACTGAAAGACAAAAACTATCAGCCAAGAATACTCACTCCAGTAAAATTACCCTTCAGATATGAAGGAGAACTAAAAGCTTTCCCAGACAAACAAAAGTGGAGGGAGTCCATCACCACTAGACTTTCCTTACAAGAATGATGAAGGGAGCCCTCCTACTTGAAAAAAAAAAGGAAAGGTTTATAAAATTTGAGCAAGGAGATAAATAGATGGTCAAAATCAGAAAATTGCAGCTTTATAACAGAATGGGTTAGCAAACACTTAATTATAACACAAAAGATAATGTGAAAGAAAGCATCAAAAATAAGTACAAACACTCCAGTTTGGTCACAAACTCACAACACAGAAAAGAATGATTTGTGAAAACAAAAACATAGAAGGGGAAGAAGAAAGGGACAGAACCTGCTTAGGCTAATGGAGATAAGAGGTTATCAGAAGATGGGCTGTCTCATCTATGAGGTCTTTTACACAAACCTCATGGTAATCACTAAGTAAAACTCAGAGCAGAGTCATAAATATAGAGAAAACTGAGAAAACCATCACAGAAAACCACCAAACTGAAATGGCAGTCAGAAATACAAGGGAAAAGAAACAACATAAATATAGAACAACCAGAAAAAAACCCCATAAAATGGCAGTATTAAGCCCTCATATATCAATAATCACCCTAAATGTAAATGGATTGAATTCTCCAATCAAGAGACACAGAGTGGCTGGATGGATTAAAAAACAAGACCTCAAAATATGCTGCCTCCAGGAAACACATCTCAGCTCTAAAGACAAACATAGGCTCAGAGTGAAGGGATGGAAGATGATACTGCAAGAAAATGGCAAGTAAAAGAAAGTGGGTTTAGCCACACTTACATCAGACAAAGCAGACTTCGAGATAAAAAAGATAAGAAGAGAAAAAGATGGGCATTATATAACGATAAAAGAGACATTCCACCAAGGAGACATAACACTTACTAATGTATATATGCACCTAATACAGGACCACCAAAGTACTTAAAACAATTATTAAAGACCTAACGGGAGAAACTGACAGCAGCACAATAATAATACAGGATTGTAACACCACACTTACATCAATGGATAGATCATCCAGGCAGAAAGTCAACAAGGAGACAGTGGCCTTAAATGAAACAGTCAACCAGATGTACTTAATAGCTATATATAGAACATTCCATCGAAAAGCAGCAGAATACACATGTTTCTGAAGTGCACATGGAATGTTCTCAAATATAGACCATATGTTGGGAAACAAAGCAAGCCTCAATAAATTTAAGAATATTGAAATTATATGAAGCATCTTTTCTGACCACAATGGTATGAAACTAGATATCAATTACAAGAAAAAAACTGGGAAAGTCACAAATATGTGGAGATCAGACAACATGCTACTGAACAACTATTGGATCAATGAAGAAAGCAAAGGAGAAATCAAAAAACCTGGAGACAAATGGAAATGAAAACACAACATACAAAAAATTATGGGATGCAGCAAAATGGGTACTAAAAAGGCAAATTTATAGCAATATAGGCCTACCTCAACAGACAAGAAAAACTCAAAGAAGCTTACCCTATACCTAAAAGAACTAGAACAAGAAGACCAAAGCCAAAAGTGAGTAGAAGGAAGGAAATACTAAAAATCAGAACAGAAATAAGTGAAATATTGACTAAAAAACAGTAGAAAGGATCAATGAAACTAAGAGCTGGTTCTTTGAGAAGATAAACAAAATTGACAAACTATTAGCCAGACTCATTGTGAAAAAAGAGAGAAGGCTCAAATAAATAAAATCAGAAATGAAAGAGGAGAAATTACAACAGACACCACAGAAATATGAAGGATTATAACAGAATACTATGAAAAGCTATATGCCAACAAATTGGATAATCTAGAACAAATGGATAAATTCTTTGAATCACAAAACCTCCCAAGACTGAATCAAGAAGAAACAGAGAATCTGAATAGACCAATCACAAGTAAAGAGATGGAAACAGTAATCAAAATCCTCCCAAAAAACAAAAGTCCAGGACTAGATGGCTTCTCTGGAGGATTCTATAAAACATTCAAAGAAGACTTAATACTTATTCCTCTCAAACTATTTGAAAAATTGAAGAAGATGGGCTGCTGCTTAACTCATTCTATGAGGCCAACATTACCCTGATACCAAAACCACACAAGGACAACACAAAGAATGAAAATTACAGGCCAATATCACTTGTGAACATAGATGCAAAAATCCACAACAAACTATTAGCAAATGAAATATGGCAATACATTAAAAGGATCATAAACCATGATCAAGTGGGGTTTATACCAGGGAGGCAGGGATGGTTCAACATCCACAGATCAATCAATATGATACACCAGGTTAATAAAAGAGGAATAAAAATCACATGATCATCTCAATAGATGCAGAGAAAGCATTTGACAAGATCCACCATCATTTATGATAAAAACTCTCAATAAAATGGGTGTAGAAGGAAATTACCTAAACATAATAAAGGCCAGATATGACAAACCCACAGCCAACATCATACTCAATAGAGAAAAAGTGAAAGCCATTCCTCTGAGAACAGGAACAAGACAAGGATGCCCACTCTCACCATTTTTTTCAACATAGTACTGGAAGTTTTAGCCAGAGCAATTAGGCAAGAAAAAGAAGTCAAAGGGATCCAAATTGGAAAGGAAGAAGTGAAACTCTCACCATTAGCAGATGACATGATTTCCTATATAGAAAACCCTAAAGAACC
This sequence comes from Tapirus indicus, assembly GCA_031878705.1. Lineage (NCBI taxonomy): Eukaryota > Metazoa > Chordata > Mammalia > Perissodactyla > Tapiridae > Tapirus > Tapirus indicus. The sequence goes on along the minus strand of CM062942.1, from coordinate 96,383,584 downwards.
CACAAAAGAAACCACTAAAAATAATCAGCAAATACAGTAAAGTTGCAGAATACAAAATCAACATACAAAAATGAGTTGCATTTCCATATACTAACAACAAACTAGCAGAAAGTGAAGTCAAGAATACAACCCCATTTTCAATCACAACAAAAAGAATAAAATACCTAGGAATAAATTTAAGAAGGTGAAACATCTATACACTGAAAACTAGAAGACATTATTGAAAGAAATTGAAGAAGACATAAAGAAATGGAAACAGAGCTAGCCCTGATGGCCTAGTGGTTAAAGTTCAGTGTTCTCTGCTTTGGTTCAGTTCCCGGGCATGGAACCACACCACTCGTCTATCAGTAGCCATGCTCTGGAGGTGGCTCACATAGAAGAACTAGAAGGACTTATAACTAGAACATACAGCTATTTACTGGCGCTTTCAGGAGGAAAAAAAAAAGAGGAATATTGTCAATAGATGTTAGCTCAGGGTGAATCTTTCCCAGCAAAAAAAAAAAAAAAAACCCAAAAAACAAAAAACTTTAACAGATGGAAAGATATTCCATGCTCATGGATTGGAAGAATAAACATAGTTAAAATGTCCTTATTACCTAAAGCAATCTACAGATTTAATGCAATCCCAATGAGAATCCCAATGACATTCTTCATGGAAATAGAACAAAGAATCCTAAAACTTATATGGATCACCAAAAGACCCCCAAAGCCAAAACAATCCTGAGAAAAAGGAACAAAGTTGGAGGTATCACAATCCCTGAATTCAAATTATGCTACAAAGCTATAGTAATCAAAACAGCATGATCCTGGCAGAAAAAGAGATACACAGATTAATGGAACAGAATTTAAAGGCCAGAAATAAAACCATCTATGGACAGTTAATCTTCAACAAAGGAGCCAAGAACATACAATGGAGAAAGGAAAGTCTCTTCAATAGGTGCTGTTGGGAAAACTGGAGAGCCACGTGCAAAAGAATGAAAGTATACCATTATCTTACACCATACACAAAAATTAACTCAAAATGGATTAAAGACTTGAATGTAAGACCTGAAACCATAAAACTCATAGAAGAAAACAGGCAGTACACTCTTTGACATCGGTCTTAGAAGGATCTTTTCAAATTCCATGTCTACTCAGGTAAGGGAAACAAAAGAAAAAATAACAAGTGGGACATTAGATTAAAAAGCTTCTGCATGGCAACGGAAACCACGAACAAAATGAAAAGACAACCCACCAACTGGGAGAAAATATTTGTAAATCACATGTTCAACAAAGAGTTAATTTCCAAAATACATAAAGAACTCATCCAACTCAACAACAAAAAAATGAACAACCCAATCAAAAAATGGGCAGAGGATATGAACAGACATATTTCCAAAGAAGATATACAGAGGGCCAACAGGCACATGAAAAGATGTTCAACATCATTAATTACTAGGGAAATGCAAATCAAAAACAATGAGATATCACCTTACATCAGTCAGAATGGCTATAATTAACAAGACAAGAAATACCAACTGTTGGAGGGGACATGGAGAAAAGGGAACCCTCATACACTGCTGGTAGGAATGCAAACTGGAAAACAGTATGAAGATTTCTCAAAAAAGTAAAAATAGAAATACCGTATGATCCAGCTATCCCACTACTAGGTATTTATCCAAAGAACACGAAATCAACAATTCAAAGAGATTTATGCCTCCCTATGTTCATCACACCATTATTCACAATAGCCAAGGTGTGGAAGCAACCCAAGTGCCCATCAGCTGATGAATGGATAAAGAAGACGTGGTGTATATATATACAATGGACTACTACTCAGCCATTAAAAAAGACAAAATTGTGCCATTTGTGACAACATGGAGGATATTATGCTAAGCAAAATAAATCAGAAAGAGAAAGACAAATACCATATGATTTCACTCATATGTGGGAGATAAGCACACAGATAAGGAGAAAAGATTAGTGTGTACCAGAGGAGGAAGGGGTAGGGGGAGGGCAAAGGGATAAAGGGGTACATATGTATGGTGACAGATAAAACTAGACTATTGGTGGTGAACATGATGCAGTCTGCACAGAAACTGAAATATAATAATGTGCACCTGAAATTTACATATTATAAGCCACTATGACCTCAATAAAAAACAAAAGAACATGCTTACAAGAAAGATTAGGAAGTTATAAAAATACAAAGGGTAAATTCTATGGTATGTGAATTATAGTTCAATTTTAATTTATTTTATTATTTTATTTATTTTTCCAGTTTTATTAAGATATAATTGGCATACAACATTGTAAAAGTTTAAGGTGTACATCAAAATGATTTGATATATGCATATATGGTGAAATGATTACCACAGTAAGCTTAGTTAACATCCCTCACCTCGCATAGTTACAATTTTTTTCCTTGTGATGAGAACTTTTAAGATCTACTCTTTTAGCAATTTTCAAATATGCAGTACAGTATTGTTAGCTATAGTTACCATGCTGTATGTTATATCTCCAGAATTCATTTTTCTTATAACTGGAAATTTGTCCCTAGTACAATTTTAAAAAGCCAAAAAACATATATGAATGATAGAATCTTTTTGGCCAGTATACACATTTTCACTATATCTTCTTTCAACTTTGTCATACATTTGAACATTTTCAAGATAAAATGTTGGAAAGGAAGCAATTTCAAATCTCTGAACATAGATACTGGGTTGGCTGACTTTGGACTTTAGTGTACGATGATCTCACTAGGGCATTTCACTGGGGAGCCAACAATGTCAGTCTTGCTGGTTTTTTAATCATGGGTTGCTCAGATTCCCAGAGAAGACCCTTTCATCTCCCAACAGAAAGGTTTCCAGCATTCTGGTTGTCCACTGGAGGAATGGGGTTAGGGTTCTCAGCATTCTATTTTCAGTATGATATTAGGTACAATATTCCTTTCCTGTCCTCAACTGTTCCACAAGTTTCCTAATCCTAAACCCTCTTTTTTTTTTTAACCTTCTCCCATGTTGTGGGAGTAGCTGTTGACCGTCTACATTAAGTGTAAGAAGAGATTTGGAGAATCTTACTGTGTCTAAACAGATTTCCAATTAATTCTACTTATTTTATCTCTTCCCTTTCACCCTAACTTCCAGAATAATCTGGTGTCAACAATTTGAAACTTTTGGGGAGTCTTCTGTGGGCATTACTATTACAGTGCCTGGTACATTGTAATTGCTCTGTAAGTATTTATTGAAATAAATTGATTGATGTCATTTTAGCCACTTCTTAAACTGTATTTTATACTCAGTCAGAACATCATGCATGTACAAGCATTAGTTAATGTGCCTTCCCTAGATTTTACCTGAAAGCCAGGAGCAGTAATATTTGTTTTTCTCTTCCTATCTTAGGCCCCACATAGAACTTGAGGTACTGTTGTATCTCACTTTACATATGAGGTCACAAAATCCAAATCCTTGATATTATTTAGCTTTAAAGATAGGGGAAGACTGACTGAGAGCTGTGGCTGGTGTCTTGCACTGGAACTAATCTGATGAGACTCCTGTTGTGTCGGCTTTATTATTTTGTGTGAAGAAACAATTTCCTCAGACAGATTGTTTCCCTCAGGCAGAAAGCTTCCAGGACATTAATCTGCTCTCCACCTATATGTTTTTGGTCAATAATCACCAAAATTTTGATGGTACACCATTTTCAGTAAAACAATTTTGATCATGAAATCCCATGAATTCCACTCTATACATATTACTGTATAAATAAAACATATTTATAGTAAACATGAACAAGACATTGAGATTTTTAGAGGATGGGTTAGAAATATACATAGACATTCTAAATTATTTTTCCAAATCTCAATAGACCATCTTGGTTTCCTTCTTGGAGATTATGTACCTCTTTGGTGTACATTGGACTAGAAACAAAAGTGTTTCTCAATCTATGATCTAAAGATCACTCATATCAGAATCACCTGAGATACCTGTAAAAATACTTTTGTACCTCTCACATACCTACTTAATCAGAAACTTTAAGGGTAGTAGCCTAAGATCTTCATTTTAACTAGATCCATAGGCCCAGGGGATTTTTAGGAGCACTGAAGATTTAAAACCATTGGCTTAGAGCAGTGTTTCTCAAAATTGCTCAATTATAGCAAGCATTAGTGTGCTTGAAATACAGATTCTTATTTGCTGCCACAACACATACTGAATCTAAAATACAGGTAGGGAAATTGAAATCTTAATATAGTCATGTGCTCCATAATGACGGTTCACATATACGATGATGGTCCCATAAGATTAGTACCATCTAGCCTAGGTGTGTAGTAGACTATACCATCTAGGTTTGTGTAAGTACACTCTATGATGTTTGCACAACAGTTAAGGCTAATGACACATTTCTCAGAACATATCCCTGATGGTAAGCCACACAAGACTGTATTAAAAAGTGCCCACAGGTGTTTTTTTCAGTAAGACATTGTATACATTTGCTAGGGCTGCCATAATAAAATATTACAGACTGAGTGGCTTAAACAACAGAAATTTATTTTCTCATAATTCTGGAGGCTAGAAGCCCAACATTAAGGTGTAGGCAGGTTTGGATCTTCTGAGGCCTTTCCTCATGTCTTGAGATGGCCACCTTTGAGCTATGCCCTCACAGGGTGTTTTCTCTGTGTGTGCGCATGTCTGATGTCTCTCTGTGTGTCCAAATTTCCTCTTCTTGTAAGGACACAAATCAGATTGGATTGGGGCCTACCCTTATGCCCTCATTTTAACTTAATCACCTCTTTAAGGGCCCTATTTCCAAATATAGTCACGTTCAGAGGAACTGAGGGTTGGAGATTCCACATATGGATTTTGGAGGGATATAATCCAGCCCATAACAGACATGCTGACTAAATGTAATGTAGTATTCTAGATGGGATTAAAAGAAAAAGGACATTAGCTAAAAACTAAAAAAATCTGAATCAAGTATGAACTTTAGTTAATAATGATGTGTCAGTATTGATTCATTAATTGTAACAAATGTACCATACTGACTTAAGATGTTAATAATAGTGAAAACTAGGTGGGAGTATGAGAAATTCTGGTAGACAAGAGTCTCTATTCTGGCATTTACTAGCTTATGTTATCAGGCAGGTCCTTTAATTTCTCTAATCTTTAGTTTTCTCATTTGTAAAATGGAAATACTAACAGTCCCATATATCTTATAAGGTTTTTTAGAATTTAAAATGGCTAATGTAGGTTTAGACACTTTGTAATCTGTACATTATGATATAGATGCATTTTTAAAATAAACTTTTATTTTGTAACTTTTTTAGATTTACAGAAAAACTGCAAATATAGTACAGTTTTTAAATACACTCATACCCACTTTCCCCTATTAACATCTCACATCAGTATGGTGCATTTGTCATAATCAATGAACCAATATTGGTATATTGTTATTAAAGCCCATATTTTATTCACATTTCCTTAGTTTTTACCTAATGTCCCTTTTCTTTTCCAGGATCCCATCTAGAATACCACATTACATTTAGATATCATGTTTCCTTAAGCTCCTCTTGGCTGTGACAATTTAGATGTGGCTGTAAGAAATTTTCTGCATATGTGCAGATGTACCTTTGTTTTGACATTGGTAATGTCTTAGAACTAAACCAGTACATTCTGAGTACCTTTATGGACTGTGTGAGATACTATGGAACATTATTTCCCAAACTTGGCTGAAACTTGAGAGTTTTTTGAAACAAAAATCCCTGGTCCCCACACAACCCTAGTAAATGATTATCTCCTGAGCTGAGTGATTTGGCTGGGGCCTAGGAATTCAGTTTTATTTATTTATTTTTAAAAGCAAATTCCCCTGGTGGTTATGAGACTACTCATCCAGCATGGGTGTGTAGACAGGCATTTGAGATTCACTGCTCTGGTGCATTTCAATTGTTTCTCTCATTTTTGATATCTAAATGGCCCGGAGAGGTCTGCTGAAGCATGCAGTTTGCCTATATTGATAGAAGATTCTTGTTGGATAAAAGGTAAAACAAGGTAATTCCTTCGACACCTCTGAACTGAACCTCCATCAGTGCCTCCATAGTGGGGTATCTGTCCACATAACAGAGAAATAACTCAGTCTTCCAACTAACATCAGAAAGACACATGGAATTCAAATCCTGAATTGTGATCAGTGTTGTCAGACAGAAAAGTGTTTTCTGTCATTCAACAGTAGTGTGAAGTGGTAGATAAGGCCATGGAAAAAAATTGTCTTATGTGGTGAGCAGGATGTTGTAGCACAGAGCCAAGAAAATAAAATACTGTTCAGACAAGTTCCTAACCAACTTAATGCCAGACAATAAACATTGATGAGCTGTCCATCCAAACTATTCTCCAGACAAAATGAGACGTGTGTCAAACAGCTTTGGCAAGTATAGACACATAAGACAAGCCTATCTAAAGCAAACGTCTCAGGGAGCTTCATCCCCAAGTCAGTCACAATCGTTCCTTTCTGGAGGGTGATATGAATTTATGTTTGGGAATATAATAATTTGAGCACCATTGTAGTTCTGCAAAGTATCTAGCCAAGAAAATAAATTCTTCTGTGATACATTATGCTGTAATCATTTCTCTTCTTTCTTTTTCTTTCTCTTCTTTTCTCAGTTTTTGTGTTTGCATTAAACATTCTAATGGCAATTTAGTAATACACAGTTGTTAGGAGAGCTTGCCAATGCTGAAATATCTACAATTGCTCCCTAGGACACTATCTTTCTGGTATCAAGAATTTCCAAAATCAGGATGGCCTGGTGGCGTAGTGGTTAAGTTTGCGGGCTCCACTGCAGCGGCCCAGGGTTCACAGGCCAGATCCTGGGCATGGACCTTCCCACCACTCATCAAGCCATGCTGTGGCAGCATCCCACATAAAGTAGAAGAAGATGGGCACAGCTGTTAGCTCAGGGCCAGTCTTCCTCAGCAAAAAGAGAGGGAATGGCAGCAGATGTTAGCTCAGGGCTAATCTTCCTCACACACACACAAAAATAATAATAGAAAGGGAAACACTTAAAAAAAAGAATCTCGGAAATCAAATCAATAGTGGAACACTGATCTGTAAACATAAACTGAGGACTAAACAAGTTATGGAAAAGTTTGATGACTTCTCTACTCCCTATATTTGGGTACAACTGTCCATTAATTGGAGTATTTGCCTGGGTCTGTGTGCTGGTAAATTATGTATATGCTCTAGAATCCATTTCCTTGCTCTATTCTGTATCAAAACAAAGTGCATTTTCTAGGGATCTTTGTCCTTTCCTTGCTGAACAGGTTGGGCAAATGTGAGGCACTGGAATATTGGAGGATGTGAGAAGGCAAGAAGGCAAGGTATTTCTCCCCCTCTCTCTGCTTTCTCTAGCATCTCTAACAGTGGCTGATTCTCTGTCCTGGCTCTTTACCTCCCACTGCATGGTCTTTTCCTCCATTGTCCCAGCTCCAGCCTTGGTTCTAGGTTCTATAGTATGGTGTCAGCTTCTGGGCTCTGGTAACAGCTCCTTATCCTTTGTCACTTCTCCATAAGGATAAGCATGGCTTCTTGTCATTTGTAGTCTGAGTTGCTTTGACTGCTCCTATTTGGTTTCTCAGCGTGTCCATCTTCTAACTAACAAATGCCAGTATTAAATTTCCTCTGTTTGAAAGATCCAGACTGGTTCATTTTTCCTGGTTGGACTGTAAGTGATATAGTCAGACGGACTGTCTCTTGGATGAGGCTAGAAAAATAATGAAAAATTCTTCCTCTTAAGATAATTGTTAATAATAGTGAAAATCCTGACTCAACGGTTGTAGAAATACAGAAATACCCACAAAAGTTATTAGGATAAAAGTAGAAGCATGTACATTAAAGAATAATATTAGAAAAAATTAGTAAACACTCTAAATACTTATAAGTTGGGAAATGCTTAAGTAAATTATGGCTTATTTATGCTGTGAATACTATGAGGACATTAAAAAGAATCGGATTTATTTATATCTACAGAAGCAAAAAGCTTTCTAAATTTTGTGAAGAACAAAGGCAAAAGCATAAATCTAGCTATTTTTAAAAAACATCTATATAAGTGTGTATAAATATATGTGTTAGTGTATGTCTGAGTATAGGTGTATATAGTTGTGAGCATATGTATATAAAAATGTTCAAATCAAGCACTTGATTCCCTCACCTTCAACCTACCTTCCTTAGTGTTCTTCATCTCAGTAAAATGCACCACTATTCACTCAGTTAATCAAACTTGAAGATATCCTCCACTCTTCTCTCTCTCACATCCAATATTCAATCTGTCAACAAATCCTCAGATTTGCCGTTTAGAATACATTCTGAATACAACCACTTCCCACCACTGTTGGACTATTATCATCCCTAAGTGCTATCCCTGCTTCTACCTTTGCTCCCTTACAGTCTATGCAACTCAGAAACCAGAATCATCTTTTAAAAACAAACAGTTCTTGTTATTCTCATGTTGAAAACCTACAGATTTAAGTCCCTACATGATCTTGCCAATGGCTACTTCTCCAACTTTTTCTTCTATTCTATTCACTGCAATCTAAGCACACTGACCTCTTTGTGGTTACCCAAATAAACCAAACCTGCTCCTCTCTCAGGGCTTTTGTACTTGTCCCCTCTGGTTGGAATACTGTTCCCAAATATTCAATGACTAATCCTCTCACTTTGTTTTGGTCTCTGCTAAAATATTACCTTGCCAAAGAGACCTTTCCTGACTACTCTATCTAAAATCTAAAATACATAACAGAAGGGTCATTTTTTTCTGTTCCTCTGTCTTCTCCACTAGATATATCCTATGTATTTAATATATTCATAGATCGGTATGAATGGGTAGATGGATGTATTTTGTATTCCTGTGGGTAATGTCCTGAAAGAAAACATGCCATAGTGTTAAAAGATTATCCCTAGAAAGTGGGGAGTAGGGATGGCTTGAGAAGGATAATTTTTATAATACAGTGATTAAAAGTGAGGGCTCTGGGACCAGACTGGTTCAGTCAGAAGGCAATTCATCATCCTTTCTACGTTTCCTAGTACCTTTTGCCATTTCTCTTAATAAAGAGTAGAATAATTAAATTCTATTTCTAGCTGTGGTACATGGGATATTTTTAAATGAAATATTAAATTCGCTAACTCCCATTAATAGTATTACTCTTATTGTGCCTAAAGATGTGTGTATCAGAGAAATGTTTCCATAATGAACATATGATATGCTATTTACTTGTCTTCTGTCTTTATTTTGTAAATACCTTTCTTAAGTATAATTGACATATGATAAACTACACATGTTTAAAGTGTACAATTTGATAATATTTTGACACACACCAGTGAAACCATCACCCCAATGAAGATGGTGAACATATCCATCACCCCCGAAGTTTCTTTGTTTCCTCCACTATCACCCTCCTCCATATGCCAGGCAATCACTGATCTGTTTGCTGTCATTTTATCTTGGTTTTCATTTCCTCCATGTTTTTTCATGGCTTGATAGCTAATTTCTTTTTAGCCCTGAATAATATTCCATTGCCTGGATGTACCAAAATTTATTTATCCGTTCACCTACTGAAGGACATCTTGGTTGCTTCCAAGTTTTGGCAATTATGAATAAAGCTGCGATAAACATCCATGTGCAAGTTTTTGTGTGGACATAAGTTTTCAAATCCTTTGGGTAAATAGCAAGGAATGTGACTGCTGGATTTTATGGTAAGAGTATGTTTAGTTTTGTAAGAAAGCACCAAACTGCCTCCCCAAATGGCTGTAACATTTAGCATTCCCACGAACAGTGAATGAGAGTTACTGTTGCTTCACATCCCCTCCAGCATTTTGTGTTGTCAATGTTTTGGATTTTGTCCATTCTACTAGGTGTGTAGTGATATTTTGCTGTTTTAATTTGCATTTCCCTGATGACATATTCTGTGGAGAAAATTTTCATATGCTTATTTGTCATCTGTATATCTTCTTTGGTGAGGTGTCTGTTAAGATCTTTAGCCCGTTTTTAATCAATTAGTTTCTTTTCTTTTTTTCTTTTTTTGTGAGGAAGACCAGCCCTGAGCTAACATCTGTTGCTAATCTTGCTCTTTTTTGCTGAGGAAGACTGGCCCTGGGCTAACATCCGTGACCATCTTCCTCTACTTTATATGGGACACTGCCACGGCATGGCTGACAAGCAGTGCATTGGCAGGCGCCTGGGATCCGAACCAGCGAACCCCGGGCTGCCAACCACGAACTAAACCGCTGCGCCACTGGGCCGGCCTCAATTAGTTTCTTTTCTTATTGTTGAGTTTTAGGAGTTCTTTGTGTATTTTGGATAACAATTCTTTATCAGATGTGTCTTTTGCAAATATTTTCTCCCAGTCTGTGGCTTGTCTTCTCATTCTCTTGACATTGTCTTTCACAGAGCAGAAGTTTTCCATTTTAATGAAGTCTAGCTTATCAATTATTTTTGTCATGGATCATGCCTTTGATGTTATATCTAAAAAGTCACTGCCATACCCAGCTCATCTAGGTTTTCTCCTAGATTATCTTCTAAGAATTTTATAGTTTTGCATTTTACTTTTAGGTCTGTGATCTATTTTGAGTTAATTTTTAAGAAAGGTCTAATGTCTGTGTCTAGATTCATTTCTTTGCATGTGGATGTCCACTTGTTCCAGCACCATTTGTTGAAAAGACTATCTTTTCTCCATTGTATTGCCTTTGATCCTTTGTCAAACATCAGTTGACTATATTTATGTGAGTCTGTTTCTTGGCTCTCTATTCTGTTTCATTGATCTATTGGTCTATTCTTTTGCCTATACTACATTGTCTTGATTACAGTAGCTTCATAGTAAGTCTGAAAGTCAGGTAGCATTGAGTCCTCCAACTCCATTCTTCTCCTTAAATATTGTGTTGGCTATTCTGGGTCTTTTGCCTTTCCATATAAACTTTAGAATCAGTTTGTCAATACCCACAAAATAACTTGCTGGAATTTTGATTGGGATTGCATTGAATCAATAGATCAAGTTGGGAAGAAGTGACAGTATTGAGTCTTGACAAGATTGAGTCTTCCTATCCATGAACATGGAATATCTCTCCATTTATTTAGTTCTTCTCTGAATTCGTTCATCAGAGTTTTATAGTGGCCCTTGTATAGATCTTGTACATATTTTCTTAGATTTATACCTAATATTTCATTTTGTGGGATGCTAATTCAAATGGTTTTGTGTTTTCAATTTCAAATTCCACTTGTTCATTGGTGGTATATAGGAAAATTGACTTCTTTATATTAACCTAGTATCCTGCAATTTTGTTATAACCACTTAATTGGTTCCGGGAGTTTTTTGTTGATTCTTTTGGATTTTCTATATAGACAATCATGTCATCTGTGAACAATGTATATCTTCTTTGGTTAAGGGTCTGTTCAAATTTTTTGCCTTTTTAAAATTTGGGTTGTTTTTGTATTACTGGGGTTTGAAAGTTCTTTTTATGTTCTGGAAACAAGTCCTTTATCAGATATGTGATTTGCAAATATATTTTTGCTTGTCTTTTCCTTCTCTTAAGAGTGTCTTTCAAAGTGATGCTTTAATTTGTTTCTTATGGGTCATGTTTTTGGTGTTCTAAGAAATCTTTTCCTAAGCCAAGGTTGCAAAAATTTCTCTGATGTTTTCTTCTAGAAACTTATAGTTTTAGGTTTTACATTTTGGTCAATGATTTAATGCTTGTATGTGGTGTGAATTACGAATGGAGGTTAATGTTTTCCATGTGAATATACAATTGTTCCATCACAATTTGTTGGAAAGATTGTGTGGGGATCAGAATTAGCCACCTCAAGCACTGAAGGAGGCTTTGAGCATCCCCGCCCCCACTAACTGTCTGAAGGGATTTGAGATGGAAGGGCTGTCCCTGGGACAGGCCATCAGCATGGATAACTCTGGGTGTCAATAGACTGGGAGGGTCTTTGCTGGGCCCATTCTTATCAAAGTTCTGTTTACCAGACATTTACATTTGTAAGGAAAATCTCCATTTGTAAAGGTATCTCCTTCTCTGTACTGGGAAGAGGGGCTGATGACCTCATCTCTAGAAACTTGTCAATGTGGAAGGTGAGGCCTTAAATCTGCATAATAAATGTACTGTATTTTTCTGTTCATGTCTCATAACTGACCCAACCCCCAATATCCTCATTTGTCTATTTAAGAGGAGAACCTCCGCCTTTTTGTGGAGAGATACTCAGTTTCCCCGGGTCTCTCCCATGTATACATTATAAAGCTTTGTTTGATTTTCTCCTGCTATTTGGCCTCATGTCAATTTAATTTGTAGCCCAGCCAGAAAGGACCCAGAGTGGGTAGAGAATGTTCTTTCTCCCCTTCAGTTGCCATTTCTCCACTGAACTGTGTTTGAGTCTGTGCCAAAAATCAGTCATCCATATGTATGTGTGTGTACTTCTGGACTTATTATTTTGTTCATTGATCTATTTGTCTATCTTGTTGCGAAGACTGCCATCTTGATTACTATAGCTTTATAATAAAGCCTTGAAAACAGGTAGCATTAGTCTTCCAACTTTGTTAATTTTCAGAGGTGTTTTGGCAGTTCTAGGTCCTTTTCATTTTCATATAAATTTTACAATCAGCTCATGATATTCCACAGAAAAGCCCTTTGGGATTTCATTTGGAATTATATTGAATTTATAGATCAGTTTTAGAGAATTAAGATCTTTACAATATTGGGTCTTTCTGAGCCGTAAATACAGTATATTTCTCCATCTATTTAGGCCTTCTTTAATTTCTCTCAGTGATGTTTTAATATGAGCAAAAACTTATATACATTTGTATTTCTCCTTTCTTTGATAAAAGGTGATATATTATACACACTGTTAGGCACTTTGGTTTTTTCACTTAACAGTGTGTCGTTGAGATTACTCTGGTGCCATACATGGAACTCTTCTCTAGTCATTTGTTTAGCTGCTGGCTACTTTATTATGTGAATGTACCATATATTATTCAAAAGCTCCTTTACTGATGGATACTTGGGTTCTTTACAGACTTTTGCTATTACAAATAGTGTTACAAAAAATATCCTTGTGCATATGTCATGCCATATTTTGGCCAGTTCATCTTTAGGATAGTTTGCTAGAACTAGTAGTTTCTGTGTAAATGGTTAATGTATGTGGAATTTTCCTAAATATTGCCAATTCTTCTCCAGATGAATTTTATCATTTTATTTTCTCAACATATGAGAATGCCTTTCCCCTACAACATTGCCAAGAGAATATGTTGTTAAATTTCGGGATTTTTGGCAATCTGATAGGTGAGAAATGGCTTCTCAATGTGTTTTGATTCATGTTTGTTGCAGATTGGTTCCCTAGGAAGCAGACTCTGATTTGATGGAAGTGGGGTTGGGCAGAGGGAGAAGTTAAACTTTGATGCATGGAACAAAGGCCTCAGCAGATCTCAGAGGGAACTCCAAAGCTGGGATTAACCATAGGTGATATCCTGATTTGAGGCAAGGAGTCAGCCCTTTATATCCCCTCATTGACTGCTACTGGATGCAGGCTGCCCTCAGAAAGGGGGCATGATATCAGACAAGGCAGCTTTCTTAAGCTGCGGGCAATTCCTGGAGAAGGACTCAGCTCACAGTTTTCAAGCATCAACATTCCCAACAGCTGGAGAAATGGTTGTTTCAGTCCTGGAATTGAGAACGTGTGTTGATCTGGATGGCTTACTACAGAATACAACACAGCATTTCTCTTGATAATTTATGAAGCTGAGTGATAGGTACATAGGGGTTCACTATATAATTCTGTCTTAGAATGTTTGAAATTTTCCGTAATAAAAAGTTAAAGTGTAATTTGAATTTATATATGAACAAGTTTGAAACCCTTTTCATATGGTTAAGTGCCATTTGCATTTCTTTTTCTGTGGACTTTCTCTTCATATATCTTTTGCCCATTTTTCTATAGAATTTTAGTTTTCTCCTCAATTTTTAGAAGCTTGTTATATATGAGATGTTAATCTCTCTTGGTGATATACGTTGAAAATATTATTTTCAGTTTTACATTCATCTTTTTATTTTGCATATGGTGCTTTTTTTCAAGTAAAAATTTTAATTTTTTTAATTGAAATGATTTATTGTTTACCTTATTGTTTTTGGATTATGAGTCAGAATTTGGAAAGTTTTCCCAAATTCCAGGTGATAGTAAAATACTCCCATGTTTTCTTTTAGTACTTGCATGTATATTGTGAGGAATGGAAACAATTTTGTTCTTTATGGAAATTGAATTATTCTAATACCACTTATTAAAAATCCATCTTTTCGAACAGATTAGTGGTTACCAGAGGGGAAGGAGGTGGGGGGGCAAAAGGAGCAAAGGGGCACATGTGTATGGTGATGGATAAAAACTAGACTATTGGTGGCGAGCACAATGCAGTCTATGCAGAAACTGATATATAGCAATGTAAACCCGAGATTACACAATGTTATAAACCAATATGACCACGATAAAATAAGAAAAAAAAAATTAATTGTCAGAAAATATCCCCAAAAAAGAAAAAAGAAATCCATCTTTCCCATCTAATTTGAATGCTGCCTTTATCATATATTGAATTTCCATGTGCCGTTGAGTCTGTTTCTGGATTTCTTGTTAAGGTCCACGCTTTTTTTCCTATGCCAATTTGACAATCTTTAAATTATAGACTATAAGTTTTACTATTTGGCAAGACTACACCCTCATATTGCTCTTTTTGTCAGTGGGTTTCTGAATAATTTTCAACATTTATTCTCCCGAATATAATTTAAAATCAACTTATCTACCTCACAAAATTGATTGCAATTTGTTGGGATTACATTAAATTTACAGATTAAACTAGGAAAACTACAATTTATGATCTTGACTACTCTTATGCGAGAACAAGGTATGTGACTCCATTTGTTTAATTCTTCTTTTATACCCTTCACAAATGTTTTATATAGATTTCGGGAATTTCTTGTTAATTTTATGGGCAAGTACTTCTTTTGGTTATTGTAATTAGAGTCTTCTCTTCCATTATATCTTTTAACTGGTCAATATTTGTACATCGCTTAAGGCTATTGATTTCTGTACTTTGATTTTATAAACTACTGTTGTACTCTATTTCCTTTTTGAACTTCAAATCTATTTTGTGTGTTAGTAATATAGTGACACTAGCTTCCTTTTGATTAGAATTTGATAGGCAAGAGTTAAAGTTACAGTCTTAAGTCTGAAATTTATGGAGCAGGCCAGCAGGCTGGAAACTCAGGCAAGATTTCTACGTTACAGTCTTGAAGCAGCATTCCTTCTTCAGGAAACCTCAGTTTTTGCTCTTAAGGTATTCAACTGATTGAACAAGGCCCATATCACATTATCAAGGGTAACCTTACTTAGTCAACCGATTGTAAATTTAATGACGTCTACAAAATACCTCTAAAGCAACATCTAGAGTATTGTTTGACTAAACAACTGAGCACTGTAGCCTAATCAAGTTGACACATAAAAGTTACCCATCACAACCCATTAAAGGATAATGGGGTTGTTTCCTGGTTTTGGCTATTGTGGATAAAGATGCTATGAACATCATATACACATTTTTGTATGAACAAAAGCAATTGCTGAGTCATATGGCTAATGTTCATTTTTTTTTGCCTATTGATGTCTGATTGCTCCAGCATCATTTGTTGAAAATTATCCTTCCTCCATTGACTTGCTTTTGCTTTTTGTCAAAAATCAGTTGGGCATATTCATCTGGGTCTATTTCTGGCTTCTCTATTCTGTTCCATTGATCCATGTTTATTCCTCTACAAATACCACACTTTCTTCCCTCCCCACCAGCTTTATTGAAGTATAATTCACAAATAAAACTGTATATATTTAAAGAATACTGTACTTTCTTGATGACTGTAGCTATACTGTAGGTCTTAATATTGGGTTGAGTGAACCCCCCCCACTTTATTCTTCTTTGTCAAGATGGTTTTAGCTATTCTATGGCCCACTTGTGCCTTTCCATATAAATTTGAGAATAAGCTTGTCTATGTCTACAAAAACCCTTGTTGGGACTGTGACAGAAATTGCATGAAACCTGTGTATCAGTCGGGGTGAATTAACATCTTTAACTGTGTTGAATCTTTCAATCCATGAAGATGGTATGTGTCTTCAAATTTATTTTATGTTTTTAATTTCTTTCGTCAGCATTTTGTAATTTCAGCATACAGATCCTGCCCATATTTTAAGTTTTTACCTAAGTATTTCATTTTCTTTGTAGTGATTTTATATAAATTGTGTACTTAATTTTGGTTTTCATATGTTCATTGCGAGTATATGGAAATGTTGACTCAAATATTTGTGTTGATCTTGTATCCTACGACCTTGTATACACCCTTTCTTTCTTTTTATTGCCTTAATATAGTGGCTAGAACTTAATGTACAATATTGAATAAGAGTAGTGAAAGTGGACATCCTTGCCTTGTTCCCAATCTTAGTGGTACATTAGCTAGAGGTTTTTTGTGTATGCTCTTTATTTTTACTATTTTTTAAATGTATATGCTCTTTATTAAGTTTATTAACTTCAGGTAATTTTTAAAATTATGAATGAGTGTTGGATTTTTGTCAAATGTTTTTTATGTATGAATTGCATAATGTTGCATAATATTCCAGGAATACTCATATTGCCCACAATAACATTTCTATTGCCTGCAGTATTAACTCACCTGGCGTCATAAACAGTGAGTGTAGGGCCAGCAACTATATTGCAACGTGAACGTGCTCTCTGACATCTGACAATGGAGCTATTTGGGTGATGTAGTGAAACCATGTTTCAGATGTATAGTATGTACCAGAATCTTGTCTGTGGAATACTGTTCCACTTTTAGATGAATAAAATTGTAAGTGGAGAATTCAGTTGTCATCAATACCTAGCTAATTCAACATTTTCTCCTGCCAGGAACTTACTGGATAATCCAATATATAAAATTAGAAATGCACTGTATATTTTATCTTTTTTTATTGGAATCAACAAAATTTACCTATCAGAATTCCTGTCCTTGTAGGACACAAACTTGTAACAGTAGTTTAAAAATCTGTGTGAAGTTGCATATTTTATTCATCCTAACACATTGGACCATGTCTTATATCTGATGCCTCGTGCCCTGATGAAGTCTGTCAGTGAGAGATGAAAATAGCGCACAAATTGCCAGTAATCCAGCAAAATGGCCTGAAGGATCAAATGCTCCATTGACAAATTCCTGCTCTTTTTCATCAGTTATCAATGTATTAGTATAAAAGTAATTTGATTACACAATTATGAAGATAAATACAACAGAGCAACAATTTTGAAATGCTTTTGAATTGTTCTGGGTAATTAGTGTCAACAATTTAAATAATATTAAGATTAGTCACTGTACAAGACAACTTTAAATGCCCTGGAATATTACAGTTTATATGTAAAAGAGACCTTATAGAGGTTTCTCAAATTTAATAATGGCAAAACTTACATGATGTTACTAAATATGAGTTATGAAACAGAAAAGAAACTTTTCTAGACTGTCAGTGATACAAAAATTTTCATCAACCATACTAAAGGGAGACTGAGGTATCCTTCTGTTCTCTGTAGAGAAAATAATATTACAAAATTATTGTTAAAAAAAGGGTTGATCAAAGAGTATTCAGCCACAAAAAACTAGGAAACAAGTATTATAGAGTTGTGTCAGGCAGTTGTTACTATTAAAACATTATATTATTGTTGTGGGTTTTGTAATGTTTGTGGTATATATAAGTCAGCTTTTTAAGTTTTGTAATTTCTTGTGATTTTTATCATTTTACATAAATATCTGCTTTCATCCCTACTTTTGAATTTTTAATAATGTATTCCTAGTCTAAAGCCCCCCAGCCCACACACAAATTTTATCGGCATCAGGTCTAAAACACCAGCATCTGTCTTAATTACTATAGCTTTATAATAGAACTTAACATGGTAGAGGAGAAAAAATAATTTCCCCTCTACCCTTCTGAGTTCTTGGCTGAGACCTCTGTAATAAAAGACAGATTAACAAGAGAAAAACAGACAGACATGGGAGAGATCCAGGAAAATTGAGTAACTCCCCAAGGTGGCTTAGAATTCAGGCTTAAACACCATCTTAATAATGAAAGGGGAGGGAGAAGTAGACCTCTTAGGGGAGAGTAAATGATTTTTAGAAAAGATGAATGGGCCTTTAGAAGAGTAGATGGGAGGTACAATAGTTTGTGACAAAGTTTGTCCGGGTGTGATGTCAACTTCTGGTCTCCTTTCCTGTGATAAGAATCAGCCTTCCCTTGTTGAGGAAAGTCCCTGGGAGGGGATCTATGACAACTGAGCTCCTTTTGGAGGATCTGTCTTTGGGGAGATAAGAGGAGTTCAAAGAAAGCCTCTTCCTGCATCTGCTGTTGTTCAAGTACCAGCAGCTCAAAATAATCAATATGCCAAAGTGGCTCATTTTGGGGTGGCATGTTCTGCTCCCCTTCAATATTTTGTAGGGCAAATTCTCAAGATTTCTTCTTTAGGTGTATCCTGTTTTCTATCCTTGCTCTTCAATATTAATTTCAGAATTATCTTGTCATGTTACATAAAAAACACAGTTTGAGTTTTAATTAGCACTGTATGACTCTACAGATCAATTTGGGCAGAACTGATCTAGGTTTTTTATCTCTCCATTTATTTGTGTCTTGTATATTTCTCAATGAAATTTTATAATTTTCTTCATACCAGATTGTAATCTTTTATTAGCTTTATTTATCGGTACTTCATATATTTTATATAATATGATAGTTAATGGCATCTTTTTAAAAAATTACATTTACTAAATATTTATTGTTAGTGGAAATAAATGAAATTGATTTTGGTTTATTCCAAAATCAATAGCCACCTTGCTAAACCCTCTTATTTCCAAAAAAAAATTACCTGTAACTTCTTTTGAGTTTTCAATGTAAAAATTATATTATTTCAAATAATAATTTAACTTATTTATTTCAAATTTTATTGTGATAGTTATTTTTGTCATACTATGCTGGGTAGGACCTCCTGATTTATATTAAATAGAAACAGTAATAATAGGCATTGTTGCCATTTTAATGATTTTAGAGGGAATGTTTCTCACGTTATACTCTCATAAGAGAATGATGTTTCCTGTATATTTTTGGTAGATAATGCTTTATCAGGTTAAGGAAATTTCCTTCTATTCATAATTTGCTGCAAAGTGCATTTTACCAAATTTTTTTTCCTTTGGCTATTGAGATGATCATGCTGTTTTTCTTTGATCTGTTAATGTAGTGAATTATATTTATAGGTTAAATAATGTTCAACCAAGCTTACTTTTCTGTGATAAAACAACTTGGTTATGAAATATGATGTCGGTTTTACACTACTAGATTAATTTCATTAATATTTTGTCTTGGGATTTTTGCACATGTATTCATGAATGTGAATGGCTTGCAGTTTTCTTTTCTTGTTCTTTCTTTGTCTGACTTTGGTGTCAGATTCATACTGGCCACATCAAATGAGTGGGAGAGTATTCTCTTTTTATTCTCTGGAAGATTTTGTATAAGACTGTATGAGTTATTCCTTGAATGTTTGCTAGAATTCACCTGAAAACTTTTTGGTTTTTTTGTGTAAAAATATTTAACTACTTATTCAATTTCTCTGGTAGTTATAGGAATATTCAGGCTTGTTCATTCTTCTCAAGTCAATTTGTATAACCCATATTTTTCTAATAATTTTTCTTTGCATATTATTCAATGTATTGGCATTAAGTTATTTATTATATGTATTTTTATTCACTTCTGTGTATATAGCAATGTTACTCTTTTAACTTCTAGCATTGTTTATTTGTGTCTTCTCTCGCTTTTTATTAGTCTGACCAAAATGTTCAACTTTCTTAATTTGTTCAAGGATCTGATTTTTGGCTTTGGTAATCCTTTTTATTGTGTCTTTTTTTTTGTTTCGTAGAGTTCTGCTCTTGACTTTATAACCATCTTCCATCTAGTTTATTTAACTTTATTAATTTTCCTTTTATTATCCTTTAAGTTACAAGCTTAACTCATTAATTTTCTCTTTTGTCATGAGCATTTTTGGTTATATTTCCTGCAAGTATCATTTTTAGTATATCATTTGCTGCAATGACTGGTACGCAGTATTTGCTTCAAAGATTAAATTCTATGTTTTAAATCATCAGAACAATTTTTCTTTGACCCATTTAGAAGTGTTTTTAATTTCAAAGTATATTAGGGTTTAAATTTATCTTTTTATTTACTTATTTTTTAACTACATGTGGTCAGAAAACATAGTTTGTATGATACTAATTCTTTTACATTTTGTTTAGACTTTTTTATTGCTTAGTACATGGTCAATTTTGTAAATATGCTTTGTGTGCTTGAGAAGAAGTTATATTCCCTACTTGTTGGGTATTGAGTTTGTAGGGGAAGAAAAACTTTTCCTTCTACCCTCTTATGTTCTCCAGTTGGATCTACAAAATAAACTTACAACAGACAGATTAACAGAAGAGAAGGCATACAAAATTTATTACTTTTTAATTTTATATGCATGGGGGCATCAGAGAAGGAAGTGAACACCCAAAGGAGCAATGAGATTTAAGAATTTACAGGCCATATTAATAGAGGAAAGAGAGAGGAGGAAAGGCCACTTTTGGGAGAGCAAATGATTTTTAGGAAAGATAAATGGACCCTTAGAAGAATAGATGGGAGATATGATAGTTTGTGACAATGTCTGTTCAAGTATGGTACTGACTTCTCCTCTCCTCTCCTATAATAAGAGTCAGTCTCCCTCACTGATTAAGGTCTCAGTGAGTGGTGGATTTATGACAATTGAGTTCTTCTTTTGGAGGATCTGTTTTGTGTGTGTGTGTGTGTGTGTGTGTGTGTGTGTGTGAGGAAGATTAGCCCTGAGCTAACATCTGTGCCCATCGTCCTCTATGTGGGATGCTGGCACAGCATGACTTGATGAGCAGTGCGTATGTCTGTGCCCGGGATCCAAACCTGTGAACCCCGGGCCACTGAAGTGGAGCGTGTGAACTTAACCGCTACACCACAGGGCTGGCCCCTGGGGGATCTGTTTTTAAGCAGAGAAGGGGAATTCAGAGAAAGCCTCTTCTTGCATTTGTTGATTCTCAAATGTCTTCAGCTCAAAATAATCCTTATTTAAGCGAGGCATATTTTAGGGTAACATATTTTGATCTCTTACAAGTTTTATATATGACCACTGAATCAAGATTATTAATTGTGTTGTTCAGATCTTCTCTATTGTTACTAAGTATTTTTCTCCTTGAGTGATCAGCAGTTTAGAAATTCATTTTGAAATCTCCCACCGTGAATGTAAATTTATTAATTTTTCTCCATAGTTTTGCCAATTTTGCTTACATTTTGAGTCAACTTTATTTGGCTTATAGTACTTAGGAGCATTATATTTTCTGGGTCATCTGAACATTTTATCATCATGTAGTAACCCTCTGTATCTCTAACAATGGCTCATGTCTTAAAGTATATTTTTCTAGATACTAATATAACTACCCAAAGTGGTTGTGTGTGTGTGTGTGCATGTGTGTGTGTGTGTGTGTGTGTGTGTGTAGACAAAAATTCTCTCCTTGATCAAACTCTACTCAGGCTCCCCTGAACTTTTTTCAACTAGGCTTTGATTTTGGGACTTTTGTGTTCCTCTCTGCATTGTCCAACCTTAGCAAGAATCCTGCTAAATCTATTTAGCTAGACTCCCTTGCCCTCCATATCTGATCCTTGATATCTAATGGAGCTCCTCATCCTCCACCCCCACCCCCCCAGGTAATGTCTGATCACCCTGGCCTGCCTTCAGCAAGAATCCTGTTAGGTTGGTTTGGTAAGAATCCTCCCTTACTTCTTATGCTTCTTCTTGGTAATTATCTATCCACTGATCCCCCACCCTGCTTGTTGGCTATAAATTCCATTTGCCCATGCTGTATTCAGAGTTGAGCTCAATCTTTTCCCTCCATGGCAAGACCCCATTGCAGTGGTTCTATACCTATTGCTATTGTCCCCCCTTGAATAAAGTCTTCCTCATCATCTTTAACAAATGTCATTGAATAATTTTTTCTTTAACAGTTAATGTGTCTGTCTGTGTATTTTGGCTAGTAAATGTTTGGTGAATCTTTTTAAATTTTTCTTGCAATCTTTTCTTGTCTCTTTGTTTTTGGCCCTTGGAGAAGTCCCATCTCTTGTTTTGAGTGCTATTATGAATTTAAAACAGTGTTCTCAACCCAGATAGCATGTTTTGCATTATGTGGTAAGCTTTTAAAAATACCAAAATACTGAGGATGGGGTTCAGGGCAGGCCATCCCAGAATGTGCCACTTTGGCATGTGGATTATTTTAAGCTGAAGACAATCAAGGCCCAACAGATTCCAGAAGAGCTTTTTACCTCTCCCTTAACTGTTTAAAAGAATTTAGACAGGGGCCTGTACTGGGGCGGGGGTGGGGGCAGCAATTACCAAAGATAACTTTTTACATCAGAAAGACTTATCTGCATGGCGTGGCAAACATTTGTTTAACAAACGTTTGCTCTACCCGTGTTTCTGTGAATTGTCTTCCTCCACTTGTAAGTCCCAGATCCCTACTCCCTTCTCCTTAGCTCAGGATGGCACATAACCCTCAATTGCCTGTCAGAGAGTCTCTCATGTCTTTGTGGGGCTCCTGTACACATGAAATTAAATTTGTTTTTTTCTCCTATTAATCTGTCTTCTGTCCACTTAATTATTAGGCCAGCCAAAGAACCGAGAAAGGAAGAAAGGAAAGGTTTTATTCCCCTACACTGATGAATGGCCAAAATAATTAAATACAAATCTCTGGGGCTGAGATCCTGGTGTCAGCATTTTTTAAAGCTCTTCAAGTGGTTATAGTGGCAGCTAGGTTTGAGAACTGCACATTTAAAAGAATACTTATTATCTTTAAACCAAGATATGTGTATGTTGCACTTTGGTGTTTTTTTAAAAAAGATATTACTGTGTCATTTTGCCAGAAATATTAGTTACATTTAAGTTTCATGTTTTCAAAACTGTAACCTTAAAATTTGACTAGAAATTCTGGGCAATGTATATATGCAAGTAATTTTAGAAGGTAGATGGCTTTTGTCAAAGCACTGAAATCTCAAAAGCTGTTAGGTAATGGAAAAATATCTTTGATCAGAAAAGTAAAATATTTCTGTGGATTAAAAAATTTATAAACAAATTACAATTTCAATGTAAAATTGAGAAAAATATTTGGAACACACATAATAGAAATGAGGTAACTCTCTCACAAATAATTATAGACTAATATCCTAATACAAAAAAATGAGATGTTCAAGTGACCAAAAACAACCTCATCTCTAAGCAAGAATAATTCAAATAAAACAGAAATGAGATATGTTTTTATTTATCACATTAGTAATGATGAAAAGATTGATTTTACACTATCACAGTCACAATGTCGGCAGGTGTAGGAGAGGAAAAAGTTTTCCTTGACCCTCTTAGGGTCTCTGGTTGGGTCTGAGAATTAAACTGACAAAGACAGATTAAGAGGAGAAAAACATACACGTTTATTTAGTATAAGTCTTATGTGACACAGGAGCCTTCATAAGGAAATGAAGACCCCAAGAAACAGACCTGAGTATTTTTATGCTAAGTTTGATGAAGAGCGTGCAATTGTGTAGAAATACTGAGGAGTATGAGGTAAGCGTAGTAAACTGGGGGAACAGCAAGGCCTGTTTTCTCGGATTCTTCTAGGCATCACTTTGTCTTCACAGATAAGGATGCTCCTTTCCTCCAGGTATAGGGAGGGCACATGAGGATTTTATGACCTATTCAAGGGAGAAGAGCTGGGAGAACCAGAGCAAGGGGGAGGTGAGGAAGGTCAGAGTAACCTTCCTACTTCTGTTGTTTTCTCAAACTCCTTCAGCTTAAAATAGTCAATATTCCAGGGAACCATATTTTGGGACAGTGTGTTCTGAACCCCATCACAAGAAGTTGGAGGAACAGGAACAATTGGTAAAATCTCTTCAGAGGACAATTAATTAATATCTATCAACACACAAATTATATAAACTCTGTGATTCAGAAATTTCACTTCTATCTAATGATCCTCCATCTCTACTATCTCATGTATTCAAAAGCATATATAAAAGAATGCTTACTGCAGAATTGTATTAGCAAAATACTGGTAAAACCCTAAATTTGTATATGAAGGAGACTGTTTAAATACATTTTAGCATTTTTTCTGCAACTGAATGAAGTACCTTTTCATTTTCTGATTTTGAATGCAAAAAGTTTCATAGTTGAGTTAGAATCTTCGGGGATATAAAATTGAGTGAGAAACTCTCAAATGCAGAGTTATGCCTTTTATAAATAAGAGATACACACAGTACTGACGCACAAATGTATGTATATGTCTGGAAGATTTTTGAATGGACAAACAAGACAACTGTGATCATGATGACCTCTAAGATACGGGATTATGGAGTATGGAGTTCGTTAGAGGGAACTTTCTCCTTAACTGCATATATATATACAATAAAAATTTTTACCCAAAGCAAGTTTTATTTTCCATTTTTTGAAAAGCAACAAAAGGGCTTTTACTTCTAGGTATCACATAAGTATGGGAGGTTAATGCTTCCACTGGCTATAACTGAATAAATCTGGGTATTTTACAAAATCATATTTTAAAGGCATCAGAAAACTATGGAAGCAACAATTGCAAAATTGACTGAAATTCAGAGAGTGAAAAACTGCACACAAGTGAGCAGGTTATTGGTCACCATTTTCTGACTGGGGGCATTTCCTGAATCTGGGCATGAACAAAGGGCCACATCTGGAGAAAGAGAAACCAGCAAAGCTTTTACTGGTTACATGCGGCTGGGGTGACAAAATTGGAAACTAGAGAGACCTCAAATATGATCCTGTGTGGGAAGTTAAATAGCCAAGCTAAGAGCATCTGAAGGGCTAAGTAAAATATCCTGTAGTCTCAGGGTATTTAGGAAAGAGAGACTAGCCAGGAGGAAGGGCCTACAAAACCAAAACAGAAAAGAAATGAAAGCCCTAGAAGAGGTGGTGAATTAATATTGAGGCTGTATGGTCCTTTTTTACCTGGGAGCATTTATTAATCCTGGACCCACCTAGAGTTTACAAATGCAGGTTGGACCTCTTTTAGAAGGCTACTGTTGGAGGGCAAAGAAATCAGCAGAGGTTTTAGCATTCATGTGACGCTAGAATGACAAAACTGGAAAACTTGAAGGGCCTCAAAAACATGGCTATTTCCTGCTCAAGACATTTAGCAAATTTTGAAGCTGAAAATTTCCAAAGAGCAGAACTGAATCTCTAACAAATTTTCAGACTAAGGAGACAAAGCTCTACCAAGTTTTCAATTAAAAACAATGGAGGGACATGCTGGAGAATCACTGGTAATGTAGAGGTAAACAGCCTTACAAAAATTGAGATCCAGCAAAAATCAGTTCAATCCCTAATTAGACTGTCATGGTCGTCTCCTACCCCCACCCCATATCAAAAATGGAGTTACTTATGCTAAGCTCCAAGTCGCCAAACCAAGACTTAATTGGTTTCTGCTTTCCCAGAAGGGGATCTCAAACTAGTGAGTCACGAATCACCTGCTCGGCACTAGTTAGGTAATCTGCCTGATAGACCCCCGCCACTCCCAGAAGGAATCTT
Source organism: Tapirus indicus (assembly GCA_031878705.1). Classification (NCBI taxonomy): domain Eukaryota; kingdom Metazoa; phylum Chordata; class Mammalia; order Perissodactyla; family Tapiridae; genus Tapirus; species Tapirus indicus. Next base: position 96,357,878 of record CM062942.1, on the reverse strand, counting down.
GCAATAACCAACCTGCTTTTTTGCCTAGTATAACTTCCTTGTTCCTGCTTCCTTCTGCCTGTGAAATGTGAAACAAAATGGGTCACTTATGTCTAAGGGCTTTAAAGTGGAACTGGGAGGCCTTTAAGGAAATGGGCCTTATGCACGTCCTCGTGGGGCAGAACATGAACTTTTGAACTGAGTCAAGACAAATAAATATTCTGAGAATGCTGCAAGAAAGCCTGCAACTTGTCACAGTGACAGACTTCTGCCTCCCTCTAGTGATTGCCTTAGCAATCAATTATGTTTCGCCAAGGTTAGCTTTCTGCGCCAACTCCAATTAACATTCTTTGTAATGCATCTCTCTTCTTTGCCTTTAAAAGCCCCTGAGTTTTACTCCCTAGTGGGACACTATTTGGGTTTCTACTTGAATCTGTGTTCCCTGAATTGCAATTCTTTCAAGCCAAATAAACGCTTTGCCTCTTAAACTAGGATCTGTTTTTGTAAGTTAAAATGCTTATATAAGTCTCTCATTTTGTACAGCTCCTCGGAGCTCCTCTCCATCTGCTAGATTGGATGCTGCCCTATTCGAATTGATTTTTGCTCAAATAAGCTCTTAACATTTTTTAATATGCCTCATTTATCTTTTAACATTGTATAGAGGGTTTTTTCTCAGCACAGGGATTATGGGGAAATTTTAGTTTTTTCATTATGTATTACTATGTTTTGAACATTTTATAATAAATATATATTACTGTTATATTAGAAAATAGTAACAAATTGTGATAAAAGAATGAAAACTACATGCATCTACTCTGAGTGAAAAGTTCATATTTAATTAAGTATTACAGGGAAGCATTTTGATACATTTCTAAATATTTCTACACTGAATTTTCAAAGTAAAATGTGAGTTCACTACTATTAGAAGAAAAATCTCAACACAGGACAAAAAACACCGTTATTTGTCTATACTTCTTTGTCCCCTCTTAACATGATTGTTTCCCTACACATGAAAAAGTCATCCCAATGAAATTAAAATAATTTCTTACTATCAAAATATTTTATCTGAAGATAGAATAAACACCAATATTCAATAATTTTTAAATACTGCAAGCTTAGTTCATACTGCTTATCCTTCTCTCCAACATCAAGCTCAATCCAGGTACTATGATTACATTCAGTTGTACCAAGTACACGCTTCTTCCTCTTCCGAATATCCCCCTTTCCCATATTTCTATTCCCTTGTTTTCTACAAAGCCTACTTTCTATCTCGTATCTCTGGATGTCTAATGCAAATATTGTTTGCTTCTTAATACTGTCTTAATCTTAACTGTATTTCATATAGGTAAATCTAAGGTTTAGAGTGCCCAGAATATCTTGTGCTATTTTATTTGAACATAGTTTGAATCTAGAACTATGTTCTTATTCACCATGAAGGTGAGCAGAATATACCAGGTCAAAATACATCTCTTTGGCATAGGATGATCTTGACTTGGTTATTTTTTAAGAAACAGCAGACACAGGAGAAGCTCTAAAAACTGAGTAGAATTTACCCTTTTGTAAGAGACATTTACACTTATAAGGGAAATCTCCATTTGTAAGGGTGTCTCCCTCTCTCTACCAGGAAGAGAAGGATGATTCTAAATCTCTAGAAACTCTAATCAGTGGGGAAGGCAGTGATTTAGATCTGCATAACAACCTTATCCTTGTTTACTGTGCTTTTCCTAGAAACCTCCCATAACTGGCCTTCCTCCCCCCACATCTTCTTTTGTCTTTAGCTGGAGATGGTATTTAAGGTGGTGGCTTGGGCCAATTTGGGGATACTCAGTTTTCCTGAGTCTCCCCCGTGTATATAGGAGGTATACATGTTATTAAACTTCTGTTTGTTTTTCTCCTGTTAGTCTGTCTTTCATTACAGGGAGGTCTTCAGTGAAGGACTTAGAAGGGTAGAGGGAAAATAAGTTTTCCTCCCCCACAACTACTTATTACTAGGTAAAAAACAAAACAGGAAAAAAAGTGGAAACAGATGCAACTCACTTTAGTTGTCCAACTTCTTTTGAGTTTTTATTATGTCCTAGACTTAAGTCAGTTCTTTATTGGCTGATTTTGTCTCAAAAAACAATGTTAGTGAGTTTTTTGTAATCTGCACACATAGAAATCTGCTAAAAGCACTTCTTTTTTGAGTAAGTCAAAGGCAAGCATTAGCACTTCATTTATTTTTGTAGAGAACAACTTGCACACAAGTAAGTGAATGTTGATTATAGCAATGCATAAAGATTAAAACACTATTATTTGCTTCTTTTTATGTGTATACTGACAAACTGAGCAAAATGTATTACTGGATTTGGATTCAGAGCTGTCATTAAAGAACTAAAATAATGTATGAGGCCAATTTCCAGAAGGCTGTATACTCCTGAATAAAATCTAGGTGTCCATTTTGTCAGCTAATGGTAAATATCTGGATTCTTATATGATATTGGATGTCATCAATTCAAGGAAACAGGATTAAAATCCATCTTCGTGATAATCCATCTGTTTATTTTATAAATATTTATTAAGCTTCTTCCATGTGCCACGCGTTCTTCTAAGCACTGTGGATATAGCAGTAAAACAGAGAAAAAAATTTCATGCCCTCAGGTAGCTTACGTTCTAGTGGTGGAGGGATAGAAATGAGCTAGCTTGGTTGCTTCTATATTCTCAAATAAATATGAGGCAAAGTCACCAGGTGAGGGTGGGGGAAATCTGAGTATTTAAGAAATGAGAAAAAAGTTTGACATAGTCATTTTTGAGGGTGGAGGGGAAAACATGCTAGAGAAGTGTAGTTGGATTATTAGGCATTATTGATTACCCATTTGAGATATGTGATCATGAATTTAATGTGATCAGTATAGTTCACTTATTCAACAAATATTTATTTAAGCATTTACTCCGTGCCAGTCACTACTTTAGGCCTACATTGTAGTAGGAGGAATTAGACAATTTAAAAATTTAGTAAAATAAATGATTTATGTTACAGGATGATTAGTGCTGTGGAGAAAAGGAAGTAGAGGAGGAAGATAGAAAATGTAGGGCTCAGGTTTAGGGGAGAGGTGACGTGCAGGTTGCAATTTAAAAAATATCTGGTGTTAAAAAACCAAAATTCAACTGAGTAAATGTAAAGATTTAATTGGCTTTATTTAACAATTCATGAATTGGGCATCTCATCTAGCAAATAAAGGAGCTCTGAAGTGTTGTCCTTTTATAGGCAGAAGGAGACCTGGACAAGGAAAGAGTGGATTATTTTATCTTCCTTTGGGGGATGGAATGGGTCTATCAGGCAGATTACTTCACTACTGCTGATCAGAAAATTCCAGATTGACTGGTTAAGATTACATTCCTGAAGAAGGCTGAAACTGCAATTAGGTTAGGTATTAAGTCTCAGTTTGGTGATGTGGGCTTAGCACAAGTGACTCCATTTTGGGACTGTTGTTTCTTTTTTAACACTGGCAAACAGTTTTCTTAGTTCATTTTATCAGCCAGGCAGTAACAAAAATGCATGCTTGCTAATGAATATATCTTTGCTATCCATGGTGCCCAATAATTCAAAGGAATTATTGTGTAAATACTTTAAGGAGATTAATCAGAGCTCAACCCTTTTTCCATAGTCAAAGAATAATAGAGAATTCAGAAAAACTGTGGGGGCAATTTAAGGACACATGTTATAAGTGTTTTTTCCCTGAAAGTGACTTTTCCTAATGAATTCTCAAAATTATGAAAAAATTATTTATCTCTTCTGAGGAAACAACTTTAAATAGTTCATTTATGCATGTTTCACATTCTTAGAAATCATAACAGGAGAATAGTTTTATGGGGGAGCAGGCAGCTTTCCAGAGAAATATTTCTTTAGCACAAATGTAACATGCCAACATGACATATTTTGGAGTAGCATATCCTGAACCCCATCAAATTTTTTACTGAGTATTTTTGGCTGTATATGTTTGATAACCTCTTCATATGTCAATAATTTTGTAGTATATTTTTCTATAGAATCTGTTGAATGATAATTCAGTCTGTTTTCTATTGATTGATAAAAAATAGTTTTATTAGTCAAAATTTAGAAAAAATTCTTTCAGCCTCATGACTCTTTATTGTTAATAACATGTAGATTTTACAGCCTTATGTTTTACATTTAGATCTATGATTCTTTTTTCCCCCGGATCTTTATTGTGGTAAAATAAACACAAGACAAAATTTACCATTTTAACCATTTTTAAGCGTACAGTTCAGTGGTATTAAATACATTTCATAATGTTGTGCTACCATCACCACCATCCATCTCCAGAACTCTTTTTATCCTGTAAAACCAAACTCTATGTCCATTAAACAATAATTCCCATTTCTCCTTTTCCCCCAGTCCCTGGCAACCACCATTTTGCTTTCTGCCTTTATAATTTTTACTACTCTAAGTACTTCATATAAGTGGAATCATACAGTATTTGTCTTTTTGTGACTGGCTTGTTTCACTAAGCATAATGTAGTCAAGGTCCAGCCATGTAGTAGCATAAGTCAGAATTTCCTTCCTTTTAAAGGCTGAATAATATTTCATTGTATGTTCAAAAATTGCTTCTACCTCACTTTACCTATTTGTTTCTTCTGAAAAATTTTAGCTGTATCTTGGAGCTACTCAATCTATACTTCATATATGTTGATTTTTCTTATGTATTTCCCATTTGTTTATCCCTCACCACTACATTTAGGGGAATTTATCTATTAGTCAATTCACTAATAGCCTTTTCATCTCTGTCTAGCCTCTTGCTTACCTGATCTATTTTTTCAATAAAAAAATACTTTTTTATTCCTAAGATTCAACTTGGTTCTTTTAAACGTCTGACTATTTTCATTTCATTTTCTCTTATTTTTATAAATCTTAATCCTAAGACATAAAAAATAAACACATTCATTCTATAGTTGCTTTCCTATTACTCTATTATTTCTAGATCTTTGTGTGAATTCTCTTCATTATTTGTCTCTTGGTTATTCATGGTATGTATGTTTTATGATTTTTGCCTTTGAACCTGTCATCAAAAGTTTTTCTCTCCTATGGGTGCTCTTGAAATATTACTTTGATTATTCTTGCCTGGGTCTGATAGGATTCAATAGTTTTTATGTTAACCATCTCACGGTGTCTATTTCACTCGTATCGTACAAAGTTTGGAAATTGCACTCTTAATAATTGGCATTTCTGTCTTTTAAGGAGGACTCTTTTTATCCACTTATGGCTTGAGGTGAGCAACTCAATTTTGGCCATGACCCTAGGTGAGTGAGTGAAGATATCCTGTCAATGATGGAGCAGCCTTTTGCTTTTACTTGGCAAGACAAAGAGAGCCTAGTTTTAGCTTCATTTGGTGATTGGTGATTATTTCCTCAAATAGGGATAAAACCCCCAATTTCTAAGGTCTATATTTAATCCTAATCTCCTAGTGGCATGCCTCTCTTCAACTTCTGCTTCTGTCTTCATTCCTGAAATTCAGATGTTCCTTTCTTCCTTTGGTTTCTCCCTGTGAAATTGTGAGTTTTAAAAGACTATTTCCTACAACCATTTCTGTACTATAAAAAAGGTATCATGGCCATACATTAAAATTACAGGTAGATAAGAATTAATTTATATAACACATGGATAAGGTTTGTTTAATGAAGATTCATAATGGTATTTACCAAAAAGGGCAAGTATCTAACCTTATATTATGGCTCTGCAAAGGATCCCCACCGCAATTAGACTAAAAGCCAAAGTCATTTCAGATCTTACAGTCAGGTCTTCTGTTACTTCTCCAACTTCATCTCCTACCAGCTTCCACATGTCCCACTGTGCACCTTTTTGTTAAGCTAAGTAATTAATTTTTAATTATTAATTAAACTTTATAAATTAACTTAACCTTAATTACTTAATTAATCTTTACTGAGGTATAATTGACATATAACATTATACTAGTTTCAGGTGGCATAACATAATGATTCAATATTTGTATATATTGCAAACTGGTCACCACAATAAATCTAGTTGCCATCCATCACCATACTTAGCTGCACATTTTTTTTCTTGTGGTGAGAACTTTTAAGAGCTACTCTCTTAGCAACTTTCAAATGTGCAATACAGTATTATTCACTACAGTCACCATGCTGTACATTATATCTCCATGACTTATTTATTTTAAAGCGGTCACACTGTCTTTTTTGCCAAAAATGTGTCAGACACATTCTTACTTTAGGACTCTTGCTTTTGTTCTTTCTTCTGCTTATAATGCTCTTCTCCAAGATATCCCCATGGATCACTCCCTCACCTCACCAAGTCTTTGCTCAAATATTACTTTCTCAGTGAGGTCTTCACTGACCTCATACTTACACCCCATTTAAAATTGCACCCCTTTGCCACAACTCTCTATATTCCTCTTTATTTTTTTCACAGTTCTCATGTGTAACATCATATATCATATTTATAACTTAGCTAAAAATATGTCTCCTCTCAGGAATGTAAACTGTATGAGTGAAGAGATTTTTTGTTGGATATTTTGTTTACATTGCATCTCCAGTAACTAAATAAGTGCCTGGCAAGTAGTAGTTGTTCAGCAAATATTAGTTGAATAAAATAATAAGTGAATGAATGACTGAGTGTAAGCCAAGTGTGAAGTTTTCCCTAAGTTACTTGTATTCAGGTGTGTCCTTGATAAGTAAGAAAATAACCACTTTGCCTCAAATACCAGGGAGTAGTTCATACGAAGAAATTGGTAGATAGAGATAGAGAGGTTCTAGGTCCGCTCACACCTAAAGAATTCCCTACGAGTCCCACAGACACCTCAGGGCACTTAGGGTCCTCAGCAATAGGCCTGCCCATCTCAGTAGAACCAAGAATGATCAGGCAAGCTGTGCCAAGCACAATGTTTTAAATGCCATCTCGCTGTTATATATGAAGTTAAGTAAATTATGTAAACTCTGTCAAGTATGAAGCTATGTTACTTCATAAAATGTGAAACTGAAATGTTTGTGAGAACTTGATTGTTAGCATGCAAATCCCCTACACTGGACAGTTTCAGGCCCAGTACAAGATGGATTTGATTATATAAAAAAGTGCTTATATTAGTAAACTTGAATTGTTACTTATTTCTATCAGTTTACCTACAGGCTCATATAGAAGGTGTTTGGACAATTATAGAATTTATTGTAATCAACTATTACTTACCAGTGAAAGCCTTAAAATAGTTTGAAGATAATTCAAACTCTTCCAGGAATTCCAATAGCTCAGTCAATAAAGGGAGTAAACATGTGCTGTTAATCATGTCAAATATGTTTTAGTAATATTATTTTGAATTGGCAACTTTGCATAAAGTAAATAAATAAAAAGTAATCATCTGGGTTCAAAATGTATGACTTTACAGTCTGGTGCTTATCTCTTTTGTTTAGTTCATTTTTATAACAATATTCAAAATGAGTTATATTTATCATGCTTATCTAAAAAGATATTAATATATTCCCTATAACTGCACTATTTTTCTTTATAATAATACAAAAAGGGAGGTTTTTTCCAATGGTATTGAAACTTGATTGGCATGAATATATTTGGAATATAATTCATTTGCAAACTGTGCTATTTAATAATTTTAATTTCTGTAGTTTATTTTTTGTAGACTCTATTTCTGACAGTTTTAATAAAAACCACTTTGGACTTCCTGTTCAAGATGGCAATTGCATCCTACATATTTAACACTCCTTCCTCCCCAGTTCTTATTAAGATAATTAAAAGAATATGATAATTTGAGTAAAATCTGGATCAGTGCTAGAAGCAGGGAGGGTTGCCAGCAACAAGCTCAAATTTCTAGAAGATATATACATGTGGCCAGAATATAGGAGTATTGCCATTACTTTGATATCCACGCAAAGGAAAAATCTACAAAGGAAGTAATTCTAGGGGCTAAGAAAAGAAAAATAGGAGCTAATTCTTTGGAGAAAGTGAATCACCAACCTACTATCATCAGCATACTGAGGAATTGGCCACATCCTCCACTTTAAGACTTAACCTTTCAGATGACCCTTAGATGATCCTGCTTGCAGGCTAAGTGGTTTGGGAAAGTTGGACATGTAAAAATCATTCCTTCTCCCAGAGAGATGGGACTGAACTGTGACTAGTGTTCTTAGAGCATAACACTAGAAGTCTCTGTCCATTCAATCCTGAGATGATTTATACAGATTGTAAACAAGGGCAGGAAATGAACATAGATATTAATCTCCAAAATTCTTATATATCTCATTGTCCAGAAACCATGTAAGCATACAACTTTTTAATGTTTCTATTATAGGATAGGAAAAAGAAATCTGTCTTTCAGTGTTTTGAATGGAAATGAAATGTAAAACACAAATATTGAGTTTCACTATTGTCAATTAATACTGCCTCAGGAAAGGTTATAAAAGTTGAGATCAGGACACTTTTCTTTTTCCAAGCAGATACCAGTATATGTCTATGAAGCTTGACTTTGGGCTTGGCTTTTACTTTGTCTATTCCTTCAATTTGGAAGAGATATAAAACTATTACAACTTCGGGGAAAAAAAAGAAGCCTCACTAACAGAGATCTGAAAAGCACTAAGTAATATCTGACCCTTAATATTATATTAGGTAAAAAATAAAAGGAGAGTAATGTCAGCATCATGGCAGAGTGAGTTATTCCCTTTGTCTCTCCCCTCTAAGTTAAAACTAAATGGACATTCATTATCCAGCAGAGGATTCCCTGCACAGCACAACAGGACATCTGAGAGATCCACACAGCTGTGCATCTGAAGGAGAGTGCACTGGATCCCCGGGAGGCAGTGGAACTAGGTGAATGCATGCCTCTCCCTCCCCTTCCCTGGCAGCAGTGATCTAGGTAGTGGGTCATCACACACAACTGTAAGAGGAGGTGGGAGCAGCCCAGCCCACACAAACACTTTCAGAGTTGTAGCCAGGGCTGTGGGACCACCCATCATTCCATGGTGCCCTGCCCACAGGAACGCTCCCCACTGAGTGGTGTGCCTCAGCCCCTGCAAAGGAACCCCCACCAATGCAGCAGTTCAGCCTAGCAAGTGCAGAGCTGGCCCACATGTGAAAGAAACTGTCCCTCCACTCCCACCTAGTGCACCAGCTCAGCCGCTCCCCTGCTGAGTGCAGCAGTCCTGCACCAGAGTGACTCACCAGCAGATCACAAAGGCCCTACCTGCACATGTGTGAGTGATCTGCCAAGCAGCTGGGGCCAGCATGCAAGCACAGAGAAGCCCTACCAGCAAAACTTCCAATAGATGGGGCAGCATCAGAAAACACAGTTCCGGCCCAGCCCAGCAGTGGCAGGTGGAATCTGTGGCCTGATACTACCACAAGCATGCCAGCAAAGGATCACTTCATCAAATATCATGAAGAACTACATTAACATTTCAGAGCAGAAGGAAAATGACAAGTCTCCAGAGACCAATCCTGAACTCACAGAAACTTACAATCTAAATGACAGAGAATTCAAAATAGTTATCATAAAGAAACTCATTGCATTACAAGAAAGCTCAGAAAGAAAGTTCAATGATCTCAGGAATAAAGTTAATGAGCAGAAGGAATACTGCACCAAAGAGATTGAAACTCTAAAAAGAACCCAAACAGAAATCCTGGATATGAAGAACACAATTAATGAGATAAAAAATAATCTAGAATCCATTAAAAATAGAGCTGATGTTATGCAAAACAGAATTAGTCATTTAGAGGGTAGAAATATAGAAATGATTCAGGTGGAGGACAGAGAACTAAGATTTTTTTAAAAATGAAGTAATTCTTTGAGAAACACTCAACTCAATTAGGAAAAGCAACATAAGGATTATACATATTCCAGAGGGAGAAGGGAGGGAGAGGGGAGCAGAGAGCTTGTTCAAAGAAATAATAGCTGAGACCTTTCCAAACCTGAGGAAGGAACTGTATGCACAAGTTCATGAAGCCAATAGAACTCCTAATTACCTCAATGCAAAAAGACCTTCTCCAAGGCATATACTATTAAAACTGGCAAAAGTCAATGACAAAGAAAAAATATTAAGGGAAGCAAGGTAGAAGAAAATAACCTACAGAGGAACCCTATGAGGCTTTCAGTGGATTTCTCAGCAGAAACCTTACAGGCTAGGAGAGAATGGAATGATACATTCAAAATACTGAAAGACAAAAGTGTTCAGTCAAGAATACTCTATCCAGCAAAACTATCCTTCAGACACAATGGAGATATAAAAACTTTCCCAGATAAATAAATCTGAGGGAGTCCATCACCACTAGGCCTGCCTTACAAGAAAGGTTGAAGGGAGCCCTTCCATCTGACTCAAAAGCAAAGCTTTACAAAACCTCGATCAGGGAGATAAATAGACAGAAACAGAAAATAGTAGCTCTATATCAGAATAGGTTAGCAAACACTTAATTCTAACATAAAAGACAAAGGGAAGGAAAGCATCAAAAATACCTATAAACACTTCAATTTAGTCACAAACTCACAACACAGGCAACAATTTGTGACAACAATAACTCAGAAGGGGAAGAGGAAAGGGGTAGAACCTGCTTAGGCTAATGGAGATAAGAGGCTACTGGAAAATGGACTATTTTATCTATGAGATCTTCTATACAAACCTCATGGTAACCACTAAAGAAAAAGTCAGAGCAGAGTCACAAACCATAAATAAAGAGAAAAATGAGAAAACCATCACAGAAAACCACCAAACTGAAATGGCAGTCAGAAATACAAGGGAAAAGAAACAATGGAAATATAGAACAACTAGAAAACATGAGATAAAATGGTAGTATTAAGCCCTCATAAATCAATAATCACTCTAAATGTAAATGGATTGAATTCTCCAATCAAAACACACCGAGCAGGGGCCACCCGGTGGCGCAGCGGTTTAGTCCACGCTTGGCAGCCCAGGGTTCGCAGGTTCGGATCCCGGGCGCCCGCCGACGCACTGCCTGTCAGCCATGCCGTGGCGGCGTCCCATATAAAGTGGAGGAAGATGGGCACGATGTTAGCCCAGGGCCAGTCTCCCTCAGCAAAAAGAGGAGGATTGGCGACGGATGTTAGCTCAGGGCTGGTCTTCCTCACAAAAAAAAAAAAAAAAAACAACCACACACCAAGTGGCTGGATGGATTAAAAAACAAGATCCAAAAATATGCTGCCTCCAGGAAACACATCTCAGCTCTAAAGACAAAGAGGCTCAGAGTGAAGGGATGGAAGGCAATACTCCAAGCAAATGACAAATAAAAGAAAGCAGGTGTTGCCATACTTACATCAGACAAAGCAGACTTCAATATTAAAAGGACAATGAGAGACAAAGGCAGACAGTATATAATGATAAAAGGGACATTCCACCAAGAGGACATAACACTTATGAATACATATGCACCTAACAAGGAGCACCAAAGTATATAAAAGTTAAGAGACCTAAAGGGAGAATTTGATAGCAACACAATAATAGTAGGGGATCTCAACACTCCACTTACACAACAGATAGATCATCCAAACAGAAAGTCAAGAAGGAAAGAGTGGCCTTAAATGAAATACTAGACCAGATGGTCTTAATAGATATATATAGAATGTTCCATCCCAAAACAGCAGAAAACACATTCTTCTCAAGTGCATGTGAAACATTCTCACATATAGACCATATGTTGGGAAACAAGGCAAGCCTCAATAAATTTAAGAAGATTGGAATTATATCAAGCATTTTTTCTTACCACAATGCTATGAAAATAGAAATCAACTACAAGAAAAAGGGTGGGAAAGTGACAGATATGTGGAGATTAAACAACATGCTACTGAACAACCATTGGATCAATGAACAAATCAAAGGAGAAATAAAAAAAATACCTGGAGACAAATGAAAATGAAAACACACCACACCAACTCTTATGGGATACAGCAAATTGGTACTAAGAGAGAAATTCATAGCAACACAGGCCAACCTCAAAAAAGAAGAAAAATCTCAAATAAGTAATCTTAAACTAAACCTAAAAGAACTAGAAAAAGAAGAACAAACAAAGCCCAAAGTCAGTAGAACGAGGGAAATAATAAAAATTAGAGCAGAAACAAATGAAATAGAGACTAAAAAAAACCAGTAGAAAGGATCAATGAAACTAAGAGCTCGTTCTTTGAGAAGATAAACAAAATTGACAAACAGACTCACTAAGAAAACAAGAGAGAAAACTCAAATAAATAAAATAAAAAATGAAAGAGGAGAAATTACAGTGAAGACCACTGATATACAAAGGATTATAAGAGAATACTAGGAAAAGCTATATGCCAACAAACTGGATAACCTAGAAGAAATGCATAAATTCTTAGACTCATGCAACCTCCCAAATCTGAATCAAGAAGAAATGGAAAATCTGAATAGACCAATCACAAGTAAAGAGATGGAAACAGTAATCAAAAACCTCCCAAAAAACAAAAGTCCAGGACCAGATGGCATGTCTGGAGAATTCTACCAAACATTCAAAGATGATTTAATCCCTATCCTTCTCAAACTATTCCAAAAAACTGAAGAAGACAGAATGCTTCCTAACTCATTCTATGAGGCCAGCATTATCCTGATACCAAAACCAGACAAGGACAACACAAAGAAGGAAAATTACAGGCCAATATCGCTGATGAACATAGATGCAAAAATCCTCAACAAAATATTGGCAAATTGAATACAGCAATACATTAAAAGGATCATACACCATGATCGAGTGGGATTTATACCAGCGATACAGGGGTGGTTCAACATCCTCAAATCAATCAATGTGATACACCACATTGACAAAATGAGGAATAAAAATCACATGATCATCTCAAGAGATGCAGAGAAAGCATTTGACAAGATCCAACATCCATTTGTGATAAAAAACCCTCAATAAAGTGGGTATAGAAGTAAAATACCTCAACATAGTAAAGGCCATATATGACAATCCCACAGCCAACATCATACTTTGGGGAAAAATTGAAAGGCATCCCTCTGAGAACAGGAACATGACAAGAGTGCCCACTTTCACCACTCTTATTCAACATAATACTGGAGAAAGAAATCAAAGGGATCCAAATTGGAAAGGAAGAAGTAAAACTCTCACTGTTTGTGGATGACATGATTCTATATATAGAAAACCGTAAAGAATCCTCCAGAAAACTATTAAAAATAATCAACAACTGTAGCAAAGTTGCAGTGTATAAAATCAACTTACAAAAATCAGTTGCATTTGTATACACTAGTAACAAACAAGCAGAAAGAGAAGTCAAGAATACAATCTCGTTTACAATCACAACAAAAAGAATAAAATATCCAGGAATAAACTTAACCAAGGAGGTGAAAGACCTATACACTGAAAACTATAAGACATTGTTGAAAGAAATTGAGGATGACATAAAGAAATGGAAAGATATCCCATGTTCATGGATTGGAAGAATAAACCTAGTTAAAATGTCCATATTAGGGGCCGCCTGGTGGTGCAGTGGTTTAGTTTGCACTTGGCAGCCCGGGGTTCGCGGGTTTGGATCCCAGGCGCCCACTGATGCACTGCTTGTCAGCCATGCCATGGCAGCATCCCATATAAAGCAGAGGAAGATGGGCATGGATGTTAGCCCAGGGCCAGTCTTCCTCAGCAAAAAGAGGAGGATTGGCAACAGATGTTAGCTCAGGGCTCGTCTTCCCCCCCACACACACAAAAGTCCATATTACCTAAAGCAATCTACAGATTCAAAGCAATTCCAATCAGAATCCCAATGACATTCTTCTCAGTAATAGAACAAAGAATACTAAAATTTATATGGAACATCAAAGACCCTGAAGAGCCAAAGCAATCCTGAGAAAAAAGAACAAAGCTGGAGGCATCACAATCCCAGACTTCAAAATATACTACAAAGCTATAGTAACCAAAACAGCATGGTACTGCCAGAAAAATAGACACACAGATCAATGGAACAGAATTGAAAGCCCAGAAATAAAACTATCTATGGACAGTTAATATTTGACAAAGGAGCCAAAAACATACAATGGAGAAAGGAAAGTATCTTCAATAAATGTTGTTAGGAAAACTGGACAGTCACACGCAAAAGGATGAAAGACTATTATCTTATAACATGTAGAAAAATTAACTCAAAATGGATTAAAGCCTTGAATGTAAGACCTGAAAGCATAAATCTCTTAGAAGAAAACATAGGCAGTACACTCTTTGACATTGGTCTTAGCAGTATCTTTTCGAATACCATGTCTACTCAGGCAAGGTAAACAAATGAAAAAATAAATAATGGGACAGCAAACTAAAAAGCTTCTGCAAAGCAAAGGAAACCAGAAGCAAAATGAAAAGACAACCCACCAACTGGGATAAAATATTTGCAAATCACATATCCAACAAAGGGTTAATTTCCAAAATATATAAAGAACTCATCCAACTCCACAACAAAAAAATGAAGATCCCGATCAAAAAATTGGCAGAGGATATGAACAGACATTTTTCCAAAGAAGATATACAGAGGGCCAACAGACACATGAAAAGATGTTCAAGATCACTAATTATTAGAGAAATGCAAGTGAAAACTACAATGAGATATCACCTCACATCAGTCAGAATGGCTATAATTAACAAGACAGGAAATAACAAGTGTTGGAGAGGATGTGGAGAAAAGAGAACTCTCATACACTGCTGGTGGGAATGTAAACTGGTGCAGCCACTATGGAAAACAGTATGGTGATTTCTCAAAAAATTAAAAATAGAACTAGCATATGATCCAGCTATTCCACTTCTGGGTGTTTATCCAAAGAACATGAAAACACAAATGCAGAAAAATATTTGCACCCCTATGTTCATTGCAGCATTCTTCACAATAGCCAAGACTTGGAAACAATCTAAGTGCCCATCATTGGATGAATGGATAAAGATGACGTGGTATATATGCACAATGGAATACTACTCAGCCATAAAAAAGATGAAATCTTGCCATTTGCAATGATGTGGGTGGACCTTGAGGGTATTATGTTAAGTGAAATAAGCCAGAAAGAGAAAGACACACACAGTATGATTTCACTCATATGTGGAAGATAAACAGATTATTGGTTGATAAAGAGAACAGATTAGTGGTTACCAGAGTGGAAGGGGGGGAGGGTGAAAGTGGTAGAGGGGCACATGTCTATGGTGACAGATAAAAACTAGACCATTGAGGTGAGCACGATGCCGCCTATACAGAAACCTACATATAATAATGTAAACCTGAAATTACAGAATGTTATAAACCAATATGATCCCAATTAAATAAATAAATAAATAAAAATAGATATCTCCTGCCCCCCAAAAAGGAAAGTAACTCAAGGCCAAGGAGGAGAGACATCATTTCAGCATCATAAAACTTAGGTGAACTGCTAGTAGGCCTAGTTCCAGGATAGACTGGCAGTTCTTTATTCCCACCAGGGCCCAGACCACCCTATTGCCCCTACCCCCATCTTCCTGTCCTTCATCTTCTGTGCATGCCCATTTTTTTGGAGGCAAAAGTCATATAACATAAATTTAACCATTTAAAGTGAAAAAAATTAATAAAAGAAACCAGAACTTGCTCTCTCTGGACTTCTAGCCTCCAAGAATGTGAGAAATAAACGTCTGTTTTTTAAGAAGAGTAAAATAAAAAGAGGCATATGAAAACACTTTAATAGTTCTCTGTTTCTTGGTGTTTTGAAATTTTTTTCTCATTCCTTTTATAAATAGTCAATGAATTAGATGGAGGGGGACACAGAGAAGGGAGGCATTCCAGATTTTGACACGATACTTAACTATGGAAGTGCATAGCAACTAAAACGGGATCCTTAATTACAGATTCCTGATAAGAACAAGCATGACAACTAAATAGGAAGCATAGAGCCATGGCCACCATTTATGGCTGGGTGGATTTTGCAAGGTGCTGTACATTTACACTGCTGGAGTCATGCAACTCAGTGGCCCTGGGTGATGTCCCAGGTAATTTAGGGCTATCCTAGAAAACGTAGTAGAAAGAAACCATCACTTGAGCTCACTGGTGACTGTCTCTGTTGTGTGAATATTTAGACTGAGTGGTTCCTCTCTAATCCAGTCAAATTAAATTACAGAACATACATTTTATTATAATTTGTTATATCCATTCCAGAAAAATAAATCTCACAAAGCACATAATCTTTCACTAAAAATAACAAGGCTTATTGGAAAATAAGGCAGAAGCAGAAGATTTGAAATATATGCAACTTTGTAACTAGTCCACAACAAAAACAATAACAATTCTAACCAAAATAGTAGCACAGTTAAAGTGGAGAAGAGGACATCACATCCATAAAAAGGAAACAATTTGAGATCAGAAATAATGATATTCAGATAAAAAATACAAATTAAAAAATATACTAGGTTAATAATGTTGGGTATTTCAGAACATAATATCAGTAAATCAAAGTCCAATTTAAGAAATTATGCCAGTAATTAGAAAAAAGGGATGTACAAATGAATATCATGAATAAAAGGACGAGACATGAAAAAATGATACAGAACATCTAACATGTATGTCATAGGATCTTGGAAGCATAAGACAGAGTACATGGCTCAGAAGGAACAATAAAAAATAATAGAAAAAATTTCCCTTAGCTGTAGAAACGGTTTTCAGATTGTAAAGCCTACCAAGTACCAGACAAAACTAATGAAAAGAAATCTATATGTACACAGTATTGAAGTTTAAGAATGAAGTAAAATTCTACAAGCATTAAGAAAATAACACATCAGAAAATAACATTACTAATGAAAGAAAATATAAAAATAGTATCACAATACTAAAAACCTGAAGAAATTTGGGTAGCAAATATGTAGATTCGAGGGGAGAATATTTTGACCCAAGAATTCTATGCCTAGCTAAGCTATCATTTATGTGCAAGACTAACAGAGATATTCTCAGATTTGCAAAACTCAGAAAGTAAACTGAAAATTACTCTTCCTAGAAAAATATTGTTTAAAAAATTTTAGAAAACTGAAAATGGAACTAAATCAAGAGCTTAAGAAATAAGCACAAGTTATTAGAGCAATGGCATTGTCACTGAGACCAGTAAGACTTGAAATTAATGGATACTGCATATAAGCTTGTGAAGTTAATATAAATGTCAAAAACTCTTCAACATAGAATCTAAATAATGTACAAAATAAATCAATAATATGGATATCAAAGTCCCTGAGATTATTAATGAAAAACTAGCTAGAGGGAAAATATAAACGAAGGCCTAAGAGTATAATCCATATCTTGTTACATTTGGGGAGGGAATAAATATTCTTATACTCATGTTGGTAGGGAAATATAGATTCAAAATACTTTTTATAAAATTAAAATAACTTCTAGGAAATTACACCAATTCATATAAATACTGAAAAAGAGCAGGTGAAAAGTAATCAATATATCAAAGAAGTATAATTTGTCAAATATGGAGGTAGCAATCTGCTTAAAATAATCAAGAAATTTATTTAGAAAGCATAAATACACTTAATTAGAACTAAGAATGGGGACATAATCACTGATAGATAAAAAATGAAAAGAATTAGATAATACTTTACCACATTTATGCAAATATATTTGAAAATAAGATGAAATTAGTGAATTGAAATAAAAATTACTTGGACAAGAGATAGAAAATATGAAGAAATAAATTACTACGGAAGAAATTGAAAAAGTCGTCAAGATTTCCCTCTAATCCCAAAGAAAATCTCCAGGGCAAGATTTTATAGCCCTAGGACCCACGATTTATAGGTGAAGTCTTTCTAAGTTTCAAGGGAAGATCAGACTTTGTTATTCAAACTGGTCTAGAGATATGGTTCTGGAAGAAGACTTTCAAACTCATTTTATGAAGCACTGTTAATCAAGGTTGAGAGAGAGTAATAATGCCAAAAACGAATTATATCATTTCTTTGTCTCTGACTTCTCTGACATGGCCAAATCACCACTTTTATAGTCTCACAACACACACACTATATAATAGGTTATATAAATAGATATATACTTTTACAGCCTTCTTGAATTTTCATTTCATACCATAAAATTCACCATTCATCTATTTCAAGTGTAAAATTTATTTTTAGAATATTTCATTTGCCCCAATAAGATCTCTCCTGCCCATTTACAGTTAATCCATGTTCCCACCTTCAGCCGTAGACAACCATTAATACACTTTCTGTCTATGGATTTGCAGATTCTGGATATTTCATATAAACACAGTCATATTTATGAAACATGTGAAGTGAAAATGTCTAGCTTCTTTCACTCCTCACAATGTTTTCAAGGTTCATTCACGTTGTAGCATCTATCAGTACTTCATTTTTTATTGCCAAATAATATTTCATTTTATGAATCTACCACAATTTATTTATTCACTTATCAGTTGATGGACATCTGAGTTGTTTCTACTTTTTGGCTATTATGAATAATGTTGCTATATACAAGTTTTTGTGCAGACACATGTTTTGAATTCTCTTGAGTGTACACCTATGGGTAGACTTGCTGGGTCATATGGAAACCCTATGTTTAATCCTTTGAGAACCTGCCAAACTGTCCTTAGCAAAGTTTCATTTCAATTATTGTACTTTTTACAACTATAGAATTGCTATTTTGTTCTTATTTATAATCTCTATCTCTTTACTGATATTCTCTTTTTAGTGAGATGTTGTTGTCATACGTTCTTTAGTTCTTAGACATGGTTTAATGATAGCAGCTTTGAGGTCTTTTTCTGCTGAGTTTAACACCTGGGCCCTGTCAGAATCAAATTCTATTGCCTGTCTTTCTTCCCGAACGTGGATCACACTATTTTGTCTCTTTGCATGTCTTATTTTTTTATGGAAAATTGAATATTTTAGATGATATATTGTAGCAACTGTGGATTCTGATTACCCACTACAGCTTGGTTTTTGTTTTTGTTTGTTTCTTAATGGCTTGTCCAGAGTAATTCTGAGAAGTTTATTTCCCCCACAGTGTGCAGTCTCTGATGACAGAACTCTCTTCTTCCCCCTTGTCTTTATTTTTAAGCCTGGCTTCCTAGAAGTCATCCCTAAGGTTATCATAGCTTAGTATTCTGCCAGTGATTTGTCATAATTGGTTCTTAAGTCCCGCGAGGTGGTAAAACTTCCACCCTCTGCAGATAAATCTGTGTGTGGCTTGGGAAGGCTTTCAGTTCTGTCTCATGTTGAGCCGGAGACTAGCAGCTCTCAAATTCCCACTCTAGTTACTCCTAAGTGGGTGCAGCTTAGCACATGTGCACAGCCTTCCAGTCCTCCAGCAATGAGTATAATCTTAACAGAGTCATTTTTGGCTGCCTCTTTTTCCGGTTCTCTCTGTTAAATTTCTGTTTGGTCTATCATTTCTTTTGTTGATACTAGCTTCATTGAGCTATCAACCACTAACAAAGGAAAGTCTTATGTGTAAACCTAGTGATTTGAACTAGTTAGGTAATATGTAATATGTTATTTTCTATTCTTCTTTATCACTTAAGGGAAAATAGTGTACATTTGGAGAGCAGAAGACCTATTTATTGAATTGTGGCAGAGAAATGAGTGAAGATTTCCCAAAATTGAACCAAAAAGTGTTTTCTACAACAAAATGAAGGACCCAGAGTATTTCCCTTGAGGCAATATCTTTCTGAGATTGTCTCTGGACTATGGTATCATTTTGGAAGATTAGGAGGAGGGACCGAGAAGGTGTATAGATCTGTGAGTGTGTGCTTCTCAGCTGCTTTTATCAGAGGGAATTTCAAAGCACTTGGCTCCCACTCCAGTTGTTAAAGATGACATATTCCTGAGGTGCTATTTGTGAATTGGGATATCAGGACCGGGAGGCATCTGGGTGGTTTAGTTTATTCCAAAACCCCTAAAGTCAAAGTATTGTGGAGAAGCCAATAGAATTACCAAAGTCCTTAGTTTCCACCTAGACAAGAGACCCAGGCTGTCATGAAGCTCCCATGGCAACGGGGCTGTGGTTTGTCCAGAGGTTGCCAAACTCACTGTAGTGGTATCTCTGGATTCACTGCCTGCTTGAATGCATTGTTCACAGAGCATTTATTCAAAATAATAGACACTTATTGTAAGTGTATAATTCAATAATTTTTAGTAGATTGATAGAGTTGTTCTACCATCATCACAATCCAGTTTTAGAATATTTCCATCACTCCTAAAACTTCCCTTATGCCTGTTTGTAGTGAATCTTCACTCCCACTACCAGCCCCAAACATGTAGATTATACCTCAGTAAAACTGTTTAAAAAATCCAAATAAAATATTATCATATATTGCTTCCTGCAATATTTATTGTCAAAAATAAAGTATTTGTAAAACTAAAGAAAAAGAGTACAGTAAGAAAGAGGAAATGAGCAAGCATTAGAGGGCAGTCGCTTAATGGTGGGGTCTGGAGACATTTGAAACTGGAGTATCTCCACACTTCAACTGTGTACTGAAAACCCATACCCTTGATACTTAGAGGCCTGCAAAGTTCTCCTTAAACCCATGCAGTGGAGATGTCAAAGTATATTAGTGTCCCGGAGCAGCTTTCATGTAAGTTATTGCCAGTTCTGTAAACAAATATCCTAGTAGATTTTGGAATTGAATGTCTCCCCTACATTTTTCCCTTTGAGTCTTTATGCTGACTGCCTCCGTTACATTCTCCTACACAGAAAGAATACTACAGCTGGGAGGAGTTAAACTTGGTTTTTGCATAAAAAGCAATAGTTAATTTATGATTTAAATATTTAAATAAGGGTTTTAGCCATTGGGCTAGTAAAATTAAACTAATTGTTATGGCCTGAATGTTTGTGTCGCCCCCAAATTCATATGTTGAAATTCTAATGCTCGATGTGATGGTATTAGGAGGTGGGCCTTTGGGAGGTGCTTGGGCACGAGGGCAGAGCCCTTCTGAGTGAGATTAACGCCCTTACGAAAGAGGCTCCAGAGAGCTCCCATGCCCCCTTCTACGATGTGAGGACACGGTAAGACATAGGCATGACGTAGGCAGTCTGCAGTCCGGGAGAGGGCCTTCACCAGAATGGACCATGCTGATGCCATGATCTTGGACTTCTCAGCTTCTAGAACTGTGAGAAATAAATTTTTGTTGTTTATAAGCCACCCAGTGTGTGGTATTTTGTTACAGTAGCCCGAATGGACTAAGACACTAGTCTTGGGATAAATCCCCTGTTGAAATAATAATTGTATTTTCTTTAATGTTACAGCATCATTGGCAATGGGATCTTCATCATCATAATTATTTTATTGTGCTTCAAGCATCCCTCTCATCTTAAGCATAAACAAGTCACTTGTGAAAAAAGTGTCTTTGTCACTACAAATCTCACGTTAATTGCTGTTTGTTCAATCCTTGTCCCTCTTTCCAACCTCTTCAGGGAAGGCCTTTCTCGTGATAGGGATTCACAGTGAACTATACACGGCCATTCTTATTTAGCAAGAAGAGTGAATGAATTTTTTTTTTGTGGGGAAGACCAGCCCTGAGCTAACATCCGTTGCTAATCCTCCTCTTTTTGCTGAGGAAGACTGGCCCTGGGCTAACATCCGTGCCATCTTCCTCCACTTTATATGGGACGCCGCCACGGCATGGCCGACAGGCAGTGCGTCGGCGGGCGGGTGCCCGGGATCCGAACTCGCGAACCCCGGGCTGCCAAGCGCGGACTAAACCGCTGCGCCACCAGTCGGCCCCAAGAGTGGGTGAATTTTTAAAGGCTTATTCCTCTCTACTACTCGTCTTCTTTCTTACCCCATCTTGAAGTGGTAATACTTGGAAAGATGCACTTTGAGATGAGTCATGCTTTCTGCTCTGGGAAAGCCAGTTTTGCCAATGGGACACTAGGAAGGAGTCACATGTCACTTCGGGAACAGCATAGGCTCAGCAAGCAGACAGTTCCACCTCTGCTCTTTCTCGCAGTGTGACTTAGACTCTTTACTTCTCTGACCCTCAGTTTCCAAAATAGCAAAGTGGAGATTTTAAATAGACCGAGCTATCTACATAAAACAAAGCATGCTTGTGTTCGGCACATTGTCAATGCCCAATAAATGATAATTATACTAAAATTAATAATGTCCAGAGAGTACGTGGGGAGCGTGTAGGGAGTAGGCCAATTGAAGCCGGTTTGGTTGTGAGATGTTAAGACGGAGAGGTCAGAGAGTTTCCTTCTGTGACTCCCAGTCTAAGCTGCTCAGCATCTTAACAAAAGGAGGACTTTTTCAGCATGAAATAGAAATAATTAGTGCTAGAGCTTGAGCTTAGGTGCAAGGGTAGCAGTAAGTTTCGAGTTAGCTCTGAGCGAGGGTTAACAGAAGGGGAAGCACTGGACTTAATGATAAGGGTTGGGTTAGAGATGTGAGTAGTGTTAGAGCTTGCAGAAAGCCAGGATCATAGTTAGAGGTAACCTTAGAATTTAGAGACAAGAGTTAGCATTAGAATTAATTATAAAGTTAAGGGCAGGGGTAGGATTTACATATAGAGATAGTTTTAAGGATAAAGTTAAGGGTGGAAATAATGTGATACAGAAGGCATGAGGATGGATAGAGTTAAGATGAAATTGAAAATTAAAGGTAGGGTTAGTTTTAGTAGAAGAAATAAGTTCACTAGTTCCCTTCCCACAGAGCTTCTATCATCACTTTTTCGGGAGTAACTATAATGAGAAGAGATTTCCTGGCAACCCACATTGGACATGGAGTGTGAGCACAAAATGAGCATTTCTTTTGTTAAGCCACTAAGGTTTGGGGGTTGCTTTTTACTGCAGCTTAGCCTAAGCTACTCAGATGGACTCAGAAATCTAAGAATCCTAGTAATTTGTTGATTGAGAACACCTTTAATAAGAAGAGAAACCACATATAAAAACTTATATTTCCTTTCACCTCCGTTTGCCTTGATTTTTGGCTAAAGTGACAGCCAACCAGGTTCTTTCATGCTGTTTATATAGGTGGTGAACTAGGTGAACTAGGTTTCTGTTCGTTATGGATGCTATACTACCCTGCCAAGATCCCAACTTCAGGGCTGAAGGGTTTATTCCCTGGGTGCTGGGATGATTGTGGACTGGCAGCTTTCAGCTATAAGCCCCCTATAGGAGTTGCCTCTGTTGAAGAGAGTGGCCCGGCATAAGGTTGTACATCTCTTTTGGGTGGCAGTGGAGGTATAGAGGTCTGGCCCCCTCGCTTCAACTTGGGACAACTCTGAAGGGATAGCCTAGATTCAAAACTCCCCGTGGGAGTCAGCTGAGTGGGATGTTGTATCTGTTGTTCATGCCTCTTATTTGTCTTTCCCCCGATGTTGTAGTAGGAACCCAACTTATCTCTTAGGGCTATTTATGTTTATAAGTGCGCTATAGGTCACAGAATATTTGAGAACGACTATGATGTCCCCTACTCCCATTGGCATTGCCTATAAAAATACCTCTTTCTAATATACTCAGCTCTCTAGGTGATATGTTAACATATGTCTAGGGAGAATATACAGAGAGAAATGGGCCCCAACCTTGGAGATTGCATTGGCCTAAGTGGGAGCTGAGAATCTATGTGGAAACTGTGTTTCTGCAGTAAGCAGAAACTTACTGCTACTTGATAGCAAGAAACATTGTTCTCTCTTCAGACCACAAAGACCTTCCAATGCTATGGAATGAGGCACTTCAGTCTTCCCCGGCCCACTTTCCCTTTCACTGGTAGTAGAGACTCCAGTTCTGTGCCATCAGAAATTTCAACTTTTTTCCATTGCCTGGCTGTTGGGGAAGAGTAGCCCCTAGTTTCAGTGGTACAAATATTTCTGGCCACGGGCGGCAGTGACCCCGTTGTTTCAAGTGGCAGTCCAACATTTATCTCTTGATCCACTTCTACAAATCAACCCAGTCATAGTGGCAAAGGAACGACGTATTCCTGCTTTCCTCTCAGGGAGCTGAAGTCATACCAGTAATGCCTAGGCTCACTCAGCATCGTGAAGGTATAAATGCTGAAAGAAAAGGCCAATGTATTTTGTCATCCCTGGCTCCAGGTGTGGAGCAATAGAGCAACTTAGTATGGTGACCCTGATGATTGCAGAGATATCCAAAGCCATTTGGGACAGAGGGAAGTTAAGGTGATCATGTCATGTTGCACGACTGAAGAGTGGGGAGTTGTAAGGCCCATTTTGGCAACAGGAGCAAATAAGACAATGCCCACAAATACTGATGCTCAATACATATCTGTTGAATGTAGAGTGGCCACTAACCAATGCGGTAAAAACATCAACAAGATAGACGTGGTCCTTTCTGTTCTTGGGAAGCTGAGAGTCTGACGAGAATAAGATAGTAATGATACCTATAGCAACAAGAACATGTGAGACACCCCAGGGCCCTGCTTAGGTTAAGAAAGGTGGGAAAATTCGGGAGTACAGTTATTCTGCTCATGAGATATCAGTGATGTTGTTGTTAATATTATTTTTGTTGTTTATGCTTCTTAATTGTCTCCTCCGGTGGTGTTGTCTTTGAATACTCAGAAGAGTGATATTTTCTGATTGTGCTTGTCTTTGTGAACTTATTTTACAGGATACAATTTAATTTTCAAAGAAAATGAAATAGAGTGATATATTTTCCCCTCAAAAGATGCAGGGGGAAAAAGACACGTGACATATAAGCCAACACTTAATAAATTTAATAAATTAATAGGAAGTATCACAAAAACCTGGAGTGGATACCATACAGGAACCAGGAATAAGACAGCACTTTGCAACCACTCACAAAAAGTACCATTTGATGAAGGAGAAGGTTTACAGGAAATAATATAAGGCAGTCTGTTGCACATGTCTTAAACATATATACATATATAATAGTACATCAAAATGATTTGTTTGACAGTAAATTCACCACGTTTACGTTTGTCACATGGATTTTTTTTAAAACATTTATAAAAGTTTGTAGATTTAACATTGAACTGTAAGATTTATATTCAAATGAGTGTATTTGTTTCATACCAAACTGCACAGAACTTACGAATAGCACACAATTTGAGGATAATTACTGTGTTGGGTACTAAGTACTACTACTTGATGACATAAGAATTATTAACAAATGTGCTATAAGCTGTTATCATTCAACTTACTGATAGTGCTTTTGAAAATCCATGGTTTATAGTTTATTTCTTTGTAAAACATGTGCTATGAGCATGCCCTGATAGTTAAGAAATCAGATGTTTCCAATTTTCTTTAATACTCACAATACTTCAGATCTGAATGCATGGTCCTTTTAAGGACAGCTGAAGGATTTTCTTCAGTTCTTTTTATATCACTTACTCTGCCCTACATTAGTTGATGTCCCAATACCCTACAAATTGATGGATTCATGCAACATACATGGCATAAATGCAGGACATCATCTCTATGTGCAGAACTCATGCTCCATGCATGCTGTGTTTCTTCAGACATTTTCATTTTAGGAAGAATTAGATCAACTCATTCAATTTCATATATTTGTTTTTACATGCAGTTCGACAGAGCTAACAGGCAGGTAGACTTTACTTCTGTGTTATATTTGGGCATGCTCAAGCAATTGACTGACATTTGGCAGTGTTGCAAATCAAGTAGAGACTGTATGAGTTTCCTCAAATACAGCAGCTCTCCCACTGCCCCTGTGGCAGACTGTTGGATTTATCTATGCTGTGTGTTGAGGACACAGACCAGGGATTTTCGAGATTCAGGTTCTGCCTTCACCAATTTCGAGATACTGAGAGGCACACTCTAATGTGTGTAAGTAACTGTCAGGTGTAAGAAATAGCATCATGAATTCTTCGGAAGTTGATCCACGGTTGTGTGAAATGGACACACATGGAAATACAGTTACTGGAAACACTTGTGTACTCTGCACACAGCATAGACTTAATGGTCTGACATTAGCAAAGCTTGAAAACCGTTCATGGTTAACAAACTAGTAAAATGGTACTGAATTCTTAGAGAGCAGCAGGCCCATGAATGAAATGACGGCCAACACTTATTGTTACACAACACTATATTTTAACAAAGATTTAAACTTCTGGTGCATAACTGCAGTACAACGAAGAGCTTGCCACTTTCACAAATTAGCTGCAGCCTTTTCCTGCACTAGAGAGTTAGGAAGGATCTGAAAATGAGATAAACTTTGTTTAAAATCCAAATGGAAACTCTGTATTTCTGTTAGTCCCAGAGTTCAGTAAGATTCTTTCTAATTCCTTTTTTCACATTCTAAGGGCCTAATTCTGTAGTCCTTAAGCAAGTAATACTTCCAACGTTTTGATTATCTATGCTTCCAACGCAAGTTTTACTCAAATATGGACTGCTAAATCAGGTCCTATAGATAGAGGTACCATAATTAAGAAAATATTTTAATAAGGCTCAAAATGCTAATTTTATTTTGTGTGTAGCACATGAATTTCCAGGATCCTGAGATCAAAACCCAATTGATGTTGAATCCTGGATTGGGAAATAACTTTGGGATCTCATTTCCCAGTTTAATCATCGAATTAGGTATTTACTAAGGACCAGAATGAAAACACTAATTCGTTTGCTTGTCATTATAATCAGGATTTGAATATTGTCCTTAAGAAGTGAAAAGCTATTGGTGTATACATATCAGATAATCCTTCCACTTCTGTAGTCCTGGTTAACGAGCTGCTATGTTAAAATACCACTATGTTTAGGGACAGACATTGCAGTGAAATACCAACAGAGCATTCTGACAATGTCAAATTTTGTCCCTATGTGTGACAACAAGGCTAAGTTCTGTCCTTGACTCACTAATAGGTGTGACAGAGTACCAGAAGGCAGAACCTATCTCACTGTGTTTATGTGTGTAGATGAGCATAGCAAGAGTTTAAAGTGTATATTTACTGTTAACCTGGAAAAAGATTCCTCCAAATTTGTTCATTTTGATGTGGTTGCAATATAACCACTGTCATGTGCATCATTCTGGTCTCCTGCAAATGCCACCTGAGATGAACATCAACATTTCATTATGCACAAAAGAGAGAGAGAGAGAGAAGGAGGGGGAGGAGGAGGAGAAGAAGAGAGGGAGGAAAGAAAGGGAAAGAAAAAGAATCACCATTTTATGCATCAAAGAATCAAAATAAGTTATTCTCAACCTATTAGAAACAGTAAATATAGAACCCTAAATCTCACTATTGTATGCATGATTGTAAAGTACAAGGTTGCAAAGCTATATATAAAACCACTTTTTTTCAGACAGCAATATTTACATTAGTTATGACCAAAGAATTATAGACCGTTTCCCTTCATTTGTAGCTTTACTGTAGGGAACGACTGTGCTGCTCTTGTTTACACACTACTAATCCTTTCACTAACCACATTGGAGGGATTAACTGGTAGCTCCAAATTCTCAACTTGCATCTCTATACCGGGCTCATTGTCATTAGCTCTCTTAGTCACCGGTTCGTTGGTATGCCGGTAAATGTTAACATTAAGCTCCCTCCCAGACAAAGCAGTGGCAGCAACTCTTGGGATTTGTCTGACAGGAGGCTTTTTTTCCACCTTATAATTGCAGCGCAAGTAGTTCGAGAATGCCCTTCGGTAAATTTTATTGAAAAGGGTGTACACCAGAGGATTAATTCCTGAACAAACATAGCCAATCCAAACAAACACATTCAGAAGCTTTTCCATGAGCTTTTGATTACAGGCCTTCCCACAAAGAACCGACAGAATATTGGTAATAAAAAACGGGCACCACATGATCAGAAACACAAAGAAAACAATGCCAAGGACTTTCGAGGCTTTCCGTTCATTGTTGATGGCTTGCATGGTGCCCCTAGGACGTCTTTCTTTCTTCTTTCTTCGGCGTGGGTTCAAATCTTGGTTAGGGTTTGCAGAGTTCTCTTCATCAGTTGTATTCCTCTTGCAGCACTTCAGGAAATCCAGGCTCATTCCAGGTGGTTCCTCGGCGTGGCCACGCAGTAACATCAGAGCTTGTCTGCGAAGAACGTGAATCGTCAGGCAGTACGTAATCACCATGATCGTCAGTGGTATGAAGAAAGCTACGAAGGACCCAATGAGAACGAAATTTGGGTCATTCAGCACGCAGGTGTTGTTGTTGACAAATACTTTGTCTTCATCTCTCAGTCCAATCACTGGAATAGGAACTGATACACCTAAAGGAACAAAAAAAAGAAGGTAGAACATTGGTACAGCAGACGGAAGTATTGAACAGATTTGTGCAATGGCATACATTCAATAGCATTTTACTGAAGAAAATTTAGAGCTGATATTTGTTGAAAGCAATTCACAGCATAAATTGATAGTCACATGAAAGAGTACTAGTATATCAGAAAATGACAGCTTTTTTCATGTTAGGAATGCCTTCTCCCCAAATTTCTGTAGAAGGCATGGAATTACCATTATTGGGATAAACTATTATAGATATGGTTGTGTTTAAGAGTGGATTGTGCCGATTTTGTTTTATTTCTAATTCCTAGAACTGTCCTGGCTCATAGAAGGCACTCAATAAATATTTGTTGAATGAATGAATAAATTTACACCTGTACTCAATGACATTAGTAAAGCCAATCATTCATTTTTCAGCGTATCAGCTTCCAAATGCAATAAAAATGATGTGTATACCATCTATAAGAGTAATAATAGCATATCAGGGTTAGCTGGACTGAGTTAGAGATGAGTTTTTAGCTGACAACATCTGTTTCCACTCCCCTCTTTCCCGAGGAAATGGGCCAAGAGGAGGAAACTTTATGTGTGAGTCCTGTGGAGACAGGGCGTGGGAGCTCTGGAGTTCCTGGAGATGGTGAGGACAGTATGGTCCCCAAATATGCTACAGGGACAAGATCTGACGACTGTGCAGAAATAATCTATATGCAGAAACTGAAAGGACTCTCTCTTTAGTAAGAGTTTTTGTAAGACTGGGCATAAGAAACATTGTTTCAAAGACTGGGCATAAGAAACATTGTTTCAAAGTCAAGAGACAGAATGAAATGCAGAGTTGGGAGAGATGCAGTCCTCCCATTTCTGTGCGGAATTTTGAGCATTTTTGTTTTTTAAGAATATTGAGAGGTAGTATTCTAAGTAAACATCTCTATTAATAAATAGGCTCACAGGCAGAAAATATCAACAAGGAGATGGGAGCAGAGGGTAATCTTGTGCCCGAGCATTAATAATGAAACTGGAAATGGTCAGAAATCACTATGGTAGATCTTGAAGAGGTCCTGCATCAATAAGTAGGGATAACTTGCAAGTGAAGTTCAAATTTTAATGTTATTTTATCTTCTCTTGTATCCGCAGGAAGTTGAAGCCTGGGAAAATTCAGATTGCACTCTTAGGATTCTATAAGAGATTATTATTAGGAATCCTGGGCTGGTGGATATCTACACTCTGAACTGTAAGAGGAGATAGAAGTGTGGTGTCAGAGATCATTGCTGGCTTTGGGGAACACACAGGAAATTGTGACAAATCTGAAACTGAAAGCGCCCATAAGCTGTCTTAACACCCTTTATTAGGTGTAGAGTGTTTGCTGGATGATCAAGAGGGAAAGAATGGTCAATGTTTCTTTGCAAGAGCTGGCTTAGGATGTTGATTGGTATTTAATCTCTGGGAATACACAGGGAAGAGAGAGTGTTTGGAAAGGGATCTTTAAGCCTTCTTCCTCAGACACTGAATTTTTAAAATGATTGCTCTTTTTTGTAGAAAAAGAGACCAAGTGATGGTGTGAGAAGCAGCAATAGATGCGATAAGACTCCCTGGGGTATTGGTCCATGCCTACAACTCTGAACCTAGGTACACCATTCGAGAAAGTAAGAAAGACTGAAAACTAGGAGACACTGCAAACAAACAGAAAGTCCCTCAGTGTGGGATCCTGGTGAAGAGACCTGTGAACCCTGGATAAGAAGGATGGCAAGTATCAGAAGGCAATTTTCACAAAATTTGATGAAATGCTTGAAAGAATTTCAAGAAGCCTTTGGGAATATAGAATCATACAGGTCACATTTCTTGAGTTATAAAAAGGCAGGTAAGAAAGCTACCAGCTTGTATCATTAGAACTTTCATTCCAAAAGTCATAAATATAAGGGAATCTCTAGAAAGAATATAGATCAAGCTTGCCCGAAAGAATTTAGTATTCGCTTATCCTTCATGAAGTGTTTTAGTGACAAGTTAGGCTGCAGGAAGTTTTCTGGAGTTAGAGAAGCTAATATGGGATTAAGAGAAGAGGGAAGGTTTCTTCAAAACAAATAATTTACACGAGAAAAAATTAAAGGGAGAATCTACAGATTAAGGGAGACTGACAAGACCTGCCAGTCAATTATAATATGTGGATCTTCTTAGGATCTTCATGCAAACAAACAAACTTGTAAAAATACTCATGACACAGCTGGAGATTTGAACAATGACTGGCCTTTTGATGACATTAAATAATTATTGTTCATTAATCTTTAAGAGTGACGTTGATATTGCGGTTATGTAGAAAAATACCTCTTATATTTTTAGAT
The DNA here is from genome assembly GCA_031878705.1 of Tapirus indicus. Taxonomy (NCBI): domain Eukaryota; kingdom Metazoa; phylum Chordata; class Mammalia; order Perissodactyla; family Tapiridae; genus Tapirus; species Tapirus indicus. The sequence continues at coordinate 96,327,416 of CM062942.1, read as the reverse complement.
ATACATACTGAAACATTTATGGACAAAGTACTATGAAGTCTGGAGTTTATTTCAAAATAATATGGGAAGGAGAAGTGAATGGAAGTACGGATGAAACAAGATAGTCCATAAATTGATAGATCTTGGAGCTGGATGATGAGTACATGGCTCTTTATTACATAATTCTATCTACTTTTGTAGTCTTTGAAAGTCTCCATTAAAAAGTTTAATAATATTTTAAAAATTGAAAAAAGAAAAAGAAGATGTAGAAATCCTTTCTGAAACAATGAAATCGCTATTAGTCCCCATATCATAAAGTTCTCCAAGACTTAGTAGCCACTGCTAACCTTGGAAGTGATAATTCTAGAGCAAAAGACTTTGACTCCTTAGTGGAAACACTCACCACTTTGATATAATTGTAGAGAAGAAGGCTATTTTCTGACAAAAATGTTGGTAGAAAACTCTGTTATACTTTCTCAGGATCCTATAGCAAACCAGAGAAGTATAGGGGAACTGCTCCCCTTCCAACCTCTCCTCCTCCCCTATCCCCCAGCAGCGTGAGAACTAGAGCCAAGACACTTGGTCTGGTGAATTTGCATTCACTCTGGAGGAATCCTGACAAGGGTAAATACCTACACTCAGGAAACAAGTGCTGAAGTGGAGATTCAATTCCCCATAGGAAATGCTGCACGATCTTCTAGGTATTCCTAGAAACACCAGAAGTCTCTGGGAAAGGCCTCGCACACTGACCATAATAAGATCGGTGGAAGTCAGCATTATCCAGAGCCCAGCTCTGACGTGGTGTTAGCTTGCTTCTCTTAAAAGGTTTATTCACTTTCCTAGTGGACTCCGGGGCTTAAAAGTAGGCCTTGTCAAGGGACAACAAAAGAAGGTAGCAGAGTGATTCCGGATGAGCTGAAGCTGTTATTGGATATGTGAGACCAACTCTATCCCCGGCATCTATTTGTACAATTTTGTGTACATTGAGTAAAGACTGATTCTAAAGCTGCCTTTTATTGAGTCTATCTTATGTGCCAGGCACTGAGCCGTACATTACCGACATTACAGATGTAAAATGTATTGTCCCAATTTGGTTAAAAACCGTATAATGCAGATACTATTTGGTAAGGCAACTTAATGACTTTATCAAATCTATACCATCATTAGTTTTTCTTTAAACCATGAATGCAGTCAACAAACCAAGAAGAAATTCAAGTTCTTTTGACAATATCAGGAAATTATAAATAATATCAACAACTGAAGCAGCATTAATAATAATACATATTGCATTGATTGTCTTATTCAATGCTTTAAAAAGAAATTAAAGATATGTGTCAGCAGTTCTCAAAGCATGGTTCAAAGACTCTGGGGGCCTCTGATACTCTTAAAGAGATTGCTAACTTTTCCTTTTCCAGATATTTGTCTTTGAAACTGCATTTTCTTCATAAACTTCAACCAAAACAGGTTGGTCGGCAGGTTGAATGTTGATACATATATAAGAATCCAACTATCTTTCCATAAAACTAAATATTAAAGAGATTTTCAAAACTATAGAACAATGCCTGTCTTCACTCTGATTTTTTTTGAAAAATATAGTTAGTTTTCATAAACATATGTTATTTATGTTAACATTAAATGAGCTCATTATTATAATTTAAAAAGAAATAATTCATAAATATTTTAAACATTTCTCAGTTTTAATTTCTGATACAATAAATATCAATACAGTCATGTATCACTTAACAATGGGGACACGTTCTGAAAAATGCACTGTTAGGGAATTTTGTCATTGTGTGAACATCCCAGAGTGTACTTACACAAACCTAGATGGTACAGCCTACCACACACCTAGGCTAGATGGTACTAATGTTATGAGACCACTGTCATATATGCGGTACCTGGTTGACAGAAACGTTATGTGGTACATGACTGTAGATATAACCCACATAAATAAAAGCTCTTTGGGGTTGTTAATTATTTTAGAGTTTAAAGGGGTCCTGGCACCAAGGAGTTTGAGAACTGCTGTTCTGTGTTAATGGATGAAGTTAAGCCCTGGAGAGTCATCAGCAAATGTGTAAAGTCTTTCTCAGTATTTTGAATTTGTCAACCAGTAGAAATTCAGGTGATATTATAATGTCAGGTAAATATAAGCAACATCAATAATAGCAACAAAATATTTTACATGCATTATCTCATTTATTCTCATAAAAATTCTGAAAGGCACATGTTATTTGGTGAAGTAACTTCAGAAAAATTAAGTAAGTTTAGCAGGTATAATGGAGTAATCTTTGATATTTTTAAAACCTTTGATTTAACCAAGAAGAAAAGTGAAAAGGAACTCCCACAGAAAATACCCGGTACAAATAGCAACAATTGCAATAGTAACTACCTTTTACTGAATGCTTCCTATTTGTCACACACTCAGTCAATTATTTTATAATCATTATGTATTTTCATATATTATCTTATTCAATCCAGACAAAAAGCATAGAAAGAAGGACTTATTGACTAGAATCACTTAATCTTTCTGAAATTAACTTCAATATATCTATATCATCTTCTTTAGAATTTTAGAAACAGCAAAAATAAGTTATAATTTATGTTCTGCTGAAAATATGAGGTACTACTTCAACCAATAATGTCAAATATTTAGCATGCATTATCTCATTTAGTTCTCAAAATACCCTGAAAAGTCATTATTATTTACTAAGGTTACTAAAACTCAGAGACAAAAAAAATATCTTCAACAAACATATAGGATCTTAGCATTTTAGAAACATTGAATTCAGTAACATAGTTATAGTTCAAATTTTTATTGAAAATATGTTTTACTACTACTATGACTACTATGACTGCTACTAACTATCACTCATTGCATGCTTACTGACTCTGGTACTTTACCTGCATTACATACTTTATATGCATTATCTCATTCCAGCCTCATAAAAACCATAAAACAACTTGGTGAGGTTATTTTACTTCAAATAAGGCAAGTGAGTTCAGAGAATGTATAAAGATGTTCCAATTATTTCTTAAAGCCTTGAATCCAAGCAACACAGATTAGTTCTCTTCAAACTATCAGATAATACCACATGCCAATAATTCTTAGATGCACCTTTCTTTCAGATTTTAACATCTTCGAAACTGTGATGCATCTTATAAACAGATGGTGTCTTACAATCACCGTTGGCCAGTCAGCAGTTGTTACATAGTGTCATTGTCAGTACATGTGTGAACCTGGTCTGAAAAACTTCTTTTGACATCTTCTGGTAAGATCAAAATTACCAGCAGCAAAATTTGCAAAATGGGTATTAGCAACATGGTAATAATTCAGTGTGAATGAAAAATTACATCATAACAGGCAAAGGGAAGGAACGTTCTGAAGAAGGCATCTTCAATGCGCCAAATGCCATAGAGGGGTCTAGAATTCAAAACATTTCCTCTGCCTTTCAAAATGAGGAGGTCGCTGGTGATTATAGACAGAACAATTAGAATAGTGAAGACAGGAAACACATTGCCAAGAGATGAATAATAAATGGTGATACAAAAAAGGAGAGAGAGATTATAGGATAAATTTCCTGGAACAGACTGGCCAACATCAAAATGAAAACAGATTAGGGGAATTATTACTGTAACCACAGACTAGGAACAGAATTTGTCACCCGAAAATATGCCTCTTTGGCGTAAGAATTATTTTAGGCTGATTATTTTTAAGAAATAGCAGACACGGGGAAAGCTCTGAAAATCTGGTAGAAGTTACCTGTTTGTAAGAAAAATTTACATCTATATAGAAATCTCCACTTAAGGGTGCCTTCCTCTCTGTGCCATCTGGGGGATGACTTAATCTCTAGAAACTCTTATCAATAGAGAAGGCAATGACTTAAATCTAAATAACAACTTTATCCTTGTTTACTGTGCTGACCTCATCCTAACAACAGAGCGTTAAAGTTATTTTTCCGGCAGGAGTCAACCAGGGGTATGCTCAGGAGAGAAAATTTTGATCTGCCAATTGAAACGCATCCTGCCAGCGCTTCCACATACTAGCCTGCCCTTGCTGTTCCCTTAAACCTTATCCCATACCCTGGCTCAGGGAGACAGATTTGAGAGCCTGGCCTCCTGTTTCCTTGCCAATTAATTGGGTCATAAACTTTCTTCCTTCCAAGACCAGTGTACACAGTATCAGCTTCTGTGCTTTGTAAGTGGAGAGAGCCTTTGCTCGGTAACATTACTAAACTGCAGGGCTGTCTCAGAGGTGTCTATTTTCATGAAGAAGAATTTTTTCAAGGACACCTAGGAGGATCACACAATCTCAAGCTGACATGAGTGGACCCTTGCCTCATGGAGTAATAAGTGAGTTTCTTGAACATGAGAGTTGACAGCAGAAGGTGAAGGAACTATTTTCAGAGAACAATATTGATGGAGTTCAGGGCAGGCAACCCCAAGATGCACCAGTCTGGTATGCAGATTATTTTGAGCTGAAGACAATAAAGGCTCAGAAGAATCTTGAAGGACATTTGACCTTCCCCTTCCCAACTGTCTAAAGGAATTTGGGATGGGCCCAAGGACAGGCTTCACCTTGGAAGACTCTGGGTATTGATAAACTGGGAGGGTCTTTGCTACACCCATTCTTACCAAAGTTCTGTGTACCAAACATTTACATTTGTAAGGAAAATCTCCATTTGTAAAGATATCTCCTTTTCTGTATGGGGAAGAGAGGTGGATGACCTTATCTCTAGAAACTGGTCAGTGTGGAAGGTGAGGACTTAAATCGGCATAATAACTTTATTGTGCTTTTCTTGTAATCCCTCATGGCTGACGCTCCCAACTCCCCTACCCCAAAATCCTGGTTTGTCTATATAAGAGGAGAATCTCCACCATTTTGGAGAGACACTCATTTTTCCTGGGTCTCTGCCGTATATACATGCTATTAAACTTTATTTTCTTCTGCTAACCTGCCTTTTTAATGATTCAGCCAGCCATAAGAACCTTAAGGGAAAGAGCAGAGGGGGCATTCTCCCTCTTCCCCAACAATATAGAAGACAAACACAAGCAGCTCTGCCTCGGTTCTCAGGGGAAAAAGTGTGACTGAAAGTTGGGGAGAAAAGCACTTTGCATTCTTTGGCAAATAAATCAGTGTGGTATTGGTACAGTGAGAATTTTAAGGAGTTTAGAGTCAGATTCAGAGTCAACTTGGAACTTCAAGGGGTTTTTAGCTTTGGGAAGAGGAGGAACATAGGCATGCATGAATAGAGGAAAGACCCTGCAGTGGTAGTGGTAAGGACAAGACCTTAAATGACTGAGGCAAGTTGAACTAAAAGGGAAAGATTGTAAGCAGGAAAGCATGAAAAGACAGTCCATGATCTGACAAGAGGAATGCCCAGGATTTGGAAAATATACTTGGATAAGAATTTGTGGAGAGGTGCGTGGGGAGGTCCTAGTATTCAACTACAAGATGGCTGAGAGCATGAGGAAGTGCAAGTTGAAGTAGCATTGACATATGACCACATTACTACTGAAAGGTAGCAGAATATGCCACCCCAAAATATGCCTCTTTGGCAGAAGAATTATTTTGAGAAATGGCAGACACAGGAGAAGCTCAGAAAACAGAGTAGAAGTTACCCTTTTGTAAGGGAAATTTGCATTTATAAAGGAAATCTCCATTTTTAAGCGTCTCCCTCTCTGAACAAGGAAAAGAAAGATGACTCTAAATCCCAAGAGAATCTTATCAATGGAGAAGGCACCCACTTAAGTCTGCACAGCAAATCTTACTCTTGTTTACTGTGCTTTTCCTTCTAACATCCTTCTTTGTCTTTGGCTGGAGATGATATTTAAGACGGTCGCTTGCACCATCTGGGGGAGTTACTCAGTTTTTCTGGGTACCCATCATGTATACATGGTAATAATTTGTTTTTCTGTTGCTAATCCTTATCACAGGACATCTAAGTCAGAACTCAGAAGGGTAGAGGGAAAACTATTTATCCTCCCCTGTACTACTCACAAGCTAATGAAGTTTGAGGAAACTAAGATTATTTAAGGTGCAATAATGTCCTTACACGTTAAAAGTGAAAGCCCGTAGAGTGGAAGAGCTTAAAGATACAGTAAAGAAACTTTATAGATGATGGGTAAAGGTCCCTGAGGAGGCAAAGTCAGAAACAGTTGAAAAAATTACACTAGAACTAAAGAATGGCTGTTACTTCCTATTAGAAGAGATGGTAGTATGAATGGGTGGCAGAAATGATCAGAGCCTATATAAAAAGATGAAAGAGCGATAGATAGAGATGAGAAGTAAGTGTTAGGTGGCAAAAGAGCAGAATTGTTAACTGGATCCATGAAATGATTTAAATGAATATTTGTTGATTCTGTCAAGCAATGAGAAATAAGGAGAGCGAATGCAGATAGCTATGTGTGGATAGTGAGCATTCCTTAAAAATAAAATCAGGCAGTCGAACACTTTTATACCTACTGGAAAAATATTCAGGAGAGAGAGTTTGAAGATGCAGGAGAGAAAGACAATGGGCAAGGGCATCAGACCCTGAGAAGCTGAGAAAAGATGAACTCCTGGGTCCCAGGCAGAAAGTCCAGACTTGAGTAGAAGGTGGCCTCAATTCTCTTGAAACAGATAAGAAAGAGATTATTATGCAAAGGAAAGAAGGGAGTCTAAATTAAGGGAGGAAAAGAGGGGATTAAGGGGAATGGGCAGATTTTTGAGATATTTAGAAGTTCCATTGATAGGATAAGGTAATTGATTGGATGTGGCATGTGAGGGAGAGGAAAGAGTCAATAAGCGATTGCAGGTTTCTGTTCTGTGTCGTTAGGTAGATGGGGATGCTATTAAGCATAAGAACAGAGGTGAAAGAGCAGGATTGTGGCAGACAAGGTAGTAGACCCAGTTTGGATTGTGTCAAGTTTGAAGTGCTTGTGGAGTATCAATATGGAATTCTATGTGAAGATAGGTGTTTGCAACTCGGGAGACAGGTATGGGTTGGAGTCAGGATTTTCCTTACAAGGGGAAATTTTAAGGTCATGATCTTCTAGGGAGAACTTTTGTGAAAAGAGAAGAGGGATCATATAAGAATCTAGAGCAAGTGTTCTAAACTTTTTTGTACCTAAGGACCTGTCCTCAGAATAATGTTTTAAATGCATAAAATAACATACAGGGGATTGCAAAATATTAAAGATAACTTTTAGAAACAGCAAAATATGTGCTTTTTAATTAGCATATTCAAAATAACAAAATCTAGTTTTGGGTCTAATAGCTACTGACATTTTGAAATAGTGATGAGCATCTATCATATGTCAAGATATCTGCCACAACTGAATGTGATTTTCAAATAGTTGTGATTCCTATTGGTGATAATGATTAAAGATACTGCAAACTACTATTCTGGTTTATTGATGACATTTGTAATTGAAGTAAATCCCACATTTCAGTCCTAGGTTAGTTAAAATAAAGACATAAAGAAATAATTTTTTTCACCATCAAAATTTACAAACTCCCAGCTACAGTCTTGATGTAGTAGCTGGTATCAGAATCAGACTAAACTTCCTACCATAAACTATAAAGACTGGTAAGAAAAAAACTATCATTTTATAATAATGGTGGAGTAGCTTATAGAATACTAGCTGTCCTGCTAATAACGATCATAAACTTTGAACACAATTTAAAAAACCCAACATTTGAAGGTACGTGAGAGTGAACAAAAAGCAGTTAGAAACTACAGAGGACCTAGCCATTGAACAAGGGAACCATGCTCTTTGAGTTCTAAATTTATAAGTTTCTTCCCCTGAGAGCATTCTCCAGCATGGAGTTTAGATCTAAAACAGAAAGTTGCAGTCTAATTGAACTGAGGAGTCAAAAAATAGCATTAAGGACTGCCAGAACAGCTGGGATTTGAAGGGTGCAATCAGAGAAAGGATGAGCCACAGGGAGGAGGGGGCTTAAAAAGTCTATACAAAGTTCCCTCAAAATTTTGCTTGACAACTGAATCCTTAATGTGTGAGACTCCAAAGAACCTATAGAGTAAGCAACATTTGAGAGGTTCAAAGTATTTAATAGAGATTTCAACAGTTGTCTATTGCAGAGGAAACAGAGTTGGGAGTTTGCACAAGTTAGAAATGCTTAGTAAACATTTTGGCCTTTTTATTTATACTCAGAAGGAGCACACCTTAGGAGAAAAGCCAGTTTCTTAGGACTAAAGGATTTGCCCTAGGACTAAAAGTAAACCCAGAGCCCACCATAAAAAAGCAAAACCAAGGCCTCCATATGAATATATTTATAAAATTACTATATATGCAAATAAACAGAAAAATGTGGCCTAGCAGAGAGTGGCAGCTATGGGGACAAGAACAGAATAAAGATACTAGAGGTTATACAGTCCTAGAAGTTGGAATCTGGCCCAGCCAGAATGAAGACACTAATAACATCTTGATGATTCAGTTGAAAAAGAAGAAAGACCATGCTTAGCAGTAAGGATCACGGTTTTAAAAGGTGCATCATAATAAAGCCTAAGACTAAACCTCAGCAGGATCAAGAACAAAGAATAAATTAACAGTATGTCAGCCTGAAATTCAACACGCTATAAAAGAAAACAATACATTCCAGATTCTTTGCAATGTATCTTCTACAATGCCTTGCATAAGATAAAAGAGTAGATATGCTGAAAAATAGGAAATTATGATATTAATCACAGAAAAAGCAGTCAATGAAAAATGCTCTCTATATCACCTAATGTTGGAATTGTTAGATAAGGAATTTGTAGGAACTATTATACAAACATTCAAGGATTTAAATGCACATGTGATCCTAATGAGTGAAGAGATGCTGACTCAGCAGAGAAGGGTAAATTATAAAAAAGAATGCAGTGGAAATTTTGGAACTACAGGTGAAATATCTGAATGAAAAATACACTGAATACATTTAACAGACAATTGGAGAAAGTAGAAGAAAGGAACCACAAACTTGTAGACATTTGTAAAAATTAACCAGAAGAACAAAAAGATAAGAAAGGATTAAAAAATTAATAAAGTTTCAGTGACTTGGGGGACAATATAAAGCACTCTAACACATAGGTAATTAGAGTCTCAGGAGAAGAGGGGAAATAATGGGGCAGGCAAATGTTTGAAGAAATAATGGTGAAAACTATCCAAATTTGGTGAAAAGTATGAATCTATAGATCTATGAAACTCAACAAAGCCTTAGTAGAATAAATCCAAAGGAAACAAAACATGAGAATATCATAATCAAACTACTTATAACTACTTAAAAGCAACATAAATAATAAATCTAAAAGGTAGCCAGATGATGCCAGCAACTACAGCAACACCAGCAGCTGCAAGGCACTAGAGACCCTAGAGGGACAAGCAGTGATGAGGAGGATAGCAACAAGGAGGGCACCAGCAATGCCTCTGGCAGAGGCGGTGGAGTGTAGAAAGTGCTAATTCTCAAATATAGCCAGAGGCAGCTCAGGTTAAGAGAAACCAAAAACTTGTGCTATAGTGCCACCTACTGAAAAAAAAGGAAAGGCCTCTAATTACCAACCAGTTGAACTGTTAGAATCAAAATAAAGAATACCCAAATAAGAAAGGTGTTCACTATTTCAAATGTGCTGATAGAGGAAAAACTCATCAAGCACAACAAAAAACCATGGTATTATGGTATCATAAAAAGAAAATGATAATTCTCCAGAAATGAAACTTAAAGTCACAGAAGATTGTGATCTAACTGATAGAGAATTCAAAATATCTGTCATGAAGAAACTCAATGAGCTACAAGAAAACTCAGACAGGCAGTTCAGTGAGCTCAGGAATAAATTAAAGAACAGAAGGAATACTTTATCAAAGAGATTAAAACTCTAAAAAAGAACCAAACAGAAATTCTGGACCTAAAGACCTCAATAAATGAGATGAAGAATGCATTAGAAAGCACTGGGAATAGAGAAGAACACATGAAGAGAGAATTATTGAGCTCAAAGATAGAAATCTAGAAATGATTCAGGTAGTAAAGGAGCGAGAACTAAGATTTAAAAAAAATTAAGAAACTCTATGAGAACTATTCAATTTCATTAGAAAAGGCAACATAAGGAAAAATGGGTTCCCAGAAGGAAAAGAGAAGGATAAGGGAGAAGAGAGCTTATTTAAACAAATAATAGCTGAGAACGTCCGAAACCTGGGCAAGGAACTGGACATAGAATCCACGAAGCTAACTGAACCTAATTATCTCAATGCAAAAAAGATCTTCTCAAAGGCACATTATATGAAAACTCAAAAGTCAATGATAAAGAATTTTAAAGGCAGCCAGGGAGAAAAGGATAGTAACCTACAAAGGAACCTCCACTAGGCTATCAGCAGATTTCTCAGCAGAAACTCTACTGGCTAGGAGAGAGTGGAATGACATACTCAAAATACTGAAAGATAAAAACTGTCATCCAAGAATACTCTATAAAGCAAAGTTGTCCTTCAGATATGAAGGGGAAATAAAGGCTTTCCCAGACAAAAAAAGCTGAGGGAGTTCATCACCACTAGACCTGCCTTACAAGAAATGTTGAAAGGAACTCTTCTACTGGAAACAAAAAGGTAAATGAATACAAAACTTTGAGTAAGGTGATAAATAGACAGATTCAGAAAATTGCAAATCTGTATCAGAATGGGTTGTAAACAATTATAGCACAAAGATTTAATGGAAAAAGGCATTAAAAATAACTATACCTAATTCAATTTAGTAACAAACACAACATAAAAAGGAATAATTTGTGACAACAAAGACATAAAAGGGGAGGAGGAAAAGGGCAGAATATGTATAGGCAAATGGAGATGACACTACAGCAGAAAAAAGACTATTTTATCTATGAGACTTTTTATACAAACCTCATGGTATCTACAAAACAAAATCTAAAGCAGAGACACAAAACATAAAAAAAAGAGGAAACTGGGAAAAACTTCATAGAAAACCACCAAATTAAATGGCAGACAAAAACACAAGGAAAAAGAAAGAGTGGAAATATAGAGAAACCAGAAAACAAAAGATAAAATGGCAGTAGTAAGTCCTCATATATCAATAATCATCCTAAAAGTAAATGGATTGAATTCTACAGTCAAAAGACACAGAGCACATTTAAAAAAAAGACCTAACAATATGCTGCCTCCAGGAAACACATCTCAGTTCTAAAGACAAACATAGGTCCAGAGTGAAAGGATGGAAGATGATACTCCAGGCAAGTGGCAACCAAAAGAATGGTGCAGCCCTACCTATATTAGACAAAATAGACTTCAAGCCAAAGAGATATCAAGAGAAAAAGATAGATATTATATAATGATAAAGGGGACAATCCATCAAGAAGACATAACATTTATTAATATATATGCACCTAACATAGGAGCACCAAAATACATAAAGCAACTATTAGCAGACTTCAGAGGAGAAATTGACAGCAACACAATGATAGTAGGGGACTTTAACCCTCCATTTACATCAATGGATAGATCATCCAGACAGAAAGTCAACAAGGAAAATCAGCCTTAAAGGAAACATTAGACCAGATGGACTTAATAGATACATACAGAACATTCCATCCAAAAACAGCAGATTACACATTCTTCTCAAGTACACATGGAACATTCTCAAGGATAGACTATATGTTGGGACACAAAACAATTCTCAATAAATTTAGGAAGATTGAAATCATATCAAGCATCTTTTCTGACCATGATAGGAAACTAGAAATCAAATACCTGAAAAAAATACAAATATGTGGAGACTAAACAACATGCTACTGAACAACTATTGGATCAATGAAGAAATCAAAAAATATCTGAAGACAAATAAAAATGAAAGTATAACACACCAAAATCTATTGAGGTAGCAACAGCAGTATTAAGAGGGAAGTTTATAGCACAACAGGCCTATAGCAAAAAACAAGAAAAGTCTCAAATAAACAATCTAACCTTATATCTAAAGAAACTAGAAAAAGAGGAACAAAACCCAAAGTCAGTAAAAGGAAGGAAATAACAAAAATCAGAGCAGAAATAAATGAAATAGAGATTAAAAAGACAATAGAAAAGATCAATGAAACTAAGAGCTGGTTTTTTGAAAAGATAAACTAAACTGACAAACCTTTAGCTAGACTCACTAAGAAAAAAAGAAATAAGGCTCAAATAAATAAAATCAGAAACAAAAGAGGAGAAATTACAGTGGGTACCATAGAAATGAAAAGGATTATAAAAGACTACTATGAACAGCTATATACCAACAAATTGCACCACCTAGAAGAAATAAATAAATTCTTAGAATCACACAACCTTCCAAGACTGAATCATGAAGAAATAGAAAATCTGAATAGACCAGTCACTAGTGAGGAGATTGAAATAGTAATCAAAAACCTTTCAAAAAACAAAAGTCCAGGACTAAATGCCTTCACTGGTGAATTCTCTGAAATATTCAAAGAAGACTTAATAAAAATCCTGCTCAAACTCTTCCAAGAAATTGAAGAGTAGGGAGTGCTTCTTAACTCATTTTATGAAGCCAAGATTACCCTGATACCAAAAGCAGACAAGGACAACACAAAAAAAGAAAATTACAAGCCAATATCTCTGATGAACATAGATCCAAAAGTCCTCAGCAAAATATTAGCAAAGTGAATATAACAATACATTAAAATGATCATACACCCTAATCAGGTGGGATTTATTCCAGGGTTGCAAGGACGGTTCAACATTCACAAATCAACAAACTATCAGAAAGTGAAAGTAAGGAAACAATCCCATTTACAATCGCAACAAAAAGAATAAAATTTTTGGCAATAAATTTTACCAAGGAGGTGAAAGACATGTACACTGCAAACTAAGACATTGTTGAAAGAAATTGAAGAAGACACAAAGAAATTGAAAGATAGTTCATGCTCATGGATTGGAAGAACTAACATTGTTAAAATGTCCATATCACCTAAGGCAATCCACATATTCAATGCAATCCCAATAAAAATCCCAACATTTTCCACAAAAATAGTACAAAAAATCCTAAAATTCATATGGAACCACAAAGACCCTGAATAGCCAAAGCAATCATTAGAAAAAAGAACAAAGCTGGGGATATCACATTCCCTGAATTCAAAACATACCACAAAGCTATAGTAATCAAAACAGCATGATTTTGGCAGAAATGCAGACACAGCATTGAGAGCCCAGAAATAAACCCACACATCTATGGACAGCCAATCTTCAATAAAGGAGCCAAAAACATACAATGGAGAAAGGAAATCTCTTCAATAAATAGTGTTAAGAAACTGGACAACCACATGCAAAAGAATGAAAGTAGACCATTATCATACACCATACACAAAAATTAACTCAAAATGTATTAAAGACTTGATTGTAAGACCTGAAACCATAAAACTCCAAGAAGAAAACATAGGCAGTATGCTCTTCAACATGATTCTTACCAGTATCTTTCTGCATATGTCTCCTCAGGCAAGCGAAACAAGAGAAAAAGTAAACAAATGGGACTAGATCAAACTAAAAAGCTTCTGCACAGCAAAGGAAACCCTCAACAAAACAAAAAGATAACCTACCAAATGGGGGAAGATATTTGCAAGTCATATGTCCAATAAGGGGTTAATATCCGAAATACAACTCATACAAAAGAACAACAAAAAACCAAGCAACCCAATTAAAAAATGGGCAAAGGATCTGAACAGACATTTTTCCAAAGAAGACATATAGATGGCCAACAGCCACATGAAAAGATGCTCAGCATCAATAATTTTAGGGAAATGCAAATCAAAACTACAATGAGATATTACCTCACACCTGTCAGAATGGCTATAATTAACAAGACTAGAAATAACAGGTGTTGGAGAGGATGTGGAGAAAAGGGAACCCTCATACACTGCTGGTGGGAATGCAAACTGGTGCAGCCACTATGGAAAACAGTATGGCGATTTCTCAAAAAATTAAGAATAGACCTACCATATGATCCAGCTATTCCACTTCTGGGTATTTATCTGAAGAACATGCAAACACGAATTTGAAAAGATAAGTTCATTGCAGCATTATTTACAACAGCCAAGACTTAGAAACAACCTAAGTGTTCATCGATGGATGAATGGATAAAGAAGATATGGTATATATACACAATGGAATACTACTCAGCCATAAAAATAGATGAAATCTTGCCATTTACAATAATACGGATGGACCTTGAGGGTATTATGTTAAGCTAAGTCACACGGAGAAAGCCAAATACCATATTATTTCACTCATACGTGAAAGATAACAACAACAACAACAACAAACAAACACATTGATATAGAAATTAGATTGATGGTTACCAGAAGGGAAGGGGGGAGGGTGAGGGTGAAAGGAGTAAAAGGGCATACGTGGGTGACAGATGTTAATGAGACTTTGGGTGGTGAACATGATGTAGTCTACACAGAAATTGAAATATAATGATGTACACCCAAAATTTATATAATGTTATAAACCAATGTTACCTCAATAAAAGGGAACAGGAATGATGTCAGCATCATGGCAGAGTGAGCTTTTCCCCTAAACTCTCCACCCCTAAGATACAACAAAAGGTCATTCGTCTATCAACAGAGATCTTTCACACTACACATAAGACATCCGAAGGACCCATGCAGCCTTACATCTGATGGCAGTGGTGCTGGAAGCCCCAGAGGAAGTGGAAGGAGGTAAGAAAGGCTCCCCTCCTTCCCCAATGACAGTGACCTTGAGACAGAGACGACGCAGCTGTCAGGTGGGGGAGGGGCAACCCTCCACGGGAGAACCTTCACTCTCCAAGTTCCCTTACAGCCCATGGGGAGCTCCAACACAGAGGGAATGGAACAGTTGCAAGGGTGTCCTCATCAAACTAACACCCAGGAGAGCAGATAGCGAGAGAAGAACAAGGGGCTCCTGGGACTGGGGAGGCAAAGGCGGGGGCCCTTACCCCCCTTGGTGTCCCAGCTCAGCCCCGCTTGGCACCTTGTCGTAGCCAGCCCAGCCCAGCCCAGTGGTGTGCAGCACTCCAGCTCAGCCCAGTGGCATGCAGTGCTCCAGCCCAACAGCACATAGTGCTCCAGCCAAGCTGTGTGCAAAGCCCCAGCCCAGCTGTGCTTGGAGCCCCAGCCCAGCACCCCAGATCAGCAATGCCTGGCTCCCTAGCTCAGAGCCCCAGCTCAGCCGTGCATCAGCCCAGCAGCACTTCATTCTGGCCAGAAGGCTGGCAGATCTCAGCAGGCTTGGAATACACAGCTATAGACCCCCACCTAGTGGTGGCAAGTGCAATCTGCAATCAGATATCTTCAGGATAAGGAAAAATAAAACTACACCATCAAGCACAATGCAAAAATATATTAAATCTCCAGACAAGAAGGAAGATGACAAGCATCCAGAAATCAATCCTGAAGGCACAGAAATTTATAACCTAAATGACAGAGAATTCAAAATAACTATCATTAAGAAGGCTCAACAAATTACAGGAGAATATGATAGGCAATTCAATGAAATTACGAGCTTCTTTACAAAAGAGATTGAAACTATAAAGAAAAACCAATCAGAAATATTGGAGATGAAAAGCACAATGGAGGAGATAAAGAAAAATCTGGAATATTTAAAGAATAGAGCTGACAATATGGAGAAAGAATTAGTATTATTGAGGATAGGAATCTAGAAAGGCTCCAGATGGAAGAAGAGAGAGAACTAAGACTAAAAAGAAATGAAGAAATTCTCCAAGAAATTAAGAAATGCAACATAAGGATTATAGATATCCCAGAGGGAGAGGAGAGGGAAAAAGGAGCAGAGAGCTTGTTCAAAGAAATAATAGCCGAGAACTTCCCAAACCTGGGGAAGGAGCTGGAAATACCAGTGAATGAAGTCAATAGATCTCCTAAACATATCAATAAAAAAAGGCCATCTCCAAGGCACATCATTGTAAAGCTGGCAAAAGTTAATGACAAAGAAAGAATATTAAGGGCACCAAGAGAAAAGAAGATAATGTACAAAGGAATTCCAATCAGGCTCTCAGCAGATTTTTCATCAGAAACTCTACATGCCAGGAGAGAGTGGAATGATATATTCAAAATTCTGAAGACAAAACCTTTCAGCCAAGAATACTCTATCCAGTGAAAATATCCTTCAAATATGATGGAGAAATAATAACTATCCCAGGTAAATAAAAGCTAAGGGAGTTCATTGCTACAAGACCTGCACTGCAAGAAATGCTCAAGAATGGCCTCATGCCTGAAAAAAAAGAAAAAAAAAAAAAAAGAGAAAGGGGATACAAAGTTTTGAGAAAGGGTAAAATAGGTAGACAAAATCAGATGAATAGCAGCTCTCTATCAGACTAGGTTAGCAAACACTTAATTATAACATTAAAGATCAAGGGAAGGAAAACACCAGAAATGAATATAACCTCATCACTTTAAAGACAAAATCACAACACAAGATAGAATAAGTTGTGACAACAATAACTTAGAAGGGGAAGAGGGAAGGGATGGAATTGACTTAGTGAAAGGAAATAAGAGGCCATCAAAAAATGGACTATCTCGTCTATGAGATTTCTCATACAAATCTCATGGTAACCACTAAACTAATACTCAGAACAGAGACACATATGATAAATAAAGAGAAAACTAAGAAAACCATCATAGAGAACTACCACACTGAATTGGTAGTCCAAAACACATGGGACAAGAAACAAAGGAAATGCAAAAGATCTGGAAAATGAGCAATAAAGTAACAAAATTAAGCTCTCATATATCAATAATCACTCTAAATGTAAATGGATTGAATTCTCCAGTCAAAAGACACAGAGTGGCAGGAGGGATTAAAAAACAAGATCCAACAATATGTTGCCCCCAGGAGACACATCTCAGCTAAAGACAAACATAGGCTCAGAGTAAAAGGATGGAAGACAATACTGCAAGTTAATGGCAAACAAAAAAAGGCAGGTGTTGCCATACTTAGACAAAGTAGACTTCAAGATAAAAAGGTTAATGAGAGACAAAGAGGGACAATATATAATAATAACATGGACACTCCACCAAAAAGACATGCCACTTATAAATATATATGCACCCAACACAGGAGCATCAAAGTACATAAAACAACCATTAACAAACTTAAAGAAGATATTAACAATGCAATAATAGTAGGGGACCTTAACACTCCACTCACATCAATGGATAGATCATCCAGACAAAAAGTCAATAAGGAAATAGTGGACTTAAATGAAAAGCTAGATGAGATGGACTTAATAGATATATACAGAGCACTCCACCCAAAAACAGCAGATTACACATTCTTCTCAAGTGCACATGGAACATTCTCAAGGATAGACCATATGTTGGGAAACAAGGCAACCCTCTATAAATTCAAGGAGATTGAAATCATTACAAGCATCTTTTCCAACCATAAGGCTATGAAACTAGAAATCAACTACAAGGAAAAAACTGGGAAAGTGATAAAGATGTGGAGACTAAATAACAAGCTACTGAACAACAAATGGATCATTGATGAAATTAAAGGAGAAATCAAAAAATATCTGGAAACAAATGAAAATGAGAATACACCATACCAACTCATATGGAATGCAGCAAAAAGTGGTCCTGAGAGGGAAACTCATAGCAATACAGGCCCAGCTTAACAAACAAGAAAAATCCCAAATAAATAACCTTAAACTACATTGAACAGAACTAGAAAAAGAACAACAAACAAAGCCCAAAGTCAGCAGAAGGAGGGACATGATAAAAATTAGAGCAGAAACAAATGAAATTGAAACAAACAAACAAAAAAAAAAACAGTAGAAAGAATCAATGAAACAAAGAGCTGGTTTTATGAGAGAGTAAACATAATTGACAAACCCTTAGCTAGACTCACTAAGAAAAAAAGAGAGAAGACTCGAATAAAAAAAACTAGAAATGAAAGAGGAGAGATTACAACAGATACCACAGAAATACAAAGGATTATAAGAGAATACTATGAAAAACTATATGCCAACAAATTGGACAATCTAGAAGAAATGGATAAATTCTTAGACTCATACAACCTACCAGAACTGAATCAAGAAGAAATAGAGAATCTGAATAGACCTATCACAAGTAAAGAGATTGAAACAGTAATCAAAAACCTCCCCAAAAATAAAAGTCCAGGACCAGATGGCTTCCCTGGAGAATTTTACCAAACATTCAAAGGAGAATTAGTACTTATCCTTCTCAAACTTTTCCAAAAAACAGAGGAAGATGGAACACTTCCTAACACACTCTATGAGGGCAACATCACCCTGATACCAAAGCCAGACAAGGACAATACAAAAAAGGAAAACTACGGGCCAATATGGCTAATGAATATAGATGCAAAAATCCTGAACAAAATATTGGCAAACCAAATACAGCAATACATCAAAAAGATCATACACCAAGACCAAGTGGGTTTTATACCAGGGACACAGGTATGGTTCAACATCTGCAAATCAATCAACATGATACACCACATTAACAAAATGAAGAATAAAAATCACATGATCATCTCAATTGATGCAGAGAAGGCATTTGACAACACCCAACATCCATTTATGATAAAAATTCTCAACAAAATGGGTATAGAAGGAAAGTACCTCAACATAATAAAGGCCATATATGACAAACCCACAGCCAACATCATACTCAATGGGGAAAAACTGAAAGCCAATCCTCTGAGAACAGGAACAAGACAAGGGTGCCCACTCTCACCACTCTTATTCAACATAGTACTGGAGGTATTGGCCAGAGCAATTAGGCAAGAAAAAGGAATAAAAGGACTCCAAATAGACAACAAAGAAGTGAAACTCTCACTATTTGCAGACAAAATGATTTTATATATAGAAAGCCCTAAAGAATCCATTGGAAAACTATTAAAAACAATCAACAACTACAACAAAGTTGTAGGATATAAAATCAACTTACAAAAATCAGTTGCATTTCAATATGCTAATAATGAACTAACAGAAAGAGAACTTAAAAAGACAATTTCATTGACAATCACAACAAAAAGAATGAAATATCTGGGAGAAAATTTAACCAAGGAGGTGAAAGACCTATACAACGGAAACTATAAGACACTATTGAAAGAAATTGATGATGACATAAATAAATGGAAAAATATCCCACACACATGGATTATAAGAATAAACATAGTTAAAATGTCCATATTACCTAAAGCAATCTACAAATTCAATGCAATCCCAATTAGAATCCCAATGACATTCTTCATGGAAATAGAACAAAGAATACTAAAATTCATATGGGGCAACAAAAGACCCCAAATTCCTAAAGCAATCCTGTGAAAAAAGAACAAAGCTGGAGGCATCACAATCCCTGACTTCAAAATATACTAAAAGCTATAGTAATCAAAACAGCATGGTACTGGTACAAAAATAGACACACAGATCAATGGAACAGAATTGAAAGCCCAGAAATAAAACCACACATCTACGGACAGCTAATCCTTGACAAAGGAGCTAAGGAAATGGAGAAAGGAAAGTCTCTTCAATAAATGGTGCTGGGAAAATTGGACAGCAACATGCAAAAGAGTGAAAGTAGGCCATCTTCTAACGCCATACACAAAAATTAACTCAAAATGGATCAAAGACCTGAAAGTGAGACCTAAAACTATAAAACTCCTGGAAGAAAATTTAGGCAGTACACTATTTGACATTGGTCATGAAGGGATCTTTTCAAATTTCTTGTCTACTCGGACAAAGGAAACAAAATAATAAATAAACAAGTGGGACTTCATCAGATTAAAGAGCTTCTACAAGGCCAATAAGATCAGGATCAAAATGAATGGACAACCCACCAGCTGGGGGAAAATATTTGTAAATCATATACCAACTAGGGATTAATCTCCATAATATATAAAGAACTCACACAACTGAAGAGCAAAAAACAAACAACCTGATCAAAAAATGGACAGAGGATATGAACAGACATTTTTCCAAGGAAGATATATGGATGGCCAAAAGGCACTAAAAGATGTTCAACATCACTAATCATCAGGGAAATGCAAATCAAAACTACACTAAGATATCACCTTACACCCGTTAGAATGGCTATAATCACCAAGACAAAAACCAACAAATGTTGGAGAGGTTGTGGAGAAACGGGAACCCTAATTCACTGATGGTGGGAATGCAAACTGGTGCAACCTTTATGGAAGACAGTATGGAGATTCCTCAAAACATTAAAAATAGAAATACCATACGATTCAGCTATCCCACTATTGGGTATCTATCCAACAAACCTGAAATCAACAATCCAAAGAGGCTTATGCAGCCCTACGTTCATTGCAGCATTATTCATTATAGCCAAGAAGTGGAAGGAACCCAAGTGTCCCTTGACTGATGATTGGATAAAGAAGATGTGGTATATATATACAGTGGAATACTACTCAGCCATAAAAAAGACAAAATTGTCCCATTTGCAACAACATGGATTGACTTGGAGGGAATTATGTTAAGTGAAATAAGCCAGAGAGAGAAAGACAAACACTGCATGATTTCACTAGTTTGTGGAATATAAACTAACACATGGACAGAGAGAACTGTTTGGTGGTTACCAGGGGCAAGAGGGATGGGGGGGTGGGCACTTGGGGTGAAGGGATGCATTTATATGGTGACTGACAAACAATAATGTACAACTAAAATTTCACAATGGTATAAACTATTAAAACATAAATAAATTTTAAAAAGAAAAATATTCAATAAAGTAACTGAAATGCAATCCTAAAAATATTTGATAAATAGACGAGAAGGCAAGAAAAGAGGAATGGAGGAACAAAAAATCAAATGAAATAAATAGAAAGCAAAGAGCAAGATGACAGACTTAAACTCAGTCAAATCAATAATTAGATAAAATGTAATTGGACCAAATACTCCAGTTAAAAGATCCTACTTTTGGGGCTGGCCCAGTGGTGTAGTGGTTTAAGTTCGTGCACTCCACTTTGGAGGCCCAGGGTTTGCAGGTTCGAATCCTGGGTGCAGACCAAGGCACTGCTCTCCAAGCCATGCTGTGGAAGCATTTCACATACAAAATATAGGAAGACAGGCACGGATGTTAGCTCAGGGCCAATCTTTCTCACACACACACACAAAAAAGATAGCCCTTTTTAGAGTAAGATAAAAAAGGAAGACTATCACTGTCTAAGAGATGAACATTAAATATGAAGACGTGTTGAAAATGAAAAATTATGGAAAATAATATATTATATAGACAGTAATTATGAGAAAATTGGCATGGCAATGTTAAAATCAGGCAAAGCAAACTTCAAGACAAGAAATAGTATCAGAGATGAAGGGGGGCATTCAAAACAATAAAAAGATAAATTTAACAGTAAGATGTAATCCTAAATATGCTTTTCTCTAACAACACAGCTTCAAAACATGAAGCAAAATTTAACAGAACTAAATGGAGCAATGAACAAATCCACAATCATAATGGATAATTTTAACATTCTTCCCTCAGTAACTGTTAGAAAAAGAAAGTAAAGACATAGAAAATATGAACAATGCTAACCAACTTGATGCAATTGACCTATACAGAACATTACACCAAATGCTTCTGAATACACGTTCTTTTCAATGTGTATTGAATGTGTACATGAAATGCTCACCAAGATAAATCATATGCTGGAGCATAAAATATATCTTAATTATTTCAAAAGACTGAAATCTTCTACAGTATGTTCTCTCACAAGAGAATTAAAATAGAAATCAGTATAACAATAAGATAATGAGAAAACTCCCCAGATAATTGGAAATCAAATTACAAACATCATTACAAATTATTCATGGGCCAAAAAAGAAATCACAAGGAAAATTGGTAAAGCATTTGGATAAATATGTTGAAAACACAGCATATAAAATCTGTGGGTATGGCAAATGCAGTGTTTAGAGGGAATTTTAGCCATAATGTCTATATCAGAAAAGAAGAAAGGGTTAAAATCAGTGATCTCAGTTTCCACAGTAAGAAACTTAAAAAAAAAGAGGAAATTACATCCTACATAAAAGGAAGGAAATAATATAGACAATAACAAAAGTCAATGAAAGAGAAAACAGGCAAACATTAGAGAAAACTGACAATGTAAAAGTTGATTCTTTGCAAAGTTTAATAAAATTGATATATCTCTAACAAGACACATCAAGAAAATGGAGAGAAATGAGAGAGAGAGAACACAAATTACCAATATCAAGAACAAAAGAGAAGGTATCACTACATACCCTATAGACATTAAAAAAATAAGGAAACACTATAATCACTTATGATCAGTTGTATGATCCACTATTTCATGTATAATTTAAGAATCATGTAATTGTATATGTCCATTTATGCCCCTGACATATGTGTGATTGTTTACTTATACTTTATATCTAAATATGGTATAAGCCCACAACATATTGGTATAATTTTTTCTTTGAGTTACTAATTAACTTTAAAAAATACAATGAGAGAACGTACACTTTTTATATGCTTCAAATGTTTTATCTCCCCAATCTTTCTTCTCTTTCTGAGATCCATGCATATTAGATCACTTACGAGTGGCTTATTTTTTAAACAAATTTGCCTATTGAAGTATAAGTTGTAAGTACATAAAAAGACACAGATTTCAATAATACATTTGCATGAATCTTTACAAATGTATTTATCTGTGTAATCACCACCCCAATTGGAATATAGAACATTTTCAACACTGCAGATAGTTTTCTCATGTCTCTTTTTAGTCAATGTCCTCCATCCCAGAAAATGACTGGATATCTATCACTAGAGATTAGTTTTGCCTGTTCAGAACTTCACATGACTGGAACTATAGAGGATCTATGCTCACATATTTGGCTGCTTTGGGTCATTACAATGGCTGTCAATTCACCCGTATTTTTGGTTGTATCAATAATTTTTCTTTTTATTGTAAATATTATTCTCTTGCAAGAATTTTTGCTTATCCTTTCACTTGTTGATGGACATTTGGGATGTTTCCAGTATGAAACTATTATGAATAAAGTATCTCTGAATATTTGTATATGTTAGTTTGTGTCTGTGCATGGACATATATTTTCATATCACTTGGGAAAATATAAAAAGCGAAATTGCTGCATGATAGGGTAGATGCATGTTTAACTTTTTAAAGAAATTGCTGAAGTACCATTTTGTACTCCCATCAGCAAATTATGAGAGTCTGTTACTACTAATTCTTGCCACCCTTTGGTAGTGTTAGTCTTTTCTTTTAAGATGTTCTTTTTAAAATTTTATTGAGGTCACATTGGTTTATAACATTGTGTAAATTTCAGATGTACATCATTATATTTCATCTTCTGTATAGACTGCATTGTGTTTCCATTAATCAGCATACGTATATGTCCATTTACCCCTTTGGTCCTTCCCCCATCCCTTCCCTTCTGGTAACCACCAATCTGTTCCCTTTATCCGTGTATTTATCTTCCACATGTAAGTGAAATCATATGGTATTTGTCTTTCTCTGTCTGACTTATTTCACTTAGCATAATACCTTCAAGGTCCATCCATTTTGTCACAAATGGCATGATTTCACCTTCTTTTATGGTTGATTAGTATTCCATTGTGTGTGTGTGTGTGTATATGTATGATATATATCACATCTTCCTTATCTATTCATCTGGGCTTTTCAATTTTAGCTATTCTAGCAGGTGAGAAGCTGTTTCTCACTGTGATTTTAAATCTGCATGACCCTCATGACACTGAGTATTGTTTCATGTACTTATTGCCATTTGGATATATTCTTTTACCAAGTGTTCAAGATTTTGCCCATTTTAAATTAAGTTGTTTGTCTTATTATTATATAATTATAAGACTTCTTTACATAGTCTTTTTTTTTTTTTTTTCAGAAATATCTTGCCAGTATCTCCTCTGAATCTGTGGCTTGTCTTTTGCATTTCCTTAACAGTGTCATTCAAAGAGTAGTTTCATTATGATGAAGTTTAATTTGTCAACTTTTAAATTCCATTGTTAATGTGTTTTATGTCCTATTTGAAAAATATCAGCCTATGCCAAGATTATGAAGATATTCTCCTATACTTTACCTATAATAATTTTAGCTTTAGATTTTATATTTAGGTCTATGATCTATTTTAAAGTAATTTTGTATATAGTGTGAGATAGGTATCAAGGTTAATATTTTTTCACATCAATATGTACATAAGTCTCAGAACATTTGTTAAAAAAACTATTTCCCCATTTAACTATCTTGGCACATTTTTTGAAACTCAATTGATTATATATGTATGAGTATATTTCTAAACCTTTTAAAAAATTGCATTGATTCATTTCTTTATTCTTTTGCCAGTAACCACTCTCTTGATTTCTTTAGCTTTACATAAGTCTTAAAATCAGATAGTGTAAGTGATTGTAATTTAGTTTTCTTTTTCAAAATTATTTTGACTATCCTAGGTGCTTCCACCTCCATATCTGGTCCCACTGGAAGGTCTTCAGGGGCGATAACAGGCATGGAGCTGTCATCTCCTATGATACAATACCTTCTTCTGGAACACCTCCTGAAGGACCTATCTGAGGCCCTTCTTGAGGAAGTGTCACTCTTTTCAGAAATATGTACACAGTGGTTTGCTTGTTTTTTTTTTTAAATCATAGATGTGCTTGTAAGTAGATAATGCACCATGAACACTCCTTTCTATTAAGGAAAACCTTTCAGTGTTGGGGTCCATGTTTTCAAACTTTTTAAGGAGCTTGTTGAGGTCTGCAAAAGCCTCTGCTAATTCCTTCACTGTGAATTTTCTTGGAGATTCTTCTTTTTCTTCTTCTGCAGTTTCCTTTTCTTTGGCCTCTTCTTCAGCTATACATTCCTGTTCCAGTTCCAACAACTCCTTATTAGTCAACTCCTCAGGAACCACCTCAAGGAGCTCCTCAATGTCATCCTCATCCAGACCCGGGTTAAAGTTGTTTGCCATCTTAACGACAGCCTTATTGATTTTTGCAACCTCCTCATGTTTGGCAAATCCTTTGAAGTCATGGACAAACCTCTTGAGTGTTTTCTTCCAGATGCCACTTGTATACTTCTTGGAGACATCACCCCAAGCCCAAGCAAGGTTCTTGATGCAGTCATAAATGTTTTAATCCTTGCATCAGTGTCTTCTCAGTGTCTTCCTCAGTTTCAGCAATAGCCTGGGCAAAGGTCCTCCTCAGTTAGTAGGCCTTAAAAGCTGCTATAATTCCTTGTTCCATTGGTTGGATCAAAAAGATGATATCTGGAGGGAGAAACACCACTTTGATATTGGGATGAAGATCACCAATGAAAGGAGGATATCAGGGAGCATTATCAGCAATGAGCAAAATCTTGAAAATTATCTTATTCTCCAAAGAGTGTTTCTTCATTTTGCTGGCATAGCAATTCAGGAGGGCATCTTGGAAGAGGAGCCAGGTCATCCATGTCTTCCTATTGCTCCTGTAGTGCACTGGCCATGTGTGCTTATTGCTGTATTTGAAGGCCCTGGGTTCCCAATGTGCCAGATCTCAGTTTCAATTTGTAGCCTGCAACATTGCCCAAAGACAGTTATCCTGTCCTTAAAACCTTGAAACCTGGCACTGACTTGGCCTCCTTATGGATGAAAGTCCTTTCAGGCATCCATTTCAAGGATAGGGAGGTTTCGTCCATATTGAATATTTGTTCTGGCAATTAATTTTCCTCCACTATCAGCTTATCTAGTGTTTCCAAAAATTCTTCAGTTGCCTTCACATAAGCACTTACAGACTTATCACTCACTTTCACATTATATAATGAATAACAATTCTTGAATTGTTTAAACCACCCAGAGCTAGCACTAAATTCAACATCATAGTCATGTCCAGATTTTTATTTCAATGTCACAAACTTTTTGCCTTGGCTGTGATCATCATAGTATTGAGAGGGATATGCTTTTGTGTCTGGTTTTCAATGCAGGTCAGTAGAAGTTTCTCCATGTCTGATAAAAACCCTTCTTGAGTTTTGTTTGTCTTGTCACATTCAATGAAGCAGATACTGTAACAGCTTCTGTCACTTTGTTCTTCCTCTTCAAGATCATAGCTGTGGTGGAAAGGGACATGCCAGACTGGCAAGCAATAACCACCACTCATTTTCAACCTTTTTATACCTTAATCACTTTTAATTGTATTTCCAGGTCAATCACTCAATGTGGCCTCTTACACACAACATTGGCAGTGGATTTTGTATGCTTAGGGGCCATGATGAGCAAGACAACATGAGATTAAATCAAGCACAAGAGAAAATGATACAATTAAGAGATGTGGTAAACATGAGATGTATGAGGCTACTGCCAGCATAACACAGCATATTGTTTTATACTACACTTTTTTTTATAAGTAGAAAGAGTATGCTCACTCTAAAGTAACAATTAAAAATACAGTATGGTCAATACATAAACCAGTATCATAATTGTTTATTATCGATATCAAGTGTCATGTACGGTACATAATTGTATGTGCTATACTTTTATATGCCTGGCAGCAAAGTAGGTTTGTTTACACCAGCATCACCACAAACATGTGAGTTATACATTGTGCTATGATGTTACAATAGCTATGACATCATTAGGCAAGAGGAATTTTTTAGGTCCATTATTATCTTATGAGACCTCCATCATATATGTGGTCTGTGATTTGACCAAAAGTTGTTATGTGGCACATGACTATTAAGTCATTTCCAGAGAGAATTTTTGTCAAAAGACCCATCTTACAACAATATTAATGCAAGTTCTTCACGCTGAAAGCAAGTGGCCTGAGACAGCAATGCAAGGATGATCAAAATATAAAGAACATCAGTAAAGGTAATTTTTAAATTATATAAATATAAATGCATATATTTCTCCTTTCTTAACTGATTATATATAATGTTTTATTGGCCACATAGAATATAGAAATGTAACATATTTGCCACTAACAGCGCAAAGGAGGTAGGTAGAAACAAAGATGCAAAGGGAAAAGGAAATGATCTCAATGGTAACTTAAATCCATTGGAAAAAATGAAGAGAACCTAAAATGATAAGAAGGTTAGTACAACAAAACTGTAAATATATACTTGCTCTTCTATCCTCTCTCATCTCCTGTAAAAGATATAAAATTATATAAAGTAATAATTACAATAATAATTGTTGTGTTTCTAAAATTTGTTGATATAATATGTATAACAATAATACCACAAAAGGAGGAAAGGGAATAGAGCAATACGGAATTGATGTTTCTATATTTTGCTGGAATTAAATTAGTACATATCTGAAGCTCATTTTGATAACATAAAATGTAGATGGTAATCTCTAGAGCTACCAAAGTAACTCAAAATATTTTCACCATAAAATAATAATTTTTCACTATAATTATAAAAATTTTTTGAAAACATTTTTTGAAAGCCTTAAAGAAATAAAATGCTACATTATAAAATGTTCATTTAATGTAAAAGAAAGTAGTAAAGGAGGAATAGAAGGAAAAAAGGCATGAACATAAAGAAACAAAATGTAACATGGCAGATCTGAATCCAACTATATCATTAATGGCATTGAGTGTGAATGGATTAAATAATTCAATCAAAAGGCAAAGAAAGCCAGACTAGATTAAAAAATGATTCAAATATATGCTGTTCACAGGAGCTAAAATTTGTATTCAAAGATACAAATAGATTTAAATTAAAAAATGGAAAATGATACATTGTGCAAAGAGCAACCATGGGAAAGCTTGAGGTTCTATACTAATATCAGATAAAATAGACCTGAAAACAAAAAAGCTTACTACACACAGAGAGTGACATTTTATAATGGTAACAGGGTCAATCCATCAGGAAGATAAAACAATTATACATATATATGCATCTAATAACAGCACAAAAATGCATGAAGCAAAACTGAAAGAAATGGAAGCAGAAATAAATAATTTGACATTAATAGTTGGGGACTTCAATACCCCACTTTTGGCATTCAGCAGAACAACTAGGCAAAGATCAACAAGGAAATAGATGACTTGAACAACATTATAAGCCAATTAGACCTAAAAGACATCTAAACAGTGGATACATTCTTCTCAAGTGCACCTGCCACATTCTCCAGGATAGATTATATGCTAAACCATAAAACAAACTTCAATAAATTTTAAAGGCTAGAAAATAAAAAAGTATGTTCTCTGGCCACAAAGGAATGAAATTAGAAGTCAATAAGAGAACAAAATTTGGGGAACTCACAAATATATGGAAATTAAACACCACACTCCTAAACAACTAATGAGACAAAGAAGAAATCAAAAGGAAAATTAGAGAAACTTTTAGATGAATAAAAATGAAGACACAACATAACAGAACTTATGAGATGCAGTGAAGCAGTGCATACAGGTTTATTTACAGCTTTAAATGACTATATTAAAAAAGAAAAAAGATCTCAAATCAATAACCTAAGGCCTACCTAAGACACCGGAAAATAAAGAGCAAACTAAACCTAAAGTAAGCAGAAGGTAGGAAATTATAAAGATTATGGAAGAAAAGTAAAACAATAGAGAAAGTTAATAAGAAAGCTGGCTCTTTGAAAAGGTCAACAAAATTAACAAATCTTTAGCTAGATTAATGAAACAGAGAGAGATAGAGAGGACCCAAGTTGTTAGAATCAACTAATAGAACATCACTACTGATCTTCCACAAATACAGTAGTTTAAAGGAATACTATTACTAATTGTATGCCAATAAATGAGATAATTTAGGTGAAATTCTTAAATTTCTAGAAAGACACACACTACTGAAAATGTCTCAAAAATATACAATGTGAATAGCCCTTACCAGGTAAAGAGATTTAATTAGTAACCAAAAACTACCATAAAGAAAAGCCTTCTTCCTCTTCCTTTTACCTCTGATTTCTACCAAAACATTAAAGAAAAATTAACAATCCTTCACAAACTATTCCAAAGAATGGAAGATGAAGTAACACTGCCTGATTCATTCAAGGAGGCCAGTGTCACCTTGATACCAAAACAAGATGAAGACTAGACAAGAAAAGAAAACTACAAACCAATATTTCTTAGAAATATGTGAGTGACATCTGCATCATGGTAGCATAAGATGTTTCTCCTTTTTATCCCCCCTTTTAACAAGTTAGACATTCATCCATGAACAAAAGTGACTTTGTGAGAGTTGTGGGATCTAGCACCATACACCAAGGGAACTGGGAAAACTCTCACCCAACTGTGCATCTGGTAATAGGCAGACAGACCTTGGTATGGGCTGCAGAATCAGCAGAGCCAACAAACCTGCCCAGACCCCTCTCACAGCACATGGGAAAAAACCCGGAGAGGGCCGACCGGGGCTACCTATGCATGAGAGAGAATTTGCAGAAGCCCAGGCTTCCCGAGGGGAGATTCCAGCACACCCATGGAGCAAAACAACAAAAGAAGACTAGTTTGGTTGCAGTGGAGTGATAAGAGAAACTTTCTGAGTGCCAGACCCCCATAACCCACGAAGGAAACACTGCATGAGGCTGATATATCCAGTGGTAGTGACCTCTCCCACAGGAGAAAAGACAAGTGGTGAATGAGTGCCTGGCTACCCTAGTTGTGCCAGATGTGGCTGGAGAAACCTGTTCCTCTCTAGCAGCACCCAGATTAATGAGGCGAGACCTCCATGACAAAGGGGAGGCAGGAGGTTGGAAAAGAGGGAGATAAGAATTTCAAAGGGAGTGACATCAGCATCATGGTGGAGTGAGATGTTTCCTTTGCTTCTTGCCTCTAAGGTACAACCAATCAGACATCCATTGACCAACAGAGGATTCCCTACACAGCACAACAGGTCACCTAAGAGATCCATGCATCTATACTTCTGAAGGTGAGTGGACTGGACACCTGGAAGGCAGTGGGACCAGGAGAGCAGCCCTCTACCTGGGTAGCAGCAATCCAGGGTGCAAATCCTTACACTGGCCCACATGCCTGTGAGAAAACAGGCATGGTTTGCAATCTGCCCATCTCTCAGGGGACCTAGCCTGCAAACCTGTGAGTGCTTGCAGAGGGGGCTGAGAAGGTGGGCATAGCTTGCTGTCTACCTGTTTCCCAGCAGATCCAGCATGTGTGCCTCCCTCTCCATGAGCAGTGTCCAGGTCTTTTCAACAGTGAGGATAGTATATAAAACTCGGATTTTCCAGGCTGGGGCCAGGCACCCTGACATGTGTTTTGAAAACAAATGGGCTAGTGCCAGAAACCAGAAGCTACAGGGAGAACAGCAAAACAAAACAAAACAAAACAAAAAAAACCCTCTCCCTTCTTAGCCCCTGCTTCCCCCTAGTGATGGCAGGAGAAACCTGTGACCAGAAATTTCAGAAACCATAACAGAACTGGTGACCCAGCCCCCAGTGGTGGCATCCCAGACACCAGGTCCACCAGCTCTGCCAGCAGTAGGGGCTGCATATAATTCTTTGGGTCCCCCATGAACCCAGCACCCCTGGCAGTGGTACAATCACTACCCCCAGCCAACCATGGAGCAGCAGCACAGGTGGTGCAAGGGGCAGCAGCATCTGAGACCATGAAGAGCCAGTGGAGAAACACAAGACCAAGGCTACCCAGAAGCAGCAGAAGTGCTCACAGCCTGGTGACCCTAGTGGCAATACTTGAGACTGAAGAAACATCATAAAAACCAAGGCACCAGCAACCCTAGAGGAACAAGTGGCATGAGGAAGGCACTGACAATGCCTCTGGCAGGTGCAGTAGAAGGTGGAAAGTGCAGACTCTTAAATACAACCACAAGCAGCTCAGAACCAAAGTAATCAAAGCCTTACCCAAATAAGAAAGGAAGTTACTACCACAAATGCACCAGCAGAGGATCAATTCACCCAACACCATGAAGAACTACAGTAACACAGCAGAACAGAAGGAGAATGAAAACTCTCCAGAAACCAAATGTGAAGTCACAGAAGACTACAATCTAACTGACAGAGAATTCAAAATAGCTGTAATAAAGAAACTCAATGAGTTACAAGAAAACTCAGAAAGACAGTTCAATGATCTCAGGAACAAAATTAATGAACAGGAGGAGTACTTCACCAAAGAGATTGAAATTCTAAGAAAAACCAAACAGAAATTCTGGAGATGAAGAAAACAATTAATGAGGTGAAAAATAATGCAGAAAGCATTAAAAATAGACCAGACCATATAAAGGAGAGAATTAGTGAGCTCAAAGATAAAAACCTGGAAATGATTCAGGTGGAGGAGGAGAGAGAACTAACACTTAAAAAAATGAGGAAATTCTATGAGAAATATCAACTCAATTAGGAAAAGTAACATAAGGATTATACATATCCCAGAGGGAGAAAAGAGGGAGAAAAGGAGCAGAGAGCCTATTCAAAGAAATAATTGCTGAGAACTTTCCAAATCTTGTGAAGGAACTGAACACGTAAATACATGAAGCTAATAGAACTCCTAATTACATGAGTGCAAAACAGACTTTCTCCAAAACATACTATATCAAAACTGTCAAAAGCCAATGACAAAGGAAAAATATTAAGGGCAGCCAGAAGAAGAAAATAACCCACAAAGGAACCCCCATCAGGTTTTCAGCAGATTTCTCAGCAGAAACTCTACAGGCTAGGAGAGAGTGGGATGATATATTCAAAATACAGAAAGGCAAAAACTATCATCCAAGAATACTCTATCCAGTGAAATTATCCTTTAGATATGATGGAGAAATAAAGCTTTCCCAGACAAACAAAAGGTGACGGAGTTCATCACCACTAGACTTGCCTTACAAGAAATGTTCAAAGGAGTCCTTCATCTGAAACAAAAAAGCAAAGGTTTACAAAGCCTTGAGCAAGGAGCTATACAGACAGAAACAGAAAATTGCATCTCTATACCAGAATAGATTAGTAAACAATTATAACATAAAAGATAAAGGCAAAGAAAGCATCAAAAATAACTATAATGACAACAATTTGGTCACAAACTCACAACACAGAAAAGAATAATTTGTGACAACAAAAACGTAAAGAGGAAGACAAAAGGGATGGAACCTGCAGAGGGTAATGGAGATAACATGCTATCAGCAGAAAAAGGACCATCTCACCCATGAGATCTTTTATACAAACCTCATGGTAACCACAAAACAAAATATCAGAGCAGGGTCACAAATCATAAATATAAAGAAATAGAGAAAAACACCACAGAAAATCACTAACTTGTAATGGCAAACAGAAATACAAGGAAAAATAAACAACGGAAATACAGAACAACTGGAAAACAAAAAATAAAATGGCAGTATTAAGTCCTCATATATTAATAATCATTATAAACGTAAATGGATTGAATTCTACAATCAAAACACACAGAGTGGCTGGATGTATTAAAAAACAAGACCTGGGGCTGGACCACTGACATAGTGATTAAGTTTGTGTGCTCTGCTTCAGTGGCCTGGGGTTCACAGGTTCAGATCCCAGGTGCACACAGACGCACTGCTTGTCAAGCCATGCTGTGGTGGCATGCCATATAAAGTAGAGGAAGATGGGCATGGATGTTAGCCCAGGGCCTGTCTTCCTCAGCAAAAAAAGAGAGGAGGATTGGCAATGGATGTTATCTCAGAGCTAGTCTACCTCACACACACACAGAAAATAAGACCCAATAATATGCTGCCTCCAGGAAACACATCTCAGCTCTAAAGACAAACATAAGCTCAGAGTGAAGGGATGGAAGATGATACTCCAAGCAAATGGCAAACAAATGAAAGTAGGTGTAGCCACACTAATATTAGACAAAGCACACTTCAAGATAAAAAAGATAACAAGAGAAAAAGATGGGCATTATATAATGAAAAAAGGGACATTCCACCAAGAAGACATAACACTTATTAATATATATGCACCTAACACAGGACCACCAATGTAGATAAAGCACTTATAAACAGACTTAAAGGGAGAAATTTAAAGCAACACAATAATAGTAGGGGACATTAACACCCCACTGATGTCAATGGATAGATCATCCAGATGGAAAGTCAACAAACAGACAGTGGCCTTAAATGAAACAGTAGACCAGATAGACTTAGATATATATAGAACATTCCATCCAAAACAGCAGAATACACATTTTTCTCAAGTGTACACTAAACACTCTCAAAGTTAGACCTTATGTTGGGAAACAAAGCAAGCCTCAATAAATTTAAGAAGATTGAAATCATATTAGGCATCTTTTCCAACCACAATGGTATGAAACTAGAAATCAACTGCAAGAAAAAAGCTGGGAAAGTCAGAAATATGTGGAGACTAAACAACATGCTGCTGAACAACTATTTGGTCAATGAAAAAAATCAAAGGAGAAATCACAAAATATCTGGAGACAAATGAAAATGAAAACATAACATATCAACTCTTGTGGGATGCAAAAGAAGTACTAAGAGGGAAATTTACAACAATACAGGCCTACATCAAAAAACAAGAAAAATATCAAATAAACAATCTTACACTATGATTAAAAGAATTAGAAAAAGAAGAATAAACAAAGCCCAAAGTCAGTAGAAGGAAGGAAATAATAAAAATCAGAGCAGAAATAAATGAAATAGAGATTAAAAAAACAACAGAAAGGATCAATGAAACTAACGGCTGGTTCTTTGAAAACATAAACAAAATTGACAAACCCTTAGCCAGATTCACTAAGAAATAAAGGAAGAAGTCTCAAATAAGTAAAATCAGGACTGAAAGTGGAGAAATTACAGTGGACACCACAGAAATACAAAGGATTATTAGAGAATTCTATGAAAAGTATACACCAACAAATTAGATAACCTAGAAGAAATGGATAAATTCTTAGAATCATACAACTTCCCAAAACTGAATCAAGAAGAAATAGAAAATCGGAATAGACCAATCACAAGTGAAGAGATTGAAACAGTAATCAAAAACCTACTAAAAAACAAAAGTCCAGGACCAGATGACTTCTCTGGTGAATTCTACTAAACAAAGAAGATTTAATGCTATCCTTTTCAAACTATTCTGAAAAATTGAAGAGGACAGGATGCTTCCTAACTCATTTTATAAGGGCAATGTTATCCTGATACCAAAACCCGACAATGACAACACAAAAATTGAAAATTACAGGCCAATATCACTGATGAACATAGAAGTAAAAATCTTCAACAAAATATTAGCAAATCAAATACAATGATACATAAAAAGAATCATACACCATGATCAAGTGGGATTTATTCTAGGAATGCAGGAATGGTTCAACATCCACAAATCAATCAATGTGATACACCACATTAACAAAATGAAGAGTAAAAATCACATGATCATCTCAATAGACACAGAGAAAGCATTTGACAAGATTCAGCATTCATTTATGATAAAAACTCTCAATAAAATGAGCATAGAAGGAAAGTACCTCAACATACAAAAGGCCATATATGACAAACCCACAGCCAACATCATGCTCAACAGTGAAAAACTGGAAGCTATTTCTCTGAGAAGAGGAACAAGACAAGGATGTCCACTCTAGCCACTCTTATTCAACATAGTGCTGGAAGTTTTAGCCAGAGCAGTTAGGCAAGAAAAAGAAATAAAAGGGATCCAAATAGTAAAGGAAGAATTAAAACTTTCACTATTTGCAGATGACACGATTCTATACATAGATGACTCTGAAGCATCCACCAAAAAACTATTAGAAATAAACACCAAATAGAGTAAAGTTGCAGGGCACAAAATCAACATAGAAAAATCAGTTGCATTTCTATACACTAACAACAAACCAGAAGAGAGAAATCAAGAATACAATCCCAAGTCTAGAGTGACATCAGCATCATGGCAGAGTGAGATTCCCTCTTTGAATCTCTGCCCCCTATGACACAATGAAAACATCATTCACATTCCAACAGAGCTCAATCAAACACTACGAAGGACTTCTAAGAAATCCCTGCTGCCATACATCGGACAGTGGAGGCACAGGAAGCCCAAAAGGATGGGAGGAGAGGTAAGAAGTTGTACTCCCCCTCCCCAATCGATTGGCAAAGACAGCGCGGTTCGCAGACAGAGGGGGGAGGGGCGGCCCACAGCGGGGAAAACTATCGCCATCCAGGTGCTCTCACAGACTGTTGCAAGATCCCCACTGGGAAGTGACGACAGACTGTTTAGGGGGTGTAGCAAACACCCTAAGAGAGCCAGAAAGGAAACCCCCGGGTCAAGCAGGAGAAAGAGAGGACCCCTCCCCCCACACACCTGGCGTTTCAGCATAATCCCTCCGGGGGCTGCAGCCACCTCAGAGCAAACCGCTCGCGATCTCCATCCAGTGGCAGTAGGGGGAAACTGCAGGACCAATTTTATCATGAGGGGAAAAAATAGGGCCATCCCCGTGAGATCCTTGCGACAATTTGTCATGGCTACAGACCAAAAGGAAAATGACAAACACCCAGAAACCAACCCTGAAGGCACAGAATTTGATAACCTGAATGAGAGAGAATTCAAAATAGCTATCATAAACAAACTCAACAAAATACAAGAGAACACACAGAAACAAATCAACGAATTCAGAGATTTTGTCACAAAAGAGATTGAAACCATAAAGAAAAACCAATCAGAATTATTGGAGATGAAAAACAAAATCAACGAGATAGTGGAAAAAATGGAGTCTTTAAAGAGCAGAACTGACAATATGGAGGAACGAATTAGCACTATTGAGGATAGCCACGCAGAAATGCTCCTGATAGAGGAGGAGAGAGAGCTAAGACTAAAAAGAAATGAAGAAATTCTTCCAGAAATATCAGACTCAATGAGGAAAAGCAACATAAGGATAATAGGTATTCCAGAAGGAGAAGAAAGAGAAAAAGGAGCAGAGAGTTTGTTCAAAGAAATAATAGCTGAGAACTTCCCCAACCTAGGGAACGAGAGGGAAATAACAGTGAATGAAATCAATAGATCACCTAAATATATAAACAGGAATAAAAAATCATCTCGCCACATAGTAGCAAACTTGAAGAATACCTGTGACAAGGAAATAATATTGAAGGCAGCTAAACAAAAAAACAAAATAACATACAAAGGAAACCCCATCAGGCTCTCAGCTGATTTCTCGACAGAAACTCTACAGGCTAGGAGAGACTGGAATGATATATTCAAAATCATGAAAGACAAAAACCTTCAGCCGAGAATACTTTATCCAGCAAAAATATCCTTCAAATACGATGGAGAAATAATAACTCTCCCTGATAAACAAAAGCTAAGAGAGTTCGTCACCACAAGACCCCCACTACAAGAAATGCTCAAGAAGGCCCTTAGGCCTGAAAAAAAAAACAAATGAGAAAGGGGATACAAAGATTTCAGCAAGGAGAAAGGCAAGGAGACTAAACCAGAACAAACTACAGTTGGATAACATCAAAAATTAATTCAAGCTCATCACTGGAAACACACATTCATGACACAATCTGGAATAAAGAGATAACAAATAAGGAGGGGAAGAGGTAAGGGATTGAACTGACCCAGCCTCAGGAAAAAGGAGGCATCCGAAAATGTACTTTCTTATCCAGGAGATCGCTTATATAAACCTCATGGTAACCACTAAACAAATAACCAGAAGAGAACCACACATGACAAATAAAGAGAAAACCAAGAGAATGAGCATGCAGAAATACCAAATTGAATTTGCAGTCCGAAACACAAGGGACAAGAAACGAAGGAAATGCAAAAGAACCAGAAGATGAACAATAAAATAGCAACATTAAGCCCTCATATATCAATAATCACTCTAAATGTAAATGGATTGAATTCTCCAATCAAAAGACACAGGGTGGCAGAATGGATTAAAAACCAAGATCCAACTATCTGCTGCCTCCAGGAAACACATCTCAGCTCTAAAGACAAACACAGACTCAAAATAAAAGGATGGAAAACAATACTCCAAGCTAATGGCAAACAAAAGAAAGCAGGAGTAGCCATACTTATATCAGACAAAGTAGACTTCAAGATAAAAAAGGTAATGAGAGACAAAGAAGGGCAATATATAATGATAAAAGGGACACTTCACCAAGAAGACATAACACTTATAAATATCTATGCACCCAACACAGGAGCACCAAAGTACATAAAACAACTGCTAAAAAACCTTAAAGGAGATATTAACAATAACACAATAATCGTAGGGAATCTTAACACCCCCCTTACATCAATAGATAGATCATCCAGACAAAAAGTCAATAAGGAAATAATGGACTTAAACGAAAAACTAGACGCAATGGACTTAATAGATATATACAGAGCACTCCACCCAAAAAAAGCAGAGTACACATTCTTCTCAAGTGCACATGGAACATTCTCAAGGATAGACCATATATTAGGAAACAAGGCAAACCTCTATAAATTTAAGAAGACTGAAATCATTACAAGCATCTTTTCTGATCATAATGCTGTGAAACTAGAAATCAACTGCAAGGAAAAAACTAGGAAAGGGACAAAGATGTGGAGACTAAACAACATGCTACTGAACAACCAAATTAAAGGAGAAATCAAAAGCTATCTGGAGACAAATGAAAAGGAAAATACACCATACCAACTCATATGTGATGCAGCAAAAGCAGTCCTGAGAGGGAAATTCATAGCAATACAAGCTCACCTTACCAAACAAGAAAAATCGACAATGTACAATCTACCAAGATGAATCATGAAGAAATAGAAAATCCGAACAGACCAGTAATGAGTAAGGAGATCAAAACAGTAATAAAAAACCTCCCGATAAAGAAAAGTCCAGGACTAGATGGTTTTACTGCTGAATTCTACCAAACATTTAAAGAATTAAGGCCAATTCTTCTCAAATTCTTCCAAAATAATTGAAGAGGAGGGAACACTCTCAAACTCATCTTACAAGGTCAACATTACCAAGAGAACAAAGTCATATAAGTAACTACAAGAGCTAAGAATATACAATGGAGAAAGGAAGGTCTCTTCAATAAATGGTGTTGGAAAAACTGGACAGCCACATGCAAAAGAATGAAAGTAGACCATTATCTTACACCATACACAAAAATTAACTCAAAATGGATTAAAGTTTGAATGTAAGACCTGAAACCATAAAACTCCTAGAAGAAAACATAGGCAGTATGCTGTTTGACATCAGTCTTAGCAGTATCCTTTTGAATACTTGTCTCCTCAGGCAAGGGAAACAAAAGAAAAAATGAACAAATGGGACTACATCAAACAAAAAAGCTTCTGCACAGCAAAGGAAATCATCACCCAAATGAAAAGACAACCCACCAACTGGGAGAAAATATTTGCAAATCATATATCCAACATGGGGTTAGTTCCAAAATATATAAAGAACTCATATGTCTCAATGACAATAAAAACGAACAGCCTGATCAAAAAATGGGTGGAGGATATGAACATTTTTCCAAAGAAGATATACAGAGGGCCAATAGGCACATGAAAAGGTGTTGAATATCACTAATTATTAGTGAAATATAAATCAAAACTACAATGAGATATCACCTCACACCCATTAGAATGGCTATTATTAAAAAGACAAGAAATAACAAGTGTTGGAGAGAATGTGGAGAAAAGGGAACCCTCATATACTGCTGGTGGGAATGCAAACTGGTGCAGCCACTGTGGAAAACTGTATGGAGATTTCTCAAAAAATTAATAGAAATACAGTATGATCCAGCTATTCCACTTCTTGGTATTTATCCAAAGAACATGAAAACACTAATTTGAAAAGATATATGAAACCCAATGTTCATTGCAGCATTATTCACATTAGCCAAGACTTGGAAGCAACCCAAGGGCCCATCATCCAATGAATGGATAAAGAAGATGTGGTATACACATACAATGGAATACTACTTAGCCATAAAAAGGCAAAATCGTGCCATTTGTGATAACTCAGGTGGAACTTGAGAGTATTTATGCCATATGAATAAGTCAGACAGAGAAGGAAAAATACCCTATGATTTCACTCATATATGGAAGATAAACAAGCAAATACATAGATAAGGAGAACAGATTGGTAGTTACCAGAAGGGACTTGAGTGTGGGGAGGACGAAAGGGGTAAAGGGGCACATATGTATGATGATGGATGGAAAGTAGACTTTTAGTGGTGAACATGATGCAGTCTATACAGAAGCTGAAACATAATAATGTACACCTGAAATTTACATAGTATTATAAACCAATTTGACCTCAATAAAATAATTAAAAGCAAAAATAGAAAAAAGAAACAGATAACATTTCTCACCTATTGGATTGCAAAATTTTAAAAGTTTGAAAATATACTTTGTTAGCAAGGCTTTGGGGAAACAGGCTGTCTTGCATTGCTGGTGAGAATAAAAAATGGTTCAATCCCTAACTAAATATATATGTGTGTATTTACCCTTTGATAAATCAACTCCACTTTTAGGAATTTTTGCTGAAATTAAAATTTCAAAAGTATGAAACAGACATACGCACACAAAGTGAGAGAGAGAGAGAGATGCACATGATTATTTCTGGTGGAATTATTGGTAATTACAAATATTAGAAACAACTTAAATGCTCATACTACACAGGAGATTGGTTAAATAAATTATGATATATCTACACAATGCGGTACCAATGGGTGTAAAAAAGAGGAAATTTGGCCTTAAATGGAGTTTTTAGGCCATTTTCATGGTATTTGGGTTTACATCTACCATCTTGCTATGAATTGATGTAGATGGATTCCCGGGACATATTACCAAGTGAAAAACAGCAAAGCATTAACATATACATAGTATTTCATCTCTTATCTAAGAAAGGAGAAACAACAATATATAATTTCTTTTCAAAAATATACTTCAAAAGTATACTTCAGAAATTATTGAATGGGTTAACCAAGAGATAGAAGAAGTGACATTTCTCTGAGTATACTATTTGCACAGTTTTGGCTCTTGGAACATCATGTTAACATTTTACATATTAAAAAATAAAGTCAACAAGGTTGGCTGAATCAATATTGAATGCATACAGAAACCAAAAAATCTCTAACTGTAAACAATTGGTAGCAGAATCACACAGAAGAAAAAAGTTCAAACTAATCCTAGCCTTTTGAACACGATGCTTTGACCATATACCCTCAGTGGGAAACATTCTAAAGACAAAAAAAATTGTAATAAAATTTTAAACATAACATTTTATTTATTGTAGTGGGATGAGGATAGCAATTATGAAATGAATTTGTTGTATTGTAGGATTTAGAAAATATAACTAATAACTAAATAAATATATTGTTGCTTTGGGGGAATGGGTTACACACTGTGAAAAATATGAGGAATAATAAGGAACTGGGAAAGTAGGAGAAGAATCCTGTGCTACTGGACTAGGAATTGAAGGCATAGATATATAGGAGCAATGGCATCCTAGGAGCAATAAGCATACCTAGATTCCATGCCTTGGTGTATGAAACAACTGACCATTAAAAAGAACAAGGTTCCTCGTATGAAATGACTGATTTCAGAACTGGGGCATGGAAAGTAAAAGGTGAACCTGGCATAATTCATGTCAGAAAGTAAGAGAGTGCTCAAACACTGATGGGACATATAAAAGGAGTTCTCACTGGGCAAATCTAGGACAATTTGAGCATCAAAATAATTAAGGACAGTAATGAATTAAGTTACATTGATTACAATAGAATTCAGGAATCTTTACCAATCTGAATAAATAAATCACACAGTGGGAGGGAAAACCCTTTCTTATAGTATAATGCCAACTAATAAAGGAAGAAAGAGTGATAAAGTGAGAAAAATTATCATTGTACAATCACATAATAATAAATGGTTCAGGGAAGAATCATTAGTGGATTCTAAATCCAGCGGGTCAAAGTTTGTTGGGAAATAATTTCTTAATTTCCAAACATATGGAGATTTTCTAGTTACCTTTTTGTAAACATTTCTATTTAATTTGAATTTCAGGCAAAGAATATGCACTTTATGATTCCAGCACTTTGAAATTCATTGAGAATGAATTTATGGCCAAATATATGCTCAATTTTGATAAAAAATTTTTGTGCAAATGATGGGAATATATATTTTTTGCTTGTCAATGAGTTAAGCTTGTTCAGTCTCATCGTACAATCACTGAAAAAGGTGTGTTAAAATTATACACCATGATTGTAGATTTGTCTGTTTTTATAGTTCTGTCCATTTTTGATTTAGTAATGTTGAGGCCATATTATATACAGGCAAGTTCATTATGCTATGTCTTCCAGATGAATTAAATCTTTCTTCATTTGAAGAATTATGAAGTAACCTTCTTTAAAATAATTATTTTTGCTGAAAAGTCTATTCTGACAGATTA
Source organism: Tapirus indicus (assembly GCA_031878705.1). Lineage (NCBI taxonomy): Eukaryota > Metazoa > Chordata > Mammalia > Perissodactyla > Tapiridae > Tapirus > Tapirus indicus. The sequence goes on along the minus strand of CM062942.1, from coordinate 96,286,140 downwards.
TTCTTATAGCTACACAATCTTTCTGTTGGTTAGTGTTTATGTTGATTACCTTTTTTATCCCTTACTTTTCTTATGATTTATATATCTCTTATAAGCACATAGTTGGATTATTTTTTCAAATCCCACCTGACAGTCTTAGAATATTTAGTCCCATTTACAATTAACATAATTGTGGATATATTTGCTTTTAATTCTGCCATCTTAGTATGTGTTTTTATATTTTCCCACCTGATCTGTGTTCCTTTTTCTATCTTTTATTGCCTCCTTTTGGACTTGTTTTATTATTCTATAATATTCCACTGTAAATCTGGAGGTTAAACATTCCTTTTCTGTTAGTGATTATCCTTGAATGTACAGCATGTTATACTTTATTCATCAAAGCTTAATATTAAATATCATTTTTATCTTTCTCCTGGACAATGAGAAAAGTTTACTTTCAACCCTCTTTACCTATATGCCATTGTTTTGTGCATCTTAGTTCCATAAATACTCTGAGCTCCAGAAGATATTATTATTATTGTTTTATACAGTCAATGTTTATTTATATTTAACCACACATTTACCATTTTCACTGCTCTTAATTGTTGCCTGCCTGCATGTCCAGCTTTCCATCTGTGGTCATTTTCCTTTGTTTTAAGAACACCTTTTAGTATTTCCTTAAGTAGGAGTCTGCTTCTGTCATGTTCTCTTAGTTTCTGCTTGTCTGATAATGTCTTTATTGCACTTTGATTCTTGAGGTATAATTTTGCCGAGTATGAGATTCCAATTTAGCATTCATTTATCAGCGCATTGACACCATCATTTCAACATCTTCTAGCTTTCATTGTTGCTGTTGAGAAGGCATTCACCCATCTTATTATTGCTCTATTGAAGTTGATCTCTTTATTTTGTTTTCTTTCATGTTGATACGTTTTTTTCTTTTTTTCTGCAATGTCACGATGATGGGTCTAAATGTTGATTGCTTTTTATTCACTCTGCTTGAGTTCTTTAAATGTGGGAATCAATGTCTTGCATCAATTCAAAAGCCATTATTTCTTCAAATATTGCTTTTCTGCTATCCTTTTCTCATCTTGTGGAACTCTTCTCATTTTACATAGTATGTCTATCATCTTCTTATTCTGTCTTCTCTCTTTCTATCCCTCCAATTTTTCTTGCTTCATTCATCACAGTTTCTTCTGACCAACCTTGAGTAACGCTCTGTTTAGCCATGTCTAATCTGCCTTTGAGTTCTGAGGTTTTCATGTTACGCATAAGCTCCAGATCTAGTTGTTTCTCAAGTCTTAAATGTCACTCTTTATAGTTTGCAATTTCTTTCTGAAATATTTAAGTTCAGTTTGCAATTTCCATGTGTGCATTACAAATAGTTATTTAAAGTCTATGTCTGGTAATTCAACTAACTTGAGTGCCTGTGGGTTCATTTCTATTACCCCTTATTGTGTTATATCTGGTTCATGTTGTTTTGTCTCTTCATGTGTCTGTTTATCATTGTATTCCAGTTACTAGAATTGAAAAGTATTTAAAGAAATAGTTTCGGGGCCCGCCCGGTGGCGCAGCAGTTTAGGTCATGCTCTGGCAGCCCGGAGTTCACGGGTTCGGATCCCAGGTGCCTGCCAACACACTGCTTGTCAGCCATGCCGTGGCGGCATCCCATATAAAAAGTAGAGGAAGATGGGCACAGATGTTAGTCCAGGGCCAGTCTTCCTCAGCAAAAAGAGGAGGGTTGGCAACAGATGTTAGCTCAGGGCTGGTCTTCCTCACAAAAAAAAAAAAAAAAAGAAATAGTTTCAAGCCTACGATGATGATTTTTTTGCTTATATCAAAAAATTTGGAAACATGAAGAATATGAAATCACCTTAATCCAATGTCCAGACTCAAGATTTTTCTTGGTTACATAGGTGACTTGAACCAGGCATGACTTCCCTATCAAGGGTGGTTTAATTCTGGTCTATCCTTATTTCTAGTGTACAGGCCTTTGGAATCCAAAAAATAGGTTTAAGTTAGTTGACCCTTGCCAGGCTTTGTATTCCTACTTTGATCCTCCTTTACTGGAGAGACTGTAAAATGAGCTTCTCAATCTGTCAGTCACCCATTCAGGTTTGCACATGCATCTTTGGCAAAAGTGATCCCAAAGTCACAGTCATTTTTCCTGAATTTCTGTCTTTTTCTGGATCTCTCACTTATTAGCTTCTCAATGCTTATAGTATTTTTTCCATATTTTTAGTTGTCTTAAGCACGAGTCATTGCAAATTACTCAGTCTGTCATTAGAAGCTGATGCCCCTAATATTCTAATTTAGTTTAGCTGTGTATTTTCTTTGTGAGCACCATAAGAACTGGCATCTTTTTAGATGAGCTCTTTGGGGTAGAAGGGGTAAAATCTGTGAGTGCTTGAATATGTACATCAAATTGTGTATATAGATTCACTTTTTTTCTGGGAGAAGTTTCATTGCTTTTTATCTAAAGATGTGTGTATATCTATCATCTATCTATCTACCTACCTATCTATCTATCTATCATCTATCTGTCTATGTATCATCTATCTATACATCTTCACCCACAAAAGAACAATCTTAAAATTTAAATTTATTTTATCAATAAACCCAGAGTCAAAATCTTTAGATGATATTAGTGAAGATTGTATAGAAGCCTTAATCTTGTTGCAAACTTTACCAGGATCTTTTACAGAAACATAACTTTAAAGAACTATTTAATGAGACACTAAATGTAAGTTCCAACTGGAAGAGAAAAAAAAGGAAAAAGACAGAGGATTGTAAAAGCCCTTATATTCTAATCAGTTAAATTTTGTGACTTGAATATTAGCATTGTTAAGGCGTTGATGAATATCTCAAATAAAAGCAATAGGATGATCATTTCTTTCCCTTCAACCTCCCCCAAATCTTTAAAGAAACCAATAGATTTTTTTTCTCTTTTTATGTGACCAGAATCCAAGAAGATATTTAAAAACAGAGGAGAGAGAGTATATGTTAGGCTGATTAAAAACATAAATTTAAACATGTTTACTTCATGAAGGTTCGCATTACACTATTGATTTTTCAACTGAAGAAGATATGGAATTAGAACAAAAATATTAAGATTAATGTTCTGGAATAGATTTATCTTTTTTAAGATTTAAATGCTTTATTTTTAAAATTTGGACTTTACCATTTATCTTTGTCATCTTCAAATCGTTTTAAATATCCCAAAGATTTTGCATCTGTGTTGCAGAATTCACTGGCATATTAATGCATAAAATAATTTAGCAGCACAAATGGAAACTTAGCATTTACATATTCATATACATTACATTTATTTCATTATTGTTAACCTAAATATCAGATAAATAGGTTAAGAATAATTATTAAAGAGAAGAATCCCGATTAAACGCAAATGTTACCAGTCGACGTCTGTACGTTGTTCACAGTACATAATCCGAAAGTATTGAGCATAGCCGCTGCAATTCTAATGGCCAAGAAAGTTAGTTACCTATAGAAATTGCCCAAACTATAGCAATCTTCATGATGGCCTTAGTCCGCGAATTGAAACGGCTATGCTCAATAGGATTACGTATTGCTACATACCGATCCAGCGAAATAGCGCAGAGGTGCATGATGGACGCTGTAGAAAATAAAACATCCAAAGAAATCCAGACGGGGCACAAATACCTAGGTAGTGGCCAGACATAATCTGAAAGAGAACAGAGAGAAGACAAGAACATATTATCCAAATTACACTGACTGTAGTTTTATATTTTAGTCTACTTATTTTTTCCTCTCATAATTTAAGCTTTTTAAAGACAGTGAAATTTGGGAAACATTATTTTCCATAGTAATGATGATGATGACGACGATGATGATAATGCATTCAGTGTTAAGTACATTATTTTTTATTGAGGTAAAATTTACATAGCATAAAATTAATCACTTTAAAGTGTACAATCCAGTGGCATTTAGTACATTCACAATATTATGCAACTATCACCCCTTTCTAGTTCCAAAACATTTCATCATCCCCAAAGGAAACTACTACCCATTAGCAGTCACTCCCCATTCTCCCCTCCCCCAATCCCTGACAATCTCTAATCTGGTTTTTGTCTCTACGGATTTAGTTTATCTGTACATTTCACATGAATGAAATCATACAATAGGTGACCTTTCGTTTTTCGCTTTTTCTTTCACTTAGCATACTGTTTTTGAGGTTCATCCATTTTGTATCAGTACTTCATTCCTTTTTATGGCTGATGCTTTTATCAGGTGAGTTTTTTTAATGCTCTTATAAATGGATTTGTTTTCTTAATTTCCTCTATGGATTGTTCATTGCTAGTGTATAGAACTATGACTGATTTTCAGGTGTTAATCTTGTATCCTGCAATTTCACAGATCTATTTTTGTGTGTGGGGGTTCTTTAAGATTTTCTATATATAAGGTCATGTCATCTGTGAATTGAAATAATTTTATTTTTTCTTTTCTAATTTTCCTCTGCCTTTTATTTTCTTTCTTGCTTAATTGCTCTAGATACACTTTCCAGTACAATGTTGAATGGAAGTAGTAAGGGCAGGCATCCTGTCTTTTTCTGATCTTAAAAGGAAATCTTTCACTCTTTCACTATTGAGTAGAATATTAGCTGTGCATTTTTCATGAATGCCCTTTATTGTGTTGGGGAAGTTTCCTTCTATTCCTAGTTTGTCGAGTGTTTTTATCATGAAAGAGTGATGGGTTTTATCAAATGCTTTTTCTGCAGCAATTGAAGCGATCATGTAGTTTTCTTACCTTTATTTTATTAATGTGATGCATTACATTGATTGATTTTTATATATTGAACTACCCTTGCATTCCTGCAATAAATCCCACTTGGTCATGGTGTATAATATGATGCTGAGTTTAGTTTGCTAGTATTTTGTTAAGGATTTTTGCATCTATATTCAAAAGTGATATTGGTTTATACTTGTCTTTTCTTGTACTGTCATTATCTGGCTTTGATATCTGGGTAATGCTAGTCTCATAGAATGAGTTACAAAGTGTCCCCTCATCTGCTATTTTGTGGGAGTTTGAGAAAAACTGGTATCAATTCTTCTTTAAATGTTTGGTAAAATTTGCCAGTGAAGCCATGTGGTCCTGGACTTGCCTTGTTGGAAGATTTTTTGATTCCTGATTCAATGCCTTTACTTGTGATAAGTCTCATCAGATTCTCTATTTCTTCTTGAGTTACTTTTGGTAGTTTGTGTGTTTAAAAATTTGTCCGTTTCATCCAGATTATCTGATTTGTTGGAGTACAATTGTTCATTGTATTCTTTTATAATCCTTTTAACTTCTGTAATGTCAGTAATAATGCCCTTCCTCCACTTTCATTTACAATTTTAGTAATTTATGTCTTCTCTTTTTTTCTTAGTCACTCTAGCTAAATGTTTATCAACTTTATTGACTTTTCAAAGAACCAACTTTTGTTCTTCTTAATTGTCTTTGTTTTTTTCTATTCTTTATTTTATTTATCTCCATTTTAAGCTATACCATTTACTTTCTTTTCCTAGTTTAGGTTAAGTTTATTCTTCTTTTCTAGTTCCTTAAGAAGTAAAGTTAGGTTATTGATTTTGGACCTTTCTTTTTAAATGTAGGCACTTACAGCTATAAATATCCCTCTGAGTAGTGCTTTTGCTGCATCCCACAAGTTTTGGTATGTTAAGTTTTCATTTTACTCTTCTCAAAATATTTTCTAATCTCATTTGTAAGTTCTTCTTTGATCCATTGGTTGTTTAATAGTGAGTATGGTGTTTAATTTCCACATATTTATGAATTTGTCAATCTTCTGTTGTTGATTTCTAGTTTCATTCCATTGTGCAAAAGATAATTTGAATGATAATATTTCAAATTTTTTATGCTTGTTTTGAGGCCTGATATATGGTCTATCCCAGAGAATGTTCCATGTGCACTTGAGAAAAATGCTTTTTCTGCTATTGTTGGATGGGGTGTTCTATATATGTCTGTTAGAATTAGTTGCTTTATGGTATTGTTCAAGTCCTCTATTTTCTTGTTGATCCTCTGTCTAGTTGTTCTATCTATTATTTAAAATGGGGTATTGATGTCTCCAAGTGTTATTATAGATCTGTTTTTTTCTCCCTTCATTTCTGTCAGTTTTGCTTTCTACATTTTTTGGTCTCTGTTGTTAGGTGCATATATAGTCATAATTGTTATATCTTGTTGATGATTTCACCTTTTTATCCAATATGTAATGTCCTTTTTTGTCTCTCATAACAATTTTTGTCTTAAGTTCTGTTTTGTCTGATACTAGTTTAGCCATCCTAGCTCTTTTTCGTTATTATTTGCATGGAATATCTTTTCCTTTTAAGCTATTTGTGACTTTGGATCTAAAACAAGTCTCTTATTGACAGCATATAGAGGAAAGTTTTTTTTTAATCCATTCTGACATCATGTATTTTTTTTTTTTTTGTGAGGAAGACCAGCCCTGAGCTAACATCCAATGCCAATCCTCCTCTTTTTGCTGAGGAAGACTGGCCCTGGGCTAACATCCGTGCCCATCTTCCTCTACATTTTATATGGGACGCTGCCACAGCATGGCTGACAAGCAGTGCGTCAGCGGGCACCCAGGATCTGAACCCATGAACCCTGGGCTGCCAGGTGTGAACCAAACCGCTGTGCCACTGGGCAGCCCCTGACATCATGTATTTTTTTTTGTGGGGAAGACCAGCCCTGAGCTAACATCTGTTGCCAATCCTCCCCTTTTTGCTGAGGAAGACTGGCCCTGGGCTAACATCTGTGCCCATCTTCCTCTACTTTATGTGGGATGCCACCACGGCATGGCTGACAGGCAGTGCATTGGCGGGTGCCCAGGATCCAAACTTGTGAACCCCGGGCTGCCAAATGTGAACTAAACCGCTGTGCCACCGGGCGGCCCCCGACATCATGTATTTTTAACCATTCTGCCAATCCCTGCCTTTTAACTGGATAGTTTAATTCACATACATTTAAATTAATTGCAGTTAAGAAAGAATTTATTTCCACCATTTTCTATTTGTTTTCTATATGATATATGCCATTTTCCTCATAAATTCCTTTGTTACTGCCTTCATTTGTGATTAATCGATTTCTATAGGGTACTATTTGATTTTCTTCTTGTTTCTTTTTCTGTATATTATTTTAGTTTTTTCCTTAGGTTAACTTGAAATTAAAATGATCACTTTAACATTATCACAACCAAGTTTTAATACCAACTGAGTTTCAATAGTATTCAAAATTTTTCTCCTTTATATCTCCTTCCCTCTTTATTTGTTATTGTCACAAATTACATCTTTATACATTGCATGTCCATTAACATAGATTTATAAGTATTGTTTTATGTATTTGCCTGTTATATAAGATAGTAAACCAAAAGAGGAGTAGCAAACAATAATAAACTTATATTGGATTTTATATTTACCCATGAAGCTACTTTTATTGTTTATTTCTTCAAATGCCTTTGCATTACTGTCTAATAACTTTTCATTTCATCCTGCTGGACTCCCTTTAGCATTTCTTGTAGAGTAAGTCTACTAGCAATGAACTTCCTCAGTTTTTGTTTACCAAGGAATTTTTTTGAAAAAAATGAAATATATTTGCTATATAACATTGTATAAACTTAAGATGTACAATGTTTTAATTTGATACATTTATGTATTAAAATATGATTGACATTGTAGCAATAATTAGCACCTCTATCATGTTACATAATTATCCTTTCTTTTTAGTAGTTGGAATAATTAAGTTCCAGTCTCTTAGCAAGTTTGATAATTATAATACAACATTGTTGTCTATATTCACTATACTGTGCATTAAATCTCAATTTTTCTATTTTTTTAAGGATAGCTTTGCCATATATCGAATTCTTGGTTGACAAGAATTCGGTTTTTTGTTTGTTTGTTTTGGTTAAGCACTTTAAATACGTCATCATACTGCATTCAGGCTTCCATGGTTTCTAAAGATAAATTCATTGTTAGTCTTGTTAAATATCCCTTGTAATGTTGACCATAATGTGTTTTGATTTGGATCTCTTGGAGTAATTTATGCTTGGAGTTCATTGAGCTTATTAGATGTGTAGATTCATGTCTTTCCTCAAAGTTGAGAAATGTTTGGCCATTATTTCTTTATTCTTTCTGCCCTTTTTGCTCTCTCTCTTTCTGGCACTCCCATTATATGTATATTAGTAAACTTGATTGTGTCTCATGTGTCTCTCAGGTGCTGTTCATTTTTCTTCATTCTTTTCTCTTTCTGCATAATCTCAATTGACCTATTTTCAAATTCCCTAATTCTTCCTTACATCTGCTCAATTCTGCTGTTGAATCAGTCTAGTGAATTTTTCATTTTAGTTATTGCACTGAAATTTCATTTCAGTTATTGTACCCAAATTTCTATTTGATTTCTTTTTATAATTTCTATCCCTTTATTGATATTCTCTATTTGTTGAAACATAGTTCTCCAGGTTTCCTTTAGTTCTTTCATGGTTTCCTTTGACTCTTTGAGCATGTTTGAGGGAGTTGATTTAAAGTCTTTGTCTTGTAAGTTTGATGCTTGGACTTCCTCAGGATCATTTTCTATTAATTTATTTTTTCCTGTGAATGGGCCACTCTTTCTAGTTTCTTTGCATTCCTCATAATTTTGATGAAACTTGAACACTTTGAATATTATAATGTGACAACCATGGAAATCAGATGTGCCCCCCCTCCTTCCTGGGGTTAGTTGTTCCTACTTGTGTGTTAATTTTGTTTGCCTGTTTAGTGACTTTTCTAAACTACTTTTATAAAGTCTGTTTTCTTTGTCTTGTGTGGCCACTGAAATCAGTGTTATGTCAGCTTAGTGGTCATCTAGTGTTTTGACAGAGGTTTCTTAAACGTCTATAGGCAAAGAAAGAAAAAAAATACTTAGTCTTTGCAGATCAGCTCTGCTCAGGGGCCCTTCTTCAATGATTAGTGAGGCTGTTTATAAGCTTGTGTTAGCTTTCAATTTAGACTTGCACAGAGCCTCAGAGGCTGAAGGTCAGCTCAAGCATAGGTGAAAGAATAGTGTCTTCTCAGGCTTTTTATAAGCATGCATCCAGCTCTGGGCGTGTGTGTGGCCTTCTTCATTCCCTGGTATATATGGATGCCTTAAAAATAATGTCTTATTTCCCAACATATTTCCACTCCCAACCTCTTTCTTCTCAGGTCATTCAGCCTGTCTGGTCTGTTTTTTCTTGTATCAGTCTGCTGCAGATAATCCTTATACTTTTAAATTTTTCTGGCAAACCCCACACAGATCTAGGAATGCTGAGTCAGGCAGAACGAAGGCATGTCTTTGTGCCTGTTCTTCAGGGATCCACCAGAGAAGTCTAAAAAGACAAGCATAATTATTTTTTTTAACCATTTTTTATTGATGTCTTAATAGTTTATAACACTGTGGGGTTTTAGTTGTACATTTTTGTTTGTCCATCACCTTGTGGATGTAACCCTTCACCCCTGTGCCCCCCCAACCCCCTTCCCCTTGGTAACCACCAATCAGTTCTCTCTGTCTGTGTGTTCACTTATATTCCATATATGAGTGAGTTCATGCAGTGTCTGTCCTTCTCTCTCTGGCTTATTTCACTTAACATAATACCCTCTAGGTCCTTCCATGTTGTTGCAAATGGGACAATTCTGTCTTTTCTTATGGCTGAGTAGTATTCCATTGTATGTATATACCACATCTTCTTTAACCAATCATCAGTCGAGGGACACTTGGGTTGCTTCCACTTCTTGGCTATAGTGAATAATGCTGCAATGAACATCAGGGTGCATACGCCTCTTGTGATGGTTGATTTCATGTCCATTGGGTAGATGCCCAAGAGTGGTATTGCTGGATCATACCGTATTTCTATTTTTAATTTTTTGAGGACTCTCCATACTGTTTTCCATAGAGGCTGCACCAGTTTGTATTCCCACCAGCAGTGAATGAGGGTCCCCGTTTCTCCACAACCTCTCCAGCATTTGTTGTTATTTGTCTTTGTGATTATAGCCATTCTAACCGGTGTAAGGTGATATCTTAGTGTAGTTTTGATTTGCATTTCCCTGATGATTAGTGATGTTGAACATCTTTTCATGTGTCTATTGGCCATCTGGATCTCTTCCTTGGAAAAATGTCTGTTCACATCCTCTGCCCATTTTTTGATCAGGTTGTTTGTTTTTTTGTTGCTCAGTTGTATGAGATCTTTATATATTACTGAGATTAATCCCTTGTCGGACAAACAATTTGCAAATATTTTCTCCCAGCTGGTGGGTTGTTTATTCATTTTGATCCTGGTTTCATTTGCCTTGTAGAAGCTCTTTAGTCTGATGAGGTCCCACTTGTTTATTTTTTCTTTTGTTTCCCTTGTCTGGGTAGACATGGAATCTGAAAGGATCCCTTTATGTCCAATCTCAATTAGTGTACTGCCTATATTTTCTTTCAGGAGTTTTATAGTTTCAGGTCTCACTTTCAGGTCTTTGATCCATTTTGAATTGATTTTTGTATATGGCGATAGGAGATGGTCTACTTTCATTCTTTTGCATGTTGCTGTCCAATTTTCCCAGCACAATTTATTGAAGAGACTTCCCTCTCTCCATTGTATGTTCTTTGCTCCTTTGTCGAAGATTAGCTGTCCATAGGTGTGTGGTTTTATTTCTGGGCTTTCAATTCTGTTCCATTGATCTGTGTGTCTATTCTTGTACCAGTACCATGCTGTTTTGATTACTGTAGCTTTATAGTATATTTTGAAATCAGGGATTGTGATGCCTCCAGCTTTGTTCTTTTTTTTCAGAATTGCTTTAGCTATTCGGGCTCTTTTGTTGCCCCATACGAATTTCAGTAGTTTTTGTTCTATTACCGTGAAGAATGACATTGGGATTCTGATTGGGATTGCATTGAATCTGTAGATTGCTTTAGGTAGAATGGACATTTTAACTATATTTATTCTTCCAATCCATGTGCATGGAATATTTTTCCATTTCTTTATGTCCTCCTCGATTTCTTTCAATAGTGTCTTATAGTTTTCATTGTATAGGTCTTTGACCTCCTTGGTTAAATTGATTCTCAGATATTTTATTCTCTTTGTTGCAATTGTAAATGGGATTGTCTTTTTGAGTTCTCTTTCTGTTGTTTCATCGTTAGTGTATAGAAATGCAATTGATTTTTGCAAGTTGATTTTATACCCTGCCACTTTACTCTAGTTGTTGATTGTTTCTAGTAGTTTTCTGATGGAATTTTTTGGGTTTTCTATGTATAAGATCATGTCGTCTGCAAATAGTGAGAGTTTCACTTCTTCATTGCCTATTTGGAGTCCTTTTATTCCTTTTTCTTGCCTAATTGCTCTGGCCAGCACTTCCAGTACTATGTTGAATACGAGCGGTGAGAGTGGGCACCCTTGTCTTGTTCCTGTTCTCAAAGGAATGGCTTTCAGTTTTTCCCCATTGAGTAGGATGTTTGCTGTACGTTTGTCATATATGGCCCTTATTAGGTTGAGGGACTTTCCTTCTATACCCATTTTGTTGAGAGTTTTTATCATAAATGGATGCTGGATCTTGTCGAATGCCTTCTTTGCATCGATTGAGATGATCATGTGGTTTTTATTCTTCATTTTGTTAATGTGGTGTATCACGTTGATTGATTTGCAGATGTTGAACCATCCCTGTGTCCCTGGTATAAATCCCACTTGATCGTGGTGTATGATCTTTTTGATTTATTGCTGTATTCGGTTTGCCAATATTTTGTTGAGGATTTTTGTGTCTATGTTCATCAGTGATATTGGCCTGTAGTTTTCCTTCTTTGTATTGTCCTTGTCTGGCTTTGGTATCAGGATGATGTTGGCCTCATAGAATGTGTTGGGAAGTATTCCATCTTCCTCTATTTTTTGGAATAGTTTGAGAAGGATAGGTGCTAAATCTTCTTTGAACGTTTGATAAAATTCTCCAGGGAAGCCATCTGGTCCTGGGCTTTTATTTTTTGGGAGGTTTTTGACTACTGTTTCAATCTCTTTACTTGTGATTGGTCTATTCAGATTCTCTATTCCTTCTTGATTCAGTTTTGGGAGGTTGTACGCGTCCAAGAATTTGTCCATTTCCTTTAGGTTGTCCAATTTGTTGGCGTAAAGTTTTTCATAGTATTCCCTAATAATCCCTTGTATTTTTGTGGTGTCTGTTGTAATTTCTCCTCTTCCATTTCTAATTTTATTTATTTGAGTCTTCTCCCTTTTTTTCTTAGTGAGTCTAGCTAAGGGTTTGTCAATTTTATTTATCTTCTCAAAGAAACAGCTCTTTGTTTCATTGATCCTTTCTACTGTTTTTTTGGTTTCAATTTCATTTATTTCTGCTCTGATTTTTATTATTTCCCTCCTTCTGCTGATTCGGGGCTTTGTCTGTTCTTCTTTTTCCAATTCTGTTAGGTGCAATTTAAGGTTATTTATTTGGGAATTTTCTTGTTTGTTAAGGTGAGCTTGTATTGCTATGAATTTCCCTCTCAGGACTGCTTTTGCTGCATCACATATGAGTTGGTATGGTGTATTTTCCTTTTCATTTGTCTCCAGATAGCTTTTGATTTCTCCTTTAATTTCATCAACGACCCATTGGTTGTTCAGTAGCATGTTGTTTAGCCCCCACATCTTTGTCCCTTTCGTAGGTTTTTCCTTGCAGTTGATTTCTAGTTTCACAGCATTATGATCAGAAAAGATGCTTGTAATGATTTCAGTCTTCTTAAATTCATAGAGGTTTGCCTTGTTTCCTAATATATGGTCTATCCTTGAGAATGTTCCATGTGCACTTGAGAAGAATGTGTACTCTGCTTTTTTTGGGTGGAGTGCTCTGTATATATCTATTAAGTCCATTGCGTCTAGTTTTTCGTTTAAGTCCATTATTTCCTTATTGACTTTTTGTCTGGATGATCTATCTATTGATGTAAGGGGGGTGTTAAGATTCCCTACTATTATTGTGTTATTGTTAATATCTCCTTTAAGGTTTTTTAGCAGTTGTTTTATGTACTTTGGTGCTCCTGTGTTGGGTGCATAGATATTTATAAGTGTTACGTCTTCTTGGTGAAGTGTCCCTTTTATCATTATATATTGCCCTTCTTTGTCTCTCATTACCTTTTTTATCTTGAAGTCTACTTTGTCTGATATAAGTATGGCTACTCCTGCTTTCTTTTGTTTGCCATTAGCTTGGAGTATTGTTTTCCATCCTTTTATTTTGAGTCTGTGTTTGTCTTTAGAGCTGAGATGTGTTTCCTGGAGGCAGCAGATAGTTGGATCTTGGTTTTTAATCCATTCTGCCACCCTGTGTCTTTTGATTGGAGAATTCAATCCATTTACATTTAGAGTGATTATTGATATATGAGGGCTTAATGTTGCTATTTTATTGTTCATCTTCTGGTTCTTTTGCATTTCCTTCGTTTCTTGTCCCTTGTGTTTCGGACTGCAAATTCAATTTGGTATTTCTGCATGCTCATTCTCTTGGTTTTCTCTTTATTTGTCATGTGTGGTTCTCTTCTGGTTATTTGTTTAGTGGTTACCATGAGGTTTATATAAGCGATCTCCTGGATAAGAAAGTACATTTTCGGATGCCTCCTTTTTCCTGAGGCTGGGTCAGTTCAATCCCTTACCTCTTCCCCTCCTTATTTGTTATCTCTTTATTCCAGATTGTGTCATGAATGTGTGTTTCCAGTGATGAGCTTGAATTAATTTTTGATGTTTTCCAACTGTAGTTTGTTCTGGTTTAGTCTCCTTGCTTTTCTCCTTGTTGAAATCTTTGTATCCCCTTTCTCATTTTTTTTTTTTTTTCAGGCCTAAGGGCCTTCTTGAGCATTTCTTGTAGTGGGGGTCTTGTGGTGATGAACTCTCTTAGCTTTTGTTTATCAGGGAGAGTTATTGTTTCTCCATCATATTTGAAGGATATTTTTGCTGGATAAAGTATTCTCGGCTGAAGGTTTTTGTCTTTCATGATTTTGAATATGTCATTCCAGTCTCTCCTAGCCTGTAGAGTTTCTGTCGAGAAATCAGCTGAGAGCCTGATGGGGTTTCCTTTGTATGTTATTTTGTTTTTTTGTTTAGCTGCCTTCAATATTATTTCCTTGTCACGGCTATTTTTCAAGTTTGCTACTATGTGGTGAGATGATTTTTTATTCCTGTTTATATATTTAGGTGATCTATTGATTTCATTCACTGTTATTTCCCTCTCATTCCCTAGGTTGGGGAAGTTCTCAGCTATTATTTCTTTGCACAAAATCTCTGCTCCTTTTTCTCTTTCTTCTCCTTCTGGAATACCTATTATCCTTATGTTGCTTTTCCTCATTGAGTCTGATATTTCTGGAAGAATTTCTTCATTTCTTTTTAGTCTTAGCTCTCTCTCCTCCTCTATCAGGAGCATTTCTGCATGGCTATCCTCAATAGTGCTAATTCGTTCCTCCATATTGTCAGTTCTGCTCTTTAAAGACTCCATTTTTTCCACTATCTTGTTGATTTTGTTTTTCATCTCCAATAATTCTGATTGGTTTTTCTTTATGGTTTCAATCTCTTTTGTGACAAAATCTCTGAATTCGTTGATTTGTTTCTGTGTGTTCTCTTGTATTTCGTTGAGTTTGTTTATGATAGCTATTTTGAATTCTCTCTCATTCAGGTTATCAAATTCTGTGCCTTCAGGGTTGGTTTCTGGGTGTTTGTCATTTTCCTTTTGGTCTGTAGCCATGACAAATTGTCGCAAGGATCTGACGGGGATGGCTTTATTTTTTCCCCTCATGGTAAAATTGGTCCTGCAGTTTCCCCGTGCTGCCCCTGGATGGAGATCATGAGCGGTTTGCTCTGAGGTGGCTGCAGCCCCCGGAGGGATTATGCTGAAACACCAGGTCTGTGGGGGGAGGGATCCTCTCTTTCTCCTGCTTGACCCGGGGGTTTCCTTTCTGGCTCTCTTAGGGTGTTTGCTACACCCCCTAAACAGTCTGTCGTCGCTTCCCAGTGGGGATCTCGCGACAGTCTGTGAGGGCACCTGGATGGCGATAGTTTTCCCCGCTGTGGGCCGCCCCTCCCCCCTCTGTCTGCGAACCGTGCTGTCTTTGCCGATCGATTGGGGAGGGGGAGTACAACTTCTTACCTCTCCTCCCATTCTTTTGGGCTTCCTGTGCCTCCACTGTCCAATGTATGGCAGGAGGGGTTTCTTAGAAGTCCTTCGTAGTGTTTGATTGAGCTCTGTTGGAATGTGAATGATGTTTTTGTTGTGTCATAGGGGGCAGAGATTCAAAGAGGGAATCTCACTCCGCCATGAAGCTGACGTCACTCTCGACAAGCATAATTCTTTGAGAATAAGCTCTGTATCATTCCCTCTAGCACTAAGAACCAATACCAGGAGTGCAGGCTGTCACCCTCCAATCAGCTGCTGATCTGGAGGTTGGGGTATGGTAGGCAGGCCCATTTTTGCCAGGTCATCTGTTGCTCTTGTGGAAGGACAGAACACTGGTATTCTCTCTCACATAAATTATTTATTCTTTAATTTATGTTATTCATTTGCTTACTATGTGCAAAACATTTTGTTAGGTACTAGAAATAAATATTAATAAGTGGCAAAAACTCTTGTTGTTTCTACTTTTCCAGCTACCAGCTGAATTCCTACTTCCATTTTGATGATGATCTTTGGTGTGGCATTATTTCTCACTCTAAGTTGGTGTCAAGATTGACAGAATACTTCAAATAAGTTGTTTTTAATAGTGATGTTCTTAATGAAAGAGTTGAGCTCCAAGTGGTGTTCCATAGTGCTAAAGTTTTCACACTGGAGAATTATTCCAGGTCTAAAGTTTCTGTAATGACATTGGTATCCAGGACCTAGGAATTGATCAGGCAAAAAAGTCAACTCTTTTTATCTGCTCTTTGCTGAATTGTTTTATGATGTGTTGTATTCTAGTCTGTTAGAGTTGTTAGTGAAAACTATCTTAGATACTGGGCTCTGCTCCTGTGCAAACTTGGTAGACATTACTACTTTATAGAATAAACAATGCAGAATGTTACTTTCTTGGAGAAGTAAGAGAAAAACAGTAGATATCTGGCTATGGAAATATTTGGGATGACCAGCATCCTTCCTTTGGATATTTTTGGTTTCTTCAGGAAAGGGTTTAAGGATACATCAATATATAGACTGATCAACTGATGCTTCATGATCTGAGAAACTTTCTTGACAATGAGGCAGCACTGATCAAACCACCTTACTTTTAAGATTAACCTTATTTCCACTTAGTAAGAGATCTGTACAATTGATTATCCTTTGATTTTGGGGTCCTGTCCCTTCAGTTATACACTTGTTTTGGTTGGCTGCATCCACAACTGTTACCAGGATATAATGCTTCCTTAGATTTCTATCCTAGAGGCATTCAATTTTCATTTTTATCACTGGTGCTGTTTCAATCTATATAAGTTATTCATGCATGTTTGGATGATGGAATTTTCTTAGATAAATCATTAGAATTAATATTTATACTGCTGCCTATTTATTGAGCTTCATAAATCCATAAATTTATGGCTTTCATAAAATTTAAGGAATTTTCAGCCTTTTTTTTAAAAAAATAGATTTTGGTCCTAGTCTTCCTCTTTTCCCCTCTGGGTTTCCAATTAGATGTATGTTAGAAGGTTTGATATTGTTTCATATTTTGCTGAGAGTGTACTCTTTTCCTTCTAAATATGTTTTTCTCTCTGATCTTGATTTCAGATAATTTCTATTGATTTATGTTCAAGTGCATTGACTATTTTCTCTGTTATCTCCATTATACTGTTTAGCCCATTTAGGAAATTTTTTAAAATTTCACATATTATTTTTCAGCTCTCAAATTTCTATTCAACTATTTTTTTTTGTTTTTATTTATCTTCTGAGATTTCCTATTTTCAATCATTAGGAGCATATTTTATGTTATTGAACATAAATATAATAGTAGCAATAAAATCTTTGTGAATTTCAACATCTGTGTGTTCACAGGATAGGAAAAGTTTGTGTGTGTATGTGCACATGTGCATGCATGCATGTATGTGAATGGGTTACATTTTCTTGTTTCTTCTTATAGTAAGAAATTTTAGATTATAACCTAAACATTGTGAACGTTATATTGTTGAAATTTTGGATTCTGTTATATTTCTCTAAAGAGTGTTGGTGTTTTTGTTTTTCCTGGCTATTAGCTTGTTTGGACTCAAACTGCAATCTCTGTCTCTTGGGCTACACCTCAAAAGTTGGTTTAGCTCATTTATCCTTCCTTAGGCTGCTTGAAGTATACCACAGACATGCATGGTTCAGAGGTCAGCTAAAGGTTTAGACAGAGTTTATGGTTCTCCAGAGAAGAATTTGTGGTTCCCTCCATCTATCTCTACCCTTTCCTAGATGTTCCCTCACCTTCCAGTTTTGAGATTTCCTTAAACTCTGTTGTCACTTTCTTTGGGCTACAAAAACTGCAGACTTTTTTGGAGTTTTAGCCATCTCACGTGGCACAGATTGCAGCTTCCTCTTAGGCTATAAGTCATGAAAGTTGGAAATTCAACCAGTGTTGTTCCTTTCTTCCAAGTCTTGAGATCCTCTAGAATCTCTCTCTTTTCATTTTTTCTCCTGTACCTTCAAGTAGTTGTTTTTGTATTTTGTTTAGAGTTGATAGTTTTTATCTGCTGGAAGTTTGGTTCAATAGAAACTTATTTGGCATACCAGAAGCAGAACTACCAATCATTAGAATTCACACAGTGCACTAAAGAAATCAAAGACATTATTAGAAATTCTCCTAAACAAAAATGGCTATGAATGTTCATTTCTGTCCATCATTTTCTTGTAATCTCCTCAGATTGTATCTACTATGGAAGTTGATTGTGTTGAGGGTTTGAGTATTCTTCTTGTTTCAATTGGAGAAATTACTTTCCCAATTGTGCTTCCAATGCATAAGTATCACCTGACTGTCATTATGTGGAGAATTTTGTTGCCATAACTGCTAGAATATATGCTCCATTGTGTCAGGAATTATTGTGTTTTTTATTTTTCCACTATTTTATCCATAATGCTTAGATCAATGCATGACACAAAGTAGGCACTCAATAAATATTTGTTAAATGTATAAAAGTATATCCCTACCCAATAGATCATAACTTCACCCTAAACTCAACTTCACCATATGCCAGTGTATGGTCTTATTCGGGTACATATCCACTCTGCAAAGTCAATACACTACCTGGTCAGTTCTCAGCTGTTACACATTTAATAATGGCTGTTCTGCAGTGCCTGCCATGCACCAAGCACAGTGTTAGGGACTTCATTTTTTATTCTATTCCACACAACAACAACAAAAATTCTACAATGTAGGTTCTTTTATCCTACAGTGTGAGGAAAATGTGTCTCTTATTCAAGTCCACAGTGTGAGTCAAGAATCTTGGTCCAAATCTGACATTTTTTTCCTGAACACTAAGTTGCCTCCTATCACCATACACTATTTCTTGCTGGATAATAAATACAATTGCTTTTACAATAGACAACAAAGCTCCTTATACAGGCTTTTCCAAGAAGTCTACTTCCAAACATACAACACAGCAAAATCTAAAGCCAATGAACAAGCACCTAAAGTAAAACTATCCCAAAGAATGCCATATCAGAATTAATTGAATCATTAATTTCTAGATTAACTTCATAATCAAGAATAATTGCAGAAAACTTTCTTTGAATTTCTGTGAGCCAGATTTTTCCCAAACTTGACTGATCATAATTATCAACAGAGATTTTTATTAAAAATATTCTTTCCTGGGCCTCATGACTGACGTATTTATTCAAAATATTTAGCATTTCAGTGAATATTTAATGTTTTCACATTTGCCTTTTTAAGGCAAATGGGTTTTTTTAAGTTATCTCAATGAAATTAAAGTGTATTTTCTTTAGATAAATTTATGTGATCCAGGTACATTTCAGGTAAGGAAGATGTGAAAAGTTTGGTGGAAGTTGCATAGTAAAGAGGCTACGTAGCATAATTTCAGTGGGGGAGGTCAATTCATAGTGGAGTGAGAGTGAGAGTTTGCTTATTTTCAGAGGAAAAAGTAGTGTGTAGTGTTTCATAAGACATTTTCATATATTCATTCAAAGTGTGCATGATCTTTAGTAACTTTAAAAATCACAGGCATCCCCACCAATATTGAAAATAATGACAAAGATTGAGTAAAATACACTGTAAAATTTCAGTTCATTTGTGCAAATGAAATATAAAAGGGCTTTATTTTTATGAATAATGGAGACAGCCTTTGCTTGGCACAAAGTAGTCACTCAATAAATATTTGTTAAGTGTGTAAAGGAATATTCCCACCCTGCAGATCATAACCTCATCTCAGAGAAAAAAATAATTGTCCATTATTCTGATAATATAATTGAGAGATGTGAGGACAACTGTGAAGTAATCCCAAAACTAGAATGGAAATGTTATAACTGATGTCTTTAAGTTAATATATATGAAAGATGAACAAGCATAAAAAGGTTTAAAATTTCCCCCAATTCATTTCATAAAACAATACAATGTCAATATGAAAACCTACAAAACACTGAAAAAATGAGATTAAAGACAAATAGGTTTCATTGATATAGGTTCAAAGTTACAAACAAAATATTAACAAATAGAATCCAGCAAGGTATCAAAGGAATAATGCATCATGGAAAAACAAAAATTATTCCAGGAATGCAAGGGCAATTCAGTATCATAAAATCCTGAGGAAATAATCCCTTATATTAACATTTGTAAAGAAATATTATGATATTTTAATAGATATTGAAGAATAATTTGATAAAATACAGAAGTCATTCCTAATTAAAACTTTAATTGTATAGGAATAAAAGGAATCTGCTTAAATTTGACAATTTACCAAAAACCAACAACAAATATTATCAATGGTAATGCAGTAAATACATTTCAATTACATTAAATTAAAAAATTGGACAGGACAGAAATTTACAGACAAAGACTTGAAAGCAGCTACCATAACCATGCTCAATGAAGGAAGGATGGATTCTCTTGAAATAAACAGAAAGAAGACTTCTCAAATAAGAACTCTTATAAAAAGAACCAAATGAAGAGTTTAGAGCCGAAAAAAATACAATATCTGAAAGAAAAAAAATCACCAGATGGGCTCGATACAATGTCAGATAAAGAGTTGTTACAACTGAATGTAGATCAATAGATTTTATCCAAACTGAACAAGAGTGAGTAAAAAATTGAAAATAAATGAACATAGCAGGGACCTATGGAACAGTAAGTATATGTCTTAATATTTGTGCCATTGGAACCTGAAAAGGAGAGGTGAAAGATTGATACAGAAAAAATATTTAAAGAAATAATGGTCTGAAACATCCATATTTGATGAAAAATAAATTTACAGATTTAAGAAGTTCTGCAAAACCCAAATGGTTAAACTCAAAGAAAATCATGCCTAGATACATCATCATCTGTTGAAAACAAAAGATAGAGAAAAAATCTTGAAGCAGTTGAGAAAAATGACTCTTTATATATAGAGGAGCAATGATTTGAACAACTTCAGTTTTTCCATCAGGATTCATGGAGGCCAGAAGGCAGTGTAATCACAATTCAGAATTCTATATCCAGTGAAGATACCTTCAAAAAACTGAATGTGAAATAAAGAGATTTTCACATAAGGGGAAACTAAGGAACTGATTACTAGGTAACTTGCTCTAAAAAATGCTAAAGGATGTTCTTCAGAAAGAAAGAAATTATATGAGAAGAAAACTTGTAAACTTTAGGAATAAATGAAAAGCAACAACAATGGTAAATAATCTGGGAAAATATAACAGATTTTTTAAAATTTTAAGTCTTTAAAATACATGTGATTGTCAAAAACAAAAATTGTTACATTGTCTGAGAAGGTTCTTAATGTATATAGATGTATTCCATAGTACAACTAAAACAAAAAGGGGGAGGGTAAAGGGATCTATATTGCTACAGGTTTTTATATTCACTTGAAGTGATAAAATATTAACTATAAGGAAATTGTGAAACATTAGGTATATGTATTTTAATCTAGAGAGCAATCACTATAAGAAACTGTACAAAGAAGTATAGTCAGAAAGACAATACATCAATAAAAATGGAATACTAAAATAAAATGCACAAATCCCCAAATAATTCAGAAATAGGAAAAAATAAATGAAAAAGAGAAGAGATAAATAGCAACAATAAAATGGTAGACATTATTCCAAACAAATCAATAATTGCATTAAATGTAAATGGTATGAAGTATAAATTATACCAATTTAAGCAGATAGCCAAGTTGCATTAAAAAGAAGATCAAAAGTAAACAGGACCCAATTATATGCTGTCTATAAGAAACCTTACAAGTTTAAATATAATGATATAAATAGATACACAATAAAAGGATGGAAAAAAATATACCATGCAAACACTAATCAAAGGAATGCTGGAGTTCCTATATTAATACCAGAGAGAGTAAGAATATTACTAGGGACATCAGAGACTATTTCATAATGATAAAGGTATCAATTCGTCAAGAGAATATAACAATGCTAAACATTTATGCACCTAATAACAGAACTTCAAATTTCATAAAGCAAAAAAATGATAGAAAAGAAAGAAGAAATCAAAAATACAATCACAATTACATGTTGAGATTTCAACATCCTTTCCTCAGTAATTGACTGAGCAAGTACACAGAAAATTACTGATGATATAAAAGAACTGAACAGCACAAACGATGAACTTGACCAAATTGATATTTACAAAACATTGCAGACAACAATAGGAGAATACACATTTTTTTTCAAGAGCTCATGGAAAATTGACCATGAGAAACCATATCCTGGGCCATAAAATAAATCTTAAGAAATTAAAATGATTGATATCATACAATGCATGTTCTCTGACCATAGCAGAATTAACCTAAAAACCAGTGACAAAAGATGTCTTGAAAAAGTCCAAGTATTTCAAAATACAACACAGTTCTACATAATCCATGTTTCAAAGAGGAAGGCAAATTAAATTAGAAAATAATTTGAACTAAACAAAAATTAAAATAAAACATCAAAATTTGTGTGATGGTGCTAAAGCAGTACTCAGAGGCAAATTTCTAACATTAGTGATTTATTTTAGAAAAGAAGAAAATCTCAAATCCATGATCTAAGCTTTCATATTAAAGTCCTAGACAAAGAAGGACAAATTAAATCCAAGTATCAGAAGAAAGGAAGTATTAAATATATAAGCAGAAATCAATGAAATAGAGGAAAGATAATAGAGAAAATTTAATGAAATGAAATGTTGGCTTTTTGAAAATATCAATAAAATTGATAAACTTCTAGACAGATTGAGGAAGAAATAAAAGTAGAAGACACAAATTAGCAATATCAGTGATGAAAGAGGGGTATCTCTTAGACCCCACAGACAATTATAGGGGAATGTTATAAACAACAGTTTGCTCATACATTTGCATGGGATTTTTGGGTCCTTAGACATGAAACCACAAATTTTCTAAACCATGCACTCAGTCCTGAATTCCAGTGGTGGAGAGTCTGTGTTGCTGAGGGAAAAAATAAGGATACACATGCTCCAAACCCCCCAATCCTGAATCAGTCTTTTCCTTAGTCTAAGATTGGCCCACTTGCCACCCGCTAAAGAGTGCCAAAGCCGAGATAGTTGACTGGAAACTTAACCCAGATTTGAATGCATAGCGAAAGAACCCTTTTTAGAACTGCAAAGTCTTCTGAGATGGCCTGGTTAACTCAGCCCCTAACTTCGAGTCTGTAGAAAACTCAATACCATCCCCAGCTGTCACTCAAGTTGGGGATGTTGATAGAACTGACTGTCTGCCAGCAGGGTCTCCTATAGATCAATAATTCCCATATACAGGTCCATAGTGAAATTTTCAGCACTCTATGGCAAAAATTGGGAAATTAAGTATAACAGATTTTTTTTATAAAGCTGTATTTATTCCATTTAAATGGCTTATTGCTTTTTCCCCTGAGATTATATTCTCCCTATAGAATCCAAAAGTAGAAGAGTCCAGCCCATAGGATTGGTTGGATTTTGCTTTACTATTTTATTGCTGCCCCCGTGTTTTTGAGAGCTCAGCCCTGCTCTTGATATTTCCTAATACCTTGCTTTTGACAAAGTTCCCTAGATATGACTGGATACTGCATCTGACATCAATTATATCTTCTAAATGTTTTTGGGGGACATGCCACTAACTTTCTCTCTTAGAATCACACCCACTCCCTTATAACTTGATTTTCCTCTGATACTAGACTGTGTTTCCACTCACTTGAACTTGATTTAAAATTGTTGGGTCTTCTCTGGGCTATTGCTCCCAAATCTCTTGCTTCTGACGTTGAGACATTTTTTAAAATTTACCACTTTACCTCGACCCTAAGACCTGAAATTCTCGGCTGCTTTTTGCTATACCCTTTGCTTCTTTCTACAAGTTGGAATTGGATTCTCTTTCCCTCTAGCTACTATGCTTCTGGCCACCCTAAATAAATATGCCCAACTACTAAATTCCCCTACCTTGGTGTAGTGTTGAGAGTAGGAAGTGCAATTCTGGAGGCATTATCTAAATGGCTGGTGAAGTTATTGGCAATTCTGCAGGTCCTTCAGCTGGCTAATATGGCTCAATGCATTCTTACCGGCCCTCAGCTTGCAGATCCACTCACATACCCACTGCTTCTTATGAGCCAAGGTCATAGTACTCAGTGCTCTATCCTCTACTAAATACATTTGTTACATACACACGGAGTGCCTTTCCGGTGATGTAGGTCAGCATCTGTATTTCCTTGACATGCAGATTTTATGGTTCTCCAGTGAGGCAGAGTGGTGTTTCTCGTATCTCTCCTGATGAAGTGGGCGGGGAGATGGGACATCCTACATATGCAACCAGCCAGCCCCCTCTTAGTATAAAATAGGGATTTCCTGGCAGCACTATGCAGGATGTTCAACCTCCCTGCCCATGTGAAGGTTAACTGCTGCACCATGAAGTTCCAGTCTCTGTCGAAGGGCTTGTGTTGATTGATGCTTCTCTGTGTGAACGATTTCATGAAGGCCTCTTCCAATCGGGTCTTCTGTTCCTGATGAACTCGCTGTGATTACTAACAGCCTAAATGATCTAGAAGCCTGGCAACTAATAACCCACCTCTTACTCATACTTAACCCCATATCTCTAACAATACAAATTCCTATCAACTTAAAAAGAGAAAATCCTTCTGACACTGGTACCAAGATATATCATGAGATACAAACATTCTCCAGTTCCACTCCCAATTCAGTCAACCCTTACTAAATAATATAAACATCTACATAATATAAACCTCTCTAAATAATATAAACAGAGACTTCTTATACTACAATAGAGGCAATTCTATGGTTGGAAGACCCTAGACGGGTTGCATACACTTTTTTGCCCAAGCTACCCCAGTTGAAATTAACTATCTCATATGTATCACAAGTTATTTGCCAAAAACACAGGTCTGGAGGCATTGTTCTGAGACTCGATGCTCTGTGGCTATGCAATCTGACCACCACATTCTGAAATAAAGAAAGAAACAGCTAGGAACAGATTCTGTCAGCCTTGCTCCTTCAGCTGAGCAAATTCTGCATTATGTACTTGACCATCTGAAGCCTCTCAGCTCTGAGAATTTTCCTACCTGTAAAACTTGGGAACCTGCAGCTCCACCAGGAACTGACACCTGAAAGGTTCAATATGATGTATAATATCCTTTGAAAAACACCCTGGATTTGCTCCCCTGCAATAGTCCCACCACCCCTCTACCCTGCAGTTTTCATATGATTTGCCATTGAGCTAGTTCCTTTCAAGCTGATCTCAACTCTTTCCCTATGGGCATATGGTAAAGATTTCCATTTCTTTGTTATTTTCTTAAGAGAATGGAAGACTCAACAATATTATGGATCTTGGGTGGTGAGAAAAGGAGAAGGACAAAGAAGAAATCATGAATATTTTCCTGGTGCTCTCTGCCTAACCAAGTGTACATTAACGAGGACTTGTGCTATTTGAACTATGGCTCTACCCTCTCAGTAGTGAGGGGAAGAGAAATGATGCAGGCGAGGGAATAAGATACAATTGTGGCTTTAACTTTGTGCCTCTAGATTTTCTGGTTTGGGTTTTGGCTTCACTTTATTACACTAAGCACACCCTTAATCTGGTACTTTATTTTCAAAAGAAAAAAAATGAAAGCCTATTTGACTATGTCATTGATGTAAGGTGATTTCTAAGAAAATAGGAGACAATAATTTTTTAAAAAGTGTATCTAGTATTCATAATTGACCAAGTCTTGACAACACTAGCAGGATTAAAATTTGCTAACTCTCCTAGGTACTTGAATCATAAGTAACATGGCCAATCCATCGTTCTAAGTGCACCAAAGACCACAGTAAACTGTAAAATGTCCCTTTGAATAATACTTTTTTACAGTAATCCTTTAAATCTCCAATAACATACCCATAAGTACTAAAATGCACATTTTGTTAAAGATTAGTATTCTAAATAGTGAATAACATCCCTGACCAAGTAATTTATCTTTAGACATTTGTAGATCAATGTTTCTAATTTCTTTGGTTGCTACTGATTAATTTGCCATGCAGTTTGGTGGTATACCTTATTTTCTACAATACATTTTAAGCTAATCATATAGAACATAACCTATAAAATCAATTTACTTTTATCTCAAATTTATATATCAATTTTTACCAAACAATCTATCCATGTCTAAATTAACTGCTGCTGATACTAGTGTCAACAACATGCTGTCAGGTACCAGGCAGATTTCTTAGAGCATCTAGTAGCAATCATGATTTTAGGTCACTCAAAGTAGTGCTAGGTCAAAGAGATACCATTTACAGCCCTGGTCAGATCATCCTAGTAACAGCTGTTTGTGAGCTTGTAACCTGTACTCACATCTGCTTTCTCTAGTTAGTGATCATCTTGATTACTTGCACTCATCACCCAAGGCTTTGAAATACGTCTCTAAGTGTTCTCCAGATATTTGAACTTGAATGCCCCAATCATTTCCCTCCTTTTACGTCATAGATTGAAACCAATACTTATTTACTCCTTTCATATGCCCAATTTTCAAACATCCCCACATCCCAAGTTTAACTGAGGCTTTATGCTTTTTATTTATTCTCTATTCAAACAGTTCACTCTGCAGAATAATAAGAATAGATTAAAAGTGACTGTGAAATTTTATTTTATTTTTTAGTTACATTTAATACATTTATTTATTTATTTTTTATTGAAGTATAGTTGATGACTGTGAAATTTAATTGAGAGAATAGAAACTCCTAAAGCTTCTAAAGGGGACCAGAAAGTAATATTGATATATAATTTCATAGACAAAATTAATTATATTACACATATCATTTATATGTGTGTGTATATATATATGACTTATAAAGTTGTAGTTTACAATGAAATTATTGCCATTTAAAAATATTTCCCTAAAACTTTCTCAAATTTGCTTAAAAAAAGTGATAATGTGTTTCAGGAGCCAAGTATTGAAGTAACTACTATATTGTATAACAGAAATGTTCTTTTCAGAGTAATACATCATTCAAATTGTTAGTATGATTGAAAAATATTGAAGTAGGTTTTAAGAGAACTGGTGTATTTTATTAATTTATGGATATAGTCTCTTCCTTGTTTCAAAATACGTTTAAGGTGTTTTATCCATGTGGCATTGATTTATGTATTTAATAAGTATTCAGTTCTTAATATATACTAGGCAGAGGAAGATAATGATTCAGAAGGCAAGCATTACACTTGTTCTCATGATTTTATACTATAGTGAGAAGTATTATATGATAGAAAACTAATTAAATAAATAAACTGGTCAAAAGAAAAGCACACATGGAGTAGAAGGGCATTTTTGTTCACATGCAGCAATTAAGAGAGAGAGAAGAAAGCCAAGGGAAAAACAAAACAAAATCAAAAAAGCAAACAAACAAAAACTTGGGATTTTTGAACCGTATCTTAGACCAGAGAATGGCAAATATTTTCTGTAAAGAGCCAAACTGCATATTTTAGTCTTCGCAACTACTCAACTCTACTGTCGTAGGGTGAAAGCAGGCATAGACAATCCTTAAAAGAATCGGTGTGGCTGTATTCCAATAAAACTTTACTTAGCAAAACAGGTAGCCGGCAGGATTTTGGCACGTGGACCATGGTTAGCTGACCCCTGGCCTCGAGGGCTAGGAAGGGTGAAACTGAGATGTGGTTGAGGACTGGTGGAGATGATTCAGTATATCTTCAATGCTGTTGCTTGGAGTTATCAGTGATAGAGATAATTCTATATATATTAGGGTGAGGTTGGGGGATTGAAAAAATAATCCAGGAACACAGAAAGATTTCTGCTTTAGCTACATAAGATAAGCATATTACGAGGGATAGTCATTAGATTTCCTGAAGGACATTCCTATTCAAAAGAGAAAGGAATTTAAACAGCATTTCACCAAGCCAGTAAGAAAATTTCATGGTGAATTTGAACATTTGAAGTTTAATTTCATTAGGTGCTGAGATCCTCTACTTTCTCTAGGAATCAAAGGTCTCGAATTCAAGTAAATACAGCAAATTCATGCCTGTGTCCTTCACTTTACACAAAGCTCGTGATGAGGTTGAGCAAGTTCTCTTCTATTCCTAGTTTGTTGTTTTTATCACAAAAAGCCGGTGGGTTTTGTTAAATGCTTTTTCCTATCTATTGAGGTAGTCAGGTAGCTTTTTTCCCCTTTATTTTACTAATGAGGTGTATTATATTAATTGATTTTCATATGTTGAACCAACTTTACATTTCTGGGATAATACCTGCTTTCTTGGCATTCAATCCTTTTTTATATATTGCTGGATTCTGTTGCTAATATTTTGTTGAGGATATTTGCATCTATATTCATAAGGGATATTGATCTGTAGTTGTTGTTGCTGTTTTTTGTGATGGCTTTGGTTTTGGTACCAGTGTCACAAACAGAGTTGGGAAAAATCCCCCTCTCTTTTATTTTTTGGAAGAGTTTTTGAAGGGTTGGTATTAATTTTTCCAGGGAGCCACTAGACAAGCCAAATAAGGAGCATTCTCTGAAAGTGAGGTCCTGAAGGAGCCCCGCCCCTGTTCTGGTCCCTCAGGTAGCTATTAGGCTGTCGGTTTTCAAAACTACCCTGGAGCCTGAGAGGAGAACTAGAAATAAGGCTAGTTAAAATGCCACAGAGATTGCTGTTCTCGACCAAAGCTCAGTTTCCCCAGAAAACACTCTCTGGAGTTAATTTCCAGAGTTCTGAATTAGTTGATTCAGACAATTTTTGTAACTTTTCTTGTTGCTTTTAAGAAAGGGAGAATTTTGGAAGTCCTTAGTCCACCATATTTGCTGATGTCCACAATGTAATTTTTGTTATGAACACCTCTTAAAATTTTATAATCTCACAGAGTTTAGAAATTGCATTTGTAGAAAGTTTTGCACACTGAGACCATATTACTAATACCAAGAATGGAAATGGTGATTTAGAATAGAAGTATGAATGAGAATATGGGAATATTATGTTTGTATTCATTTCCCAGTATCTAGTGGGTGCATTATACGCTGTTCTTCTGAATAAACCTAGAGGTATATTTTATAATACAGTATTTGAACTTATTAATAATTGTCTCAAATATTTTATGCTAATCATTTATCTTTAATTTTGCTTATGTTTATTTATTTATCTTTTGCTGAAAAAGATTGGCTCTGAGCTAACATCTGTTGCCAATTTCCTCTTTATTTGCTTGAGGAAGATTCGCCCTGAGCTAACATCTGTGCCAAACTTCCTCTATTTTGTATGTGGTTCACCACCACAGCATGGCTAACGAGTGGTGTAGGTCTGCGCCTGGGAGCTGAACTTGTGAACCAGGGCCACCAAAGCAGAGCATGTCAAACCTAACCACTATGCCATGGGGCCACCCCATTTATGTTTATTTTTTGCTGTAATTATTTTATTCCAGGCTACTTTACATTTTTAAAAAACATTGTTATAATCAGAAGTTTTTTATTTATGTGTAGCCAAATCTGTCAGTCTTCTCATTTGTGTAATCATTTATGGTTTCTTTATCTTAGATGTTGGGTAAATATTCAATAGTTGGGTAAATTTCCTGTTCAATTTCTTCTCCTTTTCCTTTGGATAGGTTTTAAATAGTCAACTTTCAAATCTTCCTAGAGTTTATTTCTGACTGTGAAATGAGGTGAGAATCTAAATTTATCTAATGTGCTTTCTTTTATCTGTCATAAATAGTGTGACCTATTGCTGTACTTTCTTTCTTTTATGGTTTTATCTGCTTACTTCTACACCCACACATTAGTATTATACTGGCTGTTGGCTTAGAGTATATTAAAAAGTGGCTTTTCTTTTCCCATCTTCGAAAAGCATTTATTAGGAATGTGCATTTGAAGTTTATTAAATGATTTTCAGCCTCCATCAGGATGAACTATAGCTTGTTGTGTTCAACTTACTGCAATATTATGTTTCATAATATATTGAAAAATATTTAAATTCGTAAAATAAAAAGAAACTTACATTAGTTAAGTATTTTTTTCCAGGAAACTTTACATAGTTTATATCATTTATTTCTCACAACAACCTTCTAAGTAGTTACAGAACCCTGAGGCTTGCTGATGTTACTGCTCAAAGTGATGCAGTTGATAATTTGCATTTGAATATATGTATATTAAAAGCTGTGATTCCACCCTGTTTCTTCAAGTTGTACTGCATTTCATTTAGAATTTTTCTATATTAGTAACTAGGAACTCACTGTATAATGGAGAGACAAATCTGCAAACAAAAATTTCAGTACAATGAGTTAAATGTTACGACAGAGGTAGTGCACATGATGTTCTGGGAATACTGAGTATGCTATACTCAACTCTCCCCAGGTTTATGAGATAAGGCTTCTCAGAGAAGGCTGGAGAGGGAAGAAAGTAAAGTTTGGAGGAAGCGAGAGATTTGGAGAAAATGTCAAGGAGATCAGCAATGATGTCATAGAACACAATATTTGTGAATGAGAGTTAAAGAGCTGGAAGGAAGAACTTTACATTGAGAAGTAGGAAGTTGATTATAAAGGTGGAACATTCTTAATTTCTGACAAATCATAAGAGTAGCCATAAAAATTATATGGTTCTGTGAATTTTCAAGAGGGTTGTGCTTTAGAATTTTTTGTTGCTACATTATTTGGCATATACTCCAACTATATAGTATCTTACACTTTCTCTACTGCCAATTTTTTAGGTTAATGCAAATTTTCTCATCCTCCAGTTTCCCGTGTCATATCAATAAGTTGGAAACCATGGCTGGGAGTGAGGCAAGATCTCCTTTCACCACTTCCCCATCCTAACTGAGGAGAGAGAACTTAGGTTGAACTTTAGTATTGTTTCTAATTCTAGTCACATTATTGTACTTTTTATAAACATTTAAAAATTCTACCATGCATTCAACGCTCCTTATTAGTTTCTGGTAGGGTTTTAGATTTCTTTTTGTTTGATTTTACAGGACTTATGTGAAATGTTAAGAGCAGTCTATAGCACTTTTACGTATTCTATTGCTTTAAGGTAAACCAAACGGTATTCTTTGAGTTTTAGCATGGGATTGAGGGAAAGTATAAAGGAGAAAGGCGTGCCTAATTGCCTGAAGTAGGAATATCTCTTTCAAGTCATCATCCAAATATCTCTTTAGCCCTTCTAAACATAACAAATTGATTTTGAAAGGAGGTAGAATGAAACTTTATAGACTGAAATAGGGCAGTGCTGTCAAGCAAAAGCAGACAGAAATGAAAGACTCACAGAAAAAGCATTCTACCAGTTAATATTCTCTGGAAAACCTGCCAAGGGTAAATACAACTTTATTTTAGCGAAGGGAAGAAACGCTTACAAAACAGAATACTATTTATTATATAATTTGCTTTGCGGAACTTGATAGATGAACACAGATTTTCTTTCAGCCAATAATTTGAACAATGCATAGCTCCAGTTTAGATCAGGAGAATTTATGTTTTGTTACTATTTTGTCATTCTCTTAATAACTGCATAACATTATAGATGTTGATTACCTAATATTTCTCTATTCTTAGTAGTACTCAAGTCACATTTTAACTCTCTACTAATTAATCACGTAAGATGGTCTGCTGTTCTACAAGTTCTTAACACTGGCTACATACACACTAGGTATAGTTTTAGGTTCCACGACTTCACAGGAAAGTCCCTAAGATGATTATAAGCATTATGAAAATAAATCTATAGGATTTCATTAAGTAGTTAATGTTGCTTAGCTTTCAGAGAAATACAACATTAATGATGGCTTACAAGTATTCTTGCACAGATATTTCCTCACTCCATCAAGTGTAAAATTTGAGTAAACAGGTCATAACTATGTCATGAAGAATTAGGTTACTCTGAGATCTGATATCTGCTTTCTACTCCAATCTCATCTCTAGCTATTTTTCCCCTTTCGTTTCCCCATACCTTTGCACATTTCAAGTCTTTTGCCTAGAATGACATCTGTAACATATTCTTCTATTCCACCAGGCAAACTCCTACGCATAATTAAAGACCCGGCTGAGACAGTACTTCATCTGGGAAGCCCTTTCTAAAACTGCACATACAGAGTTAATTACTCCTTCCTATATCTTCCCAAAGTACCCTAAGTATATCTGTATCCTAGTAGATGTATTTTACTGTAATTTTCCTTTTATCTCTCCTGGAGCACTGTAAACTTCTTGAGGTTACAGCATGTCTTAGTACTATGTAATGTTCCACATAACTCATTTAATAACATAGATGTCAGTCTCTACATGTCCTGTGGTGTGACAATCCCTTTGATTATTATTATTTTATTATTATGGCATAATCAACCCCACCCAGACTCTGAACAAATGAGAGACAGACCTAGTAGTGTATTAGGAGCTCCTAACAACCAACTTTTTTCCTCTGTGGCCGGGCTGCTTAGCAGCTGGTCTCACTGCATAGGTTCCTGGTACCTAGATTTTCCAGCATCCTTGAGACAGAAAGAGATCTTTGGCTGATTAGAGACATAATTTGTCATTCTGTCTGAAAGCAGAATATCTACTTTTGGTCTTCTGTATCTCATGTCATCTCATCTCAAGTCTAGATTCCTCTGCATTAAAATCTTTTCTTGTGTTGTATCTTCTCTCAAGGCTGAATATCAGGACTATTGAAAACACCTGATGTGACATTACAAACAGCTTCCTGATACTGTCCAGATACTCCATGTCTGAACTGCAGTTTGGTACCTTAGACTTGTGAATTTGGATTCAATTTGCTGAACCAGTTTCCAAGATAGGGATAGCATTTTCTGCTCAACTATTTTATCCTATCCTGGAAGGAATTCATGAAGGTTTTTAATGGGCCTCCTCCACCAAATTGTCATTAAGAGTTTCCAAATCCTTATTTCTTGAGTCTGTTTCTGACATTATTTAATCATCGACAGTGTAGTTTTAAATGTTAGCATTCATTAATAAAGGAGATTGTGATATATTTTGAATGTATATGATATTTTCTTGGGTAGGTTTACATCTGCAGGGTGGCATGACTATTTTTATGAATGGAAATAATTTAATTAGATGAAACTATAAAGTCCTTTTTGACCTCATAAGTCTACAGTATATATATATTTAAAATAACTAATCATCAACTTAAATATTAAAGGAACTTTTCTCTGGAAAAATATTCTAATTCTTGCTAAACTATTTGATATTTTTACTTTTATTTAACAAAATATCCACATTTTATCATAATAATGCAATTTATAAACTGATGTTACTCGGGAAGATTGGAAATTAGTATCAGCTACTTCAATCCACTAACAGGTTATTTGGGCTTAACAGGATGGCATTTTCATCATTCTCTTTAGACATATTTGGGATCTGTCTAAGCTACAGGAGAATGTCTTCATAGAATATGGCCTGGTTTTCACAATGTAGGTTTGTTAAGTGTATAACCCATATAAGGGATAGAGAACAAAATTGGGGTAACCAAGGAAAGAGCTACAGAATTTTGGGGTATCTACCACTCTAGATAATACTTTCTTTCTATGGAAATCAATGTAGGTGAGTAAATAACCATTCACATAATAGTAAGGGACAGAAGAGAAAGTAATGGGACTAAAAATACCTCAAAAATTGTGGCTGCATAGAGCAGTAGGGAAAAAATGACACTGGGAAGAAATGGTTGTTTTACCATGAGGAAACTTGAGTGTTTGAAGCATGAAGTGGTGGTTCTTAATGGATGACTAATGAAGACACATGCTGGGAACAAGTCATAGCTTGCCAGATAGCAAAAACTTTCCCATGAAGAAGCTTCCTGCAATAACTCCTCTATGTTCTATTAAGACTATGCATTTAGAAATTTACTGACACAAAACATTTAGTCTTGGTAGGCAAACTGCAGATTTAATATGCTAATATATTTCTCAGTGAATTCAATCTTTGTAGTGAGTGCCTGCAATAGGAACGTATTACCATGATCCTTGTCTTTTCCATAAGGTAGATATTGCCATGATTAAAGGGAGGAGAAATGCCATGTAAAAGTAAAGAGGAAATATGTAAGAATTTCCCCAATATGAGTGTTCCATATGTATATGTGACATCTATATGCTCTTTGAATGTTTTACTATATTACTATTGTCACTGGACTACTTAGATTTCTTTTGTTATCCAAAGACTTTAAAGCATTCTATAAACATTAGCATGTCAATCTTTTAAAAAACATGTAGAGTAGGGTCTGAAGGAAATATGAAAAGACAAAAGTGGTCTTTTGTCTTCGTCTTTTGGCACTTTCTTTACTTTCAAACCTCTTTCTCCCATTAATAGTATCTATATTTTATTATTATTATTTTTTTTGTGGGGAAGACCAGCCCTGAGCTAACATCTGTTGCCAATCCTCCCCTTTTTGCTGAGGAAGACTGGCCCTGGGCTAACATCCGTGCCCATCTTCCTCCACTTTATATGGGACGCCACCACGGCGTGGCTGACAGGCAGTGCGTCGGCGGGCGCCCGGGATCCGAACTCGCGAACCCTGGGCTGCCAAGGGCGGACTAAACCGCTGCGCCACCGGGCGGCCCCAATAGTATCTATATTTTAATTAAACATTTTGTATTAAAATTAAATTTCTATGATTGGAACTGTAGGGAATGGCAGGTGATAGGGAAATATTTGGCTGGTGTGGGAAGGCAAAGCAACTTCAGCAGTGTCCCTCAAATCACACCTGACCAGAGGCTCCCTCTGAACTTCCAAGAATTCCAAGAACATACTTAGCCATTCTATGACATAAGCAGCTTATTAGTCTTACTCTGCCACATTTTTTTCTATTTTATTCACTAATATTCTATATAGTGTATTACAAAATATTTGTATAAATTGGTTTTAAAAATCAGAAACTATAGGGGACGGCCCAGTGGTGTATTGGTTAAGTTTGTGTACTCTGCTTCAGCGAACCAGGGTTCGTAGGTTCAGATCCTGGGGGTGGACCTACACCACTCATCAAGCCATGCGGTGGTCGTGTCCCACATAAAAATAGAGGAAGATTGGCACAGGTGTTATCTCAGGGCCAATCTTCCTCACCAAAAAAGGAAAAATCAGAAACTATAAATTTTAGCTGAACTATCATCATATAATCACTTTGTAGTGAGGTGTAGGAAATTTTCTAGTTTTTTTTATGGGATAAAAGTCTTGCTTCAAAATTGTAATTGAAGACATGAGATGCCAAAAGAAAAGGTGTTGAGACAGGTACAGGGTTGTAATAATGGACAGACCGTGGAACTATATCACAAGAGAATGCCCTGAGCCCTGGTCAATGGGGCAACAAAGGTTAACCTCGGAATGAAGCTGTGTGTCTACAGCTTGAGGAACAGATGAATCATATGCCAAAGTTTGAGAATCAGGTAGGTAGGGAACAAAAGAAAAAAAGGCAAGAAGAAATGGCTAGAAAGTAAATTGGAGTAATTGTGGTGCCCCATGGGACACATCAGGATAAATATAACAGTAAAAAGCCTTCTTTAACCCATTTGTACCCCTGGTGAATCCCAGTTCCTGTCTTGCCTGTTTCCTCCAGATTAAATGAACTATTTGGCTACATTCCTAACTTTCAACCTTTATATTTTGTTCCCTGGATGCTGATCAGCTTTTTAAATTTTTTTTGGTATTTTTTTTTTCACAGATAAGCTTTCCTCTTGCCATAAAATTATTCATAAAATCTGAAGATAAAGGGCTTAAAGTGTAAGAAAAGCTTATGGCCTGGATTTTAGATTTGGCTGTCATCAGCAGATGGTAGCTGAAACTATGAGAATGGATGTATTGCCTAGGGAGAGAATATAGGGGAAGCAGACTTTCTACCTGAAATTTACGTTACTGCAACAAGTCCCTGGAAATACCAGTTGAAGCCTTTCAAGGGACCACTAGCATAGGACATTATTGGCTAAAGACTAGATTACTTGTCATTTAAGATTACTTAAAATTAATCAGCATTCCATAGTCTTCTGGTGTAAGCAACCATTTAAAAAGTTAAAAATGTTTTGCTTTTCTCCTTCTAAAAGGTAGATTACAGAAGTTTACTCCAGAATCCATGTACTAAAGCTGAAGGGTTCTAAATTTTTGTTTTATTTCTTTTGATCACTTTAATGTCTCTTGATTATTGTAAAATTTTGCAAAAACAGGAAGTAATTATACGAAATTTTAACATTACGTCATTTTGGAAGGAATTATTTCTTAATGGTTTGCATTATCTCAACAACCTCATATAAAATAGAAGAATATTGGGGCCTGCCCAGTGGCGCAGTGCTTAAGTTCGTGCATTCTGCTTCTGCAGCCCGGAGTTTGTTGGTTTGGATCCTGGAAGCGGACCTACTCACTGCTCATCAAGCCATGCTGAGGCGGCATCACATATAGAGGAGCTACAACTCTACAACTATGATACACAACTATGTCCTGGGGCTTTGGGGAGAAAAAAGAAAAAAGAAGAAGATTGGCGACAGATGTTAGAGCAGTGCCAAAGCAGGAAATAGCTCTGCAGCATGTCTTGACTGTGGTGCAAGCTGTCCTAAAGCTTGGACCACAATATCTAGCAAACTTAAAAAAAAAAAAAGGAAGAATATTACTCTTAAATTGAGAACCTTATTGTTTAGTAATATTTAATTGCTAGTCAGCACTGTACAGCTTCCTCTCTACTATACCACAGTGAGATGAACATGGACTTGGAAACTAGACAAACCTGAGTTTGAGACACAATATCACTGACTTAGGTGTCACCACCTCCATAAAGACATTCCTGAAACTCTTCCGCCTCCCTCGTTAGCTACTTTCCTTTTGTGTTCACAAGAAACTCTGACATAGATCTGACTTTGCAATTATGCCACATTGTATTAAAATTATCCGCTACTGTGTCAGTTTGCCCCATTACAACTCCTACAGGCAAAGGAACATGTTTATTCAACACATAGCCCAGCACATTTTAGGTACTCCTTTTAATATCTGAAAAGACAGATGAATAGACAGTATTTAAGTAGCTTGATTTATCTTTTTTTAAAGGAAGAATGACAAGAGACAGATGATAACATTTTTTCAGATATGTGGATAAAAAGAACCTAAGCATAGTGTGTCAGTAAAATAAGACCAGAAAATGTGAAGCTAAAGGGCATCATCCAGAGCAAAACTTGATGAAGCAAGTAGGGGCCCTCGTGTTGAAATGTTCTGATTGTCACCATGGGCTACGTAAGAGCTTAGGTTTCGTTAGTTAGAGAACTTTCTAGCAATTAATTTGGTTCTTTGGAAATTTTGTTGTTAGTTCCTTGGAGTTGATTCTGACTCCTAGTGACCCTGTGTACAGCAGAGGAGAACTCTGTCTGGTCTTTTTGCGCTATCCTCTCCCCTTCCAGCACTGTATCAGACAGTGTTCCACTGCTATCACAGGGTTTTTATGGCCAATTTTTTCCGAAGTGAGTGGCCAATTTTTCCTTTTTCCTAGTCTGTCTCAGTCTGGAAGCCCCACTGAAACTTGTCCGCCATGGGTGACCAAGCTGATATTTGAAATATCAGTGGCATAGCTTTCAGCATTACAGCAACACCCTGCCGCCACAGTATGACAACTGACAGACAGACAGATGGTGTGGTTCCCTGACCAGAAAATAAACCGGGCCGTGGTGGTGAGAGAGCCGAATCTTAATCACTAGACCACCAGGGCTGGCCTCTTTGAAAATATTGAAGCATATTTCTGAGAAAAAGTTGAATCGTAAAATTCCATGGCATGTTCTAAGATGATTGCCCTTTTCTTTGTATTTAATTAGCTCATATTCCTAATGGAAGTGTCAGGAAACAGCACAGAAACTCTGTGCAAAAGCTCCTGACCTTGGTCTATGACTTCCCATCACCGACTCCTATTTGCTCAAGTAAAAGAGATAGATAAGAAAGCTCTTTATCTTGTATTTGGAACTTCATGCAGCTAAAATCACATACGAATACATCATAGCCAGTGCAAAATATCCCTCCTGCTGATTCCAAAATTACAATGCCTCTGTGACTAACATGGGCTGACACACACACAGAAGGGCCAGTTGAGTCATATCTTACAATGAGATGTGAGTTGCTTCAGTGATAAGAGGGCTAAATACACAGCCATAAAAACTTGCTCTTATGGAATGGGCCAGTATGATCAATAATACTTTGGATACATTTCTAAATCAGATTGGTCTCTGTCTTTATCACAAAGGCAATGACTATGTTTCAAAGTTCTGCTAGTAACATCTATTTTTACATACATCTTGCAGTAACACATGGAACATTTTCAACTTATTACCAGCTACTGATGTCTGGGATGCATGTTTGCTCTTTGGCAGAATATATGAGAAAAATAAGGACAGCCAAGGGAAAATACATATGGTTAGCCAAAAAATACCAAAGAAGTAAATTCTAATGCTTAAATTCTCCATCAATCTGAAGTGTGGCCAGGGTCAGTCTGATGCCATGAGTTACTTCCAGGGCATAAAAAGTCCTCCAGGTATGATAGTGAAGTGAGAAAACTTGAGAAAATATATAAAGGATGGATATGTATAAGAGACGGTTGCCTCTGATCCTCCTCTACTTGAGTCCAGTGATCCTACAAAACTTATTTTTCTAAAATAAAAATCAAATTCCTTCGAAAAGTTTTAATGGGAAAAATATAGTATTCTAATTGTCCAAACAGAAAACTTCAAATTCACTTGAATTTTGAAATTCAAGGCACATTATAGCTTGACATCTGCTTACCTTTTCTAGCTTCCTCTAATATTGATGCACCCAGTATTCTTACCACACAGGGCTGATTTCCCTGATCCTATCATGTATTCTTACATCTCCATTCATTTTTATGCCATTCCCACTGCCTGGAATATCAAGCCCTGCTCCTTCTCTGCCTGTCAAAATCACAGTCATACTTTAAGAAGCCACTTGAATGTCAACTCTCTTGGCAAGCATTTAGAGTAGTGCCTCACACACAGTAGATCCTTAGAGAATATTATCCAAAAAAATAAATGAATCAATTAGTGAATAAGGCTTCTGAGCTGATGTATTCCTCTCAGAAGTTTGTGGATACTTTTAATTTAGCATCTATCAAATATTATCATAGTGGAATGTATATAAGCATATAAACATATTTATATATAATAATATATATTATTACATATAATTATATAAATATTTATATAATAAATATCTGATATATATATGTATATATAGAACCTGGACTTATATTCACTTTTATTTTCTAGAACCTAGCAAATTCTGTAATACAAAGTGTCCTACCTAGTATTAACTTGTGGAATGAATAAATGCATCTACTGCTAAGTTGAAGTTTATAATATTTGTTATTTCTTTTCCTTTAATAAATAACTTGTGGTTTATTTTTAGATATTGAAAAGAGTTTATTTTTCTGCCCATTGTGGTAGGAAAGAATATGTACTAAAATGTTCAAATATCCCTCAGAAAAGAAGAAAGAATCTTTGTACTTAAAACAATCCCTCTTATTTTTCAGGGAGGAGGAATTTAGAGTGACTATTGGACTTATGGCTTATGACAACCATTTGTAACTCACAAGCGGTGATATAAATCATGCTAACAAATGCCAAAGAGTTCATAGTGTTGTGATTTACCTTATTATTATTTTATCATTCTGAGTGGCATTCATTATTAGCAGCTGTGGCAGACCTTTTATCTAAAGAATATCATTTTGATGGAGAAATTAACACATTGAAACTAAAGTTTTCTATTCCTTGAAATTCACTAATAGCAACTTGGAGCTTTAAGAAAATATCATTTGACTTTGATATTGTCTCAATGAGTTTCCCTCTGACCATCAATCCTTACTCACCCCTCCCTTCTCTTACCTCACATGACACATTGTATATTTGCACTTTGTCTAAACTGCTCTGCATTGTTTTTTATCTCTTTCTATAAACATCAAGGATGGGGATCATGTCTTAAATCTCTGTGTCACTTGTGCCTAAGAACGTAAACATTTGAAGGGGAGAAGAGTTAGTTAATAGGTCTCTCTCTCTCTGTTGTGTTTTTAATGGCAAGGTAATAGTA
This sequence comes from Tapirus indicus, assembly GCA_031878705.1. Classification (NCBI taxonomy): domain Eukaryota; kingdom Metazoa; phylum Chordata; class Mammalia; order Perissodactyla; family Tapiridae; genus Tapirus; species Tapirus indicus. The sequence continues at coordinate 96,246,538 of CM062942.1, read as the reverse complement.
ATAAGCTGGTATGGTCAAAGTTTAAGTAAAATTTAGACTATATAGATAATACTAAAATTTAGAATGGAGAGATAATTGCTATGCGTAGGGGATGTGTCTTAATGTTTCAGGAGACAAGGATTTAGAAATATAAGGTAGATTTGTACAGAGTAAGAGTTTTTTTTTTTTTTCAGTGCTAAGACAATGCATTGTCTTTACTATGACCAACAACAGCATATTATGATTAAGTAGTGTTTTTATGTGATAACTAACACCATAACATATTTAACTTTGTATGGAAAATATGATGGATCTTCACTTAATTGTAATCTCAAGAATATAGGCAGTATTCGAAATTCCTTTTTGTGTAGACAACATACTACTAGCCTGACACATCAGTCAAATTCCTTAAGTTATGTATCCTTCTGTTCACATTCCCATTTAAAAAATTATTACGTACAACTGAATGACAATTGAAGGCCCATGTTGAAATACACATATGCTAGGAAAAGTAAAGACAGGTCATTTCCTGACATTAAACCCCCAAACACTAAGAATTAGTCAGATTAATCAGTTCCTGACAGAATCAAGGCTGGGTAAGCTTGGGAATCTTCAAGTGCCTAGGGCTCTCTTGGCTTTAAAGGACTGTAGTCTGGTTCAATGGACAGACCCTGGATATAGACTCCACTCCTGGCTCTCATACTACTTACCTTTGTGTCATTAGAGTAATCAATTAATCTCACTGAACCTTAGTTTCCAAATCTATGAAACAAGGGAACTGAGCTATTTGAATTTTAAGATCTCTTCTAGTTCTCAGACCCTGGGTATAAACTAGTGGTTGTCTTCCTAATTATCTGAGGAATATAGAGATGTCCAAACCATTCTTTCAGGTTCATTGACATTATATTAGCAGGGCAATGTTAATACTAATATTATTAAGCTACAGCAAGATTAACACTCAGACCTGTTTGAAATCACATGAAAGAAGCAAATATTCTTACCAAAATTTGGCAAACCATTTCAAATATCTGATTTCCTAAGACTCTTTTTTTTAGCACATGCATGCCATAACATCTGGCTAGGTGACAAGTACAAAGTTAATTTTTCTATTGTGTCCCAATGGGACATTGCTTGTCCCCTTTCCCTAACTGGTGATGGTTCAGTCCCCATTTCCTAGGAATTATCCTTTTTCATATATACTGTTCTGTGCTACAGGTGCTTCATTTTTGAGTACAGATCTCATTCCAGCCTGACTAGGGGTATTTCAGTCACACACTGTCTGCCTCGGCAAAATTCTCTTTAGCTTGGTTAGTACTTGTTGCCAACTTCTGAAGTGAGAACATTTATAGAACAAGGTGCTCTTTTAAAGCCTCTAACCTTATTTAATCCTGATAGCACAACAATTAATTTATTCTTTAATTTAAGGACAAGAAGCAAAATAACTTTTGTGCCCATAGATGTTTAATTTATATACACTGCAGCTTAAGTGTCTACCTTAAGATACAGTGTTGCCTAATCAGTGAAACTGAACTCTTAATAATTAGAAAATCCTATATTAAGTGGTCTTCACCAGAATTTACCTCAAGCCAAATGCAGATGGGTTGGAGTTGAGGGTCACAACTTGGCAGAAAAAATGGTATAATGGAAAAAAACAGGGTTAAGGGTGACACCTGAGTTCTGGTTCCAATGTTAACTACGACTAGTTTTACTGTTATAGGCATAACACCTTCTCTAGTTGTCAATGGAATGAAAGGAAAAAAAGAACACTTGGTTGCACATGTTGCACTTAATTTCCCACTAGACCCTGATACATGAAAATAATGATACTTCCACTATCTAGCTTTTTGTGTCACTGGGCATATTAAATGGTGTAAAGAACTCAAGCTTTGGGGTCAGACAGAGCTGGGCTCTAACCTAAACTCTACCATCCTGAGCTAGGATAGTTTTTAAGTCTCTCTGACCCTCAGTTTCCTTGCTTTAAAAATGGAGTTAATTATACCCAACTTGCAGGGTTGCTGCATTCAGTACTTCGTACAAATAATAATAATAATTAAATGAGATGTCACATGTGAAAGTGCTTTTAAAATTTAAAGGTATTTAACATGTAAGAGTGTTAAGTAGTACGCTTATATTACAGAATTTCTTATTTATGATAGTATTACTGTCTTTAGAATTGCCAAGCCTAGCTTTTTCAACTTTTTTATTTTTATTATCCTTTTGTTGTATTTGACTCATATCCCCTTCTTCTGAAACATTTAATAAAAGAATGAGGACACAAATAGAGGTAAGGGAAGAGTATGTGCATTTGGATTTGGGGGAGAGAGAGACAGTGAAGGCCTTCAGAATTCTTGGCCATAGGTGAAATAATACTATTCTATTTTTGATAAATCTATGTAAGTAGTCCTTAGAAGCATCAGAATTCAAGATATAGGTAGACAAAAAACTATTAGCATATGGATTTAAAGTGACAACATATTGGTCTTACCAAAACAGGATAGTTTTTTAAATAACTTGCTTAACTGAGGTCTCATAAATTACAACAAGCCATACCCAGGAATAAGATAATGAAAGTAAGCTAAAGAAGCCGACTAATTTTGGCTTTTGCATCAATGAGAGAGTCTTCTTGCAAGATGGGTTATTTCGTTACAACCCTTTTCTGGCTGCAGATTGCAAAAACAGATATATTGGAGCCAGATTCAATGAAACTTACCTTACTAGTATGAATTATTTTATGGACAAGTCACATTTATCTGCGGGGTATATCCAACAACAATGGACATTCTCCTAAACAATTTAATGTGTATTGTTACCAGATGAGAGGCACATTTTTTGGAACACTCATCTGAGTGACCAGGTACAACTAACTAAAGACATTATCCTCAGTGCGACGAAGGGGGCATTCCATTCTCAGGTTACAGTAGTTTTTGCCCTTGTATATCGTCATTGGGTGTGAAAGGTGGGCACAGAAGGTAACAATCAAGAAAATCAGGTCTTAGGAAGGTGAAGAGAAGAATGTAAGATTAATTGTCTGGATGAGAGTCCTTTGGCATCATAAGGAGCCAAAAGAAAGAAAACTATTTCATTTGTGTCTGAGGAGTTTGAGAGATGGCACTGTTGTGTGGGCATGTAGTGCTTGATATTAATAAGTACGAGCAATTTGTCTACTCTGCAGTTTACGGATTTTTAAAAAAGTGAGGTTCGGATAAGTTTAACACCTGCTGAAAGTAATGCAACTATTAAGCAGCAGGAATTAGCATTTGAATCCAGGCATATCTGTCTGCCAAATAGCTTTTTCAGCTATGTATGCTGCATCTAACAGTCTTAACTATCCGACAATGAATTTGCACTGCCAGACATTTGTGTAGAGGATATACCTGTAGAATATCTGGTCTTGAGCTTCTAGGTATTTATTTTTAGTTTTATTTGTTCTGAGTTGTTTGAATCAGACTTTACACACATATTTCTTCTACATATCTAAGAAGTTTTCTGTGGTTTTCCTATATCTAACACCTAAGCTTTATGTGAATTAGAATTTTCAAAAGTGGCAATAATTAGCAGATCAGACCTCTAGCATTTATTGTATCTCCCAGGTGCTTGCAGCTACTTACCATTAACCGAAGTTCTCTCATTGTAAATAAACACCTTAAGATCTTGGCATGGAGGTATCCAAACTGATCTCTATAAGCTAGAAAGTATCTTTCATCTACGAAGAAATCTCAAGGGAAAGCAACAACAGCTTATCTCTGAGGCTTTGCAATCCTACAGTTCTGTCACCTAGTGTTCCTAGCTGAGGATTGAGAGATCTCTGTCAGCACAACAAACAGGAGAAAGATCCCTCCAGTCTGGAGCATGGATGGTTGATTCCTGGTGAGTTGGTCTGTTTTACGTGAGGCCAGAATAGCCTAAGAGGCTTTGAAATGTAAAACATTTCAAAGAGGTGTGGCTAAACCAGACAATAAATTGAAGAAGGGCATATCCTTATAATGTTACCTGATTGGATTCTGCTGCTTAAAAGAGACAGCCACAAACTAGTAAAAATAAACATGACAGGTGTTTATTATTGTTTGCCTCTGTTGTCGTTTGCTTCTTACACAAACAACAAAGCACACAATTAGGAATAAGGTGCAGGCATTTTGGTTACGTAATTTTGGCATTTGATACATTAGTGAGTCTTCCTTAAGCTTTTGCTATTTTCATGTTGTTTTCTGATTTAGGGGGGAAGGAGTAAATCATAAATTGAAATTGTCACAAACACAAACCAAATACTAAAATCATCGGTGACCATCAAGTAATCTTGTACAGGCATCATTAACAAAGCACTGTACGTGTGTACACACGCACACATACACACACTGGTACCCCCAATTCTCTCACCATTTTATTTCACTTCATAGCACTTATTGTCATCTAATTCACTCTGTATTTTACCCATTTACTTTATTGTCCCCCTCCTACCGTGAATATAAGCTTCACATCTATTTTCACTGCTCCAGTCACACTGATTAGAAGAGTGCTTGACAAAAGTAGATGCTAATTATATATTGATTGAATGAATGGACGGATAGATAAATGAATAAATGAAAAAAATAAAGTCTAGGGGGTTGTTTACTGATTTGCCTGTGTTTATGCATCATTCAGTAGTACAGCCAGATCTAGAACCCAGATCTCCTGACTTTCAATCCTGTACTCTAGTACACCATACATGTAGCTGATCAATGGAAGAGAAAGATAACTATAAAAATCCCTAATAATTTCCCCCATAAGAAGGTGGGAATGGGGTAGTACAAGTAATTCATGTAATTAAAAGGCCATTCTTTAAAGATTATTTGAAAAACACTGATTTATATAGTAACTTTTCCTATCAAAATTTAATTGTCCTAAGTCTAAGGGACAGTGAGAAGCCAGTGACGTATACCTTCAACACTTGGAAGTTTAGAGATTAGGTCAGTTAAACATCAATGTCTTCCTAAGAGCCTCACTGTTAAATAATGTGTATATATATATTTTTTTTGGTGAGGAAGATTGGCCCTGAGCTAACACCTGTTGCCAATCTTCCTCTTTTTGCTTGAGGAAGATTGGCCCTGAACTAGCATCTGAGTCTATCTTCCTCTGTTTTGTATGTGGGTCACCACCACAGCATGGCTTGATGAGTGGTGTAGGTCTGCCACAGAGATCCAAACCCGTGAACCCTGGCCTTCGAAGTGGAGCATGCTGAACTTAACCACTTCACCACTGAACTTAACCACTACACCACCGGGCCGGCCCCAATAATATATATTTTTTAAAGATTATGCAAATTCTCACTCTCCCTCTGCACTGGCTTAGATGAATATATTAATGTATGAGACTTTGGTCAAGAATATAATAAGGCAGAAAGATCCTTAGAAAATTATTGTGCCGCTGTTGTCATATGTCTGAATAATAATGGGTGGATCTTTGGGCCTAGTAGTAGAAACTGTCTTTCTAAAAGAAAGATCATGATATAGAACAGTGAATCTTGAATTTTAGGGTGCATCATAATCACCTGAGGAACTTGTTAAAATGCTGATTAAAACACCAGGTAATTCTGAGGTAGATGATCACATTTCAAGAATTGTGGCTACAGTGAAAGAGAATGACCCTCTAAAAATCACAGGCCAAGTTTAGGTGTGGGAAATATGAACTGATAAACTCAAGTCTCCAAAATCCCTTAACCACTTCATAATTATTTGTTCAAACCCACTATCTGCGTTTATTCATTTGCTTGTGTGTCTATTGTCTGGGATCCTCTACAAGATTATAAACTTAAAGGTATAAGGACAATGCTAGTTTTGTTTACCACTGTAAACCCAGCACCTAGTGTAGATACTCAGTAAATATTTGAATGAATGAGTGAATTTACTACCTAAGTGGCAAATACTGGAGAAAATTTGCCTCAAGCTATCCCATTTTCCTACTTATCATTTGGACATGAAATTGTTGTAAACTTAGGGGTGGGAGGGAAGCTTTCCAATGTTTTCTGAGAAGAGAGGAAGAATTCATTTGTTTCTTCTACGCTATACTCTCTCTTCCTCATATCAATTCAGTGGATTAGCTCTTCTTAAAGTAATTCTACTTTGATTTTCTCTGGATTAAAGAAGGGGCTGAGAAAATTTTTTGTGGACTATGTCAGTTCTTGACATGTTCATGTGTATGTTTTGTGTAAGTCTGCATTCTCACAGTCATGCATATATCCATATATAAATATCCATGAGCATGTTCAGATTAATGTACTAAGACATGATAAATGTATTTGGCCACTTAATTTTTCTGCCAGTCATATGACCACACCTGCAATGTGACTGAATTATTATTATATAACACACAATTTCATTTATGGATTTGGTTGATGTGCCTTATACTGCGGTTCATTGTCACAGTCAGAAAAGCCACATCTGTTCAGAATTTAAAATGGACCTGACAATTTTATATTAAACATTTAGTTTGCCATTTTAAAATTTCCAAATGTTCCAGTGATGAACTGAATAATCTTGATCAAGAATATTTGTATTGTGTTTCTATAATAAAACTTGCAATTGAGAGGAAATGTGCAAAATACTCTTGTTTTATGATTAAAGCTTCACGTAGTTCATTTAAACACAGACGAAACAAGGGTCATAGTCTATTCAGTATATTTGTGGGAAGATAAGCAGTGCTATATTCTAAGTGGGAGAAAGAAAAGAGGTTATCATTTTCTACTCTGTATCTTTCTCTAATATACATGTATGTTGGTTTGAGTGCTTATTTTTCAACTTAACTTCCAAAATGAAATTTCATAAGTAGAGTGAAATACCTATCTATCTATGTATCTATCTATCTATCATCTATCCATCTATCCATCATCTATCTACCTACGTACATATCACATATCCTATAACAATGAATTCCCATAGAATAGAATTTTTCTTTTCTATAATGATCTGGGTCAACTCAAATATTGCCTAACCTAAGTGGTTCATTGGCTGGGATTCCGAAATCTTTTTGCTTTTATAAAACATTTCAACGGAATGGTACTCTTGGACTTTATTTCCTTCACACATTTAATTCAATACTTACGGAGATCCATACCACTAAACGTTTCCATATGACAAGAAGCAATTGCATTTCAAACTCATTATTAACACAAGAGAACGAGTAGAAGGAACAAGGCTTTGGAAGGACATAGAAGAAAATATTCACATTTAGAACTATTGTGGAATTTTTTAAATACCACAAAGTCTTTGATTATCTTGAGAAAGAACAGTGGGATCTTTGTTTCTAGATATCTTGAAGAAAGGGACAGACATCTAACTACGTGTATTATATAGATATTTTTAGGTTCTAACATGACTGAAGAACAAAAAAATGCAGTAATGTTCCTCACAGACCACTCAATCACTTATTGTCTATTAAGAATGAACAAAGCAATTTATTTTTTGCAAAATGTAGCTAAAATATAAGTACTTAGATACACAAACATAACTCAGTGTTGTTCAAGAGACACTTTAACGGCCTGCAGATAAATATAAAAACTTGATAGGAAATAAAGTCTTTAGAATACTAAACATATTATTTTACAACAGCCGTAGGTAATACTTACATGTTGCTTACTATGTGCCAGGCACTATTCTAGGTGCTTTATTTATTACATTGCTTAGTCCTCAAATCACGTGAGGTACGTACTATTATCATCCCCATATTACAGATGAGGAATGTGGAGTATATCTGAGCCATTTTCTCATCCTTCAAACTCTTATCCAAACACAAGAGAAGAGGATCTTACTTTCTCCCTTCTTATCAGTATTGTCTTTGGTTGTGGGTGTGCTACCAGTATTTCCCATCTGTGGCCTCCATGCTCTGTAATTTCTAAGCTCAAAGCTGACTTTTCAAGTTCTTAGAGGACCTTGGCAATTTTTTTACCTTACCCCTTAAGGTAACATGTAATTAAGATCACTAGTTATTACAATTACTGGTAATTATTTTCTTTCTGAGAAAGGCCTGTAACAGGTTAGCCTCCTTTCAGGAATCAGCTGAGAAAGAATTAATGGCATTTTTAAAGGCTTTAGTTTCCAGTGAGAAGCCGCAGCACTAGGAGCATCTGACTAACACTGTACGCATGTGTGCCTACAGTTCGTAGAAACACTGGGCTATTCAGTTCCTTGTAAGTATAAAGTATGATAAAGCATAAATCTCTTGTACAGTAACAAAATAACGACACTAAAATATTTCGCATTGGGCAGCACAGTTAGAATCTCAAGTAGTCCTCCATTTTAAGAACCACAAAAAGAAAATGAAACTGTTTCAAAATCTTTCCTACAAAACTCTCCCTGGGTCAAAAGTCTGAAGCAAATGATTATCTTCTTGAGAAGATATCACTAAGGGGGAGGTCTCAGCTTTCTTGAGAACGGTAATTTTTCTCCTGGTTCTTCTGAAAACCATTGGCAAGTGTACTTTGAGAAGACTGACATTAATCAAGTCATTTCCTCCCCAGACATAAGTTAAAGTAGAAAGATGAAAACTTGAATTGGAGATATAATAACAAATTTCCAAAAATGTCCCTGACTTTGTCCGAATCTATACCTCATTTCATCTAAATTGAGAAGGTTATATTGATGAAGAATAAAACACCACTGGAATCTGAAGTTTATATTGTTAATAAGGATTTTCAGCTGGTCTGGAGATAGGAACGAGGGAATGGAGGGGCAGGGACAGGGAATTACTTAGTTTTCTCCTAGTTTTATGAATACTATTGAGTGAAAAAGGCAGGACTGATCCCTGAACTTTAACAGAATTTTCTCATTCTCCAAATTCTTATCTAAACACATAATATGTAGAAAAGTAAATTTCCTCATTATTCTAGAGAATATTTTGGGAATTTAAAATTTAGCTTTGATATGTTTATTTCCACATGGAAAGAAAACTCTAGCTTTGAATCATTACAAAAAGGTACACCTTTTAGACCAAAATTGCATGGCCGTTTTAGAACTTTCTTTTTTCCAAATTATTTAATTTAATTCAATCTCTTATACATAAGACAAGTTTTCTCAAGCATTTGTAAAATTTCAACTCATTTTTGCCATACCCAACAGATAGATATTTTTGACCTGTGAAATCATAAAGATTTCTTGTGACCAAATTTTTCATGACTTGCTTGTCATCCTCCTTTATCTTCTACTGTCTTCTTAAAAATCTTAAAATATAATTCCAAGAGAAATTTATCTGCATGTGTAAATTGATAAATTGTGTTTACTTATTTGCTTCCATGAAATTTTGGAAGGATCTTTCAAAATCGGGGGGTTCGTGTTATGTAGAATCCTCTGGAGGACAGAAGTTCACTCTCATCCAGGATGTAGCGTGGCCCAGAAAAAGATTCTTATGGGTTTTTGAATTTGGGAAGACTCTGTTGCCCAGAATTGGGTGATTAGTACAAATGCATGCCAAAGACTACATTTCTTGGCAGATGTCGACAGCTGTAATTACTTTCATCATTTCCATTCCTCGTGGTTAGTCAGACTGTTTTGTGCCACGGTCACTTAATAAAATGAAAACCAGAATAAAGAAGCAGCCAAGGCCCTTTAGCAATGATGACTTTTAGAGGAAATGAGTGAAGGAAACTTTTTTCACAAGTAAAAGACAGCATAGAAAGCCCTTTTGAGTGAGAAAGCTAGGGAGAGGTAGGCTGATGCACTGAGCAAGGTGATTTCAGGCCAACTGGGCTCAGAACTTAAGAGAACTATTAGGTTGAACCATATGAATTTGCTAATATTCAACTCGTTTGACTTACAAAAATGTCAATTTCATATAGTTCAGCCTAATATTATTCATTTCCTGCAGAACAAGACTTTAGGGTGAGATTGCTTGGAGGCAAACCCCACATCTGTCATTTAAAATCTGTGTGATTTGGGGTAAACAGTTGCACATCTCTGTGCCTCCGCTTCCTCATCTGTACATTATTTGGTTGTATCACTAATTCAGCGATTTAAGCATCCATTTTACTGTTGCTTGGACAATTTAGCCGCTTCCAGTTTGGGTAATTACAAGCAATACTGCTACAAATTCTTTTACAGGTTATCTTGGTGGTCAGGAGTAAGTAAGCTTTCGTCTAGATTATATACTCAGCAATGGAACTTCTGGATCCTAGGGGATGCACTTTCCTAACATTGCTATATATTGCTATATTGTTTTTCAATAGAGTTGTATCAGTTTACATTCCCACCACAACTGTGTGAGTTCCCTTTTTTCCGCATGCTCGCCAATACAAGTAAAGTCACACTTTAAATTTTGCCAATCTGGTGAGTATTTACTGGCATTTAATTGTGGTTTTAATTTCCCTGATTACTAATAAGTTTGAGCACCTTTACATATGTTTATTGGCCATTTGGATTTCTTTTGTAAAGTTCCTCTTCAATTTTGTCTTTTTGTCAATTGCATCGTTTGCTTGCTTTTTCCTTATCTATGCATCCGGGTACTATATTCCAAGAATGTTGTTCACTAAATTCATAGCTTGAACTTTTTGGACCACTGCAAATCACTGTGAGCTCTGGTTTGTGGCTAAAAATTATTGGGGACAGGTTTCCTCCATTCCTCAACTTCAAGGCACATTTCCTTGCAGACCCTAGGGGTGAGGGTGTGGTTCAGGTTAATCTCTGGTCCACCCTCATAGTAGGGTGTAGGTTGTTAAGATGCCAGCCTAAAATGGGCATGGTTTTCTGTTTGAATTCTTGTCTGCATACTTTCGAACTCCCTTATTTAGCAAATTTCTGCAGGGCAAAATGTCCTGAGCCTATGTCTGGCTTCTACTCTTGACTAAAATTTTGCTGATAATTCCTTGTTATCTTGTTGGCTCTTTCACAAACACACACACACACACACACACACACACACACACACACACACATTGAATATACTTGTTTGGTAGTGTTGTTCCAAAAAACCTAGGCAGCCATATTGTAGAAAAGAGAACTCATTGCTAAATAAACCTATAAATTCTCACCCTGTATGTAATGCCTCCAATTTCCTTACAAATAAGTCAACATCCAAACACAGGTAAACCAGGCCCTGAACTGGAGAGATTTTCATCAAGGTGTAGAGTTGTTATCTGAAATATCTGCTACTCTTTGGCTATAACCACACCCCCAGTGGCCTCCCAGAGTAGTGGCAATGTGAGTCTGAATGAGCTCAGGGCCCCACTTTAAAGAATTTTTACTTAGAATAAGAAGCTGTATTAGAGATTTTATGCGCAAAACATCAATACTGTTTACAGGTGCTTAACTCTACTTCCAACCTGCAGGGCACGAGAGAACGCATAGTCTATGGTTATAATGAGTGTAGGGAAGGAGGAAGACTTCTTTTAGTACCTGCTCTGCCACATATTATCTGTATGTGTGTATCCAGTTTGGGATTTAGTTTTCCCTTGTGAAAGCTCAAGAAAATTGCTTGTTTTATCTACTTTACAAGGTTGTTCAAAGATAAATTGAAATATTGTATATGAGTGAGTTAAATGTTTAAGATATCAACTACAGTCTTCCACCCAAGATAGCGCATCTCTGCTGCTTGTGTTGCCACTGTCCTCATAAGTTATGCACTGAACCAAACCAGATTCAGGTCTAGGCACCCTTTCTTACCTAAAAGGCCTATGTAGACAACTGAAAAATGTTGCTGCAACAAGAGACAATTTGATCTTTGCCAAATGTCTTCTGAAATGGTATCCTGGGGAGTTTGGTCTCCATGAATAAGGATTTAGTATTTATACACAAAACTTTAAATATTCTGCTTCATTATTTTGCCATATACATTTTTTATTCTCAATTTCTTTCATTTATGTGGAGTCCAAAAAGATATGAAGAAAAAGAACCAAGATGGGAACTGGACTACTAGCCTAGAGCTTAAAGTTTTCCATCTGTGACCTGGGATGGCAAAGAATCCTTACCGTATAGCATAACCCTCCATCTAGGTCCCAGAGGGTCAGTCACTGTCTCTTATATAGGGAGCTTCACCTAGGTAGCTCTGTTTTCATAATGACACACATAAACTTTTTTTTTACTTGGAAATGGCAACAAAGGTATATATGAATGGGAAAATGAAGTATGTCTGATCATTTCCCTCTCCACCAAGATACGTATGTTGCACACAAAAACACTAATCAAATACTATTCACAGGGCTGGAGGGCACTTCTTTTTGTAAGCTGACTTATGAGACATTGGATTATTTTTTCCTTTTCTTTGATCTCATTCTACTATTCTATCATTCATCTGGGACAGATTCTCAGAAGTTTCTGTCGTGTGAACCCAAATATAATTTGCCTGATCACTTTTATTCAGGGCTTCCAAAATAAGATTCTACTAAAATCAATTCCTAAGAGTAACTTTGTTAATAATAATTAAAATATCGCACACATACTAAGTGCCAGATATTCTATACACATGACCTCTAACCTTTAATGCCATGCCAGTTAGATATTTATTTCTCTGTTATATAGATGAAGAAATTGTTATTCAGAAATAAAAGGCAACTTGCCCAAGGTGAGAAGATGGTAATGTAAGGATTTAAACCCAAGTCCATCTGATATCAAAGCCCACTTTCTACTGCGCTACAATGACTCAAAATATACCACTGAGGGGCTAGCCCAGTGACATAGTGGTTAAATTCGTGTGCTCCACTTTGGTGGCCCAGGGTTCCCGGGTTCAGATCCCAGGAGCAGACCTACATACTGCTCATCAAGCCATGCTGAGGTGGTGTCCCACATACAAAATAGAGGAAGATGGCCACAGCTGTTAGCTCAGGGCCAATCTTCCTCAAGCAAAAAGGGAAGATTGGCCACAGATGTTAGCTCAGGGCCAATCTTCCTCACCAAGAAAAAAAAACCCACTGAGCACTAATGGTATTTCATGCTTATGGACAGATGCATTGACAGATGGACTGATATGGCACCTTCAATATATTCTACTTTCATTATTAAAAAATCTCTTTGGAAAAGGAATGATACTAATTCCCACATTGGCAGTACCACTCACAAATGGTGCAACCCTTTATTTCCTGCCAAACATTTTTTGTCACATAGACATAGGCATTATATATTTCTATAGGAATTCACCAAACCACTATTTGCCTCAAGGATTTTAATTAGAACTGGACATCTCAGTTCTCCATTAGCTATCCTTAGTCAGAGTCACTGAAGGTAGTCATTGCTGATTTTGAAAATTCTCCAGAAATTATTCAAGGCTGATGCTGAAAATTAGATGTTTATCCTTGGTTTTCCACCAAAATGGAAAATGCTAGACTATGTAACTTATTTAAATTATTTGAATATTTTTCTAAATGTGAATAAGTTCTTTGGGGCTAGGGCCCTGTTTATTCATCTCTATATTCCTAATGCTAGGAACAGGGTGAACATTCATTAAATATTTGGTGACCTGATATGTTGACACATGATCCCAGAAAGTGTCTTCAAAGGCTATTTTCCCTTAGAAACTATGAACTCTTTAGAATGAAGAATGTCTTAGGACATCAACATAAAAGTAATTGGATTAGAAGTAGATAAAGAAGTATGAATGCAGAGAAGGGCAACTGAGAAAATTTTCAGAAAAAAGTATAGAGACAGGTTAACTTTATAGTACCTAATCTCAACACTTTTAAATTATAATTAATAAGGACTAGAGGAAACCCTTGTAAGGGCAGTTGTACATTTGTTGGTCATTTTATTCATGGTCATTTTACTTAGCTTTTGGTGCCATTTTTTAATGCAGCAGATAACAAATGAGGTAAGATTTTTATCTTATACTAGTTTATGTTATATTTTTATCTTATCAATATATTAGTAAGTTTTTTCATGTTTTTGCCATTATGTTTTTGTTTCAGAACACTCCTCATGACATTTTAAATTGTATCTATTTTTCCTTCACAAGAATTAGATAGTAGCGTGTTAAGAATGTACCTCTAAAAGTTATGGAAATATAACCACTTGCATTTTTAATAAACTGTTAGTAGAAAGATGCAATCCTGAAAGTATAGGTACAATGAAATTGGGTTTCCCTGTTTTCCCTCAAAGTTGGATTGGCTTTATGAATATATTTAGTAAATATAAAAAGGACCATTTATGTAGTAATTTGGGAGGTGGGAAAATATGCCATCTTCCTTATTATAGTCATTTAAATGTTACCTTTGTGAACTCTGTTCTCGCCAGTTGACCAGAGAGACATGTCCCTCCTCTGAACTTCTGGACTATCTATTATGAGTTAAATATATTGCATCATTAGCACATAACCATCTATTGTTCATTATCTCTTTATATAAATTTCTGCCTTCCACCAACACATACAAACACACATATGCACACACATCATTATATTATAAATTCCCTTGTAGGCAGGGATTGGGACTAATACATTTCTATATCTCATTGTGTTTTGTTCAGTGCTGACAAAAAGCAGATAATCACTAAGTGTTTTTATATTGATTGTGGTTTGTCCCATGAGTTATAATAGTTTAATTTTGACCTTTGTTTTCTTTGATAATTTCTTAGATCATTGTTTTCTTTGATCATCTCCATCCTGGTGGCTGACTGGTTATTTCTGGGCCCATAAGAACTCCTTAAAGTGTTAAAGATAGTGGAATTTGAGCACAGGGTGGGGTGGGATGGGGAGGTCTCTGGGAAAAATAAAAGTTTTAATTTCATTTAGATATATAGTTTAGAAGGGATACAGAAACCAAATCTGATAGCTGTAGGATTAGATGTGCAAAGCTAAAGGCATTTTTGGCAATTATCTGGTTTAATCAGTTTATTAAAAAAATGTTTAATTCCAATCCCTGGATGGATTCTGTGGTTTCAGTTATCTGATTTGGCTTACTAAAAGTATAATATAAGTGAATATGCAACTGCAATTTTTGGAATGGACCTATCATATTGTTCGGCGAAAGTGATCTCTGAAATATGTGATCAATATCCCAAAAGTGCATTGCCAAACATAACTTTTATTGTTGAAAAGGATATGACTCTGTGATATCTGCAAAATTGTCTTCATTTTGAGATAATTTAAGAGTGTATGTTCCAATTTGACAAAGATTACTCCAGGATTTAATTTTTTTTTTTCTGAAGAAGATTCACCCTGAGCTAACATCTGCCATCAATCTTCTTCCTTTTTAGCTTGAGGAAGATTAGCCCTGAGCTAACATCTGTGCCAATCTTCCTCTATTTTATATGTGGGTCACTGCTACAGCATGGCTGATGAGTGGTGTAGGTCCATGCCTAGGATCCGAACTCGGGCCTCCGAAGTGGAGTGCACCAAACTTAACTACTATGTCATGGGGACAGCCCCCAGGATTTAACTTTTGATAATTGTATATAGCTATTCTCAATCACAATACATTGTTTTGCTTCAACACCCTCAGGGCTATTTTTTTTTTTTGAGGTAGTTTCACTTATGAAACTGACTCATTACAAAAACCAGGTATAATCTGTCATAGTTATATTGTTTTATTTTGAAGTTTGAGTAGGAAGAAAGGGCAATATTTCTATTTTACTAATACAGTCTATATCAGTCTTTAATTATGATTGGATTCTTTTTATAAAACAAGTTATGATGGGAGAGGAACAAAGGAAGTTCTTGGGTACCTGATCTTTAGGGTAAGGAAAGCAGAAAGGGTAAGCTCAATCATTGAAGACAATCTCTGTTTATTGCATATATTTACCTAAGAAAGGCCTTAGAATAATTATGTTTTAGAGATAAAAGCAATTTTAGAGAATCTAAGCCAATCTTCTCATTTTACAAATCAGGAAAAGAATGCTCCAAGAATCCAAATGGCTTAACTTAGATCACACAGTTACTGGCAAAACTGAAAATAGGAACTAGGCCTCCAATGGCCTTTCTAATGTCCCTTAGTGTTAACCAATGGAAAGAGAATGTAAAAATGCAGAATAGAAAAATAATTCACAAATAAGAGTAATTCACAAGAGTCTCGCATCCCCAAGTAAACCCAAGTTACGTTATTGATGGTTTGCCCCCAAATTTTGACATTGTTCCGCCTTCTGCTTTCCTCTCTGATCTTGTAGCTTTCTAAATTCTTTTTTCCCATCCACTGCTTTTGCTTCTTCATTTGGACCCCAGGCCAAACTGAAATTAATAGCCATTGTTGGACAAGACCTTTGAACATGGGGAGGGTTGTTTTGTAAGCCAGAAACTATAGTGATTTCCCTTGAGCCTATAAAGTGTGCAAGTCTCTCATCTGCAGTTAAAGTACTTCCTAGATTTTGTGTTTCCCTCGAATAAATGTTCTGTCTTCTGAGGGTCAGAACCAAGCCTCTCCAAAAAATGGTTTAATAAAATCCAAATGTAATGTGTGGACCTTGTTTGGGTCCTAATTTAAATAAAACAACTTGCTTAGATCCTAATTTGAGTCAATTGAGAAAAGTGAATATAGATTAGGTAGTAAAAGATATTAAGTAACCATTTTAATTTTATTAGGTAGGATAATATTATGGTGTTATGTTTAAAATGTTATTATAATTAAAGAAGTATAAAAAAGTGTTTACAAGGGAAGGACTTCCAGAATGGCAGAATGAGGACCTTGGTGAATCCTTTCTCTCACAAAAACAACAGAAATGCTGGAAAAGCTATGAAAACTAACCATTTCAGAATTCTGGAAATTAACCAATGGCACAGAACTAACTTAAAAGACATTCATTCAAAAGTAACTTACTAAACTGTGATAAGAACAGTGGAGTCTGTGTTGTTTTAACTTGGGGCCACTCCTATTCCCCTCCCATTCCAGCAATGGAGCACTGTAACCATGAAAAGCCAGCAACCAGTGGAGTTGGGCCTGGCTTCTTTTGGAGCTCCATGTAGAGCTCCATCCCCATAGCACTATAAATATTTTTATAACATTTATAGTATTTTCCTTGAAAAACCCTATTCCCAAAGCATTGTGGCTATTTGATATGACTCTGAGTTCAGTTTCTCAGAAAAAGTTCTATCCCTACAGTATTATTGAAAACAATAGCAATAAGTTGGACTTGATAATATTGCAGCTGCCTAAGGTTGCGAATTCAGTTGGAACAAACAAGAGCCTGGATAAAAATTTAGAAAGAATACCTTGGTAATGGGAATAAGACCAATATAAGAGACATTAAAAAAACTCCAACATGTTCCAGGAGATCTTAAAGGCTGCACACATACATGGCTATGTATCTGCCCAAGAAAGCCAAGAGAGGACCCCAATGATTCATCTCTTGCTGTCCTTGAAACCCTGCTCAAGTAGAAAATAAAAGCTATGACTGACTTGTAAACTCCCAGAAATTTGTAGGTGTGACTTCACACAAATTTTCCTTGGGAAAGGGCAGAGGAATAACTGACTTAAAGTGTTTAATGAAAAATATTCTGACTAAGCATTGACTGATTATGAACTATGCTGATTCAAGGGCAACTCCTAAGAAGTCAGGCTTAAAAATAAAAACTAGAATTAAAGAAAAAAGCACCAGAGAAAATAGCAACTATACATTGCAAGGAATACACAATTAATCTAGAAAAATCAATAAAGCAAGCAGTAATGAGAAAAAAATCCAGCAACAACAACAAACACTGGGAGGCAAGGGATCTGATTCCAAAGTTTCTACAATATATTATTTTAAGTGCCCAATTTTCAACAAGAAAACAGAAGATAGCAAAGAAACAGGAAAGTATGACTCATAGATCAGAATAAAAGCAGTCACTTTCTAGTGTCCTAGAGGGAGCTCAGACTTTGGACTTATTAAATGAAGAGTTTAAATCAGCTATAAAATTATGTTTAAAGAAGTAAAGGAGACTATACTTAAGAATTAAAGGAAACTATGATGATAATGTCTCACCAAATAGAGAAAAATCAATAAAGAGATACAAATTAATCTAATATTAAAAAAAAACCAAATAGAAATTCTGGAGTCAAAAAAGTACAATAACTGAAATGGTAAGTTCATTAAATGGGTTTAACAGTGGATTTCAGCAGGCAGAAGAAAGAATCAATGAACTTGAACATAGATCAAAAGAGATTATACAGTCTAAAGAACGAAAAGAAAAAAGAATGAAGAAAAATGAACAGAGCCTGTTGGACACCATCAACTGTATGCGTAATGGGAGTTCCAGAAGGAGATGAGAGAGGGAAAAAGACAGAAAAGTTTTTGAAGGAATAATGACTGAAAATTTCCCAAATTTGATGGAAAACAATTTACACATACCAAGAAATACCAATTAGTATAGACGTGGGGAGAGACGCTTCATAGTCAGTCAAACGACAAAGACAAGGAGTAAATTCTGAGCGCAGCGAGAGATAAGTGACCCAACATGTAGCAGACGACCCCACCAAAGGATGAGTAGTTGACTTCTCATTGGAAACTATGAAGGCCGGAAGGCATTGGGATGACACAGTCAAAAGGTTGGCAGTAAAAGACTGTCAACCACGAATCCTATATCCAGCAAAACTGCCCTTCAAATATGAAGGAAAAATAAAGACATTTCCAGATAAAGAAAAACTGAGAGAATTTCTCATCAACATAGTTGACCAACAATATCTACTAAAGGGAATCCTTCAGCTAAAATGAAAGGCTAGGTGGTAACTTGAATCCACATGAATTAAAACACTTTTCTCCTAAATGGTTTAAAGGACAACTATATTAACAATAATGATGAAATTACTTTGAAGTGTTATAACATAAATATGTAATTTGCATGACACTAAAAGCACAAAGGAGGGGGAAGGAATAGGAGTATATTGGAACAAAGTTCCTATATACTATTGAAATTTAATATTAATCTTAAAAAGATTGCTTTAAGTTAAGATTCACGTTACAGTGACTGCTAATTCATATGGGGTGTCTTCTTGAGGTGATGAAAACGTTCTGGAATTAGACAATGATAATTGCCTAACTTTGTGAATATACTAAAAACCACTGGATTATATGTTTTTAAAAGATGAATTTTATGGTATATAAATTATATCTCAATTTTAAAAGATGAATGAAAATAAAAAGATGCATGTTGTAAGCCCTAGAACAACCACTAAGAAAATTCAAAAAAAGTAGTAAAAAATTTCAACAAAGGAATTAAATTGGTACAATAGAAAACATCTCTATCATCTCCATTTAGTTAACAAGGGTAAAAAATAATTAAGAATCTTCTGGAGTAGTAGTAGTTGGTGTTTCAAAATCCAGAAAAATATTGTCATGGTGGTAGGAAATTGTGCGGAAAAATAATGACCTTGATTTTTTTCCAAATGTGTCATTCTTAATGAGGTGTATGTGAGGGGGTTGGCTTCTTCTTGTATAATTATTCTCTGAGGTTACTGCTCTGAGGTTTTGATGAACAATATAAGTAAAAATGTTAAATCTGAGAAACTGCTATTATTTGTGTGACACACCAAAGCACACTGGAAAGAGCATAGGCTTTGAGTTTGAATTCATACTCCTCCCGTTGTACAAACTGAACTAGGTTTCCTCATCTGTAAAAGGTGAATAATAACATCTACCTTATGTAATTTTGTTGTTAAATTACACGATTTGAGTAAAGTACTTGGCATAAGCTGGGCCCCAGTATATACCATAGTTACCACTATTACTAGTCTTATTTTCGTTATTGTTCTTGTTTTTATAGCATACGATAATTTCCTTAAGGCCATCACTCTGCTGCAGTAGGCACGATAAACAAAAAAAATAAGAAAGTAAGGTGAGTCTAGATTTAATTTTGCTGTTTTACTACTTTTCCTTTCTGTAATCTGTTATTTTTCCTCTTAACTATCATCTTTGTGTACTGTTACATTGTTTTTTTTTAAGTGATCCTAACACATCTGGAAAAAAAACTGCAAGAGAACATCAGGTAGGGCTACGAGTGTCATATAATGTCATGTGCAATATCTTTTGAGCTACTTTTGTTTATTTAACAGTAAAAATTGGACAGCTCTTAATTACATTGTCACGATATTTTACATCAGAATTAAACACAGTCTTAGATTCCCTTATGACATCTCCCCTCTTTTTTCAGTCTTTATATAATTAATTTAATTAGAGTTTACTAATTATATGTAAAATAATATTGTGACTAACCTAGAATGAAACTTTTAGATGAATAAGCCACAGTAAAAGTTAATTGAGTAATTTGTCATACTATGGCATGCTAAAAAAATTATTCATGAAATGTTGATCTTCAAAAATTGCCTTTATATTTTTTAATGAAGTAAGTTTTGGGGAAGTGGTAACTTAATTTTCCCACTCTACTTAAACTATAAGAAACTTACCTTATTCGTTATTAAATTGAGAAAATTTATATTATATATTATATTATATATTTAAACCAAGAAAATACTTCCAGAACATTTGTTTTGGTAAATGTGGAAATACACAGTTTATATTTTCATATGAATAATATTTTTAAATTGTAGATAGAAACTTGGTTCAATGTATAGTCGCGAGTCACTTAATGGGGATATGTTCTTAGAAATGCGTCGTTAGGCCATTGCGTCATTGTGTGAACATCACAGAGTGTACTTACACAAACCCAGATAGTATAGCCTACTACGTGCCTAGGCTGTGTGGTACTAATCTTATGGGAGCACCATCATATGTGTGGTCTGTCGCTGACTGAAATGTCATGTGGCACCTGACTGTAACGCTAAAAATAATAATATCTTAAAATCATATAGAAATTTACAGTTTACTAAATATTTTCACTTTCAGTCTTTAATAGTCACAAATACCTGTAAAGTAGATGCTAACTGAGATAATGTAGGTTAAAATAAATAGCATGATAGGTACACAAAAACTAATCATTCATAAAGGAGAATTGAAATCTTAGAGATATCCATTGATTTGCCCAAAGTCACAGTGTTAATGTGGCATTATTTAAGAGTCATTTGATCAAAAAGATCTAGTTCTTAGCCAAAACTGGAGCTAAGGAAATGCAGCTATCAAAACTATCAAAATTCAAATATGTGGATGATTAACTTATTAATGTTCAGCTTTTATATAATTTTTCTATTAAACAATTTCTTTTTATTGGTAACTAAGCAAAATATAATTCAATGTTTAGTGGAAATAGTTTGTTATCTTTAATTTTTACTCCAATTCCCCTTTTAGAGAAAGCAGGGGTTGATTACAATGGTTTATATGTGCCACCCACTGGTGAAATTCGTGTATATACAGAGATCGTAATCCTGGGTTTTTGAGGAACTGAAAATTAGAAATTTCACTCTCTCCCATCACAAGAAATACTTCAAAGAACACAAGGAATTTACTTTTCATTATTTATCTATGCTGTGTTTTGAATATATTTTCCATTTGAAATTAAATACGTGAAAGTTAGTTTCAGCTATTAGTTCTATAGCACATATTTAGCTTCTTCTCAGTACTTATTCCTAAAATAGGAAATCCAGAAAAGTTCTTTCTCTCTATAAACATGAAGGAGATGTAAGCTGAGAGTGTATGAGATGGGGTTAAAGTAAAACAGAAAAATGAATCAGTGCTTAAAAAATACTAAATGCCTTTTGTTTTAGTTCCTCTTCAAGGTTTTTTCTACATAATTTTGAGGAGAAAATATGTTTTTTATTAGCTAGTGTAATTCTTTTGGGTCTGAAAAATAATCTTGATCTAGACTAAAGAAAGCTTTTGCTCTATAGAAGCTGGCCTGACCTAGTTATCTCATGTGTACTCTAAGATTCTAAGTGCTAATTCACAATACTTCCTTTCCTGCTTCATTCTGAACAGGGTTAAAATCCACAGCTGCTGTGACGCTACAGTTAACATAGAGAACCATGACAGAGCATCTGCAATGGCGTGCGCTGATTTGTAGTTATACACTTCCATGAAGACCCTCAAATATTGCTTAACAAGTAATTAAAGAATAAAAATAAAGCTAAATAGGCTGGTAATTAAAATTTTGCCTCCTCTACTTATTTTATTAAATATTTCTCAGTGAGAAAATCTACACTGAAAAAAAACAATCTCATTCAACCTTGATTATCTTGTTGATATTCTTATTTAAAAAGAAAAAATGGCATCAAGTCATAGAAAAACAATTCATGAAGTGTATTTTTGGGACTTCACGTTATATGAACAATTGGTGAGCAGTTTGCCTTTGCTATATTTTGAATGCAGGAAAATTAGAGTGCAAAGATTTTAGATTTTTTTATATCTGATATTTGGAACAGAAAACAAATTTCCACACTTGCAGAATATAGGAATTTGACTAAGGGGGGAAAGAAAGAAATCAACTTTTAACAATCAGTTCAAGGACCAAGATACTAAACAGTTCAAGCAGTTAGTAGTGTATAGTGATAAATGAGAACAATTAAGATTCATAGATGTAAGAGAGTCTATTTAGCATATGAAAGACAGCTTTCAAGATTGAATTACTGCCCTTTGAGATAAAGGCTAAGCAGGCTATTCTTATTCATTTCATAACGTTTAAGAGTGAAGGTTATGGATATATGGTCCATTCATTCTGAGCAAATTTTCTTTTATGTTGACTTAGATGGCAACGAGATAAAATGTCTTCTGAGTCATTAAAGTAATATACAGTTAATGAGGAGGTTTTTTGTTTAGGGTCTCTTACTGGGACTAAGCTAGTTGGTTATAAAGATCACAGGCACACACAAGCACATGTGAAATGTAACCCTGTTGCATGAAATAGTAATTCTTCTTTTCATCTCCCTATCATTCACTAAGGCACTATACTTCTTACCTCCATAATGATAATTTCAGACTCGAAGTAACTTGTTCAAAGTGACATCAGTAGGAGCCTTAATTCCAGAAACTTAAAATCTAGAAGAAAAGCTAGAGTGTATCTAGTTCAACTTTCTAATCAAAGTAGAAATTCCTTGTATAACCTCTGGTAATGGGGTGGTTCCTCTCTTTGAAACATAGAGCTTTTCATCAATAACCATTTTATTGAAATCTAACCTGCTTCTTTCTGTATATTTTACCATTTATCTTGCTTTTACCTTTTGGAGCCATATGAGCATGAAAATCCTTCAACTATTTCAAGATACATCACTCTCCTTCTCCACTTCTCCTTAATTCCATATTCTAATCACATGGCAGCAAAGGCAATGAAACCCGGGCCTACGAACTCTGTGTCTTAAGAGGGTGTTAATAGAGTCTGAAATGCACTGAAATGAAACTACTTTGAGCAAAGCTATGGTTCTAAAAGAGTGTCTATCACACCATATCACTAGTAAGTGTAAAGTAACTGTTCACTGTTATTATCATTGTAGGGCCTGGAGATATTACTCCTGGATGTACAAGACATTATTTTCTTGTTATGCTACTCTGTGTCTCCAGACCCATATCAAGACAGGAAGGAAGAATCAGTGTTTGGTTTAAGTGTTCAAGAACACAGCCCGTTCCACGTTTCCATGGATCAGTGGCAGAAATACCAGTCTGCCAGCTGTGGAAATGGTGCCCTTAATATTAGTGATCTAAGTGAGAATGGATATTAGCCTTTTACGGCCCTAAATTAGGTAAAATTGTGTGCTTCAGTTTTCCTAATCTCTAAAGTGGGGAAAATGTAAAGTTTTATCTACATGTTGGTTGTGAGGATTAAATGAGGTAATAGATACAGAGTAAGTGCTGTAGGGGATATGAATATGCCACTTCAAAATATGCCACTTTGGCATAAGGATAATTTTGAGCTGAAGGCAATTAAGAAACAGCAGATACAGGAAAAGCTCTCCACCCTCCCCCTTTCTGCCTAGATGCAGGGGATAAATTTCCTTTTGTGAAGGTATTTCCCTCCCCATACCAGGAAGAGAATGATTTTTAAACACTGGTGACACACTTAACACCCCTGAGGCGACATGAGATTGAGCCCGCATAGTGAATCTTATTAAAATAACCCCTACTGACCAATGAATAAAGAAGATGTGGTATATATACACAATGGAATACTACTCAGCTATAAAAAAAGATGAAATCTTGCCATTTGTGACAACATGGATTGACCTTGAGGGTATTATGCTAAGTGAAATAAGTCAGAGAGAGAAAGTCAAATACTGTAGGATCTCACACATAAATAGAAGATAAAAGATTGGATTGGTGGTTACCAGAGGAGAAGGGGGAGGGAGGAGGGCAAAAAGGGTGACTGACAACATGTGTAGGGTGATGGATGGTAATTAGTCTTTGTGTGGTGAACATGATATAGTCTACACAGAAATCGAAATACAATGATGTACACCTGAATTTTATAAAATGTTATAAACCAATGTTACCTCAATAAAAAAAAATCCTTATCTTCCATTAGTTTCTTTCATATATTTACTTTCCCACAATTTTCCACCCCTAGAAGCCCATATCTCTTTTCCTTTGTGTTATCACCTCTCCACGATTTATTACTCTTTGTTAAAATGGTATATAAACTCAGGGTCTAACCACTTCTTTGGGTCTTTACTTCTTTTCTATGAAGGCCTCCATATGCATAAATAATAAACTCTCTTTTTAATCTGTCTTTTGTCAGTTTAATTTGCAGGGTCCCAGTACTGAAACTGCAAGGGTAGAGGAAAAGATTTCCCTCCCATAAAGTGCTCAATTAAAGTTAGCTATTACAATTATTGTTATAATCATCTTCCTTACCATCAGGGCCTGGCAGTGAGCAAGCATTCAGTCAGGTGTTAGTTGCTATTCTTTAGCTTAGACAGTGCTGTCTATTCGCCTGTAGTGAAATGACCTTTGCAAATAAAACTACAATGTTAACTAAAATTACATTATGAATTTATTTTGTGAATTTATTGGATAATTAAAGCAGCAATTAATCTTCAAAAGTTGTATATCTCTAAGGAGGAAAGAAGAGAGAGAAAGCACAAAGAATGAATAGAAATAGCAGACTTTAAGAATAAGAATAAGAACTGGCACCTCTGGACTGTATTATTTAATATATGTCACTGTAATTTTCTGTAAATGTACTGAGTGCCACCCTTCCTTTTTACATTTAGAATTGAAACTTACCTGGTAAGGAATTTTTTCCCTTAAAGAGCCTGGAGTGAAATGGTTATGTGTATTGAAACAGGGAAAGGCAATATTAAGATAAGACATTTGAACTAAAGAGTAAAAATTCACAGGTTTAGATGTGTGGGGCCGGGAAATCCCAAGTATGTAACCTCATGAATTGATTTGCAAGAAGGAAGGAGGCCTTCATTTATTCATTAAAAAATGCCAGATACAGGGATAAATGCTACGTATATGCAAGTACACAAGACTGACAACGTCACCACTTAGCCTTTCAGAGGGAAGTTTTTGTGTAGATGTCTAAGTGTAGGAATTAAGGCATCAGTAAATAGACTCTAAATCAGCCCTGTAGAATGTGTCAGCCTTGAGAAGACAATAATAAGTGAAAAAGAAAAAGAAAATAGAAAGTGGTTTTACAGAGGAATTTTGTGAAGGAGAAAGGGACAAACATTGCTTTCCAATGTTGAGATAACAAAGTGTGTCACAGTTATGGAGGGGCATACTCCTGATTTTTGCAGGGAACATAAGTACAATAAAGACTGAAGCAAATGCAGCACCATGTGGCGTCTTGAGGGTCTGTAGGTTTGGCAGCACCAGGTAATAGCACCAAAGACAGGTAAGTAGCATTCTCATGGAAGGCACTAGTGGTGAAACGGCAGAGCATCAACAGAGACCACAATGTCTGGTGGGAGACTGTGGATGCCCAACAGACATGGCGGTACTCAGCAGATGACCAGCGAATGATGACAGATACCCAGTGGCTGACGATGGATGCCCAGTGGCAGAATGCCCAGTGGGAGATGGTGGATGACCAGTGGGAGATGATGGATGACCAGTAGATACAGTGAATGGTGGCAGATAATGGTGGATATATACATGCTCGATGAAAGCCCAGAATAGTTGTAGCAGTACATGATGCAAATTGATTTATTCACAATCACATGTCAGACAACTCCTGGGGACTTCTAGAAGTACTTGGAGGGAAGGTGTATATTTTTCTAGGATTGGAGTAACTTTGTAAGCACATGGGGATAATAAACCAGTGACTTCAGGGTATCGATATCTTTTTGTGTGTGTGTGTGAGGAAGACCAGCCCTGAGCTAACATCCATTGCTAATCCTCCTCTTTTTTGCTGAGGAAGATTGGCCCTGGGCTAACATCTGTGCCCATCTTCCTCTACTTTATATGGGACGCGGCCATGGCATGGCTGACAAGCAGTGCGTCGGTGGGCACCCGGGATCTGAACCCGCAAACCCCGGGCTGCCAAGCATGAACTAAACCGCTGCGCCACTGGGCCGGCCCCAGGGTATCGATATCTTTTGTGGTCGTATCTTTTGTGCCCACAAGCTGTGAGGCCTGTCACAAACTTAAATGCTTTTAGGGACAAGGTAGATAATATCAGTAAGACAGCTAGGGGTAAGAAAATGGGGAGTGGTAGAAAACATAGCAAAGACAGAACCTACACACTTTTAAAAGGTATTCAGTTTACAAAGTTTAAAATCGTTGGCTAGGCTAAAACAAAACACACCTGCAGGCAGAAATCACATAAAGGGCTGCTAGTTCGTGACCTTTGGTTTAGGTGAACACTAAATATCAATGCCCTAGAGCTATATCATCCTATATCATAGATAAGGAATGTGGTATTACCTTTACACAAATAAGAAAATTGTTTCATTTTGAGAATGAACTCCAGGTATACAAATTTTGAAGATATTTTATATATATGAGAAGACTGTCTTTTGCTATTTGTTAACCAATTCAAAGAAATCAGAGAGATTCTATTTATCACATTTTTATTTCTGTAAACCATAGCTTTTCCAGAATAATTAGGACAGCTTGGGCTCCACTGAATGACTTTTGATGGAATCCCTGAAAATCCCCAGGGATGACAGTGGAAAATATGAGGGTGGATCTATACTTTCTAGATATACTCCCAAACCCTCTTTCCCGGATGTATTTCTGGAACCTGGGTTGGACAATATCTATCCTTTACTAAAAGGTATAAATCTCTAACAAAAGGGAGTTAGAGCTTAAGGAATTCCTCAAAAGAAATGAAGATATAATTATAAAATGGAAGATTTAGTTTATAAGCATACATTCCATTTTAATGGAATAATTAAACTCCAAAGAGCATTCACCGTTATATATGTGTGTGTGTATATATATATATATATATATATATATATATATATATAAAATGTATATACATATATTTTGTAGGAGGGTAGGTGGCTAATTCAGTAGCTCTATGTTTTTAGTTTAGTTATTCTTGGGAGGAATGTTCTAAGTGACATGTAACATGAAGCAATGATTAAGAATGAGGGCTCTGGTGTTTGTTAGGCCTGTGTTGAATAATCAGTTATGCCACTGACAAGTTCTGAAGTCTTAGGCACATTACTCAACTTCTCTAAAAATTAATTTCTTTATCTTTGAAATTTGAAAAAATCATAGGTATCATTTTGTGAGAATTAAATGAATTAGCACATGCAAAATTCTGTGCAGAATATCTGGGAAATGGTATGTTCTCAATTAGTAACATTTATTATGAATGTGAAGACGAAATGTGGTGATTGTGGTCCAGTGCCTTATAGAGTTACTAATCAGCAGTTCTGGTTTTCTCCACTTCCAGTCCTCAACTCCTCTCCAGTTCCCATTAATATACTTGAATAGCTGGTTAATTTTCTTTGTACATAGATGATCCTATGATATATTTTGGTAACAACTGACCCTTTTATAACTTCCACGGGAATCTTAGCTACCAGATTTATTTCTGATGAACAGATTTCTTGACTCAAGTGAACAGAGGACCAAACCCAAAACACTTACCTTCTCGAAGGATCCAAATTGAATATTTAGGTGATTATTACAACTAGCCCTACTTTAGAAACATAAGCAAAATATTACAAGAAATTCTAAAAAATCTTAAAAATAATTATATTGGTGTTTACTTGCTTTAGTCCATCAAAATGGTTTTATATAATTTGCTTCATTTTCAATTTCTGAAAGTGTTTCCTCTAAATAAAAATACTAAAATAGACAATGCATTTCCTTAACAAATAATCTAGAATCTACTTTTCTATACAGATGTTTGACGGTATGGACGGCATGCCAGTGATGAAATCTCTCTCTCCCAAATCCCCTGGATGCCTAGTTTGGTTGAGGACTTGCAAATGAGTTATAAATATGTTGTTGTCTGAAAAGAAATCATGGCTATCAGAAACAGGACACGGGTTGGTATAGTTCCATTGTGGTAAATTAAATAATGTGTGTAAAAGCATCATGAGTGTTCAATGGCAGATATTGTGTGATAATGTCTGGATAGAGAATCAGAAGTTAAAAAATGGACTCTTTGTCCTTGCATAAATGAATCCAATGGCTTTGAAAGAGAAATCACTCTCATCTGGTATTCCCAAATATTGGTAGGAGAAAATTACCAAAGAACAAAGCAATAAAAACTTGACTGGAAGACTTTTCTTTTGGGAGGCGTCCATTACAAAACCATATAAAAATTAATGATAATAATAATAATAGTGAGTTGCCATTTAATCCTGCAAAGCTATGTAGATTGGCAAGTATGCGGTTTAAGCAGCTCATTTTTTCTTTTCACCCATTGTTTTTGCTTATTACTGGGAAGGATATTTTCCCCAATCATTCCCCCTTCCCCCTTACTCCAAAAGTATCTGTGTGTTATGAACGACTGTCAGTTTCTGAAATGCAGATGCTCTTTGCTACTGCTCTGCCTCTACCTCACCAACTAGATTATAAATTCCATGAAGTTATGTCTCTTTTCTTTTCCTGCTGAGTCCCCAGTGTCTTGCATGGCACCTAAGGTGTAGCAAGTGGTCAAAACTGGTGAATGAATGATGTTGAATTGATTCCCACTGAGTCTGAGTAAATGGTAATGGGATGGGTTGAGAAAAGCCATGGGTGGGAAATAAGGTGGTGATTTTCAAGGCTCAGTAAAGCGTGCTGGGAGCTTGTTACTCCATGAAGTGTGAGAGAGAGGCATCAGACCCTAGAGCAAGAAAGTGCCAGACAGCATGGCTCTATTTCACTTAGCAATGAGTTTGTACAAAGCACTAAAAGTCCAGAAACAACTCAAGGAGTAAAGATTGATAAATTCGGGACCATTAGCCTGAGTGGCCCTGTGAAAAGTTAAATATGACTTAGATATTTGGAAACTTAGTCAAGAAAACCAAGGGCAAGGATTATTTTAAACTTGCAAGATCTATATTTAGATTGAGTTTGGAAACCAAATTTTCTTCATTTAATATTTTAAAGGTTGCACTTTATATGCTAATCAGTTAAATTTTAAACATATAATCTTAAGAAGTATGTACATATATATGTTTTAATTTTAAATAAATATGGAGTATATTGAGTCTAAACATTAAAATGTATTACTAGCAGGAAAACCACCAAATTAACAGGAATAAGTGAAGACCTAGCAAACAAGGCAGCCTGACCTCTACTCTGGGTGCACCAATATACAAATATACTCACAATAGTAGCCTACCAGACCTGTCAAATGGAAGCTGCTGAAAAGAGGGATGGCTGAAATAGAAAATAAATTTATTTTTCAAGGGGAGAAAAGGATAGGAGTCAAGGCAGCTGATCTGAAATGCTTGGCATACAACCAGTTAAGCCCTAGAAATACAGAACAAGGGGAAATTAAATTTGAACTGTAAGTACCAGGAAGTTGGGAACTGATTTCTTCAAATTTGGAAATAGTAAATATCTGTAAACCTGAGCATGAGTATTTTTAATTTCTACTATTGAAAAATGGAGACTATAATTTTGTGAAATGAAATTCTTTTCATTTGTGTGAGAACAGGAGATGAAACTGTCACTATTATGTAAATGTAAAAATTACTCATCTTGGTTCTTTAGCTGGCAGGAAATAGGGAGGGCAAGGGAAATTTGTTTTTTAATACATGTTAATAGAAATGTTTAGGCTGGGTACTGTTTTCTCATAAATAATAAAATTATGATTGCAAATTGAAATTGTAGAATATAATATAATTCTGTTAGCAAATTTCTAACTAGACACATTTCAACTATTTGATATTAATGTATTTGTGACTTTAAGCAGATGAAGAAAAAGAAATTTCTGCTCGTGAATATAAATATTGAGAGAGTTTACTTTGTTTTTGCAGAGGAAGATTGTCCCTGAGCTGACATCTGTGCCAGTCTTCCTCTATTTTGTATGTGGGTCGCTGCCACAGCATGGCCGCCAATGAGTGGTGTAGGTCTGTGCCCGGAACTGAATCAGAGCAGCTGAAGCTGAGCATGCCGAACTTAACCACTAGGCCATGGGGCTGGCCCCAGAGAGTTTACTTTTTATTAGGTGGCTTTTTTGATTTGTCATCACCATGGAATATCAAGTCGAGTTTGTAGGCACACAGTGTCTTATTCACTTGAACAATTTGGGTACTTGTGCAGCCATGGGAGAATTTACAAAGGAAAGGTAAAGACTTGACCTTATACATTTTGAGATTCTCCTGGGGTTTTTTGTTTTGTTATGTTTTTGAAGATTATGAAGCTATGGCTAAAATAGTGGCTAGAAAAATTAAAATTGTACTGAAAATATCTGAGATGTGATTAAAATATAGATTTGGGGCTAGTGGTGCTGTAGGAATCTAACAACCTGTGGAAAAATATTTAGAGGAAATAGGGTTTTTAGTTCATGATTTAATTGAAACCTGTGTTAATCTACAATAGAATGATGCCAAGGACAATTTAGTCCAATTACTTTTGATTTTTTATGACCTTAGGGGTAAACGTGGTCCTCACTGAAGTATGTAATTTCTAAAATAGTAACAATTTTGTATATGGATATCAACTTTCTGCCACCTACATTTATATTTTATATCTTAAGTATTATACATGTGTTATTATATACTTCTATATTTTATATATATTATTCCTCACTAGAGAGATCAAGTTCCCCTGAGAGATGAGGAGTTCCAGGTCTGAACATGGAATGATTCCAGAATGCTTTAAAACTTATATATGTCTTACACATATATTTTTAAATTAACTTTTCTATTTTGAGATAATTGTAGATTCACATGCAGTTAGTTGTAAGGGATAATGCAGAGAGATCATGAATGCCCTTTACCCCATTTTCCCCAATGGTAACATTTTGCAAAACTATAGTAAATATCACAACCAGGATATTGACACTGGCATAGTTAAGATACAGAACATTTCCATCACTGCATAATTCCTTCTGTTCCCCTTTTTATAACCACAGCCACTTTCCTTCCCTGCACCCCTGTCATTAAACCCCGGAAACCATTAATCTGTTCTCTATTTCTATAATTTTGTCATGCAAAGAATACTATTTAAATGGAAGCATACAGCATGTGATCTTTGGGATTGGTATTTTTCACTCAGAATAATTTTCTGGAGAACCATCCAGGTTGTTTGAATCTATAGTCATTCCTTTTTATTGCTGAGTAAGTATTCCACAGTAAGGCTGTACAATAGTTAGTTTGGCTATTCACTCATTGAGTATCATTTCCAGTTTGGGGCTATTATGAGTAAAGCTGCCATAAACATTAGTGTACAGGTTTCTGTGAAAATATAAATCTTCATTTCTCTGAGATAAATGCTCAGGAGTGCAACAGCTGCATAGTATAAGTATTTGCCTATTTAGGTTTTCAAGAAACTGCCAAACTATTTTCCAAAATGTCTGTACCATTTTGTATTCCACCAGCAACGGATGAGCAATCCAGTTTCTCTGAATCCTTAGCAGTGTTCTGTCATTATTTTTTATTTTAGTCATTCTGATAGGTATGCAGTAGTATCTCGCTGTGGTTTTTTTTTTTTTCTTTTTTTTGTGGGAAAGACCAGCCCTGAGCTAACATCTGTTGCCAATCCTCCCTTTTTGCTGAGGAAGACTGGCCCTGGGCTAACATCTGTGCCCATCTTCCTCTACTTTATATGGGACGCCGCCACAGCATGGCTGACAGGCAGTGCGTCGGTGGGCGCCCGGGATCCGAACTCGCAAACCCCGGGCTGCCAAGCGCGGACTAAACCGCTGCGCCACCGGGCGGCCCCCCCTCTCGCTGTGGTTTTAATTTGCATTTCCCTAATGTCTAATGATGTTGAACATCTTTTCATGTGCTTATTTGCCATCTGTATACTCTCTATGGGCAAATGTCTCTTCATGTCTTTTGCCCATTATTTAAATGGATTGTTACTTTTTGTTGTTGTTGAGATTTGAGAGTTCTTTATATGTTCTAGATACTAGTTGTACTTGTCTGAAAAATGACCTCCCAAAAGATATCCATGTCCAATCCCTGGAACCTGTGAATGCTACCTTAAATGGCAAGAAAAAGGAGTCTTTGCAGATGTAGTTAAATTAAGGATCTTGAGATGGAGAGATTATTCTGAATCATCTGGGTGGGCCCTAAATGCAATCACTTGTATTCTTGTAAAAAGGAAGCAGAGGGAGATTTCAGAAAGAAGGCAATGTGACCAAGGAGGCAGAGAGTGGAGTGATGTAGCTACAAGCCAAGGAATGCCAGCAGCCACCAGAAGCTGGAAACGACAAAGAACGGATGGATATTCCTCTATAGCCTCCGGAGGCATTCCAACCTTGCAGACACCTAGATTTCAGCCTAGTGATGCTGATTCCAGACTTCTGGCCTCCAGAACTGTGAGAGAATAAATTGCTGTTGTCTTAAGCCACCAAGTTTGTGGTGATTTCTTATGGTAGCCGTAGGGCTCTATTACACTACTATTCCTTTGTTGGACATATAGTTTACAAATATTTCACCTACTCTGTAGTTTGTCTTTTCACTCTCTTAAAGGGGTCTTTTGCAGAACCAAAGTTTTTAATTTTGATGAAGTCCAATTTATACATTTTTCTTTTGTGGATTGTGCTTTTGCTGTTAAATCGAGGAATTCTGCCTAGGTCTAGATCCAG
Source organism: Tapirus indicus (assembly GCA_031878705.1). Lineage (NCBI taxonomy): Eukaryota > Metazoa > Chordata > Mammalia > Perissodactyla > Tapiridae > Tapirus > Tapirus indicus. The sequence goes on along the minus strand of CM062942.1, from coordinate 96,213,670 downwards.
ATGATTATCTTCTTTTTTTCCTACAATTTTTATAGTTTTACGTTTTACATTTAAGTCTGTGATTCATTTTGAGCTAATTTTTTAATAAGGTGTGAAGTTTAGATCAAGGTTCATTTTTGTGCCTACAGATGACCAATTTATTTGTCATTACTTGTTCTTCCATTGAATTTCTTTTGCACCTTTGTCAAAAATTAATTGGGCATATTTACATGGTCTATTTCTGGGTTCTCTATTCTATTCCATTGGTCTATGTACCCATTCCTCTGCCAATACAAAATTGTCTTGATTACTGCTGCTATGTAGTAAAACTTGATATGAAGTAAAGTGATTCTTTCCACTTTATTCTTCTTTTTAAAGATAGTTTTAACTACTTTAGAACCTGCCTGTGCCTTTTCATATAAATTTTAGAATAACCTTGTCTATATCTAAAAAAAGTCTTGCTGGGATTTTGATAGGAATTGCATTAAATCTATACATTAATTTGAGAAGTGTCATAGGCTGAATTGTGTCCCCCCAAATTTATATGTTGAAGTCCCCAGTACCTCAGAATGTGACTATTTGGAGATATGGTCTTTAAAAAGGTAATTAAGTTAAAATGAAGTCATTAGGGCGTGCCCTAATTCAATATGACTGGCGTCCTTAAGAAGAGAAATTTCAACACAGACAGTACAATGAAAGACCAGGTGAGGACACAATTAGAAGGCGGCCATCTGCAAGTCAAGGAAAAAGGCCTCAGAAGAAACCAACCCTGCTGACACCTTGATCTCTGACTTCTAGCCTCCAGAACTATGAGAAAATAAATTTCTGTTGTTTTAGCCACCCAATCTGTGGTACTTCATTATGGCAGCCCTAGCAAAGTAATATGGGAACAATTGACATCTTTACTATGCTGACTCTTCCAATCTATGAACATGGTATGTCTCCTGATTTATATAGTTCTTTGATTTCTTTCACCAGCACTTTGTAATGTTAGATGTACAAATTCAATACATGTTTTATTACATTTAGACCTGAGTATTTTATTTTCTTTTGAGCAATTGTAAGTGATATGAATTTTAATTTCAGTTTCCACATGATCATTGCTGGTCTAAAAATGTGATTGACTTCTTTGTGTTGATCTTGTATCCTGCAACCTTTCTGAACTCATTTATTAGTTCTAGGAGTTTTATTGGTAGATTCTTTGGGGTTTTCTATATAGACAGTCATGACATCTGCAAGTAGGAACAGTTTTACTGCTTCCTTTCCGATCTATATACCTTTCTTTTATTGTCTTATAGTAGTGGCTAAAACTTTCAGTACTATGCTGTGTAACGGTGCTGAGAGCAGACATTCCTTCCTGGTTCATAATCTTAGGGAGAAAGCTTCAGCCTTGCACCCCAGTCCCACTGTTTCCGCTGCCGGGGGCAGATGAGCTTGCCCTGTCCCTGGGTATGGGTCTCCTTGCTAAGTCCCTGCTTTGGTTTGTTTGGTTTTTTGTTCATGCCTGTTGAAGATCCTGAGTTGCAGGCCTCTCCAGTATCCAGACGAGGACATATGGGAGATAAAAACAAACCCCAGGGAAGTCACTGCAGCGTCATTCTTCAAGTACTGACTTTCCTAGCCAGTGCATCTTCTTTGTGCTTTGAGTTCTTTAAGATTGTCTGTCAAATTCTTTACAGAGTATTTAGAAGAAAGTAGCAGGGAAAAGTGAGCTTCTCCATGTTATCCCTGAACCATGTATTTTATAAAGTATTATGTTATTAAATATTACATAATAATACAAGTGGGTTTTTTTAAAGATGAGCCTAGACTATCTTATTGCTACTATGGAACTGAGAGATATTTGAAATGATTTCTTGGGTTAGAGTTGACTGTGGGTGAAGAAATCTAGCAAATCAACTGCCAAAAGGAGGAGGCGCTAGGTGGGTAACAGAAGATGGGGACACCTGTGGTTGGATCCTCTTGGGCGAGCAATAGGGTGTGAGTGCTCGTGACTTCAGCGTTATCTATTTAAACACAAATAATTCCCCTCAGGCATTTTGCCAATCTGTATGCAGAGATAGAGCTTAATTCATATTTGTCAACTCTGCATGTTTATGGAGTTCTTAGGCATAGTGTATTGTCAATCAGTTCTGTACCATGAACTTGAAGATTCTGGTGCAGTGGAGCAGAGAACATAATTCTCTTTTGAGAGAGTTAAAGAGTACCTAGAGAATATTGCTAGGTGGCTTGGGAGGGGATCTAGATGTAGCCTAATAATGGGAAGAAAAAAATAATAATCCTCTAAGTAAAACTGCAGCTTACTGCATAAGAGATACTGAGACTTTCACAAATTACATAATGAACTTTCAAATACATTTGAATATTTTTTCTCATTATTTCTCATGGCTCTGCTCTCTCAAATACTAAATCTGAAACGTTCTGATTTAAATGCTTTATTCCATTCTAAATTATTCCTGGCTTAAATATCTAAAGTCTGAGAGTTTCTGTCTCATCATATTAAAAAGTGACTGAACTTTATCAAATTTAATAGTGTATGCTCACTTGCATTAGAAATTTGAAAATTCTGTTATATACCCATTCCCAGGTCTTCATTTGACATCTCTTAAGTTTAATGTTCTTAGTCTCTTTGCAAGTAGTTCTGTTTTTTTATGAAAGCAGAGTCCAAGTGAGAACTGGATGGAAGAAATAGTTGGAGAGAAATAGAAAGTTGGGAATATGGATGTCTGAACCTCTGAGTGTGTACATGCACATTAATTAATTACACCCTATTAATTACATCTCTTTTTATATCCACATTTTAAGGACAAAATTCATAGCAGATCTTCCCAGAAGTTTGGAGTGAGCAGGAGTTTCAATGGAGGAAGACATGTATAGCAATAACAATATTTTTAAACTAGAGACCTGAAGACATTGTGGAAGTTCACAATTGCAAAAAACTTAACATATTTTTCAGAGCAAGAATAATTATTTTGGGGGGCCGCCCGGTGGTGCAGCAGTTTAGTCCGCGCTTTGGCAGCCCGGGGTTGGCGGGTTCGATCCCGGGAGCCGGCCGACGCACTGCCTGTCAGTCATGCCGTGGCGGCGTCCCATATAAAGTGGAGGAAGATGGGCACGGATGTTAGCCCAGGGCCAGTCTTCCTCAGCAAAAAGGGGAGGATTGGCAACGGATGTTAGCTCAGGGCTGGTCTTCCTCACAAAAAAAAAAAAAAAAGAATAATCATTTTGAAGCATATTTTGAACTAAATACCTCGATGGCACCAAAGGTGTCAGACGTGAAATGAGTTTGAGGCACTGAACTAATTCACAACACTGTCTGAATTTCTGCGAATACCTTGAAGCATTTTTTAAAACCAGCAGGCCAATCTTCTTAACATTCTTGGGAACAACTTGACTTCAAATTTTCCTTTAATTCAGCTTACATGCCTCCCCCAAACGAAACAAAACAAAACAACCCTGACTTTTTAAAGTAATCTGTGAGTGTCAAAGTGGCATAATGGAAAATGAAATGCATATTAGAATCAGCTACATCGCTACATCTAAGTTCAAATCTTGACTCTGCTATTTACTAGTCTAGTCATGTGATCTTGGAGAGGTCAAAGCGTAAGTGAGGAATATGTAAGTTGCATGCGGTGACAGAAATTCTTTGCTTGACCAAACTTTAGTCAGGCTCCTGAGCATTGTCCTAAACAGAAATTTTTTATTATTGTTTCGTGCACTAGCCATAGAACTGAGAAGAGTGCTTGGCACACAGTATATTCATTTAGTATTAATAAATATACTAAAACTCCAATGAAACACTGTTTGTTCTTCAAAATTTGGCCAGTCTCACATCTCTGGGAAGTTTTCCTGAACTATCTTCACCCAGCTCTAGATTGCCCAATCATTTCACACATCTTCAGTCTCTTTACCTGTCAATATCATGTGTATATATATATCTTGCTGTGTGACTAAAACTGGACATGCTGGTGCTTTTATTATGTTCCTGCCCTTCAAGGTATTTACTTGGATTAGTCCCTTTTACTCTTGCCTCTTTGACAAAGGGGGCTGTATCCTCTCTGTTCTCTATTATAGTGTTTAAGAATAGACTCTAAAGCCAGACAGCCTCAGTTTAAATCCCTAGTCTACAATATCCTAACTATGTGCCCTCTGTGAGTTACGTAATAACCTCGTTTCTCTGTTCTATCATATGTAAATTGGGGAGAAAACAATCTAACTCATATGGTTTGTAAGGATTAAATGATTTAATACATGTGAAGCATTTAAAACAGTGCCTGACACACAGAAAACACTCAACACATGTTAGCTATGATTATTGTAGCTTCCTGCAAAGCTATATACAATAAATTATATGATCTGCAACTTCCATAAAGACTTGCTTCTAGACAGTATCGTTAAGCTGAACAGCATATCTTTATATAATTGAATTATCTACACAGATCATGTATATATATTCTAATTTCTTTAAAATAATAGAAAATAGAATAGATTAAACATGACACCTTAAATACACATACAGTGACAGGATAACAGGATGAAAAAAGAAAGAAAAGAAGAAATTATTTGTACAATGACAGGGTAAATATTACAGATTCAGTGTTTTCAAGTAGGATTTTTTGTTCATGAGTTTATTGCGGATTGAAATACAGTGATGCTGTACAATAATAACTCATATTTCACTGCTTCTGAAGTTGCCATTTAATTCTGCCATTTCTTGAAGTAGTTGTACTTACACATAGCTGCATAAACTCAGAAAAATAAAATGCCAAGTTGCCACAAGGAAAACGGGTATGATCTGGCCTCCTAAACTAATAAGGATTTTTAAAATTTCAAGTCTTCATGATCACCTGACTTCAAACTTAAAGTCTGTTAGCTATATGGGGATTCAATGGACTCATATTTGTAATCCAGCTTTACTCTGTAAACAATAACTCTATGAATGAAAACATACATGTATAGCGAAACATCATGTACTAATAAGGGTAAATTTGAAGTTTCATCCAATTTATTATAAAAATAGATTTAAGGCTAATAACCATTTTAAATTTTTTTCCTAAAAGATATGTGATTTGTTATTCTGTTGTTTAATTACTACAGATGCTTTTTTTGACATCTTATTTTATTTTTATTTGACATCTACATGTCATCTTTGGTAATGTGTCTGTTCAGATCCCTTGTTAATTTATTATTGGCTGTTTATTTTTCTAATTTTTGAGTTTTGAGAGTTCTTTATTCTGGATACCAATCCTTTACAAGACATGCTATTGTTTCATATTCTCTACCAACCTGTGACTTTCCTTTTCATTCACACAACACTGTTGTTCAAAGAGTAAAGGTTTTTAATTTTGATGAAGTTCAATTTACCCATTCTTTTATGAGTCATGGTTTTTGATGTCATAGCCATGAACTCTTGGCTTAACCTAATCTCATAAAGATTTTCTCCTATGTTTTCTTCTAGAAGTTTTATACTTTTGCATTTTACATTTAGTTCTATATTCCATTTTGAGTTAATTTTTGTATAAGGTGTGAAATATGGATGGAGGTTCTTTTTTTGCATACTGATGTCCAATATTTCTAACATTTATTGAAAAGACTATTTTTGTCTCCTCTGAAATGCTTTCGAAACTTTGTCAAAAATTAATTGATCATATTTGCCTATCTTTTGATCCTCTCTTTGATCCATTGATATATGCATTCATCCTTCCAACAACACCATTCTGTCTTGATTACTGTAACTTGACAGTTAAGTCCTAAAATCAAGTATTATAAGTCCTCCAATTTTGGTCTTTTTCAAAATTGTTTTGACTATTCTAGTTCCTTTGCCTTTTCACATAAATTTTAGAATCAGCTTGTTGATTTCTCCAAAAAATATCTGCTGGGATTTCGTTTGGAACCGTGCTCTATCTACAGATTATTGGGGAGATAATTGACATTTAAAAACACTGATTCTTCCATTCCATAATCAGGGTATATCTTTCCATTTATTTGGGTCTTCTTTAATTTATTTCATCAGTGTTTTGAAGTTTTCAGCATACAATTCTTGCACATATTTTGTTAGATTTACACCTAAGATCTTCATGTCTGTTGATGCTATTATACATGGTACTCTTTTTACTTTGACTTCCAATTTCCATTACTGGCATATATAAATACAATTTATTTGTATGTAGGGATCTTGCATTCTAAGAGCTTGCTAAACTCACTTATTAGTTGTCTTAGTTATCTGTTGATGTGTAACAAATTACCCCCAAAACTAGTGGCTTAAAAGAACATTTATTTTCTCACAGTTTCTGTGGATCAGGAATCGGGACACATCACATCCTGTCCTTTAGCTTGTCTCACAGGCTGCAATCAAAGTGTCAGCCAGGCTGCAGCCACCCAAGGCTCCACTGGGGAAAGATACAATTTTATGCTCACTCATGGGGTTAATATAATTTGCGAGTTTTGGATTGAAAGCCTCAGTTCCTCATTGGATGTGGGCTGGAGGCTTCCTTCAGTTCCTAGCCATGTGGGCCTCTCTGTAGGAAAGCTTACAACATGGCAGCCTGCTGCATCACAGCATGTAAACAAACAGGCAAGAGAGAGTGCCAGCAAGAGAGAAAGTGTAAGCAAGATGGAAATTACAGTTTTTTATAATCTAAACTCAGAAGTGGCATCCAGTCACTTCTGCTGTATTCTTTTCTTTAGAAGCAAATCACTAGGTCCAGCCCACACAAAAGAGAAGGGGATTATACAAGAGAGTAAATACCAAGAGGTAGGAATCATTGGGGGCCATTTTAGAAGCAGCCTACCATATTATTTCTAGGAGTTCTTTTATAGATCCCTTAGCGTTTTCTATGTAGACAATCATGTCATCTTTGAATAGAAGTAGTTTTGTTTCTTCCTTTCCAATATGTAAGAGTTCCGTTAATTTTTCTCACCTTATTGCACTGGTTAGAACCTGTAGCACAATGTTGAAGAGGAGTGGTGAGAGCAAACATCCTGATCTTTTTGTGGTGGGTGTGTGAGGAAGACCAGCCCTGAGCTAACATCCGTTGCTAATCTTCCTTTTTGCTGAGAAAGACTGGCCCTGGGCTAACATCCATGCCCATCTTCCTCTACTTTATATGGGACGCTGCCACCGCATGGCTGACAAGCAGTGTGCTGCGGGCGCCTGGGATCCGAACTCGCGAACCCCGGGCTGCCAAGTGCGGACTAAACCGCTGCGCCAGTGGGCCAGACCCCAAACATCCTGATCTTATTCCTGATCTTTATGTGAAATCATTCAGTCTTTCACCATTGAGTACGATGTTAGCTGAAGAATATTTGTAAATTCCCTTATGGGGTTGAGGAACTTTCTTTCTGTTCCTAGTTCTCTGAGAGTTTTATCTTGAATGGATGTTGATTTTTGCCAAATGTCTTTTCTGTATCCACTAATCCATAATTGAGACGATCACATGGTTTTTATTTTCTTTACTCTGTTGATATGGGGAATCACTTTAATCAATTTTTGAATGTTAGACCAGCTGTGTTAGAATGTTTTATCCTTTTTAAATATTACTGGATTCAGTTTGTTAATATTTTCTTAAGGATTTTTGCATCTATGTTAATGAAGCACACTAATCTTTTTTTTGTTGTTTATTGTAATGACTGGTTTTATTATCAGAGTAATCCTGGCCTCATAACATGATATGGGATGTATTCCTTTTGCTTTTATTCTCTGGGAGAGATTGTGTAGAATTTTTATTTTTTTCTTTCTGAAATGTTTGATAAAATTTACCAGTAAAGCCATCTGGGTTTGGAGATTTTGGGGGAAGTTTTTTAAATAGAATATTCAGGTTGACCATTTTTTCATAAGTGATCTTTGGTGGTTTATGTCTTTAAGAGAATTAATCCATTTCATATAAGTTGTTGAATTAATAGGCATATAGTTTTTAGTAATATTCTGTTATACGTTTTAATGTCTGTAAATTCTGTAGTCACGCCTCTTCTTTCATAATTGATACTGGTAATTTGAGTTTTCTTTTTTTCTTGATCAGTCTGGCTATCATTTTCATTAATCTTATAAAAGAACCAGCTTTGGGTTTCACTGTTTTTTCTCTGTTACTTTCCAATTTTTGATCTCACTGATTTTTACTCTGAACTTTATTATTTCCTTCCTTCTGCTTGCATTGGGTCTAAATTTGCTATTCATTTGCTAGTTTCTTAAAGTGGAAGCTTAGATACTGGTTTGAGACCATTCTTATTTTCTAGAATAAATAATTAATGCCACAAATCTTCCTCTAAGCAATACTTTAGTTGCATCTTACAATTTTAACAGCTTTATTGATATTAACAGTTTTATTGAGGTATAATTACAAATAATAAGCTATATATATTTAAATGTACAATTTGATATGTTTTGACATATATATGTACACTTGTGAAATAATAACTATTCTCAAGATAATGAACATACCTATTATGCCCCATATTTTCTTCATGCCATTTAATAGCCATTTTCATCTGCCTACCCCACTCCCAATGGTCTCCAGCAACTGACTTCTTTCTGCCACTGTAGATTAGTTCGCATTTTCTAGAATTTTATATAAATGGACTCCTGTAATATGTACTCTTTTCGTGTGGCTCCTTTCACTCAGTTTAATTATGTTAGAGCTTGTCCCTGTTTTGTGTGTTATCAATAGTTCCTTCCTTTTTGATTTGATTCCAATTTGATTATGATGTGTTGGGTTTTGTTTGAGTTTATCTTCTTTAAAGTTTGATGAACTTCCCAAATCTCTAAATTTAGTCTTTCACCAAATCTAGGAAATAACCGGCCATTTTTTGTTTTAATTGTTTTTTCTGCACCAATCTTCTACTCCTCTCCTTTTGGGACTTCAGTGACACAAATATTCTACAATTTTATAAAATCCCACAGGTTCTTGAAGCTTTGTTCATTTTTCTTCAGTCTTTCTCTCTATTCTTTAGCTTGGATGATTTCTATTGATGTATCTTCAAATTCACTGACTCTTTCCTCTGTCATCCCTATTCTGTTATTGAGCCCATCCTGTGATTTAAAAAATTTCAGATATCGTATTTTCCCACCATAGAATATTCAATATTTTACAGTTTCTTCTTTTTTGTAGTTTCTTTTTCTCCATTGATAACGTCCATATTTCCATTCATTACTACGTGGAGTATTGTTACAGTAGCTGCTTTAAAGGTTTTGTCTGATAATTCCAACATCTTGGTAATTTGGTAGTTTGCATCTGTTGATGGTTATTTCCTGTAAGAATTTTTCAGGGGCCACCCGGTGGCGCAGTGGTTTAGTCCACGCTTGGCAGCCCGGGGTTCGCAGGTTCGGATCCCCGGGGCCCACCGATGCACTGCTTGTCAGCCACGCTGTGGCGGCGTCCCATATAAAGTAGAGGAAGATGGGCACAGATGTTAGCCCAGGGCCAGTCTTCCTCAGCAAAAAGAGGAGGATTGGCGACAGATGTTAGCTCAGGGATGGTCTTCCTCACAAAAAAAAAAAAGAATTTTTCATATTCCCTGGATATTTTTTATGTCAAGTAATTTTGGATTGTATTTTGGACATTTTGAATATTATATTTTGTAGAGTCTAGGTCCTGTTAAAATCTTCTCAAGAATGCTGGTTTTGTTTACTTGTTTGTTTTAGTAGGCAATCAACCCAATTAGGTTCAGACTTAACATTCAGTCTTGCCTCTGTGGGCCATAAGTTTAATATCTTCTCTGTTTTCATAATCTTTGCCTATGCTGCTCTGGGTCTGTCCCACACACGTGCCACTCAGGGCATGGTCCGAGACTTGGATGATTGTTTAAATCAGTTCAATTCTCTAAAGCTTTTCTATGCTTCTTGGAGTCTGTCCTGTTCATGTAGAGGTGAGTTGAGACTGGCATTTATGCAGATTCATACATAGAATTAGGAAAATGTTTATCCTGCTCTCTCTTCCATGGAATTCCCTTCCATACTCTCTCGTCTACAGAGGCCCATTTTTCAGGTTCAATGGCCGGAAAAGAAAGGATCTCCTCAAAATTTTAGCACTCACACCACCAAAGCACAGCTGTCTGACTAGAGCAATCCCTCTGGACAAAGCCAGGAGACAAAAAAGGGAGGAAAAAAAGATATCTCAACTACATTCAGTAGACCACAGGGGCCCCTTTTGTTAGTTACTCTGGCTAGAAAGACCGGGTTTGTATAAGAGTTTTAGCCACTCCTGTACTACCACCATACAGCTATGTGACTGGATACTGCCCTTGGGGCAAAACTACTAGAGAAAAGAGGAAGAAAATTATGGTTACTTTTCTAAGTTTTGATTTACCCCCCATCTGCCTTCTTTTGTCTACTTTTCGGAGTCCTCAGTTAGTTGTTTTTGAATTTTTTCCCCAAATTATTACATGAATACAGCAAAAGAGATAGTCTTTAGTGGGCTTACTCTATTTTTGTTAGCATCAGAACTGTCATTATTAATTTTAATGCTCAAATGTTTCCAGATTTGGTAAGGGGGCCCCATTAAGCTAGCCTCTGTGTCTTTTTTATATATTCCCAGCATTTTTTGAGCACTTTCTTACTTTCTAGATCAAAAGATGTTCCAGGGTCATGTTGTACTATTCCTGGCCCAAGCATGGAGTCAACCATTTCTCTACGGAGTCCCTGTTCTCATTTGTGCTTACTGCTACTCATGTGACATGGCTTTTAGGCCCTCTTAATGGACAGAGATAGAAAATAATTCTAAGTATACATATACATATGAATATTGGTTTTTATATCCATCTATCTATTATTATTATTACCCTTATTATTATCTATCTCCATGAATTCATACTGATATCATGAATATTAATCCAACACCACAGGACTCATTATTTGCTTCCCCCTTTCCAAGTTTTCAACCCCCTTATGGATCAGTGAGAAACTTGGTTTCTATTATCTTTAGTATACTTATACACTTATACCATCCCAGAATACACAGGAAGTAGTTTCAGAATTGCCATTGTGTACCTCTGATAAAATTAAACCTAATATCTAAAATTCACTGATTTATATTTTTATTTATCTTTAGATTGTGCATATAATACAAAGATTGTGCTTTAAAGTTATATGGGTTAGGTTTTTTTCATATTCTCTACTCAGTGTGGTTATGTTAATTTCAAATAGAGTTAAGTTCATTTGATTTTGTTCATAACCCATTTCAGAGTTTTCTCCCAATATTTGTTTATTTTTTAAATATATAAAACATCAGCACAGTTTATGAAGTCAAAATTAAATAAAACATGTATTCAGAGAAGTGTAATTCTCCCACCTCCAACCTTTCTTTCCAGTTCCCACCTTCCCCTTGAATGTAATCAATCTCCTTAGTTTCTCATTTATCTTTTCTGTATTTCTTTTTTACAAAAATAAAAATATATGTGTATATTTTTGTATTTCTCCTTTTTCTTACATAATGATAGCATACTCTATGTCCTCTTTTGCATTTTGCTTTTTTCATTTAATAATATATGTTGGAAATTACTCCATGTCAGTTAATAGAGAACTTCCTCATTCCTTTTAATAGTTTCATGGTACTCCACTACGTGGATATTCTATAATACATTCAATTAATCTCCTAAGTATGGGCACTTAGGTTGTTTCAGATATTTTGCAATTACAAACAATGCTCATGTGAATAATCTTATACATACATATTTTTGTATTATCAGAGGTTTATTATCCAGGCCAAATTTTTACAGGCTGGTTTGCTGGGTTAAAATGTAAATGCAAAAAAAAAAAAAAAAGGAAAAAATGTAAATGCATATGTAGTTTTGTTCAGTATTGTCAAATTCCCCTCTATAATGGTTGTACCAATTGGCTTTCCCACCACTAATATAAGAGAATGCCTATGTCCCCACAGCCTTTCTACAATGCCATGTCAAGCTTTTAAAATTTTGCCAGTCTGATAGGTAAAAATGGTATCACGGTGTCAGTTATTTTATATTTTTCTTATCATGATTGAAATTAAACATTGTCATATATTTATGACTGTATATGTGAATGTGTAATGTAATTCAAATATTCACAAATGTTTTAAAATATATACAATATATAAAAAATTCACAAATTACCTACACACATCTTTAGCTCATTTTCTTTTCTATTGAGTGTTGGATCTTATTACCTCAGTTTTAAAGAATTCTTTATATATTAGGGATATTAGCCTTTTATCTGTGATATATGTTGCAAATATTTTCTACGAGTTTGTTATTTGGTTTTGAACTTGCTATTTGTGCTTTTGTCATATATTATTGTAATTATGATTATGATTATTATGCCAAAGATATTAATCTTTTATTTTAGTACATCTGAATGTCTTAGTCAAAACTCCTGTCCATACACCTAGGTCATAGATAAATTCACCTTTCTTTTCCTCTAGTACTTGTATGGTTTCATTTTTTAAAATTAGACTTCTGATCCATTTTGAGTTTATTTTGATATTTGGTATGTGGTAAAATCTAATTTTATCTTTTTCCAAATGGCTATATAGTTGAACAACACCATTTCCCAGTGATTTGGAATGACACTTTTATCAGGTATTACATATCCATTTGTACTTGGATCTATTTCATATTTTCTAGTCTATTCCACTTGTTCTTCTATGTATGATCCAATGATACACTCTTTTATATGTTTCAATATGTCATAGGGCTAGTTCCCTTCCGTAGCTTTTCTTTTTGTTTTTTTTAAGCTATTCTTGCATGTTTAATTTTCCAAAAGAACTTTAATATTAACTTATTTATCACCATAAAAAATCTTGTTGTGAGATAAGCATTCAAAAGACTTAAACGTAAGACCTAAAACTGCAAAACTCCTAGAAGAAAACATAGGGGAAAATTTTCATGATATTGGTCTTGGCAATGATTTCATGGATATGACACCAAAAGCACAGGCAACAAAAAAATAAACAAGTGGGACTACATCAAACTAATAAGCTTCTACACAGCAAAGGAAACCATCAACAGAGTGAAAAGATAACCTGTGGAATGGGAGAAAATATTTGCAAACCATATATCTGATAAAGGGTTAATCTCCAAAATACACACGGACTCCTACAACTCAAGTAAAAAAACCCAATAACCCAATTAAAAAATGGGTGAAGGGGGCTGGCCCGGTGGCGCAGCGGTTTAGTCCGCGCTTGGCAGCCCGGGGTTCGCGAGTTCGGATCCCGGGCGCCTGCTGACGCACTGCCTGTCAGCCATGCCGTGGCGGCGTCCCATATAAAGTGGAGGAAGATGGGCACGGATGTTAGCCCAGAGCCAGTCTTCCTCAGCAAAAAGGGGAGGATTGGCAATGGATGTTAGCTCAGGGCTGGTCTTCCCCACAAAAAAAAAAAAAAAAAAATGGGTGAAGCACTTGAGTAGGCATTTCTCCAAAGATGATATACAAATGGCCAGTAAGCATATGAAAAGATGCTCAATAACACTAATCATCAGAGAAATACAGATCGAAACCACAATGAGGTATCACCTCACACCTGTCAGGATGGCTGTTATTAAAAAGACAAGAAATAACAAGTGTTGGTGAGGATGTGGAGAAAAGGGGACCTTTGCACACTGTTGCACACAGTATGGTGCAGCTGCTATGGAAAACAGTATGGAAGTTCCTCAAAAATTAAAAATAGAACTATCATATGATCCAGCAATTTCACTTCTGGGTATTTATAGGAAAGAATTGAAATCAGGATCTTGAAAACATAGTAGCACTCCTTTGCTTATTGCAGCACTGTTTGCAATAGTGAAGATGTGGAAACAACCTAAATGTCCACTGACAGATGAATGGAAAAAGAGAATATGAGATATAAATAAATATATATATTTTTATATATAAGTATTCCATTATTTATATAGTTATATATAAATATACATACATGAAAAATACATATATAAATGTATAAAATGGAATACTATTTAGCCTTAAAAAGAATGAAATTCTGCACTATGTGACAAGATGGATAAACCTTGAGCATGTTATACTAAGTGAAATAAGCCACTCACAGAAAGACAAATACTGCATGATTCCACTTATATGATGTATCTAAAATAACCAAATTCATAGAATTAAAGAGTGGAATGGTGGTTGCCAGGAGATGGGGAGAGGGGAAAATGGGGAGTTACTTATCAACGAGGGCAAAGTTTCAATTAAGCAAAATGAATAAACTCTAGATATTTGCTATACAACCTTGTGCCTATAGTCAATAATAATAATGTATCATACACTTAAAAACTTAAGAGGGTAGAGCTCATGTTAAGTGTTCTTAGGACAATAAAAAAAACTTTTAATTTTTTAAAGAGCTCATCATTTTTATTGAGATTGAATTAATTAATAAATTAAGAAGAACAGATATGTTGATGCTGTTGAGTTGTTTTACCAAAGAAAATCAGATATCTTTTCATTTGATCCAGTCCATTTTTATGTCATTTAGGGATATTTTAAAGTTTTCCTCGTATGGGTTGTACACATTTATTCCTCAGTATATCTTTTTCTTGCTATTTTAGATGGGGGCTTTTACAATTGGTTATTTGTGTATGTTAATGCTATTGATTTTTGCATATGAATGTTTATTCTGCTATCTTACTAAATATCTTATTTTTTAGTAGTTTCATTCTTATTTCTTTAGGGTTTTTGAGATATGCTGGAGAAAGAGATCATTTTACTTTTCCTTTTTCAGTTTTTACACCTCTAATTTCTCTTATCTAATTGCATTGGCTAATTTCTTCACTAAAATGTTAAATATAAGTGGAAGTGCGAGGCATACTCATCTTTTTCCTGAGCTCAGTACAGGTGCCTTAAGTGTTTTCCCATTAAGCACAATGCTGGTTGTAGGACTAAGTTATTTATATTTTATTATATTAAGAAAGTACTATCAATTTTCTTGAGTGATTTTTATTAGAAATAGCTGTGAGTTTGACAAAAGCTTTTTCACTCATCTTTAGAGATAAATCACATACTTTTAAAATTTCAATGTTAATGTTGTAAACATAATACTGTGTTAATATTACAATTGTATCAATATTGATATTAGCTATTTTTACCTTTAATTATTAATATGTATTAATTAGTAGTAATGTTGATATATATTAATATATTTTATTAAGAGATTCTCTAATATTGAGCCAACATAGTGTTACTGGAATTAATCCCAGTTGGTCATAGTATAATATTTTTTAATGTGACATTGGATTCTGTTTGCTAATATTTTATAAAGTACAGTCACATGTCACTTAATGATGGAGATAACGTTCTCAGAAACGTGTCATTAGGCGATTTCGTCCCTGTGAGAACATTGTAGAGTGTACTTACACAGACCTAGATGATATAGCCTACTACGCACCTAGGCTATATGGTACTAATCTTATGGGAACACCGTCATAGGTGCGGTCCATCGTTGACCAAAAAGTTATGCAGTGCATGACTGTATTGTTGTATTGGTAGGTCATAAGTGATGTTGATCTATAATTTTCTTTCTTTGTATTGTCTTTATCTGGTTTATCTGTAAAAGCTATGCTTACTTCATATAAGAATTAGGAAGTTTTTCTTTATTTTCAATGCTCTGAAACTATTTATGGAGCATTACAACTATCTGGTCTTGGAAGGTTTTATAGAATTCCCTAGTGAAACTAGCTGGTCTGGTGTTTTATGTTCAATAGTTACTTGATAACTTTCTGTATTTCTTCTATTGAAATTGATATGTTTCCATATTTTTTGGAGTAATTTTGTTAATCTTGTTTTCCTTGGGAAATTACCTAATTTGTATGTTCTCAATTGATTTGCATGTAAATCTGCAAAGTAATCTTATGATTTAAAAACCTTATTTTGCTTCAATGGTTATTTTTCTTCTCATATCTTATTTTGTGTATTTATACTTTCTTCTTTGTTCCTTAAGTTAGCTAGTGATTTTTGATTTTTTGTTTAAAAATTTTTTTAAAAAAACAGGATTTTGATTTATGAGTTAGGTATACTGTTTTTCTGTTCTCTATCTAATCAATTTCTGCTTTTATCTTTAGTTTTTTTCTTCCTTGTGCTTTGTTTTGGTTTACCTTGTAGTTCTTTTTAAGGTTGCTGGCTGGGAATTTAATTAATTTGTATACTTTCGTTTTTACAGATAAATGTGATTAGGGCTATGAATTTTCCTCTGATCATTGCTTGAAGTATATTCTATAGATTTTGATATGCAGTGTTTATGCTATCATATTTCTAAAGAAATCTATAATTTCAGTTTGTATTTCTCTTTTTGACCAACAGTTTAAAATTTGTTATAACTTCAAGACGAGATGATCTTTAAACTTTTATTGTTAATACTTTCTAGTATTATTGCATTCTTACCAGAAAGTACTTTTTGTAATGTTTCTACTTTTTTAATATTTTCTTTGTGACCTAATATATGATTAATTTTTGTGAGTGTTCCATGTGCACTTGTGAAGAAGATATACTCTCTGTGATAAGGGTATAAATTTCAACATACACCCATAAGATCTATATTCTTTTTTATTTTTTGTCTAATCTTTCTTGTACTGAGTATGATGTGTTAAAATCTCCCATTAGTAGAATGTATCCTTCCATGTTCTTTAGTTTTTGCTTTATAAAGGCCATTGCTGTGTTATTGGAGGCATGAATATTCTTTGCTGCTATATCTTTGTTGTTAACTGTGACTTTTATCATAAATAAGTATCCCTTTTTTGTTGTTATGGGAAAAAAGCATCCCTCTTTTTTACTCTTACTTCTTTTTTCACTTAAAATTTACTCCATCAGATATAAAGATCACAATTTCTGTTTTCTTATTGTTTCCATTTGCTTGGTACACCTTTGCCCAATCCCTTTATTTTTAGCCTTTATGAATCACTGGGTTTTAAGTGTTCTTCTTATATATAGAATATACTTGGTTCCTTTTTTGTAAACCAAGTTGAAAATCTTTTATTTTTAAACAGTGAGTTAGGTTCATTCAAGTTTATTGCTATTACTGATATGTTGGTTTTCAACTCTGTCCTATATCATGGTATAATGTTGAAAGCATTGTTTTATTCTGTTGTAATTCTTCCTCCAGTTGATGTTTTTTTTTTTGCTCTTCTGTTAATTACATTTCTTTTGGTTTTAGAAAGGTTTGTGTTTTTGTTCTAGTGGTTAACTTTTTTTTCCACTGAGGAAGATTCACCCTGAGCTAATATCTGTGGCCAATGTTCCTCTATTTTGTATGTGAGCCACCACCACAGCACGGCCACTGAGAAGTGATATGGGTCTGTGCCCGGGAACCCAGCCCAGGTCACCAAAGCAGAGCACACCAAACTTAACCACTAGGCCACTGGGGCTGGCCCCTAGTGGTTAACTTTATATTATGTTTATATCATCTTTTATTTTCACCACTTTTAATGCCCTTAGATCCCTGTTTTCTTATTAAACCTATTACTTTCTGGTTTGTCAGAAGTTTTTTGATATCATTTAACTCTCACCTCTTGTTTATGGAAAAATCAATGAAATTATTTTACTTTTTTTCTTCTTTCCCTTTCTCTTCTCTTCCCAATTTTTAGTTGCATTGTTTCTAATTTATTAAAGTATACAACAAACAATATATATCATATAACATATAACAGTATTCTTCTGCCCTTATACCACCTTTATTTTTGTCTGAGCTCTAAAATTACATATATTAAATGCTCACCATCAGTTTTTTTGATGAAATTTTCCCAATCATCCCTTGGTCAGATGAATCTCATTCACTATTCAATTTCTTAAGAATGGCTTATGGGTTCAGAACTCACTGAGTTTAAAAAAAATTAAACTCTTTATAGCCTTGATGGCTAACTTGTCTGGATGTAAAATCTTTGTTTCAAACTTTATCTGAGTATATTTTTAGTTTGAAGTGGAATTTACATACAGTAAAATTCAACCTTTTAAAACTGCATACTAGAATTTATAGATTTTCAGATTTTGAAAAATATATATTTATATATAACAACCACCACAATCAAGATACAGAACAGTTCCATAATACCAAAGTAAATGCTCTCTTGGAGTCATCCTCCTACATTCAGCCCCCAGAAACTAATGATGTTTTCTGTCTTTATAGATTTACCTTTGAAGAATGTCCTACAAGTAGTTGACTTTTAAAAAAAATATTGCTTCACTGTTGCTTTGCTTTGTTATTTTAGTTAATTGTTAAATTTTCTTAATTTATTTGTTAAAGAGGCCAATCGAACTCTCTTGCTCTTGTAAATTATTTCTTATTTTTCCTAGAATCCCTGAGGATTTTTTCTTTATATTTAAAATCTAATGTCTCAGATATATCTTAAAGTTAATGGTTCCGGGTCAAATATCTGGTACTGGGTTAGCCCTATCAATATGTAGATTCAGACACTTTTATTTCTGGAAAATTTAGCTGGATTATAGTTTTAAATATTAATTCTGTTCCATTATTTCTTTCCTTTTGAAGATTCTCATTATATAGTCATGTGTTGCTTAACGATGGGGATATGTTCTGAGAAATGCATCATTAGGCATGTACTTACACAAACCTAGATGGTATAGCCTACTACACAAATAAGCTTTATGGTATATAGCCTATTATTTCTAGACTACAAACCTGTACAGCATGTTACTGTACTAAATACTGTAGGCAACTGTAACACAATGGTAAGTATTTGCGTATCTAAACATAGAAAAGGTAGAGTAAAAATACGGTATAAAAGATGAAAAATGGTACACCTGTATAGGGCATATACCATGAATGGAGCTTCCAGGACTGGAAGTTTCTCTGGATGAGTGAGTGAATGTGAAGGCCTAGGACATTACTATACACTACTGTAGATTTTATAAACACTGTAAACTTAGGCTACACTAAATTTATAAAAATTATTTTTCTTTCCTCAATAATAAATTAACCTTAGCTTACAATAACTTTTCTACCTTGTAAACTTTGAAAATTTTTAAACTTTTTGACTGTATTGTAATAACATTTTAGCTTAAAACACATTGTACAACAGTACAAAAATATTTTCTTTATATCCTTATTCTATAAGATTTTTTTTCTATTTTTTTTACTTTTTAAACTTTTTTTTAAAAACTAAGACACAAACACAAACATTAGCCTGGGCCTACACAGGGTCAGGATCATCAATATCACCGTCTTCTACCTCTGCATCTTGTCCCACTGAAAAGTCTTGAGGGGCAATAACACACATGGAGCTGTCATCTCCTATGATAGCAATACCTTCTTCTGGAACACCTCCTGAAGGACCTGCCTGAGGCTCTTCTTGAGGAGGTCTCATTCTTTTCGGAAATATGTACACGATAGTTTGCTTGGTTTGTTTTTTTCATCATAGATGTGCTTGTAAGCAGATAATGCATGATGAACATTTCTCTCTATTAATGAAAACCATTCAGTCTGGAGTCCATGTTTTCAAGCTTTCTAAGGAGCTTATTGAGGTCTGCAGAAGCTTCTGCTAAACTCAACTGTGAATTTTCTTGGGGATTCTTTTTCTTTTTCTTCTCCTGCAGTTTCTTTTTCTCTTGCCTCTTCTTCAGCTATGCATTCCTGTTCCAGTTCCAGCAACTCTTCATTAGCCCATTCCTGAGGAACCACTTCTAGGAGCTCCTCAACGTCATCCTCATCCACACCCGGGTTAAAGTTGTTTGCCATCTCAACTACAGCCTTGTTGATTTTTGCAACTTTCTCATCCTTGGTGAATCCTTTGAAGTCATGGACAAACCTCTTGAGTGTCTTCTTCCAGATGCCATTCATACACTCCTTTGTGGCGTCACCCCAAGCATGGTTCTTGATGTAGGAATAGATGTTGCAATCTTTCCAGAATTGCATCAATGTCTTCTCAGTGTCTTCCTCAGTTGCAGGAGTAGCCTGGGTAAAGGTCTTCCTCAGGTAGTAAGCCTTAAAAGCTGCTGTAACTCCTACACATTGATTGGATCACAGAGGTGGTGTTTGGAGGGGGAAATACCACTTTGATATTGGGATAAAGATCACCAGTAAAAGGAGGATGTCCAGGAGCATTATCAACAATAAGCAAAATCTTGAAAGATATGTTATTCTCCAAACAGTACTTCTCCATTTCACTGACATAGCAATTCAGGAGGCATCTTGGAAGAGGAGCAGGGTCATCCACGACTTCTTACTGCTCCTGTAGTGCACTGGCAGTGTGTGCTTATTGATATGCTTGAAGGCCCTGGAGTTCTCATCATGCCAGATCACAAAGAGTTTCAATTTGTAGCCTGCAACATTGCTCCCAAGCAAGACTGTTATCCTGTCCTTAAAAACCTTGAAACATGGCATTGACTTGGCCTCCTTATGGATGAAGGTCCTTTCAGGCATCCGTTTCCAGAATAGGGAGGCCTCATCCATATTGAATATTTGCTCTGGCAAGTAATTTACCTCCATGATTGGCTTATCTAGAGTTTCGAAAACTTCTTCAGCTGCCTTCACATCAGCCCTTGCAGACTCAGCACTCACTTTCACATTATGTAATGAATAACGATTCTTGAACCATTTAAACCACCTGAGCTAGCAGTAAATTCAACATCATAGTTGTGTTCAGCCTTTTCTTTCAACGTCACAAATAAACATTTTGCTTTGACAGTGATCATCATGGTGCTGAGAGGGCTATGCTTCTGTGTCTGGTCTTCTATCTAGGTCATTAGAAGTTTCTCCATGTTTGATAGAGGCCCTTCTAGAATTTTTGTTAGTCTCCTGGTCTTCAATGAAGCAGATCCTTTAATGGCTTCTGCCACTTTGTTCTTGTTTTTCAAGATTGTAGCTATGGTGGAATGGGACATCTCTGACTGGTGAACAATAACCATCATTGGTTTTCCACTTTCGTAGTCCTCAATCACTTTTAATTTCATTTCCAGGTCAATCACTCGATGTGGCCTTTTACTGGCAATATTAGCAGTGGATTTTGTATGCTTAGGGGCCATGATGAACAAAACAACATGAGATTAAATCAAGCACCAAAAAAGATGTAATCAAGGGACACGGTAGACACGAGATGTATGAGGCTGCTGCCAATGTAACACAGCATGTTGTTTTACAGTAAACTCTTTTTTTATAAGTAGGAAGAGTACACTCTAAAGTAACAATAAAAAACGTAGTGTAGTAAATACATAAACCAGTAGCATAGTAATTTACTATCATTATCAAGTATTATGTACTATACATAATTGTATGTGCTATACTTTTATACAACAGGCAGCACTCTAGGTTCATTTACACCAGCATCACTACAAACATGAGCAAAGCATTGTGCTTCGACTTTATGATGGCTATGACATCACTAGGCGATAGAAATTTTTCAGCTCCATTAGAATCTTATGGGACCACTGTTGTACATGCAGTCTGTCATTGACCGAAACGTTGTTATGCGGTGCATGACTGTACACACATTGGATCTTTTTTGCTGGTCTTCCATCTCAAACACTTTCTGTCTGACCGCTTTTACTTCTTTACCTCGTCTTCATTCTCTTTCTTGTTTCCCTGTTTTTCTTCAATGCACCTTATTAAGTTTTCACATGAATCTATTCTTCTTTAGGCACTTTTAATTTAATGTTCATTTCTGATATGATTTTGCCTTTTTCTTCTATTTTATTGTCCTGGTTTCAGTCAACTTTTGCTTTATTTTGACCAATTTTCTCATCCATTTCGTTTCTTAGCTTTTAGATTTCTAGTTCAAGGTATTTTTTCATACCTTCAAATGCTTGTTTGAGGAAATTTAATTTTGTTTGAAGTGTTTTGTTATAGTTTTCTTTTTCTTGATCATTCTTTATTGGTGGGAATTTTCATCAAATGCTTTTTTTTTGATTTGCATGTTCTGCTTTCTTCTTATAGTAGTTTGGTATAGACAAGATTGGTTGCATTATTGAATTTATATGAACATGTCTGGCAGTTTGTGGGTGGTTTCCAAGATTTCAAGCTTGAGAGCGCCCACTTCTGTTCACATAACAAAGTATAGTTTCTTTGCTGGAGGGCTTTTGGGGTATGGTGGAGAGCAGTAGGGAGGGGGGTTAATGGGTCTTTACATGTTAACATTTTTTTTTGTTTTATAAAGTGATAAATTCCCCCTCTTGCTTTTTTTTCCCTTCATTGTGAGTTTTTTTCAAAAGTCACCTCTCCCTTCCTTTTTTAACCTTTTCTACCTCGAAAGAGTTCCTTTTCCAAGACTGCTTTCTTGAGTCCTATGTACCCAAGTCACTTCCCTAAAGGCTGAACTTCTGGAGAAATTTTTCAGAATTTTTATCTTTGGGGTAGACTTTCTTTTTTGTGATGATTTTAGATCAATCTTAGGCTTCCTGCTAGTTTTCCTCTCTTCTCTTTCATGCAGTTTTTCCTGGACTGTCCTGCCTCTACACAACAGCATATGATGGGAGCCTAATAGGTAGCTCACTGTGATAACCTGTTTATTTTTCTGTTTACAGATAATTTGGAATTTGGATATTCTCCAAATTTGGTGGTGGTATAGTGCAGTTTTATTTGTTCTTTATTGTTTGGGGGAGGGATGGATGTGTTAGGATATTTGGATTTAGGCTGATGCAATTATTTGACTACCCATACATTTTTTAAGAGAGAAACTGGCAAAATGAAACAGACACCACAAGACAAAGTATACCCTCTAAAGTACATTCATTCCAGTAACCTCTTCTTACATAATTTTGGAGCTGTAGAGTGGTAAAATGCTCAGTGAGCAGGTAAAATACTTATGCTTTGAGGTTAATGCATCATTGAAACTCAGTAAAGATAAGAAAGGCATTTTTCTGAGAACACTGTTTATAAAATGTCTATTAAGATAATCTATTACCACTGTGTATTTAGAACAGGATAAATGATTTTTAAGTTCCATGAGAGATTATTTTCTAGATTCAGTGATCTTCTTTTAGGATTTGAGAACTGGATACACTTTCAGTATTATTCCTTCCAGTCTAATTCCATTATACACTCCAGGTAACAGGGAGTGTACTCCACTCCTTTGTGGGATGAGCGTATCAGCAATTTAATTCATACTGGGTTCTCCAACTTCCTAGCAAAGATACTTTGTGTAAATGATTTTTATTGTTCGTTATAAATATTAGCTAGAAACAGAACTTAGGTTAAAATGAATAGGACAAAGAGACTGCAGAAAAATCAAAAGAAAAATGAAAATCTCTCAAAAATCAATATATTAAAACTTTCAATGCTTGAATTTTTATTGTGCACTTATATAAGTAGTAATTAATTTGGTATCCCCCGTCTCATTGTAGAGACATGAATTATAGACTCCATGAAGAAGAATAGGTATTCTTGAGTGTTTATTATGTGCCCCACACTTAATTTGCCAACATTTAAAAAGATAACTTAAAATATATTTATTAAAGATGACGAGCCACTTTTTCCTTCTTTGTATAAGAGATGGTACAAGGTATGTGTACTGCTCAGCACATAGGAGTGGGAGCATGTTTCTCTCACTGTCCCATTCTGTACATTGTAAGATGACTGTCATTGTTTACAAATAACACTGAGCAATAGAGTGTCTGTGTATGATTTTAATATATTGTAAAAGGCCTGTTTTGCTTTTTAAGACTCTGCTACTGATGTATTTAATAAATATACACACATCCAATTCCTTCTGTCACACAATTTGCTTTTTTCTTCATTTCCCAAATTATACAAGTAAAATAATTAACTTTATGAGTGTTTAACATGATACCCGACACAAATTTATGACATAATCTGAGATTGAAAAATTAATGAAATTGTACTTACCATAAAGGATTGCAAGCAGAGACAGTGGCATGACAAGTAGTCCCACCAGCATATCAGCAATGGCTAGGGACATTAAGAAGTAATTGGTGGCATTGTGCAGTTTCTTTTCCAAGCTTACTGCCATGATAACGAGAATGTTGCCACCTATTGTCAGGATTATTATGATGACGATTGAAAGTGCTGGCCAGTTTTGTACCCCGTCTGGGAATTTGAAGCGTCCACCATCGGAGGTATTGAAAATGTCAGTTACTATAGCTGCAACTGGGCTCACAGAAATATCGCATTGCCAAACCAGTAGGCCAATTAGGTGCACACTGAAAATTAAGAAAAAAATAATCAGGTATATATTATATTGCTTATATCTAACAAATTGCTTATACAAAACAATTGTTTTTCTTTTAACAATCATTATCATCATCATCATCACTTCTACTCCCTTCATTGAACCTCAGTATTTCTTCTTTTTATCCAAAGAATACTAACTTTTATTGAGTGCTTATGATGAGTCAGGCACTTTGCTTACTGAAATATATATGTATAATCTCATTTGATCTCATACAACAACCTCGTGAGGTTAGTACTGATTGATGTCCACTATGCAGATGAAGAGACTGAGGTTTAGAGAGGTTAAGTAACTTTCTCAAGGCAATACAGACAATAAGTGGCAGGGGTTGGGTCCACACTCAGGTGCCACTGATTTCAAAGCCTGTGTTTAAACTTTTACTCTATACAAATAATCTGAAACCACAGTATTGTTTGATTTGCTGTATGGTCTATTCTTTAGATTTTTAAAATATTAATTTCTTCTATATATCCTCTAAGATAACTGACAACAGAATGAGAAGGGATTTCTTTTAAGCATCCAGTACTGTGACAAGAAACTTGAAGTGGCCTTCTTTCAATCCAAAGCTAAGAAGGAATGAGTTGCCATCGGACCAACTTCAGGCAAGATTTTGGATGAGGCACAGTGGGTTTTGGCAATAGCACACATTCATTTCTTTTTAGAACTCTTCTTACTTTCTCACGGTTGCAGAGTGACTTTATGCTGGTCCATAGTATCTTAATATCTGTGCTATAAATTTTCCTTCTACCTGATACTCCCCCCATTTCTGTTCTATGCCTTCTTGGCCTTGTTCTAGGCTAGAAAATGATTTGTGGTGATGATTAATTCATATGGGTTTGCTGCTTTCCTATGCTGGAAACGAAATCTCTGGAGTCATTTAAAATGTGCATTTCTCATGATGGTGCTTCGGTAGATTTTACTAGTAGGAATTTCAGGCCAGATGGCAGACTAATGCAAGAGAAATGGACATGGTTATGTTTTGCACATTTCAAATTAATTTCCCCCAGTGGCGATATGAGATTTATTCAGGTCGCATACATGGTGTCCTCGCAAAGTGTAAGTTCCTAAAGTGTCTAATAAAGCTAACATGTATTTTCCTTAATAAAATAGACAAGACAGACAAGCATATTCAATATTTCTTGCTTAAAAGCAAGGATTATTATCTGTAAAAGACTCTCTTATGTGTATTCTATGTTCAGTAATATTTAATGAATATTAAGCGGCAACTACACTGTATGTAGTGGTTGTTAAAACCTGATATTTCTTATAGAGGAAAAAATTTCCTCTACTGATACAATATGTGCTAAACAATTTTCAGTGCTAGACAGTTGAAGTAAGATTCTTTCGGGAATTGGGGAGATGGAATACACGACAATACAACATCCAGAGTCTATGTGTTTTCCATGTAAATGTTTTGTTTCATTATCTCATTCACTTGTTCTTTGAACTAAAACTATTATCTCCACACAGGGAAAATATATGTGTAATTTGATTGACTCATCACTTACAATCAATCATCAAAGAAACTTGCAATAGTAAAACTAGATGATTATGATTCTCATAATCATATCACATCTATGATATTATACACACACACATGCACACACACCATCCTTTCTGAATTGACTGTAACACTTAGCCTGAAAAATTATTTGCCTTATTTAAATTTAAGTAAAAATACTGTAATAATTTTCTAGCACATTTAGTAATTATTTCTCTTAATATCTTGTTAACATACTTCTATGTATTTTAAGATAATAAAGAAATCATAAAAATATTTTGACTTTCTCATTCTACAAGGAATAGAAAACTAATACTTCAGACACTTAGCTTAAAATTACTTCCTCATTAGTCAAAGCTACTTGATATTCTAAGCAATATGGAGGGGAGAGACATACATAGTAATTTTTATCAAATAATGAGAAGTAATCAGTAAATTCTTTCAAATACTGGCCGTATTATTTTCCTAGAACATAAAAAAAATAAGGGAAAATAATTTACGATTCAAAAACTCTATATCATAATTAATCTGTGGTTGATGTGAATAGAAATTACTGAAATAAAGAACCAATAGAAGCAAGTTATTTGCTCTCAGTTTGGTTATTCTGTCACTGTATTTGTTGCATCTGGCATGTGGCTAATGTCCTGGCTACATGATCTCAATGATTTTTTTTTGACTCATTTAACTTCTCAAAACATCAGTTTCCTCATCTGTACAACAAGGATGATCTCCGTCATATGATTTTTGTGAAAATTAAATGATATATATAAAGTCTTGAAAATAGTACCCTTGTCATAATAGGCCCTCAGTAAATTTTGGGGCTTACCTTCTTTCTGTCTTCAAAGTTAAATAAAAGTATTTTATAATATCTACACCTCAACTCATGTATTTCAAAATTTGTCAAGAATTTAAGTCCTGATTTCATCTTAGGAAGCTATCTATTTATGCAGAACTGGGCTTAGATAGTAATTTTAAATTTGGGGACTTTTCTGGCCTAGCTGATGAAAAACATGTCCTTCTGGCATTAAAAAAATTTTCTGGTTCAAATTAGCTGATGATCAACTCAAGTAGTCTCACAAGACTTTATGCTCACAGTAATATGCTGCATCTTCAACTGTCAATTACAGAACTGCAAATATATTTAACCTTAAGCCTAGAGAATAAGGTCCTAACAAAACACGCAGTCCAACTTCAAATTTTCTAAGTAAATTGTGGAAACATCTAAATCTTTTCATATTTCTCTAAGAATGATAGAGAAATTCAGGATAAAATTGTATATAACAAAATAGATGAAAAACTATGTCCAATTGTAAATTTTATAATTTGAGTATCTTAGGACTTTGAGGTAGAAAACTACTTCAAGTAGTCATCTTGCCTACCTCTACTGGTCAGATATATTTTTATTTTTTATTAAAGAGTGTGAGACAAATAATTACTGAGGAAGCTTATAGAGTCGAAATATATCTATTGTGAATTGTAAATAAAGTAACAGTGCTGGGAAAGATCCTGAAAGAGTATTTACTTCAGTTTCTTGGTTTCAATTCAATTAAAATTAATAAATTCTTTTTGAGTATTCCTTATAGGCAAAGTATTATGATTTTTATTGCAGTTCAATCCTGTTTTCTACAGTTTTGTAATCAAGAATTGGCTATATTATAATTTAACCTAATTTCTAATATTTGTGTGCTCAGTGAAATATATACAGTCCTTTTACAAAAGTGGAGTAATTTAGGTCTTGCTCCTAAAGCTTCTATTAATTGTTATTAAGCCCACAGAAGTCTCATAAAATATGTGCACAAAAATCACTATTTCTCTCTGAACAATGTAAATAATTCATTCATTGCTACTAAATTTTTAATGAAAATATAATTACATTCTTGGTAGATAAAATGATAATTTGATTTAAAAGTTCGAGTACATTTTAAATCTACTGGGATTTTGCATGGCATATGACAGTGGGCATTATTAGAAAAGATGAATGGTCCCTTGTTTCTCTTAATAGAATGGAAAAAATTCTATATGAATTTGTTTATTTCATACCAGAATAATTTAGTGCCTGTTAAGGTAGCCCTACAATTTGGTATATGGACCAATGGCTATATGCTGAGTTGGCACAGGCACATGGAGTAGGAACATTTGTCCTTTCCTTTTCCCATACCTGACTCTTCTTTTCCCTTTTTTTATCACTGTCCTTCACTCTTTCCTTTTCCTTCTGCTCTAGTTCTCTTGGAATCACACACCCCTGAGACTTTCATTACTACAATGTACAGTAACATCCAAGATGGGCTACAGTGGCTCATGTTGTAGAGGATCCAATGTTGATGTACTTTATATGTACACTACTCTGTAAACTTTTTCCTGGGTGAGTCCTTTTATAGGAATCATAGAGGAGACTGTGTAAGGAGCAAGGAGATTCAAGGCTTCTCAACTGTACTGATCAGAGTTTACAGAGCCCTGGATCCTTTTTTCCATGCCCCATTCTTCAAAGAGTAGGTTTAGAGGAAACCAACCCAACATTTTACTAAGTTAAAAAGAAGATATACCTGGGCTAGATCACGTTTAGAGTTGCTCAGTACTTGAATCCAATTCTCTACTTATCCCCTTTATGTTACATTCTATTGACTTTAACTACTGGGTCATTGTACCAAGACTTCTGAAGATAACACTGTTTTCCTCTGTCCAGCTACATCCCCCAACCCCCACGCCCTGACTTCTGAACCATTCTTTTGCAACCTCAAATATATTTTATGAAACCAGAGGCTTATAAAGATATTTTATTCTCTTGGTTGTTCAGTTCATGTAGGAAAGAACATTTCTCATTTTTACGTTTTAACTATGAAGAAAGCAACCAAGAGCATTGGAATTATTTTTGAATTGAGGGTGTTATTACCATATTACTTATCTGAACACATGAGTGGCTGTGTTTAATTGGAGTTGAAATTATTGGGGTCTTTTTTCCATTTATTGTTTTTGAACAGGAAACACCCATAATATTAGTCTATTGGAGTGTAAGTCATTTATGGAGATTGAGGCAAATATAGCTGAATGATCATATAAAAGCCTTTTTAACATTTTTGAGCAAGCTACCATAAAAAGTTATCTTTTTAAAAATAATAAGTAATAACATCCTTACAGGAACGAATGCACCGCTCTCCTCAGGTTCACCATGATGGCTTCAGTCTTAAGCAACCAGTTTAAAATTGAGAAGAGGAAACTAACAGATCGGATTCATAATGCCATCCTTTCTGGGGAGAGAAAAAAAAGAAAAAGAATATTAGTTAAAAGTCCAAATACCTTGTATAACGATCAGTTAAATTAACAAGTATATTTATTAAGTGATAAGAAACAATACTAAATTTAGCAAACAGGTAAGCGTGTCATATCATATAAGTGATAAAAAAAGGCAAAGAGAATAGATTTTTCCTTTATTTACCAACATACAACCATCTCAGTTTTTCTAAAATTTCTTTTGTGCACTTTATTTATATAGGTCTTCTACTAAATCTCCCTCTGTTGGAGTACATATAGTTTCAAATCGGTGTTTTGAGAAAGAAATTAAAAATATATGTTTCTTAATTTGCAAACTTTTGGAGGAAAGTTTGTGATCTAATAGTTAAGTAGCATGTATAAAGTAAAAAGGTTTCATCTTATAGGAATATGGAAAACTAAAACAGATTTTTAGCATTTTTATAAAGTGAACATATTTTGTATAACATTTCTAATTTTTTCTTCCAAGGGAAGCAATCTGCATTTACATAGATAGTTTTACTTATACTTTTGCATTAACCAACAATATTATCCAGAGGGCAGCAACAGATTTATACAACAATAAACGAGTCAATCAAGTCTACTATATTAAATACAGCAATGACTCTATGTACCAACTCGTTAGTATCCAACAGATAGTGTGTTACAGTCAGGGCACATGGAATAATGCTGAAAATTGCAAACAAAAGGTCATTTGCACTAGACGATTGAACCCAAACTCCTTAGTTTCTTTTTTTGATTAAGAGCTGCCAATGCATCTTCACAGGTACTAGGAAGGAAATGTGAAAATTCTGTAAACAACTAGTCAAAGAATTTCAGAGTGAATACCTTCGATTTCTGTAGGCTATTTTTCAAGGAGTTATTTGTTGCATTGCAAAACATCACCAAATATTTACATAGCAGATAATTCACCACTTAGCACTCACTATATTTAGTATGCTAAAATATTGGCCAAGAGTAGAAAGAATGCAAATTTGCTGAGAATCTCTGCTGGGCTCCTTGTGGAAGTAGTATCTTTACAGAACAGAACACATCGCTATCAATCTTTACATTGACACTGAAGAAATACTGAGTGTGAACTCTAGTGATTAATGTACAGACCCTTTGGTTTTTCTGCATAGAGATTCCTAACTAGGAATAGAATGGGTAAACCTTGGTTCTCCATCTTGCCTTTTCTATATCTTCTATTTTAGGATTTTGATTATACTCTCTTCCCACACCAAACATCTAACATCTAACTGTATTCTTTTCTGGGATCTCAAGCTATTACAAGGGGTCAAGATTGTGATGTTAAGTGTGCATGCAGTGGGTTGTCAATGAGAAAAATTTAGTTGAGTGTGTGTGTGTGTGTGTGTGTGTGTGTGAGAGAGAGAGAGAGAGAGAGAGAGAGAGAGAGAGAGAGAGAGAGTTGAATAGCTTGAGAACCTGGAATAACATTGAGAGATCATCCATTTTGTCTAATTTGTAAATATTTTTAAGGAATATCATAAAAATTTGTCGATAATCTGTTTTTAGTGTTTTCTAGTTTCTTTTAGAAATCTGGAAATAAAATTTTACTAGAACAAATTGCACCTCCCCGTTTCCCATCTCATTTAATAGCACTATTATTTTAGTCACTCAAGCTACAAATTTAATTTATTCTCTCTTCTTATCCCTCAGCTCTCACTTGCGAGTTCTATCAATGCTATCTACACAAAAATCTATCTGAAAATCATTCCCTCAACTACAGTAATATATAAAATATGGCCTCCAGTATCTAAGAACTCAGAATAGTCTGTGCGAGAGAGAGAGCGACATTAGCCAGACCATTAGTCAGACCATTTCTATCCCACAAAATCCTGCCAGACAACACATAAATCCCTTTTTCTGTTAGGTCTGCAAATAAGTGAGAGAAAAAATGGTAAAGGGAGACAAAAAAGTCTTATTTTGCTTCTTAGCCCTCAATAAATATCAAAATCCTTCCCCTTCCCCAATAATAAAATATAGAAATTATTTTCAATTTTTATTTTTCAAGTATCCAAAGATTAATATAATTCACAAGTTGCGTAGTAAAACATGCTTCATTCCAATAGATTGTAACAAATCAACTGAAATTGTGTTTGCCATGGTTCAGTATGATAATCATCTCATTAAACATTGTATGATCCATATTCTCAGCCATGGTAGAATCCCATTATTGTTACTCAGAATATTATATTCCTTGAAAAAGTAATCAACTGTGTCGTCCTCTTTACATGTATATTTTCCTGGGAAATATAAACAGAAAAATTTGACAAATATGTGCTTTTCTAAATTCCAATTTCATTAATTGAGAGGAGCAAGTAGTAATTACAAAAGTATATTATGTATATATAGCTCTAATTTGTTCCCTAAAATACCTTGAGGGCAAAATAATACCTTTCTGTGCTGTTAAAATTTGCATCCTTTTAAAGTTGACTAAACCTGATAGAAAATGCCCCTGAATTGGTGGTAAATTTATAGATATGATACGACAGAAATAAATTATATAAGTTATGTAAAGTAAGAAATGCTACATTACACGTTTCCCCAAAGGCCCAGGTCACCATGATGATATTTTGCAATAAAAAGTGTTCTGTGAGTAATTCTATGAAGAGGAGAGGGGGTGCAAAATCTCTTAAAACCTTGGGTAAGATAAATTAATTAGAGAAACAAAGAAAATAACAAAACAAATCTAATTAAATGCTCTGATCCACATACTTTTCAAACTCCACCAATTTTTCATAATGGAATTCTCATGGTTGTGTGAATGCAAAAAGAATGCCTGTGAATTTAAGTATTCAAATTTGGGAAGATGTGTGTTTTATAAAATAAAGAAAAAAATCACTCATGGGATAATTGACAGAGTAATTGATTAATTTTTAGTGAGAATTTATATGATTCTCATAGAAACTGATCATGTAAGAACATAAGAATGTTATAAGAATATATATACATATTTATATGTGTGGTGTATATGTGTGTGTATATATATGTATGATTTTGTGTACAGAAAAAGATTGATTAACTTGAAATCAATTAGCTGTCTCAAGCATGAAGAGAAAATCGCAGATTAAATCACAGAAATAAGTTCAGAATTAGTAAATACCCATTCAGACCAATTTCATTTCTTTCTGCTGCGTAAATCACAAACCTTTTCATGCCCTCTCTAAAGCTCTGTAAGATCTTCAAGCATCAATAATAGTAACTACATTTGCTAAGGCAAAAAGGGGGACAAATATAAGTTTTCATATAGTTCTCAATAGTACAATTTTACACAAGATATTGCAGACAACCTCAATTAATATGGAATTTTAATTAAGCAAAACTCATAACCTGAGCATTATATTTAATCGATGCCTATGAAATCTATGTTCATATGTCAACGTATGTTGTGTCATATAGCAGATATCACAAAAAATAGTGTGAGCACTTGAAAACAATTGAACCAAAATAAGATCTCCATTATATGTTCAGAAATAAATTTCAAACTATCAGAATCAGTATCACTCACAGAAATACTAAATAAAGTAGAGGAAGGTAGGCATGGATGTTAGCCCAGGGCCAATCTTCCTCAGCAAAAAGAAGGGGATTGGCAACAGATGTTAGCTCAGGGCTAATCTTCCTCACCAAAAAAAAAAAAAAGAATGACTATGATGGGACCTAAGATTTCTTCAGTACATAGCTCCTATTTTGACTTCTTAATGGCTTTTTAAGGGTTTTGTATGGGTTTGAGTTTAAGTCATGCTACACCTCCTGCATTCATTATAAAATAATGTGATGATTCACTGGGAAGCCCAGTGCTGTGCTCTCTCTAAGGGATACCTAGTTTTCCATGCCACTTTGCCATCTAGGTGATGGGAGATATGTGGCCATTTTTTTGTTTATGGAATACTGTGTACTAAATTCGTTTGTGAAAACTTCAAAGATGAGAAAGGGAAACCAGTTTTGCACATCATTTCAGTTTACACATATTAAATTTAGCTTATGAAAGAGCATCTACATTGCTCTCTACTGGGAGATAAAAGCAAAAACATGAACAACAACGACAAGGAAAAACCCCACGATTCTGGACTTCAGAAAGTCATAATTGGGGATTAAGAGTCAACTGTTAAGCCAGTAAAGAGTAGACATTAAATTAGAGAAAGAAATAATAAGGGGGGAGGGCAGCAAATAAAATGGAAAAAATAGACAAAAGGGAAAATGTCAAGGGAGAGTGTTTTGAGAAGGAACAGAGTTCATACTATATAGTTTGCCTAAAAGAAGATTGCTGGTAACCTTCGCAACATTTCAATAAAGTAGTGTAGAAAGGATCTAGAATATAGTTGGATGAAGGGGTAGAAGGAGAGGAATGGCTAGATGAGAGAAGGTGGTTGGTGAGGAAATAGAAAATGTTCAAAAGGTTTTGTCCAATGAGGCAGAAGCAGATGGGTACTAAATGTGTTCTAAAGACCTTTTTGAGAGGAGGGGCCATATAAATGTACTTCCCATATAACTCCCACATTTCTTAGCCAAGTGCTGGGTGCAAAGTAATCGGTTGATTGAAGGGAAGGGAAAGGGAGAGACTTGAAGGGATTTAAGGTGTGAAGTCAAAAGATCCTATCTAAGAATAAAGGAAGAGCTATGGTTTTGTCCAAATTGTGTTTGGAGAGGATAGAAGTCTACAATTTTGTTGAAAACCCTGGACATTTTCTTGCATCTTCCAAAGCTAACCATTTATAATTCATTTTTACCATTTCCTTTTCCACCCTTTGACACTGAAGAAAGACTGGTCATGTTTCAATCACATTTTCTGTCCTCAAACTGTTTCTTATTCTTTCTTTCCCAGAGCTGATCAAACATATTATTGATGAGACTAAGAAGAAAATGCCAGCATTTTTACCTGATGTTTTAACAAAATTAACCTATAAAAAGACATAAGCTCACATTAGATTTCTGGAAGTTCCATGAGCTCATCATGATGATGCAGCAGATTCTTTTCTCTCATGCTGAAGAGACTAAATCTGACACTGAACGTTTTTAAAAATTATTGAACACACAGTCAGCTGAGATCATTCTTGTTTGATTTTTTTATAATACAGCATTTAAGAATTGAATAAGTAACAATACATGTAGAGGTTTAATTTTTGTCAGTTTTCTCTGTTCAGAAATTATGGACTCATAACTCAGAAATCCCTCTAGTTACTATCGCCACAGAGCTTTTGGCAGATGGCTGGATCAAAAGTGAATTAGTCACAAATGTTCAGATTAGCCCTGGAAATTATGTTAATGTGGCGCAGATTTACAACGTTTTAGGGAGAAGTCTTTTAATTCAAAAATTATCCTTAGGACTAATGAATACTGTAGGAATTTCCCTTTCAACTTCAAATGTACTGTAGGGATTTTATAATAAAACTTATGATTGTCATTCATCTTTTCCAACTATAGTGAAATCAGATTATAACTATTTATGATTTTAAGAAAAAGTTACTAAGTAATCCACTTATTATAATCCATGCAATTAAAGACATTGGTCTTCTGCCCGTCAACACAAGATCTTTAAGCATGTTAGCTCATTTCAAAATTTATTCTATGAAGTTACATAAATTCAAACTTTCTATCTTCAAGTGTAAGGTCTTAATTTCTTCTACAATTATGAATTCACACAACTCTGAAAAATGACGAGTGATGAAATAATCCAGTCCTTTGCCTTCAGACAGGTCTATATTTAAGCCACTTCAAGAAATGTGATAATTGATGTCCTTTAGAACAATCTCTGGGAGAGGCAATGTTATAACCTTCCCGTGTTTAGCAATCTGTTCTGCCAGAAAATGTTATTTTATATTAGGCAAAAAGCCTTAAGCTAAGAGACTTTAATAGGAATGATTAGTTCCTTACTAAGTCAAGTATCTATATCACAGGATAACGTGATACTAGCGACTTGCTTCTGGCATCTTTCTTTGGCTTGCCTGAGAACGCAGTGCTTCCCACACAGCTGGACACGTCCTCATAGTGTGTCATAGCAAAATCTAACAGTTCTGAATATGCGATTATGTATTTTGGTTGATTTTATAATTTCTTCTCCAAACAGAGACACTTTTAAAAGTGAAGGACAGGGGGGCATTAATTGGATGAGACTCTGGGTCTCTTCTGGGCATTCCATGAGATCTGGTAATAAGGTGATTATTTTATTTGAATGCAGGTCTAGTGTCGTTCCTGTCATTTCCTTCCCTCATCCCCTCAGGATAATGTTAAAACAAATGTAAATGTTTCTCTTGTACTTGGAATGTAAACAAAACATGAAATGTTTTCTCCTTACCTGTATTTAGGAAAAGATTCTGCTTGTGTTTTACGTATTTTATGAGTGATTATTGTTAAATTTAGTAAGACTTAACAGGATAGTTAATGTGTAAAATCTATAGTATATAAGATCCGAAGTTTTTCACAGCTAAACCTATTCCATTTACCTAAAATAATATTCAAAGACAAAACAGCTTACAGATTGATAGAGTTAAAATAGCTGCCAAATCACCCCATGATAGTAGTAACGGACATTAAGAGAATCTGTCTTAGTGGGCAGAGTGCCCAGTAATTTGAAGCTGCTTTCTCCACAGATGGTAGCAGAGCTCTCCCTGAATTATCTCAGCATAAGTGTCCACACAGCAGTGTAAACCGAAGGCTTTTAAACAGCGGAGCTCACGGAGCAAACCATATGCTCAATCTCTGCATTGGAGACCAAGTCCGACTCATTTACAGGACTGAAAACTCTGCAGAACAGTACTTTCATGTATTCAAATATTTATTGCTTGTCTACTATGTGCTAGGCGCCCTGCTGAATGCTGGGCATGTGGTGGCAAATAAGGCGGAAGAGGCCCCTGCCCTCATGGAGCTGACATTCTAGCAGGAGTTACGGACAACAAACATGAAAACTAATAAGTAGGATCATTTCAGAGAGTAAGAACTGTTATAAACCAAATGGAACGGCATGATGGGTGAAGAGTGACTGGGGAAACACTTTAGATGGACCTATGTATGTAGGCATAGGTTGAGGTTAGCTCTTTTAAAACTATAATAATATACTAATAATATTGATGTGGTCAAAACCTTGTTTATGACTCATTTTACAGTTTCCAATTCTTTCCATGAGGCCCGACTCAGTTTCCCTACTTACTCTCTAGGATTAAACATTTCAATCTCCTCTGGCTAGGAACGAAGGGATTTACCTCAGGAGGTGATCAGTGACTTTAATCTCCTGCCCACGTGCTCTTTGAGGCACACTATACCTTGGAATGCAAGATTACATCTCGCTCATCCACCCCCTCACCATAAACTTTGAGACTAACCAGAACCCATCAATTTGCTTGACCAGATCCCCTAATACTTTTTCCTTTGACATTTCTTTAGAGTAGCAAAAATAGTTAAAATCGTATATAATGGCCCCGCACAGACGCACTACAGCTCTTTACTGCCCATGGGTCCTATCCCCACGCCGAACACTCATTAAAGGCACATGATCGGGCGGCTTGTGTCTGAAAATTCTTTTTCAACTCGCGATTCGGTGGCCCCACATCATTTTGGTGGCCCATACGGGAATCAACGGAGTCAACCGCTTCAGTAAGCGTGCCTTTCTCCTCTTCCTTACTTTGCTCTGCTCTTTGCTGGAAAAACTGTCTTTATTTGGACATCCATCCCTCCTCCTTACTCAGAGAGCTCGAAACAACAAGACCTCTTACGTTCAGCGGGACACACCCACAGTGGAGCATCCTATAATTCTGGTCAGTTCCCCCTTCGGGAAGTAGTTAATGGAGAAATGGGCACCATTTGAGTCCACGTCCCTTTCTCTGTGTCAGACCTGGCTCAAATAAAGTCTCAGGACGATATTCCGAAAACCCCTCTAAGTTCATTGATGGCTTTCAGCAGCTCGCCGTGATGTTTGAGTCAACCTGGCAGGATATATATATTGTCCTCATTCGACGCTGTACTACAGATGAGAAAGGATGCATTTGGGCTGGGTCTTGGGAGTTCGGTGATGAGCTCCATGCTAGGGATCGACATCAGTATCCTGTAGGGAGCACAGCAGTGCTGCACACTGACCTTGGCTGGGATTATTGAGATGAGCAGGAATGGGAAAAAGAAACCATACGGTAACATGCCTGATAGAGGGAATGAAAAAAGGATTTATTAAACCTGTGAATTTTGAAAAACTTCAGGAAGTTACACAAGGAGCGGATGAAAACCCTGCCCTGTTTCAGGGAAGACTAGCAGAGGCTATTCATAAATACACAAACTTAGACCCAGAGGGCATCACTATTTTAAACATGCATTTTATCAGTCAACTCCTGACATTCCGAGTAAATTAACCAAGTTGGCCCTAGGGCCACAAAATCCCAGTCAGGGGCTAATGGAGGTGTCCACCCAGTTTTTCAATAACAGAGAGCTGGCTTATCAAATAAGACAAGGACCGCAGGGCTAAGGTTCAGGGTAAGACACAGGCTCATGTCTTAGTGGCCACAATTGTGGATTGGCCACAGAGGCAGACTAATTCGGGGCTCAAAGCCAAATTTAATGACGGGGGTCCACGGAAGTGCCCCTGTTTTAAATGTCAACAACTGGGACACTGGAGTAAACAATGCCCCAAGAAGGATCTGCCTCCAGGGCCATGTCCTCTTTGTAAAAAGGAGGGACATTGGAAGTGGGATTGTCCTCATCTCCAGAATGAGAGGGGGCCAAAAACCCATTTCCCCACCTGAGGAAATGATCCAGAGGATTCTGCCTGAAGGGTCTCAGAGGCCAGTCTGGTTCTCATTGACATCCAACAGGCTGAGCCCCAGGTTACTCTGGATGTGGAAGGTAAGCAAATCAATTGTCTTATTGATACGGGAGCCACTTATGCTGTCCTTATTTGCCATGCTGGTCCAACATGTAAGTCATCCCATAAGATTGTGGGGATAGACAGAGACTCAAAATGTTGCATTCAGACTTATCCCCTGACTCGTAAATATCAAAATCAGGTGTTGTCACATTCCTTTCTTGTTTTGCCTACTTGTTCCACCCCGTTGTTGGGTTGAGATTTAATGACCAAGCTGGGAAGTCAATTCATATTGACGCAGGGAGAAAATAACTTGTTCATGGCACTCCTTATTGGATCCACAGGCCAACAAATGCCTCCGAATATTCCAGCCCATATACTAAAGGAGGTGGATCCCAAAGTATGGGATTGTGCCCTTCCTGGACGAGCCATCGCTGCCACTCCTGTTTCCATTACTCTTAAAGACCCAACTCGTGTTCCTCATGCTAAACAGTACCCTTTGAGGCCTGAAGCTATACAAGGACTTCAGCCACTGATTTCCAAATTTCTGGAACATGGGATTCTCCAGCAAAGTCAATCGCCCTATAACACTCCTATCTTGCCTGCTAAAAAGCCCAGTGGTGAATACTGTTTGGCTCAAGACTAGCAAATAGCTAATGAGGCTGTTGTTCCCATTCATCCCATAGTACCTAATCCCTACACTATTCTTTCTCAAATACCTCATGGTGCACAATGGTTTGCTGTTTTGGATTTAAAAGATGCTTTCTTCTGCATTCCCATGGCAGAGGACTCTCAACTGCTTTTTGCTTTGAATGGCATTTTCCTGATGAAGCCCTGCCTGTCCAGTTGACCCAGACTGTTCTGCCTCAGGGGTTTCGAGATAGCCCTTGCTTACTTGGCTCGACATTGGGACAAGATTTATCAGACTTAAATCTTAAAGACAGTGGGTTAATACAATATGTAGATGACATCTTAATTTGTAGTCCTACCAGAGAAACTTCTGATGCTAACATGATTTTAACACTCAATTTCCTGGCCCAACGTGTCCATCACGTCACTCCCACTAAGGCCCAAATCTCTGTGCAACGGGTTCAATATTGGGGTATGAGATCACCCCCGGCCATAGGGCTCTATCTCTGGCCAGAAAAAAGGTCATTTTTAGATCTTGAACCCCCTAGGACAAAGAAACAGTTATGAACGTTTTCAGGTATGGCAGGTTTTTGCCGGTTATGGATTCCCCGGTTTGGAACCATAGCAAAGCCTTTATATGAACCGACGCACGGCCCAGACACTGAACCCCTAGAATGGACAAAAAGGGAAGATTCAGCTTTCGACTGTTACAACAGTGCCTGTCTGAGGTGCCAGTTCCAACCTTACCAAACATCGATAAGCCTTTCACTCGCTATGTTACTGAGAAGCAAGGACAGGCTCTTGGAACACTCACTCAAAAACTGGGCTCAGAGACCCAAGTGGTTGGTTATTTTTCCAAAACCCTGGACTCTGTGGCCTTGGGGTGGCCAGCCTGTCTGAGAATTGTGGCAGCCACTGCTTTATGGGTGGAAGAAGACACTAAATTGACTCTTGGCCAGTCCCTAACTGTGATGACTCCTCACCAAGTTCCAACAGTTTTACAAACAAAAGGACACCACTGGATGACAGGGGGATGCCTCACTAAATATCAAGCTATCCTCCTGAATGCCCCAGAAGTGATCTTACAAAGGTGTCAAGCTCTTAGTCCTGGAACTCTCTTGCCAGGGCCAGATTATCCCATCAATGATAATTTACCATCCCATAATTGTGCTG
Organism: Tapirus indicus; assembly: GCA_031878705.1. Classification (NCBI taxonomy): domain Eukaryota; kingdom Metazoa; phylum Chordata; class Mammalia; order Perissodactyla; family Tapiridae; genus Tapirus; species Tapirus indicus. Next base: position 96,174,248 of record CM062942.1, on the reverse strand, counting down.
AAATCATAGAACAAGCGTATTCTAGCAGGCCTGATTTAACTGACTCCCCAATACCAAATGCGGATGATACCTGATTTGTAGATGGCAGTAGTTTTATGGACCAAGGTGTACAGAAAGCGGGCTATGCCAGTGTCAGCTTGATTCAAGTCATTGAGTCAGAGGCCCTAGCACCCAGTACTTACGCCCAAAAGGCAGAATTAATAGCCCTAACCAGAGCATTACAATTGGCCAAAGATCTGGTTATTAACATTTACACTGACTTCAAATATGCCTTGCTTGTTCTCCATGCTCATGGAGCTATCTGGAGAGACTATCTGGTCTTTTGACTTCCTGAAACTCGCCTATCAAACATGGACATGAAATACTACAACTATTAGAGTCTATACATCTCCTAAAAGAGATGGCTGTTATTCATTGCAGAGACCATCAAAAGAACCCTTCAGCTGAAAGCTAGGGAAATAATTTTGCTGATGTCGAGGCCAAATGAGTGGGAAAACGAGACTGCCTTCTCGCCATTCTTCCCACTCCCTTTAGTCTAGGTAATATTGTTCCTAGATATACTGAAAAAGAAATAAATTTAGCACAGGAAAAAGGACTTTTGCAGGAAACTTCAGAGCCATCGTCTTCGTTTAAAAAATCAACTAGGAAAGCTCTTTGTGCCTAAGGAAGTACAATGGAAGCTAGTTAATGGGATTCATCAGGCTACGCATTTGGGTAAACATTCCTTGACACAATTAATAGACAAGCTTTTTGATGGATTGGGACTGATTTCCACTATAAGACAGGTTTGTCGAGCCTGTGCAGTTTGTGCACAAATAAACCCTGAGGGAGGGTTAAAGCCGCCTCCCCTTTCTCAACCAGTACAAAGGCGTGGCACCTGTCCTGGAGAAGACTGGCAACTTGATTTTACTCAAATGCCTCCTTGCTGTGGATATAAATATCTTTTGGTCTTTATAGATACCTTTACAGGATGGATAGAGGCCTTCCCCTGCCGCAGTGAGTGAGCCATTGAGGTTACCAAAGCCTTACTGCAAGAAATAATTCCTAGGTTCGGATTACCTTGCTCTCTGCAGAGCGATAATGGTCCTTCCTTCATGGCTCAAATCACCCAGCAGGTTTCTGCAGCCTTACAGATTAACTCCTATTTACGTACTGCCTGGCATCCCCAGTCTTCTGGCAAAGTAGAAAAGGCTAACCACACTCTAAAGAGATGTTTGTCCAAACTCAGTTTCGAGACACATGAAAATTGGCTCATATTATTGCCAATGGGCCTACTCAGAATGAGGACAACTCCTAAAAACAGCCTAGGACTAAGTCCTTATGAGATGTTATACGGATGACATTTTCTGCCTGTAGATCTCGTGTTTGATTCTGATCATCATCAATTACTGTGATATTCTCTCGAGGCTGGCTTAGTCCATAAGGAACTTAATAAATACACAAATGAACACTTACCTCAGCCTACTATTGCAAACAACTTCACCAATTTATCTATACAACCAGAGAAATGGTGTATCTTAAAGACTGGAAGGCTCAATCAGATGCCCTCCTACCTAAAGGGAAAGGACCCTTTCAGGTTATTTTGGCCACACCCACCACAGTAAAACTAAAAGATCAGACTGCCTGGGTTCACATCTCTTGAGTTAAACCTGTAACTTCCTTTCAGGGCCATCCTGCCAACGAGACTTCAACTCTGCCAACCTACTTCCTGTGAGCCTACAGGTGATCTAAAACTACTTTTTAAAGCCAAATGATTTTTGTTTTGGTTTTCCTTACCTTCTCTTTCCCCTTTGTTCTTGCTGACAACACCTTCTTACAATGGGCACAGCACCATGATGAATTGTGAAATGAGTCCATCTGTTGGGTATGTGGACAATTGCTCCTTTCTAGCACATCTGGGCTTTCTTGGTGGATTTCATTTTTCTAAGGAAGTGACAGGCACACTATGCTTCATTTTATCAAACAGTCTATATCTGACAATTTCATTTTACAAGATTTAACCTTCGTCGGCTTCAATGCTACTGCATAGCCTTACATTTCTAAAACCTAGAAAAATCCTGGACACAACCAGGTTTTCTCTTTTAACACTACCAAGAAAGTTCTTACCCAGTTTGCTTACTCCCTAGTAGACCATAAGTGGCGTACACCTAAATTGAAAAACCCTACTTATCGGGACACACCTGAAGGGATATACCAGATCTGGGATGAATACATCTGGCTCACTCCCACTAGTGGATGCCTCAGCCAATAGGCAATGCTATGCTGGGAACAAACTAACCACACCCGTGATAATTGGCCTAATAGCACTGGACCGCTGGGCATTCTCCCTGCTTATCTTTGCTCCCACATCATAATCCTTAGAGACATTGATTGATTCGGAACGGACTGGATCAGGAGGCCAGGCACCCAATGGCTGGCTCCAAATGGGACCCAATGGTTATGCAGAGACAATCTATGGCCATGGTTGCCCCCGGGGTGGACTGGTAGATGCACATTAGGATTTGCCTGGATGCAAGGTAGGGCTATACCTTCAATTTCCACTGCCCACCTGCCTAACCTTCAGCAAAGGTGGACACACTCAATCTTTCATTGATATGATCACTTAGCTTCTCTCTCTGTTCCACAACTTGGTATAGAGAGTGTAATTTGGTACATTGAAGTCCTAAATCAGTTTACAATGTGGGCATTAAGTGACGCTCAGCACAGTCTCTCTCTTCTGGATTTAGAAGTAACCCAAATGAGAAAAGCAGTCTTACAAAACAGGATGGTTCTAGACATTTTAACTGCTGCTCAGGGTGGCACTTGCGCCATCATTAAAACAGTGCTGTGTATATATTCCTGATTACCATAATAATATTACTACCTTACTTCAAGATATGGGAAAACAAATCAAGTCCATGTCGGACCCCACCCTCTCTTTTAATGATTAGCTAAATTCATGATCGTGTCCTGGGTTCTGGACAACTATCAAAGCTCTCCTCATTGGATTAGCAGTCCTCTTGATTCTGTTAATTGTAATTTGCTGTCCTTTCCGTCGTTTGTCTGTCAGTTGCCAACAAGGGCTCACTTCCTTAACTTCGCCCTCTTGACAGATGATTCTCTCTCATCTTGAAATGGTGATTACCTTGTCTGCACTCGACTCTGCAGCAGCCACATTTCAGTCATCTGAAGCCCCCAGTTCCAGTCACATGATCCCCGTTTAGGGACAGCTCTACATCCCTACTCAGCAGGAAGTAGATACCGAAGATGGATCTTTGCCCATTTCTTAAAGATTTTTGGGGATCATGGGTTCAGTGGGAAATATGATGTGGTCAAAACCTTGTTTATGACTCATTTTACAATTTCCAATTCTTTCCATGAGGCCCGACTCAGTTTCCCTACTTACTCTCTAGGATTAAACACTTCAATCTCCTCTGGCTAGGAATGAAGAAGGTGATCAGTGACTTTAATCTCCTGCCCACGTGCTCTTTGAGGCACACTATACCTTGGAATGCAAGATTACATCTTGTTCATTCAGCCCCTCACCATAAACTTTGAGACTAACCAGAACCCATCAATTTGCTTGACCAGATCCCCTAATACTTTTTCCTTGACATTTCTTTAGAGTAGCAAAAGTAGTTAAAATCATATACAATGGCCCTGCACAGACACTTGCACTGCAGCTCTACTGCCCATGGGTCCTATCCCCATGCTGAACACTCATTAAAGGCACACAAATGAGCGACTCATGTCTGAAGATTCTTTTTTGACTCGTGACTCAGCAGCCCCACATCAATATTAGCCAGGATTTTCTGGTTCTTCTCAATCACAATAAAAAAAAGACAATTCTTTTATATTGGGGAGTTAAGCACATAACAAGTGCCATTGATGGGAATAGTTAAAAATTTTCTGTTAGTTTGATTTTAATTTTCCAAATTAGGGGGGAAAAACTCTCTTCATCTTTTACTAAGATACTTAAAATTCAATTTAACTGCAAAATAGAATGTGTTCCCACTTACATTTACATTGGTGTCTCCTGCCCCATAATCAACTCCCACTTCCCATCTCATTAGATTAAGAGATCACAAACTTTTGACAATATAGCAGGCACTTCTGGCTGTGGAGGGTTCCAGTCGAGTCATGAAAAGCAAAAAGTTCAGTCAGTTGCCCAGATGTATTTATTGCCAAATAACTGGGTACTTGGATACATCTGGACAGCCGAATGAACTCTTAACTCCTCATCTTTCCAACAGCTCTTCATTTCACAGCTTCAAAATCACCTATATAAAGAGAAAAGCAACAAACAAACAAAAATCCACTTTGGAGTAGAAGGATTAATCTATTCCTGGTTCTCTGTCCCATCTAAAAGAAAAGCAACTCTTACCATTGTTTTATTACTTATTACCATACAATGCATATAAATCACTAAAATGCAGCAATATCTGTAAATAACAAATTAATAATGTTAAATTAAAATATAACACAAATACAAAAAAATAAGTCAAAATCAAAATTAATTATATAATTAATAATTTAAATAATGTATAATTTGTTCTAGTATCATTCAGCAACCTAGATGTTAAATATATGTAGTATAGCATGAAGCACACTAGGTTGGGAGGTAGGAGACATGGGTTCTAGTCTTAACTTTATCACATAGTTGATGTGTGACTTAGGATTAGTCACTGAACCAATTTGGGTCTTGATTTTCTCATCCATGATATGAAGGGGGTGTGATAGAGGATCTCCAGTCCTCTGACTCTGAAATGCTGTGGTTCAGGTTTTATTCACAAATGTTTGACATTAATCTATGCTATTTTACAAATAAGATGCTTCTAAATAGCTAAGTTTGATTACAATTAGACTCTACTTCTCATTATAGCCAATTAAATGTAAGATATGACATTCATCTGAGAAAGCCTCTTGATTTGAAAAGAGTGTGAAGGCGATTTTTAACTTGAGTATTCTCATAATGCAGCCTGCATAGCCTACAAATTAATGTGCATGTATTCTGTCTCATCTCTTCTTTCTACTCAAATGAATTCTAAATACATGTCTAATTCACAGAGTTAGGACACTACACAGACTCAGAAAAAATTTAAAATTACTTAATTGTGATTTTCTGATTAAAAAAAAATCTTCTGCCTAGAATACTTTACAAAAAAGTGAAGTACAAGAAGTAATGGCTAGTTTGTGGTTATCTAAAGCTTGACTTCTGTTATAGTAGTTTAATGCTCAACTAAAACCTGTTTATTGCTTTGTGTACTCTTCTTTCTTTTTATTTATTTATGGAAAAAAAACAGTACTTCAGTTTGACAATTTTCAAAATACTCTTTCTTGCACCAGTTCTGTGAACTTTATATCAAATGGTGTCAATATTTAAAGAAACAGATCTGCCTATTTTTTAACTCCTCTCAGTAAGATTAAAGCTAAAGTATCAGACAACAAATGACATGTAATATTTTTTCATGTTTTTTTCTAACTAGATGACTGAAGAATTCTGCTAATTACTCGCCTACAGTACATCCTGTACAATTCAATTTACAAAATAAAATCTGTCAAGAAATTCAAACCAACATAAATCCTCAAATCCTTTTGCTCAAGATTTCGAAGTGTGTGTGTGTGTGTGTGTGTGTCTTTATGTTGGAGGTAGGGAATGAAAAGATAGGTGCAATGAATATATAAATTTTATTATTATCATTTAAAGTGCCATAATTTCATAAGTTGAAATTTCATGAGTGGTTGAATATTTTCATTCATATTTTTCAAGTAGCAGAATTAACATCCTTAATATTAAAAAACCTATGAAAGTTTGATCACTGCAAATTTGGAAAAAATAAGCCACTGTGAAATAACAGATGCCTCATAACAGCAACACCTGTTACATCTCACTGAAAGATTATTCTGTGTATAGGCAGTCACAAGCAGTAGAGACATCATTTTCTATCACATAGATTTATACTATAATATAAATCAATTGTAGCAATTTTCTAAAATATCAGCACGTTAATTCTACAGTTTCTTCCAAAGTTAAGGTAAATTTGAAAAGAATAAAAAGATATTTCTGAGACTACTGAGAAAAATTTGAATATGGACTAGGACATTACATGGTATCAAGGAATTATTCTTAAAATTGTTAAGTGCGAACAATGGCATCGATGACACTGCTGGCAGAGGAAGTGGAGGGTGGAAATTGCTGGTTCTCAAATATAACCAGAGGTAGCTCAGAATCAAAGTAAACAAAACCTTACCTAAATAAGAAAAATGTTCACTACTATTACTGCACTGGTGGGGGAACAAATTATGAAAAGTTATAGTAATACAGTATCACAAAAAGAAAATGACAATTTCCAGAAACCAAACTTAAAGTCATGGCAGACTACAATCTAACTGACAGAGAATTCAAAATAGCTATCATGAAGAAACTCGATAAGCTACAAGAAAACTCAGAAGACAGTTCAGTTAGCTCAGGAATAAAATTAATTAACAAAAGGAATACTTTACCAAAAAAATTGAAACTCTAAAAAAGAACTAGACAGAAATTCTGGAGTTGAGGAACTCAATAAAGGAGATGAAGAATGCACTGGAAAGTATGGAAAATAGAACAGACCTTATGGAAGAGAGAATTAGCAAGCTCGAAGATAGAAACCTAGAAATGATTCATGTGGCAGAGGAGAGAGATCTAAGATTTTTAAAAAATGAAGAAAGTCAACAAGAAATATCTGACTCTATTAGAAAAAGCAACATAAGAATAATGGGTATCCCAGAAGGAGAATACAGGGAGAAGCAATCAGAGAGCTTATATAAAGAAATGATAGTTGAGAACTTCCCAAACCTGAAGAAGGAATTGAATATATAAGTCCATGAAGCTTATAGAACACCTAATTATCTCAACACACAAAGACTTTCTCCAATACACATTATATAAAACTGTTAAAAGTCAATGATAAAGAAAGAATTTTAAAGGTAGCTGGGGGAAAAAAGACAGTAACCTACAAAGGAACCCATGTTAGGCCATCAGCAGATTTCTCAGCAGAAACTCTACAGGCCATGGGAAAGTGGAATGATGTATTCAAAATACTGAAAGAGAAAAACTGTCAGCCAAGAATACTCTATCCAACAAAGTTATCCTTCAGATGTGAAGGAAAAACAAAGGCTTTCTCGGGAAAAAAACCTGAAGAAGTCGACCACCAGTAGACCTGCCTTACAGAAAATGTTGAAAGGAACTCTTCTACCAGAAACAAAAAGGCAAAAGTACACAAAACTTTGAATAATATGGTAAATAGAACAAGAAAATTGCAAAGCTATTCACACAGAATAGGGTGTGAAACAATTATAGCATAAACATTAAAGGGAAAAAAACATTAAAAATAACTAAAGCTACTTCAACATGGTAATAAACTGACAACATAAAAAGAAATAATTTATGACAACAAAAACATAAAAGGGGAGGAGGAAGAGAATGGAACCTGTGTAGGCAAGTGAAGATAAGACAGTATCAGCAGAAAAAGTAGTATTTTATGTATGAGACATTTTATACAAGCCTCATGGTAAGCACAAAACAAAAATCTAGAGCAGAGACATGAAACATTAAAAAAAGAGGAAATTGAGAAAAACAGTATAGAAAACCACCAAACTATAATGGCAGACAGAAACACAAGGAAAAAGAAACAATGGAAATAATACAGAGCAACAAGAAAACAAAAGATAAATTGGCAGGACTAAGTCCTCACATATCAATAATCACTCTAAATGTAAATGGATTGAACTCACCAATCAAAAGGCACAGATTTCCTGGATGGATTAAAAAACAAGACCCAAATATATGCTGGCTACAGGAGATTCATCACAGCTCTTAAGACAAACCTAGGCTCAAAGTGAAGGGGTAGAAGATGATAATGCAAGCAAATGGCAGCCAAAAGAAAGTCAGTGTAGCCATACTTATTTCAAACAAAATAGACTCCAAGACAAAAAAGGTAACAAGAAACAAAGATGGACATTATATAATGATAAAGGGAACAACCCATCAAGAAGACATAACATTTATTATATATATGCGCCCAAAATAGGAGCACCAAAATATGTAAAGCAACTATTAACAGACCTAAAGGGAGAAACACACTAATAGTAGGAGAATTTAACACCCCACTTACATCAATGGATAAATCATCAGACAGAAAGTCAACAAGGAAACATTGGTCTTAAATGAAACCTAAGACCAGATGGACTTAATAGATATGTACAGAACATTCCATCCGAAAGAAGCAGAATACACATTTTTCTCAAGTGCACCCGGAACATTCTCCAGGATAGACCATCTGCTGGGACATAAAATAAGTCTCAATGAATTTAAGAAGATTGAAACCATATCAAGCAACTTTCCTGACCACAACAGTATGAAACTAGAAATCAACTACAAGAAGAAAACTGGAAAAATCACAAATATGTGGAGACCAAATAATCTGCTACTGAACAACTATTGGGTCAATTAAAAAATCAAAGGAGATGTCAGAAAATACATGGAGACCAATGAAAATAAAAATACAACATACCGAAATCTATGGGATGCAGCAAAAGCAGTACTAAGAGGGAAGTTTATAGCAATACAAGCCTATCTCAAGAAACAAGAAAAATCTCAGTAACTAGAAAAAGAACAAATAAAGCTCCAAGTCAGTAGAAGAAAGGAAATAATAAAAATCAGAGCAGACATAAGTGAAATAGAGACAATAAAAAGACAATAGACAAGATCAATGAAACTAACAGCTGGTTCTTTGAAAGAAATAAACAAAATTGAATAAAAAAGAGAAGTTTCAAATAAATAAAATCAGAAACAAAAGAGAAGTTAAAATGGAAATAGAAATAAAACAGAAATACAAAGGATCATGAGAGACCACTACAAACAACTATATGCCAACAAATTAGAAAATGTGGAAGAAATGGAAAAATTCTTAGAATCATACAACCTTCCAAGACTGAACCATGATAAAATAGAGAATCTGAATAGACCAATCACAAGTAAAAAGATTGAAATAGTAATCAAAAACCTCCTGAAAAACAAAAGTCCAGGACCAGGTGGCTTCACTTGTGAATTACACCAAACATTCAAAAAAGATTTAATACCTATCCTTCTCAAACTCTTCCAAAAAATCGAAGAGGGGGAAACACTTACTAACTCATTTTTAAGGTCAACATTACCCTGCTATCAAAAGCAGACAAAAACAACACAAAAAAAGAAAATTACAGGCCAATATCTCTGATGAACATAGATGCAAAAATCATTAACAAAGTATTAGCAAACTGAATACAGCAATACATTAAAAGGATCATACACCATGATCAAGTGGGAATTATTCCAGGGATGCAAGGATGGTTAAACATCCACAAATCAATCAATATGATACACCACAGTAACAAAAGGAAGGATAAAAATTATATCATCATCTCAATAGATGCAGAGAAAGCATTAGACAAGATTCAACATCCATTTATGATAAAAACGCTCAATAAAATGGGTATAAACAGAACATACTTCAACATAATAAAGGCCACATATGACAAACTCACAGCTAACATCATATTCAACAGTGAAAAGCTGAAAGTTTTCCTCTAAGATCAGGAACGAGACAAGAATGCCCACTCTCACTACTCTCTTTCAACATACTATTGGAAGTCCTAGCCACAGCAATTAGGCAAGAAAAAGAAATAAAAGGCATCCAAATTGGAAAGGAAGAGGTAAAACTGTCACTATTTGCAGATGCCATGAGTCTATATATAGAAAACTCTAAATAATCACCAAAAAAATATTAGAAATCATAAACAAATAACCAAGTTGTAGGATACAAAATCAATGTACAAATATCTGTTGCATTTCTGTACACCAACAACAAATTATCAGAAAAAGAAATTAAGAAAACAATCCCATTTAAATAGCAACAAAAAGAATAAAATACCTAAAAATAAATTTAATGAAGGAGGTGAAAGACCTATACACTGAAAACTATAAGACATTACTGACAGAAATTGAATAAGACACAAAGAAATGGAAAGATATTCCCTGCTCATGGATTGGAAGAATTAATGTTGTTAAAATGTCCATATTACTTAAAGCAATCTACAGATTCAACACAATCTCATTTTTCACAGAAATAGAACAAAACAATCCTAAAACTTGTATGGAACCACAAAAGACACCGAATAGCCAAAGTAATCCTTAGAAAAAGAACAAAGCCAGAGATATCACACTCCCTGATTTCAAACTATACTACAAAGCTATACTAATCACAACAGTATGGTATTGGCAGAAAAACATATACACAAATCAATGAAACAGAATTGAGAGCCCAGAAATAAACCCACACATATATGGAAAACTAACTTAAAACAAAGAAGCCAAGAACATACAATGAAGAAAGGAAATTCTCTTCAATAAATGGTGTTGAGAAAACTGAACAACCACATGCAAAAGAATGAAACTAGACCAATATCTTACACCATACCCCAAAATTAATTCAAAATGGATTAAAGACTTAAATGTAAGACCTGAAACCATAAAATTCCTAGGAGAAAACATAAGCAGCATGCTCTTTGACATTGGTATTTGCCATATCCTTTGGATGTGTCTCCTCAGGCAAAGGAAACAAAAGCAAAAATAAACAAATGGGGCTACATCAAACTAAAAAGCTTCTGTACAGCAAAGAAAACCATCAATAAAATGAAAAGACAATCTAACAAGTAGGAGAAGATATTTGCAAATCATATATCTGATAAGGGGTTAATATTCAAAGTATATAAAGAACTCATACAACTCAACAACAAAAAAATAAAGTAACAGATTAAAAAATGGGCAGAAGATCTGATAGACATTTTTCCAAAGAAGATCTACAGATGGTCATGATGCACATGAAAAGATGTTCAACTTCACTAATTGTTAGGGAAATGCAAATCAAAACCACAGTGAGACATCACATCACACCTGTCAGAATGGCTATAATTAACAAGACAAGAAATGTGTTGGCGAGGATGTGGAGAAAAGGGAACCCTCATACACTGCTGGTGGGAATGTAAATTGGTACAGCCACCATGGGAAACAGTATGGAGATTCCTCAAAAAATTAAAAATAGAAATACCGTATGATCCAGCTATTCCACTTCTAGGTATTTATCCAAAGAATAGGAAAACACTAATTTGAAAAGTTATATGCACCTCTATGTTTATTGCAGCATTATTTACAACAGCAAGACTTGGAAACAACTTAAGTACCCATTGATGGATGAATAGATAAAGCAGATGTTGCATATATATACAGTGGAATACTACTCAGCCATAAAAAAGATGAATCTTGCCATTTGTGACAACATAGATGGACCTTGAGGGTATTATGCTAAGCAAAATAATCAGATTGAGAAAGACAAATACTATATGATTTCACTCATATGTGGAATATAAAAAACAAAACAAATGAACAAACAAAATAAAATAAAAACAAACACAGAAGCAGACAACAGATTGGTTGTTATCAGAGAGGAAGGGGGGTGGGAGGAGGTAAAATGGGTAAAGGGTGTCAATTGTATGGCAACAGATGGAAACTAGACTTTTGACAGTGAGCATGTAGTATATAGAGTATATAGAGATGATGAATTACAATGTTGTACACCTGGGGCTTATATAATGTTATAAACCTATGTTACCTCAGTACAAATTAAAAATTTGCAACTTAAAAAAATTGTTAGGTGTGGTAATTGCATCATGGTTATGTAAGAATATACACACAAGTTTAGAAATGCATATTGAAGTAAAGCAAAATGATTTAAAATAATTCAACAAAGGGAGTGGGAGAGAAAGAGAAAAGGATATATGAATCAAGCATTGCAAAATCTTAACTATTAAATCTGGGTGTGAGTATATGGAAGATCATTGTACTATTATCTCCACTACTGTGTGTGTTTGAAAGTTTTTCAAAAGAAATTATAACTACAAATGAGATATGCTCTCAGGTAATATAGCATGAAAAATATTTAGTTTTCTCAAATATGGCAGAGTTTATTTTATGCCCAATCCAATTTTTATTTTTAGCACCTTAATGTGCCACTAGTCCAGTTGTTAAAAACAAAATCAAACAAAACACAAAGCATTGTTTTAACCATCTCCTAAAATGATGAGGGCCACCTATTTTCCCTAGAAAAAACTGATCTTTCTAGATACTATAAAATCATATAGGCATCTTTGAGGACATTCTTCCTAGTAGATGTCATGGTAGTGCATTTTGAGAAAAGTAGTCCTCGGGTAAACCACGTTTTCATTACCAATTCATTCAAGTCTTTTCATCAGCACCACCCCCTCCACTTAACAACAGCTTACAACTTGAACTCTCTCGTCTAAGCTCTCGAGGGAGGTGCAATAATGGTGATTCACTATGTACAGGGCATAGCTCTAATTTGGTAAAGGTCTCAAAAATCTTGCGGGACAACAATGGGATCATTTAGAGGAAGGTGACTGTAAATAAGCTTTCTGAGCTACCCACTCAATCTGCATATTACAGTATTTAAATTTGCTATGAATTTCTCTAGTAGCTGTAAATTCAAAATTATTTCCATCAAGTATGACTGGGCATAATTTTCAATATCAGTGACTAAATATATCAAAAACTTGCATTGATTAAATGTATTCATTTTTCACTGGAAACCTCTGTCTACTCAGTAAATTTATAAAGGAAAATGTATTTGGTGCAAATCACCACTGAGGCATTGTGTGACACCTTTGCCTCACATGTGATTTTATAGACCTTCTAAATTATGCTGGGAAACAGATTAACGAGAGTATTTTATTCTTTTCTCTCATTTCAGGGACTCAATATTTCATGATATCACCAAAAGGGCATTTAAATAACGCTTTACTTTTCTAAACTGCAAATGATGCTGACCGAATTACGCATTTGTTTAACAAAAATATATTATATGCATCAACATGAACATTTGTTCTTCTTTAAGTGGTAAATCATAGGTGGTGGTGTTACTTCTATTACTACACTTTAAAAACTATCATAAGGAATCCTATTTTCTTATTTTATAAATAACAATGTCTAGGTTAAAATTATAGGACCCTAGTTTTTCAAAATGCCGATACAGTGCTAATAAAACAAAATCCACAAAAATTTAATGATCACCTACTCTGCACCAGGCACTATAATTCGTTTCACTTAATTTAAGTTCCACAACTAATTTTACACAAAAAAACAAATTGGTAAGTTCAAATAGGTTAAGCAACTTTTCCTAGTAAATTGCAAGGTCAAGATTCTAAAAGAACATTTTGAGAATTTGAAAAAACAGCATATTTAGGAAAACAATATATGCAAAGAGTTTATGATTTCATCAGAGCTTTGTTCATTTATTCAACACATTTATTTAATGCCTTCTATGTCCTTGGCAATATTCTAGACACTTGGGATACACTAGTAAATAAAGCAAAGGCCCCTGCCCATGTAGAGGTTACATTCTTGTTCTTTCCGTTGATTATCAATCATCAATTATTTCTTAATTGACAATTTAGGGTAAACTAAATTAGTATAATTTCTAAATGTTTCCAAGATTTTATTCATCTCTTCTATAGGTAAAGGAATAAAAGTTATGCAAGCTACTTTTGGCAAATTACCTTGATCCTTAAGGTTACTGACTAATATAAGTGTGATTATATATTCACTACTGTTCTGTCTTCAATTTTTTCCCACCATCTGCTTATGTTGGGGTTCTGAAATAAAATCAGTTGTTACTGTATTACTTGTTATTGTTAGAAAGATTCCTTAAGTTTTAAAATCTTATTTTAAATTACTAAAATATTATGGTACAAATTAAAGCCATCCGTATAGAGAAGCAACTGAAAAAAATGAAAGCCAAAGATAGAAGAGTTGGCAATATAGTGTCTCCATAGCTGATCGTATTACATCACATGTATATATAAGTTTGAAAAGTTCAACAGGTTCCACAAAACACCTGCTACTCAGAGAAAGCCAGAAATTATTCAAAATGGTCACTGCAATTAACTTGCCAAAAACTAAGTTACATTCACAAAACAAGTACCCAGCTCACGCCAATATTTGTGGAAACTTATCAGCTTCCCACATACCTTTTGGTCTGATACTTTGCATCCGGCAGTAGAGAAGCTGTTAGTATAGGACTTTATAAAATTCATGCCATTGACTCTGTCATTGTGGTATGCCCTGGAAAGTGTTACTCTCTAAGTCACCATCTATCACCCTAAGATAGAGAGAAGAATAAAGAAACTTCTTGACTGAGTAATCCCTGTAGAAATTTCTGAACATGAAGAGTATGAAAAGGGGATGTGTAATAATTGTTTCCATCTACTAATTTATTATTATACATCAAATACTGTGGGAAATACTTTACATACTTTTTCTCATTGTTGCCATGACAACAATGCAATACCAGATTACAAATTAAATTGAGATGTTAAAATACCACGTACAGACAGTAAGTGGTAGAGTAGGATTCAGTTTCAGAATTGTTCACTTCAATGTTTATAGTCTTTCACTCTGTACCACTAACCCTTAGAGTGGTTCTTTGATTCCTGTAAGAAACTATAAAGTTCTCCAGATTGAACATTGTACCTGTCAATCTCTATGTCTAATAAATATACTCTTAGGGAAGGTATTGAAAAGGGGCACTTGAAGGCCATCCAACTTCCTGTTTTGAGAGCTGAGGAAACTGATCCAGAAGAGATAAATGACTTGTCCCATTTCCTCATGTAAATTTCTGTCAGTACCAAGATTAGAAGCAAATCTCCTATTCTCTTTCCAGTCCTTTGATGCTGAGCTTTACCAAGAGCAAAGGGCCTCTGACAGTCACAGATGATTAAAGTCTCACTAGTTTAGGCATAATTTTGAGTACTGATGTCTCCTACCCTCCCTTTAAGTGAAAGGTAGGAAGGAAATGTCATAGAGTACAAAATTAAATGCAGTAGAAAGCTACTTTGCAATGCATTCCTGAACACTTGGCTCTTCAAATATTCAAAAAAAGGAAGTCAGGCAGAAATGCAGGAAGAAAAAAGGAACCAAAGAGGGAGAGGAAGAAGAAGAGAAGGAAGGAAGGAAGGAAGGAAGGGAGGTAGAAGGGAGGAAGAGAGGGAACAGAAGGAAGAAAGGGAAAGAAAATTGTTGTTCTCAAATCTGTACTAATTGCTCGATGTCTGGAAGCCCCACATGGTTGTGCTATGCATGCTGTTCCAGGGACTAACTCTGGCAGGAATATGCTGGCAGGACTATTCTCAAACATAAGTTGTTTATGCAAAACTTTGTTAAATCTTACAGTTGCCTGGATCATTTAATTTACTGACAACAATAGCAGGAAACAAAGAGATTTTTAGATACAATTAACACTTCCATGACTAGAGCAAAAATGTAAAGAAGGCAATTTTGTTCTGTTGGAAAACATGCTAGTTTATGTATTCAAACAAGTAGTATAGAGATAAACCCATCCATCAATAGCCCTAATTTATTATTTTTGTACATTTTGTGAATTTAGCATAACTGACACCCTTGTAGGTGAAACAAAAGCTCACTAAGGAGGTTTTAAATAGCAATGGAAAATAGCTTTAAGCTTTGGCTCACTAGGACTAAACCGAGTGATTCACAAGATGACATTGCCTTTGATCTTGCTAAAACTGTTTAATTGTACCAGTTGTTTTGAAAGCAGAGATTCCTTTGAAGCAGTCAAGTATTCAGTTATAGTTTAAGAGTTGCCAAATAATGTCTTCTCCTTTTGGTCACGCAGTTAAGTCACCTGGAAAGTCTTGTCCCTTACATATGAAGCTGAATAATACTAAAATTTTTGAGTCAGATAGCCAGCTATTTGAGGACATTATGTCTCTAAGCCTTTAGGATAAGATGCACACAGTACTGGGATAAACTGACTTAATTGTTATTAAAGGGAGACACAAATATGTTGCATTTGAATGAGCATAGAGTTTTGGGGTGTAAAGATGGAAAGTTGAGCCCATCTTTTACTTCTTAACTTTGGGAAACTCATTTAATTCTTCTGTGACTTTGTTGAATCTAATGTGTGGCCAAAAAGCTGATAAGCGTGAAATTGCTCTGTAAAAAGCTAAATGATTGGCAGATATTAAAATAGAGGTATGTTGATTTAATGAGTAAGTGCATTTTCTACAAGTAGTGAATAGAATTATCTGATTATTTTTAAATCGTGTTCAGAGTAACATGGTTAGTTACCAAACTAAGTTAACACTGATTGCCTTCCTAATATGCAGCTCTAATAAGATATATTCTTTATGAAACAACTCACAATAAAAAATTATTTTATCTAGGGCCGGCCCAGTGGTGCAGCGGTTTACTTCGCGCTTGGCAGTCCGGGGTTCACGGGTTCGGATCCCAGGCGCCTGCCGACGCACTGCTTGTCAGCCATGCCGTGGCGGCGTCACATATAAAGTAGAGGAAGATGGGCACGGATGTTAGCCCAGGGCCAGTCTTCCTCAGCAAAAAGAGGAGGATTGGCGACGGATGTTAGCTCAGGGCTGGTCTTCCTCATCAAATAAAAAAAATTATTTTATCTAGATTTTTTTAAGTTTGTCCTCAAAGATTGGGAGGCAAATCAGTTAGAAATGGTTATAATGCAGTACATTTGTCTAAACAGTCTTACTTGGGAAAAAAAAGGCAAAGTTGAAATCAGAAAGACTGAATTGGCTGTATTTGCACCAGACCAGAGTTGAATTTAGTAGGGTTTCCGTGATACTCAAATGAGGAGGATACTCAAACACCGAGAATTTACACGAGTAGGGAAAGAAACAGTCACTCACTTAAGTCATGAACTGCATATGGAAATAAGTGGCCTATCAAAAGAAGAAATTATTTCTTATGGTGAAGAAATAGCTCTTTAGTAGCAGGTTCAACATAACACTGGTCAGCTTCATCCTCTTTACAACAGCTGGATTATAGTACCATCTGAGCTGAAGTTGACAGTTTTTGGTAATCCAGTCCAGAGAAAAGTAGTAACTGAACAATCATGATGGTTTAATATACAAACAAGTGCTTTCAAATTGATAGGCCTTTTCTGTAGGTTTTTAAAGTGATATTTAGATCTATAGGTGTTATAGTCCCATTGAAACAATGCACTATTAATACATCTTTATAAATATGATATATGTTCTTAATCTAAATGTCTGTAATGATATTTTGAGTAAGATTTCCTTTAAGAAGTTTCTACCACTTCATCATTTTTTAAGCAGACGCACAGTAGGCACTCAAAAATAGTTGAGTTTTTTGAGTTGAAGTTTTAAGGATAAAGAGCTCTTCGAGATTTTTTCCTGAGTTAAGTTAGGGATGGTGGCTGGCTGGTCATCATTGACAGTTTGTATTTGCCCTCTATATACAACAATAATTGAAATCTTTTTTGTTTCATTTGGTTGTTTTTAATAAATGCTAGGAAAAACCAGATTGGACAAATCTTAATTTTTTAAAAGACTAGTCAATTATATTTCAATTTATTACTATAGAATACTTTTATAAAATTGTATGCCAGTTATATGTGATTGCTTGTTTACTACTTTTCTCTTGACTGGATTGGCAAAAGATCCAGATTTCAGCTTAAGACGGTGCTATAATCCAGTCTACTATAAAGAGGGTGAAGCCAACTGGAAAGTGTATTTACGCAAACCAAATTTTATAGATCAGGATTTTTTTGTTTGTTTTTAAATCTTGAAATGAGACTAAAAGAGTCAGCTACCTGGGATACTTTTACTTTTAAGTTCAGAGCAATGAGGATAAGCAAGTGTGGAAAAAATGAGCATGTCCAATTCATCTAATCTTTATATCGATTCAAAGCCCATCAGCAAAACATTCTTGACGCTTCTATAACAGGGCATTTGTTATTCAAATAAAACAACAATAATAAAATGAAAAGCCAGTGAATTAGGGAAGATGTATTATGTCCATCAAACTTTAGAATGTGATAGAATGCTTTTTTATTGACAAAGGCAGGTAGAATCACATACCTTCAAATATATTCATAATGATTTAGAGTAGCATGCCAGTCTTGTTTACACTTAGGCATAATTCATATTCCACTTCAAGGAATAATTCAATGTTTCATTACTTTAGTTATGTTATTATAAAAGAAAAAGAATGTGAATGAGTACGAAATCACCTGCCAGTATAAACTGCTAGAATGAAATGAAGAGTTACATTTATTATGCTCATATTATATGTTCTTTCAAATCTGTAGACTCATGTTTTCCTTGCCAAGAAATTCATAATTGAATCATAAGAAATGCAATAGACCAGTATTTGTGGCAGCAACTTTTGATGTTAAGGAAGGAACTGGCAGTCATATAAAATCAGATGGATCACAGAAAATACAGTTGCAAGAAAGAACACATTGGCTAGCAGCTTGATATTTCTTTTCTTCCTCCATGAAAATTATAGGTATGGAAAGATTTTTCAAAATCAACGTTTTCATTAAAAAGTTGTAAAGGCAGACTTGAAACTATACCTAAAAGTGATTGCCTTCTTTTCGCAATGACAGTAAAGGTGATTCACTTTAGCCTTGGTACTCCCTGAGAAAAAGCTCCCATGTACCTAAGTGTTAGCAAGGTCTCTAACAAGAAACACTTGATGAGGAAAAAAGAGAAGAATCCATACTCATATTCATTATTAATTTATTGAATAGTCTTAATTGAGGTCTTCTATGTGTTAGGCACTGTGTGAGGTGCTGGTGACATGATGATAAACTAAATAGACATGATCCTTTTTTGTATGGAGAAGAAAGTCTATTGTGTATAACAGACCTTATATGAATAATCATATCAATTCCATATCGTTGGAGGTTGTGATTGGTGCTAAGAAGGGAAAGGACAGGAGAGAGTTTAATTTACACTAGGTCAAAATGGCTTCTTTAAGAAGTAATAATTAACTGGGATTGGGAGGATTCATGCTATGCCAGTTTTTCATTAGGCTACAAGGTCATCAGAAAAAAATTATATTTCAGTCTCAGGTCTAGCAGATCCAAAGCCACTTATAGTGCTGGAGTTGTATGATAAGTATATTAAAAAGTCAGCTTAGGGGGCTGGCCCAGTGGCATAGTGGTTATGTTTGTGTGCTCTGCTTAGGTGCCTGGGGTTTGCAGGTTTGGATCCCGGGTGTGGACCTTCTCACCACTTGTCAGCCATGCTGTGGCAGCGTCCCATATAAAGTAGAGGAAGATGGGCACAGATGTTAGCCCAGGGCCAGTCTTCCTCAGCAAAAAGAGGAGAATTGGCAATGGATGCTAGCTCAGGGCTAATCTTCCTCACACACACATAAAAAAGCTTAAAGCAAAAGAAAAATCTATTATAAATGTTTCTAAAAGAAAACTGGAGGACATTAAACTATACCACATTACTGCTTGCTTTATTGTTGAACGATATCAAGAGTCCATAGATTGTATGAGGTAGAATTCTAATAATAAATAAGACTCCCTTCTGTAGGCATCTTTCATTTGGGGCAGCACACATTTTAGAGCTGCCATCTAGTGACTACGAAAATAACTACTAAAAATGGTCGTTTATATTGGTGGGCGCTGTGGTGGCTTTTACACAGAATAAAATGCTCCTACCTAGATGCAACAGTCTAGGTGAGTACGTATTGAATTCCCAAGCCTCTTTCTTTGCATGAAAAGTAATTCTATGTGCACGTGGGAAAGACACTACTTTAAAAAGGAGCATAGGATGCACTACTATTAAAAATAACAGGTAACTCACTTCAAATGTTATCTCATCCCAATTTTGATAGATCAGTTTTGCAGATCAACAAAATTACAAATGGGTTCCCAAAGAAGGAAAAAAAGTGACTGTCTTTTCCAATCTGGTGAAACAAAAAAAGGTTTTGCTCTAAATTTAGTAGGTTAAGGTAATCTTTCCTTTTTATGAAATAGAAGATAATAGAAAATGTCATTTATTGCACACAGTAAAAATAAATGCTCTTTTGTAAAACATTTATTTTGGGTGTGTGTGTCTGTGTGTTCTGAGTTGTACACTACAGTGTATCTCAATGCTGTGGACATCAGTCAAAAAATTTGAAAGGCACTGGAAGGCTTTCCATGATAATGGGTTAGTGTGGTAGGCAAAATCCTAGAATGACCCCAATGACCCTCACACTTGCATAATCCTCTCCCCTTTAAGTGTGACTGAAACATGTCAGTAGAAGATATAATTGCTATGAGTTTGTCGCTTTATATGGCAAAAGAGATTATCCAGGTGGGTCTAATCTCATCCTATTAATGCTTTAAAAGCAGATAATTTTCTCTGGCTTGTAAGTGAAGAGAACGTCAGAGAGTATCGAAGCATGAAAAGGATTCTGTGTGCAATTGCTGGCTCTGAAGGTGGAGGGGGCTGTGTGAAAAGGAAAGAGGGCTGCCTCTAGGAGCAGAGAGCAGCCCCCAGCTGACAGCCAGCAAGAAAATAGGGACCTCAGTCCTACAGCCCTAAGGAACTGAATTCCACCAACAACCTGAATGAACATGGAAGCAGACTCTTCTCCAGAGCCTCCAGGTAAGAGCTCAGCCCAGCAGACAAATTGACTTCAGCCTTTTGAGAACTTAAGCAGAGAACCCAAGTGAGGCCCCTGGACTTCTGACCTACAGAACTGTGAGCTAATAAATGGGCATTGTTTTAAACCACTAGGTTTTTGGTAATTTGTTACATAGTAATAGAAAGCTAATACAGTTAGTCAATATAGCTAACATAAGAGTTATAGGAAAAAATCCTGAATTCTTATAGTAGCAGAGATGTGAGCAAATAAGGATCAAAGTGTGGGGAGTAGGAAAGATTATGAGATATCAGGAAACTTAAAGGAGTGAAGATGATGGCGTGAACAAAAAGTAGAGTCAGAAAAATGACTAGAAGAGAACAGAGGCAAGGAACAGAAGACCTGCAGGATACAGCAGGTGAAGGCTTCTTCTCTTTGTTAGGTCAAACTATTTTTTCCCTATGAGAGAAAATGGGTTCACTCCCATTTAAAATGTTTACATTTTAATTAATTTAATTTGTTTTTTCTAGTATTCTCCTAGATAGAAATGTGAGAATCAGGCTCAAATTTTTCTAAAGATATGTTCTGAAGGACAAAGAAGTTTGGGGAAAAATTACAAGTTGCATATTGTCACAATCCATCTTAATAGAAAAGCTTCATTGGATTTTAACAAGCATGAATAGGAATTGAATTAAATTTATGCCAAAAAAGTGGAAGACACTTTTTATGGATTGATGCAGACTAATAATTCAAGTGATTGAGTCAGTACATTTTTAGATTGGTGGCACAAAAGAAAACGGAAACATTGGGAAACTCTGCTTGTTTAATATGCAGAATCAGGTAAAACACTGATGAATCCAAAGCTAGTAAATGGGAAATTGATCCCATATTGCACAGACTGAACTGAGACTTTGAATAACAAATATAACCTACTTAAGGAAAAGTTCTCAGGAATTAAAACTCAGAGCTGTCAGATCATGAAAAGAAAATTTCTGAATAGGCTATAATTGTTATTAAAACACTGAGGCAATTAAAATCTTAAAAGTGAGGAAAGGCAAAGAGATGATGGCTTCCCAGGAGAACATCATAAAACTTTAAATATCTCCTGTGCTCTAAACTGCTCAAAGAACTAGCAGGGTTATTAAGTTTCTAAATCTTCTCCTTGAGGTGAAACCTCATAGAAAACCATTAATAAGCAACCACTAGGAATAAGACACTATTTTCTTCTCTTTAGGGTTTATGTAATATGAAGGTGAATCCTAGGCCCACAGAGAATTAATACTATAAGGAAATAGAAGAAAGATGAACAAGAAGTATCAACATTGTATATTTTTGTCAATAATCATCAATCCTTTTCCTCTTGTGTTGTCCATCTTTAACCGAGTCCAAAACAATGGAAATAAAACCACTTTCAACCTGAACTCAAGATATATGAAAAAATAAAAATCTTTTATAAATGTACTTTCATTCAGTTTTGCTCCTCTAACTTCTATCATGGTCCATCTTTGTAGACTTCCTTGGTTGAAGAAAAACATTGTTTCCAGAGTTTATAATCGTATTTTCCACTTCAAATGGTATAAGTAAATACTACACTTAATCTCATGATTTTCAGAAGCATACATAAGACTTCCCTTTTTTCTTCTGCCAATTCTTATTGGTTTCTTAGTAAATTTCAAGCATCATCTTAGTAAGTGCTATTGATTAGATACAGATTTTATTTCCAAGTTGGGGTGAAAAGAAGGATAAAGCAGGGCCAGCCCCAGTGGCCTAGTGGTTAAGTTTGGCGCATTCCACTTTGGTGGCCTGGGTTCAGTTCCTGGGCGTGGACCTACACCACTCATCAGTGGCCATGCTATGGTGGCGGTGACCCACATACAAGATAGAGGAAGACTGGCAACAGATGTTAGCTCAGAGTGAATCTTCCTCAGCAAAAAAATAAATAAATAAATAAAAATAAGGATAAAGCAGATACAGGTATAGCTTAGAAGTCACCACATTGCAAGGGATGATGGTGACCTGACTGTTGTAGCTAATAAGAGGCACCAGTGAATCAAATTTTACCTCAGCCTTTAGAGAATGGATATATTTTTATTTTTTCCAGTGTGCTTAGGGCGTGGTCTTACTTCAAGAGAGAAGGACTCTCTTCAGAGAGAAGACACTCATGCCTGTGTAATCCTATTCAAAACCCTATAAAGCATGCTTCTGGATATGACTGAAGAACTGAATCATATTGAAAGCATGCTACTTAAACAAAACTGTTTCATTAGTGGCATTCATTTGTTTCCTAGTGTGAATATATGATTCCTACTGTTAATAAAAAAGAGGAAAGTTTGCTAAATCAAATCTTAAGATATAATTAGATGGGAAGTATGACATTAAGCTTCACTGCAGCTCATCATTATTATTATCATGCGCAAGATAAATGACCTCATATTAACTCTCCTACTGAGTTTGGGGAGTCAGGGTGAGCACATAACTCTGTTGTTCAATTAACCAAGTGAAAACTTACAAAACCTCATGGGAATTATTTGTTCACTGTAGCTACTATTTCTATAGCACTGGTGGTTCCAGCTAGTGTTTACCGCTGAAAGGGAAAAGATTTAATGTTTATAATTCTGCTATTAAAAAAATCATAGCTCCTCAAAATATTTTAGTGAATAAAGATCATGGTGCTAGGAATTATATAATACAATATTTTAAAACGACTTTGTGTTTATTACAATGAACTTGTGAAGGTAAAGAGAGACAAACATGATGAGGTTGAAGATAACTGATTTTGAGACAGAGCAGTAGGACAGAGAGCTGATTGTTTAGGAAAAGCAGATATTCACCCTCGGGAAAGTCAAAGAGCTTTCTTTCTCTTTGTTGTCTCCTGTCCCTACTCACACACAAGCAAACATATTTTAAAACTCCCAATCCTAATCTCACCTAAGGAGCCTGAAACCATAATATCAAAAACAAAACAGAGCCCAGAACTAGGTCTATGTTTCCATCATATAACAATTGGCATATTTTTTTTCAAGGTTCATTTTAGGAGTTTCTAATACAACTAAAGGATCACTTCTATTTAAAATGTCCCCATAGAATAATCTTTTTCATTGTTTAAAACATACAAAATCTCTATAAGCTTTAATAAATTAGGTAATTGCTTTGTATGACAAATTTCCCTTCGGGGATAATATTGCAGTCAGCAAACTCTTATTTCTGAAATGCCAGAAGATATAATCTTCTAGACAACAAGCCTAAAGAGAAGCAAGGTGTCATTAATCCCTTAACTTTAAAGCTTCAGTGGGAAACTGTGAAATTAACTGAAAATATTAAAATAAAAAATGCTTAAAGCTTTTCTATCCCTTTGCAACCCTCCAATCTCAGAATCCAGCAGTAATTTCTAGATTATTGGTTAGAAATACAGGGGACATTGTGCTACTAGTGAGGTTTGAAAGAGATTGTGTAAGGCAAAGGAGAGTAAAAACTTTTCTGTGAATGCAATATAAATTTAGTAGCGTAAACATAACAGATACTGAAGAATATATTTGAGAAAAAGCAAATTAATTGGTAACTCTAGCTAGAATAAGTATTCATTGTTTTGGTGTGCTAGTGTCACCGACTAGGTGCCCCGAGGAACTCAAAGGTGGG
Source organism: Tapirus indicus (assembly GCA_031878705.1). Taxonomy (NCBI): domain Eukaryota; kingdom Metazoa; phylum Chordata; class Mammalia; order Perissodactyla; family Tapiridae; genus Tapirus; species Tapirus indicus. The sequence continues at coordinate 96,150,109 of CM062942.1, read as the reverse complement.
TTTGGAAGCATTTAACTGTTTTTCCAAATTGTTTTTTTCCTTTTGTTATGTTAAGGAGATGCAACCACCAACCACCCTGAACTAGACCAAGCCTCACCACAAGAGGTACGCCCATATCCTCTGCCTTATTTTTAATGCTAAGATCTCTCCAGAAGAAGCTTAGGCCTTATCACTGTAACCTGTGGAAGCGTGTATTCCAATTGAGCCTGCGCAAGTGAGTACCCACCTCTCCCTTTTGAATATTCACTCCCCACCCAAAATAAAGGTCACTGCTTCCCTTTGTTCAGGGGTGCCATGACTTTGGAAATGATTCTGCATGGCCTCCTCCTTGCTACAAATATACTTTACTTTGTGAGACAACTAACCCTGATGTAGAGTCTTATTTAACTCACCAGGAGGTGAATCCACTTGGTCCGGTGACAGATTTGGTGCCCAAGGTGGGGCTTACCCCTTCGTGGTGCTTGTGCTGCTGGCTTGACATCACTGCCCCATTGGGAGACCCAGCGGCCACACTGAGTGCTTTACTTGGAGGATCTCTCAGTGGGGGTGAGTGGTGCCAACCCCACGGCATGGCTATAAGTTATTTTTTTAAGTTATTACTTGTCTCAAAAAATCTGCCTGTTGGGGCCTGGCTTCAGTGTTTGAGTCCCCACTCAGAGGTAGCCTGGCTCAGGGGAGTGAGAGTGCCCTCTGGTTAGAAGGATTGCACAACCCGGCCACTCGGGAAAGGCCGATGCTCAGTTCTGGCGAAATGGGAGCAATCCCTGGTGACTAGTCAGGGGTTCGAGTCCCCTCTGGAGATTGAGTCTCCTTTGGAGTGATGAGGTGGGGGTTTGAGGCCCCCTAAGGTCACTGAGTCTATCTTTGTGTTGTGCCTGTGATCAGAGGAGGGGTGCCCTTGGATGAGGTCAAACCCCTCGAGTTGCTGAGTCTGTTTTTTGGTTTCTTTGTGTGTTTGTTTTTGTCGAGAATGCTCAACATTAGCATTTTTATCAAGGACGCTGGACATTAGTGTTTTTGTCAAGGATATCAATCTTGTTTTTCCACAGTCTGGCTTTTCTGGGCTCCTAGATCTTTTTTTCCTTGCCCTCTGTATCAGTGGTCACTGGGTGAAACCCAGCGTCCACCCATTATATTTTCCCTTTAAGGATTTATTTACTTAGTCTGGGTCTAGTTTGAGGCTATTAGGGTGCTAAACCTCCTCTGGGCAGCTTGTGGCATCTGCATCACCGCCAACTGTTACAAGTTGCTCCTGGGAGGTTGGAAACAGACCATAAGAAAAGACACCAGCATATGGGCTGCATCCTCCAGGATTGGAAGGCCTTCAGGTATTTGCCATTGACCCGAGAGCAGATGATCTTTTTATGTAACAGCCTGGCTGCAATATTCACTGGAAGATGGGGAAAGATGGCCAGAAAATGGGACCCTAAATGTTAACACCATACTACAATTAAATCTATTTTACAAAAGAACCAAGGAATGGGAAGAAATCTCTTATGTCCAGTGCTTCATGGCACTATGTCTACAAGATCTTTCTGATGAGAAGGACCTGCTCCTCCAAATCAGGAAACATGGGACTAAGGAAAGCTCACCTCAAGAGTCCACCTTGCTCAGATACTCCAGCTTCAGCACCACCATTAGACCAGCTGGTGAAACCCTCCACCTTATTCCCCTACCTCACCCCTGCTTAAACTGGAGGCTGTAACAGGGCCAAACCCTTTAGGATGCCCCACCCCCAGCAATCCCTCTACAGGGAATTGGACTCTCCAACAACCAGAGACCCTTCACCCTCCTCTCCCAGATAGTACAACTAGATTAGGAACCGGTTACAAACCTGGGATATATCCCCTAAGACAGGTGCCTGATGGTGAGGGGAGACATTAATGTGCACATCCCCTTTTTCATCTCTGATCTGTATAATTGGAAGGCACACGCTAAAGGATTGAGGGCTGACCTAGAGGAATTCATAAACCTGACAAAGGGAATCTCCACCCATAATCCAACCTGGGCAGATATTCAAAGCCTGTTAACTACACTTCTCACAGCTAAGGAAAAGTCATCTGTTCTGTTAAAAGCTAGAGAACAAGCAGATAATGAATATGACCCAGGATCAGACATTCACAGGCCTGGAGAACAGGCTGTGCCAGGGACTGACCCTGGGTGGAATCCCAATGATCCTGATGAAGAGAAGCTAGGATATTTTCGGGGTTTGCTTTTGAAAGCCATGAAAATAGTAAGCCAACCACCCGTTAACTGGTCTAAATTGAGAGAGGTCCAAAAAGACCTTGAGAAAACCCCTCAGCTTTTTCCCAGAGGCTGTGGGACTGCCTCAGGCAGTCCATAAATTGGGACCCCAAGGCCCAGGGCAGTACAGTGGTTCTTAATACCTATTTCATATCTCAAAGTGCTCCAGACATCCATAGGAAACTCCAAAAGTTGGCTATAGGTCCTGATAGTAACCCTGCACAACTAGTAGAGGCTGCATCTAGGGTGTACAATAACCGGGATGAAGCTGAGGATGAAAAGGAAGACAAGAAGATGAAAAGACAAGCCGCCCTGTTAGCTGTGGCCCTCCAGTCTACTCAAGGTAACCCGAGGGAGAGAAGGAAGACGCCATGGGTGAGTGACCCCGGCCCCCACTGAGGGACCAGAAAGCCACCAACAAAGTTGGGGGCTAATCAGTGTGAGTACTGCAAATAGGGAGGGCATTGGTGACAGGACTGTCCAAACCGTCCCCATAGAGGGAGGGGATTGAACAAGAGCGAGCCGTGGCAACTTCCCTTGACTACAGATGAGATGTGACGGGGCTGTGGGGCGCCCCAGTTGGCTCTAGGAGCCCTGGGTGACCATGACAGTAGGAGGAGAACATGTCAAAAATTCTTGCTCCATACTGGAGCCAGATTCTCCATGTCGAATGCCCACAAAGAAAAATCTTTCTAAAGGAAAGTGTGGCATAAAAGGATTGTATCAGGAAAAGGAAAGACCAAAAGGTTTTTGGAGCCCTCGACCTGTCAAATAGGATCAAAAAATGCTGAAGCATTCTTTCCTGTATGTATCAGAATGCCCTGTTCCCCCTCTAGGGAGGGACGTGCTATTTAAGTTAGGGGCCTCAATAAGCTGGGAACAAGATAAAATAGAGATCCAACTCCCCAAACGTCAGGGAGTTGAGCTTATGGCCCTATTACAGGACCCACCAGCACCTGAGAAGAGATTCCCCTAAATGTTTTAAGCCAAGCTAACTCGGAATTATGGGCACAAGGACAGGTGGGGCGAGCAGTTAGTGCCATGCCAATAAAGGTAAAATTGAAGCAGATAGATCACCGGCCCTGGGTAAAACAATACCCCTTGAAGCCAGAAGTCATAAGGAGGAATCTTTCCTGTAATCAATGGACTTTTAGAACAGGGATTGGTCAGACCATGGAGAGTCCCATGAACACTCCCATTTTACCTGTTCAAAGGCTGGAAACAGGGGAATACAGATTTGTTCAAGAGCTTAGTGCTGTCAATACTATACAGTACTGGATTTATAATAGTAAATATCTTCATTTTTTTCTGGCACAGAGCTCCTAAAACTCTTCTATTTCCCACATAAGAGCCATAGGGCCATCTTTTGCTGTAATAATTACTTTGGTCCTCAGTTCCTGAAATAACTCCAGAGCAATAAAGATGAAATGGGTGTCTTTTGTTATTCCTAACAAGCCCCATTCAACCACACTTGGATTTATGTTAATGAGGTGACCTTTAGAAAACCACTAAGGGCGGGGGCTGGTTGTCAGGGAAACCAATTGTGTGTTTTGGGGGTTGGAATTTTAAGCCCCATGCCCCTCCTCATACCTCAGGGGTGGGGAGAGGGGTTGAAGATTGAGTTCAATCGCCAAAAGCCAAAGATCTAATCGACTATGCCTGTGTAATGAAGTCCCCATCAAAGCCCAAAAGGATGGCGTTCAGAAAGCTTCTGGGTTGGTGAACACATGGAGATTCCGGGAGAGTGGCTCCCAGAGAGGGTCTGGGAGCTCCGTGCCCCTTTCCTGCATATTTTGCTCTATGCACCTCTTCCATCTGGCTATGAAGTAAAATGTTTTCCTGAATTCTGTGAGCCACTCTATCAAATTAATATGTGAAAAAATTAATAATAATAATAACAATTCCCTCAGGGGCAATCTGCAATCAATACGGGATGGGAGTGGGTGGATCGGTGCCCCGGCCCTCCCATCAGTAGATGGGATAATTATGAGATGTGCTTCGCATGGTTTCTTACAGAATACCCAGTGACGCTGAGCCCCATTGGCCCACTCATTAATGCACCTTTAATGCTTTTCTCCCTTCCCTGTCCCACTTCCTCTCCTTCACTTGTGCTTCCTGAGATTTCTTCCAAATAAATTACCCAGCCTTAATCTCATCATTTGCTTTTGGAGAAGCCCAGATTCAGATGCATCCTACAACAGTTTCATCTTTCTAAACTTCTTTGTAAGTTAGCCCAACAATCTTCCATAGTTCTCATGCATACAAGGCAAAATCCAAACTCTTGTTTTTGGAAATTAAGACTCACTTCAATAGGTCACTTTCCATTTATCCTGCCTCCATTTTCTCCTACAAAACCATTTTCTTAACCAAATAGTTTAATCATTATTTAAAAAATGTAATGGCATATTATTCCTTATGCCATCTCTTCAGATCGCTGGGTCAGCCTAGGATACTAGGCCTGCTTATCTCTTTTGGTTAAATTATACTCTTTCTCCAAGACTCATCTCTGTGAACACTCCCAGATGGCTCAAATCAGGGAACTGTTTGAGCATCCCTTTGAAGTCTGTAGTGACTGTTTTCCCCACTCATTTGGCTCTTGGCACACCCACTTTGTAATGTACTACTCACTCCATTGTAATGTCCTACGCTTAGTCTTTCAGGAATAGGGGCTTTGTTTTCAAGCTTCTATAATGCATATTCATTATAGAAAAATTAGCATATATTGAAAAGGAAAACAAAACTACTCTCTTATTCTGCTGTTTAAAAATAGCCAAAGTTAAGATTTTGAAATATTTTATTCTAGTCTTTCTCTATGCTTGTTTTAAATATTATATATATATATATATAGTTAATGATGCTACCCATTATGGAAAAGAGACCTTATACCTATGGCTGACAAAGGTCATAAGCATCCCAGGTATAAAAGAACTTATTGAAAAAAATAACTGGACAATATGTTTATTGCCAGAAGAATAATGTACAAACCAGGCCTCCTGTACCTCCCCTGGCCGATTTGGTTAAATCAACTCACATTTGGGGAAGTTGACTGGGAGAAAACTGGCAAATTGATTTTACTGTTATGCCCATGGCCCCCAGAGGGCTCAAATACCTCTTGGTGTTTGTGGATACATTTACTCGATGGGTTGAAGCCTTTCCTTGTAGGTCAGAAAGGGCGAATGAGGTAACAAAAGTGTTGTTAAAAGAAATAATTCCCCATTTTGGGTTGCCTAGATCAATTCAGAGGGACAATGGGCCAGCTTTTATATCAAAAATAACCTCTGAAGTAGCCAGTTTTAAAAATTAAATGGAGGCTACATGCCGCATGGAGACCACAATCACCTGGAAAAACTGAGCGGATAAATCAAACTTTAAAGAAAACCCTGGCTAAATTGTGCCAAGAGATGCAGGAAAATTGGCTAAAATTACTGCCAATAGCCCTCAGTCGGATAAGGGCAACTCCAAAAGGCAAACTGAAGCCTGGGCCCTTTAAAATGACCTATGGGAGGCCATTCCCTAAAGACTCAGATTCATTCACAAACCCAGACCCAGAGGTTTCCATGGCAACCAAACACATAGTCTGAAGCAGGTGGTAAATGCACTAAACTTCTGTCTTCCCTTGCCTACGGAGGTCAAATTTCACCCATAGGAACCCGGAGATTGGGTCTATCTTAAAACTTGGAAAAGCTGTTCAGCCCAAGATCAGCTAAATCCTATTTGGGTAGGGCCTTGCTTGGCGTTACTCACCATACACTCTTCCCTAAAATTAGGAGTCACCCCTTGGATCCGCTACACAAGAGTAAAAAAAGGCGCCCACGCCTGAACATCAAGAGAGATCGTCACAGATGATGACTCCCAGTTTTCCTGCAAACCACTCTCTGATTTGAAACTCTTGTTTTGGTGATACCATGCAGATAAGTAATGACTGGCTATCCACCCCAGGCTCTGCCCTAGATCCTAACCAACCCCATACCATTTAGGAACAGCATGCTTCCAAGGAGGTTGCATGTTCCTGGGCAGCAAGACTAGGTCCATTAGAGGAGGATGGGCAACCCAGTATCTAGGTTACAAAAGAGCTGGTGGAATCTGGAGGGTGGGGGCAAGTATGTCCAGATCCTGAACATATACTAAACACATTGAGGCTATAAAATTACAGACGGTTGTTACGAACAACTCGGGGCTATGCCTCTGGTGACCCACAAACCTATCAGAGATTAGCTGGAAATGCTGCTCCTCTACTGGTCCCTATGACAATGCCCATGCTCAGCAGGAAGCAGTTACAGCAGACAGACCTTCGACCTGTGCCCCTCAAGAATGAGGAGCAGGATAAAACTAGAGGGGGGATTTGTCACTGACTAGGTGCCCCGAGGAACTCAAGGGTGGGTTTGGAAGCATTTAACTGTTTTTCCAAACAGGTTTTTGTGCTCTTTTGTTATGTTAAGGAGATGCAACCACCAACCACCCTGAACCAGACCAAGCCTCACCGCCAGAGCTACGCCCATGACCTTTGCCTTATTTTTAATGCTAAGATCTCTCCAGGAGGAGCTTAGGCCTTATCACGGTAACCTGCAGTGTATTTGGAAGCATGTTTTCCAACTGAGCCTGCACAAGCAAATACTCACCTCTTCCTTTTGAATACTCATTCCCCGTCCAAAATAAAAGGTCCTTGCTTCCCTTTGTTGGGGATGCTATGACTTTGGAAATGATTTTGCATAGCCTCCTATTTGCCACAAATATACTTTACTTTGTGAGAAGACTCTCTGGTGTAGAGTCTTATTTAACTCACCAGGAGGTGAACCCACTTGGTTTAGTGACACTAGGGATAGTTAAAAGGAAACCTTCAACAAGATGCTCTAAGGTCTCAGGTAAAGGAACATTTTTCTCTGCACTGAGTTTATGCAACATTTAGTAGATCATTCAAAATATTCTTAAATTATATTACCTTACTAGATTTTCAATTTCATTTTGGCTTGCTCATGCTCTAAGTGTCATATGGGAAGGCACCATAATCTTCTCAGTGCTTAGAGTTTTTAAAATCTTACTCTGGCTCTACCTGAACATAACCACAGTTGTGGAAGACACCGAGGTCCACCGTTGGTACCAGGAATTTGAAGATTCCTGCAAGTAATTTAACAATGATTTTCTCACTGAATCTTTGTGGTTGAACATGCAAGGTCACTTTCCATATTGAGTTTTATGGTTATGAGATAGGCAGGAAGATAGAGATGAGTTGAGGGAACAGCCACTTCACCAGGTGCAACATCCTCAGTACCAGGAAGTGGTTCTTTGGCGTGCAACACTCCCCCAACTCAAGGTCATTCCACCAGCTTCAGCATCCTAATTACCAGGCAACAGCTCTTTGGACGTGCAACTCCCCCTGACCCTGACCAAGAGTAGCCCCTAGCCTCATTACAGGATCATTTACATTGCAGTTTTGACCCACCTTGTAGGGGGATCACCGCCATGACCGTTCCAGAGATACCTATGTAAGGAAAAAATCTCCCCCTTCCGACGTGAGGGTGGAGACAATGCCCTGATTGGTCCACATTCCAGGACCCTCACCCACCCTAGGACCCCCACCTTCCCCAAACACCAATTGCCACAACTTCAGTGCAGATGCTCACCTGGAGCCTGCCTGCCCCTCCCCTGGGGGGTGTACTTTCGCTTTACTAATAAATCTTCCTCTGTTAAAACTTTGCCGTGTGTCTGCTCTCAAATTCTTGTGTCCGTGGACCGAGGACCTGGGACCCCATAACACCAATCTGACCAGTCCTGGTAACAGTTATCACATCAAAAAATACAAGGAGAGTCAAAAAGAAGCAGGTTGTGGTATGAAATTTGCTGATGACATGGGACGATATTTCAAAAATCAACTCTAATCTAATTCCCTTTGATTTCCTTGGGGAGAGTCTGTCTGCACTTTCGATGAATTTTTTTCTTTTTCTTGTTTTGTTTTTTAACCTTCCATTTCAGCCAACTTTCATTACAAAGATGGGAGAGCATAATCCAAGAAGATAGATGACATTGGTTTTAAACACACTATGGAAATGAATACAGAATAATATGATTACTATTTCTACTACTAAAATGTTCTTGAATACTAGGAATACAATACGTTATCAGACAAGTTTATAAGCCCCTCATCTCTTTTTCCCCCATATTGAACATGAATATTTTATTAAAAAGCACGATTATGACTTGGGAGAGATAACCTGTCTGATCTCCTTAGTTCTTACCAAATGTATGGTCAATCTTCTAGGCAGATACTGTGTTGATTACTTATTTTAATCGTAGTGATTTAAGAATGTTAAGTCCAGATATGAATAGCACATGAGTTTTGGAAGCTACATTGTTTTTATCTGGAATTACTGATGATCTTATTAATAGAAATCACTCCAATATGATTAAATTATCTGGTGACATATTAACTAATCTGAAGCATGTGTGCAGGTATTTTAACTGCATTCTTCTTCAAATACATAATTTAACAGAGGTATGTTTGGTAAAGAATACTGTAATAGCACTATACTGCCAACTTTAAGTAGACTAAGGAAACTACTTAAGCTTGTTCTCACATTACTCTATTAGATAGATAAAATAATACTCTCAAAAGCACACAGACAACAATGTCTAATATTTTTTGCTCATGTTTGCCAGGAGCACTTTTCAAAGACTACTCTTCAGGGATCGTAATGCTATTAGAGGAAGTTTAAAGGGATACTTAGAGAAGAACACCATGTTAGCATTCAACGCAATAAACATTGACTGACTAAAAGTGATCTTATCATACTCCAAACAACGTATCCTCCGACAAGCACTTTGATTTGCCCAAGATATAAAATATGGATAATACCTGTTTTGTCCAAAGATAAAAATCTGGAAAAATAATTTCATGAAGCCATTTCCAACAATACAAATACCAATTCTTAATATTGCAGAAAAGAATTAATATAATCTTGTAGAGGAGATAAATTATTCATAAAAATGTCCATACCAACAAGCTCACTCATTCATTGTTCACTATGTGCCAGGCACATAATGACAGACTTCTGGGGACCAACATATAAATAAAACACAGTCCTTAGCAAGACGGGGTTCACAATCTTGTATGAAAAATTTATAATGAATATCGCTCTCCACTCACTGACCCAAATTATTTTCTCCACAAATTAAGGGCTTTTTGAGTGTCCTCGGAAAACAGAGCTCAGAAGAGTGGATGTGGAATATACTCAGGGCAAATAACATGAGGCGAGAAAGCCACTGAATAGCTATCTAGAAGATGTCCTCAGTTCAAAATATGTTATTCATTGTGGCTAAGTGAATTAGGATGAAGCTGGGAAAGGAAATAAATGAAATAATAAACAAAGCACCTGGCAAAGTCCCAACCACAGATATGGTTTTCAAAACACTCAATGTAAGGGGACAATTGTAGAAGACTACACTGCTGGCTGAAACAAAACAGAGGGTCAAGAACAACCTAAGATCGTTCCTCAACTCAAAATTTATCATTCGTTAAGACATTGCAAATAATCTAAGGACTCAACATTCAGAGATACAAAATTATTTCTTAAAAACTATACAGTTAAAATGACAATTTTATTATTTTTTCATTTGTTCCTACAAAAAGTTAGTCCTTTAAAGAAAATTTTCTTAACAGTTTAAAATTAAACCTGCCAGTCAACTGAATATATCAATTTATCAGAAAATATGTAATGATGTACATAAATCACAGATGCTATCATTCCAAATGCATTACTTCCCAGGAAGCTGCTCAAGGAAAAAAGTAAAATGTGATTATTACTGAATATTAGTCTCATTAAAATCACATAAAAATTAAAAAAAAAATTTTGTATGAAGAAAGAAATATTATGCTCTGATGATGTTCATTTATTTGTATGCTTACCAAAAAAAAATCTCCCATTAGTTAATGCTGACATTGGAGCTAAGATGATACATGTGTTTGAATTATTCCATAAAACAGACACATTTTTCTAGCTCAAATGAGATTCTAATATCCTTGTTTAGGAAAAGTGTTAGAGGTCAATACTATTTTATTAGGGGGAACGTTCCTTAACTAAATCCTGGAGAAAAATCTAAAGTAAATCTCTAATCTACATCCTGTGTTGAAACATGGAACATTTTATTAATATCAAATATGCTCCTTATTTCATCACAAAACCTCACAGCATTCTTTCCAGGATAAATCAGCAGTCCACTGGAAAGACATTATCACTTGTACAAGGGAAATTTTTGGAAATTTTTAAGACTTCATAAATATTGAGATAATGCAAAAATCTGAAAATATACATTACATACATGTATCTAAAGACATACTTGGACAATTCAAAGAAATTTTGTTTATTCAGTGTGCCAAATACTCTAGTGATACAAAAGACAATTCATAATAAGAATAAAAATCTCCCACAGTAGCATGTACAGTCCAAATAATTGTGATTTTATTTCATGATAGAAAAATTTAGACCATTGGTAAACATAGCAAGAAAGATATGTTGAATTGGATCAAAAGTGACAGAGAAAGAAAACTACATTTGTTCAGAAAATGAATCCTTTCAAGAAATAGCAAAATATTACATCTAAAAATTAATCACCTTGCTGGATACATTATTCCCAATCTGTGTATTTCTCATAAACCATCTTGAGTTGGCTATGATTTCTAAAGTGACTAATTTGAGAGATGGCCTAAAAAGAAGGAAAAAGGGATGAAAATAAATTAAAAATGACTGGGCTAGAGAATACATGAGGTAGTTAAGCATGCAAAATTGTGTTCAGTGGGAAACAATATGTCCCTCTGATCTGTCTGTATAATTTTTGTTGGACATTTCTACCATAAAACTGTTCAGTGAATATTTAGTTGTGGAATAAAATTACCTGGGCTTGGAACACATATAATTCATAGTTTTATAAAGCCCAAGGAGATGAAATTTATTTTGAGTGTTTACAGTAATAAAGAAATTTTATGTAAAATACCTGGATTTTACTATGTGGAAATTGCTAATAAATGGAAGCCAAGAAAAAAGTTATAGAATAAAATGAATTCTTCTTCAAACTTTCAAGAGTGAAGGAAAAGAAACAATTTCATTAATTGTCTTTCTTTTTCTTTAGATGAGCAACATGAGCTTGCCAAGGAAAAGGTAGGTGGAGCAATTCCAAAATCTGAGACAGAAAGAATCAAAGATACTCCTTGTTAAAAACTTTCAGAAAAAAAATGTAGGAAAATTTGACTGCTAATCACAATCATGTTTTGATGCAAAATAACATTTTCTTCTTTTCTAGCATTTTGCTTGGTCATACTCTTATACGCCTATCTTTTCATAGGTAGAAAAAAATGAGTAAGCTTCAGACATAAAGCAATGCAAACTGTACAAAAAAATAATGTGTTTTCATTATGGTTCTTTCTTCTCCTTGTTTTTATTTTTAATGGTAACACCTTCTACACCCTTATTGCCAACCTCAAACGTTCATCTTAGTATCTCAGGGTGGGGAAAAATGACTAATTGATAACAGTAAATAACTAAAGCATTAAAATATTTTAGTTTGTCAAGTTATAACTAAATATTTTGATGAATTCCTTCTAGTTTCTTCCGGCCCTTCCACTCTGATTAAAGTCAGGCTAGCACTAACAAGAGACTTAACTTGGGGCCAGAATGAATGGAAAGTTGCTGGTCTTCCTGGCTTCTGTTTTTCTTTATTACTTATAGACACCAAAAGCAGCTCTTTTCTTCAAAAAGGAGGATCAAGCAGTCCAACAGAGTTATTTTTAGCTCTAGATCAGGTAATAATTCCTGTTCTTCCTATAGCATTTATTTTGTGGCTATCTCTTCGGTATAGTGATTGTCCTTCATTTTCTAAATTTCTCCTTCACTCCAGCTGAAATATTTAGTGCCTAGGTCGATAGTTCTCAACTGGGAGTGATTTTTGCCTCTCAGGAGACATTTGGCAATGTCTAGAATAATTTTGGATTGTCATAATTAAAAGAGTGTTGCCACTGGCAGCTAGTGGATAAAGGAATGCTGCCAAACAACCTGCATTGCATAAGACAGCCCCCCACAACAAAGAATTATTAGGCCTAAAATGTCAATAGTGATGAGGCTGAGAAACCTCAGTCTAGCTATACTTTGCCAAAGACTCATTCCCTTTTTATTTATAGTAATTCTTTATGGAGAGATTTTAGATTTCTGTATTCAATGATATATATCTCACATATATCAGTTCTTGGTAATCTATTTTCCATTATCATCTTTTAAGAGGCAAGAAGTCCTGGGACATTCTACATAGAGGTCTTATACTGGTTATCTAAAGCTATTTTATAATTCTCCATATGAATATGCTTCTCTTTCATGACTCATATTATATATGTCTCTAGTTATTCTGCAGATGATGCCATTTTATTCCCAACATTCTTAATGAACACCAGATCAAATGCAACATTCTGTTAGTCTACTAGTATTTCAAAATACAGTGGCCAATACACTAAACTCTTGATTATCTTCAAGAACATAGAGAGATCTAGCAGACAATCATATACTGAAGCCTCCTCATCCAAGAAAAATCATTTATTTTTTAAATTCATCACATTTTGAATTCAATTTTTATTCCTCCTTTTATTTAGAACATAGAACAAAACTTCGCCTTTAAAGCACTTTGTTTCTTCAAATATATTTTTCTAATTGTAATGTCAGTGCTGTGTTAAACAATTTGAAGGCAAATTGCAATTAATAGTAACTAAAGTTTCAATTAAGTTACTACCGTCCAAATTAAACACTGTTTGTTGTATTTTCATCTGAATTCTAATATGCTAAGTCGATCAGTTATAACATTAATGTGAGTGAGGTAGAATCCCATCATCCTGTCGTTCATCTCGTCTTGGATAACAGTGTCTCAGCTGCTGTAAGGACAAACTCCATCTTTACACAGATACAAAAACTGAGAGGGGTTGATACCTTGCTGTTGAGATAGTATGTTCAGTAAACCTAACCTTCTTTACCATTTAGTCTTTAGCGGAGGGAACAAAGTCCCCTTAGGTATAATGATCTCCAGGGATATTAAACCACAGTTTATCTTTGGAAATTGCTGTGATTCATGGTTCAGCCATATTTTTACAACGACTTGATTTTCCTCATGTATTTTTTTTTCTTGTGGTCAGGTTAACTTACTGATTTTAAGTTAACATTAAATGGGTTGAATCAAAACAGATTTTTCACAGCCATTAGTATTGTCAATCTTCAATTTCAATATTCTGTGTAGAATTACAAAAATTGAGAATTTTGAAATTTGAGTTCTTTGTAGTAGAGAGATTAAAAATTAAAGGAAAAGAAATTAGCAAGTTCATCCTATGTGCCAAGTGCTTTACATATATTATCTTCCCACAATTCTATGAGGAAAAGTGCCACTATGCCAATTTATAGACAGAGAAACTGGGCATAGAGGGATTAAGGAAGTGACAAGGATTCTAATCTAGGTTTGTCTGAATTCAAAGCAGAAGAACGGGGCTTTGGTATGCAAGTGAACATGCAGAGTAGACTAACGAACTTATGTTAGTCTATTCCAAACATAGCTGTAACAACTAGCTTATAAGTAGGTTCTTCAACAAATGTGGATTTTAGTAATCCCTCAAACATTATTAAGTACTTGCTATATATGCCAGATGCTAGGAGATATAACAATGATTAAAACAGCATCCTTATTCCTTGAAGACCTCACAGTGGGTTGGGGGGTACATACTTAGATCAAGTGCAATACAGGGTAGCAAATGCTATAACAGAACAGTGGACAAACGAGTGGGTGGGGTGGAGTAGCACAGGATAGACATGGTACCTCCCTATCCTGGGTGTCGGTACCTATGATAGCCCCATTTTACCTAGATGTATGAAATATTTTGAACAGTAATAACTTAAATGATCACGTTAATGATATTACTCCACAGAATTCTACTATATTAATAATAACTTTTGTTTATTGGTATTCTGCTTTGTGTGATATGCTTTACATTTTCTCCTCTCCTCTTATCCTACGGATTAAGAAATTGAGGCTCAGAGAGGTTACAAGTCTTACCCAAGGCCACACAGTTAATAATTGAGAGAGCAAGGAATCTAATTTAGGTGACAATTTGTGTCCTGTTCTCATTGTCTCTGTAAACTTCCCTTATCCCCTTTGCATATCTCTTCCCTCTGTTAGTCCTTTTCACTTACCTTTTTCTATTCCTCCCTTTATCCTTCTGTCTTACCTAACAAAAATAAAACACTGAAACATGCTTTTTTCCTCATTTGGCATGCACACTGAAAAATTTATATTCTTGTTTTTAATCTAAAAGCTGAAGGAATATTGTAATATTTATCTGTAAAAACATAAAAACAGGTTGTTTTCTACGTATGTGATCCTTGACAGCAAAAAATAATCTCTCCTGCCTCTGACCTTCTTTGAGCCCTTTCACATGGCTGTGTTCACACGGTTCTTTTCATTTTCTCCCGTGTATTATGTTTTTGCTCCAAAGTCCTGGCGCGGTGCTTTGTATGTAGTAGGCGCTCAAGAAATATTTGTTGACTATGCTTCCTGTGAGCCGCTGGCTTTCAAAAAAAAGCAAGTTATGTATTTTGAGATGGGAATGGGCTAATAATGTTTGGTGTGCTCATTAAGTTTTCAAATTTATCTTCCAGGCAGCATTTCTGCTGATGATCTTCTTTTGTCATAACATTTATTTTCATAATACCTATATTATTTAGCACTTAGAGAGCTATTTTAACACTGAAAGAAGAGCTTCACTGAAGGTTTATAGCATATGCAAAACACCCATACAGTAATCAGTGACAGAAGTAGAGGCAGAAAGTTTAAAGAATGTATTGAGATACTCAGTTCATGATGCCCAAGCCACACACCTCTAGTTAATAAATGTATACATAGAAGAGACCTTACACTAAATTCTTAAATCTTTTAACTCTATGTGATAAGGTAAAGCTACTTAATTTTTGAAAAGAAAAAGCTAACATTCCTTTTGGAAATATTCATAGGAACTGGCATTTTCTCTCTAGCTGACTACAGAATTCTCTAAGTGTTTTATAATAGTGAATTAATTAAAGTCTTATTATGAAATGAGTAGGTAGAAATAAGTATTTCTAAAATGCTCTACTTTTTTTGGCTGAAAAATGATAATTTTCAGTAATGGTATCTGATGAATATTAAAATTATATTCTTGAAAGAAAATATATAATCTGTAACTTACCAAAATTTTAGAGATGAGTGAAATGCTTTTTCTGGGATTATCTAATGTTCAAAGTAAATACTTCTGAAGTGTAAAAAACATTATCATTTAAGATATTTTTTAAAACATATCTCCTCTTATGCATTAGTAGACTTCACATTATTCCATCTCAAGAGATGAAGGCTTTCATATGAGTGAAACTACATATCACAATCTAAATCTTCGAGAAATATTTATTCAAAACACAGATGCATCCCAGAATTCCATAAGGCTATCCATTTAAATCAGCTAGAAAGTAGCTGCATAAGAGTCAAAGAATGCAATATGAACACACAGTAAATGAAATGCAGTAAATTACAGCAGAAAATCTCTGTTGTATTATAATATCACTCATCAGTACTAAATTTGTAAAATCTGTTGGGGGTTATAAACTATAACTCCAATTATAACTAGTTAAATTAAAATCTTCAATTCCATCCCACCTCAACAATGGTCTTTACATTTTTGATCAAATTTCTGTCTTTTCCTTTGTTCCAGTTTGATCTGGAAAAAATGCTTTCGGGTTCCCCACCACTACTCACCTCCAGTTTTTCCTGCCTTAATAAAGTTATCAATAACAACTCTAACTTTGAGTTTTGATAAGCCTTCTTTCAAAGCGTGTTAATACTGGTGGCTGTTGACTATCTAGACCGAATGTCCTGAATTAGGCAAATGCTCTGCCTCTAAACTTTCACAGCAGAGAGAGGAATATACACTATTGTGCAGTTGTAAAAGGAACTCTCCAGGCCCATATCTTTATAAAATCTCAACAGGGCTTCCTTTACTTGCAGGGGTATCAGTATAAACGTGGATCGACATTCAGTTACTGGAAAACTTTTATCAAAGTGATCATTTCAAATTCTCCGGTCAGAGTGACCATCGGATCCACTTTACCCAGGTTGTTTCTGGTTTTAGCACTGAAATTCCCATGTCCTGGGAAACCCAGGGCAAACGGGGACAGATGGTTACCCTATAAAGACCCCAGCTCATGTCTTTTCAGAAACTTGAATGAAGTCTCCTTTCGATTCCATTCATATCTCCATATTATTGGGAACAATTATTGCCAATCAGTTCTTCCTCTGAGAGCAAATGTTTCAATATAGCAATCTGGAAATGTATACCAATATTTTCTTTTGCTTTATGCTATAATAAAGGAGATGTTAGAGTGAGGCAAAACAGCAGGCCAAACTATAAATTAAAAAAAAAAAAGCACAATCCAGTTACCTTAACTCTTTCTTACCTTTTAAAATTAGAATTGTTCACTTTTTAACACTTTCTGGCTAATCTAAACATCTTGAATTCATGAAGAACATTTTCCCCAAAAGAGATCTAAACATTTTTAACTTACTTTTGCGATCATTCCCATGAGATAATTAGGCAGGTTTGGGAATTCAATGAAGAGATTTAAAAAATGATAGCACAAGGATCCTCTGTACTTTAAAGGATCCTTTTTGACCCTAACCTCAAACTCCTACCACCCATATAGTCGCGATGAGTGGACACCTGCAGTCCTCCAGTTCCTTCTCTCCAGGTAATTCCTGAGTACTTCATCTATGCACCTGAGGCACCGGGGATCCTTACTCTCAGCAGGAAACGGGATCAGAAAGCAAACCACTGGACTCAGAGTCCTGTTTTCTTTTCCAAGCTGACATGCTGGGATTCTGGACCCTTACTTCTGCTGAATGCTGGAGTCAGGTTGGTCCCATCTAATTCTAATTCTATCATCAAATGGCCAAAAACCTGATTTGCTCCTGGCAATGAATGCTTCAGATTCTTTAACTCCGCCTGCCTTTCTCAGCTTGAAGATGTATGTACAGACTGGGGCTACAGATGCCTTAGCTCCCTAGGCACAGCTTTGATTTCTTGGTTCTCAAACACCTAATAAGCTCTTGACCTCTGGTACCGTAAGGGAAACAAAGTTCTGATTTGCTACTTCTGTCCAACTCTTTCTCTTCCGGCTTCCTACTTGTCTAAGTAGACCATATTACTGCCTGTAAAACCAGCAATGGGAACCCAAATTTCTTAATTTCTGCTTCATTTCTTCTTACATGAAAGGAAGAAATATTGAAAAATTGATAGTCACTTCTTCTGAAGGAGTTCTTTCTCTATGAAAATAAAGATAATAATTTAGGAGAAATGTAATATTTCTAATTTGGGGAAGATTCAGTCTTCCCTTAGCAGGAAAGGCCTCAACATTGCTCTGTTGTTGCATTTTCTCTCCTAAGGTTTCAAGAACTCTAAGCTAGGAGCAGTGATTATATTAACAAGATATATAGATGTTTTCCTTTTTTCTAACAAGCAGTAGCCATCTGGGACAAACACATTGTATGAAACAACCTGTTATTTGTACCAGTATATGTGGAAGTAATTTATTTTGAATGTGCAAAAATACCAACTATAACTGATCAACTGAATCCAAACCATGTCTCTGACTATCACTGCAGATAGTCGACAGTAAATTCCTTAAGACAGGGCCTGGTATATAGTAGGAGTTCAGTAAATATCTGGTCAATGAAGAAAATATTGAATAGTTGAGTTTTTGTCAAGAATTTAAACAGAATTAAGGAGGCACGTAAGAGAGAAAAAAATAAAAAAGAATTTTCAAGTAATTGTTTAAAAACTTGCCTTGTCAAAGACACAGAGCTAACAAAAAAGCAAAGGGTTATATGATAAACAGTAAGCTTTGGTTTTATACAGGAATCCTTTCTAAATCCTGTTTCTTATTAGTACACGACAAAGCAAAATCCGTAAGCCTAATTTCAATGTTAGGTAGGCTACCCCACCACTATTTTGTCACTTCTAACATTTAGCATCAGGCATTTGCTAGTGTGATGTCTATTTTACCACAGTCTTGTATATAAGACCGAAGAGCATATGCCCATTTCTAGCTCACACACACTTGTTTGTCGTTGATTTCCATATAATTAGTATTTCACTAGTGAGTAAAAATGTCCAAGGGAACCAAAGAGGGAAATGTTCTAATATTTTTTTTAAAGAAAATTCCTTTCTTTCTCACTGTGTCACTTTGTTCTACAAGGTACTTAATCACTTTTAACCTCAATTTCCTTTTCTATAACACAAGGTTAATAATGGTGTCAGTCTCCTAGGGTTGTTATGAGAATTGAGAACGATAGAAATTAAGATTATTTTGTTATTAATAAGATTGTGATAATAAAAACAGTGATACCTATTGAAGGGATACCTGTTTAATGAGCCAACTCCTGTCCTTAAAGAGGATGCACTGTAGTGTCAAAAGGGGTCTAAGTCTAGGGTGTAGGCCGTATGTTTTTCATCACACAATATATTTATAGAATCATTCTCAACATTTTTTCTATTATTGTGTTAAAGTATTAATGTTTTTATTACAGAGAATAAATAAAACGTTGCATGCTTATTGTTTTTAATCTGTACTGAGTTCTATTTTTATAATATTCATCTCAAGCTAACCATCAAATAATATGCAAGAGAGCACTTGCTCTATTATCCCAGAAGCAATAATTGACTATCTAGTTACTAATTTACTCAGTATGGAGTAAAGGAATCTTTAAGGTTCATCTATTTTTGTTTGTGAGTTATTTCCTATAATGTAGTCTTTTGGTTAAAGTCCTTTCATTGTATTCTATTTTTATATAGGGTTTTTTTGTTAGAGCAGAAGAAAATGATACAGAAAAAAGAAAAACATCTTAAAGGGTATCGAAGCAGATGGAAAACAGGCAATCAAAATCAGGTAGTGCTAGTTTTAATTTCTTTTCAGTATATTCTGGAGGGGAAAAGAAAAAAAGAAAGGAAAGCTATCATGTATTGAATACCAGGTACTATGCTAGGAACTTCCACACATTAAGATATTTAATTCTTGCCCTCAATTTGTAGAGGAGGACATGACTGGGTTGCAAACTGAAAATTCTTCGCCAGATATACATCGCATCTCCCAAGAGTCAAGAAGTGTCTTGATCGTTGTTAGTGCTCTGAGAAAAAAAAGCCTGCTTTTCTGGGGTGCTGTTGTGTTGACCAAAATAATTCCTCATTCAGGAAACAGACTCTTCAAAATAGTGATAGACATGACAGATGCTTTAGTTGGAAATTATGCAGAAAGTTGCAGCGTTGGTGTTCCTATTATATGAATAAAAAATATGAAGTGTGTCTCCAGAGCTGTCAGATTGATACCTTTTATAAATACTGATTTTTTAAAGATGAGAGATGAGTTATCTTACAAATAACAAGAAATGTTTCCAGCAATAACTGCAAACTTAATTTCACTTAAAAAAATTACTGTATCACAAACCAAACTTAATCTACCCTTTTGTGAGCTCCAACTATTAAGTTACCGACTAATATGAAGACTAGTGTTGTATTAAAATTATAATAAATCATAGTTTATGGTCTAATGCCTTTGCACTGTTTTGGTTACAATGAGTCATTTGATGTATTACAAATCCTATGCTCACTTCCATTTGGGGAAAATGATGCTGTCCTTTTAGTCTTGTAGAAACGGTAGCTGGGAACACCACAGTCATGCGTGTGTTCCCAGTTTTCCCTTTATCGATAATGCCCTGGCCAGCCAAATTGTACTAACAAATTCCATTGAGTCTGATTTGTCAAACAAAAAGCCTATTTATTTACTAATTTAAAGTGAGAAAATGTATTTCCTTATTTCAAGAAACTGAGTTCATGTCATTCTGGAAGCCAAATTGATGTAATGTTAAGTAAAATAGAACCAGAATGACATTATGTTAGCCTCAAAGTGAACTTTCTCTCTAGATTAGGTAGATCCTTCTTGATCACACTCACACCCTACAGGATAAATCTACATGGCAAGGTACTGTTGGATAATATAAGACATATGCCATCAAAGATCTTGCTCTTTTAAAACCAAGTCTCTTTCTCTCTCTTCCCCCCCCCCCCCCAGTTGGGCAGATGTTTTCAAAAGTGCAGTTGTCTGAATTTTCAGAGCTTTTTAGGAAGTAAGCATTTGTACAGATTTGTCCCTTCTAAATTCATTACTAAAAAATCATTGTCAGAAACCTCACTCTGGTCTAGAGAGACTGAGCTATTCTAATGCAAAGTAGACCTGGTTCAAATAACATGCTACTAGGTTTGTTCTGATTCTCCAAGGCTGTGATCCTTTCCCTCTTCAGTATCTAGCTTACTTATCTTGAGAATTTTTATCACGACAAAAAACAAAGGTATCATTTTTTCTATTTTTTCCATTACTGGAGTAAAAAATTCACTGTTTCAGAAGAAGAGCTGATTAAAGATCTAGTGATCGATGTAATCTTTAACTCAGTTGGTGTTTCCTCAGAGACTCTCCATTACCTTACTAAGAAGCACCATCCCCCTAACCTAGTAGAAACTGGGCAAGTCCAGCAATCATGGTCTGTGAGGACAGTATGATGCCCCACAACACATTAAGAAAGGCTATTATTTAAACCTTATATATGCCTGTTTTATAGCTTTGTACAATGGAGGTTCGTTTTTGGAAAGTAATAGCTGTTCATCATTTTTTATATATGCTTACTATGTAGTAACATCTGGGGATGCAAGATTAAATAATCCTGTTTTACAGAAAAGTCTAGTAGGAGAAACAGAAAAATCGGTGGGCAACTGCAAGCTAGAGACTTACATACTATGATGGAGGTGCATACAAGGTGTTATGAGAGCCAATAGGAAACACGTCTCATTGAGACATGGGAATTTTAAAAAGCTTCCTCATAGGAAGTGAGCTTTGAAAGATAAACAAAAGTTGGCTAGAAAAAGGAACTTAAGATGGGAGTGAGGAGTGTTATCTGTAAATTTGGTCCTTCCTTTTTTTCCTTCTATTCTTTCAGTATTGTATCTTTCCATATAATAAGTAGATCTGAAGATGAAATTCTCATCCACACTTCTATGACCAGGAATAAAAATCTACTAAAATTAGAATTCTCCTCTTCTATTCAATTTTCCTATTTCAGTGAAGCTTTCATCAAAGAATGAATAATAAAATAGTTTTCTAATCCCAGGTAGCAACAGTTGAATTAAGTGTACTACTTATTAAACCTGACTTTTAAGTTATAAGATGGCTTTTTTATTATGTCTCAATACCATATATATATATATATATATATATATATATTTGTCATTAATTGGTAATTATAATTCATTTTCTGGCCAGCTATATTCACTGTAGGTCAATTACTACAATATTGATATAGCACTTTCCCCAGACGCTAATGTGAATTTCATTTCCACATTTTTTTAAACACTGCTGAGCTTTATGAAACAATTGGAACAGAGTTTAACATTTATGACCAGTTTAACATTTATAACAATACAACAGATAACTTTAATGAAGATCAGAAGCATAGTACAAAAGGAAGAGCTTGAGACATTAAAAATTGACAAAGAATAGTGCTCGCTTTGGCAGCACATATACCAAATATTGACAAAGAATAGAATTGTTATTTATAAAGAAAAGCTAACAAAATAAATTTTGTATTAAGAGACCATAAGGCTAAGAATCTCATATGTACTTTACATTTATGTATGAATTGTCTATTCCATTATTTAGTTGACTAAAAAATAATAATACTTCTCCAAACTTAACTTACTCTAAATTATATTGCTAAACTTTATAGATCATACCAGGTTGATCTTGAGGTTAGACAAACCTAATCTTAATCATTAGCAATATAAAATTCATAATAAAGTAAAAACATTTTAGGCATTTGTCTATTCTAAAGGAATTACAAACGCTTTTAAAGAAAAGACACAAGAAAAGTTAATTTAATTTTGTAAGCAATGTACTACTAATTGCTAAGGTATAGGATACCTTGAGGTGAAAGACATTGAGGCCAGAAGACACTCAAATTCTCAAATCAATGAAAGTACATAAAATGTATCAAACATGGATACAATATTAAATGATGAAGAATGCACAAAATGTATTGTGCAAATACAAACATAATTGTGTCTATGAACTAGCATTAGACCTAGCTGTTTGCTGAACAATGTAAGTTTTCAGAATATTGTTTTTTATCTGTATTTTCCATTTTATCTCTTCTAATACTTACCCTGTAACTGTACTACATAATATTTTCCAAAGTTTTAAACCCTTATTGGAAGAAAAGATAACTAGTGTAAATGACAAGAATCATCTTTTTAATTCACAAAATCTCTTCTGAACGTCAGCATAATAAAGTCAATGCCATGAATTCCACTATCACTGACTTTACATGCAAATTTTATTTATCCTAAGAAAAGCTTCAGCTACATGTGATACATCAAATATTAAAATCAAGTGACTTAAAATTTTTCTCACTCTTCTTTCAAAAAGAAAACAAAATAAAATTAATGAAGTTTTTATTATTTAATTTATTTTGTTCTTATCTGAAATATTGTATTATAAAAGTATTGTTATTTTTATTTGATAAGGGTATATATAATATAATTGCACAATGGTTACTTTATTTATTTGACAGTTATGTTCCTTGATATGTGTTATAAATCTGTTTTTATAATCTTTTTTAAAATGTTATTTTACAAAATTGATCTAATAAAAGATATAAATATACTGGATGGAAGTAATATGAGTAAATTTTTCCTTCCTTTCTATCTTTGTCTACTTTCCAAATTAAATGAAATATTTTAAATTGTTAACACTTTTAAAAACATATATTTAAACAATTCACAAAACATTAATTAGAAATAAAAACTTTGCCCCTCCCCCAATAGTCCTTAAAGCATTCTCACACTGAAACCTCAGCCTCAACTGAAGATGAATATTCTTAGAAATAAACCATCAAGAGTTACCACTGGAAATACCTTTTCAAAGTAACAGTAAAAAGTTAGTACTTTCTGACTGGAGAAAAACTAGTTCCAAATATGTGCTCAGTAGCATCAGAGTGCCTACATTCCTTGTTTCTGTTTCTATTTGCCCATTGAAGAGTTCTGGGGAATGTGGAACCCCTGGAGAATTATTTCTGGAACATGCTGTGAAGTAGTCACTAAATATTCTTCCTTTTGGTAGAGGATTCTCATATCCTAATCCGGTCAAAAGTTTTAGATAACAGTTACTTTTATGAAAGATGCATTTTAATCACGTCTGAGGACAATAAAATGTTTAAAGTAAATGATGAATGCTAACAAGGAAGGGCTGTCATGAGAGTTACCAAAATGACCTTTATTTATATTGTTGATTTTAAAAGGATTTTCTCTGTCAGCTGCCCTTTATTGAAGGCTTGATATTGTTAAACTTCATTGACTTGAATAGTAACATTTTTAATGGGGAAAAAGTAGGGGCTAGGTAGAAACAGTTAATTGGATCGTCACTTTTTTGCTTCCGTAAAATAAAACAATGGGATTAGATTCCTTCTCTTTCTAAAGTCGTAAGAATTTATGATAATTTACTGTCATAACCTCAGATAAATGTGTGGTGCTGGGAAAGCATCTGACAGGCAATCCAGGGATTGACAATCCCCCTGGTAACAAGTTCCTCTAATTTCAGTTTTATTTGTTTTAGGCAAAGAATTCAACTCCTCAAAGCTGTATTAGCACATGTAAACACACATAGTAATAATAAAAATTATGTCAGTTTCAGTAGTAGGTTAATACTCCATTGACTAATTCAGAATTCATATAATCAGTCCAATGAAGCGTCACCAATTCAAGGGAATAGTTTTATTGGATGAGTCTCCATGTTATTCATGATTAACAGATAAAGAACTAGGCTGAATTCGTCTCATGGCTTTTGAAAGTTAGTACCCAAGTACCACTGAAGATGTGAAACAAGAACACTCTATTAACATCTTGCTTATAAGCTATATAGTCAAGATAATTAAACATTGTTGTGAGATGAGAAGATGTAATTAGTGCAGGGCATTTAGAAACTATTAATAAAAGTTTAAATATTAATCAATCTTATAGCTATTGTTAACTGGTTCACTAATGCCATATCATGGTGTTTATTAATTATACAAACTAATGGTATTTATAGTATAAATAATACAAGTTAATAAAACAATAATTTCTAAAGCATGAATATAGCCTTTAGAAAAAATATTCATCAAATTTTAGGTTACTAAAATGTTCTGACCACAGTACACAAATTCTATTATTGCTCTTCTAGTTTTCTTTCCAGTGCATCAAACTATATCTCAGCATTAATTGAAAGATTTTAATCTTTCAATCTATTGTATGTATTCAAGTACTTATATAAACTTCTCACCTGCCTAGACTTAAAGATAGAAGGTTTACAGTATAGGTTTCTGATAAAAAAGAGTTCTTTTAAATTAAACTTTTTAAATAGTAAATTTATTTATATCATGGTTATTTTTAAGAAGGTATCTTGTTTTAGTGTTTTTCCTATAAAAACATATTTTTAAGTACCATAGTGAGGAGAAGTACAATCCTCCCACTACCATTCCCATTTTCATAAATTTGGTATTTTGCAAAAAAGCTGCAGTACTTTATATGCCAAAAAAGCTTTTGCACTTATTCTTAGTGTGTTTTTAAATAGTCTTATGGAAGTGAAAATTATCTGTCTGTTTTTCTTTAGAGAAATATCTCCCCCTTCCAAGAAATAAGCAAGAGAACACCAGGGTAACTACTAAATAAAAGTAACTTTCACAAATTTCAATACTGTGAAATGAGAGAGATGTTTTCTGTTATTACACATCTGGCTTTGAAGAAGAAAATGAAAGCACATTCCAAAGCATAATTTTTCTTTGTAAAGAATATTTAACTTTAGTATACTCAATGCCTCTTTTTAAATAGGTATAATCTTTGGACTCTTGTCCAACTACATTTAACACTATGCCAAAAGTTCTTAGAGCAATATATTTACTTAATATCAGTATATAATGTCATCTTATTGCATCCTTCAGTCTTGGTAAGCAAATCACTTTACAAAATGTGAGAAACAGTCATAATACAAAGTATCTTAGAATACTTCAGTGAAATTCTAAGATAAAACTGATGCAAAAAAACAAAAACAAACTAAATTGGTAAGTAGTTAATAATAACCAAGTTTTAGTCTGCTGATATAGACTATCTCAAAGGGTTCTTAATATAAAGCTGCTTGCTTATGTCATAAAAATATAATTTACATTAAATATATTCACTGCTGCCAAGGGTCATTTTTTTTTCAGAGAAAGGAATGTGCCTTAGCAATTGGATAAACTTATAAAGAGAATATTGTTTTTTAAAAGATAATTCTCATAAATTTTTTAAGTGTAAAAAAATATAATACTTAGAAGTCAAGCATTTTGAATATAGGGTGATTCTTCACTGCTGTCTGGGATTCTTAAGGCCTATTCTTCTTTGCCAATGTATGAGTCTGATGGATGATGAGTCTCCCCCACCCACCCTCACCCAACACTTCAATGAAACTTCAGCTTACATTTACTAGGAATAAAAGATTTAAAAGTGCAAATACAACATTCAGGGACGTTTTGTGTATGAAAGTATTTGTTTTGTATGACTAAATGATATACTAGAATAGATGAACAATAGTATAAAGATAAGTTCTCTCCCTATCCTCAATCTATTATATTCATCATTTGTAATTCAACATGTGTTATAAAGCAAATCACAGAGAAAACATTTATCTTTTGTGATTGTAAAGTGGGGGATCAGAATTGGCCACTCCAAAATGTTTCTCTTTGGCATAAGGATTATTTTGGGCTGGTTACTTGTAAAAAATGCAGGGGCCAGCCCCGTGGCTGAGTGGTTAAAGTTCCATGCGCTCCACTTCAGTGGCTGGGGTTTGCAGGTTCAGATCCCAGGTGTGGACCTACTCCACTCAACAGCCATGCTGTGGAGGCATCCCACATACAAAATAGAGGAAGATTGGCATAGATGTTAGCTCAGGGTGAATCTTCCTCAAGCAGAAAAAAAAAGAGGAAGTTTGCCAATGGATGTTAGCTCAGGGTGAATCTTCCCCACAAAAAAACAAAAACAAAAAACTGCATACGTGGGAAAAGCTCTGAAAACCAAGTAGAAATAGAAGTTACCCTTTGTAAGAGACATTTACATTTGTAAGGGAAATCTCCATTTGTAAAGATGTCTCCCTCTCTGTACCAGGAAGAGGGAGGATGACCTTATCTCTGGAAACTCTTATCAATGTGGAAGGACTTAAATCTGCCTAATAACCTTATTCTTGTTTACTGTGCTTTTCTGGTAATCTCCTACAGCTGATCCCCCCCCCACGAACATCCTCCTTTGTCTTTAGCTGAAGATGGTATTTAAGATGACAACCTCAGCCATTCTGAATGTCACCCAGTCTTCCTGGGTTTCTCCCATATATACATATTTTAAAGCTTTGTTTGATTTTCTCCCATTATTCTGTCTCGTGTGAATGGGTTTCTCCCATATATACATATTTTAAAGCTTTGTTTGATTTTCTCCCATTATTCTGTCTCATGTGAATTTAATTTGTAGCCCAGCCAGAAGGACCTAGAGGGTAGAGGATTTGTCTTCCTCCCCTACAGTAACAACCACTGATAGATTAAAAATAGTTAAAAACTCAATCACTGTTTCAAACACTGAAGTGTTTCATCACACTTCAACAAGTAATACAAAGTTATGATATCTCTGTCATGCTTGGTCTCTTTATCTTATGACCATAATTAAAACCTCATACTATGATTACATCAGTAAGAGAGGGAGCCAGCTCTGCTTGACTGGTGTCATCAGTACAGGTACTTATTTTCCAATTTGGGAGAAAGGGGGGCTTCTATTTATATTTGAATAATATTAAATTAATGAAAACTTTTGAATGAAGTGAATAAGGGCATATTGCTCCTTTTCAAATAGTTACACACAACCGACTGTTCCATTTCTTTAAAAAAAAGAGGCTTAAGCAGTCTGGATGAAGCCTACTATACACAGGTGTTTTATAGGGTTTCAGAGCAGTGAGGATAAGATATCGGGTGGGTGTGAAGGAAGGTGGAAGGAGGGAGGAGAGAGACAGACAGATCTTGTATCTAAGAGAATTGTAGACTCCTATTTTTTTTTTCTGGATTGGCAAAAAAGAAAAGGTTTTTCTCAGTGGAGATGTTAGGAACCCACACTATAAAGCTTATAAGCAGAAGAAAGTTAATAAAATATTCTTTCAAGAGAGTGATAAATAAATCTCATTTCTAAGGCAGCCTCAATTCCCTGAACTTTGAAATTCTAAAAAGAGCAGCATATTAAACAATATAAAAAACACATTTACATATGGAAATGTCATTTAGAAATTTCAATATAGATGTGTTACCACCCACTAATTATAGCTACTAAGTAGTCCAGTTTTATGAAAGATTCAGTTTCTACTTAAAATAGTACTACTCAGTGTGACGTCAGCATCATGGCAGAGTGAGCTTTCCCCTTTAAAATCTCTCCTCTAAGATACAACAGAAGATCATTTGCATACCAACAGAGGACACTCACACATCACAAAAGACATCTAAGAGACCCATGCAACTGTAAATCTGAAGGTGGAGGCACTGGAAGCCCTGGAGGAAGTAGGGAGAGGTAAGGAGATATCTTCCCCCTCCCCATTTGATCTGCAGCTCCTATCTGCACAGCTCCCAGAGAGGGGGTAGGGGAGGCCCTCTGTGGGAAAACTGTTGCTCTCCAGGTTCTCTCACAGACTTTGAGAACTTCCCACAAGGAGGAGATGGAACTGTCATGGGGGTGTGGTCAACATCCAAGCACCCCAGGAGAGCAGATAGCAAGGGAAGAAAGAAGCCGCTGAGATCTGGCAGGTGAAAGAGACAGCCTGTCCACCCACACACCCAGCACTTCAGCACAACTGGTTGGCAAGATGGCCCACTGATCACAGCAGGCTCAGAATACACAGCTCTTGACCCCCACTCAGTGGTGGCAGGTGGAAACTGCAGCCAGATATCTTCATCATGAGAAACAATAAGCCAAAATCCTCAGACTCTATGCAAAAATATATCAAAACTCCAGAACGGAAGGAAAATGACAAGCACCCAGAAATCAACCCTGAAGGCACAGAAATCTATAACCTAAATGACAGAGAATTCAAAATAGCTATCATAAAAAAGCTCAATGAAGTGCAAGAAAACTCAGACAATTTAATGAAATCAGGAATTTCTTCACAAAAGAGATTGAAACAATAAAGAAAAGCATCAGAAATCTTGGAGATGAAAATCACAATGGATGAGATAAAGGAAAATCTGGAATCGTTAAAGAACAGAGCTGACAATATGGAGGAAAGAATTAGCATTACCAAGGATAGGAATGCAGAAATGCTCCATATAGAGGAGGAGAGAGATCTAAGACTAAAAAGAAATGAAGAAATTCTCTGAGAAATATCTGACTCAATTAGGAAATGCAACATAAGGATTATAGGTATTCGAGAAGGAGAAGAAAGGGAAAACGGAGCAGAGAGCTTGTTCAAAGAAATAATAGGTGAGAACTCCCCAAACCTGGGGAAGGACCTGGAAGTACCAGTGAATGAAGTCAATAGATCTCCTAAATATATAAATAAGAAAAGACCAACTCCAAGGCATATAGTAGTAAAGCTGGCAAAAGTCAACAACAAGGAAAAAAATTAAGGGCAGCTAAACAAAAAAATAAAATAATGTACAAAGGAATTCCTATCAGGCTCTCAGCAGATTTCTAGACAGAAACTCTACAGGCTAGGAGAGACTGGAATGATATATTCAAAATTCTGAAAGACAAAAACCTTCAGCCAAGAATACTCTATCCAGTGAAAATATCTTTCAGATATGATGGAGAAATAATAACTTTCTCTGATAAAGAAAAGCTAAGGAAGTTCATTACCACAAGACCCCCACTACAAGAAATGCTCAAGAAGGCCCTCATGCCTGAAAAAAAAAAAAAGAGAAAAAGGATATAAAGCTTTGAGCAATGAGAAAAATAGATAGACTGAACCAGAAAAATTGCAGCTCTCTATCAGAATAGGTTAGCAAACACTTAACTATAAAAATCAAATTAAGGGAAGGAAAACACCAAAAATAAATATAACCTCATCACTTTATCAGAAACTT
This sequence comes from Tapirus indicus, assembly GCA_031878705.1. Classification (NCBI taxonomy): domain Eukaryota; kingdom Metazoa; phylum Chordata; class Mammalia; order Perissodactyla; family Tapiridae; genus Tapirus; species Tapirus indicus. The sequence goes on along the minus strand of CM062942.1, from coordinate 96,120,616 downwards.
ACAATACAAGATGGAATAAGTCGTGACAACAATAACTTAGAAGGGGAAGAGGGAGGGGATCGAATTGACTTACTCTAAAGAAATAAGAGGCCATCAGAAAATGGACTATCTCATCAATGAGATGTTTTATACAAACCTCATGGTAACCACTAAACAAATAATGAGAACACAATCACATATGACAAATAAAGAGAAAACTAAGAGAATCATCATACAGAACTACCAAACTGAATTGGTAGTCCAAAACACATCGGATGAGAAATAAAAGAAATGCAAAAGAACTGGAAAATGAGCAATAAAACAGCAACATTAAGCCCTCATATATCAATAATGACTCTAAATGTAAATGGATTGAATTCTCCAATCAAAGGACACAGAATGGTGGGATGGATTAAAAACAAAGACCCAATAATATGCTGCCTCCAGGAAATAAATCTCAGCTATAGAGACAAACATAGACTCAGAGTGAAAGGATGGAAGACAATACTCCAAGCTGATGACAAACAAAAGAAAGCAGGGGTTGCCATACTTGTATCAGACAAAGTAGATTTCAAGATAAAAAAGGTAATGAGAGACAAAGAGGGGCCATATATAATGATAAAAGGGACACTTCACCAAGAAGACATATCACTTACAAATACCTATGCACCCAACACAGGAGCACCAAAGTACATGAAGCAACTATTAACAGACCTAAAAGGAGATATTAACAACAATACAATAATAGTAGGGGATCTTAACGCCCCACTTACATCAATGGGTGGATCATCCAGAGAGAAAGTCAATAAGGAAATAGTAGACTTAAATGAAAAACTAGACGAGACAGACTTAATAGATACATATAGAGAGAGCACTCTATCCAAACACAGCAGATTACACATTCTACTCAAGTGCGCAGGGTACATTCTCAAGGATAGACCATATGTTAGGAAACAAGGCAAAGCTCTCTAAATTTAAGAAGATTGAAATCATAACAAGCATCTTTTCTGACCATAAGGTTATGAAACTAGAAATCAACTACAGGGAAAAAACTGGGAAATTGACAAAGATGTGGAGGCTAAACAACAAGCTATTGAACAACCAATGGATCATCGATGAAATTAAAGGAGAAATCAAAAACTATCTGGAGACAAGCGAAAATGAGAATACACCATACCAACTCATATGAGATGCAGCAAAAGCGGTCCTGAGAGGGAAACTCATAGCAATACAGGCCCACCTTAACCAACAAGAAAAATCCCAAATAAGCAACCTCAAACTACACTTAACAGAACTAGAAAAAGAAGAACAAACAAAGCCCCAAGTCAGCAGAAGAAGGGAAATAATAAAAATTAGAGCAGAAGTAAATGAAATTGAAACCACAAAAAAAACAGTAGAAAGGATCAGTGAAACAAAGAGCTGGTTCTTTGAGAAGGTAAACAAATTGACAAGCCCTTGGCCAGACTCCAAGGAAAAAGAGAAGTCTCAAATAAATAAAATTAGAAATGAAAGAGGAGAAATTACAATGGTACCACAGAAATACAAAGGATTATAAGAGACTACTATGAATAATTATATGGCAACAAATTGGACAGCCTGGAAGAAACAGATAAATTATTCTTAGACTCATGCAACCTCCCAAAACTGAACCAAGAAGAAATAGAGAATCTGAATAGACCAATCACAGGTAAAGAGATTGAAACAGTAATCAAAAACCTCCCCCAAAATAACAGTCCAGGACCAGATGGTTTCTCCAGAGAATTTTACCAAACATTCAGAGAAGATTTGACACTGATCCTTCTCAAACTTTTCCAAAAATTAGAGGAAGATGGAACACGTCCTAACACATTCTATGAGGCCAACGTCACACTGATAACAAAACCAGACAAGGACAATATAAAAAAGGAAAACTACAGGCCAATATCGCTGATGAACATGGATGAAAAAATGCTCAACAAAATACTGGCAAACCGAATACAGCATTATATCAAAAAGATCATACACCATTACCAAGTGGGATTTATACCAGGGACATGGGATGGTTCAACATCTGCAAATCAATCAACGTGATACACCACATTAACAAAATGAAGAATAAAAACCACATGATTATCTCAACAGATGCCGAGAAGGCATTTGACAAGATCCAACATCCATTTATGATAAAAACTCTCAACAAAATGGGTAAAGAAGGAAAGTACCTCAACATAATAAAGGCCATATATGACAAACCCACAGCCAACATCATACTCAACTCAAACTGAAAGCCATTCCTCTGAGAATAGGAACAAGACAAGGGTGCCCACTCTCGCCATTCTTATTCAACATAGTACTGGAGGCTTTGACCAGAGCAATCAGGCAAGAAAAAGGAATAAAAGGACTCCAAATAGGCAATGAAGAAGTGAAACTCACTATTTGCAGACAACATGATTTTATATATAGGAAACCCTAAAGAATCCATTGGAAACTATTAGAAATAATCAACAACTACGGCAAAGCGGCAGGGTATAAAATCAACTTACAAAAATCAGTTGCATTTCTATATGCTAATAATGAACTAACAGAAAGAGAACTCAAAAAGACAATCCCATTTACAATTGCAACAAAAATAATAAAATATCTAGGAATAAATTTAACCAAGGAGGTCAAGGACTTATACAATGAAAACTATAAGACAGTATTGAAAGAAAATGATGATGACATAAAGAAATGGAAAAATATCCCATGCACATGGATTGGAGGACTAAACATAGGTAAAATGTTGATACTACCTAAAGCAATCTACAGAGTCAATGCAATCCCAATCAGAATCCCAATGACAGTCTTCACGGAAATAGAACAAAGAATACTAAAATTCAAATGGGGCAACAAAAGACTCCAAATTGCTAACGCAATCCTGAGAAGAAAGAACAAAGCTGAAGGCATCACAATCCCTGACTTCAAAATATACTACAAAGCTATAGTAATCAAAACAGCATGTTACTGCTATAAAAATAGACACACAGATCAATGGAACAGAATTGAAATCCCAGAAATAAAACCACACATCTCTGGACAGCTAATCTTTGATAAAGGAGCTAAGAACATACAATGGAGAAAGGAATGTCTCTTCAATAAATGGTGTTGGGAAAATTGGACAGCCACATGTGAAACAATGAAATCAGACCATCTTCTATTGCCATACACAAAAATTAACTAAAAATGGATCAAAGACATGAAAGTGAGACCCGAAACTATAAAACTCCTGGAAGAAAATATAGGCAGTACACTATTTGACATCAGTCATAAAGGGATTTTTTCGAATTCCATGTCTACTCAGACAAGGGAAACAAACAAAAATAATAAACAAGTGGGACTTCATCAGATTAAAGAGATTCTACAAGGCAAATGAAACCAGGATCAAAATGAATAGACAACCCACCAGTTGGGAGAAAATATTCGCAAATCATATATCTGACAAGGGGATAATATCCATAATATATAAAGAACTCACACAACTGAACAACAAAAAAATCAAACAACCCAATCAAAAAATGGGCAGAGGACATGAACATTTTTCCCAGGAAGATATACAGATGGCCAACAGGCACATGAAAAGATGTTCAACATCACTAATCATCAGGAAAATGCAAATCAAAACTACACTAAGATATCACCTTCCACATTAAAATGGCTATAATCACGAAGACAAAAAACAAAAAATGTTGGAGAGGTTGTGGAGAAACAGGAACTCTAATTCACTGCTGGTGGAAATACAAACTGGTGCAGCCTCTATGGAAAACAGTATGGAGATTCCTCAAAAAATTAAAAATAGAAAGACCTTATGATCCAGCTATCCCACTATTGGGTATCTACCCAACGAACCTGAAATCAACAATCCATAGAGGTTTATGCACCCCTATGTTCATTGCAGCATTATTCACTATAGCCAAAAAGGTGGAAGCACCCAAGTCCCTCGATTGATGACTGGATAAAGAATATGTAGTATACACATGCAATGGAATGCCACTCAGCCATAAAAAAAGACAAAATTGTCCTATTCACAACAACATGGATGGATCTGCAGGATATTATGTAAAGTGAAATAAGCCAGAGAGAGAAAGACAAACCCTGCATGATTTCACTCATATGTGGAAGATAAACTAACACATGGACAGAGAGAACTGTTTGGTGGTTACCAGGGGCAAGGGGGAGGGAGGGTGGGCACGAGGGGTGAAGGGCATTTATATGGTGACTGACAAACAATAATGTACAACTAAAACTTCACAGTGTTATAAACTATTAAGACATCACTTAAAAAAATAATACTACTCACTTAAAAAATATATCTAAAAAGTCATCCTTGAAAAAAAATGGCAAATTTCAATCTATATCAATTAAATCTCAGTCTCAGCATTTCAAAGGTACTCATTTATCTTTGTTCCATTAATGCTTTTAGCGTGTGCTTCTTTACGGTTCTAGGTATTCATTTCTTGTCCTATTGAAAAAATAAGTGTTATCCTGTGAAATGATTTCCTAATCTTTAAATTCTTTCTCTGCATGCAACATAATTATATATTAATGGCATGTATATATTCTAAACAACTGAATTTTTATAGGTGGCAAAAGTTGACTAAAAATAAGTGTTAATTTAAATTGTTCAGATACTCAAGCTGGAAAAATTCCTTCTAAAAATTAAAATAAGAAAACCATTGTCCTGTATCTCATTTTTCTTTAATGGATTTTCTTTTTTTGTGTATGTGTGTGACATTGCTAGCCATACAAATGTGTTTTTGAAGCCTCATGTTTACAGAAAGGGCAACATGATTAATAGAAAACAGACAAGCAGGGAGGAACATGTTTTGAAGTAGAGAGCTCTAACGTATCTACTATATATTCTAAACAACTGAATTTTTATAGGTGGCAAAAGTTGACTAAAAATAAGTGTTAATTTAAATTGTTCAGATACTCAAGCTGGAAAAATTCCTTCTAAAAATTAAAATAAGAAAACCATTGTCCCGTATCTCATTTTTCTTTAATGGATTTTCTTTTTTTGTGTATGTGTGTGACATTGCTAGCCATACAAATGTGTTTTTGAAGCCTCATGTTTACAGAAAGGGCAACATGATTAATAGAAAACAGACAAGCAGGGAGGAACATGTTTTGAAGTAGAGAGCTCTAACGTATCCTAACAGGTTCCAGAAACAGTAGGAGTAGTCCTTCCAGTATAGGTTTATACTATAGAAACAAGAGAGCTGACTATCATGATTACCTCTTGGGATCAGATTACTAAAACACCTGAGACTTTACAGGAGTGTGCTTTTCACATTAGTCTGAGAGGTAAAAGACAAATTAGGGAAAGCCTGATCAAAGTGATCACTTCACTCGAAAGTTTGAATGTTACTGATGACCCCATTGATTCTTCTTGTTTCCTTTTCCTCTCTTTGCAGCTAGAGTTTAGAAAACCCAACTGCAAATCACAACTTGAACCCCCTTTATCCTTTTGTTTCTTGCAGTGTTACTCAGTGCTAAGGCTTGATTGGCCACTAGCTGATTTAGGACAAGTCATTCTCTCAAAGCATCAGTTTCTTCCTCTTTAAAATAAAGGTAATATCTACTTCAAAGAGTTGTGGGAAACATGAAATCCTGCAAATACACGGCACCTAGAAAGCATTCAATAGATGTTAATTATAATAAATATTATTAAGGCTGGCAATGACCAAGGGGTGATTTAATAATGATATCTAAGTATAAATAGTAATCTCAATTAGAATAAAATGACCAACTGCCCTCAATTTTCTCAGGGGATAGAATGTGGAAGAGGATAACTTTTGCCACAATATATTTAACTTTGATATAAGAAAGAAAGATACTGAAAAATATTCAATGTTGAAATAGGTTTCTGGATGGAGCACAAAGCTGACAATCAGACAAAATGAGGTTTCCATGTGGCTGTCACCACTGTTAACTAGTATAATACGTTACTTTCCTCTCCAACGTCTAACTTAAATAGGCACCATGAGTTGCACGGCAATATTTTTATCAGTGGAAGGCAATGGCAGGCTTTTCCTGTGAAAAGCATTGAGTTTGAAATTGCAAAACTTTGGGACAAATAGGATACAGGGAGACACAATACTTTTGTTACCACCAAAGGTTGCTTTAAACAAAGTCTCTGTACCTGTCTTTTTGTATATAATACTCGCTTAATTAAATGCTTTTAATCCTCACAGAATACAACCTATCAACTAATCTATGTATAATTTTCTTCTGGAGAATTCTTTTCTTTAGCTTTCATTCTTGGTAAGAAAATTAAGAAACTTCGCAGGTATTAGAAATGGTTTTAAATTTGGTAATTAATTACCGCCTATTCAAAGAGGACAACGATACCCTTCTTGTTATTTCAGTCACGTAATTCTATTTGTCTTCCCAATGGTTCCAAATTTAAGTAGAGAAATTGTAGTCAAACATTGTCCAATTGTAAAACCAAGTGAAGTAGGTATAGTTTGTAATTTGCCAAGGATATATCAGTACAATTGTATTCAAGAGTTATGAATTTAGTGTGTTATACATTGATAAGCGTGAAAATGTTATTCTACAATCTAAATTTTACTTATTTGGAGATGACATCAGATCCTTAAGGAGGCTCAATGTGGCATGGTGGGCAAAGCACTGAGCTAGAAGGGAAGATCTAGATTCTAGTTTTGTGAACTTGGGCAAGCCTCAATGTTTTTAAAGCTCAATTTCCTCTTCTATAAACATAAATTATACATTATATACAAGCTATTAGGCTTAGCAATACAGCTATGAGTATAAAATGGCCTCATTTCATGGAGCTTACGTTCTATATGGGTGTGATTTTCTTACTGGATAATCTCTAAGTTCACATTCACTTTTAAAATTCTGTAATAATAATGTTCTTTCAGATTGCCAAGGATTGGCCATCATCATGTGTAGGAAAGGGAAGGGCACATAACAACTGCACATTAGGTATGGAATGAGAAAAAGAGGGAAATAATCAAACCCATGCCCACAGAAGAGTCTCAATCATAATTGTTCACATAATCATTTCCCTAAGAGTCTAACAATGTGTTCTCAAATTGTGGTTTAGCAGATTTGTTTTCTCAACATTCTATATTACTAGCTTTTTAATTTATAGTTTATTTTTTTTTTTTATCTTTAGGAAACTCTTGTGGAAGTCTAAGAGGACAGCTTTTTGCGTGTGAAAATAAGCCCTTCTAATTGTCAGATTAGTTAGGCAGCAAGAACATTTTATTAGCTAAGTTCATAGCTCTTCTAAGTAGTTACATAATAAAAATGAAATGTCTTAAGGCTAACACTTTCAAAGTGATGCGTGGATAGCTGAGAAACTAAATCTGGGTAGGAAAGATGAAAATTCCTATATCTTTTGAAATGGTGTTACCTGGACTCAAATGTATAATGTTCCCCAAATCTATGGTACTTTACAGTTTGCAAAGCACTTTCACATTCATCTCATTCGAACCTCGCAAGATTAGGATCACCAGAATTTGAAACAGGAGGAAGAAAAGCAAAGCAAATGCCATCTTTCCTATTCAGTAATTAATATTGAGGCTCTGTTCATTCCTGAGAATGGTCTGGCTGCTGATCTTCAATACCTCTGCAACACTAGAGCTTTGTTTTTTCTCTCTTGTTCCCATCCTCGCTACCAAATCAACACCAGCATTTTGTGGTTTTGCCTATTACTTTTGCTCCAGTTTGAGTTAGGAACATGGAAGTAAGAATCCAGGTGGGGAGGTCGACAAGATTGGAGGGAGGTTAGTTTGATTCTTTAAATTTAAGTCTTTATAAATGTGTGTGTGCACATGTACCCAAATAAGCAGACTTAAAATATCTTCTCAGGCACATACTGTCTCATCAAACTTGAATATTTAGTACGTGTTCAGAAGAAGCATCATTCTGCCCATTCTATTTACAGGTAAATAAACAGGGTCTATTTACCTTGATTTATGCTGGGGTCCAAAAATAATTCAAGGCAGAGGAAAAGGGAAAGGAGAGTGGTCAGATCTTCTGATTCAGAAGTAATTTTATATTGTAAAATGGCACTATTTCAAAGTTGTACTGAATGTCCTTATATGTCATAAGAACTGTAGAAAAGTGAAAAAGAGTGCTTTAGGACACCTATTCTTTTAGCCATGGCCTAGAGGATCATTTTGATGATTTGGCAAGCGATAAAATGGAAAAGTGGTATATAAGAAATGGACATAGTAAAAAATAAAAAAATGGACATAGTAATATTTTCATTTTTTCCTAATCTCAGATACATAGGATTGAGCTCGTTTACGTTCTGTTTAAGAAGGCAGAAAATAATTGCAAAAGTTTAGCCTGTTTGTAATTATTATTCTTTTCCTCTTTATTGACAAGTACTCAATATTGTTTACCCACCATAAAGGCCATTATGACTCATTAATGAGGGATTACTTTCTGAGCTCTTCACTTTTTACAATCTCCACGTTTTATGGTATTTTAAAATACAGGGTCTTATTTTGTCATTAAGAGGCTGGTGACTGAAAAATAGTATTTTAAACTCTGTCCAGTATACTGTTTCACTGTGCCATGGTTACAATATCAGTAAGTACTTCATTATTCTCTAGGACTGAACATTTTCTTGTAGTTAAACGAGGTTTGCCCTCCAAGGAGAAGATACTACTAACACTCCATTGAGATGCTATACACTGGTGGTTTTCCCAGATAATTTAAACTTAAGCATCAACTAATCAGAATATCTCAGAATCTGTCCCCTCCTTTCTATCTAGGCCCTCATCGGCTTTTGTCTAGACTATTCCAGCAGTCTCCACATAGTTCTCCTTGCCTCTAGACTCTTCGCTCCAATTCTTCTCCATATTGCCACCGTAGGTTACTTCCTATATGAGATATGATCATATTACCCAAGAGCTCAAGAAATCTATATTGACCACAGAATAAAGTCCAAACTCTTTAGCCCTTCACAAAATTCCCATAGCCTACTTCTCATTTCCCCCTTCAATACCAGCCCTGCAAACACACAACAAATGCACACATGCACACACATCCAACACAAATCATAATACATTTCTTGAACATGCCAGACACTTTTATGCCTCTATGCCTTTATTCCTACGGAGAGGAAATCAAGTACAATTGCTCGGGAATTGAATTAAAGTAAGGAGTTCAAACACTGAACTGGAGGAGGAGTTCAAGTAAACTAATCTCTCTCTTCTTCTATCCCTTGAATTTTACACGCTCCCACTCAGGCCACCTGCTATCTGTCTAGTTTTTAGCTCAAAAGCAGATAATTCCAGAGCAGCCTTATTATTTTTTTGTGTGAGGAAGATCGGCCCTGAGCTAACATCTGTTGCCGATCCTCCTCTTTTTGCTGAGGAAGACTGGCCCTGGGCTAACATCCGTGCCCATCTTCCTCTACTTTATATGGGAGGCCGTCACAGCATAGCTTGACAAGTGGTGCGTCAGTCCATGCCCGGGATCCGAACCTGCGAACCCCAGGCCACTGAAGCAGAGCATGCAAACTTAACCACTACACCACTGGGCCGGCCCCCAGAGCAGTATTCTAATGATTTCTCTAAAGATTAAAAAAAAAACTTTGTGCAGAGCATATTCATTCTGATATAAAAGTAAAAAAGCAGGCAAGCAAGGAAAAAAACAAACAAAAACCAGAATATCATAGGGCAGTAATAAATTATTTAAGCCCTTTTTTTTGGAGAAGTGGGTTTCCACATTCCTATTTAAAAACTCTCATGAGTAATTCTTTTAGCAATTAATAAATCCTTATAAAAGAATTAATTTGTATTGCAATTCAAAAGTTGTTACTCCTGCAGATCACAATGAATTCTTTCTTTTCAAATGATTTCTTGGCGATGAATTTTCCAATATGCATAAAAATGGAAACATTTTGCAGCTCAAATGATCTTTTTATTTTCCTCTTCAAAAGTGGGTCTTTTCTTACCTCAGAAAGCTGAAGTGGAACACATTTCTATTTTCAGCATGGAATAATGGCTGTGGAAAATCAAAGGTGATTATATCACAAGATTAAGGAGAATTCTGAACGTTGGGAGGGAGCCATTTTGCTTAGTCATTTTATTAGATTAGTCAAATTCATTTACGTGTGTTTTTTCCTGATATGTGTTAGGCATCCACAGACAAAACTTATGATTGCAGACAAATGATTTTCAGGATTGATATTTACGTACTCAATATTAGATATGGTTATCAACACACCCCTTAAAAACTTTAAAGGTCTCTCAACATTACAATAATTCTTCAAGTTTTTGGCAACTGTTATCACTTTGGATTTTTGTTCAATGAAATGATCAAGATGTCAGGACTCAGGCTATTTCTATGTCTGGCACCTTGGGAAGCTACAGCAACTATTTCAGGTCATCACATATTATGTGATGAGTCATTATTTCACTGTACAACAACAAACCCCAGGAAAATTAAAGGAATAATATAAATCCCAAAGGTCCCTAATTTGAAACTGTCAAGGAGAGAACATAAAATAACCTTTCAACAAGCGCCTGTTAGACTAAGTACAACACGTTAAGAAAAAATTAGACTGTGCCATTCTACGGGTCCTTTTCCACTCCTGAGCCTATGAATACAGATTGGTTGCTTCTTTGGTATCTCTTGGAATTCTTCCACTGATGTAAGTGACAGATTAGATCTTTGAATAAAAACCAGAACAGAAGACTCATGTGTTTTAGAAGGATGTACAACTATTAGTGTTGAAGTTAAAAAACTAAAAAGGATTTAAGCAGAACTCCTACTGCCAGACTGTTCCAATTAACCAAAGTTAAATTGCGTTGGGGTTATTTTGTCTGACAGTTATAACAAGGAATATGTTTGCACCTATATCACATACATACAAACTTTTAACCTGGGTAACCACAGATGTATTAAGTAATGCAGAACATTTGCTGCTGAGTATGCAAGCTTTTCTCATAATTATGCCACTAGATTATTTATAATACATCTATATTGAGGAAAATGTTAATGTAATATTTACAAAGCCTCTAATTTGCTTGTTTTGTAGACATAATGTAGGAGCAAAAGGCAGCAACTGGCACAATGTCTTTTATATTTAGCTCTAATCAAACTAAGTGTAGTTCCATATTTCTTTGAAGTTTAGATAAATACAATTTTGCATTCAGGGTCCATTGTGAACAGAGTATGAAACTGTGAAATAGGATCTAAGATCCATCACCTTCTTAGAGCACAGTAATGAATACAGTATCAAGAAGACTGTCTGGTAGACGGCAGAGTTTAAAGTAAGAAAACATGGGTTCTAGAACCACCGCTGCTTTTAATACATATTTGACTCTAGGCAAGACACTCCCTCATAACTTAATTATCCATTTGTTAAGTGGGTATAATAACTGTCCTACACACTTGGAAAGATTATTGGAAACAAATGAAATAATAGACATTATGATTTTTTTGAAAGGTTAAGACACTATGCAATATATAAAGTATCTCTTATTGTGCTGTACATTTTGACTTAAGCGTATTGATCAGCCTCGACTGCATATCACAAATAAATTATTTCAAATTTTTAGATTTATGATTTGGGAAAATATGGGCAGAAGCACAATGAGAAACCAGTCTGAAGTCGGGAAGCAGAGACACATTTTTCCTTTTTTCCTGCCTACTGTAGATTTAGAAAAAAATAAATTCTTGAAAATGTCTCCCTCTTTTAAGGTCATTACTATGAGTTCGGCAGTTTCCCTAAGAAAGTTTGTTGTTTAACATGAGAAATGATAGCCCTTGGAGTGTTCCAAATTCTAAATGTTGCCATAGGAACCCAGCTTCAGACACTGGATAGAACGAACCATATGTCACTCATTTCTTTTCTGATAAAGATTTTCTTAGTAGATATATCCTGGAAAACAAGAGTATGAAATAGGTGGAAAGATATGAAGCTCTTTGCCGGGCTATGATTGCAGAGACTGGATCTTGTTTAGCCAACAACCACATTTGTTCATGTGTCAAAAGGTGCCCCTGCACTGCTCTGAGGCACTGTCTTTGGAAAAACACAACTGCTGAGGACAGAGCTGTTCTGTCTACTGTCCGCAACAAGCTGGGAGTTCAAAGACTCATCAAACATAGCCTTGAAGAAGCCAGTGGCAAATGTGCTTTCTTATCAGACTATATTATTAATGTAAGTATTTTGAGAGATTTAGAGGCAGAAAATTTCGGCTATAGAAGTAGAATTTTTTAAGATTCCTTTCAGTGTTTGTGGCAAAGAAATTTCTAACATTTTATATATCACTTATTATTTCCATTGCTTATAGATAATATACATGTCCATTGTATAAAATTTGGAAAACAAAAAAGAAATAAATGTAAAAATCCCAGGTGATTTTAACACCCATATACAACCACTTTTAAACTTATGTATATTTTCATGTAGATGAAATCAAATATATAATTTTATAGCCATAGTTTTCTACTTAATATCAAGATTTTTCATTTAAAACAAAACCTCAGATTGCCATATGATGCCAGATAGTCTATAATAAGAATATTAGGATTCAAGAAAAGTTAATGCCAAATGATGAATGTCTTTCTTCTTTTCAGAATTTACTTGCATGCCCTCCATTGAGGACGGAGATCCTGAGAAGAGGCAGTGGCCAAGAGACTTTTTTGATTTTATATGAAGAAAAAGTTGAATTATAACAAACTTAGATTTCTCAACCTTATTTTCAAAAGCTTGGTTTGTTTAGTTTAATATCATATACATCAAATTTATCATTTCACATCTTTTCCATCAAATCCATTGTAAATGGTCATAGGAACATAAAGAAATAAGATACAAATGATGTTTAAAGTAAAAATATTGATAAGTTGGTGAAATAATTTACAGTCATGCATTGCTTGACAGGGATGTATTCTGAGAAGTGTGTCGTTAGGCGATTTCATCATTTTGAGAATATCCTAGAGTGTACTTACATAAACCTAGATGGTGTGGCCTACTACACACCAAGGTTATATGGTACTAATCTTATGGGGACCACTGTCACATGCGGTCCGTTGTTGATCGAAACGTTGTTATGTGCGCATGACTTGTACTTGTGTTCTTATTTACTTGGAATTTATTATTCAATATAAGGTTCACCACAAACTGAAGTTAATTTCTAATTAATTCAGGTCATTAAAGTAAGATTCAGTGACTTATTTCTTTGGGTCAATTATAGTTCTTTAGCAACCTTAAGAGTTAATATAGCTTTCAAGTTTGTCTACTTGACAACCAGGAAACAACTTTTGCCCTGAGAAAGTCTGGCTCACTAATGGAGATGCAGAATTTTGAAGTCCAGTTACACATGGGAAGCAGCACTTGAACTTGATCCTGCTGATCTTAAGGATGCAATCAGATAAGCCTCCTGATCTGTAATAGTCTTGTTATAGTTAAATTAAAATAACCTTCCTTCATAGTTAGACTGTTCATGTTCTATTTAATAATAAAAATTTAAAGCAGGAAACACTGACCAAACAATCTAGTTAAGAACAGCAAAGTTGTATCATAGCCTAATAATCTCAGTTTCTGCATATTAACTTAAATATATATGGATATATATGGCTGCTATATTTGCCAAAGTCATATTTGAAAATCCACAGAATAAGCGTACATGCCTTAATTTGAAGTCTTGGTTGTCTGTATGCATTTGTATATGTTGTGAATATATTTTTTTTAAATGTCGGTGTACAAGGGGGGCATGTGTGTGCTGTGTGTGCGTGATGAGTGAGTATGCATGTGCACATGTGTTTTATTTTTTATTTTTATTTCTATTTTTGTGAGGAAGACCAGCCCTGAGCTAACGTTTGTTGCCAATCCTCCTCTTTTTTGCTGAGGAAGACTGGCCCTGGGCTAACATCCGTGCCCATCTTCCTCTACTTTATATGGGACGCCGCCACGGCGTGGCTGACAAGCAGTGCGTCGGCCGGCTCCCGGAATCAAACCGCCAACCGTGGGCTGCCAAAGTGCAGACTAAACCGCTGCGCCACTGGGCGGCCCCTGTTGTGAATATTTTTAATGTAGATATTAGCTGTTGCTATTTTTAACTATGTATGTAATTACATTATTTCATTTAATCTTCATATCAAAACTATTATCCCCATTTGATAGGTGAGGAATATCCCATTTTACAGGAAAGCTAAGTAAATTGCCCAAGGTCATATAGCTACCATATTCCTTTTTAAAAATTATTTTGCATAAGTAAATGCTTACATAGAAATTTATTCAACTCAGGATATAAAATGGAATTGAAATTTGTATGTGATTTTTTCTTCTTCTTTTTGTGAGGAAGACTAGCCCTGAGCTAACATCTGTTGCCAATCCTCCTCTTTTTGCTGAGGAAGACTGGCCCTGGGCTAACATCCATGCCCATCTTCCTCCACTTTATATGGGACGCCGCCACGGCATGGCTGACAAGCGGTATGTTGGTCTGCTCCTGGGATCCGAACCTGAGAACCCCTGGCCGCCAGAAGCAGAGTGCGTGAACTTAATGCTACACCACCAGGCTGGACCCACTTTTATGTGATTTTATTCAAGTGGTGTGAAATATTATTTTAAACCATATTTCAAATAAACTTTAATTTTGTAGTCCAAGTTACTCTACTTTTCAGATTTAACACTTCTTTCCTATAAAGGTAAATGCTCCTGATGGCTTTTTTCTTGTTTCTTGTTTGCCTATATCTAACAGAATCCTGACATTTTTGGCACATATTTATGTAAATCAATAGTGACTTTTTTCATTTCTGTAATTTACAAAGAAGGAGAGATGAATGTTTGGGTACCGTCAGTGTTTATTTCCTATGAACAAGCTCTATGACAAGTGCATATTGGACTCACTCTCAAGTATGTTGCAAGTGAAGACAATGATCTATATTTTTAAAAAAGAGACCTTAATGGTATCTGAGAATTTTATTTTTACTTGCCTATGAACTGTCAACTGAATAATGGTAATGCCTGTAACCACTGCTGTGCATGCCAACTTCTTAAAAATATGGTCTCCATCAATAATGTCAATGACTACAGTATAATAATTCTCATGATCAAAGAAACATTCTGAAAATTTTATGGTATTTAACATTAAGGAATGTTACATATTTTCTAAGCCATCATAGATCAACTTGACATTTGAAGAAATAAACACTATATTGTTGTGCAATCTCAATCATGGTAGAAATGCAAAAATAACTGAATTAAAAGTTAAAGCTAATGTCAAATCTAAAGCAGTCTAAATGCTGCAAACCCAAATCTCCTGAATTTTCAGTCTATTGATTACAAAGTGTAAGCTACCAGTAACATAGCAAAATGCTTGTTTTAAAATTTGTTACTGAGATTAATAAGAATTTTTATGTAATTTGGGGATCAAGCATCTAGGATCTGAAAAAAAGGCATATAACTATATTTACATGTATTTGCTTTTTGTCATTTTAATTAGATTTTCATTTAAATTTAACTGAAATTGCTGAAACTCATTTGTCAAGAGTCATCCACAAGTTTTGGTAGAAAAAGCATTCTAGGATATTTTGCTTCTGTGTATTCTGACGGGCATACATGAAAATTTAAATGTTAATCTCAGTTTGATTTCCCCCATGGTGTGTTAAGAACGGTACAGAAACGGTTTTGCAAAGTGGAAAGATACTAGATACATCCTAATTAAAATCATTGACCAAAGATGTGGTTTCACAAGATCAAATAAGTGACATAAGTCTGATGAGGAGGCCAGTCCCTGGTTTACATGGCTTGCCACCAGGCATATTTATAAAACCAAGAATAGATAATTCACTGAATGTATCCAGAAACTTTAAATAGGAATGAATTTTAAGTCAATTTTTTATTCAGTTCTGTTCTCCAGTTAAACACATACATTAATTATAAAAACAGACTACTTTCATGAAAGAGAAGAATATTTTGCTCCTGAATACATTTTATTCAGGCAAACTGCCTAAAAGCAAACACATGGCCAACTCTTAATACCAGTCTGTGGGTTTGCTTGCAGGGGTTATTAATCATCAATCTGCCACAAATTTGTATATTTAATGAGAAATTTAACAATTGCATAAATTTCAGTTTTGGTCAATACATAGACATCATACACAGTGAACCTACACTATTAGGTACGTGTAGGTTACCTACACTATTAGGTAACACCATAAAATGTGTTACTGCATTCTAGGCTCAGAAGAAGAAAAGTCAATTCTCTTTTAACTGTACAGCTGCTTAACTGCTTATTTCAGGGTAAGTATGCACTGCTTTTGGGCAAAGGTCAGTGTGATATTTATATAGTTACCAAAGACCAAACACAAAAAGAAAGATTTTCTAATCATACAAATAGAAAATCTTATGGAGTAAATTGCTAAAGAAGTTGTCACAGCTTTGCCATGACGAGCTGTATGATCTTGGGCCAGTTATTCAACCTCTCTGTAGTTGTTTCCTCATCTTTTAAATAGGGATACTAATAAAACTTATCATAAAAGGTTGTTGTAGGAGATAGTGACAATGCATGCAATACTCTTAGAATGATGCCAAACAGATAGTATGTGTTCAATGAATGTGAGCTCTTTTCAGTGCAAAACACTCCTAGTTTATTGAGCCCAAGTATCTTTCAACTCAGTGCTTAAAAGATAGAAATGTATGTATTCTCAATAAAGGAGCTAGCATATCTTTTCTGGTACTATTCAAAAGTAAATTCTAACTAAAAGTCTCTCTAAAAAACTGTTTGACATGGTTCCCAGCACATAGAGAAGAAATGAAAGCTGCATGGGAAATTTTGTAGCTCAGAGATTCACCTAATTCACAGTCTTTACTTTAGAAGGGTCTGGAAATAACCAATTATTGTCATGTCAGAGTCACCTTTAATTTTTTTCTCTGCAATTTTGTTTGGCGAGTATTGAACGGGAAGAGTTGAAATTGGTGTTCTTAATGGTAATGAACTTAATTCGTTCAATAGCCTGGTTCATACTGGCTTACCTGATGACTATCATGCGTGATTAAATGATTCACACTTCATCTGATCATCAAAATTCTATTTAATAGACAAAGGCGGCTTAGTAATGGTTTGGGCACTATTACATAAATCACCAGGAAATCAGGCTTTGTGAAGTTTTTCTAATCTAGGGAAAGAGCTCCAATATACCAACCTGCTAATCAAATTAAAATAATATTTCACGTGCTGAGGGAACTCTAATTTATCACCAGCAAATTATTTATGTGTGAATATATTTCTTGGCTTAATTTGTAAGATTAAAAATCACCGTATGATTGAAAATAATTTTTATCAGTTTTTAGAACGACATCTTACCTATTAAAATGTACTTTATAATAAAAGACCCTGTTGGTAGGAAATGGACTGAAACAGGCAAATTAGTGCTACTCTCCTTTATATATGAAAAATTGACACAAATATAGAAAATATATCATAAATAGTATTGCATAACACATGCATCTTTACTTTTGACATCTGTGAGTCACTTGAAAGAAAAAATATTTGTTCATGCCCTGATGTGCTAACAGTACCACTACCCTTCAAAAATTACTTGTTTTAAAAAGAGCCTGAACCATATCATATATATGTATTTTATACGTTTTAATTGAAGTATAAGTTAATTTTTGGTCAAAACTATGTAACATTACTTGAAATAGCTAAATGATTCTAAGGAGATACCATGGCTATATAATCTCCCTTCCATTTTGTGTTTTAGATCCTCCCAAGCAGAACAGTTATATATAAGAGCATCTTTATGAAATATTTTAGGCAAAGAAAATCATTCTTGGTACCCATTTCTATGATTATACTATTGTTTTGATGGTTATGAGATATGTAAATTGTAACTGCACTGGAAAATGACAACAGATTTAGAGTATTTGCAAAAAGGAAATATATAGAGTGGAATTTATTTATTGGAGCACATGTACTGTAAAATCTATTTTTACTCCCTCTGTCTATGCCTTTTCAGGTTCTACACCCACCTATCTTAAATTTAAATTTAGCAATAAATACACATCTTTTAAACAGTTATAGAATTTTGGTCCTTCAGAGGATGGCTTCCCTCACAGCATCTCTGAGAGCTAAATAAAAATTTTAAAGCAAAAATGTGTGGGTGAGGTGTAAAAGTAGATGGAGTACACACCATTTTGAATTAGAATGATTAGTCATTAATTTCAGGTACTCTTTTTTTGGTACACTTTTTTGTTTGTTTGTTTTGCTGAGGAAGATTCACTCTGAGCTAACATCTGTGCCAATCTTCCTTTATTTTTTACATGGTCGCTGCCACAGCATGGCCACCAACGAGTGGTATAGGTCTGTGCTCAGGAACTGAACCCGGGTTGCATGAAGTGGAGCGCACCAAACTTAACCACTAGACTGCAGGGCTGGGCCCCCGTCAGACATTCTTAAGATGTGTTCTCAAAGTATCTTCAAACGTATTGTGTAAGGCTCTTGCTGAAAGAATTTGTTTTAATTTAAAAGGAACACAGATCAGGCATCTATGCTAGGAGCATAAACCCATTAACAGTCTCACTTTAGAAATGTAAGGCAATGTCTTTTACAAACGAAGAAGTCCCGAGAAAGAAAACTCAGGACTTATCATTGAGAGTCAAGTCTATTATGTCAAAACCCTTCTACTATTTTCTATGCTTAGTAAATCTAAGATATGTTTGTATTCTGGATAGATGTGTATATTGCTCTTCAATATCAATGAAACAGGTTTTGGTATGTCCTCTCTCTTCCAAGACATTGGCAGATATAGGTGATATTTTTTATCATGCTTACAGAAAAGCAATTTTTGCCATTCATAAGAAGAAAGTATGGAAATGAATTTTGCTAAAATTATTTTAATACAAGCATTAAAAAAATCTGTGGATTTCTAGAAATGTTTAAACAGCCAATAATTATGTTATTGCCTGTCAGTAAAGGTCATGTGTCTGGCTTATAACCAGGACACGCAGTCTGATGTCTGCTTCTATAGCTGCCTTGGGTTTGCAACACACATTTGCGAGAGGGTCTGTGTGCAATCTGTGGTCACAAAACTGAGAAAAGCTAATTGGGTCCAATTTAGTTCCTCGGCTTCTGAGAAATTAATGTTGTATGTGACTTCAATGCCATCTAGTTCCCTAGCTCCATTTCCACCTTCAATAACCTCAACATATAATAAATAACGAACATTCCCATAAGCTTTCCGAAGTTCAGCAAATTAGTCCTTTCTTCATTTAGTTTAGACTCCTCAAAATAGAAATCAGTATGTATTTTCTAGTATATATTTAATAAGACTCTAGAAGGAAAGAGTAAGCTTTGGGTGTTAGATTGAGCAATAGCAAAAACGAAATGTAATCCTCCCAGTATACATGCCGGATCTTTGCTTCTTTTAGATTAATTTAATATTTCAATTGTTTATGTCGGGTTACAAGGAAGTTCAGTAACTAATACCAAAAGAAGAAAAATGAGACACAACTGAAGAAATCCTCTTCTCCAAAATTTAATTGTCTTATTCTCAATGTCTCAGTAAAACAATTAAAGACAGAAATCAAGTATCCTCTCACAGAGAGCAGAATTAGAGCCACGTGTAAATAATTAATATTTTATTTTTGTCCCTTAGGGGTTTTTGTTGTTGTTAAAAAGCAACTGATTCTATAAACGATAGTTTTATTTTCAGATTAGCCCATAATCTAGTATTTAGATTTTTTGCTTATAAGTTTGAATATATTAAGCTTCCTAGAATGAGATATTACGTTTTCCTCTATTTGGTAGAGCCTATAGTTCACTTAAAACTTAAGAAACAAATGATTAAGAGTTCATTGATTCCATGATTATAAAATTTTAAAACTATTAAATTATTTTAATAATTACACAGTGATAGCAAGTAATAATTGAAGTAACTAGCCAAGGGCTTGCTGTAACCTATTTTAATAATAGATATAATTGTATACTATAGAATGCTTGAAATCATTGTTCAAGATCAAATTGATAGCCCCCATCATCTCACTTGTCTGTTCTGGTATAATGTGACAGTTGCATTCCTAAGAAATCTTGCATGATGCAAAGAAAAAAATTGTTTTCAAGGGAAAAAAACAGTTTCTGATTCACTACATTATCGTTTCCAAAGGAATTTAGAGTATTTCCCAAAGCTCATAGTTTTCATTTTAATTTTCCAATTAATAATTCACAATACATATCCATTCTGAATTTTAAAAGTTTGACTTAGAAAAAAAGAGTTCAGGGGCTGGCCCCATGGCGTAGTGGTTAAGTCCAGCACACTCTGCTTCAGTGGCCCAGATTTGCAGGTTCGAATCCCAGGTGCAGACCTATACCACTTGTCAAGCCATGTTGTGGCAGTGAGCCACATACAAAAATAGAGGAATATTGGCACAGATGTTGGCTCAGGGCTAATCTTCCTCAAGCAAAAAAAGAAGATTGGCAACAGATGTTAGCTCAGGGCTAATCTTCCTCAAGCCAAAAAAAAAAGAGGGGGTCAGCCCAGTGGCATAGCAGTTAAGTTCGCTCACTCCACTTTGGTGGCCTGGGGTTCGCAGGTTCGAATCCTGGGCATGGACTGATGCACCACTTGTCAAGCCATGTTGTGGTGGCGTCCCATATAAAGTAGAGGAAGATGGGCACAGATGTTAGCCCAGGGCCAATCTGCCTCAGCAAAAAGAGGAGGATTGGCAATGGGTGTTAGTTCAGGGCTAATCTTCCTCAGCAAAAACAAAAAAAAAAAAGAGGAAGATTGGCAATAGGTGTTAGCTCAGAGCAAATCTTCCTCACCCCCCCCCCCACAAAAAAAGAGTTCAATGATTTCGATAATCCATAGACCATAGAATGTTATACAGCCTAGCAGGAAAAGAATATAATGCAAGGCTATTGTAAGGTAGCTCTATTATCTACATCACCACCATAGTTATGAAGTAACATTTTAAGAAAAAAGAAAGTAAAAGATTATTCAGAAAAGCATAGGGAAGTAATTTACAGTATATTTTTTGAAATATGAAGTATGCTTTAAAAATAAAGCTCTATCACATATAACTTACCCATTTCATTTTAGTGTCAAATATTGCTATTTATTGAATTTAAGATGTTTTCAAAATATTTTTAAATTTGACTGTACAATGGATTACACTTAAAGAAACAAAATAATACTTAGGTATGGGTATGAGTTAGGAAAGAAAACTCTAATGTAAATGTCCTTAAAAATCGTCTACTAGAAGGAAAAATAAACAAAGAGTGTTCAACTACTGATGTAAATAAACAAACACAAAGCTTGTATCTTGAATCTTCTCAATGTTTTACAAATCCTAAAATGCATTTTTTGCTCAGAATTCAAATTCTCTATTGATCATACATAATACAGCACCTTGGCAATGCTAATATGATAAAATTAGATAATTGTAATGAGAAATAAGATAATTGATTGTTAGAAAGAAAGGTTGTTCTCTGAATAAACCTTTGAAAAATTATGTCTTAGATACTCAGGTTGATTTTTATTTCAATTTCTCTAGAAAATTATCTTTGTGACTGTTACATTTTATTATTTTGGCAACATTCCTCAAAAGTATCTTTGAAGGTTGGTTAGCATTACTTACTCCATTTTATCCAGAGACAGCTGAAGCAAAGAGAGCAAGCTCAGAACAGAATTGAGCTCACAACACACAGTTGTAGTTTGTGTTTTCAATCTGCTTAGCCATTAGGTCATTGTATCTTCTTATTTCTAATCTGTTTCCCCTGCCTCACTATACTTTATTGATAACTGAACATATCGCTTTCCTTACTTTCACTATGAATCTTTTGTCAGCAGCATGAAGCAGGTAAACACATCTGTTTATAAACAGATTTTAGTCCAAAAAATAATTAGGTTGTAAATGATAGGGATGGAAGAGAGGCAAGTGTTATATCAGAGAGATAAAGAATACATTGTAGGAAGCAAAATCTCTTTTAAGGAAAGGAGAAAATAATGTCATGGATGCTAATAAAAGAAAGGGGCCTTTAGTTTCCTACAGGGTATACGTGCTAAGAAGAAAGGCATATCAGAAACAAACTAAATATTTAAATTATGCTCAATAATACTGTTTAAGAAATTAACCAAAAATTTACATGAAAATCAGCAGTAGAAAACTGAATATTTTTCAGCATTGTGGAAAAGTCCACCTTAAACTACAAAACAACTTGCAGTGGTTTTGTATTAAAGTGAAATGATTCTCACAGCTAGTGGCAGCCACAGTGGTTGTGGCTGGAAAATAAAAACTTTACTGCTGAATCAAAAATTTCATACACGTGTATGTCAGATGGGAAGAGAGATACCTAGTCTAGTCTCCACCAAAACCATGATTTGCGTCTTTGCTGGGATTTCTACCTGCTGTAAAACATTTGGCTTTTGCAATAAACTTCCACATGCTTGGACCTTACCTGCTGTTAATCTTCATAACCTGCCTAAACAGAGACTTCCGTATTGGTTACTGTTAGGACCTTAGTAGATTGCCTCCCGCGTCCCCTCCTGATTTCATCTGATTCCTCTTAGAGAGTCCTACCTGCTGAGACAAAGATCCGATCTATCCTTCTGGCTCAATTGATAAAAATACATATTAGGTAAGTTGATTTATTGTCCTTCCTGCTTGTCTTCTGGAGAAAGGCCAACCTGGCAAATAAGCAATTACAGTAAAAGCAAACACAGGGTTGTTAGAAACACTTTCCCCTTACTCAGTGGTGGTTAAATTTGGAAGATGGTCCTGCTGTTTTGGAGATCTTAGCATCATATAAAATCAATCCACCAAAAACAAACAAAAGCAAAACAAAGCTTTATAGAGAGATGGAAATGATTTTTTTCAACGTGTGTTTGTTGTTGAATTGTCTGAGCTTTGGATGAAAATTGCAAGTGTAAACATCAGCTGTTTGCGATCCTCTTCTTGCCATATTTTCACTCAAAGTTTCATAAGGAATGTGACTACATATTTGCTATGGTCTGAATGTGTCCCCCCGCAAATTTATATGTTGAATCCTAATATATGAATTCACATGTTGAATCCTAATCCACAATATGATGGTACTAGCAGGCGTGGCCTTTGGAAAGTGATTAGGTCAGGAGGGCAGAGCCCTCGTGATGGGATTAGTTCTCTTATAAAAGAGACCCCAGAGAGATCACTTGTCCCTTCCACCAGGTGAGGACACAAGAAGTCAGAGACCAAGAGGGTTCTCATCCCACCATGCTGGCACTCTGATCTGGTACTTCCAGCCTCCAGAACTGTGAGAAATAAATTCCTGTTGCTTGTAAGCCACCCAGTCTATGGTATGTTGTTACAGCAGCCCAAACTGACTAAGACACTGTTCTATGTTCCTATTTTAACATTTAAGATTTTAATTTCTTTCATTTTTCATTGAAAAATCCATGTCCATGTATATTTACTATCATGACATCCTGTTTATTATCTCCTCTCTTCAATGAAAGAGTGCTGAGCATGTTGGTGAAACAAATACACTAAACATTTCATTAGGTTCTACAGGCAATTATTGACTATTAATTAAGAATTCAATACAGTCCTGGGTACTAGGAGAGACACAAACCAAAAAGGGACAGTTGATGTAGGAGAGCTTACAATCTAATTGGGTCCTAAAGCAGTTAAAAAACTGAGGTGAGGTCTGTGGAATAGACTCAATCAGGGAAACCTATTATCAGCACGTATTACAAGAATTAAGTCATATACCTACTTCTTCCTTACAGAGAATTGAGTACTCTTTCATGTCATTGGCCACTCATTAAACTTAGGACAATCACATTAGGCATCATGATTTTCTTGTTACTTATGCAATTACGTAACAATCAAGGGCAATACTATTATACACATTTTATTTTAGGATGATTTTCTACCTTATTCTCTGTATTTCCTCACTGATTCCCAACACAGAATAGATAAATTGATTCACTGACAATTTTAAAAAGAATAAGACGTGATCTCCTTCTGGCAAGATTAGCATTAATTATTAGACTATGTGAATTATTACCATCATAAGTTCAAGTTATTGGTCCTTTTAATGCATAACAGTTTCTACATATGTCTGCATAGTCATTTAGAAAAAAAGTATATTTCATTGTATTATAAAACCCCTGGGATTTATTATGTGTGCAAAGACCTACAAAGTTATTTTAAAATCATTTATTCATTTTGTCTTGATTTTCAAGTCCTCAATCAAGGGAACAATTTCCTCTTTTGTATACGTGATCTACACCTTGATGTGTGTGTTGATAGGTAGATAGCTAGATGGATAGATAGATAGAACATACTGTAGAACTAAATCACCTCAAATTGATTCTAGGTTGTGAAAGTATTTGCATATGAAAGCAAATTGAGTGCAGTTTAGGGCTTTACCGAACTTTACTGTTTCTTCCAGTCAAAGAAACATGTAATTTTATAATAATCATACCGATGTAAACAAAATTAAGCAAAATAT
Organism: Tapirus indicus; assembly: GCA_031878705.1. NCBI lineage: Eukaryota > Metazoa > Chordata > Mammalia > Perissodactyla > Tapiridae > Tapirus > Tapirus indicus. The sequence goes on along the minus strand of CM062942.1, from coordinate 96,096,188 downwards.
TCAGTAACTCTATGCCCTTGTCAACACATAACATTCATGAGTGTGATAAGTATGAAATTAAGAAATATTACATGAGGTATTTAGACGCCTCATTATTTCAAAAAGGCAATCTTCATTTCATATTCCCAGAGAATATTGAAAAACTTTGCCACTATTTTACTTTTAGCATTTGTTCTAGCCCCAAAGAGGAAGACAATTGCCAATAAAGAGAAATAAATAGAAAATAAAACAACATATTGACTGTACAATACATACAAATTCATTGCATAAGTTTAAACACTTTGAAATGACTAACGAGTTTGCAGCAAGATTCTATCTGAAAGGGCTAGCAAGCCGACTAATACAGCACTGTAGATCAATTTGCAAATTAAACCTTAAAAGAATGGGACCCGGAAATGTAAGACTTGATTGATGTGTGTGTTTGCATGAGAGATTTAAGTAAAAATCAAGAACCAAATCACAGTTGGGCATTATAGTAGTGGTCCCTGAACAGCTTAGGGATTTGAGAGTATTGGATGACAAAAGGAGGGCAGAATGTGGATAGATGTGTGAGAAGTAAATAGTTATTTATAATTAGATTTCCTGAAAAGTGACTGATTTGAAAAAAATGAAAAGACTAAGTAAATCTTTTCTGTTGTTTCTGAGTCTTATGCTGGGTATCCTAGGAGATTATAGGTGCCATGAAGTCATACTCTCATAAACCTGCTAGGTTTAAATGTATAAAACCTATTCTTTGAATCTCTAATCTTGGCATTGGGTAATTGAAATATGCATAGAAAAACTCTGTACACTGAATATGTTATTTTCAAGTTATCAAAACCTCTTTGATAACCAAAAAAAGGAAACGTTAGACCATAAAAATAAAACAATGAAATGCACACATATTGCCTTCTAGTCTCAATATTAGTTGGAAGGTAAACAGGCACAGAAGAGCAAGATATTATCCGCAAATTAAGAAGTTAGACAATAAATATAATTCATAACTGAATTTCAAATAAAAACCTAACTCAAAATTTAAGAAACAAGTATATTCTGCAAGTTAAAAAATGGAAGACTGCTCCCAGCATTCATTCATTCTTTTAAACAAATTATTTCATGCAAGTTTTGTTTTCAGCATTTCTAACTGAAATTCTGGAGTTAAAAATAAATTTTACTTCATAACACACAAAAATTATCATTCTCCTTAAAACACGTGTTCCTTTTTGGAATGGTTTGTTGAATGTTATAAGGCAACGTGGTAGTATTTTTTCATGTTCACCCATACTGTTCAAATTAACCAGCAAAACATTTATTGTACATTTATGTGTTGGCTTTATGAAAGGTACAAATGAAATGGTAACCTGATTCCTGCCTACAAGAAACGTATAATTTAATTCTGTTGATAAGTTACATATGAATAAAATAAAGTGCTAAACTATTTAGTGAAACAATCATAAGACAATAAGGTATGTATTTAGATAGGAATCAAACAGTACATACAAGAAGTGTAGTAGGAGTTCGGAGACAGAAGACAGAATAACAAGTGCCCTATAAATGCCTGCTGAAAGAAACTAATTAATTTAATTCGTTCAGTAAACATTTAATGGGAAACTACTATATATTGATCTACATACTGGGAATTCAAAGATGAATGAATCAAGGGCCTTGCCAGTAACCAAGAGATTTTAACCCAGAGTACCTTGGTTTTTATTTGAGATGGATTAGATCTTCGCAGCATGATTGACTGCCTCCCAACCATCAATTAATTGACAAAGGTCGATAGTTTTACAGAAGGCACCAAAAGAAAAGAACAAACTGTTGGCTTGTTTTTCAGGAGTTCTAAGCTATAGTTACCAATAATCTGTTTTTATCATGGAAATTATGAACTCTAAAAATACGAAAATGAAATAAAATAATTAACTCCTCTGAAGAATTTGATTAGGTGGGTCATGAAGTATAGAAACATATTTATGCCTGCTCTAGACAAACTGTATCCTAAGGGAAGTAGACTTACCACATTAAAACAGATTTCTTCTGTTCATTAAAATTGGTTACTTCCTAACATCACTAAATGCTTTTTATATTACATGTAGGTTAAAAAATGCATTTTCCGGGTGCATCACTGAATTTGCATGAATTATTTATAAAGTGGAAAAGTTTTCCTCATATTCTTACTATTAGGCATTTTATGCATGTAACCTACTATTAATTACTGACAAATAAAAAAATAATCACCCTCTTAAGATTCAAACAATTAAAAGTAAAAAGTAATTTAGGTAAATATCCTAGGACATCAGTGATCTTTAAAAACAAAATACAACATAAATGAATGTATTTTGGGAGGTGATTTTTTTCTGGTTGCATTTCATCATTATTTTGGAATAAAAGAGCAATCAGTTTATGGCAAATGTATGAAAATATTTCTATTTTAAACTAAAACCTTGAAAATCAAGAAGTGTGACCAAAGACATAGCAACTAATTGAATTATGTTGAAAATACAAGCTTCTAAATTTCATTGAGCTGCAGCTATTTATTTATAAGATTGTTTCATAATCACAAATTGAAAATTCATTTTTGGAAATGACTACCTAATATTACTATAAGCACTATTTATTATTTTACTATTAAGTAATATTTATTTATTGAGATAAGTTAGACATTTTCCCTACCAAGTTAAACACGGCACAAGCATATTTAATTTTTTGTTTGTTTTTCCCAGTTGCCCTTTTCTGGATCGATATCTTTTGACCAAAATTGAAATTAAATGAAATTACCTGCATGTTAACTTTCAAGCTATACGACCTGATATAATTTGGCTACATTTAAAAATGACTTCAGAAAAATTGATCTATCTTCCATGAGAAGTTTTCTGTGAAAAGTCTATGATAATGAGTGGTGATTTCAAACACAGAGTATTTTTATATTAGATAATTTTTGCTCAAAACAAAACCAATTCCAGAAAAAAAAATTACATTACCTGACACTTAAGTCTACCTTAGTAAACCCTTTCTAAGCAATACTGGATGGAGATGATAGAGAGATAGATGATAGATAGAGAGATAGATAGATATACACTCTCTCTCTCTCCTTTTTTAGACCCTAGTGATTTAAAGGTAAAGCAAAAGAGAATTTGACTTGGTAAAAACAGGAGCTTTTATTGCATTAAGAAACTAATGGATATATCCATCCATTTGTAACCAACTGTGTGTGAAGTGTTGTGCTAATGATACTTATAAAACAAATGAATAAATGGATAGATGGGTGATTAAATGAGTATTCCTTTTTTGCACGTTGAAGCAATATTCTAGGAAGAATACTGTATAAAGGCAGAGAGGACAGGAAGAAGTTGGGAGATTAAATTAAATTAATCTTTTCATCTCCATCCCCATCTTTAATTTCTATAGTTAAATAATAAGCAATGAGACAATAAATTATCTAAGAGCAACAAAGTGAGCATATAAAAAGATGACAGGTGATGCTGTGATAAAAGAAGTTCAGAAAAGATAATAGAGAAGGTCAGAAAAGATCTGGGACAGCTCAAAAGTATATACAGTAGAAGAAATCCATCAAATGGATGAAACAATGAGATAATTTATTTTCTTGTACAAAGTGACCTAAATGAAGGTAAGTTGGCTGAAATGACTATGCAAACAAAAATTAAATGCATATTTGCAATGATAATGAAAATAAGAAAGCCAGGATGAAAATAATCAAAATAAATGTATCATGATTCAGCAAGTTATTTTTGCAACTTTAACAGATCAACTCAAATGGAGTAGAGTTTTACACAATTACAATTTGAGAAGGTACAGTATCTTCCAAAGGAATCCAGTCAAATGAGTCAAAGGAATTTAAGAGGTAGAAAAGAATTCTACAGTGTGTAGCCTCATCAATCCCCCCAAATGGCAGATATAGCTATATCTCCTCCAGGATTTATAGTCAGCCAAGTCACATTAACATTACTTATAAAAATATAGTAAAGGAGCATTTAGTTGATGATATGTGCCAAAAATACATAAGAACTTGAGGAACAATAAAAAAGTAACTGATAACTATGAAACGAGCATGTATAACAAAGGAATATTAACATAATTCATGAGCAATACACTAATATGGATTGAGAACACACTGAAGGAGTGTAATTAAGAATAGATATTAAAGTAACCGTTACAACACATCAACACATTTTGGCTAACAGCTGGACAGTTGGTTTGCCAGACCATTTAACAGATGTAAAGAAGTGTGCGATGGCCACTTGCCCTGATAGCAATGTTCAGTTCTATGAACAGCCTAATGCACACAACTCAAAATGTGTGTCTTGTTTGTTACTTAAAAAGTCTGTGTGTCACCCTCTAAGAAAAATCCTTAGCATTGTCACGTATCAGATTGCATTCAACCTCCTAATTCTTAATTTCCAGGAATATTTACTAGTGAACATCTGATTCTTTTTTTTTTTTTTTTTTTTGGTGAGGAAGACCAGCCCTGAGCTAACATCCGTTGCTGATCCTCCTCTTTTTGCTGAGGAAGACTGGCCCTGGGCTAACATCCACGCCCGTCTTCCTCTACTTTTTTTTATATGGGACGCCGCCACGGCATGGCTAACAGGCAGTGCGTCTGCGGGCGCCTGGGATCCGAACCAGCGAACCCTGGGCTGCCAAGCGCGGACTAAACCGCTGCGCCACCGGGCCGGCCCCCTGAACATCTGATTCTTAATCACACCTCATTCCTTACTCACTAGGTTCATGAAAACTGCATCTTTGTCTCTTAGTGTTTTTTTTGGTTTTCTTTTCATCTCCACTTCTGGTCCCAGAAATGCATTTTGAAGTTCCACGTAGCACAAAACTCAAAGTAATCAAACAATAAATTCTTACTGTAGCTCTCACTCAGACATTAAATATTAAATAATTTGCATTTCTACCTCCCTGGGAAGGACGTGAATAGGCAGAAGTGCAACACTGATAGCACCTCCTCTAGAAAGCCTTCCCTGATTGACTCCTCCACCTGGACGCTGGATTGGGAGAGCTTTCATGTGCTCCCAAAGTATCCTGAACTCACTCCTGTGGTAGCACTTACAACACAATATTTTAATTGTCTACTTACTTGCCTGCTCCTCCCAATAAAATTTGATCTCTTTGAGGAGAGAGGTTGTGTCTTATTCATTGCCACATCTACAGCTTCTAGCACAGGACCAAATATTGGTACAACTTTATTGAATGAATAAAAGAACTATATGGGGTAAATTTTCAGTGCAAGTAAAAAAAAGAACTCACCAATAAAAGTGTTCTACAATTACTGCAATTGAAGGGCCATTAGTAATGGTTCTTTAACTTTTAATCCTTCAAAATATAATATTAAACATCTAGGGATACAATCATTTATGACAAAACTTTTGATCTTAATTTATGCTTAGAAATTTCAGGAATTACATACATCTAAAGAATAGTATTAATCAGCATTACTCAGTAGGTGTCATGAGTTCTGTTAGTAAAATACACACATACACGTATTATTTTTAGTTTAGGGGGTTTTGGAATCTCATGTGGAATTAGTTACAGTAACTTAGTATTAATTAATAAGCAAAGAGCAAAAAACTCCACATACATTTTTCCACATAAATTTTTAAAAATTATATTCACGGCCAGCCCTGGTGGCCTATTGGTCACATTCAGTGTGCTCTGCTTTGGCAGCCTGGGTTTGGTTCCCGGACGTGGACCCACACCACTCGTCTGTCAGTGGCCATGCTGTGGCGGTGGCTCCCATACAAAAAGAGGAAGATTGGCAGTGGATGTTAGCTCAGCGCAAATCTTCCTTAGCAAAAATAAACAAAAATAAAAATTATATTCACATTTTCATCCAACACAAGTTGGATCAAGAGATTTTCTCTTTCAATCCATTGCCTTCAGATAGACAAGATACTTTTAGTCACATTTTATATTGAGAAAACCTGAAGCTCAGGAATGTTAATTCACCGGCTCAAGGTTACATAGATAATAAGTATTGAACGGGTACGGGGCAGGTAGGCCCTAAGTCTTCCATCCTTTTAGGTAGAGTTGGGTAGAGTAGTAGTAGTAGAATATCTCAAAAGAGTTAATAAAATAAAAGACATTTAAATTTTATTTTAGTATGCACTGTGTGCATATTCAGGAGTCAGATTGACCTTCCTATACTCTGTTTCTTAGATTGCTATATTTAAATGAGTTTACTTTTCCAGAGCAGGTGGTTATTAATTTATTCAGCAAACACTTATATGGATGCCCGTTCAAGCCCATGGGCTGTGTTAGTAGTTGGATATAGAGTGGTGAAGAAAACCTGCATGATCCCTGTATACTTAATAAAGATGAAAGAACAACAAGAATAAACAGGAGAAAGAGAAGGAAGGAAATGTGTATAGCTAGATTCTATCTGATAAACGGGAAAGTGGGTTAGGAGCGATACGCATGAAAGGGTGGGAAAAGTAGCTTAGAATCAAAGTGATCTTCATATCATTCACACGATACGCATCAGTATCCTGGGTGGGGCAGTCAGTTTGCTTTACTCCTAACGCCTCTCCCTACTCTGATGAAATCAACATTTCCTAGTACCAACTAATTCTCACAAAGATGACCTAAAAGGAAATAAAAAAAATATTAAAGTCTTTAATCTTCTCAGGAAGAAAAACAGTTTTTATGCTGGAAATGCTAGAAATATGTAATGCTATTTTCATTATTTAAATTAATTTCTAATAAGTTAGGCTAGAAGTTTAACCTGAAGAAACAAATGATTGACAGAGCAATTACTGAAACATTTTGGGTATGCTACACTAGAATTGATGTATGTAACATATTAAGGGAAAAAACCAAAAGACAAAGAGGCTTGTGGGAACCTAGACTATTTCATGTTATATTAACGTAAAAGGCAAATGGAATTTTTAAGAATGAATGATCATAAAAGGATTTCTTGATGATCCAATATTTGTTGTTTTTAATTTATTATGATATATGATAATGATATCATATGATAATTAAGATAATTATCATATGACAACATTGATTGCCTAATCTTTATATATTTGCTTCAATTTCTACAACAAATAATTTTGCTCACTTAATTTTCACCAATTCCGAGGCTTAAGTCCCCTTTTCTCCCTAAAACCTTCCCAGATGGGAAATGATGCGGCCTTCCTCTGACCTTTTAAGATATATCTATTCTTATCACACACTTTCTTATATGGTGGTCATTTATGCATCCGCCTTATATTTCTTCTCTCCCATATTAGAGCATAAGCTCTGTCTGAGTCGTAGTTTTTTATCCTCCACATAACAGGTGCTCAAATAAGACTTGTTGGTTTATTTATTCTTTCAACAAATACTTATTGAGGACCTGCTATATGCCAGGCATGAAGAAACACAATGCGTTGAATATATTCTGACATTTTCTTTAAAACTATTATACCGTAGTTTTCAGTTTGATGATATTATAGAAAATGCCCCAATATTTCTAATCAGCATTTATTAAAATTCCTCTTTCCCTGCAAACCCATTTTTCATCTCTATTTTATTTTTAGGTTCACTTAAATGAACTTCTGTTATTTTTCTTTGGCCTGTAACGTTTTTTATTCATGTTTTGAACTAGGTCTCTTAATAAGTACTTCTAAATACTTATTCTGCTATTAGATATCTAAGTTCAGCTTTTGATTCCTAATATAAGCAAGGAGATGCCAAAATAAGAATAACAAAATAATTTTCTAATTATAAGGAATATAGTCACGAATGGAGCAAGTATATTTTATATTTGGAATTTTATGCAAAGATCACACAGCTTTCAGATCAAACTAATTCAATTCTAATGCTCTAGGAAATTCTTTTTCCTATTTCAACTCAAGGACCTATGATCAATTTATAATTATTGAGGTACTAGGTTCTCATTGTAAAAATATTGGAAATTATGGAAAATTTTAAATAAGTGAGTTAATGAAACATCAAGTTAGCTGACCACAAGGTGATATGTTCACCAATATTATCATGGGGCAAAATCATACTAAGTAAATTTCAATTATCAACTGTAAATAGAGAGCATCTGATGTGTCAGCAAAAGAAATTTCAATAAAATGGTTAAAAATCATAATAATTATGTTCTTCCAAATGTGTTTTTTATAGCTCTATTAAAAGAATGCTTCTAACAGTTACTGAAAGTTAACTTTAACTATCCTTGTGAAATTTTAACAAACTTTTAATCTAAATAAAAGACATAAAAATAGAAGCAGAATACTGATTCTAGTTATGAGTGTGGAATCTAGGTTGTGGAACTGACAGTTCAGAAACAGGCTTAATAAAGAGCTTAAAATGGAGAATTAATAAACCTACATGAAACATAGAGTTAATCTTTTAAGAACTCGTATTTTACCCTTCGGGCTGTCTTTCAATCTCTATTATGTTCACACTGCACGCTCTGGGTATTGAATAAAAATATACACAGCCCATGCAATGAGCACATCCTAGAGCCAAGTCCAGTTGTGATATAAAGCTCAAAAGATAGTATCATTTAGTCAAATTTTAAATGTTAAATAAATTTGAAATGATTCTTTTTGAAAGTCGAAAACTTGGCCGAAAGACTATAGAATCTTAGAACTTGAAGAGACAGTATCTAAGTAATCTCTTATCCTCTACCCTCTTTCAAACCACACCAGGCAGAGGAGTATCTATTCCAAATGAATTCCAAAGATATCTGGGGACAACCTGGGATAACTCTTTTCAGAACTTATAAACTAATAAGAAACATTTTTGTTTATTCAGATTAAATTCCTTGCTCTGCAGACTAAACCAGAAGTGGTGTCATGGAAAAAAATATTGGACACGAGACTAAGAAAACATGAATTATACCTTATAACTATGTGACTTTGGACAAATCAGTTAAATTCTCTGTACCACAGTTTCTATGCCTATAAAGTAGGGATAATAATGACAAATTTACTTATCTATTATTTAAAAGATTAAAGGAGTTTATACGTGCAAAAGTGCTCTGTAAACTGTAAAAAGCAAGCAACTATTATGGATTCTTACTCTGGAGTAGTAATATTCCAACTTATATCATCATTTTCTCCTCTTCACAGGTCCCATTTTCTAATCCTTTCATCATCTTTGTATCTCTCCTCTGAAATCTTTTCAAGAGCTCCTACATCATTATCTCATTCTACTGCCCTGAACTAGATCTAAGACTTAATTGGTTAGCTGGCTGAGGTCTATTTTTATTATTATCATTTTTACTTCAATAAACATGCAAACTGGTTGGCTGGGATACAGCTGTGAACAAGACAGATAAGGTTCTGGCTACTATGGAGTTTACGATTCAGGGGCAGGGAGAGAGTTAATAAGGAAGTGAACAAATAAGATAATTTTATATAGTAACAATGCTGTGAAAAATAAAATAAAACAGATAAACTCTCATGTGTGGGTGAGTTCTTTGGATGGGGTGGTCAGGGTAGAACTCTGAGGCAGTCACATACGACCTAAGATTTGAAGAATAAGGAGGATTAGTCATTTGAGAATAAGGGAGAATAGTGTTCCAGAGAGAACATCAAGTGCAAATGGCTTAAGGTGAGTGTGAGTCACTGTGGCTGGGGAGCAGTCAATAAATTGTGTAAGACAAGGCTAGAGAGAAAAACCTGGGACTTTATCATCAAGGTGTCATAAATTGTGGTAAGGATTGAGATAAGAAGACATTGAACGGTTTTAAGCACGGAATGATGTGTCACATGAACTAAAAACCAATCTTCAAAGTTTATTCAATGATTTCTCAATCCTCTCAAACACATTCAACTAAGCCCCACCTGGGATCTCTTTTACCTTGTAAGTGACCTGCAAATTGGACCTTAGGATTTTCCTTTCATCTCTGTTTAGTAATCTTTAATTAGTTGTTTATATGGTACTTGCAATAGAGTAATGACTGACAAATTTAGTCAAGTTAGAGATCTATGTCATCCATTTCATCTTCATTCTCCAGATGTGCCAAAGTAGACTCACGTGTCAGGCCCATGCTATCTCCATTTGATAGGAAATCATGCAGAATTACAGAGCCACTCCGTACGTGGATAAAACCATGTTTCCTACTCCTCACCTGTCATTGAGTGGGGAAATGATCGAATGGTGATATTATGTGGATATTCTTTAAAACCAAACAGGAAGGACTAAAGACTATCTTTGCTTTTCTCAGATTCCTACAGCTACAGCTGAAAGCCTTGCTGATGCCCTCCCCCCTGACACCGCCCCACCCCCCAAAAAACAAAGCATTCTTTCAGAGAAAAATGCAGTTAACAGTAGGATAAATACTGACTGTGTTTCTCTGTACTGAAAGAAATACTGCTGTATCATATCGCATTAGGAATTATCAAAATAAATTAATCATCAAGAAAAAACCCACAGGAATAAAAACTACTGTTTTCATTGTTGGCCAATAGACAGAGATGACAAAATGTGCTCCCGACTGTTAAAATTTTCTGTATAACATTTAAGTAGTATTGAAAAAAACCTGAATTTGATAAATGAAAATAGAATATTCTCCCAAGTGCTTCAAAAGTGTATTAGGCACTATGGATTTAGTACCACAATCATATGTGGGAAATACATGAAATAATTGGGAAAAATGGAGAATATCATGCCTGTGTCTGAAGTGATGCACTACTATTCCCTTGGAGTCAAGGACTATTGATGTTAAAGTATCTGAAACTAGTGAACAGTAGGCAATCAATAAATTATCACTGAACTAAACTTCCTGGTAGCCGTTAGTTTCCATATCCTAATAAAGAAACAGAAGATTCTGAGCTGTCAGTCTGTTGAAGAACAGAATCCTAAAACTTTACTGAGCCCAGTATAGTTCTCCTGTCTCCGAAAATTAGCCTAAAATTGCTAAAAAATGAGATATATAAAAGAAAACTATTTAAAATACTAGAACCTGACACAATCTAAGCAACAATAATAATAACAACATCAACGTGTTAGTTTGTGTATATTTTAAAGGAAAGAAAAAAGAGAGGATTCTAGAAGATGGTAGTATTACAGCAATACCAAAATATGGATAAAGGGTAGCAGAATGTGCCATCCCAGAATATGCTTGTTTGGCATAAGATTATTTTGAGCTGACTATTTTTGAGAAACAGCAGACCAAGAGAAACTCTGAAAATAGAGTAGGTGTTATCCTTTTCTAAGGGAAATATACATTTATAAAGGAAATCTCCATTTGTAAGAGTGTCTCCCTCTGTACCAGGAAGAGAAAGATGACCCTAAATCATAAGAGAATCTTATCAATGAAGAAGATGCCCACTTAAATCTGCATAATAAACCTTACCCTTGTTTACCACACTTTTCCTGGTAACCTCTCAAAACTGGCTTTCCTCCCCCCACAGCATCTTTCTTTTGTCTTGAGCTAACGGTGGTTGCTTGGGCCATCTCAGGGAGTTACTCAGTTTTCCTGGGTGTCTCCCACGGATACAGGAAGTACACATATTAATAAACTTCTGTTTCTCTATCTCTTATTGCTCTGTCCTTTATTACAGGGAGTCTCAGCCAAGAACTCAGAAGAGTAAAGAGAAAATTTTTCCTCCTCTCCACAGACTCCATTGTTTTAAGACATCTCTGTCCTAGCTCATACTACTTGTTCTGTCTGGAATGACCTGTGACCCTTTCCATACTTGCCCATTATGGGAACAAAATTTGCCATCTCGAAATGTGCCACTTTGGCATGCAGACTATTTTGAGCTGAAGGCAATCAAGACCCAGAAGACTCAAGAAAACAAAAAATCTTACCTCTCCCTTGACTGAAGAATTTTGATAGGGGGGCTGGCTCAGAAAGAGAACTATTACCAAGAGGTAACTTTATCTGAATGACTTATCCATATGGCAGGACAAACATGAATTACCCTCCTCCCCTTTGAAGCCCCAGGCTCCTAACCTATTCCTTAGCTCAGAATAGCATATAAGCCTCAACTGCCCAACTTGTCCTGGAGTCTCATTGTTTTTGTGGGGCCCCATACATACATAATTAAATTGATTCTTCTCCTGTTAATCTGCCTCGTGTCAATTTGATTATCAGACCAGCCAGAAGAACCTAGAAGTGTAAAGGAACATTTTTTTCCTCCACTACATCATCTCAGAGTCATTACATAGAGCATTGCTAGATATCATGTCTTTTGTGAAGCCTGCCCTGACAGCGCCAACCAGTCCCTCCTCTAGATTACTTGTGGACCTCATACTTATTTTGTCATTGCCTTCATACCATTTTATTTTAATTATTTGTCTGCACATCTGTCTCCTCTATGAGACTGGGAGCAATTAACAGCAACTGTAACTTAATCTTTTTCAGGTCAACACCTGGCACAGTGTTTGGCACATAATAGGCATTTAGTAAACTGTTAACTGAACAGTGCTAAGCAAACTATTTGCAGATACTGGAAATTGAGGAAAATAGAAATGCTGATTTTAAAATTGAATGTAAAGACCTTTTTTTCATATTGGGAAATGAGAATCAAAGCATGCTGCCAAATATTGTTTTTTGATATAAAGAAGAGATCCTAAAGTTATATGGACTAATTTATGTAGTGTGTGTACATTAGAAATAACATACTTCTGGATGAAAAGACAGATGTGTAAAGGACATTTAATGTGCTTCTAAAGCAATTTAAAACTTACTATATGGATTCAGGAAAAATGGTAAAGTAAATTTAAATTTATTATAGCTCCATAAGACAGAAATTGGAACCTAAACTTAAAGACAATTTACCCTTCATTAGCAAATACCTAGTGTGCATTAAAAATAAAATGGTCAAACATGGCCAAATCAAAGATGTGTCTATGAATATCACAAAAATTTACATATTTTAAAAATAAGTTTAATAACCTAGACAATTCTAAGAATTTCAAACTATTTGTCAATGAATAAAACCTTTAAAATTACTTCTCTGAATTGATATATAAATTTAACTATCAATCCAATGTTTACTTAATGATTTGAAAACGAACTGTAGTTAATCTGAAAATATAAATAACATACATAAATTCATTTATGTTCTCTAGAATTCTTTTTTTTAACAAATATAAAAATCTTTAGAAGTTTTGATTGTCCATAAAAAAGTAGTCTCATTTTTTATGGTGCATAATATTCACAAACCTGATTTTCTCTTTTCTTGTTTTCCATCTCATCCACAGTCATTTATCATCCCTCCTAGATTTCTTATATTAAAAAAAACATTTATTTTTTTTTTTGGTGAGGAATATTGGTCCTGAGCTAACATTCATTGCCAATCTTCCTCTTTTTGCTTGAGGAAGATTGTCACTGAGCTAACATCTGTACCAATCTTCCTCTATTTTGTATGTGGGATGCTGCCACAGCATGGCTTGATGAGCTGTGTGTAGGTCTGTGCCTGGGATCCGAACCCAAGAACCGTGGGCTGCCAAAGAGGAGCACGCACACTCAACCACTATGCCACTGGGCCAGCCCAGATTTCCTATATTTTTAATGACTCCTCTATGTTTGTTTTTGAAAAAGTCTAGTGACTGACACTGGCCATTCAGAAATGGTCCATATTTGCCCCTTTTCATAAAAATGCTCTCTTCACTTTTAAATTTAATGTATTGCCCTGAACTTGCATAAACCACCACAACCTTTTGCATTTTTATAATCCTGCCTGTTGTATTCTTCTACTAAACACAGGGCATGTACATGCTTTCAACTGTGTTACTCTTGGTTGGTTGATTGTAATTAGTTCTTCAAGATTTCTCTTAAACTGTCTAATTCTCCCTTTGACTTTACCCTTTATGCTTTTAAAGTCAATTTCCAACTAAGGTAGCTTCTTTTCCTAATTCTTCATCATTCATTCAAGTTTGTGTTTTCAAAATTTTTTCTTTCTCCCTCCTTCTTCCACCTCTCCCTCTCCCCCAATGGCTCCCCTGGGGAAGCTGCTGACTGTTTCTCAGCCTTTCCATTATATTTTCTCATATTCATTAATCCCTCCTCTGTGGAGCTATCACATTCATGCTGTCTTCTTGAAGCACTTTTTCCTTTATATGAGCCTTCATGTATCTATTTTCTTCCATATTTTCCATTCTTGTCACCACCTGATATTTATATTTCTTTTCTTCTATTTCTTCCTGAGCTTCCTCAAACTTCCTTCCCTCTATTTTGTAACTAAGTGGCTTTTCAGCACTCACTAGAACAGGGACTCTTGTCACCAGCTCAGAAATTCCATTTGCCCCCCAAAACAATAGCAGTATTAAGTGCTGGCTTTTCTTATGCTTTTCCTGTGGGCTGTTTTCATGTGTTGTTCCCCTCCAGTTACCCACAGTCCCTTCCTGAAAAATGCTGTATTCCTGCAATGCTTTTTGCAGAGAATATACTCTGGCAATTTTTTAAGCCACTATTCTCTGTTGACCCATCTTCTCCTTGCTACGTGTCTAGCCCATACCCCAAGATCCTCAGACACTTAGATCATGACTATGGACTAAGCACAATTAAGAAACTCAGCTTATTTAGTATGCTCTCTCTTTTCATTTATTTTCTCAGTGTGTTGCCACCAATTTTTAATACCTTCAATTCAGACAAAATAATTACCTCAAAGCCTCTAGCAGCACTTATTTTATTGGCAAAGGCATGTAGCTCTTATTAACAGAGGATCAAGTGCTAAAGCCTTCAGATATCATAAGTAGGGGATATTCCAACTTAATAAACCATTAAATAGGAGCGACATATCTAATTTGCAAGAATAAGATCCTAATCTCATTAAAGTGTGAGGGGAGAAATGTGAAAGGGGAACAATGCAGTAGTTCTAGTAATCCTCCTATGTGACTCCAGGAGGCTCATGAGGCGCTTCAAACATTTTCCATGCACTTAAAACATGACTCTTGGTAAAAGTTCAGTTACACACAACTTCTCAGAAATGTATTGCCTAAAACAAGGCAAATTCACACTTATCTCCCACTAGCTACATCGATTTTTCAACAATCTCAGCTATTCACTTAGGCAAGCACACGAGCTCCCAAACTGCTCCACTAACTATAATTGAAGTTGTGATATATTGCAAATAGAATAAACCTCCAAAAACACTAGCCCCCAAATTTTAATCTAAAACCTACTTTCTTTACACCTTATAGAGCAGTTATTTCTCAGTCGGTGCTTTGCGGGATTGTTTTTCTCCGCAAGACTGAAAGCTAACAGAAACTTTTTTGTTTTGTTTAGCAGCAAATTGCCTGAAATTGAGCCAGCCCAAGAACATGTAATTAATAAATGTCATCTCGTGCAAGCAGCTCTGTATTCTAATTAACTTGTACTTTTTAAATTTCTTAGCAAAGTTCTTTCACACTGAGAGCTTTATCCTGTTGAAACTGATTAATTTTGGTTTTGTAGAGAGGACAGAGAAAGTCAAAGCTCGAAAGCTCTCCCTTGCCTTGTTCCTACTCTGTACTATTTAGGTTAAATCACCCAATTATCTGTGGTTCATATTTTCATCTAAAAATATCAAGATATTAATAAATAACATGTGAAGGCTGACAAGGCATTACAGCAATGAGAAGTTTGCATGAAAAACACCAGCGCATACATTAAGGAAAACAAAATAGAGACTATAAAGTAATCAATATTGCCCATCCATTTCTAAGACAAATTAGTACCCTAGCTTCTAGGGCTCTTGTGAACACTAAAAGAGATATGTTTTTTTAGATGCTCTGTAAACTGTCAAAACTCACTTATCTGGAAACATCTTTTATATAGAAACTATGAACTAGAAAGGAAGCAAAAGTAATATGATATCACAAAGTTCACATCCCCTTCATTAATAATAACATTGTTTCCTCTTTTTTAAAAATCATGTCCCCCAGTTTCTAATTCTTTTCTTAGACAGTGGGTTCTGTTTTGTAAAATTCATTGCTGAATTTTTTTCCTGATTTACTCATCAATAATACCAATATGAAAAGTTGGGAGCCAATTATCAAATCATTGTGCACTAAAATTTACTAACAAGAAAACAAATGTGTGTGTCAGTAGTAAAGAGAAAATTCATGAGCAATCCAAGAAATCTTTCTATAAAAAACTTATTTGTTAAAAACTAATCTGCAATTATACCTCAACAACAAAAAAAACAAACCAGAAATAATGTTAACAGAAAGAATATAGGATCTACATGAACATGACTATAAAAATCTACTGATGATCTAAAAGGAGATATACATGTGTATATATATATATATATGTCTGTGTGTAGATATACATATACATATATCTGTGTCTATATATAATATTGTTACTGGATTATGTAGTGGACATCAGTTGTTTTTGTCTTTCCACTATTTCTTCTTTCCTTTTTTTATTACTAGTGTGTTCTTTCTTTTGGGGAACACTTCTTTCCCCACTCTATATGGTTCTGTTGAAGTTCCCTCCTCCAATCAGAGGTGGATACTCTATCAGTCTAGCTCTATAATAGTATCTCAGCCTCTTGGTCACTCTAATGATCCTAGGGACCATGATTTGATCCAAATAAGTCAATTATAGTCCTTCCCAATTTTTCCAAGATGGAAATTAAGGGAAAGCATTCTCAATTTCCCTGGATGATGTGTAAGGATGGGTCTCTAGAGATGATAATAGCCACATTTCTTGACACATAGAGCAGCCTAAGAGAATGAGGATAGCAATATGGATAAAAGCTGAAATGAGAAATGAAGAAATGGGAAAGGGAGTGGCTCTGACACTTTTCAAGTTCCAGGATGCCATCCATTCCAAGGCCTGTACTACTCCCTACTTTATTTTAGTTTGGATATATGAGCCACTATGTTTGCCATATTTAGTTAAGGTAGTTGGAACTGGGTTTCTAAAAGAAAAAAAAAACAACATTAATTTACATAAGACTAATATGGTCCAATGCCCTAAATTACAACATCATACACTTTTCCAAATAAACTCAGAAGCTAGAAAAATGTTATCCTTCTGGTATAGTAACCCTACAAACCAAACAAAAACCAAGAGACAACAACTAAAAGTATAATACATAAAAAATAAATAAAAACATACATAAACAAATGTCAGGTTTATTATTCTGAATGACATCTACCCATGTCATACATAAAACAGTAACTTGTATATTCTCACAATAGTTTCAAAATGAGACATTTGCTGAGATTTTTAGAAAGCTTTGATACAGATATCACATAGTATTAATAAAAAACTCAGGTATAATTTATGGCAACTCCCTCTTCTCTAATTGAATTGCATCTCTTTTCATGTAAGGTATAGTAATATGAACTACACTATGAAAAGGCAGATGATATTATTTCCAAAGATGTATAAAAATTAATGCAATTTACTTTAGCACTGCCTGAATGAAGACCACATCCTGATAGAATGGCATAATATCCTTTCTCAGCGATCTTTTTTCATTATCATCTGGTGGGAAATATAGTCATACTTCTCTGCTCTTGAGATCAATTTGAAGAGCTAGTCAGATAATCACTCTCAGCATTTCACAGAATTGGGTCTTCACCTTTAAATGAGAATATACTTACCAAGGTCTCCACAAAAGAAGAGCCTCCAACAGAGAAAAAAGGGCCCTAATTTCATGTTCTTAAATATAATGACTCAGCAAAAGCAGAAAACAGTTTTATGTTAAGAGAACATATCTGAATCTATTTGTGAATTTTATATGCCGATGTAGTCAGGTAGCATCTGCGTAAGCAGAAACTCTACTACCAAGGAACACTTACTCCTCTGAGTTTGAGAAACAAGGAAAAACACAAAGCACCATAAAATAAAAGATGATGTAACTCAAATGCATCAGGTGGAAGAGACCTACTTTTGAAAAGGGGTCAAGAGATTTCTACCCCCAGTCTGTAAACTACTTGATTGCACAGAATATGCTTTTGTCTTCATTGCATTTAGCATAGAGCCTGGTATCCATTAAGTCTTCAAAAGACGTCTGTGTGATTGTATTGAATATCAAATTAAAAATGTTTCAATAATTTTTAAAATGTGCGTAATTTGTTACCCAAACTACAGTTAAACATTTGCTTTCAAGCTTCATTGTGACATGGCATAGCCTCGGAACACTCTATGACACCTATCTTCTGTGCAGCATGAGATTGAAGTCTCATAAGATCAAAATGTGGATAAAATTCTACCTGTGGTCTTGCAAATGATAAGATGTGATAGAGTCTTTAATGCTCCACTTCCTAATGGCCCATCTGTGTACTTCACCCTAGCCAGAGGCCCATGTCATGTAGGAAGCTTCCCTTGATTATTCCTACTCAATAATCACTCCTAATGATATCTGTGTTTCACCTTTTCATTCAAAGTGAGTGTAAAATACGTTTAAGCAGAAATGTAGAGAGTGATGACATCCAATTCTACTTTCCATGGTTCAGGAATGCATTATCAACAATCAATTGAAGATAATACTACCTCCATTACTAGGTTGCTGAGATGATTATCATTAAGAATAGATTATACATGGAAAATATCTTGCACATATTAGATGTTATATAAATATTTGTTGAAGAAATGAATGACAAATTTGTATTTTAATTATGATTATATTTATAATGACTATTATTTTAGTATTATGGGATACCACAGTCATTTCAAATTTTAATTTTGAGAGTCAGAGAGTTCCATAAAATAATCTTATTTCCTGGTTTGAGTTTAACCTGTAATACTCTTCAAACTCAAGGACAGGAGGATTGTAAAATACTCTGATCATATACAAATCTTCTTACTTCTACTTGTAATTCTACAAAGATTTTCCAAGTAGCATTATACAAGATTCAAATAAATCCAAGTTTCTAAAATAAAGAATTTCAGTCATATTATCACTATTTTCAGCTTTTGGCTGTGCATTTTATCATTACAACATTATAATCTGTGAACAACACATGGCTTAAACATTAATTGTGTGTTTAGAAGAAAAGATGACATGAGAAAAGTATCTTGCATTTCAAAATCTTTAAGTTTCAAAACATTCCTGCTTTGTTCTACCTTGAGTAGTTTCAGTGTATCAGTTTCACTGTTCTGAGAGTCCTCAAGGCATCAATTACAATCAACTGGTCAATCTTCTATCCCAGCGAAATCAATCATGGTGACAGTTGCCACTATGGCCTCCTCCCTGTATTTTCCAAGCATGGAGGAGGACAAGTGAGCACCTGCCTCCTAGATTTTAGATTGAAAACATTACTTGAACAAACCAAGATTCTTTATACTACGTCAGAATATAACCTTCTGAAAAGGGCTGGGAGTCCCCTAAAAGATGTGTCCATACTCTGATTATGATGTTTTCCTTTAAAAAACAAACTCCTCAAAGAATTTGTAAATGGAATTTAACAATATTTACAATTTACTCATCAGTAAATGGCATTTGAGATGTCTATTTCACATTGTTATATCACAATAGAAATCAATAAAAGTTTGATTAGAATATTTATACAGCTACTTTTTGTCACAAGAGAGGCCATTTATTTTTCTTTTCATAATAAAAATAATGTACCAAATAAATATTTATTTATGGAGCTGCTCAAGCAAAAGCAAAACCAAAAATATTAAAGATCAGTGAGGATATTCATTCTTCCCTTAGAATATTATTGAAACAGTTGACAGAGTATTACACAACGTAACGAGAGAATATTACATAATGGTCAAAAACATATTATAAATCATCACTTTAAAAGGTATAAAGTCGTACAAGGATTCCATTTACAACATATTTGATCTATATGTTTACTAACTTAAAAGCCCTGGGAATGTGACATCTCATGCTTCTGCGTTTCAAAAATGGACAGCAACAGATGCTGTTAAATCCCTATTTGAAGGTATTAACACTGACAAACTTTGTCCTTAAATTATGAAGTATTATATTCTATCGAACTCTCACATTATTCCGTTGCCCTAGCTCAACTCGTTGTCAATACATGGTTCAGGGCGCGAGTAGGTTCACATTACTTCATCCGAGAAAGCACTCCCTATTTCTGAAATTCTATAAGTAGGTTTGTTTGGGAAAATTAGTGAAACGTTCCCATTAATCAGTCATTTCCTTTTACATTAAACAGACAAAAGTCATCTATAACTTTGTTGTAGAGCCCAGTCAGTTGCCCTGAAACAGCACAGGTGCAGATCTACCTTCTTACTATTTCTGTCCCAGAAGTTTCCTATCTCATTAGGAAGAAAGAGAATACCCACCATCCTGTTGGTCTCAACTCAGCTGTCTTTTTTTGTTGTTCTTACACTCACTCTCGCTTAGGCAGTCCTGGCTTTCCTCAATTGCAAAAAATGAAGCCTTGCACTGCCTTTTTAAAAACAAGTTTGCCTTGCTCAAAGCCTCGATTTTCCGGGGTTTCTATGGCTGGTTACCCCCTCCAGATCCCAGTGTAAGTTAGCATCTCCATTTTCCTTTCCTCCATGCTGTGCTCGGCCCCTTGCAACAGCTCTCTAAGGTGTCCCCAGTCTCCAGAAGTTTTGGAATGAGGCATACAATTTCGATCATATGCTTATTTTGACAGAACAATGATTAACTGCACACACATACACACACTGAATAGAGGTTTGAATTGTGTTTGCTTCTAGACCCTGAAACAATTGAGCTCCTTTTCAAAAATAAGTACTCTACTTTCAAATTTGACCTCTATTTTAGACATACACAGTCAGAGATGTCTGCGGTTTCATATTTCAGCACATTGTCAAGTGATTCCATATGCTTTTTGCTTTTCCTCTTCTTATTCCCCCACTTATAGTCAGGCGTGTTCAAAGTTTAAGTGCTTTATAAATTGAGAGGGTAGAATAGTCTAATATTACTGGCAGAATAAAACAGACTGATTTAAATTCAATTGCAGTATATTTGAAAAAACAAATTCCCAATGATTTACTTACAACTCTATTTTCAGCTCCTATCAGTTTTCAGCTGTTCATATCTCCCACTGTTTTATGTGGTTGCCTTAGTAAAATTTAAATGTACAGGAGAATGTATTTCTGAAAAGCATACACTGAAAGTTTAAAAATTCCAATGGGACTATGTGGAAAGCTAGTAGAAATTTCTTAGCACTTGGAATTTACTTTTTTTTTTTAGTGAAAGGTACTGACTAAGAATATTTTCCTGAGAGGACTTTAGCTTTCCTTCTCACGCCTAAGCACGCAAAAAGTAAGGGGAAACCCCTTGAAGCAATGTTTACAAGTATCCTGTGTGTAAAAGTACAATATGGAGAAAAGACATACCCTCAGTTCTAAATTTCAATAGTTTGCTTTCCTTGCAGCACTCGTTTATGATCAAACATCTACTATAGCCCCTATTTTTCTGTTACTTTCACTTTTCATTCAACAATTCTTAATAAAAGCTTGACTTTTCTCCATCTCATCCCCTACCACTATGACCATGACCACCGCTATCAATACTGAAAGCAAACATTAGTCAGGCGGACTTGCGGCTGGATTTAAATCTATCCTGGCACTTCTACCAGAAAAAAAATTCTATCTCTGTTTTTTGATAAGTAACAAAGGTAAAAGAACTAAGTATCAACTTAAACATTGCTTATATTTGATCTTGTATTTTGTATCTACTATACTAAGAAGGCCCAGGTTTATTTATGGATAAACAACTACTTTTATCACACTACAATTTTAAAGTACAGAATAAATATTAGACCAGTAACAATCATTTTCTCTTGCTCCGCAGATTCCTTTTAGACTAGATCTATCTCCAGCTTCTCCAGTTAATGGAGTGGAACATCCACATGTATTATTAAAAGTGATGTATAATCCATTCTGATGGTTTAGGGCCACTTTCCCCACTGCATGCAATAGGAAAACCTGCCAAGGGAAGTGCGCCTGCAGCCTTGAACCAGCTGGATTCTCAGAAGACATCTCAGCTTCTCTGAGTTGGTAGAGTTCCTTATTCCTCACTTGCTACAACTTCACTCCAGAGAGCATGATCTCTCCTGTTAGTGATTAGCACTGGGAACAAGAGCAAGCTTCCTGAGATCAGGGTGGTAGAGCAATTGGGGAATAGCTCTCAGTCATGAGAAGTGACAAAAGAGACCAATGCATGGTATCCATGCTTCCCAGCTGAGCTGGCTTATAGACTCGGTTGCCTGTTAGCATAGTGGCGTTTTCATGCTCTGAAAATATGCAATGCCAGCTTCTCCTGGGGTTGCATCATTATCACAGGGAATGAAAATATGGTCTTAATCCAGTTAGGAAAAGAGGGCACTTGCTAGGAAAAGTTTTAAGTCAATTTAACACAAGAAATATTTGCTGGTTTGGGTTCACTTACCTGCAAGAAATGTTCTTTTTTTTTTTTTTTTTTTGTGGGGAAGACCAGCCCTGAGCTAACATCTGTTGCCAATCTTCCCCTTTTTGCTGAGGAAGACTGGCCCTGAGCTAACATCCGTGCCCATCTTCCTCCACTTTATATGGGACGCCGCCACGGCATGGCTGACAGGCAGTGCGCGTCCGCGGGCGCCTGGGATCCGAACTCGCGAACCCCGGGCTGCCAAGCGCGGACTAAACCGCTGTGCCACCGGGCGGCCCCAAGAAATGTTCTTTTTTGACAGAGAAGCACATGACCCCAAACCAGCTACAACTGTGTCACTGGAAACATTAGTGATGGAAGTGATCACCATAGAAATCAGAGCAGGAAAGGAACTTTAGAGATAATTTACATACTCCTTAATAGAGTGCCTTGCACACAGTATGCTCACAATAAATAATTGATAAATGAATAAATCCAGTTCACTCCTTCTTTTTACAGATGAAGGAACTAAAACCAAGGGGAAGAAGTGATTTACTCAATGACATAACATTAGCCAGTGGCAGAACCAGGATGAGAGACCAGAATTTCTGAGTCCTTATCCATTATTCTTTTTACCATACTCTTCTTTGTATTCAGTCATTCCACTGTTGACTGATCAGCTGTGAACTATAATCATCTCTATCCCTAGAACTTTGTCCGTGTGACCTCATGCCCGTAATGCCCTTTAGCAGAGCAACTCCTTAAACTAGCCTTAACCACTCTACTTCACATCCACTTATCTCGTCTCTGAATTCTCACAGTGCTTACTGTCTGTACCACAAATTTAGAATTTTAATACAAAGAATTATGGATTATTTTGCAATGATTTCATATGTATTTCTTGCGTCATTAATAAATTTGCATGCTTCCCTCGGTAAGGGACGTTTGCTTATAGTTGTTTTTATATGTCAGCATGTAACTCTTAGGTTTATATGGGTGCATAAGAAATAGAATAAGCATGTAACTTAGCATCCAAATTGGGACACTTTTGAGAGTCAAAGAAAATATTGATATTTATGCCATAGTGTTTACACTGTGACTATCCTGGGCAAACTGGAATGTATGGTCACCCTAATAATAGTTGACTTGATCAATATGTGTTCAGTTAGAATCATTCCATTGCTGATTATACAATTGTCCAAATATGGGATAATGTTTACAATTTACCCTGTTGGGCTAAAGTAGTAACTACTGAAAAATCATGATGAGTTGTGGAATTCTATTTATTGAATACTTATCTGTATGTGTTATTTGTTTAAAAGTTATTATGAATATTTCCACAAAATATTCATTTGTTTTCTTAGTTTCTGTGTGTGTGTGTGTGTGTGTGAGGAAGACTGGCCCTGAGCTAACGCTTGTTGCCAATCTTACTCTTTTAGCTTGAGGAAGATTCGCCCTGAGCTAACATCTGTGCCCATCTTCCTCTATTTTGTATGTGGGTCGCTGCCACAGCATGGCTTGAAGAGTGGTGTAGGTCCGTGGCTGGGATCAGAAGCCATGAATCTGGGCCACCAAAGTGGAGTGTGCTGAACTTAACCACTATGCCACCAGGCCAGCCCCCAAGTTGTCTTAGTTTTTAAAGTTGTAAGGATAAAGTTAAATGCAAAACTTTTGTTGGTCCATTTTTAATCATTCCAATATTGAAATTGTGGCTGAGAGTGAAAAAAATGGCATTCTCTTTCATTCTTTCCTGATGGTAAAACATGAAATCTGATGGCTTTCCACATAGGGTAGGTGAGATGAGGTTATGTTGAGAGCTATGGACAAAGATCCCCAAATCTGAAGTTTAAATACAGATTTAAATTTAAACATTCCATTCAAAAAGCATCAAGACACTGGCCAACAGGCACATGAAAAAATGTTCAACATCATTAACTATCGTGGAAATGCAAATCGAAACTACAATGAAATATCACCTCACACTCCTCAGAATGGCTATAATTAACAACATAGGAAACAACAAGTGTTGGAGAGGATGTGGAGAGAAGGGAACTCTCATATTCTCTGGTGGGAGTGCAAACTGGTGCAGCCACTATGGACAACAGTATGGAGATTCCTCAAAAAATTAAGAATAGAACTACCATATGATCCAGATATTTCACTGCTGGGTATCTATCCAAAGAACATGAAAACACCAATACGTAAAGATACTTGCACCCCTGTGTTCACTGCAGCATTGTTCACAATAGCCAAGACTTGGAAGCAACCTAAGTGCCCATCAAAGGATGAATGGATAAAGAAGATGTGGTATATATACACAATGGACTACTACTCAGCCATAAGAAGCAATGAGATCCAGCTATTTGTGACCACATGGATGGACACTGAGGGTTTTATGTCAAGTGAAATAAGTCAGAAGGAGAAGGTCAAAAACTGTATGATCTCACTCGTAAGTAGAAGATAACAACAACAAACAAACACATAGAGACAGACACTGGATTGGTGGTTACCAGAGGGGAAGGGGGGAGAGTGGAGGGCAAAAGCGATGATTAGGCACATGTGTGTGGTGATGGATTGTAATTAGTATTTGGGTGGTGAACATGATGTAATCTATGCAGAAATAGAAGTATAATGATGTACATCTGAAATTTATACAACGTTATAAACCAATGTTACCACAGTAAAAAAAAGCATCAAGACACAAATCATGATTTTTAATTTCTTTTGGGATAAGTTATGGAGACATTAGTAAAGGAAACAAGTAAAGTCCATGATAAATTTATATATAACTAGTGGCTGACTAAAATTGTATAGCATTTACCCACCATCATACTGTATATTAACTTAATGAAATAAATCTTTACATTGATTTGTTAAGAAATAATCAAATAAGTTTTTTGATACAATTTTCATAATATAAACATATATTTTTATGTCCAGATATATAACAAAGGTTCAGACATCCCAGGCGGAACAGTCCACAGCTTCAATTTATTAATATTGTTAAATTAGAGGTTTAATGATAAAAATTCCCTGCAGCGGAATGAATTTTAAGCACTTGAACAACGGCAATTACACCATCTGCTCTAGATAGAAATTTGCTGTCTTGTCAGTAATAAAGGACAAATAGGCAACACAGATACACCAAGCTGCAAGAGGGTAACTGCAGCAAGGGAGGAGGCATTTCTTAGATAAATTGCTTTTTCTGTTGAATACTACATTCTATGCTAAATAACACTTCATTCAACTATAAGCAGCTGTTTACCAAGAGAATTCATAGTCTTTATCACAAAAACTGTTTTATATTATGCGAGAACCTAATCAATCATACTTTTTTCCATCCTCAAAGTTCCAAATGAAATTAAAGTGCACCAGCAGGGAAAAAAAAAAGCAAAAATAATTACATGGGAAAAAAATAGCATGTTGCCCTCAGGGAAAATGCTGAAAACAGACATTATGTTGACAGATTCTCACCTACCCACATGGACCTCCAAGACAAGCCCTTAGACTATATTATTTTAGGAAATTAAGTTTTAAAAATCTATTTAAGAGACTGTCCCCCACATCTTGTTATCAGCATAATATTTGTGTGTATGGCTGGGGAGAGGTAGGGGGAAATTCAAATAGCATTTATTCTGCACTAAATAACAAGGGGAAAATGATAAAACTCTGCATCATTATAACACGTTCACTCAAAAGGTTAGTGGGTCATATGAACACTCTATCCTGTCATATTTCTAAGGAAGAAGATATTCATTTTCAATTCAAAAAAGAGGCCAATTTTGGAACCTCAAGACAGGAAGTTTACATAAAGGCACGTGGCCCATCTTCTACTTCTATTTCATATCACTCACATGGTTGACATTCAAAAATCTTTTATTCTTGGTTCAATAGTGTCAATAAAGATGACAGTTGAAAGAACAATAATTTAAAAAAATATGCCATATAAAAGTCTTTCTCATGTATCCTTGCCAATTGTCGTGTATCATTGTCAACTGTCTTTTTTTTAATTGGATTTTGTATTTCAATCAACAAGGATTTATTTAGTTCAATATACATTTTTCACTGATATATTTCATCTCAACTGTCTGAAAATAGTAAGATTATAATGAGCTGCAAGTTGCGTACATTCTTTTACAATGTTGGCCTAATTATCAGAACACAGCTATGACCTGAGGTTAGACCTATGAGCCCAATGTCCTTTCTGGCAGAAGGCCCTAAAGACATTTCCTACGAAGGCAAGTTTACCACCCATAACGTTAACACAAAAAAAGTGTGAAGTCTTCCTTCCAAATAATTATTTTCATTTAAATAACTTACCATGGATTAATCTCTCACAAACTAATGTTTTCTGGATTTTAAGTGAGTTTTCAGTCTATATTTCATTTACCACATAAAATAGTGCCATGTTTTATATGGTGCTAAAACTATGACATTCAATTTTCTAGAGCTTTCTTCGAGTTCTGGTTGTAATAATTAATGACTGACTTCATAGATAACTTACATGAATTTATCTATCAGTAATCATTTATTGACCTTCTACTTTATGCAAGGCACTGGGCTAGGTGCTGCATGTATGAGAAGCTGTTTGCTTTCAAACAGTTTACAACTTAGCTAATAAGATAACAATATAAATGAATACAAAAATTAGGACAGTGGTCATTGCCAAACTGTGTGGTAGAAGGAGAGATTAGTGGGGACTTGAGTATTCAAAGGTAGTACGAAGGAAAGAAGGGGCCAGGAATGGGTCTCGAATGTAATCTCAGTTATAAGAAATAATTGGAAAAGGAATTCTGTCAGCATGAGGTTTAAACAGACTGTTATATACAGGGAATGAAGAGGCTGGGGAAGGCTAGTCTGTCAGGAAGCTAGTAGGAATGTGGGGAAATAAAATATACAGGAACCAACATCTGCAAGATCATTATAATATCATTTTTATCACACCAAAAGGAGAAAACAACTTCTCTGTCTTGTCCTACTAACCCTTAATGAGCAATCTGCCAGGGAATTTAAGTGAATTTATCTTGCAAAGTAATCATCATGACAATCTTAGATCATTCCAGTAGTGTCAATCTTATTTTATGGACTAGGACACTGAGTCAAAGAGAGTTTAATGTAAATTGCTAAGAGCTACATAGCTAGTAATAATAGTGATAATAATGTAATAACGATGGCAATATTTATTGAGTACCTGCTATTAACCTGATACGGACACAGTCACTTTTATCTAGTAGTAGCAGGAACTGAGCTGCTTCATTTGTCTCTCCACCTCCTCACTTTTCTTAGGCACAGTCACAGGACCCAGGAGATATGTACCCACCTGAATGCAGGAGTAGCCCACAGCATGACTCTCCCAGCTTTGCGGAGGGATTTGCTTTTGCACTGCTCGATGCCCAGTTGGTCAAGGAGGAGCCCAATGGGTCACTTGCCAGTGCGGTAGACAGCAGAGCTAGGGTTGGGACCCAATGCTCTGTGCAGAAGAATCAGCTTGGAGGAGTGAGTGGATTGGAAACCTGAAACGTCTCAGTATCCATTGCTTCATTCACTTAGCATGGCTGCTGTATACATGGGTCAGCTTCAGGGGAAGGAAATGTGAGTTTAGAAGCAGGTAGTCTGGGTTCAGAACCCCAGCTCTATCACTGACTTTTCGTGGCACCTCTGAAACTCACTTAAGCTCTCTTAGCCTATGTTTCCTTGTATGTTAAATGGGATCAAGAATAATTACTTCATTGACTGTTGACTGTTGTAAGAATTAGAAGAAAGAACTTGCAGAGTCCAGTCCAGTACCTGACATTAGTAGATGTTCAATAACTAATAGCTATTGTCACAACTGAAAAAAATAATAGCTATTGTCACATTTCCCTCCTTGCCAATGGCAATTCTCTTTCTCTTTCAAATTATCATTTGTGAGAAACTTGGTTAAAATAATTTGGATTTTTTTTGGTTAATAATTCTAATTCTACATTTTTTTCTACTCATCTTGTAATCTCCCCTTACAAAAGTCAAGTTATTTTATACCTAATTTTTTATGGTGGTTTACATGTTGAATGTTGAATATGACCATTTAAAATTGCCTAAAGTTTCCTGACGAGAATTTGTAGATCATTACCCTTGAATTATGTGAAAGGCGAAGACACATTTTTCCTGTGCATCTGGAAGGAGCTCACATTCTCCCAAATGTACAAAACAGAAAACTAACCATTTGACGTGCCTCTCATTTTTTCTCTTGATTATAAAAATCTGCCACCTCAAGCAGCCACTGGCAAATAATCATCATTACTTCTTTCTCCATTTTTTGCTTCATAAAGTCATTGATAAAATTCTATGAACCAAGCACTACTCTAAATGTACAGGGTTTGTATCAAAACAGGCCTTTACCTTTCTCCCTTCGAGTTTTGCCCAAGCCTGGTATGGTGCATTGCCAAATGATGCCCACTTGGGTGCTCAGCTATCCTGGAATTCTAAGAATAATCTAGCCTCAAGTGCATAGAATTGGATTAATTATAACCCTTGGTATGTGACTCACCATTATCATCTCACCAAACATGGCTTTATTGATATAATTAACTAATCAATTAAAAATAAAACAGTACTGGGGCCGCCCGGTGGCGCAGCGGTTTAGTCCGCGCTTGGCAGCCCCGGGTTCGCGAGTTCGGATCCCGGGCGCCCGCCGACGCACTGCCTGTCAGCCATGCTGTGGCGGCGTCCCATATAAAGTGGAGGAAGATGGGCACGGATGTTAGCCCAGGGCCAGTCTTCCTCAGCAAAAAAGGGGAGGATTGGTGACAGATGTTAGCTCAGGGCTGGTCTTCCCCACAAAAAAATAAATAAATAAAAAAAATAAAACAGTATCTTGCACACACATTGTGAATATTCAATTTTAAGAGATAAATGCCAACTGTTTTCCCAAGTAGTTGTACAAATGTATACTTCCGCCAGTAATGCATAAGAGATCTAGTTGATTCATACTCACTCAAATGTATGGCTCTCTCAAACTTTTTAAATTTTATTAATATAAAGAGTATAAAATGTTCCCTTTCTTTCTTGCCTACCCTCCCTAGATGAGGAAGTTTCATGACCAAAGTTGACATTTAGAACTTTTCCTAGACACTTGAAACAGAATGGAATCAAATACCAGAAACTTCTCAGCAAAATGAGAACTACGGGTGATATTCTAGGCCCTTCTTGGCTAAAGATTTTAAAAAATGAGGAGGAAGAAAACAATTTAAAAGTAAGCAGTACCCAATTTAGGAGTAGAAAAAATAGTGTACTCCCAAAATTAAAGAGCACATATAGGCTTATCTGTGACTCATAAAAGAACATATTTTCCTGCCTGAAATTCTAGAATAACGGCAAATTGAAGGGAAAAATATGAATTAACCCTTGTTTCTGTTTTTCCAGTGAAGGAGACCTATTTCCAAACTGTTGGTTAACCAGCTGGAATATAGATACTTTCTTGAATGTGCAGACCACTTGATGGGTATAAATAGAAACAGAGGGAAAACAATGTGACAAATTGTTTATTAATTACGGGTTTTAATAGTTTACCGTTCCTTTAAAAGACCATTCATATATGAAGTTGTGGTCCCATTTAATTCACCCTTCAGAAAAAGATGTGTTCATTATTCCACAGTTTGGAAAAGCAGTTGCTGTTTCCTAGAATAATTGTTTTATATGTAAATATGACTACAACAGCCTTAATCCTAAATTATAATACTGCTTTCAATATGCATACTCATCAAAATGCAATGTTGTAGTAGAGACAATTTACCCACAAGAAATTTAGTCAAGCCTTTTATTTTATTAATGGCTGTCATTCTATCCCTATCTTTGGTGATATGCCACTGTTCCAATCATGTCTAACCATGTCCCAGTAAAATCACATACTTGCCTAATATTAATTGCAACAATATTATTCAATGTCTTTTGTTTTTGTGGAAGACTGAAATTTGAGAGAAACATGTCTAAACAAACAAAAGTTCCTTAATATAAAGATATGAAGATTAAAAAAAACCCCTACTTTTCTTAGGCATATGTAGATACTACTTAAATACTGCTCTTAAGAGGAGAACAAACTCACAGTATTTAAATATTTACATCAATTTTTAAATATACCCAGCATTAGAGAAACATTTCTGCTGAAACGTTAACTACTTGCCTTATAAAATCTTGATACTATAAGTCATGAGTAATTGATGCAGACCAGTGACCTAAAACTCTTTTTAGAATCCAACAGGCATTCACTTTTTGCCTTCATTCTTCAATGTTGTGAGGGTAAGCTACTGGGCACTGCACTCTTTAAGAAGTGGATCTATAAGCTTTACTTTCAGATTGCCACTATGAATTAATGATAAGGTACTCTATTCATGGTCAATACAGACTTTTTCTCAAGATAAGTGTATATTTGACAGAAAAATAAAATGTCTCTCTTTTGCTTGCTTTTACTATATCCTTCTCAAAAAATAAATTGATCAATCAGCAAATACTTATGGAGTGTCTACCATGTTGAAGGTACTTAAGTGAGTACCTGGATAGGGTATAAAAAGACAAATGGATGCTTAATGAGACAGAAGAGATAATGACAGCAAATATGTACACAATTCATCCCAATTTATCAGCTCGCTTCTTGAAGGCTCTCCCCCTGAAATGCAGGCTTCATTGATTCCTACTCTTTTTGTACCTGTAAAATCATTATTGTTTAGAGCACACTATTTGGCTCCTTGTAACATTCTGCCTTTTTTTTTTTTACCTCCCCACAGCCCCAATGAATGGTTGTATATCCTTCTAGTTCTTCTATGCGAGCCACTGCCACAGCAAGGCAACTAACAGATGGGTGGTGTGGTTCCGTGACTGGGAAACGAACCCGGGCTGCCGAAGCAGTGAGAGCGCCAAACTTTAACCACTGGGCCATCAGAGCTGGCTCATTCTGCCTTTTTGTTTGTTTTATGTTGATTAATCTTGTCTCACCAATAAGATTATGAGCAACCTGATAGGTCAGAGATCTTGGCCAATAGTTATCTGCAACCCCTGTAATTCCTGGCATAGTGTTGATCACGTAATACTTCTCCACAATTATTTTAGTTAGTTAATCTAATAATTAAGGGTATATTATCTAGGTACCTCAGTCTGCTCATTCTTTATTATAACCTCCACAGACACAAATAGAAAGAATAAAGATGAAATTCTGTGTATCACCATCAACTACTAGTTCTGGACTCTTCTATTAGTCAGATGTTTACAGAAAATTGTGTGAAAACTTCTGAATAATTTAGAGGAATAAACAGTATCCTTTTCCTGTGACAGGGGTATTTTGATACATTAATTGTAGTGTTTTGCTTTTTAAAAACTAGGTTACGTCATTTTTCATTCTAATGCAAACTTAATGCACTATCTATTAATATGAACAGTCAAAAATAATGATCTTGGATTTATATAATTTTCCCAAAAAATAAACTGAGAACTTTATGTTCTACCGAGAATGATATCATAAAGTATAATGAAGGCAGAGCTGCTGGATCTCTATTCTGCCAACTCCTACTCTCCAAATTGCTGCTGACCTTCCCCGGAAGCCTTTAGAGAGCCTCACTCTCCTTTCCTCTTCCCCTAATTCAGTGAATATCCTTTCTCACAGCTATAACTCTGCCATAAGGAATTTCAATCAGTCAATTGTGGGAGAGGAATAAAAAAAATACTTTTGAATGACAGAATTCAATGTTGGATAGCAAAGAACACTAAAGAAAGTTGTCTGAGAATAAGTCAAGGATTATAATGTAGTATAATAGAAACGATACAAATCATATTTATTCCTACTATTTCATATGTTTTGGTGCCTCCCTTGGGAATCTTACATATAAATCAAGTCCCTAAGCTTATGTATACTGAGAGGTGATGAACTTAATTCAACTTTTCCTAAAAAGTTGTCTAGATAGAAGATAGGATATTAAATAGATTATCAGATTTTCAAAGTTGTGACTTGCAAAAACTTTCACCAAACCCGAGTCCCAAACACTGGAAAACTACCTTGGCATCACATGACTGTGTAGCCACCTGGTGGTAGGGGATGTTTGTTACAGGTGTAATAATTGGAGAGCACAATACCGAAGCATCAGAACTGTGAGACAAATATGAGACATCCAGTCTCATATTTCTAAGTACTTGCAGGAGTTTCTCTTTGGAAGAACCATTATAAATATTATGAAAGCCCCTTAATCAGCATTTTCTTGTCACTATCTTCTCCATGTTGCTCTCACCTTATCTATTCCACCTTATCTCCTTACTGCGTATAACCCAATAAGGTCACAGGCCCCATCAGTTCTGCCTCATTCAATGCTCGTTCAATTCCAAGCATCTTGTGAAGGCCGCCTCCCCACCCCCCACACACTTGAAATGCTCTTACTCCTGCCCTCTCTACATTCTAAATTCAACTGCGTCTTCAGTGTTAAACTCACAGGCTACTCTTACACATTATTACAACACAAGCTAATCTTACCTCATTTGTTTTCCCTCATCGGCCTTATAGTTTTCTCTCCCTGAGCTATCTTTTCAATGACAAACTCTCAAGGAAACGTTTTTTTCCCATAGACTCTCTCTCTTTAAAAATGTGCTCCTAGCTCTGCCTTTATTTGACAAATTTAGAGAAGACACTGAAATATCAAGTTTCTTTAGGATGCTAGAGGTACTTGGTCATTTTCCTTCCTTTTAGAATTAGAGGTTACTCTTAGCCAATAACATAAAGATCTGTTTGTAAACTGAAAATTTGGCCTACCCTTTAAAGGCATGAGGAGTGCCAAAACTCATCAAAATGAATATTAAATGAAGAAAAGCACTAAGGAACAAACAATGTAAAGAAGGTGTACTGCACTTAAATGTTAGCACATCAAGTACCAAAATCAATTTTAAATATAATTAAAAAAGAAGGTGTAACAAAGACTAATCCATTTCTGCTTTTATATCCAGGGGAACATGATTTGTCTTGTTAAAATGAATTTGCAAGATAAGTATATATTCAATTTAGAGGAAGCTTTCTTTGCAGAAATTTAAAGATATAAAAATAATAAATAATGAAAATGAGTCATTCATTCACTCTTTCATCCAACACTTATTGAACACATCTATTGAGCACTTCCAAACTATCAATAAACATTGCTTCAACTATTAAAAGACAACTTTTGAAGTGGGGCACCAATGAATGAATTATATTATTTTAATAGCACTATGAATAATACTATTTTGTTAAATACACAAATAGTTAAGAAATATCTAAGTCCTTAGAGATACAAACTATAATAGGAAGTAGTGGATGGGTGGAAAAAACCCTCAAACTTTGAAGTATGTGCTGAGTGTTTCAGCCATATACTCTCTTAACCTCCTGATTCCAGGCACTTAAACCAAAGTCATTTTCTAGTCAAACATCGTTTTCTGAAGATAAACTGTTAAGTTCATTACCCAGGGGCATGCTGCTAAATAATTGGAAGTAGCAGTATCTACTGTCTTATTTGGCCTTATTTAAACATAAAAAGCATCCTTCAAGAGAAAATTTATAGGGTTTTTGACATTTACTAAGTGGCTTCTACATGCTAGAAATTTTAAGTGGGTTGTTTCATGTAATCCCTCTAACAAACATATTATATTGACATGGTTGAGGTAGAAAAGGTTTAGAGGAGTTTAGTAAGTGGCAAAGTACTAATGACAATAATAGCAAGAAAACAATAGCTATCTTCTGTTTAACATCTGGTATGTGCCACGTACTTAATAGCACTGGATTTACACGATAGCACTTTTGTTAGGCAAGTTCATAGGACTCAGGGGACCTTGGATAACTCACTTAAGCCCTCTAGGCCTCATATGTTAAGTATGGGTAATAATAACCACTTTCATTGGAATGCTGTGAAAATTAAATGGAACAATTCAATACAATTCAATGAAAATTCATATAATTTCAGCATATTGCCTGACATTGAGTAGCTGTTCAATAGATGATAATTTATCTTATAACTATATGGAATATCTCCCCTCATTTGATGGGAAACCTAGTCATAAGTCCTTTGAATGTTAAAAAAAAATAACATGTTTCCTACGTCTATATTTGCTACTCTTGCTAACTTTCATTAATAAAACCATGTTGCCTTTCCTCTCGTGGTTAGTCAGTATTAATAAATAACCTAAAATTTTCTAACCAAAATTTTAGCTTTCCCTCTATTGTGGAAAAATGGAAACTTTCCCTTTGCTCTGCCTCTCATTTTTTTACCCCAGGGTTATGACAAAGCCAGAGCTAATTACCAGTAGCTACTTACCAGATGCACCTCCTATTTTGGGGGAGATTTGGGTAAATAAGTAGTGGTAAAAATTCTCCATTTATTAGATTGTTGGGAGAATTGAAAGAAAAATTCCTGAAGTTCCTTGTGTATAATAAGTTCTCAATAAATCTTAATTCACTTCCAGCATTTCAATGAAACACAACTTCAGAACAACTAGACAAAGTCCTTTTGGGGAGGATGAGATGGGAAATGGAAAGAGAATTAGCAGAAGAGCATTCCAAAAGTATTTGGATTGAGTTAACTTTGTACTTGATATTTCATCTTTCATAATTCTCAACTCTGATGTTTTTTGTAATCTATCATCTCACTCCACTGCCACTTCCAGAGAAATAATAGAAACATCTTCTGTAAAACCTATATGCTCATTTTACCCCTCAGTGTGTATGCCTACTCTGTAGTTCATCAACGAAGTCTGTCAGATGCTGAGGCATTTGTAGAGACCATCTTTTTAATCTTCAATCCTCAGTTCTTAGCTTCCCTTTTTACTCTTATCAGAGAGGAGGAAATTTTCCTCTACCCTCTAGGTCCCTCTGGCTGGTCTAAGAATTAAATTGATATGAGACAGAATAACAGGAGAAAATCAAACAAAGTTTAATAACGTGTATACGTGGGAGAGACCCAAGAGAACTGAGTAACTCACCAAAATGGCCGAAGCCACCACCTTAAATACCGTCTTCAGCTAAAGACAAAGGAGGATGTTGGGGTAGTGGTTTGGGACATCAAAGGGGAGGAAGGCAATTCACATGGAGACGGAAAAGCAAATGTTAAATGTTTGCCATGCCTTGCAGAGACAATGGGACATGGAGAGGACTCTCATCAAATGGGCCTTGCTGGGTTCCTCCCTGTCTACCGTACCTAGTTCATATTGTACTGTAGTTATCTATGGTGCTAGCTCCTTCCTGGAATACCCCTCTATCTTAAATTCTTTTAGGCAATTAGGGGGAAGGTCAAAGTTTCTTCCTGAGTCTTTTGTTCCTTAAAAATAATCAGCCCCAAATAACCCTCAAGCCAAAGGGACACAATTTGGGGTGGCAAATTCTGCTCCCCTACAGTCTGCTGTGTAGTTTGTAATAATGGACAAACGGCTTGACTGCCTTGCTCTGTCTGGCTTTGTGATACTCATTTCACTTTTCATCAATGAATTTGCAAATCAAAATCATTTATATAAATGGTTCCACAAAGGTTTCATGTGAGAACAGTCTGCAGCCACTTGCAGAGAGTCCTGATCTTTCAAATGTAGTTTTTTCCTGGTTTCCTCAATCAATTCTCTTCTCTTTCTCCCTCCCAGCAGACCAGTCCTCTCTTGAAATGCCAAAGTGTGGAACTTAGTATCATCCTCCACTTCTCATTCTGCATGCTCACGTGACACCATTCGAAACCATTTAAATATGCGTATAAGGAATTCTCATTTCCTTTGAGCCTTTTCAACCCAGAAGGGCTTGTTGTTCTCACGCCACACTCCTATGCGTTCAGTTTGGAAAACACTAATGCTGTTGCTTGCCTATATCTCTGTCTTTCACTACTTCACACTTCTCTGTCCAGAAAAGCCTTACTTCTTCAAGTCCTAGCTCAACTGGAATCTTCTCTACAGAGCCTATTCCACCACACACCTCCAGCCTCTGGCAAAGTTATCCATGGAGACTTTATACTCTAGCAGAGTGGTCGGCAGACTACAAACTGGTTTTGGGTGGCCCACGAGCTAAGAATGGTGTTTACATTTTTATATGGTTGGAAAAAAAATCAACAGATGAATAATATATCATACCATGTGAAAATTATATGAAATTTGAATTTCAGTGTTCACAAGGTTTTATTGGAACCCAGTCATGCCCATTCACTTATATGTTGTCTATGGCTGACTTCATGCTACAACAGCAAAGCTGAGTAACTGCA
Organism: Tapirus indicus; assembly: GCA_031878705.1. Classification (NCBI taxonomy): domain Eukaryota; kingdom Metazoa; phylum Chordata; class Mammalia; order Perissodactyla; family Tapiridae; genus Tapirus; species Tapirus indicus. Next base: position 96,059,782 of record CM062942.1, on the reverse strand, counting down.
AGAGACCATATGGTCCACAACATCAAAAACATGTACTATTTGGCTCTGGATAAAATTTGTCCGCCTCCTATTACCTTGCTACTCCAAGTGTAATCCGTGGACCAGCAGCATCAACATCACCTGGGAGCTTGTTAGTAACGCAGACTCTCTGGCCTCTCCCCAGACCTACTCAATTAGTATCTGCAGCCTAACAGGATCCCCAGATGATTCTATCCACAATAAGATTTGAGAAATATTGCTCTAGCACTCATCATGCTGTCTTAAAATTATTTGTCAATATTTTAACAGATGCAAAAATAAAAACATGACTAGGATATTAAAATGTGTGAGTTATGGCAGATATATGTAATTTAAGACAAATTTGGGTCACTCCAAAATAGCAAAGTGCAATTCGGTGGAATAAAAATAAAGTACAATATGAAATCAAAGCAGCCATAAGAAAGCTTAGTCAGCCAGGAGGAAATATGAACGAAGAATTGTATCATTTAGCAATGTATTCATTTAGTAACATCACATTTCAATTATATTCATATATATATACACTACATATATTCCATATATTCATATACTCAATGAAATATTATACTACATTCAATATATATACATTCTACTTTTTTAGTGTGAAATGTAAGCCCCATTAGCAATAATTCTTAATATTATACAGGTTATGCTCTAATTCATTTGTCACAAATTTGAATTTCCTTATTTAATAATGCAGAGCAGTGGTATGATTTTGTTTTCTGAATATGAAGCTCTTGGTGCATGAAACAGGGCAAGAGACACCTATTTAAAGTCTCTGTTGGACAGCTTAACAACTCAAATGTGGTATGAGGCATTTATAAGTGTCAGCTGCTTGTATAGCTAATGGTACATTTAAAGTCATGGCAATACTTTTCCTGCTGTCACAGTTAGTTGATAGCTCATGTCTACAACCCTATGTTAAGGTCTTAGTAACTGAGGCGTTCCACTTTTCACCAGGCTGTAATATTGACAGCTATCACTGTAGGATTGGGAGGAGGGTAGAAAAACATCCTCTGCAATTGAATAACCACAGATGAACCGTCTCAAAAAGTTACACAAGTGACTTTGTAATAGATAATACCTATTTATCCATTTAGTTAATCAATGAATATTTACTGAATCATATGCTAGGCACTGTGCTAAGAATACAATATTGAGCAAAAGCAAATACTGTCCCTGATCTCATGGAGTTCACATCTAGTGGAAAAGATAGCAATCCCCAACTGAGGACAAACATAAATGTATAATTATAAATTGCTATAAGTGATATGATGGAAAGTTACACAGTGTGATCTAGAAGGGTATATAACAGAGGAGGCTGAACTAGTCTTGGTGGGTAGGGTGGGGAGGAAGGCTTCCCTGTTTCCAGAAGAAATATCTTTTAGGTTGTGCTTTGAAGGCTTAATAGGAGTTAACTGGTGATGTGAGTGTCAGGAGAGATGGAAAATGCAAGGAAGTATTCACAACAGAAGAGAGAGCATGACACATTCAAGGAACTGAAAGTAGATGATAGTGTGGCTGAAGCATTCATAAGCGGGGTGAGGGGAAAGAGTAAAACACGATACTGAAGAGGTAGACAGGGGCCAGATCAGGCTGTCTCTTATAAACCATGATAAAGATTTTGGTATTTATTCAAAGAGCAATAAGAATTGGGAGAATGGATTTGGGAGTGCAAATGTCTAATTGGGGCGATTAGTTGTGTGGCCCCTATTGTGTGTGGGGTGAATAGCCTTGTGTGTAAGGCTATTCCAGTACTCAGACAAGAGATGATGGCAAGCCAAACTGGTATAATGATGGTAGAAATGGAGTGAAGATATTTAGGAGCTAAAGCTGACAGGAGTTAGTGATGAATTTGGTTATGGGCATAAGGGATAGGAAGATGTTCAAAGATGACTGACAGTTTCTTGCCTAATCCAACGATCTAAATGACAGTGTCATTACCAATGATGTTAAGGAACTTGCAACACATGGAGAGTATGTTCTCACATAATCAAAATCCTATGAAGTCAATGAGAATACTTAATGGAATGGCAATTAATTACATATAGATTTTAATTGACATATACTTTCAATGAACATATCACAAATATATGATTTGATTTTCATATTTTATTAATATCTTTTTGTTAGTTTAGTATTAGTATATTAATATCTCTAAAGGTACAAATAAAGATACTTAGTTTTGAGAAAGCTAAATGAACAACCATAGCTAGATGTACAAAGAGGGAATATTTCAAAAAGCAATTGTTGACAAGCTCGCATATGCAACGAGTTACTAGTCTGTGTCATAGGTTTAATTTTGGTGGGGGAAAAATAATTTTTAAATAAGAGTAAAATGAGATAGAAACACGATTCAATGTGCAAATATTCATTTCACACAACATGTAAAAACTTCATGCCATTAAAATATCTGTACTTTATTTGAAAGATATGTGCTATTTTTTAAATTAGAGCAATATGTACTAAAGATAAGAATAATAAATATTTTAAATGAGTGAAATAAAAAAATCAACATTGTGTCATAAACTCTTTGATTATGATATCCTCTTATATGACATATGTAAATTTAATTGTTGCAGTTACTTAACTTATACTCATATTTTATATTTAAGGAGACAGATGCTTTGAAAATGTATAATTTAAAAGTACAAGCATATTTTTGAAAGGTGTATTTTCAAAAACAGAAAACATACATATAAAATTATTTTACTGTTATTATCTAGTATGGATGGACATGTAACTCTACTTTGAAATGGCTTGGCTACTTACCTTTCCAAAATGGAGTAACTTTCACTTATTTTGAAAAACTGAAATATGTTAGAATGTGTGCATTCTGAACTGTGTTGTCAGCCTTGTTGGATTTTGGTGCAGGCTACTCAGAGTGAAAAAATATGTATGGTATATAGTTATTCAAGTTATCAATTGGCTCAATTAGATTATTAAAATCAATAAACATTTCTTTAAATACTTAGTTAATGCCATGTCTTTGAGTTCAATTAGTTATAAAGAATCACTTAATTTTTTTGAATATTAATTAAAGTAAAAATTGTGAAGAATGTGGAATTATCTTATAAAGGCTCAGGTTTTCCTATGCTTTAAATTTGTATATATATTCATTTACTGAAAAGCATGCCTGATTGAGTACTTCTCTTCTAGAAGTGCTATTATTTTTTCATTACTAGTTCAATAGTTATTATTCAACTAATTATTGAATATATTATTAAACACATATTATGTGCAAGACACCATGTTAGTTCCTGTAGGTGATATAAAAAGCATATACTTTGCATAGGGCACACTATATTCTGTTACTTAACACTCAATTCTGTGCACTTTTCATGAGTTTTGATTATATATTATTTACCTTAACCAAATGAAGAGCTGAAGAGCAATAAAATATATTTAATTTTATCAAATCCAAAAAATTAAAATATTTGTGAATAAAGCAAATGACTACAATACACTGCAAAGTGAGATAATGGAATTGTTTATCAATGTAGGTAATATTTGATTTTTGTTATAGTCTATGTTTTAATTAAAGTAATTTGGTAACCTAGAGTAAAGAAATCTGCAATAATACTCAGTTATACATCAGAGAACTCATATTGAAAAATAAATTTCTAAGTGAACTTGTATTTATTTGTAGCAACACCAAGCACATAAATAAAAGATAAAAAGATAAAATTCTTAAGTTGTTAATACAGGTGTTAAGAGAGTGACAAGTATAAATCCTGGTATGACATTGTAGAGCCAATGTATGTACACCATTTCTTCATTACACTAGACCTTTCTGTGAAGAAACTATAATTTCACAGGAAAAAGATAATGTTTACCTTTAATACTTACTGATATTACAAACCTTATCCAGCTCAGGAGAAGCACAGTTGTCCAACTGATCATTTTTCACAGGAGTCACTGAATGCATTACCTAAATTATTACTTTGTGAGATCTCTCTCTCTCTCTCTTTATATATATATTTCTATTTATCTCACAGTAGCATCAGTAACATAAGTAGGGCTTTAGGGAAGCTATCACTAAGTTCAAATGATAGCTACAGACAAATCAGGTCAACTGACTTTTACTTTTTAAGATCAACTGAATCTTATATAGCTTAAAATAGCCACAGAAATCATCAGGGACCCACATTTCAAACACTTGAAGAATCTCAGGTTGTGGATGTATACACATTATAATAAAACTCTTGGTACTCTTCTCCATACAGTGAGAATTAACACATTTCATAACATTAATAAAATTATTTATCATAAATAACCACTCTATAAGCTTTTATATTAAATACGTTGTACATATGTTTTTCACGTCACTAACATGCCCTGACGAGCCAGCCTTTTGGAGAAGCGAAGAGGGCAACAACCCTACATACCAACGTGATAAGATTTGGGACATATTTTTTCCTTCAGCCCATCAAGGAATTCAATTGTTGGAGTCTTTTTCAATGCTAAAACATGCCTCTCTGTGGATGGGGTAGAACTTGTTGGGTATTGCTTCCCCAAGATGAATTTGCATATCAAATATTCTCCAACTAACAGCTGGATGAGAACAAGGTGTCAACAGGCGTGTGTACAAAGAGGGGTGCACAAGTCTGGGAGAAGAACAAGGGACACTCATTATGGAGACAATATAGTAAGGATAGAATAGCACTGAAAGGGAGGTGCTAAAGATGAAATTGGCTTAGGTCACATTCCAAGACTTATCTCGGTCTTTATTACCAGGCAGGGCTTATGATGCCGTCGATATGTGCGAGACCGCCTTGTGTGAGCTCTGTTTGAAGCTTGAGAGTGTAAACTTACCTGCACGTTCGTGTTAACCTATTTCACCAACACGGTGAAAACATCTGCAGGCAAACTTGGATCTTCACAAACTTATAATGAGTGACTTCCTGCGCACTCTCAGAACAGATGCTGGGGCTCTTTAAAATTTTACATTTTACGCTTTGAATTTCATTTTTTTTCTCTATGGAAAGCTGCCTATAGCATCAAGAACTTTTTCAATATACATTAAAATAAAGTATAACCTTTGTTATCATCTTAAATGATGAGTCATTAAATAACAAAGCAGGACAATTTGATGCTGGCCATTCTGACTACAGGTACATTTTAATGCAGCCATTTTGAAGCGACTGTCTTGATGTACAATCACTGTTTTTTTCTTTCATTTTTTGATCATTAATAATGTGTTCAGCAGGCATTCCCAATCCTATTCCATCCCTAACCTCTCTCCAATTTTGACAGACTTCCACCTTCTACTTTATTTTTGTATTATTTAATTTCTTTTATATAATGAGTACATATTAATTTGATATTAAAAAGATCTGTTAAAATTTTACTGTCAAAGTGACTTAACCTCTATGATGTTATCAGTTCTTCCTCCAACACTATCATTCTAAAAACACTTTGTAGTATTAAATATATGTGGACTCTGAGAACAATCAGAAATTTAATTGAGAATTCCCTTTGCAGTCTGGAGCTTAAAATAATGGATTCACTTTTGACCAACCTTGCCTAACTTGTAATATCACGCTCAGGAAGCCTGTAGAATGTAGAATTGTCCATTCTCTAGTTCAGTGTTTTTCAGCATTTATAACTTGATACCCCCTTTTGAGAAACAAAGTTCTCAGTCTCCTCTCCTACTCCTTCTTAGATTTTTAGGTCCATCCATCAAAAACATTTTTAAGAGCTTTGCTTTCCAAAATTTATAATAGGAAAACAATAGCTGGATTTCCTATGCCCCAATCTTGAATATAAGAGTTCGTTTCTGAAGGAGAAAATTGAACATTCATATTTTGTCTTCACTAACCTAATTGTTCTTATTTATGCTCTTATTTCATATTTATTTAGTATAAAGTCAGGGTGGTGGTTAAACACTTCAGCAAGGGTGTCTGCTTAACACATTATTTGGTAATAAAATAGGCTAATTTTTCTTTTAGGCTTCATTAAAATGTCATTTACCAATTAAATAATATTCTTCAGATATGGTAAGTCATTAATGGCAAATGTTTTACTAGTTGAGAAGTAGGTCTACATTAGCAAAATAATAGAAATCCCCTAAATATAATGGTTGAATATTACTGCAAAATAAGAGTCCTGAAGCATGTTTATGGGTATACTTACAATTATTTTTGAAGGGTGGCGATGGTTGGCCTACAGATGCTTGTGGATGTTGGTTGATAACCCTAAAGGCAAACATTTAGAAAAATGCAATAAGAACTCCATAAGTAAGGTGCTGTTTAGGATAACTATTTACACTATTTACATGTAAAGCATAACTGAAAAGTAATGAGGCTGATATCCATAAGTGTCAAAAGAGTCTCATTTACATAAAATGAATTAAAAAACAAACATTAGTACAGCTGGTATGCCAATGTCAGTCCTTCAGTTAAAGAGGAAATTAAATATCATTTAAGTATTATAAATGAATGAGCGAAATTCTATGTCAAATATTAAGCTAAAACATTATTTCACATAAAATATTACAGACCAGGAGTAGTTAAATGGTATTTTACCATTAAGTATTAAAATGATACTAGAAGCTGGAAGGGGAAATAATATTTGAAAAATCACTATTTTAGTATCAATTATTTTAAAAGTATCAATAGACAGTATTTATTTTGGGACTTGAAAGCAAAATTAAAATAAATATTAGCCAACTACACTTTTGCAGTAGGACAAATAAATTTGGTGTAACAACGTTCATATTTATCACGTTTTAAGCATAAATCATTTCCCAAAACACATAAAACATGACCAAAAAGTTTTAAATACAGAGATTTCCCTAAAATATAAGGCTGTGGGAACCCACTCAGAACCCCAGAGTTGGTATAAAGATTACTTTAATTCAAAGACATTTTGAGATTCAACAGATGCACAACAAAGCCTCCTGGGAGCTTCCCTTATCTGACTAAAAGCAGTAACTTCTGGGAAATGACGCTACCATAAATTCCCTCTCCAGGGGAGTTTATGGCTCTGAAGAAGAAAGAAAGACCACTCACACTATAAACAAACATTATCACAAACATCTTCTGTGTGCTCTCCTAAAAACCCATTTGTCTTTCCTAAAGAAACCTATTTATTTTTCCCATAGAATCCATTCCTCACCCTCTCCATTTTCCCTACTAAATCCTATGTAAGCCTTTAATTTGAACCATTGAACAAGCCCATTGCCTTCTTTGTTGGCTCCGATATGCATATGAAATAAACCTTTTTCTCCTGTAAATCTCTCATCTGTCAGTTTAATTTGCTGGCCCCAGTCTTAGAACCCAAGAGGATAGAGGGAAAGTTTTCCCAAGAAGAAAAGCTGATTCTTCCATTCATCCAAGCATGTAAAATGGAGTGTTGTAAATACCATTAGAGTTATGAGAAATACATAGGAAATATTAATTATCATATTATTTGAAGACATTAAAATATTTTATTAGCTCATAAATTTATCAATATACATTAACATATTTGAAGCATAGTATAAAATATTTACATGATAAATTTTAAAGCCACAATTTAAATAGTTTAATGTGACTACCCCTTTAATCACCCAAGACACAATGAACTATAACAACAAATTGTTATATTTTTCATTCTTTATGACAGTGAATAAAAAATAGTTCTGACTTCCAATTAGTAAAAATCAACTTGGATAAAAGCTTTGCTATTTTAATCTAAATTTCAGAAAATATATTTAATGTTATACATTTGAACTAGCATTTTCTTGTCTCTCTTTAAGCTCCAAATAATACAAAGATTTATTGAAATAAATATGTGAGAACACATGATCACATTAAACTTCTATTTTAACAAAATGGTAGGGGACCTATAGTAAATAAAAATAATTTCTTCATGAAAAGGGGTGTAAAACTGGTTCTATCTAGTATGTTTCAAGGTGCAGAAGTATAAAATTAATGGCAATCCTTGAGCAATGATGAGGGTCCATGCTTGATGAAGAAGCTGTTGGCCAGGTTATTAGTCGGTACAATAAAACTTATACATAGCACTGCAGGAAAGCATGAAATCATTTCAATACACAGTAATGACCCATCCTACCTGCTGTAGCTCCCACTTACTTTTACCTAACGTAGAGGTGTCTGTGCAGGGAATAAAACGTTTATGGCCAGAGAACTGCTGCCAATGGAATTACGGCCCCCTAGTGGTTAACTGTGACTATTGCAGTCAGAACAAAGTGAGTTCCATTGTGATTACGCCATTTATTCATAAATGACTTACTTATTGTGGAGTTTTCCCCTGCTTGGGAGAGGATTGAGATATCTTATTTTTATTTATTCATTTTTTTGTGAGGAAGATTAGCCCTGAGCTAACATCTGTTGCCAATCTTCCTCTTTTTGCTGAAGAAGACTGGCCCTGGGCTAACATCCGTGCCCATCTTCCTCTACTTTATGTGGGACGCCGCCACAGCATGGCTTGATGAGCAGTGCATAGGTCCACACCCAGCATCCGAACCTGCGAGCCCTGGGCCGCTGCAGCAGAGTGTATGAACTTAACCACTATGCCACCCGGCTGGCCCCTGAGATATCTTATAATAAAGCATTTCTGCTCCTTTGTAAAAAAAAAAAAAAAAAATCTGAGTTAAAAAACAAATTGATTCAAGACCTAATTGAAAATATATTTTCTGATGTTTTGTAACATTTTAGTGTACATTTCTAAAATTTTAATTAATTTTGAAAAAATCTGGAATACCCTAGGTGAAATTAAATCTTTTCTCAATTTCTGTCTCTCTCTTTAGCCCCACTTGCTTTGCCCCTCCCCCACAACCACGACGTTCTTTATATTAACATGGGTGCATCTATCATACATTCTCCTTTCTCAGTCTTTTTCTCTTAGCTATTTATACATAAATCTGAGATATATTTTATTATTAACCGTCTGTCATTTCAAGTTTCTATCCATCTTACCAAACTGTTTTTTTAAAAATTCCCACATGATTTTGACAGAAGTTTCTCCTTTGCTGGCTAGTGGCTCTAGATAGAAAAGAAAGATGCCCCTTGACCACACCCTCGCTCTACATATTAATTCTAACACTATATAATTCCCTCCTACAAAATAGTGCATAGAATATTTTTCAGTTTCACGTGTGCATTCCTATTACCTCTGATGCTATTTATAACTGATTTATAAAGTGACATTAAGGGTAATATTGTGATTGTTCAAAACAGATTTTATCCTACTTTTTGTTCAACAATTGTTATTTTGCTTTCAGCCTACCCTGAGAAAGGATATTATAAAATAGTAGTTTCAATCAAAGTTGTGCTTTAAAAGTCATAAGCACCTTGTGATAATTTAATGGATGTTTGCTGCTTTATTTCTCCTCAGTTGAAATAATAGGGAAAAAGCAGGCATTTAAAGTGGAATATCTATCAAAGAAATGCCTATCTTACAGTGGCTAATAGTCAACATTAAAATGCCAGTACTCAATCCTGAGCAGAAGGAGTAAATGCTAGAAAAGCTTAATGTACTTTGGAATGACATGGATATTCCACATTTAAAAAGAAGGAGGTCATCTTGCCTTCACTATTAAAACACGACCACTTTCACACCCAGTGCTACCCTCTACTACCTACTTTGACTTTTAAAAAATCTACTTTAGTGCAGTGTAATTTACATATAATAAAATATACATATTATAAATATAGAGTTTGATCAGTTTCGATGAAGGTATACCTACCTGTGTAATTGCTGCGCCAATGAAGATATACAATGTTTCTATCCTCCTGTTCCCCAGTTCCAGGCAACAATTTTCTTACTTCTATCACTATAGATTATTTTTGCCAATTTTAGAAGTTCATATAAATGGAACCATACAGTATGCTCTTCTCCTTTTCCTATTTCTTCCATCCTTTGTTCAAAACATTTTTTCTCCCTTTCACTGAGTCTTTATAGACTACTTAAAGCACACATTTCCCCTTGCCTTATCCTGTTGGTTTATTAATTTATATTTTCTTACCTCTCTTTTCAAATTTCCAGGGATTCTTTAATACCTCAATCTTTGCCTAACATGATACTGCCTTTTAAACTTACTGTGTCATGTCAAAGAGAGCGATGGCGTGGACTATGGGTGACACTTAGAACAATGAATCAGAAGTCCAATAGAACATGGCAAACCGTGGGGCAATTACAAAAAACCACACCACTGGAGAACGCTTTCAAATACAAAATGATGCGTTGTCTATCACATCCTCATATTTGGCACAACGCAGATGACAAAAACAGTTATTTCTGGTGTGCCTAGAGCAGATGTACTTCAGAAAAAAAGATTAAAATGTGCATTTGGGGATGTAAATAGGTTCTATTTATATATTTTATTAGATATTATAAGACTGGTTGTTTTAATGGGAAGTATATTAAATAATAGATATCACATTTTGGGTAGACGGTCCCAGTTTTTATATTCAGGTTTGTGTGCTTTAAAAAATTTTTTGACTCTGGCAGCTAAAATGTATACCAGTTGAATGTTCCCACCAATGTGTTATGTGCTACACCACTATTGTAAAAGAATAATGCAAACCTTCAGAATGAGAGGCAGTTTTACTTCATAAGAATCCTCTGAATAGGTGTAATTTTAAGAAAGTGTGTTCCGTATTAGAGATTTAGAAAAAACAGGTGGCAAACTTGAATTAACTGCTTCTTATGACATTCAACTGCAAATGGCAAATACACAAAAGTTTTCTGCTGTAAGTGCCTCCTTTCTGGAAAGGATAGTCATGTTTGCCAAGTGTTGATTGGATACAATGGGAAAAAAAGTTTTAAATGGACTAGAAATTTGACTTTCGTGAGTTTGAAACTTTGGTTTTCCTAATCAATTGATTTTGAACAGGAGTACTTTGAGGATGCCTTCCTTTTTATTGATTTTACAGTACTAAAATAAAATTCAATAACAAAAATAAGGATGATGGAAGCTCAGATACAAAATTTTATTACATTCAGAAGTGTGAAACAATTAAGGATTTAGCCAGATAAGTCAAGACCCTATTGCCTGACTTTAACTATGGATTTTTTGTTTTATTTGCCAACTCCCCTTAATATAAAACAACCTCTCTGACATTCCCAGCAAGTACATTGGTTAAAAGTTTGCAGGTTGTGGGGCTGGCCCAGTGGCGCAGCAGTTTAGTTCATGCTTTGCAGCCTGGGGTTCGCCAGTTCTGATCCGGGGGGGCGGGGGGGGGGGGGGGGGCCGCCGACGCACTGCTTGTCAGCCATGCCGTGGCGGCGTCCCATATAAAGTAGAGGAAGATGGGCACAGATGTTAGCCCAGGGCCGGTCTTCCTCACCAAAAAATGAAAAGTTTGCAGCTTCCTAGAATAAGCAAAGCTGTAGGGATGGAAAGGATTTCTGGTTGCCTAGAGCTGGGGTTGGGGGAGAGCTGGGGTGGGGGGTTATGGGAGAAGCTAGGGGAGTGGGGAGTGACTGCTAACGTGTGTAGGGTTTCTTTTAGGGATGATGAAAATGTTCTAAATTGTGGTGATGGTTGTACAACCCTGTGAGCATACTAAAAACCATCGAATTGTATAGCATGTGAATTATATCTCAATAAAACTGTTAAAAAAGATGTTGGGTTGAATCCATTACTTCAAATGAAAAATCAGATCTTAACTTGAAAGATTGATTGTATTATTAAAAGATATACTGGGGAATAAATCCATTTCACATAATAATAGTGTAAACATTTATACATCTAAGAATCACAAAAGGCTAGGATTTAATTAAAAATAATAATCCTAATATCTGAAGCTCTGCATGTGTAAACAAAATGTGTCAAAATTTTGTAGTGATGTGGAAGCTGGAGCAGAACATTAAAAAGAAAAACTAAAACTATGACAAATATGGTAAAACAACTAAAACATTAGGAAGTCTTTTTTAATTGAATAAGATATATTCAAAGGTCAATGGGGGGGGGGGTCAGGGAAAGATTTGCCCTGAGCTAACATCTGTTGCCAATCTTCCTCTCTCTGTTTTTTTCCTCCCCAAAGCCCCAGTACATAGTTGTATATGCTAGTTTTAAGTCATTCTAGTTCTTCTATGTGAGTTGCTGCCACAGCATGGCAACTGACAGATGGCGTGCTTCTGTGACCAGGAAACAAACCTGGGCCACCAAAGCAGTGAGCACCTAACTTTAACCACTAGGCCATCAGGGCCGGCTCCAAAGGTCAATTTTTATCTGGCCCCTATCTCGAATCTGCAAATATTCAGTGTTTATGTATAATAAGAATGATGCAGGGGCCGGCCCAGTGGCATAGTGGTTAAGTTTGCATGCTCCACTTCAGCAGCCCGGGGTTTGCAGGTTCAGATCCCCGGCCCAGACAGATGCACTGCTTATCAAGCCATGCTGTGGCGGTGTCCCATATAAAGTAGAGGAAGATGGGCACGGATGTTAGCCCAGGGCCAGTCTTCCTCAGCAAAAAGAGGAGGATTGGCAACGGATGTTAGCTCACGGCTAGTCTTCCTCACAAAAAAACAGAAAACAAAAAACAAGATTTTTAAAGCTAACGAATTTAGAATTGAGTTAAAAACTAGTGACAGATTCTGAATACTCTATAGGCTTTTGCTCCGAATAGTATTTGGAAATTGATTCTTAAAATACTCTTAAATAGCAGGTGGGTTTGTTTGGTATGCTTTATTTTTATTAAAAACCATCTATTCATAATATTTACTCAGCTTGAAGTGATAGGCTTCACTGTAAAAATCATAGGAAAAGTTCAGTACAAAATATATTATCAATATGAGGTTACATACCAGAAGAAAAACTTTTAAAGTTATAAAAAGACATAAAATGGGAGCCTTAAAATTTAACATTAATATGCATTTTAAATTTGCATTTAAAAGGCAGATGCCATGTTTAGATTTGAGCTTGTTAAATTATGAAAATATATAACTATCATATAAGAAATTAGATTAAAATAGAAGCATTAATTGTGTTATGAAGATATAAAGGCAGAATGGAATTTCATGGAATATGTAGTCAAATGTTTCTTGTGTTACTTTGACTGCCTTTTTTTCCATAGTAGTCATGATTTGGGGGAACTTAAGGTGAATCTGTCTGGTCTTTTCTTTTATTGTTTATTGAGAGTTTATTATGTGCTAGGTTCTGAGTATACATTACACATTATACATTGGTGCAATCCTGCAAGGCACAAATTATTATCCTCATTTTTTAAGATGAGAAAGCTTAGACCCTAAAATCTATTTAAACTGCTCTTTAAACTATTCCACAAACTACTGTTAGCACACTAGCTTACTATATAGTGAAGAGTAGACAGACAACAATATTAACCCATCCAAATATAACAATACTCCTCATCTAATCTTAAACACCATCTTGAAAAGCTGTAAGTTCATTTTTTTTTTACCTTTACACACTTCAAATACGCTTAATCACAAAGACCTCTAATTTAATAATCTGTGTCTGGCCTTTTTTTAATATTATGATTCATGTCTTCCATTTTCCTATTTCATTGCCCGTTACTATTATTAGATAACATTTTGCACATTTTTTTCCATCTTTATTTCTACTAGTAAATAATAACTCCCTCACCTTTAAAAGTGAGCTGAGATCTTTGAAAATGCACATATTCTTGATTTGTAGAAGCTGATATATGACTCTTGACTTGTCTTCCATTTATTTAGTTCTTTGAGAACATTGTCAGTGACTAAGTAAATTTTATACCGAGAGTAGATTTTGTGAACAAGTATTTGGCATAGTTTTAGAACTGAAGGCTGTTAATCAATGTGCTGTGGAAAAAGTATACATGGCATTTGTAGGCAGACAGACCTGAGTTTGATTCCTGGCTCTACCCCATATTATCTATGTGTTTGGACATGTGATTTAACCTCTCCATGTCTCCGTTTCCTATTTATTATGGTTGTGAAAATTACATGAGAGATTATGTACTTTGTCAAATGCACTAACTAGAATATGGTGGGGGCTCATACTAAGTGTTTCTTAATTCCTTGTCCTTTCTCTCCTCTTTTTACTAGAGGGACCCATGATTTCTTCCCTGAACCACTTCCTAACTCAGAGATTCTGCTCTGTATTGACTAGATGGAACGGTAAATATAAACAACAATTTCAGTAATACTATTGTTTTAAAAGTTCTGACAAAAGGTTAATGAATAGAAAATTGAAACCACTCAACAAAACGTACATTGAAGGTTTTCTTGAGCTATGCATTTTCCTTCTGGTTATGTTTCTTCTGGTGCACATCTAAATGAAAGTTAACTATTTAAAATTTGTTTATGAAATATGTGAAAGTTTCAAATCGATCCTATATATGCAAGGTGCACATGTGAGTGAATAATGGAAGAAGAATCACAGAAGTAAACAGACTTCATTGTGTAAAACACTTTATTTTTTTACCTTTTAGATCATGCCACTGAAGTCATTTGATTGTTCATGTTATGATTTCATCTTTCACATACTCTAGTTCACACATTCATTGTCCTTAGAACCACATGAAGGTCATTGGTTTGTTTCCTTATAAAAATGACGTAATGGATTAAAGCTGGAATTCTGTAGCTAGTGATTCATCCTTGCATTTGTACATTTTAAGAGACGTAATTTATAGAAAGGAAGCATCCAGCTTTGAGCTGTTTCAAACTTCAATTACTCTAAGAAATTAAGAAATAAAGGCTAACATCAAGAAGTGCACATGGCCTGTCAACTGGTCAGTCATCTAATTTAAACCTCAAAAAATACTCTTATTTGTCTTTTTCACAGTTCTTTTCCTCTTGTTGTGAATATATATGTGTAATGTGTATCATATCACACACACGCATCTTTTACTTACATGTCAGTAAGAATAAAAGTCATTATCTTGAAAGTATTTACATACTTGTACTAACTTTCCAATTATTGAAGCCAACAACGTGAATGCACTTTCTGTTCATTCTGAATTTATTAAGCATGACATGATTCTCAAGGACACTATGATGTAGTCAAAATTTTAAAGGCTTTCATTTAATATGCCAAATAGCGTTCAAGAAGCAGTGAGCCATGATGGAAAAGAACCTGATTTCAGACTTAAGAGATTTGAGTTCTCCTTGTGAGCTTTGCCAATAATTAGCTGTGTGACCTGGAACAAGTCAGGGACCCTCTCTAAGCCTTAATTTATTCATCTTTAAAATACAAGTAATATTGAATCTATTACAAATGTTATCAGTATACTCTAGTTCTATTGCTTTATTAAAATGCTTAGTACTTAGTATGTTGTTGCTTTCATAACGTCATCCGTGCATTTAGAAATTATAAAGTGCTTTGCTAATATTCCTAAAAATATCAAACTCCATAAATTATCTCACAAAAATGAATGACTCTTTTGGTGTTGGCCATTTGATATTCAGACAATTGATACTGTCTGAGAGTTTAATCTACAGCTCATCATTTACTCTCTTGTAATATAAGCCAAGGTATAATTCAGATATCTAAGGTCTTGCTAAGAACAAATAATTCATATGACTCATACCTATAAGGATCTTACTATTTGTGTTTGCATTGTTCAACTAACCTAATCCATCACTGGACACACAGAAGGTGTGAACTCATGTTTGCTGATTTATTTTTTAAGTAAGTTAAGAGCAACAGGATTGAGCAGGAATAACTCCAGACTCATGGAGATTTTTTTTTTACAAAAATAGTATGCATCTGAAAATTTCTGAGAGTCAGTACAAAAAAGATTTGGTCACTATATGCTTAGGTGATAGTGAAAAAGGCACCTGAGAGAGTTTATCCAAATTTATATTCCTCACTTGGGCTTTGGGGCAAAGAGGTTTTTATATCAGTGTTTTAACTCCATACGATCTCTTTTAACATCTGTGCCAATCTCCCACTATTTTGTATGTGGGTCGCTGCCTCAGCATGGCTGCCCATGAGTGGTGTAGGTCCACACCTGGGATCTGAACCCAGGCTGCCAAAGCGGAGCATGCCGAACTTAACCACTAGGCCATGGGGCTGACCCCCATACAACCTCTTTTTTATCTACTCTATTCTCTGAAATTTCCCTAAGTTTAACAGGGACGTTTTCTGCCAACTCCTTTTATCAAGTTCATATACTGGATCTCCAACTAGACTCCAAACTACTGGAGATGAGAACTAAGTATTTTTTCCTCTTCTGGGAGGCCCTGGAGTACTCAGTCAAATGTTTTGCACAGAGCAGAGCCTTAACAATCATTGAATGTAATAATGTATAAAGTTGGGGAAAAAACTGAGAATTCACTTTTGAGGATTCTGAGATAAATATGATCCTTAGATATTCCCCAACACTTTGAGTAACCAATGCTTAATGTTTGGGCCTCTGTTCATTTTTCTCTACAACTTTCTCTCCCTTGAAAAGTTTTGAAATTCAGCTAAACCAGAATAGTATGGCTTGCTCCAAATTCTTTTACCTCCAAGCTTGACCTGCCTCCAGAGATCCAATATCATATTATCAGCTATCCAAAGAACATCTGATGGTACATGTTTCACCATTATCTTAAATATATTTAAATCAAAGGCTACTGTCTTACCCCCAGTAACTAGTTCCTAATTAACTTCTCTCATACTGAAACATGAACATCCCACACCCTTCTGGAATGTTTTCCTTCCTCTGTGTTAATTTAAACCCTAGTTACCCTCAGGCTTCAGTTCAGTTCCTATCTCTTCCAATAAAATTCCCTTAATTATTTCTCTCTCTTCATTTGTACATAGCACATAATTTAGTACTTCACTATATAATGTCTCAATTTTTGTTGCATGTCTGTATATTTTACCTTACCAAATAAAATGTAAAATTTCCTCATAGTAGGAATCACACCACACAAAAAATGTTCATTAAGTACTGGCTTGACAGTTTTGTGACTCTAAGAATAAATGCTTTGTTCTCTGCCATGTTTTTACAATGTCAGGTATAATTAAGCTTCAAAAATATTTAAGCAGTGATGATGACAGAAATCTACATGATTACTCAGCTAGATCTAGAGTAGGCTTGAGTGTCACAGGTTAAAATCTGGTTGAGGAGAAAATTTAGATAATTCTTTAGAAATTATTTTATACCAACAGAAACGACATAACTTTAGATTCCGTAAGATGATAATAAAGGAACTAGATATTATTTTCAGGGGAGAAGAAATTAGAAAGCAAAATAGAACACACAGAGAAGTCATGAACAAGCTGTAAAAGATCTTTCCTTTTCTCTTTCCTGCCATCTGGGGTCATCCGCAAAGATTCAAGAGTTCTGAATACAAATACAGTAAATTGAATACTCCTCATAAAAGAAGAGTTCTGATATAGGGGAAAAAGATCATATGAAATGTAATTAAAGGCCTCCAGATGAATATCTGTCCACAAATTTCCTTTTCTTCTGAAGCCCTTTACAAAGTAATAGCTTACGTATCCAATTAAATTTAAGAATATGTTAAAGGAATAAGACAATTTCTAATTATGAAGCTTAATCACAGACTAAGCATTGACAACAGTGATATTCAGCAAGACGTTAATGAACTCTTGTGGAGGGTTTGTAGCTGCATCCGGTATAATTTAAACCACCTGAAAATGGTTATGTTTAACTTGTCATAGTCAATGATGTCTTAAAGTTACTTTAATAAAAGACAAAAAGAAGAGACATTTTCACTCATTCAGTAACCTTTAAATAATGAATCATTTCAAATGTAGGGCATTGGAGACGAGGGAAAATGGCAAGGTCAGGACCCTAAGTGAGGATTGGCTTACCTTGTTTAAGGATTTCTTATGCAGTTAATTGTCTTGCCCATTATCTTCTGGGCTATAAAAATCAACTACTCGAGCATTATTATTTGAAGTAGATTGTCAGAACTAGAAGACTGTTGGTATTTTTATAAGATTGCAGCATTTGAAATGATCTTAGTAACCATCTAATCTTATTTACTTTTTTAACAGATGAGAACATAGAGGTTCATAAAAGACTAGAACCCACGTCATTTAACTCTAAATTTGCACTACAAAAACCTTTTCCCACAGTGATTGTGTGGTTTTATATATTAATTATTCAGCAAATATATATTGAAGGAACCCACAATGTGTAATAATGTATGCAGAGGGTAGTTGTGGAGGTATAAACATGAATAACATATAATTTTGTCCTGTGTGAATGTATAACCCAATAGGAAAGATAAGACAAATTAAAAAATGAGATGATGCATATAAAACTTTAAACACCATGCCTGGTACATAGGAGACCCTGAAATCTAAAAAAACAAATAACAGCAACAAAATGGAATACAATGTGCTAAGTGCTATGTAAGTGGTGAAAACAATGTCTACTTTCTTTCAAATTTGAAATTCAAATTCTAGTATTCTTATGTATGTGGGTGTCAACCTAGATGATTTTTTATATGGCCAATAGTCTTTTTACAATGCACATACAAAATCACAACACATTTGAATTTTAAGCACTGCTTCTTGGCCTTTTAGTTTGCATAATACCCTTCATCTTCCCTCCACCCTCTGCCTTAATAAAACAGTATATCTTTCTCTAAATTAAGCATGAGACTGTCTGCAGTCATTTTCTAATGTCACCCATTACTTGGGGCTCATTACTTCATGACCCACCTTGTAGTTTCTTTATTTTATCTTGGCATTTGACAGCAACTTTAGTATCTGGTAACTATTAATCATACATATGCTTTGCCAAGCAGTTGGGCACCATTATTTTGTGCCATTTGGGTGGGAGTGGGAGATGTGCAGTTTAAACATGGGATTGGGGAGTTGTCTGAAGTGAGCTTTAAAGCACTAACCCTAAGATTCTATAATCATGATGGGAATGAAAAAAGGGACACATTTGAGCAGCATTTTGTAAAAATAATTCAGAAGCTATGTTGATGGATTTAGTTGAGAGTAGATGGAGAAAGGCGATCCAACAATGACTTCAAGGCAGAAAGAACAAGCATTATTTCAATGATCACGCCAAAGTGAAAACTTGGGGAGAAGGGGTAGAGTATTTCTAAAACCTTTCTAACAATGTAAGTGTTGTCATAAATGTAGTCTGTATTATGTTACAGAAATAAATGTACCTTTATTTGATCTTACTGCTTCACTCTGAATCAAGAGACTCAGAATATCCACTGTGGATATGAACAAATTTGACTGCTCTTCTGAAAATGGTACTCACCCAAAGTAAAGTACAAAATCAAGGTAAAAAAACATCAAATTACTTTATACTAATGTATTATCTTCTAAGGTTTTCAATGTTTTTAACTTTTAAAATCTGACTATTTTCATTTCAGTGGTAAAATTTGTGGAAGTTTTCTCCATATTCTTTTCCCCATTTTACGTATTCACATAATTTGTTGTGTCTCTAGATTTGTAACATTAGGGATATAAGTCACTTAACCTCAGTGGTTTCTGTATTCTTGTTTATAACAAAGAGGTTAGTTTGAAAAACGCTTACAGAAAGATCACCTAGTACAACTCTCTCATTTTATAGTTGGATTGAGCCCCAAGTAGAGCAAGTGACTGACCCATTTTTCCTTCATTCATCCTGAATGAGAGGGTAGGAAAGAGAGAAATCAATGTGTCTGTGCCATAAATTGTAGAACTGTATTATTACATGGAATTGCCTTTTTTTTTTTTTTTTACATTTTTTACATTTTTTTTACATTTATTTAGCACTTTAGTACTCGTAACACTTGAGGAAAGTAAGAAGGTCACATATTCTTTTTCTCGTATTACATAAAGGATTATCATTACACCTGGAGTACTTCATCTCAACACTCCTATCAAGGGAATAATTAAGAAATATTTTAATATGGGTACATATCAGATGGATATGCCTTTTCTGTCTAATAGGATTATAAGCTTCTTTAAGGAAGTATTGTCTAATATGTGTATCATCTCTCTTAACATTCAACAAAGTATTGGGCATACAGTAGGCTCTCAACAAATATTTGCTGAAATTCCATAGTTCTTGCAGGTTTTTTTATTTATCTTCATCTTATTGTTGACTAATTTGGCAGATAAACATGGATATTAAATTTTGTAAATTTACTTACAAAAATTTAGATAATTGGCTGAGGTTTGGCAGTAGAAGCATGAAAAGTTGAGGTAGACTATTATCCAATGAGAGGCAGGTAATGAACTTTCAAACTAACGAATCTGTACTTGCTAACTTAAGATTTTAGAGAGCAAGAGTCATTGTATCAGACAGAAAGTCCAATGGTGGTTGCCAGGGACCGGAGGGAGGGGAGAATGGGAGTTATTGCTTAACGGGCATAGAGTTTCAGTTTTACAAGATGAAAAGAGTTATGGGGATGGGTGGCGGTGATGGTTGCACAACAATGTGAATGTATTTAATACTACTGAACTGTGCACTTAAAAATGATTAAGATGGTAAATTTCATGTTATGTGTATTTTACCATAATAAAAATAATTTTAAAAATGAAGTAACTGTCCTAATAAAAGATATCTTCCCCAGGGGGGAATGAGTCATTGTATCATGAATAGTTTTGGGGCTTATAATTCTACCATACATCATAAGTTCTTTTCCATTTTTCTAATAGATATAGAAGCCTGATGAAAGGACTAGAGAAATAAATCTATTGAGAAACCAGCTCATTTCTGCTTTCTTGAAACTTGCTTTTAAAAAAATTTGTTGGGCAGATACCAGACCCTTCTTGTTTTACTTCCACCAAGAATAGAGTCATCAACTTCTCTCTGAATCTAATTTAGACTGACGTTACATTTAATAATGTAAGATATGGGCCTATTATCCTTTTGGGAGTCAGTGGCTAACCAAAGAAATTCAAAACAATCTAACTACAAGCCACAAAGCATTAAATAAATTTTAACTGTTATTCTAACCTAAGATAAAAAAACCTAACAGATTCATGATTTTATCACTCAAAGCAATTCATTAATAGTAACCTCTGATTTCCTATCACATTATAAAAATGAGGCAATAAAGTTCCTGTTTACAAATTTATTTGCTACAAAGGCATTTGGGAGTGGTTGTTTGAAAAAGAAAAAGTTCTGCTTCACTCTGAACCATCAACCCATACCACAAAATGAGTGCAGATCTTTGAGGTTACTAACTAAAGGCTAAATAACAAGAGAATTCTATAGCCAGAATGTGGAACTGATCCTCATCTTTGATCATATCTTCAAGAGATGCGTATGTGGCAAATAGAATTGGGTGTTGCTCTCTCTCTCTTTCGCATATATATGTATATACGACTTATATATGTGTATATGTATATACATACACACGTGTGTACAGTCATGTGTCACTTGATGACGGGGATATGTTCTCAGAAATGTGTCGTTAGGTGATTTTGTCATTGTGCAAACATCATAGAGTGTACTTACACAAACCTAGATGGTATAGCTTATTACACACCTAGGCTGTATAGTACTAATCTTATGGGACCATTATCGTATATATGGTCTGTTGTTGACTGAAACACTGTTATGTGGCACATGACTGTATATACATGACTTATACATGTAACATGGTATATTTTGCTGTGAAATGGAAAAATAAAACTATATATCATAGGAGTAAGCTTTAGCTAAATTAGTTTTAAGAAGACTTATAATTTCTTAATTGCTCTAAAGTACGTTCAGTGAGATCACCTGAAATTGTTTCAGAGAAACCTGTTATTCTGATAGATGCCTTGAGCTCTTAAATGCTATTGTGCAAGTGTGCTAAAAATTATACTTCAGTTCTTTACCTTCTTTCACCTTTTCTTTAACCATTGGAACATACATTCCTAGGAAGACAGATAGATATATATAGAAATATATACATATATGGCAACACAATTAATAGATATGTTAATTATCTACTATAAGCAAACAGTTTGCCATACATGTGGGCTAATCAGCAAAAGCTTTATGCAAGAGGTGGGGCTTGAACTAGACCTTGAAGACCAGGTAGAATTGAGACAGGTTTGGGAGGGGGAGCTCATACCACAGGACTGGGCTTCTCCAATCATATTCCAGTATTTCTAGTAATAAATTACTGTTGAATCATGAATCAGTTTTTGTGTGATTAAAATGGAAGTAATAAATGGAAGTAATTGGCTTGGTTTTTGGTTTTTTTTAAACCAACTTTAAAAAAGTCTTTAAGCATACAGAATTTTTGTAAGTATTTTTTTTAACCCTGTATTAACTTAGTTTAAGTATTGTACTCTGATACAGTCTTTCTACCTGGGCTCAGATCAGTAAACTAAAAAACTGACGATTGCTTTTTAAAATACCTATTTTCCAAATCGTAGTTATCAAATTATTTCTCCTCATGCCAGTCCGAAAAGGTAATATATGGTAAATGGGATCAGACAACATTTCAAACCTCTCTGATACATGATTTTTTTGAAGAAGAAGATTGGCCCTGTGCTGACATCTGTTGCCAATCTTCCTCTTTTTCTTTTTTTGCCTCAAAGCCCCAGTGCATAGTCATGTATCATAGTTGTAGACCTGTAGCTCTTCTATATGGGACGCCGCCTCAGCATGGCTTGATGAGCGGTGAGTAGATCCGGGGCCAGGATCCAAACCAGTGAGCCCTGGGCAGGCGAACAGGAAGGCGCAAACTTAACCACTACGCCACATGCACATACCTACACACCACCTACACATACCACCGGGCAGGCCCCCATAAATGATTTTTCATGACCCTTTTGTCACTTCAGTCTCAGACTTCCAGGACTTCAATTTCTCTATTTGAATTCCGAGTAGGCAACTTTATACAAATGGCCAAATTTGAATAGCCTTTGTTGTGGTGTCACGTATATGACAAACCACATACATCTATGTGTCCAACTGACTGTAGTGACACCTGACCCTTCCCAGTCATCCTCTCTATATAATAGTGTTATTTTCCTGGTTTAATTTCCCTCTTGAAGTGATCTCTGTAACTCCCCCGAGCTTCACTCAGGCTTCCTGTCCCTCAGTCCCTCATCATTGATGGTACTTTCTCATTTGCTCTACTTTTTTTTATTAGTAGTTGAATCTCCAGATGAAATGTTATGTGCCTATATTATCACCTTGCCAAGCAGCATATTAATGATTAATAGACACTATCAATAATAATATCCTCATGTTCAGATGCAAATCTGTTCTATCCAAAGACTAGTGGCTACAGTATGAAAGAAAAATTAGCCAATTTCTAAACAGAGGCAGTAGAGTTTACTGCTTAACAGCATGGCCTCTGGAAATCAAAAGTGCCTGGCTTCAAGATTGGTTTTGGTCATTTAGTGTGAGCAGATTATTTAACCTCTTTGTGGTGCCTCAGTTTCCCCATCTGCAAACTGTGGATATTAGTAGTACCTTCTTATGGTAGTTGTGAGGTTTATATGAGTAAATACAAGTACAACTCTTAGAAATGTGCAGTACACAGTAATTTCAATATAAAACAGCTATTGTCATCTTTTATACGTCTTTTATGAAGAATAATTACTTGCTAACTTTGGCAAGTCTTCCAAGTTTGATTATAGGAAGCTATACCTGAAAGTGTTGAGTAAGTCTTGATTACTGAGATAAAATGAGAGATATGTGAGTTTAAGACACACTTATAAAAAGGTTTGAACACTGGGACATTTACTCATGGGCATTTACTAGTGATTTTAAAGACAACAGTCATTTTTTATAAAAATGAAAAGAGAACTCAAGTCAGTTTGTTCATTGTTATTCTTTTGTAGACCAACACATTGTCTTTGGTTACAGTAGTCTTTAATTTTCATTTTTAAACTTTTTCTATTGAGTCTACCCCCACATCCTGCATTATAATGCTGATTCAACTCTAAATGCTCACCATCCCTTCCTCACTCCCAATCAAGCTGCTTTACTTTCTTTGGAAGGCCACACTCACTACTCACCTTCCTTTTTCCCATGCTCAGCTAGCCACCTTGTACAGTAGTTCAGGCTGCCCCAAGGTGCCTTGAACTATCTCTCTATGCTCTGCTTCCTCTATTACTCACTCTTTTTCTCAGAAATCTACTCCCTTTATTGTCCCCCAGAGGATACCTTGTTCTTATAATCACCTGAACTTGAATAATGGGAAATATGTTTAAGAATTTAGGACAGATGAAATGGCCATTCCTGACCACCTATATATATGCAACATTTTTCTATGTGCCAAAAGAAACTCTGATAGAGAAGTGCGATTGGCCGTGGGATGGGGAATAGGCTCATAAGAACATTTAAAGGAAAAAATGGGTCAGAAGAAAAGTGTGGTGATTTTAATATCTAACTTGAAGTGTATTATTAACAGTAGCCTGTCACAAAGGATCCATTTTTCAATATAAGGAAGATTAAAGAAGTTTCTATGTGGAGGGCAAACAACCAAAAAGAACCATGTAAGATACTGCAGAAAGAGAGGAATATATTGCGTATGAGATCTTCGGGATATGGAAGAAAATAGGACCCCATGCACAAGTGGGGAAGAATAAAGGTATTTATTTTTCTGAAGCAAAGCAAAAGAAGTAAGGATAGAAGTAACAAATAAATGTCTAGAGGTAGAGAAGATACAAGCTAATAAAGATGATATCTTCCTTATACACCTCCTTAGCTTCTATTTTCTCTATGCAATGTGAAAGTAAGATTGTTGAAATTAGGAGATATGGGAGTAGAATAGAGAAGCTGAGAAGAGTGGTGAAAGTATGGAACATGTATCTGGGAATACAGGAAAGGGAGTGAACACGTAAAATTGGCATGTAGAAAGATTGCTGAGAGTATTGAGGGCCTGGCTAAGATTGGAGGCTATAAATGTGTAGTTTTGTTAGTTTTCTTCATTAGTGCTCAGCAATCAGAGTAGAAAATCGGATAGATTAACTCAACATAGTGGAGGTAAAAGGTGGGGACAGTGGAAGGGCAATGAAGAGTGTGTATTGGGTGATGATGAGAAACATTGACATGACTGGCATGAGGGTCAGACTAGGAAGAAAATGAAGTGAAGCCAAGAGAGGGCACTATAACTAAAAGTTTTTGGAAGGGCCCAAGAAGTCTTGGAGAGCAGATACAAGGGAAGCAGAGGTGGGGGGTGGGGGGAGGTACTGAACGTCATAATCTGAAGGTAGTATTTCTGAACTTAAAATTTTAGAAATTGATGCATTTTAGGTGTGGCCATGGGCCTGAAACTGAGGACAATGGAAAAGTAGAGGGCAAGGGATAATGAGGCTAGACAGTTATTTGGTAATCTTCATAGACACTGAAGTTCCCAGGGAATGGCAAGATTAAAAACGAACAGTAAGAAACAGTCAAGTGCCAAAAATTTCAATGAAGATATAGACAGCAGAGATAAGAAGAAAATGTTTGAGTGGTGTAAGCTTCAATAAAGGATTGTTTAAACAAAAGTAGAAGAGACATGTTCTAGTGTGTTGGAAATTAAACAAAACGGAACTAGGAGAGTTTCAACCATAACTTTAGCGCTTACATATGAAGGAGTAATAAGATTCATGAATTGGAGAGAGGTAGAAGAATTCATCTCCACTTGACGTTATCTGTCAGGAAGTAGGAAAGCTTCCGTAGGAGTAATCCAAGTAGGAGAAATCCAGGTTTTGGTTAAGGTAAGGAGGTGGAGGAAGTGTTCAGTGAAAAAGCTGAGGGTCCCTACTTTCTAGTACATTGCTGTCCAAAAGAACTTCCGGCAGTGATGGAGATGGTCTATATCTGTGCTGTCCAATAGGCAGTCACTAGGCACATGTGGCTGTTGAGTAGCTGAAATGTGGTCTGTGAGACTGAAGGACTGAATTTATGATTTTATTAATTTTCAATTAATTTAAATTTAAATAGCCACATATGGCTGGTGGCTGTTGTACTGGACAATGCAGTTCTAAAGGCTTTCTAATAGCTGTCAATAAATTTATGTTTAGTTAACAGCTAATGATAAAAATATTTTACCCTCTAAGTGGATATTTGTATTTAAAGGAAACAATTACTAATAAAGTATTAAAGAAGGAAATTCCTGAATGTAGAATTTCAAGTGCTATGGAAAACCATGAAGGCTACTAGTTTGGGAGCCAAAAGACCTTTCCAATGCTTCTCAAATTAGACCATGGAAGTGGTCATCTATGAATAAGGTTAACCCTAATTAACAAGATTGATTTCATTAAATGCCAACTGTATGTGCAATGTTGTAATAAGCAAATATCTTAGTAAACTGCTGATGGCACAGTCTTAACCATAGCTGAGAGGAGGAAGAAATAGATAGGATGAAGTAGAGATGGTGGGTACAGGGAGACAAAAACATAATTAAGATTCCAGCTCATGTGCATCTTTCTTGAAATCCTGTTTTCACTGTGTCCTTTGTGCATTAAAATGTCAGAAGTGACTGCCAAAGAGTTGTTGCATGTGAGCATTACTATTAAATCTGCTAGTGACTGGCTAAATGATGGTGCAGCTTAACCTCTTGGTTGGTTTCAATGTTATTTGTCCAAAATGGAGATTACTAGGCTGTTTTGCAGCAATTTTAAGGAAGCCTCAAAATGTTTTGAAGAAAGGCAGTGATGGAGCAATCGATTGATGGAACACTCATTAAGCTAGTGATTGGCGGTTTCTGAGATTCAATAGTACACAAGTTGCAGATAAAATAACACAGGTATCCTGAAATGGTGACAACTAAATAATAACAAAAAATATTGTTTTGTGCAATAATTAAAAAATTTTAAAACACTAATCCATGTGTTTTACAACAATCTGATAGGGTTAACATATTAATATATAACATTAATATATAAATCATTATATTACAATAATATAATATGTTATTAACCTCAATTTATGGTCAGGCTTTCCTAGTCTGCTCATGGCTATCCAGGCCATTAGTGGGACCTAATTTACTACTTTTTCTACTAGACAACACTAAGCTTTACCAGATGCTCTACTAAAATAATCTCAATACAATTGTCGTACATTCTCATTTTGTGAGGTATTCCACTGCCATAAAAAGTAAGGTGGTAGAGGTTCTTTAATGACACTGGCCAAATAGTCTGGAGCTTCTGAAACCATTATAACTTGAGATTTATTTGTTAGTGGGCTTAGCAAGCAGCGGTCTTCTTCAATCTCAGGCCTTGAACATTTTATTAAGAGTAGCTGAGGATACTTAATGTTGGTTACTGATAACCTCTCTCTCAAATTTTGTTTTAATTTTTGTATTTCCTTTAGTTGGAGAGAAGTAACTTTTACTTGAAGGAAACAGATGGAACAGTAAAGTAATTGAGGTTTGATGCAGGCTTCAGATTATTATTTAGATTCAGGTATTTACCAGCTAAATGCAGAAATATTCCTAAATAATTAAATTCCAAATGGTAGTGATAATCCTGCAAATCTAACACAATTTTAGAATTTATTTTCCAGAGGAGTAATATACTATCTGTAAACCGCTGTGGGTGAGATGGCCATGTTGCTTAAACCCTTAATGGATTTGCCCAACGTTATACCAGAGATGTTAGGCTTTTTAAATTTTACTTTTATTGCTAAAGAAATAAACATGTTCTTCCCGGGTAGCCTTGAAAGCACAACGGAATATTTCTTTTTCCATTGCCTTAATCTACAAAAATTCCTTGAGAAATGGAAGGAAAAAAATCCAATGGTATCAATAAATTGGGAATAATACCTTCCTCTTCATAGGCTTGCTATGAAGACCATGTGACATAATATATATGTAATGCTCCTGGCTCCACGCCTGGCATCCAGTAGGTTCACAAAAGTGTCATTTCTCACCTTTCTTCCTATGAATTCATACTGCACCAAAGCCTGTCATGTTATTATCTGAAAACGTCATCACCATCCTCCATGACAGCTCTAGATACGGGTCCCTTAAGAAAGCATAGGAAGGGTTAATAACCCTCTCTAGGTTTCGCAGATAGAAAAACACTGTACGTGTTGGCTTAAGCACCCCAACTCCTACCTTGACATTGCAATCACAAGCCTTATCCACCTTCCGAATTTCAGGACTTGCGTTGGGCTTGTTGCTGTAGATAATAAAAGTTATTAGGAAAGAAATCGTGCAGATGAAAAAAATAAATATTTTATTTCCTCCACAGGAGGATCAGAAAAACATATGTAAGGAATGAAAAATATAAATATTCTATAACCCACCTTCCCAAAATACAGAAAAAATTATTTTATTCCCCCCACTTGTGGGGGTGGGTCGATGACTCCCAAAGATCAAGGTATCATGGTGCAAAGAAATTATATTCTTCTGAAAGGATGATAAATATTCTATATGACTTAAATACTGGAAAAGAAATGCAATGATCATGGTAGAAATTTTTTTCTGTGGGGCATGTCAGTTGGCATTTTTCATCGTGTCTACACATACGTAGTCAACTACAGTAACACCTTGCTTCTACCTGTCCATATTTCGATTGTCAGAATGGCTGATGTGTAGATAAACTTCTTAATCAAAATGTAAACTCTGGAACCCAGATGTTCTTTTGCAACACTGTATGTAAGGTAACAAATGTCTGCAAACTGGGGAGCTCAGAGGTTACTTACTGCGCAACGTCTCCCCCAACCTCAATGATTTTAGCTCAATGCTATTTTCCCCTGGAGCGAGATTCCCTCAGTTAGCCTGCCTAAAAGGTATGCGGTGAGGGGCATATGCACTTAGCGGCTCAGCAATCAGAGGCTTCTTTGGATGGGACTTGTGGTGGTAAATATTAATGAAGAAGCTGCGCGGTACTGGCAGTGATTCTCAACCAAATTAGATAGTCTCTTAGTGCCGAGTGTCGCCTGCTGAATTTGAGTGGAGGAGGGCTGTCGCTTAAAATAAAGGGGTCTCAAACACAATACAAATGTTTGTCACCTCAGGTCCCATATTATGAATCAGGAAGCAAAAGGCAAAGGGCACGACGCAAAGAAACAGACACAGACACGTTTTGCAATGACGAACTTTATGTGGCGTCAGGAACGGCAACCTGTTCTCATGTTTAGTAATTCCGAGGTACGCTGTTAAGACTGCTTGTCAGCTTAAACTGAATAAAGGAACCGGAATAAGAGGCAGCTGTGGAGACTTCTCCGCAATCCTTTTCAAAATATAAAGCTGTCACCAAGTGACTTAGGTAATTAAAAGGCCTGCTGTATGCCCTTACACTCTTCTCTTAAACTTACGTGACCATCAGCAGCGCTGTTCAGATTCAGCCAACAGCTGTTAGACCAAGACACAGATCCGCAGTGTTTATCTCCCCAGAGTTACCGGTGTTCACTGAGACCCTCCGAAAATTAGGGTCGGTTTTCAATGAGAATATAACAGAAAATCCTTCGCTCCCCTCTGTTCCCACCGTCCCAAACCTCGTACCCCCTCCCACTTGCCCGAAATCGGATTTCTTATAAACATAGCCCATACCCTCAATTCAGTCGCACCTTCTGCAGCCTAAACCTTTGCCCAGAGATACCCACGTTCAGTCTCCCTCCCTCTCCTCTCACTTCTTGAGACCCCACGCCTGCCTTCAGTTTCTCTCTCTCTTCCCGGGCGCGGGGTTCTAGACAGACCCTCGCCTCCGCTCAGCACCTTCATCTCGAGCCCCGCTTCCCAACCTTTTTCGAGACTCCGGTGCCCCTCCCGTGGAACCTAAGCCCCTCTCTCCTCCCAGAGACCCCAGTCTCCCCGCGATCTGCGCGTTCCGAGTCCCTCCCTATCCCCCCGCCCCCCTCGCCCGGGGCAGTGCGGTCCTGCAAGCTGCAACCATCCGGGACCTGTCCCCGCTCACCACCCCATCCCCCGCCTAAACCATTAGGGTCTCGGCTAGCAATGCGGCTCGGGGCTCCAACTTACCACAAGCGTCCGGGAGGAAGACAAGGCAGCAGTCGCCGCGGCGGCAGCTAGACGAGAAACGGACTCGGCTGCAATCGCCCAGCGGAGCCCTTGGCAGTCTGTGCGCTGCGCTGCGCTGCGCGCCGCAATCTCGCGCCTCGGCGGAGGGAGGGACGGAGGGAGCTCGGCGCGGTAGGAAGCGCCGGCAAGTCGACCTCCTCTGGGCGACCCTGCGCCCCCGGACAGGTTTGGCCGGTCTTGCTCCACTATCTTACTCTAGCTTAGTAACTGACCACCTCCAGCATCTCTGCACTATTCGCGTCTTCTTTCTTCTTCGATGGCCCCTAACTAACTACACTACTCTAAACGGACGAAGGCCATCACGCGAGCGCCACGACGATCTCGACGACTCCGACGACAAGGTGTGCAAGAAGAGGGAAGAAAAGTTCATATGCAATCGCAGGTAAGAGACGGGCAGGCCTATGGAGCAGCCACGGCTGGCAATCTAGCTGCTCCAAAGGCAGGATCAGAAAGATCGGTGCACCCGAGGAAGGGAGCGTCCTCGGCGAGCACCAGAGCTCCTACCCCGCGCTGGTGAGGCTGCACAGCGCACTTGGGCCAAACGCGGGATGAGGGGCGGAGCCAAGGGCGGCCAATCAGCTCTCAGCGTTACACTGCCCCCGGCCTGTTTGGACCGGTTTCTTAGCGCATCTGGAACCCGCTGGCAGGGGGCGCGAGACCCCGTGGTGGTGGTGGCCTTGGTGATTAACTTGATTCATGTGGCCTGGAGACTGGATGGAACCGGGGTCAGTCATGGAGGGAGGGTCTCGAGAATGCACCCCTAAAGATTCAAAGAACACCCCTACCCAAACACCCCCCCCCCACCTGAACATTTCAGTTCAACTCTCCTCAAGTCTTGGAAGTTCCACTGAGCTTTGAAACTCCCTCCGAGGGTCTTGGCTCCGATTCCTGCCCCTTTGCTCAAGAGGAGCAACTGAGGCACTCACAGGGCCCAACATATTTAGTGCGCAAAGGCCACGGCCCTGCTTTAAAGCCCGCTTCCCCACCCATGTCCTCAGCCCCAAATACAGAGAAGGGAGAAAGGAAAGCCCTTGGCCTTCGTGCCCCAAGAGGACACGGTTTAGTTTCCTTCTTGACCCCACAGGCCCCTGCTAAGTGCTTAGAATCACTCCCTGAAGGCAGCTCCTTCCGGTTTCTGAGGTAAGGCTGCACCTATTTCTCTGGCACAGAGTGTGGGGCCCACAGCCAGGAGGTTGCCCAGCCGCTGCGAGGGCTGCCATGGCGTGGTCAAGGCATCAGGGCAAGGGGTGAACCACAGAATCTCCCTTTTGGCAACAAACAGGATGCCGAGCTGCAACCCGGCAGTGCTCTACTCCATGGGCTCCAGGGTGCCTGGAGGGTGCCTGAGGTGTCCCGGTTGCAGCACATGGAAAGGCTGTCGGGGCCGCCTTGGACAAGACACCACGGAGGCATGAGACCAAGCTCAGCAGTGAAGAAGCTCCCACCGAGAAGGGGGTCAGAGGAGATTTCTTCCAAAGGAGAATGGGAGTGGGAGGCCTCAGGTCTTGGCCGAGGTTCCGCGGCACTGTACCAAGGGCCGCGGGTGGGAGAAGTGGGGACTGGCTCCCTGCTGGTCCAAGGTAGCTGGACCGAAGAAAGAGATGGAGACTCCGGTTCGGCTCCGCTACTTGGGGCCGGAGGGCAGAGTGGCGATTATACGGAAGAGGCTATAGGCAGGCCGTGCAGCGTCTTGGAGGATCGAACCCCACAGAGTGCAGAAGGGAAGGAAGCTGCCGACCGCTCCTGGGACTGTTTGCCTCAGTAGCCCCAAAAGTTAGGGATGGGGGAGGAGGTAGAAGCAATAAGGATCTGGTCCCTTCCTAATTCTGGGTCACTTCTCTCTGTGCCTCGGTTTCCCGATTTGTAAAAGGAACTCCTCCGTCTTTTCCAATAGAAGCATTTGGGAATCCTCGGATTCCCTCCATCCCCATTGAATTCAAACACTTTGCAGGGTTCTGAAATTTAATTTGGCGGTGAACATCCTGTCCACACCCAAGTTCTGTTTGCAAAGCAAAATCCCATCGCAGTTTTCTTGAAGCATCTGTTGAATGCTACTGTATGATACCACGCAGGTGGCGGCGACAGCGCTGCGAAGACCACGGACCGCACAACGCTCACATCTTTAGAAATGCTTTGTTAGCGAACAGTAATTTATAAATATTGAAGAAAAAACGTACGTCTTCTCTTTAAATAATTAAGCACTAATCTTTAAAAATTCCCAAGTGTCCTCTTTCCCTATACCCGTGAGCACGGAATGCTTCGTCTTGGCTTTTCTGGCGGGACTTAGATTTATTTTGTCGGAGGCTGAGACATTGCTTTTACTTTTAAAAATGTAAATATAAATCCCTGTGATATATCCGCTAAGGCAATGGGCTCTGTGGAGCCGAGAGCCGGAGGTAGCACCCGCCGAAGCCGGGGACTCTCACCGGCTCCCGGGGGAGGCAGCGTAGAGGCGCTGACCGCAACAACAACAGTGATGACAAGGGTGATGAGGAGGAGGATAATAGTAATAATATTACCAATAATTATTGTTGTTGTTAGTAGTAGTATTATTACTAGCACTACATATCTCGCTCTTTAGGCTGTTCTCTCCTTCTCCCCGAGAAAGGCAAAAGTGCCGGAGGGCCCAGGGTGAAGGCCACCGGGGACTGGGAAGGCTCCCGGTGCGGTAGAGAGGAAGTCAGCCAGCGGGGCGGCGGGCTGAAGCGCGCCTGGACACACAGGCGGGCTAACTCGCCTTGTGCGGCGCTTGCGGGCGGCCGGGAGCCGGCGAGGCTGAGCGGGAGCTGGGGCCGCAGCGGGGCTGGGGCGCCGGGTTCAGCCGGGAGCGCCGGCTCCGCTCTCCCCGCACTGGCGGCGCTCACCGCCTCTTCGGCTTTTCTGGGCGGCAGCCCGGCCCAGAGCTGGCGGATCCGAAGGGCTCTGGAGGTTTTGGCAACACTAGCCCGGGGAGTACAGTGTAAGGAGAAATTTAGGGCGCACTTGAAGATCCGGGAAGCAAACTCGAAACAAGTACATGCAGGCGCGCTCTGTCGTCGCCGGAGAGGTTTTCTCGAACTCCTGCCTAAAGTGTCGTGGGCAATCAGCCGGGAGTCGGCTTTCCCTTCCCTTCCTTAGGTCTGTGGAAGTTGTCCCTGGAAAGAGGAGTCATTTACTGTGAAATCCTCGGGTTTGACGCACATCCCCAGCGGCCCCCCGGAACACAGTCTCCAAAAACTCGTCCCATTTTCTAAGGATATATAAACGTGTTGTTGCAACTTTTGCACAGGGATGATCCCCCCCCCCCCAATACACACCTTTCCAAAACTACTGATTTAAAAATTCAGGAAGGAATTTAAAAGATTGTTATTAAATAGGAAAAGGTCTTCATCACTAAGGACTTTGGGAACTTTCCTATAAATATTAGTAACCGAGTGGTAAAGTTTACTTCTCTACTCATTACTGCTTCTCCTCTTGACCAGAGAACCCTATTTTAACAAACCTAAGAGATTATAGACTGTGATCGATTTGAAATTTAGTGACCGGGTTCTAACAAAATACTTCAAGGCAGATATTTTTGCAGAGCAAAAGAAGCTACGCAAAAATTCTACCGGGAGATTCTACCCCCACCCCTTGTTTAACACAGGACATAAATGCAAGGCATTTTGATAATCCTTCCACTTATATTTTTTTCAGTTTTAAAGCATCCTGATAGCTAGAGGTGTTTTTTTGTAGTTATACAAATGTATAAAATAATATTTTCAGCATTTCATATTTTTGCTTAACCGGAAAAACCCAGGATCATATCCGTAATATCCATCATTGAGGCATGACATATGGAGGTAAACTTTTATAGTATTTTACACAGCACATTTCTCTCTTGTTGTTCCTCAGTCAGGGTCATTGAATGGAAAAAAAATCTTGGATACAGATGGCCCATTATATTCAGTCTTTTCAAAGTTGGTAGGATTATTTTTAATGAAAAACAAAGCAGTTGAACTCTATGTGCTGTGTAGGAAGGCAGGGGGCAGTCTCTGATCATGTCAGTCTTTCTCTGAGTGCAACTTCTTTTTGGAAAGGTCCCCTGTTTTAGCGGAAAAACAGCAATCAACTCTGGTTCTCTGATACCCTCACGGATGGGAAGAGAAAGAAACTGAAAACCTTTTGGGTGGATTTGGAAGGTCCCATCTACATATTTTTGCCACTTCTCAGAATAAAAAGGTATATCAAGATTAAAAATCTGTGCTTAATTTTTTTGAAACAAATGTTATTGAATTAATTTAATTATATCTGACATTCTCATAGTTGTGGCTTCTAGTAATCAAATATATATTTTAAAAAGCAACAAAATATACATGTAAGTTTGAGTAGGAAGGGGCACGGAATCTAGTCGCCTCACCAAGGAGAAGTAGGAGCTAGAAACTACTTAGATGTCAGTTCTTTAGAGAGACGTGTTGTCATGGAGCACATTCATGCTGTGATGAATGCACTTTATATTATGGACTTTTCCAGCATACAAAGATGGCATAGAAAGATGACAATTAGGACCTTTTGTTTAAATTAAACTAAGATTGAAAGGCCAGGGCAACAGTGATTTTTCTTTCATTCTTAGCTCTAAACTACTAGGTCCCTGAACTAGCAGTCTTGCTACCTTTATATCTTACTCTGACTCTTTCAGACTACTTTGATCTCTACTCTGAATTCCTGTAGTAATTGGGGCTTTTACCGTGCATCAAACATTTGCTTGTTTGAGAGTCCTCTCTAAAGTAATGGGCTTGGTTTTCTTGGTCTGTAAATCAGTCTTATTATATTATTTCAAATGAGATACACCGTCATGCACTGCTACCTAATTTCTTCTTTTCTTTTTGTAAGAACTATCTCCTCAAACAAATTAAAAGTATCTCAGGGGTAAAGATTTAGTCATATACTTTTCTTCTTCTCCCTTGTTCTAATCTATCCTAATACTGGGCACAAAGAATATAAACTACAATGATAACTACTAATTGTTGACACAAAAGAGGTTAGGATGTAAGGTCAAGAAGGGCAGGACTGCTAAAACCTGAATTTCTCAGGGACTTGAATATAAAATTAGAAGGTATTTTACCAAATTGGCCCATCATGCAAAAAGATCATGACAGTTTGAACTGACCAAGATGAAACTTAATAGAAATAAACGTGAGATGCTGAACTTTGGCTACCAAACTGCTTTGCACAAATTTTGGTCACAGAAGAAGGAAACACTTGGTGGATTTTAGTTGGCATCGGGATCAACAAGTCCTCAGTGGGATATAATTGCCAGGAAACCTAATTTTATCACGGGCTTTTGCAACTTGCATAGAAAGAGTCAGGATACAATTGGGCTCTATTTAGTGCTTCCAGGCATGTTTTAAGAATGAAATCAGTAGATTGGAGTTCATCCTCAAGAATGTACAGGTCAGTAAGGGGCTTGAATCATGTTATATGATGAGCTATGGGTTTGTATCCTCTCGAAGACAAGACTCTTGGGATACATGCTAGCTGGCTTCAAATATTTGAGGGATTTTCTTATGGCAAAGAGATTTGATTTGTTTCCCAAGGTCAGCATTTACATCTTGTTTGTATTTGTTCCCTCAGTGCCTGGCACAGTGACAAACCTAGGCGTTCAATAAATATTTGTGAACTAAAGGAAACTACAGGCACAAGAGAATAAAACTGGAATTAGTGGTGAACCCTATACATTCTGGCTCTGCAGGAGAATTTTATAGCGTTCAGAACCGTCCAAAGGTGGAATCAGTTGTTTCTGGAGGGAGTGAGCTCTCCAATATTGGGTGTTCAACCCCATAGAGGTTAATCAATTAGTGGGGATGTTACAAAAGAGAGTCATGTGTGAGGAAAGGGGAAAAACAGGTAGCTAATAAAAGACATTTAAAGCTCTTTCCTATCCTAAATCTTGCAAAATCCATAAATGCTGTCTCAATCTAATTCTAGGGGATAAAAGAGAATATTAAATTTTCTGAAAAACAAAGACCGAGGAAGTTATGCACTGCACACTTGCCGTAGATTCAGTTTTGCTGCAGGAAAGAAGTAGCTTCTTACCAAGTCCAAAGGACACTTCTGTATAGCCTGGTGCACTTGCTAGCTACTGACTTCCGCGGAAAATAAGCTCTGGGGAGCTTATTATCACGAAAACAACAGTATTATGTTGGGATACTATCATTCTTTATAAGTCTAGAATACTATACAAAAAGGATCAAATTAAAACTATCGAGGTGTGATTAAAAGATGTAAATTAAATTGAATGTTACTATGGGAATTTGATGAACACAAATTGAATGTTAGCTTTAAATGAAAGGAGAATTAGTTTTTGATTAATCTGTATAATACATGTGCATGGACTTCAATATTCCCCAGTAACGTCTTTGCCTAAGACTCTTGAGATTTACACAAAGAAAATTTTTGCTAAGAACTGGCATAGAGAACAAATTGAAGCACACCTGGAAATAATGTGTTGGGCAGTTTTTTTTGCTTTCCTACTAATCATTTTATGTAACTGTACAAATTGGCAAGAATTTCAGGCTAACTACCAAACCAAAGAAGCCTTTGAACTAAATTCTGGTTGTACTGCTGTTTTATGTCAGAAATGATATGGTTCACCAAGATATGATGAATGGGAGTGAAGGATAAGTTATAGGACATGCTCAAATCAAGCTTAGAACGCAGACTTAAGGAGTTTTGAAAATATGTACTTTATCATGCTGTCTTTGTATAACTGAGTGACCTGCTTTTGTTTATTTGACTCTATTCTTTTATTCTTGTCCCAAGAGTTATTATTCGTTATTAGTTCAGTGCTGCCAGATTTTTTAAAGATAAAATTTAAGCTAATGTTCAAAAATATTTCCTCGAGCTCAATAAATAATTTTATCACATAGAGCTGAGTTACAAGTGAGGCCACTTGTTCAGTACGATGTAAAGTTAAGCTTAGTTCAGAGAGCTGTTGTTTCTTGATTTCCCTGAGGCTGCAATGAGCACACTGCACATTAAAAAGACATATACTGTGACTCCAATACACATGGGAGCCAAGCACGCATCTCAAAGGTGAGAAAGAGCTCTTTAAACTAGAATTTGTAATTCAAAAGGGGAAGAAAACCTTGAGTTTATAAATCCCCTTTGAATGTTATTAACGGTTGTCTTATAGATGGGATAGCAAAGATAAAAAGGAATTTACTTAATCACTAATGTCTGAAATATGGCACTTTTTCCTCCTCCAAAGTCCTCCACTGAAAACTTTCAGTATTTTTCGAAAAAGATAGAATTTTCCTCTCTGTGTATATTCATTAAGCAAGAATATGGGTAATGAGGTCTACATTTCACTGTAAGATGCTACCTAACAGAAAAATCTTGAACATAAAATATTAATCAAAAATCAATTTCACTACAGAACTCAAACAGCTGTTATTTTATTTTGCTTGACATTCATACCTTTCCCAATAAACAACACAATCAACTGAGTTTAACTAATCCATTTGAACAACATGTGTTATAAACTCCATATTCCATGTTCTAATTCACTTATGTTATCAAGTTTGCCATAGGGGTTTTGGCAAACCCTTAATATCTGCCATCTCCTAAAAATAATGTATATTGGAAGACACCAGATTTAGCATAACAGAACCAAACTAGACATTAAAAACACACTACCACTACCACCGCTACCGCCACTACCACCGATCTCATCATCTTTTCCATCATCATCATTGGGAAACTGGCCAACAAGAATTACATAGTTGATTAATAAGCACCAATTATTTGCTTTGTTAATGGGAACTTTCTTCTCTTTATCAGACTTTGCTTCTCTCTCTTCCCATCATGATATATTTACATAGAATTAAGACCTGCATCATTCCCCTATCCAAGTGACCCCCCCACCTTCTCTCAAAAAAGCTTCACTTGTCAGTTTATCAACTTCTGGTAGATTAATGGAAATAGAGCAGACTGAAGGATATTTTCCTACCTATCCTACTATGACTAACCCATTGACTATGCTCATTTAATAAAATGTCTCAATCAGACCGCATTGGTAAATATAAAGTAGTCTGTGCCACAGACTGTAACATTACACCAAAGAAATAAGGATTTTTTTCCTCTTCACCAACCAGCTTGAAGGACCAAGTCTCCACATATTTCAAGGACTAGAACAACACAAGTTCACTCAGGATGATGCATTGAAAGCAAGTGATAGCAAATGTCTTGTCTTTCGAGACTAAAGAAAAAAATCATAAATAAAATATTTTCTTATCACCAAAAGTTTTATATACTTTTTATTTATGGAAAAGTATAGAAATCCTTCATTTTCTCAAAGTAGAGTTTAATTTGAAGAAAAAGCCAAAACAACAATGACTAGATGCCTGTCATATAATGAGAGTCCTGGAGTAGAACTGCCTGAGTCAAAATTTATTTTCTACCCTGTTGATTTTTGAAGTGACATCATTTTCCTCTTTGTGCATCTTCTAGTTATTAGTAGGAAAATTATGGTAAAAATACTCTACTAAGTGGTTTTGTAGTGGAGAGTAATGAATGTTTACACTACTGGTACAGCAAAGCAGGGGGGCAACATTTGCCAGAGAATTCAACTTTGCTAGCCTTCCACCTGGCCAGTAATCTTCATCTACTAAGATGTGATAAGAAAATAAACGTTTATCTTTTAGTGTTATACACAATAGCCAAAAAACCTCCTAAATCAAGGGCTGGATGGTTTAATCCGCCATTGTTAACTTTGTCTATGCATTTCTGACATCGTGATGACCTCAATCTTTTTGTCAATATAACTTGGCTGAAGTTTAAAAGATACAAGGAAGAAAGTTAAAGATGTAGAGAAGTACCGATTACTAAATTATTTCAAGGCAAGTGACACAGTGGAAAGCAGCATCTCTCTTGTCTGGTTTGATTACAAAGTATTGTGGCTGGATTATGTCAGTAGTCCTGGCTTGCTGAGAGTTTTTTTTTTTTTAAGTTTGTGATGAAGTAATACGGCATCAAAAAAAATCCCAACAGAGCCATCAGCAATTCCACCCTTCAGAGAAAAAAAATCCCAACAGAACATATACATCTAAAAAGATGGTTTACCTTCCAAAGACTAGGCACTTATATGTCATGACTCATCAAAATATTTCTTAACATCTCTTTTGAAATTGCCTTAAGAATCTATGCTACATCCTTCTGAATTTTTGGAAATATTACAAAGTCATTAAACATTTATATCTGGTGATTAAAGTTTTATGATCTTAATATTTTGTCAAATCAAGTGAAAGCACATGACCCTAAAACTTAGTGGTGGAACCAAAAAAAGTGCCTTGCTTATGTAATTTATTTAGAGTGACAATTTATCCCAGAGTAGGAAAGACTTTTCTTCTATTTATTCTACCTCTTTATATGTCTGCTCTAGTAGAAACCCAAGATTTAAGTTTTCCTGGAAGCTTGCAGTCAACAAAGATGATATTTAGGGCAATATTTCAAAAATTGAAGCAAGAGAAATAACATTTCCATAGAAACGCATATCACTAATCTGGCTATTAACTATATTAGTGTAGTCAAACTGAAATAAATATATCTCCTCTCACCCCCCCCCTTCCAGTAGAATGGATGACTTAATAATATAAATTAGACCTTCTGAGCCCTACTCAGCATTCACTTATATGCTGTGTAATCTGAAATATTTATAACTTCACAGTGTAACCATGGCTAGAAATCCTTTAAATTTGAGATTTTTAAAAAAATTATGTTGATGCATATGGTTTGGAAATGTGTAGAAGAGCCATTAGTATGTATACAGTCTCTCACAAAACTAATTAAGAAAGGTAATTAAGAAAGCTGTACTTTAGAAAAAGTGAGCACTAGATGATTTAGTGACCAAAGTCAAAATTAATACACAAGCTGACCCAGAGTTTTGATCTTGACTATGCTGGTTGTCTATTGGTTACAGCTGGAATGGAAAAGAAGCTTAGAGAAGTCCAATATTGGATTTATTAAAGAGACATTTTCTCTGAAAAAGTCACCTCTGAGCTATTGCAGATAGTGTACCACAATTCAATCATCTTTACTGTTAAAAAATGTTAAGTGCTTGACTTCTTACTTTGTTGCAAAGCCTGAGTTCTGACTGCTTTTCTAAGGAAGCTAAGATATGTACCATGTGGTACAAAAAAGGATGATTACAGAGACAGTTTGATCAGCTACCAGATTAAAATGCAAATCAAAGTAGACCCAGACTTATTACAGATGAAATGCAATCTATTAGGTTTTTTTGAGAAGCATGAGCTTCAAAAGTTGTTAAAATGAAGAATGCCAAGTTATCGAAAAATTTTTCCTTTTTTTATTCTGACAGTTGTACTAAAGACTGCTGGTGTAGACCTTGGCCTTACTGACTTCATGACGTTTCTCACTACGCTGGGAATTGGATTGGGAAATATTTCATAAGTGCAACCGTTCTTAGTATAGAAGACCTTGCTAGAATCTTCTAATCATGCGAAAAGAGGAAGTTTTATAATTGTTTTCCTTTTTTGAAGATAATTTAATTTTCAAGTTAGGGCTGTTAGACTTGACAACATTTTCCTGAACAGAATCCATTAATTGATAGGTGATTTGTTTGATCTTCATTTACAGCTAGTTCAAGAGTTATATATCCCCTTGTCCCTTGAAGTCAACACTATACAAGAAACGGCAACAATGTTTCATTTGTGTTCTATTCACTAATGTATAAAACATACAATTAATTTTCCAAATTTAATATTAGATATTATTGGAAAAAAAACATTTTTAGGATATTGCAATCAACCTGTATGACAACCTAACCCTCCATTAACATTATATTTCCATACAAAGAAGCTAATAAATGTAAACTGTTTATAATTACATAAGGCCTTTTCCAGAAGAATTGGACATTCATTAAGTTTTTTATTTGCCTTAATATAGGCAAGGTCTATAAGATTTAGTGACAATTCTCAGCTATAGAATGTTCACCAGAAAATAATCATAGAAAAAATATATGGCAGTTTTCCCAAGCAAAAACTCTAAAAACTTGGTATTTTTGATACCCCCATAATAAATTCTCCATCTAGTAACCAGGGCAGAAGTCAAAGCTGACCAGATTTGGTGGTGAATCAATTGGAGGTTAAAAATAAGAAACTTCGGATGAATCACTCTGGTAATTCAAGGGAAGGTAAGGCTAAATTTCCACATCTACATAGATAGTGCCAATCACATTTAGTTAAACGTCTCTAAGGAGGAGTAGCAAAACATCAACATATTTGCTATATTTTCAAGTTAGAAACTGTGTGACTGTTAGCATAGTCTTAATTTGAGATTGATTTCAGGAAGTGGAAATTTCAATTTAAATTTGAAATGGTTTCTGTTGATGCAGTCTTTCATTTATCATTCCATTCACTGTTCCTATTCTTAAATTTTATGGCCTCTTTACTTTTACATTGTCCTCTGAGGGTGATTTATGCATTTTCTGTCTTTTTTTCCCTAGCTTCAGATTTAAACTTAGAAAGAAGAAGGTAAGTAAAAAGAGCTCTGGGGACCACCTGGGGCAATGTTAATTCATTCTTAGTTAATAAAAGCTTGACTTACTATTTCCTCCTATTTCTCCTTTCCTCTGCACCACCCCCTTGCCCTCCAAATGATGACAGAAAAAGAAAATGAAGCAGCTGGGTTTTTAATTTTATGTAATTTTACAGATACTAACAATTAGACCTAGATCATTTGTAATTCACCTAGATTTTAGTTGGGAAAAATGCCTACATGTAAAATGTCTTTAATGTACTTGAAAAGTTTGTTGAA
The DNA here is from genome assembly GCA_031878705.1 of Tapirus indicus. Lineage (NCBI taxonomy): Eukaryota > Metazoa > Chordata > Mammalia > Perissodactyla > Tapiridae > Tapirus > Tapirus indicus. Next base: position 96,018,169 of record CM062942.1, on the reverse strand, counting down.
ATTATCCTTAAATTTATAAAACATAGCTGACAATTTCAATTTCTTTTGAAATGAGTGCTCCATTTTTTTCTCCTGGGGGGATTCAATGGGAGGTTTTTCTCTTACTTTCAAACATGGTTTCTAATTTTTCATAACAGCTTTATTGAAATACAATTCACAAATAATGAAATTTTCTTCTTTAAAGTATATAATTCAGTGGTTTTTTATATATTCCCAGAGTTTTGAAACCATCATCACTATCCGATTTTGGTTTCTAAATTTTAAAACGCAATCTATAGGTGACATGAATTTTAGAAGCTTTCATAAAGGTAGTAGCTTATTTTAGTAATTTTTTCTTCTTTGTTATACTGATGGTCACCTTAAAACATTGAGCTGTAATTAGCAACGTCATATTTCCTAAATTATAGACTAGTCTATCAAATCTGGAGAGACAGTTTGGACTTCTAGGATATTAACATTTAGTACAGTCTATAAGAATATTCACTTATTCCGGGAGTTGTCCTTTGGTGCATAGAAACATGACGTGTATTGGGAAGAGGATTTGGGCGCACTCAATAGCCCTAGTGCTTTATCAAATATAGTGTGTAATGATATGTTGCTTTAATCAATGGTTTGCATCTAGTCCCACTTGTGATTTGTCATCTCTGTTTCCTCTGAAATGACACTGAGCTAATTTTGTCAGTACCAGCTTGGTAGACTGAATAGAAGCAGTAGATGTAAGCTGTCAATCTTTAATAAGTATCACAGATTTGTGATGCAGTTAATAATTACTTCTTTCATAATACTAAGTGCTGTGAGCTGTGGAAGTTTGGTCACTTCTAAGTGTGATATAGGATTCAGAAGTCTTTTTCTTAGTTTACACTCAGAAGCATTCTCTAAAGGGAAGAACATTGGCAGATACATATGGATGTACTACGAAAACATTATATTAGAAGCTAGGTATTTGTGTATGGGTTGATGTGGGAGTACTTCAGATGTATGACCAGTGTACTCAAGAAAAATGCGGTCATAACAAAACAGTAGAAAATGTAGTACTAAATAAGCAGCAGCACTAAGCTAATTAGGGGACAATGTGATTGATACAATAGCAATGAAACTGTAATAATAACTATAATAATTTAGCAGTGTGTGCCAGGCATTTTGCATGCATTATAACATGCATACACATGGCCCTACAAGGTAGGCATTAGTATCCTCCTTTTATGGATGAAAAACCCAAAGATTACAGTTTGTGACTTGACTAAGATCATCCAGGAAGTACGTTGTAGAACCAGGATTATAAACCTAGATTTTTCTTACTCCAGGATCAGGGGTCTTAGACATTTTTAAAGCAATGGACTTGATAGAGGTTGTTTGGTGAGCCCTAGAAATGGAGCGGAGTCATGTAAATGTTTAGGAATATTTGCCATGGTCGTGTGTTTCTTTGGTGAGGTGTTCTAGCCTTGTTTATGACCCCCCTCTTCTCCCCACACACTCAGGAGATAATAAGTTCATATAGCAAATAAGTTCATCCCACGTATTTTTTTTTATATTGGTGGTGTATGCATTTGACTTCCAATGTGAGCTTTTGGTTGATGGGGCATTTTCAAGAGAAACCTTTTTCCTTTATTCACCATCTGCACTATAGTTCTGTCAACTTACAACACTGTAAAATCACTTAAATTTGAAAATAAACAAAACCACTACCTTTTAGGGGCAGGCCCAGTGGTGTAGCAGTTAAGTTTGCACATTCTGCTTCAGTGGCCCCGGGGTTCACCGGTTCGGATCCTGAGCCCAGACCTACTCACTGCTCATCAAGCCATGCTGAGGCGGCGTCCCATATATAGGAGCTACAACTCTACAGCTATGATACATAGCTATGTACTGAGGCTTTGGGGACAAAAAAGAAAAAAGAGGAAGATTGGCAACAGATGTTAGCGCAGGGCCAATCTGCCTCAAAAAACAAACTACTACATTTTAAATAAATCATCCATAAGATTGTGTTCCCCTGTACATTTCCCTTTTTAGAGTTTAAGTAGGGAAGAAGTTGAAAGTGGCCAACTTTAGCTAACAATGACCAAACAGCTGTATTTTCTTAGGAAAAACATTACTAGATAGATTCAGAAAGTGGAGAATGTTTTTACTCAGACTCAATTAGTCAGGGCATGAATTGTGTTTGAGTCAAGAAATCTCTTTATTTTATTTCTGTTTCTTTTTCTATTTCTATTTCTGTTTATTAGCCATCCCTGAAATCAGTGGGTGTGAGGATGAGCAAGCACATATAAATACAACTGTTAAGACTGCAAAAACCTATTGTGTTTACCCTATGGAATTGCATAAAGATTATTACAGTTTATTAATATTTTATTTAAAACACACATAAACCTCCAGTAAAAATAAATTTTATAGTTGGATACAATATTGGAGGGTCTGAAGATTGTGGGTAGCTGATATTGCAACTAGGAATTAAAAGTGATTTATTTTCATTTTTTAGGACTACTTATTTCATTTGAGATCTTGTATGGACTAAAAACACTTTCATACAGTTTATCCAAAAATATTTAATCACTTTAGAATTCATAGAACATCATTTCAAGGATGATGTTTTGAGCCTTTAATGTTGAGAATTCTGAACACTGTTTTATCACACTTCCAAGCAGTTGGAAAAATATCGTGATGAGTCTAGTTTATATTTTCATGCTTTAAATTCATAAATATTGCCAAGTTCATAATTCAGTTAAAATCTAAAGTGTGTATTCAACAATTTTAAATTTGCTGATTTTGCCATTAGCTTTAAACAGCTGTTCTCCATTTCCACTAACGGTAAGACCAGAAAGAAGGAACTACACTTAACAGCATGAGGGATATAGACTAGCATCAGTAAGACCCTCCTATCAGCTTAGGGAGAGGCTAGGTTCTGTTATCAAGGGAGTTGTTAGTCATCTATGCCAGAGATTTTAAAGAAGTCAGTGGTGTTTCTGGGAATGCATTAGGTGCAGTTTTCTCTTCAGAACAAAAAGAAAAGTATAATAATTTCTGAAGTTTCTTTCAGCCTTATAATTCTATGTGCATTTTATTATAACAAATATCTTGCTTCATTGCAGTATATCATCATCCAAAGTGGGAAATGTTGTGTTTGACAAGAGCAAATGCATTAAATACATTAACCTATACAGCTATTTGAATATGCCAACACCAAGTAATAAGAAGTCACTTGGGAGGAAGAAATGTTCAACATCAGATCTATAATCCCAACTTCCTACTGGACACTTTTACTAAAATACACGCATGTCTTACAGGTGCTTCAAAACCTAAAAAGGTCTCTCAAAACCAAAATTATTTATAATATTCTCAAATTGGTTGTTGATCTTGAGTTGATGTTTTTTCCACCAACCCAATAGCCTCAGAGAGAAACGTGAGTCATATATGATATTATCCCACCATCCTTTCCCTTATCCTTATCCCAAATATTCAATTGTTTTATTAATCCTACCTCAGAGATCCAACAAATCAATCCCTTCCTCTTCATCTCCAGTGCCACTGCTTTACTTCAGCGACATGTTATATTTCACCTACGATATTACTGCGTTAGTTTCCAAGTACCTTTCCTGCTTCTAGTCTTACCTCTTCAAGTTAATTCTCCATGTTGCTTCTAAAGTGACCTTTCAAATGTATGGATTTCTTTATTTCTTTGCTGTTTAAAATCTGGCAGTGGCTCCCACTTGCATGTATAGAATAAAGTTAAAAATCCTAATTACGAATTAAAAAAAAATCCCTTCTTGGTCTAGCCCTTGGCTATATCTCTTGCCTCATCTCCCACCACTTCTCCATATAAAATTCACTCACCCTGTAAGAACAACTCATGTTCTTTCAAGTGGTCTGCTTGTTTGTATCATATTTCTTCTATCTGGAACTTTCTTCTTTGCCTGTCCACCTACTCATTTTCAAATATAATTTCTATTGTAACAAACTTTCCTTGCTTTTCCTTTTTTTATGCTTACACGGCCCCTTGGTAACCACCTCTATTGTGTAGCACATACTGCATCTCATTGCCGTTGTCACTTGTCTGTCTCTAGACAGACAATTGCGTGACCTTTTTGTAGCAATCCTATAGATAGTCCTATGAATTTTCCTTATTTAAAACAACAACCAAGTGTAATTAATCTTGCTGAAGCATTACATCTCTGATGGATTGTCTTTTAGTCTGTGTTAGATCATGGTCAGTGATGAGTTGCAGGCTACCTCAAGAGTCAGCCTGTTCCTTTTGACTTTCATGAGATGTTTCCTCACATTGAGTTATCACTTCTCTCAGATTCACCCTCTGGAGCCTCACAGAGTAAGTGTATTCCTTCTCTTATTTGGTAGTCAAGTTATTTGAAAGTGGATGTCGAGTGTCCCCTAAGTTTCTCTTCTTTACTATAAGCATTGTGGAGTTTTAGGCTTTCTCACAATATCGTTTGCCTGCTTCTGGAAACACTTGTTTTTAAAATATGGTGCCAAGAATTACATTAATAATACTGCTGAAATGATCTCACTATTTTGTTGTGGGACTGTTGCAACTTATGATCTGGATACTTTGTATATGTGACGGAAGCCTAATTTGGATTAATAGTTCATAATTGTTTGAATATTTCAGAAGAAATATCTGAATGCAACTTGATTTATGTATGGAAATGTAGGTCACTTTCATTCAGTTGCTATTTGAAGTTCTTTCACACTTTCTTACAGAATTTTTCCTTAAATCTGAAACTAATTAATTTCCACTGTTGCAAGTTCTGACTGTTTTAATCTGCTTCATAAGCTCTCTAAAACTCCATACCCTTTTTTGATGAATCTCCCCTCCTCACTTTACCAGTATTCAAGATATTTTAAGAGTTTTTGACATATTCCTGCTGAGTTAGCACCTTGTAAAAACTTTCCCACTATGGTATCAACAACCTCTAAAGGAGTAAAAAAGTAAAGAAGCTTAAGATAAGCAAAGAATTTAAATGTCCAATAACAGCAAGCAAATAGCTGCCACATAAAGAAGCATTACTAGAAGAGAATTTTGCTTTCTTAATTAAGAATAGAGTGAAAAGTAGCCTTCTATGTTGAAAAAATTATCATAAGGCAGTTTAATTCTTAAGTAAAAACATGTTCCTGATTTAATAAATTAAAACATATAATGCCTATGTTTGCATCCATCACAGAAAATATTATATGAACCTCTGTACTTCTTATATTATTTCAATTTTGACAATAAAGTTTCTGGCAAATTCTTATCCATGAAACACCTCCTACGTGTTAAGGGATATTGTTTTGTGTGAAAATCTGAACGGACTATAAAAAAAGTACTCCAGTGTTTGATTATTTGCTTTACAAAACAATTTACTACATACTTTTTCTTGCTTTTTTTAAAGTAAGAAATAAAAAAAGAAAAACTGTGCTTTTAGTTGCACACTTCTTATACAAAGCAAGGAATAGCTGCATGAGATTTCTGTTTATCCAAGAAAAGCCTATTCATATTGATTACTGTTAGCTCTATTTAGACTCTGGGTAAATTTTCCTAAATTCTAAAAATTCAGTGGAGAGAAGGCAGATTTGCTGTTAATTGAAAATATCTTTGTAAAAATTTTAGTAATGCAAATAGTAAAAGAGTATGGTTTACTTTTATTGAAGTATGTTATTAAAAACCTCTTGCCCTATTTGTGTCTTTCCTTGTGCCTTTCATATTATACTTTGATTTTTTTCAAGTTCATTAACACATCAGTGGGAAATCGCATTTAAAGATCATGTTTTTCACACAGCACTTTTCATTATTTTCCTGGCAGTTCTGAAATGAAATGTGATTTTGGGTAGTGCTAAAATATCAAAACATGTTACTTTTTTTCCCCAGCACATTATTGGAGGACTTTCCTCTTTATTTTTCTTTAATTGACATGTGACAAATCTGTTTATCACAGGCATTTTCTATTATATGAGAAAATTGTTAATCCATGGGAATGACAGATGATTTTGAGAATGTAACTTTAATCATTAATTCTTTTGTCACCGGATGTGAAGAGCTCATTACATAATGGTGATATTTTTCGTGACATTTCAATCTTCTGTCAATGTTTCCATGATAACTCTTATGTCAAATAATTCAAGTTTATTAACTGCATATGTTTACTGTAAGTTAGAGCTTCCCCCAAAAGAAAACTTTTGCAATTACATTTCAACTTTTCATTAAAAGTGGAGTTTCATTGTATTGATCTTCCCCCATATGTTTATTAGATTTACTTCACTTACTCCTAGGATCAAAATATTTTCTGGTAAAGTCTTTTGAGACAGTAAATGCCACCCCTGATTTTCATATTGTTGATTTTCACAAACCAGTGTTATAAATTTGTGGATATCTTGCTTATAATTGGATGAAGATTGGTAAATTATGACTATATATGCAAGCCAAATGAACAATCCTTCTTCATGCACAGATTGGAAATGAATGTTGGTTACATATTGGTTTTTTAGTCACTCCATCTTTTATCACTTCTCTCAATTCCCCACTCCTCCCCTAAATACACACATTGAAATATCCATGATTATGATCATTCTCAAATCTGAAAGTGTTCACACTTCCAGATTCTACTCTCTCTAGGTAATGGGTATTTTTCATAGCACAGAGTGAATTTACTGCTAGTAATTTTAAAATGTTTAAATGGTCCAGTTAAAGTTTTAAAGGAGACTGCTAAACACGAATAATTCCTTTGTTTGTATTCCTAATTTGTGTTAAACAAATAATTTTTATGCAGTAGAGAAGTGAGCTCTGGATGGGTAAAACAGTAATCCTTTTAACAAGACTCAAAATAACTTAATTGTAAATTAAGTAGAATTTTCTGTTTTCTTTCAGAAGAAGGAATTTAAGAGGAAAATTTTTGCTGAATATTTTGGGATCGATTAATATTCAACTCAACATTAGCTAAACCTTCTATAACCATAGAACTCTACCATCAATTCTAAATTCAGCTTTTACCTACAAGGTGAAAGCAGAGAGCTAGATCTTATGCTGAATGGTTGCCAAAAGTTTGGTGTAGGTAATGAGAAAGTAAGTGTAGACTGAGATTCTTTATGGATATCAGAGAAGCCCCAAAATGTGACCTGAAATATGAGTATTGGTTTCCAGCAGATGGAGAGAGAAAAGGAAGGCATTCCAATTGAGTGTAATGGTACAAATGGGCTGATTAACCAAGACGCAAGGGTAGAATTAGGGTGTGGGTTTGGCTAGAACAAAGGATTCTTATATTAGAGAAAGGGACAGGTCTATAGGCACATAAATGAAGTTGTGCTCCAGAAAGGTTAATCTTGTAGAATTGTGTATGATGAACTAGAGATAAAGAGTGAAAACTAATGGATCAGTCAATTAGAATACTCTATTTGTTCTGGAAACATATGGCAATGTCCAGAAATTGAGTGGAAAGAAGCAATGGCAAAGGATGGTATGGGATTGATTATGACTTCAAAACTGGCTCTGGAAACCAAGGGAGAAATAAAGATGAAAATGCAATATTTGACATCTAAGTGGTTGTGTGCTGTGCTTTTGAGGCAGCATAACATCATCATTAAGAATGTGGGCTCTAGGGCCACCTGGTGGCGCAGTGGTTTAGTTCGCACTTGGCAGCCCAGGGTTCGCAGGTTCGGATCCCGGGCGCCCGCCGACGCACTGCTTGTCAGCCATGCTGTGACGGCGTCCCGTATGAAGTAGAGGAAGATGGGTACGGATGTTAGCCCAGGGCCAGTCTTCCTCAGCAAAAAGGGGAGGATTGGCAACAGATGTTAGCTCAGGACTGGTCTTCCTCACAAAAAAAAAAAAAAGAATGTGGGCTCTATATTTAAAGTGCTCGAGTTCAACCTCTCCCTGCCTCAGTATCTTCCACTGTAAAATGCAACTTATGAAAAGGCCTGCCTTATAAAATTCTTGTGAAGATTAAGTGAATTAATATGTATTGTGTTCCCAGAAGGGAGTCTTAGTATAAGAGGGGTGATTGGCAAAATCACTGACTTAATGACAGATATCAGAAAGTCCTGCAAGACTCTTAACTGTGTGCCTGCTAAGTGGGAACGTGAGCCAGCCTATTTCAGAAAGTTTTATAGCTATAAGGCCCACACAAAACATGTTTTATTCAACTGTCTATTAATCAGAAATTAATTCAGAGCACCCTATTTTCTTAGCATTCCAGTAAAATTAAGTTATTTGACTTGACCCATAAATCATGCTTCCTGTTACATCATTGTCTCTGCACCATACTGAGGAGTAGCTGTAAGTGTACTTGCAGCTAAGCTTTATGAGTGAAGGACACCTAGACAAAAACAATTCCAAAGCAATGTGCCATGTTCTGAATCAGGCTTGGCATATATGATTCTAGGAAGGCAATTTTCTTCTTTATGTGAGGCCTGTTGATATTATTGCACTTTATTTGCCCGTAGAGTAAATTTACATTGCCAAAAGATAAGTTTGACACTTTCATTTGTACCAACACAGACAATGAATATACAATTTTTTTGTTCTGCATCACTTAGTCTCCTTGATGCAAAGTCACTCAGTAAAAGAGTTTTTTTTTTTCTCTCCATCAATTTTCTATCTGCAAACAAACATCCACTGAGCCAACAGGAGTTTTCCTGCTCTTGCAACAGATTTACATCGGCTGGGTTTTCACAATGTGTCATGCTTTGCATGGGAGTTGATATAAATTAAGAAAAAATGTAGGGACTGCCCAAATAGCCGTGTCTTCCAGTCTGGATACCAGAATGACTGCTACTGAAGATTTTTCTCCTTCCACACATCAGTGATTCTTTTCACACATAAAGGCAAAAAGTACATAGAAGAACTTTTTGAGAAATTTGCATTGAGACCAGTTTTTAAAAAAATTATTTTATTGAGGTCATATTGGTTTGTAACATTGTGTAATCTCAGGTGTACTTTATTATATTTCAGTTTCTGTATAGACTGCATTGTGTTTACCACCAATAGTCTAGTTTTTATCCGTCACTATACATATGTGCCCCTTTACCCCTTTCACCCTCTCCCATCCCCTTCCTCTCCGGTAACCACTGATCTGTTCTCCTTATCCATGTGTTTGTTTATATTCCACATATGAGTGAAATCATATGGTGTTTGTCTTTCTCTGTCTGGCTTATTTCACTTTATGTAATACCCTCAAAGTCCGTTCATGTTGTTGCAAATGGCAAAATTTGAGACCAGTTTTTTATAGGGCTCTTGATAACTCTAAATTTTTGCTTACTCCTCTTCTGCTTCCATACATTAAAACAAGATTTGGGAAACACTAGCACCAAGATTGGCTTTCAAAACCTGACTCTTTCATTTAGAAAATCACAGAGCTACATATGAAGGTAAAATATGGAAAAGGCTATATATAAAGGAAACCAGTAGGATGTCCTGAATTACGTAATCCTCAAGACTTTAGCTATTCTCCTGTAATGCTTTGTCTTATATACATCTTACTTTTTTTCTTTTATCACATCAGGGAGCCTTCCTCAGCGTTTCATGATGGATAAATGTCAATCAAAAGTGTCTTAGAAAACTCACACATCCATCCAGAAGCTTGCATATATTACTTGTCAAGTTTTGAGTATTAACTAGTGACAGCCATTGTGGTGAATTAAATTTATCCTGGGAGACTGCTACTCAGGATAGGATACTCCCTGAGAAGCTGAGGTAATGTTGGTGTTTCCATTTCAGACTACATCCACCCTCAACTTTGCTTTATCTATGAAAGCAATTAGGTAGTCTAGTGCATTAAGTAAAACCCAATGTGTTCTAGTGGATATAAAGATTTTGCAGTGGAGTTATTTGCTGTTAACATAAGGAAATATTATATTTACAATTTTAATTTATAAAAATCTTAAAGAAAGGGCATTCAAATAATGGGAGGGCTTTAACAATACAGTATGATGTATTATTTGTTTGCTAAAATCACTTAAAAGGAACTTCTTTTAAGGCACTCCCAGAACTTCCATTAACATGTCCATGCTTTGGTAGAAACGGAATGCCTGACTGTGGGACATATTAACTATGTAATTATTTAAGTATGCACAGGGAGCTTTCCATCATTAAAAAAGATACTAGTTGATCACCAAGCCATGAAGTTAGGTATGTGTACCAGTCTTCCATCATCTAATGGAAGTGAAATATTTAGGATCACTCTCAGGTTGGTTCTGAAGTCACAAATAATTTGTACAAGCATGCTGCTTACATTCCAATAGCACTTACTCCTCCTGGCTGCCGCTTCTCCCTCAATCCATTTATATGGCCTCATGACAAGATCACCATAATCTGGTTTAGGAGAAGAAAACCCATGTTGGACTTATAGAAGTTTCTGGTATCAGACAGTATGCTATCACAAGGCAGAAGTGGATTACTGTCACATTACAACCCCACTCAGGAGGTATCCCTAAAGGGTAATGGGAAAGGACAATTCTCCAAGTGGGCAGAGCTCCAAGCTCCAGTGTTTATCTGGAGGTACTGTTGGCTTGAAGGGCAAAATGGCCTAAAGAATGGATCTATCCTAATTCGTGGACAATAGCTATTAGAATGACCAAATTATCAGGGGCTTATCAAGAACAAGATTAAAGGATTGATGACAAAAGGTTTGGGAATAAGGAATTTGGATGGACCTCTTGGAATGGTCCCAAATATGTGGATATTTGTGTCTTGTGTGAATTCTCCCTAAATGGCTCTTATTGCAGAGGTGACTTTCAATAATCAAGTAGACAAAATGACCCATGGGATGGATGTCAGTCAACTTCTATCCTCAGCTACTTCAGAGGTTATTCAAAATAACTCATGAAAAAAAGTGGTCTTCGTGGCAGGGAAGGAGATTATGCATGTGCTCAGTTATATAGAGTTTCTCTCCCCAAGACATTTCTGGCTATCATGACTGTTGTGTCCACAGTCAATCTATAGCAGGGACCAATTCTGAGCCCCCGCTGTATCTTGAAAGATCTGTCAGCTACCCTCCATCATGGTGAGGAGGAGTTGTGGACAGAGAGTTGTCTTCATTGGAATAGAAACACACTATGGATATGGATTTTGTGTCGTTGCTTGCCATGTTTCTGCCAGCATCATTGTCCATTAACTTACTGCATACCCTAGTCACCATCATGATTTGCCATACAGCATTGCTTCTGAATGAGGCATGAATTTATGGGGAAACCATGGGTGCCAATAGGCTGACATTCCCAGGATTCCCTCCTTGTATCTTATCACTCAGAATATTATTTCCAAATCTCTATCTCTAGTCTCAACTTCTAGTTTTCACAACCACTTTTCAGTTTCATATCTTTATGCTTTGGTTCATACAGTTCTTTCTGCCTTCACTGTGTTTAATCCTTATCAAAACTTCTATATTGTTTGAGACCCACCCCAAGCGTCGCACTTGCTCCTCTGATTCCCTTTGGAACTTTGTCTCTACCTTTCTATCGACACTTAATTTAATCAACATTTTGTTGTAGTCATTTTCATACTTGTCATTACTTTACAGCATTGGAAGTAGCACATGGGGAACTATGTCTTACTCTTCGTTACATCACCTGTGGATACTTGTACCCAGTAGGTACTCTATAAACATTTATTAAATTTAATTGTATCAATAACAAATAACTATAAAACTGCATAGATAAGTAAGAAGAGAAACAAGGCAACAAAATATTACCTTAGTGTAATATTTCTTTCAACTAGGGTTTATTATATGGATATACATATAAAATAGTCTGGAAAAGAGATAGTCACCCTTTCTTGATTTCATTCACCAAAAGTTGTGGGGAGGCATGAAAAAGTGGTGTTAGAAGCTTTTCTTTATTAAAATGACTAAGATTCTCTATATGAGGGAGATAATATGTGCAGAAGGCATTTGAGAACAATTTTCCCAAGCTACAGAAAATGCTGTGGAGTTGAAAGGATAAATTTTATGCCAAAATTTGAGTCAAAATTTTAATGTTTGAATATTCAGAAAACATATTTCTATTCCCTTGGTCATGAGAGGTTTGTTATTGTAGTTGAATAGACAATATACAGGGTCTATAAGCCAGAAAAGTTAGAACAAGAAGGATTTTTGTTTGTGTTTCTATTATATAGAGGTGGAAATTGAGGGTGTGATATAGAATAAATGAACTTTCTTGCTATCTTGGCCTTTGATTTCTGCTATCTTAATCATTTCTTATTTTGTGAATTATCCGGGTTGATATTAAAATAAATAAGTTTAAATGTTCTTGTTCTTGAATTGAATGCAAGTATAAAGTAGAAAGCTTTGAACATCAGAACTTAGTCAAAAATAAAAACAACTTAAGCTATCTATAGAATATACCACAGACTTATGAGTAGTATGCATTACTATGTCAGCTTTCTTCAAATACGTCAAAACTCACTTGTGATACTTTCTTTGCTTTATAGAATATCTGAAAGCAAATTGCTTCAGTCACATGAACTTTGCCCAAGCAATATACAGCTTCTGCTTAGTAAAAGGTGGATCCCTTCTAAAAATATATGCATGAATACTGGATATTATTTGATGAATTGTGTTTTACTAGATCATACATGCATTTCAGCTGAATGGCCTATGGAAAGAATATGCATAAAATTAGGAATTTCAAGGTGCCATTGAAGCATTAGACTGGGTAAATGACATCCAGTTTTCATGGCAATTATAAAAGAGAAAATCATGATCTACGGGTGATCACCCCACATTTATGATTCATATGTTTTTCTAAATGCAGAATTTTATTTAGGCAGAAGGGCAGAAAAAATAATGACATAATATAAGTTTGCTCCTTAGCTACAAGGAGGTGTACAGTTTTAAAACAGTAATTCAATTTTGTTGGCCCCTCAGCCCAGGTTGGCTGGTGGATGGTTTGCCCTGTTCTTACTATGCAGAAATTGACTGGCACAAATGCACATTTAATTAGCTGGGATTACCCATTGAAATCTATTGCATTAACTGGTAAATAATTGCTGCTATTTATAGATTAAGGTACAGGTGTTCTGGGGGAAAATTTATGTTTCTTTTTGAGCCATCAGATTAGAAAGTGTAACTCTGAATCAGATACTCATTTGAAAGATATTGTTGAGCAAGCTGAGATTCAAATCACTGCCCTAAAAGTTGTCTTGGATTTAGCATTGATTTTTTTTATGGGGCTTACTTTTTCGGCCGTAATGCTTCATCTTTATCATACATGCCTAGGATGAACTTTTGCTATGCATATAGTGGGATGAGAAATGAAATGAAGATTCAGTACCATAAAAAAATGCTTTAAGGGAAGGTAGAGTGTGCTGTATTTATTAACCATATTGTTGCTCTAGACAACCTAAACACCCTGAGTTAGTGGCTTGGATTTTCATATTGCCAGTCTTAAGCTTATCTGTGGCCATTCAATTCACTATTTAGGTCATAGGACTAATGAAATGTTATCATGGTTTTAATTTCTACATAGTCTCTTTCATCATTCCTGGTCACCATCATCAAATGTTGATTAAGGTCTTATGACTAGGTCTTGAAGGTACTAGATAAAATACATAGTCTCTGTCCTTCAGCAACAAGATATATGTGTAAAAATATAACAATTATTAGCAGTATAAAAATTGCCAATCAAATGGTGTAAATGCAAGAGCTATAGTAGTTCTGGACCCCAGGTTGACTTGAAACTAGCCCCTCCCTTAAAAGGAGGTAACAAAAGCAATTGAACAAAAGAGTTTGGGGGGATATATACAAATATTTTACTGCTCCTGGGAAATAGGTCAAAGGGCAGGCCCAAATGAGAATGGGGCACTAGTGTTTTCTTATCTTAGCATGGGAAAGATAGGTAACATCACAGAATGTACTTTTCTTTATCAAATTCTCTGACTTTAAAAATAAACTGCACTTTGCCATTTGTTCTTCATTCTAATCTTTTAAAAAGTACATTCACTTCTCTTCATCTCCTCCCCCCCCCCATAGATTTTTATGCTTCTGGTGCTTGATACAGTTTCTTTGATAAGTTTGATGCAAAGCTTCATGATTTGCTCTCACTTTTCTCCTCATTTTCTTGCAACTGCTTGACACTTAAAATGCCGTCGGGCTGCTTCATTATGCATTTTGTCATCTTATGCTTCAAATTTTTCTAAACATTTTAGGAATTATAATCGACATTCTCTGGGGAGGACAAGAGGCCTCATTTTAGGAGCTTCCCAGGGAGGCAGAACCCGAGTCTCTGTCACAGGTTCTTCCGTAAAGGATCCAGATCCCCACCTACTCTAAGGCTAATCCAATTCTCCCCAGCTGTTCTACTCTTTCCTCCACTTTCTAGCTTAGAACTTACATTGTCTTCCCTTTCTTGTATCCCCAAATTTACCTCAGTCCCTGCCTGTTCCCCCCCGTCAAATATTCCCAGATACATATTTGATTTTTACTAACACCTTTGTGATTGCTTTTGTGAGAATTTAATGACTTTTTATGCTCTGACTGCTAGATTATTTCTGCCTCAGGATTTTATGTCTCTGACAAAGAAACATGCCTTTAAAACACAGTAAATTTATACAAATGGTATGGTAGTAAAATCAAAATGAGTTAAGATTCTGAAGTGACTTCTCACCACCCAAGTTAGTTGTTAGTGTGACACCAAACATGGCGTATTTACTCCTAATAAGAGAAAGGATTTGCATTGTGTGTTGTTAGAATTCAACAAACATTTGTGTGTGTGTCAAAAAGGCTTTGATTCAAAAAAAAAAAGCCACGCACTGTCAACTCACTAGATGCACAGAGCCAATTAAAATGACTTTTACAAGTGCCTTTAAAATGTGTACCTGTTAGTTTTCCCATGCGTATAGAAGAATGAGAATCTGAATTTCTAGCCAAATTATAACAGGATATATGGGTGGGAAAGTAGTGGTGGTTTGTGAATGAGTTGAAAAGGAATTAAAGTAGCATATGGTTATTGAGTACTCAGAATTAAAACTTATGATTAAATACTACTTAAATATACTTGAAGCATTTCACCATTGTCTCAGATAAAAGGAGTGAGGAGTTGAGTGGCTTATGAAAATTTTTAGTGGAACTCGGTAAATAACGATAACATGCTAGCAGCAGCAGCAAATATTTTGTGACCTCACATTTCTGCTGTGTGCTGAGACTCTTGCTCTAAACATTGGCTACAACTTTTGCCTAGGACGCCCTTGATAACAGTAATGAAAACATAACTGTTTTAAAAGTAATCCGGTGATAGCACTCCTGAAATCATAAATGTAAGATAATTCTTAAATTTAATATTCCTAAATATTATAATGACTATCTCTGCTATATTGTCATGTACCAACTATGAAGGTATAAAGGCAATAGTGGTGAAGTAATGTGGGAAAATGCATAGATCCAAGCAAAAATGTGGATAAATCAACAACAAATGTTATAGATGCTGGAGAAGAAATGCATTATCAATCGTATAAGTCTATACCTTCGAAATTACATCTAAATTTTTAGGGTATATAAATATATTTAAGCTGCTTGTAAATTATAGAGATCAGAAAGATTTGAATGATTTTAAGGCATCCCACATGCTCCTCGGCATTTCTTCTTTATTGCTTCTATTTATTTGTCTATTTTATTCTGTCTTTGGATAGTGTTTTTATTTCTCAACTTAAAAAAAAACAGATTTACTGAGATATAATTCACATACCATATAATTCATCCATTTAAAGTGTACAGTTCAAATTTTTTACTATATTCACAGAGTCATGCACAATCAATTGTAGAATCTTTTCATCACTGCAAAAAGAAACCTACACCCTTTAGCCATTACCTTTCATTTCCTCTATCCACATCTCAAGCAACAGTTAATGTGGTATCTATCTGCATCTGCCTATTTTGGACATTTCCTATAAATGGAATCATGCAATATATTGTCTTTTGTGACTGGCTTCTTTCATGTAGCACATTGTTTTCCAGGCTCATCCGCTTTGCAGCATGTATCAGTACCCCATTCCTTTTTATGGTCGAAGAATATTTGACTGTATGGATATAACATATTTTGTTTTTCCATTGATCATTTGACGGTCACTTGGTTTTTCATTTTTTGGCTATTATAAATAATGTTGCTATGAACATTTGTGGACAAGTTTATGTGTGAAAATATGTTTTCCTTTCTCTTGGGTGCATACCTAGGAGTGGAATTGCTGGGTCATATAATTCTAATCTTTTGAAGAATGGCCAGACTGTTTTCCAAAGAGGCTGCTTCATTTCACTTCCCACTGGCAGCATATTAGGGCTCCAATTTCCTCTATCTTCTCTTTAACACTTGTTATTTTCCTTTCTTTAAAAATCATAGACTTCCTTGTGTGTGTGAAGTGGTATCTCATTGTGGTTTTGATTTGCGTACCCTGATGACTAATGATGTTGAACATCTTCTCATGTGCTTATTGGCCTTTTCTATATCTTCTTTGGATGAATGTCTATTCAAATCTTTTACCCATTTTTAATTTGGTTACTTGTGTTTTTATTTTTGAGTTGAAATAATTATTTATATATTCTGGATACTAGATGCTTATCAGATATATGATTTGCATTTTTTGTTACATTCAGTGGGTTGGCTTTTCACTTTCTTGATGGTGTCCTTTGAAGCACAAATGTTTTTAATTTGGATGATGTCCAATTTATCTATTTTTAATTTTCTTTCTTATGCTTTTGATATCATATAGAAGAAACCATTGTCTAATCCAAAGTCATGATGACTTATGTCTATGTTTTCTCCTAAGATTTTTATAGTTTTAGTTCTTAGACTTAGGTCTTTGATTCATTTTGAGTTTATTTTTGTGTATGGTGTGAGGTGGGTGTCCAGCTTTATTCGTTTTGATATTCAATTGTGCTAGCACCATTTGTAGAAAAGGCTGTTCTTTTCCCCATTGCATCTTAGGATAAACTTGTCAATCTCTCCAATAGGGCCATTGGAATACTGATAAGGATCAATTTGGGGAGAATTCCTAGGTATTTTATTCCTTTTGGTGCTATTGTAAATAGGATTGCTTTATTACTTTCATTATCAGTTCATTGCTACTCTACAGAAATACAATTGATTTTTATATATTGACCATGTATCTTGCAACTTTGCTGAACTCATTAGTTTGAATCAATTTTTAGTGGATTCCTTAAAATTTTCTATATACAAGATCATGTCATCTACAAACAGAGATCGTATCACTTCTTCCTTTCTAATGTGGTTGGCTTCTTTTTCTCCTCCTCCTCTTTCTTCCTTTTTTTTCTTGACCTAATTGCCCACACCAGAACCTTCAGCATGATGCTGAATAGAAATGGCAAGAGCAGACATCCTTGTGTTGTTCCTGATCTGATGGGAAAAGCATCCAGCCTTTCACTATTAACTATGATGTGAGCTGTGGTTTTGCATAGATGTCCTTTATCAGGTTAAGGAAGTTCACTTCCCTTCCTAGCTTGTTGTATGTTTTTCCCATGACAGAGTTTTGAATTTTGTCAAATGATTTTTATGCTTCTATTGAGATGATCATGTGGTTTTGTCCTTTGCTCTATTGATATGGTAGATGACATTAATTGATTTTTTGGATTTTAAATCAATCTTGCATTCTTGGGATAAATCCCACTTGGTCATGATTTTTAATCCTTCTTATATGCTGTTGGATCTGCTTAGCTAGTGTGTTTTTGTGGATTTTCACATGTATATTCATAAGAGATATTGGTATGTAGTTTTCTTGTCTTGTGATTTCTTTACTGGTTTTAGTATCAAGGAATTGCTGGACTTTTAGAATGAACTGGAAAGTATCCACTCTTCTATTTTTTGGAAGAGTTTGTGAAGAATTGATACAAATTCTTTCTAAAATGTTATGTAGAATTTACCAATGAAGGCACTATGCCTGAGATTTTCTTTGTGGTTATTTTTTTAAATTATTAATTTAATCTTTTTACGTGTTATAGAACTAATGAGATTTTTCTATTTCTTCTAGAGTTAGTTTCAATAGTTTGTGTCTTTCTAGGAATTTGTACATTTAATCTAAGTTATCTAATTTGTTACTATAGAGTTGTTCATAGTATTTCCTTATAATCTGTTTATTTCTGTGATGTCATAGTAATAGTCACCCCTTCAATACTGATTTTAGTAATTTAGTCTTCTCTCTTTTTTTGGTCAGTCTAGCTAAAAGTTTGCCAATTTTGTTGATCTTTTCAAAGAACTACATTTTGGTTTTGTTGGTTTTCTTTATTGTTTTTCTATTTCATTAATTTCCACTTGATCCTTATTGTATTTTTTTCTGCTTGATGTGAGTTTTTTTGCTCTTTTCCTGGTGTCTTAAGGTGAATGTCAGGGTATTGAATTGAGATCTCTTTTATTTTTTAATGTAAGCATTTATAGCTATAAATTTTCCTCTATGCACTGCTTAAGCTTCATCCCATAAGTTTGGGTATGCTGCATATTCATTTTTATTTGTCTCAATGTATTTTCTAATTTCTCTTGTTATTTTTTTCATTGATCCATTGGTTATTTAGTAGTATGCTGTTTAATTTCCACATATTGGTTAATTTCCCAAATTTCTTTGTTATTAATTTCTAATTTTGCTCCATTGTAATTGGAGAGCATATTTGTATTATTTCAATCTTTTTAAATTAATTGAGGCTTGTTTTATGTGTCAACATATGATCCATCCTGGAGAATATTCCAAGAACACTTGTAAAATATTTTTATTCTGCTGTTGCTAGTAAGTGATTGTTGATTTGTAATCTTTCTTCCTATATAATGTAGGCATTTACAGCTATAAATTTCCTCCTACAAACCTCTTTAGTAGCATTCCATATATTTTGGTATGTTTTGTTTTCATTTTCATTTATCTCAAAGATTTTGCAATTTTCATGTACCTCAAAGTTTAGAAAAACTTCTTTAAAAATTATTTTATTGAGATCATAATAGTTTATAATGTGGTGCAATTTTGGGTGTACATTATTATTTATCGATTTCTGTATAGACTTCATCGTGCTCACCGCTACTAGTCTAATTTTTATCTATCACTGTACATATGTGCCCCTTTATGCCTTTCACCCTCCCCCAACCCGCTACCCCTCTGGTAACCACTAATCTGTTCTCTTTTTCCATGTATTTGTTTATCTTCCACATATAAGTGAAATCATGCAGTATTTGTCTTTCACTGTCTGGCTTATTTCTCTCAACATCATACCTTCAAAGTCCATCCATGTTGCTGCAAATGGCACAATTTTGTCTTTTTCTATGGCTGAGTAGTATTCCATTGTGTATATATATATGTGTGTATATATATATATATATATATATATATATATATATATATATATATATACCACATCATCTTTATCCATTCATCCATTGATGGGCACTCAGGTTACTTCCATGTCTTGGCCATTGTGAATAATGATGCGGTGAATATAGTGGTGCATGAATCTCTGTGGAGTGTTGATTTCAAGTTCTTTGGAAAATACTCAGTGGTGGGATAACTGGATCATATGGTATTTCTATTTTAAGCTTTTTGAGAAATCTCCATACTGTTTTCCATAGTGGCTGCACCAGTTTGCATTCCCACCAGCAGTGTGTGAGTGTTCCCTTTTCTCTACATCCTCTCCAACATTTGTTATTTCTCATCTTGTTAATTATAGCCATTCTGATGGGTGTGAGATGATATCTCATTGTAGTTTTGATTTGCATTTACCTAAGAATTAGTGATGTTGAACATTTCAAGTGTCTGTTGGCCATCTGTGTATCTTCTTTGGAAAAATGTCTGTTCATATCCTCTGCCTGTTTTTTGATCGGATTGTTTGGTTTTTTTGTTGTTGTTGAGTTGTATGAGTTGTTTATATATTTTGGATATTAACCCCTAGTCAGATGTATGATTTTCAAATATTTTCTCCCAGTTGGTGGATTGTATTTTCGTTTTGTTCACGGTTTCCTTTGCCTTGCAGAAGCTTTTTAGTCTGATGTAGTCCCATGTGTTAATTTTTCTTTTGTTTCCTTTGCCTTAGTAGACAGCGTATTTGACAAGATTCTGCTAAGACCGATGCCAAAGAGTGTACTGCCTATATTTTCTTCTAGGAGTTCTATGGTTTCAGGTCTTACATTCAAGTCTTTAATCCATTTTGAGTTAATTTTTGTGTATGGTGTAAGATAATGGTCTACTTTCATCCTTTTGCATGTGGCTGTTCAGTTTTCCCAGCAGCACCTATTGAAGAGACTTTCCTTTCTCCATTGTATGTTTTTTGCTCCTTTGTCAAAGATTAGCTGTCCATAGTTGTGTGGTTTTATTTCTGGGATTTCAATTCTGTTCCATTGATCTGTGTGTCTGTTTTTATGCCAGTACCATGCTGTTTTCATTACTATAGCTTTGTAGTATATTTTGAAGTCAGGGATTGTGATGCCTCCAGCTTTGTTCTTTTTTTCTCAGGATTGCTTTGGCTATTCAAGGTCTTTTGTTGTTCTGTATAAATTTTAGGATTCTTGGTTCTATTTCTGTGAAGAATGTCACTGTGATTCTGATTGGGACTGTATGGCATCTGTAGATTGCTTTAGGTAATATGGACATTTTAACTATGTTTATTCTTCCAATCCATGAGCACAGAATATCTTTCCATTTCTTTATGTCTTCAATATCTTTCAATAATGTCTTATAGTTTTCAGTGTATAGGTCTTTCACCTCTTTGATTTAATTTATTCCTAGATATTTATTCTTTTTTTGCGATTGTAAATGGGATTGTATTCTTTACTTCTCTTTCTGCTAGTTTGTTATTAGTGTATAGAAATGCAACTGATTTTTGTAGGTTGATTTTGTACCCTGCAACTTTGCTATAGTTGTTGATTATTTCTTGTAGTTTTCTGATGGATTCTTTAGGATTTTCTCTCTATATAGAATCATGTCATCTGCAAACAGTGAGAGTTTCATTTCTTGCTTTACAATTTGGATTCCTTTTATTTCTTTTCTTGCCTAATTTCTCTGGCCAAATCCTCCAATACTATGTAGAATAGGAGTGGCAAGAGTGGGCACCCTTGTCTTGTTCCTGTTCTCAGAGGAATGGCTTTCAGTTTTTCCCCACTGAATATGACGTTGGCTGTGGGTTTGTCATATACGGCCTTCATTATGTTGAGGTACTTTCCTGCTATACCCATTTTATTGAGGATTTTTATCATAAATGGATGTTGGCTCTTGTCAAATGCTTTCTCTTCATTTATTGAGATTATCATGTGATTTTTTATTCCTCAGTTTGTTAATGTGGTGTATCACATTGATTGATTTGCAGATGTTGAACCATCCCTGTGTCCCTGGAATAAATCCCACTTGACCATGGTGTATGATCCTTTTAATGTATTGCTGTATTGAGCTTGCCAGTATTTTGTTGAGGATTTTTGCATCTATGTTCATTAACAATATTGGGCTCTAATTTTCCTTCTTTGTGTTGTCCTTGATGCTTTTGGTATTAGGGTAATGTTGGCCTCATAGAATGAGCTAGGAAGCATTTCATCTTCTTCAATTGTTTAGAATAGTTTGAGAAGGATAGGTATTAAATCTTTGAATGTTTGGTAGAATTCTCCAGAGAAGCAATCTGGTCCTGGACTTTTGTTTTTTGGGAGGTTTTTGATTACTGTTTCAATCTCTTTATTTGTGATTGGTCTATTCAGATTCTCTATTTCTTCTTGATTCAGTTTTGGGATGTTGTATGAGTCTA
Organism: Tapirus indicus; assembly: GCA_031878705.1. NCBI lineage: Eukaryota > Metazoa > Chordata > Mammalia > Perissodactyla > Tapiridae > Tapirus > Tapirus indicus. Next base: position 95,996,489 of record CM062942.1, on the reverse strand, counting down.
AGAATTGATCCAGTTCTTCTAGGTTATCCAATTTTGGGGCATGTAGTTTTTCATAGTATTCTCTCATAATCCTTTGTATTTCTGTGGTATCCATTGTAATTTCTCCTCTTTCAGTTCTAATTTTATTTATTTGAGCATTCTCTCCTTTTTTTCTTGATGAGTCTGGCTAAGGGTTTGTCAATTTTCTTTTCTTCTCAAAGAACCAGCTCTTGGTTTCATTTATGCTTTCTACTGTTTTTTGAGTCTCTATTCATTTATTTCTGCTCTAGTTTTTATTATTTCCTTCCTTCCTTCTGCTGACTTGGGGCTTTGTTTGTCCTTTGTTTTCTGGTTCTCTTAGGTGCAGTTTAAGATTGTTTTCTTGTTTGTTGAGGTGGGCCTGTACTGGTATGAATTTTCCCCTTATAACTACTTTTGCTGCATCCTATAAGAGTTAGTATGTTGTATTTTCATTTGTTTCCAAGTATTCTTTAATTTGTCCTTTGATTTCTTCATTGATCCAACGGTTGTTCAGGAGCATATTGTTTAATCTCCACATGTTTGTGACTTTCCCAATTTTTTTTCTTGTAGATGATTTCTAGTTTCACAGCATTGTGGTTTGAAAAGATGATTAAGATGATCTCCATCTTCCTAAATTTATTGAAGCTTGCCTTGTTTCCCAACATGTGGTCTATCTTTGAGAATGATCCATGTGCACTTGAGAAGAATGTGTATTCTGCTGTTTTTGGATGGAGTGCTCTCCAAATATCTATTAAGTCCATCTGGTCAAGTGTTTCGTTTAAATCCACTATTTCCTTATTGACTTTCTGTCTGGATGATCTGTCCATTGATTCAAGTGGGGTTTTGAGGTCCCTTACTATTATTGTGTTGCTGTTAATTTCTCCTTTTAAATCTTTTAATAGTTGCATTATATACTTTGGTGCTCATTTGTTAGGTGCATATATATTCATAAGTGTTATATTCTCTTCGTGGAATGTCCCTTTTATCATTATGTACTGCCCCTCTTTGTCTCTCATTTTCTTTTCTATCTTGAAGTCTACTTTGTCTGATATAACTATGGCAACACCTGATTTCTTTTGTTTGCCATTTGTTTGGAGTATTGTCTTCCATCCTTTCACTCTGAGCCTACGTTTGTCTTTAGAGGTGAGATGTGTTTCCTGGAGGCAGCATATTGTTGGGTCTTATTTTTTAATCCTTCCAGCCATTCTGTGTCTTTTGATTGGAAAATTCAATCCATTTACTTTTAGAGTAATTATTGATATATGAGGGCTTAATACTGCTATTTTATATCTTGTTTTCTGGTTGTTCTGTTTCCATTATTTCTCTTCCTTTGTATTTCTGACTGCCATTTCATTTTGGTGGTTTTCTGTGGAGGTTTTATCTTTTTTTATGAATTGTGGCTCTGCTTTTGTTAGCATTTACCATGAGGTTTGTATAAAAGATCTCATAGATGAGAGAGTCCATTTTCTGATAGCCTCTTATTTCCCTTAGCCTAAGCAGGTTCCATCCCTTTCCTCTTCCCCTTCTGAGTTATTGTCATCACAAATTATTCTGTTTTGTGTTCTGAGTTTGTGACTAAGTTGACGTGTTTATAGTTACTTTTGATTATTTCCTTCCCTTTCTCTTTTAAGTTATAATTGAGTATTTGCTTCTCTGTTCTGAAAGAGAGCTGCAGTTTTCTGATTTTTGTCTATTTATCTCCTTGTTCAAAGCTTGTAGACCTTTGTCTTTTTGTTTCAGATATGAAGGCATCTTTAATCATTTTTTGTAGAGGAGGTCTAGTGGCGATGAACTCCCTCAGCTTTCATTTATCTGGGAATGCTTTTATTTCTCCATCATATCTGAAGGATAGTGTCACTGGATAGAATATTCTTGGCTGAAAGTTTTTGTCTTTCATTGTTTTGAAAATGTCATTCCATTCTCTCTCAGCCTGTAAGATTCCTACTGTGAAATCCACTGAAAGCCTGATAGGGGTTCCTTTCTAGGTTATTTTCTTCTGCCTTGCTGCCATTAATATTTTTCTCTGTTGTTGGTTTTTGCCAGTTTTACTATTATATGCCTTGGAGAAGGTCTTTTAGCATTGATGTAATTAGGCATTCTATTAGCTTCTTGTGTTTGTAAATCAGGTTCCTTCCCCAGGTTTGGGAAGTTCTCCACTGTTATTTCTTTGAACAAGCTCTCTGCTCTGTTCTCCCTCTGGAATACCTATAATCCTTATATTGCTTTTCCTAATTGAGTCAGATATTTCTTGAAGAATTTCTTCAGTTTTTTAAGATCTTAGTTCTCTCTCCTCCTCCACCTGTAGCACTTCTATGTTTTTATCCACTAAATCACTAATTCTTTCCTCCATAACATCAGTTCTATTTTTTAAGGATTCTAGATTATTTTTTATTTCATTAATTATGTTCTTCATACCCAGAATTTCTGGGTTTTTTTTTTTGTTTCAATCTCTTTGGTGAAATATTCCTTTTTCTCCTCAGATTTATTTATGAACTCATTGAACTGTCTTTCTGAGTTTTCTTGTAATTCATTGAGCTTCTTTATGACAGCTATTTTGAACTCGCTGTCATTTAGATTGTAAATTTCTGTGCTTTGGGGGTTAGTTTCTGGAGAATTGTCATTTTCCTTCTGTTCTGAATTGTTGCTGTAGTTTCTCATGGTGTTTGATGAAGTAATATTTTATTGGCACATTTGTGGTAGTATTAGGTCACAGATTCCACCAGCTACTGCTGGGGGAAGCAGAAGCTGTGTTTCTGATCCCACCCCATCCGCTGGAAGTTGTGGGGTTACTATGGGTGCTTGCTCTGGCTGGGAGAGCGTTCAGGCACATGTGTAGATCTGCTGCTGCCTCTTCTTGTGATCATGCTGGCTGCTGTGCTTGGGGGGCAGGGCTTCCCCATGGGTACCATGCCTGGGCCACTTCTTAGGGCCACAGTGGCATGTTGGGCTCTCCCACTGCTGGTTAAGTGATCATGAGTGGGCTAAGGGCTGCTGCCACCTCTTCCTACAATTGCCCCAAGGAACTTTCCCACTTTTGGAGTGTAGCAGTACTATGGGCACTCTCGCAGCCTGGGAATGCATTTGCCCCAGCCCGTAAGTCTGCCACTGCTTCTTGCAGTTGTGCTGGCTGTTGTGCTTGCTGGGTGGGGCTTCCTTGCAGAGATCAAGTCTGGGACACTCCTTGGGGCTGCAGCAGCATGGTGGACTCTCCCACCACTGGCAAAGTGATCATGAGCGGGCCTAGGGCCACTGCCACCTCTTCCTACAGTCACCCCGAGGCATGTTCCCACTTTTGGGGTGCAGCACTACTATGGGTGCTTGTTGCAGCCAGGAAATCATTTGCACATGCATGCACAAGGGCTGCTGGGGAAGGGCAGGGGAGTTCTCAGCTATCTCTGCCACTTCCTGTAGGACCAGTCCATCCACCTTCAGATGTACAGCTGCATGGGTCTCTCAGGTGTCCTGTTGTGCTGTGTGGGTTTCCTCCATTGGTCAATGATTGTCCACTTAGTTGTAGTTCAAAGACTGAGAGATAAAGGGAACAACTTACTCTGCCACATTGCTGATGTCACTCCCTAGAACAACTTTTAATATTTAAGCATGTGTTCCTAAATTTCCAGTTTTCCTTGTTATTAATTTTTAGTTTCATTCCATTGTGATCAAAGATGACTCTTTTTATTATTTCAATTTTTAAAAATTTATTGAGGTTTGTTTTATGGCCTAGTGTATGGTCTATCCTGCAGAATGTTCCATATGAGCTTAAGAAGAATGTGTATTATGTTGTTGTTGGGTGGAGTGTTCTATAGATGCCTCTTAGGTCTAGTTGGTTAATAGTATTGTTCAACTTTTCCATTTCTTTGTCGATCTTCTGCCTAGTTGTTCTATCTATTATAGGAATTGGAATATTGAAGTTTTCAACTATTATGGTTGGTTTGTCTATTTCTCCCCTCACATCTGTTAGTTTTTGCTTCATGCATTTTGGGGCTCTGTGTTTAGATGCATATATGTTTATAATTGCTATATATTCTGGTTGTATTAAAGCTTTTATCATTATAAGACATCTATCTCTAGTAAAATTTTAAATATCTATTTTATCTGGTATTAATATAGCTATTGTAGCTTTCTTATGGTAGCTATTTGAATGATATTTCTTTTTGCATCCTTATTTTCAAACCATTGGTATCTTTGAAAAGAAGTATATCTTCTGTAGACAATATATATTTGCATCTCTTTTTAATCCAGTCTGGCTATCTTTGCTTTTTGATTGAATTGTTTAAAACATTCCATTTAATGTTATTGATATAGATGGGTTTATGTCTACCATTTTACCTTTTGTTTTCTATATGTCTCATGTTTTTTTCTCTCTGTGTTCTTCCTTTACTGCTTTATTTGCATTTAGTGAATATTTTCTAGTGTAACATTTTAATTCCTTTAATGACCTTTTCACTATATTTTTCAGTTTCTTAGTGGTTCCTCTTGTGCTCATGATATGCATCTTAACTTAAAAGAATCTACTTCAGATTTATACTAACAATTCCAGTGAGATATAGAAATTTTACTACTATCTAGCTTCCTTCCCTGTTTTGTACTATTATTGCTGTACATATTATATCTATATATGTTACAAACCAAATTATCTTGTCATTTTGTCACTTGTCTAACACTTTATACAATTTTATATCTCAAGGAAGCTGAGAGAAGAAAGGAGAATAACTACACATTTATAGTTTGTTGTATTAACTTTTTATTGTAAATATATTGTAGTTTTTATGTCATAGGGCCCAAAATACACTTATAAACATATAATTTAATACAATTGCTTTTTATATCAGTTAAGAGAAGAAAGGACAAAAATATGCAAATGTTTTTTATAATTACCTACATAATTACCTTAACCAGTACTCTTTGCCTTTTTGCATGGATACAAATTACTCTCTGGATCACTTGCTTTCAGGCTAAATAACTTCCTTTAGTATTTCTTATAAGATGGGTCTGATAGCAACAAATTGTCTCAGTTTTTGTTTATGTGGTAATATCTTTATTTTTTCTTCATGTTTGAAAGATACTTTTTATTGAATACAATATTTTTGATTGATAGTTTCTTTTTTTTCTTTTAGCACTTTAAATTTATCATCTTACTGCTTTATGGCCTCCATTGATACTGACGAGAAGTCAGAATGTTAATCATATTGGGGTTCCTATTACATGGCAAGTCATTTTCCTATCACTGACTTCAAGATTTTCTCTTTGTTTCTGGCTTTTACCATTTTTACTATGATGTGTCTTGGTATCTCTTTCCATTTGTACTATTGGAATTCATGGAACTTCATGAATGTTTAGAATAATGTATTTTTTAAAAATATTAAATTTAGGAAGTTTTTAGTTATTAATTCTTCAAATATTTCTGCTCTCTTCCCTCTCTCCTCACCTTCTGATGCTCCCATTACACATATTGGTTTAATGGTATCCCACATGTCTCTGAGGCTCCATTCATTTTTTTTCATTCTATTTTCTCTTGGTTCTTTGGATTGCATAGTCTCTATTGATCTATCTTCAAGTTCACTAATTCTGTCTTCTACCAGTTGAAATTCACTCTTGAGCCCCTCTAGTGAATTTTCCATTTCACTTATTGTATTTTTAATCCCCCTAATTTCCATTGGTTCTTTTTTTTTTCTTTTCATTGAGGCACCATTGGTTTATAACATTATATAAATTTCAGGTGTACATTATTATATTTCAATTTCTGTGTAGACTATATCATGCTCACCACCCAAAGTTTAATTACCATGTGCTACCTGTGGCCTTTTACCCCTTTTGCCCTCCCCCCTCCTCTCGTCTCCTCTGGTAACCACCAATCTATTCTCTATATCTATGTGTTTGTTTGTTGTTCTTGTTGTTTTTATCTTCAACATATGAGTGAAATCATACAGTATTTGACTTTCTCCATCTGACATTTCGCTTAGCATAATGTCCTCAAGATCCATCCATGTTGTTGCAAATGGCAAGATTTCATTTTCTTTTATGGCTGAAAGGTATTTCTTTGTGTGTGTGTGTGTGTGTGTGTGTGTGTGTGTGTGTGTGTGTGTGTGTATATGTATACCACATCTTCTTTATCCATTCATCCATTGATGGGAACTTAGGTTATTTCCAAGTCTTGGCTATTGTGAATAATGATTCAATGAACATAAGGGTGCATATATCTTTTCAAATTAGTGTTTTTGTGTTTATATAATTTCTGTTTCTTTCCCTGGGTTAGGGAAGTTTACAGCCACTATTTCTTCAAATAAAATTTCTGTCCCTTTCTCTCTCTCTTCTATTTCTGAGACCCCTATAATGTGAATATTGGTCTGATTGATGTTCCCATAAGCCCCTTAAGCTATCTTAGCTCTTTTTCATCATTCTTTTTATAATTTCTCTTTATTGATCTTCTCTGATGAAACATTGCCATGGTGGCTTCCTTTACTTCTTTAAGTATGGTTTCTTTTAGTTTTTTAATGTATTTATAATGACTGCATTGAAGCCTTTGACTGTTAATCTCTACATCCAAGCCCTTAGACAAGAAGTTTACGTTCCCTGCTTTTTTTCCTTTTTATGAGTATGCATCCTTGATTCTTTGCATATCTTGCAATTCTTTTTGTTGAAACCCAGTCATTTTAGGTAATGTAGAAATATGAATTTTGATTCTCTTCCCTCCTCTCAGGGCAATATTTTGCTGTTGTTTGCTTGTTTTTTGTTGTTGTTGTTGTTTGTTTGTTTAATTACTTAGAGTATTTGAGTGAAGTTTATTTCCTTTTTCTTGTGAAAACTTTGTTGTCACTCCTCAGAGAGCACAAACTTGGGCATGCACACAGTCATCATGGGATGACAGTGGTTTTAGTCTTGTCTCTTTCACTGATCTCTATTTTCAGCTCTCTTCCTCATTTGCTATCACATGCAGTTGTTAGGCCTCACTAATTCCCGGTGGATTGCTCTATTGTTGACAGTGTCCTGGGGTAAAAACTGTTCTATGATCTGATCCAATTAAACTTGTGCAGGGGTAGTTTTTGAGTTTTTTTTTTTTCTGACCCCAGAAATGTTCTTCTTAGTTGTCTTTTTCCATAGGTCTCTTTGGTGAACTAGCTGGAATATAGTTTAGATTGTTCCTCTTAACTAAGAAGAGCTATTGTTTTTGAGAGTGCGCTTAGGCCTGAACTTCCCCAAACTTTGTTCAAATAAAGTCAGTTCCTTTGGATAGAAGTTTGATTTGGAGTTCTCTTTTCTTATGGTCTGCCTCTTCCCTGCACAAAATCTCTGAGCCACTAGTCTGGTTGCTGGACAGAGGTGGTAGCCTCTGGTCTTCTTGAATTGCTTCGTTCTATGTTGAACCTCTGTCCTACTAGCAAGTTGTGGTGATAGCAATTGGTGCCCCAGTATTTCTTGGTCTGTTCTGCTTGGGAACTGGGTGAAGGGAGAGCCCCTGATCTCTTAGCTTTAGTCTCTAGAAATTTAGCCTCTGCAAATTAAATTTGGAGAGGATGAGAAATGTTGGTAACCAGTCCCTCTTGATGAGATACCCTATCCCTTAAATGAGAGCCAAGGGAAGAGGCAGCATCATCCCCTTGGCCACACAAACCTATATTTGAGTTTCTATTAAGCTGAGGTAGGGGCACGGGGAGGGAGCATATCACTGCTCAAGGGTGAGAAATTCTTGCTATTATTACCAAGTTTTAGTAGATTTTCCTGAATAAATGTTTCTTCATTTGCTGTAGGCCCTTAGGACAATTTCCAGAGACTTAATTTTTTTAAATAGTTTTTTTTTTACCAGTTATGTTTATTTCACTGGGTAGAGAATCTGTAGAGCTCCTTATACTGCCATACCAGAAGTAAAACTCTTATTTATCCTTTATTTTTCCTCTTATCTTAAAGAATTTTGTCATCTGGTTGACATATATCTAAAACTGCACACATATTTATCACTATAGAGAAAGGTAGATGGATATATAAAGACAGTCAATTATAACTGCCTTCTTTTATATCTTAAGCATTTTACCTTTGATATTAGCAACATGGTCATATTTTTTCTTCACAGAATTTGTGCTATTTAGTGCTGTTCTTTGTCTTTTAACTTTTAGATTATGATTGTGCCTTCTTTTGATTTCCCAACCACTTTCAGTAGTTAGGTAACAATTTATACAGAACCACGGGAAATCAATAATACATCAAAGTTAGTTTTAGCAGTTACCGCAATGGAAGAGGTTAAAATAATATTCATGGTTCTAAGGCATGGCAAACATAACGTTTTGAATTATTAATATAATTAAATTCATTATTTAGCCAGTAAAACTCAGAACAAATTCTTTACACTTTTAAAAACTGGTAAACCAGCAACTGGGCTAAGGGCACTTCCATAAAACATTTTTATCTTTAACATCTTCTATAATCTACAATCCAGAGTTTTTCTGATTCAGACTGAACTTCCAAGGAGTGCACATCAAATCCAACTCTTTTACTTATCAAATAATCTTGAGTTTCATAACCTCTCTGAGCCATGCTTTCTTCAGCTGCTAATGAGAGTAAATAATAACTGTCCTTCCTTATAAGATAGCCATGGGGACTTGATGAGGTAATGCAAATGAATGCTCTTATAAAGTGATATACAAATATTAGGAACTATTGCAATATTTCTGTGTGGAATATCACAGTGCCTTAGAATATGTCCCTATAAGAAAAATACTTTATTATATGAACTCTGGTTTGGACGAAGTACATTACATTATATTTCAATAAAGAATAACCTCATAATGGAACTCTAATTTTGTTTTTAAAATGTATAAAAATTTCTAAAAGTCAGTAGCTTGAAGGTACAACAAAATGTAGTTTTCTTTAATTATAGTAGTTAGTAGTTACAGACTGCCTGAGAGAGATAAGAAAATTAAAATATCTAATATGTCTAGTCCACCATTTTTCTTTATCCTCTGCTCTTTTTACAAAATGGATTCTAAAGAAAAGAAGAATATTATTTCCACTAGTCTTACTTTCTATTTCCTGCTTTAAGCTTCTGAGTTTTCTGACTAGCCACAGGATATGATGTTCAATATTTATAATCTACATTTAATTAAAGATTACATTAATTTCCCAGGAACTAATTTCTCATCTTGTTAACATCAATAATTTAAGGGAAGAAAAATTTAAATTGTTTAAAAATTTCAATTGTCTTTTACATTTAAAAATATCTATTCTTCACCTTTAAGACTCTGTATGTATATTTTGTAACATTTGTCACATAGAATAGGAAATGTTTATAAGAAAATACACATAAATTAGAATACATCAAGGTATAATTAATATCTGAAATAAAAATCAAATGAATCTTTATTCATGTGAAATTAAACTTCCTTTTATTTTAGGATTAGAAATAAGTGTTTCAAACTTGGAGCTCAGCAAGAAACCAACATTCACAGGATTTTATTGACACGTTAAAAACAATGTTAAAATTACAATCCAGAGTCATCTCATCTCACAGGAGCTGAGACTTCTCTCTGGTTTTCTTCATTATTTTCTTCTGTAAATTAAACTTAACCATACCAAGTTTTTATATAGATTTCAGAATTTGTTATAAGCCTAGAGAATTATCAGAAGATTATGATATGGGTAAATACACACACTCACACGCACACAAATGTGCACGCATGTATTTATAGTTGTTGTTGTGGTGTGGTGTTTAATAGCAGATTCTCCATCTCAGTGAGACATCTCACCTTGAAAATGACACAGCTGACTCCTTCCCTAAGGTATGCCTGTATCTATAAGTAAAAATATATGTTGTATGTATGCTTGATGGCATTTGATAGGGTGGGAAACTATTATCCAATCAAAGTTTTCAGCAAAAAATCTGTGAAAAGGCTGTAATCATCTGATAAAGAGGAGAAACTGATACAAAAGGTAGAAATCCTTTATGCAGTAAAACTATTGAAGTGAATTCTTAGATGAAGGTAAATCAAACAAATATGTTCTTAGAAGTCTGTTAGTTTAAGAACATGAAGATGCAATTGCTTACATTTATTGCTTAGCTATTACATTATTGTTTAGCTTAATGATAAGTCATCCATGACTAGAATATCTTGTGACATTTGAGATATTTGATATATATTCCTGGAAGAGTTCATGTTAGAATAAAAAGAGACAGATTTAAGTTTGAATTTATCTTTCAAAAATTGCTAACAGTGTGGCTTTGTGCAAAAGCTTTAACCACTCTGATATGTAATTTCATTATTTTTAAAGGGAGTGATAAAACCTATCACAAGGGTTGAGAGGAATCAATGAGATAATTAAATTGTTTTGTAAACTTTAGGCTGCTATTCAAATGTTATTTTCTATAATTATTATGAAAATATGGGTAGATTATAATAGTGACAACACTTTGTGAAATATTCTAGGATAATATATATTGAGGCAAAGTCTTTATGATACTGATATATCTATTCTGTGCTTGCTATTTAGACTAAGACACATCGAAAATGAAGACTAAACAGTATTGTGTGTTAGAAAAAAGTAGAATAGCCTAACTGAGGTACTATGCAGACAAGACACAAGTTACCTATTATGTGAGCTCAGGATGTCAGGAAGGGTTTTATATTGGATTCACCTCTGTTCTTTGGCCATCCTTTAAAGAGTACTTTTAAAAATATCATTGAAATAGTAATGTAAGTAATATCCAGAGAGGACTCTTACAGAGACTTACTGCTTTCGATTTTATAAATGGCTTTTAGAAAGAAACTATTTGTAGAGATAAAAAAGAATAAGCTCCAGTTAAGTAATATATGTATTGATTGAGTTAATGGCCAGTAGAAATGATAAGCCTCTCTGCTTGATAAACCCATGTGGAACTTGGAATATGAAACTTATTACTTCAGATGTCAATAGAAACAAAACTGAGAAATTTATTTTTTGAGTATAAAGTAGTGTTTTTTGGGGTTGGTTAAAAGAGAAAAAGAAAACGTGTATTAGTATTTTGTAAAAGAAAACCAATCCATATGTAATTAGTCCAAAAACCTATAAAATTTGTTATTGGAAGGATCTTCATTTAGTTGGAAAAGTAGAAAGGGAAAACTAAAGCCTAGAAAGGTGAGATCCTTGCTCAAGGTCACATAGCTACTTTGTGCCAGATCTGGGAGTAGGCCCAGGCGGTTTCCTTCTGGTACACTGCCCTTTTCATTACATTATGGTGCCTTATTTATCTGGATGAAATAAAAGAAAAAAGTATAATGTATCAGTTATTGTGTCTGCAATATATACAGGCTCTTTCAAATATTTTACTAGAAAACTATGAGTTACTTTATTCATTTGTTTGTGAAATAATGAATCTCATATACTTTAAAGCTGTGTTGTCCAATATGGTAGCCACTAGCTGCATGTGGCTATTAACATTAAAATTGAAATTAACTAAAATTTGTAAATTCCTCAGTGGCACTGGCTACATTTCAAGTGCTTAATAGCCACATGTGGCTAATGGTTACTATATTGGAATGCACAGATATGGAACATTTAAATTATTGCAGAAAGTTCTATTGGAGAGTTGCTTCTTCTAGATCCTTTGACAAAGAAGAGGGAAGGTTCTAATAGGGCTGGCCCTTATGCAATTGACTACTGCTACTGCTACTACTACTACTATTGTTGTCTTACAGTTCTTAAAAACACTAGACATCTTTATTTCCAATTCTTCCAAAAACCCTGTAATGCTGGTGTTAGATCTATTTTAAAGCTGAGGAAAGCTAGCTGACTGTTTAGCATCAGACAACTATCATGAAGCTGAAATCCAAATGCAGGTCTCTATCTGGCCAGATATTTCAGAGCCTTGATTTCCTTATGTTTAAATGGCAATAATAATCGTATAACCTCATGCAGTTGTGGTGAGGATTACATAGATCAAATGTAATAATGTATGTATTGGGTCTGGTCTCAAAATGAGTAGTTAATAATGGTAGCAATTATTAATGACTTCTAATAGTAAAATGTTACCTTTTTTCCAGGGTTTAAAACTCTGGGAGTTAAAATGTCTTAACCCCGAAGAAAAATAATAGCATTGCCTTACATTTTTGTTGCATTTTACGCTGTGCACAAAATGATTCTCACAGCAAATAAGAAAATTTCATGTTTAGAGAGATTAAATAAATTGCATATAATTCATAAGTTGTAAACAGGAATCTAAATCCAATTCTTCTGAAGCCTGGTTACACTTCCACAATACTGACTTGATACTAATGGTAGAATTTTAGACACTAACATAAGCAAATAAAGTGACTATTTTTGACCAGAATATGTAAAGGCCAAACCTTGAGTTAACCAGTTTGCTCACTTACGTGGTTTGGGGTATACACAGAAAAATGTAGTCTGTCAAGTTCAGAACTCCTGATTCTTAACTGTAGTGAGAAAAGATTTAAATTTTTTTCTGGTAAATTTTCAACTTTCACTTTTTCTCCAACAAAATAAATTCTTTCCATAAATACCTTTTATCTAAAGGAGAAATCGTTTATTCACTATTATTATTCCAAAGTTCATTTTACACATGCAAATTCTCACATTGTTCTTTACTAGCTGACATATCTTGATCTCCATAGATTTATCCCTGCTATTATTTACTAAATTCAAAATGTTATCAGAGGAAATTGACATGCTTGTTTGTAGGAATCAGTGCAGTCATATTTTTTTTTTTGTGGGGAAGACCAGCCCTGAGCTAACATCTGTTGCCAATCCTCCCCTTTTTGCTGAGGAAGACTGGCCCTGGGCTAACATCCGCACTCATCTTCCTCCACTTTATATGGGACGCCGCCACGGCATGGCTGACAGGCAGTGCGTCGGCGGGCGCCCGGGATCCGAGCTTGCGAACTCCGGGCTGCCAAGTGCGGACTAAACCACTGCGCCACCGGGTGGCCCCTCAATGCAGTCATATTAACTTAACTAAGAAGGGTGATTTCTGATCAAGGACCTAAAAGAGGTTATTTAACATCACAGTTCAAACCATCAATCAAAACCCAGGGTATACTGCTTTGTTAGAAGCCTTTGTCAAGGCCTGTTCCCTCACAAACTGTTGAGAAGTACAAATGAAACTCCTTTCATTAGCATGAACTCCCCACTGCAGTTGGCACCAGCATCTAGCCTGGTATTTGACTTCTTCTGTTGTGAGTCAAAAGCCCACACTATTGATTCTTAAACATACACTAGGAAATACTGATGAGAGTTACTCCCAGTATTGCTATCACATACAAGGGGATTTTGGTAATTTTAACTTTAAAAAACATTGAATTTCTTTTGAACTTTTGTATTAATGAATAGCATGAAGTAATTGCAGGTCGATGATTTTGAAAACTATGAAGGTGTTTGAAGGTTCTAGTAAGCTAGAACATAAGGCTGACTGGAAACATAATTTAGTTGGCAGCATTTCACTGAAAGATAATTTGGCTCTGTGGCTGCCAACCCACAGAGTGATTCTGGAGAGAAAACAAAACACACACACACACACACACACACACACACACACACACACACACATACACAAACACAGATCATAGACACCTCATCAGAAACAATATCAACCGTGTTAGCCTCACTAGTCTAGAAACTGTTTTAAACAGATGGAAATAATGCTTGGGAAAAACTGAATCTCTGGTTAGAAAACTAGAGTATTTTTTTCTTAATGTATCAAAATATTATACTTCTATTAGCTAATTTTTAATAAGAACAACAAGAATTCCTAAATCCATATTGATTTTGTGGCTGTTTATATTAATTATTCATAAGATAGCTAGAGATAAACAGAAAAACCTGGTGCTTGATTTCTGTTTGCCATTCCTCCCTGCTGTCTATAGCTCTGACTTGATTCCCCATGACATCTTCTTGGGGTGATCATTTGGCCTTTTCCTGTATAGCCAGTTATTCTGTCTGAACTAAGCTAGACATTTCAAATAATTAATAACAAGCTCAGAGAGAAAACCCCAGGAGATTTTCTCTCCTCAAGACATAGCTGACTTTCACCTGTGTTAGCCATTAGTGTAATAGTCACAAATAGGATTTTAAAAAAACAAGATCCTGGGGCTGGCCTGGTGGCATGGCAGTTAAGTTGGCGGACTCCGCTTCTGCGGCCTGGAGTTCGTGGGTTCGGATCCCGGGCAAGGACAGATGCACCTCTTGTCAAGCTATGCTGCGGTGGTGTCCCATGTAAAGTAGAGGAAGATGGGCACGGATGTTAGCCCAGGGCCAGTCTTCCTCAGCAAAAAAGAGGAGGATTGGCAATGGATGTTAGTTCAGGCTAGTCTTCTTCACACACACACACACACACACACACACAAAGATCCTCTGAGTCCAATTGGTAATATTTGCAACAAGAGTTAATCTACAGATTAAGTACTGAGGTCTGAATTTATATGATTTAACTTTTCCAAACATGACCTCAACATATTCTAACAAAATTGTTTTATCTGGAAAATCTAATTTTCTCTTTCATTATTGTTTTTTTACCTGGAGTAAAAACAAAATATTTCATAATGTGAACATGACTTGGCCTACTAAGAATCATATTAGGTAAAATTTTTGAGATATTCCTCTTTAATGTAGCATAAATGTTGTGAAAGAATTTCCACATTTAAATTTTGATTATCGAAATTTGTTTAAAACAGTTAATATCTTCTCCAAATATTTCTTTGCCATCATATAGTCCTGATGATTTTGAAACGATAGATAGGGCACATATAAAATACCTATGACACACTTAAATATTTAGAAACAGAACAATTTGGGTTTTCTCTGCAGTGGGAGCAGATTCAGATTATATACTATGTCTAGATAAAGCAAAGCATTAGGCAATATGATTTAGGAACAGATAGTTATTCTTGTTCATTAGAGGGGAAATGGTGATGTACAATAAACATTCATTCATTCATGTGAGCCACCAATAGTAAGCAATTCCATAGACAGCACAAGACTCTTGGGCAATATATTTTGGAAGTGTGACATGTAGGATACCAAAGCCCTATGGGATGAAATTTACCTACATCTGGAATATCAATGAAGAATTCAATTACCTTGATGATAAAAATAAATTAAAATTAATTTTCTCATTTTGGTATTTTGATATGTTCCATAGCAATATGTACTATGTAATATGAACAACCTAATTTTCTAAACTGATTTTAAAAAACCCAACAATTTAGGGTTAGTTTTCCAGTACCAAAGAAAAATAGCACAATGACATGTTAATCTCCTATAAATACCAGAATTTAAAATCTGGTCTTATAAATTTATTGGTCCATGAGTGTCATCATGGTGATGAGTGTGTTTGTGTGCATGTGGCAGTGTGTGTGCGAGAGAGAGTGAGACAGAGACAGACAGATAGAGAAAAGAGACACAGAAACTGGTGCTATTCTTCTCTTTAACAGTGCATTTGTGAACTCTGGCTATTTTCTGGAGCCAACTTTTCCACATACATGAAAAAAGAAAAAGAAAATCTGTTCAGGTCTTGAGAACAATTTTAACCAGACCTTTGCTCTTTCTGACTTTTGGTAAGTACTATAACCATTCTATTGGTAACCATCTATAAACTGGAAACAGCAATGAAGTGTGAGGTCTTGCAATTTAAAAAAATCTTAAGAAAGTATACTGTTGATGCAAGTAACTGTTTAAAAATAATAAGTGATGACTACGGCAGTATCCATACCTCTGTTTTCTGTTATATATTCCAAAATGAGGTCACAGATAACTCAGATTCCTTATTCTACAAAGTGTACTTTAGACCATACGACATATATAAAATTTTTTTCTCCTTTAAATTAATTTCATTTGTAGCATGTTTCCTTTTAGTGTGCCAGGCTAGGAAGGAATAGAGAGAGAATTTGTTCTCCCACCACACGATCTTGAACACAGTTATGTCAAATCAGTCTAATCGTATGATCCCCTACATGTTGATGGCTATTTTATTTAGTTTATTAAATGGGAGAATTAGATAAGTGCCTTACTAAAAAAATCAATAATCCTAAAATCAGTAATCTGATTTCAAAACACTATTTTACAGGAAGTTCTCTTTGATATTAAGTTGTGGTTTACTTGGAATGAATGAATATTTCCTCATTATCCAACTGATATTTCCAATTGTAAGGTTGCATCTGTTCAGTTGCACTAAGTAAAAATCTGAGAACTATTGGTCCACATCATAATCCCATGTACACATCAGTTAGCGTTTCATCCTTGCCCAATTGTAGTGTTCTGTCAGCGAGATTACTATCAACACCGTGCACAATACTGGTGATTACGGGGACATATGTCCCTAGTAAGGAGGTCCAGGAGAAAGCTATTTCAATGTTAACTACTAGTCATAGGCTGTCATTATCAGACCAAACAAAGTAATGCCCAATTTTAAAAGGCTGCAATTGAGAACACCACGGGAACGTTGAATTCTCTGTACTATTTGCGCAGTGCTACATGGTAGTGCTCTCTGCCAATTCATATAATTATTTTTCTAAAATTGGCATTACCTTTTTCTTCCTTAGCCAATGACCCTGTTAAACACATTCCATTTGAATAATTTTGGCTCTCTCACAGCTAGTCAGCCTTGCATTTCCTGTGAGTGGTAATTTTAATTGACTTTCCTAGCTTTTTATTGACTCAAAATTAAATGAAAGACAGACCTGTTAACATTTCAAAACTCAGTATGAGTGGTACACAGGCTTTCCTAGGGATGCATTTGTGGTCTGCCAATGAATCAACATAGATTCAAAATTCAATCTCCAAAGAATGTTCAAAGCAGAGACAAAATGGAGTTCAATGGATTAGCACAAACTCTCCACCACTAATTTCTATGGATTACTATTTAATACTGAGTAATCACATTTCAGGTTAATCCAATTCAATGAATATACTTTGAATTTTTGTAGTGAATGATATATACATCTTTTTGAAAGAAGTAATTATACTTCTGGAAAACGGTTTTCCATTGCCAGGCAATATTCTGCTATCATTAATGACAAATACTCAAGTGAATGGACTATATTTGGAAGTCTTTGACAGCAATGTAAGAATAAAACACTTGTAAGGTGAATAACAGAAAAAGTAGGAAACTAGGAATTGGAACACCTAACTCATCAGCTATATGATTTTGACACATAAACTGATGTCAATGGGCCTCAGCTTCCCCAGTTGTCTAACTCAGAGAGTGATCATTAACAAATTTTATGTTTACTTTTTGAAAAATGTCACCATAGGTAAGCAAAAGGTTCCTTCATAGACTACTGTTTGGGTATGGCTATGATTTCAGGTTTCTTTATGGGGGCCATTGGATTATATTCTATATAGAAATATAAACGAAGAAAGCCAAGCACTGCCTATTTTCGTATTCATTAATTGGGTATGGAACTGCCTTGTGATCTGATCTTATTTGTTCTCTCTTGCTTTTGCCTAATTTCTTTATGTATTTTAACTTGCCTCTTTGGAACCTGACTGGAATAATTTTTGAGTGGCTGGTACATCAAGTTTTAATAGATACATATGAGTTACTATTATAATTCATTCAGGACTAGGAAATTCATTAGCTGCATCAGGCTTACGAACCCCCAAATTCTGAGAATCATCCAAAGGTGAATTATTCCCAATGGATCTAAAGTAGTTACTTCAATCAAAACTCAACTCCAATTTCTTATTTACTACTTTGATACAGGCTCATCCTATTTAGAGCGTTTCCAAATGATCATTTCCAACTGGGCAGGACAATGTGATATATTGTCAAGAGTTAAGCGTCTTAGAGATTGTAATAAATGAACAACAAGGTAAATGAAATGCCCATTATTTCAAACTGTTACATCCCAAATCAAATGACTTGAGTGGAAAAGAGGGAGAAAATTCTTTAATCTTATGTTCTCAGCAAATGAATTTACCAGGACTAACTATGTTCAGGGTTTAGCATATTAAAACCATTCTAATAAACTGGAGTTTTCAATTAAGAGTGATGGAGATTCCAACATATAAACTCCACTTAGTGGAGCCAAGAATATTTTAAGCGTCTCTTGGGAAGTAATAATCCTCTTTTGCATGTTGCAATAACAAGATTCTTTTGCAGATTAGTTGCTAAAATCTTGAAGGCATAAATTCAGAATGACTCAGGTGAATTACTTTTAAATGTTCTATGCTTAGGAAAATAATTGCTTTTTATCACATTTTCTATAGACGCACCTGCCCCAGTTTTCTTGTTCTCTCTTGTGGGGAGAAGTCTTAGGATTGTGTGTCTTCTTCCAATCTCACAAAATCAGCCTAGGTGCTGAGAGCCTCTCATTTCTTTTTCCCAGTGTAGTGCCCTAAATTGTTCAAGGTTGTGTGCCTTCTCCCAGTCTTGCAGAGTTGAACTGACTGCTGATATCAATGTGCTTTCTGTGGGGGTTTGTGTTCCCCCTCTGCAGAGCTTGCACTCACCATCTGTGGAGGCTTGTGGACGCCATCTGTGGGAGCACATGAGCACCGAATGTGGAGGCTCGCATGTGCTGTCTCACAGGCACGCACAGAGTGCTGAGGGCACATATCAGTCAGTTATGGAGGGCTGCAGGTGAGATGTCCAGTGGGGTTCATGGCAGGGCCTCTTGGTGGAGTCTGTGAGCCAGTTAGTAGTATTTGTGGTCAGTCTTTCAGATCCATGCTGTGGTTGCTGTGAGACCCTGTCCCTTTTCCTTGTTTCTAGCTCCCCTCAGACTATTCAGCTTTGCCAATCCCCTCAGTGATCTGGTGAGGCAAGGCAGAAGTGGCTTCTTAGGCAATATTCCGTGAGGCTGGTGAAGCCCTGTGCTTATGCTGCTCATATATTTCTCTTGACACTGAGCTATGCTGCCTTGGGGAAGAGGTGACGTGGTAAAGTGAATCTGTTTTTCTTTCTTTTTTTGTGTGTTCCTTGAAGTCTTGTATCTATTCTCAGAACTTTTGCACAAATAGGGTGTTGGAATCTCTCCACTGGACTCCTGGGTTCCCACAGAGGTATTTCTGTCCATGATTGGTTGTTAAAATTGACATTTCTGTGTGGGTATGATGTCTGGGATCTCCATCTCTGCCATCTTGCTGATGTCACCACTAAACAATTGTTTCTTCATTTGCTGTATGCTTTTAGGGTAATTTTCAGGAGTTTTTTTTTTTTTTTTTTAATTTTCATCAGTTATGGTTTTTTCACTGAGAAGTTCTGTGGAGCTTGTTATGACATCATTTCAGAAATCTCTTCCTTTTGCTTTGTTTTGATTAGTATTTTCATGATATATATTTCTTTTCATCCATTTATTTTCATTATGCTTCTGTGGCTATATCTGAAGAGAGTTTAATGGAGACAGCATATACTTGGGTCATTTTTTAATATACTCTTTTAATCTCTGTCTTTTAATCAGTGTATTTTGACCATTTACTTTTAATGCATTTATTGATATGTTAGGGATTAAAGTTTCCTTTTTATTTATGGTTTTTTCTTTTTTTTTTGTCCCTGCTTTTCTCTTGGTTACTTGAACAATTTTTAGAATGCCATTTTGATTTATCTGTAGTGTTTTGAGTTTACATATTTGTATAGCTTGTTTTAGTAGTTGCTGTAGGTATTCACTTTATGTGCATAACTTATCATAGTCTACCAGTGTCATCTGACAAATTCAAATCAAATACAGACACCTTATTTTCCTTTATATCCATCTACCCTTCCCTATTTATATTTGTCTTAAATATTTCCTCCATCTACATTTAGAATGACATCAAATAGTGTTATAATTTTTGCTTCAACCCTGAAACCTAACTTAGAAAACTTGAGTGGAGATGGAAAGTCTATTCTATTTTACCTATATTTTTGCTTACTATGTTCCTTTTTTCCTTTTTTTATAAGTTCCAACTTTTTTTGCCTTTTATAGTTTCTTTTCCGTTTAGAGAGTTTCCTTGAGACATTCTTTTAGTGTAGGTCTGCTGGTGACAAATTTTCTTAGTTGTTCTTCAGCTGAGAATATCTTGATTTTCCATCATTCGTGAAGGATATTTTCACTTGATATAGGACTCTGGATTGACAGTTCTTTTCTTTCAGCATTTGGAAACCGTTGTGCCATTTCCTTCTGATCTCCATTGTTTTCAGTGAGAAATCCACTGTCTTTCAAATTGTTTTTTCTCCTATAGTAAGGTATTGTTTCTCCCTCATTGTTTTTTAAAGTTTTTATGTGTCTTTAGTTTTCAGTAAATTTGCTATGATGTGTCTTGGTGTGTCTTTCTTTGGATTTTTCCTGTTTGAAATTTGCTCACCTTCTGGAATTTGTAGGTTTATGTCTTTTGTCAAATTTGGGAAGTTTTAAGTCATTGTTTCTTGGTGATTTTTTTAGTCTCTACCTTTTGTCTTATCCTTACATGACACTGATGACATAATCTCAGATATTAGTGAGATTGCCACATGATCTATAACTTTTTCTTTAGCCTCTATATACCACATACTTAACTGGAAAATCACTTGAGGAAAAAATACACTGAGAATTCAGGGATCACCTTAATGTGTTTCTTTTCTCTGGGATGTGACCCCTCAAGTTCTAGTTTTATTTTTCTCTGAAGCCTTCAATTAGCTGTTTATATTTCTATTCCACTCTCATAGCGGTTTTTTGGCAAGAGAGTTAGTTTGATACTAGCTACTCTAACATAGGAGAGAGCCAAACACTTCAACTAAGATTTTTAGAAGCTCCCAGAACATTAATCTTTTTCAATCCACTGAAAAAACTGCTGAGAAAAAATTGCACGAAGGAACTCATTTAGTATCAATGATACATAGGGCAAGGGGAATGTGCCTTGCTCACTCCTGTATCAGAAACATTATCTATCTCATAGAGTGTGGTTTAATAAATACTTGCGGCAGGAATGCATGAATAAATGAGAAAACTGGCAAGTGTTTCCATTTAATAAGTAACCTGAGGGAAGTCAGAATGAGAGTTGTTAATGGAACATGTTTCCTGAAAATTTCATAAAGTCTAAATTAGTTAACTGCTAAATATTTTGTAATGGACAATAATGTAATTACATGAGTCATAGACTGGGGCCAGAAAGCTCAGTTTTTCTCTTTGTAACCTTAGGAAGATCACCTGGCTTCTTTTAAAGGAAGTTGTTGGACAGCAAGATCTCAAAACTCTAGCTTTTTATGCTATTATATATGTTTCATAACATTAATAAGAAGAGGATTACCATGATTTAGATGCCATGATAACAACAGGTATATAAATACGAGGATAAGGACTTTTTCTCTCTTCATGTTCATTCCCAGGGATGAGAAGAGTAGTGATATAATGCATACCTATCTATATCAGACATTGTATACATGCAATTTTAACCCAATAACCACTCTTAATATCCATAGTGTGTTCTAGCTGGCAGAGAATATACTGTATCTGCAGTTAAAAATCCATAAATTAGTTTTAAGGGAAAAGCAAAAAAAGAAACATTGTATTTTAACAATCTTTCTTTTACTTTTGGGCTTTTTGCTATACCTGGGGACTGAAAGAAAGAGTCAAAGTTATGCTTTATCAGTTTCTAAGTTTTAGCAATAGCTTTCCCTTTAGTGAAGCATGTCTTTAGAGATAACTGAGTTAAAGTTTTTCTTTTTTTTTGAAGAATTACAACAGCAGCACTAGATACACTAAAAAAAAAAAAAAAAAAACCAACTTGTTAAAGCCTGAAATTTAAATGAATCAAGGTGTCTTTAAACTGAGTGGGACATATTCTTTTAACAAGGAGGACCCTTTCTTAACATTTCTATGTTCCCAGTAAGATGCTGCTTCTGAGATGAATAAGGCATGTCTCTGTGGCTTTCTTCAAAAGTATACCATCAATTTGAAATGTAATTGAATTTCTGTCATGCTGTTCTGTCTGTGAGGATTAGATAGTTCAAAACATAAAAATCAATGTGCTCTAACTTAAGTTGAGAAAACGTGACACCATCAGCAGGTAGTAAGACACAAAAATAGGATTCAGTAAACACGTGTTTGTCCTGGAGTTCTCCCACGAATGTCTGGGCCTAAACTTTGCCAAATAAACTAGAAGTTTTAGCAGGATCACCTTTGCTGAAATCACACTATGTCAAGCAGATAAAATCTGTAATTGGGCTATGGTGCCGGCCATATACAAGAGGTTATCTCAAGGTGGTGAGAGAATTGAATTCTTGACTGCCTAAGAGACTTTGTTCAAAAAGTTAACTCAGCTTAGTCAAAGAGTCTTCTTTTAAATGTTACTCTTGTCCTGGGCCTAGTTGTTTAGTTCTTTTAAGAGACAGAATTGAAGAAAATGTGAAGCATTTCATTTACCTGTTCATTTGTGGGTGCTAGCAAAAAGTAATTAGCAATAGGAAACAAAATATGGTTTATCATTTTTTTAGATAAAGAAAAGAAAATCCAATTTTTCCTTAATGAACAAAAATAAAGCAAGCTGCTCAAAAATAGTAAAGCTTTTCTATGCCTTGTAATCATCGTTTACTCGAGGCTCCAGTATTTGCAAATTTGATGCCATTACTTACCTACGTGCTCACAAAATTGGAATCTACTTCTTTAAATCCATAACCTTTGAACTGCTGGAGTTGCCAATCCATTTCCTTATAACAGTCCTTAGGACAAAGAGATTTATTTCTACTTTGTGTTATTCTCTTACGTGGACTTACCCAGTCAAAAAAACAAACAAGAAAAAGCAAAACAAAACAGAGAAACAAACAAAGAACTGGTATCCTGACAGTGTCAAGCCTAGTCATGGAGATTATTTTTCTCTTCTTTTTGTTCCTTTTTTAAACCTCTGAACTTTGGTTTAAGCCATTGCAAGCCCAATCCTATATTAGTTACCTATTTCTGTGTAACAAATTATCCCCAAATTTAAAGCTTAAAACAACAAATGTTAATTATCTAAGTTTCTGTGTGTCAAGAATCTGGGCATAGCTTAGCTGGGTGCCTCTTGCTCAAGGTCTCTCATGAGGCTGTAATCAAGGTGTTGACCAGGCTACGGTTATCTCAAGGCTCAACTGGGGGAGGGTCTACTCCCAAGTTCACTTATGTGGCTGTTGGCAGGTCTCAGTTACTCATCGGCTGTTGGCTGGAGATGTTAGTTTTTGCCTTGGAGATGTGGGCCTTCTCACAACAAGAAAGGTAACTTTCCCCAGAGGAAGAGTGGGGGTCCATGATGGAAGACACAGTCTTATTGTGACCTAACCTTGGAAGTAACATCCCAACACATCTGCCATATTCTGTTAATTAGAAATGAGTAAATACATCCAGCACACACTCAAGGGAAAGGTATTACATAAGGGTCTGAATATCAGGAGATGGGGATCATTGGGGACCACTGTGGAAACTGCCTACCACAATTCCCCTACCACCAAGGATTACCCATCCTCTGTATGGCCTTGACGAATGCTTCAAGGCTCATCTTAGACTTCTCTTTCTCTGTGAAACCTTCTCCAGCTTTATTGAATATTACTTTTGCCTCCTCAGAGCTCCAACAGAATGTTTAGTACTCATCTAGGTACTTAGCATGTATTACCCAAAATTATAGATACTCTTTCAGATACCTCATTATCTCGCTCAGAATGTAAGCTCCTGGAGAGCATATTGCATTTCAAATTCATCTTATATCACTCTACCTCAGTATTTAGATCAATGTTTTTCACTTAGCAGACATTCAGTAGGTACCTGTTTCTGAGTCTAAGACGTTTAAAAACTGCCACAGGGACCTGAGAAGTACACTGACCTGGAATTCAATAATTTCTAAATCGTCACTAACATAGCACTCTGGAACTCTTCCAATAAATCCACAGAATAGTAAGCATTCATCTCAATACAGCAGTGAATACAATCCAAGTTAGAAGAGACAGTGATTTTAAAGACGATACATGAGCTTCTCAGAAGCTGCTTCTGTAACATGTCTCTTTAAATTCTAAGCATTTTAACAGTTTTAAGTTCTGACAAAACAGTATGAAGGAGACATAAAAAAATGTATCCTTTCTTTAAAAGAGGCTCTGACCTAAATTCAGACCATTCTGGCTACAGCTTGTGAGCTGTCATAATGCTTGGAAACATTTAAAGTTTAGAGCATTCATTCTTGAAAGCCCGGATTTTCATACAAGTCGAAAATGAAAGGTACTATAAAGGGCTTCTTCTGGAAGACTCTGCTTTCCAAATCTCTGTGGCTTGTAGCATCAGATGACTTAGAGGTCATGTTTGTGCCACTAAACTAATATCCATTCTGTATAGATATCATCTCCCTTTAGCCCTTCTTGTTCCCTTTTGTGCTAAAAAGTACTGCAGTTCCATCCAAATAAACCTGTTCAGAATTTTGTAGTTGTACTGTTTGAAAATCAGGCCTAAGGTTCTGGAGTTAAATGGAAGGGAGGAGGTGATCAAAGAGGGCCATGTACCTCACATACACACATACACACTTAAACACACACATTTACAGTGAAGGCTGTTAGCATTTGAGAAAATGGCATGTGTCATATTCTCTTACAAAATTCTTTGACCTAGCAACCAGAATAAAGTCAGCAATATTAATCTACTTTTAAAGGCAGTGGGACAAAAGTGTTTGTGCCTTAGAATAGGATCGTTCTTAGTGAATATATTTGTAGAATGGCAGTTCTCTAAAAGGACCGTGGGGAATAGGGATAACGGGAAGTGAGGTCTCCCTGAATTCTAGGCCCAACAGAATGCAAGGCAAAACATGATTAATCACATGTAGGATATTGTTTAAACTTCAGTCAAATAATTGCTTTCCTCTAATATTTTGGGTGACCTGCTTCACATAAGTGAAGAAAACGTTTTTGTGTGCCAGGGAACAGAATGACCAGGGCTCCTAACTTGCAAATTGCTTCAGAAAATCTGTGCCACTAAGTATTGATTAACCTAAGTGAGCTAACAAATTTTAAAATAGAAACAACAACAAATGATATTTTTAACCATACACTCGACTAAACAACAGTCCACATGACTTAACATAGAAAGATAGTTTTTGTCATGGAAAATAGATCATTATACTTTGTTTATATATGGTATTTCTGGTATTCAAATTGTCTTCACATACTTATCTCATTTTATCCATAACACTTTGTTGTTGAAGAACTAAATGAAAAAATTATCTATTCAAAAATTCATATTTGTTTTTATAGTAATAGATGTATGAATGTCAAGTTGAGTTAGTTTTATTTATTTATTTATTTTTGTGAGGAAGACCAGCCCTGAGCTCACATCCATTGCCAATCCTCCTCTTTTTGCTGAGGAAGACTGGTCCTGGGCTAACATCCGTGCCCATCTTCTTCTACTTTATATGGGATGCCGCCACGGCATGGCTGACAGGCAGCGCGTCGGCGGGCGACCGGGATCCGAACCCGCGAACCCCAGGCTGCCAAGAGCAAACTAAACCACTGCGCCACCAGGCGGCCCCGAGTTAGTTTAAAATAATACAGTGAAATATATACAAATAAAGAGAAGACTAACATAGGAGTGCCCAGGACAACTGAATATGCTCTATAGGGAAGGTCTGAGTTAGAACCCACAAAGCCAAAACTGCTGCTTCTGATAAAACTATCTACTCTCCCTGCCTCCAATTTCTCACTGTTATCATAATTTCAATGCACTAAACTGAAATCTTCACTACACCCCCTGAAGTCCTCACAGCTTTCTAACCCTCTTCCTCCATTTATCCAGTTGCTTCTGTTTTCTTCTTCATTTTTGCCGTATACAAAATCTTTCAAGACCCAGCTCAAATATCACCTTCTCCACGAAGCCCTTAATGATCTTTTTAGCTGAAAGGAACATCTTCCTTTTATCAATTTCCATGGCATTTTATTTCTACTTGTTTCGTGATGCTTTTCTTTTTTTATCCAGTATTAGAAATGCATTGTAAATAAATAAATAATAAGTAAACAAACAAATAAAATATTCCTGTAGTATACTCCACCAAGTAAGCTTCCCTAAGGGAAAGGTCTGTGTTTCATGCATCTTTTTATTCTTTCTATAATGTCTATCACATAGCCAAGTATGCAGTAGACTTTTAATAAGCATTTTCAGGTGAAAATGTTCAAGTACATGGATGATACAACAACGATAGTGCCTTATGACTTAAAAAATAGTATGTTTTCTGTCTTAGAATTACCAGATCAGATATTGTTAAAACATGATATTCCCAAAAGGAGAAGTCACTGGCTTAGGGTCAAAAAACTAGTTGGTTAAGGCCCAGGAGTAGAATCCTGAGATGCTGATATGGAAACGGTGCTCTGACATCAGCCTGAACTGCCTCTCTCAGGAGTTCTTGTTTCTTCTCTTCCACACAAGACTATGTTTAATTATATTCAAGTATTACTTACCTCATTCATTTTTATTCAGTTCTTTGACAAAGTTGCAGTTGATGCAAGAAAAAGCTTAGTAGAAAAATTTATAATACTGATATTCACTGTTACTAAAAGCTCCAGACTGGAATATCTATTACTGGAGAAATTAATCAAAAGGGAATGGATAATGTGCTGAAAAGAGATTTGTACCTTAATCCATGGATTAACATTTGTCATGTTTATGTAGGTGATTTGAAACAAATCTAAAAGCTACAAGATCTATTTCTTTTTTGAGCTATTTCACACGGGAGGTAAAAAGGGATGACTTAGGATCTGAAGTGCAATAAACAGATACATTGATTGACTGGAAATTTTTCTGCTTTGATAATGTCACATGGGATGAATTGAATGTCACGAAATTTGTTCCCCTATGTAGAAGAGGAGTTTTAACCTAATATGTAATTTTGACTAGAGTAAATGGGTTGGTATGGGGTACAAGGGCCGCCCAGAGACACCTAAATTCACTGCAGAATAGCCCAGTGTGCCTAGGCACTGAGAACCCATTGACAGATATGTATCTACTCAGACTGGAACCAATATAAATTGTTGCTAAGTATCTTTTAGTTTAAAAAGACTATTGCTATGTTCATTTTTCACTTGGGAAACATTGGGGACTTAACCCTTATATTCTTTGCTCATCCTTTTGGGGCTTTTCTTACTTCATAGAATTCATTTCTAAGATTTTGACTTCCCTTGGCAACCCATTCCTAAAACTCTGCCTTGGTTGGTGTTTTTCAGAATTTAAAGTATTTGGAGAACTTCATTCATCATTGCAGCATAATGCAGGGAATTGCTATAAATTAAATTCTCTATGGAAATATGACTAGCGTGACTCAACGTCTTCAAAAGCCCCAACCATTCTGGGGGAATAGCTAATCCCAAATGCAGAGATCATGTTGTCTTATTCTTTAATATCCATACTAGAATTCTTACTATCCGAAGTAAGACAATAGAGAAGGGTTCACATCTTGGTAAATGTTTTTAGCCGAATATACAAACTTCATTAGGATAGAATTATGCATTTCCATACTATAGGATTTGAAATATGATTCAGTTGAATTTGGCTCTGTAATGAAAATGCCACCTTGGCACTTTCACCATGAGCAACAGTTTATTGCCTTATTCTCCCTATACTGCCTTAGAGTAGCTGAGTTAGTTAACCCTCTCAGCGTGATAGACTGGCATAGTTTTCCTGAGTCGCTGAAAAGAACACGATTTAGGTGATTCAGAATGGCTTGGGTCTAGGTCCTTCCATAACCCTAGCAACATGGAGACTGTGCTTTCAAGCTTTTTCTTTAGTGAAAAAAGTTCCAATATAGCTTTTTCTTGTTGTTGTTATTACTGTAATTCTAAACTAATTATGAATATTATCAATAGACATAGCATTTGCTCTTTATTAAGATGAATAAAAAAAGATGGCTAGAATTTGGGTAATTGGAAATATGGTAAATGGAATGACATGAGAGGTGGGAAAATAAGTTATGTAAAGTTAGGACTGACATAATATATACAAGAAACAGGGAGGAGACTGTCCTTTATAAGCAACATTCTTCTAATTTTTTTTTGTCCAGTATGTGCTTGATTTTGCACAAGACGAGACTCATTGGAGGTAAAGCAAAGCCTAATAAATGATTACTTTCAAAAACTCTCTTGATTTTAGCAGTCAAATGTTTTTCTTGTAGTTCATTAAAATGGCATCTCTTTATTATGGAAATATTTAAACATAAACAAAAGTATTGAGAAGAATATACTAACCCACCAAGTACCCATCATACTGCTTCAGCAATAATCGACTCACGGTAAACCTTGTATCTTGTTCCATCTATTACCTCCCATCACATACTATTTTTTTTTTTTTTTGTGAGGAAGACCAGCCCTGAGCTAACATCAGTTGCTAATCCTCCTCTTTTTGCTGAGGAAGACTGGCCCTGGGCTAACATCTGTGCCCATCTTCCTCCACTTTATATGGGACACCACCACAGCATGGCTGACAGGCAGTGTGTCGGCGGGCGCCCGGGATCCGAACCAGCGAACCCCGGGCTGCCAAGTGCGGACGAAACTGCTACGCCACCGGGCGGCCCTCTCACATACTATTTTGAAGCAAAATTCAGACCTTATATTTTTATATCCATAAGTATTTCAGTATGGATGTCTAAAAATAAAGACATTTTTAAACATAAAAAAAGAAAATTATCACAACTAAACATTTTTAACAATACTTCCTCAATGTAATCAAATGTCCAATCAGTGTTCAAATTTCCAAATGTGTCACTACTGACAAATTTATTTTTGTTTGAATCCATGTGTAAGTAAGGCTCATGCACTGCAATTGAAAAATGTCTCTTTAGACTCCTTTTTAAAAATTATATATTTTATTTTGAGGTAATAGTAGATTCACATGCAGCTGTAAGAAATAATACAGGAAGATCCTGTTTCCTCCACTAGCAAAGCTATAGTATAATATCACAACCAGAATATTGACATTAACATAATTAAGATACAGAAAGTTTCCATCAACACAGGATCCCTCTCTTGTTGTCCTTTTATAGCCACACCCACTTTCCTTCTGCCCCCAACCTCTCTTTAACCCCTGACAACCACTAATCTGTTCTACATTTCTATAGTTTTGTCATTTCAGCAATGCTATAAAAATGGAATCATACAGTGAGTATGCTTTTGAGATTGCTTTTTTCCACTCAATATAATTCTTTGGAGATTCATTTAAGATGTTGACTGTATCAATAGTTCATTCATTTTTATTGCTGAGTAGTATTCCATGGAATGGATGTAAAAGAGGTTGTTTATTTATTCAACCATTGAAGGACATCTGGGTTATTTCCAGTTTTTGGCTATGGTGAATAAAACTATTATAAATATTCATGTACAGACTTTTGTGTGAACATAAGTTTTCATTTTCTCTGGGAAAAATTCCCAGGAGTGCATTTGCTGGTCATATGGTAGTTGCATATTTTGTTTTTTAAGAAATTGCCAAATTAGTTTTTAAAGTAGCTGTACCATTTTACATTCCCACCAGCAGAGAGATCCAGTTTCTTCACATCCTCAACAGCATTTGATGTTGTTACTATTTTTATTTTAGTCATTTATTATTTATAATAATAAATTATAATCTCTCTTTGTGGTCTCAATTTGTATTTTCCTAATGGCTAGTGATATTCATATGCCTATTTGCTATCTGTGCATGCTTTTTGGTGAAGTGTCTCTTTTTTCCTTTTTCTGATTGTATTTTTTTTTAAATGTTGCATTTTGAGAATGTTTATATATTCTAAATAATGGTCTTTTTGTTGGATATGTGGTTTGCTAATGTTTTCCCCATGGTTTTGACTTCCCTTGGTGGTTTGGTTTTTCATCTTCACATCTTGTGATGAGCAAAAGTTTTAGATTTTCATGAGGTACAATTTATTAAGTTTTCCTTTTATGGATCATATTTTTGATATTCAGTCTAAACGTTATTCACTGTGCTCGATCTCAAGGGTTTTCTTTATTTCTTTTACTAAAAAATTTATAGTTTCCGTTTTACATTTAAGTCCATGATTGACTTGCAGTTAATTTTTGTATAAGGTGTCAACGGGAGGTCCAGATTAATATTATTTGTTCTATTTATTATGACTTTATTACTTTATTCCAAGGTAGTATACTCACATTTATTTTGTTGAACTTTTAATTTTCTAAGATCATTTTGTTAAAATATTCTTTTGTAGTATTTTTATTGAGGTATAATTCACACACTATATAATTCACTCTTTTAAAGTGTACAATATAGTGGTTTTTAGTATACTGAAAAACTTGTTCAACCATCACCACTACCTAATTCAAAAAAATTTCCAATATTCCAAAAATAAACTCTGTACCCATTAGCAGTCATTCCTATACATCCTTCCTCCCAGCCTCTAGAAAACACTAATTTGCTTAAATCTCTATTTATTTGCCTGTTCTGCAAATTTCCTATATATGGATTCATACAATATATGACTTTTTGTGTCTAGCTTCTTTCATTAAGTATAATGTTTTCAAGTTTCATCCATATTGTAGAAAGTATAAATACTCCATTACTTTTTATGACTGAGTAATATTCCATTTATGGATATACCACAATTTGTTTATCCATTCATTCATTGATGGACATTTGGGTTGTTTTAATTTTTTGTCTATTATGAATAAAGTTGCTATGAACATTCATTTATAAGTTTTTGTGTAGACATATGTTTTTAGTTTTCTTGTGTATAAAGCAAGTAGTGATAGCTCTATGTTTGACTTATTAAGAATCTGCCAAATTGTTTTCCAAAGTAGCTACACTACTCTACATCCCCATTACTAATGTAGGATGATCCCATTTTCTCCACATTCTCTCCAACACTTGCTGATTTCTTTATTTTTTGATTATAGTCATCCTATTGTGTGTGAAGAGGTATTTCATTGTGGTTTTGATTTGTATTTACCTAATGACTAATTATGTTGCGCACTTTTTCATGTGTTTATTAACCACTTGTATATCTTCTTTGGAGAAATGTCTATTAAAACCTTTTTCCATTTTTAAATTGGGTTAATTATATTTTTATTTTTGAGTTGTAAGAGTTATTTATATATCTTGGATACAAATCCTTTATCAGATATATGATTTGAAAATATTTTCTCCCGTTATGTTGGTTGTTGTTTCCATTTATTGGTAATGTACTTTGAAGCACAGAAGTTTTTAATTTTGATCAAGTCTTATTTATTTACTTATTCTTTTGTTGTTTGTGCTTTTGGTTTCATGTCTAAGAAATAATTGCCTAGTTCAAGGTTACAAAGATTTATGACTGTATTTTCTTATGAGTGTTATATACTTTTAGCTCTTACATTAAAGTCTTTGATTTTACAGTTTCCATTTCCATCAAAATTTTGTAACAATTTTTGTATACAGTGTGAAGTTGAGGACCCACTTAATTCATTTGTTTGTTGATATGCAGTTGTCCCAGCACCATTTATTGAAAATACTATTTTTTCCCCCACTGAATAGCCTTGACACCCTTGTGTAGAATCAATTGACCATAAATGTCAGATTTTATTGCTGGACTCTCAAACCTAATCCTTTGATATATATAAGCCTATATTTATGCAAGTATGATACAGTCTTGATTGCCGTAGCTTTGTAGTAAGTTCTGAAGTCTGGATATGTGAGTCCTCTGATATTGTTCTTCTTTTTCAAGATTGTTGTGGCTATTTTGGGTCACTTGCATTTCCACACGATTTTTAAGATCAGCTTGTCAATTTTTGTAAATATGGCGGCTAGAATTGTGATAGGGATTGCATTGAATCTGTAGTTCAATTTGAGTAGTTTTGCTATCTAACAATATTAAGTCTTCCAAGCCATAGACATGGGATATCTTTCCAATTATTTATATCTTCTATAATTTTAATAATGTTTTGTAACTCTTAGTGTGCAAGTCTCAAATAGTTTTGTTAAAGTTATTCCTATTTTTTTGATGCCATGGTAAATAAGTTGTTTTTTAAATTTCATTTTAGAGTTGTTTATTACAAATGTGTAGAAATACAATTAAATTTTTCCAACTTTATTGAGATATAATTGACATATAAATTGTGTAATTTTAAGATGTACAGCATGTTGATTTAATACAGTTCTATATTGAGAAATGATTACCACAGTATTGTTAGTTAACACCTCCATCACCTCACATAATTGCCATTTCTTTTTTGTGGTGAGAACATTTAAGATCTACTTTCTTAGCGACTTTCAAGTATACAGTACAGTATTGTTAACAATAATCACCACGCTGTACATTAGATTCCAGTATTTATTCATCTTATAATAGGAAGTTTGTATGCTTTGATCAATATCTTCCCATTTCTCACCCCTAGCCAGTAGGCTGCTACTTTTTACTATGATTGTGGGACTACTTGTTTTCAAGGTTATTATGGTCCTGGGAAGGGGAGAATGGGACTAGGGCAAGCTAAAATCCACAAGGCACTCTGTCCTGGAATAAACACTCCCTTGATTGTTGCAAGTCTTTGGTTAAGAGTTTTGGAGAAGTTGATTTTGACAACTTTTGCCAATCATCTAATTTCTTTTACTGAGGAGATAAGTTTTGGAGCTTCTTCCTCAGCCATTCCTGCTGACATCATTCAAATGTTCATATTTTTGGCTATGGATGTAAAATTGATATGTAATTTTTTCATTTTTGCTCAGTTCAGTGTGTTTTTTGATTCCCCTAGACTTTCTCTTTAACTCACATATTATTTAGATGTGTTCTGTTTGGTTCCCTTGTGTTTGAAGGTTTTCCTCTTATCTTCCTGTTTTTGATATCTAGTTTGATTTTATTGTGGTTAGAGTGTACACTTTCTATGATTCTAATTCTTTTAAATATATTGAGTTTGGTTTTATGGCTCAGCATATATTGTATCTTGGTATATGTTCTCTGGGGGGAGTTGAAAATAATATGTGTTCTGCTGTTATTTGGTAGGTTATTTTATAACTGTTGACTACATTCTGTTGGTTGATGGTCTTGTTGATTTTCTCTATATCTTTGCTGTTTTCAGTTCCATCAATTGTCAAGAGAGGGGTGTTGAAGTCTTCAATTATAATTGTGGATTTGATTATTTCTTTTTTCAGTTCTATCAGGTTTTTTTCCCACATATTTGTAGCTGTTGTTTGATGCTTACACAAACTATGTCTTGCTCTATCTTCTTCACAGATTGACCCTGTTTTCATCGTACAATGTCCCTCTACATCTCTGGTAATTTTATTTGCTCTGGAGTCTATTTTTTCCAATATTAATATAGCTACACATGCTGTATATTTATTAATATTTGCATGATATGTCTTTTTGCATCATTTTACTTTCAACTTGCCCATATCATTATATTCGATGTTTGTTTCTTGTAGACAGTATATAGTTAGGTTATTTTTTATAATACATTTTTCCAGGGGCCGGCCCGGTGATGTAGCGGTTAAGTTCACATGCTCCACTTTGGTGGCCCGGGGTTCATTGGTTTGGATCCTGGGCACGGACTGACGCACTGCTCATCAAGCCATGCTGTGGTGGTGTCCCACGTAGAGCAACTAGAAAGATGCACAACTATGGCATACAACTATCTACTGGGGCTTTGGGGAGAAAAAAAGCAAAAAAAAGGAGGAAGATTGGCAACAGATGTTAGCTCAGGGCCAATCTTCCACAAAAAAATAAATAGATAAATAAATAAAAATAAAATAACGTTCTTCCAATTCCTGACTTTTAATTGGTGTATTTAGACCATTTACAGAAGTGTAATTATTGTTGTGTTAGGACTTAAGTGTACTGTTTTATTTTACTTTTTGTTTTCTCTGTTTTTTTCATTTCTGTTTTCTTGTTCCTGCATTCCTATTGGTTATCTGAACTATTTTCAGAATTCCATTTTGATTTACTTTTCATGTTTTTGAGTATATCACTTTGTATAGATTTTTTTAGTTATTGTTTTATGAATCACATTATACATACATAATTTACCACTGACTAGTGGTGTCATAATTTTACCAGTTTAAGTGAAGTATAGAAAACTTACCTCCTTTTAAATCCTTTTACTTTCCCTAGTTTATAATAAATTGTCTTCAGTATTTTCTCGCTATGTATTTAGAACTACATCAGACTGTGTTACGATTTTTCTTCAATTCATCAAATACAATATATAAGATTCAAGAGGAGAAGGAAAATGTATTTACCAACCTTTTTGCCTACCACGTTCTTTCCTCTTTCCTAATGTTCCAGAGTCCTTCTTTTATCATTTCTCTTTTGCATAGAAAACATCCTCAGAGCCACTCTTTTAAGGTAAATCTGCCGATGACAAATTTTCTATTTTCCTTTATCTGAGAATGCCTTGATTTCCTTTTCATTCCTGAAGGATATTTTTGCTGGGTCCAGAATTCTGGGTTGATAGTTCTTTTATTTCAACATTTGAAAAATGTTATGCCACTTCCTTGTAGACTCCTTAGTTTTTTATATGAAATTCACTGTATTTCAAATGTTTCTTTTCCCTCTAGTTAAGGTATTCTTCCTCTTTTGCTGCTTTGAAGTTTTTTTGTCTTTAATTTTCAGATTGTTTCTCTGTGATTTTAGTTACTATGTACCTCTATCCTCTGTATTTTCTGTAAATTAGCAGTTAAATCTGAAAGCTTTATGAGATCAAAATTCAATTTTGTTTTCATAAACACTTCAAAGGTGGTGGTGTGTTTATCCATTAGGAAGCACATAATGAATTTCAAGTTGTTGTTGCTTTTGTTATTATTGAGGTTGTTTGTGATGTCAGGATCCATCGATGTCCAATGCCTGGATCCAGTAATTCATTAGTGGTTTTAAAATGATGATATTCTATCCATTTTTATTCACTTATTAACTGGAACAATTTTATAAATAAAAATTTCCCCTCACCTACTCTTTGGTTACCCAGTAGTCCAGTTCACACAGGAAAAGCAGGATAAATATTTGTTTTTCTTCAATATGCCTATTAA
Source organism: Tapirus indicus (assembly GCA_031878705.1). Lineage (NCBI taxonomy): Eukaryota > Metazoa > Chordata > Mammalia > Perissodactyla > Tapiridae > Tapirus > Tapirus indicus. The sequence continues at coordinate 95,961,633 of CM062942.1, read as the reverse complement.
TTTCCAAAATAATAAGTTGTTTCTCCAATGGTGACCAATTTTATTATGATTAAGACTTGATGCATTTAGAAATATTTTATGTTTCAATCCATCGAAATTACTATCCTTATTGATGTTCAATTTTTTTTTTTTGTCTATTTTTGGCCAGTGGGAACTTATTCTGGTTGACTTTTGAATTGTGACACTACTTCTGGCCACACCACTAGTTATCTCTGTTTCCTTTTGCCACACCACTAGTTGTCTCTGATTGTTTTTGTTCTATTTGCCAGGACAAGTTGTTTCAGGCTCATTTTGTACATTTCCTGTCTCCAATCTGGAATTAAATATTCTTTAAGTAGTCCTTGTTCCTTTGAATGGGAAAAGGTATTTCAAGACCATAGCCTGGGCACTAAAGGGGCTCATTGTTGTTGGGTTTTTCACTGTTTCTTGGCCTTTACCATGGACAAAAGTGGTCTACAGAATTTTTACTTGACCTCTTTATTTTACATTTTTATCTCTCCCATGCCAAGAATCTTAGTTCTCAAGGATGCAGAAAGGACAGAATTAAATATCCCTCACTTGTTTTATACCACACATTGTTTTATATCCACACATTAGTCTCAGAATAACAATACTAACACTTATTACTCATAGTATGATTACTGAATACAAGTAAAGATTTGTCTTGCAATTATATTTTTCTGTAGGTTATATCTCATTAGGGATGTTCAATCATATTGCTGTGTTTTAAAGTCGCTTCATTTAATGTTTTAATATACTTTACTGTGTGGTTAGGGCACCAACTGGGTAAAAGTGTACTTCCTTTTAAAAAAATTGTTTCTATGAATCTTTTAAAATTTATTTTTAGTTTATAACTATATGAATTATTTAGATGGTTCTAAAATCAAATACAGAGAACAAGATGTACTTAAGAAGACTACTTTTTATTTCTTTCCCTTCATCTTATTTCCTCCCACCTCCTATGGGTAACGATTTAAAAGATTATGGTTTGTCCTTCCATAGTTTGTTTATTTTAATATGAATAGAGTATACTTTAAGTATTTAGGAATTTTTTTAAATTGATATCGTTATATCAGGATCTTTCTATAATACTGTTAGTTTCCTTTTATTTTTGGTTACAGAATATTGGTTCCCTACTATGAACAACTTTGGAATTAGCTAATAATCTCTTCTTTCTCCTCTCTCTCTTCACTAGAATTTAATTTAAAATTGTATCATTTTATTCATGGTCAAGACCAAATGGGAATCAACATGTCATGCACCACATAACAATGCTCTGGTCGATGATGGACCACATATGCAATGGTGAACCCATAAGATTAGTACCTTATAGCCTAGATGTGTAGTAGGCTATACCATCTATGTTTGTGTAAGTACACTCTATGATGTTTGCACAATGACAAAATTGCCCAACAACGCATTTCTCAGAACATATCCTCGCTGTTAAGTGACACCTGGCCATGTTATAATTCTCCATTTTTCATAGGCTCTCTTCATTGTCTCCATTTTTTTTTACAGTTGTACTATATCTAAATTGTTAGAGCATATAGCCATTACATACTATATTGTATTATTTTACAATATCATTCAGTCTTAGTTCAATGATAAAAATAAGTTTAAAGCTCACCACGAGTCTTTATATGAATGTCTATCCAGTCATAACAGTTCCACATGGTAATTCTGCATAATAGTTTGTTTGCAGGTTTTGTAATTTGAAAAATCAGTTTGATTAGATATAAAATCCTTGGTTTAATTCTTTTCCTGAGTATCTTAAGTATGTTATTTCTTTCTCTCATTTGATATTTAACAATGCTGTTGAAATGGCTGGTGATAACTTGATTTGACTTAGTAATTCTGCCTGGATGAATTTTTTTTCTTGCATCTCTAAGATAGAATAATTTTACTAGTAAAAGTCTCAGAGTTGGCTGTTTTAAGTCAGTTTTCCCAGAAACATGATGTGCCCTTTCAATATGTAGTGCAAAGTCTCCCTTTCTATTTTTGAAAGAAAGTTTTATTGAATTATAGTTTATAATATCTGTGATGTTCCATTATTTTAATTTTTTAAGAGTTACTATTATATAGATGTTAGATTATCTTTGTCTTTATTCTATATCCAAAGAGTCTATTATTCTGTGACTTAGAGGAATAATTATCTAGTGATATCAACTAGAAGAGATCAATCCAAAAATAAATCCATGCTCTAACACAAGTGTTTTGGGTTGGCTGCTGAGAAACACCTTAAAATAGTTCAATATTTGCTTCATTTGGCCAGGTTTCCTTGTTTTTCTAGCAAGAATCACAATGTTATAAGCCAATATGACCTCAATAAAACTTAATAATTTATAAATTAATAATAATTATCTTTAATTTTAAGTTTTGAAGTCACAGAATAATTAGAGTTGGAAAGGCCCTCTCCCACTTACTTTTTCTGAATGTTTTGGCCTCACCCCTATTGTCTCTGTCCTTGTAACTTTTGATTCTACTCTTAGCACTTTCTTCTCAATGTGAAGTTTTGTCCTTAAGGGTAGCTTTAGTTGGTTGTTTTCTAGAGTTCATGAGGTCTAGACTGTTATAGTAACTTTATCTCACCAAGGACCCTTTGCTTTATACGTGAATTGGAGTGTACAAAAATCTTTCCCAGTTTCAATGTCTCTTCTCAAATTTACGCACCACTCTCACCAGTGAGAACTTATTAGTGACTGGAAGTTCTCCTCCTCTTGTTTCTGTCATACTCTCTGTTGCTTTTCTCCACTTTTTATTGCACCCCTACTGTGTACGTCTTGTACCTATAGGTAGTCTGTCCCCAACCACTCATTTTTGGGTATTTTTTGAATAGTTTTAAACCTAGTTTTGTGGTAGATGGCATTCATGGGTTTTAAATTTTCCTATCCTATTTGCTATGGCACCATCACTATCTTCTATACTTTTGAGGGACTAGAGTTTAATGCTTCTACCTCTGCTTGGGTAATAGCCCTACTAGATTGTGTTGTTTCCTCTTCTCATGTAGATTTTTTCCTTGACTGACTATTGTAAAGAAATAATTTTATAATTCATTAGAAAAACAGTGATTCCTTGTTTAAATCTGTTATAAAATAATATATGTTTGGGGCCAGCCTCGTGGCGTAGTGGTTAAGTTCGTGCTTTGGCAGCCCAGTGTTCACAAGTTCGGATCCCAGGCACTGGCTGACGCACTGCTTGTCAGCCATGCTGTGGCGGCGTCCCATATAAAGTGGAGGAAGATGGGCACAGATGTTAGCCCAGGGCCAGTCTTCCTCAGCAGAAAAAAAGAGGGGGATTGGCAATAGATGTTAGCTCAGGGCTGGTCTTACTCACAAAAAAATAAATAAAATAAAATAATCTATGTTCTAGAATAATGCATTTCAAAATGTTTTGATTTTTACTGAATTACATATGTGTAAGTACATATATATGTATATGTGTATATATATATACACACACACACACACACACACATATATATATATATATATATATATATATACAGAGAGAGAGAAAAAAGGTTTACTTTGGTCATAACACAACAAAAACATAACGGATTAAGATTCATAATTGAACAGTAAACCTCTAGTAGAAATATCTTGTTTGGAGAGAATAAACCCAACTCCTTTAGTGGGTAAAATTTCCCCTTTGGGGAGAAAATGGTTATCATATGCACAGTGAGCCCACACTTCTTTCACCACTTGATTTTGGTAAGTTTTATGGAGCGAAAAGTCAATTTCTACATTAGCTAAATAAACCGAAGATAGTTACTTAATTATAAGGTAAGAGTCAAGCACCAGTTAGCAAAAGAAAGCCTATGGTAGTCAAAAGACTTCTGTCAATAGTGGAAGAAATGTTTTAATGCTTTTGATAGCTCAAAGACATGCAATCAGGTGTCCTGGAGTAGAGTTATGTCATGGAAAAGTCCATATAAAATCCGGATGACTTCTTTTCTAGTTTAGAAATAGAGCCAGGGTTAGATTTAAGCAGTAGTTGCCAGCCATTAAAGTATTTTGGAAATGTTACTAACTTCTACATATATGTTTGCTTTTATTTTAAAACACTCTAAATCCTCATCTATCATTTGGACTAATTAAGAAACATGTAAGTAACCAACAGAAGAACAATTAAAGTGGTTCCTTCTGGGGAGTAAGGAACTGTTGCTTTTTGTTATAAGCCCTTCATATGTGAGCAACTATATTAAATACTTTGAGAAAGCATTTTAAAAATAAATAAATAAAATTAAATCTTAATCAGAACTGTGTGCTACTCTCTACTGTATATTAATTAGGGTTTAATTTATTTTTAGGCTTGACTTAATATAGCTGTAGTTCAATAGAGAAATCATGAGTCTCTGGGAAAGCATGATACAATCTCTTTGATTTAGTCACCTAAAATTCATTTGAAATTTTCTGTTTAAGCCATATGATCACTGCCACCCACATGCCATCTGGTGGCACATCTCCAGATGGCACATAGGAAGTAATAAGCCTCTAAAATTTTGCCATATATATCAAAACCAAGCAAGTGCTTATAAACAGCTTCACATTGCTGAAAGATGATGCAGAATTTTGCCCTTTAGGATGTATTTTAATTTTAGCTAATTAAACAACAACAGTAACAGCAACAATAAAAGCCTTCACTTCTACTCAGTATTGTTTGAAATTCTGGGTCTTCTAGCAAAGCAGCTAGATTCCATGTGGACAAAATTCCCCCTCCCAACTTCAATTCCTGTTTTTGGTGGATCCCCAAAATACAAGACGTAGTAGGATAATATTGTTATATCATGTCCGGCTAGTCATGAAACCTGGTGCAAAAAATTGCCTCTGTTTTATGTAAACTCCAGAGCAGTGGTTCTGAGCCTTGGCTGTACATTAGAATCATCTGATGTGCCATGAAAAATCTGAATGCCAAACCACATGCCATAGGGATTATATAAGACTCTCTGAGAGTGTGAACAAGGCACCTGAATTTTTAAAGATTTCTAGATGTTGACGATGTGCAGCCAAGTTTGGGCAACACTGTCCTAGAAGACTATGTCTATTTAATGTCTATGTCTATGTACACTGGTGGGGATAAAGTACTTTGAAGAATTTAAAAAATATATTGGAAATGGCTCAACTAGTTTATAATTATTGGGATTAGAACAAAAAAAATTAGGAGACATATCCTTTGGTGGTACGTTGAAATATAAAACAAGGTAAAAATCAAACCTTTTATGTGGGTTAGATCTAATGTTATTTTCTAAGCAGTGTTAGTCATCCAGTCTTAAAAAACAATATATAGCCAAAAGGATATGAATGATATAAACTATTTAATACGAATGGGAGAAATGAATCTCATTAGCTGGAAGAATAAGTTTCTTAAGGACCTAATAGAAGTTCTTAAATTGAGTGCAACAAGCCTTCTTTAACACACGATAAAAGAAAATAAGCATGATAGGAAACACAGATTATTCATACATTGTGTTTTCCCCAAGCACTACTGTAGTGTTAATTTATCCATTCATTTTTTTCATAATGTTGTCCATATATTTCTTTGTGTGTAAACTTTGGCTTAAATTTACATAATTTCAAATAATTTTATTTGACATTTTCTTGATTATTATTTAAAATTTTTATTTACTTTTTAAATATATCATTTTTCAATCTGATCTAGAGTTTGGTATGAAAAGAACATGGTTGTTGATTGCAACAACAACTAAAAAAACACAAGATTTTTTTCTTTTTAACTTACCTCTGCATGTTCTCATTATCTCTTTTTAGGACCTTACAGTCTAAGCAGAAAATAACAGCACTTATGTTTCAATTTATGCTGCAAGTTTTGCACCTGTTTTATATATTTATATCGTTTGTATATAATTTCATTTGAAATTAAAATGTTATTCACTCAATAAAGATTAGAAGATGCCTCATATGATACCATCACCTAGGAAAACTTTTCCTTAAGACCAAGTTTAATAGCAGTTAGAAACTCAACACTTTATTTCCAAATATCAAAATAAGAGTCACGTTCATGTGAAACATTCTGATGGATTCATATATTTATATAATAATTATAGTTTGCTCTTTTTAAATCATAAAATTATATATATTAATATCTATCCCATGCTATCTAGAAAGGAAATGGAAATTAGAAGATGGGTAAGTTAATTAAAAGTTTTAATTTTTTAGTCCTACATAATCTTCCAATTGTATTCTTTGTTACACCTTGAAAAGAACCATAAATATTAATTAATATCACCATTCCTGAGTTTGACCTACATTTTTTGTTTAAGTGTTTTGAAAAGATTATTCCCCTTTCACGTGAAGTTCAAAAAGTCACACAGATTTGAAAAATAAACGCAAAAAAGTGTTGACTTGAATGAAACAAAAATGTGATATATCCATACAATGGAATATTATTTAATGAATGAAGCACTGATACATGCTTTAACATGGATGAACCTTGAAAAAATTATGCTAAGTGAAAGAAGTTGATCACAAAAGACACCCTATGATATGAATCAATTTATATGAACTGTCCAGAAGAGGCAAATCTATATATAGAGAAAACAGATTAGCGGTTGCCTATGGCTGAGGGCTTGTGGGAGGTGGAGAAGAACTGTTAATGGGTACATATGGAGTTTATTTTGGGGGTGTTGAAAATGTTCTAAAATTAGATTGTGGTGATAGTTGCACAGCTCTGTATATATACTAAAAAACATTGAATTGCACACTTTAAATGGATGAATTTTATGGTATGTAAGTTAAATTATAAAGATTTTTTAAAAAGGATGAATTCCAGATGATGCAAAAAGGCTGGTTTGAGGTTAGTCTTTCTTATGAGATAATCTACTTACGTCGAATATAAGACAGATCCACCTTATATCAATGCCGCTGAAGTGAATAATGTGGGTAAGTAAAATACATTACAAGCTTCCTACCACAAATTCTGACAAATTCAGACAAAATTCTGGCAAAGCTACTTTTGTGATGTGAGACAGAGCACCCAAATACATGAGATACTAGATGTAAAGGACTTTGCACAGTGCTTGGTATATTAATAATGTGCTTAATGAATGAGTTACTTTCATCATCATAATTATACTCATCACCATCATCATCATCATCCCCAAATTTGTAGTAGAAAACATGTGGACACACAGACTTTGTCTCACCTCTAGAAGTTATACTCAGTTGAGTGTGAATGTAATATTGATGGTATGTATCATCTAGCATCAGCTACCACAATTATAGATAATATGACTCTGGGAAAATTGGTTATCTCTATTGGGCTTACCTTTAAAATTCAATCCAATTAAGTGAGGGCAAATCTCACTCTACTAGCTAGTGGTTGAGAACATTTTCATTTCTTTGAAAAGATAGAAATTATATTCTTAATTATGGAAATCAACATCAATGCAGCTTTCTCTTTCAAAGCCAATATCCTGACAAAGTTTTAATAGGAATACTACGACAGAAAGAAATTTTAAATTATAAAGGTAAGCTTTTTATTTTGGGGAACAGTAGCCTGAAACTTTGTGACATTATTTTAATAAATACTCCAAATTCTATTCGTTGCATTTAGTAAGTAGAAAACACTCGTTGAGTGTATATGGAAATTGTATAAAGACAATGCCATCCCTAGTTATCTTAGGAAATAGAAATTAATGGACCTCACTATTGTGGAGGGTGAAAATAAATGGCAAGATTAAAAAAAAGTAAAGCAACTTTTTTTATATGCAGTCACAGTTTGATTTAATTTAGAGGCTCAACATTTCTCTTCAAAGCCATGGAATTTAGAAAGCATTTCAGTGGTACTTATTTATCACTTTTTTTTCTTGCAAAAGATTCACCCTGAGCTAACATCTGTTGCCAATCTTCCTCTTTTTGTATGTGAGCTGCCACCACAGCATGGCTTGATGAGTGGTGTAGGCCTGCGCCCAGGAACTGAACCTGGGCTGCCAAAGTGGGGTATACTGAACTTAATGACGAGGGCAGCTGGGCTGGCCCTCAGTAGTACTTTTAATGGACTACTTGTCTACTCTGAGTTTTTGAAAGCAGAAGGCTCTCTAAGAAGCATTAATTATGGTACTGAAAAAGTAATTGAAAGGTCATTTAATTTTTACCTGCCCTCTCTCAATATTGAATATTCACACGGGTATTGGATATCCTGAATATTCTGTCAATATTGAATACCTTATATGAGAACTTATTTAATGGGATAGTATTGTCATATGGAGGGCTCCTTTACCCTCTTTCAGCGTCCTTTTCCGGGATCTATCTGCCACCAATATCACATCAAATTCTCTTCTAAACTTGCTTCACTATTTCAGGTAATCGGTTCAGTCACCCAGTCTTGATATTTCAGTTAATCTTGGTTCCTCTCATTAGCTGCTAAGCTTAGCTGAGAGAGAAAGGACATAGCTTGAAGGGGTAATAGGGAAACCAGAAGAATTATTTTTTCTTGTGCTTGGAGAGATTTGAACAATCAGTTATTATTTCATATTTCTACTTTTCAGAAGAGAGAAACACCTTGATGATATAAGGAAGGGTATTAGTATCTATTTGTTTAGAACATGTTGGCTATTATTCTGCAGATGAGTAACATGCAGAAATACACATCAATCAGTGACTTATTAGCTGAGGGAATAGTGTCCCCAGTCAAAAGTTGTCTGAAGATGCCCTTTCTGGTAGGGAAAGGAAGCAATAAGAGAGGGTAAAAGAACCTTGCTCCAGATCCATGACAGTCAACCCAATTTCCTAGCAGCCAATGAAACATAGCTAAGTTTTTCTCAGAAAGCCAAAAAATAATCATGTTTTTCTGGCAATGTAAGGTTATTTTTAGAAGTGGAGCTTCAACTATTTATTAAATGAGACCAAACACATCAAAAAGGAATCCAACTTCAGAAAAAAAATAACGTTTAGATACATGCCTAAATGGCTCATATTTTTACCTAACTTGGATGGCTCAACATTGGGTGGCAGCCAGAAGATAAAGGCTGCAGCACTTGAGGACTTGCTCACATTGGGAGCCATTATAGTTTCATTGTGACTTCAAAATGAGTCATCATTTTAAGTTTCAAGTAGAAACATTTGTCTTTTTCAGAAACAGTAATTCTGAAAGCGTATTTAGTGACGTAGAAAGTATGTCAGTACTGAACAGATTATTCTTTCTAACTCTTTGCCCCTTTTGTTATTTTTCTATTCAGTCATGTCCTAGACTTGGATACTTAATAATTGGCTACTTGAGTCACAGTGATATTTATCGTAAAACAGATAAACAATTTAGAATCTGTTGAGAAATTCATTGACGGAAAGTGGTTGTTATCAGAGACCTTACGGACGTCCTTGCTCCTCAGCAACACCACCTAGTGGCAGGAATCTTGAAGAGACTACAGATGCTTCCAGAGACCCTAAACCTAATAGAATGCATGCAGCTAATTCAACCATGGTGGGCAGTGACACAAATACTACAATTTCTTTAAACACTAGCGTATATTTTTATCCAAATTAAGGTGCCTAACAGAGAAATATTTTTTATGCTTATGTTAGAGGGAAACGATTTACACTCCTGTTATAGGTTGTGTTACATGAGTATTTTTATCATTTAGAGAAACGAGTGGCCTGTTTGTATACATTTGCATGTTTACAATAGTCATATTTTCAATGGCATGATCAATGTTATTAATTTGCTGCTTGGGAGACTGATCCCTTCATTCCCCAGAGATATTTTTATGCACCATGCTGACAGCCAGAATCTCTGGATCTTTACCCTTCTCACCTCTTCACTGTCAGTAGAATTTTAAAGAAGAATCTCTACTCCTTCCCAAGGCAAATCTGCCTTCATATGGAATTGATCCACCATCTGGGTTCACCAAATATCACTGTTAGGATTTGAACTTTTTTGTATGGAAAGATTCAAGAATTTTTTTCCCTCAGCCTAGACCCATGATCCCATTTTAAAAATCCCTGCCTTGCCTTTGCTACTCTCTAACAAATTTCTAGAAAAGCTAAAATGTACTCAATGACTTTACTTCCTTAACTTTGAAGTCATTCCTTCACTTTTCACAATCTGGCATCTGGCCCTATTGTTCTGCGGAAATTTTCTCTCTGAAAGATCAGCAATGACCTGGCTAAATCCGGCAGCCTACCCTTAATCCTATCCCTTACGACAAAGTCTCACAATTTATATTTTATTAAGCCAGCATATTATGTAATATATCTTACATGCAAAAATATATAAATAATAATGTAATGAACATCTGAGCTCCAACTAAGTGGTTTAACACATAATACATTATAAAACTCTTGTGCACCTCTTTTTGCTTTGGTCACATTCCCTTATTTCCCCCATTACTGTTCCTCCCTCTTTGAGGAATAAACTATTCTGAATTTTGTATTTATCTTTAATGTTCATGTTTATACTCTTACTACATATATATAATTAAATGATGTTATAATATTGACCTGAATGTTTTAAAATTTTATTTAAATGGAATTATATCATAGGTATTTTTATACAATTTACCTTTTTTTCTGTATTTGATGCACTGGTTTTAGTCTTTTTTTTAATCTTTTTTTTCTTGAGGTAACATTGGTTTATAAGCTTAGGTAAATTTCAAGTGTACATCATTATTTTGATTTCTGTGTGGACTACATCACATTCACCTCAAAGACTAATTACCATTCATCATCATACACGTGTGCCCTGTCATCTCTTTCACCCTCCTCCCTGAACCCTTCCCGTCTGGTAACCACCAGTCTAATCTCTCTATATATGTGTTGGCTTGTTGTTTTTATCTTCCACGTATGAGTGAAATCATATGACATTTGACTTTCTCTATCTGACTTATTTAGCTTAGCATAACACCCTCAAGTTCCATCCATGTAGTTGCAAAAGGCAAGATTTCTACTTTTTTTTACAGCTGAATAGTATTCCATTATGTATGTATACCACATCTTCTCTATCCGTTCATCCATTGATGGCCACATAGGTTGTTTCCAAATCTTGGCTATTGTGAACAATGCTGCAATGGACATAGGGATGTATACATCTTTATGCATTCATGTTTTCGTGTTCTTTGGATAAATACCCAGCAGTGGAAGAGCTGGATCATATGGTAGTTCTATTCTTAATTTTTTGAGGAATCTTCATACTGTTTTCCATAGTGGCTGCATCAGTTTACATTCCCACCAGCAGTGTACAAGAGGTCCCTTTTCTCCACATCCTCTCCAATGCCTGTTATTTCTTGTCTTGTTAATTATAGCCATTCTGATGGATATGAGGTGATATCTCATTGTAGTTTTGATTTGCATTTCCTTAATGACTAGTGATGCTGAACATCTTTTCATTTGCCTGTTGGCCATGTGTATATCTTCTTTGGAAAAATATCTGTTCAGATCTTTTGCCCATTTTTTAATTGGGTTGTTTATTGTTGAGATGTATTTTGCATATTAACCCCTTATCAGATATATGGTTTGGAAATATCTTCTCCCAATTGTTAGGTTGTCTTTTCATTTTCACTGTGCAGAAGCCTTTTAGGTTGATGAACTCCCATTTGTTTATTTTTTCTTTTGTTTCCCTTGTCTGGTGAGATGTGGTATTTGGAAAGATACTGCTAAGACCGATGTTGAAGAGGGTACTGCCTATGCTTTCTTCCAGAAGTTTTATGGTTTCAGTTCTTACATTCAAGTCTTTAATCCATTTTGAGTCAATTTTTGTGTATGGTGTAAGATAAAGGTCTACTTTCATTCTTTTTCATGTGGCTGTCCAGTTTTCCCAACACTATTTATTCAAGAGATTTTCCTTTCTCCATTGTATATTCTTGGGTCCCTTGTCAAAAATTAGCTGTCCATAGATGTGTGAGTTTATTTCTGGGCTCTCATTTCTGTTCCATTGATCTGTGTGTCTTTTTTTGTGACAGTATCATACTGTTTTGAATACTATATATTTGTAGTTTATTTTGAAATCAGGGAGTATGATACCTCCATCTTTGTTCCTTTTTCTAAGGATTGCTTTGGCTATTTTGGGGTCTTTTGTTGTTCCATATAAATTTTAGGATTCTTTGTTGTATTTCTGTGAAAAATGTCATTGGAACTTTGGTAGGGATTGCATGGAATCTGTAGATTACTTTAGGAAGTATAGACATTTTAACTATGTTAATTCTTCCAATCCATGAGCATGGAATGTCTTTCCCCTTCTTTGTGGCTTCTTCAATTGCTTTCAATAGTGTTTTATAGTTTTCAGTGTACAAGTCTTTCACCTCTTTGGTTAAATTTATTCCTATATATTTTATTCTTTTTGTTGCAATTGTAAATGGGATTGTATTCTTAATTTCTCTTTCTGCTACTTCATTGTTTGTGTATAGAAACGCAACTGATTTTTGTGTGTTGATTTTGTATCCTGCAACTTGACTGCTTTCATTTATTATTTCTAACAGTGTTTTAATGGATTCTTTAGGGTTTTATATATAGAATCATATCATCTACAAATAATGACAGTTTTACTTCTTCCTTTCCAATTTGGATGCCTTTAATTTCTTTTTCTTGCCTGATGGCTCTGGCTATGTCTTCTAATACTATATTAAATAAGAGTGGCTAGAGTGGGCATCCTTGTCTGGTTCCTGTTCTTAAAGGGATAGCTTTCAATTTTTCACCATTGAGGATGATATTAACTGTGAGTTTTTCATATATGGCCTTTATCATGTTGAGGTACATTCCTTCTTTACCAACTTTATTCAGAGTTTTTGTCATGAATGGATGCTGTATCTTGTCAAATGCTTTCTCTTCATTTATTGAGAAGATCATGATTTTTATTCTTCATTTTATTAATGTGGTGTATCACATTGATTGATTTGTGGATCCTGAACCATCCCCGCATCCCTGGATCCCTCTTGATCATGGTGTATGATCTTTATACTGAATTGCTGTATTCCATTTGCTAGTATTTTGTTGAGGACTTTTGCATCTATGTTCATCATTGACATTGGCCTGCAATTTTCTTTTTTTATGTTGTCCTTGTCTGGTTTTGGTATCAGGGTAATGTTGGCTCCATAGAATGCATGAGGAAGCTTCCCCTCCTCTTCAATTTTTTGGAAGAGTTTGAGAAGGATAAGCATTAAGTCTTCTTTGAATGTTTGGTAGAGTTCACTGGGGAAGCTGTCTGCTCCTGGACTTTCATTTTTTGGGAGGTTTTTGATTACTGTTTTGATCTCCTTATTGGTGATTGGTCTATCCAACCTCTCGATTTCTTCTTAATTCAGTTTTGGAAGGTTATATGATTCTAATAATTTATCCATTTCTTCTTGACTGTCCAATTTGTTGGTGTATAGCTTTTTGTAGTATTCCCTTATAATCTTTTGTATTTCCGAGGTGTCCATTGCAATTTATCCTCTTTTGTTTCTTTCTTTCTTTATTTATTTGAGCATTCTCTCTTTTTTTCTTGGTGAGTGTAGCTAAAGGTTTGTCAATTTTGTATATCTTTTCAAAGAACAAAGTCTTAGTTTCATTGATTTTTTTCTATTGTTTTTTTAGTTTCTCTTTCATTGATTTCTGCTCTGATTTTTATTATTTCCCCCCTTCTACTGATCTTGGGCTTTGTTCGTTCTTCTTTTTTCTAGTTCCTTTAGGTACACTGTTACATTGTTTGAGATTTTTCTTGTTTGTTGAGGTAAGCCTGTATTGCTATAAACTTCCCTCTTAGTACCACTTTTCCTGTATCCCATAAATTTTGGCACATCGTATTTTCATTTTCTTTTTTCTCCAGGTATTTTTTGATTTCTCTCTTGGTTTCCTTGTTGACCCAATAGTTGTTCAGTAACATATTTGTGGCTTTTTCAGTTTTCTTCTTGTAGTGATTTCTAGTTTCATACCATTGTGATCAGAAAAGGTGCTTTGCATTATTTCAATATTCTTAAATTTATTGAGACTTGTTTTGTGGCCTAATATGTGATTTATCCTGGAGAATGTTCCATGTGAATTCAAAAAGAATGTGTATTCTGTGGTTTGGGGATGGAATGTTCTGTATATATCTACTAAGTCCATCTGGTCTCATGTGTCACAAGGGCAATGTTTCCTTATTGATCTTCTGTTTGGATGATCTATCCATTGATGTAAGTGGAGTGTTAAAGTCTCCTACTATCATTGTGTTACTATCTATTTCTCTTTTTATGTCTGTCAATAATTGCTTTATATATTTAGGTGCTCCTATATTGGGTGCATGGATATTTATAAGTGGTTTATCCTCTTGTTGGATTGTTCCCTTGATCATTATGTAGTGCCCCTCTTTGTCTCTTGTTACAGTTTTGTTTTAAAGTCTATTTTGTCTGATATGAGTATTGCTACCCCAGCTTTCTTTTCATTGCCATTTGCATGGAGTATCTTTTTCCATCCCTTCACTTTCAGTTTGTGAGTGTCTTTAGGTCTGAAGTGTGTCTCTTGTATGCAGCATATATCTGAGTCTTGTTTTTTTATCCAATCAGCCACCTATGTCTTTTGATTGGAGCATTTAGTCCATTGACGTTTAAAGTAGTTATTGATAAGTATGTATTTATTGCCATTTTGTTACTTTTTTTCTGGGTGTGTTAGTAGTTCTTTGTTCCTTTCTTCATCTCTTGCACTCCTCTCTTGTGATTTGATGGCTGTCTTTAGTATTATGTTTGCATTCCTTTATCTTAATTTTTTGTGTATTTACTATAGGTTTCTCATTTGTGATTCCAATGAGGTTCATCTATAATAACTTATGTAAATAGCAATCTATATTAAGTTGATGGTCTCTTAAGTTTAACCTCTTACTAAAAGCCCTTCTCTTTTACTCACCTCCAGTCACATTTTATGTTTTTTAAAAATCATATTTAACCTCTTTTTTGTGTGTGTGTATTCTTAACCTCTTATCATGGAAATAGATAATTTTAGTACTTTTGTCTTTTGACCTTCATATTAGCTCTATAGGTGGTTGATCTGCTACCTTTACTGTATGTTTGCCTTTACCAGTGATTATTTTTCCTTTGATGATTTTCTTATTCTTATTTGTGGTCTTTTCTTTTCCACATAAATAAAAGCCCTTTAACATTTCTTGCAAGGCTGGTTTATTGGTGATAAATTCCTTTAATTTTTACTTCTCTGGAAAACTCTTTGTCTCTCCCTACACAGACACTAGCAGATATGATAATCCTGCTGGATAGAGTATTCTTGGCTGTAGTTTTTTTTCCTTTAGCACTTTGGATATATCATGCCACTGCCTTTTAGCCTGTAAGGTTTCTGTTGAGAAGTCAGCTGATAGCCTTATGGGGTTTCCTTTGTATGTAACTTGTTGTCTTTCTCTTGCATCTTTTAGGATTCTCTCTTTGTCTTTAATTCTTGACATTTTAATTATAATGTGTCTTGGTATGGGCCTCTTTGGGTTCATCTTGTTTGCTGCTCTCTTGTGCTTCCTGTACCTGGATGTCTGTTTCCTTCCTTAGGTTAGGAAAGTTTTCAGCTATTATTTCTTCTTCAAATAGATTTTCTGCCCCTTTGTCTCTCTCTTCTCCTTCTGGGACACCTATAACATGGATGCTGGTGTGCTTTATGTTGTCCCAGAGGTCCCTTAGACTGTCCGCATTCTTCTTAATTCTTTTTTCTATTCAGCTTGGGAGACTTCTTCTACTCTTTCATCCAGCTTGCTGATTGGTTCTTCTGTGTCAGCTACTCTGCTATTGATTCCTTCTAGTGAATTTTTCATTTCTATTATTGTATTCTTCATTTCTGATTGGTTCTTTTTTTATATTTTGCAATTCTTTGTTGAAGTTCTTGCTGTGTTCATCTATTCTCCCAAGATCAGTGAGCATCCTTATAACTATTATTTTGTACTCTTTATTAGGGAGATTGTTTCTCTCTGTTTTGTTTAGTTCTTTTTTGGAGAATTTTCCTGTTCCCTTATTTGGAAAATATTCTTTTGTCTCCTCATTTTGCCTACTTATCTGTGCTTATATCTATGTATTAGGTAGATCAGCTACATCTTCCAATCTTGGAGATGTCACCTAACATAAGAAATGCCTTATGGGACCCAGCTGTGTGCTCACCTCTCATCACCAGTTCCAAATGTTCCAGGAGTGTCCCCTCTGTGAGCTACATGTGCCCTTCTGTTGTGGTGGGGTTGCTCTTTCTGTGGGTGTACAGGTACCCTAGGCTGGCCCCTGAGGCTGGCTGGTTGTAAGGCTCAGCTGTGTGCAGCTGCTAGTGTCACTTCAGTCACTTTATTGTGTGGGGCAGCCTCAGCAAAGCTGGCTGCAAGGTCTGATAGCACACACCTGCTGCTGTTTTGCTGTTAAGTGAGTCAGGCCCCCAGCATGGCTGGTTGCTAGGCTCAGGGGCTCACAATTGCTGTAGGCTTCTGGCCTGTAAGGCTGTTGTCAGCTCTGTCAGGAGCACAGTTGGATGGGGCCAGCCCCAGGCTTGGCAGCATACAATTGTTTCAGTTGTTGGAAGGGGGGGCAGATCCCCTGTGTGGCTATTTGAGAAGGCCAGTGGCATAAATCTGCTGCAGCTGACAAGCCCTACACACCCCGCCAATGTAGTCCTGCCCTGTGTGCATGTCCCATCCCACCAAAGCAAACCCACTTGTCCTGCTGCATTGGTCCCACACACCTCACCTAGGCAGGCCCACAAGTTCTCTGTGGGCTTGCTGGTGGGCAGGGTCAGTTCCTAGGGCAGGCTATGTGCCCTGGCTGAGCTGGGTTAAATCAGTGCTCTAGTGGGTGGGGCAAACCCCTGCACTAACAGGCCAGAGGAAGAATTCCAATGGCATCTGCCAGCATCTGTATCAGCACACTTGTACTGGGTCATAATAATGGCTGCTGCCAGTTTCTCAGTCCCTGGGGAGGTGGGCCCAGCCACTTCCTGCCTCTCTGAGATGTGTTCAGAGCTTATCAAGTGAGTCTGTTTTACCAAAGGACTATGTACCTTTCTTTCTGGTGATTTTGTGTCTATTTCTGGAGTGGGTGAATCTGTGCATGAGCCCTTTACAAACAGGCTTTTCTTTCTCATGTTTGATAGCTTTTCTGGGAGTACTTCCCATTGGTTTTAATAGCCAGCAAAGCCAGGTATTATGGTAGTCATCTTGGTTGTGCTGAATTCAAAGACTGCTTATTGTGGCATAGATCTCCCACTCAGATCCCCTGCTCCTCCAGGAAAAGCTTCATACCTTAAGATTGCTCCTGGCCATGAAGCATTGTGGCTAGAATGTTTTTTTTTTTCCCTCAGCAGAAAAGTATTTCTTCCTCTTCCACTTCTGTCACTGTTGTCCCTTGTTTTGGGGGTTCTTTTTATCCAGTTTCCAGTTCTCTTTCAGAGGTAATTGTTCCACAGGTAGTTGTAAATTTGTTGTGTTCATGGCAGGAGGTGACTTCAGAGTCCTCCTACACTGCCATCTTCCCAGCAATCTCCACAATTTACTTTTTATGTTTTTGACATTCATCTATATTGATGGCTGTGGTTGTATAATATTCATTTATATTGTGCATAGTATTCCATTGCATGAATACAGTCACAATTTATGTCTTCTCCTTTTGAAGGGCATTTAGGTTTTTTTAGTTATTTCCCCCCAGTTTTATTGAGATATAATGGATGTACAGCACTATATAAGTTTAAGGGGTACAGCATAATGACTTGACATACATATATTGCAAAAGGATAACCACAATAAGTTTAGTCAACATTCATTATGTCATATAGTTACCAAAAATATTTTTTCCTTATGATGAAAAATTTTAAGATTTACTGTCATATTAACTTTTAAATATACCATGCAGTGGTGTTAACCATAGTCATCATGTTGTACATTACATCCCCAGTACTTATTTATCATATAAGTGGAAGTTGGTACTTTTTGACAACCTTCATCCAATTTCTCCTGACACACACACCCCTCTCCACCTCTGATAACCACAAATCTGATCTCTTTTTCCATGAGTTTGGTTTTTTTTTTTAGATTCCACGTGTAAATGAGATCATATAGTATGTGTCTTTCTCTGACTGACTTAGTTCACTTAGCATAATGCCCTCAAAATTTATCTATGTTGTTGCAAATGACAGGATTTCCATCTTTTTAATGGCTGAATAATATACCTATATATATATATATATATATTTATTTATTTATTTATTTATCTTTTTTCATTCATCTGTCAATGGATGCTTAGGTTGTTTCCATGTCTTGGTGATTGCAAATAACGCTGCAGTGAACGTGGGAGTGGTGATATCTCTTCGACATAGTGATTTCTTTTCCGTTGGATATATACCCAGAAGTGGGATTCCTGAATCATATGGAAGTTCTAGTTTTAATTTTTGGAGGGTCCTCCATACCGTTTTTCATAGTGGCTGTACCAATTCACATTACCACCAACAGTGCACAAGGGTTCCCTTTTCTCTACGTCCTTATCAGCATATTCTAACAGGTGTGAGGTGATGTCTCATTGTGGTTTTGATTTGTATTTCCCTGATGATTAGTGGTGTTAAGTACCTTTTCATGTACTTGTTGGCTACTTGTATGTACTTGTATGTCTTCTTTGGAGAAAGGTCTGTTCAAGTCCTCTGACCATTTCTTAATTGGATTACATTTTTTTTGCTATTGAGTTATGAGTGCCTTATAAATTTTGGATATTAATTCCTTATCAGACATATGGTTTGCAAATATTTCCCCCCATTACATAGGTTGCCTTTTCATTTTGTTGATTGTTTCTTTTGCTGTGCAGAAGTTTTTTCATTTGATGTAGTCCCACTTATTTATTTTTGCTTTTGTTGCTTGAGCTTTTGGTGTCAATCAAAAAAAAAATCATTGCCAAGACAAATGTCAAGGAGATTTTTCCCTGTTTTCTTCTAGGAATTTTATGGTTTCAGGTCTTATGTTTAAGTCTTTAATTCATTTTGAGTTAATTTTAGTGAGTGATATGAGATAGGGATCCAATTTCATTCTTTTGCATGTGACTATCCAGTTTTCCAAACATCATTTGTTGAAGAGAATATCCTTTCTCCATTGAGTATTCTTGGCTCCCTTGTCAAATATTAGTTGATCATAAATGCAAGGGGTTACTTCTGGGCCCTAAATTCTGTTCCGTTGGTCTATATGTCTATTTTTATGCAAGTACCATACTGTTTTGATTACTATAGATTTGTACTATAGTTTGAAATCCAGGAGTGTGAAGCCTCTGGCTTTGATCTTTCTCAAGATTGCTTTGGTTATTCTGGGTCTCTTGTCATTCCATATGACTTTTAGGATTTTTTTTCTATCTGTGAAAAATGTCTTTGGAATTTTTATAGGGATTACATTAAATCTATAGATGGCTTTGGGAAGTATGGACATTTTAACAATTAACTCTTCTGATCCATGAACCCAGGATATCTTTCCATTTATTTGTGTCATCTTCAGTTTCCTTCATCAGTGTCTTATAGTTTCAGTATATAGATCTTTCACTTACTTGGTTTTATATATAAGGTCTATTGTGTTCTGTATCTTAATTTTATATATTCCTACTTTACTAAATTCTTTTATTATTTATAATAACTTTCCATCAATTCCTTTGGGTTTTCAGTTACATAATCATATCATCTGCAGATAGAGGTAGTTTTACCTCTTCTAGATTTATACTTTAAGTAGCTTTCTCTTATCCAACTGTACTGGCTAATACCTCTAATGGAATGTAAGTAATAGTGGAGAGACTGAACACACTTTAGTGGGGAAGTCTGTGATGTTTACCAATTGAGAAATATGCTCATTTGGGGGCTGATGATTATGTGTATTAAAGTATACATACATTTAGTTTAATGTTTTTAAAAATTAATGGTTGGTGAATATAGTCAAATGCCTTTTAGGCATCTTATAAAGATGATAATATGTTTTTTCTTCCTAGTTCTACTAATATGATAATTGTCTTCATTTGCTCTTTATTTTAAACCACAATTGCATTCTCAGATAAATCCCGATTAGTTATATAATCCTAAATCATATGTTATTTTTTAATGTGCTGCTGGATTCTGTTTGCTAATATTTTATGAAAGATTTTTGCATTAAATATTTATAGTAACATCAGACTGTAGTTTTCATTTGGTTATCAAAGGTATGTTTGCCATATAAAAGTAATTTGGAAATTTGCTTTCTTTTTATATGCTCTGTAATAGTTTTAGAAGCGTTGGGATTAACAGATCCTTAAAGGTTTTGTAGAATTCTCTTGAGAATATATATAGGTCTAGTGCTTTTTTGCAGGTGAATTCTCTACAACTGTCTCTATTCTTTTCTATGGGAAATTGTTTAGTATTTTTATTTTGACTGCAGTCAAATTTTGTAAACTATATTTCCTAGGGAATTATTTATTTTTTTAGATTTTAAAATTGAATAGCATTGATTTGTGCAAAATAGTCTCATTTAGAACAACTGATGGTTATTTTCCACTTGTCATTTCTGATTATGTGCATTTGTGGTTCTTTTCATTACATTATTTAATGATATATCATTTCAAACTTTTTGCAATGAACCAGCTTTTTTTATCCATTTATGATTTCTACAGTTTTCTATTTTCTAACACATTAAGATTTGGTTTTATTATTTCTTTTGGTTTACTTTTTATTCTTTTTCTGGATTTTTTTGTTAAGTAGTTCATTTATTTCGTTTTTTCAATTTTGTTGATATAGGTATTTAATTCCATAATTTTCGTCTGATAACTGCTTTTGCTGTATTCCATTATTGTTATTTACAAGAAATTCTCCAATTTTTGTTTTATATTTCTACTTTGACCTCAAAGATGTTCACTAGCAAGCTTTAAAATTTTTTTCAGGTAGAAAGATATTTATAAAATAATCTATTATTAATTTTTTAGTTTTGTCACACTGTAGTCAGAGAAGTCTGTAACATTTCCATTTTTTGCAATTATTGAGATTTTTCACAGCAACCAAATATGCAGTCAGTTTTCACTAATGTTTTATGAGCACTTGGAAAAAAGATATATTCATTATAATCCAGGGTACCAGGGATAATATTTACCTACACAATATTGACTACATTATTGTGAATTGTAGACTTAGCATTATAAAGCATTTCTTTGTTTCTTTTAATGCTATTTAGTCTGAATTCTCTCTTGTTAAGATATCAAGATCTTGACTCCTGCTCTCTTGTTATTTGCTTTTGTTTGGTATGAAATGAGTATCCTTTTATTTTTAACCTTTTGAATCTCTTTATGTTAGATATGTCTTTGTATAAACTTTGTATACAGTTTGGATTCTGCTTTTTCAGTCAATATAAAAGATATATTTTTTAATATGTGAGTCAAGACTGTTTATTAACATGTGTGATATATTTAGTCTCAATTCTGTTCTTTATCAAACTGTATCTAAAGTTTTTTTTTTTTTCTATGAGATCTCTTCTCTCTCTCTTTCATATTAATGTTGGTATTTAGGAAGATTTTATTTTCTGTTCTGATAATTGTCATTATATTAAATCTTTTATTTAGTATCCTTAATTTCTTCTTTCTTTTCAGATACATTCTATTAGTTTCTTACTCTAAGCATTATTGAAAATAGCTACAAACTCTTCTATTTTCCCTTTCCTTTTCTCAGTCATCTAAATTAAAGCTATATCTCTGTACTCCCAATAAAATATATATAAAGCAATCAGCCAGCTTATTCTACTAACCATTGATTCTCCTTCTTCTCTCCTACCATTTTTGATAGTTTCCATATATCATCAATAGAAGAACCCATATCATTTACATGTATTCATTCACCCTTATCACCATCATTTATACTTAGTGATATAGTAAGTATATTTAATGGTCACAATCATTTGAATATTTTCTTGGTAGTCTGAGGCTTATTCCTTAGTAGATTATTCAGGAAGAGTTCATATGTACAATATTCCCAGAATTCTTGCATATTCACAACAATCTGTGGTCTTTATTTTTCACATGTTCTTCAAGTTTCCTAAAGTACTTTAGGAATTTCTAGCTTAAAGCATTGCAGTCAACACGTCTGATGCTAATCTGATTTTTAAAACTCTTGCTTGGTATTTTTACCTGTATTCCCAAATGATATTTTATTTTCTTTAATATATGAAACTTTTGCTTGAATATATCTCTATATTAATCATTCAGGATTGATTTTTCTCACGTATCATGACCTTCAAATATTCTTTATTTTCAGAAAAGTATTCTTGATTATGGTTTTTAATATTTACAGTGTTCTATTGTGGTTTTATTCTTCCAGCATTCCTATTGTATATATGCTGTATTTTCTTTATTTTCAGTACTTATCATTTTCTCTCCAAAACTTTAAAAAACATCTTACATAATATATGTTCAATTAGTCTTTGCTTTTTATTTCTATTCTTTAGTTCCCTTACTGTACTTTAAATTCACCCATTCACTTTTATATTCCTTGTGGTTTTTCTTAATTTACAATATTTTCCAATTTACAATTCTTACCTGAGTTGTTAGCTCTAGTTGCCAAGCTATCTCATTTATTAACTTTGCTCATTTTGATTTGTGCTGTTCTGCTGTAACTAATTCTTTTTCATAATTGTGTTTAGCTTGCTTTGAAATGATAGGTTAGAATTTTCATTGGTTGCGTGGCCAAATATATGTATTTTTCTGGTGTGCCATCATTTTCTGTAGTATGTTATTTGGATCATTTTCTTCTTTTTTTCTTACTATGTCTTTTAATGGGTTTCAACCACCTTCCTTTTCTCCTGTCATGCTTAAGCAAGATGTAGTTTCCTGTACTTTTATGCTTTAGGGGCTTAGGGTAGGCAAGGCTAGCTTTTCCAGTTTCATTGCCCTACAACTTCCTCTTCTATTTTATTGTAAAATAATAAAAATATGTCCTTTCATTGCATGCACATCTTCAGTACTATACACTTTCTGCACCTCTGGTCCTTTCCCTCATTATTATCTGAATTTTCTCTCTCCTTACTTCCAGTGTTCTGACCCTAACACATTTGTGTTCTACTTCCAGCAATTTCTTTTTAGTACAGGATTATAATCTTCTGGAAAAGTTCTTCCATTGAGCATTTTCAAACCCTGAGGGCTCAGGACTCCCTAGCACCCTTCACAGTTTCCTTATATTCATTGGCATGTTGGAACCTGCAAAGGTCCTTCCCAGTTTCAGCTGCTGTCAAAGCTGCCTTGAAAGTGCTCCACATTGAATGGAAAAGCCTCTTTTTGAGAGTGAGCATTTTTTGGTGATTTCTGTGTTTCCCAGCTCTTGGGATTGCCAAATGTTCTCTTTATTGTCCCCCACAAAACTTCTTGCTCCCATACAACTGCTGTTCCCCCATGGGTCTTTCTGTTCTAAATTATTTGGTCCCACTCACTCATATTCTGGGCTTTGACATGCTACCTTATCACCTGGCTTTGCTGTCTGTGGGTTACTGTTGCTGTTAGCCTATTTGCTATGTGTGTGTATTTGTAAATTTAGGCAGAAGCAAAAATCATACTTCCACCACCGCCTCCACCATTACCACTATCTTTGAGATGTCTTGCCTGATTAAAATATGTATGATAATTTTAGATTGTGAATTTATGATCAGTGTAACTTAATCTGTGGAAATTCTGGGAAGCCTTGTTTGAGGGTCCATACCTCCATAAATGTGTGCTAGATTCTGAAAGACACCTTAGTTTACTACCAACCAAAGATTAAGTTAAATAAAATTATGTTTATGTTTTCTTGGATCATGTGGCTGTTATAAATTAAAACCAGAAGACTAGATATGGATATCATCAGGCCTGTTGATAAGATACTACTCTCAGGAAGCTTTTATCTACTCAGAGTCATGCCTATTGTCCTTGTTTTCCTTTGCCATCAGGTAGATTTTTTTCTCCACTCTACCCATTCATTGAGCAGTAATTTCAGGTTTTTTTGTGGTGAGGAAGCTCTGTTGCAACTCTCTACCTTGTATTGGCCCAAGGTTATATAACCCATGCCTAGGTGGCAGGTTATTAAAATAAAAGCCTCTTAATTAAAGAGATTGGCAAACACTTCCAGGGCTCTAGTTGCTTTAGCTTCAGTGTACCATTTTCTTTTCCAGCTTTCTCTTCAGTTTTAATCCCTGGGAATTTTCCTTACTTTCCTATGAGCTCAGCTATGTATTGATTTGAAAAAATATTTATTAGATTTTGTCCATCATTTCTGCATTTTTGAAATTGTTAGGGCTTTGTGTCAAAATATCTAGTTAATCCTATTGGTAGAGATAGAAGTCTTGATTCATAGTTTTACCAGACTAATTTGCACCCTCATTGCTCTTACCTAGGCAATTACGAGATCCTTATTTCCCACATTGCACTCTGCAGTCTTTTTCACACTGCATTTCAATCATACAAATCAATGAGTGATTTTATAAATCATTGCAGTAATCATGTCTTTCTAAAAATTTAATTAGATGCTTATTGCCTACAGATGCTTTAGTCTGATATTCAAAATTATCTACTGTCTGATCCTAACCTACCTTTTTTCTCTAGTGTCTCTACTTCTTTTGTATTCTTTGCAATCCAGCAAAACTAAATTGCTTGCAGTCTCTAAGGTAAAACAACCTTTATTCCAATGTGATTTTGTTCATACTGCTTTCTCTGCCTAAAATGCTCATTTTTATATTCCTATAGGAATTCTTATGTTTATAAGTCCCCCTGGGAGTGCCAATATGATATGGTCGATCAGTAGAATTGGAGTGAAACATACATGAGTTCATTTTTCCACCTCTGCCACTTCCTAGATGTGTGGTCTCAACCTCAATTTTCTTATCTGT
This sequence comes from Tapirus indicus, assembly GCA_031878705.1. Classification (NCBI taxonomy): domain Eukaryota; kingdom Metazoa; phylum Chordata; class Mammalia; order Perissodactyla; family Tapiridae; genus Tapirus; species Tapirus indicus. The sequence continues at coordinate 95,936,886 of CM062942.1, read as the reverse complement.
GGCACATGGAAAACATTTCTCTAGTCATATAAAAGAATTATTGTGAAAATGAAAGGAGAAAACATATGAAAATGTATTCTGTAAACTATAAAATTGCTGTAAAATTACAAGTTTTAGTTTGCTTTTGCTTGCCCTTATTCATTCTTTAAAGCCAAGTTCGAAATGCCACATCCTTCCTGAAACCTTCCCTGAATCCTCTAGTCCAGTCAGCACTTTATCCTTACTTACCCATGTTACTTTCTATTGTTAATTGTCCCCAGCTCTTATATCCCCATTTAGAATGTGGATTTTTCAAGGACAGGGACCATATCTGACTCCCCTTGCACAATTCCTTGAATATTGTAGGCACTCAATAAATACTATTTGAAATACTGAGTTTTTAAATATAACAATTTAGGGTAGGTATAAAATGTACCAGCAATGGGCTTTTATTAAATTATTAATTTTTATACTAAAATTATTTACAGGTATTGACTCTCTTAAAAATAATCTCGGTTTCCCTATTTTTTAAAACTAGTATTTGTGATAAGGTTTCCTCCAGGTCCTTTGGTACAGCAAATGTGGTACACTGATTTATTCAATATCTGTTTCAACTCTTAGAGTATCCTTCTGAATGGCAGATGCTGGAAAGCTGAGAGTTACATTTCCGCAATCCCTTGTAGCTAAGGTTTCAGGTTTCCACCAATCAGAGGCATTCACCCAACACTTGAATTCATAACTGCATTAAATGTTAGGAGAGACACTAGCATAAGAAAGATTTATTTTGATGGTATAGATCTGCGGAGCACAGTGTGGTTCTGCATCTAACAGTTCTGTCAGTTCCTTTCTGATTTCCAAATCATAGCGTATCAAGTGATAGGACATTTTTGTGCAGCAATTTTTACAATGGCTTCTTAATTTCCCTGATCGCTGATTGTGGTATAGATAGCAGCTCCTGTGAGGGACAATTCTGTGTTGCTCTGGGAGTTGTCCTTGGTTCCCAGTCTAAATCTTTCTCACTCAGCCCTTCTAATAATTTTATAAGCACAAAATTTACTGTATTAAAAATCTCTTTCTGGGGCCTGCCCAGTGGCTCAGCAGTTAGGTTTGCATGTTCCACTTTGGCAGCCCGGGGTTCACCGGTTCGGATCCTGGGTGTGGACCTACTCACCGCTCATCAAGCCATGCTGAGGCGGCATCCCACATAGAAGAACTAGAAGAACCTACAGCTAGAATATACAACTATGTACTGGGGCTTTGGGAACAAAAAAGAAAAAGAGGAAGACTGACAATCGATGTTAGCTCAGGGCCAATCTTCCTAAAAAAAAAAAGAGGACATTTAAAAAAATATCTCGTTCTGTTCAAAATAGCTAAAGTGGTTTATTTTATAGATGGGCACTTCCCATAACCATTTCTGAAGTTCTACATCATTAATTATGTCACATATGTAAAAATGTCCAAGCATCCTAATTTTGGTATATTATTAAGAATTGAGTTTTCCTCTTATTTCAAGTTGCATAAACCAGTTTTCCAAAAGCAATTGTATCAGTTGGCTACAATGGCTTAAACTAGGTAGTGTGAGAACTCACATACGTAAATCTCTATTTTACTTAAGCTTTGTTGTCTTGCTTAATCTTAACTATTCTGGTATTGTTAATGTAATAAAAACAAGCTGGAGAGGATTAAAAAATAGGAAACAGTTATAAAAGTATTAAAAAATAACCAGTATATGCTGAAGGAGACAGAGGTAGGAAGACAAAAATAAAGAAATTGATGATTATCGTCATTAGCTTATGGCTAGCCTATCAAGTGACCTTTCACTTTTTTCACAAAGCAATTCTTCTAAATGTTGAAGAAGTGTTTGCTGCAACAGGAAGCACACCTAAAGCTATTTGCTTACTGTTTGGGTCATTTATGTCAATGATAAAATGGGTAGTGATCAGAATGTCAATCTGTGCACAAAATTTTTGTTGAGTATCTGATGTTTTGCACATGCAACTTTATGCTCAATTAGGCAGGCAGCAGTGTGTACACAATCCTGGTGCAAAGTGCACTCAACTGCTTAAATAGCTCTTTTGAAAACTATTTCCATTTATTTTCATGTAAGTCTTCACTTTATACCATGCCAAGAGGCATTCTTAGAATTTTTCTCTCAGTGAAATTGCCAGTAGTTTTGCAGGACGAGGAGAATATGCATCCGTTTTCTCTGAGGGGAGGACCAAACAATGCAAGTGTGCAGGTTAGGCAGAACAGAACTTAATGAGTTAAATTTTTTTCAAGAGAGCTTATTTTTTATGCCTCTACAAGGACCTTAATAATCACAGTCAAATAAACTCACTCAAAATTCTTGACAAAAAGAATGCTACAATAGCTCAGAATGGATTGATGAAATGTTTGAAAGCCTTTTATTAGAATTCTACAAATTGGGAACACTTCTGTGAGAAAGCCTTCCAAAGCAGGAATTTTTCATTTGACTGCCAGAGCAAGCACAACAGCATTAGCCTCATTCTGCATATAGTCACAAAGAGATACCTTTTGATAATCTGGAAGCCTTATAGTAGCTTTGCTTATTTTATCTTTGATCCTTGCATTTAGCCCTGATTGAAACTTGCTTTGATCTAGTCGAACCGGCTAGCTAAATAGAAGGCTGTTACTATGTTCTCCAGTTTTCCTGTCCATCAAGCACATCCATTACTGTTACTTTCCATTCTACCCTCAAGCAGCTCACTACACAGGAGTCTGACAGACCTGCATAAAAAATCCAGCTTCTGCCACTTAGCTGGCATGGTTTTCGGCAGGTTACTTATGCTCTCTGAGCTTCAGTTTCCCCTACTATAAAATGGGGACAATAAAAGCACCTATTCCATGGGTGGTTTTGTGGATTAAAAGAGGGTAAATGTCTATAAAACACCTAACACATTGATTGGCATTGTAGTAAAAGCTAATTAATGTTAGTTTTCTTTTCCTCTTTCCACAGATGTGACCTTCAGTCTGTGATATGTGATTAGCTACAAGTCTTTGGGGTGTTAGTTGGAGATATTTGTCGTATGATGTGAATTTGTATGATGAAATATCTTGAATCATAATTAGGCAGTTGATTTGAACCCCTGAGCAAAGGAAGCTAATTACCAGAAAGATATGTGTTGTGTACAAACCTCAGTGCATGAGATACTCTCTAAGAACGTCATTGCTTTCACCTATTTTCAGATGATGAGAAAGAATCTCTGTGAACATGAATCTATCAACAGTTGTGGCACCAAATACTTCTCAATCCTAAAATTTCATTTAATGACCATAAAATTTGAGCAAGATAGGTGCGGAAGTGTGTGCAAGGAGCACTTTCCCTTAAATCAACTTTTTGTTCACTTTCTCTTCCAATATTTCTAGCTCAGGTGTTAAGAAATATTTATTAATGACAGTCTACAGTTTAAAATCACCTCAGTAGGCATTGCGAATTATACCTTCAAGTGTAATAAAGGAGAGATTTGGTCACAAATCACTTCTCTGAAACACATTTTTATGGATTCTAAACTAATTATATCGGAAACTTTCATCATCTCCAGGAATCCATAGAGGAGGGAAATACTTCTTCAAAGACAAAGCAATTCTTAAAATTTAAAACCATGTTTTAAAACCTAAAACATAATATCAGAGTGACTTGACCAGATAAAGTATTCAAATAGAAAAGACCTAGGACCGGGAAATTAAAAGCACTAGATTCTAAGTCCATGGCAGAAAACTCATATGTCCACAGAAGCCAGTAAAATAATGTAAATGAGTGAACTGGGCCAAATGCAGGGTCACAACAAATGGTGGAACTGACAGTATATCTAATGGGATGGCAGTTACATGGCTCCAACCAATTGTTGCAATGTGGGAATTGGAGTCCGGTATTTCTATGATTTTCCTATTTTTAAGAAAACCTGGACATTCAGATTTTCATATTCATATTCTCATATGTGAGAATTCATTCTCACAATTCTTACATATTGGCAAACAATTCAAATCTTTTTATAACTTTATGTGGAAGCAAACAAAACACATCTTCTGAGTTGGCCACTGTATGACTACAGCTCTCAATCTTGTTTAGTCATCAATTAATTGTGTGATCCGGGGTAAGTCATCTAAGTTCTTTGTGCCCCAGTTTTCCTATTTTCCATTTGTGGTAGATTAGGGACAGGCAAACTATGGCTTGTTTTGTGAATAAAGTTTTATTGGAACATTATTGTTACATGCTGTCAAGTTGGCTCTGACTCCTGGTGACTGTATGAATGATGAGTGATGTCCACAACGTCCTGTCCTCAACAGCCCTACTCAGCTTCTGTAGACTCATGCCTAGGGCTTCCTTTATGAAGTCAATCCATCTCATATTTGGTCTTCCTGTTTTCCTGCTGCCTTCTACTTTTCCCAGGATTATTGTTTTTTCCAAAGAATCCTGCCTTCTCATGATGTGCCCAAAGTAGGGCAGCCTCAGTTTTATGATTTTTGCCTCCAGCAATAGTTCAAGCTTGATTTGCTCTAGGACTCACTCGTTCCTCTTTCTGGCAGTCCAGGGTATCCTTAGATCTCTCCTCCAACACTATATTTCAAATTAATCAATTTTTTCCTGTTAGCCTTCTTCCCTATCCAGCTTTCACACCCATGTATAGTAATTGGAAATACGAAGGTGTGGATAATCTTGACCTTAGTCTCTAATGACACTTCTTTACACTTGATGATCTTTCTTTAGTTCTTTCATTGCTGCCCTTCCAAGTCTCAGTCTTTTGATTTCTTGGCTGAAGTATCCGTTTAAAGTGATGACTGAACCAAGGTAAACAAAGTCTTTAACAATTTCAATGTCTTCATTGTCTATGTTAAAGTTGTGTAGTTCTTCTGTAGTCAAGAATTTTGTCCTCTTGATGTTCAAATGCAGTCCTACTTTGGCACTTTCTTCTTTCACTTTCATCAGAAGTCATTTCGAGTCACTGCTGCTTTCTGCCAGTAAGATGGTGTCATCTGCACATCTTAGATTGTTGATATTGTTGGAACATAGCCACACTCATTTGTTCACAGATTGTCCATGGCGTCTTCCATGCTACAACAACAGATTTGAGTAATTGTAATGGAGATCATATGGTCCGTGAAGGCTAAAATATTTAATATCTAGCTCTTTGTGGAAAAAGTTTGCTGATCCCTGGGGTAGAACATTGGTTCTTTATGTATTCAAAGTGTTGCTGGAAGTGAGAGAGAGTAGCAAGTTCTAAACAAGTATACACATGTGACTACTTATCAAAAAGAAAGGTTATCAAAATTAACTGTGGAAGATTGCATTGTTGGCCCCAATCATTTCACCCTTCCTTTGCCCACACCCTTTACCATGTAACTTTGCAGTGCCTTGCCCCTTGACTCTGGGTTTAGGCATGTGACTTGCTTTGGCCAATTGGGTATTAGCCTATGTGACACAAGCAGAGACTCAAAATAGGCATACAAAATAATGCTTACTCTCTTCTTTTTTTTTCTTTTTTATTGCAGTAACATTGGTTTATAACGTTGTATAAATTTCAGGTGTACATCATTATACTTCTATTTCTGCATAGATTACATCATGTTCACCACCCAAAGACTAATTACAATCCATCACCACATACATGTGCCTAATCATCCCTTTCGCCCTCCTCCCTTCCCCTCTGGTAACCACCAATTCAATCTCTGTCTCTATGTGTCTGTTTGTTGTTATTTTTATCTTCTACTTATGAGTGAGATCATACAGTTTTTGACCTTCTCCCTTTGACTTATTTTGCTTAGCATAATACCCTCAATGCCCATCCATGTTGTACAAATGGCCAGATTTCATTGTTTCTTATGGCTGAGTAGTATTCCATTTTGTATATATACAACATCTTTATCCGTTAATCCCTTAATGGGAACTTAGGTTGCTTCCAAGTCTTGGCTATTGTGAACAATGCTGCAATGAACACAGGGGTGCATGTATCTTTACGTATTGGTGTTTTCATGTTCTTTGGATAAATACCCGGCAGTGGAAAAGCTGGATTGTATGGTAGTTCTATTCTTAATTTTTTGAGGAATCTCCATACTGTTTTCCATAGTGGCTGCACCAGTTTGCATTCCTACCAGCAGTATATGAGAGTTCCCCTCTCTCCATATCCTCTCCAACACTTATTTCCTGTCTTGTTAACTATAGCCATTCTGATGGGTGTGAGGTGATATCTCATTGTAGTTTTGATTTGCTTTTCCTTGATAGTTAACGATGTTGAACATCTTTTCATGTGCCTGTTGACCATCTGTGTATCTTCTTTGGAGAAATGTCTGTTGCCCATTTTTCAATTGGGTTGTTAGTTTTTTTTTTTGTTGAGATGCATGTGTTCTTTATATATTTTAGATCTGAACCCCTTATCAGATATATGGTTTGCAAATATCTTCTCCCAATTGTCAGGTTGTCTTTTCATTTTGTTGATGGTTTCCTTTGCTTTGCAGAAGCTTTTTAGTTTGATGTAGTCTCATTTATTTTTTCTATTGTTTACCTGGTCAGACATGGTACTTGAAAATATGTTGCTAAGACCAATGTCAAAGAGCATACTGCTTATGTTTTCTTCTAGAAGTTTCATGGTTTCAGGTCTTACATTCAAGTCTTTAATCATTTTGAGCTAATTTTTGTGTGTGGTGTAAGATAATGGTCTACTTTCATTTTTTTGCATGTGGCTCTCCAGTTTTCCCAACACCATTTGTTGAAGAGACTTTCCTTTCTCCAGTGTATGTTCTTGGCTCCCTTGTTGAAAATTAGCATCCACAGATGTGTGGGTTTGTTTCTGGGCCCTCAATTCTATTCCATTGATCTGTGTGTCTGTTTTTATGCCAGTACCATGCTATTTTGGCTACTAGAGCTTTGTAGTATATTTTGAAATCAGAGAGTGTGATTCCTCCAGCTTTGTTCTTTTCTCTCAGTGGTACTTTAGTTATTTGGATGTTTTGTTTTTCCAAATAAATTTTAGGAGTCTTTGCTCTATTTCTGTGAAAAATGTTGTTGGAATTTCATAGGAATTGCATTGAATAGAGATTGCTTTAGGAAGTATGGACATTTCAACTATGTTAGTTCTTCCAACCCAAGAGCACGGAATATCTTTCCATTTTTTTGTGTCTTCTTCAATTTCTTTCAACAATATTTTATAGTTTTCAGTGTACAGATCTTTCACCCTTTGGTTAAGTTTATTCCTAGGTATTTTATTCTTTTTCTTGCAATTGCAAATGGGATTGTATTCTTAATTTCTCTTTCTGCTACTTCATTGTTTGTGTATAGAAATGCAACTGATTTTTGTATGTTGATTTTGTATCCTGGAAATTTACCAAATTCATTTACTATTTCTAGAAGTTTTTTGGTGGATTCTTTAGGGTTTTCTATATATAAAATCATGTCATCTGCAAATAATGACAGTTTCACTTCTTCCTTTCCAATTTGGATCCCTATTACTTCTTTTTCCTGCCTGATTGATCTGCCCAGGACTTCGAATACTATGCTCAATAGGTGTGGTGAAAGTGGGCATCCTTGTCTGTTTCCTGTTATTAGAGGGATAGCTTTCAGTTTTTCACCATTGAGGATGATATTAGCTCTGGGTTTGTCATATGTGGCCTTTATTATGTTGAGGTACTTTCCTTCTATACCCATTTTATTCAGAGTTTTTATCATAAGTGGGTGATGTATCTTGTCGAATGCTTTCTCTGCATCTACTGAGATGATCATATGATTTTTATTCATTTTATTAATGTGGTGTATCACATTGATTGATTTGTGGATATTGAACCACCCCTGCATCCCTGGGATGAACCCCACTTGATCATGGTGTATAATCTTTTTAATGTATTGTTGTATTCAATTTGCTAGTATTTTGTTGAGGATTTTTGCATTGATGTTCATCAGTGATATTGGCCTATAATTTTCTTTTTTTGTGTTGGCCTTGTCTGGTTTTGGTATCAGGGTAATGTTGGCTTTGTAGAATGAGTTAGGAGGCTTCGCTTCCTCTTCAGTTTTTTGGAAGAGTTTGAGAAGGATAGGTGTTAAGTCTTCTTTGAATGTTTGGTAGAATTCACCAGGGAAGCCGTCTCGTCCTGGACTTTTATTTTTTGGGAGGTTTTTGATTACAGTTTCAATTTCCTTACTGGTGATTGGTCTATTCAAATTGTCTATTTCCACTTGATTCAGTTTTGGAATGTTGTATGATTCTAATAACTTGTCCATTTCTTCTTGACTGTCCAATTTGTTGGCATATAGCTTTTCATAGTATTCTCTTATAATCTTCTGTATTTCTGAGGTGTCCGTTGTAATTTCTCCTCCTTCATTTCTGATTTTACTTATTGGAGCCTCTGTTCTTTTTTTCTTGGTGAGTCAGCTAAAGGTTTGTCAATTTTGTTTATCTTTTCAAAGACCCTTCTCTTGGTTTTATTGATTTTTTCTATTGTGTTTTCAGTCTCTATTTAATTTATTTCTGCTCTGATTTTTATCATTTCCCTCCTTCTACTGCTTTTGGGCTTTGTTTGTTCTTCTTTTTCCAGTTCCTGTAAGTGTACTGTTAGATTGTTTATTTGAGATTTTTCTTGTTTGTGGAGATAGGCTTGTATTGCTATAAACTTCCCTCTTAGAAAGGCTTTTGCTGTATCCCATAAATTCTAGCATGTCATATTTTCATTTGTCTCCAGGTATTTTTTCATTTCTCCTTTGATTTCTTTATTGACCCAGTCGTTGTCCAGTAGCATTTTGTTTAGTCTGCACATATTTGTGGTTTCTCTGATTTTCTTCCTACAGTTGATTTCTAGTTTCATACCTTTGTGGTCAGAAAAGATGCTTGGTATTATTTCAATCTTCTTAAATTTATTGAGACTTGTTTTGTGGCCTAATATGTGATCAATCCTGGAGAATGTTCCATGTGCATTTGAAAAGAATGTGTATTCTTCAGTTTTTGGATGGAATGTTCTGTATATATCTACTAAGTCTGTCTGGTCTTTGATGTCATTTAAGGGCAATGTTTCCTCATTGATCTTCTGTCTGGATGATCTATCCATTGGTGTAAGTGGAGTGTTAAAGTCCCCTACTACTATTGTGTTCCTGTCTATTTCTTCTTTTATGTCTGTTAATAATTGCTTTATATATTTATACGCTCCTATGTTGGGTGCATAGATATTTACAAGTGTTATATCCTCCTGTTGGATTGTTCCCTTGATTGTTAAGTAGTGCCCCTTTTTGTCTCTTGTTACAGTTTTTGTTTTAAAGTCTGTTTTGTCTGATATGAGTATTGCTACCCCAGATTTCTTTTCATTGCCATTTGCATGGAGTATCTTTTTCCATCCCTTCACTTTTGGTTTGTGAGTGTCTTTAGGTCTGAAGTGTGTCTCTTGTATGCAGCATATATATGGGTCTTGTTATTTTATCCAATCAGCCACCCTATGTCTTTTGATTGGAACATTTAGTCCAGTGACACTTAAAGTAGCTACTGATATGTGTGTACTTACTGCCATTTTTTAACTTTTTTTCTTGGTGTTTTAAATTCTTCCCTGCTCCTTTCTTCTCTTTGTCTCTTCCCCTGTGGTTTGATGGATTTCTTTGGTATTATGTTTGGGTTCCTTTTGGTTAGTCTTTTGCATATTTATTATAGGTTTCTGGTTTGTGATTACTATGAGGTTCATATATAATAACCTATGTATATAGTCATCTATATTGAGTTGATGGTCTCTTTAGTTTGACCTCCCTCTGAAAGCTCTAATCCTTTACTCTCCTTCTGCCACATTTTGTTTTTGATATATCTATCCTCTTTTTGTGCATTTGTATCCATTACTCTCTTATCATGTAAATAGATAGTTTTTTCATATTTGTGGTCTTCTCTTTCCCCCTTAAATATGTCCCTTTAGCATTTCCTGTAGGACTGGTTTCTTCGTGAAAAACTCCTTTAAATTTTGCTTGTCTGGGAAACGCTTTGTCCTTCCATTCTGAATGATAACCTTTCTGGGTAGAGTATTCTTGGCTGTAGGTTTTTTCCTTTTAGCACTTTAAATATATTGTACCACTCTCTTCTAGTCTGTAAGTTTTCTGCAGAGAAGTCAGCTGATATCCTTATGGGGTTTCCTTTGTATGTAACTTGTCTTCCTCGTGCAGCTTTTAAGATTCTCTCTTTATCTTTAATTCTGGACATTTTAATTATGATGTGTCTTGGTGTGGGCCTCTTTGGGTTTATCTTGTTTGGTACTCTCAGTGCTCCCTATACCTGGATGTCTGCTTCCTTCCTTAGGTTAGGGAAGTTTTCAGCTATTATTATTTCTTCAAATAGATTCTCTGCCCCTTTGTCTCTCTCTTCTCCTTCTGGGACACCTATAACATGGATGTTAGTGCACTTGGTGTTGTTCCAGAGGTCCTTTAGACTGTCCTCATTCTCTTTGTTTTTTTCTTTTATCTATTCAGCTTGGGTGATTTCCTCTAGTCTTTTGTCCAGCTCACTGATCTGTTCTTCTGTATCCTCTGCTCTGCTTTTAAGTCTCTCTAGTGAATTTTTCATTTCCAGTATTGTATTCTTCATTTCTGATTGGTTCTTTTTTATGTCTTCCATTTCTTTGTTGATGTTCTCACTGAGTTCATCCATTCTTCTCCCAAGCTCAGTGAGCATATTTATGACTCTTTGTTTGAACTCTCTGTCAGGTAGATTGCTTATTTCTGTTTCATTTAGTTCCTTTTCTGGGGCTTTGTCCTATTTCCTTACTTGGAATGTATTCCTTTGCCTCTTTCTCTGTGCTTGTATCTATGTATTAGGTAGGTCAGCTACATCTCCCTATCTTGGAGAGGTGACCTTATGGAACTGATGCCTTATGAGGCCCAGAAGTGTGCTTCCCTCTTTTCACCAGTTCCAAATGTTGCAGGAGTATCTTTCCCAACATCACTCAGCCAAGAAGTGGTGGACTAGAGTCATACTTGATGCTAAAAATGTTCTGGATTTTTTCCAAAACACTTCACTATACACTGCCTCCCTATTATGTGGTCATTGGGTAACAAATAATAAGTGGTTTATTGTCTTAGTTGTACAAAATATCCTTCATTTAAAGTATTTTTTATATCTTAATATTATCAGATTTACTTTGCATGTCATTATTATCACTTCATTATAATTATTCCTTAGACATTTTAACCAGATAGTATATGATACATCACAATTTACCATTCAGGAAACAGATCTAATGAGTCACATTATAAGATTTATTTGTCTCTAAAAACACTTTTATTGACACCAAAATAACTTTATGAGTTTATGATTGGAGTCAACGCCCTGTGTAAACAGAAACTTGGCTGCTTGCTTCCTCATACTCTCTACACAGGAAATACAATCAAACGCACAATCAATCCACACATATCATTTACCAAATGAACTTTTTAATGCTACATAAATAAAAGATAAACACCTACACTGACTACCACTATTTTCAGCAATAGAACCAGATTCAACAAACAACTAATGAGCAATTTTTATGTATGTACCAGGCACTCACTCTGCTTGGCACTTTGCATCCCTCAGCATTTTAATTTTCATAGCAATTCTAAAGAAGTAGGTACTATTATTATCTCTATTTTACAGATTTGGAGATTCAATCTCAAAGAGGTTAAGGATTTACTCAAGGTCAAACAACTAAATTGTAGAATCCAATTAGAATTTAGTAAAATCTTTTGTACACATGAATATATATGTATATATATATATATATATAGTTTGAAAATAGCCACTACTCACATCAGAAACTGAGTTCAGTTTCAGAGACCAGATGAAAAAATTAGAAAGCTAGCTTTGATATCTTATTGTTTGCTGAATTCTTAGGCTCAGTTATTTTTACTGTTTAAATTTTGCTCTAATCAAGGGCTTAAGAGTTAATTACTCCTTAACTTATTTGTTCTTCTTGCTAATTGCAGCAGTGTTTTGTTTTGTTTCCTAAGGCCAGGGTAACCAGACTAACTGGGACATAGCTGATACTTTTTTATACTTAGTTGGGAGATAAAATACACAAGTATACAAGTTCTAGATATACAAATAGCATCATTACTGAATATTTTTTAAAGCATAATGGAGAAATTGTACTGAATTATCATGTACAAATTTAAATTGACCTATCATTTTACTATAGTAGAAGACAAGATCAGATTTTGGCACAGATTGCTCCAAAGCTCTTCTATTGATGAGAAGATTCTGCACTCCCAGTGAAAAATCTATTCAGTTTTTACTTATGCTTGAGATTCATCCTGGAAGGTGGGAAATATTTTAATTGATTGTGTTTTGGTGGGACTTTTTTCTGTCAAGATGTTTACAAACACTTCATTTACTTAAAAGATACTCTAAAAAATTATACTGGAAGGAAATAAAGTGATTACATTAAATTGAAAACTTATCTGAGTTTTCAGATATCTATAATATGTCCAATCATTTGGACATTTAGAAATCTGGAGGTAGATTCAACTCTGATAATTCACACATCTACAACCTTGGCCAAGTTAGTTCTACTTGATAAACCTCAGTTTCCTCATCTGAAAAATGCAGATAATTTTAAAAATCTACATTGCAGGGCAGTTTTGAGAATTAGTGATTATGTATGGAGCTTAGGACAGTGCTTCACCCACAGCAGTACACAATCTGTAAATTGTAGCTACTCATTAGTGTAGACACAAGGTGTCTATAAACACTATTTAGTTCCATTGTGTGTGCGTGTCTGAGTTTTGTCAAATGCCTTACATAGGAGTTTATTCTATGTTAGATGACTGTTCAGTAATATGATCACTGAATCAGTTAACTTTTGCTGTGTTAACAAGCAATCTCAAGATCCCAGTGGCAAAAACAATAAGCAGTTATTGTTCATGCATCTGAGATTGGGCTAGGCAGTTCTGCTTATCTTGTCTGGGTTTGTTCATATGTCTGTGGGTTAGCTGGCTGGTCTGCTATCTCACCTGGAGTGGAGAGGGTGACTCAACTCTGCTCCACATGTCTCTTTTCCTCCAATATAGGGGTTAACAGGCCAAACTCAGCCCACCACCTGTTTTTGTAACTAAAGTTGTATTGGAACACTGAGCTGCTCATTTGTTTACATACTGTGTATGGCTGCTTTTGCACTCCAATAGTATTTTGTACAAAAAAGTTATATTAGACCAAATGTATAACAATGCATAAAAGGAATTCATTCAAGGAATTCCCATTTGTAAGTCCCATCTTCCCCAAATTAATTCTCAAATTAACAGTGCAAAAGTAAGTTCCTAAAAGCAGTTTTAATAATTTGGTAAGTGAAGCTCAGGATAACTTGGCAAACTTGCACTGTATATACATTGAGCTTGAAATAAAAAAGTGCATTTTACAAGATTCTGTTTTAAATGCAATGAGGCATTGTGTGTCAAATGTGATCTAGTTCTGTCTCTTCTGCTTCTCCATAAGGCGTGATAGAAAAAAGGTTCCTGGGGGAGTGAAGTGAAATTGCTGCAGGGAGGTGCTGGTGTTACTTTAACTTAAAGCTATGGACAAGCTGTAGGAACAGATAAGTGAGGGCATCAAATAGAAAGCAAGATGAGGGTAACAATAGAAATAAAAAGAAAAGGGGAATGAGAGAATGGGAGAGAGAGATATAGAAAAAAATTCCCTGTCATCATCAAGCAGCTCTCCCAGGACTTCAGCACCTAAATGTGCTGGGGACTCTGCCTTTTCTCCTGCTGGATGAAACAGCATCTTTACCTCTAGATTTTTTCTGAAGCCTACCTGCTTAGACATTTGGTAGTCCCAATTCCCACATTCACCCTATGGTAACCTGACTGTACAGCATTGCACCTGCCCTTCAGGACCCATAATGTCCTCTATTCCTGCTACATTGAAATGTCTGGTATTTTATTTGAAAAAGGGAATCAGTGAGCATTCTAGTCTTCCAAAGAGCAAAGATTTAAAAAAAATTGACAAGACCTAGCACCTTTTAGGGTGATCAGCATACAAACTAAAATCTCTATTCTTGTTATTTTACACTCTTGCCAAGCTTTCAACATTTAAAAAAAAAATTAAAATTAAGTTTGAAGGTGTTTGGAAATAAAAGAAGATCTGCTTCTGGCCTAATGCTGAAAGAGGATGAAATAACTACAAGTATCTTAAAATTAATATTGAGAAATTTTGGCAATATTTTAAAGGACTATTAAAATAAGTCTCCCACAGTGTAGATCTATAGAAATATGTGACAGGATTTGAAGCAGCTTAGCAGGGACTAATATACTCATATTAAACTCTCAGGTAGGATTTTTTGTTTTGTTTTGCAAATCAGCTTAATTGCCATAGGAAAGAAGCAAAAACCACAACTTGTATATCAAAATATTTAATTCATGTGGTCACCCAAGGACACTATTTGTGTAATTGTTCTGCTCTCTAAGAAACTAAAATATTTCCTCTAAATTTACCATGAATTTAACATGGCAACGTGGCCGATTTTTCCTGCATGGATTGTCCATTTTCTGAAAAGAGGAAGGAAAAAAGGAAACTGCAATCTTTGGGGAAATCTTGTGCTGAGTAAATGTCTCTCCCATACTTCGCCCATAAATAAGTTCTCATTGATAGAATCTGTTGTAATTGGGAAGGATATCAGTACTACTTTTTGTTATGGGCAAATATTTAGCAACTACAAATGAGAGAGCAGTGATTCAACTATTTATATACTTGGTGTAGATTTAGGATTGTTGGATTTGTCAAATGAAAATACAGGAGCATCAGTTAAATTTCAATTTCACAATAAATGACAAATACATTTTTAGTATATATCCCAAACATTGCATGGGACATACTTATACTCTTTTTTTCATTTTTAATTGAAATTTGAATTTTACTGGGCATCCTGTATTTTATCTTGCAACTCTACGTAGGTCCCTCCAAAGGCTAAAATATTGTTACCTACATTACATTACTTCAACTAAATCTGGCTGTTTTATACATGAGCTCCTTTGCCTTTTATTCTTCTGCATGTGATTTCCTTCCTCCTGGATGGAGCTGGGATTTCCTTCCCTAAAATAAGAATTCTCTGGACCCAATGGTAGAAATTGGAACTATACTAGAATATACATGCTTTGGGCTTACCTTCCCTATATATAAATTTTAAAGCATTTCTTAACTGGGAAAAGGATCAAAATATTTATGACTTTTACGTGGATTCAAATTGTATTCAATTTTTCATATATATGTGTGTGTATAGCTTAATATACAGTTTGTATACATGTCAGGTATTGGTTTCTACTATAGGGTTTGCTTAAGAACTAATATGATCCTAAGTGATTCATTTGTTTTATCATCTTATTTTGTAAGATTAGATGCTTTCCTATTTCTTAACTCTGTGATTATTTTTCTTTGTGATTATTATGCAATGAACTTTTAAATTATCATATTAATTTTGCAGGAATTGTTAAAATAGTTTTAAAGTTAGACACCAAATAAGTTTGTACACTGATTGATTCTTAAATCAATATGAGTCAGCTGAAATGTCTGGGCAGAAAGAGCAGGTTCATTCTCTCCATTTGACTATTCAGTCATGACTTGGATTTCTTCCTAATATAATGAAGGGCAGGAGAGGAAGGGAGGAGATAACAGTAAGGAGAGATTAGTTCTGGTGGCACTTATGTTTTGCAATGCCAAAATTGCCTAAATAAATTTCTATCCCTGCAATAAAAAGATACTTATTTCACCACAGGAATTTAGTATATTTGCCAATTTTTGTGCAGCTTTTCTAATGTCTAAATATTCACTTAGGAAGAAGGTATTAAGTATGTTTACAGTATGTTACAAAGTTTTGATTGAATTCCTTCCTCTAGGATAAAATTGTATATAGAGAATTAAGCAAGGTAATTAGGAATTTTAATTTATGGAAACTATTTTAATAATTCAATACTTTTAGATGTGAGTATTTTTGCTAGTAAATTAGAAAATTAACTTAAAAATTGATAGACAAGATGGCCACCTATATGGTGACATTAATGGTATATATAGACACCAATTATCTTTCTGGAAGGCCATGAGTATTGTAATTCTTTCTATTAGAAATAGAATCATTTGTTATAGAATGTTCCTGTTAGAGACTGTATAGTCTAGTGCAAACCCTTTAATTTTTAGAGTTGGAAAATGGAGCCCTGAAAATGAGAATTTTGTGTCCTCAATAAAAACTTTAAATTATATTTACTGCCTAGCTCACTCTTCTTACTGAGATTAACCTGTTTTTCTTAAGTCAATGCTCCTCAGATTGCTGCAAGGCTTTGATTAATTTCCAGAGTTCTGAAAAAGTTATTTTTTGCCAATTTTGTTTGTGAAGAGAAATTTCAGAGGTCCTTATGCTGCCATTTTCACTGACATTACTCCCAACAATTTTCTTAATTGCAGAGCTTTAGGCTAGTAGGCGATGGGCAGGAAACCTTCTCTGCTATGGCTAAGGGAAGGGTAGAAGATATAAAATTGGCTTACCAGGGAATGAAACAATTCTGGGCCCAGGATCCTGTATCAATACCATTAGATGCCACCTACAGCTGGGTGAGAGGCAGGAGATTCTCTCCTGCATAAAATGCAACTCAAAAGGCAGAGTTTGGCTTCTTGCCATAGATATTCAAGGCAGGCATGCTGAGAAAGCTCCCCCTTTGAGGCCCAGGCACACAACACCTGCTTAAGAGTGAAGCTGAATCAAGACAACAGACATTCTCCCCTGTGGCTTCTACCATGAACCAAGTACCTAATAACAAGATACAACAGTCTGTTGGTAAGGAGGGAGAAGAGTCAGAAGAGTGAACCACTCTGTGCACCAGGTGTGCAAACATGGTTGAAATCTTGGTTGAGAACAGAAAAACATATGAACTGCCAAACCTGCCTCTAGCCTAAGCACTAGTCAATGGCAGCCTGTGTGCATCGCAGAAAACAATAGCAGCAGCAAAGTCCAAACACAGATAAATTCCTGACTAGATTCTTTCAACCTCCTAAACTAACAGCCTGAAAAAAGAAAAGGCACACCCATTTCCAGGCAAAAATAGCATTTACTTCAGTCCCTAATGTTCTATGCATGATGTCAGGTATTAAATAAAAATTTTTGAAACACATAAGGAAGGAAAGCAAAAGCAGTCATATTGATAAGAGACAAATCAATGAACAAAACCAGATACAGAGAAAATATAGATATTAGAACTTTGAGACAGGAACATTAAATTAACTATAATGATCGTATTAAAGGATCTAGTGGAAAAGGTAAACAATTGCATGAACAGATGGGGAATTTCAGCAGAGAGATAAAACTCTAAGAAAAATGTCAAAAGGAAATCTTAGAAATAAAAAAGACAATATCAGAGATAAAGAATGTCTTCAATGGGTTCATTAGTAGGCTGAACCCTTTAAAGGAAAGGGTTTAAAGGAAATAATATTTAAACTTGAAGATAGTTCAATGGAAATTACCCAAACTGAAAAACAAAGAAGAAAAGGCATGAAAAAAACCCAGAACAAATCATTTAAGAGCCATGAAAAAAATAGCAAATATTTTAACATAGAAGGGAGAGAGAAGGAACATTACAGAAACATACTTAAAGAGATAATGATGAATAATTGCCCCCAAATAATAATGACATCAAACCACAGATCTAAGAAGCTCAGAAAACCCCATGCAAGATAAGTAAAACAACTCATATCTAAACACATTATATTTAAAAGTGCTGAAAAGTGAAGATAAAGAGAAAATCTTGAAGGCAGCTGGAGGAGAAAAAGATGTTTGAATTAAAAAAACAAAGATTGTAACAGACTTATTGTCAGAAAATATGTATGCCAGAGAAAAATGGAGTGATCGTCAATGTGCTGAAAGAAAAAGAAGTAACGGTCAACCCAGAATTCTATACCCAGTGAAAATATCTTTCAAAAATGAAGGTAAAATAAATCAGTTTTTTAGAAGAACAAAATCTGAGACAATTCACTGACTGTATACCTGTACTACAAAAAATGCTAAATTCTGTTTTTCAGACAGAAGTAATATGATACCAGACAGAAATGAAATGGAGAGCAGCAAAAATGATAAAAATGACAGTAAATATAAAAGACATTTTAAAATTATTTTTAATCACTCTAAAAGATAATAGACACTCTAAAGCAAAAATAGAAATAAACTGTGGGGTTATTTACACTATAGAAAAGTAAAGCAGATATGAGTGATAGCATAAGAGAAGGGAGGGAAGAATTAGATTCTGTCCTAAGTTTCTTACACTATATATGAACTGGTATAACATTTGAAGGAGGACTGTGACATATTAAAGAAATATATTTTAAGCAATAGGGCAACCATAGCAAATTAGAAAAGAGGTGTGAATAATAAACTAATAGTGCAGATTAAAAAAATCACAAAAAGCTACTAAATTTTCCCAGAAAATGAGCAAAAAAGAACAAATAATAGTACATATAGAAGAGATCCAGAAAAATAGTACATTTAAATTCAACCATATTATTAAGCCTCAAAATAAATGGCTTTAAGTGTCCCAAAAGTTAGGGATTGTGACAGCAGATAAAAGGTAAGACTTAACCATATGCTGTCTATGTGAAACTCACTTGGAATATAAAAATATAGGCTAAAAGCAAAAGGATGGAAGATAATATACCATGCAAATGTTAATCACAACAAAGCTGTAGTAGCTATATTAATATTAGACAAAGTAGAAATCAGTACAATGAGACTAACAGGGATAATGAAGGACATTATGTAATAACAAATGGATTCTTTCCCCAGGAAGACATCATAATCCTAAAAATGTAAGTTTCTAATGACAGAGCTTTGAAATACATAAAACCCAAACTGATAGAACCAAAGAACGAATAGATAAATCCACACTATAGTTGGAGAATTGAATGTTCCCTCTCAATAATTTATAGAAGAATATAGAGGACTTGAAGAACCTATCAATCAACTTGACCTCATTGACGTTTATGGAACACTTCACCCAACAAAAGCAGCATATGCAGTCTTTTAAAATACACTTGTAACATTTGCAAAGATAGACTATATTCTGGGCCATCCATATACAGATCTCTCCATATTTAAAAGAATTGAGACCATAAAATTATGTTCCCTGACTACAACAGAAATAAACTAGAAAGCAATTAGAGAAAGTTATTTGAAAAGCCTGAAATATTTAGAAATTAAACAACACACTGTTAAGTAACCCATGAGTCAAGTAGGGAGCCACAAATATAATTAGAAAATATTTTGAATTGAATAAAAATGAACATGCAACATATCAAAATTTGTAAGATGCAGCTAAAGCAGTACTCAATGGCAAACTTAGAGCATTAAATGCTTATATTGGAAAGGAAAAAGTGTCTCAAAACAGTACTGTGGGCCTCCAACTTAAGAAACTAGGAAAAGTAGAGAAAGATAAACTAAATCAAGCAAAATGAAGGGAATAATACAGATGACAGCAGATATCAACTACACTGAAAACTGAAGCAAGAGAGCAAAACAATTAAATCAAAGTCTGAGTCTTTGAAAAGGCCAATAAAATTGGTATATGTCCATGCAGACTGACAAAAAGAAATCTAGAGAAGACACAAATTATAAATATCAGGAAGAAAAGAGAGGATATCTCTACAGATCCTACAGTCACAAAAAGGCTAATACAGAGACATTATGAACAACTTTATGCCAATAAGTTTGATAACTTAGATTGAATTGATCAATTCCTTAGAAGAGACCAACCACCCAAACTCACTCAAAAATAAATAAAATCTCATATATAGTTTTAAATTTATTAAATAAATTGAAATTTTAATTTAAAAATTTCCAATAATGAAAACTTTAAGCAAAGAGAGTGCTCCTGGTGATGTACTGATAGATATGGAAGAAATAATGTCAGGTATATACAAAGTCTTCTAGAAAATATGGGGAATTGAATACTTCTCACCTCATTATTTAAGATCACTGAAGCATGAAACCAAATCATACAAAACCACTGGAGGAAAAGTATTCCTCTGGAACATGGACACAAAATTCCTTCACAAAACAGTAGCTAATTGGATCCAGGAAAATATATATATTACACTTGATCATAATATAATATACACATTATACAATATACATTATGTTATGACCAAGTGTAGTTTTTCTCAGAAATAAAAAGGTTGCTTTAACATGAGAAAATCAATTTTATACACACTGTCAACTAACTAATGAAGAAAAGAAATATGATTATCTGCACAGATGTAGAAAACTACTTGACAAAGTTAAATATACATTCATGATAAAAACTCTAAGGAAGGGAATAGAAGATAGTTTCCTCATTTGGACTTAGGGTATCTACAGCTAGTATCTTACTTAGTAGTGAAAGACTGAAGGCTCTTTTCCCAAGATCAGAAATAGTGAAAGGATATCTGCTCTCACTATTCCTATGTGACATCATAATGGAAGTCCTAGCTGGTCCAAAGACACAGTAAAAACAAATAAATTCATATAGATTGTAAAGGAAGAAATAAAAGTCTTTATTTGCAGATGACAATTGTCTTTGTAGAAAATCTCCTAAAGAATCTGCAAAAACTACTAGAACTAATAAGTGTGTGTTTAGCGAGGTGGTAGGATATAAGACAAATAAGCAAAAATACAATTTTATTTCCATATATTAAAAATAAACAATGGGGGACTGGCCTGGTGGCATAGTGGCTAAATTCACATGCTCTGCTTCCGGTGGCCCGGGATTCACAGGTTCAGATCCTGGACATGGACCAATGCACCACTTGTCAATCCATGCTGTGGCAGGCATCCCATATAAAGGAGAGGAAGATGGGCACAGATGCTAGCCCAAGGCCAATCTTCCTCAGCAAAAAGAAGAAGATTGGCAACGGATGTTAGCTGAGGGCTAATCTTCCTCACAAAACAAAAAAACAAATTAACAATAGGAAATTGGAAAATAAAAAGTACCACTTACAACAGCTCCAAAAAATGAACTTCAACCCATATCTCCCCCAAAATTAACTTATATGGGTCATAGACATAATATAAAACTGATAACTAGAAAAATTCCAGAAACAGCATGTGACAAAACCTTTGTGATCTTTGGTTATGCAAAGATGCCTTTGATAGAAAACAAAAAGAACAAACCATTAGAAAATGATAAATTAGACATTCTCAAAATTAAAATCTCTTGCTCTTCAAAAGTCCCTGTTCAGCAAAATAAAGACAAGCCACTGACAGATTTGGAGAAAATATTTGCAAAGCAATCATCTGATAAAGAGTGGTATTCATGATACACACACACACACACACACACACAAACACACACACATATATGTTTAAAAAATTTTATAACTCAATCATAAAAATCAAATAAGCCTATTTAAAAATCGGAAAAATTTTCTGACATTACAACATAAGGAGTTCCTCAGACCTGATCCCCAGGTAAACTGGTGAAAATTATTAAAAACCATTTAAAGTTTCTGGAAATGGTCCTAACTAACATCACACAGCAAATGAAGAAACATTAATCAAGAAAATAAACTATGGTACAGCCATTTTAGAAAACAGTATGGTGGTTCCTCAAAAAATTAAAAATTGAACTACCATATGATGCAGCATTCCCACTCCTGGGTTTACATCCGAAGGAATTGAAATCAGTATCCTGAAGAGATCTGTGCACCTCCACATTCATTGCAGCATTCTTCGGATAGCCAAGACATAGAAACAACTTAAGTGTCCATCAATGGATGAATGGATAAAGAAAATGTGGTATATATACATACAATGGAATAATATTCAGTCACGAGAAAGAAGGAAATCCTGCCGTTTGTGACAACATGGATGGACCTTGATGGCATCATGCTATGTGAGGTAAGTCAGACAGAGAAGGACAAATACTGTATGATCTCATTTATATGTGGAATCTAAAAAAGCTAAACTTATAGAAACAGAGAGTAGAATGGTGGTTACCAGGGGCTGGGGGTGGAGGAACTGGGGAGATGTTGTTTAAGGGTATAAACTTGCAACTAGTAGATAAATAAGTTCTGGAGATATAATTCACAGCATAGTGGTTATAGTTAACAATATGTATTATAAACTTCAAAGTTGCTAAGAAAGTAGATCTTGAGTGTTCTCACCACAAAAAAGAAATGATAATTATGAGACATGATAGTGGTGATAGCTAATGCTGTGGTGGTAATCATATTGCAATATATAAGTGTATCAAACCAACATGTTGTACACCTTAAACTTACAAAATGTTATATGTCAATTATATCTCAAAAATTTTTTTAAAAAAGAAAATGAACTAAAACTCAGTAAGAACAGTGAGGATCTGTGGCAAGTGAACCAGGAGCCACTTCCTTTCTCCCCCCTCTCAGCTCAGAGTGACAGATACTACTTGGCCTCAGAATGACAAATACTAGCCAGCTAGATATTTGTAGCCAAGAACACATGGCTCCCAAACTCACTTCCCCAGCTTAAAGTTGGAGAACTACCGCATTCCCCAGGATCAGCAGTACTTCAAACTTTCTCATCCGACCCTGCTGCAATTTGCTGAGGCTAAGTGTTGCTGAGAAGTAAGGGCTCCCTTTTTTTCATCCAGCCCCCAGTCATAGGGCATAGGCGCTCCTTGGATATGGTACAATGAGAATAGTGGGGCCCTGATTGATCACTCTCACCCTGGCTCCTTCATAAAGCAAAGTTCCCCACTGGGAGAGGCCAACTGAGAATATCAGAGACTATAGCTGTCCCGCACCCCTGGCTGAGTGCTCACCAACTAAAGCAGAGTTTCACCCAGAGTCTGCCACTATCCCCACCCTGAACTCTGAGGCCATGTTTCTGAGATTTTGCCTATGGATTGAGACAGGCTGAAGCTCTCCAAATGGGAACTTATTTCATTTGCCACAGATTGTGGGAGAATTCCTAGCCTAAGGATGTTCTCAAAAACAAGGGAGGTCATGGTGAAAAACAATTAAAGAGGAAACAGGTAGATTCATTAGAGATAGAAACTCAGTTATAGGCTGGCTACTTTACCAGAGAGAACCAGGGATGGACACAACTAAGAAGAGCCTTCCTAGGTTCAGAACAAGTCTCAAACACTGACTTTAAAAATCATACTTGTAAACAAGACTAAATTTAATTGTGTTACTCTGTGGAACAATTTATGCCCTAGATATTATTGAAAACAATAAAGTAATCAGCCACCAATTACTGGAGCTTAATATCTGGGTGTGGTAAGAGAAAGAGAGAGTGAAAGAGGGCCCAGTCCAAACCCTCTCATTTTATGACCATGCACATGCCTAAGCCTGTACCTTCTAAGGAGCAAAATCAAAGGCTTCACACGGGAGGGCAGGGGTACAGACAGGCTTCACCAAAACAATCCAGTCAGTCAATACACAAATAATGAAAACAAGAAGCCCCGGCAGTGGGGAGATCAGTAGCCAGAGTTGCTGCAATATGTTATCTAATGTGTCCAGTTTCCAGCAAAAAATCATGAGACATGCAAAAAGTAGGAATGTCTGACCTATACTCAAGGAAAAGAAGCAGACAACAGAAACTGTCTGTGAAAGTGAACAGATTTGCATTTAACAAAAAAAGACCTTAAAGTAGCCGGTATAACTATATTAAAAAACAAAAGGAAAACATGCTTAAAAGAGATAAAAAGTACAAAGATAAAGTCTCATCAAATAGAAAATATCAATAATGAGATAGAAATTATGGAAAAGAAAAACATGGAAATATAAGTAATTTCTCTTCAACAGAAAATAAACCCCCAAAGTTTATTTTTATTAACTTTGAAGGACATCGACTTCTTTTTTTAACCTAACAATTGCCTCCTAGGCTTCTTTTATTAACTTTAATAAGGGAGGAAAAATTTTTTTCAACCTTCTTAGGGTCACTGTTTGGGTCTGAAAATTAAACTGACAAAGACAGAATAGCAGGAGAAAAGCATACAAATTTACGTAATATATGGAATCCTCCATAAGGAAAGGAAGACTCAGAGAAACAGACCTGAGTATATTTTTGTTGAGGTAACATTGGTATATAACGTTATATAAACTTCAGGTGCACATCATCATACTTCAATTTCTGTGTGGACGACATCATGTCCACCACCCAAAGACTAATTACCATCCATCACAGTACACGTATGCCCTATTACCCCTTTTGCCCTCACTCCTCCCCTCTCCCTCTTTGGTAACCACCAATCCAATCTCTGTATCTATGTGTTTGTTGTTGTTTTTATCTTATACTTATGAGTGAAATCATATGGCATTTGACTTCTTTGTCTGACTTATTTCACCTAGCATAGTACCCTCAAGGTCCATCTATGTTGTCACAAATAGCATGATTTCATCTTCTTTATACCCAAGTAGTATTCCATTGTGTATATATACCACATCTTCTTTATGTATCCATCCACTGATGGGCACTTAGGTTGTTTCCAAGTCTTGGTTATTGTGAACAATGCTGCAATGAACATAGGGTTGCAAATATCTTTACACATTCATGTTTTCATGTTCTTTGGATAAATATGGCACAAAACAGACACATAGATCAATGGAACAGAACTGAGAGCCCAGAAATAAACCCACACATGTATGGACAGCTAATTTTTGACAAGGGAGCCAAGAACATACAATGGAGAAAGGAAAGTATCCTCAATAAATGGTGTTGGGGAAACTGGACAGCCACATGCAAAAGAATGAAAGTAGACCATTATCTTACACCATACACAAAAATTAACTCAAAATGGATTAAAGACTTGAATGTAAGACCTGAAACCATAAAACTGCTAGGAGAAAACATAGGCAGTACACTCTTCGACATCGGTCTTAGCAGCATCTTTTCAAATACCATGTCTCACCAGGCAAGGGAAACAAAAGAAAAAATAAACAAATGGGGCTACATCAAACAAAAAAGCTTCTGCACAGCAAAGGAAACCATCAACAAAATGACAAGACAACCTAACAATTGGGAGAAGATATTCACAAACCGTATATCTGATAAGGGGTTAATATCCAAAATATATAAAGAACTCATACATCTCAACAACAAAAAAAACAAACAACCCAATTAAACAATGGGCAAAGGAGGAACAGACATTTTTCCAAAGAAGATAAACAGATGGCCAACAGGCACATGAAAAGATGTTCAACATCACGAATTATTAGGGAATTGCAAATCAAAACTACAATGAGATATCACTTCAGGCCAGTCAGAAGGGCAATAATTAACAAGACAAGAAATAACAAGTATTGGAGGGGGAGTGGAGAAAAGGGAACTCTCCTACACTGCTGGTGGGAATGTAAACTGATGCAGCCTCTATGGAAAACAGTATGGAGTTTGCTCCAAAAATTAAGACTAGAACTACCATATTATCCAGATCTGAGTGTTTTTATGCTAGGTTTGTTAAAGAGTGGACAGTCATGGAGGTTAAGGAGTATGAAGTAAGTGTAGTAAACTGGGAGAAACTTAGCAAAGCCTGTTTATTGGGTTCTTCTTGGGTTCCCTTTGTCTTTGAAGGTAAGGATGCTCCTTTCCTCCAGGTAGAGGGATGGTGCCTCTCACATGAGAATTTTAGAATCTGTTTCTGGGGAGCTGGGTGGGGAGGGGGGTAAGTTCAGAGTGACCCTTCTGCTTCTGCTGTTTTCTCAAACTTTCTCAGCTTAAAATATTCAATATGGCAAAGTGTCATATTTTAGGGGTTGTGTTCTGAACACCATCAACTTGCTTATAAATATCTATC
The DNA here is from genome assembly GCA_031878705.1 of Tapirus indicus. Lineage (NCBI taxonomy): Eukaryota > Metazoa > Chordata > Mammalia > Perissodactyla > Tapiridae > Tapirus > Tapirus indicus. The sequence continues at coordinate 95,911,181 of CM062942.1, read as the reverse complement.
TCTCCAGATTCTCTTGGAACCAGTTTACCATCTTACAATTTCCTACATCAATGAATAATTTGAATAAATCTTTGACATGTGTTAATTTTATATTTGTATGAATTATGTTTTTAACTTTTGAAAGTTCTACTGCCTCAGAAAAATGAGGGAGAAAAGATCATATTATTTCAAAGAGCTGCCCTGTAAAAGTATTTTGTTAAAGAGCTTTACTTGCTTGAGAATGTGGCCACTGTCAAATCTGCATGTTCATATGTAAAGAAAGAATGAAATTTAATTTCTCTCCTGGCCTGCATGATAAGCTGCAAGTAAACAGATGTATTACACAGAAGCACACCAGAAAAACATGATTCCTCTTTGCCATGCTGATGTTTAGGAAAGTGAATTATATTTGCCTCAGGTGATCAGATTATATCAAACTTTTCTATTTTTAGAGGTGTTAAGTTTAGAGAAAGTCATAATCAAATCTAAGTTCCAACTGTTACCCAACCAAAAGTGGGTTTGCCTTCCGGCAGAGTTAAAATCATACTCTCAACCAGAAGTAGTTGTCACAAAAAGTAGAACTTATTTGCAGCAAATAGGAGGCCATGGAATCATTTCCAAAGTTGTGGCTGTCCCCAAACAAAGGGAAGCAGGGGCCTTTTATTTTGGATAGGCAATGAATATTCAAAAGGGAGAGGTGGGTGTCTGTTTGCGCAGGCTCAGTTGGAAAACATGCTTCCACGTACACTGCAGGTTGTGGTACTGAGGCCTAAACTCCTCCCAGAGAGAAGATCTTAGCATTAAAAATGAGGCAAAGGTCATAGGCCTTGCTTTTGTGGTGGGGCTTGGTCTGGTTCAGGGTGGTTGGTGATTGCATCTCTTAAATACTTCTGAACCCACCCTTGAGTTCCTTGGGCAATTAGTGACACAACCAGGGATATTATAAAATAGCCCTATGGGAACTGAGTGCTTCAACTTTAACGAAAACACAAGCAACCAAATGCAAAGGTAAACACATTATCTATTATCATAAAATGAAACTCACAATAATAAGAAAAACATGAGAAATGTCTTAAAATACTGATAGTTTTTTTTATGACAGCATTGGTAGGACACGAACTTTGTTTCTATTATTGAAAAAGAAAAGAAAGAAAAAAATGCTATTGCCTAAAATATATGTAATAAATTGTGTTTAGAAAATATAAATTACCTAGCTAATGTTATAACAGCCATGTTTTTGTTCAAAATAATAGGGTGATATCAAGTCTGTTATACCAGAAGCTAGGGGTTGATATTTGATATGCACTTTGAACTATTCTATTTTTTGAGATAAAGCACTTTTTAAATTAAAAACTGTTAATTGCCTGACTGAGGGATAAAAGTCTGACATCAATACAAATAACTCCTTACTGTTAAATTTTAGCTATTTGGCAGGAGAAGCAGGTACATATTTATAAAACAGGAAAGAAATTCAAACTGAAAAGGAAAATCACCGCCATTTAGTAGTATTTGTGAAGTTGAAGGGAAAATTTGGTATCACAATAGATAAATATGATACTATGTCTTTTCCAACTATATTATGCAAATTTTAACCATTACAATTTGTATAATCAGAAATAAGTATGCCATTGAAGCAAGAAGTCCTATAACTAACTGATCATGATATCTGCTGTCAACCTACAAAAACAGAAACCAGTTTAAGAGGCAAAGTGTTTATTTGAGATCAAAGAATTGCAATTCGGAGGGCACAGATTCAGGTAGAAACCCAAATAGTGTCCCTATCACAGCAGAGGGGCTCAGAGTTTTTGTAAGAAAAAGAGAGGAAGATGAAGTGAGTTGTATTAAATAACAGTTCATTGGTGCTAGATGAGTTAAGGCTAGGTTTGTACTTCATAGATTGGCTCAAGATTCGGTCATCAGGCGAAAGGCTAGACTTGTACGTCATTGGTTAGCAATTCAATTCAGTCATCAGCAAAGTCTGATTTCATCAGTCCTTACAAACAGGATATCCTTATCCTTTCTGACTTCTTGGAATGTTGATGGTTTGGTCCAGTTTGGAAGATAAAGAAAACAAAACGTACAAGGCAATTCCTCTAAAATGACTGCTCCAGCTCTATTTTAATATGGCTCCACTCATGTCATCTTTCACACCACTTATGTAGCCTACAGTGTCTGTCATTAGAATTGGACTTGATGATAATATGCTTTTCAAGATTATAGCATTTAATTAAAACTACCAATAAAATGACAGGAGACAGGAAAAGAGCAGCATCTCGTATAACTGAAACGGTTGCAGTCATTTGTTTTGTTCCATTCTCTCCCTTAAAAATATAAAACTCCTGGAAGAAAATATAGGCAGTACACTAATTGAGATTGGACATAAAGGGATCCTTTCAGATTCCATGTCTACCCAGACAAGGGAAACAAAAGAAAAAATAAACAAGTGGGACCTCATCAGACTAAAGAGCTTCTACAAGGCAAATGAAACCAGGATCAAAATGAATAAACAACCCACCAGCTGGGAGAAAATATTTGCAAATCGTTTTTCCGACAAGGGATTAATCTCAGTAATATACAAAGACCTCATACAACTGAGCAACAAAAAAACAAACAACCCAATCAAAAAATGGGCAGAGGATATGAACAGACATTTTTCCAAGGAAGAGATACAGATGGCCAATAGACACATGAAAAGATGTTCAACATCACTAATCATCAGGGAAATGCAAATCAAAACTACACTGAGATATCACCTTACACCGGTTAGAATGGCTATAATCACAAAGACAAATAACAACAAATGCTGGAGAGGTTGTGGAGAAACGGGGACCCTCATTCACTGCTGGTGGGAATGCAAACTGGTGCAGCCTCTATGGAAAACAGTATGGAGAGTCCTCAAAAAATTAAAAATAGAAATACCATTTGATCCAGCAATCCCACTCTTGGGCATCTACCCAATGGACGTGAAATCAACCATCACAAGAGGCGTATGCACCCCTATGTTCATTGCAACATTATTCACTATAGCCAAGAAGTGGAAGCAACCCAAGTGTCCCTCAACTGAAGATTGGTTAAAGAAGATGTGGTATATACATACAATGGAATACTACTCAGCCATAAGAAAAGACACAATTGTCCCATTTGCAACAACATGGAAGGACCTAGAGGGTATTATGTTAAGTGAAATAAGCCAGAGAGAGAAGGACAGACACTGCATGAACTCACTCATATATGGAATATAAGTGAACACACGGACAGAGAGAACTGATTGGTGGTTACCAAGGGGAAGGGGGGTGGGGGGGGCACAAGGGGTGAAGGGTTACATCCACAAGGTGACGGACAAACAAAAATGTACAAGTAAAACCCCACAGTGTTATAAACTAAGACATCAATAAAAAAAAAAAATAATCCATGGTAGTTTACAAAATAGCCCCTTTGCCTAAAAAGATGACAGCACTGGTATTACTCCTTAAGGTAAGTACCCCTGTATAATACTTCCTTGCTTCAAAACATTTAGATTTTATCAACAGTATACATTGGTTCCCATATACTTCATGCTCATCATAAGGGAATTTTCCTATATTTCCTGACTGATTAAAATCTAACACTTCATTTTGACTTTATTGCTTTTTGGCCTGGTGAGAAACATACACTGATTCAGTAGCAAGATAATATTGAAGTCTCTTCCCTCCTACTTACATTTACATATTTTGAATATGACACTTTGAATTTACCTTTAAACTTTTCACTCTTTTCCACTTCTCTCTTTTTAAACAGTGTGATATCTCAAATTCCTTTTAATAATCACTAAGGGAAAATTCATTTTGCACACTCCAATAAAAATGGGAATTTCCCAGCAAGGCTGTCTTAACTTCTAGTGTCACCTTTCATTACTGACATGACACTGGAGGAATTCAAGTTATAATTTGTTCCTCAAACCCCACACCAAGATTTTCTGACTGCTTGAATAAAACTATCATGGAATAAAACTATTCCATGACCATTCACCCATTGTAGATATGGTATCTATGAATAGAAAAATATTATTCATTCATTAAATCATTCCTTTTACTTCATTATCATCCCATACATATGCCATCAGACTGGGTAGGATTTTTAAAGACATTCAAAATGCTAATGATGGCTTTTTCTAGCAGCACTTTGAGTATGTTAAGTAGCTTGCAGTTTGCATCACATCAGAAAAGCAAAGCAACAAAAAGTACCACAATGAAAAAATCTTTTTCAGCTCTATTATTAAAAATACCAGTTAGTTCCAAGGTATACTGTAGGGGATCATAATTGGTCACCCCAAAATGTGTCTCTTTGGCTTGATTATTTTTAAGGACAAGAGACTCTAAAAGAAACTTTGACCTTCCCTCTAACTACCTAAAAGAATGTAAGATAGAAGGCCTGTTCCAGGAAGGAGCTAATACCATAAGATAACTATAGCATAATATAAACTAGGTGTGATAGACATGGAGGAAGCTGACAAAGGCTTTTTAATCAAAGTCCTCTCCATCTCTCATTGTCTTTGCAAGGTGTAGTCAACATTTGTTTATCAAACATTTACTTTTCCATCTCCTTGTAAATTGTCCTCTTCCCTTTTGAATTCCCAAATCACTACCCCCAACATCCTCCTTTGTCTTTAGCTGAAGATAATATTTAAGGTGGTAGCTTTGGCTATTTTGGTGAGTTACTCAGTTTTCTGGATTTCTCCCATGTATACATGTCATTAAACTTTGTTTGATTTTTCTCCTGTTATTCTGTCTCATGTCAATTTAATTCTTAGACCAGCCAGAAGGACTTAGAGGGTAGAGGAATAGTTCTTCCTCCCCTACAACACAAGTGTTACAAAAGCCAGGAAGAGACAACTGGTGCAGCCTAGGAAAAATATTATTCATGATAAAACTTTAACTCTCCAAAAGCAAACTTTAAAAGACTTCCAAAGATATAGCCAGTGTATTCCCTTTCTTGAATCTCCTGGGTCTGAAGAACAAATTTTTTCTAATGTAATATTAAAGCATCAGAATACAGCTGGTATTTCTTGATAGATAAATGCATTAAATCTCAACATAGCTTTTTCTACCTGGAATTCAAGAGCCTTATCCTGAATAAGTCTATCTGCGATTCTTGCCCTCCCCCCAAAAAAACCCACATTAGATTTAAAAAAAGATACAATGATAATTATCTTTAGAAATTTTTTTTTGTTATAGTATTTTAGGATGCAAAAGAATCTGATACCTGTGATTTAAAGAACTTACTTTTTCTTTGCTGCAGTGGGTGGGTATTTGAAAACTCACTATTAACATTTTGTTTCTATTTTAGCTCCTTAAAGGAATTATTTAAGACAATATAAATACTTTTTTGTAGAGACTGCAATTGCAAATGCCACTCTTCAGTCTCATATAATGTAAAAAAATAAAATGAAGAAGAAATTTCTTTTAATATTGTCCAGTATATTTACGTATATTTACTGTTCCATTCTTTTGTTTTTTCTGTCCATTAGGATGTTCAAAATTTATATTTGTTATTGATAGAAATTTTTCTTTACGCTTCAAAAGTTGTTATTTAATGTTTCATGTTAAATTTTAAATTCTTTTCAAATTTGGAAAAACTGTATAGTTTCTGTTCTACATGAGTTATAAAATAGAGGAGAATTTTCTGCATACTAGCTTCTGTTGTGCCTCCATTACCTATATATTTCTGGTGCTGAGTGAAATAATCTCCATCTCTGTGCCTTCATGTCATGATGGTTGGGAGGCAGGATAAGCAGGAGTATTCATCAAAGCCTTCTTACACTGAGACAGCTAGCAATAACTTAACTATTCACCAGAATGATTAGCAAATACACAAACGTATTCCACTAAAACCAAACTAAATGTGTTACCTCTCCTAAGCTGGATCCTAAAATTACCTGGGGCCATTCCAATATGAGGGAAAGTGTGACAAATAGGAACTCAAAATAACAGTGGTCTTAAACAGTTGGCATTAAATTATCATCTTTTTTTTTGTGTGTGAGGAAGACCAGCCCTGAGCTAACATCGTTGCCAATCCTCCTCCTTTTTGCTGAGGAAGACTGGCCCTGGGCTAACATCCATGCCCATCTCCCTCTACTTTATATGGGATGCCTCCAAGGCATGGCTGACAAGCAATGTGTAGGCCAGAGCCCAGGATCTGAACCCGCGAACCCCGGGCTGCCAAAGTGCAAACTAAACCACTGCACCACCAGGCTGGCCCCATATTATCATCTTTTTGATGCTTTCATTTACTAACTTTTTCTTTTTCTTTTTGTGAAGAAGACTAGCCCTGAGCTAACATCCATTGCCAATTCTCTTTTTTGCTGAGGAAGACTGGCCCTGGGACACTGCCACAGCATGACTTGACAAGATGCCGATCCCAGTCTGCACCCGGGTTCCAAACCTGTGAACCCTGGGCCACCAAAATGGAGCATGTGAACTTAACTGCTACACCACTGGGCTGGCCCCTCATTTACTAACTTTTGATTTTTAAAAGCTAAGAGTTGCCAATGTCTTCTCTTGATTCCAAGTTAAGTTTTATATGACAAAGATATACCATTTTATAGGCTACTGCTTAAGATTTGGATTTTCTTTGGTTGGATGGAAGATTTGTCAGAGACTGTTTTCCAGTTTGTGCTCTTCTGCTCACCTCCATCTTACATTTTCAATACCGATGGGTGACTACTAGAACAACCTTCCCTACTTAGGCTTTACTTGGGTGTTGCTGTTCAAATTATACATTTGTTATCACATATCAAGCTATGGTACCTCACTTTGTACAAAAATTACCTTTTAACTTTGAGATAAACTGCTCAGTGGATGGGGCATGTGGGGGCAGCCTTTTCTAGGTAAACTGAAGCGAAGTACCATCAATAGTGAAAAGATATGAGCTTTGAATAATTGTATGATAGGATAACTTAGATATCATAGGGCTTGAAAAACATAATTTAACTTAAAGTTTTATTTTGCTTTATAATTGCTTACCAACAGTATCTAAGAAAGAGTGGCCACAATGTTTTTATCAACCACAAAGTGTAAGGGTCTGCTCCTATCTCCCCCATGGGAGTACCATAGCTCCCAACAAAATTCAAAAATGAGTGCAATGACAAAGATTCTCTCCTTGGCCAAACTCTACTCAGGCTCCTCTGAGCTCTTTTTCAACCAGACCTCAACTTTTGGACTTCTGTGTTTATCAGGGCATTGTTCAATTTTAGCAAGAATCCTGCTAAGTCAATTTAACCCAAATCCTCCATCTTCCATATCTGACCACCCTTGATATCTAATCAGGTTCCCTATCCTCCACCATTCCCCAGGTGATGTCTGATCACCCTGGCCTGCCTTTAGCAAGAATTCTGTTAGGTCAGTTTAGCCAGAATCCTCCCTTATCCATGATGTTTCCACTTAGTAATTTTCCATCCACTGACCACATCCTGCTCCTTGGCTATAAATCCCCACTTTTCCTTGTTGTATTCAGAGTTGAGTCCAAACTCTTTCTCTCACTGTAAGATGCCATTGCAGGGGTCCCTACACCTATCACCTTAGTCCCTTCTTGAATAAAGTCTTCCTTACTCTCTTTAACAAGTGTCATGAATAATTTTGTCTTTAACACAAGTACAATAGAAGAGCAATAAGATTTTGTGGGCATTTGGAAGAAAAGAAAAAAGAACATAACAAGAGTTCTAAAAAGTTTTTCCCAACCAAGGAAAACATTACTTCACTAAGGCTTTATGCTTCTATAATAAAGTGTTCATTCTCTATTCTTGACTTTTCTACACACACTGAAGGGATTCCCCAAATCACTGTTCTCTTTATAATGAAATTGGAGACTAGTCTTTAGACCTTAAGTTTCTGCCAGATTTGAAATAGCTTGAATCAAACATTGATTGAAGGGGCTTAATGCAAAGATGCTGAATCAGAGTTTCAGAACTGAAATCCAGATTCAACATTATAGAACTAGGAATATGTTTGATTGCATTTCCTAGCATATATGTGTTAGGGTATATTTTAAGCATGGGTGTCATCCTTATGATTATTAAATTTAAGAGTAAATTAAGTAATAACCAAATTGCTGGCAGAAATGTTTCCTATAAAATCTTTATGATATCTGTTTTTGTGTATTTCAAAGACTACATTTGTTTCAAGATGCATCATTAAGGATTCCTGCTCCTGAATTTTTCTAAGATGATTTGATTAGATTAAGCATTCAATGAATCATAATACTTGTATAGAGTTATAGCAATTATGTTATTTCAAATCTAGTAACTTCCAGTGTATTATCTTACACTGGCTATTATAACAAAATGAAATTATATTTTATGAAAAATTCTAGAGAAAACATAGCAATTTAAAGCATTTTAAATGACCATATTTGCCTATTTTTTCTGATTATGAAAGTGATATACGCTATGAAAATTTAACTTAAAACAGTGGAGTAATATAAGGCAAAAAAGAAAGTGATCTGTAATTTCCACTCCAAATAACCACTTATAATAGTATTTCAAACTCTGGCCAACAGAGGTAAGTGGACAGAGGGAATTTTTTAAATTAAAACTTCCTAGGTGAGACTACCTTTAAAACAACTATAGCATGCGGAAATAGCTTCTTGAACAACCAAAAATCAAAATTTGGTTTTTAGTTAGCACATTAAAATATATCCTGTTATTGAGGAATTTCTATCTTTGATTATGCTCCTTGTGTTCTGACTGTATCAATATTGAGAAATTATTTGCCATAGAATTCTCTATAACATTAAAATTTTGCATAAGACAACACCTAGAATACACTTTTGTTGTAGAATGATTTTTAACATAATGTAGGGATTTTCTAAGGGAAATTTAAATTATATATGACAGTAGAATTTAGCAAAGTGTCTAGATCTTGAGAATCATGGGGATCTATTTGTAGTTGTTTTGCAGCTATCTTTACCTTTCTCTGGCTTGATTTCTTCATTTTCTAAATTATAAAATTGTTATCTGCCACAGCCAAATTATAAGAGTGTTATAAGTAGCAAATAGTAATATAGGAAAGTGTTTTGAAATGACTTTAAGAAAAAAACCTGAACATCCATAAGTCCTTCTTTTCATTTTAATTGCAATATTGGTGATGTTACTTTAGTTGCTTGGAGCAATCATTCTAATTGCTAATCTCATTATGAAAATCTAAAAAGTTACAGCATATGTCCATAGAGTACAATTACCCAGTAGACAAGAACTAGTACTTCTTCTCAACATGCAAACCACTGTAAGATATAGAATAAACACAAGATCTCAAGGAATTAGCAGACAGAGTTGAGTCTATGCTCTGCCATTTAATAATTATATGACCTTGGGCAAGTCACTTTACCAATAGGGGTCTTGATGGCCTCATCTTAAAAAGTGGAGATAATAACCCCCTTCCAGACTACCTCAAAGTACTAGAAGGTGTAAGTGAAGTAATATATGTGAAAGCTCATTGTGATCTCTAAAGTGCAATCCCAATATAAGGTATTATAACTTCATCACTGTAACTTGACTAGAATATGAATCAGTACTGAAGTCAGAGAAGGGGAGAAGGGGCATTCTGAATAAAGGCAGATAATTTCACTCAGATGAGAAAATCTTAATGGAAGAATCCCTTGCTTTGGCAGTTTAGTGGAAAAAGCAGAGACGTGCCTGAAAGACAAATTGCTGCTGGCAATTACCAAACTCACCAATAATTATTGGAGAGGCATGGACACCAGGAAACCATCTGGACTTTTTTTCCAGATTTAAGGAGGAAAATGAATTCAGGATTCCTTTCTGGCTCAATGAAGTTATGGTCCCTATGTTTATGTTTATGTAGCAAATATGTAAATAGCAACTGCCTAGTGACATTTCTACTGGATGTCTCATAGACTTCTCAAAATTTAAGGTCTGAAATAGAGCTCTTCATTTCTTTTTTTTCAGTGCAATTTCACTCTTCATTAATACCCATACAGATAGCTTATAAATCACCCAGAAAATTTAAGTTTTCAAGCTACATGATATCCAAAATCACTGCCTAAATATAGATTAGGTGATGCTGGCTTGCTGCATAGAGGGCTGAAAGAGTATTATAAACCATAAGCTTCACTGATTCTGAAAGTGGAGATTATCCTATGTATGACTTATCCTACCCCACTCCCAGCCCCACCCCCAGTACATGATACTTCTCTTTGTGGCCTGTTTTTGAAAGCTTCAATTTCCCTTTTAAACACATTCCTTTCACTGTACCCCCATCCCTTAAATAACTCCACCTCCATCCAGTTGCTCAGGCAAAATCCTAGGACTTTCTTTTCTTCTTCCCTTCAACAGCATCTCTTGCTTCCTATTCTAAAAATGAATCCTGAGTATGAATTCTGTTTATGTCTATCCACTGCCAAAACTCTAGCCTGAGCCACATCTCTCACCTTGACTATTGTGACATCTTCCTTTGAAGCCAGCCCATTTCTACTATGGATCTCCTTCATTCCATCATTCACACAGCAAGCAGAATTATATACATTTTAAAATTGCTTTTAGTAGATATTGAGCAGATAAAAAAGTAAGAAGTATATTTAAATTATAAAGAATCATGCTATGATTATCACCTATGTGGCTACTACCCAGGCTAAGAAAAAGAACATTGCCTCTGCAGTTTCTTCTCTGATCCCATACTTTTTCCTTCTAATTCTGAGGTAAATCACTACCTTAATTTTTGTGTTTACCATTTCTTCTCATGTATTTATAGCTTCACTACATGTTTGTAGCCCCAAACAATACATTGTTTAGTTTACATGTTTTCCTACTTTCTACACATAGAATCAGACAGTATACATTCTTCTACAACTTCCGTCTTTCACTCACCTGAGATTTAATCACGTTGTTGTGTGTAAATCATTTATTTTCACTGCAGCAAACCCTTTATGAGATAAACATTTTCTCTGTATTATTAGTTTCCAAAGAGTTGTTGTTCGTTTTGTTGCATTATTTTTTTTTACAAATAGATACCTGATTTGATGAAATTTTTCCCCATCTATTGAGCTGATCATATGATTTTTCTCCCTTAATGTGTTAACATGGTAAGTCACACCAAATGATGTGATTGATAACACTGCTGACCCCAATGAATGCTCTCCTGTATCTCTATACTTTGCCCTCTATTATTCTTGTGCTAACCACTCTGATTCTGGACTGACCTTGTGACTTACTTTGTTCAATAGATGTAGCAGAAGTGACAGTGCATTTGTAATAAGACTCAATAGGCTTTGTGTCCTTCCACTTGCTCTCTTGCATTATTGGCTTTCTCACTCTTGGACCTCAGCCTCAACCATGAGAACAAGCCCAAGCTAGTCTGCTGAAGAATGAGAGACCTCATGGAACAAAGACAAATAGTCCCAGCTGAGACCTCCCTAGTGGACCTGTAGACTTACGAGCAAAAAATAATAACTTTTTGTTGTTTTAAGTCACTAGTTTTGGGGTGGATTTTTACAGAGCAATAGGTAACTGAAAGACATACTAGGTTAAACCCAACTTGGCCTCAGTGTATTAACTTCTTTACTCATAGATATGTCCATTTGCTGATTATTTTTTAGGGTTTCAACATCTATGTGAATTATATTAGCCAATATTTTTTTCCTAATGTCTTCTTAAGGTTTTGGCATAAAGTTATACTAGACACTTGAAATGAGTTGGGGACTATATAGGTTAGGGCAAGTCAGGCTATTCTACAGCCCTTTGCTTATCCACATACATTTAGAATTAGCTTGTCAAACTCATTGGACTAACACAGTAAAAGTTTATGGCTTCCTCATGGCACATTCTATTTGGGTATTTATCCAACAATCTTCCATGTGTTGATTTAACAAGCAAGGCTTCTTCAAAGACATTGCTCTGGAATCTTCAAAACATGGCTAGGGGATGAGGAAAAGAAAGTGCAGAGGGTGTGAAAAAGACAAATCCACTCCTAACTGACTTGGAACAAAGATGACACATAATTTCATCTTGCATTCCATTGGTGAGAACGTCATATAGCCCCACCTAGATCCAAACTCATGGGAAAATGTAGGTTTCTACTGCTCAGAAAAGGAAAAGATTTTGTTGAGTAACTGGGTGATTGTCTCAGAAAGTTTTGTGTAAGACTGTAACTAAGTGTTCCATGAATGTTTATTAGAACTTGTCAATCAAAACTTTTAGGATTTGGGTATCCTTGTCCGGTTCCTGTCCCTAGAGGGATTGCTTTCAGTTTTTCTCCATTGAGAATATTAGCTCTGAGTTTGTCATATATGGCCTTTATTATGTTGAGGTACTTTCCTTCTATACCCATTTTATTCAGAGTTTTTATTATAAATGGATGCTATATCTTGTCAAATGCTTTCTCTGCATCTATTGAGATGATCATGTGATTTTTATTCTTCATTTTGTTAATGTGGTGTATCATAGTGATTGATTTGTGGATGTTGAACCATCCCTGCATCCCTGGAATGAATCTCACTTGAATGTGGTCTATGATCTTTTTAATGTATTGTATTCCATTTGCTAGTATTTTGTTGAGGATTTTTGCACTGATGTTCACCATTAATATTGGCCTGTAATTTTCTTTTGTGTGTTGTCCTTGTCTGGTTTTGATGTCAGGGTAGTGTTGCCCTCATAGAATGAGTTAGGAAGCTTCCCCACCTATTCAATTTTTTGGAAGAGTTTCAGAAGGATAGATATTAAGTCTTCTTTGAATGTTTAGTAGAATTCACCAGGGAAGTCATCTGGTCATGGACTTTTATTTGTTCAGAGGTTTTTGATTACTCTTTTGATCTTCTTACTGATGATTAGTTTTTCAAATTCTGTATTTATTTTTGATTCAGTTTTGGAAGGTGGTATGACTCTAAGAATTTATCCATTTCTTCTAGATTATCCAATTTGTTGGCGTATAGCTTTTCATAGTATTCTCTTATAATTTTTTGAATTTCTGAGGTGTCCATTGTAATTTCTCTTCTTTCATTTCTGATTTTATTTATTTGAGCTTTCTCTCTTTTTTTCCTGGTGAGTCTAGCTAAATATTTGTCGATTTTGTTTGCCTTTTCGAAGAGCCCACCCTTGGTTCCATTGATTTTTTTTCTATTGTTTTTTTCATCTCTATTTCATTTATTTCTGCTCTGATTTTTATTATTTCTATCCTTCTACTGATTTGGGGCTTTGTTTGTTCTTCTTTTTCCAGTTCCTTCAGGCACACTTTTAGATTATTTGGGATTTTATGTTTGTTGAGGTAGGCTTGTGTTGCTATAAACTTCCATCTTAGAACCACTTTTGCTGTATGCCATAAATTTTGGCATGTCATATTTTCATTTTCATTTGTCTCCAGGTATTTTTTCATTTCTCCTTTGATTTCTTCATTGACCCAGTCATTGTTCAGTAGCATTTTGTTTAATCTCTACATATTTGTGGCTTTTCTGATTTTCTTCATGTGGTTGATTCCTGGTTTCATACCATTGTGGTCAGAAAAGATGCTTGGTATTATTTCAATCTTCTTAAATTTATTAAGACTTGTTGTGTGGCCTAATATGTGATCAATCCTGGAGAATGTTCCATGTGCATTTGAGAAGAATGCATATTCTGTGGTTTTCAGATGGACTGTTCTGTATATATCTACAAAGTCCTTCTGGTCTAGTGTGTCATTTAAGGCCACTGTTTCCTTATTGATCTTCTGTTTGGATGATCTAGCCATTGGTGTGAGTGGAGTGTTAAAATTCCCTACTACAATGTGTTACTGTCTATTATTTCTCCTTTTATATCTGCTAATAATTGCTTTGTATATTTAGGTGCTCCTATGTTGGATCAATTTTGTTTTTAATTGCAGCTTTCCCCTGTCATATTTTGGGATACATTTACTCTGTTTCTTTTCCTTTAGTGGTCACATTAAAAATTCTAACATATATACATAACCTATCAAGCTCTAACTTTAATTGATGTTTAGTCCTCTTCTGAAATAACAAGGGTTTTAGAATATTTTAGAGATTGCCAATCATCATTTCACCTGACATATATGCCTCTGTTATAATATACTATACTTCTATCTTGTTTTTTATCTTCAAAAGACATTATTTTTATTGTTCATTGTGGATTACTATCTTGCCACTCTACCATCAAGATGTGGTGTGTATTTACCCTCCCTTAAATTGTGGGCTAGTTTTAGGGACTTGTTTGATGAATATGTCATAGTGGTAACATTCTGTGACAAGTCAGCTTAACTTAGAAAAAGTTTTGAGCTTTTCCTTTGACCTCTTGGCACACTCCTTCTGCTGTTTCCTCTTGGGACACTTCCTCTCAGAATCTGGTTGCCATGCTGTGAAAAATCCATGACATGTGGGGAAGCTACATGCATTCTCTTTGAAAGATAGTCCTAGATGAGCCCAGTCTTTGAGTTATACCAGTTTTGGCAACAGAAATGTGAGTGAAGAAGACTCCAGATAATTTCAGTTCCCAGTTGTTAAAAGTTACCCTAGCTATTCACATATTTTAAGTTGAGGTTCCAGCTATTTCAGAAGAGAGATAAGCCATCCCTGCAGTATCTTGTCTGAATTCTTATCCTACTGTATTCATAAGCATAATAAAATGGTCACTGCTTTCTATTGTCAGAAAGGGGTGATTTTTATGTGCAATTGATATTCAGAACATCTTTTTAGATTTATTCACATAGTCGATAATTTCTCCATTATTCTATCATTTTACTTCTCCCATCTGTCATTTTTTTTAACCAAAGTATATTTGGCAGAATTTTCTTTAGTTAGGTTTAGTCAGCAGCAAATGTTTTCAGTTTTGTTTTTCTGAAAATATCTTTATTTTTCCTTTCTTTATCAAAATATGATTTTGCCAGTTATAGAATCCTAGGTTACCATGTGTCTTCTTTTAGCACACGGAATATACTATTCCACTGTAATCTGGCTTCCTTTTCTACTCTAGAGAAGTAAAAATTACATCTTCCTCCATATCTCTTATTATCTATTGCCTTTTTGTTCTGCAAATCTGGATAATCTTTTGGGATCTATCTTCCAGTTTACTAATTCTCTTCTCAGCTGAGGCAAGTCTGTTATTTATCCTGTCTGAGTCATTATTTTATTTATTTAATTATAGAGATTCTATTTTTACTTTTTCCAAACTGCTTGACTAAATTTTGTAGTCTGTTGCTCAATAATCACATTTTTGAAATGTTCAAAAGATTTTTTTAATATCAAATATAATTACTTATAATTTGAGCCTGAAAATTTCAATATCTGAAAACACTGCAAGTCTGATTTGTTGTCTGCTCTTTCTTTTCATAATCTCTTGCTCTTATTTTTAAAATTTTTATGTTGTTTTGTTTTGCATGTTTTGTGGTATTACTGATTTTTTTCTTAGAAATATATCCATTGTCATTTCTTGGAGCATAAGTGAACATGAGTTTCTCCAGAGAAAATTTTTATGGTTGTTTCTGATGGGATTATCTGTAGCACTACCAGTTCTAGAGAACTTTAAACTAAACCTAGGAATGAATTGTTTTTGGACCAGCTAGGTAATGCAAATTCTTGATGAAAACTCACATATGGCAAGCTCATGTTTACAAATTCTAAGAGAAGTTATTTCTTCTTCATTCATACACTTTTCCTTAAAGATCACTGTGTAAACTGGTTTATTTATTTATTTTTTCAATGTTACTTCTTTCTTTCTCCTTTAAATTGGATTATTTTTACTTATCTATCAGATTTAATTCTCTTTTATGTGTTATCTTCAACCTGCTGTTAAGCATCTCTGTGAAATTTTATTTCAGCTATTATATTTTTAGATTTAGATTTTCCATTTGATTCTTTTTAATAGTTTCTATTTTTGGTTGAGATTTCCTGTATTTCATACATTATGAATATGTTTTTATTTATGTCCTTGAGTACAATTATAATAGCTGTTTTAAAATCTTTCTCTGATAACCTAAATTTCTGGTTGTTTTGGTATTCTTTGATTACCTTTTCTTTTGAATAAGGGTCATGTTTTCCTGTTTCTTCATATGCCCTAGTAATTTTTTTGTTGTATTCTGTACTTTATGGTTGATATATTGTAGAGACTCTGGATTCTATTTTCTTTCCTATGAAAGGTACTTGACTGATTGACTATTTTGTTTGAATCAGTCACACAAGAATCTTATAAACTTGGGCACAGAGATTTTCTAAACCTTTTGGTATAAGAGTTTGACCTTGGACATTGGTGAAATTACCAAACTAATGTTGGCCTAAAGACCCCAATTGGGCAGTAGTTCTCCCCATTCTTGTTGATTGTGTACATCCCCTTGTATTAAGTTTCCCAAAAGTTATTTTATCATGTCACTCACTTAAGAACCTACTGTGTTCCTACTGCTTCATGTTTAGTCTTAACTCCACATTTTGGCATTCAATCCTATATACGATCTTCCTATTTCCCTACCCAGTCAGTGTTCTACTATTTCCTAATACAAACTTTCAAAACAATATCAATTATATCATTCTCTTGTCTTTTGTTTTTACACATCTTGTTCTGTTCTTCAGCTCATGTCGTGCTTTATAGTAAGGATTCTGTAAGGATGCTTTTCTGCCTTGAGTCTTTCATTCTCAATCCTATCCCTCTTTCATGGACTAGCATAGATCCTCAGTACAGAGACAATATGGTGGAGCACTTAATAACATTTTCTCTGTCACTTGCCAGATGTGTATAACCTTGAACAAATTACTTAGATTCATGTGCCTCCATTTCCTTATTTGTAAATTTGGAATAATAATAGTAACTAATAATGTCTTTGAGATGATTTCATGAGTTAATATATAAGTACATAGAATGGAGCTTGGTATAGAGTAAGACATCAGTATTTGTTAGCTGTACATAACTCCTCCATGAAACCTTCCAATTCCCTTCATTTATTCCATCTCCCAATATCGATGGTGAGCTTATTTTGTGCCAAACTCTTCGCTGGCATTGCCTGTAAAGCAATGAATAAGACACTGTCTCTTACCTCAAGGAACTCATAGAAGAATTCATTAAGAGATAAGTACAAGATGCTCTGGAGCATGGAGCAGGGACACCAAATTCAATCCAGAGAAAGGGTTGAAGAGTGAATTGTTAAGAAAAGACTTCTTAAAAAATTGTTTAAGGGGCTGGCCCAGTGGTATAGTGGTTAAGTTCATGCATTCTACTTCAGTAGCCTGGGGTTCATGGGTTCAGACCCCTGGCAAGGACCCACATGCCACTTATCAAGCCATGCTGTGGTGGCATCCCACATACAAAATAGAGGAAGATTGGCAACAGATGTTAGCTCAGGGCCAGTCTTCCTCACACATACACAAAAAATTTTTTAAAAAAGGAACTACAAGTAGTTCTTTGTGACTGTGGCATAGAGTGGGAAGAAGAGAGAGATAAGGGGTAAACTTGAAGACATTGGAATGTACATAAATGATCTCATAAACTTATCATGACAAGATCTTTGACCCATTAGTTCTACTTGTCACTTGGAGAACTTTGAGAGAAATCTGTTGGCAGCTTATTGTTATCAAGTTGTTATGATGGAAGAAATGCCCCTGGCACTGATACAGCATTCCTCCTTTCCTCTTTTTACTCAAATGTTAGCTTCCTAATATATGCTCAGCCATGGTAGATGAGAGATAGAGCAATAAATAAGACCTGGTCCTTGCTTTCAAGGAACTCACATTTTATTGAGGTGCGTGGATAAGTAAACAAGCAATTACAACATAGAGTGAGAAAAACAGTTACAGGCAAGTGCAAGATGCTGAGTGAGCACAAAATGGGCACATAACCCAGTTGTATAAGTGCATTGTTTTAGATGCTGCAGAGGGCATAATTCAGAAGGGGATTTTTGGATGCTCCAACAATGCAGAGATCTGATGTTAGCCAGGTGAAGGGAGCAGGGAGAATGAGGGAAATCCAAGCTCTGAGAAAAATATATGTGGCCTGGTCCATCTCCATCTTTCTCTTCTCTAGATACTGATCTTGTTTATTGTTTGAGTTATTCATTTTGGGAGTAGATCATAATGCATCTTATACAGCCTTATTTTGTTTAGAATGGCTATGCTAATTTTGTCTTTCTAGTGAAAATGTAAATTCCTTGTAATCAGAGATAATGCCATGTAGTTTTTCCTATCACAATAGCAAGCAGCATTGGATAGGAAATAAATATTTACTTCACTCATTTGCTGAATTAATTGGTCAACATTCTCCCTGTTTTATTTAGTCAGCCCTATGTTATTTTTCTAAAGGAAGTATAGACTTCCCCCACCTGTTGCTACACACACAAACTCCCTCTAAGAAAAAAGGTGCTTTAAACTTTTCAGTCTCTTAGATTTCTTTAATTTTTTTATTTGCACTCTTCTAAAACAACTGTATAACACCTACATTCATTTCCAAATACAGAATCCTAAACTAAATGTGGTTCCACGTTCCATAGTAAGGATGTACTCACTGCCAAGTACAGACAGAAGATTACATACTGGGTTTTACATATTGCTTACTTCTGTCATTATGTCCTCATTATATTCTTAAAGACCAGGTAGTGAATGCCTTAGTCCTAACTCATTTTCTTTAAAATTTTATTTTGTCTCTTTTTAATGCTTATATGTGAAAACTCTGATTAATATCTAGCACATAGTGTACAATATATCATGTTAGCCATTATTATTTTTCTCATCATTGTCATCTTTCTCTCAAGGCATTTTCTAATATATTTTTTACTTCTATTTATTTGTATTTGTGTCACAGCATTTGTATGACCTGATACTTTCCTTTAATAAACTTCTTGTATTTGATGAATCAGTTTAAAATGTTATCTTGAATCTGTAACTCATTTTCTGTAATAGATCCAGAGGGCTGGAAGAGAGCTTCAACTTTTACAGATATGGAAATAAACTCAAAAAAGTTTATTAACTTTCTCAAAGTCACAGAGCTTGATAGTAATGTCAAAGAGCCTTAAGCTAAAAAATATAGTACTAAATATTAACAGCTTGTTTTGGACGGCAGCAAAATCTTCCCAGAGCCTCTGAAATAACACCATAACTACCTACTCTAAAGACTAGCCTTAGAGAAAAATATGGGAAAGATTAAGACTCAGTAATATGGAAACATTTAAAACAATGTTTGCAGTTGTATAATGATTCTTTCCTCCCTTTCTATAAATGATATAAATTTGGTAGAGAAGGAAATAAAATATGCCTGATGCTATTTGTTCTTTGTGAAGCCATGTTGCTCATTATTCAGCATTTTGTGCCCCTGTAGGGATTTTCAAATTGATAGTGTAATGACTTTTTCCACTATCATCCCAGGTACTGAAGTTAAGCTAACATCTACAATTTCCCAGGATCTTCCTCTTAGTGAAATTGGGCATTGAACTCTTTTTCAGATTTCTGGCACTTTCCCCGTTCTGGGCAACTTCCTCAAAATAGCAGCAAAGAGCTTTGCAATAACATGCACCATTGCCTTTAGAATCCTTAGTCGCCTATCATTAGGACCTGCTGATTCAAACGCTATCCAGAGTTTTCAAGTTATCTCCAACTATTTCCATCCTTAACTTATTTTATCTCAGTGCAGTGTTGCATAGGCAGTTAGCTGACTACTTTAGACATAAGAGAAAGAAAAAATGAAGAATAAACCTAAAAGCATTTCTAAGCAATTGATCAAAATTTAATTTTTTGAAACATCATAATTTCAGATGTCTTCCTTTCCTTGTATTTTTCAAATTCTTCATTCATATAGGAGTTCTTTTTTATTAACTGTTGAAATTATTGCTCCAGATCCCAAAGAACAAGGAATGTATATTCTCTTAAGTCAGTGGCCTTCAGACAGAGTATTGATTCTGTTCTTGTTCTGCTGGTTGGCATAAGTAAATTGTTATATGACTCATCTAATTGGATGAATGCAGATTTGGATAACAGAATATTGGTTAAAACAAAAACAAAACAAAATATTGCTTTCCAACTATGCAGCAAATTGCTTTAGCTCCAAGGATACAAATGTTTCCTTGGTAGTTGGAGGAATTTCATGATGTTATATTAACAATAGGTGGGCTTTCTTTGAATCCAATTGTATCTTAAGTGATCAATTTTAATTATATCTTTTCCAATTTTCAAAATGTTTCCATTATGATCATATAGGAACTGAAAACATTCTCCATTTTACAACCAGATCAGACTATCTGTGAAACTTCAAGGCATCTAAACAACACTTATTATCCTCACCACCAGAAAAGAACATTTCAATTGTAGTTCTAACCAGGGAATATTTGGATGAGATAATTAAGTGTTGTAAAGTTAGTGGTGAAACAGAAAGTGAGGAATAAAATGGATTTTAAGAATTTCTAGCAAAAGGATTTAGTAAATGGCACACCATAAGCTAGTACATAACTCTGCAGGATTACTTAAGCTTTTTTTCTAACAATGTAAAAGGCTTGAAGATAAAAAGATAAGTTAAAGGGAAAAAATCTGCCTGAAGATTCATAAATACTTCTACCAGTTAGAAATATTTGGACTAAATCTTTGCATAGTAATCAGTGACATGGTATTAAAGCTTCTGTAAAAGATGGCATACTAAATTAAATCAAGAGAAGTTTGCAATAAATAAAAAATTCTATCTTAATATTCTGACCTCTGAATCATTAAGTTTGTAGATAACTGCAAAGGAAAGCTCTCTGCAAATTCAGGTTGACAAACTGAGCAAACTCTTCCTTGGAATGGCCGATGGAAAGGAAGAAATGACCTAGCAATTTGAAGATGGTGCAACATGGCCTTTTAATATGGTGACTCACAGTTTATGTCTTAGTTCAGGCTCCTATAATAAAGTACCATAGTCTAGGTGGCTTATAAACAAAGGAAATTTATTTCTCACAGTTCTGGACACTGGAAGTCTGAGATCAGGATGCCAGCATGGTTGGGTTCTGGTGAAAACCCTCTTCTAGGTTACAAACTGCTGACTTCTTGTATTCTCACAGGGTGCAAAGAGTGCTAGGTAGTTCTCTGGCATCTTCTTATAAGGGCACTAATCCCATTCATGAGGGCTCCACTCTCATGAGTTAATTACCTCCCCAAAGCTCCAAATACCATCACTTTGAGATTAGAATTTCAACATATGAAGTTTGAAGGGACACAACATTTAGCCCATTGAAATCTATATGTTAGTTTTTAATTTGCTAATCACAAAGCCCATTGTAATTATTTCTGGCCATTTTGACCATAAGAATTTTGCATGATGATCCAGAGGTGAAAGTAGCTCTTATTTGTCCTTATAACATGGTCCTCCTTTTCTTTTACCATTTGAAATAAAATTTATTAATAATCTTTGAGTATAAACTATTGAAAGATAAATGAATGGTAATTCAATTAATTTTATTTTTAGTATAAACAGCTTCAGGCTTCAATGTATGTTTTGATATTTCAATCAAAAACTAAAATATGCCATCACATGTATGATATTTTAATTGAAATCAATACACTTTCCCTATTACTCACGGTTTCTTGATGAGGAACACTGTACCACCTCACCCACTCAATTATTAGCCAAAAATATATTTAAAAATTTACTTCATTTGAAGTCTTATGAATGTCCTGAAAATATAAATCACAAAATTGTTAAATTATATCCCTGGAATTATGAATAATATCCTCTAGATAAATAAACCAAGGGAATTGTCTCACTTTGGTAATACTATTAGATTTCTCTTGGATTATATAGGGTGATAGTACCAATTATAGCTTCTGAAATAGTAAAGAAGTAGACCTCAAAATATTCCATGAGTAGTCAGAGGAAGAGAGTGTAATGGCATTATGTATATCAGGTCTATAAATGTGTAGAAGAGCTATAATTAAGTTGATTTGTAAAAGAGGATAGTAACATTCATTTGTGGTCACCTCACAAAAAAGGATTAATTTGAAATTGCTTAATTTCCATATAAGTTTCCTGTGGCTCAAATTTGTGCTTAGTACTTTTTCTTAGGAAGTGTATTCCACGAAATACCAAGGGTTACACAGTCAGATAAATTTGAGAGATGCTGCATACCAGTGTCCCAGTAAAGACATCTGGTTCACCTTGAGAAAAGGAACATTTCCCAAACTCATTTGGTCCTGTTGCCTTGTTTCTATAATTCCTAATAACAGGCAACAAACTAGCATCCCACATAGGCCAGTTTGGGAAATGCTGCTGTGAAGGAAATGGTAGACCTGAGGTTAAAGTTGAAAGAGACCTCTGAGATCATGTAGACCAACACATAAATTTTACAGATAAGGAGAAACTGAGTCTATGAGAGAGAACATATATCTCACTGGCACATAGGCACATAGTGGCTATTTAAATATTGTCAGATAAATGAATGGGTGAATGAACAACAGGCTAGGGTTAGAACTGAAGGCTCATGTTGCTCAGTCCATTGAACTTTTCAAAGGACTTATGTTATTTTCTCTTAAGGACAGTGTAATCAGATCACTAGGGTCTTTTATAAAGGGAGTTGTTAGCTGTGTAGCCTTGGGCATATATTTTCTTTGAGAATCAGAATAACGCCTCTCTTACAGGTTATCAGTATTAATTGAGATGTCACACATGAGGAAGTGCTTACTACACAATTTACATTAGATATTCAATAAAAGTTAGTTTATCTTCATTTCCCTGATAATAATATCTACAAAAATGATAGTGTCTATAATAGTATTGTCCCATTTGCTAAAAATATTTTATGTATTTTTAAGATTATAACAGCATAAAGAGCACAAATCATGTGTACAGCTTGCTGAATTTTAACAAGCTGAACAAACCTGGGTAATCAGTACCTAGGTTAATAAACAGAACTCCAGAAGACATCCCCGTGCCTCCTTCCGTTCTCTACTCCTCAGGGCTATTTTATATAAATAAAATCATGCAGTATATACTCTTCCGTGTTTGACTTTTTTTGTCTCAACATTATGTTTGTGAGATACATCCATGCTGTTGTATGTATTTATAGAGCATTCTTTGTCATTGCTGTATAGTATTATGTTATGTGAGTATATGATGGTTTATTTGTCCATTCTACTATTGATGGCCGTTGGCTAGCTTCCAGTATGGGTTCATAATAAAGAGTTCTAAAATGAACATTAAGGTACATGTCCTGTGGTGAACATATATATGTATTTCTGTTGAATTATACTTCCAGGTGGAATTTCTGGGTCATAGGGCTATATTAGTGAATACCACTAAATAGTTTTCCAATGTTTGTAAACATGTATACTCCCACCAGGAGTGCATGAGAGTTCCAATACTTTCCAAAAGATTGAAACTAAAATCATAGCCATGGATTTAAAATAGAGTAACAAAATATAAAGTACATGAATCAGAGGGAGCAGGTATTAATGAAAGAACACTGGATTGACTGGTTTCTTGGGTTCTAGTATAGGCTCTTCCATCTACTCTCTATGTGATCTTGGACAAAAACTAGTAGAGCACAGTTTTAACATCTGCAGATTCAGGCGTTTGAAGGGCTACGAGTCTTCTCTCTAGAAAAATAAATAATTCATACACAAATACGCTTTTGTATATAATTTTGGGGGTGGAAGTCATGGAGCCTACAGCGGGGGTGGTGACTGGGACTCATCACGAATCTTAGTTAAAAATCTCAGAACTAGATGATACTTGAAGTCTTTTTCAGTGCTAACAACAGTAACGGAACTTTTTTAAAAAGCCAACACTCCAACTGTTATTTAAAGTTATATTTCAAACATATATTTGGTATAAGAAAATATTTCCCAGGTAAATTTTAACTGATGGTGCCGGCAGAGATAAATATTTCCACATTAGTCATCATTTAAAAAATCATTTTAAATCAGACTCAACAAATATGGTTACAGAATCACTAAACACCAATTGATAAAAACCTGAAACATAGATAATACTGTACGATTATTACTGAATGTCAATGTATGCCATCATTCCAATAAAACTATGAGGGCATGGAAATAACTAGGCTCTCAAAAAGTCCTTGATGTTATCTGTTTTTAAAAAAGGATAGATTTCATATTGTTTCCAACCAAGGAAAATTTAACACCTTTAAGTGAATGTGATTGACTGGGTATTTCTAGAGAAGTCCTTTATGATATATTCAATAAAGCAGTTTCTCTCATAACAGTATTGCCTTTTGATTATTACACATTTTAATATGAAAATATTCCCTTTATGAAATCACCTTTAAGTTTTTCAACCTAAAGTAACTGTGATGATTTGAAAAGCAATCAGTCTTACTATCTAAAGTTTTATACCACAGTTCTTTATATTATTGCCAGTCCCCATCACTCTTTAAGGACCTTAATTGCACATTAAGAGGATGAAAACATTAAAGGCAATATGTTAGCTAACCAGCACATGAGCCAGGATTCATTTGTCTGGTCACCTCATTATCATCCATCCTAACGTTGATGGACAATGGATCACCAGAAAAAAAGGGATGATGGATGGGAAAATACCAAATACCAAAGGGGAAAGAGCTTGGGAGCATAAGACATGGAACTGAACTAGAAGCTTACTGTTGTAATGGGTTGGTTATCTATAGAGGAAAACAAGCAGGATAGGGTTTAGGGAAGTATCCTGAAAAGAGATATTATTTCCAAATTGCTGAGCGTAATAAGCTCATTTAAAACAAATACCTAAAAAGAGAACCATATCCTGCTTTTCCAGAAACAGTAAAATAATCTGCATCATTATTTCTAGAGTTCAAAAATAACATATTGAAAGTATCCCCACTTACCTGTAGTGTTTAATAATAGAATAGATAACTCTAGTTAGGTGCTATATTACCTGGAAGCCGGTGGCTGGACTATTTGAACCCTCCAATTCCCTTCTAGCAGCAGGACTTTTTAATATAGTTTGCTTTCAGGACACAGAATAATCATTGTGTAGCTGGAAATG
This sequence comes from Tapirus indicus, assembly GCA_031878705.1. Lineage (NCBI taxonomy): Eukaryota > Metazoa > Chordata > Mammalia > Perissodactyla > Tapiridae > Tapirus > Tapirus indicus. Next base: position 95,886,295 of record CM062942.1, on the reverse strand, counting down.
TCAGCAAAAATGCTTACAATATTTTTCTACATTACTTTAATGAAAGATAACATTCCTCCATATAAAACTGCTGATACTGACCATTCTTGCCTTCAGAATAGAAATTCCTAAGGAAGGATCACTCAGACTCCCAGCATCTTTGAAGAGTCAACTCTGGAAATCAATAGGAGCCAGAAAATGATTTCATATAAATCTGCTGCAAAAAAGCTCACTATCCATTTATAACCAAGGGAATTTGCAAAACATTAAATTGTCATGTTTTCTCTCTTATATAGCTTCTGATGATGAAAACATTACACTGTGAAATTTTCAAAAGTGGATAACTCACTATAAAAATTTACGATTGAACATTTGCTGTCTAAAGGATTAACAACCATTCTATTTTGGCATGATATGTAGTATATCATGTTGTGCATGTCTGAAGAGTATACATATTTCATATGATTCATATATGTACTATACATATAGGAACAAAGCCTTGATCTGGCCTCAAGCTGACTCTCCAGTCTTATACATTTCTATACCTGTTCTCACTATTACCCCTGATCCAGCCAAACTGGTCAACTACTATGTATTTTAGAATATGTTCTATCTTCCTATCTATGCTTTTGTTCACATTTTGTTCTCAATGTAAGATGTTTTCCCTCTAGGATTCCCCCCTCCCATTCTAATCTGTCTTATTTCCTGCTGGTTTATATAAACAGTGATATATTCATTTCTTTTAAGTATTTCTTTCCATTTCAGCAAACATTTACTGAGAACCTACTTTGTACCGGGGAAATACATTCTAGGAAGGAAAAGAACTAGGTTCATTAGGAGAAAACAATTGTGTGAGATACTTTAGGTTAGATGGTCAGGAAAGCCCCTTTGTGGGAAGTAACTTTTAATTGGAAACCAGAAGATGAATAGGCACCACCCAAATGAAATGTAGGGGAAGAATAGGAAGATGGAGGAGTGTGTGCAAATTTCCTGAAGTGGGAATGTGCTACATGAATTTGGACAAAAACAATAGAAAGGCCAGTGTGGCTGGAGTATAGGGAGGGGAGTAGTGACACAAGATGAGGCCTGAGAGATGGACAACTGTCAAGTCATATAAGATCTTATACGCTATGGTAAGTGTTTAGAGTAATAAGATCCTAAGAGTGTCAGAAATTGTTGCTTTACTTGTATCATCACCTTGAATCCTCATGAAAACCTTGTGAGGTAGGTACTATCAATACTCTCATTTTAAAGATAAGAAAAGTGAGGAACACAGAGGTTAAGTGACTTGCCTATGTCACTAGTAAGTAATATAGACAGGATTTAACCTAATGTGGTCCGTCCCTAGAGCTACAATTCTTTATTCCTCAGTAAGTATGATGGTACCAATAGACAGGTTTTAAACAAGAAGCTTATATGTTGAGACTTACACATTTTAAAAATAATTCTGTTTGAATTGAGGAGAACTGCTTGAAAGTGAGCAACAAGAAAAGTGGGGAAAATGTTAGAAGGCTGTTACAATGATCCAAGCTGGAAATGACAGTGGCTCGGCTCCTGGTGGAATGAGAAAAATGGATGGATTAAAAATATATCTTTTAAAAATATTTTTTCAATATATAGGTAAAATGGATGGCATTTGGTACTGTATTGGATATGGGGGAGAAGGAAAGAGTTCAATCAAAGTGACATATCTGCTATATGGTCCTTTTGCCACTCATCATGATGTCCTTCGTTTGCTTGCAATTGTAATTGAACTCAGCTAGTCATTCTTTTTGTGGTACCTATGGAGTTGGCTTTTTTCTAACAATGGATCTTTTACCAATTTGCTTACCCAATTTCTGCTGTATAAAACCTAATGTGGCAAATTTAATTTATCAGAATTTCATTCATTACAGCAAGAATATCAAATACAAAGAAGAAACAAAAACACTTCCTCAACCCCAATGTCATCGATAACCATAAATCATAAGAATCATAGGGCTTGAAACCTGAAGAACATCAGTTGCCTCATCCTGATCTTTAAGAGTTTCACAATGAATCCTTGGTAATTATGAATGCCTCATGGATTTATCTATCTACTATCCTTTTGGCCACTATCAATGTTAAACAGGATTTTGCATTTTGTGGTGAAAAGCTCACCATATTTACCATGCAATTTTCAGAGTAAGTGTTGGTGATTAATGGTTGGGGTAGAGTAAGACATGATCCTTTCCAACTTGATTCTAGAAGTTTAATGTTAAAAGTCACCATATGCATGTGGAGATGTCATATGTTCTTTACATTTCTGGGTCTCTCTCTACTGAATCATATTATCAGTAATTACCAGTTAATATATAGGAGATCTCTGTTCTGTTGCTTGCTTTCTCAGCAATCTCGGTGGATTCAAAATCTGGCTTTCAGTATCATGTGTCCCTGTAATCTGTGGCATTTTATGTGCCCTGACTTTCCAAAAGCATATATATGTGTGTATATATGTAGATGGATTTGATGCTGAGAAGTGCTTTAGTTCATTTGAAAAATCACTATTGTTTTAAAATTTGAGTATGACTTTCTCCATAGATCAGGATCTACGATCACTACAGTAAATATCCATCACTGGCTTTGGGTGGGGTTGAGCTATATACAGTGTAAGACAGACGGAAGCCTCTCTACCATACTGTCACTATTTTCAGGAACTAAAATTCTCCCTGAATGTGTACCATATTTATATAATGTTATTGAGAGTTAATGGTACAAATGGAGAAGCAGTGTGTGTGAAAATTAACTGATTCATCCATCTGCCTATTGGATTCACATCTGAAGAGGTTGCTACACATGTTATTTTACCTAATAGGAAATTATTTCATTTTTACTTAACTAATCAGGCTTCTCCAGGTCCTATCAGATAAAATTTAAGCTTTTCAACGTGATATTCAACGCCCATACACAATCTGGGACTCCTACTTCTCTAGCCTTACCTTTCACTTTTCCTGTACATGAAACTTTTTCTTCAATTAAGCCAGGCTCCTATTGACTCCTGAAATTTAAATATACATATATTTATATATGTATTAAGCATTTACTATATGCCTAGAATATTTTACTTTTGCTCATAATACTGACTAGTCTTCTATGGCCAATCCAAATTCATTCAATTACTCATTTATTTGATAACTGAAAACACCTGCTGTGTAAAGGGTTATGAATAAGATGCCAAGATAAAGTCCTAAGATATTTTTAATATATAATTATTGTCTATTTTTTCTGACATGGTTGAAACAGGATTCAAGGACCCAAAGTAAATATCATGGGGTTTTTTTCCTGTTTGCTTAGATGATTTCAAACTATGTATTTTAGCAAGGAGTATACATATTTTAGGGCAAGGATAATGCTTTGCCATTTTTAATCTCAGGCATCTCCTTCCTAATCCTTTTTACTGTAGAAGATTTCACACTAAAGAAGTTTTGAAAAAAATGGGCTCCTAATGTGAGCCCTGTGGCCTCATAGGAATTCTGTTTTGGGGACGAAGCGGTGGGTACCATGCATCCAGAAGTGGCTAAACTATGAACCAGTTAAATGACCTCAAATTAATATTCATTTTGAGATTATCATGAAATCCAAAAGAACAATGCTTACTAGTTAGGTCAAGAATGTAAATTCTCAACTATCCCAGTTAATTTCTAAAATATCTGAGTAATGTCTTAGCAAGGAAATGGAATCAATCTATCAGTGGCACTACCAACTGTGGACAGTGAAGCCAAATATAAGAAGATAATTATTCCACTGAAAATATTTTTTCCCTGGGCTCATAATTACCTTTAAGGGCAAAGGCTTTATATAATGTGGTCTTTTAAAAAAAATAAACCTTTTGAGTTCGTTGTAGATTCACGTGAAATTGTAAAAAATAATATAGAGACATCCCAGTTACCTTCATGCAGTTTCCCCAAGTAACATTTCACAAAATTATACTACAATATCTCAACCAAGATATTGACATTGATATAATCCACCTATCTTATTTAGCTTTTTCAGTTTTACTTGTACTCATTTGTGTGTACGTTGCATGTGTTTAGTTCTATACAATCTTATCACATGTATTACTTCCTTAATTCACATAGTGATTGTGAGATTTATCCATGTTGCTGCAAATTCATTCTTTTTCATTGCTATATAGTATTAACATATATGAATATCCACATCTTCATTTTATTATTGATGAGATATTGTGTTTGTTTCAAGTATTAGTCTATTACCAAGAATATGGTCATGAATATTCTTATCCTTTTCTTTTGATGCACCTGTATAAGTGTTTCTGTTGAGTATATGCCTAGGAGTCAATTTGCTAGTCATAGGATATGTGTTCAGTGTTAGTAGATACTGCCAAGAGTAGTTGTACCAATTTCCTCACATATCAGTAGTGTATGGGATTCTTATTGCTCTTTATTATAACACTTGGTAATGTCAGTATTGAAAATAACAGTCATTCTGGATGCTGTGTACATTATCTCATTGTGATTTTAATTTGCTTTGCCTAAACACTAATTAGACTAAGCATCTTTACATATATTTGTTGGACATTTGGATATTCTCTTATGAGTATTGTCTGTTCTCTTCTTACTGATTAGTGGGAATTCTTTATGCATTCTGGATTTGATCTTATAGAATGTTTTAATTCTTTTTTTGTCTTAGGTTTTGAGAAACTATGATGTATCTTGTGTTTTTTATTCTACTTAAAAATCAACTTTTAATTACTATTAATTGGTATAGTAATTTTTAAAATGTAGAAATAAGGGTAATTTATTCAATTACTTTAAAAAATAAACATTAGTATAAAACAAACTTTAAAATAAAACACAGAATATCAAGTCTTATATGTATGTAATGGTCACCTGGGCATCTTTTTCAAAATATTCTGAAAAAGGAAATATCAAGTAAATGTTTCCTTTATATTGAAATTCTATTGATTTATACTCTGATAACTAAAAATTTGTGATAATAAATTTAAGTAAATTGGTTTATCAGTTTCACAACATGGTAGTTTATATAATATTGTTATAAAAAATCTCAAACTTTAGAATCATCCAATTACATACAATCTTATTTAATTCAACATTCTTCTTTTTATCAATCAGGTAGTATTGTTTGATTTCCTTTAGATTTTGAAAGTCATAAATCTACCTTAAAATCTACTATATAAACATTTATTTAAGTCAGAGGCCCAATCTTCCATTTAGGTAAAATGAATGAAGCCCTGGGGCATTTCATTTCCTACAGTGAAAATTGTTAAATAGACCTGTGAGGGAGTATCCTATGCCCCTTTGTGTACTTTATTTTTTTTATTCAGATGACTCCTGTCTTGTACTCATCTGTGTGTGTACATGTGTTTAGCTCTATACAATTTTATCATATGTAGGTTTGTGTATCTACCACCACAGTCAAGATATGGAATAGTTCTATCATTACAAGGACCCCTTGTGTTGTCCTTTAATAACCATTCCAACCTTCCTAAGGTATCTCATCCCTAATCCCTGGCAACCACTAATCTGTTCTCCATCTCTATAATTTTGATATTTCAAGAATGATATACAAACGGAATCTATTTCCATATGGAATTCCATGTAATCCATAATCCATATGTAAATGGAATCATATATATAAATGGAATCATATGTAATTTTGTGAGATTGGCTTTTTCTCATTCAGCATCATATCCTTGAAGTTCATTCAAGTTGTTGTGCATATCAATAGCTAATTTCTTTAATTTATGAGTGGTATTCCATAGTAAGAATGAACCACAGTTTATTCATTCTCCCATTGAAAGATAACCTGGCTGTTTTCAGTCTTTGGCTATTACAAATAAAGCTGCAATAAACATTCATGTACAGGTTTTTGTGTGAACATAAGCTTTTATTTCTTTGGGCTAAGAAACTACTGCCTAATCCAAGGCCATGAAGATTTATTTCTATGTCATTTTCCTAAGAGTTTTATACTTTTACCTCTTAAATTTAGGTCTATGATCTATTTTGAGTTCATATCTATATATGGAATGAGGTAGATATTCAAATTCATCCTTTTGCTTGTGGATATTTGATCGTCACAGCATCATTTTTTGAAGTCTATTCTTTTACCATTGAATTTTTTTGGCATCCTTGTTAAAAATCCATTGGTTTAATTCTAGGCTTTCAATTATGTTCCTTTAGTCTATATGTCTATTTCTGTGGGAATGCTACACTGACTTGATTACTGTAGCTTTGTGGGAGGTTTTGAAATAGGAAATTGTAAATCTTCCAACTGTATTCTTTTTCAAGAATGTTTTGGCTATTCTGGGTCCTTTGAGTTCCTATTATTAATTTTAGGATCATCTTGTCAATTTCTACAAAGAAGCCACCTGGGACTCTGATAGGTGTTTCATTGAATCTGTAGATCACTTTGAGGAGTATTGCCATTTTAACAAAATTAAATCTTACAATCCATGAACACAGGATGTCTTTCCACGTATTTAGGTTTTCCTTAGCTGCTTTCAACAATGTTTTGAAGCTTTCAGTGTACAAGTCTTGTACTTCTTTTGTTAAACTTCTTCCTAAGCATTTTAATTTATTTATTTATTATTATTATTTTGCTGAGGAAGATTAGCCCTGAGCTAACATCTGTGCCAATCTTCCTCTACTTTATATGTGGGTCACCACACAGCGTGGCTAATGAGTGGTGTAGGTCCATGCCCGGGATCCAAACCCACGAACCGAGGCCACTGAAGCAGAGTACACTGAACTTAATCACTATGCCATGGGGCCAGCCCCAGCATTTTTATTTTTTAATGCTATTTGAATGAATTATTTTCTTATTTAACTGTTGAAATTTCATGGCTAGTGCATAGAAATACAACTGATTTTTGATTTGGTCATGTATCCTTCAACATTGATGAAATTGTTTTCAGCTTTGGCTAGAATCTCAATCCAATATTAGATATAAGTGGCAAGAACAGACATCCCTGTTTTGTCCCTGATATTAGTGGCAAAGTTTTCAGTCTTTTATAATTAAGTATGATGCTAGCTGTAGATTTTCTGTAGATGCCTTTTATCAGGTTTAGAAAGTTTCTTTCTACTTATGGTTTTTGAGTGTTTTCTTAATAATGAAAGGGTTTTGAATTTCAGATGAATAATCAGTTATTAATTTCATTGAGGATGGCTTGTATGTGATGTCATGTTGCTCTTGCTGCTTTAAAGATTTTCTTTTTCTTTGTCTTTCAACAGTGTGATTACAATGTGTCTATTTTTGGGCCACTTCGAGTTTATCCTACTTGAGGTTTTTGGGGCATCTTGGATGTATGGATCAATGTTATTCAGCAAACTTGGGACCTTTTTGGTCATTATTTCTTCAAATACTCTTTCTGATTCTTTCTTGCTTCTTTTGGGAATCTAATTATGTATATGTTGGTATGCCTGATTTAGTTTTCAACAAGTTTTTGAGGCTTTTAAAATTTTTACCAAAGTTTTTCATTCTGTTTATCAGGCTAGATAATCTTTATTAACCTATCTTCAAATTCACTGCTTATTTATTCTGCCAGCTCAAATCTGAAGTTGAATCCCTCTAGTAAATTATTTTATTTTAGTTATTGTACTTAAAACTCTAGAATTTCTATTTTTTAAATAATTATTATCATATATGTGGTAAGGATCTAGCATACAGTCGTGTGTTGCATAACAACATTTCAGTCAATGACAAATTGCATATATGACAGTGGTCCCATAAAATTATAATGGAGCTGAAAAGTTCCCATTGTCTAATGAAGTCAGAGGCATCATAACATTGTAGCACAATGCATTACTCACATGTTTGTGGTGATGCTGGTGTAAACAAACCTACTGTGCTGCCAGTCACATAAAAGTATAGCACATACAATTATGTACAGTACATAGTACTTGATAATAATAAATGACTTCACTGGTTTGTGTATTTACTATACTACACTTCTCATCATTATTTCAGAGTGTACTCTCTCTACTTATTAAAAAAAAAGTTTACTGTAAAACAGTATGCTGTGATACGCTGGCAACAGCTTCACACATCTCGTGTTTACTGCATCCCTTGATTGTATCATTTTCTCTTGTACTTGAATTAATCTCATGTTGTTTGTTCATCATGGTCCCTAAGTGTACAAAATTCACTGCTAATGTCGCCAATAAGAGGCCACATCAAGTGATTGACCTGCAAACAAAATTAAATTAAATGTGAGTAAGGACTATGAAGGTGGGAAATTAGTGATGGTTATTGCTTACCAGTTGGGCATGTCCCATTCCACCATAGCTATAATCTTGAAGAACAAACTGATGGAAGCTGTTAAAGGATCTGCTTCATTGAAGGCAATGATAGTAATACAATTTTGAAAATGGCCTGTATCAGACATGGAGAAACTTCTAATGACCTGCATTGAAGACCAGACACAGAAGTGTATCTCTTTCAGCACCATGACAATCACAGCCAAAGCAAAGTTTGTTTGTGATTTTGAAAGAAAAGGCTGGACCCAACCACAATGTTGAATTTACTGCCATCTCTGAGTGGTTTGAAGGATTCAAGAATTATTATTGATTATATAATGTGAAAGTGAGTGGCTAGTCTGTGAGTGCTGATGTGAAGGCAGTTGAAGAGGTTTTGGAAACTCTAGATAAGCTGAGTGTGGAGAAAAATTACTTGTCAGATCAAATATTCAATATGGATGAAACCTCCCTATTCTAGAAATAGATGACTAAGAGGACTTTTATCAATAAGGAGGCCAAGTCAATGCCAGGTTTTGAGTCTTTTAAGGACAAGATAACAGTCTTGCTTGGGGGCAGTGTTGCAGGCTACAGATTGAAACCTTTCATGATCAGGCACAGCGAGAACCCCAGGGCCTTCAAGTATATCAATAAGTACACACTGCCAGTGCACTTCAGGAGCAATAAGAAGTCATGGATGACCCAGCTCCTTTTTTCAAGATGTTCTCCTATATTGCTATGCCAGTGAAATGGAGAAGTACTGTTTGGAGAATAAGATACCTTTCAAGATTTTGCTTATTGTTGATAATGCTCTCAGATATCCTCCTTTTATTGATGATCTTCCTCCCAATATCAAAGCAGTGTTTCTTCCTCACACACCACCTCTTTGATTCAATCAATAGATTAAGGCATTATAGCAGCTTTTAAGGCCTACTGCCTGAAGAGGACCTTTGCCCAGGCTAGTGCTGCAACTGAGGAAGACATTGAGAAGACACTGATACAATTCTGGAAGGATTACATCTATTACTGTATCAAGAACCTTGCTAGGGCTTGGAGTGATGTCACCAAGGAGTGCATGCATCACTTCTGGAAGAAAAAACTCAAGAGATTTGTTCATGACTTCAAAGGATTTTCCAAGGATGAGGAGGTTGCAAAAATCAAGTAGACTGTGGTTGAGATGGCAAACAACTTTAACCTGGAAGTAGAAGAGGACAATACTGAAGAGATCCTACAGGTGGTTCCTGAGGAATTGGCTAATGGTGAATTGTTGGAAATGCAACAGGGATGCATAGCTGAGGAAGAGGCAAGAGTAAAGGAGCCCATAGGAGAAGAAAAAGAAGAACCACCAAGAAAATTCACAGTGAAGGGTTTAGCAGAAGCTTTTGCAGATGTCAACAAACTCCTTAAAAAGTTTGGAAACATGGACACCAACACCAAAAAGTTTTCATTAATAAATAGGAATGTTCATGGTGCATTATCTTCTTACAAGCAAATTTATGATAAAAAGAAAACAATAATCAAACCACCATGTACATATTTCTGAAAAGAGTGACATGTCCTCAAGAAGAGCTTCAGACAGGTCCTTCAGGAGGTATTCCAGAAAAAGACATTGCTATCACAGGAGATGACAGCTCTATGCATGTTATTGTCCCTGAAGATCTTCCAGTGGGACAAGGTATGGAGGTAGAAGAGAGTGATATTGATGATCTTGACCCCATGTGGGCCTAGGCTAATGTGTGTATTTGTGTCTTCGTTTTTAACAAAAAAGTTTAAAAAGTAAAAAAAAATTAATAGAAAAAAGCTTCTAGAATAAGGATGTAAAAAAGAAAATATTTTTGTACATCTGTACAATGTGTTTGTGTTTTAAGCTAAGTTTTATTACAAAAGAGCCAAAAAGCTAAAAACATTAAAAGTTTATAAAGGAAAAAAGTTATGGTCAACTAAGATTAATTTATTATTGAAGAAAGAAAAATATTTATTTATAAATTTAGTGTATCCCAAGTGTGCAGTGTGTATAAAGTCTACAGCAGTGTAATGTCCTAGACCTTCACACTCACTCACCAGTCACTCACTGACTCAGTCAGAGCAGCTTCCAGTCCTGCAAGCTCCATTCAGGTAAGTGCCCTATATAGGTGTACCACTTTTTATCTTTCACATCATATTTTAGTGTACCTTTTCTACATTTAGATATGTTTAGATATGCAAATTCATGTCATTGTGTTGCAATTGCCTATAGAATTCAGTATAGTAACACGGTGTACAGGTTTGTAGTCTAGGAGCAAGAGGCTACACCATAAGCCTACATGTGCAATAGGCTATACCATCTAGGTTTGTGTAAGTACACTCTATGATGTTTGCACAACAACAAAATCACCTAATGATGCATTTCTCAGAATGTATCCATGTTGTTAAGCTATGCATGACTGTACACAATATATAAAAGCCTCTGACAAATTACCAATAGAGACAAATAATGAATAAAAATGTGAAAATCATTTGAATAGATACTTATACAAATATAGAAATGTCCAATAAACACTTGAAAAGATGCTGTATATCATTACACATTATGGAAATGCAAATAAAAATCATAATGAGATACCACTTCAGTACCATTAGCATGACTATAATATAAAAGATGGACATAGATGCTCAAATGAATTTTTTCAAAGTTACAGGAAAATATCCTTTTCAATAAATGGTGCTAAAGCAATTGAATATCTACAGGCAAGAAAACAAAAAATTTCAACCTAAACCTCACACTCTATACATTTAATACACACTTAAAAATCAATTCAAAATCTATTAAATGTTTGTTTGTTAAAATGGAGGAACCTTCAGGATCTATAGATAGGCAGAGTTCTTAGACTTGATAATGACAACGGGGTCAATCAATCAAAAAGATATCACAAATGTAAATATTTAGGCACCCAACATTTGAACATCTAAATATATAAAGCAAATTCTAACAGAACAATAGATTACCTACAGAGAGTCAATGAGGAAACAAGATTTGAACCACTCTATAGGCCAAGTGGACCTAACAGACATATAAGAACATTTTACCCAACAGCAGAAGACTATACATTCTTCTCAAGCACTTTCTAGGAAAAATCATATGTTAGGCCATGAAACAAGTTCAAGAAGAAATAAGTTATATCAAGTATCTTTTCCTACCACAATGGAATAAAACTAACAATCAATAAGAGGAGAGCTGTAAAATTCACAAATACATAAAAATTAAACAACACACTCCTGAACAGACAATGGATCAAAGAAGAAATCAAAAGGGAAATTTAAAAAATCTTAAGAGAAATGAAAACAGAAACACAACATAGCAACATATGGGATGCAGCAAAAGCAGCTCTAAGAGAGAAGTTTATAGCAATAAACACATACATCAAGAATAGAGAAAAATCTCAAGTAAACAACATAACTTTAGACCTCAACAGACCATAAACAGAAGAACAAACTAAGCCCAAAGTTAACAGAAAAAGGAAATAAAGATTAGAGCAGAAATAAATGAAATAGAGAATAAGAAAAAAATAGAAAAGATTAAAAACACCAAAAGTTGGTTCTTTAAAAATATAAACATTAACAAAACTTTACCTAGCCTAATTAAGAAAAAAAAGATAGAGGACTCAAATAAAAAAAATATAAGTGAAAAAGGAGACATTAACACTGATACCACAGAAATACAAAGGATGATAAAAGACTACTATAAAAGTGTATGCCAACAAGTTGGACAACCTAGAAGTAACGGATAAATTCCTAGAAACATACAATCTGCCAGGACTGAATCAGGAAGAAATAGGAAATCTGAAAGACTAACAATGAGCTGGGAGAGTGAATCAGTAATAAAATTCCCAACAAAGAAAAGCTCAGGATTAGATGGTTTCATTGGTGAATTCTACCAAACATTTAAAGAAAAATGAATGCCAGTCCTTCTCAAATTCTTCCAAAAGACTGAAGAGAAGCAAACACTCTCAAACACATTTTATGAGGCCAGCATTACCTTGATATCAAACACAGAGAAGGACACTACAAAAAAAGAAAACCACAGACCAATATTCCTGATGAATATAGATACAAAAATTCTCAAACAAAATATTAGCAAAATGAATTCAACAGCACATTAAAAGGATCATACACCATGATCAAGTGGGATTCATCCCTGGGATGCAAGGCTGGTTCAACAAACACAAATCAATAAATGTGGTATGCCATATTAATAGAATGAAAGATAAAAATCGCACGATCATCTCAATAGATGCATAAAAAGCATTTGACAAAATACAACATCATTTCATGATAAAAACTCTCAACAAGTTGGGTATAGAGGGAACATACCTCAACATAATAAAAGCCATATAAGATAAACCAACAGCTAACATCATACTCAATGGTGAAAAGCTGAAAGCTTTTTCTCTAAGACCCAGAATAAGACAAGCATGCCCACTCTCACCATTCTTATTCAACATAGTACTGGAAGTCCTAGCCACAGCAATCAGAAAAGAAAAAGAAATAAAAGGTATCTGAATAATAAAGGAAGAAGTAAAATTGTCTCTGTTTGCAGATTATATTATCTTTTACATGGAAAAACCTATAGACTGTACCAAAAAAACTGTTAGAACTAAAAAATTCAGTAAAGTGTCAGGCTATAAAATCAATATACAGAAGTCGGTAGTATATCCATACACTAACAAATAATTATGTGAAAAGGAAATAAAGAAAACAATCCCCTTTACAAAAGCATCAAAATAATAAAATACTTAGGAATAAATTTAATCAAGGAGGCAAAAGATCTGTACAGTGAAAACTATAAGACATTAATGAAGAAATTGAATAAGACACAAATAAATGGAAAGATATCCTACATTCATGGATTAGAAGAATTAATATTATTAAAATGTTTATACTACCCAAAGTTATTTAGAGACTCAATGAAATTTTTACCAAGTCCAATGTCATTTTTTAGAAAAATAGAAAAAAATGACTCTAAAATTCATATGAAAACAAAAAAGACCCCAAGAGCCAAAGCAATCCTGAGAAAGAAGAACAAAGCTGGAGACATCACAGTTCCTGATTTCAAATTATATTACAAAACTATAGTATCAAAGCAATATGTTACTGGCATAAAAACAGACACATACCAATGGAATAGAATAGAGAGTCCAGAAACAAATCCATGCATATATGGTCAACTAACATTTTCCAAGGGAATCAAACATACTCAATGGAGAAATGATAAAACCATGCTGGGAATACTGGATAGTCACATGCAAAAAAATGAAACTGGACCTCTATCTAACACCACTCACAAAAATTAACTTGAATGGATTAAAGATTTAAATGTAAGACCTGAACCCATAAAACTCCTAGAAGAAAACATAGGGGAAAAGTTCCTTGACATTGGTCTTGACAATAGTTTTATAGATATGACACCCAAAGCACAAGCAAAAAAAAGCAAAAATAAACAACTGGGACTACATCAAACTAAAAAGCTTGTGCACAGCAAAAGAAAAAATCAACAAAATGAAAATGCTAGGGAGAAAATATTTACATACCACATATCTGCTAAGGGGTTAATATCAAAAATATGTAAGGAACTCATACAACTCAATAGCAAAAAGCAAATAATCCAACTAAAAATGGGCAAAAGACCTGAAGAGACATTTTTCCAAAGAAGGCATTCAAATGGCTAACAGGTGCATGAAAGGTGCTCAACATCATTCATCATCAGGGAAATGCAGATTAAAACCACAATGAGATATCACCTCATACCTGTTAGAATGGCTATTAGCATAAAAGAAAAAAAAACAAGCAAGAGATAAGAAGGGCTGATGAGAATGTGGAGAAAAAGGAACTCTTCATACACTGTTGGTGGGACTGGAAATTGATACAGCCACTATGGAAAACAGTATGGAGGTTTCTCAAAACATGAAAAATAGAACTACCATATGATCCAGCAATCTTACTTCTGGGTATATATCTAAAGGAAATGAAATCACAAAGAGATATCTGCACCCCTACACCCACTGCAACATTATTTATAATAGCCAAGACATGGAACAACCTAAGTGCTCATCAATAGGTGAATGGATAAAGAAATATGAGAACATTATTCAGCCATAAAAGGAGGAAATCCTGCCATTTGGGACAATATAGATGAACATTGAGGACATTATGCTAAGTGAAATATCAGATAGAGAAAGAAAAATGCTGCATGATTTTACTTATGTGTGGAACCTTAACTAACTGAACTCATAGAAACAGAGAACTTGGTGGTGGTTCCCAGGGGCAGGGGGTGGGGAGTGGCAGAAATAGGTGAAGGTGGTCAAAGGGTACAAAGTTCTCATAAGATAAATGAGTTCTGATGATATAATGAACAGCATGGTGACTATAGTTAACAATACTGCATTGTAAATTTAAAATTTGCTAAGTGAGTACATTTTAAAAATTCTCAACACACATAAAAAAAGTGTAACTGTGAGGTGATGGATGTGTTAACTAATCTTACTGTGGTAAACATTTTGTAATATATACATATATCAAATCATTACACTGCATACCTTAAACTTTGTTGTTAGTGCCGTCGAGTCAATTACCACTCCTAGTGACCCTGTGCACAGCAGAGAGGAACCCTGTCTGGTCTTTTTGCAGCATCCTCTCATCTTCCAGTGCTTTGTCAGACAATGCACCACTGCTATTCATAGGGTTTTCATGGCCATTTTTTTTGGAAGTGGGTGCCCAAGTCCTTCCTAGTCTGGAAACTCTGCTGAAACCTGTCCACCATGGGTGACCCTGCAGATATTTGAAATATTGGTGGCATAGCTTTCAGCATCGCAGAAACACACAGCTGCCACAGTATGACAACTGACAGATGGGTGGTGTGATTCCCTGATGGGGAAATGAACCCAGGCCACAAACATGAGAATGCCAACTCTTAACCATTAGACCCACCAACCTTAAACTTGCATACTGTTATATATCAATTATATCTCAATAAAGCTGAGCAAAAGATTGATTAAAATGTTCACTTAAGATAGGTAAATTTCATTTTATATAATTTATATCTTCAAAAAGTTGGTTTAAAAAACATATGTTGTAGAGTTATCTCTGTATGTGTGTTTGTATGTGTGTGTGTAAATAATGTTTAACAATATAGGATTCATATTTGTTTTACTTAATTGGAGCTACATTGATGAATGCTTAGAATGATTACATATTTTTATATTATACTATATTTGAATATCCTATACATGCATCTTTGCACACTTTTGAAATTGTCCTTTTTTTTTTTTTTTTTTTTTTGTGAGGAAGACCAGCCCTGAGCTAACATCCGTTGCCAATCCTCCCCTTTTTGCTGAGGAAGACCGGCCCTGGGCTAACATCCGTGCCCATCTCCCTCCACTTTATATGGGACGCCGCCACGGCATGGCTGACAGGCAGTGCGTCGGCGGGCGCCCGGGATCCGAACCCGCGAACCCTGGGCTGCCAAGCGCGGACTAAACCGCTGCGCCACCGGGCCGGCCCCTGAAATTGTCCTTTTAATGAAAATATGTATTTATGGTAAATTTCTGGAAGTAGAATTGTTCAATCGATGAATATATAGTCATGCACCACAATGATATTTCGGTAAATGGCAGATCACATATATGATGGTGTTCCCATAAGATTAGTACCATACAGCCTAGGTGTGTAGTAGGCTATACCATCTAGGTTTGTGTAAGTACACTCTAGGATGTTCACACAATGATGAAATTGCCTAACAATGTATTTCTCAAAATGTATCCCCATCATTAAGTGATGCATGACCTTATATAACTTTTATGCATATTGCCAAAATGTTCTACAGCAAGATCAAACCAATTTACACTCTAATCAACAGTGAATGAGATTGTCTACTCCCTCATCCTTTCACCAATATACTGGGTGAATGATGATAACTCATTCTGGTTTAATTCATATTTAGTTGATTAGTAATGAAATCAAAGAGTTTATACCTTTTTTAATCATTTGTAATGTTTCTTATTTTTTTTAGTTCTCTGTACATGCACTTTGCACATTTTCCTGTTGAGTATTTTTCTCCCTTGGATTTATAATAATATAGTATATTTTTACATGCACAATATGTAACAGCTTTGTCATATGCAAATATGTCCCAGTTAGTCATTTGCATTTAAATCCTGTCTATTTTCTTCTTTGGGCATACAGCATATAGCTGCTTAACATGTTCATATAATGTAATCTATCAGTCTTTTTGTTAATGGTCTCTGCCTTTAATGCTGTACTTAGGAAAGGTCATTGCCCTCCTCTTTATAAATAAATATTTTCTGGTTCTTTAAATTTTTTCAATTTAGACCTTTGACATTTTATTCTATCTGTAATTTATTTGGATATGTTATATGAGGAACGGATTTAACTTTTTTCAAATTATTAACTAGTTTTTCCAGCACCACCTAATAAATGATCCATCCTTTCCCCACTGATTTTAAGCTATCTTTAGCATATACTAAAAATGTGCATGTACTTAAGTCTGTTCCAGGCCTTTCTACTCTATTTCAGAATTTTGTTCTTGCAGCAACAAGATTTTGTTTCTTCCCGTTTTATAGGATATTTTGAATGTCTGTTGCTAATTTTTATTATTCTTAAAAATATTTTCAGACTCTTTTGTCATTTTTTATTTCAAATAAACTTAATTTAAATATTTATGTCCTTCAGTAAAATTGTTGGGTCTTCATCCTGAGTTCTGCACATTACTTAATCAAGCTTATATATAGGCACTTTCCTTTGTGCTTGTATGTTTAATATGAAAGGGATTACTTTATTTGTTTTATTCTATAACTTTATTCCTGATGTACAAGAAAGTTCTTTATTTTTCATATTTAATTTATATATGGTGCTTAAATTAATTTTCAAGTCTTTGATTTTTTTTCTGTTTTTGTTATATGCAGTCATATCTGCAACTAATGGTAATTGATAGTTGTACCTCTTATTTATTTATTTGACCTTATTTCATCAATAAGAATCTCCAACATATATTTTCATATAATAATCAAGGTGCTATTCTATCTCATTATCTTTTTTTCTCTTGACTTAATGGGAGTGACCATAGTACTTTTTAAACAAGTTATTGTTTGTTTTATGTTTAGAATAGATATTTTTCTCATGTCAAGAATGATTCTTTTTAATTTGTTAAAAGTTTAATTTTTTTCAACTAACAATGGATTTGGAATTTATCAGATAGGTTTTTAGTATCTTTCAATGTGATCATGTGGTTCTTCTCGTGTGATATGCTAATGTAATTAATCATATTAAATCGGGCTTCCTAACATTTTTCTATTTACGCTATTCTTTTCTAAGGAGACTTGAAGAGTTTTTCTAGGCTTTTAAATTAGTCATAAATTTTAACAATTGCAGAGGATAACCTTGATATGAAAACATATTGTGAAACAGCAGATACTCAAATATAATTGCCATTACATTTTACAGAAATGCATAATCAGGATATTTGCTGGGTGAGGTTGATCTGTAACAGGCAAGCAGGAAACCTGGAATATATTGCCACTTCTTATCCCTCTTTGTCTTCATTTCTTTACCTCTAAAGAAGTGCTCTGTGAAAGTATTTTCACTCATTTAGGTGCTGTTTTATAAGAGCTCTTATGGATTTGTATGTGTATTTTTATGTCTGTCTATGCCCATCTACATGCATACCATATATACTGTTTTTTGTCACTTGAAACATAAATTTTTTCTCCTTGTCCAGACTATCAGTGTTGCTATCCAACTGATTCAGGCCCCACAGGAACCTTTTAGGGTTTCCTAGGTTACATGTCTCTATGTATTTTGTTGAATGGCTGTTTGTACTTCTTTTTTCTAGTCTTGGAAAATGAGAGAACCCAAAAACCAATAGAAGCTACTGTTTTGAACACAATAACAGTTTCTGTGGGAACACAGGACTCTGTCCCTTACCATTGACTCAATTCCTTTTCAACTCTGTCCCACTCTAATCTGTCAATCAGATCCCCAGTTTGTAGTTCATTTATTTTCTTGTATTAAGTTAATTGAGATAAAATAATTAAATGATTCTGTTAGCTTCCTAAGCCTTATTCAAACACCATGATTATCTAAATTTTTAGTTTGCTCAAACAGTAAATTTCTTAAGTGTTCTCAAGAAAGTTTGCTTAAAAGTTGTTTAATTTTATAAGGAAAATGACTAAACATCATGACTAGTAGCATTTACTATAACACACACTTGTTGCTTTTTCTCACTTGCTTTTTTAAAAATATTCATTTTAATGATATTGTATGAACCCCACCTAGCACAGTAAATGATTATATTATTAGTGTGACAAGTCATTCAAGAGAAAGAAGTTTTGCTGTGATTTCTGTAGTCATCTATGCATTTTTTTTTTTTTTTTGTGGGGAAGACCAGCCCTGAGCTAACATCCATCGCCAATCCTCCCCTTTTTGCTGAGGAAGACTGGCCCTGGGCTAACATCCATGCCCATCTTCCTCCACTTGATATGGGACGCCACCACGGCATGGCTGACAGGCAGTGCGTCGGCGGGCGCCCAGGATCCAAACTCGCGAACCCCGGGCTGCCAAGCACGAACTAAACAGCTGCGCCACCGGGCGGCCCCCTAATCTATGCATTTTCTTAATTCAAAATAGTGTTTTCTGTTTAGTTCTTTTTACGAGTTCCAATTATAAATTATTAGTGACAAAATATAATTTAGAAATAAATCCAAGTGTTAATTATACATTGATTTCATGTTTGTAAAGCCAAAAAACAAAGTCATGTTTGTAAAGGTCAAAGAAAAGGAGGAAAAATAATGCATTAAATACATATTATTAATGAGCTTTTAAGTCTATCTGCAATATATGCTATAATAGTATAATCCAATCAGGTAAATACTCAGACTCAACATCAATTTTAGGCCTATTTTTTTGTTCATGCTATTTTTCTCTTATGCATTTAGAACTTCAGGTACAAGAGAAATAATGTCACTGTGTAGATAACAATTACTGTTCCTTGTTTCCCAAGATTGTCAAGTGGTACTAAATTGAATCAGTATTTTTTTGATATGTTCTTCTAGTGTAGATGATTTTGTTAATAAAGTAAGAAAAACATAATGTTTTTTTGTTTGATGCCATAGTGCATCAAAGTTGAAAAATGTTCCTGTAAGATGGCCTGTTTAAATTTGACTTTAGTTTGAAAAAATTCAGAGCTTCCTGAAAGCAGATTTATATGGTACTTTTACCAGTAGAGCAGAAGATTGTTTTGTTGCTGTTGTTGTTAACATTTGTAATGTAAGAAAACAGTAATTTAAATTAAAACAGACTCTTCTACAGCTTATTTGCTTTGACCGAGATTACTTCTGAATTTAATTACTTCATATCAAAGGATGATCATAGGAATTAATTCTGCAACATCAATTACTTTTTCTTTTTAAGGGTTAGCTAGAATGCTAAATGTAAGTCATTTATTATGGCACTTCCATTGATTTTCCAAAGAATGGACATAGACAGAGTAACAGGAATATAAATCAACAAAGTATTTCTCACTCATTGTTCCTAGTGATTCCTTATTTCTTTTTACAAATTTATAGTCTTTTACTATTGTTTCTCAAATTGTAGTGTGATTCATTTGCATTAGAATCACTTAAGTTATCAGGTAAAATGAAGACTCCTAGATTCTATCTTAGATGAAGTAAATCAGAATCTCTAGGTGTGGGCCTGGGAATATGCATTTTCCATTTCCCAGGGTAATTCTGAGGCTAAATAAAGTTTGCAACACTATCTTAAGGGTAAGGGTTTTGAAAATATCCTCTATGCATTCTTCTTGAGAAAACTCAACCACAGCCACTTATATGCTAATAGCTCCAAAAGTTATATCTGTAGCAAAAATCTCTTCTGAGATTCAAACTCATATACACTTCTACTTATCTCATATAACTGAGATGTCACAAAGTGATCTCTTTATCTCTCCACCTGACTCACAACACCCAAACATGTACACACACCCACAAATACACACTCCTTCCCCCTGGACCTGTGCTCCTTCTTTTGAAGTCTAATGCCAACCAATCACCACAACATTATGTCAACCACAACCTTTTAATCACCAACTGCTGTCAATTCAATCTCTTTTTTAAATATTTTTAATCCATCCCCTTCTGTCTTGTTGGGTAACATCAATATCTTTTTTACTGATTTCCCTACTTCTTGATGCCTTTCCAAAATTTCTCCAAGCAACAACAATAGTAATCTTTCTAAAATACAAATATGATCATGCAACTTCCCTGCTTAAAATCCCACTCATTGGTCCCCATAAGTGTCAAGATAAAAGTCCACATTTGGGGCCAGCCCAGTGGCATAGTGGTTAAGTTCATGTGCTCTGCTTCAGTGGCCTGGGGTCTGTGAGTTTAGATCCCAGGCACAGATCTGCACACCATTCATCAAGCCATGCTGTGGTGGCATCCCACATATAACAAAGAGGAAGATTTGCACAGATGTTAGCTCAGGGACAATCTTCCTCGAGCAAAAAAAAAAAAAAAGTCCACATTTATTAAACTCTCATAACTACTTATCATATTCCTCATAATATGATTAGTCTATATCTCTGATTATTTATCTTGCCACTCCTCCTTCTCCCCAATGGCACATTTTGTTCCAGTTTTACAAAACTAATAATTTTCAGTTTTAGGAGTAAGTTACCTTGCCTCTTTCCTCCATAGCATGTATCAAATCATTATGAAAATTTCCATTTATTTATTTGCCCCTCCTCTAGACTTAGTTTGTTCATCTCTCTATCCCTAGTGCCAACTACAGTTCCTAGTATGTAGTATGAGCTCAAAACTTCTTCCCAAGTGAATAAATAATGGGTAATATAGTATTTATTTATAGCTATCAATAATATGCAATATAATATAGCATTTAAAACACAGGCTCTGGAAACAGAATCTATGGGTTAAACTCTGGCTTTGCTACTTATGTGACTTCAAACAATTTACTTAAATATCTCTGTGTTTTAGTTCACTAACCTGTAAAGTTGTCACAATAATAGGATCTATCCCATTAGACTCATGAAGATTAAATGAGAAAATGCACATAAAGTTGTTAGAAAAGTGCCAGGCATACAGCAGTACTCAGTAAATGTTAGCTACTATTTTTACTTCTTTCATGCTTCAAGAATTATTCCCCATCTCTAAGATATCTCATCATTTTATCCACTTCATTTTTTTCTCTGCTCTCAGCTATCATTTTGGAAGAGTAACATTTATTTTAGCCTAACTGTAATGGATGTCTCTCTATATCCTCTATCACTTTAGAGGTTCTTCTCTGGATATTCCCTAGATCTGACATTGTTAGGTGTGATAACCAGAACTTTAAATAATATTCTTGATGAGTTAATATACTCAAAAGAGAAATATGTTTAGTTTCTATAGAATTTACTGATAATATGCAATACTTTTCTTGTCTTAGTAGCCATATCAACACTTTGGGGCAATATCTTTAGGGAACATTATGTCAGAACATCAAGATAATTTCCTGGAGGCATAATTGATAGCTCTAAACTCACATCTCAAATCCTGTGCTTGAATAAGAGTTTTGCTGACAACAGAAGGACTTTTTGTTATTTATTTTAAAGAAAATTAATAAATGGTTCAGCCTTGGGGCAGACTTATACCCATACAGTATTATTTCTCACTTGGTCAGTTCTTATAAAGATTTGTTAAGCCTAAGAAGTAAGTTTTACAAGATGAAGGAAATGGAAAATTTATATAAATATGTATATAAAATTTTATAAGATTTGAGTTCTTATTTTACTTTGGCTATTTGATATTGTAGACTATTATTTCAGAGAATTCCAAAAGAATAGTTTTCTAAATAAATACTATACCTTTTAAAAAGTTTTGCAGCAATACTACAAATAAAAAGTTTTAAGGAATAGTTTAACTTTTTCCAAAACAAATCAAAGAATCAGCATTTTAAACATGGAAAAGATGTCAGAAGTTATCTATCCCAATTCACCAATATATGGAAACTGAGGACCAGAAAGTATGTGTGCCTTAGCTGATGTCACACAGCTAGACAAGTGTCAAGATATAACTTATGTGTGCTGACTCTCAATTATTGGTTTTGTTAAACAACTGTAACTAATCAAATTAGTTCACTATAACAGGAAAATATTTATAATTAAAAACACAATGATACAATTGACATGGAGGGGAGAATGCTACAACACAAGTTAAAATGACCAGAGTGGAATAATTACATCAATAGGATTTTATAATGTGGTAGAAAGGTTTATATCTTATTAAAAGCCCCAAAGTCAAAAGTAATTTCAGTGGACACAAAACAAACCTCATATACCTTGAAACTTGTACCAAAATGGATCTTTTATTGAGGAGGACAAGGATTTATAAATAGGGGCAACAGATAAAATTAATTTTGAAATTTTAGGAGGAGGTTTGTTCTCTAAAGGAATTGTAAAAAATGCTAGAAATAGCAATTATCTTATAAAATGAGCAACCACATTCTAAATGGTTATCAAAGTGTGGTTTGCTGACCATATGCATTAGACTCAAAGAGAATTTTTTTTAAACAAGCAGTTTCCTGGACCCCCATTTTGGACCCCATCTCAGGACAGTAAAATCAGAATATATGGAGTCATGGCCTGGAATTGCATTTAATGGTCACCACATATGCCCCCCACCACCTTGATTCTCTTGCGGTGTAATATTTGAGGGTCACTAAATTAGTTTAAGAAACATTTACAAACATTCATGTTAAAAAGTAGAGTGGGGTGATGTCAGCATCATGGTGACATAATATGTTCCTCCTTTTCAAAAACAAAATAGACATCCACCCACAAACAACAGCGCCTTTGTGGCTGTTGTAGTATCTAGCACCATATGCCAAGGGACCCTTGAGGACTCTCGCCCATCTGTGCATCTGGTAATAGGCAGACAGACCTCAGTATAAGCTGCAGAACCAGTGAACTTGCCCAGACGCCTCTCATCATGATTGGGAAAAAATCTTGAGAGTGCTGACCTGGGAAGATATCCACACAGGAGAGAGAATTTGCACAAGTCCAGCCTTCTCAAGGGGAGATTCTAGCACATGACTGGAGCAAAAGAAAAAAAATACAAATTCAGTTGCAGCAGAGACAGCAGTAGAAGAACTTTCCCAGTACCCACTCCCCAAGGAAACACTGCACCTGCATGGGGCTAATCTATTCCTAAGTGGTGACCTCTTGCATTGGGGAAAGGATAGCAGTGAGTGAGCCTGGCTACCCCAGTTGTGCAGGTCATGACTGGAGAAACCTATTTCTCTCCAACAGCACCCAGAGTATTGAGGTGAGACCTCCATGAC
The DNA here is from genome assembly GCA_031878705.1 of Tapirus indicus. Classification (NCBI taxonomy): domain Eukaryota; kingdom Metazoa; phylum Chordata; class Mammalia; order Perissodactyla; family Tapiridae; genus Tapirus; species Tapirus indicus. Next base: position 95,862,701 of record CM062942.1, on the reverse strand, counting down.
TGGTGGGTAGGGAGGAGATTGGGAGAGGGTCAGATGAGAATTTCAAAGGGCATTAAAAGGATTGCATTCAGCAGGAAGTCCACCCAGGAGCCTCTGTGAGTACCACATCCGGCGATCTCCCTACTGGGTCTGTGGGCACCCTCAATGCTCCAAGTGCTGTACCCACACCTACCTGAACTCTATGGCTGTCTTCCATGTGAGATGATGAGAGAGAGCTACAGTAGACAGAGAGGATGCTCAGAAAACAGGCAGCCTCTGTGGGCAAGGGAGAAACCACAAACTTGAGCTCTAGTGCCACCTTCTGGAAAACAAAAGAGGAGTTTCAGTAGCCAGCCTGGTGAGTTATGAGAATTAGAGAGGACATAAAAGCTTAAGAGTTCTGCCACAAGAGGGAGCAAGAAGAGTGGAGCAGTTGTACCCACAAAAGATGAAGAAAACTCCACATAATAACAACACCATCAAACAGAATACCTCAACTGAAGGTGACTGGGAAAGACTTAAGGAGGTGCCTGCTACTTCACATGTGAAAGCAGCAAGAAAAATCTACCAGGAACATGAAAAAAACCAAGGAAACATGCTACCACAAGAAAAATAATTATTCTCCAATATCTGAATTCAAAGGCATGGAATTTTGTGATCTAGCTGAGAAAGAATTTAAAATAGCTGTTCTGAAGAAACTGCAAGAACTACAGAAAAAACCTCAAAAGAGACAATTCAATGAAATCTTGAAAAAATACACAAACAAAATAAGATATTAACAAAGAGATAGAAATCATTAAGAAGAACTGAACAGAAATTCTGGAGCTGAAGAACTCAATGGATGAAAGGAAAAACACAATAGAGAGCATCTGCAGTAGAGTAGAGCAAATGGGAGGTAGAATATGTGAGTTAGAAGATAGGAGTTTTGAAATAACCCAGTTAGAGAAGAAAAAGAAAAAAGAATGAAAAAGAGCAAAGAAAGCCTATGATCTATGGGAATCCATCAAAAGAGCAATTATCAGAATAATTGGGATTCTAGAAGGAGAAGAAATGGAGAAGGGAGCAGAAAATTTAAAGAAATAATAGTTGAGAACTTCCCAAACCTGGGGAGAGAATTGGACATTCAAATTCATGAAGCTAAAAGATCATCCTATTATCTCAGTGCAAAAATACCTTCTTCAAAACACATTATAATGAAACTGTCAAAAGTCAAAAATAAGAAAGAATTCTAAAATCAGCCAGGGAAAAGGAGATTGAAACCTACAAAGAAAACTCCATTAGGCTATCAGTGGTTTTCTTATTGGAAACCATACAGACCAGGAGAAAGTGGAATGAATATTCAAAATTCAAAAAAGAAAAAAAATTGCCAGCCAAGCATACTTTGTCTGGCAAAGTTATCCTTCATATATGAAGGAGAAATAAAGGCTTTCCTAGACAAGCAAAAGCTGAGTAGTTCATCACCACTAGACCTGCTTTGCAAGAAATGCTGAACAGAGTTCTTCAAGGTGACATGAAAACACATTAATCAGTGACATGAAAACATACAAAAGTGTACAATATACTGGTAAAGGTAAATATACAGTTAGATTTAGAAAACTTGAAATCTGTGATAGGATGGTGTGTTAACCACTTAACTATAGTATAAAGGTCAAAGGAAGAGTATTACAAAAAAGTATAAATATTATAATGTGTTAACAAATACACAATACAAAAAGAAGTAAATAATGACATCAAAAATATAAAAGGAGAGAAGTAAAAGGGTGAAGCTTTTGTAGAAAATCAAAGTTAAGTTTCTACCAACAACTTAATGGACTGTTTTATTTATGAGATGTCTTATGTAAGCCTCATGGTAACCACAAAGCAAAAGCCTAAAGCAGATGCATAAAAGATAAAGGAAGAGGAAACAGAATATACCATCATGGAAAATCACCAATTTACAAAGGTAGGCAGAAATAGAGTGAAAAAGAAAAAAGTGGAACTACAAAACTACCAGAAAACAATCAGATGGCTTTAGTAAGTCCTTACATATTAATAATAATTCTAAATGTCACTGAATTGAATTCACCAATCCAAAGGCACAGAGTGACTGAATGAACAACAATGACAAAAACAACCAAGACTCAACTATATGCTGTTTACAAGAGACTCATTTCAGTTTTAAGGACACACATAGGCACAAAGTGAAGGGATAGAAAGATATTCCATGCAAGTGGAAAACAAAACTAAGTGGGGATAGCCATACTTATATCAGACAAAATAGACTTTAAGCCAAAAATATTAACAAGAGACAAAGAAGGTTATTATATAATGATAAAGGGGTCAGTTAATCAAAAAGATATAACAATCATAAATATATATGCACCCAACATTGGAGCACTTAAATATATTAAGCAAATACTAACAGATCTGAAGGGAAAAATAGACAACAATGCAATAATAGTAGGGGCCTTTATTTTATAATACTTTACTTTCAGCAATGGATAGATCATCCAGAAAGAAAATCAGCAAGGAAGCAATGGAGTTAAACCATACATTAGACCAAATGGACCTAACAGACATTTATAGAATATCCATTTGATAGAAGCTGAAAACATGATCTTCTTAAGCACACATGGAGCATTCTCCAGGATTGACCATATGATAGGACAGAAAATAAGTCTTAGTATATTTAAGAGATTAAAATCATACCAAGCATCTTTTCTGACCACAATGGTATGAAACTAAAAATCAACAAGAGAAAAGCTGGAAAATTTACAAATATGTGGATATCAAATAACACACTCCTGAACAATCGATGAGCTAAAGAAAAAATCAAAAGTGAAATTTAAAAAAACTCAAAAAAATGAAATGAAATACAACTTACCAAAACTTATGGGATGCTGCAAAAGCAGTTCTGAATGAAAAGTTTATAGTGATGAATGCATATTTTAAGAAAAAAAGATCTCAAATAAACAATCAAACCTTACACTTCAAGGAATTAGAAAAGGAAGAGCAAACTGAGCCCAAAGTTAGAAGAAAGAAAGAAATAAGAAAACTCAGAGCAGAAATAAATAAAATAGAGACCAGAAAAACAGAAGAAATCAACAAAACTAAGAGCTGGTTTTTTGAAAAGATAAACAAACTTGACAAAATTTAAGCTAGACTAAGAAGAAGAGAGAAGACTCAAATAAAATCAGAAATGAAGGAGGAGACATTACAACTGATACTCAGAAATACATGGGATCATAAGAGACTCCTGTAAACAATTGTATGCCAAAAAAATTGGAGAACCTAGAAGGAATGGATACATTCCTAGAAACATACAACCTACCAAGACTGAATAAGGAAGACATAGAAAATCTGAGTAGATCAATAATGAGTAAGAAAATTGAATCAGTAATTTAAAAATTCATAATACAGAGAAGTCCAGGGCCAGATGGCTTCACTGGTGGATTCTACCAAACCTTTAAAGAACAATTAATGCTGAGCCTTTTCAAACTCTTCCAAAAAATTGAAGAGGAGGGACTACTTGCAAACTCATTTTATGAGGCTCACAAATACCCTTATACCAAAGCCAGATAAGGGTACTACAAGAAAAGAAAGCTATATCCCTGATGAATACAGATGTAAAATTGAATGAATATAAATGTAAAAATGAATATAGATGTAAAATTCCAGACCAATATCCCTGATGAATATAGATGTAAAAATTCTCAACAAAATAGTAGGAAACCAAATTCAACAACACTTTAAAAGATTATACCTCACATCTCAGTGGGATTTATTCCAGGAATGAAAGAGTGGTTCAACATACACAAATCAATAAATGTGAAACATCACATTAATAGAGTGAAAGATAAAAATCACATGATTATCTCAATAGATGCAGGAAAAGCATTTGATGCAATATAATTGCATCAAATATCATGGTTAAAACCAGCAACAAACTGGGTATATAAGGAACATACCTCTCTACCATCAGCTTGGTGGGAAGTACTATGTCTGATCTCTATTTGTGTCTTTAACATATAGCACAACATCCAATACTTAATAACCACTCAATAAATGTGTTAAATATTGAATGAGTGAACTCATGAATTCATAAATAAATAAATGAATAAATTCACTAATAGATGAACAAACAAGGATAGCAAATATCATACTTAAAATAGAATATAGAGTCAAATAGAGAAAAATGAAATTAGACCCCTATTTTACACCACTTACAAACTCAAATGCATTAAAGACTTAAATATGACTGGATACTGTAAAACTCCTAGAAGTAAACATAGGGAATAAACTCCCTGACATGGGACTGGACAATGATTTTTTTGGATATGGCACCAAAAGCACAAGCCACAAAAGCAAAAATCAACAAGTGGGACTATGTCAAACTAAAAAGTTTATGCACAGTAAAAAAACAATCAACAAAATGAAAGGCAATCTACAGAATGGGAGAAATATACATTTGGGCATATATATACATTTTCAGAGGTTTCATATAGTCCTAAAGCCTGGATTAAGAGCCTTTGGTCTAGAAACGAATGATGAATAAATTTGTATTTTCAGTCTCTCTCTCTTGAGTATTAGATTTTTATTTTCTACCTAGGGGAAAGCTCTACCTGTGTGCTGGAGTCACTTCAAATTGAACTGTTATACCAAACTTGCCACTTCACCCCATTTTTCTTTTCTCAGTTAATGGATTCACCATCCACCTAGTCAACAAAACTAAAAAACCTAGGAGTCATCTCAGAATCTCCTTCTTTCTCACACCTCACAATCAAAACTAGCACTGTGCATTCTACCTTCTAAACACAGCCTGAATCTATTCCCTCATCTTTATCCTCACTGCTGAGACCTGAACTGAAGTGCTCATTATGTTCTACCAGATCTATTGTGAAGGCTCCTAAGTTGGCTCTCTGCCTCAATTCTTCCATATTTATTATATCCTTTACACCATTGCCAGTTATATTTCTAAAACATGAATTTAAATATTGCATTCCCCTTCTGCTGCTTAAAGCAGTGATTGGCAGAAATAAAATAAAATATAAATCAGCAGACTCCTGTTTGTTTCTCAAGTGAGATATCTTGTAGAAGCCCAATATACCAAACAGAAAAACTGGGATAAAATTGGTACAAAACGTTACTTCCCAAACTTGCCATATTATGTATCTCCCAATGTGTAGGGAGACTTTTTAAAGTAGCACTTATCAAAGTGTTACTCCAGACTTACTCAGGTATAATTTCCATGGGAAGAGCATAGGAATCCATATTGTTTATAAGTGCTAGGTGGTTTTTATAAACATTCAAGTTTGCAAAACACTGGTTGAGTTAGGCATCAAATCTAAGTGATTTAAAACAACACAAAAAGGGACATTACAATTTGACCCCAATTTAGTTTTCTTACCGACTTTCTTTCATGCAGCATTGTTCCAACAACTTCAAACTCTTCAAAATTCTTTGACTTTACCACATCCTTTTTGGTCAATGTACCTTTTCACATCCAATTTCCTATTCCTGGAGTCCCTTTCCTCACCTTATCTGCCTATTACCTGTCTTCCTGTCCTCAAAGAACCAGAACAAAGGTCAACTTTTCCATGAGATATTCCCTGACTCTTTCTTTATAGAACTTAGCACATTATACAATACATTTCAGTCTCTACCATCAGCTTGATGGGAAGTACTATGTCTGATCTCTATTTGTGTCTTTAACATATAGCACAACATCCAATATGTAATAATGACTCAATAAATATGTGTTAAATATTGAATGAGTGAACTCATGAATTCATAAATAACAAATGAATAAATTCATCAATAGATGAACAAACAAGGATAGCAAATATCATACTTAAAAAAGAATACAATTATTTGCTGAAAGAAAGACATTGAGCCTACCTTATTTTGACTGTAATTTAAAACACTTTGATATAAATAATATAATGAAGATACGGGTGTGGGTCAACATTAATGTATAACCAAGATGAAGTTAGTTAATAATTGAAGTACTCAGTTAACATTTGAAGTATTCAGGGATCCAAATTCCTGTGGTGGATAGTTATCACTCCAGGGATATGCTCTAAATTTTTCTATCTAAATGTACAACATAAAGTTTTTAATTAGCATGAGAATACATTTTCATTGATGATATTAGAATAGATTAAAATTTCAGTAGGCTAGAAAGTTGTACAGAAGCCTCCATTCTTGTGTACAAGGACCTGACAAGCTCAGCCAACTAACAACTTCAAAGAAACTCCCTAGGTCCAAAACAATGGACTGATTCCAAGCCTCCACCTCCAGCCTCCATATGTAATATGAGAATCTGTTCTTTGATTCAGTTAGAAGACTTGCTATTCCTGCCATCAGAACATTGGTGCATCTAGGCTAATGGACATAAGATGCTATCAGCAGGAAAAGGACTCTCTCATCTATGAGATATTTTATGCAAACCTCACAGTAACCACAAAACAAAAAAATCAGAGCAGAGTCACAAAACATAAATAAAGAGGAAATTGAGAAAAACATCACAGAAGACCACCAAATTGAAATGGCAGACAATAATACAAGGAAAAAAGAAACAATGGAAATTTAGAACAACCAGAAAACAAAAGATGAAGTGGCAGTATTAAGCCTTCATATATCAATAATCACACTGTAAATGGATTGAATTCACCAACCAAAAGACACAGCATAGCTGGATAGATTAAAAAACAAGACCCAACAATATACTGCCTCCAGAAAACACATCTCAGCTCTAAAGACAAACATGGACTCAGAGTGAAGGAGTGGAAGATGATACTCCAAGCAAATGGCAACCAAAAGAAAGTGGGTTTAGTTGTACTTATATCAGACAAAATAGACTTCAAGAGAAAAAAGATAACAAGAGACAAAGATGGACATTATATGGTGATAAAAGGGACATTCCACCAAGAAGACCCAACACTTGATAATATATATGTACGTAACATAGGAGAACGAATATATATAAAGCAACTATTAACAGACCTAAAGGGAGAAATGAGCATCAACACAATAATAGTAGGGGACTTTAACACCCCACTTACATCAATGGATAGAACATCCAGACAGAAAAATAATGAGGAAACATTGGCCTTAAGTGAAACACAAGACCAGGTGTACTTAATAGATATGTAGAGAAAATTCCATCCAAAAGCAGCAGAATACAATTTTCTCAAGTGCACATGGAATATTCTCAAAGATAGGCCATATTTTGGGATACAAAGCAAGCCTCAATAAATTTAAGAAGACTGAAATCATATCAAGCATCTTTCCCAACTACAATGGTATGAAACTACAAATCAACTGTGAGAAGAAAGCTGGAGAAGTCACAAATATGTAGACTCTAAACATGTTACTGAACAACTATTGGATCAATGAAGAAATCAAAGGAAATCAAAAAATACCTGGAGACTATTCAAAATGAAAACACAACACCAAAAATTATGGGATGCAGCAAAAGTGGTACAAAAAGGGAAGTATATAGCAATACAGGCCTACCTCAAAAAAAAAAGAAAAATCTCAAATAAAAAACCATACAGTATACCTAAAAGAACTAGAAAAAGAAGAACAAACCAAGCCCTAAGTCAGTAGAAGGAAGGACATAAAAATCAGAGCAGAAATCAATGAAATTGAGACTAAAAAGACAATAGAAAGGATCAATGAAACTAACAGCTGGTTCTTTGAAAAGATAAACAAAATTGACAAACCTGTAGCTAAACTCACTAACAAAAAAGAAAGAAGGCTCAAATAAATAAAATAAGAAATGAAAGAGGAGACATTACAAAGGATACCACAGAAATATGAACGATTATAAGAGAAAATTATGAAAAGCTGCACGTGAATAAATTGGATAACCTAGAAGAAATGGATAAATTGTTAGAATTATACAACATCCCAAAACTGAATCAAGAAGTAATAGAGACTCTGAATAGCCCAGTCACAAGTAAAGAGATTGAAACTGCAATTGAAAACCTCCCAAAAAACAAAAGTCCAGGACCAGACAGCTTCTCTGGTGAATTCGACCAAACATTCAAGAATCTTTAATTCCTATCCTTCTCAAACTCTTCCAAAAAATTGAAGTGGGTGGGGTACTTCCTAACTCATTTTAAGAGGCCAATATTACCCTGATACCAAACCAGACAAGGATACCACAAAAAAGGAAAATTACACGCCTATACTGCTGATGAACATAGATGCAAAAATCCTCAACAAAATATCAGCATATCAAATAAAACAATGCATTAAAAGGATCATACACCATGATCAAGTGGGATTTATTCTAGGGATGCAAGGATGTTTGACATTTGCAAATCAACCAATGTGACAAACCACATAACAAAATGAAGCATAAAAATCACATGATAATCTCAATAGACACAGAGAAAGCATTTGACAAGGTCCAACATCCATTTATGATAAAAACCCTGAATAAAATAGATATGGAAGGGAAGTATCTTAACATAATAAAGGCCGTATATGACAAACCCACAGCCAACATCATACTCAACAGTGAAAACTAAAAGCTATCCTCCAAAGAACAAGAACAAAACAAGGATGCACACTCTAGCCATCCTTATTTAACATAGTACCAGAAGTCCTAGCCTGCGCAATTAGTCAAGAAAAAGAAATAAAAGCTATCCAAGTTGGAAAGGAAGAAGAAAAACTGTCACTATTTGTGGATGACATGATTCTACATATAGAAAACCCTAAAGAATCCACCAAAAAAACTATTAGAAATAATTAATGAATACAGTAAAGTTTCAGGGTACAAAATCAACATCCAAAAAATCAGTTGCATTTCTATACACTAACAATGAACTAGCAGAAAGAGAAATCAAGAATTCAATCCCATTTACAATCACAACAATAAGAATAAAATATCTAGGAATAAATTTAACCATGGAGGTGAAAGACCTATACACTGAAAACTAAGACATTATTGAAAGAAATTGAATAAGACATAAAGAAGTGGAAAGATAATTCATGCTCATGGATTGGAAGAATAAACATAGTTCCAATGTCCATATTACCTAAAGCAATCTACAGATTCAATGAAATCCCAATCAGATCCCAATGACATTTTTCATGGAAATAGAACAAAGAATCCTAAAACTTATATGGAAGAGCAAAAGACCCCGAATAGCCAAAGCAATCTTGGGAAAAAAAGAACAAAGTTGGAGGTATCACAATCCCTGATTTCAAAATATACTACAAATCCATAGTAATCAAAACAGCATTGTACCAGCAGAAAAACAGACACACAGATCAATGGAACAGAACTGAGAGCACAGAAATAAATACACACATCTATGGACAGCCAAGAACATACAATGGAGAAAGGAAAGTCTCTTCAATATATGGTGTTGGGAAAACTGGACAGCTATGCAAAAGAATGAAAATAGACCATTATTTTACACCATATACAAAAATTAACTCAAAATGGATTAAAGACTTGAATGGAAGACCCAAAACCATAAAACTCTTAGGAGAAAATGTAGGCAGTACACTCTCAACATCAGTCTTAGCAGTATCTTTTTGAATATCATGTCTCTTTAGGCAAGGGATACAAAAGAAAAAATAAACAAATGGGACAATATCAAACTAAAAAGCTTGTGTGTGTCAAAGGAAATCATCAACAACAAAAAAAAAGACAACCCACCAACTGGGAGAAAATATTTGCAAATCATACATCTGACAAGGGGTTAGTTTCCAAAATATATAAAGAACTCATGCAACTCAACAACAAAAAAATGAACAACCCCATCAAAAAAACGGGCAGAAGATATGAACAGACATTTTTCCAAAGAAGATATACAGATAGCCAACAGGCACATGAAAAGATGTTCAACTACTAATTATTAGGGAAATGTAAATCAAAAGTACAATGAGATATCCCCTACACCTGTCAGAATGACTATTATCAAAAAGATGAGAAGTAACAAGTGTTGGAGAGGATGTGGAGAAAATGGAACCCTCATATACTGCTGGTGAGAATGTAAACTGGTGCAGCCACTTTGGAAAAGAGTATGAAGATTTTTCAGAAAATTTAACATAGAAATACCATATGATTCAGCTATTCCACTTCTGGGTATTTATCCAAGAAATATGAAAACATTAATTTGAAAAGATATATGCACCCCTATGTTCGTTGTATCATTATTCACAATACCCAAGACTTGGAAGCAACCAATGTGCCCATCAAGGAATGAATGGATAAAGAAGGTGTGGTATATATATAATATAATATACAGTGGAATATTACTCAACCATAAAAAAGACCAAATCATGCCACTTGTGACAACATGGATGGACCTTGAAGGTATTATGCTAAGTTAAATAAGTCAGATGGGGAAAGACAATTACCATATAATTTCACTCATATGTGTGAGATAGACAAACATGTAGATACAGAGAACAGATAGGTGGTTCCCATAGGGGAAGGGGGTGGGGGGATGGCAAAAGGGGTATAGGGGCACATATGTATGGTGATGGATGGAAACTAGACTTTTTGTGGTGAACACAATGCAGTATATACAGAAGTCAAAATATAGTGATGTAAAAAAGAAGATTGGTGCATCTATTTCTAAATGAAACTTTCGTGAAAGTGTTGTCTATGTTTCTAAAGAGATAGATGAGGGGGACTTCAAAGATCATTGAAGAACAGATTGTATGATTTCTTTTTGTCTGATTGTTAATGTTTTCAAGTGTGGCAGAATTCAGCCTGAGAGTTGCTTTCGTTGTAACATACCATCTGGCAGTGAAGTTATCCCCAGAATACGTATAACTGCTACCTATATTTTCCCCAGAACATTTCATTTTGAAAAATTTTGAATGTATGCAAAAATTGCAAGAATAATATAGTGAACTACCATATACCCTTCACCTAGATTTACCAGTTATTAACATAAAATGATTTTACACTGTGTGTGTTCTGTCTCTGTCTCTCTCTCTGTGTCTTTCTCTCTGTGTGTGTGTCTCCCCACCCCCGATATGTATTTAGTGCTTACTCTGAGAGTAATTTGTATATTTTGTGCAATCACTCCTTAAGATAGGTGCAATTCACACCTATCTTCTAAAAACAAGTGCATACATAACCGCAATACAATTATCACATTCAAGAACTTTAACATTGATATAATGCTATTGTTTAATATACAATTCATACCTATGTTTCCTCAATTGTCCTTTACAGATTTTTATTTCCTAATCCAGAATCCAATCAGGGATCATGACTTGTAGTTGTTTGACATGCCTCTTTAGCTTTTTAAATTTAGAATAGTTCCCTAGCCATTTTCTCTTTTTATTTGTTTTTCATGAAACTGACATTTTTGAGGAGTACAGGCCAATTGTTTTGCATACTATCTATCAATCTGAATTCGTCTGCTTTTTCTTCATAATTGGATTTAGGTTGAACATTGTTGAAAAAATACCACATAGATGATGCTTCATCCTCCTTAGTACATAAGATTGGGAAGTAATTTTTTCCCACCATTGGTAATGTCAAGTTTGATCACTTGGTTAACATGGTGTTTAATGAATATCTCTTACAGAGGTAACTTTCTCCTTTGTAATTAATAAGTAATCTGTCAGGTGATACTCTTAAACTATGTGAATGTCTTGTTCCTCAAGCATTCGCACACTGATGACATGATATTCTTGACTGAAGAAATTATTACTATGGTATTTGTAAAATGTTGGTTTTCCAATTCTATCATTCTTTTTATATTTATTAGATAGAATTTTCTATAAAGAAGAACTTTCCCCCTCATTCCACCTTTTCAATGTCACTATGTATACATGAGTTGTTTTTTGTTCAATGCATTTTAATCCATTGCTATTATTATTTTTGTTAGGGTCAAATAGTTTCAAAAATGATCCAATGCATTCCTCTTCAAACTGGTCCCCATATCCTTTTGATATTTCTCCTTTTGTAGCTCAAGAAGGTGCTTCTAGCTCCTCTTATACTTTCCCTCCCCAAGACCGAAATCGCCTATTTCTCCCAGGAGTCATGGTTCTTTTTATCAGACAATAACATTTAGAAACCAAGATCTGGGCAATAGGTGTTTTTGGTGCTCCTGGAATATCATTGCTTTTAGAACCTTTCATTGGACAAGGCTTTTAATTCACGAGTTCATACTGATGACTCTAATTCCAATCTAATGCCAGAGGATTTTTCTTCTTCTGTACCTATTCCTTATTTGTATTTTCCTTTTCCCACCTTTAGAGCTCTATTTCCACTTAAATATCAATATATGTACTCATTTGCTCAATTCTATAGTTTGCACAAAATAGTTTAATAATTGCTACTGCATACCACTACCAAAAAAAGCTACTAAGTTCTTGATGTCTTTGCAGTTCCTTGTGTCTTTAGAATATATCCCAGTGAAGATATATAGTCAGAGTAATATTTTCAAATGTTCCTTGGTTTAATTCTGTGTGTGGTTTTGTAATTAATTTGATTAACAATTACATCCATGTATTTATCTTAGTATTCAGTTTTAACTTTTTTCTACTCTGGCTAATTAAATTTCATTTTTGAATATGTAAAATATTAACATGGTTTGAAAACCAAAATTATATACTAACAGGAGGCTTGGAGATGTTTCATTCTCTTCTCTATTGCTCTCACCCCATCACAGCCCACATACTGTAGATGTCAATTTAATAAGTTTCTGGTTTATCTTTCCTGTGTCTCTTTTTGTAAAAATAAGGATACATACACACACTTCATATTGTCCCTTCTTTCCTACACAAAATGTAATTTACACTTTAAAGTCTTTTGCAACTTTTTTCCACTTAATGACATATTCTGGAAATTGCTCAATATTAGTTAATTGATATTTTCTTTATTTTTTATAGCTTGGATGTAACAGATTTTATTCAAGTAATCTCTAAATTGTGGGCATTTAGGTGGTTTCCAATATGTTGCAATTATAATTATTGCCGTAATGAATAAACTTGTGCATATGTCTTTTCCCCAAAATCAGTTGAAATTCCTAGAAGTGAGATCGTTGATTCAAAGGGTAAATACATATTTACTTTTGTTAGATATTGCTGAATTCTTCACCACAGGATTTGTACCATTTTGCATTCCTATTGGCAATATATGAGAGTAAACATTTCCTCATAAACTTGTCAAAAAGCTTACCATCAAACTTGAATTTTTGCCAAACTATGAAGGGAGAAATGGTATTCATTGGAGCTTTGATTTGCATTTCTCTTATTATGAGTGGAGTTTACAATATTTTTGTATGTTTAAGGCTAATTGGTACATCCTTTTTATGAACTGTCTATTCATGCCTTTTGTCCATCCCCTTTTCCTATGGATTTTTTGGTGGTTTCCTTAATTTTATGTTGTGAGACTGGCCCTTTATCTAGTATCTCACCTTCCCTTTAGTGTCTAATGCAATAAAATGCCAAAAGTATTATGAATTGCCTAATTTACTTAGGCTGATAAACAGCAAGTTAGTTTACTGATTCTAGTACACTGTGACTTGAGTCTTCTTACTCAAATAAGAGGTGAACAATTCAAGTGGACTTATTAAGGTAATCTTAAATTAAGTCTTCAATTAAGAAGACTCTTGGGGGAGGAGACAGTGTCAAGTTGGTGGCATAGGGAGACTCTAAACTCACTTCCTCCCCTAGACACAATGTATTTACAACTACTCTTGGAACAGTTACCTCTAAGAGAGAGCTGAAAACTGGATAGAAAGAATCCCCATAGCAAGGGACAGTGGTGACTGAGGTGGAAGAGGCAGAAATTCCTTTCTAGAGAGAAAAAAGCCACCTTCTAGCCATGACATTTCATGGCTGGCCAGGAGCAATGAAGCCTTCCCTGGAGAAGTGGGGGATCTGAGCAGGGGAGCATTACCACATAAGCAGCTTTTGGACTCAGCACAACTGAGATAAGTGTCAAAATACCTGACTTTGCTGGCTATTAACTACAATGGGGAATATCCCCAGAAAAGCTATGGGACATAAGGGGGAAAAAAGCCTGCTTTTAAAGGGCCTAGGCACAAATCCACCCATTTTGGAAAGCAACCTAAAATCAGCAGAAAGAAAGGTGCACAGTCCTTTGGTGAAAAGAGACTCATCTTATAGACTCTGGGTGCATCTTGGTGAGGGGTGAGACCTCTCCAGGGACTGAGATAATGGCAGCAGCCATTATTGTCATATAGTACAGGTGTGCTGACACAGACACTGGCAGCCCAGGGTCTGCCCTATTCACTAGAGCACCAATTTAATCCAGCACAGCCAGAGGGGGCAGCCTTCCCTAGGGACTGGCCCCACCCAACAGCAAACCCTTGGGCAACTAGTGGGCCCACATAGGTGGGGTGCCTGGAACCTCTGCAACCAGGCAAGTGGATCTGCCTCTGTGGGACAGGGTATGTGCTACAGGTGGCCAAGCATTGGTGGAGTGTGTGGGGCCTGTGCAGTGGGGTGACTGAGTCCACTTTAGTGGGTCGGTGTGCACACATGGGGCAGGACTGTGTTTATGGGGTGGATGGCTCAGTGGGCAGTGGGGCCTGTCAGCTGCAAAAGACTTGTACTTCTCAAACAGCCACATCGGGGACAGGCCCCACCTTCCAAAGCCTGAAGGAATTGGGTGCTCCCATGCGTGGGCCTGGCTCCACTCAGCTGCAACCCTGAGAGAGCTGACAACAGCCTTGCAGGCTGGAGGCCTACAGCAATTGTAATCCCTTGAGCTGAACAACCAGCCATGCTGGGGGCCTACTCATGTAACAGAAAAACTGCAATAGGAATGTGCCATTAGACCTTGCAGCCAACAGTGCTGGGGCTCCCCACACCTGATAAAGTGACTGAAAAGACCATAGGAGCCACACACAGATGAGCACTACAACCAACTGGCCAGGGGGACTCCCTAGGCACCTGCAGCAAGAGCAATGCTGCCATAACAGAAAGACATATGTAGCCCACACAGGGGACACTCCTGGAACATTTGGAACTGGTGATGAGAGGGAAGCACACTGCTGGGCCTCATAAGGCAACTCTTACATAAGTCCACCTTTCCAAGATTGGGAGATATAGCTGAACTATGTAATACATAGATATAAGCACAGAGAAAGAGGCAAACTGAGGAGAAAAAGGAATACATTCCAAGTAAGGAAACAGGACAAAACCCCAGAAAAGAAACTAGATGGGACAGAAATAAACAACCAATCAAAGAGTTCAAACAGAGAGTCATAAGGATGCTCACTGATTTTGGGAGAAGAATGGATGAAGTCAGTGAGAACTTCAATGAAGTATTGGAAAATATAAAAAAGAACAATCAGAAATGAAGAATACAATACTGGAAATGAAAAATTCACTAGAGGGACTCAACAATAGAGCAGATGATAGAGAAGAACAGATGAGTGAGCTGGATGAAAGATTAAAGGAAATCACACAAGCTGAACAGGTAAAAGAAAACAGAATTAGAAAGAATGAGGACTTCTGGGACAACATCAAGCACACTAACATCTGTATTATAGCTGTCCCAGAAGGAGAAGAGAGAGACAAAGGTGCAGAGAATCTATTTGAAGAAATAATAGCTGAAAACTTTCCTAACGTAAGGAAGGAAAGAGGCACCCAGGTAGAGGAAGCAAAGAGAGCAACCAACAAGAGAAACCCAAAGAGGCGCACAACAAGACACATTATAGTTAAAACCTCAAGAATTAAAGATACAGAATCCTAAAAGCCACGAGAGAAAGACAAGTTACATACAAAGGAAACCCCATAAGGCAATCAGCTGACTTCTCAGCAGAAACCTCACAAGCTAGGAGGGAGTGGCATAATATATTTAAAGTACTGAAAGGAAAAAACCTACAGCCAAGAATACTCTACCCAGCAATGTTATCATTCAGAATGGAAGGCAAGACAAAGAGTTTCCCAGACAAGCAAAAATTAAGGAGTTTACCACCAAGAAACCAAATTTACAAGAAATGCTAATGGGACTTATTTAAGTTGAAAAGAGAAGACAACAAATAGGAATAAGAAAATTATGAAAATATGAAGGTGAAAAAACAAAAGTACTAAAGTTATCTATGTCCATGATAAGAGGGTAATGGATACACATTACCCAAAAAAAGAGAGATTAGATATGATAACAACATAAAATGCGGGAGGAGGGAAGTAAAAGAGTAGATCTTTTAGCAAGAGGTTAAACTAAAGAGACCATCGATTTAATATAGATTCCTATATGGATAGGTTATTATAAATGAGCCTCATGGTAATGACAACCAGAAACCTATAACAAATACACAAAAAATTAAGAGAAAGGAACCCAAACATAGTACCAAAGAAAGCCATCAAATCACAGGGAAGAGAGCAAGAGAAGAAGAAAGGAACAGAGAAGAACTACTAAAACACCCAGAAAAAAAGTAACAAAATGGCAATAAGTGCATTCTTATCAATAGCTACTTTAAATGTCAATGGACTAAATACTCCAATTAAAAGGCATAGGGTTGCCAATTGGCCAAAAAAAAAACAAGACCCATATATATGGTTCATACAGAAGACACACTTCAGACCTAAAGACACTCACAAACTGAAAGTGAAGGGATGGGAAAAGATACTCCATACAAATGGCAATGAAAAGAAACCTGGGGTAGCAATACTTATATCAGACAAAATACACTTTAAAATAAAAACTAACAAGAGACAAAGAAAGACACTACATAATGATCAAGGGAACAATCCAACTAGAGGATACAACACTTGTAAACATCTATGCATCCAACATAGGAGCTCCTAAATATATAAAGCAATTATTAACAGACATAAAAGGAGAAATAGACAGGAACACAATAGCAGTAGGGGATTTAGCTCTCCACTTACACCAAGGCATAGCTCATCCAAACAGAAGATCAATAAGGAAACATTGGCCTTAAATTACACATAAGATCAGTTGGACTTAGTAGATATATACAGAACATTCCATCCAAAGACCACAGAATACACATTTTTTTCAAGTGCACATAAAACATCCTCCAGGATAGATCACATGTTAGTCCACAAAACAAGTCTCAATAAATTTAAGAAGATTGAAATAATACTAAGCATCTTTTCTGATGACAATGGTATGAAAATCAACTACAGGAAGAAAATCGGAAAAGCCACAAATATGTGGAGATTAAACAAATGCTACTGAACAATGATTGGGTCAATGAAGAAATCAAAGGAGAAATGAAAAAATACCTGGAGACAAATGCAAATGAAAATACAACATGCCAAAATTTATGGGATACAGCAAAAGCGGTTCTAAGAGGGAAGTTGATAGCAATACAGGCCTACCTCAACAAACAAGAAAAATCTCAAATAAACAACCTATCAGTGCACCGCATGGAATTGGAAAAAGAAGAACAAACAAAGCCCCAAATCAGTAGAAGGAAGGAAATAATAAAAAATAGAGCAGAAATTAATGAAATACAGAAGGATCAAATAAATAAAATCAGAAATGAAAGAGGAGAAATTAAAATGGACACCTCAGAAATACAAATGATTATAAGAGAATACTATGAAAAGCTGTATGCCAACAAATTGGATATTCTAGAAGATATGGATAAATTCTTGGAATCATACAACCTTCCAAAACTGAATCAAGAAGAAATAGAGAACTTGAATAGACCAATAACCAATAGAGAGATCGAGACGGTAATCAAAAACCTCTCAAAAAATAAAAGTCCAGGACTAGACGGCTTCCTTGGTGAATTCTACCAAACATTCAAAGAAGACTTAATACCTATCCTTGTCAAACTCTTCCAAAAAATTGAAGAGAAGGGGAAGCTTCCTAACTCATTATATGAAGCCAACATTACTCTGATACCAAAACCAGACAAGGACAACAGAAAAAAAGAAAATTACAGACCAATATCACTGATGAACATAAATACAAAAATCCTCAACAAAATACTAGGAAATTGAATACAACAATACATTAAAAAGATCATACACTATGATCAAATGGGACTTATTTCAGGGATACAGGGATGGTTCAACATATGCAAATCAATCCATGTGATAAACCGCATTAACAAAATGAAGAATAAAAATCACATGGTCATATCAACAGATGCAGAGAAAGCATTTGACAAGATACAGCATCCATTTATGATAAAAACCCTGAATATAATGGGTATAGAAGGAACATACCTCAACATAATAAAGCCATATATGACAAATCCACAGCTAATATCATTCTCAATGGAGAAAAACTGATGGCTATTCCTCTAAGAACAGGAACCAGACAAGGATGCCCACTGTCACCACTTTTATTTAACATAGTATTGGAAGTCCTAGCCAGAGCAATCAGGCAAGAAAAAGAAATAAAAGGGATCCAAATTGGAAAGGAAGAAGGGAACCTGTCACTATTTGCACATGACATGATTTCAACATATAGAAAACCTTAAAGAATCCAGCAAAACCTTTTAGAAATAATAAATGAATATGATAAAGTTGCAGCACACAAAATGAACATACAAAAATCAGTTTCATTTCTATACACTAACAATGAAGTAGCAGGAAGAGAAATTGAGAATACAATCTCATTTACAATTGCAAGAAAAAGAATAAAATACCTAGGAATAAACTTAACCAAAGAAGTGAAAGGCATGTACACTGAAAACTATAAAACATTGTTGAAGAAATAGAAGAAGACCCAAGAAATGGAAAGATATTCTGTGCTCTTGGATTGGAAGAATTAACATAGTTAAAATGTCCATACTTCCTACAGCAACCTACAGATTCAATGCAATCTCTATCAAAGTTCCAATGACATTTTTCACAGAAATAGAACAAAGAATCCTATAATTTATATGGAACAACATAAGAACCTGAATAGCCAAAGGAATCCTGAGAAAAAAGAACAAAGCTGGAAGTATCATACTCCCTGACTTCAACATATACTGCAAAGCTATAGTAATCCAAACAGCATGGTAGTGGCACAAAAAGTGACACGGATCGATGGAACAGACTCAAGAGACCAGAAATAAACCCACACATGTATGGACAGCTAATTTTCCACAAGGGAACCAAGAGCACACAATGGAGAAAGGAAAGTCTCTTCAATAAACGGTGTTGGGATAACTGGACTGCCACATGCAAATGAATGAAAGTAGACCATTACCTTACACCATGTTCAAAAATTAACTAAAAAATGTATTAAAGAGGGGCTGGTACAGTGGTGTAGTGGTTAAGTTCACACACTCTGCTTCAGTTGTCCAGGGTTCACAGGTTCAGATCCCGGGGGTGGACCTACTCACTGCTTAGTGAGCCCTGCTGTGGCAGGTGTCCCACATAAAGTAGAGAAGGATGGGCACGGGTGTTAGTCCAGGGCCAATCTCCCTCACAAAAAGAGGATTGGCAACAGATTTTAGCTCAGGGCTAATCTTCCTCACACACACACAAAAATGTATTAAAGACTTGAATGTAAGACCTGAAACCATAAAACTTCTAGAAGAAAACATAGGCAGTATACTCTTCGACATTGGTCTTAGCAGCATATTTTCAAATACCATGTTTGACTGGGCAAGGGAAACAATAGAAAAAATAAACAAGTGGGACTACATCAGGCTAAAAACTTCTGCACAGCAAAGGAAACCATCAACAAAATGAAAAGACAACCTAACAATCAGGAGAAGATATTTGCAAACCATATATCTGATAAGGGGTTAATCCCCAAAATGTATAAAGAACTCATACATCTCAACAACAAAAAAACTAACAACCCATTTAAAAAATGGGCAAAGGATATGAACAGACATTTCTCCAAAGAAGATATACAGATATCCAACAGGCACATGAAAAGATGTTCCACATGACTAATTATCAGTGAAATGCAAATCAAAACTACAATGCGATATCACCTCACGCCGTCAGAATGGCTATAATTAACAACACAGGAAACAACAAGTGTTGGAGAGGATGTGGAGAGGAGAGAACACTCATACACTGCTGGTGGCAGTGCAGACTGGTGCAGCCACTATGGAAAAGTGTATAGTGATTCCTCAAAAAATTAAGATTAGAACTACCATACTGATAGCGGCTCAACACAAGGTTGACATAAGGGAAGCCATATTGTAGAAAAGAAACCCTATTGTAACTTTGAATGACCTCTGACTAACTAACCCAGCTGGATTTGCACCCTCCAGGAGATTTAAGTTCTCAGCAGATTTTACAACCCCTGCTTGTGCATATAGCTCCCAGCTGCGATAAGATGACAACTTTGTTCTTTTGAGTTCCTCAGGAATGTGATGACCCCTGAACAGAGTCTATGCTGATAGTCATCATCAATGAAAACTGAAAGATCTAGTGTGGCAACTCCCAGTCTGTAACACCCGAGGGTCAACGTTCTTAACCCCCTCCTCTGTAACCCACCAGCCTATATAAGTGTAACATTTTGTGCCCCCTTATGATGGTTCTTTTGGACGTGAGTCAGCCATCTTCCCTCTTGCTAGCAAGCTGTAATAAATGCCCTTTCTTATCCACCATCTCTCCTCTTGACAATTGGCTTTTGTCTTGTGATGAGCAGATTGTGCCCTTTGTGCAGTAACCATACAATCCAGCTCTTCCATTGTGAGTATTTATCCAAAGAACACAAAAACACAAATGTGTAAAGATACATGCTCCCTTATGTTCATTGCAGCATTATTCAAAATAGCCAAAACTTGAATTCAACCTAGGTGCCCATCAAGGGAGAAATGGATAAAGAAGATGTGGTATATATACACAATGGAATACTACTCAGCCATAAAAAAGGATGAAATCTGGCCACTTATGACAACATGCATGGACCTTGAGGGTATTATGCTAAGGGAAATAAGTAAGAGGGAGAAAGTCAAATACTGAATGATCTCACTCATAAGTAGAAGATGAAAACAACAAGAAACAAACACATAGAGACAGAGGTTGGATTGGTGGTTTCTGCAGGGGAAGGGGGGAGGGTGGAGCGTGAAAGGGCTGGTTAGGCACATGTGTATGGTGATGGATTATAATTAGTGTTTGGGTGGTGAACATGATGTAATCTACACAGAAATTGAAATATAATGATGTACACTGGAAATTTATATAATGGTATAAACTAATGGTACCACAACAAAAATAATTAATTAATTAATTAAATTTTTAATTTCAAAGAAAAGAAGACTCTTGTGGACAGTTGTTTTTCACAGTTTAGAATTTTTTGAATTTTACAAAAGTAGTGGGTTCATATACTGTATAGTATGTAATATCACCTATCAGATGTGGGACATCACCATATAATCAAATACATAAATATTTCTGAAACAGAACTTATGAATATTTATATTAGGCGGGATAAATAAAAAACATAAGTAGACTCATATCAGCTCAGATCTGGTTTCAGGGGCAGATTAGTTTAGGTAATAACAAGTTTTGTCAACAAGTGCTTTATGAATAAAACTTTCAGTTTCCACAGCATTTTTGGATTTTGGAATTGCCAATAACAATTGTAGACCTGTAGTTCATTGAATCAGTCATTTCTGTGTATTGTTTATTTGAGAACGTGGTGTATTATTAAATAAAGGTGTAAGCGAATTACTAAAAATTCAAGTAAAATGTCTTTTTAAAAAAATTTATAAAGGCAAATTACTTATACTAGGCTGACAATACTGAATAACTTTCTTAAACTTCATAAACTCTACCTAATCGGTATGAATATAGAATTAGGTTGAGCGGTTGCCTAGGACTCTGAAATTGCATAAAAGATTTTTTTTCTTATTTGGGACACATTTAATATGAGCCTTTTAAAAAAGATACACAAATAACTTTCTTCTCTTTCCTCCCAAATTACGTATTTATTTGGTTATTTGTTTATTATTGTTGTCCCGTAAGGGCTATTTCATTCACTACTGCATCCCCACTATCTAGCACAGTGTATAAGTGGCTGTAAGTGATTGATATCTATTTTTGAATGAATTCATGAATGAAAGGAAATCACAAGAAAACATAATGAAGGGAAACAAATATTATCATTCACTCATCTGCAATAAAAGTACAGGTTGAAAACAACAATCCAAAGGGTAGTGCTACTTTACCTCTTGCTCTATTCCAATTCCGATTTATCTAGAAATAAACTCACATGTATTTGGAGAGAGTGAATACTTCTCTTGCAAAGAGGAAGAAGTCAGCTTTGCTTGAGCAGGTGAAAGTTAATTGCCTCAAGATGCCATTACCTTATGTCCTGTTTTTCCCCTAATTATCACCCCTAAAATTGAATCATTAGAGAAAAATTAAAACATGCAATTCCTGTCGTATTTTGATTCTGCCCTCAATTTGTTGAACTGCCTTTTTCTAATAATACACTTTTCCATTCTAAATATTTGCTTTATTTTTCATTTTACAAAACAATACATGTTCATGACAGACCACTCAGAAAACTTATAGACCATTTGGAAAATAAGGAAAAATAGTCCACAGGTTCGCTCCTCAAAGACAATTCATAATGGTTTGGTATTTTTTCCTCTAGTTATTCTCTTAAGCATAGTATTTTTAAATATACCTTATAGACATCTAAAATCTTGCTCTCTAGGCCTTTACATTTAAATATGTTCTGTATTATTACAAAATTTTAATGAACATAATTTTAAACAAAGGCATAATATTCCATCACATGGAAATGTCAACAGTTTCTTCATTTTCTTCTATTATCAGACATTTCAGTTGTTTCTGATGTTTAGATATTATATTGCTTTAAAGAACAGATTGCAAATATTTTTTGCGTACTTGGCAGCGTTTGCTTAGATAGTTTCCCAGGTGTGGAATTACTGGGTCAAACGGAATGAAAATATATAGGCAAGTTAGACATTCTTAAGAAATCTTTTCATAAAGCTAGGGAATCCTGATAGATATCTAGCCGTATGAGATCATTTTAAATTCCAACAAGTATCTTATACTATGAACCTAGAAACATATCTAAGAAGAATTGCATTACCCACTTACGATGTATGGCTTTGGTTCTGACCTACTAACTATACTGTTTGACTTTGAAATGGAGGTAGTTTTTGTCAAGCAATAGAGGAATCTGAATGCTTATCTTTAAGAATGGGTTAACAAATTGCCAAGGAGATATCTTCATCATGTTTGCATTTACTAGTGTTCAATTTACTTTATTTCACTGATACAGTCATTGTATTATGTCTTAAAACACCTTGTAAGACATACTTTTTACTGACTTAATCCTCGAACTATTTGAACTTCCCCCTGGGGGTTCTGACAACACAGCAGCATTTGGGCTTACTGTTGCACATTTGCCATCTAGTGGCTAAAGTGGGAAATTGCAGACTTACACCCTCTCCAGTTGGGGGACACAGAGCTCATTTTTCACAAGAAATCCATAGTGGTGGAAAGCACAAACTGTCAATAATACTTAGCAGGGATGGTTAGGATTGCTTTATATGGTGTATCCATGTTCAGTTAAAAGAGCTTACCCTAAAAGGAGGTGAGGCTCAGAGAAAATCACACAGAGCTTTTCCCCAGCAAATGCTGTTTCATCATCCCTATCCCCAAGCACACATTCTCCCCAGTGAAATCAGGTTCAAAGGGATATTAAAGGAAGCTTTGAAGTGTAAAACAAATCATCAAGGGCACCATGATATTATGTACGAAGGAAGGAAGGGTACTTCACTTACTTTGCTTTGGATACTGGGTGCTTATTAAATGATTGTTTTAAGATGAGCCCAGATCTTTTATTTACTCTCTTATAAAGTTTCCTCCTTTTTCCTTCTTTATAATGTGCCTGAGTTAATTTCTAGTCAAATAGAATATGTGGCTAAAAAGCACATTTGCCCAGATTTACTGTTCCTTAAAATTAGATATATCTGGTAACTGTCTCTCCACTGTTTAACTTTTTAAAAATTATCCCAACCTAATTGAATGACATATAATTCAGAGAACATGGGCCATGCAAATTATATAAGAGATTCTCTCTAAAGATATACAACGAAGATGCTCAGATTTGGAGGCAAATAAAGTAAGTAAAGGTAAGGAGTAAGTGAAGTAAATAAAGTAAATAAAAAGATGGAGTGTGGATGGAGGGGCATTCTCTCAAAAATAAGTTCTGAAAATGCTAAGAGTTGAGCTGATGCTCAAATCTGTCACAAATATTCTTTTGCCTTCAGACATACAGGACTCAGGAAGGATGAAGAAAATATTAAAAAGTGGGAGAAGTTAGAGGTACTGAAATATTTTCAGTAATAGCAGATTTATCAAGCAATATTGAGGTTGAACCATTTCTGGGTAGCCAGTTACACATTCCATTTACATAAATTTACTAACTATAAAAAATGCATCCTAAAGTGGAGCAAATGCAGAAGTCCTCACATCTCCACCTCAAAATCTTTTGATATATGTATTCCGAAATCATTCATTCACACATTGATTCATTCAACAAGCAACTACTAAGTGCGCTTCAAAATAAAAATAAAAAACACATACCCTTTGACTCAGCAAATCCGTTGCTTAGAATTTACTCTTTGATTATACTCAGAAAAGTATGATGAGATGTCATTGTCAGTATATTCATTGCAACAGGGTTTGAAACATCAAAAGACTGTAAATGATCTATCAATGGTGGTGAGGTTAAGCTAATGAAATTAATTAAAGATAAATTAAAATAAAATTTGTCTCTATAACGGTATAGTATGCATCCATTAAAAAGAATGAAGCAATTCTATATGCTGGTATAGAAAGCTCTGCAAGTTATAATAAGGTAAAGCAAGGCAATTAATACAACAATATTTTTATGCATGTAAAGTATTTACACACATATATATATAACCATATGGTGT
The DNA here is from genome assembly GCA_031878705.1 of Tapirus indicus. Classification (NCBI taxonomy): domain Eukaryota; kingdom Metazoa; phylum Chordata; class Mammalia; order Perissodactyla; family Tapiridae; genus Tapirus; species Tapirus indicus. Next base: position 95,837,919 of record CM062942.1, on the reverse strand, counting down.
CAGACATTCATTATGATGATTTCCCACTGCTGGAGATTACTTAAAACCAAAGCAAAGCCCATTAAGTAAGATTATAAAATTCTTCAAGGTCATCAAAGCCTAGTTTGCAAAAGCCTGATCTGTAGTGTGAGTTTACTCCATCTGTACTATCTCTGAAAATGGAGCAATAAAGAGAAATATCAAATATGTATCCTCTTTTATGAATGAACCATATTTCAAATTAATCATGTCTGGAAGTATGGTAGCATTTTGAGGGGATGACCTAGGGCTCCAGGATCTCTTTTTAGCACTCAAAATGAGACCCAAATTCAGGTGCTGGGGTTTGTAGCCAGCATCCTCTTACCACACCCTTGAACTTCTTCACTTGAGTGCCTGATTTCATTATGTTGCTTATATTCACTACAATTAATATTCATTGAAGGAAATTGAGTGCATAACACTTACTGATTGCTTACTTAGTTACGCGCAGTATGCTAAGTGCTCACTAATCTTCGCAACTATCCTATGAGATAAGTGCTAGTATGAATCTCATTTTACAAATGAGAAAACACTTTCATGCCCTACCTAGTGGTGACTTCCCCAAGCAGTACATCTATGACTTGGACTCACTTGTCTCTTCTTTCTTTTGTTAAAATAATTCTGTCCTATGCGTTATTCCTTCAGAAACATATACATTTTTCAAAGGTGATGCATTAATCAGTATACAGGTACTTATGCTTTTTGGAGGTTAACATGTCACTCTTCTTTGAGAATATTTACTTATTTAACAGAAGGTTTTGCAGACACAGCATATATTCGGTTACTCATTAACTGACCAATGTATATGATAGGCACTAGAGATCTCTATTCTCTTGGAATTTACAGTTTTGTGGAGCATATAGATATTAATCAAATAATTCACAGAAGCATAAATGCTATGAAAATGATAAATGCTATGAAAATAAAACAGGGTGATCGGTGCTAATCTGGTGGATTAGATAGGGATTTCCTGAGGAAGTGAAGTTTATCTCAATATATGAAGGATGAGGAGGAGTTAACTAAGTAAATTGGTGGTGAGGACATTCCCCTCATGAGAACTGCAAGGGCAAAGGCTCAAAGGTGATTGGGAACCTACTGATCCAAGAAAGGCTGAGCAGCTAGAATGTAGAGCACTACATTAAGAATGGTGAGTGAAGTGACTAGAGAGGTAGGCAGAGACCAAAAACCATATGCAACCGGGGAGAAATAAACAGAAAATTAAGCAATTAAACATATAATTGAAAATCCTAAGTGTCATAAATGAGATAAATGCTATGGGAATATGTAAGGGAAACTTCTAAAACATGTTTTGAGATTCAGGAAAGACTTCCCAGAAGTCTGAGCTATGAAGGACGACTAGACATTAGCTAGAATAAAAGGAAGTGGAGGTGGTGGTTAAGCATGTTCCAGACAGGAAGAACAGCAGAGGCCTGGAGATGAGAGATAGCATGGCAGATCTAAGGAACTGAAGACGGCCTTATTAAAATGCAGATTTAGAATGCTGACAGTTGGGTAGGAGGGTGGGGACAACAGGGGATGTAGAGAAAAGACTACTGGGGTCATTCTCACTGAAACAAGATGAACAAAGGCAGTGGCAGCAGAGGAAGAAGGGAAGGGACCAATTATATAGATATTAAACAGGAAGAATGACTGCTTGGTGAATTATTGTGGAGGAAGAGTGAGGAAGACAAAGAAACCAGGTTTCTAACTAGGGTTACTGGGTGCCTTAAAAGGCCATTAATTGTGTTACAATTAAGGAGAAACCAAATAGGAAGTAAAAGTAGAAGGAATTTAATCTGGGGCACGATAAGTGTTATGCATCTATGGAACACTCATATGAACGTGTCCAATTGAGAGATGTGTATCTGCCTTTATAACTGAGGACAGATATGTAAACCGGAGTTAAAGATTAGGGCATCATCAGTGTATTGAAGATATGGAAATGAGAATATGCAAAATTAAAACAAGGTTTAGAATAAACCTTTGAAAACAATAGCATTTAAGGGGTGGGAAGAAAATGAGGAGCCCCTGAAGGAAAGTGATTAAGCACTAGGAGAATGTGATGTCACAGAATCTAAAGAAGGCATTGTAAGAAGGAGGGAATGATCATCACTGACAAATGCAACAGAGAAATCAAATGAGGTCAACATAGAGAAGTATTCATTAGGTACACAATAAAGAAGTTCCAGGTGACCTTTGTGTAAGCAATTTCACAGCAGTAACTGAAGCCAAGGAGTGGTGGGATTAGGAATAAGTAGAAGGTGAGATAGTTAAGACAGTGAGAATAGATAACCGATTCATAAGATTTGGTTGTAAAAATTATGAGACATATGGAGTGAGTGGAATTCCTCACCCCCCCTCCCACCTGCTCTCTCTCTTTCTTTTCTTTCTTTCTTTTAACGTGGAAAGAGGCTTCAGAATATATGAATGATGATGGGACAAAGCCGGTATTGAAGAGGTTGAAGATCAAGGAAAGAGGATCATAAATGAAGATTGGTTGTTGAGAATGAGGGAGTGAATAGCAGGCAGATTATAGGTGAAAAGATTACTGTTACAAAGGATGCAGGATATTGCTTTGATTCTAAAAAATGGGGAGGAGGAAAATATACCGATAATATTCTAGAATTTATGGTAACACCTTAATGGAATATCTTTCTTATATTTTCTCAGTGAGGAAGAATTAATGTTCATCTGATCAAAGGGAGGGTAATAGGTGTTAAAGCAGACATTGGAGGAGAATGGAGAATAGCCACTGTGGAGAATGAGAGAGAGTAGATGAGGGAAAGAGGAGTGTTTGGTAGTATTTATGACTCAGTATAGGTTGGAGACTGTAAATCTGTATTGGAAGCAGTTGGTATGGTAGTGTGAGTTTTATCTCATGTTTGGCAATCAGAGGACAGTACAGATAATATTAATTTAGATTCAGGTATGGAGACAGCAAATGATTGTGAAGTTGTGCATTGAACTACCCTAGAGACATTCACATTGTAATCTAGGCTGCACAACTGCATAAGCACATGTGGTGGCTCTGTCAAGATTGGCTTCTTGTCAGGGGAATGCAGTGAAAGGATAAAGAAGAAAGATGGGTGAGAATATTGCAAAGATAGTAGAATGATAGTCCATGGAAACTAAGCTGGACAGGGAAGGAATTAATGGCAGGAGAGAGAAAGTAAAGGGCTAAAGTGTACTGGGTGTGCCTATAAGTTGAAGAACAAGTGTAATGAACATTCCTATGGTGTATCTTCTGCATCTCAAGAGGGCCATTCCAATATTCCCTTCAAAGGCCCTAACACTATCCCTGGACCTTATTTATTTGGTGGAAACACAGCATGAAATGTACGGCATGTCATCAAGTTGTTTGAGGTCTCAAGTGAGCAATTTGCTAGATGCCAAGTAAGCATGCAACACCTGATGAAAATGACATTAAAGGTGCAGGTGCAGCTTCTGAAGAGGAGAATCAAAAAGCAAGCAAGCAAACAAGCTTAAAATGCTTTTTAGCCTCAGCATTTTGGAATAGAGTGCCTACATAAATGAGAAAAAAGACCCTTCAGTTCTCTTATTTCCAAATGATTAATTCCTGTAGTTTCAGAAGTGCATTAATTTGGCAAATGCGTCATTTGTCAAACATATCTCCCAGGTAAAATTTGAACTCCAAGAGGTGCAGGTTGAACTTAATAATGAAAATAAATAAAAACAAAAAAATCTGAGTTGATTTGTTATAAAGACAAACATGGTATAAAGTTATTAACGAAAATATATGATTAAGTCATTATTTACCAGACAAATTGGGGGCAATTATATTATTGCTCTATTGTGATTAATGAGTTAATTTATTCTCATAATTTAAATTCTCAGTATGATGGTGAAGAGCTATAATAGATCTTGGAAATATATAATTTAACATATTATTATTATTATTATTATTATTTTGTGAGGAAGACCAGCCCTGAGCTAACATCCGTCGCCAATCCTCCTCTTTTTGCTGAGGAAGACTGGCCCTGGCTAACATCCACGCCCATCTTCCTCCACTTTATATGGGACGCCGCCACGGCATGGCTGACAGGCAGTGCGTCGGCGGGCGCCCGGGATCCGAACCTGCGAACCCCGGGCTGCCAAGCGCGAATTAAACTGCTGCGCCACTGGGCCGGCCCCTAACGTATTATTTTTTTAAATTTGTGGTCTAAAATGTTTTGGGTATATACCTAAATCCTCATTTTGCTCTTCTATTCTTCTGTATTTCTGCTGTATGCAAATAGACTATAAATCAAGGATTTCATAGTCTATTCCTTTAGGTTCAAAGGTTCTGGAGAGCCTAAGATCAGACTCTGACCCTTGTATCTTTATCCGAATCACATAAATTGTATCTGTGGAACTTCTTTCCTACTAATCCTAATTTAGAGCCATAACAAAATAATAATTGAAGAATGAAAAATTTGACATAAATCGTTTATTTGAAGTCATACAGACCAGAAAAGACAAACTGGAACTTTAAAAGAAAAATTTATTAAATTGAGGTTTTTTTTTTTTTTGGTGTGTATAGACCAAAGATAAAATTTGTTTTCCTATCCTCAGTCCCTCTCAGAATCTTGACAAGGGTGTGAAAAAAACATGAGAAGCTCTCTTTAAAGAGGTAAAATATCATCATTCGATTTGCTACTGAAGGGCCCGTAAGAAACCCCAAACAAACTTTTTTTTTTTTGGTAAAATGTTTGAGCTCAATCCTATTTGACAATATTTCTCAACATGCATTAGAATAATTTGAGTGTGTGAAAAATAAAGCTTCCTGGAACACAATAATATAATTATTCTCACCTGTACCAAATGAATCAAAATATCTTGTGGGTGGAGATAGTAAATAATTATTTAACAACTTCAAACAGTGAATTTTATATACACTATTAGCCAATTTGTATGTGTGTATTAGTTTACAAAGGACTGGAAAACAGAAAACTATAATCTTGAGTTTCTCGCTTTTGCAGATGCCTACTTCTACAACTTTCCATGAAATTTTTATTGTATGTAATTCATTTTTCAAGCTGAACAGTTTTGTTAAATTCGGGTTTCAAGGAAGCATATGTATATATAGTCAATGACTATATACTAAAATTGAAGAAAAATTGTTCATCATATATGACAAAGACCTTTCTTCCTTCTCTGTGGCCCTAGACTCTTTCCTTCTCTGATTTAAATTGTCACCCACAAAGAAATATATATATATATGATTTCTTTATAAATACCTATACACATACACACAGACACACACACATGTGCGCACAGACACCTTCCATTGACTTTAGTCTCCTCTGAGTTTAAACTTCAGTTCTGAGGATATACAACCGTAAGTCTTCTGATTTGGAACCATAAACTAGTAGAAGGCAATTGTATTGGAAATTCTGGCCAGAAATCCTGCCTTATTAAGCAAATGTCTTGTTATGCATCTTTGGCTTGTTTACATTTTTGCCCATATGTTGTATGGTATTGTGCCGACTCATGAAATATGCCAGCTTTACAGAGGCACTAACTGTTTAGAAAAGATGGATCCAGATGGGTTATCTGGATGATGACATGAATATTATCATCTTGGAAAAACGCCATCTCTCTGTGATAGACTCACATTGGTAGCCTATGTTTTCTTAATTATACCCGTGGTGTGCCAATGGCTACTTATATAATCTTTCATCATCAGGGAGGATACCGCTCTGAGGTTCACGATCTCTTCAGTACTCCTTTGTCTGGAACACTAAAAGGTACATGACAAAACTGTGCAGAAAGCATTTTTATGTAAGAAAATATTACTAATTTGAAGGAAAGATAAACAGTATTTGCAAATCAAACAATAAAGGTAGGGGACAGCAATAGTAGCGCATGGTCTCCACATTCATACCACATTCATCAGTGGCTTTCATTTGGGAGAGGAACAAGGGAGGAAGGACCACAGATGGACTTTATATTTATACAATTTGTATGAGTCTGAAGTAAAGTTTAGCAAAAGCAGAAAGTGAGGTTAATTCTGTTTCATTATGAGGTTGGGAATACAATGGCACTGCCAACTTGGAAGCAATACTATTGAATCTGACATTTTCCTCAAAGGCACTGTGTCAAACCATTCAAAGTTTGTTTTCGAATCTCTCCTAGATCTTGCGATCTCTCCTAGATACAGTGAGAGTTCATGGCTATGCTGAGAGACAAATGTCTTTATTTCTTATCTTCTCCTAAAAAGTTAGTTTGGCAAGTTTCTACTTTGATAAATATATCAAACTGCTTTGAGCTTTTCCTATCAAATACTGGGCTGAATCAAATCATGTTTACACACATCCAAGTCAGTTTGAAAACAGAATATAACAATAAACTCCAGTCAAGCTACTCATTACTGAAGAACAAATGGTTAGTAATTGGTCATACACTGGTTACTTGATTTAATTTACCTTTCTACACCCACCCTAAATCAGCTTTTTAATGCAGATGATTGAATTAGCTCGAACATGTCTAATAATTTCTAAGATTGTCTTCTTGGAATAAAATGTCATGTGTACATATTTGTATGAATTAAACAGGCTACTTATATTCTTAATTACTGTGACTTCTCAATCACTGTAAAAAAATTATATTTATTAAGAAATCTTAGATCATTCACACCTGGACACTATCCCCACTTTGGCCAGTTTGGGAGCTCTTTCTCCTGTTTCTTTGAAAACCTTCTTTTAAAATACTCCTCATCTCAAAGCTAAAGGCAAAACCATCACATCATGATTAATATAACACAGTATAATATAAAGCAATGTAATTTAATATATATGTGTATATACTGTCATTTATAATAAAATTTTTATTACATAATCCATATATGTAACCTCTTTTTTTGGTGCCAAGAATGATTATGACAAAAATAACAGTTATAATTGATTATAAAATTATATGTATTAAATGCTTTATATTTATTTTCTTTTTTTTTTTTCTGAGGAAGATTCACCCTGAGTTAATATCTGCTGCCAATCTTCCTCTTTTTGTATGTGAGCTGCTGCCACAGCATGGCCACTGACAGACAAGTGGTGTATATCCATGCCCGGGAACCAAACCCAGGCCGCCAAAGCAGAGTGCACCGAACTTAACCACTAGGCCACCGGGGCTGGCCCTATATTTATTTTCTTATTTATACTCATAATTTACCTGACAAAGTCAGGTAAATATTGCTGTGGGAGAATACAGGAAGGTTTCACAGAGAAATTGAAATTTAAAGAATGAGTAGGGATTTATCAAGCATAGAAAGGGAAAAGAATATCATTTTGCTCACTCAAATATATTTGCCATAAAATTTATGAAATGGTTAAAATGGAAGCTTGACTGTTTAGAAAAGATTTATTTTAAATTGATATATAAGCTTATAACACAGATTTAATGAAATTTTGGTATTCATATAATAATTGGGAGAACAATAAAGTAAAAATGATAAAACTGCTTGAAACAATGTGACTTAAAAGACTAAAACTTAGTTGCTACTATAGATAAAAACAGAGCCATGGCCGAGTATCTGCAAGCCTTTTAATTTTGCTGTAAATTTGTGTTTGGGGAAAAATGTTTTAAAACTAATCTAATACAATAAGATCAGTGATTCTCAACCATAGCTGTACAAAAGAAAATAATCCAGTGGGCTTTTCAAAATGCAAGGTACCAGTGCCCCATCAACAGATATTCTGATACATAGCCAGAGTTGAGAACCACTGGCCTACATGATCCAAGAGCTCTTTTATTTTGAACCATCTAGTATTCTATGCTATGTCAAATGAACTTTAAATATATTATTAAAAGCTATTTTAAGTGAAATTTAATTAAAATGCTTATGGGATAGCTTCGTCAAACATGATAAAATCACTCATTTAGATCAACTAATTGGCAAAGGTAGTGACTGGTAGAGTTTCTTAGAAAGATATTATTTTCAGTTTTCTATTCCACCAATTCATGAAATACCTTTTCTGCTGCTCCCCACCTATATTTGTACAAAAGTAAAATTCAATTGTATACTCAAATTGAAAGGCAAGAGTGGAAATTAATTGAGTAGGCAGTTTAGGTTCTCTCGTGTGTTAGTGTAGGTTGTTTAACTGATCGATAGCTTAAAAAATGCATCATTTTCCATAAGAGTTTTATTCGGAGAAACTGTCTGTGTCCTGGAAAATTATACTTGATTTTAGCCAAAAGGCCGAGAAGCGATAGGAAAATTATTAAGTACAAAAACATTAGTCTCTTTTTTTTTCTGTGTGAACAGCATGATTGCCTATATATGGCAATATAAGCAGAGTTGTCAGCAGCATGGCTATAAATATGGCCTATGTTATTCACTAATACTCAGCTATCTACTCAGAGGTCAGGTAGTGAAGCTACTAAATAAACAGTTTCAGGCTTGCAATATAGCCAGATGCTCCCTAATATGTTCTACACACATTCTTGATGTAGTTCTTATAAATAGACAATTTTAGGGGTAAAATTTCCCCCTTAGTGTGTGTTAATTCTCTTGGCTCTTCTCTCACAATACTTGCTGGAATGGAGGGAGATGCTTGGCAGTGCCTGGGTCCATTCCACCTCACAGATGGTATTATATAATTGGCAGTAGACTCATTGCCAAGTACTTGGACACTTTTCAGTCAAGCTGACCTACTTGATAATATTCCTAATATTCATTCAGTTTTCCAACCAATGTTATTGATTGCCTTCTTTGAGCAAGACATAGTTGATATTACAAACCATGACTGAATCTTTAAACACATAGATTTTTAGAATCAGAAAGACGCAGGTTAAATTCCTAGTTCTTCTACTTACTTGCTGTTTGCCCTTGACCAATTTGCCTAAATTATTGGACTCTATCTCCTCATCTATAAAACTAGAGATTAAAAATAACCATGTCACTAGATTTCTGAAAGGATTTAGACAGAACATATATGTGACCACACATAGCAGAGTTTCTAACACAAAGCAGACATTCAGTGAATGTCAAGTTCATTTTTCTCTTACAAAATTATCCACGATTTTATGCTAGACAAATGTTATCAACAATTTTGATAATTTGTTTAACCAAGTTTTAAAAAATTTTAACAGTATTATCTACTTACCAGTAATTGCATATAAATAAGTATTATGACCCATTCCAAAAAGCGCATGCAGGAATGATTTCTCTAGTGTAATATAGAAATCTCTAAAAATCAATGAAAAGAAAACAATACACTAAGAAAAAGAATGGTCATGGACAAGCAATTCAAAGAAGGGAAAACATTTAGGGATGATAAACATATAAAAATTACACAGCCTAACCAAGAATTAAAGATAAATTACAACAACAATGAGATGTTATGTTTTGCCTATAGAGTAGGCAAAGTCAGATAAAACTCATTGTTGGTAAGGATGTCAGAAAAAAACCCGACCTATTCACTTTGGAAGGAATATAAACTGGTACAGCCTCTTTGGAGGGCAATTTGGCAACACCCATATACCCTTTGACTCAGAAAATTCGTTCTAGAAATGTATGCTATAGACACACTTATAATACACAGAGACATACATCTACACGAGAATATTCCTTGCAGAATTGTTTGCAAAAACAAACATTAAAAGCAACTACACATATAAGAGATTAATTAAATAAGATAAAAAGGCACATAAAGGCTAGGGATAAATCCAAATCATGTTCTATCAATTTTAAAAATTATTATTAAACTTGTCTTTTTGGAGTATAAATTTTGGCCCTATAAGAGGTATAATCTGAAATGATATATTATGCAAATATTTTATAATAAATTTAATAAAGATATTAAAACATACCTAAATAGAATTAGGCATAAGAAAAAATATTTTTTCTAGTGAGTAAAATTATTATATTTAGTGAAAAATACTCTGCCATGATTTTAATATTCTAATTAATTCCCCCCCAGCCTAATAACAGAATGTAGCATCCAATGCTTTTTTTTAACAGTAAATTTTAAAAAGCTTGAAAAGCTAATTAACGTTATTTTGGTACTTTTACAGGGTAATCATCAAATAATTCTTACAGATTGCCATCTGTATTTTTGAAATGTAGAGGCATATTCATCAAAATGCTTGAATTCTTACAATCTGCCTTATGTATTTCAAACCAAGTCATATCGCTAAAATTTAAATGAAATAAGATTACATTGGGGACATCAGAACACTGAAATTTTAGTTCATCCTATATGAAAGAGTTGGAAACGTTAACACAAATGCAATACAATTAAATATTTAGTTCTTTGTGTTTTATTTCACAGTATGTGTTCATCTCTGTCAGATTTGGGTAGTACAGTAACAGGGTTAGTTTTGTCTTCTAAAACATGATACTGACCTAGAGAAAATGACCTAGAAGTCATTATGTAAATGTCAAAATCTAAAAATGTGATCATACAAAATTAATTGTTTCTCAGGGCCACAGTTTTAAATAGGAAAGAATTCTAAGATAGCTTTCAATTTGGTTTTCTATAAATATTTTCTCAGTTTACTTGGTATTTGAAATGATTCAGGTGATATGGAGAAAAATAAACTGTAAGTCAGGCTACCATTTAGTCCAACTCTGCTTTCTTTTTAAGTAGCTGCTCAATGACTGACATTTTAGGAAAAGAGAATGCTAAAGAGTATTTCCAGGAAGTTCCACTGTTTGTTTTGGGTCAAAATCTCCCCTCTCCCAATACCAGGGACTAGACCAGTAAAATTTTGGAATAGGTGATAATTATTTTTAATGTTCTCAATAGTGTTTTTATATCTTCATGCCCATCTCTATCTCACATTCAGTGTCTTGACTCCTCTGTTGTAGCGTCCAGTCTTTTCATTCTGTCTTTCCTTATGTGTCATTAAGAAGCAATATTTTTCTTTAAAAAGATACACAAAAATCTTTCATAATAACTAAAGTGCTGAGGACTTGATGTATTTTGCTTTCTATGATAAAAGAAGGATACAAAGGAAAAGGTAAAGTGTAACTCAAAGTTTTAATTACTGAAGGGATAATTTCATATACTGTAGGTGGAACATTTTTTGTGTCCACCAAATCAACCACAGAAGTAATTAAATGGCCTCATGCATAAATGTGGTCCTTGGGTTATTACAAGTTTAGTTGTTATTTTCCTTTTCAAAATCTGTTTTGATGTTTTCGGTTCTTTGAATTTCTATATAGAACTTAGTTTATCAATTTCTACAAAAATTCTTTCTAGGGTTAAGATTTAGGATTGTGTAGAACATATGGATGATACAGAAATTATTGATATCTTACCAATACTGAAACTTTTGATCCATGAACAAGGTGTATAATTCAATTTACTATGATCTTCTGTAATTTCTATTATTAATATTTTGTCATTTTCAGTATGGAGGTCTTGCACATAATTTTTTCAATTAATCCTTATTTTGTTTTTTTATGATTTTAAATAACATTAACTTTTCACGTTTAGTTTTATGTTTGTTTATTGACTTTGTATCCTTCTTCCTTGCTAAATTCATTTATTAGTTCTTGCTGTGGTTGTCGATACACAGAATAATTTATATATCAGTAGAAACAGTTTTACTTCTTCCTTTCCAGTGGTTTTTAATTTATTTCTTTTTGTTGCTTCAGTGTAATGGCCCAGACCTCCAGGAAAATGCTGGATAGCAGTCATGTGAGTTGGCATTCTTGCCTTGTTCCCAATTTTCAGGGGAAAATATTCACAATTGCACCATTAAGTATGATATTAGGTTTTCTGTAGATGTTCTTTATCAAACTGAGGGTAATTTTCTGAAAGGTTTGTTTTGGGGGGGGAGTAATCGAATTTTTGTCAAATGCTTTTCTTAAACCATTGAAACTACCATATAGTTTTCCCCCTTTAATCCTATGATATGGTGATTTGCATCGATTGATTTTCCTTATAAAACATTCCTGGATAAAACACAGTCAGCCACATTGTATTATCATTTTTGTATATTGGTAGATTTGATTTGCTAATATTTTGTTAAAGTATTTTCTATCCATATTCATGAGGGATATTGGCCTGTAGTTTTATTTTTGTAATGCCTTTGTCAAATTTTGGTGTTAAGGTTATGGTGGGCTCCTAAAATGAATTAAAGCAAGTTTCCCTACCTCTGTTTTTTGAAAACATTTGTGTAGGATTAGTGTTTTTCCTTCCTTTGAAGACTGATAGAATTCACCAGCGAAACCATCTGGACCTGGAGTTTTTTTGAAGGAAAGGACTTTGATGATGAATTCAATTTCTTTGATAGGTACAGTGCCATTCAGATTTTCTGTATCTTCTTGTGTCAGTATAAGGACATTGTAGGATCTGTAGTTATAACCTCTTTTTCTTTGCTGATGTTAATATATTATGTTCTTTTTCATTTTTTTTCTCTTTATCAGTCTAGCTAGGGCAATCTGTGCAGCTCATTGAATAGCTGCCTTTCAGGTGATCTCATGTAGTGGGCTGATCAGGATCCCCATGAGAGGTATGAAATGCCTGTGATACATGAACAAGGCTGTTAGGTGTTCTGTCTGCTTTTTATTTGCTGGAGGTTTTAAGGACAACAGTTTTTCTTAAACAGACTATGGGATTGCTCTCTGGACATTACCTTACATGGTTCCAAAGAAGTCTACTTGGGTGGCAGTCTCCTGTACCTTGTCAAGATTAATCTTCCAATGTTGGTTACTCAGATATTAAACCACGCTTTTGCTTAGGTAATTTTCTCTTTTGTTTCTCTGATTTCTATTTTGCTATGATATGCTCTTATTTTTATTTCCTTCCTTCTACTTATTTTGGGCTTATTTTGGTCTTCTTTATCTAGTTTATTAAGGTAGGACTTTAGGTCAGGGATCAGCAAACTTTTCCTATAAAGGGACATGTAGTAAATACTTTAGGCTTTGCAGGTCATATGGTCTCTGCTACAACTGCTCAACTTTGTCAATGTAGCACAAAAGTAGCCATAGACAACATATGGACATGACTGTGTCCCAATAAAACTTTATTTACAAAAATAGGTGGTGGGCTGGACTAGGCATGCAGGCTATAATTTGCTGACCCCTGCTTTAGGCCATTGCTTTGAGAACCATTATTCTTTTCTAGTGTAAGTATTGAAACCTACATATTCCTCTATAAGCACTGCTTTAGTTATATCCCACAAACTTTGGTATTTAGTGTTTTAACAGTTATTCCGTACAAAATATTTTTCTAGTTTCTCTAGTGATTTCTTCTTTGACATGGATATCATAGAAGTATATTGTTTAATTTCAAAATATGCAAAGTTTTCTCAGATATCTTATTGTTACTGATATTTAATATAATTCTGTGGTCAGAGAACATACTCAGGTGATTTCAATCCTTTTACATTTACTGAGACTTGTTTTATGGTCCAGTATGGTCTATTTTGTTGAATGTAACATGTGCCTTTGAAAATAATGTGTATTGTGCAATTGTTGGGCATAGTGATCTATAAATATTAATTAAGTCAAGGTGGTTGATAATATAATTCATAGTATCTATGTCTTTACTTTATGTCCAATTGTTTTACCTATTGCTTAGAAAGTATGTTAACATTCTCAAATATGATTTTATATTTGCCTATTTATTCTTTTAAGTCTGTCAGATTTAACTTGATATTTTTTCTATTAGGCATATACATAGTTATGATATATCTTCTTGATGAATTGATCTTTTATCATCATAAAACGTCCTTTACCTCCATTAATACTCTTTTTTTCTTGAAATCTACTTTATCTGATATTAATCTAGTCTCTTCAGATTTCTTATGCTCACTGTTTATATCGTATATCCTTTTTAATTGCCACGCAATAAATATTTCACAAAATAGGATGAAGGTCCTGGCAGATTTGCAGAGCCCAGAAGCAGTGATGCAGTGGTGTTGCCTATGTCCTGAGGAGGCACCAGGGTCCTTGGAAAGCTTTTACTCACAGCCTACACCTGGAGGTTGTTGCCCAGCTGAGTTTTCAGCCCTGTGAGCACTTCTACTGTGTGGTTAATTAAGGAGACGAAGAATTAGAAAAGAAGAGAGGGAGGAAAAGGGAAGAAGGAAAGAGGAAGAGGGAGAGAGGGAGATTGATTGAGATATGTAAAGTACCCATCCTGCACTTTGGGGGAACCTCAAAGAGGCAGGTTGCCTGGAGAAAAGACTATGTGATTCTGTCACCAAAGGCTTCATTGGTAGTTTACCTTCCATCAATACTGGTGTGCTTTGGTATATGCTTTTTCATCCATTTACTTTCCACTGTCTGTGATTTTACATTAAAAGTGGATCTCTTATAGACAGAATATCATTACATCTGGATTCTTTAATCCATACCGACAATCTCTTCCTTCTGTTTTCCTTTTCTGTCTTCTTTTGTGTTAAATTCAATATTGTTAGCAAGTAGACCAGTCAGGAAGTTATCACAATAGGCAAGAGGTGAAAATGGCTGGGATCAGGTGGAGTTGGAGAAAGGGATCAGATTCTAGATATATTTTTGAGGTAGAATTGAAAATTCTTACATATGGATTATATGTGTTTGGGAAATAATACCTGAAAAGTGCATGGCACCTGCCTGGTACATAATAGGCACTCAAGAGATGCTAGTTTCCTCTTTTATATATCCCCAGTATACATCCTCAACTCCAGTTAGGCTAGTCTCCCAACTGTCCCCTCAAATACACTATTTTCACTCATGTCTTTATGTGTCTTTGCTCATGTTCAATTTCTACCTCTTCCATTAAGTTGTTTATCCTAGAAAATCATTAATAAATAATTAATAACTTTTTAATACACACAAAAAATAATATAAACCCCATAACATTCTAAGAGGAGCTTTCCTAACAAGAGTCTCAATATTTTTGAAAAGAGGCTAAGATGGAAACAAGGTCCATTAAATCTAAGATTGTGGGTTGACTGGGGGATTGTGGGTGAGCAGAGCACAAAGCTCTGTTTTTAAGAGAGAGAAATAAATCTCATGTCTAAAAGACTAGATAACCTTTGACTCTGATTATCAACCCATTAACCCCTAGTGAAATCTCTATTTCCCCATTCCTCAAACACAGACTATAAGGTAACAGCAAGTTGTACAAATCCCCCTCACCCTACGCTGGCAAATGTGAATTTTTCTCAATGACCATTGTAGATGTTCCTGTGGAGGGTGATGGACATGAAATATAGTTTGTGTTTAGTCATCTTTGATTCACATTTCTTTAAAAATACTCTTTCCTAAAAAAAAACCTTGATTATTTAGCAACTTATTTTGTGAAAGTGATATTCATGATAAGAGAAGATCACATAAAGCCTGTTGGTAATCACTGCTTCACCAAATTTCAGCTTTCCTTTTTTTTTGAGGAAGAGTGGCCCTGAGCTAACATCTGTTGCCAATCTTCCTCCTTCTTTTGCTTTTTTTTCCTCCCCAAAGCCCCAGTAGACAGTTGTCATAGTTGTACATCCTTCTAGTTGCTCCATGTGGGACGCTGCCTCAGCATGGCTTGATGAGTGGTGCGTAGGTCTGCGCCCAGGATCCAAACAGGTGAACCCCGGGCCGCCAAAGTGGAGTGTGTGAACTTAACCACTACACCATCAGGCTGGCCCCTCCTTTTTTCTTTTACATTTTAATTTATTCTTAAATACATAGATAACAGTTTAAATATATTTCCATGTAAACATTTAAAGATTGCAGATAAAACTGAAGTCCCCTTTGACCACTTGGATTTTTGTTTCTACTACAATGATAACCTCTTTCTATCACCTATGCTGTGATTATTACTAGCTCTTCATTGCTAATTCTGCCTGCTCTGGGTGAAAGTCCCTCACAACCAGACCCCACTCTCCTGATAATCCCATGACTTCCTACCCCTGCAATCTGCCTGCAGCAACTTGTGCAGAACAGACTCCTCACACTAGCCTGATCTTGCTATGCAATTTCCTATCTCTGCGTGTACTAGTCTTTTAGCCTGTCATTGCCTTCCTCCTCCTCTCCACCTAGTGTACTGCAACTACTTTCCCTGCTGTGATCAAATGCCACCTCACTTCTGAATTATTTCCTGTGTCTGCAAATGGTTTTATATAATAAAGAGACCTTGGAGGAATTAAGCCCATGGGATTTGGAGCCAGATTTTGTGGGAATGATTCTGGGTTTTGTCTCTTACAAGCTACATGAGACCTTAGACCAGTTACTTACCCTCCTTGAGTCTCAGTTCTCTCATTTGTAAAATGAGTATAATACTAACACCTACTTCATAATGCTATTAGTGGGATTAAATGAATTAATATATGTGAAACATTGAGATCATGCCTGGAAGATAGTGAGCACTTGATAAATGTTAATTATGATTAATATCATGCCATCCTTAATTAAAGTACTTCTCACATTTTATTATAACTTTTTTCTGTCTGCCTACCTTCTCTAATCCTCAAGGGCTACACTCATGACATTGTTTACTTTGTTTTACTCCCATTCCACCCTGCTCCTATCCCAAACTCCAAAGCATACGTAGTAAGCACAATGCCTGCCACTCAGTGGGCACTCCACAAAGAAGAAAGCATGGGATGGTGTTCCTTAGTAACGGAAATCTTCTTCAACCTGGGGTGTAAGACAGCAAGCATGCTTTCAGGGGATTCTTTATTCTAGCTCTCAGCCTCCAAACTCTCTTGCTTTGTCTTTCCCTTGAGGCCAAAGAAAAAGAGAGGCTTTGGCTTTTTATTTGGCCTTGAGATTCAGCAAATGGTCTCAAGCCCACAGCATACCTCAGAGAGAGGTTTCTTTGGCCCCCTACCTCTATACTTCTCTTCATTCCTTGTGTCTCATTTTCTCATTCCCTACAATTCCACCTTATTGATCATTTTTTGCCATAGAAAAGTTTCCTAGAGAAGCAGTCTTCTAAGCAATTTCAACAGAGTGCTTCAGACCTCTGGCCCCAATTGATCTGAGTTTAAAGGTCTACGCTTTCATTCTTTCTTCCCCTCACTAAAATTTTGAAAACAATCGAATCAAACAAAGCAGCTTCTTTGCTGGATTTCATCATGCTTGCCTCACAGCTAACTTGAATCAAACCTTGTAGCTTTTAACCCAAGGGAATGACATTTTAAAATTTTATCTTATTGGTGCATTTCAGTGGAGCGAATTCTGTTCTCCAAGAATTTTAAAAAGTAAAAATGCACCTGCAAGAGTACAATTAAGGTAAAAACAGATATGTAATTAAATGCTATTATTAAGTGATATAAACAGATTCATAAATTACATTACTTTTTGGTTCATTAGAAAAATGAACACATTATCCTAGTTTTGGGTGAAGCCATTGGAAAAAGTCTTCTGGGAGTATACTGGGATAATTATGGGGAATGTTCAGAGAAATGGACTCAGTTAATACGTAATGAAATGCATGTTACTATAATATTATATAAAATTAGTTTAGGTTATGGGAATGTTTTAGAATGAATCTTCTTTTATAATGGCCAGTAATTAAAAGAATATACCTCATTTAAAAACCCAGCAATGTTTTAAACTATATTATACATAAACTCCAAATCTAGCACACAGCTATTGCTCTTTTATTTTCTACTTTAGTATTTTTTCTACTTTAGCATTTAATTACTTTAGTATTCCCACTCACCATAAAAGACTTTTTTGAAGAGAATTTTGGAAAAATTAATAAAGCACTTAGCAAAATAAGAAGTAATAGTATTATTTAGTTTCAGAGCAAACCCCTGGCAGTTTTGAGTTTTACTAGTGGTTCTCATTTAAGCTTTTTCAGGAACATATGTTTTCACCTCTCTCAACTCTCCTGACTTCTAGAAGAATGAAATGTTTATCTCAGAAACTATTGAGACTATCTTAGGATTCCAGGCCGTTCAAGAAAGTAGCTGTGCTAAATTTTCTAGCAGATAAAAACAAAAGAGCAGTGCACTGGGCTGGGAGTCAGGTCTGAATTTTAGCCACTACATAATGGTGGTCATGTCACTTAATTTCACCACAAAATGAGGATAATAAAATCTTTGATTATTTTCACAGGGTTGCTCTCTCAAATGAGAAAATAGTGGGCCAGCCCAGCGGTGTAGTGGTTAAGTTTGCATGCTCCACTTCAGGGGCCCAGGGTTCGTGGGTTTGGGTCCTGGGTGTGGACCTTCACACTGCTCATCAAGCCATGCTGTGGCAGCGCCCCACATACAAAATGGAGGAATATTGGCGCAGATGTTAGCTCAGTGACAATTTTCCTCAAGCAAAAAGAGGAAGATTGGCAACAGATGTTAGCTCAGGGCCAATCTTCCTCACCAAAAAAAAGAGAGAGAGAGAGAAAATAGATGTATGAAAATGGTGAAAAATAAAGTAGCTTATAAAGTATTACTTTCATCACTTATATTATCATTTCTAATCACATCAGTATTCCTGTTTTTTAGAGATTATAGGGTTGGCATGAGTCCAATACTACAAATAGGTCTTATGGAAAATTTTTATAAGCAGGGATTTATTTGAAGAGTTGATGTGTATTGACCTAAGACAATTTTGGCATTCAGCAAATGACAGGTTCTCTTTGTAAATATTGGTAGTGTCTCATACTTACAGGCCTTTACATCCCCTCCCTTGCAAATTTACCAGAAGCACCACTCTCCACTCTAGGCTCTCCACCTGGTACCTATGTGAAAGATTCACTTGAGGCAGACAATGATATTTGGACCTCAGGATGCAAGAATAATGGGACTCTAGACTTCAAGCACTGCACAAATGGTCCTACACTGCTGTTTGTTCAATTCATATACCTTGTTCATGCAAGGGCAATGGGACTGGTACAAATCTACGTGATCAGTTACTTATTTTGAATACCGTGCATTTTACCATTTGAGAAATATTTATATCCCTTATGCTTAATTAGTAAATCCTTTCATGTAGATTTCACTTATGATATTTGAGGTGCCAAGTATGAAGTCTTGAGTGTTGACTCTTAATTAGGATACCCCTAAGGTGTAGAATAGAGTTTTTGCACATTCACATATTACATGGCTTGTACTAATGAATTTAATGTAAATTCCAACACAAACTATATAATAAGAGTGTCATTTTGTCATCATATGCAATAAGACTGCATTCCACTCTAAATACTATTATCAAAGTCTCATACATGTTTTTCCTTTTTAAAAACATACTTTAAAGAATACTTAATATCTGCATGGGATAATGCATGTTAGCTAAACTTATTGTGGTAATCATTTTACAATAAATGTAAGTCAAATCATTTTTGTATACACCTTAAACTTATGCAGTGCTGTATGTTAATTATATCTCAATAAAACTGGGGAAGAAAGAATAATTAAGACATTTTAAGACACAAGCATTGTTCATTTTAATATTACTTGAGCACTTACTATGTGCCAAGCACTATGCTATGTCATGAGGTGATAAAAAGCAGGCATAATTTAAATTCTTACAGCCTAATAAGGAAGCAGGTATTGAACAAACAAGCACCAAAGCTACAGTGTGATATTTGCTATGAAAAATAAAATAGAATGCTGTGAGATCCTTTAAGATATTACAAGACATTATTTAGAAAAAGCCTATAGGAAGAGGTAGAAATAATTCATCTTATGAATTAGAATTGCAAATACTGAGTTATCATAGTTAATTTATTTCCCTTTTAATGTTTTTACATTAAAGATGAAGATAAAGAGCAGAAACACTTCTAACTCGGAAAATAACTTTATGTGCCATTGGATAATTTGGCTGACTGAAACTATAAAGCGGCACAACTGAATGTCACAGGAATTAAAGGCACTTCTACTGAGTCAATAAGTCAATATATTACTTCTGCTCTCCTGAAAAAATCAACTTTCTACATGGACAATTCAAGACAGTGTCATTTTTCAGTAGGCAGTGAGGAAAACAACCACAACAAAGAGAACAGTTTAAGGTTTTAAATTATTTTCCTCTGATTTTTTTTTTTACTGTAGCATATTGTAAATTTAAGCAGAAAACATCAATAGACTTCAATTATAACATGGAGAATAATCCTAAATGCAATTTCCGGTTGTGTGACATAAATTCTGATTGTACTGAGACCTGATTCATTTTCCCATTTAATACATTCTTGTAATTGATTTGAATTTCCTTTTGCCATTACTTAGCATATTTTAAGTTTGATGCTTTTCACTACAATTTTAGAACTCTGTTAATTTTTATATACAAATTTATAGAATTTACATACTGTATTGAATATATATAATTTGAATCCTTTTACATTAGTCATTGAAATATGGTATAAGAAATATGAAGTTTACCAATTAACAGAGAGTTGCTAGATGATGTCTATTCATTTTACCTTTCCATGAGATGGTGAATAAATGAATAATGCAATTCTTAATAAAAGAAGCTATATTCAAGTTAAAGTCTTTAATTTAATTACTAATATGCCTTTTCATACACTTTGATTCATTTGACCGTCAAAGATTCTAGCAGAAGATATTGAAATCAGCAAAATGCATATAAAGGAAAAGCTAGCAATTACATTCTAATTGATTCTGAACCCCTTCTTACCATTTTTCCTGTCAACCAGTATTTTAAAGTCCCATTAAAACAAGAATGCCTTGAAAATTGTCATAGAATTTGAAATATTTAAGATACCAACCCATACATACATGAACACAGAAATGCCTTTCAAGAAGGAAACACTAGCATCACATTTCTTGGCTTAGATGCTTGATGAGATGAGAAAACCAGGCCCACCTGGTGTTGTCATTAGAAAGATGCAAGAAGACAGATTTCTTGAAATTGCTTTATGGTTGTTTCTTGGTTTGTGAGCCCACAGGAACATAGAAATGGTGTCCATTCCTGGTCTAGAGATTTCTGAAGACAAGAGTCATGCTAAGGTAGCCCATGCCAGCAGTATGTGAAGACACCATGGTGTAATGAACTGGGGCAGAAAAGGATAATGAGTGGCACCCTCCATTTCTGTTTGCTCTGGCTTTTGGAGTCAAGGAAGTGAGAGCCTCAGTAGTTCCCATGGTTCCTCACAAAAGCATATGAAGATTAGAGGTGACCCTGGTGGCTCCCAGGGCAAAGAAATTGAAAGTCCTATTGAGATAAGGAGTTGGGGTCTGATGGTGGGGCTGAAGTGAAATTTTGCTGCCTTTGTTTGAGGGTGGTCTTCAGATACAGAGGATGCAGGGTGAGCAAAAAATCTCTGGTTACATGGTATGATTTCAGGTGCACTGGAAAGAATTGCTCATCCTTTAAAAAAATTCCATTCTGCTTATTCATACTTAAAGTCCCTTTTCCATTCAATCAACAGATATTTATTGAATATTGACCACGTTCCAGGCACTATTCTAGGTGTTGGGGATATAACAGTGAATGGAACAGATGTAGGGAGAGAGAGACTATAAACTGAGTCTACTGTCAAAGTCAATACACAGAGATTGTAGATTGTACTGACCACAGTATTTGGCACAAAGCAGGAGCCCGATATATGTTATAATAAATGAATAAATGAGGGTAAATTAGATGGTCTCTATGATCATTTTCAGTTCTGATAATTTGTTTCCCTCAGGCTTCAGTTGTGCATACCTTATTTAATAAGGTATCTTATTAATGTTAATGTTTTAAAATTTTAAGTACCAACTATATGCTGGATAATGCTAAAGTTTGTCATATACTTGCATGTACTATCTCATTTAATCTTCATAGAAGCACTATGAGGTAGATTTTATTATCTCACATTATAGATGAAACTTTAACCTTATTAGCAGAACTGGAATGTGAAGGCCCGGTATTTTGCTCCAAAGTCTATGCTTTCTCTGTTAGATCATGCACTGTATCTCCAGTATTATACTGTATACTACAAAGTGTTAGAGCATCATATATTTAACATTCATAGTGAAAACTTAATTTGTATATCATTTAACAGTTTTCAAACTATCTTTATTATATATATATCACCTTCCTTGGCATAGAAATATATATGTATTCTTATTTATACTCTGTGTAGGTGGGGAAGATCCTCTTCTCACTGTTTTACAGATCGAGAAACTGAAATTTATAAAAGTTAAATGATGTAACTAGTAAGTGGCAATACTGACATTGGAGCTCATGTCTTGCAATACTTTCAATATACCACAGCATAGCACACTCCTTTCAATATACTACAATGCTTCAGCGGTCCTTAGAAGATGCTCTTTTCTCCTCAATCTCCTTCAAATTTCATTTTAAAACTTAATTATTCTACAAAGTATTTCCTGGTAATGACACTTGACCTCAAATCATATGTGTTCAATTATCTTATGTACTTCTGTGTTGCATGTAATAACAATGGCTGATATTTATCAAGAGCCTATCCAGCAATTCCACTTCTGGGTATTTATCCAAAGGAAACAAAAACACTAACTTGAAAAGATATATGCACTCCCATTTTCACTGTAGCATTATTTTAAATGGCCAAGACATGAAAGCAACCTAAGTGTCCATCAATGGATGGATGGCTAAAGAAAATGTGGTATATATACACAATAGAATATTATTCAGCCTTAAAAAGTGAGGAAATTCTGTCATTTGTGACAACATGGATGGACCTTGAGGGCATTATGCTAAGTGAAATAAATCAGACAGAGAAAGACAAATACCATATGATCTCACTTATATGTGGAAATTAAACTAAACAAAAATAAAAATAAAACCTAACTCATAAGTACAAAGATCAGGTTTGTGGACGTTGGGGTGGGGTGTGAAATGTGTGAAGGTGGTCAAATGGTACAAACTTCCAGTTATAAAATAAATAATCCTTGGGGATGTAATGTACAGCATGGTGACTAGAGTTAATAATACTGTATTGTATATTTGAAAGTTGCTAAGGGAGTAGATCTTAAAAATTCTCATCATAAGAAAAAAATTTGTTACTATGTGTGGTGATGGATATTAACTAGACTTATTGTGGTGATCATTTTGTAATATATACATATATTGAATCATTATGTCATACACCTGAAACTAATATAACGTTATATGCCAATTTTATCTTAGTAGAAAAAAATAAAGAAAAACTAAGGAAACACCTGAAGACCTTGTAACAACACAGATCAATGGGGTCCCACTCTCAGAATTTCTGATTCAATAGGTCTGGGATGGAACAATAGAATTTCAATTTTGATCAAGTTCTCAGATAATGTTGATGCGATAGTTCTAGGGACCACACTTTGAGAACCACTGCTCTACAGAATTACTCTGCTCCATGAATAGTTTGAATCTCTTTCTAAAAGCATCCAATTACTTACGTTTTTCATTTCTTACGGGTTATTAGAGAGGAGAAAATGGCCCCATATCATGATCATCTCCTGGGCACTTTGATTAGAGGTCTCAGGTCTCTACACCATTAGTTACTACTAATAATGGTCAAATTAAAAAAATTAATATTTTTGAAGGCTTACATTATCAAACCATTATGTAGTAGATAATCTCATTTTTTATATTGTAATGTATCAAATGGGTAATATTATTATCCCCACTTTACCCATATGAGACCAAAGTTACACAACAGTAAGAAGCAGAGCCAAGATTCACACAGAGGTCTGCCTAACATTAGATTATGAGGTTTTACTCCTTCCCTACCATTTCCTTTGAGAAAATAAATTCGTAAAGGCCAGAGATGCATTATTCTGGTGTTTGTTACACAATTTTTAAAAACATTGTGTAAATTTAAAGTGTACATTATTATATTTCAGTTTCTGTGTAGACTGCACTGTGTTCACAACCAATAGTCTAGTTTTATCCATCACCTTACATATTTACCCCTTTTGCCCTCCCCTCACCCACTTCCCTTCTGGTAACCACCAATCTTTTCTCCTTATCTATGTGTTTGTTTATCTTCCACATATGAGTGAAATTATACAGTACTTGTCTTTCTCTGTCTGACTTATTTTGCTTAGCATAATACTCTCAAGGTCCATCCATGTTGTCGCAAATGGCATGCATGGGTTTGTCTTTTTTGTGTGTGTGTGAGGAAGACCAGCCATGAGCTAACATCTGTTGCTAATCCTCCTCTTTTTTTTTTTTTTTTGCTGAGGAAGACTGGCCCTGGGCTAACATCTGTGCCCATCTTCCTCCATTTTATATGGGACGCCACCACAGCATGGCTGACAAGCAGTGTGTCGGTGGGCACCCGGGATCCAAACTGGCAAACCCCAGGCTGCCAAGCATGCATGAAACAGCTACGCCACCGGGCAGCCCCGGGTTTGTCTTTTTAATGGCTGAGTAGTATTCCATTATATATATATACCACATCTTCTTTGTCCATTCATCTGTGGATAGACATGGGTTGCTTCCATGTCTTGGCAATTGTGAATAGTGTTGCAATGAACATATGGGTGCATATATCTTTTTGAGTTATTGATTTCATATTCTTTGGATAAATACCCAGTAGTGGAATAGCTGGATCATATGTTATCTCTATTTTTAATTTTTTGAGAAATCTCCATACTGTTTTCCATAGTGGCTGCACCAGTTTGCATTCCCACCAGCAGTATATGAGGGTTCCCTTTTCTCCACACCCTCTGTAATACTTGTTATTTCTTTTTTTTTTTTTTTGTGGGGATGACCAGCCCTGAGCTAACATCCATTGCCAATCCTCCCCTTTTTGCTGAGGAAGACTGGCCCTGGGCTAACATCCGTGCCCATCTTCCTCCACTTTATATGGGACGCCGCCACGGCATGGCTGACAGGCAGTGCGTCGGCGGGCACCCGGGATCCGAACTCGCGAACCCTGGGCTGCCAAGCGTGGACTAAACCGCTGCGCCACCGGGCGGCCCCATACTTGTTATTTCTTGTCTTGTTAATTATAGCCATTCTGACAGGTGTGAGGAGATATCTCAATGTACTTCGGATTTGCATTCCCTAATAATTAGTGACATTGAACATCTTTTCATGTGCCTATTGGCTATCTGTATATCCTTGGAAAAAATGTCTGTTCATATCCTCTGCCCATTTTTGACTGGTTGTTCATTTTTTGTTGTTGTTGAGTTGTATGTGTTCTTTATATATTTTGGAAATTAACCCCTTGCTGGATATATGATTTGCAAATATTTACTCCTAGTTGGTGGATTATCTTTTTGTTTTGTCAAAGGTTTCCTTTGCTGTGTAGAAGCTTTTTAGTCTGATGTAGTCCTGTTTTTTTTTTCTTTTGTTTTTCTTGCCCGAGTGGACACAGTATTTGAAAATATGCTGCTAAGACCAACGTTTAAGAGCATACTGCCTATGCTTTCTCCTAGGAGTTTTATGGTTTCAGGTCTTACATTCAAATCTTTAATCCATTTTGAGTTAATTTTTGTGTATGGTGTAAGATAATGGTCAGCTTTCATTCTTTTGCAAGTGGCTGTCCAGTTTTCCCAATACCATTTATTGAAGAGACTTTCCTTTCTCTATTGTATGTTCTTTGCTTCTTTGTCAAACATTAGCTGTCCATAGATGAGTGGGTTTATTTCCGGGCTTTCAATTCTATTTCATTGATTTCAATTCTATTTCAAAGTGTGTCTGCTTTTCTGCCAGTACCATGCTGTTTTGATTACTATGGCTGTGTAGTATATTTTGAAATCAGGGAGTGTGATACCTCCAGCTTTGTTCTTTTTTCTCAGAACTGCTTTGGCTATTCACGGTCTTTTGTTGTTCCATATAAATTTTAGGATTCTTTGTTCTATTTCCATGAAAAATGTCATTGGGATCCTGACTGGGATTGCATTGAATATGTAAATTGCTTTAGGTAATATAGACATTATAACTATGTTGTTTCAATCCATGAGCATGGAATATCTTTTCATTTCCTTATGTCTTTAATTCTTTCAATAATGTCTTATAATGTATAGGTCTGTCACCTCTTTGGTTAAATTTATTCCTAGGTATCTTATTATTTTTTGTTGCAATTGTAAATGGGATTGTATTATTGATTTCACTTTCTACTAGTTCACTAATAGTGTATAGAAATGCAACTGGTTTTTATATGTTGATTTTTTACCCTGAAACTTTACTGTATTCATTAATTATTTCTAATAGTTTTCTGGTGGATTCTTTAGGGTTTGTTATGTAGAGAATCATGTCATCCACAAATAGTGACAGTTTTACTTCTTCTTTTCCAATTTGGATCATTTTTATTTCTTTTTCTTGCCTAATTGCTCAGGCTAGGACTTTGGATAATATGTTAAATAAGAGGGGCTAGAGTGGCCTCCCTTGTCTTGTTCCTGTTCTCAGATGGATGGCTTTCTGGTTTTCACCATTGAGTATGATGGTGGCTGTGGGTTTGTCATATATGGCCTTTATTATATTGAGGTACTTCCCTTCTATACCCATTTTATTGACAGTTTTTATAATAAATGGATGTTGGATCATGGTTTATGATCCTTTTAATGTATTGCATTTGATTTGCTAATATTTTGTTGAAGATTTTTGCATCTATGTTCATCAGAAATATTGGCCTGTAATTTTCCTTTTTTGTGTTATCCTTGTCTGGTTTTGGGATCAGGGTAATGTTGGCCTTGTAAAATGAGTTAGGAAGCATCCCATCTTCTTCAATTTTTTGGAAGAGTTGGAGAATGATATGTACAAAATCTTCATTGAATGTTTGGTAGAATTCACTAGAAAAGCTGTCTGATCCTGGACTTTTATTTTTTGGGAGATTTTTGATTACTGTTGCAATCTCTTTACTTGTGACTGTTCTATTCAGATAATCTATTAATCTATTTCTTCTTGATTCAGTTTTGAGAGGTTGTATAATCCTAAGAATTTATCCATTTCTTCTAGGTTATCCAATTTGTTGCCATATAGTTTTTCATAGTATTCTGTTATAATCCTTGGTATTTCTGTGGTGTCTGTTTTAATTTCTCATCTTTCATTTATGATTTTATTTATTTGAGCATTGTCTCTTTTTTTCATAGTGAGTCTACTAAGGGTTTGTAATTTTATCTCCTCAAAGAAACAGCTCTTAGTTTCATTGATCCTTTCTATTGTTTTTTAGTCTCTAATTCATTTATTTCTGCTCTGAATTTTATTGTTTCCCTCCTTCTACTGACTTTGGGCTTTGTTTTTCTTTTTCTAGTTCCTTTAGGTATCGTGTAACGTTGTTTATTTGAGATTTTTATTGTTTTTTGAGGTAAGCTTGTATTGCTATAAACCTCCCTCTTAGTACCGCTTTTCTGCATCCCGTAAGTTTTGGTATGTTAGTTTTCATTTTCATTTGTCTCCAGGTGTTTTTTATTTTTTTGCAGGAAAAGATTTTCCCTGAGCTAACATCTGTTGCCAATCTTTTCTTTTTCTTTTTTCCTCCTCAAAACGCCAGTGTGGGGTTGTATATCCTAGTTGTAAATCCTTCTAGTTCTTCTCTGTGAGCTGCCACCACAGCATGGCAACTGACAGAAGGGTGGTGTGGTTCTGCAACCAGAAAATGAACTAAGGCCACCAAAGTGGTGAAAGTGCCAAAGTTTAGCCTCTAGGCCATCAGGGCTTGCTTGTCTCTAGATATTTTTTGATTTCTCTTTTGACTTCCTCACAGATCCAATAGTTGTTCAGTAGCATGTTGTTTAGTCTTGACATATTTGTTACTTTTCCAGCTTTCTTCTTGTGGTTGATTTGTAGTTTCATACCATTGTGTTCAGAAAAGATGTGTGATATGATTTCAATCTTCTCAAATTTATTGAGGCTTGCTTTGTTTCCCAATATATGGTCTATCTTTGAGAATGTTCCATGTGCACTTGAGAAGAATATGTATTCTGTTGTTTTTAGATGGAACGTTCTATATATATCTGTTAAGTCCATCTGGTCTGGTGTTTCATTTAAGGCCAATGTTTCCTTTTTAAATTTCTGTCTAGATGATCCATCCATTCTTGTAAGTGGGGTGTTAAAGTCTCCTACTATTATTGTGTGGGTGTCTATTTCTCCCTTTAGGTTTGTTAATAGTTGCTTTATATACTTTGGAGCTCCTGTGTTAGGTGCATATATATTAATAAGTGTTATGTCTTCTTGGTGGAATGTCCCTTTTATCATTATATGATGCCCATCTTTGCCTCTTGTTATCTTTTTTGTCTTTTGTTTTGGCAATTTTTAAAAAATTTCTCTCCAGAAAGGAATTTCTGACTCTTCCATCTCAGTCAGCACTGTCCCTTGTTGTGGTGGTTCTTTTTATCCAGTTTTCACTTCTCTCTCAGGAGTATTTGTTCCAGAGTAGTTGTAAATTTGTTGTGTCTATGGGAGAAGGTGAGTTCAGACTCCACTTACATCACCATCTGGACACTGTCTTGAAGTCTGTTTTGTCTGACATAAGTATAGCTACATCCACTTTCTTTTGGTTGCCACTTGCTTGGAGTATCATCTTCCATCCCTTCATTCTTAGCCTATGTTTGTCTTTAGAGCTGAGATGTGTTTCTGGGTGGCAGCATGTTGTTGGTTCTTGTTTTTTAATCCACCCAGCCACTGTGTCTTTTGGTTGGTAAATTCAATCCATTTACATTTAGAGTCATTATTGATATATGAGGGCTTAATACTGCCATTTTATTTTTTGTTTTCTGGTTGTTCTATATTTCCATTGTTTCTTTTTTCTTGTATTTCTGACTGCCATTTCAGTTTGGTGGTCTTCTGTGATGTTTTTGTCGGTTTTGTCTTCATTTATGATTTGTGACTCTACTCTGATTTTTTGTTTTATTGTTATCATGAGTTTTGTACAAAATATCTTGTAGATGAGATAGTCCATTTTCTGATAGCCTCTTATCTCCATTAGGCTATGCAAGTTTCATCCTTTTCCTCTTCCCCTTCTATGTTTTTGTTGTCACAAATTATTTTTTGTGTTCTGAGGTTGTGACCAAATTGATGTGGTTATAGTTATTTTTGATGCCTTCTTTTCCCTTTATTTTCTGTTATAATTGTTTACTAACCTATTATTATATAGAGCTGCTATTTTCTGATTCTGTCTGTCTATTTATCTCCTTGCTAAAAACTTTGTAAACCTTTCCCTTTCTGTTTCATGTAAGAGGGCTCCTTTCAACATTTCTTGTAAGGGAGGTCTAGTGGCAATCAACTCCCTCAGCTTTTGTTAGTTTTGGAAAGTTTATTTCTCCATCATATCTGAAGGATAATTTTTCTGGATAGAGTATTCTTGGCTGATAGATTTCATCTTTCAGTGTATTGAATATATCATTCCATTCTCTCCTGGCCCGTAGAGTTTCTGCTGTGAAATCTGCTGACAGCCTGATGGGGGTTCCTTTGTAGGTTATTTCTTCTCTCTGGCTCACCTTACTATTCTTTCTTTGTCATCAACTTTTGATAGTTTTAATATTATATTCTTTGGAGAAGGTCTTTTTGCATTGAGGTAATTAGGAGTTCTATTAGCTTCATGGACTTGCATGTCCAGTTCATTCTCTAGGTTGGGGAAATTCTCAGCTATTATTTTGTTGACTAAGTTCTCTGCTCCTTTCTCCCTATATTTTCCTTCTGGGATACCTATTATCCTTATGTTATTTTTCCTAATTAAGTCAGATATTTCTCATAGAATTTCTTCATTTTTAAAAAATCTTAGATCTCTCCTCTTCCACCTGATAGAAATTTCTAGATTTTTATCTTAGAGCTCACTAATGCTCTCTTCCATATGGTCTACTCTATTTTTAATGCTTTCTACTTTATTTTTCATCTCATTAATTGTGTTCTTCATCTCCAGTATTTGTGTTTGTTTTTTTTTTTTTTTTTTTTAGAGTTGCAATCTCTTTGGTGAAGTACTCCTTCTGATCATTAGTTTTATTCCTGAGTTCATTGAACTGTCTTTTGGAGTTTTCTTTTAACTCATTGAGTTTCTTCATGACAGCTATTTTGAATTCTCTGTCAGCTGGACTGTAATCTTCTGTGACTTCAAGTTTAGTTTCTGGATAGTTATCATTCTCTTTCTGTTCTTCCATGTTACTGTAGTTCTTCATGGTACTTGATGAATTGATCCTCTGCCTTTGCATTTGTGGTACTAAACATCTTTCTCCTTTGGGTACTTTGGTTCTGAGCTGCTTCTGGTTGTATTTGAGAGCCTGCACATTCCACCCTCCACTGCCTCTGCTAGAGGCATTGTCAGTGCCTTCTTTGTGCCACTTGTACCTCTGAGGTTGCTGGTTCCTTGCTGCTTATGATGTCACTGCAGTCTAAGGTGTTACCACTGGGGTCACTAGGCTGTCAGCACTTCTGCTGGTTCTGGGGTCACCCAGGTCTTGGGTTCCTCCACTGGCTCTCCGTGGGCTCTCCACAGGCTTGGGTGCTGCTGCCCTGTGCATCACCTGTGCTGCTGCTCCTGGGTTATCTGGGGGTGCTGACAGCACCACTGCCAAGGGTGCTGGGTTCACAGGTGTCACTGTTGCTGCTGGGGGCCTGGGTTCTTGTATGTAGCCCTTGCTGCTGATAGAGCCAGTGTTGGGGGTGCCACCATTGGGAGCTGGGTCACAGGTTTTGCTGTGGTTCCTCAAGCCTCAGGTCACAGGTGCCATGTGCCACTGCTGGGGGAGGGGCAGGGACTAAGCTGCAATGTTGTTGCTGGTCCTGCAGCCTCTGGTCACTGGCACACACTGATTTTCTTTTTAAGACCTCAGATCAGGACACCCTGCTCCCGCTTGGGAAATCTGCATTTTGGTTGCTGTTCTCACTGCTGGAAAGACTGGCGCAACTGCTGGAGGAGGGGGAGGGACTGCATAGTCAGCTCTACTCTGTGTCTTGAAGCCTCAGGATGTGTGCACCACTCTCCACTGCTTGTGGGGGACAGGGGACAAGCCACGAGTAAGTGTCACCACTGTTAGTGCAGGTTCTAGTTGTTGGTGTACACCAGTGTGCGTTGAAACCTCTGGTCAGGGTACTCCACCACAACCTGAGAAATTCACTCCTTGGATGTTGTCCCCATTGCTGGAAAGACTAGTGCCACTGCCAGGGGTGGGGGTGGATGCCAGGTCACAGGCTCTGCTTTGTGTCCTGAAGCCATAGGACATGTGCCCCACCCACCACTTCTGGGGGGGCAGGGGCCAAGTCATGAGTGCCTTGTTTGCCCTTGCAGCCTGCGGTGGCCCATGTGCCCTGGTGTGAGGATCTGTGTTTTGAATTGCTGCTGCTGGGGGACGGGGAGGGAGCTTCTCCCCTAGTTCTGCTGCCTCCTGGAGGTCCAGTCAACCCACTTTCAGATGTATAGATGCATGGATTGCTCAGGTGTTCTGGTGTGCTGTGCAGGGAGCCCTTTGTTGGTCAATGGCTGTCTGACTTGTTGTAACTTAGAGGGGAGAGACAAAGGGAACTACTCACTCTGCCATAATGCTCAAATCACTCTGTTACACAATGTAATTGAACAGAGATAATTAACCAATTGACCAAGAGCCTACTATGTGCCAGATGTTGCTCTAGGTACTATGCAAGCACTGAATCACTCAGAGCTCACAGCAAACTCTTGAAGTAGATTCCATTGCAGCTCCCATTTTATAGATGAAAATACTGAGGGCTAGAGAGGTTACATGACTTGTCCAATCTTCAAGAAATAGTAAATAGAAAAGCTGGGCTATGAATGCAGACAATGTGGCTCCAGAGGACCTGCATTCCTACCCAGTTCACTCTATACTCCCTGTGAATTATTTTACTTTGCTTTTGATTAAATTGTCTTTGATAAGTGTTCAATCTTTTTTCATTTCTCACTCTTAATAGGCAGGCTGCAACTCAAGTCTTTTTGTACTACTATATAAGTAAGTTTCAGTATAGCATTCTACATATGGAGGGAGTTTAGCAAATAATTTCAAACAGAATGGTAGCTCCTTGAGCACAGAGATTACAATTTGGCAATCTTTTCCAGAGCAGATAAAAGGTCTGAATAAATTCCCTTTCCTTTTTCTGTTTCTTTGAACCCCTCGTGGCAGCGAATATTTGACATTAATGTGAAAAAATATCATGGTTTTTTTTTCATAAAATTAAATTTGCTTTCCCTGACTGATATTGAAATTGCTTTCCAGGAATGAGAATGGTTTTGAGCTGATCAGCCATAACTTTTCCATCCAATGTCCCTGGTCATCAAAAACACTTATTCACAAGTTAGTTCCAGAGGCAAGGGTGACATTGGATGACCAGAGATTACAAGAAAACAAAGGAGTTTACAGAAGAGTTAAGCCCAAATAGTCTTTGCACTTCTAGTCACTCTCCATGTTACACATACATGTTATTCCATGTTAAATATACATACTTGCCAGAATTACATCTCTTAAGAAAACAGATGATTCCTCCAGTCACCTAATTCAAAACATTTGATAGCTCCCATCTGCCTGTGACAGTGTTTTTCAAATCTGGCTTAAATCAAAATAACCTGGAAAACTTGAAAAAAAAATTTTCAAAGCCAGAGAACTTGTATATTTAACAAGCTCCCTGAGGGATTCTGATACTCATTCAAAGTTGAAAAGTATTGGCCTAGTAGAATTAAGTACAGTCTCTTCAGCTTTGCATTCAAGACTCCCCTTCACCTTGTTCTGTTCTGGCATTTCCAGCCTTATCTTCTGGTAAGTCTACATTTCAATCATCTTTATATTTCCAAAACCCCTAGTACATGCTTTGCACAGAGCAGGCATTCAGTACATTTATAAATTGACCTTGCTATTTTAGTGTTCTGGTCCACTAAGCTAGGTAGCCACCAAGTATTGTGGGAAATGATATTGGTCTGTGTCCTTTGCTTACTCTGTTACTTCTCCTTTCTTCCCCATCAAACCTGGTGCTGCCTGAGAAATGAAATATCAAGGTGACATGCAGTTTTTACTTAGGCATTGAACTTCAGAAAATGGTCACAGCAGAGTGGAGATGTAGAAGGCAGAAATATCCATCATGTTGAGAATAACAACCCCTAAGGCACAGCAAAATTCATAATCCAGTCACCTCTTTATCATTTCACATTAATGATTACAGTTTCAGGGTTTAAAATACTGATTCTCTGCTGTTTCAAGAAGCCTGCAATTTATCCACATTCCCAATTCCATCTTAGATTAAAAAAAAAAGATGTAGTGCTAGCTACTACTTTTTCTCCTTTCAGTCTAGAAGAATGCCAATGTTCCTAACTCACACTTAGTGGGTCCATTATTCTTATTCACCTGTCTGTCTGTTGAGGTCTTATTACCCCTTGCTCCCTTGCAAATAATGTCATCATCTGTAAGATCACTTAGGTGTATTCTGCTCTCTGTATACCATGAAAATTCACCCTGATGAAAACAGGAATTTTGCCAATATTAAAATAATAGCCCAACATTTACTTTAATCATTCAATGAGAGAAATTGACATTATAAGAATATTGATTAGCTGAACCAAAGAATGTGCTTGTGTGTGTGTGTGTGTGTATAATTGTGTTTGTGTACTCAGTGCACTTGTATGTGTGTGCATGTGCAGGGACCAGAGGGCGCTGAAATGCAGCCTGTGCTCCACATGTATTTTGGTGCCAGGAGGATGGTGGATATGCCAGGAGGAAGGGGTACCTTTTCCCCTTGCCCAAAGGTTACATCTGATCACCAAACCATGTGCCTGAGGGGCCACCTTTTTTTCTGATTCAAACTTCAATAAAGGGTGGCTTTTTCTAATTTTCACAGAAACCCATATAGACTGTTAGGCACCAGCAGCGTCTGTGTGTAAATATATGTTCATAATATGTTCATATGTATGCTTGTTTTTGTGTGTGTGTGTGAGAGAGAGAGAAATCATAAAACCATGCATTTGTAGACACAGAGAGTTGGTATTTCAGGTAGACAAAATAAATTTCTACCTATTGTGATAGGAATAAAAGTTAAGATCATTCTTCCTCTTCATGGTATTAAGCATCTTTCCAAATATCCACTCCCCACCCCACACAGATAGGATGAATTACACTGCTGATAATTATCATCATTGATCCAGTTGACTGAAAACACTCTCTCACAATGGTGGTATGATAACGACAAAGGAGCACTGAGCTAAGAGTCGGGAGATTTGAGTTTCCTTCTATCCCAGCTCTAACACTTAGCTATGTGACCTTGATTGAATTCTATAACCTCACAGTGCCAATATTTTCATTTATGCATGTGGATTCCTCAGGGCCTATTTTGCTATCTCTATACACCTCCACATATGCACATATGTGTGTATATTTATTTACTTTTTTATTCCTCAAAGAAAGAGGAAGAGTAGCTTGCTTGATATTTTAACATCACTCACTTTCCTTGCTCAGGCTCCCCTAACCCCCTCTATAAAACCATTTACAGTCTTACAACTTTTCCTCCCTGGGCTGTCTTAGAATAAAAGGCTGCCCATCCTTTTTTTTTTTAAAGAAGCTCTTTAATACTTTTCATGACAGAGAAATGGATATGAGTTGATTAAAAAACTTCTGAAAGACTCAGAAAATGCCAGTTGAGACTTGGAAGATTCAAGGACCTCTATCTGACTTCTTTTTTTCCTTCAGTTCAACAAATATTTATTGAGAAACTACAAGATGGCAAACACTGCTCTAAGCACTGGAACTGTGGCAGTAAACAAATTAGATAAAAATCATTGCCATCATGGAGCTTACAGTCTAGTCGGTAGAGGCAAACAGCACACACACACGCATATACACACACACACATATATAATCTGATATATAATATATATATATCTAATATAAATATCAAGTAATAATATTTGATATATCAAACAGTGATAATTGCTATGGAGAAAAATGAAGAAAAATGTGTGTGTGTGTGTACGTAAAGGAGTTATAAGAAATTGTAGTTTTAAATAGAGTGGTCAGGAAATGCCTCACTGAAAAGGTGACGTTTGAGTCAAAATATGTAGGAGTGAGCCATGTAGATATCTGAGATGGGAAATCTAGCACAATGGACCTTAGCCAGAAGCATGCCTTGTATGTCCTAGTAACAGCAAGGAAGCCAGTGTGGCTGGAACTGAGTGAGTTAGTGGAAAAGTAATAGACGTCAGAGAATTAAGGCAGGGGCCTAGTGTGTGGAACCTTGTAGATTACTGCAAGGGGTTTAGATTTTACTCTGAGTGAGAAGGGAACCCACCAGAAGACTTTGAGCAGATGAGATATGATTACAGTTATAATTTTGAAAAGATCACAATAGATGTTTTATTGAGAACAGGCTGTAGGGCCCAGGATTTAAGTACAAAGGTCAGTTATGAAACTATTGCTGTGATTTATATGAGAGAATGACGGTAGTTTCGATTAGAGCAATAGCAGTGGAAAGTAATAGTGGTTGATTTTTCTATATATTTTGAGGTACTACCAAAAGATTTGCTTGTGTTTTAGATGTGGGCTGAAAGAGAAAGAATGGCATCCAAGGTGAATCTACGACTTTAGGCCTGATGACTAAAAGTATGTAGTGCCATTTACTGATATGGGAAAGAAAGTGGGAGAAGTAGGTATCTTGATGGGAAGATCAAGGATTCAATTTTGGACATGTTAGGCTTGAGATGCCTATTGGACATCCCAATGAAAATCTCAAGTTGGCAGTTTGACATGTGAGCCTGCATTTCAGGAGAGATGTCTGGGCTGGAGAAAAAAAATGTAAGAATCATTAGAAAATAAGCAGCAATGAAAAACATTAGACTAATTTGGTCACCAAGGGCGTGACTGGAGATAAAGAAGTCTAAGCAAGGACTGAGTCCTGGGACACTACTATGTTAACAAGAAGGGAAGAGAAGGAGTAAGAAAGTAGGAATGTGTGAAGTTGTGGAGGCCAAGCAAATAACTGTTTTAAGAGGGAGTGAGTGATCAATGGTGTCGTGATGAGGAGAGGTAAGTAAGATGCATACAAACAAATGGATTTAGCAATGTGGAGATACCGACAATCTAGACGAGAGTAGATTCAGGGCAATGGTAAGTATGAAAACCTGATTGGAATGGCTCCAAGAGGATAGGAAAAGAGGAATTTGCAATATGTTTTTAGAGGAGTGTTGCTCTAAAGAGAAGGAAAAGATAAACAGTAACTTGAGGAAGTGTATGGGATCAAAGGAAGTTTTGCTCTTTAACTCGTAAAATATAACATGCATGTAGAAAAGTATATAAAGCATAACTTTAATAAATTATTATATAGGAAACAGCTGTGTAACCACTACGTAAATCAAGAAATAGAACATTGCAGCACCCTAGAAGCCCCATGTAGGCTCTTCTGGATCAAAAACCTTTCTCTGCCCCTTAGAGCTAACCACCATCTTGACATTCTAAATCACTCCCTTGATATTCTTTATACTTTTGTCACATAAGTATGTATCCCTAAACACCAATTGTTTAGTTTTCCCAAATTTTGACATTTATATAAATATAATCATACTGTATGTATTTGTGTCTTACTTCTTTCACTAATATTGTCTTTCAGATTAACTCATATTGCAGTTTTCACCTGTACTTGGTTTATTTTTACTGCTGTATGAATATACCATAATTTATATATCCATTCTCTACTGATAGATATTTGGGATTTTCTAGTATATGCCCTGCACTGTGTTCCTGCAGCCAACATCAGATTTCAGTTGCAACTGTGATCAGCAGTGCCTCTGCATGCTAGAATGAAAGACCCCAATTGAATCAGTGCCCACAGCCATTATGGATTTTTTTTTGCTTTTGCTTCAGGTCTTTTCCCAAAGCCTCAGTTGATTGCCTGACTTGCTAGCAGGGCAGCCCACAAAAGCATAGGAGCTAAT
This sequence comes from Tapirus indicus, assembly GCA_031878705.1. NCBI lineage: Eukaryota > Metazoa > Chordata > Mammalia > Perissodactyla > Tapiridae > Tapirus > Tapirus indicus. Next base: position 95,801,269 of record CM062942.1, on the reverse strand, counting down.
TTTCCCAGGGTCAGTTCTCAACCAATGAAGGACAGCAGTTTTTTGAAGGGACAATTTCGAGGTGAATTCTACGTACTTCCTCATAGGACAAGTGAGCCCCAGTTGCCCAGAATACTGCTCAGTTTCATAATACAAACTTTATTGTTTTTTCCTTTTTCCTTGTCTCATTCTTCCCACTTCTTCAATTGTATTTCCTAGAATCACCTCCTAAACAAACTACCTGAATTCAAATCCTTGGCTCAGACTCTGCTTTAAGGGAAACTAAAAGAAAGCAAAGCTTTTATAAATAACGCAACTGTGAATATTCTTATACTTACCTCTTGGGGTACATGTGAACAAATTGCATTAGGGCAGGGCTCAGCAAACATTTTCTGTAGAGGGCTAGATAAATATTTTAGGCTTTGCTGACCACATACGATCTCTGTCACATAATTTTTCTTTTTTTGTTTTTGTTTTCACAAGCATTTAAAATGTTAAAACCAGACTTACCTAAGGGGGCAGATTTGACCCAAAGAGTACAGTTTGCCAACCACTGCTCTAGAACGTACTTTCATGAATGAAATCACTAGGTCAAAGCATACACATAGGTTCAACTTTCTTATAAACTCTCAGTAGCAGTAAGAGATGTGGTTATTCCACAAACTTGCCTCTATTTTGTATTTGACAGAATTTTAAATTTCAGTCATTTTCTTGGGTGTATAGTTCTATCATAGTGTGGTTTTATTTTGCATTTCCTTAATGACTAATCAGGTTGAAAATTTTTTCATATGCTTAATGGCTAATTGGTTTTCTGTTCAACTAGTACCTGTTCAAGTCATTTTCTGGTTTTCTTTTGATGTACCTGTCTTTTTCTTATTGATTTATAGGAATTCTCTATATATTCTGGATATGAATCCTTTTATCAATTTGTTTGTGCTGCAAATATCTTCTCTCACTCTATGACTTGCATTTTCACTCTATTAATGATATCTTCTGATAAAAAATTACCAATTTTATTGGGGTAAGATTTATCAATATCATTTCATTTATAGTTAGTGAATTCTGTGTTCTGCTTAAGAAAGTGTTCTCTATCTCAAGGTCATAAAGATATTCTTCTATGTTATCTTCCAGAGTTTTACTTCTATCACATTTAATTCTAAAATCTAACAAGAGGTTTTTTTTGTATAATGTGAGGAAGAGGTTCAATTTCATTTTATTTCCATTTGGATATCAATTATCCCAGCAGCATTTGTTTAAAAGATTATTCTTGCCCCACTTGTGAGCTATGGCAGCTGTGTTATAACTTAATTGTCTCTATATTTGTGGGTCTGAATCTGAGCTCTATTCTGTTCCATTAGTCTATTTGACAATCCTGCACAAATACAACACTGTGCATAGGAGTTTTAAAATCAAACTGTCAGTGCCACAAACACAAAGAAAACTAGGATTTTGATGACAGTCACGTTGGATCTAAGGGTTAAATTTTGAAGAAATGATAAGTTTATAATACTGAGCATTCTAATTTGTCGCTATGATGTATTTCTTTTACTTATTTAGGGTTTTTTTTTACTGTCTTCCATAAATGTTTGTAGGTTCCCATTTGGATTTATTTCTTGATTTTGAGATTGTTAATGCCATTGTGGATTTTACCTTTTTTACTTTAATTTTTAATTGCTTACTGATATCAAGAGACATAAAAATAAAATTGGTATATACATATTGACATTCTGTTCAAAGACTTTATGAAACTCATATTTTTTATTGTGATGAAATACACACAATATAAAATTCACCATTTTAACATTTTTAAAGTGTACAATTCACTGGTTTTTAGTATGTTCATGAAGTTGTGCAACCATCAACTCTATCTAGCTCCAGAACATTTTTATCATCCCAAAAGAAAGCCTTGTACATTTTAGACTTCCCCTACCCAAACTTCCTGCAACAACTAATCTTCTTTCAGTCTCCATTAATTTGCTGATTCTGGGAATTTATAAATAGAATCATACACTATGTAGCCTTTCATGTCTGGCTTTGTTCACTTAGCATCATATCTTAAAGGTTCATCTATGTCATAGTATGAATCATTACTTCATTTCTTTTTATGGCTGAATAATATTCCATTTGTTGATGTACCACATTCTGTTATCTGTTCATCAGTTGGTTGACATTAGGACTGTTTCTACTTTTTGAATATTGTGGACAATGCTGCTATGAACATTCATATACAAGTTTATCATGAATATATATTTTTTTATTTTATGGGTATATACCAAAAACTGAAATTACTGGGTCACATGGTAACTCTAACTTTTTGAGGAACCACAAAGTATTTTCTAAAGTACCTGCACCATTTTATATTTCCACCAGTAATGTAGGAGGGCTCCAATTTCTCCACATCCTTGTCAGCATTGTTTATTGTCTGACTTTTTGATTATAGCCATTCTGGTGGATGTGAAGTCGTATGTGGTGTCCCACATAGATCAACTAGAAGAATGCACAACTATGACATACAACTACCTACTGAGGCTTTGGGGAGAAAAAATGGCAAAAAATGAGGAAGATTGGCAACAGCTGTTAGCTCAGGGCCAGTCTTCCTCAAAAAAAAAATAGTATATTCAGATTTTCTATTTCTTCCTGGGTTAGTTTCAAAAGTTTGTGTCCTTCTATGATAGTGTATAGAAACACAACTGATTTTTGTACATTTCATCTAGGTTAACTAATTTTTCGACATACAGTCATTCATAGTATTCTGTAATAATCCTTTTTATTTTTGTACATTTGGTAATATTGTATCATCTTGCATTCCTGATTTTAGTAATTTGAGTCTTTATTTTTTCTTTTTTGGTCAGTCTAGCTAGGGGTTATCTATTCTGTTGATCTTTGCAAAGAATCAACTTTTAGTTTCATTGATTTTCTCTGTTGTTTACTATTCTCTATTTCATTTATTATGCACTAGTCTTTACCATTTACTTCTTTTTGTTTGCTTTGAGTTTGGTTTCTTTTTTTCCCCTCTAGTTTCTTAAGGCGTGGGCTTAGGTTATTGATTTGAGATTGTTTTTCTTATTTAATATAGGCATTTATAGGTATAAATTTCCCTCTAAATACTACTTTAACTGAATTGAATATAAGTTGTAACATGTTGTGTTTTTGTTTTTATTCATCTGAAAATATTTGTAATTTCCCTTGTTATTTCTTCTTTGACTCATTGCTCATTGAGGTATGCATTAATTTCCACATATTTGTGAATTTCTCAAATTTCCTTCTGAAGTTAATTTCTAACTTTATTCCATTGGTCAGACAACGTGCTTTGTATGATTTCAGTCTTTTTAATTGTACTGAGACTTGTTTTATGGCCTAGCATATGGTTATCTTAGGGAATGCATTGAATCTGTAGGTTGCTTTAGGAAGGATGGACATTTTAACTATGTTAATTCTTCCAATCCTTCCATTTCTTTGTGTTTTCTTCAATTTCTTTCAACAATGTTTTATAGTTTTCAGTGTACAGATCTTTCACCTCTTTGGTAAAGTTTATTCCTAGGTATTTTCTTTTTGTTGCAATTGCAAATGGGATTGTATTCTTACTTTCTCTTTCTGCTACTTTGTTGTTAGTGTATAGAAACACAACTGATTTTTGTACATTGATTTTGTATCCTGCAACTTTACCGTATTCATTTATTATTTCTAAAAATTTTTTGGTGTATTCTTTAGTGTTTTCTATATATAAAATCATGTCGTCAGCAAATAGTGACAGTTTCACTTCTTCCTTTCCAGTTTGGACCACTTTCATTTCTTTTTCTTGCCTAATTGCTCTGGCTAGGACTTCCAATACTATGTTAAATAAGAGTGGACATTCTTGTCCGGTTCCTGTTCTTAGAGGGAGAGCTTTCAGTTTTTCTCCACTGGGAATGATATTACCTGTGAGTTTGTCATATATGGCCTTTATTATGTTGGGGTACTTTCCTTCTATACCCATTTTATTCAGAGTTTTTATCATAAATCAATGCTGTATCTTGTCAAATGCTTTCTCTGCATCTATTGAGATGATCGTGTGATTTTTATTCTTCATTTTGTTACTGTAGTGTATCACATTGATTGACTTGAGGATGTTGAACCATCTCTGCATCCCTGGAATAAATCCCACTTGATCATGGTGCATGACAATTTTGATCTATAGTTGTATTTGATTTACAAGTATTTTGTTGAGGATTTTGCATTGATGCTCTTCAGTGATATTGGTCTGTAATTTTGTTTTTTGTGTGTTGTCCTTGTCTAGTTTTGGTATCAGAGTAATTTTGGCTTTGTAGAATGAGTTAGCAAGCTTCCTCTCCTCTTCAATTTTTTGGAAGAGCTTGAGAAGGATAGATATTAAGTCTTCTTTGAATGTTTGGTAGAATTCATCAGGAAAGCTGTCTGGTCCTGGACTTTTATTTTTTGGGAGGTTTTTGATTACTGTTTTGATCTCCTTACTGGTGACTGGTCTATTCAAACTCTCTGTTTCTTCTTGATTCAGTTTTGGAAGGTTGTATGATTCTGAGAATTTATCCATTTCTTCTAGATTATCCAATTTATTGGCATATAACTTTCCATAGTATTCTCTTATAATCTTTTGTATTTCTGAAGTGTCCACCGTAATTTCTCCTCTTTCATTTCTGATTTATTTATTTGAGCCTTCTGTCTTTTTTTCCTTGTGAGTCTAGCTAAAGGCTTGTCAATTTTGTTTATCTTTTCAAAGAATGAGCTCTTAGTTTCATTGATTTTTTCTATTGTTTTTGTAGTCTCTAATGCATTTATTTCTGCTCTGATTTTTATTATTTCCTTTCTTCTACTGATTTGGGGCTTTGTTGGTTCTTCTTTTCCAGTTCCTTTTGGTGTACTGTTAGACTGTTTGAGATTTTTCTTGATTGTTGAGGTAGGCCTGTATTGCTGTAAACTTCCCTCTTAGAACTGCTTTTGCTGTAACCCGTATGTTTGGGCATATTGTATTTTCATTTTCATTTGTTTCCAGGTATTTTGATTTCCCCTTTGATTTCTTCATTGACCCAATTGTTGCTCAGTAGCATTTTGTTTAATCTGCACATATTTGTGGCTTTTCCAATTTTCTTCCTGTATTTGATTTCTAGTTTCATACTGTTGTGGTCAAAAAAGATGCTTGGTATTTCAATCTTCTTAAACTTATTGAGACTTGTTTGGTGGCATAATATGTGATCCATCCTGGAGAATGTTCCATGTGCATTTGAAAAGAATGTGTATTCTGCAGTTTTTGGATGGAATGTTCTGTATATATGCACTAACTCCATCTGGTCTAATATGTCATTTAAGGCTGATGTTCCCTTATCGATCTTCTGTCTGGATAATCTATCCATTGGTGTAAATGGAGTATTACAGTCCCCTACTGCTATTGTGTTCCTGTCTATTTCTCCTTTTATGTCTGTTAATAATTGCTTTACATGTTTAGGAGCTCCTATGTTGGGTGCATAGATATTTGCAAGTGTTACATCCCCTTGTTGGATTGTTCCCTTGATCGTTATGTAGCACTCTTCTTCATCTCTTGTTAGTTTTTGCTTTAAAATCTATTTGTCTGATATAAGTATTGCTACCCCAGCTTTCTTTTCATTGCCATTTGCATGGAGTACGTTTTCCCATCCCTTTAGTTTCAGTTTGTGAGCATCTTTAGGTCTGAAGTGTGTCTTTTGTATGCAGCATATATATGGGTCTTTTTATTTATCCAATCAGCCACCCTATGCCTTTTGATTGGAACATTTAGTCCATTGACATTAAATTAGCTACTGGTAAGTATGTACTTATTGCCATTTTGTTACCTTTTTCTGGGTGTTTTAGTAGTTCTTCTCTGTTCCTTTCTTCTTCACTTGCTCTCTTCCCTTGTGGTTTGATGGCTTTCTTTAGTACTATGTTTGAGTCCCTGTCTCTTAATTTTTTGAATATTTATTGTAGGTTTCTGGTTTATGATTACCATGAGGTTCATGGATAATAACCCAAGTATATAACAATCTATATTAAGTGGGTGGTCTCTTTAGTTTGACCTCTTGCTAAAACATCTACTCTTTTACTCCCCTCCTCCCACGTTTTATGTTTTTGATATCATATCTAACGTCTTTTTTGTGCATGTGTATCCATTACCCTCTTATCATAGAAACAGATCATTTTAGTACTTTTGTCTTTTGACCTTCATAGTATCTTCATAGGTGGTTGATCTACTTCATTTACTGTTCATTTGCCTTTACCAGTGATTTTTATGCTTCAGTGTTTTTTTTTTTTTTGATAATTTTCTTATTCCTATTTGTGGTGTTCTCTTTCCCACTTAAATAAGTCCCTTTAGCATTTCTTGTAGGACTGGTTTCTTGGTGATAAACTCCTTTAGTTTTTGCTTGTCTGGGAAACTCTTTAACTCTCCTTTCATTCTGAATGATAACCTTGCCAGGTAGATTATACTTAGCTGTAGTTTTTTTTTTTTTTTCCTTTCAGCACTTTAAATATAGCATGCCACTCTCTTCTAGCCTGTAAGGTTTCTGCTGAGAAGTCAGCTGATAGCCTTATGTAGTTTCCTTTGTATGTGACTTGTTGCCTTTCTCTTGCAGCTTTTAGGTTTGTCTATCTTTAATTGTTGACATTTTATTTATAATGTTTCTTGCTGTGAGCCTCTTTGGGTTTATCTTGTTTGGTGCTCTCTGTACTTCCTCTTCCTGGGTGTCTGTTTCTTTCCTTAGGTTAGGAAAGTTTTCAGCTATTATTTCGTCAAATAGATTCTCTGCACCTTTGTCTCTGTCTTCTCCTGGGACACCTATAACACAGGTGTTAGTGTGCTTTGTTGTCCCAGAGGTCCCTTAGACTGTCTTCGTTCTTTTTAATTCTTTTTTCTTTTACCTGTTCAGCTTGGGTGATGTCCTCTAATCTTTTGTCCAGCTTGCTGATCTCTTCTTCTGTATCCTCTACTTTGCTTTTGAGTCCCTCTAGTGAATTTTTCATTTCCAGTATTGTATTCCTCATTTCTGATTGGTCCTTTTTTATATTTTCCAATTCTTCATTGGCGTTCTCACTGACTTCATCCATTCTTCTCCCAAGCTCAGCAAGCATCTTTATGACTTTTTGTTTGAACTCTTTGTCAAGTAGATTGTTTACATCTTTTTTGTTTACTTCTTTTTCTGTGGTTTTGTCTTGTTCCCTTACTTGGAATGTACTCCTTTGTCTCCTCATTTTGCCTCTTTCTCTGTCCTTATATCTGTGTATTAGGTAGGTCAGCTACATCTCCCAATCTTGGAAAGGTGGCCTTGTGTAAGAGATGCCTTATGAGGATCAGCAGTGTGCTTCCCTCTCGTTGCCAGTTCCAAATGTTCCAGGAGTGACCCCTGTCTGGGCTACGTGTGTCCTTCTGTTATGGCAGTGTCATTCTTACCACAGGTGCCCAGGGAGGCTATGTTGTCCCCCTGGTGGACTGGTTGTAATGCTCAGCTGCATGTGTCTCCTATCGTCCTTCAGTCACTTTATTGGGTGTGGGGAACACCAGCACTGTTGGCTGCAAGGTCTAATAGCACTTTCCTGTTGTAGTTTTTCCATTCAGTGAGTAGGCTCCTAGCATGGCTGGTTGCTAGGCTTAGGGGCTTACAATTGCTCTAGGTCTCTGGCCTGCAAGGCTGTTGTCAGTTCTCTCAGGATTGGAGCTGAGTGGAGCTGGCACCAGGCATGGGAACACCCAAATGTTTCAGGCTTTGTAAGGTGCAGCCAATCCCCATGTAGCTATTTGAGAAGCAAAAGTCTTATGTAGCTGACAAACCCCACTGCCCACAGTGCCACACACCCCATCAACACAGTCCTGCCCTGTGCTCACACCCTGACCCTCTGAAGTGGACCCAGTTGCCCCACTGCAGAGGCCCCACACACTCCACCCACTCCTCATGCATGCTCTGCCCTGCAGAAGCAGACCCACTTGCCTCGTTGCAGAGGTTCGAGGCACACCCCCATGCAGGCCCACTAGTTGCCTGAGGGCTTGCTGTTGGGTGGGGCCAGTCCCTAGGGCAGGTTGCTTGCCCTGGCGTAGCTGGATTAAATCAGTGCTCTATTGGGTAGGGCAGACCCTGGGCTAACAGGCCAGGGGAAGAACTCCAATGGTGTCTGCCAGCATCTGTGTCAGCATGCCTGCACTAGGTCACAATAATGGCTGCCACCAATGTCTCAGTCCCTGGGAGATCTCACCTCTCACTGAGATGCACCCAGAGCCTATCAGGTGAGTCTCTTTTCACCAAAGGACTGTGCACCTTGCTGGTGATTTTATGTTGCTTTCTAAAACAGGTGAATTTGTGTGTGGGCCCTTTAAGATCTGGCTTTTTTTTCTCTTATGCCCAATAACTTTTCTGGGGGTATTCTCTATTGTTGTTAGTAGCCAGCAAAGCCAGATATTATGACACTTGTCTTGGTTGTGCTGAGTCCAAAAGCTGCTTATAGTGGTAATGCTTCCCTGCTCCGATCCCCCACTCTTCCAGGGAAGGTTTGGATCTTAGGGTTGCTCCTGACCAGCCAGCTGTGAAGTGCTGTGGCTCACAAAGCTGGCTTTTTTTTCTCTCCAGAAAGGGATTTCTGCCTCTTCCACCTCAGTCAGTGCTGTCCCTTGCTGTGGGGGTTCTTTTTATCCAGTTTTCAGTTCTCTCTCAGGGGTAATTGTTCCAAGTGTAGTTGTAAATTTGTATTGTCTATGGGAGGAAGTGAGTTCAGAGTCTGCCTACACTGCTATCCTGATACTGTCCCATCAATTTTTTTTCTTAAATAGAAAATCAAATATACCATCCTTCTTTCATTTTAGAGCAGATGAAGCATTTCAATTCCCATCTCACAGTGAAAAGCCACCCATCTAAATGTTGTTTGTATGGATTTCTGAGGGGTGTGAAATTATTTTTGCAATGTAAAATTCTTTTGATTTCCCTCAAGTGCCATGGTATTCAACCTTTCATGCTTTCTTATATTCACAATGACTAGCAATAACTTTTCTCTCCTCGATGAGTATAGCTCCTACTTTCCTTTATTATATCTTGGAGCATATTTTTGTCTCCTCTAAACTCACAAATTCCTCTCCTCTTGTATTCTCTTCTTTATAGGGGCATTGACCCCTGTGGATATATGTGAACGTGTGCCTTACAATCTCTCTCCTGGAGACTAATCTTATGTAAATTTTGAGTGGGGGTTCAAATAATGACTTTAACCCTCCATCTTATTAAGGATATCTGTCACAGCCAAGATCTATATTCATTTTTATGATTTGGAGGAAGCTATGTAACCTTATTATGTTAGCTTAGGTCCTCTGAGAATCACACTCCAAGATGCAATTAAATGTTAAATAATATTGTTGGATTCTGTTAAGGATAAATGAGGAAGAAGTAGGAAGAGGCAGAGAGAGTCTACAGACTATGGAATAGGTAGGCAGAGAGAGGCTTCAGACTGTGACACTTATGAAAGGAGAATGGGAGAAAATATGATTTGGTAGGAAAAGTCTCAGAGAGCAGTGTAGTTGTAAGAAAATTTTGGCCAGGTTTATTGGGAGTCCACAAACCAAATTGCCCATTAATGGAATTCCATGTCCCATAGGAATGGGCCTGAAATAGAACCACTGTTATGTTCAGTCATTGGCCATGAACAGTCCAGGAAAAGTGTGGTCTTGGCACTAATATGGTGGTGAATCCAGACAATCAGCAGCTGGGGCTGTCACTCGTCTATGCTCCCCACAGCAGGATGTCTATCTGGCATATACTCATGGCTACCACAATCCTTCACACTTAGATTTACATCTCCCATGTAAATCATTTGTTTCTGTAAAGCATTTGGACCTATTAAATGGATTAAAGGGAGACAAAAGCAACAAAGAATTTCTAACAACCATGTATTGCAGAAAACAACCCTAAGTTATGCTTATTATAATTAAAATGTAAGTTGGGTTTAAATAATTATAAAGCAAATTTTAATATAGTAAAAAATGTCTGTTAAACCTCTCCATACCTGTAAGAAAATAAAATTACCAGTGACTTATAATTTTATTCTAAGGTAAAAAAACGTTGGTCTTCAAAAAAATAGTATATATAAATTTATAGATGCACTATTTAGGAATTGGAGAATCAAAGGTTAAGATTGTGTCTATATCCATGGGGAAAAATGGTTTTGCTGTTTAGACTAACCAGATATTGTCTTTAAAAGACAGCAGAAATAGCAACCAAAGAAAAAAATAGATAAATTATATTTCATCAAAATTAAAAATTTTTGTCCTTCAATAGACACCATCAAGAAAGTGAAAAGACAACTCCCAGAGTGGAAGAAAATATTTTCAAATCATAGATTTGATAAGAGACTCATATCTAGAATATATAAAGAACTGTTACAACTCAATAATAAAAAGATAACAATTTAAAAATGGAAAGGAATCTGAATAGACATTTCTCTAAAGAAGATATACATGGCCAATAGGCATATGAAAAGTTGCTCAACATCATTAATCATCAGAGAAATGCAAATCAAAACCAAAATAAGACACTATTTCACACCTACTATGATGGCTATAATCAAATCATTTATAATAACAAGTGTTGGTGAGATGTGGAGTAGTTGGAACACATATACTGCTGATGGTACTGTATCATTCATAATACATTATTCATAATAGCCAAAAGGTCAAAGCAAGCCAAATGTCAGTCAACTAGTGAAAGCATAAATAAAATATGGTAAATCCATACAATGGAATATTATTTAGCCTTAACAATGAATGAAGTAATGATACATGTTATATGTAGATGAACCTTGAAAACTGTATGCTAAGTGAAAGAAACCAATTACAAAAGACCACATATTGAAATGTCCAGAATAGACAAGTCTATAGAGACAGAAAATAGATGAGCTGTTGCCTAGGGATGGAGGGATATAGAAATGGGAAGTGATGGCTAAAGGGTATGGGGTTTCTTTTGGGGGTGATAAAAATATTCTCAAATTTACTGTGGTGATGGTTCCACAACTCTGTGAATATACTAAAAACGTTGATGTTAATGGATCATCCATGTTAAATGGGTGAACTTTATGCTATGAATTTTATGTTCAATAAAACTCTTACAAAAAAAGATAGCAACAATAACAAGCTGATTTGTGATTACAGATGATCCTAAATATAATTCATTATAAGTATAATACAAAGATGTTAGTAACACACTTATTAATATGCATAATAGAATCTGTTTTATTTAACTGTTGTGAGGTGAGTTCAAATGATTACTGAGTGTAATGTGTCCATATGGACATTTCAACTCTGAAATGCAATTACATTTAGAAAAGCCATTAGCAATATTAAATGAGTTTGATGTTCAGTAATTATCCTAAGAAAGCAATATATGTTATCAAAGTGAAAAGAATCCTTGGTTCTATGTAGAAAGTAGAAATCTTTCAATAAAATGAAACATAAAAAAGGCATAACAAATAATTAAAGCTTCTACACTAGAGCACCTCAAAGTACAACAATGTTTAAGTGGGAACATTTATTTCCATGATGACAACATAGATTCCAAAATTAAATTTAAAATATATTTTTCTCAAGACAAAGTTGTATTTTCTGTTTTCTCGTTTTGATGTTCTATTTTTTTTGTATTCAGGAGGAGAAAATCTTTAACCTTTTCTAAAATGTGGTATTGCTTTAGCTGAGTTTATATTAATGTGAGGGTCAGAGAACAATTCAAATGATATCAAAACCAAGAGTATACGGTATATGGAAACTAAAACTAAAAATTTATCAGGAAATCAAGGTAGCTCTGCCAGAGATTTTCACTTTCACTCCCTTTTTCTTTTCCTTATCCCTTCTTCTTTGACAGTCTGCTCTATTCTCCTTTGCCTGGCATCCATACTCTCTGTGGTTTTTCTTTACTGTTCCTTCATAATTTTGCCTTTCACATGGCTTTAGTTGGCACAGTCTCAACTTCAGCCTCCCAGTTCACTATATTCTTATGACTTCACACAAATACCTCACTGGTGAATATAAGTAAACAATGTCATATTTTGTTTTTGTTTTTTAACCATATTTTAAGTCATAGGTTGCTAGCAAGCCTATGGATTGGTGGTATTTTGGCCACTGCCCAACATGAATATATCCAATCTATTGTAACTTGTGAGAAGGTCACACAATATAAGACTACCTAAGCAGTAGGTGTAAAGACAGCTCCTTTAGAAAGGCATGTAGGTAGGACAGATAATGTCTCTTGCCTGATCGGTCTAGTACAATATTAAGTCAATGTTGTATTCCCTATCCTATTGTAATAATATTTTAAAGATATTTCTTGATAATCTTGAAATCCATCTCAAAACATTTTATTATATCATTGTATTCACAACACAATCAAAAGGAGAAGCTCATAAAATATATAGGTTTAATATAATTTATTTTTGACCAAGTGAAGTTTATAAATTTTTCTATTTCCTTGAGTCTGATATACCTTCTTGGTGTGCCACTGTAGAAATATACCATTCAGAGTGGTTGAAGATGTATGAACAAAAGTCTTTAAATGAAAAACCTTTTAGGATATATTGTACATAGTTAATATACAGACATTTTAGCTCTTCTTAATTATGAAAGGTTAATTTGGTTGAACATTTTATATATTTTTTCTAAATAAGAAAGTCTTCAATGTAATGAGCTGCTCTGTACTTACAAAGATTATTTGGGCTATATTATTGCCTATTGATAGAAAATAATCTTTCAGCCACTATTATGTTGCATGACTCTAATTTAATGTCATTGATATATTGTCATATAATTCAGTTTTGTCAGTGACATATAAATTTGTAAACTTATATGTGCTATACATTAATTTTAACTCATTTTCACATATTAGCTGCACATGAAAACTGAAATATCAAGGTCCTAAGTTATAGTATCATATAAGAGAGTGGTAAGAATCAGGTGAAACAAAACCATATAGTGGAAACTTGGGAATAAGATTCAGGAGATTGTTTCTAGTCCAGGATCTAAAAAGTATTATCTGTGTGAAAAGGCAATTCCTCTTTTATGGGTCTCAGGTGTTTTAAGTGTAAAATGACGAAATTCAACTAGATAATCCCTCAGACCCTTTCCTCTATGGCAGATATTAGTGATGCTCACTATGTGTCTGCTTCTCCTGGCCTTTAGAGTGCACAAGAGCACTTCCCTACTTTCTTAAAGCTAGTTGTTTGCTTTGGCCAATGAAATGTGGGTGGAAGTGATATGTGTCACTTCTGGGTTGAAGCATTTAAGAGCTTGTGGTCAATTCTCTGTGTCTTTCTTTCCCCTGCTGCAGCTACCAGTAATATTAAAGATGATGGAGTCTCTATCACCCTGGACCCTTGAGTGGAAATGACATGAAGCAGAGACCCCTGTGAACACAAAATTCCAAGTATTGAGAGCAAGAAATGCACCTTGCTCTTGTTAAGCAATTGAGAATTTGGGGCTGTTCGCTCTTCATAGCAAACCAAGACTTTCCTGACTGATACAAATGTTGGTACCAGAAGTAGAGCACTGCCATAACAACAACAACAAAATCCCCTATGATAAATGGTATTAGCTTTGAAGTCCAGTTTGGAAGAGAAAACTACTACTTGAGGCTGGAAAGATGAGGATGTACTGACAAAACATTTGGCGAATAGGTTTTCTGTTATATATCAGAAGGCAGTTCATGTACCTAAGGAAATTGCAACTTCAGAAAAGAAGAGATTGAAAAGCAGAATGTTAGTAGCAGGAGTTAGTTGCTTTTGCCAAAGTTTGACAAGAAAAAAAATGAGCTCAGAAACAAAGGCAATGAGAATTGAGGTCAGGGACATTACCAGGCTGGAAAAGGTAACTACTTCTTGGAAGAGAAACAATAGGGATAAAATTAAGAGAGATTTTGAAAGACTAAATCCAAGTAAAACTGATCCCTGAAGCAGAGACTAATTAAGGATAAACCTTCACACCTATGGTTAAACTCTCCAAATAGATATAGGTGCTTCAAAACAAAGGTCAAATTAAGAATTTTATGTACAGTAAATTCTTTACATTGGGAGTAATGGCTCAGGGAAAAGAGTTTAAGAGAGTGGCTCTCATTCTGAAACCCCATAGGCTCAAGTAACTGGCCATTAATTTGAGATATAAAAATGGAAGCAGTAAGCCAATAAATAAAATATTTCTGGAAACTATGTCTAGAACAGAACTGTTGTTAAGGTTTTTGGCACTTGACACTGATTATAATAAAATAGATAAGAAGACTATTAAGTTTTTGAAAGAGTTGTATTGCCAATTGAAGCATGCCACTATGACTATTAATATTTGAAAGGAAGCTTGAATTCCCAGCTATTTATGGAGAGTAAGTTGGTTGAGAAATCTGTTCAGTCCTTAAAACGTACATATAACATGCCATCCAATTCATATATTGCAAATTCTGTGGAGTGTAACCAGTGACAATAGAGAAAAATGGGTTGGAAGGCCTTTCCCAGAAAGCAGTCATTCCTGTTATGTCTTGCTTTGGATAATGAAATGAGAATAGTTCAAGTTTGTAGCCTTAGAGTTTCAAGTGGAAAATGCATAAAATTGCTCAATAAATATTTAATATTTCATGCATGTGGACATAGAAGACAATTTCCAGGCTTTTGATAATTAAACCCAGGGGGAAAATAGTCCCTTAGAGGTTTTTTTCCCAAAGATTTTAAGATTTTTATTTATCTTTTTATTTCTTAAAAAACAATTTTTACAGCAGTTTTAGGTTCACGAAGTTAAGAAGGAGATTCAGTGATTTCCCCTATACTTATCCCTGCCCCCACACTTGCATAACCTCCCCCATTATTAATATCCCCCACCAGAGAGGTACATTTGTTACAATTGATGAACATCATTATCACCCAAAGTCCATAGTTTACATTAGGGTTCACTCTTGGCATTGTATATTCTACGGATCTGAAGAAATGTATAATGACATGTATCCATCATTGTAGTATCATACATAATATTTTCACTGCTCTAGAAATTCTCTGTGCTCTACCTATTCATTCTGTCCCACCCCTACTACCCCTGGCAACCACTGATCTTTTTACTGTCTCCAAAGTTTTGCCTTTTCCAGAATGCCACATAGTTGGAATCACAAAGTTGATAGCCTTTTCTGATTGGCTTCTTCACCTAGTAATATGCATTTAACTTTCCTGCGCATCTTTTCATGGCTTGATAGCTCATATCTTTTTAGTGTTGAATAATATTCCACTTTCTGTATGTACCATAGTTTATTTATCCATTCATCTACTGAAGGACGTCTTGGTTGCTTCCAAGTTTCAGTGATTATGAATAAAGCTGCTATAAACATCTGTGTGCAGGTTTTTGTGTGGATGTAAGTTTTCAGCTCATTTGGGTATATATCAAGGAAAATGATTGCTGGGTGGTATGGTAAGAGCACATTTACTTTTGTAAGAACCTGCCAAACTGTCTTTCAAAGTGGCTGCACTATTTTGCACTCCTACAAGCAATGAGTGAGAGTTCCTGTTGCTCCACATCCTAGCCAGCATTTGGTGTTGTCAGTGTTCTGGATTTTGGTCATTCTAATAGGTGTGCAGTGGCATCTAATTGTTGTTTTAATTTGCATTTGCCTGATAACATATGATGTGGAAAATCTTTTTATATGCTTATTTTCCATCTGTATATCTTCTTTGGCGAGATGACTGTTAAGGTCTATGGCACATTTTTTAAACTGTTTTTTTTTTATTGTTGAGTTTTAAGAGTTCTTTGTATATTTTGGATAACAGTCCTTTATCAGATGTCTTTTGCAAATATTTTTTTCCCAGTCTGTGGCTTGTCTTCTCTTTTTCTTGACATTGTCTTTCACAGAGAAGAAGTTTTTAACTTTAATGAAGTCCAACTTGATTTCTTTTGTAGATCGTGCCTTTGGTGTTTATATCTAAAAAATTATTGCCATACCCAAGGTCATCTAGGTTTTCTCCTATGTTATCTCCCATGAATTTTATAGTTTTTCATTTTACATTTAGGTCTGTGATCCATTTTGAGTTAATTTTTGTGAAGGGTATATGATCTGTATCTAGATTCAATTTTTTTTTGCATGTGGCTGTCCAGTTATTCCAGCACCATTTGTTGAAAAGACTATCTTTTCTCCATTGTATTGCCTTGGCTTCTTTGTCAAAGATTAATTGACTATATTCATGTGGGTCTATTTCTGGGCTCTCTATTCTGTTCCATTTATCTATTTGTCTATTTTTTTTTTTTTTTACCAATACCACACTATCTTGATTACTGTAACTTTATAGTAAGTTTCTTGGGAAATTGGGCAATGTCAGTCCTCCAACTTTGTTCTTTTTCCCAATATTGTTTTGGTTGTTCTGGGTCTCTCCATATAAACTTTAGGATCAGCTAGTCAATATCCACAAAATAACTTGCTGAGATGTTGATTGGAATTGCATTGAATCTACAGATAAAGTTTGGAAGAACTGACATCCTTACAATATTGAATCTTCCTATCCATGAACATTGAACATTTCTCCATTTATTTAGTTCTTCTTTGATTTAATTTATCAGAGTTTTTTTTAAGTTTTCCTCATATAGACCTTGTACATATTTTTTTAGATTTATACCTAAGCATTTCATTTTTTTGGATGCTAATGTAAAGGGTATTGTGTTTTTAATTTCAAATTCCACTTATTCATTGCTGGTATATAATAAAGCAATTGACTTTTGTATATTAACCTTCTATCCAGCATCCTTGCTATAACTTCTTTTTAGTTCCAGGAGTTTTCTTTGATTCTTTCAGATTTTCTACATAGATAATCATGTCATCTGTGAACAAAGACAGTTTTTTTTCTTTTTTTAACTTATATTTGAGGAAGATTGGCCTTGTGCTAACATCCATTGCCAATCTTCCTCTTTTTCTTTTTACTCTCCAAAGCCCCAGTACAGTTGTGTGTCACAGTTGTAGAGTTGTAGCTCTTCTATGTGGGATGCTGCCTCAGCATGACTTGATGAGCAGTGAGTAGGTCTGCACCCCAGATCCGAACCCACGCACCTGGGCCTGCAAAGCTGAATGAGCAAACTTAACTGCTGCGCCACCGGGCCGGCCCCCAAACAAAGACAGTTTTATATCTTCCTTCCCAATCTGTATACTTTTCATTTTTTTCTTGTCATATTGCATTAGCTAGTACTTTCAGTATGATGTCAAAAAGGAGTGTTAAGAGGCAACATCTTTGCCTTATTCCTGATCCTAGTGGGAAAGCTTCAAGCCTTTAGAGGTTTCAATAAAAATATACTTCTTCTGACAATGTATAGATAGTTAATTCAATTTGAATTAGTAGAAATTCTAAGTTTTCTTAGAATTAATGGTTTTCCCTTTCATAGAGTTTCTTTAATCCAAAATCCTACAAAGTTACTTCAAGTAGTGGTGGGCTAGGTACTTTGGACTAATTCTTCCACTGATGACAACCAGGATAATCGATTAAACCATAAAAATCATCTGCATGGAGGTATTTGTGGGCTAACAAGATAGCAGAAAATTACTGTGCTATAATTTGGAATATTACAGAATCTTTGGAGGTGGGTAGGCATATGGAGCTGTTTTCCTTTTATGGCAGGATTGGCAAACTGACCTATAGGCCATATCCAGCCCACCTCCTATTTTTTTTACATAAAGTTTTATTGGAACATAGACATATTTATTTATGCATTGTCTATGGTTACTTTCATACTACAATAGCAGAGTTAAGTAGGTACAACAGAGACTTTATGGCCTACAAAGCTTAAAATACTTACTAATTGATCATTATGGTATTGGGTGATTCCAGAGGAGGCAATTGAGAGTCTGAGAGTCTGAGTAGCACTTTTGAATAACTTTGAGGGTTATGAAGATAGGTTTGGAGTCCAGCACCCACTGACGAGTAGGCAGGCCATCTTATTTCCTAAAATTTGATTGAGGTGATCTCAAATTGCTAGTGCCAATAGGCACCCAGCAGAAGCAAATGTAAATCCTTTCTGGTGAAAGATTGTTTCCTCAATCATGCAAATATAACGGCCAGAGAAAAATAAAAAATAATCACATATAAAATAAGTCAAGGCTACTTGAACAAAAATCAGCAGAAAGAACAAATAACAGAAACAGACCAAAATGAGCTCCAGAGACACACTTCAAAATCCATTCAAGAGACTTGATATTGGAGGAGATTTTTTATATCAACAATTCATCAGATTTCTTTACAGGTATTTTTTAGCCAACTACTGGGATGGTTGGCAAATGGCTACTAAGAGGAAATGGTGCTTTCTTTATAGTATTTTAATACATTGATCATTATCTATGTCGTATCTACTCAGGTGTCTATGTCCTATTCCTGTATTCTCAGAGGCATGGAATGTATGTACTGCACCAAATTGATTGGCGTAAACCAGGATTGCTGTTCCCTCTTATTCACTTATTGAAACATCATCAAGTACCCTGTCTCCAAATGAGAATGGATTTTTGTAGCTTTCCGTACTTGGCCAAATAGCTTAAATTTCTGATGGGCCAATAGGATCAATCATTCATTTTAAGAAGGCAATCAAAACCAAAAATTTATTCACATTAAACAAGTGCAGCTAAGTGAAGTTAAGATACTAACGGAAATTGGAAGAAAAATAAAATTGCCAAAAAGAAACACCATATCTGTTTGACAAGAGAAAAATGAAATCGTCTAAGATCATACAGTGTAAAAACTGAATTATTTTAATGTAGTCCAAACTACCTTTAAATTTATTAAGGATAGAGTAAAGTGAAAAGAGCCAAATATAGCTCTCAAAAGATACTGATACTGAGAACTTGGCATGGAGGGGTTTCTGGCAGGTGTCAGCCAAAGCTTTAGCTACTTGGCAAGGTAGGGAAGTCCAAGCAGGTGAGTCCAAGTTCAAGGGCATCAGCCTTAAGTCAGAGTAATGCTGCCGCAGACTAAGGGAGACATTTTGCAAGCATGATTCATATCATTGTCATTTTTCTGTATTCTATGTGTTCTGTCTCTCAGTTGGTACAGCAATAGCTCTGACCTTTTAAGTCATCCTTTACTGAGCCAGAAAAATGAAAGGCCAGTCAAATCTTTGGGGAGGAAAGGAGAGGAAAGCAAATGCTTTGCAGGTGTAGCCCCCTCCTTTCTCTGACAACAGGCATTCATTTAGCCATAATTAACAACTTGAGCAATTTCCAAATCTGTAAGAAGTAAGTAGTTGTCAAGTACTGTCCCTCCTTCTCTGATACATGTTACTTTCTAGATCCCTTCAATATTCTTTGTATGTTGAAGACTTTACCTATTTAAAGATGGTTTGGAATATAAAAATGAGAACTAATTGTTATGCTCTCAATTACTAAATCATCTTAAACTAATGCTGAAGATACTGATAATTTGGTCCTGAGCTATATTTTCGAATATATCCTGGGCTGTTTTTGGATGTTCTTCTCAAAGTGTACTTTTTCTTACTCTCTCTCTAAGGAGAGATCTAAGTTCCCCTAGTTATTGACCTCAGTGGTCATCTTTTTATGTTTTAACTGATCCTTTTGCTTCAAACTTGGAATGATAAGTACCACGATCATTTGGTATTGTCTTGCGGATGGTATCATTTCAATGGGCTTTGATTTTCAGGTTTCAGTGTACTTTCTGATTAATTTTTATCCATGTAGCTGTCCTTCTTTCTTATAATGGAGAGAACTTTTTATCCTTAAAACAGATATTACTGTCAGATGTGAGAGACAGTGGAGCATAGTAGTTAAATGTTTGGATTTTAGAAAGAAACTTCCTAGGTTCAAAATTGAGCACCACCATTTATTCACTGTGACCTCAGGCAATTTATGTTAGTCAGTTGCTGGGTAGTTTGATTATTTCCAGTTTTCTTCTATCGTGAAAAAAATCAACTTTGAACACTTTTATAAGATTTGGTTTTCATTTATCTTTGGTTATGCACCTAATATACCTAATAGAATTTCTGGGACATATAGCAAGGGTATGTTTGACTTTTAAGAACTGCCAAACTGTTTTCAAAAGTGGCTGTACCATTTTATATTCTTGCTATCAAGGTGTGAGTGTTCCAGTTTTTCTACAACATCACCAACAATTGGTATTGTCAATCTTTTTGATTACAGCCATTTTAGTGGGTTTGTGGTAATATCTAACTGTGGTGTTAATTTGCATTTCCTGAGCAAATAATTATGGGTATCTTTTCATGTACTTATAGACTAATTTGTATATATTCTTTGGCAATATTGATATGTCTATTCAAATAATTTGCCCATTTTTAATTGTTGTTCTTCCTCTTATTATTCAGCTGTAAGAATTCTTCACATATTCTAGATGTAAGACCTTTAGCTGTTATATCACAGCTAGGCAATTTTTTTTCTGTAAACGGTCAGAGTATAAATATTTTCAACTTTGTGGGCCATATGGTTCCCATTGCAATAACTCAGCTCTGCCATTGTAGCATGAAAGCAGCCATAGACAATGCATAAACTTAAGGGCATGACTATGTTCTAATAAAACTTTAGTTATATAAAAATAAGCTGGCCCATGGGCTGCAGTTTATTTACCCCTGAGTTACATGATTTGTAAATGTATTCTCCCTGTCCCTGGCTTCTCTTTCCATTTTATCAATGGTGTCTTTTGAAGTACAAAAGTTTTTAATTTTGATGAAGTCCAGTTTATCACTTTTTTCTGTTATGGATTATGTTTTGATGTCATATCCGAGAAATCTCTGCCTAATCAAAGGTCACAAAAAATCTCTCATGTTTTCTTCTGGAAGAGTTACCATTTTAACAATTAAGTTACCATTTAACAATTAACAATTTAAGTTTGTGATCTATTTTAAGTTTTGTGTAAGTTGTGCGATAAGATTATAAATTCATTATTATATGGATGGATATCCAATTGTTTCAGCACCAATTGATGAAAAGACTCTCCTTCACCCATTGACTTGTGTTGCAATCTTGGTTGAAAATCAACTGGCCAGAAATGTGAGGGTACATTTCCTGACTCTATTCTGTTCCACTGAAGTATAAGAAGTCCATTCTTTCACCAATGCCACACTGTCTTGACTACAGTAGCTTTACAAGATATTTTGAAATCAGGTGTATAAGTCATCAATCTTTACATCTTGTTTTTAAAAATTGTTTTGGCTATTCTAAGCCCTATAGATTTTTTGTTGTCTGTGTCATTGATTTCCACTTTATCTTTATTATTTTGTCCCTTTTCCTGGCTTTGGGTATGATTTGTTCCCTTTCCTAGCTTCTTGTGATTGAAGCTTAGATAATTGAATTTTTCTTTCTTCCTAATATAAATGTTTGTACATATAACTTTCTCTCTAAGTGGTGCTTTAGGTGCGTCTCACACATTTTCCTATGTTGCTTTTTTGTTTCCATTCAGTTTTAGATATATTTTAGTTTCACTTTTGACCTAATGCTTATTTAAAGGTGTATTTATTAATTTGCAAAATTTGACAATTTTTCCAATTCCCTTGCTGTTTTTTCTAATGTAATTCCATTGCAGTAAGAGAATATACTTTGTATATTTCAGTTTTTTTTAATTAATTGAGATTTGCTTTATAGATTAGAATACGGTCTTTCTTGGCAAATACTCCACGTACATTTGAAAAAGATGAGTATTCTGCTGTTGTTAGTTGAAGTGTTCTATATACGTCCCTTAAGTCAAATTGGTTGGTAATGTTTTTCAAGTATTCTATATCTTAAATAATTTCCTGTCTAGTTCTATCAATTAGTGAGAAAGGAATATTAAAATCTCTGATTTAGTTATAATCAGACTAGGATATTGAAATCTCCAACTATAATTGCTGAAATATCTATTTCTCCTTTCTTTTATTTTTTGCTTCATGTATTTTGGAAATCAGTTTTTAGGTGCATATGCATGTATAATATATATCACATGTGTTGGATATTTTATCATTAATAAATGTCCATCTTCCTCTCTATGGAATGTTTTCAACTTAAAGTTGTTAAAGAAAAACCAAAATGGAGGCCACTGTTAGAGTATATCCCTAAGCCAACCACCCATAGCCATATAATCAAAAGTTAAACTGTCTTGATTTCCCTGAAATGCTGACTCTGACCTTAAAACTTAAGCTTTTTTTATGTCAGCATGACCTTGTAGCTTCCTAGGCAATCAGCTACAAACAAGTAAGCTTATGCAGTGCTACTATCCTGAAAAGAATGTCAGTTCTTAGTAACCAATCACAATAGAAAACAACGTAGTACCTCATTCATGCTCTGTAAACTGAGCTGTAACTGCTAAGAGCTGAGCTTTTGACCACTTTCGGTTTTGAAGTCTCCCTGTTCACAGTTTGTTTCTCACTCAATAAAATATTCATACCAAGTAAAGCTCTCTGAAATTTCACAAAATTTCTTTTGCCTGATATTAATATAGCAACTCAAACTCACTTATGGTTTACATTTGCATGGTATATCTTTCTCCATTATATTACTTTCAAACTATTTTTATCTTTGAATTTGTATGTTGCTTGTGGAAAGCCTATAATTGTATCTTAATGTTTTATCCACTTGACAATCTTTATCTTTTGACTGGAGTTTTATTCTATTCACTTTTAATGTAGTTTTTGATATGGTTGGTGAAAAGTTTACTATTTTTTTTGTGTGTGTGGGGAAGACCAGCCCTGAGCTAACATCTGTTGCCAATCCTCCCCTTTTTGCTGAGGAAGACTGGCCCTGGGCTAACATTCGTGCCCATCTCCCTCCACTTTATATGGGACGCTGCCACGGCATGGCTAACAGGCAGTGCGTCCGCGGGCGCCTGGGATCTGAACTCACGAACCCCGGGCTGCCAAGCGCGGACTAAACCGCTGCGCCACCGGGTGGCCCCGAAAAGTTTACTATTTTGCTTTTCATTTTCAATATATTTCAAACATTTTTTGCTCCTATGTTCCTCCTTTGCTGCCTTCTTTTGTGTTAACAAGTATTTTCAGTGTGCTATTTTAATTTTGCCAGGGTGTTTTTTACTTTTTATTTTGAAACAATTTTAGATTTAAATAAGATTTGCAAAGATAATACAAAGAGAACCCATATACTCTTCACCTGGCTTTCCCTGTTACTGGTATCCTTTATACCCATGTTATATTTGTTAAAACTAAGAAATTAGAACTGTTACAATACTATTAACTGGAACACAGACTTTATTTGGAATTCACCAGTTTTTCCACTAATGTCCCCATTCAGGATCCAATCCAGGACACTAGGCTGTATTTAGATGTTGTGTATTCCTTAGGCTCTTCCACTCCATGCAAGTTTCTCAGTCTTTCCTTAGTTTTCATGACTTTGACACTTTTGAAGAGTACTATTGAGGTATTTTGTACAATGTACCACAATTGAGTTTTTTCTCATTATTAAACTAGGGATATGGGTTTTTGGGAAGGATAACATGGAGGTGAAGTACCCTTCTCATCACATAATATTAAGGGTAATTGATATAAATATTTCCTATTACTGGTGATATTAAACTTGATGTTTTGGTTAAGGTGGTATCTTTATATTAACATTACAGGTTTCTCCACTGTAAAGTGGTTATTTTTCCTTTTCCATGCTGGATTAATCTGCTTACACTTTTATAACAAATTATTATAGACCATGTGGCTTAAACAACAAACATTTATTTCTCACAGTTCTGGAGGCTGGGAAGTCTAAAATCAGCATTGTCAGGTTCTGGTGAGGGACTTCTTCCAAGTTTGCAGACAGCTGTCTTCTTGCTGTGTTTTTACATGACAGAGAGCGGAGAAAGAAGCCATCTCTCATGTCTCTTCTTATAAAGGTACTAATCTCATCATGAGGGCTCCATCCACAAGACTTCATTAACACTGAAGGGCCCCATCTCCAAACACCATCACATTAGGGGTTAGCGTTTCAACATATGAATTTTGGGACGACACATAGTTACAGTCTATCACACATACTCTAACTTTTAGAAGTCATTCATTAAGTTCTACCCACACTCAAGGAAAAGGAATTAAACTCCACCCACTAGAGGGAGGAGTATCAAAAGTTCTGTGGACATGTGTTAAAAGCATCACCGTAATTAATATATATTTTGAGTGCGATAGTTGGAGGCTATGCAAATATCCTATTTCTCTTCTAGGTTTCACCCACTAATTTTAGCACCTCTCTTTGAATCTTGCCTCCAACAATTATTACTACACTGTTCTAATGGTGACTTTCTATTTTCCTCCTTTCTTCTGTATTTATTACTTGGAATTCTTCTGTAAGAATGATTTGCTACTTCTCCTTTATTTGTTATTTAGTCAATAATTTATTCATATCCGTATGGTTTCATGTGTATTTGTTTCATTTGGGGGTTATAATCTGATAGTCAATATTTATTTTGTTACTCAAATTATTCCATTAGGAGCTCTTTTGGGTTGATTCCTTTGTGCCTTTGACATGCCCCCACTATTTTGCTTTCTGAGCACTTCCTAACTTCCTGGAACTGTGAGATGCTTCAGGCTCATCTTGTACTTTCCTTACCCCAGCCCTTGATTCAGCCATTTCTCCAAGGAGACCTAGTTTCTTTCATTGGAAAATTGCATTTAGAAACTAAGATGTGTGTTAGGCGTGCTCCTGCAATTTCATTGTATTTCTAGGCCCTCTTAGTTGACAGAGCTAGAACATATATTTAGATGTGGGCCAACCCATGTTTACAAAAGACTGCTACATCTATCTACCTATGTCCCTTTATTTATTTACATATGTATATACTTATTTATTTATCTATAATAAAACACACATGGGTTCCACTGATATCTCTGGCTCTAATACAACACCACAGATTCACTCTAGTGTTTCCTGTTGCCTATTTGTAGATTCTTTAGCTGTCAATGAGAAATTCGGTCTTCATTATCTACAATATATTTACTTATTTGTTCAACTCTAGTACACATGTAAAGTAGTTCCATAGTTGCTCACCCATATCCTCAGAGAAACAACTTTACCAATGAAAGTACAAGATTTATGTACAGTTTTTTTTAAATTTAGTCTTATAGTATTCAATGAAAACACTACTTTGCAGAGACACTCAGGTCAGCTCCTTTTTCTCACTCATTTCAGTGAGGTTATGTCACTCACTTGTAAGACAGATAGACTCATTTGTCAGCCTGCATTCCATCCTGGTTTCCCCCTAACATCCTGGTTGATTTTTTAAAGTTTGCATACATCAGAGTTTACTCTTCGTGGTGTATTGTTTTCTGGATTTTGACAATTGAATAGTCATGTATCCACCACTTTTACACTCGCATTTTGGATCTCAGCTCTTTTACAGCTCTCTCTCTCAAAATCTCCACCTTCAATTTGTAGCTGCTTTGCTGTTCTGACTTCTGTAATCTGCCACCTCTAGCCAGTGGCTGAGTTTTTCTACTGCCAGGGGTTGGGATTTGGATAGCACTTCCAGGAAAGGAATACAGAAACTTGCAATTCTTTATGCAGTAGCAGTCTTTCCAGGGAAAACTCTTAGCAAGTTTCTACCTGCTTGTTGTCTTTCTCCAGTGTTTTCAAATAGTTTTTTTTAAATAATTTTTGTCCAATTGTTATAACTATTGTCTGTGTGAGGAATAACGTAACTGCTTATCCTGTATTTCCTGGCACTTTCCTCTTCATTATCTTGTACAAATATTAAAGTAAAATAAACTATTATATTTTTCTACACATTTGCCTTTTTCTAGTCCTCCTCTTTCTTTCCTGCAGATCCAGGCTTTTATCTGGTATCATTTCCTCTCAGCTTTACTCACTTCTTTTAGATTCTTATACTGCTGTGCTACTAGAGATGAATTCTCTTGGATTTTGTTTCCATTATTGCCTTTATGTTATCTTTATTTTATTGTGTGTGTGTGTATGTGTGAGGAAGATCAGCCCTGAGCTAACATCCATTGCCAATCTTCCTTTTTTTGCTGAGGAAGATTAACCATGAGCTAACATCTGTGCCCACCTTCCTCTATTTTGCGGATGAGATGCTGCCATAGCATGGCTTGATGAGTGGTGTGTAGGTCTGGGCCCAGGATCTGAACCTGCAAAACCCGGGCTGCCAAAGTGGAGTGCGTAAACTTAACCACTATGACACTGGGCTTGCCCCATGTTATCTTTATTTTTGAAGAATATTTTCACTGGACTTTCAGGTTTTGGCAACCAAAATAATGGCCCCCCAAAGATGTTCACATTCTAATCCTTGAAACATGAATATGTTATTTTACATAGCAAAAGAGACTTTTCAGATATGATTAAGTTAAGGATCTTGAGAGGAAGATTATCCTGGATTATCCAGGTGGGCCAAATGTAACCAAAAGGGACTTTATAAGAGGGAGGTAGGAGGGTCAGAATCAGAGAGAGATTGGAAGATGCTACACTACTGGCTTTGAAGATGGAGGAAAGAACCACAAGACAAGGTATGCAGGAATCTTCTAGCAGCGGGAAAGGAAAAGGGAATGAACACTCTCCTAGAACTTCCAGAAGCAGTGCAGCCTGTGAGACACCTTGATTTTAGTCCAGTGAAACTCATTTCAGAATTTTTACTTCCAGAAATATAACAAAATTAATATTTCTCTAAGCCACTAAATTTGTTACAACAGCAATAGGAAATTAAGACACAGGTTAACTGTCATTTTTTGTTTTCACATTAAGGATGTTGTCTCTGGTTTTGGTCATTGAAGAGAAGTCAGATACCCTTCTTATGATTGTTCACCTCCATGTCAGGTGTCCTTTTTTCCTTGTTGCTTAAGATTTCCCCTTTATCTTCATATTATAGCAGTTTGATTATTATTTCCTTTATGCACCATTCTTTGCATTTATGCTGCCTGGAGTTTGCTCAGTTTTTTGGATTTGGGGGTGATTTTTTTCAGTAAATTAGAGGCCATTTCCAGCCATCATTCTTCAAACACCTCCCCCCCTTTTCATTTTTTTCCTTGTTGTATGACAGACAATGTAATATTGTCCCATATATTATTGAGGCTCTGTTCATTTTTTCCACCTCTCAGTGCTTTAGTTGAGATAATTTTTGGCCTTCTTCCCTATTTTTTTCTTCTGCCTTGTCAAATCTACTATTAATTACAATTAATGAATTTTTATTTCAGATTTCATATTTTTCAGTTCTCAGATTTTCACTTGCTTCTATTTGAAGACTGTATCATTTTGGAATTAACTATGTTGCTGTTTTTTATATTCACGTTTTCTTATAACTACATTAGCATGTTTATAATGGCTACTTTAGTGTCCTTGTCTGCAAATTTCAATATCTGGGTCATCTGTATATCTGATTTTATTGTCTATTACCTTGTTTTGGGTGTCACATTTTCCTGCTTTTTTGCATGTCTAGATATTTTGCTTATTTACTGAGAACTGCAGAATATTTGTTTTATTGACTCTGAATTCTTTTATTTTCCTCTAAAGAATATTGAATTTTGTTATAGTTGGCAGTACAATTACTGGCAGATCATGTTGATCATGTGAAAACTTAATTTTAGGCTTTTTTAGGATAGGTCTATTTAAGTTTTTCCCTTATCCATTGGTACATAGTCCTGGGATATGGCACTTAATTCCAAAGTGTAACCCTTATGAATTTCTAATGGAAAACCATAGGTGTTTGTCAAACTCTTAACTTTGTAAGACTTGAACACGTAACTTTGTTTCTACAACAACTGGAAACTGAAAAATATCTGCTCAGATCTTTGTAGCTTTCCAGAAGTTGCTTTTCTACAGGATTGCTTGGAGTTTCACCTTGTGCATATGCAGTATTGGCAGAATATATAAAGATAATTTGTATATAAAATTTGGATCTCCTCCATCAGTTCCCTCCATCCTGGAATTACTCTTCTCAATTTTCAAATGCTCTGGAAGCTTTAATTAATAACATTGTTGCACTCTGCTGAACCTATACCCCCCATTTTCAAGGCAAACTAAGTATTATACTCATGGGGAAAAAGCCAGTGAGAAGTAGATTTCACCTAGGAAATAATAAATATTAGAAGAGAGATAAACTAAACAGAGAATAGAGAAAACAATGGACTCAATGAAATCAAAAGTTTGTTCTTTGAAACAATGAACAAAACTGGCAAAACTTTAGTTACATTGACTAAGAAAAAAACAAGAAGTCTCAAATTACTAAAATAAGAAAAAATGTGGGGACATTACTACCAAATTTACTGAAATAAACAAGGATTATAAGAGAATATTATGAACAACTGTATGCCAAAAAATGAGGTAACCTAAATGAAATGGACAAATCCCTAGAAACACAAACTACCAAAACCAATTCAAGAAGAAAGAAAAATCTGAATAGACCTATAAGAAGTAAAGAGTTCATATGAGAAATCAAAAATCTCACAACAAGGAAAAGTCCAGGAGCAGAAAGCTGCACTGGTGAATTCTACCAAACATTTAAAGAAGAATGACAGTTCTAGAGATCTAATATGCAGCATGGTGACTATAGTTAATAACATTGTATCGTATACTTGGAATTTGCTAAGAGGGTAGCTCTAAAGTGTTCTCACCCCAAAAAAAAGTAGCTATGTGAGATGACGTAATTGTTAATTAGCTTAATTGTGGTAATCATTTCACAGTGGATATATATATCAAAACATCACATTGTACTTTTAAAATATATTCAATTTTTATTTGTTAATTATATGTCAATAAAGCTCGGGGAAAAATAGGAGTACCAATGACTCTTAAACTCTTCTAAAATGTAGATGAGGAAAAAGCAATTCATCACATTCTACAAGGTTAACATTGCTCTGATAACAAAGCCAGGCAAAGGCATCACAAGAAAACTGTAAACATATCCTTCATGTATAGAGATGCAAAAATCCTCAACAAAATACTAGCAAACTAAATCCAGCAGCATATTTAAAAGATTATACACAATGACCAAGTGAGACTTTTGCTGGGAATGCAAGTGTGGTTCAACATATAAATATCAATCAATGTAATATGTCACATTAATAGAATGAAGGGAAAATACATAATCATCTTAATTGATTCAGAAAAAGCATTTGACAAAAGCCAACACCCTTTGTTGAGATAAAACACTCAACAAACTAGGAATAAAAGTCAACTTTATCAACATAATAGAGGCATTATATGAAAATCCCACACCTAACAGCATACTCAATGGTGAAAGATTGAAAGCTTTCTCCCTAAGATCAGGAACAAGACAAAGATGCTCACCTTAACCACTCTATTCAACATTGTACTGGAAGTTCTAGACAGAGCAATTAGGCAAGAAAAAGAAATAAAAGGCATCCAAATTGAAAGGAAGAAATGAAACTATCTCTATTTGCAGATGACATGATCTTATGCATAGAGAATCCTAAAGAATCCACAGAAAGCTATTAGAACAAATAAATGAATTCAGCAAAATTCCAGGACACAGGACAAACATGCAAAAATCACTTGTGTTTTTATACAGCAGTAATAGACAATCTGAAAAGGAAATTAAGAAAACAATTCCATTTGTAATAGAATCCAAAAGATTGAAATGCCTAAAATTAAATTTAGCCAAGGAAGTGAAAGACATGGACACTTAAAATATTGCTGGAAGAAATTAAAGATCTAAATAAATGGGAAGACATTCCATATTCATGGGTTGGAAAACAAAATGCTGTTATGATGGCAATACTCCTCAAAGTGACCTACAGATTCAATGTAATCCCTGTGAAATGCAAATGGTTTTTCGCAGAAATAGATAAGCTAATCCTAAAATTCATATGGAATTACAAGAGACTGCAAGTAGCTAAATTAATCTTGAAAAAGAACAAGGTTGAAGGATTCACACTTCCCGATTTCAAAATATACTACAAAGCAACACTGATTAAACCAGTATGGTACTGGCATGAGGATAGACCTATAGACCAATATAATAGAATTAAAGAATCCAAAAATAAATCCATACATCAATGGGTAATTGATTTTTGACAAGGATGCCAAAACCATTCAATGGGGAAAGAACAGACCCTTCAATAAATAGTGCTGGAACAACTAGATAGCCACATTCAAAAGACTTTTAAACCCTACTTCACACCTTATACAAAAACTAAGGCAACATGGATCAAATGCATAAATGTAAGTGTTAAAAACTATAAATTTTTTGCGAGAAAACATAGGGATAAATCATCTTGACCTTGGATTTGACAATGGTTTCTTAGATATGACACCAAAACCACAAGCAACAAAAGAAAAAGAATAGATGAATTGAACTCCATCAAAATTAAATCTTTTGTGCATCAAATGACACTATCAAGAAAGTAGAAAGACAGGGGCCGGCCCAGTGGAGCAGCAGTTTAGGTCGCGCTTTGGCAGCCCCGGGTTTGCGGGTTCTGATCCCAGGCGCCTGCCGATGCACTGCTTGTCAGCCATGCTGTGGCAGCGTCCCATATAAAGTAGAGGAAGATGGGCATTGATGTTAGCCCAGGGCCAGTCTTCCTCAGCAAAAAAGAGGAGGATTGGCAAGGGTCTTCCTCACACACACACACACACTATATATATATATATATATATATATATATATATATATATATATATATATATATATATATATATGCATCCTACAACTCAACAACGAAAAGACAACCCAACTTAAAAATAGGCAAAGGACATGAGTGGATATTTCTCCAAGGAAGATATACAAATGGATAACAAGCATATGAGAAGATGCTCAATATTATTAGTCATCAGGGAAATGCAAATCAAAACCACAATGATATACCATGTCATACCTACTAGGATGGGTATAACCAAAAACACAGAAAATAAAAAATGTTGATGATGATCTAGAAGAATTGGCTCTGTCGTACCATACATTGCTGGTAGGAAGGTAAAATGCCACGGCTGCTGTGAAAAAGTTTGCTGGCTCCTCAAAAACTTAAAATTACCATCTGGCTCAGCAATTCTACTCCTAGTTATGTATCTAGTAGAACTGAAAGCAGATGCTTGAACTAATATTTGTGCTAAAATGTTATATAAGATTCACTGTCATAGTAGCCAAAACATGGAAACAACCCATTTGTCCAACAGCTGATGAACGGATAAACAAAATATGGTATATTTGTGCAATGAAATATAATTAGGCATAAAAAGGAATGAAGTTATGATACATGCTACAATATGGATGAGCCATGAAAACTTTGTGCTGAGTGAAAGAAGCCAGACACAAAGGTGGCATATTGTATGAATCCATAGTTATATGATTTATTTATAGGAATATTTATATGAAATATTCAGTATAGGCAAATTCTTAAAAACAGAAAGCAGATTAGTAGTAGCCGGGATCTGGGGAGATGGGGAAATGGAGAATGACTACTTAATGGGTATGTGGTTTCCTTTTGGGATGATGAAAACGTTCTGGAACTAGACAGTTGGCAATGGTTGCAGAACATTGTGAATTTGCTAAATACCACTTTAAAATGGTTTAAATTGTAAATTTTATTTTGTGTGTATTTTGCCACAATAATAAAACTCAAAGCAGAAAAAAAGTAGATCTCACTTAATTTGCTTGTGTTCTTTAAATATTCATATTCCAGAGGTCTTATTTGTTATTGATGGGAGGGTTAGTCCTATACAAAGTAATACTGCCACTATGGAAAATGGGACATGACCAATGACATTGTAATTTGTGTCTGGTACCCTTTGTATGTGCCTAGATTTTAAGTGCTAATTCTTTCTTTTGTTGAGACACATTTGTTGGTTCTTGGTAGATTACTCCACTGAGGAGCTCTTATGACAGTTTGTAGTTATTGACAATATATTTCTTCACTGATTCTTTATGACTACTTTTCATCCAGACCCTACATTCTGGTGCAGTATCTGTTGTTTGGGGTCACCAACACTGCTGGCAGTCCTCTTGAGCAGAATCTGTTTCAAGACAACACAGTTTTGTTTACTTCCAGAGGGCCCATAACTGATCCATGGTAAATGTGTACCTTTGCCCCATCATTGGTGGAAGCGAAGCTCACTCTGAATGTTTTCCCCATGTCTCTATCTACTCTACAGCTATAGGCTTATTAAGCCGAAACTCATATGCCTGTAGTCTTTTTACAAAACTGATTTTTTTGCCCTTCCTTATGCAGCTTGGCAATGGGTACTTTCTTTTGGCAGGCCGATTTTTAAAATATCTTATGACCATTTCACAATATCTTAGCATGTTCTGCTCTACCATCTTACTTAAGCATACGAGGCTACTTAACCTCTCTTTTGTTGTTCTCTTAACTTTTAAGTCTTTGCTGAAACTCTGAGCCTATAGGAAAAGTCACATTTAACACTCTGTTTTGTTCATAAAGATCCCCACTTGATATTTCTTTTCTCTCCAGATTTTATTTGTTTCCTTTTTGTCATGCATATCATCTTAGGTTTTGCTTAGCTTCTCTTACCTTGCATTTTCACAGTCGTCACTCTGCTTAGCAAACTAGGGGTCTTCCTTAAGATCTACCTTTCTCATCAGATCACAAAGTATTGTAAATAATTTTTTTCTCTGACAATTCTCCCTCCACGTTTTTTTGTTGTTAGAAAATAATAGCTTCTGGGCAAAGTATGACTAAGAAAGCTGTTCCTTTAGAAACATAAGTCCCATTTTCTTTGATGTTTGGCTGTTTCTGTTTTATAAATACTCAGCTTATCTGACAAAAAATGATAAATGTATCATGTGTACTATGAAATAACTGTAGCTTTTTAATAGACTGTTGCTATTCCAGAAGTAAAGTTTATTTTTAATATTTTAAGGTCTTTATCTTTCTCCTGTCCTAATGTCACCTGATACCGAATCACTGTAAAATGCTCCTTAAACATTACTGTTTGCTTTTTGCTTTGGGGAAAGAATCAAGGTGAGAATTGATCATGTGACTTACTTCATGCTGCACAGAAAATTCGCTAACAGAGCCAACACGGAGTACTCTGTTATTCCCAGTAACTGCCATTAGCCAAGCTAAATCATGTTACCTGTGAAGTTTGAATAAGAACCAAACATAGTCCGAGGAGTTCTTTGGAACTGTTCTAACTTTAAGAAAAGGAACAGGGTTTCTTTATTTCAACTTTACTTATTTCTTTTGGACTAAGTAATCACAGACAACCTTACCATCTACTTTGCCCTTCTGAAATGCGGTGTCTATACTTCTTTGGGCCTCCTGAGTAAACTGCTTAATTTGGTTCAAAAAAAAAGTCTGCAAAATGATTAATGTAGTATTGTGTAATTATGTACACTATTACAATATAATTAATGTAATAAATACAAAGCTATAACATTAGATATCCTATACAACTCGTTCTCACATTTATGGAAATGGTAAAATGTATGGAGGTTGATAACAAATCTGTCTGGCACCACACACACACACTCAGACCAAGTAAAAGGAAAAAAGCAGCAGCAATTTCACAGGTTCAAGTGACTGAGAGTGCCTTAGGCATTTTGCTGATCTTTAAATACACTGTCAGTCAAATAAATCTTTAAGCTGCGTGACTAGACTGTACAATAAGCTTTAGTTTCATTGAAGATTTTCCCAGATTCCTTCAATCACCCATGAATTGCTGTGTAACACAACTACACATGACAGACAGAACAACATATTTCAGAGCATCATGGAGAACTGAATATTGTTCCACCTGGAGAGTTTGAGATCATCTTATCTAATGGTTCCCAAACGCCACTGCAGATCAATATTATCCAAGGATCTTTTCAAAATATATGTGCCTATGCTCATCCTTGGTGTTATGATTAATTTTGGCCAGAATGGAGAGAGGCGGTTAGGTGAGGACACTACTGCTTTAGTGCAAACTATTTCAGATGTGATGAAACAGACCTAGTAAGGGGAGATCACATACCAAAGTTCTATAGCTTTGATGACACTCTTGACTACGATTCCTGGGCCTGTGTCTCTCAATTTTTTTCATATCATGTCCTTTTCTGAAAAACTTTAGAAAATAAAACTATCATTTGATAATAATTTATATTTAAAAATAAATACTGTGAAAATCAATCAATGTGAGTATAATTTTAGAGGAAAAATTATTTTGATATTGAAAAATACTTATTTTTTCTTTGAAAATATAACATGAATGGTCTGTTTAGCTGTTTTCTTGCCACAAGCTTTACTATCCTGGGTCATGTAGAAGGTTGCTATGAAGATAAATTCTGCTACTGCACATTTCTTTATTTCTCTCTCTCTTTCCCTTTCTCCTGACAAAAGTACAGAGGATGAGTGAGTTATACTCCTCAGTTTATGGTACATATTTGTCATTGGTCCAATCACAGCCTTTTTCATGTTATTTGTTTGTACACTTATTTATTTATTCATTCTCTTTTATCCTAATAATTCCTACTGTCACCTATAAGCAACTACTGGTTGAAGTATATCTTTTATGTGAATGTGTTCAGCTTTTACTTTTGTATATGGTGTCTAGAAATCCTTTATTTTGAATTAATCAACTTTATCAATTTGTTGCCTTATGGTTTACACTTTTGAGGTTGTATTTATGAAGACCTTCCCTGCTCCTAGGTCACAATGATATTCTTATTTTTATGGAGGTTACACTGGTTTATAACATTATATAAATTTCAAGTGTACATCATTATATTTTGACTTCTGAATAGTCTTCACCATGCTCACCACCAAAAGTCTAGTTGCCACAAATATATGCTTTAAGATATTTTTCTATTAAATACATAGTTAACTTTGATATTAAGACCTTTAATAGATGCACCTTTATATATTAGGTGTTAAGCACAGATTTAGTTTCATTTATTTCAGTTTAGAGAGCCAGTTTTCCCAAAACCATCTATTAAAAATCCATCCTTTTCCCTTTGATTTATAGTGTTTCTTTTATCTTATATTAAGTTTACACACATCACATCATGTCACATCACATCATATCACATTAGTCTGCCTCTGAGTGCTTAATTCTTCTCCACTGGTCTTTTTTTTCCCTTTGGTGAATACCACACAGGTTTTTTTTATTACTAAGGTTTTAAAATATGTATTGATATCACGTAAGGCATGTTTTCCTTCATTAGTCTTAATTTTTAAGATTGAAATGAAAATCTTTATTCCTCCATATAAATTTTATCTTAAGTTTATCATGTTCCAGAAAAGAATCCAACTAAAATTTTGAAGGGTATTTCCTTGAATTTATGGATCAACTTGTAGATTTTGTGATCATTATAACATCAAGTCATCCCATCCAAGACCATGGAATACCTCTTTTTTAAAATTTAGATCATTTTCTATGTCTTTTATTATTGTACTGAAGTTTTTGTTGGAGAGGTCTTTTATATTCTTATTTAATTCTGGGACACTTTACTGTTTTTGTTGCTATATTTTATTTAAATTGTATTATTTAGATGCTTATTTCTGGTATAAAAATGCTACATATTTTGCAGGTTGCTCTTAAAATTTGCAAACTTTTTTTCATTCCCTTATTAGATCTAACAATTACTCATTAATCCTGTGTTCTTTCCAGATTTATTTCCACAATGTGCAAGCACTGCTTTTCCCAGGAGATGATGTGCTCATTACCCATCAACATTTCTCATTCCTAGAGCAGAACATTATATTTGTAGAGATTTTATTTATTAATTACTCAAATACATTTTTTAGCTTTTTTTTTACTCTAGAAACTATGAAGAATACAAAATGGTGAGCATGACCAACATTATTGCTGCCCTAATGGAGCATACAGCCCAGTTGGGGAATTAGACAATCAGGCAAGCAATTACATTAAGGTAGGTTTTCTTTTAATTTTTAAATTTATTTATTTTTTCCAGTAATTTTATTGAGATCATAATGGCTTATAACATTGTGTAATTTTGGGTGTACATGATTATTTATCAATTTCTGAACAGACTTCATCATGCTCACCCCAGTAGTCTAATTTTTGTCCATCACCATGCATATGTGCCCCTTTATTCCTTTCATCCACCCTCCAACCCCCTTCCCCTCTGGTAACTACTAATCTATTCTCTTTACCCATGTATTTGTTATCTTCCACATATGAGTGAAATCATGCAGTATTTGTCATTCTCTGTCTGGCTTATTTCACTTAATATCATACTCTCAGGGTCCATCCATGTTGTTGCAACTGGGAAATTTTATCTTTTTTATGGCTGAGTAGTATTCCATTGCATATATATACCACATCTTCTTTATCCATTCATCTGTAGAGGGGCACTTGGGTGGCTTACACATCTTGGCTATTGTGAATAATGATGCAATGAACATAGGGGTGTGTAAATCTCTTTGAATCATTGATTTCAAGTTCTTTGGATAAATGCCCAGTAGTGGGATAGCTGGATAGTATGGTATTTCTATTTTTGACTTTTTGAGAAATCTCCACACTGTTTTGCATAGTGGCTGTACAAGTTTGCATTCCCACCAGCAGTGCATGAGGGTTCCCTTTTCTGCACACCCTCTCCACCATTTGTTGCTTTTTGTCTTAGTAATTATAGCTATTCTGACTGGTATAAGGTGATCTCTCATTGTAGTTTTGATTTGCATTTCTCTAATAATTAGTGATGTTGAACATCATTTCATGTGCCTGTTGGACCTCTGTATATCTTCTTTGGAAAAATGTCTGTTCATATCCTCTGCCCATTTTTCAATTGAGTTGTTTATTTTTTTGCTGTTGAGTTGTATGAGTTCTTTATATATTTTGGAGATCAACTCCTTGTTGGATAAATGATTTTTCTCCCAGTTAGTAGGTTGTTTTTTCATTTTGTTCATGGTTCCCTTTGCTTTGCAGAAGCTTTTTAGTCTGATGTAGTCCCATATGTCAACTTTTTCTTTTGTTTCCCTTGCCCAAGTAGACATGGTATTTGAAAAGATGTTGCTAAGACCCATGTCAAAGAGTGTACTGCCTCTATTTTCTTCTAGGAGTTTTATGATTTCAGGTCTTATATTCAAGTCTTTAATCCATTTTGAGTTAATTTTTGTGTATGGTGCAAGATAATGGTCTACTGTAGGTTTTATTGTCATAAAGGAAGTAAGAGTGCTACAAGCGCATATTGCAAGGGCAAGTAACCTGGCTTAAGTAGTCTGGGAAGGATTCTTGAAGGAAGTGTTTCAGCTAATATGTAAAGGATGCATAATTATTTTGCAGCCACAGATGGAGGGAAAGAGTATTCCATGCAATATAAATTTCCTGGGGCAATATAATTTCCATGGGATTTATAGTAGCTGAAATAATTTTATTATGGCAATAGAGCAGGCTGTGAAAGAATATTTGCACAAGATGAAACTGATGTTAGGAAGGGGCCAGATCATAAAATGTTTAGCAAAGATTTTTATGTTGAGTACAATAGAGAACTATTGGAATGTTTCAGGCAAATAATTGACGTGATTAGATTTATAATTTAATATTGGAATTATTCCCATTTAGAGGCAAAGTACATAATGTGGGCCTGTAGCACTCCCCTCTCTGCAAGAATTTCTCATTAAGAATGTAAGGATAATGGTGCTTTGCCTAGGTTCATATAACAGAATGATTAAACAATAAATGTTATTATATCATAAAACAACATGAATGGATACAGTGTATTTCCAGGATTAGATAATTCAGTAGCTTGTCTATTTCTGTGTTCTATGTTAGCTTCTCTTCAATTTTTTTTTTCTAAATTTACAAGATGGGTGAAGCTCACACAATATTGTCCAAAGGCGGAGAGTTTCTCCTCAATAAGTGTCTGTTTTTTCAGGGAAGAAAATCATTTGAGAAGCTTCCTTGGAGACATTGCCTTGTATCTTCTTGGCTAGTGTTGGATCACATGCCCATTCACAGAATGACCAATCATGGAATGACTATGATTATCTTAGACTAATGTAACTTCAATCCCTCGAGCTGGGAAGGGAGGGAGGTCATCTTATCTGAGCATAAAAATCAGAAGTCTATCAGCAATAATGAAAGGAAGTGAGGGTGGATTTTGGGTAGGCAACCAACAGTGTCTGCTGTGCTATACCATGGCCAAAAAGACCTTGTGTAGTCTGGCCCATGTTTGTTCTTCTTTTTTCATCTGCTCTCCTCACCCATCTATACTGGTATTCACCTTGTTCAACTTTAGAGTCTTTGCATTTGCTGCTTCCTCTGCCTAGGATGTGGAGAAAAACAGCTGTGGGTAAGTAACCAACACTGTCTGTCGATAGACACTTTCATATCCTTTATTTTATCATTCAAACAAGTTAACTGAGTTAGGAATGGGAAAATCAAGGTGAAGCCCACTTTATCTTGCCTTTCCTAAAGCTCCTCACTCTAATAATCTTGCTCACATTCTTTCTCATTCTCACCTTATATCTTATATTGGTAGAGAGTTTTGTGTATCTCAATGCCTTCTCATACAGTACGTCAGTTAATTCTTACACAAGATCCATAGCGTAGACAGAAGAGCCCAGAGAGATCAAGTGACCTATTCAGAGTCATCCAAATGACTCTTGGATCAAAAATTACTTCACACAACTATGACTTCTTAGGCATTGGTCTATAAATTCTGTCAATTTGTCATTCACTATTTACTGTGATTATACTCTCATTTCTTTCATTTGAGCAACACTTCACTAGATAATAACAGGGCATTATTTGGATAAAAGAGCTGAAAGAAACTGTAGAAAGAGAATGAATTAAGTTGAGATGGAAATATAAGCCAAATTAGGACCAAGTCTCAGTACTCTGGCAGTAAGAAATCTGAGCCCCCAGTCCAGTTAAGCCAGCCATTTGCATAAATCTCAGCAGGAAATTCCAGAATGGCTTTGCACCTGCTCCAAACTATTGCCAAATGGAGCCCTTTTGAAACAAGCAAACCAGGGTGCGCTGGAATTAGACTTAGAGGACCATTCATGCCTAGCCAGTTTGCAGGATAATGGCAGCAAGCCCAGATGGTCTGCATACTGTGTTGCCTATATTGTACCCGATGACTGTGGACTCTGATATTCAAATATCCATTGCAACATCCATTTTCATTGTAAGTTCCCCCATGAAAAAGCAAACAAAAACAAAGCAATCCCTCTTCTAACTAAAATCAGATATTAAAATGACCAGTATCTTTTTCATGAATTATATACTTTTGTTTACCAATTATTGCTTGAGGTATCACAATATGCTTACAGGATCAGACCTGAGAAGTCATTTTAATTCAAACACACCATCTGAAAACAACGAATTTTCTTTGTTTAAATGTGTATGCTTAAATGTTTATGCCTAAATATTTGTGCAGGTGTTTTGTATTTTAGACTTTCTATGTAGAAATGATTTTTTCTGTTTTATTTTTTCATCTAAATGAAAGCATGTCCAATAAGACATTTATAGGGCTATAAGTGAACCTAATCAGAAAAATGCAATCAATATTATGAGTCTTGTGTTCTGCTTCTTACATGCTTAAGAATACACTACTTGGTGTCTCCCTCAAGCCTCATGCCCAAACCTGACTTCTGTCTCTGCAATTATTGTCTACAGTATATTTGTGTCAAAATATAGCTTACTACTTTCCTTTGCCATTGGAACAAATGCTTTGAATTCTTTATTATTATTATTTTTATTTCAGAGAATTCCTTTTTTCTAAAATTCAATTATTTGGGGACCAATATTTTAAGGGATGGAGTGTTTAAAATGAAAATATTCAATGGAACAGAATAGAGTCTATAAATAGACCCATGATTGGGTTTGATCTTGGGCAAGCTATTAAATTGTCCTAAGTTCCAGTTTACTCATCAGTAAAGTGAGGATATAATATCTCTCTAAAAGGTTTTAATGATTGAATACCTATGAAACATAAGGGAACACTTCCAAACTCACCTTATGAGGTCAGCATTACCCTGATATTAAAACCAGATAAGGACACTACAAGAGAAGGAAATTACAGGCTGATATCCCTGAAGAACATAGGAGCAAAGTCCTCAACAAAATATTAGCAAACTGACTTCAACAATACGTTAAAAGGATCATACACTGTGATCAAGTGGGGTTTTTCCAGGGATGCAGGGAAGGTTCAACATCTGCAAATCAATCAATATGATATACCACATTAACAAAATGGAGGATAAAAATCATAAGATCATCTCAATAGATGCAGAAAAAGTATTTGACAAAATTCAACATCCATTTATGACAAAAACTCTCAACAAAGTGGATATAGAAGGAATGTGCCTCAACATAATAAAGGCCATATATGATAATCCCACAGTTAACATCATACTCAATGGTGAACAGCTGACAGCTTTTCTTCTAAGATCAGGAACAAGACAAGGATGCCACTCTTGCCACTTTTATTCACATAATACTAGAAGTTCTAGCCAGAGCAATTAGGTGAGAAAAAGAAATAAAAGGCATCCAAATCAGAATGTTAGATGTAAAACTGTCTCTATTTACAGATGACATGATATTGTATATAGAAAACTCTAAAGGCTCTGCCAAAATACTGTCAGAATAATAAATTCAGTCAAGTTTCAGGATACAAAATCAATATACAAAAATCAGTTACATTTCATACACTAATAACAAACTATCAGAATAAAAAATTAAGAAAATAATCCCACTACAGTTGCATCAAAAAGAATAAAATACCTAGGAATAAATTCAACCAAGGACGTGAAAGATCTGTATGCTGAAAACTACAAAACATTGATGAAAGAAATTGAAGAAGCCAAAAAAAATGGAAAGATGTTCCTTACTCATAGAGTGGAAAAAATTGATATCATTGAAATGTCCATACCACCCAATGCAATCTACAGATTTGATGCAATCCTTATCAAAATTCCAATGGCAGCTTTCACAAAAATAGAAGAAACAATCCTAAAATTTGTATGGAACCACAAAAGACCCTGAATAGCCAAAGCAATCTTGAGAAAGAAGAACAAAGCTGGAGGCATCAAGCTTCCTTATTTCAAACTATATTATAAAGCTATAGCAATCAAAACAGTATGGTATTGGTGTAAAAACAGACACATAGATCAATGAAATAGAATAGGGGGCCCAGAAATAAACCCACACATATATGGTCAATTAATTTATGACAAAGGAGCCAAAAATATACAATGGGGAAAGGATAGTCTCTTCAGTAATTGGTGTTGAGAAAACTGCAAAGTCACAAGCAAAAGAATGAAACTGGACCATTATCTTATGCCATACACAAAAACTAACTCAAAATGGATTAATGACTTAAATGTAAAACCCGAAACCACAAAAATCCTATAAGAAAACATAAGCCATAAGTTCCTTGACATTGGTCTTGGCAATTATTTTTTGGAATTGACACCAAAATGAATGGCAACAAAAGCAAATGTAAACAAGTGGGACTATGTCAAATTGAAAAGCTTCTGCACAGCAAAGGAAGCCATCAACAAAATAAAAAGGCACCTTATGGAATCAGAGAAATTGTTTGCAAATCATATATCTGATAAGGGGTTAACATCCAAAATATATAAAGAACTCATACAACTCAAAAAATAACAAAACAATTCTAAAAACAACTCAAAAACACACAATATAAATAATTTATACAACCAACTAATAAATAAAAGAAAAAAGCAGGCTAACATCTCAGGAGAACAAGGAGCAGAGGCTATGAACAGGTAATTCATATAAAAGGAAATAGAAATGAGCAACACATGACAAGGTGCTCAGACTTTGTAGTAATCAGGGAATCTGTTGAATCCTGAATTCTACTCCGTCTACCACTGCCTTTCATGTAGTGATGACAGGAGGGGAGGAAATGTGAGTTCATTAATTGTAGTGGGCTGAATCATATGCCCTCCAAAAGATATGTCTATATCCTAATCCCCAGAACCTTTGAATATTACCTTATATGGGAAAGAATCTGATTAATTTAATGATTTTGAGAAAAGGAGCTTATCCTGGATTTTTGGGGTGGGCCCTAAATGCAGGCACATGTATCTTTATGAGAGAGGCAGAGAGAGTTTTGAAAAGCACACACAGAGAAAAAAGCAATGTGAACAAGGAACCAGAGATTGGGGATGCAACCAAAAAGACAAGAAATACCAAGCAATGCTGTCACCAGATGTGAGACGAGACATGGAATGAATTCTCCCCTAGAGCCAGAGGAAGTACAGCCCTGCCAACACCATGATTTCAGATTTCTGGCCTCCAGAACTGTGAGCAAATTAATTTCTGTTGCCTTAAGCCACCAACTTTGTGGCAATTTGTTATGACAGTCCTAGGAAACGAATACACTAATATTTGGTTTATCTAATCTGGTCAAGGCAATAGAAAGGATGAGCAGGTGCTATAATGTTCCTTAAATGCAACAAAATCAATTTCTCTTTTCCTCAATATCACCCATCTAAAAACAATTATTTCCCCCTCAGTTTGAAAAAAATAAAGGTTGGTAATATCCAATATTAGCAAAATGTGAGGCAAAGATTCATCTCATACACTTCTCAATGGAGTATAAATTAGTACAGTCTGTTAGGAGAATAATTGTCAATGCCTATTCAATTTTAAAGTATGAACAATTCCACTTCTACATGTATTCTGAATAATATTTGAATATTTTCACAATGAGGCGCTTATAAAAATATTCATTGTAGCATTATTTGATAGAAAGAGGAAAAATGTATTTCCCTAAATGTATAGTAAAAGGAAAATAGGTAAATCAAAACACAGTTTAGAATACTATGTGCTGGTTAAAAAAGAAAGCAATAGATCTATATAACTGACGTGAATGATCTATAAAATACATATTTTTAACTAGAAAAGCAAATTAGAGCATAATACGTATAGCCTAACAAATATATTTATGAAAGGAAAGACCTTGAATCCATCTGTAATGCCACTGTTCCCACCCTAGTCCAATCTACCATCTTCTCTCACCTGTACTATTGCATAGCCACCTAACTGTTCTCCCTGCCTTCACTCTTGCCCTCTTTGAATACATTGTCTGCACGGTAGCTTAAGGAATGTTTGAAACGTAAAATTACATCAGTCACCCCACCTTAAAACTTTTCCATGGATTCCCTCTGCTCTTAGTGAAAAAAAAAAACAAACAAACTTCTTTTACCATGGCCTTAAAAACTCTGCATGATCTGATTCTTGCCTCCCTCTGAAACCTCCTCTCATACCACCCTTTCCTGCAATCTAGAGTCTCCCATTCTAATCCTGAGTCAGAAGATGTCTTTTCTAGCCCTAGACTTTTGTACTTGGTGATCTTTCTGCCTAGAATACAATTTTCCTAATGCCTAAAATGACTGACTCATTCTCATCATTCAAGCCTCAGCGCAAGTTTTACCTCTTCAGAGAGGGTATTTTGGACACCATATAAGGCAGTCATGAATACGCTCCCCTCAGATCTCCAACTGCAGCGTACAAAATTGGCCAGTTCCTCTCCCTGTCCCCCCACTCTGAAATCATCACCACTTTGGCATCCAGGCCACACTTCACGTGTGCTGCTCTCAGCCAATACCTTGGTGTAACGGGGGTGCTAAGTCAGCCTCCTTCCTAGGAGATACAGGACTCCTCTGACAGGCACCTTTGCGCTTGAGGACTCCCCATCAGTCAAAACTTTAGTAGAACTTCACTTCTATGACTTTCTCTCCTCTCTCTTCACAGAAGTTAGAGCTGCATTGTCATCACCATCGGATGTCTCTCAGCCGCCTCTGACTCACTCTCCATTTTCTCTTTCTCTCACAGGTGTTATCCCCTATAAACCTCTTATACTTCTAAACTCATCTTGGTGTCTGTTTCTCAGAGGAATAAGACTAACACA
The DNA here is from genome assembly GCA_031878705.1 of Tapirus indicus. NCBI lineage: Eukaryota > Metazoa > Chordata > Mammalia > Perissodactyla > Tapiridae > Tapirus > Tapirus indicus. Next base: position 95,757,577 of record CM062942.1, on the reverse strand, counting down.
CCATATCTAAAGTGACCTCCTCCAGTCAGTATCTCATTCACTTGTTTATTTTCTTCAGAGTATTAATGTAGCCTGAAATTACTGATTAATTGTATACTCATTCATTGTTGTCCTCCCCACTCCACTGAGCGCTCCACGAAGACCTTATTTTTCTTACTTACCCTATGTCCCCAGCATAGTGTGTGGCACTAATTAGGTATTCTATAGATAACTGTTAAATCAATTAATCTATTCATGAACTGCCGAGTGAACAAAGACAAGGACATAATTAATAGTTGTTACCAATAGTGAGGAGAGTAGGATTGGGGGCAGTATTGAGGAAAGAATTTCAAATTTTACTCTATATACTTAAAATTTTTAGCAAATGTACATTTTTCTTACTTAATTAGTAATTTTGAAGAAATTAAAATGAAATAAGTAAAAATGAAAATATTAATAATTCATATCAATGTAAGAAAAAATAATTCAAACTGAATTCCAAATATAAATCAAAATAATCCATTTTTATTCAACTTTCTGATAGTTAATCTTATCTTAATGAGATTTTAAAACCTATTATAAACATCTATAAAATCCCTTTATTTAATGAATATAAAATAATTGGCATGCTTGCTTCATAAACCCATAATCTAATGAATAGAATATGTGAAGGAAGGAAGAGAAATGTTTCCAGGGTCACTATGTGACAAGATACAAAATAGTGCCTAGCCTTCTCTAATCTGCATTTGTGGTCCTATGATGATTGGAGAAAAGCTCCCCAAAAGAATTAATATATAATAGATTTTAAGAAAGGCATGTCGTCAGGTGAGCACAAGGACGTTATTCTAAACATATGAGGCCACAGAGCATTAACTGAGATTATACAACTTCAGCAAAAGGACAGGGTAGGTAGAAAAAGGGTGTTTGTCTAATGAACTTAATGCTATTGAATGCCTACTATGTGGCAGGTGTTGAGTTAAAAAATTTGGATAAGAAAAAGTCAGAGCTCTTAAACTCATAGAACTTAGTTTAATGGAGAAGTCTGTGTGAAGAAAAATGCATAAATATCTTGTAAGTGCAGTAACTGCAATAGAGTGTAATAAAAACAATAGCAATATGTACCAAGGGGAGTGATGGTAGAAAGGAAAAGTCCCACTTGATTCTTTGTGAAAGGATGTTGGAGAGCAAGGTGGTGGGAGCTGAAGCTAGGGAAAGAGGCTGAGGCAAGATATGGAGGGGCTTTGGATATCATGCTGAGTAATTTGGACTTTTTTTCAAGGGCCATTGGTCTCCTAATTTTTGATTGTGTATCCTAAACAGTTTAAAAAATAACTGAACATGGACATCCAATGAATATATATTTTCACATATTTATGAGTGAATAACAATGAATATGCTATGTACATTATAAAGCACATAAAAATAAAATTTAAAAAGATGAGGTAAAACTAACGTAAAAAGAAGTTACAATATTTTCCCCAAAAAAGCATAACTGGTCTCAATCACCACTTTGGATAATGGGTGTTAAGAAGGAGAGTAAAATGATCAGGTTTGTGTTTTATAAAGATTACTGATGGCAGTGTGGAGAATAGATTGTAAGTATTAATATAGGAACTTGAGGACCAGTTTTGAGCCTATTGCACTTGTGATGATGAGTGACTGGAATAACATGATTATCAGGGAAATAAAACATTGGGGGTAGATTTCAGAGATATTTACTAGCAGAATAAATATGAGTATTTGATTGGAAATGGATGGAGATGGTCAGTGCAAAGATGAACTGAAGGAGCTATCTAGTAGTTTAGGGTATATCCCCAATTCCTTATTTTGATATTTGCTGCCATTAACCAAAAAAAAGGAAAACAAAAAGTGAGCAAAGTTGAAAGTGGGATGGGGATGGATTTAATTTTGGATTTCTGAGTTTGAAGTGCAAGTATCATATATAGGTGAAATGCATGACAGGCAGTTGGGTTTGCAGAAATGAAACTCAAAGCAAAGATGTGGACAAAAGATAGTTGAAACCATGGGAATAAAATGTCACAGACTTTCTGCCGCATTCCGCAAAATTGCTCCTGTCAGCATTCATGGTTAATTTCAAAATCCATATTAGACTAGTTGTTCTTAATGCTGTACTTACATTATAATCACCTGGGGAGCCTTTTAAAAGCACTACCATAGACCAATTAATTCAGAATCTCTAGGGATGAAACCTGGACATTGTTACCTCTTTTTAATATCCCCAGCAAAATGTTGGAGTTTTTAGTGAAGAGGTCCGACACAACTTTTATTAGTTTTATTCCTAGATATTTGCATTTTTATGCTATTGTACATATGCTTTACATTTTATTTTCCAGGTTTTTGTTGCTATTATGTAAAAATACAATTGATTTTGTATTAGCTCTAGTTCTAGTTGTGTTGCTGTTCTTACGGATTCCTTAGGATTTGCATGTGACTTCGTTCTTTTGATAAGCAGCACTTGTTCATATGCATTCTCCCTGCTATATATCACTAGATTTGATTTGTTAATATTTTATTAATGATTTTACATCTTTGTACATAAGGGATATCGGTCTATTACATATCCTTACATATCTATTACATACCCCATAAGGGATATTGGATAATTTTCTTTACTTGTTATGTGCTCATCAGGTTTTATAATCCAGGTTATGTTGGTCTTGTAAAATTAGTTGCAGATTCCCCTCCTCTTATTTTCTGAGAGATTTTTCATAAAACTGATGTAAATTTTTCCTTAAATATTTGATGGAAGTAAGGAGTAAAGGCTTCTGGGTCAAGTTTTCTTTGTGCAATTAAAAAAATTTTAATTCAATTTCTTTATTGGATATAATGCTATTGTAATATCCATTTTTTTATTCTGTTCAGTTTTGCTAAATTCTACTCCTCAAGAAAATTGTCATTTTCTTGGAATTTTTTGAATTTGGCATACAGTGTTTGGCCCCATTTCCATATTTTCAGCCCATAAGGAAACAACAAACCCAAATGGATTTAAAAAATGTATTACTCATGGCATAGCAGGCAGTATGAACTACATATTTACAGCAGTTCCCCTTGTCCCCCAAGTCCATGGGGGTGATTAGAGTGAGCCCAGGTGGATACTGCACACCCAGACTTCACAGAAACGTGAGCAATTCATGAAGAATTGTTGCCCAATATTTCTTTCTTTATTATTGCTATTGTTTAGTTGTTTTCTATCATTGTTTTTCTTCTACATTCTTGCTAGTTGTTTATAAATCTTAAAAATCTTTTCAAGGCACTGTTGTTCATTTTCTGTTTTGTTGATTATTGCTTTTATTTTTATATTGTATTTTTCTACTCACTTTGAGTTCGAGTCTTGTTTTTTTTTCCTCCGTTAGATTTTTCAAGATAGAAGCGTACACCACTACTTTTAAACCATCCTTATGTTCCAATATAAGCATTTAAAGATTATGTTTTAATATAAGCATAAATTTTTCTCATTACCGCTTTAGCTGCATCCCACAAATTTTGATATGTTCTGTTTTCATTATTACTTCATTATTATTCAGTACTAAGTAGTTCCTAATTTCCTTTGGAATTTCATATTTGACCCTTTCATTGTTTAGAAAGGTATTGCTTAATTTGTAAATGTTTAGTGATTTCCCAGATAGCTTATTTTAAATTATTTCTAATATAATTATGTTGCAGCCAGAGAATAATCCTAATAAAGATCATTTACAATTCATTGAGACATGTTTTATTGCCTAATATAAGATCTATCTTGCTGAACATTTCATGTGCATTAACAAGAAATATACGATTCTGCAACTATTGAGCATATGTCATGTTGTATAAATGTCATTTAGATCATATTTGTTAGTGTTGTTCAAATAAGCTATATCATTTCCGATTTTTTGGCTATTTGTTCTGCCAATTACTGAGACAGGGTTGTGGAATTTTCTAACTCTGATTGTGGATTCTTCTGTTTCTCACTATATTTCAGACTATTTTTCTTTATTGTACCTGAAGCTCTGTCATTAGGTGCCTACACATTTATGGTTGTTATGGCTCCTTGATTATTTGACACTTTAACATTTATCACTAGTAATACTCCTTGTCTTGAATTTTATCTTATCTAATAGTAGTATAGCTACAGGTTTCCTTATGCTGAGTGTCTGCATGCTTTATCACTCCTCCTTTTTACTTTCAGTCTTTCTGTGGCTTTTTATATAACATGTATTGTTTTATAAACAGCATAGAGTTGGGTCTTGCTTTTTATCCAGTCTGACAGTCACTGCCTGCAGAGTGGATTGTTTCATCCACTTATATTTACTGTAATTATTGATATGTTTGTTTAAAACCTACCACTTGGTATTTGCCTCATGGGGTTTTTTTTTTCCTTCTCTTCCTCCTTTCCCACCCTCTTTTGGGTTGATTGAATATTTTCAACATTTAATTTTATTTTTCCTATTGAATTTTTAGCTCTAATATATTTTTAATAGTTACTCTAAGAATTAGGATATGTATCTTTAATTTATCTTCATCTATTTTCAAAGTAGACAAGGTAAGAATCTTCAAACAGTATAATTTCATTTATCCATTCCCCTTCCTTCAAGCTATATTTTTAAATATATTTTCTTTTATATATGTTATGTACCCCACAATACATTGTTATTATTTTTGATTTTCAATGTTAATAGTCTTGTAAGTAATTCACAAACATAAACATATATTGTTGCATATGCAAGTTGGTTTCTTGGGAAGCAGACTCTTAGATGGAGATTCCCATACAGAAATTTTATTGGGGATATTCTCTGGATTAATAACCACAGAAGACAAGGAAGCAGGATTTGGCAGAGAAGTTGGGATGTGAAGCAGTCTCAGCAAAGGCCTTAGCCTGTCCCATGGGTAGCAGTGAAGCTCGGATAAACCTTCAAATTTGTCCTGAGATGCAGATAGGGAACCAAGATTTTATATTCCCACATTGACACCAGTGATTGGATATGGGCTACCCCCAGAAAGAAGCTGTGACTTTGGAGAGAGTTAGCTGTCTCCAATAAAGGCAATTTCTGAAGAAGGCTGAAAGCTGAGGGCTATCAGTCAAGAGCACTCTTAGTAACTTGAGGAATAAGTCCTTTAGCTCTGAACCTGAAGAAGATCTTGATAATACATCACATAGCCCACTACATATACATAGATGATGATAGATAAATTATATGTATATGCATTTTGTTAGCAGTTTGACAATGATGTGCCTAGGTGTGACTTTCTTTTAATTTAACCTACTTGGAATTCACTGATATTCTTGGATCTGTGGGGTCATTTATCAGTCATGAAAAATTCTTAGTCATCATCTCTTCAAATATTTTTTTCTGCTCCGTTCTTCCTCTTTTTTTTTGTCTGACTCCCATTACATATGTTAGACCATTTAGTATTGCCCACATCTCTTAGATGTTCTGTCATTTTTTTTTCTTTTTGTGTTCCAGTTTGGATAAATTTCCATTGACTTTCTTCAAATTCACTGACATTTCATTCTGTCGTGTTTGTTCTGCTATTAAGCTCGCTGAATGAATTTTCAATTCCAATGTTGTATTTTTCATTTTGAGAATTCCCACTTAATCGTTTTATATAGTTTGCATTTTTCTGCCTACGTTCCACATATCTTCAAACATGTGGGTTACCTTTTCCTCTAGACTTTTTCACATATTTATCATAGTTACTTTAAAATATTTCTCTGCTGATTCCAGAATCTGAGTAACTGTGTGTTGTCTACTTTTGATTGTTTTTTTACTCTTGATTATGGGTCCTGTGTTCCTACTTCTTTACATTTTTCATATTATTTTTATTGTATGACAAGTATTGTGTGTAAAAACCAGTAGAAACTGAATTATATTAATCCCAAGAAAAGGGCACACTTCTTCCTTTGTAAGGCAATAAGGTGGTAGTCTGAATCCATCTAAGCTGTGATTGAGTTGGGTCGGAGATTTGTTGCACCTTTAATAATTCAATTCAGTTCTCCACAGAATTCAAACATTTTGAGGACTTTCACGACTTTATCTGCAGTATTGCTTTGGTATTTTTCTTTACTTTAAGCCCAGTTTCCTGCTTTCTGAAATATGGGTATACGTATCCTGTTTTTAAAGCTCATTTACCAGCTCTTCATGTCACTCAAGAGTTCTATTTGATCTTCTTATCTACCCTAGCTCTCTGTGCCTTGGAGGAACTTTCCATTCTCCTTCTGTGACACCAGTGTTCAGCAGCCCACTACCTTTGCACTCAGAACAACCTGCATTTGCCTTGACTGGGGTCTCTCTCAGTCCTAGTCCTTCTCCCTAGCTCTCAGCATGCTGCACCCATGCATTCAAGGAAGGCTTCATAGAATACTTAGGCAGGTAAGTGAAAACTAGTTTTGTGATTGCAGCTCCTTTGGATTCTTATCTCTTACCCACACTCAGCTGGCCATTAAACATTTGTTGAGATTGACTGGTGTCTCTTTACACCATCTGTAGTGAGTTCACACCTCTTCCTATGGTTCCTCCAAGGTTATAAGCATTGTAGTCACACATCTCTTCTCTCCTAGGAAAGGATTACCCTTTTCTGGAAGTTAGTACTTTTAGTTCATCTGTTATCTCTCTGTGTGATCTATCTATCTATCTATCTATCTAGAAAAAAGAGACAGAGAGAGAGAGAGAGAGACAGATACAGAGGCACAGAGAGAGAGAGAGAGATTCAGCTTTTTCTCATTGTTGGGATAGGAGTGATGGTCTCGTGAATTTCTACATCAAAACCGGCCATAGAAATCAGGTTATTATTTATTATTAAATATGTTCTCACAGTATGTATTTTTGTTATCAACACCCTGACTTAATATTACATTAAAAATTTTCAATCACATTTACACTATCCATTTAGATTTAACTTTTTTGAAGACACATTGTTTACCACAATTTTTCTTTTCTTTGTTTTTTCCTTCAGGCATTATATGTTTAGAATACTTGCATGTCTGATAATGGCTTTTATTTGTTTCTGAAAAATGAATGATATCTTGGTTGGTATAGTAAACTTAAATTTTACTCCTTTTTCAAAATTATCTTTGATATTTTCCCTCTGCATCCTATCTCCTTGCTACTCTTAAGTTGGTCTGTGGACCAATAGCTTTGTCATCATCTGAAACTTTGACAAAATTGCAGACTTTATAACCCCATCCCAGACCTACTGAATTAAAATCTGATTTTTAAAAAAATCCCTAGGCCATTTCTATTCACATTAAAATTTGAGAAGCACTGCTCTAGTTTTCCCCTTTTGTGATGAGAAGCCTGATACTAACCTGATTCTTTTCCTTTGTAAGTAAGCTGATTTTTCTGGGTGAAAGCTGTTTATATTTTCTTTCTTTACTTTGAAATTAGGGAATTTCATCAGGAGTTTGTCTAGGTGTGAGTCTATTTTCATCATTCCTATCCAGTAGCCTTTCGAATCTGCAAAGTCAAGTATTTCCATTTAAAAATATATTTTATTATTGATACTCTTCTATCTGTTTTTCTCTTGCATAAAATAATATAGTGCAGTGGTTAGTACATAAACTACTTCTGTTCACATCCTAGCTTTCCCACTTAAAAACTTTGTGACCCTGGGAATTTTGCTTAATTTCTCTTTGCTTCAGTCTTCTTATCTATAAAATAAAGATGATGATAATAATAGTAACTGCTGCATATGGTGTTTTGTTTTGTTTTATGTTTTGAGGTTTAAATTAGTTAATACATATAGATCCCTTAGGAATAGTGACTGGTGCATTTCAAGTGCTCCATAAATGTTAGCTAGCTCTCTAGACTTGTTGCTATTTGCAAATCAGGACTCCTGGAGTTTTCTTCAAAATCTCTTATTTTTTCCCTGTATATTTCCATCTCTTCATGTTTTTGCTCTATATAATATTCTTCCACCTGACGTTCCAGATGACTAAATAATCTTTCAGCAGTGATTGTTTAGTGAATTTCAAAAAAAAAATCAAGAATTGGGCTTTTTAAAATAGTTCCAGAAAGTCTATTTTATATAGTTCTGTTTTTTTCATTGAGAATTCTTCTCCTTCTCGTTTCTCCTCCTCATCCTTCTTCTTCTTCCATCTTTTATCACCTCCTTGAACTCTATTTCAATGAGATACAATTGTTCTAGATATTTATATTGATTTTGTCTTTCATATCACTCAGTCCTCTTAACTAAGTTTTTATTTTTTCTCTGTCTCCTCATGATTTGGGGCTTCCATAGACTCATACATGTCACATCATTGTAGTTTCTTGGCATACAGTAAACCAGCCAGGAATGACTGGCCCTGAAATGTTTGCTGATTTTCCCCCTCTGCTAAGAAGCATGGAGAATGCCTCTTTGCTCTCAAGTTTCCCCATTTCTCTGCTAACGGTAGGGACTAGAAACAGGTCAGATCACCATTGCATCAACCTTTTAGGACCACTGATGTCAGCAGAATCTAGCAAGCATCATGGGGACCAGATGAAGCAAGGCAGCAGGTGTTTCTCTTTCTGATGGATTTCTGCCAGATGGGCCCCCTCAGATGACTATGAAATCTAGTCTTCCCTTTTTCCAATAAGGTGTAAGCCTTTGACTCTCCTGCTGGTCTGCTGGCTCTTGCACAATGTTAAGGAGAATGAAGTTTCATTCTTGAAGAATGAAGTTCTCTTCTCCAAGAGATCTTGAAAGTCTCAGCAGCATTTTCTAGGCTATGTCAGGATGTCTGCCCTGATTGTTGTAATAATACAGAGAATGAATTGGGATATTTCAAGCCACTGTGTTTTTAGAATCCTCCCTTCAAGACACACACACACACACACACACACACTTTGTATTTTATATACTTCTATATGTTAAAATTATATATTTTCAAAAGCAGTATGTATTATTCAAAGTGTAAACCATATATTTTTGTGAATGAAAGGTTATGTGGGAAAATAATGATGGCTACTAGTGACTACTCTTTTCGAAGTATGACTGATAAGAAAAGGAAAGAAATAGGTTAAAAGAGAAAAAAAATCAAAAGATGTTTTGCTGGTTTGTTTTAATTTGTTTTTAAAGATGGAACAGCCTTGAGCATGTTTACATATTAAGGTGCAGGGTCTGTGAACAGAAAGATGTTGAAGATACAGAAGAGAGATGAGATGATAATATAGTTCTTTCTCAACTAACCAGGATGCTTGAATTATAGTCATAGTCTAACAATTGGCTGTTAGATACTCTCTTCTGTTTCATCTTTTTTGGTTGAAAATCCTCTTTAAATTTCCAAATCCACCTTCATGCCCTAGTAAATATATTCTAGTGAAGAAGTTTCCAACATATTTGGATCATAGTAGGTATGTGGAAAACTGGATTGGTGTTCAAATAAATATTTTAAACAAATTTTATGAGGATTTTTTTTCTGTAGAACTTCTTACTTTAATGTGTTATATGAAAAACTACTCAGTTTTTCCCGAAATTATTTAATCATGGAGTTCCAACCTCTGCCAAACCTGAGATCATCTTAGGAGGCTACTATCATGTGACACACATTGGGAAACAGTGTTCAAATCATTAGGCTCTTGTCAGTTTTTGTATCAATTGGCTATTGTTGTGGAATAACAAAACCTCAGTGGTATATAATGATAAACACATTTATTTCACATTTGCATATCAGCTAATCTGGGCTGGCTCAATAGTGGTAATAGGGTAAATCCTTTTCCATGTGTTTCTCATCTTCCTCTGGGACAAGTGGACTAATTGGAGCATGGTTTTCCCATGGCAATGATATAAGCAAAAGAGGGCACAACAAATTTTGTAATCACAATTCAAGTACCTGTTTTGTATCATATTTACTCACATCTCATTGACCAATACAAATCATATGACCAAGTCCAAAATTAAGGGACTGGGAAGCTTATGACTTTTTTGTGGAGGAACTGCAAAGTTACATGGAAAAGCATGAGGCTACAGGTTGTGAGGAAGAATTGGGGTTAGTAATTTAATCTATTACAGTTCTCAAGATTATCATTTTGAGTGATACTGCATGTAAGAGTAAGGACACCTGAGTGCAGTGTTTCTCAATGGAGGTTCTATTGACATTTTACATATGTCAATCTTTCCTAGATGTTGTCAGATTTTAGTATTGCTGGCTTTCATCTACTAAATGTCAGTAAGCATCCCAACAAACTTTTCCAAATATTTCCTAGGGAATCAATAACATGCCTAGTAGAGAAACACTTGGATTCTACTATTTACTAATTATGTTACCTTGGGCACATAATTCATCATCTCACTTTTCTCGGCCATAAATAAGTTAGAATTAACAAACTCTAAGTTCTGTTTAGATGTTAACAGTTGATGAATTGAATTACAGAAGATAGAGGTGACTAGAATGAATGTGTCTGAAAACCAGAATACACACTCCAGGTCATCTCTTCTACCTTCGAAACATCATGGGAGTGTATGGTTCCATTCTCATACTTTAAGATGACAGTAAATAGCTAAAGAATGTCAGAGGAAAGCAATTAGAATAGTTGTTGAGGACTGAACAATATGCCACATTAATGACATTTGATCCAACTGTGGTTATTCAGTCAAGAAATAAAAAATGAACTTGGTTAGAAAAGAAAATTGGAATATGAGGATGAGAGCCCAATAACAGTTTCATCACTCATTAAACAAATCATTATTGAGTACCCGATATGTGTTTGATGTGATATTGGGCCCTCTGAAATTTATCATATAAAATAGACTTAATATGTATTGCCCTGGGGGCAAAGGTAGAAGTATTGAGTGAAATGGCAGGTAAATGACTTTTGGCTTAACATAAGAAAGAGGGACATAATTATTAGGGAGTCTGAAAAAGAAATGCATGATTTCAGGAGTCACTGAAGTCCCCCTTATTGGAGACATTCAGCTTTGCAGAGAGTAGGGAATGAATCTTATTCATCTCTGAATCTCTGATAACTTAGCATATGCTGGGCACAGGGTAGGTATACAATAGGAGAATAAATAAATATATCAAATGTGTGACAGAAATCATTTATTTTTAAAGTTGTCCAACTCAAAGATTCTGTGTTTGAGAGAACATGGGACCCCACAAAGTCACAGTCTCTTTTTCTCCCCTCACAAAGTATGTTAAGGGGAATTATCTCTTTGAAAGAAGTTTAAGAACAATATGGAGGAAAAAATAAAGTTATCCAAGGGTAGGCAGATAAGTCTATGTAGAAGGGGATATAAGTAGTGCTGGGCTTTGCATGGTGATGTCTGACTGGTGGCTGAGAGTATACATATGATTCACCATTCCCTTTTACCTACTCTCTATAGTACTTTTGGAAGCACTAAGATAAGTTTTCTAGATAAATTATCCTAAATCTCCATTTCCTTCATTACTTTAAATTAATACAGCAGATTGTTTTTTATCATTAGTTTTTTTCAAACAAATAAACAAAATAGATAGAGGCATAAAATCAGAGGAAACCAAGTCAATTGCAGGCTTCAGTTAGTTAGGCTTTGGTTAATCAAGATTTTATCCTACTAAAAATATAGGAAAAGATGTTCTTATTGATTGGAAGTGAACAGTTACCAGGCATAAGTAACTGAATGGGAATACACGTTTGAGTCACCCACATCTCCCCAAAGGAAATCTCAAAATTAGAATCGTCCTTCTGTATACAACTTCATCGTTCAAATATAGTTTGTATTTCCACAATGTATAAATATTAGTGCCAGAACAGAAAATGAAGTCTAAAAAATAATCTTTTGCCAAATTAACTTTCTGTGGCCATCTGAGGTTAGGGTTGAGGCAGAATTATATTGAAATTAAAAGATAAGAGCTGAGTGTCAAGTCATCTCAATTTACATACATTTATTCAGCACTTACCACAATGCTAGAAATGTGCTAGTGCTGTGGGCAATTAAAAAATGGATGAAACATATTTATTATTTCTAGCTATGATGAAATAATAGAGATTGGATTTATCTTCTCATTGAAAACAACTAGAAAATTGCACTAAATATAGGAAATGACTATTTTCACACAATGGACAACAGGCAGCACAAGGAAAGTAAATGAGGTCAGCCCTATGATCACATTGACTTTCTCTCCAAAGGCACATGCCACATCACAAAGCATCAGGGGGACCCCCATCCAGAACAGAGTGCTTTCTCTGAATTATAGAGACAGAGATTAGGGAAGCTGAGTGGGCTGGAACATATACAGTAGAGTTTTGAGAAGAGAGAGCTAACCAGAAAAAGAACTCCAGAAGTTTATTTGATGAAAATGTCCTTCAAAAATGGAGACAAAGTCAAAATACCCAAATAAATGAAAAATTAGAGAATTTTTCACCCGCAGACCTACAACACTAAAGGAAATGCTAAAAGAATTCCATCACACTAAAGGAAAATTATACTTGATAGGAAATCAAATCCAAAGGAAAGAATAATGAGAGCAAAAAAATAAATATGTGGGTAAATATAAAAGACTTATTTTTGCTTTTCTCTAAGATATATATAAAAACTATTGACTATTTAAAATAAATATAATAAGGTACTCTGGGCTTAGACATATGTAGAAAAATAATATATGATAGCAATAACAAAAAGACAAGAGGGGTTAGAAAAAATATACTGTTGTAAGGTGGTCAGGCTGTATGTATAGTTGTAAAATATCAATTCAAGGAAGAGAGTAAAGGATATTAAATGTAATTAGTAAAGTAAGTGCTGATCTATAATATATCAATGAAAACGGCAGAAGGGGAACATCTGAAAAATCAACAAGAATGCTGGCAAAAATTGTCAGAATCAACATTTTAACAATGCTGAAAATTAACTAAAGGCCTGCAGCAATCCAGGGAGCATTTATTCTAGAAAATAAGCTGGATCTCAGTAAGAACAGTGAGCTCTGTGGCTTTTTAACTTGTTCAATTGCTATTCCCCTCCTCTGCCTTCACTGAGGTCCATAACAGCCTTGAAAACCAACAACCCACAATCATGATGAATACTAGCAGTCTGGCAGCCACTGGAGGGGACAGAACAGAATTGGAGTTCTTTTCAAATCCTCATTCCCAGAAAATTGTCATTATTTCACTTGTCTGGTGGCTCCCTGGAAGACCCCACTTGCAAAGCTGTCTTTATTTGACCTGATCTGAAATTTAAAAAGCCTTTCTCTGGAGTGTTTTACAAAATTTTTTAGAGAAACTTGTTTAAAATCACTCTAGATGCCTAGGGTGGTGCATATCAGTTGGGGCAAAAAAGGGTAGCCACAAACCTTAAAAGGAAAGCCTGGGAAATGAGATGTCCATAAGGGCTTTGGAAAGCTTTGACATGTTACTTGGAATCCAGAAGATGATGTAAATGCATACGGCTGTGTTCATGCCCAGAACAGGACACATGATCAGAAAGGACCTGAGAAGACCCTAAGCAATCATTACAATCCTAGCTACAAATTCTTGCTACAATTAGGAATCCTAGCAAGGTAATAGAGCTATATAGGAGCAAAGGTTTCTATATTAATGAGATTGACTTGGTACTAATTTTAAATAGATTATGTTATTAATTTTAATACTCTTCAAAAGCACTAAGAAAATGACCCTCAAAAATATATTAAAGATGAGATGTCATCATCATGTCTGCATGAGAAGATCCCTTTGTCTCTCCTCTTCAGTCTACAGTGAGTAAAACATCCATAATCCAACAAAGGCTACATAGCCCAACACACCAAGATGCCAGGGAGATCCACACATTGGTACATATGAAAGTGGGTGGGTTGGATCACATAGAGGAGGCAAAATGGGGGAACAGCAGAGGCAGTGCCCAGGATCCTAGACCCCTGGCTGCAACAGCTGAGCCAGCCACCCTCAGTCCCAGAGAACCTGGTAGAAAGCAGTGGAGGCACACATGCAACTCCAGCCAGCCAGCCACAGTGGCATCTATAGCCCCAGGAAGCAGAGCTGCAGAAGAGGTGGAGCCCCATGATTCTAAGCCTATGGCCATGGCTCAGAGCCTGGTAACATCAGCAGAAGTGCACACACAACTCCAACCTCCCAACTACAGCAGCACCTGCAGCCACAAAGTGCCCTGCAAACTTGGTTCCCTTCTCTCCCTCCACTACCATGGCAGTAGAGCTTCTAACCTAGGTGATCCCAGACACAGCAGAGGTATCAGACATTCCTGTACCCTCAGTGGCAAAGCCAGTGACTGCAGTGACATTGGCAACACCAATGCATCAGTGACCCTCGGAGGTGCAGGTGGCAATGACAAGAGTACCAGCAACACCCCAAATTGAGGTGGCAGAAGGTGGAATGTGCCAATCTTCAAATATAGCCAGGGGCAGCTCAGGTAAGAGAAACCCAAAACTAGCTCTATAGCACCACCTACTGAAAAGCAAAAGTCCTCTAATCTCCAACCAGTTGAATAGTTGCATTCAAAAAAAGCTGTACCTAAAAAAGAAAAATGTTTGTTATGACAAATGTGCCAGCAGAGCAATAACTCAGCAAGCAACATGAAAAGCCATGGTAACATGGCATACCAAAAAGAAAATAACAATTCTCCAGAAACCAAACAGACTTCAAGCCAAAAAAGATAACAAGAGACAAAGATGAACATTATATAATGATAAAGGAGACAATCTCAAGAAGACATAACACTTATTAATATATATGCACCTAACTTAGGAGCACCAAAATATATAAAGCAACTTATTAATAGACCTAAAGTGAGAAACTGATAGCAACATAATAATAGTAGGGGATTTTAATACCCCACTTACATCAATGGATAGATCATTCAGACAGAAAGTCAACAAGGAGACATTGGCCTTAAATGAAACATTAGACTAGGTGGATTTAACAGATATATACAGAACATTCCATCCAAAAACAGCAGCATACACATTCCGCTCAAGGGCACATGGATCATTCTCAAAGATAGACCATATGTTAGGAAACAAAACAAGTCTCAATAAATTTAAAAAGATTGAAATCATGTCAAGCATCTTTTCTGACCACAATAATATGAAACTAGCAACCAACTACAAGAAGAAAGCCGGAAAAGTGACAGATATGTGGAGATTAAATAACATGCTACTGAACAGCTATTGGATCAATGAAGAAATCAAAGGAAATAAAAAAATACCTGGAGATAAATGAAAATGAAAACATGACACACCAAAATCTATTGGATGCAGCAAAAGTGGTACTAAGAGAGATTATAGCAATAGAGGCCTACCTTAAGAAAGAAGAAAAATCTAAAATAAACAATCTAACGTTACACCTAAAGGAACTAGAAAAGGAAGAACAAACAAAGCCCAAAGTCAATAGAAGGAAGGAAATAATAAAAAGCAGAGTGGAAACAAAGACTAAAAAGACAATAGAAAAGATCAATGAAACTAAGAGCTTGTTCTTTGAAAAGATAAACAAAATTGGCAAACTTTTAGCTAGACTCATTAAGAAAAAAAGAGAGAAGTCTCAAATAAATAAAATCCGAAATAGAGGAGAAATTACAATGGATACCACAGAAATACAAAGGATTATAAGAGAATACTATAAAAAGCTATACACCAACAGTTTGGGTAAAAGAAATGGACAAATTCTTAGAATCATACAATGTCCCAAAACTGAATCAAAAATAAATAGAGAATCTAAATAGACTGATCACTAGTAAGGAGATTGAAACAGTAATCAAAAACCTCCCAAAAAACAAAAGTCCAGGACCAGATGACTTCTCTGGTGAATTCTACCAAGCATTCAAAGATTTAATACCTATCCTTCTCAAACTCTTCCAAAAAAAGATGAAGAGGAGGAGATGCTTCCTAACTCTTTTTTTGAGGCCAGCATTGCCTAATATATTATTAACTTAAAACCAAAATGAGTTGAAGCAAAGACATATTAATAATAAAAGTGGAAATCAGCAAGAAATAAATAATAAAGAAAACCAACAAAGCAAAATATTCGTTCCTTGCAACAGCTGTTAAGATTTATAAATAGCTAGCAACAAGATCAAGAAAATAAATGAGAGAAAGTGAACCTAGCCCTATCAGAAATGAAGAGGAGTCATCACTATAGATTCTAGATACGTTAAAAAATAATAATGGAGTATTACAAGCAACTTTATGCCAATAATTTGAGAACACTAACAAAATGGACAATTTCCTTTAAAGACACAACTTATCAAAATTCCCCCCAAAATAACTGGCAATCTAAATTTGTAATTAAAATCTTCTCATGAAGGAAACTTTAGGCCCAGAAGGAATACTCCACAGCCTTTTTTATGAGGCAAGTATAAAACAAATACCAAAATCTGAGAAAGATATTACAAGGAAAGAAAATTATAGGTCAACATGCTTCATGAATATAGATATAAATATTCATTTAAAATATTAACAAACCAAATTCAGCAATATATAAAAGTGATAATTCATTGTGTCCAGGTGGGTTTTATCTCATGAATACAAGTTTGGTCCAACATTCAAAACTCAATCAATATAACTGACACATTAACAGAATAAAAGAGAAAAATCACATGATTATCTCAACGGATGCAGAAAATACATGAGTCAAATATCAATGCCCATTCATGATTTAAAACAAAATGAACCTTTAAGCAAAGTAGAAATCTTCAAAATGATAAAGTGCATCTATGGTAAACCTAAAAGTTACCCTAAACTTAATGCTAAAACATTTAATGTTTTCCACCCAAGATTAGGAACAATTCAAGAATATTCACTCTCACTACTTCTAATCAACACTGCACTGAAAATTCCAGCGACGTAAATAAATTAGAAAAGAAGAAGCAAATGTATGATATTTTCGTGGCATGATTGGCTATGTAGAATATCCTAAGCCAAAAACATTCCTAGTATTAATTAGTGAATTTAGCAAATGCTTAGGATACAAGGTCAATATAAAAAATCTAATTGTATTTCTATATACTACCAACAATGTTAATGTAAATGTAAAAATTAAAATTTACAATAGCATAAAACAAAGTAATACATTTGTTTAAAATATGCAAAATCTTTTCACTAAAATCTCAAAACATCACAGAGATAAAGAACAAATTGATAGAGGCCTTTCTTTTATTTTTAGATGAAAATCAGGTAATCAAAAACGCCCTTAGACTTGAAATGAGAGTTAATTCTCTCTTAAGCGAATCTCTTTTATTACATCAAGATTAGGAAACCTGGAAATTTTGAGAACTATGCACAATGCATGAAATCAAAATTCTGAGTCCCTTCCAAATAAAATTCTTGGTTTTCAATTTTCTCCATGTGTATGATTAAGTAATGTGCTGTGCAAAACATAAACGACTTACTGAAATGGAAACCAATTCTCTGAAATCCAGCTGGCATTTTCCAAGGAATGCTACTTCTTAGTACTTTGAGTTTCCTATTTTGAATAAATAAATATCTGGTAACAAAAGAATTTTCACATATTCCCCTGAAAATTTGACATGTATTTGGATTGTGTACTAGCTCTCTATCAACTTAGCATTATCACTAAAGCACCAAATTAGTAACATCACAATGTTTCATACTTAGATAGTAGCAACAGGATACGAGCCTAATGACAAGACAATTATCTTTCTACTTAGAACATACTTTCAACTTCAGGAGGAACTTATCCTCCAAATGATTTTGCTTATAGAAAGTTTGCATTCATAATTTATATTCTTCATTTAGCAGAAGGCTTACCCAATATCATTGGGCCATTCAGGAATCACATTTCCGCATTAAATTCTATCAGTGAAAACTGCTGAAGAAAATAGTGTCTCCTAGTTTTCCCACAAACAAGAATTTGAACTGATAGCTTAGTAGTCAATGTCATTTAAAAAATTAATTGTGCAGGGGATTTCACATTATCTTGCTTCTTCTTAGAGTGTGAAAAGTGGATTATTATTGCAAAACCACATAAAGACTATTGGAGGGCTGAGAAACTAGAGATGCCACTTTGACTTACGCTTAAGCAAATGGATACTGCAGTCTCAGTCTGGGCTTGGAGGCCTAGTGGTCACTTGTGATTTTTCCATGTTCCTAGCATCAAGGGTTATAAGGCAAAGCCTTGGTTTTACAGTGGAATTCCTTTATTGTGCTCATATCAAGAAACCAACTAGCCCAGTTCCTGCCATCTAAGGTATTATATCCCACTTTGCCTGTATAAAATTATGTGTCTTCTCCCTTACCTATCGAGCCCAAGTACTAGTGGGCCCTCCCATTAAAGGGGATTTTTCTGTGCCTTTTAAAAGTACTTATCACTAATTCTCTCACTACACAGACAGTAAATTATGTCTATTATATCTAAACACATAAATCAGTAATAGAGAAAACAAAGCACTTGGCTGTTTTCTGATCAGAATCTTTTAGAACCTTTTGAGGGCAGGGAATATATATTATTCAGTTTTTCATCCTCAGTGCTTAGAACAGTGCCTGATAAATGAGTATTCAATAAATTCATATTTAATAAGTGAATGTCTAAACGAAGTAAAACACCTCCACTTTGAATATTCAGTATCGTCATAACTGGTTTCATTGATTTTCTTCCAAGTTTCATATGTGTGTGGGTAGGAGTGTGTGTGTGATTTTATAGACAAAATTGCAGTTTCAAACCTATCTAATTACTGTAATTCTTCCGTTCAAAGTCAACAAGGTGAAAATAGAACTGATGTTTTCGGTAGGTCTTAAGTCTTTGTCTCTGGGAAAGCAACAGTCATTTATCCTGAACAGTGTAGTATATACAATAAAATCAAAATTATTTGTGAATCAAGTGAACATATTTGCCAAATTAATATTAGTTCACATGACATAGGAAACATTCATTTTAACAAGAGCAACACATTAAGGTTAAATTTTGATCTTGCCTATCAGGTAAATTGATATGAGGAGTGGTAGTATGTAGGAATATAAAAAAGCATGATTTGTAACCACAACACCGGAACTAGACTCTTGGTTCTGCTATTGGTCATGTGACTCGATAAAATTATTTTCTTTATCTGGGCTTCATTATCTTCATACAAAAAAATGGGACCCTAATCATCTTATCCTCACAAAATTTTTCTGAGGAATAAACAAGATAATGAATGAAAAATTTTTGTAGCTGTAAAAAAATACATAAGCAATGAATTATTTTTTTCTTGGAAAATCCTCTTGTACAATGTTTGTATTCATTAAAGAAAACCATCTTTTAAAAGTTTCTCTGGCCTCTTTGGTGCTCTTTGAATGAGGTATTTGATCAAAGGTGGCAATATGCTGCAGGAAAAGCAGCTGATAACATCTGAGGAACGTTCTGTCCCTTCTAGATACATCTTCCTCCATCTGTGGGCTGCAGTTTAAAGCCTATATCTCAGAAGTCATGATTAAATAGATGCTTTGCTTTACACTGGGATTCTCAATTCTTTAGTTGACAAAAGAAATTAGACTTCTAGATCTTACCTGTTTTGGGGAGAGGGACATTTCTTCCCAGTCACATTTTTTTTAAGCATCACTCACATTCAAGCTAAGCTAATTGTAATTGACAAGAAAAAAAATACTATTCTGCCACTGAGAGAGTATTTTATGCCTGAGATTTAAAAACAGAAGATGATATCAGCCATGATGTGGCAGTGACCCACATACAAAATAGAGGAAGATTGGCGCAGATGTTAGCTCGGGGCTAATCTTCCTCAAGCCAAAAAAAAAAAAAAAAAAAAGACGAAGATTGGCAATGGCTGTTAGCTCAGGGCAAATCTTCCTCAGCAAACAAAAATATCAGAGGCTGATAATACCAAAATCTTTAATATTTTATCTGTCACTATTCTAAATTCCTGCAGCATAGAGTCTCTACCAAACAATGTAATATTTTATTATAAGGTGTGTATGATTTTCTAGTTCTTTCATAAGTTTATGGCAGTCATGATCATCAGAAAGGGGACTCAAGTGACCAGCTGTGCTAATTGGGCAAGACCTATTCTGTTCTCGATTTCATTGCAAATAGAATGAGGGAGCTTGTACAAAATCAGTGGTTGGAAACTATATTCTACAGAGCTGTTTTGTTTGGCCAGCATAGTGTTAGATATTTTTTAATGGCTTTAGGTGGAGCATACAATATCCAGGTCTACAACAAGGCCCCAGCACTCCTTATTGTTTTACTTCCAGCTATTTTATACATTTATATTACCTATCTGATCCCTAGAGATATTTTAATTTTGGATTTCTGGACTAGATCATATTTTAATTTCTTTCTAGTACAAACATTCTATGAGAGTGATAAAGTAAAACTTAATGTAGATCTTGAAAATTGGAGATAATTTTAACAGAGACTTCTGATTTGTCAATATGGTCATCAAAGTTAATATGAAAAATATAACCTACAATATTTTTTTAAATTTGGATAAAATATCATTTAAAAAATTATAGCAGTTTATAAGAAAGAAGAATAAAATGATATATGCAAAGAAAATGAAGATGAAAAAGAAGAAGAGGAGGAGGAGGAGGTGGAGGAAGTGGATGGAGGAGGAAGAAGAATAATAGGAAGAGAAGGAGAATGAACAGCTAGAGATGGAAGCAAATTAGTTAACGCTACTCAAGTTCTGTCCAGGAAAAGAGGACAGAGGGAAAAGAATTAGGTATTTATTAGATAATGAAGTTGAAGTTGTTTGGGTGTAAAAAACATGTAGGGAAAAGATTTAAGGCCTTTGAAACATGGAGGTAGGGAGTTGGAACTGAGATTCCTGCATAAAGATGAGACCCTAAAAGTCCACACTTTATGTAAAATAGAAAACTCAATAATAAAACCCATCCACTGGCCACAAGAGATAACAAGGGATTTTATTTGTCTGGATTAAAGAAAATAAAAGCTTTCCATTAGAATTCAGGATCTTTGTTCCATTTCTTATTTGGGGTTAGAGAAAAACTGGCAGTAGTTATATGGTCTAGGGACCCAAGAAATTGACATAAATTTGATTCTGAGTCGTGATATTCTAAGAGTACCTGATATAAGTGAATGCAAAACCACTCTGGAGGAATATTCCCACGACCAAGGTGACAAGGAATTCTCACAGGAAGAAACCAACCTGATTTAAGGTAAAATACATGTTTTAACATGGCTAAACACATAAAAGGAATAATTGAAAGCTTAAGAAAGACTTTGACACACAAATAAAAAATAGGTTGTTTGACCAAAACAAGAATCAACTTCTATAAATAAAAATGCATTCTTTGGTATAAAAACTTCAAGGAATGAGTTAAATAGCAGATTAGACAAAGTTGAAGATAGTTTTGTGAGTTGGATGTTAGAATGCACAGTTTGGAGACTTCTGGTTTCTGGTTGGGCATGAAAGAACCTGGAAGTCACCACTCCACCCTAAAACAAGTAAAAAGCTGAACAAACTGAAAAATCAACAAGTCTTCTTAATATCTGTCAGAGAATTGAGGTTGTAGGGAAAACTGCTACTCCCCAAAATGAAGAGACCAATAGGCGAATAAAGAGAATCACCACTTACGGGAGCAGAAACCAAAGAGCACAAACCTCTGCAAGAACCAATGCTGAGGTAGGGAAACCTGAACTATAACTGATGAATTGGTGTAGGCTCAGTATGGACAAGTCTGAGACAAAAACTTCTGGGGGAACCAGTCATTGGGGACCCCAACACATTTATGAATTTTACCTCCAGGAGCTTGACCAAGATATCATGGTGAATATTGAAGAAAAATCTCCTCATGCTTCTGGCAGGGGGAGCAAGGGGTGGGGAAGGAACCATTTTGAAATGGTAGAGCATTCCATTCTTCTTAACACAGTCTGCACTCAGGAGAAAATACTTAAACAGAGCCTAACCTGCTGGGGTTTTATCAGAGCCTTCTCGCAGGGGAGAGGGAAATACCAAACTCGAGCCCTCTCTAGCCATTCTGTCCCACTGAATGGGGATGGGAGCTAAGAAGTACATGCGAAGTTCACAGTCCAGAGGTGCAGGCTCACTAAAAGACTGAGACCTACTTATAAGACTATAGAACACTTCCTCTCCCCCAACAACTTATCACCACATCACTAAAGGTCTGTTTAAAGCAGTTCCTTTTACCCAGCACATAATGTCTTATTACCAAGAAAAAAATTACAAGACATAATAAAAGGCAAAAAACACAGCAAACATCAGAACCAGACTTAGATATGGCGGGCATGTTGCAATTATCAGACTGGGAATGTAAAACAATTATGCTAAGGGCTCTAATGGATAATGGAGATAGCATGCAAAAACATAGGAGCAATGTAATCAAATACCTGAAAAATTTAAGAACCAAAAGGAAATGCTAGAGATCTAAAACAGTAACAGAAATGAAGAATGCCTTTGATGGGCTTATTAGTAGACTGGACACAGGTGAGAAAAGAGTCTCTGAGCTTGAGGATGTCTCAGTAGAAACCAATACAACTGAAAAGCAAAGAGAAAAAAGCCTGGAAAAGAAGAAACCAAGAACAGAATATTTAAAAACTGTGGGTCAACTACAAAATATGTAACATATGCATAATGGGAATTCTAGAAGGAGAAGAAAGAGAGAAAGGAACATAAGAAATATTAAATAATGACAGAATTCCCCCAAATGAATGTTAGACACCAAACCACAGATCCAGGAATCCAGAGAATATCAAGTGGGATAAATGCGAATAAAACAAAACAAAAACTAAACTTAGGCATATCACTTTCAAACTACAGAAAATCAAGAATATAGAATGCAGCACAGTGTAATAAACATATAAACTTTATGAGCAAGATTTAAGAGCCAAGAGCACAATGAAAAGTCTAATATACCTCTTGTAGGGGATCTTAAAGAAGAGAATAGAGTAATTGAGGTAGAGGCAATAGAGACGACAGAAAATTTTCCATAATGATAAAATACATGCATCTTCGGACTCAAGAAGCACGAGACCCCGGAAAAAATATGTACTTAGATGCATCATAGTGAAATTGTAGAACAGCAAAAGAAAACAATTCTCAAATCAACAAGAAAGAAAAGACAAATTTTGTGCAAAACACTGAAAAGTCACCTGACAATAGACTCATTCAAGTGTGTATTCCAAAACGTCTATGGCATTCCCAAAATTTTGTGGGGAAATGAAGAACTATGATTCGTAATAGCAAACATCTATGGTATATCAGCTACAAAGTTCTGAATTTTAAGTAGGAGAGAAAGCTATACATCTACATGATGGTTAGACAAGTGAGAATAGCCAGCAGTCCTTTTTTATATACACTGTGAGTTCACTTTAAGCTATAGAATGTAACTGGTTATAATGAATTCTCAAACCACCACGTAGAACTTTCATTTTCTCTCCTGCTCAAAACATATCAGAATACTCATTAGGGAGAATGCCATCATTCTAGAGACAATCTTGAACCTGTTCTAAACTATAAAAGTAAAATAAACCATTACTGTACTAATTATATGAACAGTAACAAATTACTTATCAATATGATTTGACAACGCTTTTGCGAATCATTTGCATAAAGACACATCAAGCCTTGACAGAGACACCTAATAGTTCAGATATCTCTATCGAAGGATGGGCATACTGTTGCTCTTCAAACGTGTTTATTTCACTACATTATAGGGACTGGTAGGAATAAGAGGATAAATGGCTTATTTTTTTTCAAAAATTGACAAATCTAACAACAAGGTTAGGACACTTTCTTGATTGATACTTATATTCCCTTGTTCTTTACAACAAAAAAAGGCTTATAGTTCTGAATAAACAATATTGATCACTGAAGTAGTTCTATTCGACTGCTTTATTTACAGGCGTTAAATGCCAAACACTCTTTTTGTTAATGTCCACATGAGGCTCAGCTCTCTAGGTTACAAATGTTCTCTTAATTCTTAAGAGTTTCACATCATTGATCGAAAAGAAAAAGAAAGGTGTGCTTTTTGTTTGTTTGCTCCTTAAATCCACATCACACATAACTCTAGATATAAAAAAACTTTGAACAGATTTAACATTAATATCCTTTCAATGTTTTGGACTTTCTTCCATAGAAATCCAAATGATTCTAAAATTCTAACCACAATGTATTGGCCACATATGGATGATGAGGGGGAGTTAGAAAAAATAAAAACGAAAAAGCAGTCATTCATCATATACAACCTTACTTCCAGAAAGTGAATAAGTGTAGAGCATATGCATAATATTCCATGAAATAAACCTTATTAATAGCATAACTCAAATTGTCTATATTTTTATAATAATTAGTGTAATTTATTAACAAGTAACAGAAAGAGATAAAATATATTTTTAAAAGATATTTTTTTTAAATATCAAATTATGAGCGTGGATTTCTCAATTTCTCTTTGTAGTTCTACCTATTTTTGTGTTTTATATATATATATATATATATATATAGTATATCCTCAATTCCTCAATATATACACTGGTATCCTCAATTACTCAATTACCTCTCTCTCTCTCTCTCTCTATATATATATATATACACACACACACACTTTTTTTTTTTTGCTGAGGAATATTTGCCCTGAGGTAACATCTGTTGCCAATCTTCCTCTATTTTGTATGTGGGTCGCTGCCATAGCAAGGCCAATAGTGAGTGGTGTAGGTCTGCTCCTGGGAACTGAACCTGGGCCACCATAGCAGAGTGTGCTGAACTTAACCACTAGGCCACGGGGCCTGCCCCTGTGTTATATATTTTTAAACTCTGGTAAGTACATCAATATTCTCAATAATATTTTTATCCTTTTGTAATGGACTGGTTTGTGCATAATAATATTTATTTAATATATTCTGTTTGCTATTACTTTAACTGTACCATTTTAATTGATTGTATTTGTCTGGCATAAATGTTTATTTTTTTACTTTTTGCTTTTGTGATTACTTACACTTTAACAGGAGTTTTGCTTCTGTGGTGTTAAGGAATGGGAGTTAATTAACTGATCCTCAAGCACATAACAGCTATACATTCTATTAAAAGCACATAAAAAATAACTACCCAAATGTTTTGCAGCCTGAAAAAAAATGTAGATAGATTTTTCTGAAAAGTAGAAACATGTAGCAAGTGATCCAAATGGCAGGAGTATACCAATTGTTTTTTTTTGCAGCTTTACCCTGAGGACAGTCAGAATCACTGTCGTTGGCACTATTGGGGTAAAAGCCATTTTATGTTTGGCCAGAATATTCAATGAGGTGACATGAGACAATAAGGACTGTAAGAGAATGAGAGATGACCTAGGAAAGGAGAGAAATGGAGAAAAGAAACCCCCAAATTCCGTGTTTAAACTCAGCCTGAGTCTCTGGTTGTCATCTGACTCCTGCATTCATGGGAAAAACTGAAATCAGCTTGTAGTAAGGCCTAATAAACTAAACTGAGTTCTGGGCTAATGCTTACAACTGATGTGACAGTTCTCGACTTGAAGCTAACCAAGTTAATTGTTTGCTAAAACCAAAACATCAATATTCTTAGAGTATTATAACAAAAATCTGGAACCTCCACAACATAATGTTCAAAATACCAAGGGTACAAGACAAAGTTATCTGACATATGAAAGCCAGAACAATATGATCCCATCTCAAAGGAAAACACAACCAAAAGATGTCAATCCTGAGATTACCTAGATGTTGGAATTATCAGGCTAGGACTTTAAAGCATTCCTTATAACTATGCTCACATTGTTAAAAGAAAATATGTTGTAAAGAATGAAAAGATAGGGAATCACAGCAGAGATATACCAACAATATAAAAGCAGCAAACGAAAATTTTAAAACTAAAAAATGCATTATCTGAAATTAAAATTTTACTGTATGGGCTTAATAATAGAATGGAGACGGCAAAAGAAAGAATTGATGAACTTTCACACTGATTAATAAAAATCATTCAATTCCAATAGATGTAGCTTAAAAGCCAATTGAAATGAAAATCGAATTCTAAAAATTTTTACTAATCCAAAAACTGGCAGGAAAAGGGGAGCATATGAATAAAAAACACACAGAACCAACCTAAAACAAATAATAAAATATTAAGCCTGAATCAAATTATATCAATAATTATACATTAATGGCCTAAATACTGCATATGTTGTCAATAAAGATTCATTTTAAATATAAAGACAGTTAGGTTGAGAGTAAATGGAGATAAAAAGATATGCCATGCAATCACTAAGCATAAGATGGCTGGAATAGCTATAATGTCAAATAAAATAAACTTAAATACAAAGAATATTGCTAGAGGGACATTTCAAACTGATAAAGATTCAATTTTCCAGTAATTCACATAATTGTGATATACCATCATATCACATATCACAATTATGTGATATACTCTCATATCACATAAATGTGTGTATGCTAGTAACAGATTTTCGATGTACACACATATACATGAATGACAGCACTAAAGGGAAAATTCAACATTTTCACAAAGTAAGAGATTTTAACATAATTTTATTATCAACTGACAGAACAACTTAGACAAAAACTTAGTAAAGACATAGAGAATATGATCAACTCTTTTAACTGCCCTGAACAAAATATTGTTGGAATACTACACTAACAACTGCAAAAAACATTTGCCTTAAAATGAACATGGTATGTTCACCCACATACATCATTTGCAGCATCATTACACAAGTCTCAGTAAATATAAAGTGATCAAAATATTATAGAACAGTTTATCTGATCACAGTAAAATTCAATTAGAAATAAATAACAATAAGACATCTAGGAAAATGCCATTATGTCTTTTTAAACTGTTTATTTTGAAACAATCATAGGTTTACAGGAAATTGCTAAGAAATTTACAAGATGTTATGTACACCCTTCGCCCAGCCTCCCCCAGTGTTCACATCTTTCATAACTATAGTACAATATCAAAATAAGAATATTGGCATTGATACAATCCATAAAGTTTATTCATATTTCTCCCATTATACATGCACTCATCTGTGTGTGTAGTTCTATGCAATTTTTTCACATGTGTAGCTTCAGGTAACAACCACAAGGCTCCATGATGTTAGATCTTTATAGACACATACAGCCCATTCCTCCATCCTGAATCCATGGCAACAACGAATCTATCCTCCAGCTCTAATTTTATTTCAAGAATGTAATGTAAATGGAATTATATTGTATATAACATTTTGGAATCAGCTTTTTTTACTCAACGTAATACCCTTGAAGTTCATTCAAGTTATTACATGCATCAGTAATTCTTTCCTTTGATTTCCGAGTAGGATTCCATGGTATGGATGTGCCACAGTTTATTTACACATTCACAACTGAACATCTGGGCTGTTTTCATTCTTTGGCTGATATGAATAAAGCTGTTATAAACATTCATGTACAAGTTTTTGCATAAACATAAGTTACCATTCTCCTGGGATAAAAAGCTCAAGTGTACTATTGCTGTAACGTATAGTAATTGCAATTTTAGTTTTGAAATGAACTACCAAACTGTTTTGCAGACTGACTGTACCATATTATATACCCATCAGCAATGTATGAGTAGTCCAGTTTCTCTACATCATCACGCACATTTGGTTATACCACTTTTTTGTTTCAGTTTTTCTGATAGGTGTGTAGTGATAAGTGACTGCAGTTTTAATTTGCACTTCCCTAGTGCATAATGAGGTTAAACTAATGATCTCTTCATGTGTTTATTTGTCATCTGTATATCCTCTTCAGTGAAATTTCTGTTTATGTTTTACTTTCAAATTTCTAATTGGATAGTGTCTACTTGTTTTGATCACTGTTGAGTTTAAGAGTTCTTTATATAGTCTAGATACTTTGTCAGATATATAGTTTACATATATATTCTTTCAGTCTGTAACTTGTCTTTTCATCA
Source organism: Tapirus indicus (assembly GCA_031878705.1). Classification (NCBI taxonomy): domain Eukaryota; kingdom Metazoa; phylum Chordata; class Mammalia; order Perissodactyla; family Tapiridae; genus Tapirus; species Tapirus indicus. The sequence continues at coordinate 95,729,818 of CM062942.1, read as the reverse complement.
TCTTAACAACATCTTTCACAGAGAATAAATTTTTAATTTTGATAAGGTCCAATTTATCATTTTTTTCCTTTTATGGATCATGCTTTTGGTGACAAGTAAAAGAACGTTTCACAAAGTTCTAGGTTCTGAAGATTTTCTCCTTTTTTTTTTTTTTTTTTGGTGAGGAAGATTTGCCCTGAGCTAACATCTGTGCCAATCTTCCTCTATTTCGTATGTGGGTTGCTACCACAGCATGGCTGAAGAGTGGTGTAGGTCTGTGCCTGGGATCAGAACCTGTGAACCTGGGCTGCCAAAGCAGATGCATTGAACTTGACCACTAGGCCACGGGGCCAGCCCCCTCTCCATTTTTATAAAAGTTTTATAGTTTTACATTTTGCATTTAAGTCTGTGATGCATTTTAGTTAATTATTATATAGGATGTTAGGTATAGTTCAAGGATAATTTTTTTTTTGTATGGATGTCCACTTTCTCCAGTACCATTTGTCTTCTACTGAATTACCTTTGCATCTTTGTCAAAAATCAATTGGGCATATTTCTATGGGTCTATTTCTGGGTTTTCTGTTTTCTTCTATTGATCAATGTGTACCAGTACCAGTACCACTCTTCCAGTACCACACAATCATCATTACTGGCTATATAGTAAGCTTTAACACCAGAAAGAGTGATTTCTTCTGCATTATTATTCTTTCAAAATTCGCTTTGGCTGTTATAAAGCTCTCCCCTTCCTACATACATTTTAGAATAAGCTTGTCTATGCCTACAGAACCTTAAACCTATAGAACAATTTGAGGACAATTGACATCTTTACTGTGTTAAGTATTCCAATCTATGAACATGGTCCTTCCAATTATTTAGGTCTTTGGTTTATTACAACAGCTTTTTGTAGTTTTAAGCATATAAATACTGTGCATGCTTTCATAGATATATAGCTAGGTATTTCATTTTTGGAGCAATTATAAATGCTGCTGCTTTTATTAAAGTTCAATTTCCACTTGTTCATTGTTATTTTATGGAAATGTTATTGAATTTTTGTATTGATCTTGCAACATTCAACCTTGTTCAGCTCAATTATTAGCTCTAGAAGTTTACCTTATTAATTTATTTATTTTTGTAAATTGCTTGATATTTTATATATAGACTATTATATAATTTTCAAATAGGGAGTTTTATTTCTTTCATTCCTATATTCATGCCTACTACTTCTTTTTCTTGCTTTATTGCATTGGTTAGAACTTCCAATACTATGTTGAGTAAGAGTGGTGAAAGTGGACATCCTTGCCATGTACCCAAGCTTAGAAAGAAAGCATTCAGTCTTTCACCACTAAGTGTGATGCTAACTGTGGGTTTCTGTAGGTTTCTAAAAAGTATTTGAGGAAATGTCCCTTTATTCCTACTTTGCTGAGAGTTTTTATTATGAATGAGCATGGATTTTGTAAAAGATTTTCTGTGTCAATTGATATGATCCTATGGTTTTTCTTCTTTAGTCTGTTGACATGAGTCATTACGTTGATTTTGAATGTTGAATCAGGTTTGCATATCTGGAATAAATCCTACTTCATCATATATTATTCTTTTTATACATTTCTGTATTTCATTTGCTAATGTTTTATTAAGGACTTTTGCATCTAAGTTCATGAGATATATTGGTCTATAGTTTTCCTTTGTTTACTGTTTTTGTGTGGTTTAGGTAACATGAAGTTTCTAGCTTTAAAAAAAAGACTTGGGAAATGTTTCTTCCTACTCTATTTTCTGGAAGAGATTGTGTAAAATTGATGTCGGTTATTTTCTAACTATTTAGTAGAAGTCTCCAGTGAAACCATATGGGACTGGAAATTTCTGTGGGGGGAGATTTTTAACTAAAAATTCCATTTTTAATGCTTATAGGACAATTGCATTTGTCAATTTCATCTTGGTTGTGATTTACGAGTTTGTGATTTTTGATGAACTGGTCCATTTTTTCTGCTTTATTGAATTCACAAGCACAAACTTGTTTATAGTGTTCCCTTATGCTAGGTCTGAATGTGTCTCCTTAAGATTCATATGTTGAATCCTAACACCCAAAGGTGATGATTTTAGGAGGCACAGCTTTTGAGAGGTGGTTAATTCATGAGCGTAGAGCCCTCATTACTGGGATTAGTCCTTTTATAAAAGAGGTTTCAGAGAGACTCCTTGCCCCTTCCACATTGGAGGATAAAACAAGAAGTCTGAAACCTGGATGAGGGCCCACATCCAACCATGCTGGCACCCTGATCTCAAACTTCCAGCCTCCAGAACTGTGAGAATAAATTTCTGTTCTTTATAAACCACCCAGTCTACAACATTTTGTTATAGCAGCCCAAATGGACTAAGACACTCTATTATCCTTTTAATTGATGCAATATCTTTAATGATATTGCCTGTTTCATTCTTGACATTAGTGATTTGTGTCTTCACTCTTTTTATCTTTGACTTGTTAGAGCTTTACCAATTATTTTCAGGAGCCAGCTTATGGTTTTATTGATTTTCTCTATTCATTTTATATTTTCACTGCCATTTATTTCTACTTTTATCTTTATTAGTTCCTTCCTTCTGCTTACATTTGGTTTATTTTTCTCTCCTCTTTCTAATTTCTTGAGGTTGGAACTTGGATTTTTTATTTGAGACCTTTCTTCATTTCTAATGTAAATATTAATGCTACAAATTTCACTCTTGGTATTGTTTTAGCTGCAACCCACACATTTTATGTTGGTTTGCATTTGCATTTAGTTCTATGTATTTTATTATTATTATTTTTTGAGACTTTATTTTTAACCCATGGATTATTTTCATATATGTTTAATTTCCAACAGTTTAGAGATTTTATTGTTGTCTTCCTATTATTCATTTCTAGTCTCATTTCACTTTGGCCATATAACATACTCTGTATGATTTAAATTCTCTTTATTGAGTTTGTTACATGGCCCAGGATATGATATATTTTGGTGAATAGTCCATGTATGATTGAAAAAAATGCATTCTGTTATCATTGGGTGGAGTATCCTATGTATGACAATTAGAGCCTATTGGTTGAAGATATTGTGTAGTTCTTCTATATCCTTGCTGATTTTCTGTCTAGTCGTTCAAACAGTTGTGAAGAGAGGGTATTTAAGTCTCCAACTATAACTTTGGGTTTGACTATTTCTCATTTCAATTCTATCAGTTTTTGCTTCATGTACGTTTAAGCTCTGCTATTTGGTACATACACATTAGGGATCGCTATATATTTTGGTGGATTGACCTTTTTATCATCATATAATCTCTCTCTTTATTTCTAGTGATTTTCTTTGCTATGACAGTCTATTCTGTCTGATGTTAATATAGTCATCATTAATGTTTGCATGATATGCCTTTTTCCATGCTTTTACTTTCAACCTACCCATGTCACTATATTTGAAGTTAGTTTCCTGTAGACAGTATATAGTTGAGTCATATTTTCTTATTCTTTCTGCCAATTGTCCATAATTGGGGAATTTAGACAATCTATGTTTGTAGTAATTATTGACATATTAGTATTTAAGCTGGCATTTTATTATTTGTTTTGTGTTTGTTCTATTTCTAATTTCTTTGTTTCTCTTTTCTTGGCTATCTGTGGGTTACTTGAACACCTTGTAGAATTCTGTCTTATTTTATTTATACAGTGTTGAATATGTTATAGTTTTCTGAGCAATAACTCAGAAAACTATATATATATTGCAATATATATAAGTAATTTAATTTATCACACTCTACCAGTATTGATGTTTTACTACATTGGGTGAAGTATTAAAACCTTACTTCCATTTATGTCCCTTTACTCTCTATCCTACTTTAAAATTTTTTATCACTTTTTTTACATGTCTCCTGCAAGACTGAAGCATAGATTTTCCTAATAGATAATAGGATCAATAAACCATAATGCATATGTATCAAAGTGTCATTTCTTCATCCTCACCTGGGGCAGGAGATACCTGCCCTAGGTGCCTGGGGCAGAGATTTTAGGCAGTCTCTGCTGAATTTCACCTTCTCCCTTCTCCGGCTTCAGTGACTTTGAATGAGCCTACTCTACTTTTTAAATATTAAATAATCATGTTAAGATTTTCTTCTAGATATGTTGAGCATCATATCAGATGATGATACAACTTTTGCTTTATTCATTAAACATGATTTAAGAAACTCATGAGGTTTAAGAATATTGTATTATATTTACTCCTCATTTACCCTTTCTGTTGTTTTTTCCTTTCTAAAAGTCTCAGTCATCTTCTGTTATCATTTTCTTTTTGTTTGGAGAGCTTGCTTTAGCCGTTCTGTAATGAGAAGGATGGTGGTGATAAATTCATTTAGTTTTCCTTTGTCTAAGAATGTCTTGATTTTCCCTTTGTTCCTATAGGATATTTTCCTGGGTAGAGGATTTGTGGGTGACATTTCTTCTCTTTCACTATTTGAAAAATGTTGTGCCACTTCCTTCGGGCCTCTGTCATTTCAGATGATAAATCCAATGTCATTTAAATTGGTGTTCTTATATAGGTAATGTGTCGGCTCTCTTGGGCTTTTTAAAAGATTTTTTTCTTTGTCTTCAGTTTTTGGAAGTTTAATTATGAAGTGTTGTGATGAGGACTTCTTTGGATCTATCCTTTTTGGGACTGGTCTGCTTCTTGAATCTGTAGGCTTGTTTTTTCATCAAATTTGGTAACTTTTCAGTTTTGTTTCTTCAAATACATTTTTCTGCCACACTCTCCTTTTCTCCTCCTTTTGGGACTCCAATGAGACCAATCCTAGACTTTTGGTTATTATCCCACAAGTCCCTGAGGCTATGTTCATTAGTTTTTCCACTCTATTTTCTCTCTATTGTTCAGATTGAGTAAGCTCTATTACTCTGTCCACATATTCATTGACTGTAACTTCTGTCATCATCACAGTACTATTGAGCTCATGCAGTAAGTTTTTATTTTAGTCATTGTATTTTTAAATTCTACAATTTTTATTGAGTATTTTTTAATAATTTCTATTTCTTTGGTCATATTTTCTAATTTTTTTAAGTTGATTTCAACAGAACTCATAACTGTTTGTCAAAGCATTTTTATAATGGCTGTTTTAAAATCCTTTTCAGATAATTTCAATACCTGATTCATTTTAATTTTGTCATCAATTGATTGTTTTTTCTCATTCAAGTTGTGTTTGTCATGGTTCTTGGCATGACAAATGATTTTACATTGTATCCTGGACATTTTGGTTATTATGTTAAGAGACACTTGTTCCTGTTTAAATATTCTATTTCAGCATGCAGTCACCCGGTTTAGGTTTTAGCGAATAGGTCCTGGATTACTTTTAAGATCTGTAGTTCCAAGGAAAATTTAGTTTTTATAGCCTTTACAGTGTTATTCTGATCTTCTTTGTTATTGTGGTACTCCCATTCAAACCCACAGGTTGCACCTGGACTGTCTGATGCTGTTTGGTGGGAGAACTTTTTAATTTTCTTTTCTGTTTATGTTTGCTGGTATTTTGGGTTGCCGCCTCTCCAGCACCCATTCTTTGATATATGAGAGATAAAAAGAAAACACAGGGATCTTACCATGGTATCTTTCCTCATGTCATAAGGTCCCTAGCCTCTGTGACTCTTTTCGACCTTTGAGAATCCTTTTATAATTGAATACTGAATTATTTATAGATGCTTAGTTGTATTTAAAGAGAAAGATCTGAAAAGAGTGAGTCTATGTCATCTCAAGAACAGGAACCATTACATTTAAGTGTGTCTTTGGTAAATATTATTAATCTGGATTTAAGATAAAAATTAAATCTGTTCTGAGAATCTCTATTATTTAACAAACCATGTTAATTTTCCTAAGAAACTTCCATTGTTTTGTTGCTTCTATATGTTCTACCTATTCCATTGTTATTTCTGTTGAGAAATCTGTGGCCAGCATAACTGTAGATCTTTTATAGGAAATTTGTCTTTACTATCTGGATGATTTTATTATTTTCTCTTTGTCTATAACATTCTTCAGTTTAATCATGAGGTGATAAGATATGAAAACCCTTCACAGTTTGAGTGGAGAGAATGCTTCCAAAGATCCATTATTTGCTTTCATCAGCTGCTTCAGTAGTATCATAGGCCCAGGAGACATTTTAATGTCAATTTCTCACCTTGGAAGTTTTTGTCTAATGTAGATACAGTAACATTAAATGCTAAATTTATGTGTGGTTAAGGTCCAGGGTTTCAAATAATCAGAAAGAGTTTTCTCTTTCATCCATAGCCCAGGCCAAGAAAGACAAATTTCATTGTCTCTCTGTGCTGATAGACATATTTTTTATATGATCTCTACTTTTACAAAGAATACAGTCCTTCTTGCGTGCTAACGTTACTTACAGATCTCAGTTCTAACTTTCTACCTCTCTAAGACATCATCTCAGGGTAGAGAGAGGGGAGAGTTAACGCAACCCCTAAGATTACTGGAACTGCTATTCCTTCTCCACACACAAGGGCGATTACAACATTATCTCACTCACTTAATGCTCATGGTTTGCATGATTTCCATTTTGCCTGTAGCTAAATATATTAAATATATTACCTTTAGCCAAATCCACTCATACACACATCCTCCTACTTTGACTTAAAATGGTTAGAATATTTTTTCTGAAGCTTGAATCTCTTTATAAGGGGGAAGAGCTCTACTTTGGGTGAAGTAGAAATAATGACATAAGTAGCCCTCTTAATTTGGTAAGAGTGATTGGCCAAACTTTAAAATATTCCAGCAAGATTTAGAAATGCTCGTTCAGACAAAGTAGTGATAAAGGTAATTTTGGACTAGAGAAACCTTAGTGGTTAATGAGCATACAAATAATGTATATTGGATTTTAAGAAATCCATTGAATATAGTATTTTGTTCATTTAATTATTCAAAAAATATGACACTTTTGGTTTTAAGATGACAATGTATTGTCAGTATTTTCCATTCTCTTCTTGGAAGTCACCCTAAAGTGACTAGAAAATATGAGAAAGAGATACAAACCCTGATTTTGTTTAACCTATATTCAGATAAACCTTGAAACAAAACATGACTGGAATGGATTTCAAAGAATAAAATCAAGCACGGCTGCAGAAAAAAAAAAACTGAAAGGAGAAACATACCACTGCAAATCGTATAAAGAGTCAGAAAATTTCAATTTCCTAATATAAGGTGGGTACTTTGAAGTATGAAATGAGAGCTCCTCAATTTCAACAGCGAGAAATGTATGCATACACTGGCAGTGTGAGTTTCTCTGGATTTGGTTTGCTTTTGAGAAATGGAAGAGATCATATTGAACAAAGAAGCATACAGACAATTCATATTTCTAGGAAGCAACCTGTATTTGTGGCATTGTGATTGGTATTGTGAACTGCTTACAACTGTCTGTTTCCTTTGGCTAGGACAAAAAAAGTTAATAGAACACTCACATAAAATTCTCAGGCACAAATAAATCTACTTGTAGCTTAGACTAGAGTCCTATCCCCTTTAAGACAACAACTTCCTACAAATAGCTTGTCTAGAAAAAATATCATCTCATTCAAAGATAAAAATAAAAAATAACAAGAAACACAGAATCTATACAATTGTATTACAAGAAATATAGGAGACAGGGACAGGAAGGGCGCATGGCAAGTTAAAAAAAAAAACTTACCAGAACAATGTTGCAACAGAAGATATAAAAATGGTGGCAAAGTATTTCACCATGAAATTAAAAAAAAAAACCATCAAAGCAATATCCTGTCTAGAAGCACACAAAGAAGAGATGCAAGACCTATGGTAATATAGAGGGAGACAATGGAAGGAGATATGACAAGTTAGAATGCTTTAGAAAAAATCAAAGAAAATAAAACACATCACAGAAATGAAGGCAAAATTAGAACTAGCACAAGGAAAAATAGATACTACAATTAACACAGCAAGTTACAAACAGATTAGGGAAATAAAAACCGAATTTGACTGAAAAAAGTGCTGTGATAATTAAAGAGAAAATGACATAGAAGAAAGAAAAATTCCAACATACACACAGTTGGAGTCTCTGAATAAGATAATATAAGTAATAAAAGAGAATAAATATGCTATAGTTATAAATCAAGGAATAAAGATAAAACTAGAATCCACATATTGAAAGTACACACTACATCTGTAAAATTGCAAATGGTGGGTAGTAATTGTGAGCAGTTATGAACAGATAATAGATGCAAGTTCTGCAGTGGCTTCAGGTAATCTCCTGGTAAATACTCTTTCAAAACTATGAGCAGCTGAGATTAGTGATGGTGGCTTTCTTTGAGATTACTCAGGTTTATTTTAGCTTCTATATAAATTCCTATGAATCGCTTTAATGCTACAAGCAGCTGAGATAGACATATGGGCTTTCCCACAATCCTGTCATTTCTTGATTTTATGTACTCTAGCAGAAGCTTCCTTGATCTTCACTTCCCCAGCTCTGACAAAGGCTTTGTGAATCTCTAAGTCCTTGTATTAAACTCTTTCCCACAAAGTTCCTAGAATGACTTCTGTTTTACTGATCAACCCTGACTGATATACTCATGGAAATAAATTTTTAAAAATAGAGAATTAAAAATATTAAATAAAATACCATATTTTATTATATACTTTATAAATGAATAAAATATTGTTGTATATTAATATATGAAAGCAAACCTTCCTAAATATCAGAAGAAACACACATAGAACACAAATAATTCATATAATGAATGATTTCAAGAAGGTATAAAAACAGAAAACATAAAATTTCAGTGAAAGTAAATGAGCTACACTCACTAATTAAAAGAAAAGGACTATCAAGTGGCATCACAAAAACAGAGCTATAAAGAAGAGATAACTACAACAAAGTGATTTAGAAAGATTAAAAATAAAAGAATGTGCAAGGGTGTGCAAAGAAGGACAGCAGAATCCATAACCTTAATATGAAACAAGGTTGAATTTGAGACAAAAATGTAGCATTGTTTAATACAAAAAAGTATAATCACAATGAAGTTATGACAATCATAGATATCTATGCATCATATAAAATGGAAGCAACATTTATATAGTTAAAACTATAGGATATCAAAGAAAAAGTAGCCAGAATTGCATTATTGGTAGTAGATTTATTCATTCAGTCCATGTCAGGCCAAGTGGACAAAGAATGAATATAGAAGATCTAAATAACACAGTTAGTAAGGTGGAATTATTTGATATGTATCATATTCTGTACCATAAAATACAGAATACATTTTGCATTAAAGGACCCCTGGAATATTCTAAAACAAACAAAAAAATGACTGTATATTTTGCTAGAAGACAAAACTTCATTGTTTTTCAAAATATAAGAAAAGTAAAACAATGTGAACAATATTCACTAATCATAATTCAATAAAACTAGAAGTTAATAACAAAACCAGTAAACAAAAAATTCTACTTTACACTTTCTCTTACTAATTCAAAGAGAAAAATGAAAACACATTAGAATATCTAACAAATGATGATTACAGAAAATGCTACATATCAGAACCTATGTGATACTTCTAGAGCAGTACCCAAATTAAATTCCACAGTCTTAAAAATATATATATATTACCAAGAAATTTAAAAATTAAAAATATACGAATCATCAAGCCAAAAAAATAGGAAAAAAAGACAAATAGAAAATAAATGAAAGGAGATAAGAAGTTAAAAATTAAAAAAGATAAAAGAAAAATTAATACATTTAAAAAATATTTGGTTCTCTGAATAGCAACAATAAAATTCATAAACAATTAGCTAACCTGATCAAAATAAAACATTGAGGGGATTTTTAAAATGAAGAATGATAAAATAAGCACAGATGGAGACATCTAAATGAATAATAAGATTACTTTGAGTTAATTTTAGTACCACAATGAAATGGATAATATTTTAGAAAAATATACCAAAACTCACTCAAAAAGACATAGAAAACCTATTCTAAAACAAGTATTGGGGCTCAACAATTTCACAGAATTTCTACTTCTTGGAATTTATCTTGCAGATAAATTGCATATGGAAGAAATAATGCATGCACAAGGTTGTTTATTGAAGGATTGTTTGTAATAGCAAAATACTTGAACAACCTAAATGTCATCTGTAGAGAACCGGTTAAAATGAATTATGATATAGCAATATAGTGGAATACTATGCAGCTGAAAAAACAAACAGACAAACCATAGCAAACACATGGAAGCTTTTTGTATTATAATGGAACAATCTCCAAGATACATTGTAAAGTGCAAAAAAATAGGTGCATAAACGAGGGTATAGTATATTAGCAGTGCCTAAATAAAATAATTGCATTTGCTTTTGTGTGTATGTGTTTGTGTATGCACATATACACATATATATGCATAGAAGTTTTCTGGAAGTATAACAAGAAACTAATAACATAGTTAGGTTCTATGCAATAGAACTGGGCACTTAGTGGAAAGGAGTAAGAGAGTTTTTCATTTTATACCCTTTTGCATATTTTGAGTTTTGAAGCATGAGAAACTTAATTTTTTAAAACTAAAATTTACTTTTAATTTTTAAAAGTAATAAAGGAAAAGCAGCCAAAACAAAAACTTCTTTTCCAAGAGAGGAGTTGAAAATCACGGTTGATTTGGATACTTGGGCTCTAAATCCTAGTTTTTACCTCCTACAATATACCCAAAGCAAAACTGGAAGAGCCTAGTATTTTTCTATTATGCCAAGTCAGCTTGTATTTCAGTTTCAAAGTGAAATGAGAAGGTTAATACACGTGGAGAAAAAAATGGAATGCATTTTAAAAATTCAAATTAAACATTTTTATATGATTGAAAGTCATTAGGAATAAAACCAATTGCAAAATTTAACTCGCAAAATATACATAGTTTTTCGGCTACAAAGGAAAAGAATTTGCTATGGAGATCCCAATTTGCAGCACATACCAAGGAGTAGTTGAATATTAATTTTGGTTTAATAACTCCTTTTCAGTGTGGAAACTTTCAGCTATAGTTCCTGTGTGCTACGGAAATGAAAGAGTTCTAACAGACCTTTCCACCTCAATTATAGTTGGCTTTTAGGAAGCAGGAGAGAACTTGTACGAAGTAGAACAAGGTTTGGTAAATACTAACCTTCCTTGATATTTTATTAACATATCATTAAGAAAAGTCAGTTCTTGGAATCTAATTTTTTTCAAAAAGGTAATGCAATTTGCACTCTAAGTTGCTCTGTTTAGTGGTATGTAACGTGTCTCATTTAACCATCAGAAAGATCATCCTTTTAACGTGCACAAGGTCTGCTTTTTCTTTCCAGGATTGTAAACAGCTAGCTCTGTAACATTGGATGACTCATAATATTTTGATGTCAAAGTCTGAATCTTTCCAAATTGGGTTGATAAAATCAATGGCTTAAAGCCATCTCTTTGTAATGTTCTTAACAAAATAATGTTTAAGTAATGGATAGTCTTGGGTCCTCAAACAGTCCCTTGGGCTCCAAGAATACAAGTTAAAGTGATTTAACCTGCCGAAGAGAAAGTAAAAGTGCAAGAACAGTTTTAGCCTATCAGGAATCATTTGAACAAAGGAGTTACTTTAATTGCATTGTATAAATTGAATGGCATGTTAGGACAGTCCAGTCCATCACATGACCCATTAATAATAGTGCTAACTGCCTAATGAGTGATTAAGGACCAATTGCTTTAGATTGGTCAAAGCGTTTGCTATGTACAACCTTTGTGAAACTTTTTTTCTTTTTGCATTTCCTTTCTCTTTACTAATTATAGTTTAGTAAGCAAAAACCAAAATTTTTATCCAGAACAAACACTTTCTAGAAACCATCTTGTACTCTTCAGCATCTTTCATGTACAATAGAAGCTGTCTTCCCTGATAGTCTTTCATCTTTAATCTTCAGGTTTAAATCCTGCCATGCTGTTTTTTTGTTTTGTTTAACAGCTTTAATGAGGTATAATTTACACACAGTGAGATGCACATATTTAAAGTATATAATTTGATAAATTTTGACATATCTATATGTTCGTGAAACCATCGCCACCGTCAAGATAATGAACGTATACATAACTCCCAAAAGTTTCCTTGTGTCCCTTTTGCCTCTTCCTGCACTCTCCTCCCCAAGCAACAACTGATTCGCTTTTTGTCAGTACAGATTGATTTGCATTTACTAGAACTTTATATAAATGGAATCATAAGTATGTACCCTTTTTTTGTCTGCCTTTTTTTCTAAGCATAATTATTTGAGAGGCATCCATGTTGTTGGGTTATCAGCAGTTAATTCCTTTTTGTAGCTAAGTGGTATTCCATTGCATGGATACACCACAATTTGTTTATTCATTCACCTGTGGGCAGACATTGGGTTGCTTCAAGATTTTTGGTTATTACATATAAAGCTGCTATAAACAGTTATGTACAAGTCTTTGTATAGGCATGAGCTGTCATTTCTCTTGCAGAACTGCCTAGGAATGGAATGCTGAATCATATGGTAGGTAGGTATGTTTGACATTTTTTTATCGAGGTATAATTGACACATAACATTATATTAGGTTCAGGTGTACAACATAACGATTCAATATTTGTATATATTGTGAAATCATCGCCACAATATGTCTAATTAACATCTGTCACTATACTTAGTTACAAAAATTTTTTTCTTGATGAGAACTTTTAAGACCTACTCTCTCAGTAGCTTTCAAACATACAATATAGTATTATTAACTATAGTAGCCATGCTTTCCATTATATTCAGTGGACTTATTTACTTTATAATTGGAAGTTTGTACCTTTTGACCCCCTTCACCTATTTTTCCCACCTCCCCACCCCCTGCCTCTGCCAACCAGGAATCTGTTCTCTGTATCTATGAGCTGTTTTTAAAAGTTTTTATTGTAATAAAATATACAAACATAACATATATCATTTGAACCATTTTTAAGTGTACAGTTCTGTAGCGTTACATACATTCACATTGCTGTGCAACCATCACCACCATCCATCTTCAAAACTTTTTTATCTTGCAAAACTGAAACTCTGTACCCATTAAACACTAACTACACATACCCCTCTCTTCTAGCCCCTGGCAACCACCATTTTACTTTCTGTTTCGTTGAATTTGACTACTCTATGTATTTCATGTAAGTGGAGTCAAATAATATTTGAGCTTTTGCAATTGGCTTAACTCACTAAGTATAATATCTTCAAAGTTAATCCATGTTGTAGCATGTGTCAGAATTTTCTTCCCTTTTAAGGATAATATTCCATTGTATGTATATACCACTTTTTTTTTTATCCATTCATCCACTGGTGGACATTTGGGTTGCTTTCACCTTTTGGCTGTTGTGAATAATGCTGCTATGAACATGGGTGTACAAATATTCATTTGAGTCCCTGCTTTCACTTTTCTTGGGTACATACCCAGAAGTGAAACTTCTGGAACATATAGCAATTGTATGTTTAAATTTTTTAGGAATCACCATACCATTTTCCACAATGGCTGTACCATTTTACATTCCCACCAGAAATGCACAAGGGTTTCAATTTCTCCACATCCTCACCAACACTTGTGATTTTCTGTTTTTTTGATAACAGCCACTCTACTTGGTGTGAATGTACAACCTTAGTGAATATTGATTAAATGAAATGAATCAAAACAATTAAATGATGTTCAGTGTCATTTAAGAGCTTTTAAGTCATAGAACTCTTTATTCAAACAAACTATTATGTAAAAGCTTACTCTGTAGAAGAGATAACAACATGGACATTCTGTTGGAAGTGAGGGTGGGGGCAGCAGAGCTCTGCCAAGTTAACAGGCTGCCAGCCTCTCTCTGTCACTGTTCCTCTGTCTGTGTCACTCCAAAGGGACACTGTAAAGCTGTCAGCAGTGTCAAACGGCTGAAAATATCACCACTTCAAACCTATAAGTGTTCAGACTTTTAACTTTTCTGCTTTGGTAACTAGTATAGCCACCACTTCATTCAGTAAAGTTAGTTTCAAAAGTTAAGGCAAATATGTAATTAAAAACTCAGAGCTCCCCTTAAAGCTGTTAAATATCCTGTGTAATCCTACAAGTGCCCTCACAGTTCCTTGGTTTCTCAAAGTACTTGGCAAATCCCTCTTATGCCTTAATCCTCTCAAATTGACTCGAAATGCATTGACATCATTTAAAAACTAATTTCAAGCTGATGAACCTTTTACTGTCCTTGTATTTAAAATCTGAATAGGTTGGAATCTAAATTGCTTGAACATCCAATCATCCTTAAATGCCTGATTTTCCAACAAATACTCTCTACAGGAACCACTACATAGTGGGTCCCCCATACCCCATTGCTCTCTTAGTGTGATCCAAATTCATGAATGCTTTTTAAATATGTATGCATAAAAGAGTTTCTGAGTCAATCAGACAGTAAAGAGGCAGCATAGTGTAATGGTTGAAAGCATGGACTATGGAAACAGACTGCCTGAGTTGGATCCTTGTTCTACTTCTTGAAAGTTATGCCGCCTTGGGTGAACATCTCTGGGCCTCAACTTTCTGATCTGTTAAACAGGAATAATGACATTGGAACCTGTTTCATAGAATTGCTATGAGGATTAACTGTACTAGTATTTATAAAGTAATTAGAACAATGCTTGGCATATGGTGAATACCATAAATAAAACTAGATGAAATTTCCTCCTTTTCTGACAAAGGTTATTTTACAGATATATTTCCCTAGAGATGTGCAGAGTTCTAATATATATTGTTCATGTGCTACCTCACTTTATAAAGCCAAGGAACTGCATATGGACTTGATTAGTGTCTTTCTACAAAGTGTTTTAAATGCCAGTAGAATGGGATTGGGTTACTGAGAACACTTGCCTCCCTCCATAATCTGCTACTTTTCTTGCCATCTTCTACCAATCTCTTACATACTTCTTTGATTCAATCCATAATGAAATACTTAAAATTATCCAAAGGATCATGCTTTTTCAACCTCTATGCCATCTCGCATTCTGTTCCTTCTTCCTGAATCATCTTTGTAATGTTTCTTTGTATAGGTTAATCACATGAGATTTCAATTCTGATTGAGAAACTGTGATTGGTGAGTTTTATTTGAGTTCTGGGTATGATGACAGGCTAGCAAAACAACCCCTAAATCAAGAAACACCATAGGGAAGAAAAATAGTAGATATTCCATGTTAGCCTTCTCAGCATGTGTCATAGCATAAAATTCATTTGACCTTTTATACAACCTATTTCTCTTTAGAAAAAGAAATGAAGTTACCATGGTACGTGTAATCAGACTATTTGTCCCTCCTCTGCCTTTAACCCATTCTCCCTTTCCTCTCTCTGGAGTGTGTCCCTTGGCAATGTTCCCTGGTGTTCCTGGTTCAACTATAAAACATTATTCACCATTTGTCACCCCTTAGAAATTCTGCCTCATAAGTTGCCACACAATTCCTTTCTGTGCACGCCAGTGGCAATTTCTGACTACGTTAGTGTAACTACCACACAGACTAAGATAGAAACATAGTCAAAACCTTCATGCTGAGGGAAGCATTTATATGGTGATTGACAAAGAATAAGGTACAACTAAAATTTCACAATGTTATAAACTATTAAGACATCAATAAAAAAACTTCCCAGTCAATAGCCCCCTGAGGTAACCACTATTCTGACTTCTACCATCATATATTAGTATTGGCTCTTTTTAAACTTCATATAAATAGAATAAATATAGTATGTACTCTTTCTTTCAACATTAATGTAAATAAGCATTCATATTGTTCCATGTAGTAGTAGTTTGTTCTTTTCATTGTTGTTCCCTGGTATGAATTTACAGCAATTAATTTAAACGTTATGTTGTTGGACATTTGTGTTATTTTCAATTTTGACTATTATAAGGAAATTTTTAATGAAGTTTTATGACATGTCTTTTGGTACAGATATATACTTATTTCTTTTGCACATATACCCTAAAATGGAAATCCTGGGTAGTAGAAATGCCCACACACACGTGAATGTGCATGCACACACAAACCTCCCAAGGACAAATATTATCAGAGACGTGACTCTAAACCCATAATGAGTAAGAGAATCAACAATCATTTGCTAGGTGACTCCTGTCTTCCATGACCTATACTAGGCATGACCACCTCACAACTTGCAAGACAGTTTGTTTTTCAGTATGAGTCACAATGATAATGAAGATAGTCTTGGTTTCTTTCTTTCATTACTTACCATTCGCCTATGCTTCTCAAATTTTGCCCCTCCAGACATGCTTTGGATAAGAAAGGGCTATAATATCATCACGGAAGCCTCTTAATATCCACTCTTTTACCTAGGAAAATTCAGCTAGGGAAACTTAGGGAGATACTAATTCTTAACTAAGGGCCTGTCTAGTCCTCTGCCTCTGAATAGCAGAAGAGGAGGCGTATGGTACCATAAGAGGTGGTTTAATGCGTCTAGTTACATAAAGGTCACATAAACACTTATAGTGAAAAGCATAAGGCATTTTCCCAGCCATGTCCCAAACAGTGTAAGATACTGGTAAGTATTATGAAGAAAAAAGCTTTCTAGAGTCGTGGAAAATGATAGCCAAAAAAAAAAAAAAATCAAGCAGGTTTCTTTACTGTGAGAATTATTGGGGCTTTTAATATTTTGTGAAGCTCTATGTTAGCAATTCAGACTTTATAATTTCCCAAACCTATTGACCACGAAACTGTTTTCTCAGACTACCTAGTAATATTTTTTGGAATCAATGATTTCTAGAACCCAGTTTGAGAACTACATCCATAGGGAAATAAAAGATGCCATGTGGCCAAATGAACTAAGGCCATTTCTTCCCACTTGAGTGGGTGGAGAAGAATCCTGTGGAGTTTCCCTCTGTTCAACAGTTATTTTCTGCCTGACTAATGTATTCCAGGCCGTATACTAGGTACAGGAGGGATAAACATGATAAAATTCAGGTCCTTCTCTAGAGTTGCTCACAGGCACTAGCAGCCCTCGTTTATGCAAAAATCACCTTATTCAGGGCTAGAATCCTAGAGCAGCTTTATTGCCTGGCAGCATACCTAGGAGTAATGTCTCCTTGAGGCTGACTTGTTCTTGTTTCTTTATGAATAAAAGTACGTATCTCCCTTCATTCTTACCAGCATTTATTGTGGTCTTGGGTTTTAGAATTATGAGATACTATATTTGGATAGTACTTTATATTTTTTCAAGATTTTGCATGTTTTGTATTTCATTTGACCCACACAACTCCTATGATTATTAGACAAGAGAGAGATTGTTATTAGATACACGGAGAAATTGAGATAGACAGAGAGGCAATATGGAATTCAGCATGGTGGAGTAGGAAAAAATAACTGAATTAGGAGGGAGAAAACACATGCCCTGGTTCCCTAGCAGACTTTAACTGGCTGCATGACTTTTTGTGGTTATTAACGTGTTTATTCCTCTTTTGAAATAATAAATAAAATTGAAATAAAATCTGTGCTATGTACCTATTGGGGTTCTTGTGACAAAATAAAATGCAGATAAAATACTTTGCAAAAGTTTAAGCACTAAACAAATGTGAAGTATTCTTACTGACTTGTTCACAGCTACACATTTCATCAAGGATGCAGTCAGTATGAGAAACCAGCCCTCATCGATGAATCAGTGCTTTTCCACAATATTAAGATGTGGGAAAACAACACAACTATAGATTCTCAAATATCTTCTTATATGTTTTTCTTGATTTCATAATTGACCTACAGTAGCCTGAGCAAACTTTTTAAAACATGAAAATTTTTATTATGTCATTCCTCTGCCTAGAACTCTTTGATGACTTCCCATTGCACTAAAAATAAAATCCATACTCCTTTCCATGATCTACAAGACCAGACCTGATCTGGCTGATGCCTATCTTACCAACCTCTATTTACTGTTTCTGTCATTTACTACCCTCCAGACATTTTATTTTACTTCCTTGAATTCTCTAAGCTCTTTCCCATTTCAGAGCTTTTGTGCATGCTAGTGCCTTTGCTTGAAATGACCCCTCTGCCTTAACCTGGCTAATGTCTCCTCATATTTTGGATCTCAGATTAAATATCACTTCTTCAGAGAGGCCATCTGTGTATATTATGTATATCAAGGCATTTTCTCTCATAGCACCCTTTGTAAAAACATGTCATAGTATTTAGTGTCTTCGTTTAAAAAAAACAAATGAAGTATTTGAAGTGAAGTATCTGTTTTTTTTAAGTGTTTGCTTTCCCCGATGTACTATAAACTTCATGAAGGCAGAGACCTTGTATGTTTTGTTTATCAGGCTGTGAACAGTGCTTATCACAGTAACTGACACATAGTAGCCATTCAATTAATGTTTGTCAAATTAATTTGTTGGTTGATCAAATGTATCAATGCTCTCCATTGATATAAGAAAGGAGAATACTACTTTCTGAGGGAAAGCAGTGACTAAGCCTTTGCTTTGAAAGAATAATCATTAGTAGTGCCAAATATTTTTCGATTATGTTACTAACTTTTTAACCTGTGGTCCCCATCTGAAGCATACTAGTAATACCTTCGTCCCTCAGAGCTCACTGGCAGCCACCATCCACTTTTGTCTCTATCGTTGGTACCCGCTTCTCTGATTTCACACAAACTTTGGGAGAAAACAGATCTTCCTGACAAATGTGAATCTCTTGGGCAAGATAACAGAGTCATCACTAATGGGAAGGATATAATAACTGTAGCATCTATACAGTATGCTATTTTTATAGGAATTCTTGAGAATTAAATAAATATTTCCCTTAATCACCTGACATTTGGATCCTTACATAAAAGGACTAGAAAAAAATAAAATTTTATTTGTAAGACATTTACTTTGTAATAAATGGCACTGGAAAACAAAAATTAAATATTGAGTCATCAAGTTGAATTTCACTGTACTCCTTTCTTTATCCTCATTTCCAAGGGACCACTCCTGCTTTCCAGATATTTCAGCTTGAATTAAACACATGACTCATAGTTCATGATGCTGCTGGGGGTATCTTGCAAAGACCTGTATGTTTTGTTAATTTTTGAGCTTATCTGTGGTCTTCCTGTGCCAACCCTAGAAATAATCTGTAAAATATTTAACATCTTCAATGCTTCTGGATTCCCAGTGATACTAGAATAGTAAGCTTTGACTATAAAATAATATTTTCCACATGAAGGAAAAAAGAATATAAAATAAAAGCATGTTTTCTATTTTTATTTCTTTTTTCTTTTCAACACATTGTTGCTAATCAATAGTTTAGTATAGTTGTAGGCCTTTGTTTAATTCATTCATTCATTCATTTTTTAACTTTTTACTTTGAAACAACTTTAAATTAACTTAATAATTGCAAGAATAGGACAGAGATATACCATGTGTCCTTCTACTGGCTTCCCCCAGTGACAACATCTAACAAAACCATAGTACAATTACCTAACCAGGAAATTGACATTAGTGCAACACAGATTTTATTCAGGTTGCAACAGAATTTGCATGCATTCTTTTTTTTTTTGATGAAAACTTCTGCAAAATATTATCACATGCATAGATCTGTGTAACCATCACCACAATCAGGATACAGAACTGTTCCATCACCCTAAAGAAATTCACTTATGCTGTCCCTGTATAAGTCGTACACTTCTGGCAGCCCTAACACCTGACAAACACTGATCTGTTATCCATCACTATAATTTTGTCATTTTGAGAGTGTTATGTAAATGGAATCATACACAAGGTAATCTTTAGAAATTGGCTTTTGAAAATTCAGCATAATGCTCTTGAGCACCATACATGTTGTTGTATATATCGATAATTTTTTCTGATTTATTGCTGAGTAGTATTCCCTGGTAATGCATTCACCAGTTGTAAGTCATTTAGGTTATATCTAGTTTTTGGCTATTATTAATAATGCTGCTATAGACATTTCTATACAGGATGCTGTGTGAACATATGTCTTCATTTCTCTTGAGTAAACACACCTAGGAGCGGAATTTCTGTGTCATCTGATAAGTGTATGTTTAACTTTATAAAAACTGCCAATGTATTTTCCAAAGTGACTGTGCCATTTTACATTCTCACCAGCAATGTATTAGTGATCCACTCTTTCCATAGTCTTGCCAGAATTTCGTGTTGTCATTAATTTCTATTTTAGCCATTCTTTTAGGTGTATAGTACTATCTCACTGTGGCTTTAATTTGAACTTCCTTAATGGCTAATGAAGTTGAACATCCTTTCATAGGCTTGTCATCTGTATATTCTCTTGGGGGCAATGTCTGTTCCTGTCTTTTGCCCATTTTCTAATTGGATTTCTTGCTTTTTTCCTGTTGATTTTAGAGAGTTCTTTAAATGTTCAGGATATAAGTCCTTTATTGGATAGGTGATTTGCAAATATTTTCTCCCAGTTTGTGGCTTGCCTTTTCCTTCCCTTAACAGGATTTTTCACAGTGCAATCGTTTTAAATTTTAGTGAAATTGAATTTTCAATTTTTCCTTTTATAGATCACACCTTTGGTGTTGAGTCTAAGAACTCTTTGCCTAATTTTAACTCATGAAGATTTCTTCCTATTTTTTTCTAAGTTTTATAGATTTGCACTTTACATTTAGAAGTATGATCCATTTTGAGTTAATTTTTATATAAGGTATGAGGTTTAGGTTGAGCTCTTTAAAAAAAAAAAACCTATAGATATCCAATCGCTGAAAAGACTATCTTTCCTTCTTTGAATGACTTTTGCACCTTTGTCAAAAATCAGTTGGCCATACTTGTCTGGGTCTATTCTGGACTCTATTCTGTTCCATTGATTTATGTGTCTATCTGTTTGCCAATAGCACACTATCCTGATTACTGTAGCTATATGGTGAGTCTTAAAATCAGGTAGTGTGATTCCTCCAACCTTATTCTTCTTTTTCAAAATTGTTTTATGTATTAGGTACCTGCTTTTCCATATAAATTTTAAAATCAGCTTGTTTATATTTACAAAAATTTCTGTTAGGATTTTGATGAGGATTGATTTAAACCTGTTGATCAATTTCAGAAGAATCAACATTTTTGCTACTTTGAGTCTTCCAATTCATGAACACAATATGCCTCTCCATTTATTTCAGTCTTTTATTACTTTCTTCATCATTTTGTAGTTTTCAGAATATAGCTCATGTACATGATTTGTTAGACATATACCTAAATATTTCAATTTGAGGATATTGTAAATGGTGTTGTATCTTAAATTTTTATTTCCATTGCTAAAATTTGATTTGTTTGTTGCTAGTATATAAAAATATGGTTTATTTTTATGTGATAATCCTGTATCTGTGACAATGCTAAATTTCCTTGTTAATTCTAGGGTTTTTTAAAATATGTAGATTCCTTGGAATTTTCTACGTAGATAATCATGTAGCATGACTCTACTTTTGGTATGAGGTTTACACTACAACTTTGCGAATACGGGACTTATAATGTTTTTTTCTTTTTTACAGACTGTCCAAAGCTTTTTAAAATTTTTTCTTTAATTCTAAGGCTCCAAATCAAGTAACAACATTAGATAAGGCTTCGAATCTCTAACACTCTATTCCTAAATTGGAAATTCTATCTCTTTCTCCTCCTTCATTTTGGCCTGATTGTAATATCAAAGGTTGTACTGATGCCATCTGCACATCTCTGCAGAGAAGAATTTTTGAAGCATTAAAGTTTGAAGATAAGAACCTCATAATAAAAATAGCCACAGAGGCAAATCTTTCTCTCTTGTGAAAAATATAACAAATAACTACAAGTTTCCTTCCAAGTATAAAAATGTGCTTCTTATTTAACCATTAGATGTTATTATAACCATTAATATACAAGACTTCCTTCAGGTTTGCCCTTCTCCAAGTTGTTCTATGTCCAACAGCAGAAATCACATTTCTTCTCAGATGTTCTCATTAGATGTCTTCTTTGCAGAGGAAATTTATGCTGATAGTTGTCACCTCCGTACGTCTAAAATTGCCACCATTTGCTCACCCAAACTTCCTTATCATAATCCAGCTTGTACTTGCTGACCACTTAAGTATTGCATTTGGGGAGTGGGGTGCAAATTTACTGCATTTGTTTATGTTTGAGTTCTTTGTTGGGAGACATTCTCCCCTTGGAAAGCATCAGAATCCTAGGAGGTAAATTTGGGTATTTTGGTTCAAAAAAACTGTCCATTGATCACCACCATTCCTTACTTAAGAATTACTAGATAATATTTTCTGTGTTTGGGGTTGTACAGGGTTAGTGAGAATATTTTTAACCTAATAAACATGGTTGTTGAAGGCCTTTCCTTCCCAACGGGATTAGTGCCATATTTAAAAATCCCACAAGGGAGATCTAATATTCATTGTCTCTTCTGTGTCTTTGCTGAAATATTCTTATGAACTTCCTGGTGCCAAGATGGGATAGGCATTAGTCTTGAAAATCTCTGTATAGAAGAGAAAGTTGTCACTCTTTCTCAATCAGTGACATCTACCTAAGTCAGATGAAATGAAAAAGTACTGAACAACTATTTTTATTATTTTAAAAATAACTAAATTCTATACATTGCTAATTTTAAGACACTTTTCCTAACAGAATCTTGTTTTAATTCAATTAGCTTAGTTAGCTCAGGTGCCTCTGAGATAAAGTCAATGTTAACGACAAACTCAAGTGGTAGAATTGATGTTAATAAGAAGATTTTGAAAGAAAAATTGGTTTGTAGACAAGTAATAGTTGATATATATTTGTATGAAGTTAAAATAGGACTTTTTCTGGGGGGGGGCAGATATTTTAGTCAGAAAGTAAACCTAACTAAAGACAATGCAATAAAATTGAGTTAATTGAATTAAAATTAAAATTCATGATGTAGCTCACAAAAGTGTGTTAACAGCCCACTTTCTGGCAGGTTCCTATTTACACTGGTTGCTACACTTTCAAAATGAGCAGTATTATTGTTATTTGCCTCCCTTCAATTTTAATGTACTGAGACAAAGTCCTAGTCACCTTTCCCTAGTTCCAGCTTTACTTATAAGTCAAAATATATATTTGTTAACTAAAAGTCAACTAACCAATATCCTCCTGTTATCAAATGTCCTAACTGCACTCCACCAGAAAAAGAAGAGTTCAGTTTTAATTTTTAAAATGAAAAAAAAAAAGAAAAAAGAATCCAGAGTAGTCAACCTGGGGTCAGCATACATTCACCTCAATTTCCTAAATCTACTGCCTGTACATATAGTGTTCTGACTAATGAGAATGGATCTTCAATCAAGTTGATAGCCTTGAAACCTTTCCTAATGATAAAGTCAGGCAATTTGACTGGCACATTCCATTTGGGAGACAGGGAAGAGGGAGGAAGTGTGCTATTCAAATATTAAAGTAAAATAAGTGGGGGAGGTTGTACAAATGTGGGGGCAGGCTATGTATGGGAAATTTCTGTACCTTTTGCTTAATTTTGCTATATACCTAAAACTGCTCTAAAAAACAACTCTTTTGAAAAAATAAATGACACTTTCTGCTAATCTTCAGCTACCCTGAAGTTCAGATAACTAGAATCAAACTCCCCTAAGTATGTACCAGTTGAATATGGCTTTTCTTTCTTTTTTTGTGTTTCAAGTCAAAATGATAAATTAGCAGCCCTCTGTGCTTTAGGTATGAGTCCCACATCAACTGAGGCTGATAGACAATTCTACTGAAGGCTCATGAAGCTGTACAGCACTTGGCAGTGATAAATACATTCGGCTGACAGTAATAGAGACTCATCAACACTTGGATATTGAGTTTCATTCAGCTGACACTCATATGAGGAACAGCTTCTAAAACACTTTTTCATGCACTCATGTTTCCTTGCCAGTAAAGAAAAAGTATGCTGAGTATTTTTGGCTACCTCATCAGCAGGTACAGACAACCCTCCTGTTTTCCAAATTTAGGAGTCAGTTTTCAAGTCTCAGTTCTGATATTCCCTTCCTGCCCCAATAGCTAATTATGCCTTCTATTTCTTGGCGTTGCTTTGCAGTAGCCTGGGAAGACTCTCCTTATTAAAAAGAGTATTAGTTATAGTCAATTCAGGCTTTCAGACATGTAATATTTGAAAAATCGAAAACATGGAAAAGGAGAGAGCTTTAGTAAAAACAAGGAGAATGATAAGAAACCAAATATCTATTTGGGGAAACCCATAGCCTAGCATGTAGGTATAAGTAGAGTAGCCTAGAATCCTACAATTGAGAAAGCCTAAGATATAAAATGATCCATATTTTCCTCCCGTGAAATATTCTAGTGGAAAAAATATTTGCCATATAATTCATTTTAAAGATGATAGTCGGGAGCCTGATTTTTGTCAAAATGTTGTTCTAATCCCAGAGCCAGGCTAATTTCCATGGCAGCAATGCCATAAAGAGAGCTAAGACTGTTTCAAAGCAATATGCTAGACTAAAAGAATATGCTAGATTAAAATAAACAAGCAGCCAACTGTGAAGAAAATTAGAAATAATTTTAAAGCCCTCTTTTCTTCAGAAAGCTTATGAATGTGTGGTGAAATAAAAAGAAAAGCATCTGTATATATTTTTAGGCACTTTAAAGGAATATAGCCAAACTAAGGTTACTGGCACTTGTTTTATCTGTACTCATGAATCTGGACAGAAACAGATTTTAGCAATTGAATTCTGTGTGTGCTTCCCATAATCCTGCAAACACATTTCAAAGTACTGTACTTATATTGCAGTTCCAGGGTTGCTGAGGAGAAAATATGCTTGCATCCTTTGGAATTGGCGTAGCCAATGTTTTTCAAAAGGGACTAAGTCCCTGGCATCTTTCCTAAGCTTATTAAAGTGTTGTATTTGCCTTTCAAGTGTCACTTTTTAACCAGAACACTCTTGTAATTTTACCCTAACTGTATGACAGCTCCCATGTTTTAAGACTGCCAGAATTTTAATGTTTTATGTATAACAAGGGAATAAATGGCTCCTCCATGAATAATTTTCATTTTTGCAGGATGAAGTTATTAAGAAGAAACCTTCATTAGACCTGTCTTCACTGTTTTAGAGATGAGAAAAAGAAATAATATTCAAGGTGATATGCCTAATTGCCACTGAACCACCACAATACTCATTAACTTCAGATGAGGGGCCATAGATTTTAAAATCCATTCCAATAAATTAGGGAAAAAATTATGTTCTAAGTGAATTGTTTTAAAGAATTTTAAGTTATGTTACAAGCATACAATAAAAATATAAAGTGAACTGATAAAATAATTCTCAGCCAAATAAATGAAATACGGAGTCAAGCCCGTTAGAATGTTTGTGTCTGGAAAAAAAGATAACAATTACAATAAAGATATTCCATGTGGTGCAGAGAGAGAGAAAAAAGAACACATAGCTAGATAACTAGGTGTGCAGTTGTGGACTGCATTTGACCTACAGTGTAAAGATGTATGGAATAGGGAGGTTTTCTATAATGGAGGTTTTCTATATACCTATGATTTTAACAATAAGCAGAGAAGTTGAATTTCTCTTTTACATTAGGGAACAAGATAACATCATATGCTCCCAGAATAGCCCTCTGTACTCCTTCTCGAAGAACCACTGAGGGTCTCCTGGCTGCCAGAAAAAGTATCTTTTTTGGGGGAAAAAACACATCCCCTGCACTAGGAAGAAAAATGCATTCCTTTACTACTTGTTATAACTGTGAAATCAAGTTTTCTTGGAGTGAGGCTGGAGGTGGTGCCTTTTGTTATTCTTTTCCATCACCATCTTTTACTATCCTCATGCTGTCAAATAAATGAATATAAGATATTGATGTCTGATGAAGCCTAAAATGTTACTTCTCTATCCTTTAACTGGGGATCAAATAAATAAGCAAAAAAGAATTAAACTATAACCATGGCATCTGCGCTAATTTTGGAGTCCAGTTATATCCTTGGACAAGAGATTTCCTAGCACCCATAAAGTCACAAAATCACAACACCATCTCCATCTCTGAACAAGCCCAGTATTCACACACTGACTAGTTCCGCTCTTCTTTTGATTACAAATGTGATGGCTCTGATAATGCATTTGAGGAAAGCTGTACTTCAAGTATAGGTACCAATACACTCCTGGCACATATAAAAGGCAAGAAATGAAGCATTTAATAGTCTTACATTATCTATCCTATAAAAACCTGGGATATCAAAACTGGAAGGGATCTTGGGGATCACCTAGTTCAATCACCACATTTCTTACAGATGGAGAAACTGAGGTTTAGGGAGGGATTGTACAAGATCACTCTGCTAGTTAGTGGTAGAAGCAGGACTGTATCCCATATCTCCTGATTACCAGTCTGTTAAGATACCCCACATAACCAGACAGTTTCTCAGTTTCCCTCCCAATGTTGGGGATGATTATCTAAACATGATCTGTAATATGAACTTCTGTTTATAGAATATGTAGTCTTTCCCTTGAAGATAAAGAGTGCATATTTCAAGACCAAAGAGAACCATCTCTTTCTGCTAATGGTTTTTTCTGACCACTATATTTTCATATTCTAGAGTTACTGAATTGAACAAACTTTAATATTTAGTATTAAAGTGTTTCCCATTATTCACCTATTGATTCACTCTTTCTTAATGGTATAATTCCTTTTTATTTCAAAGCACTTTGACCATGAACTCCCAGGAACAACAATATTAAATTCTAAAAATAGGAAAAATTTTAAATGCATAATTTGTCAAACTCCTATCTCAGGAAAATATTGATTTTTGAGTTGTTGTCCATAAAATATTTCTCAATATATATACTATTAGGTTTAAGTGCAGACCTTTTTCAGTGCCACTTGCATTTTAATAAGGACCCAAATTCAGTCTCCTAAAATTCATTAGTCTAATGCATGCATTCTCATATTATTTGTTATGGTGTATGCTTCCTCACTCCTCAGCTAGATTATATGCTTTTCTGAGTGTAGGAATCACTTCATGAAACATTTCTTGTACTCTTCCCTGCACTCAACACAGGGCTTGTCACGTAGTCACGGCTCCATATACAGTTCTAGAGTGAACAGATTTATTATTTGTCTCCAAGATATTGGCTATATAGTTTTTTTGAAGGACACAGGCTTCAGACAATCTTGGATAGAAAGATACAAATTTGCCAGCTGTATGATCTTGCAGAAATTACTTGACAAGGCTGTCATTCAGTTTCTCACCTACAATACTGAGAAAAATAACAATGACTCTAATGACCTCACAAGCTTGTTGTGAAATGAGATAACATTTGTGAAATGTCTAGCAAATTTCCTGCTTTACACAATAGATGTAAGCAATAAATGTTCACTCTCTTTTCTCTCTTTCCATTTTTTAATTAGAATCAAATACTTACAGAAATGACCTGGAAAGATCCTAACAGAAAAACTGAAAAAAAATCATGCCACGGAATCACATGAAACAAGTTACTTTACTTCAATTCATTCTTTATAAAGTAAAGATAATATTATCTTCACAAAGCTAACAGGAGGATTAAGTGAAAATAATGTAAGCAAAACAATTACTACAGTCCTTAGTTCAGAGTAGATGCTCAACATGTGATATTTATTGTTGGAATATTTTATCTAACCAAAGTTCTTCATTAGTATGAACTTATTTTATTTTATTTTTTTGGTGAGGAAGATTAGCCCTGAGCTAACATCTGTTGCCAATCCTCCTCTTTTTGTTGAGGAAGATTGGCCCTGGGCTAACATCCGTGCCCATCTTCCTCTACTTTATATGTGGGATGCCACCATGGCATGGCTTGATAAGTGGTGTGTAGGTCTGTGCCCAGGATTCGAACCTGCAAACCCCGGGCCACCGAAGTGGAGTGTGCGAACTTAACCACTATGCCACTGGGCTGGCCCCTGAACTTAATTTTTAATACATTCATCAGTTCTAGAATTATAATTAAGAGGTAATATTGCCTAACTATATTTATGATATATCCATGGCACTATCTGTAGACCCTTGTAAATAATGTCTTTATGGATAGCTTTCAGATTTATTCTCAGCCTGTATTAGTGCATCCTCTGGACTGCTGTTCAATAGAGACAAAGGCCACCACTAAATATACTGCTGAGGGAGAAGGAGGGGTGCAGTGCTGGAGCCACAACAAAGAGATAAGGGAAACATAGGGGATGAGAAAACTAAGTCTCTATCTTTCCAAACATACTCAAAAGCAAAGAAAATCATGTAATGAACTCCCATGCTCACATTACCCAGTTTCAACAATCATCAAAATTTTGCCAACTTTGTTTCCTCTATCAGGTCCCAACTCTTTATGTGTAGGTATTGGAATATTTTAAAGATAATACCAGATATCGTGTCATTTCGCCCACAAATACTTCAGTATTTGTGATATAGACTTCTTACTGACATAAACACCATGCCATTAACACACCCCCCCAAATTAATGCTAATTGCATACTATCATCTAATTCTCAGTCCATATTCAAATTGATTTGATTTTCTCAAAACATTTTTACAGTTGATTTTGATTCAATCAGGATTCCAACACAGTCTGTAGGTTACATTTAGTTATTTCTCTTATGTGTATTTTATTGAAAGAGTAATTCCCTTTTCTTTGCCAATCTGTGTGTGCCAATGTGAGTAAATTTGTGACCCTATTTCAGAGATTTTGCCTGAAACTGGAAAGGCAGAGAACAAGTCAGAATGGCTCATTGTAGATTTTCAGATATGGTGACCATTATTAGTTACATTATTCAGTGAACACTAACAAACACTAAAAAATAATTTGACCATATCTGCTGAACGTAAATATGCTACCTTTAAAACAAAAGAACAGAAAAATAAACTAAAAGCTTCTTATTTTGCTTAACCTTACTCCTGTGTATCATTGGTTGCTTTACTGTTCTGCTTCACTTTTCAGAAGGTAAATGAGATTCTCTAGAGTCATACAGGGTGTACCACTGAAAGGGTTAATGTACTAGTGATAAAAAAAAATTCAGTTTATTTCTTTTCTCCAGACTACCTTCCAAGCTTATTCTGCAGCATGACCCAGAGCTTGCTCTTCCACGAAAATTTTAGCTTCAAGGCAAATTTAAGTGATAAACCCTAAAATGATCTGTACTTCTCACTGTTTAACACATTAGAACATTTTTCTTAACCATTCTTTATTGCTCTTTAGCTTCTACAGGCTTGGCAATATCCTGAATGATATTATTAACCTGAATCATGAAGTTTGCTGCAAAATGAGGCAATAGTCATTGTATTCACAGCTCCTTATGGGAACAGAGTCTTAGTATTCACAGCTCCTTATGTGAACAGATTCTTAGCAGTAAGCAAAGTTCATCCATAGAAGAGCCGTTGTTCTTGGACCAATAGCATATCACTTAGTATAGAAATTTATTCTAGAATTTATGTTTTAAAACTCCACACTAGCATTTCATATTTAGTTTACATCCTCTATCCAATGTGTCTTACTTCTTCATCAAATTTATCTTGGAGGTTTACTCTCCTTATCCTGGCATTCAAATTTCTCAACAATCTCACCCAGATGTGGAATTTCTGTGAAGCTAATAGAACTTAATTTCTGGATCTCTCACTTGCATGGGTCCCCATTAAGGCCTCGGCAGGGCCTTAGCAATGTGTTCATACGTCCATGCATTTCTGAAAATTTTGCAAAAGTATTATAGTTTAACTATATTCAGTTATAGTTATACTCCCTCATTCTACTCTGATTTTGCCTCATGTCAGATGGCATTGGAGGGATCATAGTCATAGGCCTTTTTACAATCTGACTAAAGAGAAGTTGACAAGTTTTCTGACTTTCTGACTTTCTGTCACACTGACAAAGATAACATAAAACTCATAATTTGACATTATAATGAGGACACCGATGACAAATTTGTTAATGAATGCCATCAATTCAGAGTATCTAAGATTAGTCATTGCCCAAGAAAATCTGAAGTGTCAAGAAATCCTGCAGCTTACATATGAAAGAAATTTGATAGTAGCTTTATCAAATTTGACAACAATCCTAAAAATTTATGTCACATTATTTATAATGAGTTGTGAAGCTGAAAGAACCTGTTTTAAACTAGCAATTATAAAAATAAATTTTTATCTATCACACTACAGGTAAAAAGCAATCACGTCTATCTTTCCATAGACATTTATATTACAAAACCATTATTTTATGAAGCGGCAATCGACAAGTATCAGGCAAAACTTGTATGAAGAAAAGTATTGCAGAGGTGTTCAAGCCATGAATAAAAATTTTATTTTTCTAGATTTTAAAAGTTTGTCAGCTTTCTAAAATTTGAACTTTGTTGAGATTTCTTTTCTCTTTCTAAATATTTTTGTTCATACCTAATATTGCATTCAAAATTTTACAGTATTTCTTTTAAAGAGGGCCCCACATTATACAAGCTTTAGAACCCACCAAACCTAGATGTGTCCCTGATCTGGCTACTCATTACCCATTTAAAATTATCTCCCACTACTTCCCAATATGAACTCTCCACATTAATTGAGCCAGCTTCCATTCATGTTATCAAGCCAGTTTCCTTAATCATCCCTCAAACATACTATTTTGATTCCTGCCTCTACTTTTATTCGGCGTAGCTTGTCATCTACCCTTAGGTCACCCAGCTATGCAAATAGTCTTCTTCATCCTTAAAGAGTTAACTCAAACGTCATCACCTGTAGGAAGTTTTTCTTGTTTGGATCCTCCCTCTTCAGATGCAATTGGTCACTCTTTTCTCTGAATCAGCTTTCACTTTATATTAACTTAAATAGGAGTTAAACACTGTAAGTCAATCCCTCACCAGATTGTGACTGTTCTCAGAGCAGGAGGAAGCTCTCTTAGGTCAGTTTCTGCCAGAATGCCTGGTATATTATTTTCCTCACAGTGGGCATTCAGTTGATGCTCGTTGAATCAGAAGGTGGGTGTGTAGTGAAATCCTATTTTTAGAACACAACTGAATTCCACCTCTATGAAGCTATTTTTTCCTGTCTACTCAAGTCCAAATTGATTTATCCCTTTTTAAAAATTTCCTTTTGCATTATTGATGTGTATCTTGATCATTTATCATATAACAACATCAATTATTACATGTTGTCTTCCCATTTGAATTGAGAGTAGGAACCATGACATAGACTTCTTGTGTAGCTTTCCCAGAGCCTTCCTATTCTATTATTGAACTGCATTTTAAACACATTTTATTTCTCCACTACAAAATATTCTTCTACCTATATTCATTGATGATGAAATGTAACCTTCACAATCATTGCCACAACTTTTCAACACCTGTATATTCGTTTACTTAATATTTTCTCTCAACACATTCATTTTAAATATATGTGATTAAAAAGGAATCAGCTTAAAATAGAAAGTTAGGATTGCTAGTCATAAAGAGCAGTTATGATTTCTAGCTTCTGTCAAATGTTCTGACCCCATGCCTGCTTCCTGTTTATTAAACACAAAGATTACCAAATGTTAGAAAGATGTTAAAGACTTATTAGCACCAAATTGAGACTTTCTCTTTAACATAATCCATTCATTCATATAACTGACATTTGTTGTCCTTTTACTACGTGTCTGGATACTCAAGATACTTGGTCTCATTGGGATCCTACTGGGAAAAGATGGGGGGAAAAAGCAATTGATACAAATAAGTACACAAGTTAATTTAAGCTGGAACAAATTCACTGAAGAAAATAAAATGGAGTGATATGAAAGAGTGACTGGGATGAGAGTCATCTTTGGGCATTCAGAAAAATGAAAAGAAGATTGTGAAGGAAATAGCTTTCTCACTGAGTTATTATTTTTAAAGGCTATGTCTGTGTATCACCTAAAATACTTCAGGTATACCACCAAGGTACATGTCTTAAATTTTGGCAAACAGTAGACCATATTTATATTTTGAAGTAGATAGTTCTGGATAAAAGTCTCAGCTCTACCACTTGTGAACTGTGAAATCTTGGCCAAGTTACCTATCGCCGTAAGACTCAATTTCCTTATCAAAAAATGAGGACAATAAAAATAAAATAAATTAAAAAATAAAAATCATTGGATTGCTGTAAAGATTAAACAAGAGAAAGTATGTAATATACATATCAGAGTCCCTGGAACATCATAAGCAGTCTTTTGCAAAAGTCTTATGGCAATTTCACCATTTAACAATTGTCAGGTCCTTTTGGTAAATGAAGGGAGCCTTTGTTGGTAGAAATTAGCAGAGGCTGTACATTTCCTACCCCAAAACTTCACCACAGGGTGGTACGCTTCATTGAAAACAGGTCTTTGACCAAATTCTGTCATGTGTGCAAATATTTATAAGCACCAAAACATTCATAACTGCATGTAGCTCTGGTTAATTCCCACTCTGCTCTGAGACACACAGACTGACACTTCGAAGAAAAGATTTACTCTCAGGAAGATGAAATGATATTCCTACAGCAGAAACAGCCAATGTGGTAGTCTCATCAGGTGGCAGAGTCCTCTGTGAAGTGGAGGGATACAGAATCAATGAGGTTCTAGACGTTGAGCTCTGCACAGAGGATCATAGGTTGCTGGGCTTGCCAGATTCTTATACCTGGTTCTTGTAATGGTAGCGGGACCTGTATTATCTTTCTAACCAGCCATCTCTCTTGAACACCACTAACAAAACATATTTCTAAGATCTATTATTCTAATTACAAAATCTCTGGTGTAGATTTTGATAATAATAATGGAAATGCTAAATAAGTATTTCTGTTTTGTTGATTCCAACTTAAGGTACTTCAAATGCTAGTTAACTGTCTCTATAGTGAAGTTGTCTTAATTTGTACACACATTTATATCGTACTGTATGTACCAAAGTATTTTTAAAGTAAAATACCCCACCATATAACAACTCAATAATATTAGCTGTTATTTTCAGTATAATAAATATGGGTAGAGCCTTTGTTGTGACAATTAGAAATAGTTTAAAAGAAAATCCAATTATCCTATCATTAGATAATTACCTCTTCTTCCCATCCCTAGTGACTCTGTGAAAGTAAACAAGGCTTTTAGGAAGAGGTGATTAACTCTTTCTGGTCACGAGTTAACTAGAGCATTAGCCTTCATGAACCTGTAAGCCATGTTAGATAGAAAGCAGGTATTTAATATATTCTTACTTTGGGATAGATGGGAATAGTCCCCAAATACTGATTATTGATATTATGATGATGACTGTTACTATTTTAAATGGAAAGAGTAAAAGAAAATTAATAGTTCTCTTTCACCATTTCCCCTCCAGTTTTACTTGTTTGTAGTAGAAACAGCATGGCATACAACAGAAATATAGAAAGCACTCAACCCAGCTCTGCCACTAATTAGTTGTGTGATTATGCACAAGTCACAGCTTCTGTGCTTCAATTTCCTCATCTATAAATTGTGGATCATAACCATTCTCTCTAACTGGAAGAGATGTTTTGAAAGGAAAATGAAGTTACAGATGAGGACACGTATTGAAAAATTTAAAAGCACTACACTAATATAGACTGCTATTATTATTAATATTTTTCTTTTGGCTTGATTCCTAATCAGAGAGCATAATAACGCCTAAGCCAATGATAATAGCATTAGTGACAATAGTCCAATTAGACATCAGTGAATGGCAGAAGGTAGACTACAAAAATATATCACCATATGTAGAAGTCATTCATTTTTCATAAATGCCAAAGTGAAAGAAATGTTTTTTCTTCAAATAAGAGGCTGATGCTATTATTTACAGAACTGCAATAAGCTATTCACTAGTTTTCCATCTCCAGCTTTTTATATTTATATTCCAAATACAAGTCTAGCAGATATATTTTCTTGATGTTTTTGAGTTCTATTTAAGTACACTGTCAGGACCAATCCTGTAGGATAGGTAGATGCCTACAAGCTGTGCTTTCAAAAGCTCAAAAGGTTCTTTCTCCAATCATACTTCCACATTCCTGAAAAGGCCAAGACTACTTGCATCAATTTTTATGAGTTTTCTTAAGAAGATTTTTTACCAGACTAGGTGTTTTCTTACGCTGGAGGAGAAATATAGTAGGGATTTTTTTATTGTTAATTTAATGCCATTGTCCAGGAAGCAACTATCCTGAGATATTGATGATAATGGAACGGATGAAAAAAATGTAGAAAAAGCTCTAAAATGATGTTCTGTCTTGGTCTAGTAAGACGTAAGGGAAGCAAAGGAAGAGAGAAGGGACAACGGGGGATAGCTTGGAAGCACCAACAGAAGGGATGGAGAGATGGGGCAAACAGAGGAACAACTTGACATACTTCACCATTTTGCTGGAGATAAACTTCAAAAACAGAGTTCAGTAATCAATTGACTTGGAAAAAACTCAATTTGCCTCCATTCCCTAAGTGGGGCGCTGTCTTGAGAGTTCCTAAGCATCCAGAGATAGGGAGGCCATCTCAGGACTATGAAAAAGCTCCAAAGGCAAACTTTACCTCCTTTATAATATAGCCTCTAGCCAGCCTTGTAAAGAAGTATTGCACAGAAATATTATTTCATTTAAACCTTATCAAGTAATGCTCTGTGTGAAGCTTGATATTCTTCAGTTCAACAGCCACCTACCATTGGCTGGGCACTGTGAAAAAATCTGTAAGATACACAAGTTGGAAAGCAAGAGCATCCTTAATCTCTAGGAACTCACATGTTTTACAATCCTCTCTTAGTTTTGCTCATCTTTAGGCACTTGTATCTTCATACAGCAGGACCTGGAGCCATGCCTGACCAAGGCAAACTGTATAGAAGGGGACATATCTGTATCATTTAGTGAGATTTTGAATTAATCCTGTTGCCACAAGTCAAATATCTGACATCCCTCAATTTCTCTTTTAAACCTTATGTGTCCAGTTTGTGCTACTGAGCTAGGTCTTGGTTTCTGATTGTTCAATTGTTCATTGGAACTGAAGCCTTGTCTGGATCCTGAATACTGGATACTAGAGCATGTTTGGGCCTTAAAAAACTTTCCACGTGTTTCCAATTACCTTTGTCTATACTTCCTCTATCTGTCAGGAATTTCGATCAAAATTGAACATACTGACTACAAACATATAGTGCTGCAATAAATCTGAAATTGCCAATTATCACTTTCTGAAGCCTCTTGTTTCTGTGACTTTACACACCAGGTGAGAGTCCTTAGGACTCCATTGCCAGCCAAGATCAAGCACAAATTAACCACATTTGATTGAATACTCTAACTTAAACTGTTGATTATCCCCTTGAGCCTACCTGGGTCATTGCAGTCACTTCAACAGTCATTTTTCTAAGTATAGTCACAATATATACACACATTTTCTACTGTTCCCTGTCTGCTCTTACAATTCAAAGGTATATATTATTTTTATTTTCTTCACATCATCAAATCAGAAGATTAATTTATGATTGCATGACCACCTGTTATTTCCAAGAAATATCTACAATGAATTTACTGATCTTAAAGAAAGTGAGAAGGAAGGAAAGAAAGAAAGAAGGTAAGAAAGAGACCTCATTAACCACAGTAAAAAAAACTCAGCATTTTGGCTTGTTGGCTTGGATCTCCAAGTAAATTTCAAATGAAACATTAAAATGTACAGTTTGTGACACTAATGTGAAAATTTCTCCCTTGATGAAAATTTTCTTTGGTATTGTCAGCTGAAACTAAAAAAAAAACCACACTGCTCTCTAACTGTTTATGAACACATTTATTATGCTATGTAAGACACCATTAATGTAGAAATAAAAAATTTTAAAGCTAAAAATTTATATTTGTGATTTGCATTAATTTCCACAGCATGGTACATGGCATTGTTTGCTCCTATGATTAAAGCACTTATCTTAAAACACTGCCCTAGATGGCAGAGGAAAAAAGGCTAGCACAAGAAGGAACAGAAAACATGAAGGTGTAAATTGCTTTCAAAAGTCAAGTATAGAAAAAGAGGTTAGAAAACAAATTTCATATTACTGTTTAGGATCAAAATTGAAGTGTAATTATGAGATAATGGAAGTTATTTTCTTGTGTGATATACCAACTGGCTCTGACAGCAGTTCCCAAAATTGAAATCCACTCAGTTTTGTAGCAATGTCAATAATGTTAGAGTATATGCATGGTCTCACAAAGAGACTGTGTGAAATGAACGACATATTTATTTTGGTTATGAGTTCCAATTATATTGGTTTACGAAACATCACTCCATAAACCATTAAGTGATGTAAATAAAGACAGAGAAAGTACACATGGACAAGATACAAGCTTCTACTCTCATATGAAGTTGTGAAAATATCATTTCAAAGTCATGTAAAACATTAGGGAAGTTTCACACACACAAAAATATATTACAAAACTAATTACTTCATAATCCTTTTTATTTTACAGCTACAGTTTTTCTTCTTCTTAGAACTACTTAGTATAAGCTAAAGTAAGGACGGTATGTAAAAGCAACATTCAAAGATTGGAATGAACATTCTAAGGTGGTAGCCAAGAAAACTTTACTTTCTCGGTGGACAAAAGACCAATTATGACCATAAAATAACGAAAGTAGAGAGTAGTGTACACTTCAAGAAAGAAAGTGATATAAATTCAGGTTCATAATATCACTCCTTCCCAAAAGGGGACATAAAAAGGAAAAGAAGAATAAACTATCATTGAAATTAAGACAACACCCCTATTGCATAACACAAGTCTGAGGAGTATCACTCAGATATAAAACATTTTGAATGAAATTAAAAGAATACACTAAGAATAAACTACAGAGAGATCAATGTAATTTGGTGGGATATAAGCAGAAGAAAGTGTGAAAAAACCTATGACCATTTTTCAAATTGAATGGACAATTGAGAGTATTATGTTGGCCAGGAAACAAATTGAGGAAATATAATAGTATCACCTAATGTTAAAATGCAATTAAAGTAGAAAATTGCTGATTTTTTTATTGGTAAGAACTAAACCACTGGAATGGAAGACAGAAGTGAGTACATAACAGATAATGCCAAAAAGGCCAAAGAAGAAAACCCATTAAGAAAAAAAATGAATAAATACCCGTAAAATGGGGATTCAAAATCTGGATAACCAATATGCCTGATGAAAAGGAAAAAATATATATATAGTAACAACAAGATACTCACAAGTATAAAAGAAGAAAGTCTTCCAGAAATGAGAGACATCCTGAGTTTGCAAATCAAAAGGCATCACTGTTCCAAAAAAAAAGTTTATAATGGCAAAAAAATAGAGATATTCCTCATTATTTAATTTTTGAGATGGAGAAGGAATAGTATAGATACTCAGATATAAGAAGAAGGTCACTGCATCATTAAGATATTTTTGGCTACAAGACTAAGTGGTTGAAAAATAGATATTTCAATTTTTGTTGATTTTTTTCATGGGTTTTTTTTGTGTGTGTGAGGAAGATTAGCCGTGAGCTAACATCCGTTGCCAATCCTCCTCTTTTTGCTGAGGAAGATTGGCCCTGGGCTAACATCTGTGCCCATCTTCCTCCACTTTATATGGGGTGCCACCACAGCATGGCTTGACAAGCAATGCGTAGGTCCGCACCTGGGATCCGAACCTGCGAACCCCAGACTGCCAGAAGTGGAGCGCACGAACTTAACCACTTAACCACTTAACGCCACGGGGCTGGCCCCCATGTTTCTTGTTTTTATGTTCCCCACGTTACAAGAAATCTGAAAGTGGCTCTTCCAGAATTGGTACCATGGCTCAATGATATCCACAAGGATATGGGCCCTTTCTATCCTCTCACATCACCATCCTCAGCATGGAGACTTTTGTCCTCAGTTTTGTTCTGTCATGGTCATGTGGCCATTGAATCATCTCTCATCATGTCCTCACACAGCCACACCCAAAAGCAAGAACAGAAGGTAGATACTTTCTCCTCATTTGCCTTTCTTTCTTTCTTTCTTTCTCTTCCTTCCTTCCTTTCTTTTCTTTCACTAGAAATTTTACCTTAGAAGTATAACAGATGGAGGCACAATACTATTAGGAATTTTTAATTAAGGTTTGCTTTCTTTAAGCTTAATGTTAATTCCATGCTGTGTTTCAGTAAGAACAATACAGATTCTGTATCTATGGCTCCAGTCAGATATCCAGTAACACAAATAAGCTTCAGGTTACACATAGTGAACAAAAGAAGTTGAGCAAGTGAAGGGGGAAGGGTGGCTGGGGGAAGGGAAAGAAAAGAAACAAAGAACTGAACATGCATGTAGGCTTTTCCATACCACCCTCAATATTAACCTGCTTCAGAGGGAGAGTAAAAGTAGGCAAGAATAAGCAGCCATGGATTGCTGAACTGTTACCAGCATCATGCTTTTCAGCAACATCCTAGCAGAGTTTGAAGCACTTTTTACAGCAAAACCATTACAACAAATTCCCCAAACGTTAAGCACCTCAAGCCAACACCCAATTAATTTTAAACATTGGTTAAAAATTTGACTTAAACAATTAGAAAAAGGAAAAATGATACCATTTATGCCTCTATAGTGTGATTAACCTCTCTTTTAAATGCTTGCATCTGCTAGAAGTCTAATGGCTTTCTAATGTAATTTCCATTTCTAACGGTGATCTTGCCACATCTGGCAGGAGACAATACAGTAATGCTGAAAAAGCCTTTATGCAGTCCTGTTAGTGTCCTAAAGAACCTAAAAGCTGGAACCAGTAAAATCCACAGAAATTTAGTCTTGCCTTTAAGAAATTTTGAAAACTGTTTTAAGAAAACCAACAGGGCAGGGGCCAATCTAGTGGTGTAGTGGTTAAGTTTGCCTGCTTCTCTTTGGTGGCCCGGGGTTCGCAAGTTCAGATCCTGGGCATGGTCTGACTCACCCCTTATCCACCATGCTGTGGCGGCGTCCCATATAAAGCAGAGGAAGATGGGCACAGATGTTAGCCCAGGGGCAATCTTCTTCAGCAAAAAGAGGAGGATTGGCAATGGATGTTAGCTCAGGGCTGGTCTTCCTCACACACACACACACACACACACACACACACACACACACACACAGAAAAACCAACAGGGAAGGAACCTAAATTCTGAGGCCAAATGTAAATGTCAGATTGGTGGTTCTCTGTGATAATGGAGAATTTCCAAGGGGGTGGGATGGGAAGAAGTGGGGTGGTCAGGGATAGTTTTATCACCAATCGAACTCTATCCCCAGCCAGGGAGAGCCCCCGGGAAGGGTCTCTTGCCCTTCCTCTTGGGGTTCTTCCTCTGTTCAGTGTCACAGCTTTGAAACTAGATGGAAGCTGAGCGTTCAATAGCACAAGCTTTTATTCAATGGCCAAAGAATGGAGAAGTGGGAGCTATGTTCACAAATCAACTTCTCAGCTCTTAGGGTGGTTAAGCAGTTCTTATAAGGGGTTGAGGTAATGAAGAGGAGGAATATTCATAGTTATTCAGAGAACTGGGCAGGTTTTTCAGGGGAACAAGGGTGCCACCTCTTTTCTTTCCTTATTTGGTTATATCCTGCCATTGACATGGCAGTTGTAAACTGTCATGGCACTGGTGGGGTGTTATATAGCATGGTAATGCATTATAATGAGCTGCAGGGTCTATGTCAGGTCAAATCAGGCTGCCATGTTGCCTTCAACCAGTTTTACTGGTTTCCACTATATGTCTCAGCCATCTCCTCCTTCTTCTTTGTGGTTTTCTGGAAGCTAAAGAGAACATGTTAGGCTTGTTTTGAGCAGGGCTGTGGTTAAAGTCTTATTGGTGGGCTGGGTAACAGTTTCTCATGTTGGCTTTTAGATCTCACTGATTCTCATCTTCCACGTTGTGAAGAAATTCTTTATTCTGCTCTTCACCATCACCCTGCACATCTGAAGTCCGTAGTGTCAGATTATCATGTAACGACTGCATGATAAGTATAGAGTCCTTATAGCTTTTTTCACTCAGCATACCCATTTCTGCAACTGCATCATCAGAAGCTGGTTTTACCAACCTGCAGGCACAGTCAGGGGAATTACAAATTTCAGAGTAGAATATGGAAAAATTGAGAGGAAGACTTAAGTGAACGAGATGTGTTGGTGGAAGTTCTATCATTGCAATATCATTAGCAGCTTTAAAGCCACTAGGCTATTCTCTGCAGCCTCCTTCCTGTGGCAAATTCAGCCAGATACTTCTGATAGTCCCCTTTCATTTTAAAATAGAAAACCTTGGACTATCTAGTGTTAGCTTCTGGAATGAGGTGTTTGTCCAGTACAACTAAACTGTCACAACAGATTAACCTTAGCGAAATCTCAACCATTTACCAATATTTCTGAATCAATTTTAGTTTGTCTACTTCTCCCTTGTCTCCTTCTTTCTATTCAATGCTGCTGATTATCCTCCAGGAGGCTCTTCTAGCTCCAATCACATTTTTATATGCAACAGGAGGTTTCTTCAGCTGTCAACTCCACATCTATCCCTGCTGCTTTCTTCATTAATTCCACCATTTCATCCTCTCCTCAGCCTACTTGGCCAGCTTCGCCTGGTACACCAGATCCTCCTACTCATCCATAGCAGCAGTGGCTCCAGCAGGGTCTGCATGACAGATAGAAGCGGATAGGGTTGCCAACTCTCTCAGCCTCTCACTCCGCGTCCGGGTAGCCCATTTATTTCTTTTATTGGCGAGGAAAATCTTTCTTAGAACACGCAGGCAAAATTCTCCTTACATTCTTCAGCTGGAACAAGGCCACATTACTACACTCTAGCTGTAAGGGAGCCTGAGGAAGTAAGTACCTGACATTTTCATGCTTTATTATCAAAAATGGACTCTGATGGCAAGTTAAGAAGTGAAAGGGGATCGGCTAATGTGTAGGCAACTTAAAAGTGTCTGCTATAGTCATCTACCAAGGGAAAAAATGATTGAGTAATTCTGAGATTTTCAATAACACTAGATGGCAAATATAGAAATAGTATCAGAAGAATTTTTATAAACTATATATATTCATATATATGTATGTATATGTATATATGTGTGTTTATGTCTACATGTTTACATATGTATACATATATATATGTGTATACATGTGTGTATGTATATATTTACATATATGTACATAAAAGTCTATACAATTTAATGAATTTTCACACAACGAACATACTTATGAAGTCTCCACCCAGATTAAGAAATAGAATATTATCAACACCTCAGAAACCCCTCTTTTACCCACCTGCTCTCCAAATGTAACCACTATCTTGATTTCTAACACCTCTTATTAATTTTGCCTGTTTCAAAAATTTATATAAATTGAAGAATACAATATGTACTCTGTCATGTTTAGCTCCTATTGTTTAACATTATTTTTGTGAGTGAGATGAATCAATAGTGTTTTGTATGTCAGTATTTTTTTAAAATTTTCATTGCCATATAGTATTTTATTATATGACTATTTCACAAATTTTATCACTTCCATTATTGAGGGACATCCTGTATGTGTGTGTATAACTATATTAATTATTATTAAATTAAATTATGTTTTACTTAAATTTATTAAATATATTTATTATATAATTATTATTATATTTATGCATTAAAGTGAGCGTGCCTATTCTTTTTTTAGGCCTCTAGTTGAATTGAGTTTGGGTTTTGTCACTGTGTACCCTCAGTGTAGCAGTCGCCAAATTCCTCTAGTGTTACCTTCTGCTTAGGATGGGACTGCTTAGGATTGGAGGTTTATTCCAATGTTTGTTCTACTCTCAGGTTTATATCTTCCATTTGCACCTGTACCTCAGAGAGGATGTCTTTCCTACTCTTGCCTCTGTACTAACATAAGATTACTGTTACTAGTTACTGAACACTGGGGAGACTAGGTTTGGGCTAGGAGGACATTCTAGTCCATCCTCAGTCTTAGGTAGGTGCTTTATTCCTGGATTTTGGAGATGGGTCTCTTCAGTGATCCTGTTTCTTCTGCCAGTATCAGGTTATCTATAATAATTTGAGCCCAGAATGTTTTCTTACCACTATTATAAATGTAGCTTTTTTCTTAATTTCTGTTTCTTTTTCCTATTCCATTCCCTGAGATGCAACTGGTCCTCAACTGTGGCATGAGGATGACAGAGTCTGATGACCTTTCTTTCTTGGCTTAAGGCTTTTGTTCCACAGAGAAGATAAAAGAAAAGGATCCAGGTAGGGCTTCATGACTTCCCTCAACAGCTGCTGTTCCACTTCCCTAAGCCTGCACCCGTAAATTAAACCAAATTTTAAGTTATCCTAATATGCAGTTCTTCCCTATGAGGATAAATAACAATGGAACAGTTAAGGGTAGCTTTGCTACAAAAATAAACTAGTCTTTCCATTGTGAAGAGAAAAGGGGTACAATTAACATTTTAGAATAGCTGAGTACTAATATTATGAAAATAACACATAATGTGATTACATTTTCAGCAGTTTGGAAGGGTACACAATAAAAATGAGTTTCCCTCCTACTCCAGAATTTCAATACCAGAAGTAACCACCACCAACACACACACACGTGTGCACACACACATCCCTTTTGTGCTCATTATAGAAACTTATCATTTATTACTATATTGTAGAAATTAGCATTGAACAAGAGTTTGGGCATCCCTGTATTTCAAGAAAGTTTGTTTATATTATTAATTTTTGATTTTTCAAATATAATTTTGTTCTCTTCAGGTACACAAATTACGCATATATTGGAACTCAGTTGTCCTAATTGGCTATCAGGTCCTATAAAAACTTTAAAAATCTTTTATTATTTTCCATTTCATTCTGTTCCTTTTCCTTACACCAGTCTTCCATGTCCTTAACTATGTTCTCAACTATACCTGTTATTGCTTTCTACTTGTTATCTGGCTTTCACTTTAGTAATACTTTTATTTTTCTCTTTCTTTTCCTTCTTGTTTCTACTAGCTCATTGTTTAAGTCCTTCTGGTCTTTTTTATCAATTTTTTTGGAACTCTTAAATATTTTTTGAGACCATATTTCAAGTAAACTGCTTATTTTTAAATTGATATAATAGAAGTTTTTTTGTTTGATATATTCTAGTTGTGGCATAAATCTTTCACTATGAATGGATTTTTTTCTCTGCTTTTCATTGTTTTTCTAGTATGCAGTTGGTTTCAGTAAGGAGAATAAGGTAGAAGTACCTATTCTTCACTATCTTTAACACCTTTGAAGGCCTAAAAACTAACCTACATGACTCCTTAGGGTGGATCTTCAAAGAGTTAAAGGGGAAATTAGCTCTGAGTTCGAGAAAGTACAGAGGCTGGAAACATTCCAGACATACTGCTCCTGGGATATGCTGATGCTGAGAGGTATCTGGGCCTGGGAACTCTAAGAGCTGAGTGTTAAGAACTGGAAACTTGGAACTCTACATGTGTGGCCATATTGGATGAGGTTAGCATTCAGGGAGTGATATGGTCTTTCTATGAAGAAATACAGTTGCTGTGCAGATATTGGATTCATTAAATAGAAAGTGTGCATAGCAGTTTTAATCACTTACAGTAAGTGTTTAATTAATGTTAAATATTAAATTAATAATTACTTCTCTTAAGTCATTGGACAAAGAACATCTCTTCATAATTATAAGACCTGTCTTACATATTATAATTGTATGAAAGGAAAGGCAATGGAAATAGTGGACTGATCAGATTTCATTTCATTCTCCTAATTTAATTCTTGGAACTGGACTATGTAGGGCCCCTGGGACTCTTGTACATTTTAAGGAATGGAGGTAGCTTTCATGAATGGCAGATTTGCTGTTGATCATATGGG
The DNA here is from genome assembly GCA_031878705.1 of Tapirus indicus. Classification (NCBI taxonomy): domain Eukaryota; kingdom Metazoa; phylum Chordata; class Mammalia; order Perissodactyla; family Tapiridae; genus Tapirus; species Tapirus indicus. Next base: position 95,686,170 of record CM062942.1, on the reverse strand, counting down.
TAAGATATGAGTGATTAACTGAAAAATGAAAAATATTTACTTCATTTGCACACTATGTTTATAGAATTCATATTAGTTACACATATAAATAAAAATTCTAAAAACAGAGATAAAAAATAAATGTAATAGTATTGGAGGCTTTAACACACATCTCTCTCTGTTATTGATAGATCAAGCCAATAAGAAAATAAGGAGATAAAGAATCTTAATGCTCTAAATACTAAGATTCAAGAAATACAATTATATATATATGTTTATTTTGATACTTATAAATAAATGTAAATTAATAATTATAAAGTAAATATATTTAATAAATTTAAGTAAAACATAAATAAATTAATTTAATAATAATTAATATAGTTATACACACACATACAGGATGCACCTTCTTCTCAAGCACCTAAATATATTAAGCAAATACTAACAGACCTGAAGGGAGAAATAGACAATACAATAACAGTATGGGACTTCAATACCCAACTTTCAGCAATGGATAGATCATCCAGACAGAAGATCAATGAGAAAACATTGAACTTGAAACACACTTTAAACCAAATGGACGTAACAGACATATATAGAACATTCCATCCAATAGCAGCAGCATACTTATTCTTCTCAAATGCACATTGAACATTCTTCAGGATAGATAATATGACAGGCCATAAAAAAGTTTCAGCAAATTTAAAAGACTGAAATCATATCAAATAACTTTTCTGACCAAAATGGTATGAAACTAGAAATCAACAACAAGAGAAAATCTGGGGAACTTACAAACATATGGAAACTAAACAACACACACCTGAACAAGCAATGGGTCAAAGAGGAAATTAAAAGTGAAATTAAAACATACCTTGAAACAAATGAGAACGGAAACACAACATAACAAAACCTATGGGATGCTGCTAAAGTAGTTCTTGGAAGTTTATAGCATTTAAATGCATATATTAAGAAAAAAGAAAGATCTCAAATAAACAACCTAACTTTACAACCCAACAAACTAGAAAAAGAACAAACTAAGCCCAAGGTTAGCAGAAAAAAGGAAACAACGACGATCAGAGTGGACATAAATGGTATAAAGACAAAAAAAAAATAGAACAGATCAACAAAACTAAGAGCTGCTTTTCCAAAAGATAAACAAAATTGATGAAACTTTAGCTAGACTAACCAAGAAAAAAAGAGAAGACTCAAATGAATAAAATCATAAATGAAGGAGGAGATATTAAAAGTGATACCACAGAAATACATAGGATCATAGAGACTACTATGAACAATTACATGCCAACGAATTAGATAATCTAGAAGAAATGAATTCCTACAAACATACCATACCAAGACTAAACTATGAAGAAATAAAAAATTCGAACAGACTCATAATGAGTAAGGAGATTGAACCAGTGATCAAAAACCTCTCAACACAAAAAAGTCCAGGACTAGATCATTTCACTGGTGAGTTCTACCAAACATTTAAAGAAGAATTAATGTCAATTATTCTCAAGCTCTTCCAAAAAATTGAAGAGGAGGGAACACTCCCAAACTCACTTTAGGGGACCAGTATTACCCTGATGCCAAAGCCAGATAAGGACACTACAAGAAAACTATTGGCCATTATTCCTGATGAATATAGACGTAAAAATTCTCAACAAAATTTTAGCAAACTGAATTCAACAACCCATTAAAAGGATCATATATCATGATCAAGTGGGATTTATCCCTGGGATGCAAGGATGGTTCAACATACACAAATCAATAAATGTGATACACCACATTATTAGAAAAGAAGACAAAAATAATGTGAGCATCTCAAAAGATGCAGAAAAAGCAATTTACAAAATACAACATACTTTTATGATAAAACTCTCAATGAATTGGGTATAAGAGGAACACACCTCAATATAGTAAAGGCCATACACAACAAATCCACATCTAACATCACATTCAACAGTGGAAGGTTGACAGTTTTTCCTCTAATCAGGAACAAGACAAGGATGCTCACTTTCACCACTTCTTTTCAACATAGTATGGGAAGTTCTAGCCAGAGCAATTAGGCAAGAAAAATAAATAAAAGGCATCCAAATTGGAAAGGAAGAAGTAAAATTACCTCTGTTCACAGATGACATGATCCTATATGTAGAAACCCCAAAGATTCCAAAAATAACCTTGTTATACTAATAAATGAATTCAGTAAAGTTGCAGGATACAAAATTAACACACTCAAATTAGGTGCACCTCTATGCACTAATAATGAACATTCTAGGAAAGAATTTTTAAAAAATTCCATTTATAATAGCATCAAAAATAATATAATACTTAGGAATACAGTTAACCAAGAGGCAAAAGACACATAAACTAAAAATTATAAAACACTGCTGAAAGAACTTAAAAAGATATAAACAAATGGAACAACATACAGCATTCATGGATTGGAAGAGTTAATATTAAGACGTCCATATGACTCAAATTGATCTATAGATTTAATGCAATCCCTCTCAAAATCCCAACAACATTTTTTAAATCAGAAATAGAAAAATACATCCTAAAATTCATATGGAATATCAAGGGATCCTGAATACCCAAAAACAGTCTTGAAAAAGAAGAACAGGTTGGTGGATTCATAACTCCTGATTTTAATTCTTACTACAAAGATACAGTAATCAAAACAATGTGGTACTGGCATAAAGACAGTCATGAAGACCAATGGAATAGAATAAAAAGTCCAGAAATAAACCCTTCATATATGATCAAATAATTTTTGACAAAGTTTCCATGACCATTCAATGAGAGAAAGGACAGTCTTCTCAACAAATGGTGTTGGGGTAACTGGATACCTACATGCAAACAAAGGAAGTTTGACCACTATCTCATACCATATACAAAAATTAACTCAAAATGCATCGAAAACCTAAATGTTAGACCTAAAACTATAAAACACTTAGAAGAAATTATAGGGACATGATTCATGACATTAGACATGGCAATGATTTTTCAGATATGACACCAAAAGCACAGGAAACAACAATAGACAAAATTGGACTTCTTCAACAGTAAAAATGTTTTCACATCAAAAGACATTATCAAGAAAGTGAAAAGATAATCCACACAATAGGAAAAATATTTGTAAACTATGTGCTAAGGGTCTATATATCCATAGTATATAAAGTATCCATTATTCAGAATATATAAAGAACTCTTACAAATCAACACCAAAAACACAAACAACCAGGGGATGGTCTGGTGGTGTAGTGGTTAAGTTCATGTGCTCCACTTTGGTGGCCCAAAGTTTGCATGTTTGGATCTCAGGTACGGACCTACACACCACTTATCAAGCCATGCTGTGGCAAGTGTCCCACATATAAAGTAGAGGAAGATGGGCATGGATGTTAGCCCAGGGCCAGTCTTCCTCAGCAAAAAGAGGAGGATTGGGAACAGATGTTAGCTCAGGACTAATCTTCCTCACTAAAAAAGAAAAAGAAAAAGACAAGCAACCAATTAATAAATGGGCAAAGGATTGTAAGAAGTATTTCCCCAAAGAGGATATACAGATGTCCAATAGATATATGAAAATATGCTCATCATCACTAATCATTAGAGAAATGTAAATAAAAACACAATGAGATACCACTTCACACCCATTAGAATGGCAACTATAAAAAAAACTCCAGAAAATCACAAATGTTAGGATATGGGGAAATTGGAACACTTGTACATTGCTGGTGGAATGTAAAATGGTGCAGCTGCTGTGGAAAACAGTATGATGGTTCCTCAAAAAAGTAAACACAGAATTACTATATAATACAGCAATCCCATTTCTGGGTATATACCAAAAAAAAAAAAAAAAGTGAAAGTAGGCACTCAGATATTTGTAAACCCATGTTCATAGCAGCATTATTCTCTTTTTGTGTGTGTAAGATCAGCCCTGAGCTAACATCTACTGCCAAGCCTCCTCTTTTTGCTGAGGAAAATTTGCTCTGGGCTAACATCTGTGCCCATCTTCCTCCACTTTATATGGGACACCACCACAGCATGGCTTGACAAGCAGTAAGTTGATCCGCGCCCGGGATCCGAAACTGTGAACCCTGGGCCACCAAAGTTGAGCACACGAACTTAATCGCTATGCCACCGGGCCTGCCCAGCAGCATTATTCTTAATAGCCAAAAGGTGGAAGCAACCCAAGTGTCCATCAGTGAATGAATGGATAAATAAAAAGTGGTATATACATACAATGGAATATTATTTAGCTTTAAAAAGGACTGAAATTTGGACACATGCTACAACATGGATGAACCTTGAAGACATTATGCTAAGCAAAATAAGCCAGACACAAAAGGACAAATACTGTATGATTCCAATAATAGAGGTACCTAGAATAGTCCAATTGATAGAGAAATAAAATAGAATAGTAGTTACCAGGTGCCGAGGGGAGGAAGAAATGGAGAGTTATTGCTTACTGGGTACAGAGTTTCAGTTTGGAATGATAAAAATGTTCTAGAGATGAGTAGCAGCGATGGTTGCACAACAATGTGAGTGTACTTTAATGCCGCTTTCAATATGGCTAAAATGGTAAATTTTAGGTTATGTATACTTTACCATAATGACGAAAAGTCTGTCTTTATCCAAACTAAGATTTTAATCATGAATTATGATTTGCATTATACATAGTAGTGAGAAAGATATTCTCTTCTTGGCCAAACTCTAGTTAGACTCCTCTGAGCCCTCTTATTAACTAGGCCTCAACTTTAGCCTAGAAAAACTGCACAAATGATTTTGTCCACCACTTCCACAGGTTAAAAGACTTGAAAAAAAGGCTAGCATAGTTTCTAACAGCTCAAGGCTGCATCTGTAAGATGATAACTCCAGTCCCCTTAAGTTCCTGTCTGGGAAAGCTCAAGGCTGCCAAAAGAATTTACTGTTTTTCTAGCCAACAGCTGAAAACAGGGCTATCTCCCAATCTCTGTGGCAGAGTAGGAGCCTAACTTTGATAAGCACCAATTAACAAACCCAGATGATATAATCACATTAACCAACCCCCTTGCCCCACTTTTTGTAAATTTCTACTTCCTTGACTCTGCTCAAGCCGCCACCTTACTTTCTCCTCATTCCCTCATTATCCCCTTAAAATGCACAGTCACTTTTGTACAAATTGAAGTTGAATTCAGTTCATGCTGAACTCTTTTCCTTATTGTAATAGTATTACTCAATAAAGTCTATCCTTACCATTTTAACTAGTGTCTGGCTTTGTTTATCTTTGACAGTGATTAAGAGCATGTTTCAAATTTCAGCAGAGCCACTGGTTGTAGAACCTTGGTCAAATTACATACCTTTTTTGTATCTCAGTTTCTGCATCTGAAAACAGGAATAATAATAGTACATTTATAGACAGGATTACATAAACTAATCCATGTAATTAACCTAGAACACTGCCTGGAACATAGTGAAGGCTATATGATGGTTTTACTTATCACTATCAGTGTCCGTCAGCAACATGCTTCATGGAAATTGGTGGAAAATTGACAAAGGGGGAAATATTTGCCTAAATATTTGTAACATTTATGTCAAACAGTAGGTTTATATAAAAAGGTTCTTATAAATGAATATTCTGATAGAAATATTTGCAAAAAGCAGGAAGACAATTCACAGCAAAAAGAAAAATCTGTCAATAAATATATAAGAGCTTTAGCCAAGCAATCAAAGCAAGGCAAAAAACAAAGCAAAACAAACAAAATAAAACACACCAAAAACCAGCAATGAGATATCATTTGTCCTTTATGAGCCTGGCAAAGATGAAAGAATAAAAGAGAAAATTAAAATATCCAGTATTAGTGAGGGTATAGGAAAATGAACACTCATTCTTGGTCTCTTGAAGTTACAAAATAGTAAAACTTTCCAGAAGCAATCTGTCAATAAGTATAAAAATTCTTATATATACTCACCAACCAATTTTCCTATTAGGAATATATCTTCAGGAAATTATCAGGAAAAAGGAAAAAATATGTATAAACATAGTAGTTTTTGCATTGCTTATAAATGGAGAAAAAATTGGGAATAACGTAAATGCCCACCCATATAGGTTTGGTCGAATAAACTGTATTTCCACATAAAAGAAAGCTAGAAAGCTATTTACAATGATGCTGTCTTTATTTATTGAATAAAATTCATTGACTAGAAAAAATGTCCACAACACAATGATGCGTGAAAAAAGCAGATTGTGAAACAGCATGTAAAATGTGGTAGTTACGACTGGTTGGCAGGATTTCACTGGTCAAAAAAAAAAAAATCATGTTTTAGTTTTTTGTATTGTTTGAATTTTTATATGCACTTATTTTTGTAAACTGAAAACAACAAAATTGGCTTAGTCCTAAGTAGTGGATAAGGAGCGAATATAGAATTTTTAGGACAAAAGCATTGAGATTAAAGCAGTGCCTGCAAAAAGCTCACTTCCCCAGCATTATATATATATAGGGACATTGGCAGGGAACATCCTAATGGAGTTCAGTTAGAAATTTACCTGTGGCCTTAGGGAAATTTGGAGAGACAGGGAACTGGTCAAAAACATAACTTGGTTATTCACTAGGGCTAGGGACTAAAATAAAAGGGCATAAGAGAAGACTCTTCATTCTTGAGCAACACCACTATTGGTGAGGGATGCCACTATTGGTTAGAGATTAACTAGAGACTAGAGATTAAATACAGACTTCGAGTGATTTTAGGAGAAGATAGATGAGAAGAGAATGAAGAAAACAATGCATTAATACATTTAATCCTACGACAATCCTATGAGGTAAGGACAGTGAGTTTTCCTGCTTTCCAGATGAGGAAACTGAAGTACAGAGAGGAACAGATACTCTCCCAAGGTCATGAAAATACTTATTAAAACCCTAGCCTGAGGTGTTTAGGATGCATATATACCAGTGCTTCTCAGATTTAATTTGTAGCATGTGAAGAATGGGAATATTGGTAGAAGTCATAAACAAGTGGTCCAGAGGTAGATCTGGCTTGTAGATTTTTTGGTTTGGCCAGCACAGTATTTTCTGTTTACTCGTTTATTTCATTTGGTCTTAAAAATATGGTCGATATTTTGGAACCATAAAAGTTCGCATGATATTTCAGATTACCAGTTGTCTTTTTTTCCTTTTTTTTTAAAAAAAAATCAGAAGATCTGGCAACACTTATTTCTGTACTGCAGCCATCTGTCAGATCTGAGCTAAGGCAGCCCCCTTCAGAAGAGGCATGCACCCTACACTCAGCCTGCCTCACTCCTTTATATCATCTGCTTGGCCATACTGGAATTTATGGCATCTGCTATAGAACATAGAAAGACCTTTAAAAAGGACCTTTAATTGTCCATAAAGGTTAAAAGATGGCAATTTACTCTTTTGTAAGCCAGATATAACTGGCGTCAGGTGAGGACAGAAATGACTCCAACTAACCCTGGAATACATATCGTAATTTTCTATATCCTAACAAAGAAAATCTACTCTACTAGCAGTACTAAGAAATTGGTATTTTGCTGATGATTTGTTAGGGAAGTGGAGGTTAGGGTTACACTGTACCCCAAAAGCAAAATTATAAGAAAAGCTCAATGAGGTATCTTTGTTGTTCCTCCAAAGTTCTCCTTCAACCACCAGCACCCTCACTCCCCAGACCTGGCATTCAGCTGGTCTACCCTACTGGCTTTGGCCTCCCAAATCAACCACACCTCACCTCCAAAGGGTCTCCCTTTTCTTATGCAGATCAATTTAGCTCTTTCTTATTCTTTTAGCTTCACAATTATAAGTGTGTTAACTCTGCTAATAAAGGGCTAACCTTGGGATCAACTCTCCTTAGAAATTGCAGGGTGATTATAAATGACTATTTTTCCCCAGTTACAATTTTTTTCCCTTTTACACTTGCATTTTAATTCCTCCAAACTCTTGGCTATTCTACACTGTCAAGGCAGCGGTAGACTGGGAAAAAAAGGGAGCACATTTTAGCCTTGTGTCTGCCACTTGCTAACAGGATTACTTAGGGTAAATTGCACACATTTTGGGTTCTCAGATTTTTCATTTGTAAAATGAGAATATAATAAGTACACTTCTATCTAATGGGGTTATTAATATTAAATACAGTTTGTAACCTGAAAACACAGAAGACAAAAATTGAAATTTTTTAAACTGCATTTTCAAATGTTCTGGAAGTTAGGTTTTCATATAATAAGCAGCTTTTCTTGAACACCTAGTGTGTGCCAAGCATTGTGCTGGAAATTTTGTAAACACTTTCGATTTTAATCTTCCCAATGCTATGAAGCAGTAGTGATATGCATTTTCCACCTAAAGAAACTGAAACTCAGACAAGTTAAATAGCTTGCCAAAGGCCATCTGTCTGAGTCAAAGCCCATATTCTTTCAACGACACCACACTGTCATCCACCCATTAATTTGAAATCCTCTGGATGTGTCTAGGGAGAGTTACAAAATTATTTGACCTTGCAAAAACATTTTTGGATACTCATGTACATAGCTTCAGAGTTAAAAACACTTAGCAGCCTGAGAATATTTTATATCAAGGACTTAGTGTTTAAGTACAGTGTGTAGTAGAAGTATAATATTTATACAGCAATCAATTCTATTTATAAATAGTCTTTTTCTATTCAGTCTTACACCTATCAATCAGTTCTGGCTTCTTGCAAACTAGGGAGCAACCACAGTAAATTAGGCTCCGGTGGGGTAGGAACAAACTATTACTTATGTTTGATTGTTTAAATATGCTGGAAAAATACATTCTGCACACAAGACTGATGGAGCTAGTGGATTTCAGGGAGGTAGAAACTGAGCATTTGGAGCCTTCTACTGACCACAAACACACCAATCCTATCTTGATTTTTGTTTGGTTTTCATTTTCAAATGATCTTGGGCTAACAGGGCAACACGGTCTCAGAGTGCCCTCTTCTGTGCTCTTCTTCCTTGAAGAGGTTCTTTGCGATGCTCTTTGAGGGGCAGCATTAGAATAGGGCAGAATGATTTAGCAAAAAGAACTGAAAAGAGTTCCTCTCGGGCTTTTTCCAATGTTACAGAAGAGAGATTTGCAAAAAAATATATATAATGTTCATTTCTACTCACTAGGTAAAAACTGAGTTTCCAGTTTGATTGACAGTGTTGTGATAGCAGAACAAAATTAAGTTTGTATGGTAATAAGATATGTTTCCTCTTTCATTCTTCTAGTAATATTTTTAGGGGTCTCAATTCTATTTTGGCTGAAAGTAATAACAAAAAATTAAATAATAATTTGATTTTTTTTCCCACTGTCCTACCTGCAGTCATCTATTTTCTAAGGCACTCATCATTTGGATATAAACTAAATCTCTTTAATCCTAAGAAGACTGGAGAGGAAAATATCTTTGATCAGCTTGCTGGTGCTGTGAATTTGTTTGTGAAAAGTGGCCCCGTATTCAAGTTGAATCTGGGAAAACTCCCAAACATTGGCTAATTCAGTAGTTATTGGGCTAGATAGTCCTGGAGGGGCCTTTCATTTTGGCAAGCATAAGGGTGATAGACGCAGGCCCAGATAGTTTCTTCTGGATTGTGAATTGTCAGCTATCCCTGCTCTACCTCCCTCAGGGCTGATGCTAGCACATAGTCAGAGAAAGGAACAAGCATAATCAGCAACAGTGACTTCAACTTGTTGAAAATAAGAAATCTAGTACTTCTCTTGGGATCACAAGGGCATACGGAGAAGCTAGATAGAACTCCTTAGAGGCAAAAATATCTAATATGCTGACAATGGCAAGAGAAAAGATGAATTGTGACCTCTAAAACAAGAAAGTTAAAAGGGCTGCGGATGCGTTTATTTTCTTTAAAGATAATGGTAGTTTAAAAAAAAGTATTGTCACAAGGACAATGGTCTCCTGTAGCTATGTAAATGTCAAGAGGAAATCAGGATAGCTAGTTCCTGAAAAAATTGGATTGATCCTTTGTGAAAGTTCCATGACAAAGATCACTATTATGCAAAATGATAGATATACACCAAGCCGTTTTGTCTGGTGTATAGATATGCGGTTGAATAATAACTGTACCATAGCCTGTTAATAACTACATTTTTTTAATACAGAAGAACAAGAAATTATTACCTGCTGTGGCAATGAGCTAACTCTGGGAAAGAAAAACAGATTTGCTCATTTTGTTATTAATCCTTTTTTTAGGGCATCTTACACATGTTAATACAAGGTATGACTGTAAAAGAGCAGGACTAGTGTTTAAATAAGCATATAAACATTATTACATTTCAGTTAATTTTGTGGTGTTCAAAGTAATTATCTTGGCTGTACACATGATAACTATCGATTCCAAATTGTCCTGGACAGACAATCCAGATGTCCTGTAATTTTATTATTCTCAATAAAAATGATTCATCAAGGTAGAATGCAATATTACTTAATCCGAATAATTTTGTAAGACTTTTCACAGATATTTATAAATCAGGAAAAATCCTTGGTTGAACCATATATTGTGATTTGGAGTTCAGTAAATATGGTTACTGAAGCTATGTAGTTATTCCAGCAATGTGTGGAACTCTTTCTGGCAATTGCCACCAGAATCAACTTACAAGTCACACAAGGAAATCACTTTTATTACTTTATCTCACTGTGAGATATGTTCCTACAGCTGAGCATAAAAGCATCTCAGCATCTCATTTTCATTGCACAGGTTTCCTAAGCTGACTTCTGAGAATAGTGCTGCCATATTAGACTGACATACTAAAATGTTGAAAAGAATATGACTCCCATTCTTAGAGGTTTCATTACTAAAATGCTGAAAATGTTGAATTCTGAGGACAGAACTATGACGAGGTATAGTACATTACATTAAATTCAATGGAAGCTTTCATCCTAGGGATTTAAAATACCCTCATCATTTCCATGTATAACTTTCCTATGTATCAATCCATTAATCTACAGGTATTAATGAGTGATCTATTTGTGCCTTGTGCTATGGTAGGTGCAGCCAACTAGTTTGCACAAAGGCATTCTCAGGTCTAATTTTAATAATGAGAAATAGATAAACTAAGAAATTAAATCATTAGCCTGAGTCCACATAATGACACACTGGTAGTCCCAGCAGAGAAAGCCAGCTTTCTGAATCCTGACTCAGTGATCTTTTACGAATAACTCTCTCTCTCACTCTACTCACACACACACACACACGTGCACACACACCACTCTGTAGCCTTCTTTTCTAAAGTATTTAATACCATGGCAGTTGATGGGTTTTGTTCTGACCATGTTGTATCTACTAAAGGATGTTCAGAGTAGGGTATGGGAATGCAAGATGTGGGGAGGAAGGGTGAAATCATACCAGAATTTTTTCTAGGTCTGTTAAAGGAAGTTTAAAAAGACTGTAAATCCACAAATAACATTGGGCCCACCCACTTGAAAGCATAAGGAGAAGAGGTCTTTCTTACCTGAGTTGAGATAGGAAGATAGAGAGTTATCCACAAAGAGAAGCTACCAACTGATCAGGAGAAAAAATGGAAAAGGCTAGACTCTAAGAATGTAAGTTTGTATTTTGCATACTAATGGATAACAGGCACCCTGACATATCTCACACTTACACACTGATTTCCTGGCTGAGTGAGGTTATCAATCACTGAGGAAAGGTAGGGAGAAGGGTGGGTAAGTGTTACAGTCTCATAGTGTCAGCCTAATGAAAAAGCCGAAATAAGCCTGAGGACAGGGGTGGTAGAAATACAAAATTTCCTGACAAGATGCCACAGGGAATTTTTCATACCTCTTGCAATCTACAGCTGTCCTTATCATTGTGATCCTTGGGTCCCAAAGAAAATTTTATTTTGGGGGGCTAACAATCATAATGAACTGTTGCCAGCTGACTTCATTGCTCTTTATATGCAGGCACCATGCTGTTTATTTTAAATGCATTCTATCAATTTATGCTCACGATAGTCTTCTGAGGTAGTGCTATTATTACCCCTGTTCTATAGATAAGGAAATTCAAGCTCAGAGAGTTTAAGTTATATGTCCTTGATCATATACTGATAGAACTAAAGCTCCAATTAGGCTGGTCTGACTCCATTTGGTCCTCATAATGGCCCTGTAGGAAAAGTGAGTGGAAAAATGGAGTCTCCTGCTAGATTCTTCATTCATTCTTTCACTAAACAATTATTTGACTTCTATTCTGAACCGATCACTGTGTATGCACTGAGAATACAGTGATAAACAAAACAGACCTGTTCACTGTTCTCATGGAGCTTACCATTATTGGAGAGATATAATTATAAACAAGATCTCCTCCCAACCGAGAAGTCCTCGCCACAGAGGTAGCAGACAAAAAAAAATTATTATCAAATAAGAAAAAAAATCAGAATGCAATGCCCATCAAAGGCGATCCACTAAAGAGATTGCAAACACAGAAAGAAAACTCACTCTTTTATATAGCTAGATGGATACAACACACTACATTCATGTTCTCTGGATAAAATTGCTTACTTTCTGCTCTCTTTATGTTGGAAGGTAGGTTTTGCCCTTTGGAATCAGGTGCCAGTTTTATTTAAGCCTATATCCTCGAGGAAACTGGGAGATAGGGTGTTGTATTCTTTGATGATTACATTTCAAAGAGATGACTCTCAGGTCCTTGAGAGAAGATTCTTGAGTTTTGAGACTGGCAAGAGGCTTATTTAGTCATGAAAAAGATTTATATACATTTGAAAAGGGCAGAGGAAGAAATTCTGAAAGAAAAAGGGGAAGAGGAGTCTCTTCCCTTATTTTCAAAAGGGAGAATTTAAGCCACTTGTTTTAATTTGTATTTGTTCTTACACCATTGTGTGAAAAGATAAATAATAAACAAAAACTTGCATGAATATATAATTACACATCTTGATAAATTCTGTGAAACCAGTATGCTATAAGAGAAATAATAAAGGGGGGACCTTAATCTTGTCTAAGAATTGCTCCTTGAAGAAGTTATTTTAAGATATATCCTGAGCGCAATGAACAGGAATTAGTTTCTTGATGAATAGGAAGAAGAGCTTTCCAGGAAAAGGCCACAACATGTGTGAAAGCTCCAGATGGGAGAGAGCTCATTGTCTTCAAGTAACTAAAATAAGTCTGTTTCTAGAGCAAAATGAACCAGAAAGCAAGTGACATGAGGATTTCATACATATCTAGAGTTATAGTAAGGTATCGCTCAGTCTAGGGAAATGTGGAAATAAGGGGAAAATGAATGCTCTCTGAGATTGAAGTTTTAAAATAAACGCAAACAATGAGAAAAGAAAGTTGTTCAGGTGACTGAAAGAAAGAAAATGACTCCTAAACTTGCAAGCCTGGAGAGGGACTTGACTACAATCAATAGCACATCCAAAGAAAAGAATTAGTTAACAATACCATATTGCACACTAAAAAATTTGCTGAAAGGGTAGATTGTATAAGTGTTCTTACCACAACAAAAGATAAATAAATAAAAAGAAATAGGGGAAGCAACACCAAGGCATATCAAATCAAATTGCTTAAGACTAGTGCCCAAGAGAAAATCTTAAAAGCAACCAGAAAGAAACACAACATATGTACAGAGCAACAGAGAAACGGATGACAGCAGATTTCTCATTGGAAACAATGCAAGTGAAAAGATAGTAGTGAACCTTCTTTAAAGTACTGAAAGAAGAAAAAATCAGCTTGGATTTCTATACTCAGTGGAAATATCTTTTAATAGAGAAGGCAAAATAAAGAGAAACAAAAGGATCTTTTTGGGTTTTTTTTGTTGAGCAACAGAAAGATGAAATAATTTATCACTGACAGATCAGTAATATAAGAAATGTTAAAGGAAGTCCTTAGGACAGAAGGAAACAGATACTAGATGGAAATATGCACCTACACAAAAGGAATAAAGAAAATTGGAAATAGTAACAGATTGGGTAAATATATAAGATTGTTTTCTTATTATTTAAATCTCTTTAAAATATAATTAGCTTTAAGTGAAAAAAAAAGAATTAAGAGAGTTGACCAGTAAAATATAAACAAAAAAATCATTAAGACAAGCAAAGATGATCCCAAACAAGCAGTATTTGGAGTGCCCTAGTCCAAAGACAAAATATTTTGTCCCATGGCAAATACATCCTTATTACAGGAGTGCAATTAAATAGAAAGCCTAGTAAACTCTATCCTAAGTTCAGATTCACCAATTAAAATTTGTATAATATTTAGGTATTACATATAGCATAACTATGGGGAGAGAACAAAATGGTGAGAGAAACAGTGTCCTGTCCTATTTGGCAGTTCTATTTCTTAATGTCAAATTGCTGTAAAATGTTAAGGTGAGCTTAATTAATATGAAGTTTTGTGTGTGTGAGTAAGATTAGCCCTGAGCTAACATCTGTTGCCAATTCTCCTCTTTTTGTTGAGAAAGATTGGCCCTGGGCTAACATGCATGCCCATCTTCCTCTGCTTTGTATGTGAGATGCCCGCCACAGCATGGCTTGATATGCAGCGCATAGGTCCATGGCCGGGATCCAAACCCGTGAACCCTGGGCCGCTGAAGCAGAGCACGCAAACTTAACCACTATGCTATCAGCCCGGCCCCCTAATGTGAATTTTTTGTTGTTGAAAATTCTGATTTTCATGTCAGCAAAGGCTAAAAGTCCTCTGTAAGTGCCTATCTGGGCAACTCTTTGGCCTTCCTCTTCATTGCTATTCAGTTTCATATGGAAACTTCTATAGGCCAGTTATTCATCATAAGTATGTTCACCTATTTTTCTTCACGCATAGGGTTTGATTTATCTTCTTTCTCTATCTTGTTTGCCATTTATCTTTTCATCTATATCCTTCTTCCCTGGGCTGCCTATAAAACACAATGCATTGTCATCTTTCCCCCATATCCGACCATTGCTAGACATACATATGATATAAAAGAATTGTTGTTGTTACTAAATTGTTGTTGGTGCTAAAAAGATTTAGAGAGTGAGATAAATTCTTACTAGCTTTGTTTTCTATCTTTTTCCTATCACCTGGCCCCCGTTGTTTACTGAAGTACAGAGGGATAAGATCTGCTCTCTCCTAGTGTCTCTATGGACTCTCACTTGCTTGTGGTCTCAGGAAGCAACATCTTCCCTGACTCCCTTTTGAAACATAATTTTTGCCTCAATTGTGTTACTATAGCTAAGTGTTGCCACACAGTATGTAGCAGAGTTTAGTAGGCAAGTATGTATATACTGTAGTTAGGCTTCCTAGGTTCAAATTTAGACTCTAATCTTGTGTCTTTGGCAAGTTACTTGACCTTTTGTCCTGTTTCCTCATCTGTAAAACAAGACTAGTAATACTATCTACCTCAATGAGGATTAAATAAGGTAAAACTCAAAAAGCACTTGAAGGATCTGGCACCTACGAAGTGTTCAAATGATAGCTAATACTATATTTTTCTATATCTATTCTTCTATGCCAACTCTTCTCATATTAGACAAACAGCATCCATGAGTGAGATATACCCCCCCAAGAAGTAATTGGATTTTGATAATGCCTTCTTCTTTCCAAATGGCAAGGAAGTAAAGCACTCCTATTATTTGTAATTCCCCAGTGATTAACATTGGTAATGGTAGTTCATATAGGATGTGGCATAAAAAAAGATAGCCTTTGGGGTCTGGGTAATTATTCATTGAACTGTAGAGGAGGAAAAACTTTTCTTCTACCCTCTTAGGTTCATGGCTGGGACTTGCAAATTAAACTTACAAAAGGCAGATTAGTAGGAAAAAAGGCGTATAAATTTTATTTTGCAGGTACGGCACCTTCACAGATAAAAAGCAACAAATCCAAAGAAATGGTTAGACCTGGAGGCTTATATACCATTTTAACAAAGGGCAATATATTGTGGAGAAGTGACTAGACAAAGGAAAGGGAGTTTGGACTTTTAGGGGTGGTAAAATGTGGGAAGGTAAATATATGAGGGAAACTAATGGTAAATAAGGGTTATTTATAAGGTTTGTTTATGCAGACCCATCTCAGTGCTATCTCAATCTCTGGTATTAAGAGTTGTTCTCCTCTTCTTCATATGGGAGAGGAAGACACCTTCACAAGGGAAATTCGTGCCCTGCTTTTAAGTAGATAGTGGAAGGGCAGAGAGGTCTTCATGTGTCTGATTTTTCTCAGTTGCCTTCAACTCAAAATAGTCCTCATGCCAAAGTGGCATATTTTAGGCATATTCCAAAGTGGCATATTCTAATCCCCTTCACAATCAACAAATATTTTTGGAATGCCAGCTAATATGTCAGGTGTTACTCCAGGTACTAGAGTTCACAGAGCTGACTTCCCGGTGGGAGAGAGAGTATCTTTATTTAAGAGAAAATATATGTGACATTGGAAAAGTAACACAGAGTAAGGGGATTGAAAGTAATTGAATGGGAATACTACTTTAGATATATATACTTTTCAGTGAGTTAATTGTAACTCCACTCTTTCTTTTTCTCCCATTGAATAGAATACATCACTGTGCAAGCTTGAGTGACATACCACTGAGATAATCTTACCTTAGTTTTACCTTACCTCTAAATATAAACTTTTTGGAAACTTTAGACCAAGCACAGTTAGTAACAAATGTGAATAAGAAGCACAACTGATTGCCATACTCTAGGTCCCAAGTCCTGATCCTAAATCTCCAGAGACCATCAGTACTTCATAGTCACACTGAAGATCTCTACCTCATCGTTACCCAAAGTATCACCCATTAGATCTTCCATTGCATTTTTTGTTTCTGAAGGGATACACTTTGTTCCTGACAGAGTTATAAAGCAGAAATGATTAATACAAGCTCAAGGAATGATCGATTCTTTTCTGGCTCAGGTTACAAGCTATTCTTATTTGCCCTGTTTTCATGGAAGGAGCTAGTCCTTATATACTCAGGGGAATGATGGTCTGAAAATAATTGTTAATATTTCATCCTCACAAAAACAAAGCATCACAATTATCATAATTTTCAAGAGCAACAGCAAAATATTAACCTAAGGTAATCACAGAGATGGTTTTAATCTCAGAGGTTAATTGACTTGCTCAAAGTCACACAACTTAGCAACAAAGCTAGAAATTGAACCTATAGTTCCTCATTTTGAAAGATCATGCTGAACTTTAAAACAGAACTGAGGGTACCCTTAAGGGGTAAGAAAGGAAAACAAAAAAAGTTTTCCTTGAACAGTACTAGCACTTAACAGATTCCTCTCGGTATGTGGAAATAGAACAATCAGTATGGGACGACAGAATAAGATAAGGCTGAAACTTCTGCTAGTCTAGGTATCACTTCACATGTGAAAAGAGTGTTATTTTCAGCCTGACACAAGATGCTTCAAATCCTCAAACTCTCAGTCACATCTGATCCAACTAAAGACCCAGTCAAGGTCTTTGTTTTAACAAGATAAGAGTGTCACCATGGAAGCTTCCCGTAACTCTATAGAGTCCAAATTGGCCAGTTTCCTTATGAAAGGAGAAAAGAGCATCACTGGTACAGGAATATGAAATTAATTCTATCTATATTTCATTTCAGATCTCCACGTCATTGCTGATAAAGTAGTCTTTAATCTCCAACGTAGGAGAACTCTGTATTGCAAGCACAATTGAAATCTATCCACCAAAACTAGCTTTTTGAAAAATGTAGCCTTCATAACTTTACCAGCATTCAGGGGAATAATTTCTTACCACCTGCATTATCAACTCTATTCCTTTTATTAGAGAATCTGTCAAAAATGCAGTCCTGTAAGATGGTTATGATTTTAATCTCCCTGGTGATTGGAAAAGGAGCACAAACGGTTTTGATTGCAGGCAGAAATGTTTGCTAAAAGTCATTACAGGTTTTGCTTCACATCCTCTTGAACAAATTAATAACATTTGGTGAAGAAAACCCTAAGGTCTCAATATTATTTCTGTAACACCAAGGTAATTTCAAACAATGAATAGCCTCTGAAACAATCTAATTGTTAGGAAAATGCATAAATGTGAAATAACCTTGTCTCTAAAGAACATACTAACTGTCAGTCAGCATTTAAATATATTTGGGTGTGCATATGTAAAACATATAATACACATATTGTAGGATACATGTATTTGCACACCAAATGGATTCCCATAGTTGAACTTCTTTCTGAATTATCTCCCATAACAATAAACAGGAGAAGAAAGCATCTGGGGTACCCAAGGGCATCACAATAGATATGAAAACTGTATCAGTACAAAGCACATAATTGTACATGAAAAAGTGCTATGCCTGTATGAACTAAATATTATTTATAGAGAGAGACAGATTTTCTCTTATGAATTTTATTTTCTTGTTGCTTCTGAAAGAAGAATGTAGGATGATAGAGAATGAGGGTACATGCTCCACAAATATTTCAGACCTTAGATGTGTGCAGGTGTATACACACACACACACACACACACACAAGGCTTGGTGAAATTGTGAAGGCTGTGGGATGCGGGCAGGTATTGTTTTCTGACCTCTCTCCAACTCACAATCTGTGTTCTGAAGTAGGTCCATTCAGTCCAGAGGAAAGTCTCTCTCAGAAACCTTCTACAAGTTACTTACTGGGATTAATGTGTAAAAGAGAAAAGAGAAAGGATTAGTTTAATGTGGAGAAATGGAGAAGTAGAAAGGAATGAAGAGGAGTGGTGAGGAAAGAACTGCTATTTGGAGGAACTTCAACCCCATTGCTGTCTTAGTCACACCAGTGTCAGCAATATTTTGTTTGGGTGTATCAGACCCTCCTTGATGCTAAGAAACTGAGCATATTTAATGAGGTTCATTAGCATACTCAGCATGCATTTCTAGACACATGAAGTATCTAGATATTTTTTACATCAGTACTAGATTCTTCTGCTTTCAAGGCTTTAAAAATCAACTACTTCTGTACATTTTCCATTTTACTTGGCTGGTTTGTTAAAGATTTCTCTTATATTCAAGTTTTGCTTTGGTTGATTTTTAATACTTAATCCTACTTTTCTTGAACTCTTCTCCCAGTCTTCATCTGTCTCCTGAAAGGCTGATGAACTAATACACTCTCTTCTTGTCCTGAAGTTTCAAGAAGAGGAATAAGTCTGGTGTGCTGATTTGAATAACACCACCCTCTAAGTCATCCCCAAAAGTTTTCTCACTATCTCTCATTGGTAATTTTGATGGTTAAAATTTCAATCTTAAAGTGCTTGTGGCATCTCAGAGAACTGTATATGCATGAAAAATAAGAAGCATATAAGTCCTTCTGGGGTTCTATTTACTCTAAATAATGCTATTTTGTTGCTGATTTTAAGAATGAGATGCAATAACTGCTCTTCATACCAT
Organism: Tapirus indicus; assembly: GCA_031878705.1. NCBI lineage: Eukaryota > Metazoa > Chordata > Mammalia > Perissodactyla > Tapiridae > Tapirus > Tapirus indicus. The sequence goes on along the minus strand of CM062942.1, from coordinate 95,666,885 downwards.
TCTTACCAATAACTAGATCAATTTTATTTAACTTATTGAATTATGTTTATCAGTTGCAGAAAAAGAATCTGGCAAATCAGTTTTACTCATTCTAAATAGCCTAAGAAGGTATGCTGGGGGAAGTAGTTATAAGTAAGAAACTGCATCAGAGTATTTTCAATACATGATCACCATTAGCTTTCTTATTTTCTCTAACCAGAAAATGTTATACCCTAACTAAGCCACTATGAAATGGCCTTTACCAACTCTGTAACTTCTGAAACTGCCACTTCTACATCCCTACCTCAACTATCTCTGCTGAGTAAAACAATCCTTCTTACCCATATTTACAGACACAAAGCATAGGAAGCAGCCCTGAAATGTTAAACTGACTTCCAATTGCTTAAGTTTGTTTTTATTTTGGAGGGTAAAGTAAGGAGCCAGAGGGCTAGGAGGGCTGTACCAGGTAGAATATAGCCTTTTAAATAAAGCATTGTATAAGAAAGAAAATAAAGAAGAAGAAGAAAGATAGACAGGAGACAAGACTAAGACTGATAGAGTATGAGAAAAAATGGCACATAAAGGAGTAAACAATAAAAGAGAGAAAAGGAGTTGGAGCGTGAGAAAAGGAACCATCAGAAGAGGACTAGAGCCAGAGGAAGTAGGCAAAGAGAGTGATTATATTTACAATCAATACAACTCTATTACTTGGATTCTGTAGAATAATTATCTATAATTTACTGTGCATATCTCTTTTCAAATTTGTTATTCAGAAATATAAAGCTCTGATCTCCAGCATTTTGAACTCCAATAATGTAAAAACCAACACAAGATAACGTACTATGATAAAAGCAGTTTTGCCTAGGCAATTCAATCACAAGACTGGCAAGAAAAGAGGTAGTTTGAGAGGGAAGATGCAAAGTTGAGTTTAGGAACAGAGCAGTTTATGTGAGGTGGTGGCAGCACTTCCAAACAGAAATATCATGGCAGTAGTAGAAAGCCAGCAATTGAAGCGTGGCGGGAATATGTGACTGGTGAGTAAATTGGAGTGTTGTCAGCAGAAACTGGACAATCAACACACACACAAAACACAGAGAATTCGTGTAAATAAAGGACATATCCTGGGGAAATGCTGGGAATTATTGGCCTGGAGTCGAGAAAATGGAGTGAGCCATCAAAGAGAGAAAGAAAGAGCAATCAAATGACATTTTGAACACACACTCTGTGCCTGGTACTGTGCTAAATGCTGGAGACACAAAGATGACTAGAATATGGTCTCTGCCCTCAAGTTCACAGGGTAGTCCTGAGAAACACATATTCCAGCAACTACTTGCAATAGAGATTATAACAGATATTTATGACAAGGACAGAGTGGACACACAAAGAACCTAAGAATTATAATAAAAGCACACACATAGAACACTTGATATATGCTTAGCAATGTTTAAAGGCTTTGCATAATTATTTAGCAAATCTGTAGAAGTACATTATGAAGTAGATACTAATATCATGCTCATATTACAGATGAGACTGAGCCACAGAGAGCTTAAGTGACTTGCCCAAGATCTTATAGCTTCAAAGTAGCAGAGCTGGCAGGCAGTCTGGCTCCAGAAGCTTTAAGCAAACCCCCACACTTTAAAGGAAAAAAAATAGAACATGAGGTGTTTGGCTTGGTATTGAGGGATGTGTTGGAAATTTATCAGGTACTTAAGGTTGGAGAAAGGTATTCTAGACAAAGAGAAAAGCATGTGCATAAGCAGAGAGCCATGTCACGGCATGACATATTCTCTAAGTTATACAACCTGGCTATTAATACTGCATCTCGAGCTGCCTATTAATATAGCATTCTGACTTGGAACCTAGCCTTGATGGTTCCTAAGAAAACACTGCTTTCCCCTGCTGTACAGTTTATAATTTTATTAAATTATCAAAATCATTTTCTATTTAATTGCTGCCTCCATTGCTCTCATTTTTAAATAAACGCCATATAAAACTATTTTCTCAATCCCAGATATTTTAGAAAATTATATCAAAATAAAATAAGAGTAGAGAAGCAGAATGAAGTCCAGAATAATAAAAAACAATTCTAAACAATTCAAATTAGCTCAGTTTACTTTGATTTATAAATCACATGTCGAAGCTCAAAGGACCTTGTAGTCTCTGCCAAAACACAGACAGAAATTTTTTGTTCTAATTAAACATGTAGCTGGTGTTTCTGCCTTCCTTTGTAACCTTTATATACCAATTATCACTCCCAACTTTCCCTCTTGAAGCATCATTTTCTATCCTCCCCAGTTAGACCTGTCATTTCTCCCCTGTTCCTGTTCATATTTGCCCAATTTCCTTTTGTCAAGTAGTTCTTCCAAATTTCTCAGCCAATTCTCAATAACAACCAACAGCGTCAACATCACAAGGCAGAGAACACAAAACTGGGAGGTTGCTTTCTAAGCTGATGTGTGACAGAGCATTACATTTCACTTAGCTGGCTAGTCCAGACATTAGGTTGGAGATTGACTGTCATACCAAAGTTTAGGTTCTGAAATAGTTTCTATTGCTGTAGGAGCATTTTACGTGAATTTCTCTTTGATCTTTTTTTTTTTCGTAGAGAAGACTGTAGAATGAAACTGTCCTGCTACATCATTAAGATTTTTCCTCTTTTTCTGCTTCACCAGCCTCGTTTCAACAAATTGAATTAGAGATGAATTTGTTGTGTTTGTCTATGGAAAAACACTCCTTTAGAGTGGTGGCAATTGTCAAGAGAGGAGAGAGAAAGGACTTAACGAATATTTATTATACTTCAAAATGACTCATATGCTAATAAAGCAAATGCCTTAGGGCCAGTTAAGAACCTTATGCATAGATTAGAAAAGAATTAAGAGCAGCAATTAATTTAGTAACAGGGATAAGTGAAATGGGAGTTTTTCTTGAGGGAATTGTTTTTAGAAAGTGTATTCAATTTGTTCCAGTTTTGAGTTTCTTTTACGTTGAATTTTAAAAATTCAGAATACAACACTTTTGCCCCTACATTCAGTCCACCTTATCCCTATGATATACAGTTATGCGTTGCTTAACAACAGGAATATGTTCTGAGAAATGAGTCATTAAGCAATTTTTCATTGTGCAAACATTATAGAGTGTACTTACACAAACCTAGATGGTATAGTATGGCCTACCACACACCTAGGCTATATGGTACTAATCTTACGGAACCACCATTGCATATGTGGTCTGTTGTTGGCTGAAACATTATTATGCAGTGCATGACTGTATATGTTTGAGTTCTAACGAGACATTGTTCCTATTCTCAAGGAAGTTACAGTCTCATGGGAAGGACATCACATCATATTGCAACGGCCTCTTTATTTGTTGTTAAAGAGCAACAGGATACAGGATGTTACTGTAGAGCAGAGGAAGAACATGTAATGTTTCTTGTGTAAGCCAAGCTTCCTCTAGGCATCCTGGGGGAAGTGATTTCTAAGAGAAAACTTGAAGAATGACTGTGAGTTAGCCAAGGAAAGAGAAGTAGAGGGCAGTGGTTAAAAGTGCATGCTTTGGGGAAAGGCAGAGAGGACCTTAGTTAATATATCCTTACATAAAAGTAACAAAAACACTAGAAAATGGTGAAAATCAACTTTTACAAAACTCTAGAAATTAAGCAAATGATCGTAACAATCCAAGGAGCAATTATTAAAGAAAAGTTGCTGAATCTTGATAAGAACATCAGAGTTTATGGTACTGTAACTTAATCTACATCCACCTCCTTCTTTCCAGCTCTACAATAGCCTTGAAAATTTGTAACTTCACAAACATGGTAGCTGTACAACCCAGCAGGCTTGCCTCCACCAGAGAAGGTAGATCATGTTTGGAGCTCCTCAAAAAGTTTCATATCCAGACCATTTTCACTATTTGACCTGACTGGCAGCTCTCTGGAAAAACTCCATTCACAGGGTGTTATTATTTGACTTGGCCTCCCACCTTCAGCTCACTCCATAGGAAAAATTTTATTCCCAGGCAATTGCTTAACATTTCATCTGCCTAAAGCATAAATACAAGTTGGAACAAATGAAAAGCTGGCTAAAAACTTAAAAAGAAGATCTGGAATGAGATGTCCATAGGCAGCTTTGAAAACGTCTGGTACATTACTGGGGATTTAGAAGGATATGTGTATGTTCAGGACTGTGGGCATGCCCATAAAAGAATTAAGAAGGCCTCAATCTCTTATCTTGGGCTGACCTTGAGGCCCTGCACAAGTAGGAAGTGAAGGCTAAACCAAAACTATGTGTGCATTGAAAGCATGCCCCAGTACACTAACAGAGCCCATCAGAAAAAGGTAAAAGAATGATTGTTTCAAAGCATTTAAGGATCTCTGTTCAATCATTAGCTGATCATTAAGCTAACCAAGCAGAATTCAGTGACTGGAAAAGACATGGAATACAGACATTACCAAATGAGTCCAGAAAAATACTAAATAAACAAACAGCAACAAGAACAATAGCAACAAAAATAAACCCTGGGGAGGGGTAAATCTGATTTCTAGAGTTTTCACATTATATTACCCGAAATGTCTACTTTTCAACAACCAAAAATATTGCAAGATATACAAAGAAACAGGAAAGTGTGGTCCACACACAGGTAGGAAAAAGCAGTCAATAGAAACTGTTCCTGAGGTGGTCAAGACATTTGACTTACTAGAAAAAGACTTTAAATAAGCTATTAAAAATATGCTGAACTAGGGCCAGTCTGGTGGCATAGTGGTTAAGTTCATGCACTCCACTTCAGCAGCCTGGGATTCATGGGTTCAATCCTGGGCACAGATTGATGCACTGCTCATCAAGCCATGCTGTGGTGGCATCCCACATACAAAATGGAGGAAGATGGGCACAGATGTTAGCTCAGGGCCAATCTTCCTCAGCAAAAAAAAGGGGGGGGGCTATCTGGTAAAATTAATTTTAAAAAATATGCTGAGCTAAAAGAAACCATGTCTAAAGAACTAAAGGAAGTATGGCCCAATGCCTCATCAAATATCAATAAAGATATAGAAATTATAAAAAGAATCAAATAAAAACTCTGGAATTGAAATTGCAGTAACTGAAATGAAAAATCCACTAGAAGGGCTCAACAGCAGATTTGAGCAGGTAGAAGAAAGAATCAGCACACTTGAAGACAGGTCAATTGAGATTATCCAGTCTAAAAAACAAAAAAAGAAAAAAGACTAAGGAAAATGGACAAAGCTTCAGGGACCTGTGGGATATCTTCAGGCATACTACATATGCATAAGGAGAGGAGAGGCAAGAAGGGAAAGAAAGAATATTTGAAGAAACAATGACTGAAATTTCCCCAAATTTGATAGAAAACAGTAATCTACACATACAAGAAACTCAATCAGCTCTAAGTAGGATGAACTCTTTGAATTTCACATGTAGACACATCATAGTCTGACTGTTGAAACCCAAACACAAAAAGAGAATTATGAAGAGTAAGAGAATAGCCACTGATCACACACAAAGGATCTTCATTAACATAAAGAGCTGACTTCTCATCAGAATCCATGGGGTGAGAAGGCAGTGGAGGTCACATTCGAAGTGCTGAAAGAAAGACTATGTCCAAAAAAGTCTATATCCAGCAAAAGTATTCTTCAAAAACAAAGGAGAAATCACCACATCTACAGATACACAAAACCTTAGAAATGCTTTACTAGCATACTTTCTCTAGAAGAAATACTAAAGGGAATCCTGCAGGCTGAGGTGAAAAGACACTATACAGTCACTTGAAGCCACATGAAGAAATAAAGAGTACTGGTAAAGGTAATTACATAAGTCAATATAAAATGCAGTAAAAAAGCATTTTTGTTTGAAACTCTTTTCTTTTATCTGATTTAAAATACAACTGCATAAAATAATAATTATAAAACTTTGTTGGTAGGCTTATAAAGTATAAAGATGTAATGTGTACAACAATAATAACACACAGAAGGGGAGGAAATGGAAATATGTTGGAACAAAATTTCTACTGAAATTGTTAGTATTAGAAATAGATTGTTTTAAATTAAAATGCTAATTGTAATTCCCAGCACAACCACTCAATCATCAAATCATTCAAAAAATATGGACAAAAATTAAATGATATAATAGAAAATATCTAACACAAAAGAACACAGTGATGGAGTAATAGAGCAATAAAAAAGACATAAGATAAACAGAAGTCAGATAGCAAAATGCCAGACCTAAATCCTGTCTTATCAGTAACTACATTAAGCATCAGTGGATTAAAAAGTCAACTCAAAAGGCAGGGATCAACAGAATAGATTTAAAAAACAAATACATAATCCAACTATATGTAGTCTATAGGAGACACACTTCAGATTCAAAGACACAAATGGACTGAAAGTAAAAAGATGGAAAAATATACACCATGCAAACAGTTTCCAAAACAGGCATAAATTAACTCAGGAACTGCTAGTTCCTTTTAATATCACACACAAAAACTCATATGAAAATCTGCTCTGTTCAGTTTTCTTTTTGGTATTGATTTCTACTTTAATTGAAACACGTTCAGAAAATATGGTATAATACAAATTCCTTGAAATTTGTTAGACTGATTTTATAAATTAATATGTGGTCAATAATTTTTAAATTGTCTGTGTATACTCGAATATATATGACATCAAGTACGAAGGATGGGTGGGGGAAAGGCTCTTTTCATACCTTTTCTTCTCTTATTAGAGAGAAGATATATGAACTTGAGGTACTTGGGGAATACTCACATGGAAATACCTAGAAGGAAGGATGTCATACAGATCTGGAGCAGTCTGGACAGGGCTGGAGGTTTGGTGGTTGTCAGCAAAGGAGTGTGTTAAGTAATGGACAGGGATGTATTCCCAGACTAGGCCAGTTCAGTGAGTTGAGATTTTTTTGTGATCAGAAATTAGGTTTCATTGTAGGCTCCTGGGCAGGGCAATGACATTCAGTGTAACCCTGCTAGCATTGCTTATTGACCCTTTTGTGCAGGCACCATGCTAAAATTGCAGAGGAGGAATAAAGTCTCTTTGATGAGCTTATGGAAATTCAAGAATTATCGAAAATGTTTACCTTTGTTGTTACCTATTTAACAACTTGATATCTAGTTAACAATTCTTTATATTAAATACTCTCTGTTCAACAACATGGATTTTATCATTTAATAGAAGTATTGATTTTTTTATAAGAAGGAACTCAATGTTTAATGTTTCATTAAATATATATTTTTTCTAAAAAATACTCAGTGGTTAGTGTATTAGAAAACCAGATATGGTTCTGGTTAGGTATTTCATGTTATAGTTCATATACTCTGCTGAGGTTTTTCTTGTTTGTTTTGTTTTAGTTTCTGTGTTTATTTTTACTCTTTTGTAATGGTATTGTTATTAATTAAACTCTATAAATTATTCCATTATGATATGTCATTAAATAATAAGTAATATGCATTTATTATTAATTATAATGAGCTATAATTATAGCAAATGTATGTTTATTGTTATGGGGATTTTCTCAGCACAAAAACTAACTAGTGTTCAAATTGAGCAGAATTATATGCAGTTTTTAATATTACATAATATAATAGAGAATTATAAGCTAATATATCATTTATCCCAGATGTCAAAAAGAAAATCAATGAAATTATCAGCATTAGAAAACACAAAATATACCGGCATTAAACAAGAAAATTAAATAAAATTATTTGGATGATTAAACCCATTTTTGGAAAACATAAGTGGAAAAATGAACAAACAAATCTCAGAAATGTCTAGCCTCAGGAAAATCTAGCACAGATAGAACACAAATGAAGCCAACTGAGGATTTACTTCTTCCATGTCCATGATAACTGAATATATTTTTTAAACTATAAAATAAAAATAACTCTAAACAATTATTAACCAAATATACTTTCTGCCTATTCAGGCACCTAAGGATATAATTTGAATATTAAGCAATGGGTATTCTTGTGGAAAAACAGCATGGTTAGAAGTTTTATGAAACTTATTCAAACAAATTTTTCCTAATGACAAATATCACTTGGTTCTGGTTACTTTATTCTACTTGAAATAATTCCAGAATTTGTTCAATGTTCCAAACTCTCAAGGTAAAAAAAAGTCAACTGAAAAAAGGAGCACAAAGACTGGCAGCATGAGTGAAATGCTTATTAAACTTAAAGAAAGTGAAAATCATATTAAGAATAGTCTTAGGTACTCAAAATTTAAATCCAGTTTGAAAAATTAATGACTGTCATGTTAAAAATATTAAAATGAGAAAAATATTGTCATGTTCTTATTGAATGCATAATATACAGGTTTCTACATTTGGTGAAACAATACCTAGCACTGCAGACTAAGATTATCCAAGAAACTTCTTGAGTATAATAATGGCAATTTTATTTATTTGTCAGAAACAAACACAATACTTGATAGCATTTATAGCTAAATATTTATGCAAAATATGACACAAAATACTATCAATGATGTCAGGAGATGAAATCCAAAGCTATTTTAAAATCATCACAGATGTGGTGAATGAAATAACTTTGAATAAGGTAAAAAATTCTAGATATTATTTGATTATTTTAGTATAACAAAAGGCCAATGGATAGGAAAGTCACAAATGGAAATAAAGGAACCTAACTGTATTTCAAATAAATAATATCATCACATTGAATTAATGCTAACTCACGGTACTTTTGAACAGAGTATTTTCATCATATGCCCTCAGAATAAAGATAATTAGAACTATAAAGAAATAATGCATACTCTAGTTGGTCAATTTGTTTTCCTAGTGGGTTGAGTTAGCAATTTTGAAACTACTTTATGTATGTTATAGGAATAATCAAATAAGTAAATATATTTTGAGCAATTGGAACCAGGTCTTTTACTGTTGGAGAAGAGAATTAAAAGATGGAAACAGGGAAGTAAGAATAAACCTTGTGTTGTTTACTGGATTTGAAAGTATCAGTATTAATATATATGAATATGCATATATATAGTCTACAAAAATATATATCGCCTAGAAAAATATATACAGGGCATATATATGTAAATATATATATATATACACACACACATATATATATGTAGAATATATGTAGATATATATATAGGACCTAGAAGCAATGACACATCAGTAGCAATCAATGATCACATCTATCACACAGATCTTGGTTTGTAAATACAATTTTCCACTTATATAAACTAGGTTTCTTGGGAAGGTTTGGAGCAGGGAAAATATGAGATGATCCTGAAAGAACTCATGCCAGAAAATGAGGAAATACCCAAATAATTATTAAGACGTTAAAAGGACACAGAAATCAGCTTGAAGGAGCTAACACTGGCCAAATCAGGAACAATTTAAGAATCACAGTAAATGATGCAGTAACAGATAATGATCCATAGAATAAAATAAGAAACCATAAGTCCATGTTAATACATATATGAATAAAAATAAATAAATAGGGGAGAAGGGAAAACTCATCCTTACAATAGATCTGAATTAGTAAAAAATGAATGAACAAATTAGATAACCACCATTCAGCAACTACAATTGATTTAGGTAAGGATCATCAGTGGACACCAAAGCTAGTGAAAGATGGGAAATAAGATATTTAATTAGTTTCAAAGTATCTCTCCAAAAGATATTTATTAATGACAAGGAGAAAACTAGTAACTAAAGTGGAGAAACTTAGCAGACACCTCTTTAACCAAATGATCAAAGTTAACATTACCAGTAATGGAACAAATTGCCATATCATGGACCTCATCATATGTGATGAGAAGAATCAATATTAATTCTGGTATATTCCTGTCAAAAATGTGTAAATTGAATCTAATTAAAAGGAAACATCAGGCAAAGCTACACTGAGGGACATTTGACAAAATAATTGGCCTGTACTGTCTAAAATGTCAAGAGGAAAAAGACTTAAAAAATGTCTCAGATTAAAAGAGACTAAAGCAATATGAAAATGGAATACAACGTGTGTTCCTGGACCAGATATTTCTTTTCCCTGTTAAGGATGTTAGTGTGATAATTGGTGAAATTGAATAGGACTGAAAATTACATAATATTATTTTATCATTTTTAAGTTCCTCATTTTGATAAGTATACTGTGCTTATAAAATAGAACACTTGTTTTAAGGAAATATATATTGAGATATTTAGAGATGGAATCGTATCTCCAATCTTTTCTCAAATAGTTCTGCAAAAATCATATATACATGAGAGAGTAGAGAGAGAGAGACGGAGACAGAGCAAGAGAGAGACAGCAAACGTGGTAAGGTAAAATTTTAACATGTAGGGGATCTTAGTGAAGAGTATAGAGAAATTGCTTATGATTTTCATAGTATTTATTTAATTCTGATATTATTTCAAAATAAAAAGTTAAAGAAAAAAGAGATAATTTTAACTATCACTCAGTTTTTAAGGTACAATTGGTGATGTGTGAACCAGTTAAAGCAGATAACAATTAATAGATTTTTAAATTTCTGAAATGCAATTGTCTTTATATAGAACATTTGTGGGTATATTATCCAGCAGATGTCACAAATGGAGAATTATACATGTTTTCAGTAATCTACTTTCAAAAATAAAATCTTAAGAAAAATAACTTGAGAAGCCAAGGATACTATAATGCCATAAGTATTCGTTGAAAGCATACACATTTCTACAGGTCTTAAAATGTAAGGTGTTCTATTTTCCCTTTTTCTCTACAGTCTTTAAACTTAATAGTAAATGATACAGCAAATGTCTCTTTTGACATCACTAGGAATTATATCATCCAAGAACTGTACAGCTAGTTTTTTGCTTCAACAAAACATTGGAGTATATTGAAAACACATTTACCAAACAAACTGAAACCATTCCAAATACACAATAGGAAAACTAAGTTGATACCATCATGCCACTGGAAACTCAATTAGAGTAATATGGAATCCTTTGTTCAGATATTCTTGATATTAAGAAATATGTAAATTCAAGAATGGAAGTCAATTGTTTACTTTTAAAATGTTACCTGAAAATGTATTTTCTCAGTACTAATTGAACTGGATGAAGCTGTAGGAGGTCCTGCAATATTTTAATGCATCAGGTATCTGAGCAAACAATGAGAAAAGCCAGCAGAACTTCTAATGGCACTTTCTTAGGAGGAATTCATCACACCCAAGATACGGTGCTTGGGACCCGCTGCCTCTGCCATCCTATTGCTCCCTCCGAACAGCCCCACCAGGACCACTATACATACAAAGCAAAAGCTTCAACCCTCCCTGGGGCTACAAAGTTTTTCTTCCTTAAGAATGTCAGCAGCTATAGACTACCCAGTATGTGCTGGATCGCTGATTACAGTGAACATGTACCCCTCTTTTCACCATTGACGCTTTTAGATAATTGCCCTGTAGCATCACTGGGCATAGAATATCTTGTAATACTGAGGCATTGGGTTAGTTTGCTAGGGCTGCTGTAACAAAGTACCATCAACTGGGTGGCCCTAAACTACAGAAATTCATTGACTCATAGTTCTAGAGGCTAGAAGTCCAAGATCAAGGTGTTGGTAGGGTTGGTTCCTTCCAAGGGCTGTGAGAGAGAATCTGTTCTATGCCTCTCCCCTAGCTTCTGGTGGTTTGCTGGCAATTTTTGGCATTTCTTGGCTTATAGAAGCATCACACTGATCTCTGCCTTCATCTTCACATGTTGTTCTCCCTATGTGCATTTGTCTCTGTGTCCAAATTTCCCCTTTTTATAAGTACACCAGTCATACTGGATTAGGCCCATCCTAATGACCTCATCTTAACTAATTATATCTGCAACAGTCATATTTCCAAATGAAGTCACATTCTGAGGTACTAGGGGTTAGAACTGCAACATATGAATTTTAGGGGGGCACAATCCAACCCATGCAGGCATGAATTACTTGTCCCTCAAAATTAGTATCATTTCCAGCACAGGCTCAGTACAATTGATGAAGAAGCTCTTTTCCTTAGTGTGGGAGTTTGCTTATTTTCAATGATTAGAAATCTGGAAGAACCATAACAAATGCTGATGTTCTCAGTTCAGGTTATGTTATGCTTTTCCATTGGATGTTTGGATGGGATGCTCTATGTGACTTAACTCTTCAAGCTGAACAGATTGTATAATTGGCCTGATTTTAAACTGGATATGTATTTTTGTGGCAAGAGAGAAATTCATTGACTGGAATCCATTTACAAGACATTGATAAGTTATTTACACATTGAGGATACCTTTTTATAGAGAAATGTAGTCTTGTGCCATAGGGTAAATTTCGTATTTTGTTGCCTGTTCCACATATTGCATATTCAGAAAACTTCACATGAAGGCACTGAGTAGAACTTATGTCTCTTAACATGGAAGTTTATGCAAACTTTCACCATCCTTCCTCATCATTCCTAAGCAAATCGTCCTAGTGAAAAAAAAATAGTGCCGATAAATAAGAACGCTGTAGAAGAGATTGTTTTAGATGAAATTGGACACTGTGGCAGAAATGGCTAGCTGTCCACCAAAGATCCTTGCTCCCCATCCATACTATAGACTAATGGCTGGATAATGGCTGCCCAAGGACTACAGTTCTCAATCTGCCTTGGAATTAGATGGGGGTATGTGATTGAGTTCTGGCTAATGGAAACAGAGTTAAAGCAATTTTTCTTACTTCCAGACATGGTCCATGGTTTATAAAAACTTCCTCTGCAATAGTACAGTCTTTTTTCCCCCTTCCACCAGCTAAATGTTGAATTCTAGGGTGATATTAAAAGATGTACGTTGAAGAGAAGAGTGCCTCTGACAGCCTGAGTCCCAGAAACCTTTAGCTGCTACCAACTGGACTTTATGAGTGAGAAATAAACTTATATTGTCATAATCCACTGAGAATTTTCAATTTAATCTTCTACCATCAAAACTAGCATTTACCTTTGCTAATACAGACACAAATTTTGTCATGATTTTTATTGCTTAATGTGTCATATCTTGTTTGACAACCAAAATAAGTCCTGGATTTACTGTGCACAGTTTGCCTTAAAAACTACCTCCCAAATTTAGTAAGATCTTTTCCTTTTTTCCATTTTTTTTCTGTTTTTAGTAAATGATAATCTTTCTACAAACTCTGGAGTGAGACCAGTGGAGCTAGTGGCACTAGAACTGGATTCTAAGGCCCGTGAAAGCTATTTGCAGGTCATCATATATTGAGAAGTGAAAGGGGAGTGAGGAGGTGAGACAGAAAGATTCTGCTCTTCAAGGACAGGGTCAATGGCTTGCTCAATTTGGTAGATTTAGCATCTAGTACACAATAGATATTCAGTAGGGTTCTTGACTGAGTGACAGAGCAAATGGATTAGTAGCCTCTTCCCTAGAGTGATCCCTCAAGAGGATTTATGAGATCAAACTGCCAACACCAAGTAACTGCAGACGCTTTCTTTGAATATGGAGAGATGATCATAAAATAATACTTAAAATTATATTAGCTTAGGGAAGAAAGCTAGGAGTTGCTATGATTCAATGTTGATTCTTTTGTTGTATGCTGAACTGGGATTAGTTTAGAATAATTTTGTAGCAAAAAAAATCTTTCTTTTTGAAGCACGATTTGCTCTTTGCTTGAATTTTGCTTTTATCAATATGTCATTAGCCTAAATTGACTTAAATCACATCCTACAAAACATGCAATGCACCTTTCCATTTTCCTATTTTCTCACACAGTTCTTCCTGCCTGGATATGTCTCCCTCTGTTTTCCCATATCTAAATCCTGCCTTTATTTCAAAGCCTAGCTCAAATCCTATCACTTTCCCCAAACCATTTCAAATCCAAACTACCTTTTCCTTCTCTAAGTTCCTCTGACTCTACATTCCCTGTGTCATCTATGAGTTATAAATCATAAACTACTTTCTTTAATTACATTAAAAAATTAATGAGAGCAGAGCCCTTGTCTTACACTACTTTGCACTCCCCAAACTTGGCAGAGTACCTTTTCCATACACATAGTTAAGTATCAAATAAATGTTTAAAAAGAGGCAGACATGGGGTAGTGGATAAAATACTCTAACTGGAAACAAAAGATGTAAATTTTAGGCCAGATTTTGATGTTTATTAGCTTAGTAAACTTGGAGAGGCATTCAACTTCATTGGTTCTGCGTTTCCTCCCCTATGAAATGGTGATCAAAATACCTGTTCAACGTACTTCAGAGACTGGTTCTAAAGATCCAATGGGGCAGCATTTATCTGAAAGTGCTTTGTACACTTAAAAGTGGTAAAGTAGTATGCAGAATTACTTTTTCACTAAGTATAGTATTGTATGGCATGGTATGGTATGGTATGGCATGGTATGGTATAGTATGGTATCCCCACAATGCCTGATACATAGTCAGCTCTCAATAAATACTTGATGAAAGAAAGGATAAATAAATTATTTACTGATTAGCAAATTAAAGCAAATAGTTCTTTCCATTTGAGATCCTCAAGGCTACATTTCTGAGGCAACCATCTATTCTTTCAATTTTTATTTTTCTTCACCAGAGAACAAGTAGCTTACCTGGCTCTTCATTTCTCCTCACTCAAATGTTCTAACAGGAGGAATATGTTGGCTTCTATCAAATATTACCTCTCTTTCACACATTATGCTCTTCCAAGCTAATTTTCTTTCCTTTAAAAATTTTGCCAGTCAATATAGAGGTAGCTTTTTCTATCACAACAAGTGCTTCCAGCTATTATAAATCTCACTTTCAAAGATTATTAGGAATATATTGTTACTACAGTTGTTCAAAATCAATAAAAATATAGCATTTAAGTGTCTAGACTCTGGAGTCTAGATTGTCATGTTTCACATTTCACAACTGCCAATTAGTAGTTGTGTGATCTTGGCCAAGGTATTTAACCTCTGTCCCTCAGTTTCTTCAACCCTAAACTTGGGGATGATAATAATAATACCTACTTGACAGAGTTGTCATGAGATTAAAATTAAATAATACATATAAAAAACCTTAAAATACTGCTGTAGTGAGAGTAAATGCCCAATAAATGACCATTATTATAAAATAAAGTAGAAAAGCTTTGAACAACTCCTACTTCCATTACATTTCTTAAGAAAGATTTCTTCCTATACTAGCTGAATCTTTAAACCCAAATACTTTTCTCTCTCTGTTCCCCTCTCTCTCCCTTCTACTTGGTGAAGTAGAATTGTATACTAGTTAGAAAAAGTCTTTGAGAAATGGACAGACATGTGTTTTAATCCTGACTCTACTGTGCTGTCTGACTTTGCGAATGCTATTTAACCTCTTTAGGCCTCAGTCTTTTCATTCTTAAGATAGGGATAATACTATATCTCACAGGGCTGTGCTGAGGATTAAATGGTATGAGGATAAATGGCATTAAAAAAGTGTTTTAAATAAATTACCTAGTGGCCGGCACATAGTAAATGCTCAAAAAATGATAACTATTGATATTAAATATAGCAATTTTAAACTATTTTCTAACTTACTCATAGTAGTATCTCAGTGCACATTTAGTACACAGTACACAGTAAAGGAAGCACTTGATTTGGACAGGAAAACAGATGTAGCAAAATAATTTGATATAATGGCCTCTCCATTATCCATCAATTAAAAATTACTACTATCTGCATATATATAAATTGAGCTGGTGAGTGTTCCGGTGGGTGTAATTGGTAGGTGATTTGAACATATAATAAGCATACTTATCACGATGAAATTTAAATACAAGAATTTGGGGGGCCAGCCCCATGGCGTAGTGATTAAGTTCAGCACACTCTGTTTCAGTGGCCTGGGTTTGCAGGTTCAGATCCCAGGCACGGACCTACTCCACTTGTCAGCCATGCTATGGCAACAACCCACATACAAAATAGAGGAAGATTGGCACAGATATTAGCTCAGCATTAATCTTCCTCAAGCGAAAAAAGAGGAAGATGAGCAACAGATGTTAGCTCGGGGTGAATCTTCCTCAGTAAAACGAAAAAAAAAAGAATTTGGATATTCACTTTTAACTTCACTGTAATGTGATTTGAAGTATTAATTAGCTGAGTAAATATTTTTTGAACTCAAATATATTCCAAGTGTTGAATTCGTGCTTGGTGTACAGTGGTGATTAAAATAGACATGCTTACTTTCACACTGGTTTGTAAGTTCTATATCAACCATATTTCACCTTAATGGATCCTGAGGGAAATGGAAACTTAACATAGTAAAATTGTTAATTTTTATAGTAAACATCTGTAAATATGTTTTTAAAAGCACTCTCAAAGCTATCATGTAATAGCTGAGAAATCTTTTCCCAGCTTAGGAGAGTATGATGTAATTAAAAAAAAAAACTAGTATCTTCAAAGGTTATCTTTGGCTCACAAATACTGAAAATTGAATTTAATTATTTAAAACCATAATTCAACTGAAATTCAATACTGTAGCTAACATTTGATTATTAAGAAATAATTCTCACTTAAAGATTGAATGGAAATTATTATATCAGAAAAGACATTTTTAAAGCATATATACCCAGGAAGTATGTCTTCTAAAAATAGTAAAGCTTCCAGAACAAAATATCAATATGGACATTAGTTCCAATGGCATCTACATTGCCAGCTCCACTCTTTGCCTGACTCACTGCCTTCCACAGATTTTCACTTAACTAGGCTTTAAATACAGGCTTCCTCTATAGTCTGAGGGAGAAAAAGTAGTCTTTCTTCAGCTTTGCAACCAACCTCCCATCTGTATGTGTTCCTACTAGAGCAGCTCCCCCTTATCCATGGGGGATATGTTCCAAGACCCCCAGTGGGTGCCTGAAACCATGGATAGTACTGAATCCTATCTATACTATGATTTTCCTACACATACATATTTGAGGTGCAACAGCAAAACTAGCAAGAATTTCTTTTTTCTTCACAATTTCACACACAGAAGATTTGTTCTTACCATAGATCTTAGTAATCTTAGCATATGATCTTGTTTTTCCTTATTGAGAACTTTCACCTTTTCACTTAAAGGAAGCACGTTATGGCTTCTCTTTGGCATATCTGAGTTGCCAGCATCATTACTCTTGTGCTTTGGGACCACTATTAAGTAAAATAAGGGTTCCTTGAACACAAGCCCTGCAATACCATGATGGTTGATCTGATAACTGAGAGGACTACTAAGTGACTAAAGAGTGGGTAGTGCATACAGCATGGATACACTGGACAAAGGGATGATTCACGTTCCCAGTGGGATGGAGAGAGATGGTGCAAGATTTCATCATGTTACTCTGAAGGTACACAATTTAAAACTTATAAATTGTTTATTTCTGGAATTTTCCATTTAATATTTGCAGACCACGATTGACCAAGAGTAACTAAAAAGTGGAAAGTGAGACCATGGATAAGGGGGGGACTACAGTATGCTACCATGTATATGATCCACAATGGCAGGCACAATGGCAGAACCCACCTGATGTCAACATGGTAACAAGACTACATTCAAATATTTTCCTGCTGTATTGAAAACTTGATTTGAATACTGAAATTTAAAATTACACAGTATCATTTCCACTTCCAGGAATTATTGTCACACATAAGCAAGGAAATATGTATAAGAATGCTGTTTGTGTAATTTTTTTTTGTAATAACTAAAGATGGGGAACAAGTTAAATGCCTATTAATAGAGGACTGGTGAAATGAATTATGGTACATCCACTCAGGGGTACTTTGCAGCAATTTGAAAAGAAGAAGCTTACTCTATATGTACATGTAAGGAAGTGTCTTCAAAACATATAATAAGTGAAGAAAAGTAGCAAGATAGTATGTGCAATACTCTTTGTATAATAAAAATTACGCTTCTATAGTCATAGACATTTCAAGGAGGATATACAAGAGACTAACAGTTATTTCTGGGGATTAGAAAGGAAGGTAGAAGTAACTATGGGTCTTAAATTCACAGCAAGATTCCAGTTACGCAATTGGCCTGATTGATTATCAGAATTAGGCACTTGCCTATATACATAGTTAATTGACAACCACCTCTCAACAATGTGATAGTCAACAGGTACAGCCTGAGCACTAATCAGTCAGACGAGATATCAGCAGTAAAACCTCAGCAGTTCAGGTGAGTATCTGCTGAATACCAGTCCTGCTTCTCAATTGATTTACTACATTAGTTGGACTGGTAGTAAATGCAATTTTAAACTCACACTCAAAAATGATTCCTTAAGGACTGTAAAAGCTAAGCACCTTTGCTAGTTAAATTGCTGAAATACTGAACTGATTAACCAAAGCCCTGTCTCGATATCTAAGGTGTTTTCATTATTCACAAGTCCACTTCTCATTCCCACCCCTGCCGCTGGTTAAATTATAAAGCATAACATCCAAACAGATCAATGGAGAAAACATCTACTAAGGAATTCCTATCATAAAGAAACCCATGTTTGCCCTCTTTGTTTTGACAGCAAAAGAGATGGAATACAATTCTGGAAAATCAATAATTTGTTTCAAAGCCAAAGGAAAAAAAATATTGCATTGACCACTAGATGGCCCCCATATATTTTGCCCGCTATTATAATAGGAACATGTAAGAAACAAAACAAGTGAGAGAGAAATATTTAATAAAATAGTGTATGACTCTTTACCTTTTGCCTGGATACTCACATATAGAAATTATGAATCCTCCTTTACCACTTATTTAGCATATCTTCATATTGCACAACTTGTGAAACTCACCTACATTTTATCAGTGATATTTTCAATGATTCCTATGAAAATATTTTAAGAATTAAAAGTTCTAATGTTTAACTTCTGGGCAACACCAAAATTCTTCGTCTAATTTTGTCCCTGATGGCTAGCAATAGCAGCTTTTTTCTTTCTTAGTTTTGAGTCACTGCTATGATTCCCACATACTCCATTTCTCTATCTACTTTAAGTAAATCATCCCTCTTTTGAAAACTTTATGAGTTTAAATTTTGAACATAAACAAGTCATTAACTCACAGATATGCATAGCTTTCTCTCATTTATCATTTTGTATATAGTATTAAAAGCCAATATGTTTTTCATGTAAAAATGAGTGAACTTAAAATGTCAGCTGATTTGTATTTCATTTAGCTCATAACCCATTTAACAATCAGCTGCTTCTAAAGAGGTGCTTTCATTATTATGCATTTATAATGGAAATATCTGTGATTCCTAAAAATAGTAAAGAATAAGTGATTGCCTTAATGATTAATCACCTGTAGTTCAGCTAGTTACAGAATATCAATGTGTATCACATTTCACTAATGATCATTATCTTGATTTTCTCATTTTCTGCTTTCCATAAAGAAAGGGCTAATCAGTTCCATGTCCTGTGAAGTTTTAAATAGAAAACAAATTTAACTTCCCCTTGCAAATTATATTTTCCTTATATGCTATCCAGTTCAGGTACTCAAGTCTGGTTCTGTACAGCCTAAAATCATGCCCCCAAATTACCTGTTTAGAGAATCTTTGATTCTGACTTCATGGGTTTTTTTTTGTTTTTTTTTTTTGGTGAGGAAGATTAGCCCTGAGCTAACATCTGCACCCATCTTCTGCTACTTTATATGTGGGACTCCTGCCATAGCATGGCTTTATAAGTGGTGTGTAGGTCCGCACCTGGAATCCGAACCGGAGAACCCTGAGGCCACTGAAGTGGAGCGCACGAACTTAACCACTATGCCACGGGCCAGCCCCCATCTGACTTCCTGTTTATGTGGACATTTTTCTGTTTCCTAAGGGCACTGGGCACTATTGAAAAGACTTGAGATGCTGCAGCCTGCTATTATCACCTCTTTCCCCTTGGTGGTCAAGCTTGCTTCCTTTGTTTAGCTCTTTGATTTACTTTTTTCTCAGACCTTGGAATCTGCTTAATTCTGAGGAGGTTTTAGAGTTTGAGAATTAAAAACCATTGAATAGCATAAACACAACTTTAGGACAGTCTTCCTATACTAACATTTGGCCTTTGGAAAAGGAGAGGCTGGAAAAGCGACTGAAGCAGTTCTTTGAATCTATGAAAGATTTTCCCCCTGCTATACTATTAAAATGGCAATGAGATTTCAAAACCACTGCAGCAACCAAATCAGTAGATTTTCAATGCACTTAGATCTTTCTCTTTCCTCGGGAGAGAAGTATCACATGAAGACAAAAATAACCCCAATTTTGTTTGTTTCCTTGTTTGTTTTACACGTTAAGAAGTCATTAAATGCAATAAAACATGACTATGAAAAATATTATCTATGTATAGGTAAATTTTATGCTTTGTTCATATTCTCCAGCTACTTGTAAAAAGAGTTCCTTAAGTCTAGTGAGGCACTGGGACACACTGCCCTCAAGTCGTTTCCCAGGGTGATTTCTAGGTCCTTTGCATATAATAGTCTATTTTTCTCTTCTTTTAATTTTTTTATGTTTTATTTTTCTTCATTCCAGAGTCCTTCACTGAAAGGTTAAGAATAATATCTGCAAATAGGTGTTTTATCAGGGGGGAAACTTTGTACAGTCATTTGAAGGACTCTTTCCCTTTTCTTTGAATGGCTTATTAGAAACCATTCAGAAAACACATTCCCTCAGGCAATTTCAATCTATTCAAATTCCCAGAGAACTTGAAAGGTGTTAGTTTCCAAACTGCCTGTTTTACTGTATGTCTTCTCAGATGGCCTTGGAGGAAAGGGATATTGAAGAGAAGAAAAGAGATGAGTTCATAACCCCTACCCCCTAGACTTACAAAGACACCATCTAAGATATGAACTTTCATCTGCATAGGCTGTACTTACCTGTGAATTTGAATTATGGAATCAGAAACTCACAGAATAAGGAAGAACTGTAAAATCATTTAGTGCTGATTTCTGTCTGTAACATGCCTATCAAGTATTTTCCTGGCCTCTTTATAATCTTGTTCAGTTACTGGGAATAACCCACATTGGAGGCAGAGCTTTTAAGTTATCAGAACTTCAAAGATAAGGCTAAAACCCCTTCATCTATGCCCCATCCTCCATTCCATCTCAGTCCCCTTTACAGAGGTAACCACTATTTTAACTCTTATTGGCCTTTTACTATGCTTATCATCATATTTAAGTAGTCATAAAACGTATATGATATTAACTTTTTCTTTGCTATTTTTATTAAACAATCTGGCTTGGAAAACTTTCCATGTCATATAGACATGCTTCATTCTGTTTAACTGCTGCATAGTCATCCATAACATGAAACACAGTTTATTTAACCATTCTTTTAGGTTTTTTTTTTCCCATTTTTCACTATTATAAACAGTGCTACATTCTTTTCCATGCCTGCTTCTATGTATGTTCAAGAGTTTCTCTGGGGTAGATATGGAGATTTGATTTTTAGCAGGGAATTGGGAAGGTAACTATTTACTATAGCACTTTCATTCAACAAATCCACTCAAGAAATATTTATTGAGCACCTACTAAGTTCCAGACAATGTTCTAGGTACTAGAGATGTAGCAAGGAATAAGAGAGACAAGGACTCTCTTAACATTTTCTCATTTAATTGTCATAATTATGTTCAATGTTTGCCTATTTTACAAGCGAGAAAATCAAAGCTTAAAACGGCAATTTGCAGATAAGAGCTGTGATTTGAACTCAACATCTATCTAAATCAAGAGTACAGGTTCTATACCTTCCCCTCACATTCTGGAGAGTTCTCACTATTAAAGAGTTCTTTTGTCGGGGGCCGCCCAGTGGCGCAGCGGTTGAGTCCGTGCTTGGCAGCCCGGGGTTCGCGAGTTCGGATCCCGGGCGCCCGCCGACACACTGCCTGTCAGCCATGCCGTGGCGGCGTCCCATATAAAGTGGAGGAAGATGGGCACGGATGTTAGCCCAGGGCCAGTCTTCCTCAGCAAAAAGAGGAGGATTAGCAACGGATGTTAGCTCAGGGCTGGTCTTCCTCACCAAAAAAAAAAAAAAAAAAAGAGTTCTTTTGTCTGTTGAGATACAATTTCAACTCCTTATATATTTCTGCTATTTTCCTAGAGCACTTTTTCGGAGGTCAAGTCTAATTCCACTTTCACATTACAGTCTTTGAAAAAAAATAATACCAGCTATCATATTTTAAATATTTACTATCCACCAGGCCCAAAAAGTATCTTATATATACCAAGTCATTTAATCCTGACAAAACCTCTTTGTGGTTTATTTATTTTAGAAACACTTATATCACAGTTAATATCTATCAGGCATTGTTTTGAGTGCTTTACAGATAATAATAATAATTCAGTACATTCTCATGGCGGTTCTAAAGGATAGGTGCTGTTATTATTCAAATTTTACGGAAGAGGGAAATGTTAAATTTTAAAGAGAGATTAAGTAATTTGCTCAAGGTCACAAATTTGTGTAGTGGCAGAGTTGGAATTTAAATGTATGCGCTGTGTCTCTGCAACCTACTTTCTTACTGTACTATGCTACCTTTCTTTAAAATATTTGAGAATGAGTGTCATGCAATCCCCTGCCTTTGCCCTCTTCCAGTATTTTTTATGACAAGGATAATGTCCTCAGCCTGGTTTCACCAAATAATATTAGAAATCAGCTTCATCATTCTATTTATTTTCCTCCCAATGCAATGCAATTTGTGTATTTTCTTTTAGAATGTGGTTCCCAGAACAGATACAGTATTCTAGGTGATTATGGAACCATCCAGAATTCTAAATTCTATGTTACCATTATTATAGCTTAAGATCTCATTCAATTTTTGGTAGCCACATCTACCTTTTGATTCATATTGAATTTACTGTTGCCATCCCGCTACCTTATCCTTATTATATATTACCATGATAGATGCAGTGCATTATTCTACCTGGCAAAACATGTGAGGATCCTGACTCTGCTATTCAACATAGAGGCTCTTACTCCCAATTAGGTGTTATTTGCCTATTCTCTGAGCATGTTCTCACTATATCTTCCTTCAAATAAGTTACTGATAAAAATAACTAAATGTAAGTATCAAGGACAGAGCCTTGCAGCTCACAACTAGAGACTTCACTCCAGATTGGCATTGATTAAAAAACAAGGCAGCTTTAGATATAGTTGTTGTATTAGTAATTAATCTACTTACATGCCTTTGTATTCCGCTCATATTCATCTACAGGAAAATAATTATTAAGTATGTTAAATGCCCTGCTTTGTTCATCTATACTACGTCTTCTGAAATTCCCTTATCTACAAACCAATAAGTTCATTAAAGAAAACATTGACTTACAGTGGTTTGTTTTTATAGAAAAGCTGGTCAGAAATTACTTGAATTATCTTCTGTAAAACCTATGTATTCTCCATTGCTTAGTAGTCATTCATCCACTTATTCCAGAAATATTTGTTGGGTGCCTACTCTGTACCACACACTCTTCTAGGTTCTGAGGATATAACAGTGAATGAAACATAAAAATTCTTAATGTCATAGATGTCACATTTTATTATAAACAGCCAGTGCCTTATAAAGCATAAAGAGGACTCATAGAGTTTATTTATGCTGGAGAGCCAGATGCTAACTACAATCCACTGCTGGTTCCCCAGTGTTATGATCTTCCATTTTGCAACTTTTAAAGTTGCAGACTGAGGGATTCTTTGAGGCCAGATGATTACTCCTGATCAAAAATGAAATAGGCCTTAGGGGTCACCACTTCCAACCTCCTAGACAGTATGTAAATCCCTTTTCCAGCATCCCCCAATACTTTTACAGCTTCCCAATCTGTTGAACAGATGCTCAAGAATATTATGGTTACAAATCTTCAGACTTGATGGTGTTGTAGGGATACTAGTTAGAGTATAAGACAGGATTCAGACATGCTTGATTTTGCTGGGCCAAACTGGGTGGTGAGCTGCCAAACTTTTTGCATGGTGGACTAAGGTACCTATGCTACATAATATCCATAATTAATCCATTTCCTTTGCCTTTTCAGATTCTAGAGGCTACCCACATCACATGGCTTATGGCTTCTTTCTCTCTCTTCAACATCAGCAACAATGGGTTAAGTCCTTCCCACATCACATCACTCTAACCACTTCTGCCTCCCTCTTCCACTATGAAGGACTCTTGTGATTACATTGAATCCACTGGGGCAATCCAAGATAATTTTCCCATTTCAAGGTCCTTGACTTAATCACATCTGCAAAGTCCCTTTTGCCATGTAAGGTAACATATTCACAGGTTCCAGAGATGAGGACATGGACAATTATGGGGGAGTCATTATTCTGCCTACCACAACTTCCTTCTGGTCTGAGTTGTATTTTCTTTCTTTTTTAATTATTTACTATCTTTGCTATTTACATGACAAAAATATTCACTTGCCCTTCTTTTCTATTATTCCTGCCTTGTTGTAGACTCAGCACTGCTCACTGAGGTCAGATCAGCTTCCTTCTCAGTCTCCCTATTTTCACCCTTACACTTGCTCCAATGAAGTTTTCTAGGATTTTCTTGAGTCAGAAGGTCTATATCACTAGTGGACAGGTAACTGACACTATGAACAGCCTTACTCTACCTCTCTTAATATTTTTGTTTCCAAATTGTTTCCCAGCATTATTAGTCTTGCCTGACTTGGTAAGTATGAGCATGAGGAATATGAGAATGCTGGCCACATTGTGTCTAGTGATCTCACAGATGTAACCAGATAATCTGACTCTGTTAGTATTCATGATACTTAGAAGATATTCAGGATTTTTTTAAAAGGTGGTATGTGTGCATATATGTGTGTGTGTTTGTGTGCGTGTGTTTGTGTGCATGTGTGTGTGTGTGAAAGAATAAGAGAGATACGGACTTAGTAAATTTGCTTCCCACATTACTACATGGCATATCCAGAGTTTGTGGAAAGTCATCTATTCTCTCCCCTTTATGCACCTCTTTGTCCCCCTATTGACTCCCTTTACACTATCTTTCTGCTAGGTCTGAGTCATCATGACTTCCCATCTTTTCCTTAAACTTAATCAAATCTATCCAGATGTTTCTATGATGGTTATGTATTGTGGCAATTTCTGTTTTTAACTTCTTTTACACCATTTCAATATTAGCTGCATAGTGGTTCCATTGTGGACATGTCATTTTTTCTTTGAATCATTCTGTTTTACCCCTTCTTTTTATTGCTTTTCTTATATTTTGACTCAGCAGACCATGATCCTGACTGATACCGGGGAAGGCAGCCATATTCCTTCCCTGTCCCTTGATGATCTTTGTGCCATGTTTTAACATCATTGTGCTCAAAGCTGAATTTGTTTAGTCCCCATGTTCCTCTGGCACAGGCACATCCTACCTTCTGAGAAACTGATTTCTACTGTCAAGATTGTGTAATTAAACAAAAGGAAAAGAATCAAAGCTCAACTTCCATTTCATATTTGCATATAATTCTAATAAGTTCTATAAGTGGAGTTTCTTTTTTTGCATGCAAATTCCTGTGTAGACAGGGGGAGGGAAGGTTGAAGAAAGGCATCTTTGGGCAAGTGGACTCTGCTGAGACCTAAAGGATAACTAGGGCTTAGCAAGACAAAGATTGTTGGAAAAAATATTCCAGGCAGAAAGAACAGTAATTTTTTACTAGTGAGATTAAAGTACCAAAGATTTTTTATTTGTTTTTAATAGGAATTTAGATTATTCCTATAATAACATTGACTTTCATTCTGATAGACCTTCTTGAGTAAGAAAGAAATTTCTTACTTATATTCAGAGCATCACAAAATGTGAAATTATATTCAGAGCATCACAAAATGTGCATAAATAACTCTGGGTATTCTGCAGACAATGTGCCTCAAATGTAAATGTCATGGTTGAGAACCACTGGTATAAAGAGACTGATTTTAGAGTTTTGTGGTCCTTTTCATATTTGTTTTCTGGTATTGTAGTCCTAAAATAGTTTTTTTTTTAATATTTAGAACATTCTTAGTATTGAGATTCTAGTTTTGCTGTCTTTTTCTTAGTATTTTAGACTTATTTTTGCTTTGATATTTTAACTTGCGTGTTTTGAGATAACCATCATTTGAAAGTACTTACTGTTGCTTTAAGTTCTTAATGCTTTAATGCTTCAGTATTTTTAAATTTCTCTGTGTTCTTTTAAGTTTTTATTAGTTGCTATGTTCTAGATCTTGGAATGTTTTCAGGTTGATTTTATTGCATAAACTGATATTCTTTCCTGATTAAACCACTGATAATATTATTTTGAATCATTTAATAGCAATTTATAACTTTAAGCATTTTAAAATAAAAGATTTAGAACTTTTTAAACTACATGTTATCATTAACTTCCATTGAGTATAGATGAGTTGAGTCAGAAAAACAATAAACTGAATATCTATCAAAACAATCATTATCATCTAACCACAAACAACCCAAATGTAATAAATGCATTAGTTTTACTATTCTTCATGAAATAACAAAAATTACTGTGTTATTTTCAAATAAATTGTATGGTTTAAATGTGGTAAAGTTTAATTCCCAGAAGAAAGAAAGAAAAACAAACAAGATTCCATTTCAACTACCAAGCCGTACCCACTATGCTTACACATTTAGTTCTAAACATTGAGGGGATTTTGACAAAACTCTTTCGTTTGATAGCTAAAACTCTCGAAACAAGGGCCGGCCCGGTGGAGCAGCGGTTTAGTCCGCGCTTGGCAGCCCGGGGTTCGCTGGTTCGGATCCCGGGCGCCCGCCGACGCACTGCCTGTCAGCCATGCCATGGCGGCGTCCCATATAAAGTGGAGGAAGATGGGCACGGATGTTAGCCCAGGGCCAGTCTTCCTCAGCAAAAAGAGGAGGATTAGCAACGGATGTTAGCTCAGGGCTGGTCTTCCTCACCAAAAAAAAAAAAAGAAAAAAAAAAAAAGAAACTCTCGAAACAAAATGAAATGTTAAATTTAATTAACAATGGAAAATTTCTTCTCAATTAATAGTGCAAACACAGTACGCCTTTATCTAACTAAAATTGATAAATACAAGATGACTCATATTAAAGAGATCAGTGGTACTAATGGTTCAGATTCTTCTTTTATCTCTCTAAACATCCAGCCTCAAGCCACCAGTAAAATATTCTATGAAATTTTAAAGGCAGAAAACTTATTTTTCCAGAGTAGACAAAAAAGATGCATTTATAGTCTCAGGTTACCTATCTATTATCTATGTATCTATCTATCATCAAAGGACATAGCAAAAATCCTGTTATAATAATAAGCCCAGGATCTATTTGGAAACTCAAGTGATAGGCTCAGAAGTTTGGAAAAAAATGAGTAATCCTTATTAAGTGCATACCTACTGTGGCAGTTTAAAAATGTGCCAATTTTTTAACACTCCTCTCATTGAGATTTAGGACCTAATTCCCCCTCCCTTGAATACTGAGCTGGCTTGACCAATAGAACTTGGCAGAAGTGAAATTCTGGAACTTTTGAAGTTATGTCATAAGATGTCTTACAGCTTCCACCTAGGTCTCTGAGAGCATTTACTCCTGAAGCCCTGAGCCACCGTGTAGGAAACCTCCTTATCTGTGACTGCTTTGCTGGAGAGATCATGTTGAAGAAACCCTGGGACTACTGGAGAAACAGTCCCAGAGGAATTCAGCCTTCTTGACATCATTGCCATGGCATCAGGCAAGTGAATGAATCTGTCTTGGATAATCTAGGCCTTCCTAACCGTCAGCTGAAGGCCATTGAGTGACACCAGTTGACACTATGTGGAGCAGATGAATCACTCAGCCAAGCATTGCTGGAATTCCTAACACACAAAACCATGAGCTATAACAAAGGGTTATTTTTTTTTAGCCACCAAGTTTTGGAGGGGTTTGTGTCAGAAACTGTGTGAGCCTGATTTATAGTACTTGCAAGCTAACTAGCTGACAGAAGACCTGGGACAGAGACAAAGGAATTTATTACTCACAGCAAAAGGAATCCTGAGAGCTTCATGTCAGTTTGTGTAGTATCCTCATGCCAGCCATGTCCCACTAGGGCAACCCAAAGGGCCCATGATGGATGCTGGTACATGCAGTGGGTTGTGTTACAGGAGAGTAACATTAAACTTAGAAGATTCAACAATATTATAGAAAGCAGAAGCAAACCTGCTCTTTGTTTGGAAGGACATATTACCTCATCCTTCAGGTTTTCTTTCTGCAAAAACAACCTTGAGAAATGGTCTAGGTAAAAAGTGGTCAGGACCTTGAATTTTTGGCATACCCACTGAGAATGTGCATAGATGCTCAGGGGCCATGGTGGAGTGCTTTTCCCAACAGAGTGTTACACAAGACAATTCATTTCCTTTTGGACATTTATCCTATATAACAAGAGCATAGCCTGGTCCCTGGGTACTGAGAAATAAAAAGTACAGTTGTTTTTGTGGAATCTCATTGGGAAAAGAAATATTGTATGATAGAGATTTGCGACCTCTTTGTAAAATTTCTCATCTCAAGTTTAAAAACAAAACACATTTCTCTTTTAGGCTAGTGTTCATTTTCAATTCCCCTTTCCTCCTGTTAACAAATTAAAGCAGGGCTTTTTAATATGGTGTCTTAGTTTCAAGATGGGATTAATGGAGTATGTGAATGCCCTGAAATTGTGTACAAAATGTTACATATGTCCATTTATACATTTCTTTTTCTGGGGAGATAATATATAGCTCTTGTCAGATCTTCAAAGAAATATGTAACTTAAGCAAGGTTAAGAATAGTGGAGATATGGGGGAATTCACTATTTTATACTAGCCGACCTAGAGATTTATCTTTAAAGCCATAAAATGCTTCACTCACCATTATTGCCAAACTAATCTCTAACCACTGACCATTCCCAAACAGCTTGGTACTGTACTATGTGGGACAGCAGCTTTGATGCCTCTGGAAAATCCCTCTCCCATGGTTGAGTGTGTGTTATGTGGAAATTTTGCTGGCAAAATTGGAGTAGGCACATTAGGACTGTGAGAAATCTAACCTGCACCAATGACATTAATCCTTTTTTCTGATTAGAATAAGCCAGCACAAGCACACAGATTACCTGGTCTTAGATTTCTCAAATTATTGTTCCTCTATTAAATATACAGTCTCCATGGAACTGGCTAAAATAGGCCTTTGGAACATAAACCTTATTCACAGGAAGTCAAGGATCGCAGAGTACATCTGGTCTCTTCTGACATTATAGCTAAATTAACAGCACTGAAATTAGCACACAACTCAAATATCAGGTATCAGTATAAATCCTACTTTATCCTCTTCCCCCATGTAACTGGTCTGTCTGCATAGCATAAATCTCATGTCAAGATTTATTGGCCTCATTGCCTCCTTAGTATATGCATGGGTATACGATATATTTAAAAACCGTTATATATTGATCACCCCAATTCCAAATAGATTAATACTAACTAATTTTAAAAATTTAATTATTTGAGAGGTTCAGGGGTACTTTTAAGGACAGATTCATTTGTTGATTGTCAAGGGCTTCTGTTAAACTGAACTCTTATTTTTTTTAATTTCAACTTTAAAGCAAGTCTTTTTAGGTCCAGCAGAGATTCAAAGCGACTTATTTCATTAAACTAAAATATAGTACTAATTAAATGACATCAAACAATTATTTTTTAAAAAAGATACAATTAATTTGAATCACAACAGCATTACACCCATATCCTCCAATTAGAACTCCTATCTCCCACCCTATCCTAAATACATCTACATATGTGAACACAAAAAACTAGCTATTTATAAATTTGATTTTATGATAATGAAAATAAGCTGAATGCCAAATCTTGAACTTTGGTAAAAGGAGTAGTAGCTCCTTTTAGAGAATACCACTGATGTTTTCTCTAGAATATAGCAAACCATCCCTGTTCATATTTATTGGATATTATATTTTGTCTTTTCAAAATAATTCTTCACAGACCTAAAATATTTTCATAATTATTCTTATTCTGATGTTCGCCCATCACTAAATTAGCATTGGTTTTTTGAAAATGAGCTATTGCATAAATTTCATTTTATTAAATATTCAGTGTGACTATATTCAATTTATATACTTATTTAGATACTTAGCATTTATTTAGCTAACTCAAACAATTACAGTGATTATTCCAGTAATTAAATGCTACAAAGGTTAATATGGTTAATTGCTTCAGACTCTGAAAACTTCTTTTGTATTTTGGAATGTCTACAAAATGGTACTACATCATTAGGATGGAGATGATTTCAGGTATATGAGAAAGCCCCAACTCCAGCGATATCAACTAAATCTGCTGCAATGCTTTTTATATATTGCACACATATGTTACCTCATATATTTTAATAAAAAGAGCCATTCTCTGTGACTTATGGAATATGGTTTAAACTCTCTGAGCCTTGTTGCCCCATCTGTCAAAAGGAGATAATGATATTTAACTCATAGTGTTCTTTTAAGACTTTAATGAGTTGTTGGTTAAAATAAGTATGACTTCTTGATGGTTCACTTTGTTCCAGGTACATGTATGAGCTGGATTCCAAGCAAAGTACAGTAATCCAGTTGAACTAAAAAGACAGAGGTCAGAGTTCAGAGCAACTGACATGTCTAGAATCTGTGCATCAGGTTACTAAAGACAAGAGTGCTGTGCAGAGAAGGCTCTGAGTCTATGTAAACATCCCCATGCAAGTCCTTGGCTGAGAGTTGGGTTGCAAATGCACAGGAAAAGACTACCAAAGACTTACCAGAGTGTGGTTGCTATAAGATTGCAAGCAGAGCAGTGGAACTGGGGGCCCTATAGTGCTGTAGGACTTTGATGTTCTGGCACACCAGAGAGGAACAATCTGCTTAACATTATGCTGATAACCTTAGCAACCAGCTGAGACATCTAGAAAGACTGTGCCTTAGGAGGAAGGACCATGTCCTCAAGCAGGGATTGGCAAAGTTTTTCTGTAAAGGGCTGGGTACTAAATATTTTAGGTTTTGTGGACCATACAATCTCTCTCACTCCTCCTTCTCATCCTCTTTCTCTTTCTCTTTATCTTACTTAAAAATATCAAAACCATTCTTAGCTTGGTAGTATAGAAAAACAGACTCAGGTAGTTTGCTGACCCCTGTTCTAGAGTGAGGTCTAATATAGAACCACATTAACAAATCCTAAAACCAAGACCTTAGAAAGTTCTAGATGAAACGAGTTTAGAGATTGAGTTCTTCCATGTTATTGGGGCTTTGATAATACCTTGGGCTTTTCACAAACCTGCCTTAAAAATGTGTAAAACCAAGCCTATCCAAATTCATGGAGATTAGATGGCAACTGAACTCTTTATAAGATCCCAAATCAATACTCTTCAGAGGAAAATAAAAGAATCCAATGTCTATACAACATATGAGTCACAAAGGTCAATATAATATAAAAAATACTAGACAATGAAACAGAAAAATATGGCCTATTGTCAAGAAAAAAAAGGAGTCAATAAAAATCAACCCTAAAATAGTCTGGATGTTGGATTTAGTAGACAAAGATTTTAAAATAATCATTAAAAATATGTGTAAAGTATTAAAGAAAATGTGATTCAAACAATTAAAGGAAAATATGGTATTGAGTGAACAGATAGGGAAGATTAGCAGAGAAATAAAAACTATACATAAAAATTAAACAGAAATTTTAGAAATACAATGTAGGACAAATGAAATGTAAATTTTACTTTCTTGTTTAACAATAGATTAGTGATGGCAGAAGAAAAAAAGTGAACCTCAATACAGATCAATAAAAATTTCCTAAGAAAGAAAGAAAAAAGAATTCTTAACAAAAATTAATGAGCCAGCCCTGATGGCCTAGAGGTTACAGTTTGGTGTTTTCACTGCTTCAGTGGCCCAGGTTCAGTTCCTCATCATGAAACCACACCACTCATCTGTTAGTAGCCATGCTGTGGTAGCAGCTCACATAGAAAAACTAGAAGGACCTACAACTAGAATATACAACTATGCACTGGGGCTTTGGGGAGGGAAAGAAAAAGGAAAATTGGCAACAGATATTAGCTCAGGGCAAATCTTCCCCAGCAAAAAAACAAATAAACAAAAAAGACAAAACAGTGTCACAGAGTACACAGAATGATATCAAATAGTTTAAAGGAAGTAATAGATACATATACAAACATAACTGGAGATTTGTACACACCTATAAATAACAGAAATACTTTCATTATCTCTAAATACATGTAATTGGAATCTGGAAGGAAAAGAAAGTTATTAAAAAGAAGAACATTTGAAAAATAGGAGTCACATAAGCAAATTGGTGGAGCAGTTATCTCTAAATGTCCATTCTTCCACAGAAACATTGAAAAACAAGAAGATATTGAGAACTAACTTTCAGGGATCTCTGGAAAATAGTCAAAATTTTACAGTAACCAAGTAAACACTGAATTTTTTTAAAAAGGTAACTTAAAAATGATAGGAAAGCTTTGTGTGATTTTTCTGCCTTTGCCCCACTCCTTTCCTGGCTCAGAAATAGTCTTGAAGATGACAGACTGCATGCCCATGGTGAGACTCTGATCTCTTATTTTGAAGGGAGTAGAACAGATCATACTTATAAAGTATTGTGTTTGTCCATTTTAATCAGTTTGGAGGCTACCTGAAATCTAAGACAAGGCATTATTCTTTTTTTCGCCTAACTTGAAACTTAGGGCAGAAAAGTGGCAGGTATTGTTTGAAAATATTGTAAGGAGAATGAAAAGCTGGCAGCCACCTGGGGCAAAAGGTTATGGTTGAGACTTACAATAGACTACCTAAAGCCTGGGAGGAAAAGCTGGAGTGAGAGTTTCTTTGGGAAATTAGGGTACTCAAAAATGTGAGGATATATTAGGGAATTAAGAAAGCTTCATGCATGCCTAGGACAGGATGCATGCTCCAAAAAGACATGAGAAAATCATAAGCTTTTACCTCTGGCTGATCTCCAGGCTTAGTGCAAACAGGAAATAAAGGTTAAGGCAGAGCTATAAACAGCCCCAGAACAGAGCCACTCTGCAAAGACTGAATGGCATGTTTTTTTGTGTGTGCATGGTGTTTTGTTTGTTTTTAATCCTCACATTCAAGGAAATTTTTGTCAAAACACTAGCTGAACACAAGATTAAAAAAGAGACTTTAATGACCACACATGACAAGGAGTAGAGGCTTTCCAAAAAGAATGGAAAACTCACTAATCAAATGGATGACTACAGCCTTTAGCAATCAAGAACAACAAAATTTTGAGAAGACAGAGAATCTGATTTCCAGTTATTACATTAAAATATTCAAATGCCCAATTTTCAACAAAAGAATCACAAAGCATGCAAAGAAATAGGAAAGTATGGCCTACTCAAAGAAAACATAGGGGCCAGCCTGGTGGCATAGTGGTTAAGTTCGTGTGCTCCACTTTGGCAGCTTGGGTTTGTGGTTCAGATCCCCAGAGTGGATCTGCACTCCACTCATCAAGCCATGCTGTGGCAGCCTCCCACATACAAAATAGAGGAAGATTGGCACAGATGTTAGCTCAGGGCTAATCTTCCACACCATAATAATAATACAGAAATCATCCCTGAGCACAGACATTGGACTTACTAGAAAAAGACTTCAAATCTACTGTCTTTTAAATATGCTCATGACTAAAGGAAACCATGGACAAAGAATTAAAAGAATCCATGAAAATGATTTATGAACAAAATGAGAATATCAATAAAGAGATGGAAATTGTAAAAAAAAAAAAAACAAAAACGACAGCAGACATGGGGCCAGCCCAGTGGCATAGTGGTTAAGTTTGCATGCTCTGCTTCAGTGCCCTGGGGTTCGCAGGTTTGGATTCCGGGTGTAGACCTGCACACCTCTTATCAAGCCATGCTGTGGCAGGCATCCCACATATAAAGTAGAGGAAGATGGGCACAGATGTTAGTCCAGGGCCAATCTTCCTCAGCAAAAAGAGGAGGATTGGCAATTGATGCTAGCTCAGGGTTAATCTTCCTCACCAAGAAAAAAAAGCAGACATTCTGCAGCTGAAAAGTAAAATAAGCAAAATGAAAAAATTCTCTACAGGAGTTCAAAAGCAAATTTGAGCAGAGAAAAAAAAGTCAGTGACCTTGAAGATAAGATTATTGTAATTATCCAGTCTGAGAAAGAAAAAGAAAAAAGAATAAAGAAAAGTGAACAAAGGCTAAGAAAACTCTGAGACACCTTAAAGCAGACCAATATATAGAAAACTTAAAGCAGACCAAAATATTCATTATGGGGGTCTCAGAGAAAATGAGAGAGTGAGAAAGGAAGAGAAAACTATTTGAAGAAATAATGGCCCCAAATTTCCCAAATATGGTGAAAGACCTGAATCTACCCATCCAAAATAATCAACAAATGCCAAGTAGGATAAACTAAAAGAGATCTACACTAGGACACATTATAATTAATGTGTGGAAAGTCAAAGAGAAAATCTCAAAAGCAACAAGATGGAAGCAACTTGTCACATATAAACGTTTCTTAATGAGATTATCAGCTGATTTCTCATAAGAAACCATGGAGGGCAGAGAGTGAGGGGAAACTGTCATCCAACTCTATATTCAGCAAAACTATCCTTCAAAAATGAAAGAGCAATTAAGATATTCCCAGATAAACAAAAGCTGAGGGTATTTGGTACCAGTAAAACTGCCTACAAACAATAATAGAGTCCTTCACACTGAAATGACAAGACACTAGATGGTAACTTGAAGCCTTATGATGAAATAAAGATCTCTGGTAAAGGAAACTACACAGGTAAATATGAAAGCCAGTATTATTGTATTTTTATTTGTAAATACACTTTTTATTTCCTACATTATTTAAAAGACAAATGCATAAAAATAAGTATAAATCTATGTTACTTTTCACACAGCATATAAAGAAGCAACTTGTGCAGTAACAACACAAAGGAGGGAGGGGGAGTTATATAGAATTAGGGTTTTTGTATGTTACTGAAGCTAATTTGGTATCAATTCAAACTAGATTTTTATAAATTTACTATGTTAATTATAATTCCCATGCTATCCACTAAGAAAATATCTAAGCCAACATATACAAGGAAAGGGTATCAAATCTTGTCACTACAAAAAAACAACTAAACACAAAAGAAGGCAGTAATAGAGTAAATAAGGGGAGAAAAGTATAAGATATTTTGAAAACAAATAGCAAAAAGAAAGTAATAATTCCTTCCTTTTCAGGAATTATTTTGATGTAAATAGATTAAACTCTCCAATCAAAAGTCAGTTGTGACAAGAATGGTTAAAAATACATGATCCAATTATATGCTATCTACAAGATAGCTCTTTAGATCCAAAGACACAAATAGGTTGACAGTGAAAGGATGGAAAGTGATATTCCAAGCAAATTGCAACCAAAAGAGAGATGGAGTGTTTATACTGATATTAGAAAAAATTGACTTTAAGTCAAATATTGTTACAAGAGACAAAGAAAAACATTACATGTTGAGAAAAGGGTCAATTCATCAAGAAGATACAATTATGCATCAAAAAACAGAGCCACAAAATATATTAAGCAAACATTGTCAGATTTGAAGGGGGAAATGTTTTAAAATAATAGTTGTAGACTTCAATATTACACTTTCAATAATGGATAGATTATCTAGTCAGAGGAGCAACAAGCATACAGAGGATTGGAATAAAACCATAAACCAACTAGATATAGGAATAAAACCATAAGCCAACTAGACATGTATAGAACACTCTACCCAACAATAACAAAACACACATTCTTCTCAACTGCAAATAGAAAATTCTCCAGGATAGACCATATATTAGGCCTCAAAACAAGCCTCAATACATTTTAAAATATTGAAATAATACCAAGTGTCTTCTTGACCCCAGTGGAATGAAGGTAGAAATCAACAGAAAGAAAACTGAAAATTTTACTAATATGTAGAAATAAAACAACACACTCAGCAACCAATGGGTCAATGAAAAAACTCACATAGGAAATTAGAAAGTACTTAGAGATGAATGAAAATGAAAACACAACATACCAAAACTCATGGGGTGCAGTGAAAGCATTGCTCAGAGGAACATTTATAACAATCAATGCCTACATTAGAAAAGAAAAAAGTTTTCAAATCAATAATGTACTTTATATCTTATGGAACTAGAAAATGAAAAGTTACAATATCAGTACTGCCCAAATGGATCTGTAGATACAATGCAATCCTTATCAAAATTCCAACAGCCCTTTTTACAGGAATGGAAATGCTGATCTTCTAATTCATATGGAATTGCAAGGGGTCTTAAATAGCCAAAATAATCTTGAAAAAGAAAAACAAAGTTGGAGGACTCACACCTTTCAATTTTGTAACTTACTATACAGCTACATTAATCAAAACAGTGTGGTTCTGGCATAAGGATAGACATTGTGGGGGATCAGAATTGCCCACCCCAAAATGTGTCTCTTTGCCTTGGCTTGATTATTTTTAAGAACAAAAGATTCTGAGAGAAACTTTGACCCCCCCTCCCCCGCCCCACTAACTGGCTAAAAGAAATTTAAGATAGAAGTCCTATCCCCAGGAGAGGCCATCACCATAGATAACTCTGGGTATCAATAGACTGGGAGGGTCCTTACTAAGCCCATTCTTATCAAAGTTCTGTTTACCAAACATTTGCTTTTCCATTTCCATGTGAATTGCCTTCCTCCCCTTTGAAGTCCCAAACCTCTACCCCCAACATCCTCCTTTGTCTTTAGCTGAAGATGGTATTTAAGATGAGAGCCTCCACCATTTTGTTGAGTCACTCAGTTTCCTGGATTTCTCCCATGTATGCATGTTATAAAGCTTTGTTTAATTTTCTCCTGTTATTCTGTCTCATGTCAATTTAATTCATACCCCAGCCAGAAGAACCCAGAGGGTAGAGGATTTATCTTCCTCCCCTACAACATATAGACCAATGGAACAGAAGTAAGCATCCAGAAATAATCCCACTCATCTATGACCAACTGATTTTAGACAAGGGAGCCAATAAAAGTAAAAAAGGGAAGAATCTCTCTTCAACAAATGGTGCTGGGACAACAGGATCACGCAAAAAAAAAAAAAATGAAGTTGGACTCCTACCTTATATCATATATAAAAATTTACTCAAAATGGAATGATTACCTAAATATAAGATCTAAAACTGTGAAACTCTAGAAGAAAACATATGGATAAATCTTCATAACCTTAAATTTAGCAATAGATTCCTATATATGACATTAAAAGCATGAGCAACAACAAAAATAATAGATAAATTGGACTTCATCATAGTAAAAACTTTTTTTGTATCAAAAGACATTATCAAGAAAGTGAAAAGACAATCTACACAGAAGGAAAAATATTTGAAAACTGTATATGTGTTAAGGGACTAGTATTCTGAATATATAAAGAACTCTTACAACTTAACACCAAAAAGATAAACAACCCAATAAATAAATGAGCAAAGGACTTGAATAGATATTTTTCCAAAGAAGATATACAGTTTACCAACAAGTACATGAAAAAATGCTTAACATCATTAGTCATTAGGGAAATGCAAATCAAAACTAAAATAAGGTACCATGTTACACCCATTAGAATGACTATAATAATCAATAAAAAGAACAATAACAAGTGTTCACAAGGATATGGAGAAATGGGTACCCTTGTGAATTGCTGGTAAGAATGCAAAATGGTATACCTGGTATGGAAAGCAGTCTGATTCCTTAATAAGTTAAAGATAAAATTACCATATGATCTTGAAATTCCACTCCTAGGTGCATATCCAAAATAATTGAAAACAGCTATTCAATCGAACACATGTACATGCATGTTCATAGTAGCAGTATTTCCAATAGCCTAAGTTGTCCATCAAGGGATGAATGTATAAACATACTATGGAATATCATTTAGCTATAAAAATGAATGAAGTACTGATACATGGTACAACATGGATGAACCTCCAAACAATTATGCTAAGAGTAAGAAGCCAGACACAGTATGTCACATATTGTATGATTTCATTTATGTAGACATCCAGAATAGATAAATCCATAGAGAAAGAACACAGATTTGTGATTGCCAGGGACTGTGGGGAGAAGGAATAGGGATAGTGTTTAATGGCTAAGGAGTTCTACTTTGAAGTGATGGAGATATTTTGTAATCAGATAGAGGTGGTGGTTGCATGACACCGTGCATTTACTAAATGCCACTGAATTCTTCGCTTTAAAATGGTTAATTTTATTTTATATGAATTTTATCCCTATAAATTATTTAAAAAATAATGGTCCAAAATCTTTTTCCAAATTTGATGGAAAACATGCAAGAACCTTAGGGAACTCTTACAAGAATAAATAGAATGAAAACTATCCTAGGTAAATCATAGTGAAACTGCTAGAACATGAAGATAAACATAAAATCTTGAAAGCAGTCAGAGAAAAATTCACTTTACATACAGTGGAAAAATGATAAATATCATAGCTGATTTATCACCAGAAGCAATGGAAGTCAAGAAAAATAGAGAAAATATCTTGGAATTGCTGAAACAACAACAAAACTTTTAATTAAGTGTTCCATAAGTAGTGGAAATATTATTCAGAAACAAAGGTGAAAAATCATTTCAGATAAATTGAGAGAATTTCTTACCAGCAGTCTGGCACTATAAGAAATACTAAATGATATTTATAAGATTAAAGGAAAACAATGCCAGATGGAAACTGAAATCAACAAGAAGGAAGAAAGAGTAGTGGGAAGGGCAAATCAGTGTGCAAACACGAAAGACTATTTGCTTTTTATTTTTCATAATTCAGTTTCTTTAAAATACATCTGACTGTTCAAAAAAAGCAATAACATTGTATGGAGGTATTTACAACATAAAAGTAAACAATAGCACAAAATCCGGATGGTGAATCAGGTATTATTTTCATGAAGTGGGAAATGGGACATCATAAGTCGACATGAGGGTAGGAAGTTTAAAGTGAGAAGTAGAAGTATGAAATAGGACATGTGAAGTGTAATGAGTGAAGTTTGAAGTGGTAAGTGTACAATATTTAATTAGTGTTTTTACTATTATTCTTTAAACTGTATAGATATATTTTATAAATGTTTGCATGTATAATATACACCATAATTATAAAAAAATGTCTAGTCTAGTTTAAAACTTCAGTCTCATGTCAAATAACAAGCTCTTCCTCTCCTCCAGCGAAGGCTATGTATATAGCTCCAAGGCCTGGAGTCAAGAAGAGGGCATACTCTGCTAATAACTTACACCATTTTTCTTCTCAGTTCTTGATTCTCCTCTGCTATAGGTGATAAGAAGAGGTGGGGGAAAATAGTGTCTCTTCAATTAACTGATAGCATTTTGCAGACTTCTTGGTTATAGTTGCTGATTTTCTGACTCTCAGTCTCTCTGCCCTCTGTGTGACAGGCACCCAAATGCTGACTCTTCCATGATGTGCACACATGAGCATATTTGAGGATGCTTAGGGTTTCCCCACTGCACAGTTCCTTGCCCTTTTCATCCACTATCAAATTCTTCAACCAGTAGTCCACTGGAGAACCCACAACCCACTACTTTCCCCAGTGACAACTCAAATTGTACATAGTCAGATTTTGTTCCTATGTTGAGCTGTAGAAGTACAGGCTACTCTACTGGCATCTGTTTAAGTCCTTCCTTCTTTGTTCAAGTCTCTCTCTTTTTTTTTCTGATCAAGTAGGTATAGGGGCATAATAGCAAGCCTTCTGTTGAAGTAAATATCTAGCCAGGAAATAAAATGCCTCTCTACTCTTCCTACATGCACCCCAAATTTATGGCTATTTTTCCTTGTAATGCCACACAATTGGGTATCAAGAAGAAAATAGCACCCTTTGACCACTACCACAAGGAGGCAGAGGAATCACTTTAATAGCACTCTACCTTCCCTGGTACTCCCTTATATACTGGAGTGAAGAAGTAGGGTGGTGATTGATTATGGTATGGGTGAGCTGGGACACCTGCAATGTGACATCTGGACTCAATTCTGCACAGCTTGATGGAAGATCCTTTTATAAAAAGACACTTAGTTTCATTTTTTTTTCTTTTCTGCTGTGGCTTCTAGTGGACAACCCTGGGGCAATGAGAAAAGTCCTATTCAAT
This sequence comes from Tapirus indicus, assembly GCA_031878705.1. Classification (NCBI taxonomy): domain Eukaryota; kingdom Metazoa; phylum Chordata; class Mammalia; order Perissodactyla; family Tapiridae; genus Tapirus; species Tapirus indicus. The sequence continues at coordinate 95,626,884 of CM062942.1, read as the reverse complement.
GTTCTGTTACATTAGACTCTCACATTTATTGCATGTCCTTTAGCAAGTTTCCTATATTCTCTCAATCTCACTTTTTGTATCAATACATTGGAAAGAATAATGCACTTACCCTTTTAGATATTTTTTAAAGATTAAATAAGTGTGGATGTAAAGGGCTTGTACAGACTAAGTGTTCAAGAACATTTTAGAGAGTACTTTTAAATGTTTATTTGGGGAAAAACCTTGATTTCAGTAGAAATAAATACAATACAATGAATGTAATGTTTCATGACTTTTGGGGAAAAGATCTCTTACAGAATGTAAACTGTACTACATATTCTTAAGTCAAAATAAATTATATCATTAGTAAAAATAATACACAAATCAATGGATTGGTCATAGAACTATAATTATCCTTTGGTAAAATATATTTTCTCAATTTTATCCTTGGCTTTAAATTTGGTTATTCTATGCATTTGATTAAAGAAGAGATTATTCTTTGGAATTTGCTCAATTTATTAAACCTAAGGACTTTCATTACTTTACATTGTTTTCTTCTCCAAAACAGCAGGCTACTTATATTATACTGGATCATCCACTTTGGAATTAGGCACTAAGATGATTTGTTATGATATATATTTGATACAAAAGTAGGCATGATAGGCTATTTGATGATACTATGCCTCATAATTGGGAGTTAGTTTGATAGTTGTGAAAATTAAGGGAGCTCATTTCTATAAAGCACTTAGCAAGGTTCCTGGCATATAGGAAAGCCTCCATAAATGCTAGCTATGATTATAATGATTATGAAGCTTTCTACACAGGCTTTTAACTATTATCATCATGCCAAATTAACTTATAATAATAGAATGCTAATAGGAGAAAAGTAGAGTTGGACAGTGATAATTGAAAACTATATTTATTCACATGACTCTATTTTAAAAAAGCATATATCTCACATTATTAAAATAATGTTGAATAGGAGAGATGGAAAAATACAGTAATTCTTCTCCAGAAAACTGTCTGGAAAGAATAATTTCATGGCTAATCACATATCAAAGGGCATTGATAAACCATTTTTCTATGACATAGTGGTAGTTTTTTAAAAATTTGGTAAACTGAGAAAACATAAAAATGATGGACATATGCCATAAAAGTTTAAAACATAAAACAAATATTTGACATTTTTTACATAGGGTCTTTGCTTTGAGTATACAAAAGCAATAGTTTGAATTCCACATTAACTTTTTGATATAAACAGCATCAGATAATTCATTTTTTACAATTTGTATGAGTTTCCTTAAAGTGGATAGAAGACAAAGAAAATTGGCAAGAAATCTGAGTTCAGAAATCATCTAAATGTTAATGAAAGTTTCCCTATGTTTGCAATCTCATCCACACCAAATTCAAAAGCAATGTTTAGAAACACACTTTTAGTAATACTTTCCAAAGTATTGAAACTAGTTTTCATAGAAAAAAGACAACTGTTTTTTTATATTTATAGTTCATCACTTCACATAATATTTCCTTAAATTACTTAAAAGATTAACATGTACAACTGGCATAAACAAGTTTTAGAACACACTCAACAGACTCTCAGTAAGCATAGAATTTGAATGGTGGGAGGAAAAACATGTGAAGGTACTAAGAATACAGCCAATTGGCAGTGAGCATTTAGCCTGCCATGGACATCAATCAGAATGCTTTATAGAAGAAACAGAATACTATTGATTATTTTGGCAATTCAGTTAACTGCTGGTCTGGTAAGGGAGCTTCTTTGCATAATATTCTAATAAGATGACCTTTAAAATTCTATAACTAAGACAGTTGATCCAATTGATCCATTTAATCACCATCTCTAGGTAGTACAGATTTTTATCAGGGAGTTTAGAATTTTATATTTTATTTTCATTTCTACTGGAATTGAAAAAAAATAACTAGATCCCTTTGAACTAAAAATGATCTTCAAAGAACCAGTCATGTGTTACTTTCCTCATCCTTTTCTTAAAGATGCACTCCCAAAAGGTAAGTAATTTAAAATGTACCTAGTGCATAATTTCAAACAATGAAAATCATAGGATAGTTCTCTTATAATAAAGGAGCATTGGCTTTGTTCCTCAGAATGCACTATGTATTTGGGAGATGGTCATGGGCATCCACTCTTGGTGTCTTCCTGCACCACTAATTAACCTTAAATGTATATGAAGCCCTTCCCTCATATATTGTGATTCAGAGTTCCAGATGTCCCCCAGTTCCACTAAAAAAGAAATTTGCATTTCTTTTTCTCATTCTCCTTTGTCTTTTGGGGAGACTTGCAAAAGGTTAAAGTAGAAAAATCCATTATTACTCCATCATTTTAAAACAAGATTTCTCAATCAAATCTTTGCAAGAATAGTTAAATTTAAAGAAATTTAAATAAACATCTAAAATTAAAGTCATTCTTCACATACACAAGGATTTCATTATTTCTTTGGAAATTAAATCTTCATACTTGAAGCACATTATTTCAAAGGTCACTGACATAATGATTTATTCAAGTACCCCAAGCCTCGAGTGAACAGCCAGGTATGAGAAGAACTACTTCTTGGCTAAAATACAAATAATAGTGACTACCTTAATATTTTGTTTTGTTTTGAAATAATTTATGATTTACAACTCTGATGATTTTTTATTATAAACTTCCACATTTTATTTTAGTATTATTTTTCTTAACTCTGAAAAACAGACCTCCAAGTCTGTTAGTGATACATTTTTAAAGTTTTCTTTGATTTGAAAATGCATTTGCTTGGCCTTCATTAACAAAGGCTGGGTCTCAGATTTTTTCCAGCACTTATATATGTTTTTCAGAGTGATGTCAGTAACATGGTGGAGTGAGCTGTTTCCTTTGTCCCTCCCCCTCTGGTTTACAACTAAATGGACATTCATTGACCAATGGAAGATACCCACACAGCACAACACGACACCTGAGAGACCCATGCAGCTATACATCTGAAGGTGCATGGACTGGGTCCCCAGGAAGCAGTGGAGATAGGTGAGTGCTTCCCCCCACCCCTCCCCAGCAGCAGTGAGCCAGGTCATTGGTCCTCTCACAGCAGCCAGTGCTACACTAAGAGGAGGCAGGGACAGCCCAGACTGCAGGCAAACACTATCCTGGCATACAAGAGTGTACTCCGTGCTGCCATAGCCCTGCCAGTGGTAGCTTGACCCAGTGCAACTATAAGAAGAGGTGGCAGCAGTCCTGTGCATGCATGCATGCAAATGCTTTCCTGGCTTGTGGGAGTGCCCACCATTCCCCACCAGTGGAAATGCGCCTTGGCACAACTGTAAGAAGAGGCGGTGGCAGTTCTGTGCACATGCACAAATGCTTTCCTGGCCTGCAGGAGGGCCCACGGGGCCACCAAAGCCCCAATGAGTGGTTCTGGCTCCAACCCTGTGAAGAAGCCCTGCCACCAAGCACAGCAGCCAGTATGACTGTAAGTGGTGGCATCAGCAGCCTGCCACATACACTAATGCTATCCCAGCCTGCAGGAGTGCCCACTGTACTGACACAACTTCTGGCAGACAGGGTGGGACCAGAAACACAGCTCCTGCTTCCCCTTAGTGGTAGCAGGTGGAATCTGTGACCTGATACAACCACAAGTGTACCACCAAAGGATTAGTTCATCGAACACCATGAAAAACTGCAGAAACTATTCAGAACATAAGGAAAATGACAAGTCTCCAGAAACCAACACTGAAGTCACAGAAATTTACAATCTAAATGACAGAGAGTTAAAAATAGCTGTCATAAAGAAACTCAATGAGTTACAAGAAAACTCAGAAAGAGAGTTCAATAAGCTCACAAATAAAATTAATGAGAAGAAGGAATACTTCACCAAAGAGATTGAAACTATAAAAAACCCAGAAATTCTGGACATGAAGGACACAATTAATGGATAAAATAATAATCTAGAATCCTTAAAAAATAGAGCTGAGGGGCCGCCCGGTGGCGCAGCGGTTTAGTCCGCGCTTGGCAGCCCAGGGTTCGCGAGTTCAGATCCCGGGCGCCCGCCGACGCACTGCTTGTCAGCCATGCTGTGGCGGCATCCCACATAAAGTGGAGGAAGATGGGCATGGATGTTAGCCCAGGGCCAGTCTTCCTCAGCAAAAAGGGGAGGATTGGCAACAGATGTTAGCTCAGGGCTGGTCATCCCCACACACAAAAAAAAATAGAGCTGACATTATGGAGAGCAGAATTAATGATTTAGAGGATAGAAATATAGAAATGCTTCAGATGGAGGACAGAGAAATAAGATTTTTTAAAAAATGAAGGAATTCTTTGAGAAATATCTGACTCAATTAGTAAAAGCAACATAGGATTATAGGTATTTCAGAGGGAGAAAGGAGCAGAGAGTTTGTCAAAGAAATTATAGCTGAGAACTTCCCAAACCCGGGGAAGGAACTGGACTTACAAATACATGAAGCCAATAGAACTCCTAGTTACATCAATGCAAAAAGACCTCCAAGGCATATAAGACTAAAACTGGCAAAAGTCAATGACAAAGAAAAAACATTAAAGGCAGTAAGGCAGAAGAAAATAATCTACAAAGGAACCCTCATTAGCCTTTCAGTGAATTTCTCAGCAGAAACCTTACAGGCTAAGAGAGAATGGAATGATATATTCAAAATACTGAAAGACAAAAACTTTCAGCCAAGAATACTCTATGTAGCAAAACTATCCTTCAGATATGATGGAGAAATAAAAGCTTTCCCAGATAAACAAAAGCTGAGGGAGTTCATCATTACTAGACCTCCATTAAAAGGAATGATAGAAGCAGCCCTCAAATCTGAAATAAAAAGGCAAAGGTCTACAAAGATCTGAGCAAGGAGATAAATAGACAGACAAAATCAGAAAACTGCAGCTCTCTTTCAGAACAGCTTAGCAAACACTTAATTATAACATAAAGGATAATGGGAAGGAGAGCATCAAAAATAACTATGGGGGCCGGCCCGGTGGCGCAGCGGTTTAGTCCGCGCTTGGCAGCCCGGGGTTCGCAGGTTCAGATCCCGGGCGCCCACCGACACACTGCCTGTCAGCCATGCCGTGGCGGCGTCCCATATAAAGTAGAGGAAGATGGGCACAATGTTAGCCCAGGGCCAGTCTTCCTCAGCAAAAAGAGGAGGATTAGCAATGGATGTTAGCTCAGGGCTGGTCTTCCTCACCAAAAAACAAAAAAAACTATGAACACTTCAATTTAGTCATAAACTCACAACACAAAACAGAATAATTTCTGACAACAATAACTCAGAAGGGAAAGGGGAAAAGGATAGAACCTGCTTAGGTTAATGGAGATGAGACTATCAGAAAATGGACTACCCCATCGACAAGATCTCCTATAAAAACCTTATGGTAACCACTAAACAAACAAACAAAAAAATCAGAGCAGAGGCACAATTCATAAATAAAAAGAAAACTGAGAAAACCACCACAGAAAACCAACAAACTGAAATGGCCATCAGAAATACAAGGGATGAGGGGCCAGCCCCATGGCTGAATGGTTAAGGTTCTGCATGCTCCACTTCAGTGGCCCGGGTTTGCGGGTTTGGATCCCAGATGCAGACCTACTCCACTCATCAACCATGCTGTGGAGGTATTCCACATACCAAATAGAGGAAGATTGGCACACATGTTAGCTCAGGGCTAATCTTCCTCAAGCAAAAAAAAAAAAGAGGAAGATTAGCAATGGATGATAGTTCAGGGTGAACCTTCCTCACCAAAAAAGAAACAAACAAACAAACTAGAAATGAAATACAAGGGAAGGGAAACAATGGAAATATAGAACAACTGGAAAACAAGATCTAAAATGGCAGTATTAAACCCTCACATATCAATAATCACTCATAATGTAAATAAATTGTATTCTCTAACCAAAAGACTCAGAGTAAATGGATAGCTTAAAAACAAGACCCAATGATATGCTGCCTCCAGGAAACACATCTCAGCTCTAGAAACAAATGTAGGCTCAGAGTGAAGGGATGGAAGACAATACTCCAAGCAAATGGCAAAGAGAAGAAAGAAGGTGTTCCCATACTAATATTAGACAAAGCAGACCTCAGGATAAAAAAGACAGAGACAAAGAGGGGCAGTATATAATGATAAAAGGGACTTTCCACCATGAGGACATAACACTTATGAATATATATGCACCTAACACAGGAGCACCAAAGTATACAAAGTAACTATTAACAGATCTAAAGGGAGAAATTAACAGGAACACAATAATAGTAGGAAATCTAAACACCCCACTTACATGATTGGATGGATCATCCAGACAGAAAGTCAACAAGGAAATAGTGGATTTAAGTGAAACACTTGATCAGATGGACTTAATATATATAGATCATTCTATCCAAAAACAGCAGAATAGACATTCTGCTTAAGTGCACATGGAACATTCTCAAAGGTAGACCATATGATGGGAAACAAGGCAAGCCTCAATAAATTTAAGAAGATTGAAATCATATCAAGCATCTTTTCTGACCGCAATGCTATGAAACTAGAAATCAACTAAAAGAAAAAAGCTGGGAAAGTCACAAATATGTGGAAACTAAACAACATACTACTGAACAACAATTGAATCAATGAAGAAACCAAAGGAGAAATTTAAAAATACCTGGAGACAAATGAAAATGAAAATACAACATACCAACTCTTATGAGATTCAGCAAATTGGTACCAAGAGGGAAATTCATAGCAATACAGGACCACCTCAACAAATAAGAAAAATCTCAAATGAGTAATCTTAAACTACATCTAACAGAACTAGAAAAATGAGAACAAACAAAGCCCAAAGTCAGCAGAAAGGGGTAAATAACAAAAAAAATTAGAGCAGAAATAAATGATATAGAGACCAAAAAACCAGTAGAAAGGATCAATGAAACTAAGAGCCAGTTCTTTGAGAAGATAAACAAAATTGACAAATCCTTAGCCAGACTCACTAAGGAAAAAAGAGAGAAGGCTCAAATAAATAAAATTAGAAATGAAATGGAGAAATTACAATGGATACTACAGGAATACAAAGGATTATGAGAGAATAATATGAAAATCTATATGCCAACAAATTGGATAACCTAGAAGAAATGGGTAAATTCTTAGACTCATATAACCTCCCAAAACTGAATCAAGAAGAAACAGAGAATCTGAATTGACCAATCACAAATAGATAGATTGAAACAGTAATCAAAAACCTCCCCAAAATCAAAAATCCAGGACCTGGTGGCTTCTCTAGAGAATTCTAACATTCAAAGAAGATCTAATACTTATCCTTCACAAACTATTCCAAAAATTGAAGAAGATGGAATACTTCCTTACTTATTCTATGAGACCAACACCACCCTGATACAAAAACCAGGCAAGGACAGCACAAAAAAGGGAAATTAGAGGCCAATATTGCTGATGAACATAGATGCAAAAATCCTCAGCAAAATACTGGCAAACCGAATACAGCAATACATTAAAAGAATCATACACCATGATCAAGTGAGATTTATACCAGGGACACAGGGATGGCTCAATATCCACAAATCAATCAATGTGATACACCACATTAACAAAATGAGGAATAAAAATCACATGATCATCTCAATTGATGCAGAGAAAGCATTTGACAAGATCCAACATCCAGTTATGATAAAACCTCTCAATAAAATTGGTATAGAAGGAAAGTACCTCAACATAAAAAAGGCCATATATGACAAACCCACAGCCAACATCATACTTAATTGTGGAAAACTAAAAGCCATCCCTCAAGAACAGGAACAAGACAAGGGTGCCCACTCTTGCCACTCCTATTCAACATAGTACTGGAGGTTTTGACCAGAGCAATCAGGCAAGTAAAAGAAATGAAAGGTATTCAAATTGGAAAGGAAGAAGTGAAACTCTCACTGTTTGTGGATGACATGATTCTACATATAGAAAACCCTAAAGAACCCATCAGAAAACTATTAGAAATAATCATCAACTACAGCAAAGTTGCAGGGTACAAAATCAACTTACAAAAATCAGTTGCATTTCTACACACTAATAACAAACTAGCAGAAAGAGAAGTGAAGGATACAATCCCATTTACAATCGAAACAAAAAGAGTAAACTATCTAGGAATAAATTTAACCAAAGAGGTGAAAGAGCTATACAGTGAAAATTATAAGATATTATTGAAAGAAATTGAAGAAGATATAAAGAAATGGAAAGATATTCCATGCTCATGGACAGGAAGAATAAACATAGGAAAATGTCCATATTACCTAAAGCAATCTACAGATTCAATTCAATCCCAATCAGAATCCCAATGACATTCTTCACAGAAATAGAAAAAGAATCCTAAAATTTATATGGAACAAAAAAAGACCCCAAACAGCCAAAGCAATCCTGAGAAAAAAGAACAAAGCTGGGGGCATCACAATCCCTGACTTTAAAATATACTACAAAGCCATTGTAATCAAAACAGCATGGTACTGCCACAAAAACAGACACACAGATCAATGTAACAGAACTGAAAGCCCAGAAATAAAACCACACATCTATTGACAGTCTTTGACAAAGGAGCCAAGAACATACAACAGAGAAAGGAAAGTCTTTTCAATAAATGGTGTTGGGAAAATGGGACAGCTATATGTAAAAGAATAAAAGCAGACCATTATCTTACACTGTACACAAAAATGAACTCAAAATGGATTAAAGACTTGAATGTAAGACCTGAAACCATAAAACTCCTAGAAGAAAATATAGGCACTACACCCTTTGACATTTGTCTTAGCAGCATCTTTTTGAATATCATGTCTACTCAAGCAAGGGAAACAAAATAAAAAATAAACAAATGGGATTACATCAGACTAAAAAGCTTCTGCAAGGCAAAGGAAAGCATGAACAAAATGAAAAGAGAACCCACCAACTAGAAGAAAATATTTGCAAACCATATATCAGACAAGGGGTTATTTTCTAAAATAGATAAAGAACTCATACAACTCAACAACAAAAAAGCAAACAACCTGGTCAAAAAATGGGTGGAGGACATGAACAGACATTTTTCCAAAGTTATACAGATGGCCAACAGGCACATGAAAAGATGTTCAATGTCACTTATTATTAGGGAAATGCAAATCAAAACTACAATGAGATATCACCTTACACCTGTCAGAATGGCTATAATTACCAAGATGAAAAATAACAAATGGAGAGGATATGGAAAAAAGAGAACCTTCATACACTGCTGGTGGTAATGCAAACTGGTGCAACCACTATGGAAAACAGTATGGAGATTTCTCAAAAAATTAAAAATAGAAATACCATACCATCTAGCTATCCCACTATTGGGTATTTATCCAAAGAGCTTGAAATCAACAATTCAACGAGATTTATGCACTCCTATGTCCATTACAGCATTTTTCACAATAGCCCAGATGTGGAAGCAACCCAAGTGCCCTTCAACTGATGAATGCATAAAGATGTGGTATATATGAACACAATGGAATACTACTCAGCCATAAAAAAGACAAAATCGTCCTATTTGCAACAACATGGATGGACCTTGAGGGCATGATGTTAAGTGAAATAAGCCAGATAGAGAAAGACAGACACTGCATGAATTCACTCTTATGTGGAAGACAGAGAAAATACAAAGAGAACAGATTAGTGGTTACCAGAGGGGAAGGGGGTTGGAGGGTGGGCAAATGGGGTAAAGGGGCACATATGTATGGTGATGGAAAAAAATTAGACTACTGGTCGTTAGAAGGATGCAGTCTATACAGAAACTGATAAATAATAATGTACACCTGAAATTACACAATGTTATAAACCGTTATGACCTCATTAAAATAATTGAAAAAACCAAAAACAAAAACAAGAAAAATATAAAAAGGAATTTAAGGCAAAAAAATACACATTTTTAACAAGGGACAGCAGAAGAAACAGGCATTCTCATATACTGTTTGTGGGAATGGATGTAGATTCAACATCTTTGAAAAATCTACAAAAGTCTCCATGCCCCATATTGGGTGCTAGTTAAATAAATTATGGAATATTATTCAATATTGTAATTTGGAATAGCAAATAAGCTAATAAGAAAAAAATCTCGGGCCAGCCTGGTGGCGTAGCTGTTAAGTTAGTGCATTCTGCTTCAGTAGCCCGGGGTTCGCCAGTTCGGATCCTGGGCGTGGACCTACACACTGCTCCTCAAGCCATTCTAAGGTGGCATCATCCCATGTAGAAGAGCTACAACTCTACAACTATGATACACAACTATGCACTGGGGCTTTGGGGAGAAAAAAGAAAAAAGAGGAAGATTGGCAACAGATGTTAGTGCAGGGCCAATCTTCCCCAAAATAAATAACTTAAAAAAAAAAAGAAAAAATCTCAATAACATAGTTGCAGGACAACAGGAATGACTGTATGTATATCAAAGGTGTACTTTTATGTGCATAGACAATTTCTAGAAACATATAAAAGAAACTTTTAAAATTTAAAAATATTTTACATATATATATATAAACGTTTAGGAATTTAAATAGTATGAAAGACTTGTAAATAAAAGTAATCATTCTCTGCAAAAATAAAAAAAAGGTTTTCCTACCATTCCATTGTTTCTTATGTGACATCACTGTTCATTAAATCATTTTCCCCTGATTTAATGAATATTTTTTCTTGTTTTCAAATTTTCTCTTTCTCTTTGGTTTTAAGCAGCTCAACTATATGTTTAGCTGTGGTCTTGTTGTATTTATCACTGAGTTTCATGAATCTGTAAATTTATACATCTCACCAAATTTGTGCTTTTGTTTGCCATTATTTCTTTAGATCTTGTTTTCTGGTCCACTTTCTCTTCTCGTTTTCTGGAAATCAAATTACACTATGTTAGACATCTGCTCATTTAAAATTTCTGTTTGTTTTTCAGATGGGATACTTTCTATTGTTCTATCTTCACATTTCCTGACTCTTTTTTTCTGTCATTTTCATCTTGTCATTAAGCCTACTCGGCAATTTAGTTTGATATATTATATTTTTTAATACTAGAATTTCACTTTTGTTCATTTTATAAGTTCTATTTTTTCTGCTGAGATTTCTTTTCATTTATAACAAGCATATTTTTTTACATCCCTGATCATAGTTATAAAAGCTGTGTTATAAAATTTAGGAGTTTTATAGTAAGAAAATAGTTATAAAATCTTGAGGTTGGTCTCCATTGATCTTCTTTTCTTTTAGAATTAATCATTTCCCTGATTCTTCATATTTTGAGTATTTTGGATTGTACATTAAAACCGTGAATCTTATCTGGTGGAGACTCTGGATTTCATTTTTTTGTGTTTTTTTAAAGAGTATTATTAGTATTTTTAAAACGGATAGTTAATGTGGTTGAACTCATAATGTGAACAATGTCTCCCCTGTGGTGGATGACAGCCCAGATCTTCAATTCAGTTTTTTTCCCTTAGCTTGACTGTTCAGAATGTGTCTCGTTTGTATGTAGCTCAGGGGTCAGCCAGAGATTTGTCACAGACTATTCATGGTATTTGGGTATCTCCCTCCCTGGCTCTCTTCTTTCTGTCATTTTTCTCCTTACTTTTCAGTGGCTGTGGTTGCCCAGAACTCTTTCCTCTGGTTTTTCAAGCTAGTTAGACTACAGAGTTTCTATCAGAGTATTATCCACAAAGCTGGTGCAAGCTGCAGCCTGCCCTCAGGCTAAAAGCCATCAATAGAAAATGGAATCTCACCTAGTACCTTAACTTTTTTCCAACTGTCTAAATCTACTCCAGTTGCTGCTTGTGTTTGGTCACAGTCCAATGCCTTAAAATATATTTTTAAGTATTTTGTCCAGAGTAGTGTTTTCTGTACAAGGGTTGCCCTGCTAAGTGATACTTGGCCATTACTGGAAGCTGAACCCATTCTCTCTTGTATGTATTCATATGTTTACACATGAGAAGACAAAGTAGTCACATGAATAGTCAAGAATACCAAGTTGAGTTGCTCTGTAGGTTTGGCTTCAGAAAAAAATAGAGGAGGTAGTTTGATTCTTATAGTTGCCTGATATTTCTCTCTAAGTAGAAAATTAAGGGAAGAGAGAATCAATGATTTGTCTTCAAAATAAAGCAGACAAAGTAGATTATATTTGTAGAAAAGAAGTATGAAAACAGATATGTTAGTTTTCTAGAGTAGTAACATACTGTCAAATGTGTTTTGGTATGCATAGATAACTCCAAAGGCATATAATGTAGTAAACAAAATTTTAAATTGTACATATATGTGTACATATCTGTGTGTGTGTGTGTGTGTGTCTGTGGAGAGAGAGAGAGAGAATGTTAAGGTACATATTCATGTTCCCAGCCAATTTAATTTAAAATGCATGGAATACTCTAATCACAAGTTACCTGTTTCTTATCTTTGAGTGTATCCTACCATATCTTGGTTTAGAAAAATATGCACTTCAGCCTTAAAAATAAGGATTTTTAAAATGAGGTTTGTTCTACATGGATCACTAGGTAACTGAAAGACTTATAATTAAACAAACGATAGTAATTATACTTAGCGTATTATTATGTTTAGGTGTATATGCTGTAAATGAAGAACCACACATGAAGTACTATAAATTTTCTGCAAAATGTTAGTAATATTGACAATTATAAAGATATATTTAGAGTCTACTCCTTCCTCTGCCAATAAATTACTAATGGTTGCTGTAAAGGACTAATTTCAGTTTTCTTTAATATTAAAAGTTTTTCTTAAACATTGATTCCTAAATGCAAGGGGTTATTTCATGTGGTTAACTTGAGTAGAGGTATGAAAGTAGGCTCTAGTTGTATTTCTTGGATTACTGGCAAATTTAGAAAAATTGCAGATACAAGTCATAAATTTTTTTCTCCTACGCCTTTATGTAATCATTTATGAGTATTGCTTCCATCAAACTAGCTAATGGTGTTCCATAATCAGCAAGCTCATTTTTGCTAGTTATCCAGGTTCAAGATCTGAGTCATTTCTGACTCTTCCTTCGTTCTCACAATCAATGCAGTCACAGAGTCCCAGTTTTACTTGCCTCATAATGTCCTCTATATCTGTTCTTTCCTTTCGATTATTATTGAAATTGACCTAGCTCTGATGTATAATGCCTCATGCCTGTGCTACTACCATAGATTTATCATACCTTTCCTTATCAATATCCTTACCTCCAGTCTATCCTGTACAATCCTATTACTAATCATAGTCCTAAATATTACTAATAGTCCTAAAATATTGCTTTTTAATGTTAATTGCTCAGTCATTAATACTTGATTGTTCATCATTCTATAGAGTGGAAACTCCTTAACCTGGTGGGGAACATCCTTCTAGTTTAAACCATCTGTTTCACCAGTTAAGTCTACTCATTACTCCCCCCAAGCATGGCATGGGATACATGTTGCTGCAGGATAGGGGAAGTCTAGTTATTTTTTAAATTTTAATGTTTTAAGACTCTATCTTGCTGTTCTTTTCATAATTCACTGTAGGTAAAGATCACCTGGTATATTCCTAGGCTCCATCCACAGAGATTCTGATCCAGTAGGACTATAGGTGGGAACTGGGAATCTGCAGTTTTGGCAGCTATGTTAGTGGATTCTGATGAAGCTGATCCATGGAAGACAAGGAGAAATATTGTTCTGTCCACTTGTTAACCCTACTTATCCTCCAAAGACATATATTCCATTTTTTTAATATGAAGCCTTTAGGATTACTCTAGTCAAGTGAACATCTCTCTATAACATTCATTCATTCAGCTCTCAGAGAGGACTACTATCTTTTTTAGAATAGCCATTCCACTCCTTTCTATCCCCTTAACCTGCTTTATTTTCCTCCATGGCACTTATCACTGCTTGATATTACAGTATATCTATTAGTCTATTTTCTTATTGATTGTTTTCCCTACTTGAAAATCAGCTTCATAAAGGTAGAGACATTGTGTTGTTCACACTTACAGTATCATCAGAGCCTAGAACAGTATAGTAGGTACTCAGTAAATGTTGTTGAACAAATTAATTTGACAGCATGTAGGCCTTTTATTGTTAATTGCCTTTTCATGAATGTTCCTGATGACCCAACAATATGGCATGTTCTTTAGGGGAGGGCCTCCTTCATATTTCTTTTTATTTTACTTTATAGCACCCAATTCAGTGGTCTGCACAATAAACACACAGCACAGATTAGTTGATATATATTGTTCTATTGACATGAGTCTGAAAATGACATTAATTGATAACTGATTGGTTTTATTCTTTAAGTAAATATACAGAAGGCAGAATCATGCCGCTCCCAAAAGCTGTCCATGTCCTAATCCCCAGAACCTGTTAATATGCTACTTTGCATGACAAAAAGAACTTTACAGATGTGGTTAAGGTTAAGGACCTTGAGATGGGGAGATTATTCTGGATTATTCAGGTAGGTCCAGTCTAATCTCATGAGTCCTTAAAATTGGAGGACCATTCCGAGCTACAGAGAATCAGACAGATGGTAGCGTGAGAAGGACTAAGCTTGCTGTTGCTGGTTTTGAAGGTGAAGGAGGAGAGCCATGAGCTAAAGAATGTAGGTGGCTTCTAGAGACTAGAAAAGACAAAGAGATGAATTCTCCCCTAAAGCCTTCAGGAAGAAATGCAGCTCTGCTGATGCCTTGATTTTAGTTCAGTGAGATCCATGTTGGACTTAAGACCTACAGAGATTGTTTTAAGCCACTAAGTTTGTGATAATTTGTTATGGCAGGATAGAACACAATTGTAAACACTTACAATGGTAAAAAGCACTTCAACCTTATTCTTCTTTCCATATGAGAAATGAAGCAGATTTCTGCATGGCTGGGGAATTTTCCATATGCTCAGTTACAAGATAATTTTGAATATAAGGAATTTTTCTATTTTCTCAAGGAGAAAAATGTTTTAAAAAGGGCTGTGGTTAACTTGAATATAAAAAAAATTATGTAAATAGAAGTTAAGCAAATGTCTGCTTATATTATGACTGAAATATTTAATAAATTAATTACACATATATATTTAAAACCACATTTAGAAATGCTGTATTCTCCCTCTGTCGTGTTTCATGAAACAATTTTATTCACACTCTATTGGCAAATTTAAAATCAGTTGTTGTCATCACTAAAGTTTCTTCTTGAGTGACCTAATTCAGTTTTCCACAACACAACATATTCACTTCCATCTAAGATATTTTAGAAAAAACACTTTTTGAATCTATGTACATATGATGCTGTCACTAGAAATGTATTCTAAGACATAAGAATGTATCTGGTATTCATTTCTGTGATATAATCATTCATATATTGGCTTTTAAAGTATTCTTTAAAAGTCTTGTTTACAATGGCATCTAAAATCTACAATTGTGAGGTCATCTACCTTCTCCACAATCATTTTAAATTTAGTATTAATTTTTTTGTCTCCCTCTTTTTTTCTTATGAATTCTTACTGTTAGTCTCTATTAACATCCAAAATTAGCATTAACTGGAGTTATTTTAGACTAATGTATCTTCCCCAAGTAGTTGTTCAAAATGAAGTAATTGAGAAGGGTCCTGTAATGTGAGAGAGGATTTATAAGGATCTCTTCTACAAGATAAAATTTTGGAGCTAAAAATTCAACTTATATTCCAGAAGATAATTTCATTCCCTTTACTTGGCTTTCTTCACTTATTATGGATTCCTTTTTATGTTAACACAGATATTTCAACAATATCCTATTTAATTGCTATCTGCTATTTTTTCCAGTTCCCTATTAGTGAACCTTTAAACTGATTCCAATGTCTAACAATGAAAAATGATGATGCAATAAATATTACTTTGCATATATCATTACATATTTGCACGAGTATTTCTACAGGATAAATTCCTAGGGGTAGAATTGCTATGTGAAAGGGAACAAGCACTACACATTTGAAAACTATTGCCAAATTGACCTACAAAATACAAAGAAATTTATGTTGCCATGCATAATGGCATGAAAATGTGCTTCTCATATCCCTGATGGTAGGCAGTGTAATTGACCTGTGGCCCAGCTGCAGCACTTTGAAATCAATCATTATGCTTACTCTATTCAGAGGCCACTCTTCTTACTGGTTGCTGCTAGCCAGTAAATAATTGAGCACAGCAGAGATGTTAAGACAAATCCATTTCTGAGAGATTCAGGACTGCTCTGATGGGCGACTTCGGCTCAAGGACTCCCCAGTGACCTTGCAGAAGTCTCTTAGAACCACAGTGCAGTCTAGAATGCTTTCATCCAACCTTCATTTCTTTCTTCTTTATCTTTCTTTTTCATCCAGAAATCCACATGCATACGTAGGGCTGTGCACATGCCCAGGAAACATCTGAGAAGGCCCTAAGCTTTCACCTGTCACTAACCTTGAGGCTTTAAGCAAGCAGAAAGTGAAAGCTAAGGTGAAGTTGTAAACTGCCTGGCTAAGTGTTCAAGGCATGCCCCAACACACACACACACACACAGAGCCCTTCTGCAAAGAGTAGGAGTTTTATTGGTTCCAGGTATCTGGGAAAAATCTTTGTATAATAATTAGCTACCTAGTAAGCAACCTGAGCAGAAATGTCGGTAGTCACACATGACAAAGAATACAGACTTTACTGAATTAGTTTAGAAACTCCACTAAAAACAACAAAGAATAAAAGATGAGATACCACTACATGCTTATTAGAAAGGCCAAAATCCAGAACACTGACAACACCAAACGCTGGCAAGAATGTGGAGAAGAATCTGATTTGAAGATTTCCCAAATAATATTATCTAAAATTTCCAGGTTTCAGCAAAAATTCCAACATACAAAAAGAAATAAGAAAGTATGGCTGATACACAGGAAAAGAAGGAGTCACTAGGAACTGTCTCTGAGGAAGCTCCAACATTAGACTTACTAACCAAAACTTTGAAACTGATATTCTTTAACATGTTCAAAAAACTAAAGGAAATCATGCCTAAAGAACTAAAGAAAATATGAGAATTATGTCACCAAATAGAGAAGATAAACAAAGAGATATAAAGTATTTTTTAAAGAATGAAATAGCAATTCTGAATGAAAAAATAAAATAACTGAAATGAAAAATTCACTAAAGGGGCTCAAAAGCAGATTTAAGGAAGCAGAAGAAAGAATCAGCAAACCTGAAGGTAGTTCAATTGAAATTATCCAATCTGAGGAAAAGAAAGTGTCAGTTATGTGACTCAAGAACGAATCAAATGACATTGCTGGCTTTGAAGATACAAGGGGGCATGAGCCAAAATTAATGCAGACAGTTTCTAGAAGCTGAAAAGGCAAGGGAACAGTTTCTGTCCTAGAGCCTGAAGAAAGGAACACAACTATGTAAACGTCTTAGTTTTAGCCCTGTGAGACCTACTTAGACTTCTGTCCTACAGAAATGTAATACTAAAAAATGGGGTGTTTTAAAGCCATAAATTTGTGGTAATTTGTTACAGCAGCAACAGAAAATTAATATAGATTTGAAAAAATGTTCTCCAGAATTGATGATATGTTAGGCCACAAAACAAGTCACAATAAATATAAAAGGAGTGAAATCATATAAAGTATGTTCTCTGACAACAGAAGAATGAAATTTAAAATCAATAACAAAATGAGATTTGGAAAATTCTGAAATCTATGGAAATTAAACAACACTCTTCTAAATAACCAATGGGTCAAGGAAGAAATCACAAGATAAATTTAAAAATACTTTGAAATGAATAAAAACAAAAGTATAACATATCAAAACTGAAGGGATACAGAGAAAAGCAATGCTCAGAGCTAAAATTATTGCTGTAGGTGACTATATTAAAAAAGAAGAAAGATCTCAAAATCAGGATCCTAATCTTTTACCTTTAATAAATCAGAAAAAGAAAGAAGAGCAAACCGAATCCAAAGCAGACTGAAGAAATAAATAATGGTGACTAGAGAGAAAATAAATAAAATAAAGAATAGAAAAATAATAAAGAAAGTCAATACAAAGTTGGTTTTTTTTGAAAAAAAATCAACAAACATTTAGGCGGACACACCAAGAGAAAAGACTCAAATTATTAAAATTAAGAATGAAAGAGGAGTGAAATCATATGGTATTTGTCTTTCTCCATCTGACTTGTTTTGCTTAGTATAATACCCTCAAAGTCTATCCATGTTATCACAAATGGCAAGATTTCATCTTTTCTATGGCTGAGTAGTATTCCATTATATATATATATAGACCACATCTTTATCCATTCATCTGTTGATGGGCACTTAGGCTGTTTCCAAGTCTTGGTTATTGTGAATAATGCTGCAATGAACCATAGGGGTGTATATATCTTTTCAAATTAGTGTTTTTCTGTTCTTTGGATAAATACCCAGCAGTGGAATAGCTGGATCATATGGTAGTTCTATTTTTAATATTTTGAGGAATCTCTATATTATTTTCCACAGAGGCTGCACCAATTTACACCTGAAATTTATACAATGTTATAAACCAATGTTTTTAAAGTAAATTTTTAAAAAATGAAAGAGGAGATGTTACTAATTTTAGAGAAATGAAAAGGATTATAAGGGAATATTAAGAACAACTGTATGCAAACAAAATAGATAACATAGACAAAATGGACAAATTCTGACAGTGACACAACTATCAGTACTGACTCAAGAGGAAATAGAAAATCTGAATGGACTTATAACAAATAAACAAATGAATAAATAATCAAAAAAATTTCCACAAAGAAAAGCCTAGGACCAGAGAGCTTTCCTGGTGAATTATACCAACCATTTTAAAAAGAAGATTTAACACCGATCTTTCACAAACTCTTCCACATAATAGAAGAGGAAGGAACAATTTCAATTCATTCTAGGAGGTCAGTACTACCCTGATACAAAAATAAGACAAAACATTACAATCAGAGAAAACTACAAGCCAATATCCCTCATGAACATAGAAGGAAAATCCTTAAGAAACTACTGGCAAATCAAATCCACCAACATATGAAAAGGATCATATGGGAGTGAGGCCAGCAAAATGGTGGAGCAACAATTTCAAACATCCATTCCTTCACAGAAACATTGAAAAACAAGCAGGAACTGTCAAAACCAATTTTGTTGGAAGTGTGGAAAACAGTTAAAGGTTTACAGCAAACAAGTGAACATTAAATCACGAAAAAGGCAATCTAAAAATGGTAAGAAATCTTTTTGGCATTTTTACTTGCCCTTGCTCAGCCCTCTCCCTGGCTCAGCAGTGTCAGGCCTTGTACCTGGTTCTGGAGAGAGCAGAGCTGACCTTATTTGCAAATTATATTGTTTACCTGTTCTAATTGCCTGGGACTACCTGAAAGACTGACACAAGGTGCCATTTCTTGTGCCTAACAAAAAACTCACTCAGGGCAGAAAAATGGCAAGCATTGCTCAAAAAAAGAAAAATCTACAGTCAACTAGGGCCATAGATTATGGCTGATCATACAATAGACCACCTACAGCCTGGCAGGAAAATCTGGAGAGAGAATTACTTTGGGAAATAAGGACATTCCACAGCACCTGTGTACACATGCATGTCCCAAGACAAGGTGCATGCTCAGAGAAGAGGATGACATGATTCAGCTAAATTTCCTGGCAGTATATTAAAAAAGATCATCTTTCCTGTGGTTTCCAATGACATATTCCTCATTTCCTTCTGAGACTTCACCAAAAGTGCCTTTAATGTTCATATTTCCACCAACATTCTGTTTATGATGACAGGCAATATACGTATTCCCTAAGATGATACAGGCTTTCTTGACCATGTTTCTCATTTCCTCCTGAGCCCTCTCTGAAAGAATCTTAACATCCTTATTTCTATCAACATTCTGTTCAAGGAAATCTAAACTTTTTCTATCATGTTTCTCAAATTCCTTCCAGCCTCTACCCATAACTCAATCCCAAAGCCACTTCCATAGTTTTAGTATTTGGTAGAGCGGCACCCCATTTCCTAGTACAAAAATCTGTATTAGTTTCCTAGGACTTCTATAACGAATTACCACAAACTGCATGGATTATTTAAGAATAAAAAAATTCATCCTCTCACAGTTCTGGGGGCCGTAAATCCAAAATCAAGGTGTCAGCAGGGCCATGCTCTCCCTGGAGGATCTAGGGTAGAATCAGTTCCTTGCCTCTTCCAGCATCTGGTGGCTGACAGCACTCCTTTGCTTGTGGCCATTTCACTCCAATCGAATCTCACTGTACCTCTCTTTTATAAGGATACTGGTGATGGCATTTAGGGCCTACTTGGATAACCCAGGATGATTTCCTCATCTCAAAATTCCTAACTTAATCACATATGCAAAGATCCTTTTTCTAAATAAGGTAACACTTACATGTCCCAGGAATTAGAATCTGATGTCTTTTGGGCCACCATTCAACCTACTACATTCTTTAAAAGAGAAATCAGCTTTAATTAAAGAGAAATTACAAAGCAAACCCTTGGCCCTACAATCACTTGACCTATTCAGTTACTCTGTTGTAAATAGCTGTCTCTGAGCTCATAAGCTGAAAAGTACAAATTATTTATAATGCATGGATGTAAACAAAAAACCCATTTACTGACTCTTAAAATTGAGAAAAAAATCAAAATAAGATTAATCTGGCCTATTATGTGTTCTTAATTTTATGTAACAAATTTCTCTTTACTGAATGTTTGCTAATTGAATGTTTTTGACATTTAATAAAGTTCTCTTATTGTCAAATTGTTTTACTACACTTGCTGCCTTTATCCATATGAAATGTAAATTTCTAAGTTTTATTGAAACCAAGGCTATCAGATTGGTTTATTATTTTATTATTAAAAAGATGTTTTAGATAATTTTGAAAAGCCATAAAATATGGCCGGTGTAAAAGGTAGTAATAGTTCATATATTGTCCCTATTGTTTATCATTTCAGATATATATAAACTCAGTCTGGTTTTTGTCTCTTTCTTCTTGTCTAACTTAAACTGATTTTTTTTTGTTTCATATACTATAAAAGTTCAATGTAACTTGTCATTGTTGAAATAGTTATTAAAATTGCTATCTCCCTGCTATTTACAGCCGTTGACATGAAGCTTGAATTAAATAAAAAAGAGCTTATGATAGTTTATAAACCTAAAATAAAACAGGAAGCTTTGTTAAATTTTTAAAAATACAGAGCCGGAATTTGTGGATTTTCTGCTAGTGCCAGAACACTGGCAGTTTCTTAGGTCATTGCCATTATCTTACAGCAGAGTAACAAACATCAGAACTTTACTTAAAGTCTATTTGATAGACAGGTATAATCACCCAGGAACCAGGAGAGCCACAAGAATTAAAGGCAGAGCAGGAAAGTATTGTATAGGACAGGAAAAGTCTATGCAGGGCAGGGTAGCACACATTGGAAAATGTAGGGTGGGTTAAAGCCAAAGAGAATAAAGAAGGTTTGGAAAAGGCCAGGAAGTGTTGAGCAGGGCGTTTTGGTAAAGGTAAAATTTAGAAAGAGAAGGAACAGGTAGAGTATGACACAGATGCCTAGGAGAAGAAAAAGCTAAGCAAGTTGGAACAATGCAGGACAAAGCAGGGCATGACACAGTATGTCAGGGTGCGCCAGCATAAGGTGGGTAAGGGCACAGCAGAGAATTGGTCAGGATAGGATTGAAAAGGTAAAATCTGTATAGTGCTGGAAGGGATAGAATAGAATAAGGCCATTGTAAAGTTAAGTGTAAAGTGGATTGTGGTAGGGCACAAACATACCAGACAGAGAATGGAAAGGCCAAATAGGATAGAGCAGGATGCGGCACAGAAGGCTTGGGTAAGGTGAGACGAGGCAAGGAAGGGCAATAAATAAGTTGAGTCTGTAAAGAAATCTTGAGTCCATGATGAAACTAAAGAGAAGATTCCCATTAATTGATCAATAAAAATTATGCAGAATATAGTTGTAATTGTTATGGATTTTCAATATTGGTAGCACATAGTAAGCAGGTCTAAATATTGATTATCTCAAATTCTCAGAGTCCTACATCAAGGTACTCATCAATACTCATGTTACCAATCACAGAATTTTGTTTTACCATTTGTCCTTAAACCTATAAAGTTTGTTTTAATAGTATACTATGAATAAATCAATGCCTATTGTCATAACTAATCTCCATATACTCATAATTTAATAGTGCTTCTCACCTTGAGTGTTAAGGAATATGGAATTTGTGGAGATGTATATTCTAAGGTTCCTCCTGTAATAACAGGTGTGATGAGGTTGGTGCTATATTCTTCTCACTACATTTTTGCAATCACGAAAAGTGAAAACTCATTTTGTTGTGCAAAGGTCTAGGAGGAGCCATTAATATCACATCTGTCATTAGCTACATCTGTTCCAAAGGAAAGAATGTTCTTCCCTGAGATAGAGAGTGGGAGAACAGGAATATATTTAGTGGGTGCAATTCCCTCTTTCCAATTAGTAGATATGTTTTCCTCTTTTTAACATGACTAGCATTAGGCAACTAATGCTGGTGTACAACTTAGTATAAACCATAAATGTAGGCTACTGCCTTGGTTAAGGACTAGATCATCTCATCCTTGGACTATTGCAAAAATGTTCTAAGTGGTCTCCCAGAGTATTATCTGTCTCCAACGTGTTCTTCATAGCACTACTCTGTGTAAAATCTTTCAGTACCTCCCAGTGCCTACAAGATAATCAAAACATCTTAGAATGGAATGGAAGAGCTCCATTCTAGATGAATAGTTATGCCCCCAAATCTAATCTCCCCTTCATCTTGGCCAAATGACCACACACTCCTCTAGAACCTACATTTTCCATCCTCCTTTGCAGCTACGTGTAACCATATGACTAAGTTCGGGCCAATGGAATGTGAATGTAAGTAATGTGTGCAAGATCTGAGTCATTTTCACCCAAAAGACAAATTAATTTCTCTGGATTTTGATTTTTTATCCTTCTCAAAGGCTAGTTTGAACCTGTGGACAAGATCAACACCTTAGGAGAGGGTGGGGCAATAAGATGGAAGAAAAATTTTTTCTTCTCTATGTCCACCCATTCTGGAATTGAGAGATAAATAAACATAAATCTGGTATTGTGAATACCATTATGGAATCCACTGTAATTGTGGATGTCTTTGTTAGAGTACTGTAACCTTTAAACTAACTGAGTTAACTATTTTCTGATGCTCTTCCTTATTTATCTGTGTCTGGCTCATAATATGATTTATTTATTATTTTTTTTGAGGAAGATTGGCTCTTAGCTAACATCTGTTGCCAATCTTCCTCCTTTCTTGCTTCCCAAAGCCCCAGTAGACAGTTGTGTGTCATAGTTGTGCATCCTTCTAGTTGTGCTATGTGGGATGCCGCCTCAGCATGGCTTGATGAGTGGTGTATTGGTCCATGCCCAGGATCTGAACCAGTGAACCTCAGGCCGCTGAAGTGGAGGGAACAAAGTTAACCACTACACCATCAGGCTGGCCCCCACAATATGTTTCTTGAAGGAATGAATAGTGATGACTAATGCTGACCAATCATTTGGGAGCAGGCATGTGCTATTGAACGTATAAAAACAAATATTATCTGTTATATTTTGTTACATTCAGTTCTTATTTCTAGTTTATACTTCAATTAATGTAGATATTTTTTGTATGATTGCCATTTTTTCACAAGATCATTGTTAGGGGTGCAGCTTCCATAAAAATAGATTAGGCAGTATGACCAAGAATGTTAATCTATCCCCATTCTCCTGCAAAAATCTGTCTAATGGTACCATTGGAATTATATCCTGTATATCAATTACAGGGTCTCTGGGAGGTCCTAGTTAAGATGACACTTAACACATCAAATCACTCTCACCCATTTACACTTATTAGTCTTGATGTTACTTTCAAATACTACAGTTGGGGTTCATAGGGCCCAAATAATAAGGAATACGACAGGAAGCTATGATTAGATGTAAAGTCAGAGGAAACAGTCCAGGCCATGGAGTGCTGCTGGGAGAGCATAGATCTAGCCAGGTCCCAACTCCCTGTTTGTCACCAAGTACTGAATGTCCAAAATTTCTACATAATGCCTACTCCCTAATTCTTATCATTCATATATGCTCAGGTTGAAAGTCATTAGTTACTGGTTGGTTGAAATTTTTCTTTATTTAAGAATAATATTCAATCTTTTGAATATTATCTCACAGACTTTATCCATATCATAAGCGAGCCAAGAGAGAAACTTAAAAAGTAAAAATATGATGGCAATTAAATATAGAAGAAAAAGAGAAATGTTTGCTAGACACTGGTTGATAATATCTTGAATTTAAAAATATATTTTTGTTAAATTAAAAAGATAAAAAATAAAACATGAACTAGAATAACACTGTCTGGAAGATCACAAGCAATTTACAATGTTGACTCCTGAACACGTCAAAAAGTGAAAAAGACGAATACATTTTAAGAAACAAATGTTTCTTATTTTCATTCTGAAGTTGAAGAGTAAAATTACCGTATTTGCAGTTTGAATAAAAATTGCTCTGACCTTGTCCATGAATCAGTGAATTAGATAGTAAAAGGATTGACCTTAAGCCATATTTTCCCCACTAGCAAGTTACTAAACAAAAATAAAATGATTGGGGGCCTGCCCTGTGCTATAGTGGTTAAGGTTTGGCATGCTCCACTTCAGCGGCCTGGGTTCACAGGTTCAGATCCTAGGCGCCAACCTACACTATTTGGCCGGCTGTACTATGGTGGAGACCCACATACAAAACAGAGAAAGATTGGCACAGATGTTAGCTCAGGGCTAATCTCCCTCGAGCAGAAAAACAGGAAGATTGGCAACAAATGTTAGCTCAGGGCCAATCTTTTTCAGCAAAATAAATAAATAAATAAAATAATTTAAATGAACGTCCATAATAAAATTGTTATTCTCTTTAAGGATTTTGACCTCTTCATAAAAAAGGAATAGTCTCACTGGTGAATTTTCAAAATATATCATTGGCTGGGGCCGGCCCGGTCACATAGTGGTTAGGTTTGTGCACTCCACTTTGGTGGCCCATGGTTTGCAGGTTCGGATCCCAGGTGTGGACCTATGCACTGCTTATCAAGCCATGCTGTGGCAGGTGTCCCACATATAAAGTAGAGGAAGATGGGCACAGATGTTAGCCCAGGGCCAATCTTCCTCAGCAAAAAGAGGAGGATTGGCAGTGGATGTTAGCTCAGGGCTAGTCTTCCTCACCAAAAACATAAAAAATTATTGGCCATTGATTTTATTCATCTAAAGTTAGCATTGAAAACCTCATTATGAGATGGTAAATGATAGGCAGTTGGCAAGCTCACCAATAGGTAATTTTTACTGTCAATTTAAGTGGAATAAGAAGTCACAAATATCTTCCTAGAGATGTCAGAGCCTGTTGCTCATTAACTTAAGTATTCAAATCTAGTTCTCTTCCATGGGGTTGCTAATCGCTGAAATCCCTCCTCTTTTCTCTGTTCTGCCATAAGAACTCTTGAGTGTTTGTACTAACTTACAGTTGTCTCTTGCCCAGATCTTACCCATGAGATCTACTGAAGTAGATCAGTGAGTTTGATAAGTACCACAATACCAGTCGAAAGAGGAAAGATTTAGGTCTTCTTTCTTTGGTATCCTCAAATACACATAGCCTTTAATTTAAACATACCCCATTACATCAATAAGAGAAACAAATAGTGGCAGTCCTCTTTCTCCATCCCAAACCCCTGAATGGTCAACATCATCCCAGTGGGAACTATTCCTGGCCTAACTATCCAATAGCCTGCTGTTCACTAAAAAGAATCCTCAGATTTAATCAGTACAATCTATCACATTTACCACAAACATACCACCATTATTCCATCTGTGACTTTATTTCTTTTTGCCAGGGATGTCATCCCTTCTCTATTCTACTTACATATCTTGCATCAACTCAATTCCCCCCTCTTCTATTGAATCCCTCCCTGAAAATATCAATTATCAACATCTTCTTCTTTCGATATTCTATAACATTTACAGTCTTCACCACTCATGCAGCATAGTTTCATATTTATCTTCTATTGATAACTAAGTGTTTTATATTAACTAATTCTGTGTTCAAACTACATTGTGTTTGTGTACTTCTAAATCCTCCATAGTATCTAGTACAATGCTCAGCTAACTGACACTTTTGTCCCGTGATAATCTATTATCACAGAGCATCCAGAACAATCTTTTTGAAAACATAAATCAAGTTATTCTGCTCTCCTGCTTTCAAATCCTCCAATGACTTTCCATCACAGGTACAAAAGAAATCAAATCTTCTTACCGTGGCCTACAATATCCTGTGTGATCAAAGTGGAAAACGATATTAAGGATCAGCCTTAATGAATTTTAATCCTATGATTAGGATTCCTCTATCAACTTTCCTTCCAATCAAGACTTAACTGTACAATGTAGCATTCAAATGGAGTCCAGTTCAGCTTGTTGCCACACTAGGAGTAGTTTGACCAATAAACACATAGAGTATTATTTTACCAATTTCTTCATTCAAAATATTTATTGAACACCAACTATATGTTAGGCTCTGTTCTAGATACTAGGGTACAGTAATAAACAAGAAAATGTCCCTGGCTTCTTGGTTCATTCTAATTAGGGTGACCCACTGTCCTGGTTTAAGTGGGGGAAAAGAGGTGTCCTGGGATGTGGGACTTACAGTGCTAGAACTTAGAAAATCTCGATGCTAAAACCTGGGATGGATTGATCACTGTAATTCTCATGGAGGAAACAGGCAATAAATATGTACATACAGATAAAACATCTAATAAATATCTGTTGACTCAATAAATCAATACTAATTTATTAAGAAGAAAAAAAGCTTTTACATATTTCTTAAAACCTCAATTACTGGGGCCGGTCCAGTGGCGCAGCGGTTTAGTCTGCGCTTGGCAGCCCGGGGTTCGCCAGTTCGGATCCTGGGCGCCTGCCGACGCACTGCTTGTCAGCCATGCTGTGGCGGCGTCCCATATAAAGTAGAGGAAGATGGGCACGGATGTTAGCCCAGGGCCAGTCTTCCTCAGCAAAAAGAGGAAGATTAGCAACGGATGTTAGCTCAGGGCTGGTCTTCCTCACACACACACACAAAAAAACTTCAATTACTAATCCTGAATTCTGCCTTGTGATTTTCATATGAAATTTACCACATGTATTACTGCATAACAAATTATCCCAAAACTTAGTGGGCTAAAAAAAACAAGCATTTATTTTCTCTTGGTTTCTGAGGGTCAGGGGCCATCTAGGAGTGACTTAGCTTCACGGTTCCTGTTAGGGATGTGTCATGAGGTTGCTGTCCACATGGGAGCTAGGGATACAGTCATCAGAATTCTTGACTGGGGCTATGAGATCTTCTACTAAGCTCACTTATGTACTTATATTGTTGTTGGAAGGCCTCAGTTATTCACAGGTTGTTAGCCAGAGGCATTTGTTACCCACACTGTGGGTCTCTCTATAGGCTGCCTGAGTATTCTCAGCTGGCTTCTTCCAG
The DNA here is from genome assembly GCA_031878705.1 of Tapirus indicus. Lineage (NCBI taxonomy): Eukaryota > Metazoa > Chordata > Mammalia > Perissodactyla > Tapiridae > Tapirus > Tapirus indicus. The sequence continues at coordinate 95,599,419 of CM062942.1, read as the reverse complement.
AGCCAGTGATCATAGACAAACCCCTAGGTGGAAGCCGTCAGTCTTTTTATAACCTAATAGAGAAAGTGATATACCATGTGCCATCATTTCTGTCATATTTCATGGGTGACACAGACCAGACATGATCAAATGTGGGAGGGGACTACAGAAAGGTGTATATATAGGGAGATGGTATTTATTAAGGATGGATTTGGAGGCTGGCTAACACACCTTGCTTCTGTCCCTGATCATCTTTGCTTCTTATCATAAACTAGTAGTTTTAAAATTTAGTATGCTAAGAAATCCCCTTTTCAAAATATAGAATTTCAGGGCCCATTCCTAAAGATTTTGATTCAGTATGTTATGGTACAGCATTTAAATGAAGTACCCTTGGTATTTCTGATGTAGACGGTGTGAAGACCACACACTGAAAACAGTACTCAGAGCATGCTCCCAGAGAATTTCTACTAGTTCTACGGGTTTAAACTACCTCTTAAATGATGATGACTCCCAGATATATTTTTTTCTGGTCTACCTTCAGCATCGTTTCATAGAGATGTTTCACAGGTAGCTCAAATCCATTCATTCTACTCCTTATCCACACCGTTCCATAGTTGATCTATCCCTGAATTCCTGAACTGATTAATAGAAATACCGTTTTTTTCAATAGCTCAAGTTAGAACTCCTTTGCTAAAACCCCTCATATCAACAAATCACAAAGCCTGTTGATTCTATTTTCTTATTATTTTTCTACTGGTCTTCTTTTCCGCTGCCAATGCCTTAGTTCAGGCACTTATCATTTCATCCTGGATTGCTGCCAATAACCATTTACCCAGTGTGCCTACTGCCAATCCTACCCTTTTCCAATCTACTCTCTATAGTACTGCCAGAATTTTTTTTCTCGAATGCTAATTTGATCATCTTATTTCCTGCTTAAAACCATTCAATTTTTCCCATTACCTTCCAGATAAAATACAAACTTTATATATAGACGGTTCTTTTTTTTACCCAGCCTCTGCCAAAATCCCCAGTTTTGCCTCTTGACATTCCACTAATTCTCCAATAACCATAACAGAACCATGTGAAGTTACAGAGTTCATTGCAATATCTCAAATCTCCCTGATCTTTTGAAATCTGTAAATTCCTAGTCATCCTGGGACTCAGGTCAGGTATCGTTTCTTCCAGAAATCTTTTACTACGGTCTTGCACAAAAAACAACACCCTCCTATTAATCCCTTTCTTTGAATTTGTATTTTCTTAATTGAGTGCCTGTTAATTGAAGAATAAATCTTCCATAAAATCTTGATTATTGATTGACTGATGAATATCATATGTGAATTATAATCAGGGAATATAAGAAGAATTTAAAAAATATTTTATTGGGATTATACTGGCTTACAACATTGTGTAAATTTCAGATGTATATTATTATATATCAGTTCCTGTATAGACTGCATCATGTTCTCCACCAATAGTTTAGTTTTTATCCGTCACCACACATATGTGCCCCTTTACCACTTTCACCCTACCCCCACCTCCTTCTCCTCTGGTAACTACTAATCTGGTCTCTTTATCCATGTGTTTGTTTATCTTCCACATATGAGTGAAATCATACGATGTTTGTCTTTGTCTGGCTTATTTCTTTTCGCATAATACCCTAAGAGGACTTTTAATTTAGGTTAATGACACATCTTCTTTGGTTCTGCACTTAGAATCATAGAACAATGAAACAGCAGAAATGAAAATGACCTCAAGCTCAGATAACATCTAGTTTTGGTCCCATCCTCATTTTGCACATAAGGGAACTCAGATTTGGAACAACTAGTCTAGTTTGAAATCCATAGCAAGTTAGCGAGAAGATGGGACTAGAATATGTTCACATTGACAACATATGTGTATGGAGTATGAGGCATAAAAAAAAGCAAACGTCTATATTCTTCACATCCATAGTAGAAGACCAGCTTTCACATAACCTGGGATTCAGATATATTTGAGCATACGTGGTAACGATTGGTGAGAAAGCTTGAAAAGACATAATTTGCACAAAGTTATGAGGGGTTTTGTTTTTGAGTATGTCTGTGTCTGGCTGAATGAAAGAAAAGGGAAATGGAGGCGATATACCATTTGTTGGAAAAATTGGTCCCTTGTCTTTGCTGTATGAGTTAGCATTTGAGACTTGTAGAGAAATAGGCTTTAGGTAACAGCTCAAGTAGCTGTTTACTAGGGAGACTCTGGGAAATATGGAGAAATCAGTAAACTGTTTCAGGGCCTGGGTGCTAAAGCATAACACATATCAGAAGGAAGGACATTTTCCAATTTCTGCAAGGAGCCTGACATAGATTTGACTCATTCAGGATTGCAAAGGGCAACGAATCACTTTAGCACTCCATGGGCTTGCAGCTGGGAAAGAAGTAGGAGACAGTTCCCTGTCATTCATACTATGGATTTGGGAAAAAGACACTGTCAGTTCAGGCTGCAATAACAAATTATCATAGACTGGGTGGCTTAAACAATAAACATTTATTTCTCATGGTTCTGAAGGCTGAGAAGTTCAAGATCAAGGTGCCAGTAGATCAGGTACCTGGCAAGAACTCTGGTTTGCAGATAGTTGTCTTCTCATTGTATACTCATGTGGCAGAAAGTATATATAGAAGCAAGTTCTCCCATGTCTCCCCTTATACAGGCACTAATTCTGTCAGAAGGGCCCTACCCTCATGACCTAATCATCTCCCAAAGGTTTCATCACCAAATGTCATCACATTGGGGATTAGGCTTTCAACATATGAATTCTGGGGGGACACAAACGTTCAGCCCATAGCAGACACCGTGACCAGGTATAATCTTCAAGTTTTATTAGACATGGTTCAAAAACAAGGGTGGGAATAGGACATGAAAATATTGCTTTTGTACATGTGTGAACACCTCAGTTTGGATAAGACTTTTAAGAGATTTGGGGGTGCTGCATCAGTAATTGAGATCATAAGCTAATAATATGGATTATAATTATTAATTCAACAATATTAAAGGCTGGTAAGGCCTGGAGAAGCTTGAGTAACAAGCCATCTCCACACAATCTTTGTGAACCATAGAGTAACATAAAGTAAGTTTGGTGTCTTTAACAGCAGTGACATAATTGTGACTCAGAAAAACCTGAATACAATCTTGTGTTCACCTAAGATGTACCTGTTACCACTTTCTAATAAGTCAAAGATGTATTATTTCAATTGATCATCTGCTATTTGCATAGTACTTAACACAGCAAATGTTCACAGCTACCATAAAGCCATTCTTAGCTAAAAGAGCCTAAATGTATATTATTATCTCTAAGTTCTTCAAGTACACATTCCTAGCACCACTACATGTAACAACTTATTAGACCATTTTGCACGTTTTATTATTACTATCATATTATTATTATCATTTGTTTACTCTTGGCTTTCCAACTGAACCTAAATCATCTTTAAGAGAAATGGACTATCCTATGCCCTATTCAATATTGTGCTTCTTTGATAACTACTGCATAGTTGGTCATTTCTTATATATCCTATATATTATCTGTCCTATTCTCCAGTTCCCTTGTACTTGTGCTCAATCTCTATTTTTGCCTCCCACCAACCTGAATGCAGAACTCAGCCCACTACCACAACTACTGATAAGAATCCAGTCCTATCTCAAACGCTTTTTTTAATTTGATAGTACAGAGTCCTTTCTATAGGCAAGGTAGTAAAATTTGTACAAAGGCAATAGTTTATAAGGTGGAGCTATAAAGCAGATACCTACATGATACAATTGTTCTTTATTAAGAGTTTACAATCCCTTCAGCTCTGAAGTCCCAATGTTCTTAAACATGGAGTAATCCATAAAGCAGCACTCACAACAAATTCTGACATGTTGTGATGGATTTCATTTTGAGGGCATGCAAGTGTGAAGAAAGTGCATCATCATTGTAGTATATGGCCTATTATAACTAGACTGCAATTCCATTTATCACTGTATCTCAAAGGGGGCCATGTTGGAATTTTGGATGGGAAAAGTCTTTGTTATCTGGGACCCTGGCCAACACTCACTAAATGCTAGTGTAGTAGTCTAGTCAATGGACAATGAAAAACACTGCCAGAAACTTCAAACTCCCCCAGAAGTGCACGATACTATTCTTCTTTGAGAATTACTGCAAAGTTAGTAATTTCTGCTAGTTAACAAAGCCTATCTATATTCAATATTCAATTACTCTGTTGATGCAACAATCAAGAGCAATGGTATTTAAATGACATTGTTTTGGTGGGGGCTACTAAAAATCATAGAAAAATATACATAGTTTCAAACAATGTACATTAGTCTGTCAACTCCTCAGCAGCATAGTAAAGCCCTTCATAAATAACAAAAAACTTGATTTTCCTTATCATTATGGCTTTGATGCAGCTGAGGGAGTCATTAGGGAATTGAGTGACTCGCCAAAGATGCCAAAATGGTATGTTGCGGTGTACCTTTGCCACTTTTGCTTTTTACACCTTACATTTGAAGATCACTTTTAGAGTAATTTAAATGTAATTTGAAGGACAACAATGACTCTACTAATCATCATTCTCGGGCCAGGTTTCCTTGGATTAAGCAAACTCTAATGAATGCTATTTCATTCTTCGTCATTTAACTGATTGTCAACTTGGAACAGCTTAATGAAATACCTAAAGAGCAAGAGATGCAGAATCTAAGTTCAAAAAGCTATTTGCTACAGGCAAGACAGTGTTCCTCTCATGTTGCTACAGATGTCAAGGTAACCAGACTCTGGAATAAACAGAGAAAAAAAACTAATTTGCAGATCTGTAGGTATCATTTCAAAATGTAATGACCATTCCTATTGGTCATTATGTTGGAAATTCACATAACAAAATGTGGAGTTGGAATACATCATTCAGAGACCAAACCTGAGAGTTACTCTTGGGTTACTTTCAAAGATAATAAATTAAAATTTCCTTGGAAAAGACACAAACTGAAATGAATTTGAGAATGTGGTCTTTCTAACCTTCTAAGATCTTCCACATCAGACTCATTTGGTCTGAAGAAGGCTGAATGACTAACCATTGTATTTGTAATGTGTCATTCAGACTTCACTAGGTTATGATAAATGTTCTGTATCTATGTATATAATTTGAAACAAAAGTAGATATAGCATGCCTCAGGGCCTTGCAATGAAATTAGCCTTGCTGACTGATGTCCAGAGGGGATGCATACATGTGTATGTATATGGGGTGGGAGGAGTGCTGTAAAATGAGAACTATTACTGCCAAAATTTTCATGGAATTATATTTCCCTCAGTATGAGATATGCTATCTATGGAGGCAGCAAAACTTTTCTGAAAAATAAGAATTAAATGAGGCTATACTTTAAATAGAACAGATGGTCTTGCTTGTATCCCAAAATATTCAACTATCGAAATACCTTTTTTCCCCATTGTGCAAGGAAGATTTATTAGAATTTATTACTATGTCAGAGAAGACAATGTTCTGCAGATTGGAACATAAGTCAAAGAGAGCTGTCAAAAGTTCTAATAAATAAGCTCTCCAAAAGTCCTCCCCTCCATAAAAGCAATGAGAACACTGGAAAAAATGGTCAAAATCAACTTTTTTAAAACTCTGAAAATTAAAGGCTTACAATAATCCAAGGAGAATTTCTTCAAGAAAAACAGTTTAATTTCAGTAAAGACAGCAAGCTTTCTGGCATTTTAGCTTGCTGTATTGCTATCCCACACTCCTCAGATCTGTGGGAACCTTGAAAACTAACAGCCTCACTAGCCATGAAAATCAGCACTCTAGCAACCACTGGAGAGAAAAGAAACAGGTTCAGAGTTCCACAAAATCCATCTCCTGATAATTGTCACTATTTGACATGTCTGGAAGCTCCTTGAATTGATCCATTCTCAGGTTTATCTTTAATTGACCTGAGTCAGAGCTCCCTTTGTGCAAGCAACCCTATATCTAGGGAGTTTGCTGAAAAATATAGTGGTAATTGTTTAGCACTGCAGCTACATGAGATAGTGATTCTAGCTGGAGTTAACAAGAGTCTAACTGAAAAAAGGAAAAACTGATAAATGAGATATTTGTAGCAGGCTTTGGAAAGCTCTACATATTTTGGGGACTCTAGAAGGCCACATGGGTGTGCAAAGCTGTAGGCATGCCTAAGAAAAGGCCTCAGATGGCCCTAATCTCTTACCTCTGACTAACCTTAAGGCTCTGAATAAGCAGGAAGTAAGACTAAGGTAGAGTTGTAAATTGCAGAAGCATTGAAAGTGTGTGTCAAGGAGCATACAAAATCCTTTTGCAAAGGCTGGGAGAATTACTGGTTCATGACATTTAAGGAAATCACTGTGCAATTATTAGCTGACTCCTGAGCTAACCAAACAGACATTTTAAACTGACTGGATATGACAGAGTTCAGAGAATTAGTCCAGGAAAGCTGCTAAACAAATGAAAATTAACAACAATAACTAACAGCAACAGCAAACTCTGGGAAGAATGAAATTCTGATTTTCAGAGTTACCACATTACATTATTTAAAATGTCAAGCATTTGAAAAAATTAGAAGACTTGCAAAGAAACAGGAATGGATGGCCCATACAAAGGAAAAAAGGCAGTCAACAGAAAATGTCCCTGTGGCAGCTAAGATGGTGGACTTACTAGACAAAGTCTTTAAATCAGCTATTATAAAAATGTTCAAAGAACCAAAGGAAACCATATCTAAAGAACTAATGCAGTGTATTACAATGATGTCTCACCAAATGGAGAATGTCAGTAAAGACAAAAATTATAAAAAAAGAACCAAATAGCAATTCTGTAGCTTAAAATCACAATAACTGAAATGAAAAATTCACTGATGGAGTTCTATAGCACACGTGAACTGGTAGAAGAAAGAGTCAGGGAACTTGAAAATAGGTCAATTATGATTATATTAGGAAACAGAAAAAAAAAGAAAGAATGAAGAATAATCATCTCAGAGGTCTGTAGGACACTGTCAAATATACCAACATATGTATAATGGGAGTTCCAGAAGAGAGAGAGAAAGGAAAGAAAGAGTACTTGAAGAAATAATTGCAAAACCTACTAAAATTTGATCAAAAACATGAATGTATACAACTAAGTAGTTCAATGATCAACCAGTAGGATAAATTTTAAAAAATCCACACACACATCATAGACAAACTGCCAAAGACAAAGAGAAAGAGAGAATCTTGAAAACAGTGAGTGAAATGTAACTTACACACAAGGGATCCTCAATAAGAATAACAGTTGGCTTCTCATCAGGTGTCATGAAGTCCAGAAGGCAGTTGGATGAGATATTTAACATTCTGAAAGGAAAAAAACCATTAACCAAGAACTCTATACCTAGCAAACTATACTTCACAAATAGAGATTTTAAGACATTAAGATTAACAATAGTTATGACTATCTTGAAAAAAAAGAACAAATTTGGAGGACTCACAATTCCCAATTTCAAAACTTGCTACAGAGCTACAGTAACCAGTACAGTGGTACTGGCATAAGCTTTGACATATAGATCACTGAAATACAACTGAGAGTCCGTATATAAACCCATATATTTATGGTTAATTGAGTTTTCACAAGAGTGCCGATATAATTCAATGGCAAAAGAATAGCCTTTTAAACAAACGGTGATGGGTCGACTGGATACACACATGCCAAAGAATGCAGTTGAACACCTAATTCACACCATATAAAAAAATTAACTAAAAATGGATCATATATCTAAATGTAAGAGTTCAAACTATAAAACTCTTGGAAGAAAACCTAAGTGGAAATCTTCCTGGGATTTGGCAACAGATTCTTAGAAATGACATCAAAAGCACAACTAACAAAAGAAAAAATTGATAAAATAGAGTTAGAGTCACAAATTTTTGTGCTTCAAAGGAAGAAAGTCAAAAGACAACCCACAGAATGGGAGAATATATTTGCCAATCATATATCTTATAAGGGACCTGTATCCAGAATATATAGCAAATTTTTAAAATCAACAACAGAAAGAAAGATAGCCTAATTGAAAAATAGGCAGAGTATCTGAATAGATATTTCTTCAAAGAAGATATACAAATGGCCAATAAGCACATAAAAGGTTGTTCAAAATCATTAGCAATCAGCATACTGCAAATCAAAGTGACATTAAGATACCACTTTACACCACAAGATTGGCTGTAATCAAGGGGAAAAACAATAACAAGTGTTAGTGAGGATGCAGAGAAATTGGAACTGAAAGTGATCAGAATATGCCACTGCAAAATATGTCATTTTGGCATAAGGATTATTTTGAGCTGAAATCAAGAAACAGCAGACATAGGAAGAACTCCCTGTCCTCTCCCTTTCTACCTAAAAGCAGGGCATAAATTTCCCTTTTGAAGATATCCTCCCTCTCCTCTCCTGTACCAGGAAGAGGAGACAACTTGACACTGGAGATGGAATTGACTTGAGTCTACACAAATAACCTTACTAAATAACCCTTATCTTCCATTAGTGTTTTCCTATATATTTGCCTTCCCTCAATTTACTGCCTCTAGAAGCCCAAACCACTTTTCCTCTGTCTTGTCACTTTTCCACAATTTACCATCCTTTGTTAAAGTGGTATATAAGCCTCCGGGTCTAACTGCTTCTTTGGGGTTTTCATTTCTTTTCTGTGAAGCTCCCATGTGCATGTGAAATATACTTTTTCTCACATTAATCTGTCATTTACCTGTTTAATTCACAATCCCCAGACACTGAACTTAAGCGGGTAGAGGACAAGTTTTTTTCCCTCCCCTACAGAATCCTTATCCGTTGCTGGTGGGCATGTAAAATGGTGCCACTGCTTTTTAAAACAGTTTGACAGTTCCTCTAAAAATTAAATATAGAGTCACCATATTACCCAGTAATTTCACTCCTAGGTATATACCCAAAAGAACTGAAATAGATGAGTACACGCAATAACTTGTACAGGAATATTCATAGCAGCATTACTCAAATAGCCATAGGAAAGGGGAAATGGTGAGTGATTGCTAATGTGCACATATTTCTTTTTGAGGTGATGAAAATTTTTAAAATTAAATACTGGTAATGTTTGTACAACTCTATGAATACACTATAAACCACTGCAGTATATACTTTTAAAGAGTGAATTTTATCTCAATAAAGTTGTTACAAAATTGCTGATAAATATGATTTAAAAGAATATCCAAAATTTTTCAAAGATGTTCATCTGTTGCTGAGAAAAACAAAGTTAATATTTGTCTGTCAAGTGACAGCCGTTTGTATGCTAATTATTAATAATTCCATTATAATTCCAGTATTTTTTCTTTCACATGTTAATCAGCTATAGTATTCCAATTAAATATTGGAATCCTGAGCTAAGAAACAGGGCTTTCATTGAGTTCTAGTGAATTTTAGGAACATGAGATGTTTGAAATCACATGAGTACTGAAGACACTTATGAGAGTCAAAAGAAGCCAAGCCTATATAAGCCTACCATCAGGTCTGGCTTCTTTTATTCAAATTTTGATACAGTCATGTAATAATAATAACAGTAATAACAGGTAACATTTATTGAATGCTTACTACATAACATCAAATGAAATAAGGAACTATTATCATGATTTTTACAGATGTAGAAACTGAAACTTAAGTGGCCTGAGGCAGAGTTGGGATTATTTGAAGTTGTCGGAATACTGACATATCTAATCCTTTTAAACTTGCTTTTCAATGACCAGTTTATAAAGCAATTATTTCCTTTGATAAAGTGGAAAAATAAAGTAGCATATTTTTTCTGACTCTTGAATTGAACAAAGATAGGTATAGCATAAAATTAGGTTTCTATTTTTTTAAAAAAAGAGAAATTTAACAACCTGGGTCTTCTTTCAGTCTCAATTTCCTCAGGGGATCAGATTTAAAGAGAAAAGTAGTTTATAGTAGTGAATACAATCATTTCCGTTATTTTCAAACCCTCTCCCGAAATACATAATAAGTGTATAAATATACCTTTCAAATATGAATAAAAGATTTAGTTTGATGCATTGGGTGAATAGACCAATGTTCTAGCGCATTCCCAAGTTAAAATCTAGTATTGACACAGTACTAGTTCTGTGACAGTTTCTGATTTATAAATACATGTGAATATTTATAAATTCCAGATAAATCAGACATATGTTATTTTTTTACAATGATATGATCGACAATATGAGGAAGAATGTTGATTTACTGACTGTAATGAGTATTTCTTAACTTATTAGCAACATTTATATCCCCATATTTATAATTTATAATCTTTGGCTCAACAAACAACCCCGAACGTTTTATAGTGTTTTTTAAAATCATGTGTTTTTTTATTATCTCAATACCTACTAAGGAAGAATGTTTTCCTTCCATAGATACAAACATTTCAGAGTCAAAAGTAATGTGAAAAAAAAGTACCCATGTTCAGAAACTCCTCAAATAATTAACATATACATTTGCTAAACAGACAAATCTTATGCTTTTAGATGATGTCCCCAGAATTTCAAACAGTACCTGAGTCATGGGAATTGCCACAGTAATTGCCTACAGTAGAGGAAAAGGAATTATAAGGCATATATCTTACAGTTCCTGCGTCACTAGGCTTTTCATCTACCACAACATGCTCTCAAGGTAGTATTATGCAAGGTACTAAATTGAGTTCTGTCAGCAGCCAACGAGTTTCCTAAAATATCATTGATATTTTAGGAAAAAATATCTATGACCAAGTTTTAAAGGCTATATCTTAGAAATTTTGCCGTGAGACTTACATCTGAACATCTCAAGGAATTTTTAGGAAAAAAAATTTAGGAAAATTCGTAGAAAATGATAATCGCATTTTTACTTTACAAAAATGTGAACTGCCTTTTCAATAGCCGTTTTGATAAAATGAGATTAATTATATCCTCTTCAAAGTAGGGATTTTACCTCAAAATATGGATCTATTATGAAAATCACATACACACAACCTAGTATCCTCTTTGGGCAGGGAGATATTACATTTAGATATGTGGCTACCTACTGTGATAAGCTCCCTACCTGCCCAAATGTTAACTCTTCTGCTCCTTCCTGTCTAGTGTCTGAACTGCCTTCGCTATTGGGAAGAGCTTGATCGATTTATTAAGTATCCTGTATTTTCTTACAGTGCTGCTGCCCAGGGACCTGCTTGTTTGTGGTTCTTATGATTGGACAGCTAAGAACTTCTTTGAAAATAACATTCTGATGTTATTGTAACAAAACTAATTACACACACACACACACACACACACACAAAGTAAAGCAATTAATTCAGTTGCTCGAATGAACAAGACAAAAAAGAAAATGAATGATAACTAAGTATCAGTTACTTTCTTTTCTTATTTGACAGATAAATTTATTTCTATTTACTCTACTTTCCTCTCTGTCTACTCAGTAATGAAACTGAAGTTTACATGGCTTTTTCTACAATTACTTTGTGAAAACCCACAATATAAGGGCAGCTAACTTCTTTTGTTTCAAGGATAAAAGAAGTTCTTCTTTTCAGAAGGTTCTGAAGCAGTTTTTCTCTCTAAACCAAACCTCTGCTCTGTGGTTCATGTCCAGATGTGGGATTCATTCAAACCTGCTTCCCTTCTTCTGAGATGCTAATGGAAGCATATGGTAAAATTTCTGCCTGGGCTAATTTAAATCATCTCCCTTAAAGTGAGGCTGAGTAAACAACTTACCAAGTTATCTCTTTTACACAAAAAAAACCTATTCTGTCACAGTGTATAATTGTATGTACAATTGCACAAATACAATTTTAAAATACTAGATTTTCTTCTCATACATACTGAATTGAGTTCATTGTAAGGAGAAAATGACTGACATGTAATCCTTTTCTGAAAGCACCAGTAGCCAGAAAAAGTGGGGATGGATCAACAGACCCCCGGGTATGTATATCAGGAAAGGGAAAAGCATTGTAGGGGTAGAATTTACATGAGTGTTATTGTAAATACAGTTTTGCCTCAGGAAATGGCCCATAATAGGGAAGCTTGTATTCTCCTCCCCTTGTAGAATGTGAGTTCTTTTATCTATGAGTAGGGAGAGATGTACAGCATATATGCACAAGGAATCCTGCTACAAGATGTTGTGTCAAAAAGGCACGCCTACCTCCAGTGAGGTTTTTTTTTTTTAAGATTGAAATATATTCCTACTGCTGTAAATTAGGCTATTCAAGCAACTCAGGGCTCATCCATCTATTCTCACACTTTTGAAATGTAAAGCTTTTAGTCCTGTTTGCTTATAAAATCGTATAGTGCTTTCATTCCAATTTATGTTGCTTTGGTTCAAATAATGGAAATTTTAAATCACATCATGTCTATCTCGACAGATATACAGACTATGGCAAAATGGTTTTGGACATGTGTTCAGAATTCTATAAGCAGGGGAAAAATAAGAAATATAAAAGATTCCTAATTCACAATGGTTGCTATTTGCAAGAAATTTATTTATAAGCAATTATTTCATAAGATCTTTACATGACATACACTAAAATAAACATATTATAAATATGTTGAACTTCCTATTAAATTTAATTATATCAAAATTCTCATAAAAAGATGATGCATTTCATTTGTGAAGAAAAAACAGGGCAATGACACTGTCAAGTTAGAAGACCGTGAGTTCTGATTCACAAAAATTCAGTTAGTGAGTTTCTAAAATTGTATATTCCAATAGATTACAGTTATTTGGACTGAAAGTGAATAATTCCCTTGATCCTGACAAGGTTTGGGTGTCTTAGCTACACAGACAGTTTTCTACACTGTACTCAAATTGATTGACAGGTTTGTAAATCAAAGTTGTTTTTCTTTTACCCTTCCATTATTTCTCTTCAAAGGTTATTTCAACCCCAGAGGCTCACTGACACTTGGAGAATGGTAGTTTTAATTATTGAATTTTGAACAGTTTAGCTTTTGGACCATTACCACTTGATAAGAGCTCAAGGTAGGGTTGGCTTTATACTCCAGTTATAATAGGAGTTATACTCCAGTTATAATAACTCCTATTGTAATAGGCAGTTGGGATATAAAGATTAGAATCTCCTCATCTCTATATGTACCCCTTCTTTCCTTGAGAATCATTAAAGTGCAATTCCAACCAATAAGGATTTCCCTTTTATAAGCAGTCTCTTTCAAAATTTCTCTTGGAGAGGTAATAGATTAGGTATCTGACATCTTATTGACAATTAATTTACCTGATCCCTTTCCTTCAAATTGGGAAGATCCAAGCTCTCAGGAAGGCACTGGACACCCGGGCTGAGGCCAAAAAGAGGTGAAAAAGAACTTAAAAGGGTGGCAGAACAACTCTAAGGATCAGTATTGCCTCCTTCACAGTTTGGCTAAGGGCTGACCCTGAGCAAAAATAACCTCTCTAATGAACAGCTGTATCCATAGGATACTGCTCTGAAGGACAATTGTTTCTGGCTGGAATGTACAAAACTAAATAGCTTGTTTTTCCTTCTCTCATTCCATTTAGGTTATAAAATCTTAAATCTAAATTCCAAAACAAAGATCCTTAATAAGAGGAAATTCCTCTGGCATTGAGTAGGTAAGATTATCAGTAGCTATTATCCTTTTTTATAATCATGTAGCTACTTGGAACGAAATGAAAAGAAGACCCCTTGCCTTGCTTACATTGTAAACAAATGGGAAAGAAGGAGATCACATGCCCAAGCAGGCCTGCATGTGCTTGAAGGGCATTGCAATGTCCTGCACTCCCACCTCCCAACTGCCTTGGCATTCACACCATTCAAGTTACTCTAAATCTGTTTTAACAAAGAGAAGAAAAGAATTTGGGGACCTAGGAGCCCCCAGGGTCATCTCCTTCCCAGTTCTAAGGTAGCTCTGTGACATCATTGAATGCTTTACTACAAAGAATAACAAAAAGATAATATTTATTGAATGCTTATTATATGCCTGGCACTTTACATTGATCTGAGTTAACTGTGGCAACAATTCTGTTAGGTATGCTAATTATCTTCATTTTGCAAATGCAGAAATAGGCAAGGGAAGGTTACTTAACTCCCTTAATGTGACACAGCTAGTGAGAAGCTGAAAAAGGATTTGGACCCTAGTAGTGTATCCACATTGTCCACACTTTTTACCATTATAGTAAGTTATCAGTAGACGAACAAGACCCAATGAAGTAGAGGTGGCTAATGATACAATTGAGCAATTTGCTGAGGAGTCAAGCTTCTAACTGGACACAGTACTTGCATTACTAGTGCCAAAACACTGCAGAGTCAAGACAAATGTCATCAATAGTTCAGCACTTTACAAACAGTTGTATATTTGGCATCACGGTGACAACATATCCAGATAAAAGACTGAATATTTTATTTTGCATCTGGGTATTCTGGCATTATAGGAAGAAAGAAATAGGAAGTGACTTCTATTAAGTTACTTACCATTTGTGGTGATATTATCAGCACTCCATAAACAGGAGAGAAAACAAATGCTAGTGTTCATACTATATCTTTGTTGTGCTGAAATGCACCTGCAACTTCAATTCCTTGCTTTAACAAATTTCAGTGAGATGTCACCAGGAGCAGCCTCAGCAAAATTGCAAAAGTTAGATTCATCTTCAGTGCCCTTTTGTATCTTCAGGGATGCACCACCCTTTTGTCCTCACCAGGTTAAAGGTGACTTCATGCTTTATAAATCCTCTATTCACAGCATGCTCTTAAAAACAAGCCATTCATAGCAAAAGCAATTTGAAAAGGGTCAAAATTTTAAGTAATTATGTTGCAAATTGATGGTAGAATTTTAGGCACCTGTCATGGGTGGCCAATCTGTGAGCATAGTGGACTTCTGAGGGCCTTATAAACCCCCTAAAAAGCAGCTGAATTTTATGATTCACAGGCCTACAAGTCTTGAAACCCCTGTACAGGAAAAACACAATGATGAAAATCAATGACTGATCAGTTACTAATTATGTAACTTAAAGAACGGGAGACACAAAGACTACACATGGGAGTAGTTTTGACTAGAAGTATTTCTTTGAAAATATCAGCAAGCAAAATACTTTCACTATGCTACTGCCTTCCAAAGTCAGTAATTGAAGACCCTCTGTAAAGGCTACACAGGTGCCAGTTACTATAAAACATAATCTCTAATCAATCTCTCTCTGTGTCAATTTCTTCCTCTTTCTCTCTCTCTCAAAATTGTTTTAGAAATACAGCTACTCAACTCTGCTGTTGTAGCATGGAAGCATCTGTTGACAATATACAAACATACGGGTGGAATTTTTTTCCAGTAAAACTTTATTTACAAAAACAGGTAGCCAGCACCCAGGCCATGGATTGCTGACCCCTTCTCTACAAGTGTTATGTTGACACAAATAATCCATAATCAATATATAAATCAAAATTGGTGTGAGTTTATTATGAGCCAGGTCTGAAGACTTATGGTCCAGGGGCTTCCTTCCCCAAGGAAGGAAGCACTCCAAAGAATTGGGGTGTACAAAGTGATTATATGCTGTCTTGGAACAAAGAGGATACATCACACATGACAGGGATATCCCTTTTATAATAGTCATGAGATTGCTTTGCTGGCACAGCACATCAGTGTTCACAAGGTGAACACAGCAGGTCAGTAATTCATCCTTAGTTTCTAGGAAGAGATGCTTATCCTTAAAGAAACACCAATATGGGAGGAGGCCACATCCATATCTTTAATGCTGAGACATTGTAAATGTTTAAAGCAGATGTACAATGCATGCTCAACAGGCCACACCAGACCTTTTTGGAAAAACAAGGTCAGGCCAAATTAGTTTTAAACCAAATGGCTTCCTCATATACTTCAATATATCCTATTGCTTGTCATTTATTCATCATTTTTCCCCTTTTGATCAATAATCTTTTGATAGAAAACATTGATGATCAAAATATTGTCCCTCGGTGCCAGGGTGGTGGCTGCCTGAACTAGGTCAATCATGTCTGTAGGTGCTAGGCTTTGATCTCATTTATTTGCCCAGTCATCCACGTTGGGGGGGAAATAGACAAGCATAGAGGTATATATTAACAGGGGAAGCATTTCGTAGGTTATATAATTTTTCAATTGATTTTAGATTGCTGCACAAACATTGCACATGTGCTTTTACATGACTCCTCATGCTTACATTGTTTACAATTATAGAATGGGAACAGTAACAATGATGACAATTCAATATTTGAAAAGATTAGTTCTAAAATGAGTTCTTTGCCATAGAAAAGGAAATTTGTCCAGGGTTGTAAGATTGATCGACCATCTTGAGTTGCTGAGTGATCATTACTCTAGCCTGCATGTCAGTCTTACAACACTGAGTAGAAAACAATACTAAAACAAGAATTCAAGGGAGTAATAGAAACAGAAATTGCAGCCCAGACTAAAAAAGGGAACCAATACCTGGGGGTGAACCAAATAAATCAAGACTGGGTATAAAATCATTTAAGGCACTGACCTGTTTTTCATGTGCTTTAGCAGAGATGACCCATGGGAAAATTCATCAGATATAAAAACACAGCATTCAGTTTGAATGATTGCATATGTATCACCTTGGGATGCAGTTAGAATATCGAAGCCCATTCTATTTTGAAGGACAGCCTTTCTCACTAAAGACACTTCAGTATTTAATAAAGATATTCCTTCTTGACTATTGTTACGAGCCTGTCGAGTAAATTTAGTCAGAGCTACTATACGTGACATGACATCTTCTAGCTCCAAAGGAGAAACAAATATAGCTTCTAGGTAGCCATTTGAGTGGGACACTGAATGAGCCCATCTGGCCTTAAGGAGAGGGAGATTGGCAACAGATGCTAGCCCAGGGCAAATCCTTCCCTGCATCCAAGGGAAGCCCAGGGTGCAGTGTTCTAGCGATCCAGTCTGTAGCAAAGTCCAGAGGTTTGTTCCACATAACCACTGAGTTCCATTAGGAGCCACCCAATAAATGCCTGGCCTTCAAGACTAGTATGTTCCAAACCAATCACTTTCTTTAAGTATGATAGTATTCTGAAAACCTTAAATTGAACAATTATAAAATGGGTATATGGTTTAAGCATTATAATGGTTTAAATGAGGAGATACAAGGTTGGGATTATGGGCCTGGTCCAGAGTCTTGGGACAGCTGTCTACAACAGATGCCATCTTCTTCTCATCCTGGTTTGGAATATTTGCATTGGTCAGTTGAAGTAAGGTATCAGAAATAGGAACTGAAACCCACTCAGGTGGAGAAGGCATTTTTAAATGAGAAACGTGAATCCTCGAGTCTATGCCTTTTGATTCTGCAGCACATGAATTGGTTAAAAGTACCTGGTATGGTCCTTTCCAACAGGGCTGCAGAGAGTGTTTTATCTGGTGTCTTTTTGAAGAAACAAAATCTCCAGGTTGAAGTCGATTAACGTCTTTATCTCCTGGGAGATCACTGTGAGAAGAATCAGCTACCAACCTCTCATTTCTTTTAAGTGTCTGAATGAGACCCTGACAGTAATGGAAGATATCTCCTTTAAGCAAAGTTGGTTCATACATTCTTTTGTCTAATTGCATAGGCCGTCCAGTTATTATCTTGAAAGAGTACAGCTGATGTTTACCAAAGAGTGTAGATCTAAGATTGAGGAGCACTAGCAGAAGAGCTTTTGGCCACAAGAGATTAAATGCTTCTGAAAGCTTTGCCAATTGAGTTTTGATTGTGTCATTAGTTAAAATGCTGCATTGCTGGCCAAATGTCGCAAATAGTTTCAATTATTTGTCTGGTGAAATGAGTTCCCTGGTCACTGTGTAACTCAGCAGGAATTCACCAAACAGGAATTATCCTTTCCAATAACAATTTACTGAAAGCTGCCACTCTTCTTCAAGGAAAGGCCTCAACCCAGTGTGAGAACATACAGATCATTATGAGATATATTTATCCTTGAGATGGCAGCATTTGAACAAAGTCCCATTGCTATACCTCAAAGGGTCACTTAGGAAGGGGAAAGCGACCTCGTGAGCCATGAAATGGTTTCCGTAGATTAGATTTTGGGCATATAGCACAACAAGTAGAGGCTTTATCAGCCACTGTGAGAGAAAGTTTCCAAAAGTATTATTTTCTCCACAAAAATCATATTTTCAGGTGCTCAATGGGTTAATTGGTGTATGCCGGAGCAGTGGCAATTGTGCTCCAATAGGCACTATGGGGTTTTTTTTTCACTCAGGCCCAAACCAAGTCTGCGTGGTGGTGTCAAAAATTCCTCCTTTTTGTTGACACCTTTGTTTCTCTTCTCCCATGGTGAATTCTTGAGCCTGTAGAAGGAAATCTTTTACTGGGTTAGCAGAATTAATATAAAGTAGTGGGCATTCTTGAAGCTGGACAGCATATCTAGCTTGATAATGTCCTTGCTTATGATTTAAGTAACACCCATCTGTAAACCAAATTAGAAAATAAAATGCAGCCATGGTCGTTTTCCTTCTGTGGTGCTGGAAGAAAGGTAGCAGGGTTAAGATAATGAATAATATTTACCTATGCAATATAACCTAAGAAGGTTTATCATCATTTACCTGACAATACTTCCCATGCAATTTAGCATATCAAACAAGCCTAATTAGTTTAGTATCTCCTTCTTTATAGGAAGAGAGAACAAATTTCTTTGAGAAGTCCCAGGGGCCCTCTGGAGATCCTCAAAGAATTGTTTTCTTCAGGTCAAAAGAAAGACTTCATTTAAGATTTGAATTTTTGGGAATCTAGTCAAAAATATCAAAAGGTTTTAAAACACTTGGTCAAACAAGATCAAGTGTTTGCTGATCTTGTGTCTATGTGAAACCATGCTTGGTCATCCATTTGACCAAAGTCACAACAGATGTTAAAGGCAAAGATACAGAGTTAAACAACTAAAAAAAAATCCTTAGTTCTCCTAATAGAGAGATTTCAGCCTTTTAGAACATAGGAAGTTATTTTGACAAAACACAGAATTTCTGTCTTTTAGGTAGATTTACTCAAATGTAAAGAAAAAACTTTCATAATCTGTCTACAAAGAGAAGACTAAAATTCCAGGAAAATTATCCTTTTAAGAGAGACAAAACCAAATTCTAATTTCTATACCAGCTTACTTTTGATATTAAAACTTGTCCAATTAATTAAATTCATTCAAATCTTAGCCAGCTTGTACATGCACAAAACTCTTTCCTCCGGGTTCCTGTTCCACAAACCTTCTATAACTCTTTTTACATTCAGAATTTTTTCCATGCCTTCTTTCTTCCCTCCTAGTACTTTAGGACAAATTTATCTTTCTTAACAAACAAACAAAAATATCTTCATTCCTCTAGTCTTCTTTACTAAGACATATATTTTACCTTCCTTAGTTTTTTATATATTGACATCCTGTGGATTGGCAGATCCACAAATACTGTCTAGAAATGTGCTTTCTCATAAAAAATTTCTCAGCATGGCACAAAACATATTTATCAATAAAACCCAATATTTTTTTTCAGTTTCTCTGTAATACAAAGCCAAAGGTAGATAAATCTATGTTTAATAATCAAGATCTAATATTATATCTTATGTGGAAATGACCTAGATATTCAATAAATTTTATCATTTAACTTAATTTAGCAAAATTCTAAGGTTTCAAGTTACCAAAAGGTTTTGAAGTTAAGTACATACACCATAACACATCATTATTGTTAAAAAGTTCACCCAACACTTTTATCTTTTTCACATCTATTTAGTCTAATTGTTTCCAATAATTATTTAGATTGCCTACAAAACTTCATGAGGTGTTAGGCAAAACAAGCTATTATTCTAAGTTATTTTTTTTGTGGACAAATTTTGTGACAGAGATAACATGTCTGTATCATAGCCAATGTTGATAATTCTGAAAACATATTTTTTTAATCAAACCAACAAACTTAAATAAGCTTTTACTTACCAAAGATTATTTTTATATCACATTAACTCGAAAGACATTTGGGTTAGTTTCCTTTACATTTATATAAGTGCTTACTTAAAGCCAATTAAATATAGCTCTTTTAGAAATTATACCATCTGCAGGTAAAAAGAAAATCACACACATATGTAACATATACAGGGGCACACATACACAAAGACTCCACAGCTATTGTTTTAAAATTACTGCCATGAATCAGGCACAGTAATACAAAGCTCCCTTTTTCTTCAGTCTTAGCAATTGGTGATGGGCTAGATAACAGTTTCTGGAGAGGGTATAAGCCATTTTGAGATAAAGGAAATGGGTGGAATCTGAACTGCCACTAGAGCTGGTTTCCAGTTTTGCAAGGGTTTGTGAGTTGAGGACAGTTGCTCTCAATTCCTTATAAACTTGGGTTGTAACTTAAATGACATTATAGGTCAATCTATCTGTCCAACTATATCATCCCTAATTTGCTTCTTTCCCTCTGGGTGCTTGGTTTTATTTTAACTTAGAGAAGAAGGCCTGGAAAAAAATTTCCTATCAGGCTCTAAATATCAGCTTCCAGTTTGGCTGGATGTCTGATCATAAGTTGTTAAATCCTTTCAAATATCTTGTCAGGTTTCAGCCAGGACAAACAGTAATTATACCTGGCAGTATTGAACAACTCTATTAATCTTTAATATAGTAGTTTCCTAGAAAATCTCTGAGTCTCATTAACTCTGGGAGAGGCTCATATTGGGCTCTCCTTTGAAGGTAGATTACAGGGGTGTGTGTAAAACCATGACCTGATATATTTTTCTTTTAGATAACTTTTATAACTTATTTTTCTGTTAGCTTTTTGTAACAAAACTTTCAATAAGGGAATTTTGAAGGTTTTGCTTTTAAGTGCACTTATTAAATGATCTTATCTAAACAGAACATTCCTTCTAATGGCCAATGTAATTCCCCTGAGGCTGGTGGCAGTTGGGCAGGACACTTAGCCACGAATGGAGTGCAACCCACATTTTTGTCCGTCCATCTCTGACTGCAAAATGGGATGCAACAGCATTTTTGTCCGACTGTATTTTGCGACCCCCAACCTGACGGTTATCAAGCCAAGCCCTCAGGACACGAAACAAGTTTGGTAAGATTTTTGCTGTTCTTTGTAAATATTTACAGTTTCTGGAACCACTAGTTTTTGAGCAATTGTACTGGAGGTGGTAAGATGTTTTAAAGATTGACGTTTTAAAGACTTCTCTGTTATTTGGCTCTTAAAAAGGAGCCCCAGGGGCCGGCCCATCGGCATAGTGGTTAAATTCTCATGCTCCACTTTGGTGGCCCAGGGTTTGTGGGTTCTGACCAAGGGTGCAGACCTACACCACTCATCAAGCCATGCTCTGGTGGTGTCCCACATACAAAATAGAGGAAGATTGGCACAGATGTTAGCTCAGGGCCAATCTTCCTCATTAAAAAAAAAAAGGAGCCCCAAAGTGGTCACTGTAATTTTAAATTATCCCAGGTTATCTTGCTAGCTGTTTACAGCTATCCCCATTTTGTTAAGCACTTGGAGGTCTCAGCATGAAGCCAGCCAGAGTTCTGAGAGGAGGCTGCCCCTTCAGGAGCTGGTAAGCTTTTAGAAGCTTGATTTCCTGTTTTTCTTTTAGTTTCCTTTTACTACAAAGTCTGAACAGTTTCTAGGGACAGTGTAGTGGGTCAGAAATGTGCTGCTTGTGAGTATTACTCCCTAAAGAAAGGTCATAAACACTCTCTCACATACCTCAGTTTCTTCTGCCAGCAGTCTAAAACTGCCATGGGGGCTCAAAGTGCTGGAAGAACACTCCTCATTTGTGTGTCCCCAGATGAGCCTTTAATTAATTAACCTGAATGATAGTAGAGTTACCTATGGGACTGCTACATGTCACAGGATTGATCCTCAAACACTTTCATGTGGTTCTCCATCACCTGAGATTGCCTTTAGGCTGGAAGGAGCTGGTGTCCCTTCTCTTCAGAGCTGAACAAGTTCAGACTCTCATTTCTCTATCAAGCAATTTGTTCAATTTTATAAACACAATTCTTTCCAATTTAAAGTCAAATTTAGAAGGCCAGCCTGCCCCATTCACTCCAAAGTTCAGCTTAGGCTCCCCTGACCTAGGAAATCCCCTCTAGGTTTCTCTTTCCTGGGAATTCCTTAAGATATCTAGTCTTAAGGTTTGAAATAGCTCATATAAACTCTGGGCCATTGACTTAAAATAAGGAGGTCTGGGTTTCAGAAGAACTCACCAGGGTCACCTGAAGAATGTAGTGATCTGGGGGTGGGGGTACACTGGGCCCCTATTGGTACTGAACATTGGTTCGGTATAGATTCCAGGTGGTCTCTGGTAGGTTTCTCTGAAATCCTGGTGACTACATCAAGAGTTATAATTTTAGGTTTCACATTTAGGTCTATGATCCATTTTTTAGTTAATATTTGTACACAGTGCAAGATATGGTTCAAAGTTCATTTTCTTGCATATCAATATATAATTGTCCAGTAACATTTGTTAAAAAGATTTTTTCCATTGACTTGCCTTTGCACCTTTGTCAAAATCAGTTGTCCATGTACTTGTGAGTCTCTTTCTCAGCTCTTTACTCTGTTTCATTGATATATTTGTCTATCTTGAAGGCTAAAATCACACTACTTTATATGTTTTAAAATTATATAATGAATCTTGAAATCAGGTAGTATTAGCCCTCCAATTTTTTCTCTGGCTACATCTAAGATTTTCTCTTCATTGGTGGTTCTAAGCAGTTTGAAACTGACATGCCTTGTTGTACTTCTTCTTGAGTTCTTATTCTTGATGTTCCTTGAACTTTTTGGATCTCTAAGTTTATAGTTTTATCAATTTTGGCAAGTTTTTGGCCATTATTTCTTGACTTATCTTTTCTGTCCTCGCCCCCTCTCCTCTCCTCTGAGGATGTGAATTATGTATATATTAGGCGCCGTTTGGAAAGTTTCTATTGCTATGTCATCGAGTTCTTTAATCATTTCATCTCCAATGCCTAGTCTGCCATTAATCACAACCAGTGAATTTTTCATTCCATACATTGCAGTTTTCATGCTTAGGTGTTTTGTTTAAATCTGTTTAAATATCTTTCATGTTTCTGCTTACTTTTATGCACATATATAATACAATTATAACAAATGGTTTAATGTCTTTCTCTGCTACCATCTAATATCTACGTCAATTTCAATTGTTTGATTTTTCTCCTCATATGAGTTGTATTTTTCTGCTTCTTTCCATGCTTGGTAACTCTTCATTGGATGCCAGAATTTGTGAGTTTTACCTTGTTGAGGTAATATGTATACTCTTATAAATAAATATTCATATATATATATTCTTGAGCTTTATTCTGGAATAGAGTAAAATTACTTGAAAATGGGTTGATCCTTTGAGGTCTTGCTTTTCAGAATTGTTAGGCAGGACCATAGTGATTAGTTTAGCACTATTTATTCCCCACTAATGAGCCAAGACCCTTCTGAGTACCCTGCCCAATGCCCCAGGAACTATGAGGCTTTTCAGTCTGATTTGTGGGGAAAGGCACCATTCCTAGTCCCACGTGAGTGCCAGGAACCATACTCTCTAATCCTCTTTGATGATTTTCTCCCAGACTCAGGTAATTTCTTCATACACACGATCCAATCATCCACTCAGTATTCTTCTCAATACTCTAAGTTCTTTGTGTGAATAAAAGCAACCAGGTCTGAGGATCGGCTTATGCAGGCTTGACTTCTTTTGGTACTTGTAAATACTTTTAGTATTCATGTGTTTCCTTGTCACTTCAAATGCCTCATGTTCTTGGCATTCATTAGAACTTTATAACCCTCTCTCCTCTCCAATACACTTCACCGTGTATTCTAGTTAGCATGGTTTCTCCAGACTTTCAGCTCCTAAACACAGGGACTCCACAGGACTCTGCCTGGCTTCTCCCTACCTGCATTATGGTCTAGAAACCCTTTCAAAGCAGGAAACTGGGAAAATCAAATGGCTCACCTGGTTTAACTATATTTCAGGGTTTACTGTCCTTGATTGCTGATGTCCAGTGTCTTGACACCATTGTTTCATATACTTTGTTCATTTTTGTTTGCATGTTTGTTTCAAGAAGGAGGTTAACTCTGGTCCCTATGACTCCACTTTTTGCCAAAAGTGGCATTCTCTACCCATTTAATCTTATATTTAAATGCAAGAAGACATCCTTCTTACTGAGATAGCTATCAGTAACTCAGAAATTCTAGCTCTATTTTGTATGAACTCATTTAGATCACACACAATAAACTAAAAAAATATTTTAGTCTTCACTTGGTATACTATAGCTACTAAAACCCTCATTTCGCTTATTTCATAGCTTAAGCTACTGAAAGCTAGTACTTGATATTATCATTATTAATTTATATGGATATTCAGCAGAGCATTGTTTATAATTGCAAAAATTTAAAAATATGCTGCAAATATCTAATAATGGTAATGTTAAGATAAATACATAAGGTGGAATATTATATAGTCATTAAATAATGTTTTTTAAAAATATTTAATTACATTGGAAAATATTACTATGTAACATTAAATAAAATTGTACATTTAGTTGAATGTCAATTTCATTAGTAATGCATAAACATGCATTTTAAAATTGGATGAAAATGAATTAGCTTCTTAATAATGGTGGTTATCTCTGTTAAAATCTGTAGTCATTAATTGTTGTCTGTTAAAACTTTGACCTTCTCAACACATAATAGGATTGCATTTCCTGGTCACCTTCTGGTTCGATGGAGTCATGTAATGACTTCTGGCCAGTGGGTTGTGAGCAGAAATAATAGTATGTTGCTTCGGGGATGCAGCTGTTAGTTGGCATGCTTAGATTCTCCAAAATCCTTCTGCTCTCTGACATGACTAATAGTAATGTTCATCTCAGTTGCTGCTCCAACAACCTTGGTCCTTGAGTAACTATAATGAGTAGAGACTCTCCTAGCCAAATCATAACTTACAGGTAGAATGAGCAAGCAATAAATCTTGTGTTTTAGCAACTGATATTTGGGGGTTTCTTTTTATAACCTGAACTGGACTATCCTGACTAATACTGGGGGATTATGGAAGATTTCATTTTTCTCCTTTATACATTTCTGTATTTTCTAAAACATACACAATGAACTTGAATTAATCTTTTGATATAAAAATTCCTTACTATTAACTTATTGAATGAAAGGTGACATCAATTGTAAGAAACATCATTACTTTATGTACCTCTAAGAAAGAACAAATGCAAAGTAAACTATGACTTAATGCTTTAATGATAGTTCTATGTATTATTTGAATTGGTCACATCAACCTCTTGTGGCTTTGCAATTTCTTTTATCAGCTCTGAAGGACTTGGCGATTTATTCTGTCTTTTGCCTTCAGTTGCATTACTAGATGTGTGGTAAATAATCATTTTCCACATATATCAAAAAGAATGTAATGCAATATAATGCAGGTTCATCTACATGAAGGCATCTATATTTCTTAAGTTTCATAAAACTTTTGGTTTGTTCTTTGAAAGAAAATTAGGAATTTGTCATTTCTCCACTTATCACTAATATAACTAGCTTCCTATTGCTGCTGTAATAAATTGCTACCAAATCAGTGGCTAAAAGCAACGCAAATTTATTATCTCACAACTGTGGAGGTCAGAAGTCTTAAATGGGTCTCAATAGGCTAAAATCAAGTGGTCAGCACGGCTGCATTCCTTCTGTAGGCTCTATTCGAGAATCTATTTCCTTGCTTTTACCAGCTTCAAGAGGCTGCCCATATTCCTTGACTCATGGTTCCATTTAAAGCTGGCAATGTTGGGCTAAATTCTCACACAATCATCTCTCTCATTGTCGCCTTTGTAGTCACATCTCCTGCTAACTCTGAGTCATCTCTTGTCTCTCTCCCACTTTTAAGTACCCTTGTGATTACACTGGGTTTCCTTGATAACCCAGGATAATCTCCCTGTTTTAAGGACTTCTGATTAGCAACTTTAATTACCCTTTACTATATAAGGTAACATATTCATGGGTTCCTGGGATTACGATGCAGACATCTTTGAGGGGGAGACATTATTCTGCTACTACAACCACTAACCCCAGATTCATGAGCCCTAACCTCTTTCTGTCCCTTCCTGAATACTCAGTAGCTTTTGCTTCAATGAGAAATCACATATAGTCTTTTTGGAGACATTTTAAAAACAATGCGTATATTACCAATAAAGTATACAACACATAACAGTGATGACTATGTAGACAATGACAACCAACATATACCTGGTTGATAGTAAGCTACCATAGAGTTTTAGGAAGTATCCCCATATGAAAGATGCTGAATGTAGAAAAACAACGTTTGTCTTAGAATCGATGAAATAAGTGTATGCAAAGGAATAATCAACAAATCTGTCAGCTAATCATCTGATAGGTCTCTAAAGAATGGAACATATACAAGGCAAGCTTTGACAGGAAGAGTAGAACAAGAACAAAGGCATAGTCCATGTTGAATAGTGAAAAAGAGGCATGAGGACACTACATGCCTGTGTCGTGAGACACTGAAATAAGGGCTGAGATGACCAGCATATGCATTGACTGAAATGTAAATAATTTCATGCTCACTCAAAAAAAGAAGGCTTCAATAAATATTCAAGAAAGTTTTCCATTTTTATAAACATAAACTAGGCTTGCTTTCTACATATGTTTATCTATTTTGACATTTTGAACTGCATGAGAATGAATGTGCTTTGGAGAATGATTTAAAAACTAAAATCATATGCCATAAATCAGAGTATAAAATGATTTCACAATCTAAAGTAAAAAGTCTTCAAGTGTACTTTTCTAAGAATCATTTTTCATAGTTAATTTCCTTTCCCTTTATATCCATGGTAGTAGGGTCACTGATTTATTAACTATCTTGAGGTGATAAAAATACCAGGAGAGCTAATATAAACAAAATTTTACCACTGTTTACTAAATTCCTACTTTGAAAAATAGCAAAGCTTCAAGATGCAACCATAGATAAAACTTCAGGAATTAAGAACAATGGAGAGGAAGGCAATTCTGATTTTGTGAAAAGTTTAAATCACACATGCTTGAAAAGAAATACAGGGGAATTACTTTCAAGCAGTTTAATAAGATGATAAATTTTTTAAAAAGCTAACCAACTTTTGGCAATTGATGGGACTTGTTTTAGTAAAAATATGATTGTAATGAGACTCTAAACAAATAGCATGAAAAAGAATGTATATACACAACGGACTGGGAGTCAAGACATATGTACCCTGCTCCAGATCTGCCACTAAGAGTACTCTGTTTCCTCATCTATAAAATTTGGAGAGTAGAATTCATAATATTTGAGATTTCTGAAGGTCTACAATGTTTTAAGTATTTATTTCCAGTAAATAGAAGTTGCTAAAGCGGGTTTAGAACTAAGAGCTTGAGTCAGGGATTTAGGAATTCCTCCTATCATCCTTTTGGAAACATTAATTTGTTTAGCAATGCCCTTTTCTAGATATAGTTCAAAAATAAGCCAGTCTCTGGCAAGACTTTTCCCTTTTGTTTTTAATTTGGAATTATTTTTATGGTATTCTGACAGCTTACTGTAGTTTATATTCACAGATAAACATCAACTGAAGCAATTAAAAAAAGTTAACACTGTAATGGGAAATACAACAAAGGAAGATGTCAGTATTTCAACCTGCATTCATTCTGGCAAAGCATTAAAGTTGCTCTTTATATAAAAATGATGCAATTCAGTCATTTTGTCATCAGTCAAAATCTGCTCTGTGTTTCAAACTGAATGACAGCAAAGATTAGAGGGACTGATTTAGTCTGAAATGTGTGTGTGGGAAGACAGGGGATAGGGGATGGAGGAGGAGTAAGCTCAAAAGAATGAGGTTCAAGTTCTTTTTGGTATGTGTGATCCCACTCTTCCACGTTTGTGCAGCTGCAAACTTTTCCAGACCTCCTTCTTTGTCTTCTTCATCCAAGCTCTTTTTGTTTTACCCCTTCCTTTTATTTCCTTCTCTTCCTCAACTCTCCTTCTGTAAGCCCAAAGTTAAGTCTTATCCCATAACTTCATTTCTTGCATCCATTACTATTGAGAAAAAGACAAGTCTAGACGAGAGGAAATAGTGCCTATTTTGCCTAAAACTTGCTAAAATTCCAGTGAGAGTGTGAAAATGGGATTAATCTGCCAGCAGCTGTCTCCTTCTATTTTTTCAGGACCACTTTTAATAAAAGCAGCTCACAAATTTTCTTTTATGGCTTTTACATTTAGCTCTTTGTTTATAATGGAGAATTCTATTCAAATTGAAGGAAAAACTAAGTCATTTGCATGCAAATATAGCAATAAGGAGAGATTGCAGAAATAATGAACATGGTATATTAGCCAATCTTCCTGCAATCAGTGACCAGGAATATATTCATTCCAAATGATTCTCTGATTCATTCTAGTTATTACCATAGAAAATGTCCTAAGTGACACATATAAGATGTGTATATCACTTTAGATTAAATGGCAGTGACTCACAGTATATTCTTCTCACAATATCGTGAATTATAAGGACTGTATCTGCACTGGATATGTTTAACAGTCGTACCATTAAATTATAAATTGCCTAAGCGGACCTGGATCAGAAAGCATTTGGAAAACTAACATCACTGTTCATGAATAGTCTGTGTATGTTTTTCTTCATAGTGCTGTCCTTTCTAAAACTGAAATATTACTTATCAGCTATGACAAAAAAGGTTTGCATTTCTTCGACTGAGAAAAATGAAATACATGTGGATGCCTTTAGCTTTAAAGATGAATGAGCAAGATGACAAGTTTGCTGCCATACACAACAATAACCGTATCTCCTTTTTGGATCAGGCTTTATGAAATAGAAAAGGCCTCCATATCTAGTGTTTGACTCCCAGCACATCCTGGCGAGGAGATAAAACTTGTGTATCTATCCCTGTTTTACAGTGGGTGACTGAGGTTCTGATAGACTATATTACTTGTCTAAGGACACTTAGCACATATTGTCATATCTGCTAAATCAGCATTTCTCAAATGTTGTAAGAATAGATGGAAAGTGTGTTTTGAAGATAAAGTTACCCTTTGTTGCATTAACGTTAATCTGTTTTCAATCTTTACATTTAGTTTATCTTGAAATTACAAATAACATTAAGGGTAATTTAAAATTTTGTATATGTACCAAAGGGGCATGGCTTGTAAAAGGTAGGAAAATAATATGTTAACTATTCTGATATTAAAAAAATGCTCAGAGGAAAATTACTGTAATATGAAATTAGCAAGGAAATCCTAGTTTTACTTTTTTTCCCCCATTCATTTGTAAACCCTTGTGGACAAAGATTTTTTTTTTAATGAGTTACTTTGTTTGGAATACAAACAGCCTCTCATTATTGACAACCATCAACTGGATAATATAATAAAAATAGTAACAATAGCTATCATTTATTTAGTACTTTATTTGTACCAAGTATTATTCTAAAAGCTTTAAAAATTTTACTGATCTTGGGGCTGGCCCAATGGGATAGTGGTTAAGTTCATGCACTTTGATTTGGCGGCCCAGGGTTCACAGGTTCGAATCTCAGGCATGAACCTATACACTACTTGTCAAGCCATGCTGTGGCGGCATCCCACATACAAAATACAGGAAGATTGGCACAGATGTTAGCTCAGGGCCAATGTTCCTCACCAAAAATTTTTTTTACTGATTTTAACTCATTAATTCTTCTGAACAACCCTATGAGGTAGGCACTATTATTGTCCCATTTTAATATGGAAATTGAGGCACAGAGAATTAACATACTTCCTCATGGTCACACAACTAGCAATGGAAACAAGTGAAACTAAGGGGTTCAAACCCTGGCAGTCTGGCCAGAGCCACAACTGTTAACCATTATGGAGACAGCCTAACAAAAGAGACGTTTCTAGAGTCAGTTTATGTGGGCTCCAGTCTTGGATCTACCCCTCACCATAGTCAAGTTATTTAACATCTCTAGGCCTCAGTTTCTACATCTGTAATATTATGATAATAATATCAACCTCGTAGGGTTAATGTAGAGAGGAAATAAAATAACAGATTTAATAAAACGTAGCAAGGTCCCTGGAAACTAGCTGTTAATGAATATTAAATTTCCCTCTTTCTTAATGACAATTTGAATACTGCCTCATGATAATTCTATTTCTGAATTTGGAGGTTATCATAGGCTTGTATTTGTAACACTGCCTCATCCATGCCTACTGTCTTCCAAAGAATTGCATTTACAACATCTAAAAGTACCTAGGTGACATTGCAAAAAAATAATCAGTCAACCAAATGATTAATTGATTTACTTGAATGAGCTATTGATTTGCCAAATTTTTTTAATCTTGGCTAATTTGACTTTAGACTAAAATTCCTTAAGAGGCGGCTAGATTTGGTTTTGTGTACAGGTAAAAGTGATCACCTCTGAGAAATAAACGTTTGCATCAATTAAGGTTTGTTTAGGAGATTAAAAACAAATACTCTGAATGGAGAAAATTTTCAGTTCTGAAACTTTATTACACTGACCACTTTGGCTGAACATATATTTTGGCATCTAACTACAGACCAACAAATATTACATTTTCAAGAGTTAAAAATAAAGTTAAGTGAAATAATAATGAAGCCCCTATTATAGGCAAGAAACTGTGGGGTCTCCCAAAAGATTTCAGGAGCTTTTCAACTATTGAATCAGTTTTCTGAAGTTTGTCTATGGTGTGCACGCTAGCAAGTCCAGTTTGGAAGAATGACTGGGCTGGATGTTTCTGATTGATAACAGGAATCTTATCCAAGATCCAGTACTGAGTTACCTAAAACTTACACTAAACTCATGTTTAGAGCACCAGCAAAGTTCAGCTTAGATTAATCTATTCAAATTTTGTAAGAAAAATATCTAGAAAGAAGAAAAATATCTAAACTATTTAATTTTAGCTTGTATTCAAGTTCTATGTCATTTTCAAAATTAAAATTATGTTTTTAATTACATATCAATGTATGGGTCACCATAATGTTTCAAGGTTTAGGACCTTAATCCAATTCTACCAAAAATTCTTTTATTGGGGACACCACTGTGACCTGTGTGGCTAATCATTGAATGGGATGTGTTCTGGAAAAGGGTCTTAGAGCAAAGTTAGCATGAATGTGATGCACCACTTCTAAGTAATCTTGCCAAAGCTGAACTTTGAGTTTGCGTAAAAATTATTCAATTTCTAACTTCCATATTTTCTCTCACTTCTTAACTGTTAGAACCTGACATAGAATAGCAGCTTGGGAAAGGTAGGTTGGTTGATTGCTGATTGATTGCTTCAGAGGCTGTTCTGCAGCCTTTAGAAGAGTTGTTTGCCTCCTCACCCTGTGCTGTTCCTGCAACACACACCTGACAGATTTCTTTGCTAAGGCTGACTGGCCATTGTTCAGGGAATGAAACTCCTTCTAGCATCCTTGAAAGGCCTTTTCTCTTTGCAAAGAGCACTTTCCAGACCCTCACAATTTTATGTTTCCTTGGATGCTAATTGGTTTTTAAGCCTGATGGGTTTACAAAAGTTAGCTAAAATTTCAAGTTGCCTTTGACATATTCAAGTACCCAACATATAGACATCTCTAGCTGATTTTCTCTTTTGGGTGACTTAGGCTTTGTCCATATAATCCCAGTTTCATATTATAGAGTTGAGGTTGAAAACACCCATTTTTGAAATGGACATTGATTGCATGTTAACAGATTCCAATCCCTGGAGGGAAAAGGCCATTGTATTTATGAGTTTCGTTTTAGGAGGCAGAAAATAGTTCAGACTAACAAAAGACAAAAACAGGGTTTTTACCTCCTCACTAAATTGACTAGCACTCCTGTGTACCCATATGGGAATAGGACTTTCTGGAATTATGTAAAGAAATTGGCAATTGCTCAAAATAGCGACCCTGCCTCAACTGATACAAGGCTCATCTGGAATTAGAACTCAGGAACTAGAATTAGTTCCCAGAAACTTCCCACTACACAACAAAGAGTCACATATATAGAGAAGTACACACCCACACACACAAACACACACTCACTCATACTTAAATTGTGAACACCTTATCACTTCAAACTATAGCCTTGATATTTACTTGAATTCTGGTTAAGCCAACTTATTTTATTGTTTCTCTCTACTCCTGAATAGCTTCCCTTCAAGCTTGCACATTCTTTTCCAAGATACTGATGGCTTACTGGTTTAGGTTGGCATGCTGGGACACGAGCAAGGTTGGCTAGATGCATGCATGCATTGGAAGAAAAGTTCATAGACTCACTCATAGTCTCTTTCTCTCATCTCAATTTAGAAAAACAAAGACTTTTTTTTGGAAAGACAATTTCAGAATTGTTCAGGAGTGTATAGAAATGTTTGAAATTGCTTTAAATTTATAAACACTAGTTAAAATCACATCCATGGGTTTTTACAGATGACAAAGTATTAAAATGCTCAAGTCATTATATGTTGTTCTAAAAAGTAAGATTCCAAAAACATTAATATTAATGTGTTTCCCCTTTTCAGCTCATTCCATAAAATAATGAAAAATAAAATAAGTAAAAAACTAAATTTTAAAAAGGGAAATAAAAGAATAAGAAGCTTAAAACCAAAGAAAAGCTTCCCTTGAGGTAAGCAATTTTCTAATAATGTGAATATCTACTTAAGTTTGGAGAAATCTTTTCTATTAGTAGTGCTGTGTATGTGGTTTTAATAGTCATGTTCATTCATTTGAGCAAACTTTTTCATAACCAATAATAAATATTACAGAAACCTCGAAAATCTTTGAAGCCATGAATCTTTTTTACTGAATCTTCTATATTATAGCATAAAACACATCAAAATTGTCACATGTGAACTTATCAAATGAAAATGTTATGAAGATTAAGGTAATAGCCCATCCTCTGCTCATGTTACACTTGGTGGGAAAAGCTTTGAATGACAAGAACAACAGCAATGTCTTGATTCTTTGTCAGGAAATGACAATTCAAATTCTTATGAATATATTCACAATGCTGCTTGGAAAAAATCTAGTTTCAATATCGAAGAGTTGTCACAGAGCTTTGGTCATGTTGTTGCACTAGGGAATATTTTGATTTTGGCTCCTCTGACAATAGTTCAGTTATATATTTTTTAAAATATTGCATGTACACAATGGGGATTTTGAGTGAGTATTGGAGTTGGAGGGAGGGTTCTCCACAAAATTAATATAATTAATGAATCAACCTAGCTAAGGACTGGAGAAGGACTGACAAAAAAGTAGGAAGATGGGAGTTTTTCATTAGTTAATGAAATCAAGTTGTTAGAGCTCTAAGATTAGGCTAATTGGAAATACACATTTGGAGTCTTATTGAGAAACTCTCTTAAAACCCATTATTGCTAACATTAGTAATTTATGAAATATGTGTTTATTATAAACAACAAATAATGTCTATTCCAAGAATTTGATTTTCAAATTACTTTTCACGAATGAGAATTCTTTTCTTTACTTGTTTTTACATAGCGAGCTATGTATGTCTGAACACCTGCAAATAAAGCATCTGACTTCTATTTCAGAAGTAGATTGTGATATTTTTATTCCGATTTTAGGAGAAAGATTCCAAGATCAGCAAACAGTTCATTTTCTCCTGAGTACTCTGACTGCAATTAAAAGTAAGCTGCCACCAGGTGGAAAGTGGAATTTTGATTACAGCCAGGATCACCATATGTCCCAGTTTGCTTAAGAGAGATCTAAATTATGCCCGCTGTCCCATATTAACTATCAGTCTCATCTCCTTTTAACTCTCAAGTTTCCAAATCTGGACAGTTAACTTTATGGTCACCCTAATGATAACTTCATTATTGAAGAGCTTTGCCAACTCTAAATTTGGGTGAATGGGTTCAGGTTCTTGCTAAAATGGTAACTGAGATAAAGAACATAGCACTCCTGATAACATTTCCTTTCATGTACAGCATTTTTTCCTTAGACTTAACAATTGTCTATATCTTTTCATTTGTGAAAATGTCTTTGAATTATATCTAACTTTTTCTATGGCCTCCCACATGCTTAAACCAGTCTAGTAATCTGTAGCTTCCATGTTTGTTTGGAGCCTTCCATCTTCTCATCTAGTCTGGACTCGTACTTTAGCTCTGCTGAATAACTGCTCTCCTGGGACTTCCACTGGCCATCATTAGTGGAATTCTTTTCATCTCTCTGTTGCTCTCTCATGCATTGAATAACCTGCTTCTTAGATCCCACCTTATTGGCTTATTTTCTCATTTTGGTAGAATACTTAATCAAGTAGCTTTAAATTTTTGAGGCTTTTCATGTGTGGAAATATACCCTGATCAATAGTTTGACTGCATATGGAGTTTTAGATTAAAATCATTTTGCCTGAGAATCTTGAACATTGCCTTCTAGTTTCTAATATTAATATTAAGAAGTTTGAAGCTATTCTCATTCTTGATCCCTTGAATGTAACCTATTTATTTTTTTCTTTGGAAGCTTCTCTTTTTCCCCAGAGTCCTAAATTTTATGATTGCTTGAGTTAGTGTAGGTCTTTTAATTTTTTTGTACTAGACAATTAGTAGTTCCTTTCAATCAAGGGGCTGATAGCCTTCCATTCTAGGAATTATTTTTCAACTGTTCCTTTGATGATTTCCTAATCTCTATTTCATCTGTTCTTTTTATTAGTTGAATCAAGCTTTTACAGTGGTGAAACACACCTCTAGTATCATTGAATACTAGCTAGAGCTACTGGCCCAGGAGAGGTGATCCATACCTAAGCAGGGTATGAAGGTGAGATCAAATATAATCTTCAAAAGGTTGGCTTATTTTCCAAGTTCCTTCTGCTTTAACATTAAAAAAGCTTAGTACCACCAAGTAACATTTAAAAAAAATTTAAACATTGGGTGAATTCTAGCAATGCTTGAATAAAAGTTTCTGAGAGGATTTAAAAGCTATTTACTACTCAAATGCAGGTAAGGTCTCAACCTAAGTGAAATAGGCAGCCTCTTATCAAGAATCTCATGAATTGTGAGACCACTCCCCTTCACAAATAAGCAACAAACTCCCCTGCCATATGCCCATCTTAGATCTACAGCACACCAATTCTCGTCATTAGAGTATTTGGGGCATCAACATGGGAATGCCCAACTGATTAATTCTGGGGTGGCATGAACTGTCTATCTTCATGCCTGTGGTAGGTTATTTATTGAGAATTGGGCCTTTGAAAGAAGCTGCGTTCCATAACCTCCTGGGACCTTCAGAGGACCAGTTCTCTTTGACCATTAGTAACTCTCTCTATCCCCCCACCTACACTCAATACATAAACAATGAGATTCTCAAGTGATCTCTAAGCATAAGAGAAATAATATGTCTTCCATGGTGTGTGTACTTTCCAGAAATGATAAAAAAAATCAATCTACTGATTCGTGAATTCAATGAGGCCTCAGATGAGTATGTAAAATACACATATAAATAAATCCACACTAAGACACATCACAGTGAAACTGTAGATCAAAGGTAAAGAGAAGATTTTAAAAAACAGTCACAGTTAAAATAATAGTTGACTTATCGAGTGCTGCAATGGAAGTCAGAAGACAATGGAATAATATTTTCAAAGTTGCCATTGAAATATGCTCACCCTCCAATGATTAGTGTGAAATAATGATGTTTTCAGACAACCAGTAGGCCCTCACTAAAGGAAATTCTAAAGAATGGGCTTTAGGCAGCATAAAAGTGATCCAGGTGCAATAGTAATCATAGGAAATCTTGGATACAGTAACAAAGGAATAACAAAGAAAGGGGAATAAAAAAAGAAGAACCACTCTTCTCTGTGAAAATGTGGCAAGCTCTGAGTTAAAAATTCTCTATAACGTCTCTGTTAAATATAAATATGCTATGAGAAAGGAGTGACATATTATGTCATTAACATTTTCTAATACCACGTGTGTTCTAATACAGAAAGTGTGTTCTCTGGAAGTTTAGTGCTTTGAGAGACATTAATAAGTGTGACTTGAAAATAAGGTACATGTTCAAATAAGCATGGGACACATGGTGTTAAATAAAGTGAAACCAGATTCTTGACTGCTGGAATTCTCAGGACCTTTAAGTATGCTAATGTACATTTTGAATTATCAAGAGGGTCATACTGGGAATATTGTGTATATTATTTTGCAGCATTTCCCAATTTTATTTAACCATAGATTTTTTTTCAGAGTAACTCAGTGAATTGACATTCCATGGATCGCACTCAAAGACACTCTGTCCCTAGCACACTCCCTGTGATTCTTTATCAAATTAGATAGATGTTAACTTGAAAAGCAACAAACAGTTCCTGACTCAGTAGGGCAGGAGATGAGTGAATCCTTACAGAAAAGACAAAAGGGCAAGAATTAGTGTATTAAGTGGTTCCTGGGATGGGAGATCCAGATAGGGGAGCTACCTTTGTGAGTAGGAGAATTGCAAAAGCACTGAGGGCCAAATGGCAAAGAATAACATCATGTGCTTAAAACTTGTGCTGGGGCCTCTGTTGCTCACCTACATGGGTCATCCATGAGTATCTGTAATCTTTTGGCAACATAAAAGAAAATAGTTAAGATGTGAAATAAGCGTAGGCACCCAAAACATGTAACTGATTCTGCTTCTGATGCATCTGATTAGGAAACAGTGTCCACTGACGATTTATGCAAACCCATATGGAATCCTCAATGATAATTTTTGCCTCATTACAAGATACAGAATAACAAAATCAAATGGTTTTCCACTACACAAGATTAATATGATTTTATCTGTAGTGACCAAATATTTGTGACATAAAACAATCCTCAGCAGAGGCCTATACGACTATCAATAGGTTTCTCATTCATCAGTAAGATTCATGTCTATGATAATACTAAAAGTAATGATATATTCCTTAATAATAAGAGGAATTTATCCTAATAAGTTTAGAATTTAAATTTTTAAAAGTACTAAATTAGTATTTTATTAAATTAGTATTTCATTGATTATAACATTTTATTAATTTTGTTTATGGAAGGGAAAGAGAGTTTTACAGATTTGTGTAGTATTTTTCTACACCTCTGCAAAGGTAACAATTCTGAGAAGTAGGCAAAGTGGCAGTATTTTCCCTGATTGGCATATTATGTGACGTACCTAAGGTCATGCAGCTACTAAAAGATTACAAGGATTAAAAGATTATAAAGATCATATAAAGATGTATAAGGATTATAAACTGATGTTCTACTCCAGATACTTCCAACTAAATCATATTGCCTTCCTTATTTTTTTTTCCATGAACTAAGGTCTGTACCAGAAATGTATTCTAACTTATTTATTCATGGTACTGAGTGAAGAAGAGGTTTCTTTAGCTTTTGTATATAACTGCTTTCTTCAGAAAAACTCAAATTATTTTAAATTCTATATATTTTCTCCACACGTGATATTTCATAAATAGAGCAAATGAGACCCAGAGAGTATTGGCAAATTGCCCAACATTATATTTGGAATATTTGACTAGAAAGAAAGGCCTGCTTTTGCACATATGTTCAATACTTTGTGGGACTGTGCTTATGTATGCTAATGAATAGAGCTAATTGTTAATAGATACACAGTCTCTGGGTCTGAGAAGAATCAGTAAGTTCCTGCACCACTGATGGATAAATAGCTAGACCCAGAAATGAGGCTAAGTAGGGAGAAGAGAGTAGCTAATAAAAGAAAAATATGCATTGGTCAACTTTAAGAGGTACAGACACCAAGGAAGGCCAAAGAACTAGAGGAGAAGAATTTATGCATATACCAAAATCTACCCCGGAGGGCCCAAATGGGAGTTATTGTTTCATCAGTGATGGCAAGAGCCCAGAAAAAGTTCAGGTTGCATTGGCAGTAGAAACACGTGGAAGCAGAAAAAGAATTCAGATTTCTAGAAAGGACTCCAATTAGAAACAGTCTGAATTCACAAGGTCAAGTAGAGGTATTGTTCTAAATTGTACTTGGATTATTCTAAATTTACAA
Source organism: Tapirus indicus (assembly GCA_031878705.1). Taxonomy (NCBI): domain Eukaryota; kingdom Metazoa; phylum Chordata; class Mammalia; order Perissodactyla; family Tapiridae; genus Tapirus; species Tapirus indicus. The sequence continues at coordinate 95,561,478 of CM062942.1, read as the reverse complement.
GCAGATATTAATTGAAATACATTATAATCCTCTCCAGATCACACAAACTTAAGGCCAAGTAAATGTTTAGGTTTTGGCTCTTAACCCCATCCAGCTTTGTCACTGGCGCTCTAAGCTTCCATATTCCTCCTTTCTCACGTTGTCTTGGTGATTTTTAAATCTTCTCGTGGTCACTATAGATGTTAGATTGTAGTCTAGATTGTACATTGCAGAATTTGCTCTGCTATGGTTATTCTTTCCTACCTGGGAAATAATTGTGTCATTGCCTTTCTCTTCTTTGCTGCTTATAATGTTAAAGCAGGGTTTCAAGTAATCACACTTATTTTAATTAACTTTACATTGTCTGGTCTTTATGTGGCCACAGCTAAGTTATCCATTCGAAAAGTAGCCTCTTTGAGCTTAAATGTTCCTTTTGTCTCTACCAAAGATGACACATTTATGACGTGTAATCACCTCTCTCCTGGAACCACAGCAAACATTGCTAATTGATTACGTGATTTCTGCTGCTGAGTCCAGACAGTGATAACAATATAGCACTTACTATGTGAAAGGTACTGTTGTAAGCACTTTAAAGGTATTAACAAATTTCATCTCCAAATCAACCTTATAAGATAGCTATTTTCACTATTTCTATTTTACAGATGGGACAACTGAGGCATAACAAATATAAGTAACTTGACCAAGATTGCACAGACATCACTTGTAAAGCTAGAATTTGAATCCAGGCAGTCTAGTTCCAGATTCTATGTGCTTTACCACTAATGCTATACTACCTCATATTTCCTGACAGAAAAAGCTTACATACTTAACTCCAAATGACCACAGGCCTTTCGCCTATAGATTCCACATTTCTTCCACTGATACAGAAGAGTGGAAAAAATGAGTAGCATGATAGCCATACCTGGTCATAGTTCTTACTGGATTTGTCTCCTCCTTGGAGGTGTTAAGTGGGGAATTAATTACACAATAGGCAAGCTCAACTTTGATATACGAACTTGATTCTTTAAACCTTAGACCTCAAATGAGAGTTCGATATTGCTTTGTTAGCTTCCTGATGTGAAGGCTACTGTGACCGATTCCTCAGAATTTGGTGGCTACACCTCATATTGGAGGATCTGTGGCTCTTTTAGTCAGAGAATTAATGAAGTTGGAGGCAGTACTTGCAATGAGCAGTAGCAAAACAGGGCACATAGATTAAGAGAGCCTTTTAACAATTACCACTGACACAGAATTAGTTTGTCAGAAGCCCTAACTTGGGAAAATAGAGATCTGGGTTCCTCTGAGGACAAATAAGTTTTAATGTCTGAGGTTTTAGGGAGGGAGAAAGGAAGGGGAAAACAAAAGGTCAAGCCAAGATGTATGTCTGGAGATGAAGAATGCTAAAAGATTCTAGAGGGACCTAAGCAATCAGACAACAACATCAGAGAACACTGTGTAGCTGGGAGCCAATGGTATGTCAAAGGTAAAATCAGTCAAGAAAGCTAAAGTGGTAAAGTACCAGAGACTAGGGCAGTAGCTGAGATCTGGGTATCATTCCTGACTCTTCTGGAAGCATCACAACTCTCCACACTTTAACATAAAATATCTCACTTCAGAGTTCTTATTTATTGAATAACTACTGGACTAAATAACCTCTAAAGACTCTTCCAGCTCTATTCTCCCATGATTCTGTGATTCATAAATTTGCAAAAAGCTTGGAATTCTGACTTCTCTGAACTCCACAATACAGCCAACATAAAAGCATTCTTTTTGGCAGGCTGCTCAGTTGAAAGAATCGAATTATTACCAGACAAATCATGTCACCTGGGATTTTTTTGGTAACATCTTATTATAGGAACTCAAGTAATCTTAAGACCCTTGGCTTTGATTTTTCCCAATGGGCTTCCAAATCTGCCATTCGGTCAACCAGCATTTATTGAATTCCTACAATATGTGTGGACACTATGTTAGGCCTTAGAAAGAAAAAAAATGAATAAAACAGAGTAGAGTCATGGTTTTAAAGACAATCACAGCATAGTGGGGGAAATAGAAACATATGCCATGAGGACAATATCATGATAGAGATATGCATAATATATTATGAACACAGAGGAGAGGAATTTATAGCTCAACTTGAGAGGGGTGATAATAGAAGATTTCTAAGTGGAGATTTTACATTATGTCATTCTTCAAACTGAGCTATGTACTTGTGGGAAAATATTGGGCAGAGCATGCCAACCAAAGAGAACAATACGAGCAGATGAACAGAGGTGAAAAACAGCATCATGAAAAAGGTAGGTTTCTATTGTTTTTGTCTGTTCTGTACTCCTTTTCCATTTCTTATTTTAGCCATATGTTCTTCTCTCACTCCAACGATGTGGTGGGACTGTTAGGCATATTACACTACCCCCATGGCTATAGAGGTGGGCATATGACCCAGATACAGCCAATCATAACATACCATTCCCCTGGGCATAGCAGTTCATACAAGGGAGGGTATGTTACCCAAGCCAGATCAATCAGATGCTTTCCTTAGGGTTTTAATATACCAGAGTAGCAAATGAAAAGCAGTGTGTCACAAAAGCTAGGACAATATACTCTAGTATAAGGCTTCCTGGGTTCAAATATAAGTTCCAATATTTATTAATTGTGTGAACTTAGATAAATTACTCAATCTTTCTGTATCTTAGTTTCCTCACTTATTAAATGGGGACCGCAATAGTATCTACATCAAGGTGTGGTGAGCATTAATGTGTTAATATACATAAAACACTTAGAATATTTCTTGGCACACGGTTAGTACTTATTAACTATTGTTGATATTATTTTTGTTGTATTATTTATGCTATTGTTATATTTGTTATATACTAACTACTGATTGCTATGGGATTCTTACATTGGGATGATGTAAGATCTGAATCACCACTAGAGTAAGGTTTCTCAACATTGGCACTATTGACATTTTGGGCAAGGTAATTCTTTGTTGTGGGCAGTTGCCCTGTGCATTATAGGATAGCATCATTCCTGGCCTCTACCTATTAGATGCTGGTAGCATCACTCAAGTTGTGACAAACAAAAATGTCTCTAGACATTCCCAAATGTTTCCTGGGGGACAAAAATTGACCCTGGGTGAGAATTACTGCAACCATTTTACTTTCTAACTGGAGAAAGATCATTTACTATAGGAAAGAATGAAGTCAATATGTAAAGAACGACTGAAACAAGAGATGGGGAGATTTAGACAGAATGAGTCCTTAAGACAACTACATCTTCCGCTCTAGTTCCTGAATCCCCTAAACTCTCCTGGTTCCTGCAGATCACCTTTTGTTTTCCTTTATCTTTCTACTAAAAATTCTCCTTTTTTTGTAAATTAGTTCACTTGGATTTCTTTCACTTGCCACTGGAAGACATCTGAATATTGGTACATAGGGTTTATCACTATCAGATATATATATATATATATATATATATATATATATATATGTATGTATGTATGTATTTTGTGTTCCCACTGAAATGTAAGTGCTATGAGAAGAGGGAGTTTATCTGCCATGTCCACTACTGTATATCTAGGGTCTAGAACAGTGATTGGCACATATGAGGTACTAAATAGACATCTGTGGATGAATCAGTGAAGAAAGTAGAAGTAGTTGCATGTCACTAGAGCTAAAAGTGTATGAAAGTGGGCATGTTGTACATTATAAGAGCAGTTAAATAGTGTTAGAAGTGCCCTAATTGCAATCGTCACTCCAGGGATTGTCAAATAACACATGAAATATCATAATCAGGAATTATTACCTTACGGATTGGTTACTTAACATGGATCATCTTAACAAAAGCTATACCATAGGGTCTACTCCTTACCTTCAGGTATATAAGAAATAAATTTTAATTGATGAAATTAATGGTGTTTAAGGTAGGTTACTGTTAGAAGTGATAGATCAGACCTGCTTACTCCTGCATGAAGGAGGTTTTAGAATGCAACATAGAGCTAGAGGTCTAGAGCCCATTTGGTCTTACATATCTCCATTCCTCAGTCTTCCACTGCCTAATTCAATTGCAAAGATCCCTAGTTCTACCATCGCTACTACATTGCACCCTCCTCAGAATGTAATTTTCATGCAAAGTGCCAGTCTGTGGGTTTAGGTCAGAGAGTGGAATCTCCCAGAGCTATAGAACAGGTTATATAGATTTTTTTGCCTCTTTCTTAATGCATATTTGCACATTGGATAGAATTTAACAAGAGACTCCTTTTTTCATTGTAACATACCATCTAATAGCCAAGATGTGGGAGAGAGAATATACAGTTCCCAACTATCTCTCATCACCAGAGGCTACCAATATTTACAACAGCAACAACACAGAAAAAAAAAAAAAAAAACAACCGTGGTATTTGATATGTTGTCCCAATTGGTTTCACTCATTTGCAACACATAGAAATGGGCTTAAAAAGAAAGATGGGGTAGGTTTAGACTTATTGTGAGTTGAAGACAGGCCACTAAAGAGTTCAAAAGAGGTGAATGAGCTAAAAAGATTTGAAATTTTGATGTCATTCTTATAGCCATGTGGACAAAGAACCTAAGAAGGGGAAGAATATGAAGGCAGGGAGATTAATTTGAAAGGTTTTAATCCAGGTGAGAAATAAAACAGAAAATGATTGCAGGTGAGAAGAGGAGAGGACAGATTACAGAAATATATGCAGTATTTACAATAGGCATGTTATTAAGAAGGATGAGGGAGGTAAAGAAGGGAGAACCATAGGTGCATTCAAGGTTTCTAGTTTGTGTAAGTGGGGCAATGATGGTTGCACCAAATGAAATAGAGAATACAAGAGGAGGTTCAGGGACTTGTTTTTTGTTTCCTGATTTTTTTGGTTGGTTTTCTCTTCTCTGCTTCCTTATTTCTGTCAGCTTCCTTTGATTGCCAAATTCCATTTAAACACCCTGACCGGCTTCCCTGTAGCTATGGTATACATTTACTTTTCAGTGATCTTTTGAGCTACGTGTGCTCAAAAATCATTTTGACAATAAACAAAATAAAACAACAGTTGAATCCAGCCAAAAACAGCTATTAAAAAGAACTAGATTGAAATAAAAGAGCATTGAATTGCAACTATTTGTTGGTGATTTGTTAGCTTCATCAACATTATCATCAAGAAATATTTGAGTGCCAACTCAGTGCTAAGCATTGTCCTGGGCCCTAAAGATACAAAGACCTAGAGAAGCAGCCTGGTAGAATGCAGAATGTACTGGTTTTGGAGTTGGAGCTGGAGTATATCTCTTGTTCCACCATCTACTAAGTTAGTGACCTTGGGCTAGTGGTTAGCTCCTCATAGCCCCATTATTTTCCATCTGTAAAATGAGGATAATTGCATAGTACATATATCATTCAGCTGTCATATTAAGCGAGACAACAAATCTAACCAGCACAGTAGCTGATATACTCTAAGCACTTGATAAATGGTAGCTTCTTTGAAAATAAAATCATAATTATCCTCTCAAGAAGCTTACAGCCTATTATATGTGTATATATATATATATTTTTTTTTCTATATGAGCCTCCCATATCTTTTTTATTATCAATTCAGATAAAAGAATTGTATTGGATATTATTATCACAGAGAGGGTATAATGATTCAAAAAGGGTAGTATGTCATAGTCCTAAAACAGCATTCCTTCAAAACTTTGAGTATAATCAAGTATAACATTTCAAGCCTTTGGAGACTTACTTCAATGATCTGATGAAAAAAATGACAGAAAAGCAAACTCCTGTAGAATAGTAATAAAAAAATGATGTATCATAAACAAGCAGTTAAAATGTGTTAATTGGCTCTAATGTAGTACCAAGGGTGCAATGGGGTTTGGAGGAGGGGGAGAAAGCAGAATCTCATGAAGTCATACAAACCCAGTGCAATGAAAGTTTCTGCCAGACTGGGTTATAATGAACTCACTGTGTTTTAATGAAGGTAGTAACTGAGTATCTTATTAAATTTCACTAGAAGCCATTGGGGTCCGTTTTATTGTAGCCCTGTTAAGATCTTTTACGAATCCGGAATCGTGCCAGATATTATGAAAAAGAAAACCTAACTGCATTACTTTACTCCCATCATCATATAATTTGCTAAAGATGTTTGCCAGGAGTGAATAGGCTGTATTCTTTCTCCTCTCAATATTTTTTATATTATAATAAATGAGGAAAATATTGAAAATGAAAATATGCATCTAAAATATTCTTTGTTGTCACAAAATCAAAAGGACTAAATTTTGGATGAAGCATGTGTTTTAATAAAGTTTTAAGTTAAAGAAGTAAAAAACCTTTTGGCTTAGATTTTCAAAACTCAATGAGTAGGATTTTGTAAAGTCCAAACTTATATCTTCTATGCAAACCTGGGTAAACTCTGCAGAATAATAAATGCCAGTAAACTAGATGGCAATGACCCCTGTGTGGATTTGTCCAAGTGATGCTTTTCAATGTTCAGCCATAGTTCTTTTGACCATCCACGTGGAAGGCCAGTGCTTGGCAGTGCTGTCCAATTGGCAAATTTTTTCTTTGTTTTCTATTATTCCTGGTTCTGTACTGTTTTTCAGACTTTCAGTGGCCTTTCCATTTATTGACAGTCAGCAGTACTGGCTATGCTACCATCCTCAAATTTTTTTAGTTGAGAATATCTCACATAAGAGCAATATGTCATTTTCCAAAGGGCATTTTTATTTCATAGGTTAATGCCGTGAGAGCCTCTACTGAACACAAAACATAAATGCACACTTAGTTTGAGTTTGGGGCAATTTTAATGCAACATTGGGCATATGTATATCGTCTAACCTGATATTTTAAACTCAGTAGGCAATTCAAGGTTCTAACCTTGCCTAGAATTAATATTTTTCCTTTTCAGATACCTTTTAAATCACCATCCAAGGCAGAGCCATAGTCACTTCTCTGTCTTACTCAGGAATTATTTGTTTTGATGGTCTTTAACTTGGACATGCCTGGCTTGGGGTAGAAATGGAAGAGAGGGAGAGCTAGTATTTATTTGTATGATAGTTGAGCCAAGTAAACCCTCAGACAGACAATTACATTATTTATAGAGCCATGCCCAAATTTGTAAGCCAAGATGAAGAAGCAAATTTGTCTGTTATTGACACTGTCAAGAGATAGTAGACTTAACGATAGTGTTTTATATATGGGAGGTCCAGGTTAGACAGGAAGAGAAACGCAGAAAATTTCACCTATTCTTGGTGGATAACGGGAGATGAAGGGGAAGGCAGGCAGGGAAAGCAGGTGGTCAGATGCCTGGCCAATCTCGCCTCACTGGGTAAAAGTCATGGAGAGGTTTATTGGACAAGTTGAAGGAAATAGAGAGGGCAGGAGGCTTCTGTTCCACTTCCTACTTGGAACTCTGCAAAGAAACTTTTACAACCTCCTCCTGACCCCTACTTAATTGCACAAGTTTTGAGAGTTAGAAATGATCAATGGCCTCCTAGGCACACTTTCTCTTTCTCTGGGGAAATAGGCCTCATGGGTAAGCTTGAGAAATGGAAAACTTCAACAGAACATGATGTAAAAGGAGCATTAAACAAAGCTATAGTAATCAAGACAGTGTGGCACTGGCATAAAGACAGACATACAGACCAATGGAAAAGAATTGAGAGCTCAGAAATAAACTCTTGCATATATGGTCAAATGATTTTCAACAAGCGTGCCAAGGCCATTTAATGGAGAAAGGATAGTCCGTTCAACAAATGATGCTGAGAAAATCGAATATCCACATGCAAAAGAATGAAGTTGGACCCTTACCTTACATCATATACAAAAATTAGCTCAAAATGGATCAAAGACCTAAATGTAAGAGCTAAAACTATAAACCTCTTAGGAGAATATATATGGGAGCACAGCTACAAAAGCAAAAATCAACAAGTGGGACAACATCAAACTAAAAAGCTTCTGGACAGCAAAAGAAACAAAATGAAAAGGCAACCTACAGAATGGAAGAAAATATTTGTAAATCATATGTTGGATAAAGGGTTAATATAAAAATACATAAAGAACTCATACAAAAAAAAAACTGGTTAAAAATGGTCAGAGAAACAGAATAGACATTTTTCCAAAGAAGACATCCAAATGACCAACAGGTACATGAAAAGGCATTCAACATCACTAGTCATATGGAAATGCAAATCAAAATCATGAGATATCACCTCACACCTGTTAGATTGGCTGTCATCAAAAAGAGAAGAGATAATGTGTTGGGGAGGATGTGGAGAAAAGTGAACCCTTGTGTACTTTTGGTGGGAATATAAATTGGTACAGCCACTATGGAAAACATTATGGAGGTTCCTCAAAAGTTAAAAATAGAAATACCACATGATCCAGCAATCCTACTTCGGGTATATATTCAAAAGAAATGAAAACAGGACAACAAAAAGATATCTTCACTCCCATGTTTATTGCAGCATTATTCCTAACAGCCAAGATATGGAAACAAACTGTGTCCATCAATGGGAGAACAGATAATGATGTGGTACACATATACAATGGAATATTACTCAACCACAAGAAAGAAGGAAATCCTGCTATCTGCAATAATACAGATGGACCTTGAGGGCATTATGCTATGTGAAATAAATAAGGCAGAGAAAACAAATACTGTATGATCTCATTTATATGTTGAATCTAAAAAAGCTGAACTTGTAAAAACAGAGAGTAAAATGGGGGTTACCAGGGGCTAGGGGGTGGGAGACAAGGAGATGTTGGTCAAATGATACAAACTTGCAGTTAGAAGATGAATAAATTCTAGAGATCTATGCCTAGCATTGTGATTATAGTCAACGACACTGTATTATATACTTCAAGGTTGCTAAGAGACTAGATCTTAAGCGTCCTCACCACAAAAGAGAAGTGATAATTATGTGAAGTGAAAGAGGTGTTAGCTAATGCTATGGTGGTAATCATATTGCAATATAAAAATGTTTCAAATCAATACCTTGTATACTTTAAATTTACACAATGTTATATGTCAATTATACTTCATTAAAACAGAAAAAGAAACATATGAGAAAAGTTCCTGACATTGGATTTGGCAATGATTTCTTGTACATGACACCAAAAGCACAGGTAGCAAAAGAAAAAATAGATAAATTGAACTTCATCAAAATTAAAAACTTCTGTGCATCAAAGGACATTATCAACAGAGTGAAAGGGTAACCTATAGAATGGGAGAAATATTTGCAAATCATATATCTGATAAGAGACTAATATCCAGAATATAAAAAGAACTTCTACAACTCAACAACAACAACAAAGCCAATAAAAAAATGGGCCAAGGACTTGAATAGACATTTCTCCAGAGAAGATATATAAATGGCCAATAAGCACATGGAATGATGTTCAACATTACTAATTGTTAGGGAAATGCAAATCAAAATCACGAGAAGATACCACTTCACATCCATTAGGATGGATATTATATTTAAAAAAGAACCCAGAAAATAGTTAGTGTTGGCAAGCATGTGGAGAAATTTTAACCATTGTGCATTGTCAGTGGGAAGGTAAAATAGTGTAGCTGCTGTGGAAAACAGTATGATGGTTCCTCAAAAAATTAAAATAGAATTACTATATGATCCAACAATTCCACTTCTAGGTTTATACCCAAAAGAATTGAAAGCAGGGACTCAAATAAATATCTGTACACTCATGTTCATAGTAGCATTATTCACAATAGCCAAAAGATGGAAGCAACCCAAGTGCCCATTGATGGATGAATGGATAAACAAAATGTGGTATATACACACAATGGAATATTATTCAGCCTTAAAATGGAATGAAATTCTGACACATGCTACAACATGGATGAACCTTGAAGAAAAGGACAAATGCTGCATGATTCCATTTATATGAGGCACCTAGAGTAGTAAAATTCATAAAGGTGGAGGGTGGAATGGTGGTTACCAGAGGCTGGGGGAGGGGCAATAAGTGGTTGGTGTTTAATGGGCACAGTGTTTCAGTTTGGGAAGATGAAAAAAATTGTGGAGATAGATAGTGATGATGGTTGCACAGCAATGTGAATGTACTTAATGCTACTGAAATGTACACTTAAAAATGGCTGAAATGGTAAATTTTATGTTATACATATTTTACTGCAATAAAAAAGAGGGGAATTAAAATGGATCGGTTACATATTTTGCAAATATCATCCTTGTCACAAGTATCTTAGCTGCTATTCTCACTCCCAATGTTAGCTATTCCTATGGACATTCTCCTTAAGCCTGCTACCCTCCTGCCTCTCCCTTTACTCTCTACAGACCCTGCCTTCTTAGATGCATTCATAAGGGAACACCTCATGCCACTTTCTCCTCACCTCTTCCTCATACCTGAAAGTGCATCTGTCCTTACATCCTGCTCAGAAGAAGCAATTTACTTCCTTCTGACAAAGGCTGTGTTCCCTTTTGCAAAATAACAGTTATGAAATCCATGAATGTGTGTGTGTGTGCAGGAGAGAGGGAGAGAGAGATATTAATATCTTAAATTCCTTTTTTTCACAATTAACATAGCAAGGGGCAAAGACACTTGATCTACAGCTTTACATAAAAGAAGTAGTCATGGTCAGATAAAGAGGGAAAGGGAAAGGATCCTACCACCCCCAGTGGAATATGAGGATTAGAAAGGAGAGGTAGGGAAAGCGGGCAGGCAGATGCATACCTATCTGTCTCACTTCTTGTTTGGGATTCCAGAAGTTGTTGAAAGGAGGCCTCAGAGATTGCCCCATCACCAGAGTCCTCCTGAGAGCTTCCCTGTGTGATGAAAGATATACAGAAGTCACTGTTTCCTTGGAAGAGTTGTAGAATATAGCTGAGGGTTCTGAATGGGAAGCTTATCCATGAGGGTTGTGGCAGGGATAAAGTAGCCCTGGACCCCATGGCCACATGACACTATTCTTGAGCCCTTATTGTGCCAGACATTGTTCTAAGTACTTATACATTTGTACCCATTCAGGCATTACAACATTCCTCTGAATTAGTATGATTATTATTATTTCAAAGTCCCAGATCTTATACAACTTAGTCTTAAACATCATGCCTACACAACAGATTCAAAATACAACATCAGCAGGAGAACAATGTATAGTCTATTTCAGAAGGTATGATGTTGGCAGAGGTCAAGGATATAAAGTTTTACTGCATTTATCTTATACTTTAGGTCACTAATGTAGTTCAGTAACTTTGATTTCACTTCCTACTTCACTGGATAATTGCAGGAACCTTGGCTCTTATATTCCAGTTTCAAGTGGTAATCATATCCTTCAAGTAGACTTACATCCTTCAGTTGGCTGACTGTTATTATCTTCTTTCAGACTAATTTTCCACTGAATGAATGTCCATTCTTTTTGCAGACTCATCTAGGTATTTCCAGGTGCCACTACACTCAATCTTTTGTAATACTGCAATTGTATCTCTTCTATCTTTGGCAGAAAGCTCACCTTACTTCTTAATGTAAACAGAAGAGTTTCAGTAGCACAGATCCATTTCTTCAATTCTTAGAGTACTATTGACATCCCCTAAATAACATTCCCCACAACAAATTTTACTTTATTCAATTACTGAGTGATATTTGGAGATTTGCCAGAGCTATTTCTCATTCCCATGTTCATTCTCAAAGACTGAAACCATGAAGTATAAAATCTCTCCCTATGTCAAAGAAGACTCTGCTTCCCCACCCCTACATGGTTCTGAATAACTTCTCTTTGATGGTGCACTCATACTTTTTCTCTCACTGGTTGCTTATTACACAGATGTTATTTTTGTTCCCCAATTTCAGTGCTATCATTGGGTTCCACTTCATTCTTTGCCTTTGTTTTCAGAAAACCAATGAAGATTACTCAGTTGGACATCCCTCTGATTTTGATCCAAAATCACTCCAGACATCTGTGTGGTATTTGACAAATCATGTCTCCTTTCCAAATGTGACCTACACACACAAGCCTTCTTGATCTTTATCATCTTTTCTGCAAACTAAATTGATTGAAACATTTTGATGCTTTTATATTTTTATATAACTTGTTCTGACTTAGCTTGTGCAAAATTATTATCCTTAACTAACTTATTACTTGCTAATTGATCCCAATTCCTTGGAACTAGATGTATTTGTGTTTTTTTCCAGCAGTATTGTGGAAACAAACAAATTGCTTTTTATCTCATTCTTTTATGCTCCCAGACAATTTTATCTCTACCTCTATTTTAGCACTAACCACAATCTGCTTTGCATTATTTTCATATGTAAGTGTCCAGCTAAACGACTGCCCCAAATCTCTGTGATTTGATGGAGGGTAGAGACCATGTCTTAGTCATTTATCAGTACATAGCACAGTGTTGTGAATGTAGAGAGTATTTAATAAAGCAGTAGGTGATTTACATTGAGCTATGCAATTTGGCTGACAATGAGCACATAGCAGTATCTGTTTCTTGAAATAGTCATTATTTCTCTCTCCTTCTACATTGCTTTCTACTAACATACTTGGTCAAATATCAATACTTGCTCTATCCCATGTTTGTTTTGGTGGCATGGCTCAGCACAAAGAGGCTAAGCTATTTATTGGTCAGAGTGGAAGGAGATTGTGGTCCACTGTGTGGTTATCTCGTGTGTTTTATTATGATTGTGGTTCATAATCATTGTAATAATTAATTCTTTTGTAGCCCTTTGTAGTGCTGTTCATTGAATGCCAATTACGTTCTAGTGACTTTAGTTATTATATCACTAATCATCATAGCAGATATAAGGAAGCTATTATTATGCCACTAACAATATAAACAACCATATTTATATACCAGACATTGTGATAAGTGCTTTAAATGTATTTTCTCACTAAGCTCTCACAATAACCCTATGAAGTTAGTATTATCAATATTCGTGCAACATTCGTAACAACATTGTTCGTGCAAGTGAATATCAGCCAGATTGGCCATGGGAAACCCTTTTACTTGTCTAAAGCAATCAATACTATTGTGACATAGGCTCTTATAACTGAAGAGAGAGCTCCATCCAATATGATTTTACACACAAGTAAACTGAGGTTCAGACAAGCTAAGTAACTTGCCTAATATCACACAGCTAGTAAAAATGAAACAGAACAAAGGGAAAATAGTGAACAAAGACAGAATTAAAGTTTAATGAGTTGAATGGAGAACTAAATTGACAAGCTGAAAGGTTTTAGAGAATAGAAAAATGAAGAAAACAGATTAAAATCTAAAGTAATTTACTCGAAAGTTTTAAATTTTATGAACAAATAAAGTATTCTAAAAGAATCCAGTACCCTTGCTCACAAATCAGATTACCTTAATGGAATAAAGATCAGGCTGACCTCAGAGTGAGTCATCAAATGCCAGAAGACAATGCAACCACCTAGCATTTATCAGTGCTTATTAAGTACTAGGCATTGTGCTATGTACGTAACATTGCCTGTCTGATTTAATCTTCACTACAATCTCATAAATTTGGTATTATTTTTTATTCTCATTTGAGGTTGAAAAAACTTGAGGCACAATGTTAAGCAATTTTTCAAGTTCTCACAGCCAGTAAGTTGCAGAAACAGAACTTATACCTATCTGGTTGAATCCAAAACCTATTTTCTTACCACTTCAATGCTGTAATTTTTACATCTCTGTTCTCAAGTGCTTAAAGTTCTGTCTTATGCTAGTTCTTGCTTGGTTTAACCCAACACATGGAATATGTCCTCATATCAAAATTTGGATGTTTTCTTTAACAGATATTCTTCTACCATATTCTACACTTCATGTCCAAAATGACCTTAGGTTTAGACTTTAAACCTATTCTTGATGTTTCTTATTTTATAAGTGGTATGGTCTGAATGTTTGTGTCATCCCAAAACTTATATGTTGAAAACCTAATGCCTAAGGTGATGGTTTTAAGCCGTGGGGCCTTTGAACTGAGTGTGACAAAAAAAAAAAACAAAAAAAAAAAACAAGGAATCATCTCACTAAATAAAAGGTAAATTCTGAAACTCACATAATGGAAAACAACACCAGAATAAGGAGGCTCCTGGACACTAGGACAAGCTGGGCATCAACATGTGTGTATTCAAGTCTGTAGGCACAGAGTAGCCCCAGCAAAAGAGTGACGGATGGCATGGCATGCAGTTACCATGAGTTGATACACCTCCTCATGCAACCTCTTTTATTACCAGATATATCTCTGGCCCAAACATTGTTCATGCAAGTGAATATCAGCCAGATTGGCCATGGAAAACCCTTTTACTAGTCTAAAGCAATCAATACTATTGTGACACAGGCTCTTGTAACTGAAGAGAGAGCTCCATCCAATATGATTAGCTTTAATCTCTTTATTGGAGCTCAGATAATGTTATCGGTACCTAAACAACACTATCAAAATAGAGACCTATTGAGGACAGTATTTCCCAAGCTATGACAGTGCTAGACACTGAGTAGGCCGGACCCTTGTGAGAACTCAAATATAAAGCTAGGGTGCTATGTTTACCTATGCTTAACCCTGCTGTTTTCTTCCCCTTATTTCATTTATCTGTGTTCACTTATGATCCTCTGCCTCTAAACTGATTCCTTCAAGAGGTATCCTTACCACTATCTCCACTATAATCCATCTCCTGATTGTCACTCTCCGTTTAGAAGGGATAGCCCTAAGTTTCTTCACACAGGCTCCTAGGTAGCCAAGGTTACATATGGTGGTTTTCCACTCTGATTATCCTGATCTGGACATTAATCTCATAGTTAACATCCTTTCTCTCCACTCTCCAGCCATCAATTTTTCTTTTTTTGGCAGGGAAAGATTTGCCCTGAGCTAACATCTGTTGCCAATCTTCCTCTTTTTTTATTTCTCCCCAAAGCCCCAGTGCATGGTTGTATGTCCTAATTGTAAGTCCTTCTAGTTCTTCTATGTGAGCTGCCACCACAGCATGGCAGCTAGCAGATGGGTGGTGTGGTTCTGTGACCGGAAAACGAACCTGGGCAGCCAAGCAGTGAGAGCATCAAACTTTAACCACTAGGCCATCAGGGCTGACTCTCCACCCATCAAAATTTAACTGTCCTGTGTCTCACCCAAATTGACACCAAATATGGCACGTCACACTGAAAGAATTTGATCAACTAATATACAAAATTCTAAATTAATTGTTTGCACTGAAGTTATTGAGGATCTACCTTACACAAGGTATATTCTAAACAATGAGGTTATAGCAATGAACAAAATAGATAAATTCCATGCCTTCAAGGAACTTACATGTTAGTGGCAGAGGCAGAAAATAAACAGATAAACAAACATCCAGTATAATCTCAAGTAGTAAAACCCCTATGAAGAAAAATAAAACTGGATAAAAGCATAGAGAATAATTGCTATTTAGAGGAGGAGCTCAGGGAGGTGCCTCACTGAGCTGATAAAATTTGAGCAGAGACCTAAATAACATGAGGGAGGAAGTCATGGGAGGTAAGAGAGTTCCAGGCAGAAGGAATAGCAAGTGCAAAGATTGAATGAATATTAGTAAATGACTGCATTAGATCCTTGGCATTTTCTAAGGACCATAACAAGACCTTTGTAAACTTCTGTTTCTGTGAACATCCCTTGTAATCCTAATGCCCTGGAGGCCCTGCAAGATGGTGGGTTGTAGGAGCAACATTTAATTTTTTTGAAAGCTTTCTTCCTCTCTGCACCTGCTGGATGTGGATGAATTCTGCATCTAATCCCTGCTATTCTCCAAATAACTAGAAGCTTCAATGAAACACACTATTTTCTCTCCAAAGGGCCCGAGGGATCTTAAACTGATCAAAGCTATTTTGTTCTGCTTCATTGTATAAAGACACATTGTCTTGACTGCCATGACAGTCACTTTTAATCAATAAAGATTATGAAGAGTGACAGAGTGACAGTCTTGCCACATCTGAGCTTCTTTTATACTAATTGGTTTAGTTCTTAATATTTGAGCTCAAAAAGTTTATCTTCCCCTAAAAAAAGACCCACACACAAAATATTATGCCTCTTTTCAACTTCTCTTCCTCCAACTTCTTTTCTTTTTTTTTCTTTTCCATTGATCCTGATGCCAGGACCACCACCTCTATTTCATGAGAAATACAACATTCTTTCTGTGCTAAAATATCTCATTTGGTCATTCTGTCTCAAAACACCTTATGCTGATTATGAATTCTCTAGGACTCTGCCCTTGGTTATTTGCAATTATGGCTGAACAGAATCCTGGGCAATTACTCCTGGATTCAATTATCATATACATGCACATAGCATACTTGGCTCAGTCAGGTGTAATATCCAAAGCATTTGTATTGAAGATTTAGGGTTCTATAAGGGAAATATGATTATAGTAATTAATTTGGATGATCTCTTTAAGCTGCCATAAAATTTTATTTTTAAAGAATTGACAACTAGAAAAATGCATATGGATTCTTAATTGTGAAGTCTATCTTACCTTCAGCAGTGAAGAACCAGGCATTCATAATGCTTTTATTATACATTGCTATTCAATCAAATAGCAGTTTATAAAGACAAATTCTTCCTAAATGAGTCCAAATACTAATTTAGGAATGGATATTCCACAAATTATTCCATCTGTTATTCCTGACCCAGTGGAAGTGTGGTTCTCTAATAGAATATAATTGGGTATATAGGTGAGACGTTAAAAGTTAAATTAACCTGCATTGTTTTGAACTCAATTTAAATTAATTCATGTCTTTTATCGTGTATAGGGCAAATTTCCACTTTTTCCAATAGTTGTGAAATCTGAATACACTTGAGATATTAAAACTAACATTATTATGAGTCAGTCTCCATGTTGATTTGACATAATTTTAATTTGTTAAAGTGTAGGGTCTGAGGCCCTCAAAGTATTTGTCATACTGAGCAATGCAGTTATACTTAGCATTTCAATTTTTAGAACATAATCTTAATATGACTGATAAAATGACTTCCATGTAGTGAAGATAATAAAGATAAAGGATTTCTCTGTTCCGTACAGCTCCCAAAGTATACTCTAATTCTACTCACTTTAACTTTGTTTATGCCTGGTTCCTAGTATTATCTCTACTTTGATACAAGTTCCTTTTTGCTCCTGTCTCTATTTCTATAGCACTTTATTCATCTCTAGTCAAGTGCCTAAGATATTTCATCATTTTTATCTCTTATAAGTTCTCCTTATCCACTAAACGTTGAGACCATGTTCTGTGTTCTATCCAGTTTTATATCCCCTTTCCACTTCACTGCTTGGTATCAAGTAGAAACCCAGTACACGTTGATGGAAGGAATGAATGAACAAACGGATACATAAGGATAGAATACATGTCACTGCAACTTTTCCTTTCATTGTAAATCACTTTCATGGGATGATATTTTCTGTTAATTAGAATATTGAGTACCCTGGAAAACCTGAGGAATTCTTAGTCCCTGCATATGAAAGACATATAGATGAACAAATTATAAAATCTATACTAATTTTCTCAGTCATAAATCATTTAAACTGACCTCGAGGACTTGCCTACCAATATGATTAGAATCACATTTTCATGATAATTTATTATTGATCCACACAATGATGAACACCAATAAAAAAACAGAATATGATACCAAGTTGTAATGTGATACCTCTGAAAATGTAATAAATTGTGATACTTTCTTCTGAGGTTCTAAAACTAGAAATTACATTCCTCTGAGGGATTGTTGATTTATACAAAATAATTAACTCATTTTGGTAACTTGGATTGATAAAACCATAATTGGAAAAATGCCATGGTGCCTTCTGCTTAGAGAATTTCCTCTGAAATTGGAAATTATATTTAAACTACCAATGGGAGAAGTACTGGCCATTTGTTTAACTATTTAGAACAGTGCAAATACCCTGCTTCTGGCCAAAGAACACAAAACTACAACCTCAAAGTGGTAGAATAGGGCTGACAAAGTCCTTTAAAAGGAGTCTCTAGATCACTGTTCCAGTCTGGTACCTTAAGACAACATTCAAACCATTTACATTATTCACACTGTGCAATGCTCAAATATTATTTAACTATCGTGAATAAACTGTAGTGACTCAATTAACTTGGAAATCAAATTACCGATAAAAACCCTGTCATATTTAAGAGAAGTATCAGAGAATTAAAATTGACTAGTAATTTGGTTTAGGAATTCTGGATTAGCACAAATATGATTCATGATTTTTGAACTAGAACTGCCTCTTGCCTTGTTAATACCAGAAATATACAGTAGGTGGATGAAAGAGGTCTAGACTATATCACAACTTTGATAATAGAATGAGTTATAGGAAGCTTATTTTAAAATGTAAATACTTCTTAAAAAGGTTTTAAAACAGAATTACTCCATGACAATATTGTCTCATAAACAACAGACACTCCCTGCCTTTCCCCAGCAGTCCTCTAAGAAGGATGCAGGTGTAAGCTAAGCTTTTTCCCCGGTATGATGCCAGGTGAGGAAGAAAGCACATCTGTTCACTTATTCCTTTTTTTTTGGACTGGACTAGATTGGCATTTCCAATCTTTGTTTTGTGAGAATACAGATTTTGCAAAATGTTAATATTTGTATATATGTGTGCACGTGTGAGAGAGAGAAAGAGAGGGAAAGAAATGAAGGAAGGAAAAGATCTGTGGCCAAGCAAATTTGGCTTTCTCTGGGTTAAAAAAAAGGTCAAATAAGATTCTCCTCCTCCAATAAATCCAAAACTTTTCATTGTTTTAAAATATATTAATTACATTGGGAATATCCATTATTTCAAAGACCCAGTGTCTCAAGGGATATTAAAATTTCAAGAAACACATGTTAGAATGCTAGAGTAAATAAAAAGCTCCTTTGAGGGTAGGAACAATTTCTAAATCACTCTGGCATCCCTATTGCCTGGCACAGTGCATGAATTTGTTGTGATCTGTATATCCTTAAGTAAAAGCTTATAAGTTTAGAGGGATAGATCTGTACCTCTCTGCATATCCAATGTCTACAAGCCAAATTGAAAGTGGAGAAAATAGTCACTCTTACAAAAGTAGCCCAACAAGAAAAATTTAAACTATGCAAATGCCAAACATAAGCGCATAATAGAACACTGGGATACTCAAATAGAATAGTAAGAAATTTGAAAATTTTTTCTTGTAAACATCTATTTGCATTGCTATTTTATATTGCATTGATATTTTATAATCAAGCTTGATCTTGCAGCTAAATGGCTAAAGTTCATTTTGATATCATGAGTGCTAGCGTTTACTGCAAAAATGGGAAACCTGTTATTTTTTGAAATGGATACTGATCAGATTGAAAAATAGATGCAAACTAAGAAACATATTACTGACAACCTAGGCAGCTTTCTGAGCTGAATCTCATCAAGGGAGCAGAATGTGTCACTCAGGAGTCCATTAAGGAAACAAAAATAGAACAATTGTAAGATGAGCTCAGTTAATTAATTGTAACATGTCACAAGTCATGTTAGCAAAATAGAAGGAGAAGTGAACATGGAGTTCAAGTAAAAGAGTGCCAAAGAGAAGTACACATTCATATGTCAGCAGCAGAATTCTTAAGCATGCAAAACCAGACACCAAATCCCTGGAATTATCAGGGCCACAGTGAAGTACAGACACTCTATGTAGTATATAAGAACATAAGCCCTAGAGAGAGGCAGATCTTTTAGACAGGCTTTGATGCATACAAGCTGTGTGATAATGGAACATTTAATTAACTTCCTAAGCCTTAGTTACCTCAATTTATAAAATGAGGGTAAAACTATTAACTGCATAGAGTTAATATGAGGACTAAATATGAAAATGCATGTAAAATGCTTTGTGCAGGGCTTGGCTCATAGTATGGTTGAATTACATGGTAGTAGTATCATTACTTCTACTATGACTATAACTATCAGACTATCTAGTTGTCTTTCTCTCCACTTTTAACTGTAGCACATGCCATCACTCCACTTTGTTTACATGGTAGCCTAAGTTGCGTTATTTCTTGATTAGCCTCTTTGACCCTAAACATACCTACATTTCAGCAAAGCTAAAGATATCTCTGGGGACAAATCTTCTCACCTCCAAGATTTTTTTTCTGCAATGTTTTATTCCTGGAATACCCTTTGCCCCAGCCTGCTAAATGAACTCCCTGGGGTGAGAGATTTTTGATGTCTCTGCTTCCTGTGCTTAAAAACCCTGTTAAGTTTTCTTTAAATGGGCTTTTAAATATGCTGTTTTCATTTTCATGCCATTTATTTATTATTTACATGCCACTCTCTTCCAGAAAAGATTAGAAGTGGCTAAGTAATGTTCCAGTAAGCTTGATTTTAGAAATCTAATCTCTGTATTAAAAATAATTTATTGTCTCAACAACAAAAAGAGTTTCTTGGGTGCTGGTGGTAGGGAGTGATGTATACAGGGAGGCAATTCAAAGTAAAAAAGGAAACAAAGAGTTTCTACTTTTAAAGTACAATAGTATAAGGGTTGAGCTTGGCAAATGTTAGAATCATAAAATAGGAGACCAAAGAAGGACTTTAGACATCAGCTTGCAAGATAGTCTCATTTTAACAATGAGGAAACTAAAGCCCCAAAAGTTAAGTGGTCATAGTCACATAGCTAGTTAGTGGCATCATCTTTCTGTTTTACATAGTAATAATTAAGCAAAAATAAATTGATTATATTCTCTCAGTTACTCACGATTACAGGAAGGATGGCTGCCTTCCTGTAGCACTATCTGCCATCTGTTGTCAGCATATCTTATTTTAGGCAAAGTACCTAGAAAGAAAATATTTCTTGAATGCTAGACTCATATACCTACAGCTATGGATAATTCCAAGGCCCCAACACCACCACTACAACGGGGGGGGGGCACAAAAAATCAATAACCAATGCCACACTCTCATCTTTGCAACAGTTCTTAAGACTCTACTTCCTTCAGAAAGAATTCATATGTTAGTCAAATTATCAGAAAAGAACTTTTGGCTCCTTCCTTTATTTTTAGAATTTGTCCCTAGTATAAACTTATTCTTGCCCCATTCTTAGAATTTATTTACTCCTGATCAGCAGATGAAATGTATGCTTGGCAACTAATACTTTGACATAGAATCATAGAATTTTAGAAATAGAAGTGTTGATACTATTATTCTACTGCCTATGTCTTATTCTACACTTTTGTCCTCATATTAATTATGAGAGACATCATAGACTGTAAACTCCTGGATGAGAAGAACATTTTCTTTCACTCATTCACTCAACAAATATTTAATTAGCAACTATTGTGCACCAGATCTTGAACACCTAGAGCAAGGTCAAGGTGAGCTCCTTGAAACAAACAAACAAACAAACAAACTATATATATATATGAGAGAGAGAGAGAGAGATAATATGCTTTGCACATAGCAGAGGCTTATATACTTGATGAATGAGTGAACGATATGATGGATGTGATCTCAAAAAGGACTGTAAAGTATCTGAATTATCAAACCCTGCTTCCCTATTTGACCTATGGGTAACTCATCACAATGTATATACTAAATAATTGGTTAACATTGATGACACTGATGTTGGTGATGGTGATGGTGAATTTCATTGTCCATGGTTAAAAAACAAAAGGACTGCTTTTATATGTCCATTGAACCCCTCCACCAAATGAATTCAAGGAGAGTTGCCCTTCTTGAGTTTAAAATAGTGTAGAACTGACTCAAAAATTTGCTTCAAAGTAGGCCTTTTTAATGTTAAGTTTAATCAGTTGGATAAAGCTTTAGAATTAGCAAGACTGGCCTTATCTCAATATACCTTTTCTGAATTTGCTAATGTTTCTCTCAATTTTGGGGGTTGGAGTGGTGGAGGTGGGAAGCTTTCAAAATGTAAGTACTTTATTATTATTTTTAATAAGTAAATTCTAATCTGGGAGGCTAAGTGCACTATTATTTTGTCATGTATTGAGCCTGATTCTATAGTGCAAGGCTACGTTCTTCCTTCAAATATATATGCTTAATTCCCCCTGAAAATAAGAGTTCTGCTTGAGTGATCACGGAATGTGGAACACTGATTACTTCCTCCTTGAATACTCAATTCTTGCTTTGGTTCACAAGATTCTGAATATAATCATATCTCACGGGTTGTACTCCTTTCTGCAAGCTGGTAAGTTTATAGAGAATATTACTTTAACTTCTAGCTAATTTACAATATCTACTTTAACCTTGGAGTCTCATGAACTCCACCATTTACCTTGATGTGGAGCTCAGTGTTAGTCCATAGGAGAAGTAAAATTCTCCAAGACTCCCAGTATTGCCAAATTGCTACTTTTCTAACATAGGGCTTACCAGTGCTCTTTGGAGCTCTTGTTAACTAACGGAATGGAGTGACAAACAAGGACAGTTCATGATTTAGTAGGTCTAAGATTTCACTTTAATTTCTTTCCTAGTTCTGTAACCTATTCTTTAGTGCTTCAGCTGGACCGTACAGCACTTCAGGGGGCCCTTTCAGTGTCCTGGCTAATCCGCCCTTGACAATTCTTTTTTTCTTAAGTCAGCAGAGAGAGGTCCAGAGATACAGATTGACTTATTTGGTAGTGCTTATCAGGAACAGAAGCTATTTTTTTTTTTTTTGCTAGTCTGATTAAATTAGTGTGGAACACATTTCCTATAATGAATCCCAGCATCTTCATGTAGGTTAACATCTGGCAGCCATTGTGGCCTTGATAGAGAGGGCTATCTGAGTTAAATAAGCTGCTGGTGTGCCTGTCATTCAAGCGTTTATGCAACAAAGCCACTTCAAACCCCAACTCTTAACATTCTTTGCCTTTTTCAGTCTGCTCTAGATGCATCAAGTTTGTTCCCACTCCAAGGCATTTACAGTAGCTGCTCCCTTTCCCTAAAACGATGTTTCTCCAGATCTTCCCATGACTTGCTTTCCTATTTTGTTTATGTCTGTGAGGAGGTCATCTCCTCAGATAGGCCTCGGAAACCCTATCCAAAATGACCTTCAACCCTTAAAACATTCTATCCGCATACTCTGCTCTCCTTTTTTTCCATAAAACTTATCTGCTACTTGAAAATATGCTACATATTCATGTTTATTACCCTACTAAAATGTAAGTTTCATGTGGGCAGGGATATTGCCTACCTTGGCTTCACTGTTCCTACATTTCCTTATCTCAGTGCCTGGCACATGTAGGTGCTCAATACATAATTCTTAATGAATGGATAAGACGGTAATTGAGAGTGTGTTATGTGTTTACCACTGTTCCAAATTCTGAGGATTCAGCAGTGAACAATACTTATAAAATCCTTGCTTTTGTGGAACCTACATTCATGGAGGATTGTTGCAAATGTCCTGGTGAGAGATCATGAGAAACTTTACTAGATTTGCAGTGGTGGGGATGACAAAGAAGGGCTAGATTTCAAAGATGTTTAATAGGTAGACTAAATAGTCTTTGCTGATTTTCAATGACTATAGAGTGACAATTCATTGTCATCAGGGACTGGACAAAGTTTCAGTTGAGGTGAAGATCTTCCAGCCTTTTTGATGCTTCTTAGCTTATTTCCTGAACTCTCTCCTTTTTGTCCAAGCACTCAGTGCTGTCTTTCTTATTAGCTGACCAAGTATCCTCACCGGTGCATCCAAATCTACTTTCCTTTTATGTGCCTTGTACTCCAAATTTCCACCTCCTTACACTGTTTGAAATCTCTAATTCCTGGGAATCTCAGGATTCAGTCATATTAACGTAAAACTTCTCTACATTTGGGATGGCCTTACAACTTATGCAACAAGTAAGTTTTAGCATTGCTATGTGCTAAGCACTAAGAATACACAATTAAACAAGATAGACAAGGTCCGTACCTTCAAGAAGCTCCCCATTATAGTCAACTCATCTCTCCAACACAGCAGACAAGTTATGCTTTCCTTTTTATAAAGTCCACACCTTTAGTCAAACTACTTCCTAGAATTTTCTTTCTTATGTAAAGAATGTCACTATTTTTCAGGTGATCGACATACCCAGAACAAGTTAACATTCAAGCCTGTCTCAACTCAGGTTACCAACCTCACTCACAGATGCCCTCATTCAGTGCTTTCTACCCTGTGTATGCTTCCATCATCACTACAATCACACCAAACTAGGGAGAGGGATTAGCAGCAGAAAAAATAATTTAAACCACATTAATAAGCCACCTAACCACTAGAAGAGTAGGTTCCCCCCTAACAGCTTAGCTTTATCGCCCTCCTCCCATTTATTATTGGAGGGTTGCAATGTTAACCTAGACATTGATATTTCAATGTAACTCTTTCATTTATTTCTAGGTCAGGCTTCAGTGAACATCTAGATTGTTTTTTCCCTATTTGTTGATTGATATGTGCAGTTTTTAAATGCTTAGGATGCAGTGACTCATATTGCTCTCTTATTTCTGAATAAAAAATTAGGCAATGCCCACAAGTAATAAAAATATTGGCCATATATAATTTTACCTTAGAAAAAGTGAAGTTATGATTTATACAAGATATATAGTATGTCTTTGAATATTTCATGACTATGTAAGTATAAACATAGGAATAATTGAGAACCATTTGTGAAGACTCAGCCATTTTTAACCAATCTGCAAAATACAGACAGCTGTACTACTCAGATGGTAGGGCTGTAGGCAGTAGTTACATAATTGTGTGAATTCTAAGATCATAATTTTAATATAGTTTTTAAACTTATTGTTACAGTCACTAATAAAAATTTAAATGAGGCTTTAAAAACCTGAGCTTAAAGCATTAATTTTCTAGTCTCCTTTTGGGATAGTATAAATTTCTGGTTGCATATGATGTTCATGTAAAGCATACAAAATTTTTCAAAAGTGTCAGAAAACCCAGCACATATAAGAGTCATAGAAATTGATGGAATTAAAGAGAAAAATGTAGCTTAAAAAAAAGTAAATGTCAAGTATAAAAATATCCAGAATGAAAACCTTTAGAGTACCATAAGTAAATTTATGCTTCCCTAAACCAATGAATCTGTAAATAACAAATTAGCTTAGATATTACTATATTATCAATGATTAAAAAACCATCTTTCTTTCTGAGTCTCGGAACTTGATTTTTTTAACGCTTCCAAATAAATTATATCAAAATACCATTAGTTCTAAATATCATGTGTTAACACTGAAATATAGGAACTAATACATTTTTCGATTCTTGGTAGCACTTATAAAATCTTTCCAGTTTAAAAGACCATGGTCAGTACATGAATGAATGCACAGAAGGTGTGTCTATAAAATTTTTATATTGTACAAAGTGAAGTAAGATACATAATTCTATTACTACTACTACTAATAGCTAACCTTTATTGAACACTTCCTATGTGCCAGAAAATGCTTTAAGCTCTCTACATTCATTATTTAATTCCATTTTTATAATCTTATGAAGAATGCATCATTATTACTCCATTTTTCAGATGAAGAAACTGAGACACTAAGACATTAAGAACTTTACTCAAGTTCACACAGTAAATCAGAAAGACAGGATTTGAATCTGCATAGTCTGACTTTAGAACCTGTGCTCCAAACCATGTGTGGGATAATAGAACTCAGATTCCAAAGGATCATGTTTTCCAATTTTAATATGCTGAATTGAGTTCACATATTTATATGTAATCTGTCCTCAAATTTCAATAAAATACACTCTACTTAATTAAATGTTTTTGAATGTTTGGCATCCTACTAGAAACTAGAGGTAAAAAGGTGAATAATAATTTATGGTCCCTGAAATTAAAACAATCAACATGGTAGCTTGAAAAGGATGGTAACAATGAGGATGGAGGGAAATGAATGGAATTGAGAGATATTTAGAAGGTAGACTAGTCAGGACTTGATGAAGAATGGGATAACAGTGTTAAGAAAGAAGGAGAAGTTTTACTCAGAACAAAGAATAAGTTAGTTGGTGGCATTGATGAGAAAGCAAGAGATCTGGTTTTGAAGTGGGTATGAGGCATCAAAATGGATAACTAGTAGGGGCTGGCCCGGTGGTGTAGTGGTTAAGTTTGCGTGCTCCACTTCAGCGGCCCGGGGTTCACAGGTTCGGATCCCCGGGCACAGACATATGAACCGCTTATCAAGCCGTGCTGTGGTGGCGTCCCATATAAAGTAGAGGAAGATGGTCACGGATGTTACCCCAGGGCCAGTCTTCCTCAGCAAAAAGAGGAGGATTGGCAACGGATGTTAGCTAAGGGCTAATCTTCCTCATACACACACCAAAAAATGATAACTAGTAGACAGCTGAAAATTCAAGTCTACATCTTAGGAGGAAGCCCTGGATGAAAGATATTAGACAGAGGAGGCATAAGCATATAAATGGTAAATGAAGTCATAGGGGTTTATGAGAACAGGGAGATGAGAAGAGATTTAGGAAAACATCAATATTTAAGAGGCAGACAAAGGAATTGTTCCAGATTCTTACATCTAATTGTCCTCAAGACATTTGGTTTTTAGATGTTGTACAGGTATTTCAAATAAAATATGTAGTTTCCACTTACGGCAATGGTGCAATAGTTTGTTTTCCACCAACCCTCCTGCTGATAACATGAGGAAAAGCTAGCCAAACCTACTTAAAGGCATTGGAAAGCTATAGATACAAGAAGGACTTATAGGACCAATATCCCAGAGAAAAAGTAACAAAGAGAAGGCCTGACATTTGGTACAACTATTCCCTGAGAGATTCACATGCAGAACTTTCAGCATTCTCACATGGCTGAGAAAATTTATTGAAGTTCAAGGCCCCAGAAAGAGGATGAGCCCTGATAAACACTTCAGGCTTTCATTTAGGACCTGAAAAGAACACACCTTAGGAGTACTGGAGAAATAAAAATGCATTAGCCTTTACAAGGACTAAAGCATAGCTTTGAATCAGTACATTCCTTGATTGAATTAGGATAATCTGTCCCTAACCTAAATAACTTATAAAATAAACACTAAGTCTTCTTTGGAGGATGATAATACTGTTCAGATTCTAAAATCTCTAGTTTTTAAAATTCACAATGTCTGACATTCAATCAAATATACTCAGTTAAGACTCAACCAGACACTGTGTGGCATGTGATGGAAGAAACCACAAAAACCTATGAAATAGTCTTGCAAAAAAAAAAAAAAAACAGGAATATGAACCAATCCAAGCCTCTAGATCCAGCTATTAATTGAGAGCAGAGATTTGAAAAAAGTCTTGTAAAGGGCCAGAGAGTAAATATTCTAAGTTTTGTGGTCTAGATGTGGTCTCTGTTGCATGTTCTTTTTATTTTTTTAAATTTTCAACCATTTAAAATGAAAAAAAAAAAAAACAAAAAAAAAAACCATGCAGCCTTAGCTTGCAAGCCATACAAAAGCTAGCTGGCCAAATTTGGCCCAAGGTCTCTAGTTTACCAATCTCTGATTCACACAAAATATAGATGACAGGGTAAGATACTAATTTATACCACACAGAAGCAATCTGTAAAAGCTAGTCTGCAGAAAATTATCCAGAACAACCAAGTTTCTTTTTTCCTTGCAATAAATTGCATGAAAAAATGGAGAGTGAAACCATAGATTAAAATAATTTAAAATACATATCCATCAGGGGCAATGTGTGGACACTGTTAACTTTAATTTTTTTGAATGGTAATAAATATATATTTATGACAGTTGGAATTTTTAATATTAACTGGATATTTTGTGATATAAAATAATTACAGTTAATATTTAGGTATAATAATAATACAGTGGTTATTGCTTTTTAAAGTGTCCTTATATTTTAGAGATACATTCTGAAATATTTATTGAAGAAATAACATAGTATCTGCGATTTGCTTCAAAACAATATGAGGGAAGTGGATGGGCCAGATGAACCACATGATATTGACTTTGGGGGATTGTTGATGAGTATATTAGAATTAATTATATTATTCTGTCTGCTTTGCATATGTTTAAAGTTTTTCATAATATAAAAATTAAAAAGTCATTTAAAAAGAACTGAGTGAATCTACAAAAAAAAAAACCAGATAGTAGAAACAAACTGAGACTAAGATTTTGGAATAATTAGATGGATACTTGACTCTCATGAAAATGTTCAAAAAATAAATAAAAATGTAAAATATTATCAGAGAACAGGTAGCTATAAAAATTAGTCAAATAATAATTCTAGACTCGAAAGTACAATAACTGAAATTAGAAGTCAGAAGATTATATTTCTGCTTCTAAGATTGAATTTCAGAAACCAGATTATCCCTCTACCTGAAAGAATTAAAAGAAAAATAGGCAAAATATATGAAATAATGGTTTTTAGACATTGGCTATCTAATAGTATAGGACAGTGTCCCCAGGGAAATGGGAAACAAACAAGTGATCCCTATGACTGTGCCAGTTTACTTGACAGAGTTTTCAGGCTGCAGTAGATGGAGGGGAGAACTCAGAACGAGAAGAAACTGATATCCCCAGCAATACGGATGAATCTCAAAATAATTATGCTGAGTTAAAGATCATCAATAAAAAGTTCATAATTGATTATTCCATTTATATATAATTCTAGGAAATGTAAGCATGATGCATCTCCTCCAATGCCTGCCAACTCAAGGTAAACAGCCATTCTTGATTGTTCAGTCTTTCTAATCAGCCACTTTATGTTTCTTTTTACAAACTAAATATCTCTAGAACTCATCCACTTTACCCTACTTCCATCACTTTATCTTA
Organism: Tapirus indicus; assembly: GCA_031878705.1. Taxonomy (NCBI): domain Eukaryota; kingdom Metazoa; phylum Chordata; class Mammalia; order Perissodactyla; family Tapiridae; genus Tapirus; species Tapirus indicus. The sequence goes on along the minus strand of CM062942.1, from coordinate 95,532,821 downwards.
AGCCATCATTATCTCTTGCTTGGATGACTGAAATGGCTTCCTCTCAACTTATCCCCTTGCCTTCATTTTTTGCCCTTTCTAAACCCATCCTCTAGGATGCAGTCCAAAATGATTTTCTAAAGCACAAATCACAAAACATGTAACTCTTCTGTTATAAAATCTTCATTTCTTCCCATTTCTCTCAGGATAAAGTCTGTTGACCATAAGGCAACTCATAAAATGCTTAATGATCAGGCTCCTGCTTATTTCTCCAGCCTCATCTCTTGCCTTTACTGTTTGTCCTCTCTTCCCATCAAATGCTTGCAAAATGTACTCCATTTGCACTAAATAATTTGCAGCTACTAAAATATGCTTCTGGCTAGTCAAGATTCTAGAATTCTATGTTGACAGGCTTTAGGGGCAGCAATGTTGTTGGAAGATGATGCTAAAAGTGTTGACTTGAAGCTGCATTCCCATAACAAATGAACATTTGTGTGTGTGTGTGTTTTATAGTTTGGTGGTGGTGCTAATAGAGATTTTGAGGGACTAATGAATACTTCCCCTTGCCACCAATTTGCTCTAGACCTTTGCACTTGTAATTCATGCTTTCTAGAGCATTTTTTATTCTCTTTCTCTTCCCACTCTCTCTTCCTTAATCATCAGGTCATTCTTCTAGCTCAGATGTTACTTCCTCTATAAAGTCTTCCCTAATTCTTCAAAGCCAGATTATGTGTCCCTCTTCAGTGTAACTCTAGAATTGTTAACTTGGTTCTATCACAGCCCTATAATATATTGGAGTTACATGTTAGTCAGAACATAGATTCTAAAATTCCTTATTGCCTTATTCTCCCATTGTCAATATGATGGTTGTAGGATTATTGTGGGATTCATAAACGTAGTAACTGAGAACACAGAGAAAGGCTTAGAGCCTCATATTTGTGTACACTTAGTAATTTTATGTGTGCATTAGGAAAATATGACTGGAGGAAGAGTGTGGGTAGAATACAGAGAGGAAGAAGGTGAAAATTGCAACATGGGGCAGGAGAACTAGACAGTCCAAGATCATGTAGAGCCTTATTAGCTTTTTAAGGAGTTTGGTCCTTATTTTTAGTGCAATGAGATGTTGCTGAAGGATTTCTTTTAATCATGATAAAATCTCTCAGATATATTAAGTAAAAATATCAAAGTGCAGAATGCAGTGTACAGAGGCTAATGTTTATTAAAAAATAAGATACACATTTATAAATAGAAAATTTCTGAAAAATATACAATGAACTGATGGTTGTTATTGCCTCTGGCAATGAGGACTTAAGTCCTGGAATGGTTGTTATACCGTTTTATATTATTTGTGTTTTTGTTCCAGTACATGATTACTTTTTCAAATAAACAGAACCTTTTTTTTTATTAAGGTCATATTGGCTTATAGCATTGTGTAAATTTCAGGTGAACATTATTATATTTCAGTTTATGTATAGACTGCATCGTGTTCATCACCAATAGTCTAATTTTTATCCGTCACCATACACGTGGGCCTCTTTATCCCTTTTGCCCTCCCCTCACCCCCTTCTCTGGTAACTACAAATCTGTTCTCCTTATCTATGTGTTTTTATCTTCCACCTACAAGTGAAATCATACAGTATTTGTCTTTCTCTATATGACTTATTTTGCTTAACATAATACCCTTAAGGTCCATCCATGTTGTCACAAATAGCATGATTTTGTCTTTTTTATGGCTGAGTAGTATTCCATTGTATATATACACCACATCTTCTTTATCCATTCATCCATTGATGGGCACTTGTGTTGCTTCCACATAAGGCTATTGTGAATAATTCTGTGACGAACATAGGGACGTATTAATCTCTTTGAATTGTTGATTTCATAGTCTTTGGATAAATACCCAGTAATGGGATAGCTGGAGCATATGGTATTTCTATTTTTAACTTTTTGAGAAATTTCCATACTCTTTTCCATTGTGGCTGTACCAGTTTACATTCCCACTAGCAGTGTATGAGGGTTCCGTTTTCTCCACACCCTCTCCAACTCTTGCTATTTCTTGTCTTGTTAATTATAGCCATTCTGACGGGTATGAAGTGATATTTCATTGTAGTTTTGATTTGCATTTCCCTAATAATTAGTGATGTTGAACATTTTTTCATGTGCCAGTTGGCCATCTGTATATCTTCTTTGGAAAAATGTTTATTCATATCCTCTGCCCATTTTTTAATCAGGTTGTTCATTTTTTGTTGCCAAATAAACAAAAAATTTTAATGATCATGAATTTTATTATCAAAGATAGGATAGAATCTTGGCCTGCTTACTCACTGTGTGACATTGGACAAGTGACTTCATCTCTCTGAACCTCAGTTTCCTCATATGTAAATGAGGATGATAATCATGCATGCATATAGTTTTGAGGAAGTGCTTAAGACAGAGCCTGACACATAGTGTCTTACCTATTTCCATTATTTTTGCCTTTACTGAAAGTTAGTTTAAACCACACAGGTCAACAAAGCACAACAGTTCAGAACTTGAACTGTGTAGTCAGAACTGAGTTCAAAATCAGTTTCTGCTACATGCTTATTGTGTGACTTTTATCACGTCATGTCCCCTCTCTAAGTCTCTGCTTCCTTATGGTAAATGAGGACAACTAGAGTGATTATAGTCAGGGTTGTTGTCAGACCTGTGCCACAACAATAATAATGGCAGCTCCCACTTCGTGGGCACCTTCTATCTGCCAAGTTATATTAAGTGCTTATAAATATTTGGCGATTTCATAACTATTATTATTATTATCATCATTGATAGATATGTGGGAGGGAGAGAGCAATGTCAGCAGCAATAACTTTTAGACCAGGAATTGGACAATTACCAACTATTTCCCCAAGAAAGTACAGAGATACAATAAGCTTATTTTTAAAATTTTGATACCTTCTAACTCTCCTGGTCAAGTCTCCCTACTACCAAGCCATAGCCATTGAAAGATTAGTCAGGGTACAGTCCAGGGTGATGCCCACAGATGCCAAGGTATTTTTCCAGGCAAGAAAGAAGGTAGTGTCTCTACATATTGTGTCGGGCACCAAGTCAGAAAATTGTGTCATGTGATACTTATCCACATGGTGTTCATCAGCTGCACCTGATAGTCAGTGTCAATGATGAAATGGTATAGGACTGTCATGTCACTTTAAAAATGACATACAGAAAAGGGCTGCCTGTGATATTGCAAGTGGGACAGATACACTCTAGGTTGATGAAGCCAAAATCCTTCTCATATGGCTTTTTCTTCAGCTAGAAATTACTTGTGGGGACCAGGAACAAGCCAAAATACACAGTCTTTTGGGGGAAAGATATGTATCTACCCCACTAAGGTATCAGGGCTTGCCCTTGAACAACTTGAACATACTTGACACCATCATCTTCTAGAAGTGCTCCTTGATCTTGCCTCTGCTCAGGCTTCCAATGATGAAGGCTAACACATCTTTCTTGGTCATCCCTTTCAGACAAGTAGTCTAGAGAAATATGTCTGTTCTCTCCTAGATAATAGCATAAACATTATCTTTGTCTGGTTGACAGATGATTGCATTGGACCAGTTAGCCAGTGGTTCTACCTGTACATGGTCTCCTAAAATGCAAGGGCCCAACAGCATGCTGCTGACCATATCATTCAGGTATACAAAGATAGATTAGCCTAGAGCATTATGAAGTTCCACTGACTTCTCTGAACTCAAGAGGGTCTTGATACCAACATAGTTGCTGGAAGCTACCAATCTCAGTAGGTTGTGGGTCAAATTCATGAAGTCATGGAGACTGTGGGTTTTCTAAATCAGCTCTGAGCCTACTCTCAAGCCTGAATGGTGTTGTCTAAGCAAATGAAGCAACCCAGTATGTTCAACTTCTCTACTATGATACCATTCACCAATGCCTGCGAGCTTATTGTCATAAGAAAAATGTTGCCACAGGGCCAGAGTGTCAGCTGAAACTCATCTAGGCTCTGGAGTGACTGCACTCAACCTCTAACCTCAGGATGCTGATATAGCCACTGCTACAGCTATAGTCATCTTGACTTCCAGAAAATATGTGGTCATAGAAAACTTTGGGCACTACCATGTTGGTTACATGACTAGTAATGCTCAAGGAATTTAAAACATGGCTGCTACATGATCCAACTTGATTTTTAAAAAAGGATCACTGTGTGCATTATGGATGGAAGGAGGGAGACTGGAGGCAGCAAAACCAGGTAGGAGGGTATTATAGTAATCTAGGCAGGAGATGGTGGTGGCTTGGATAGTGCTGTGGCAGTGGAAGAGAGTAGTTATTACACATTTATGTAAAAGTTTATTTTAATGAAGATTTTAAAAAGCATCACATTTGATGTTCCAAGCGACAAATGCATTAAATGCATTGCATTATGGATGGAGTGGTCATGCATGAATTCATGTGAAGTACTTGCTCTGAGTCTTAAAATGGAAGAGTCTTAGATAGAGAGGAGGAAGGAGACAGAGGAAAAGAATGAACATATGCATGGGGATACAGAATTTTAAAAGGGTGCCTAGTGAGAAGTAAGTAGAACAATTTAACTGGAGTAGACCGATTTTTATAAGGGTGGGGTGGACTTTAATGCGGGTGAGACAGATTGGCACCAAATTGTGAAAGTCTTTGCACATGTGAATAGGTACTTTTATTTTTATCCTCTGGGCAATGGGAAACTATCAATCCTTTTGAAAAGGAAATCAAAGAAATCAAACTGGTAGTTTAGGAAGATTAATCTGGCAGTGGTAAATGGGAGTGATGAGGAGAGAGTCTGCAGGCAGAGAGGCCAATTAGCAGTTACTACAGTATTCCAGGCACACGTGTCTGGTCCTAAGATAAATAAATAAATCAATCCATCTTCAATGAATGATTGGATTATGAGTGAGATAGTCTTTTGAATTAGCCATATGACAGTGGGAATGGGTAAATTCTGCTAAGAAAGTCCTATAGGACTTAGGAAAGTCATATAACACTTTTGAGCCTCAATTTATTTACTTATCAAATGGCAATGTATTTTGTCATTTTTGAGAAGAATATACGGGACAAATTAAGTAAAGTGATAGCAAAGCGCCTGACACATATGTGCTCAAAGGATAATTCATTCTTTTCACCTTTACTTGCTATTTAGACAAATGATTTAAAGTTAAAGAAAAGTTAGGCATCAAAGTCTGATTTGAAGACTTCACATGTACAAACGTTTACTGAGAAATGGACTATGGTAGTTATTATAACCTGTTCTCCTTATCTATGTGTTTATCTTCCACATACAAGTGAAATCATATGGTATTTGTCTTTCTCTATCTGACTTCTTTTGCTTCACATAATACCCTTAAGGTCCATCCATGTTGTCACAAATGGCACAATTTTGTCTTTTTTATGGCTGAGTAGTATTCCATTGTACATATACACCACATCTTCTTTATCCATTCATCCATGATTAAAATAACTTTATATATATATATATATATACTTAATAACCAGCATTTGTAAAAAATCTGCTATTTCTATTTTCTTGCTCTAAAGTACAAGCATCCATCATTTGACAAATTTAGCATTATTCTTTCCATTTCTATTCTCAGGACTATAAGCACACATCTCTTTCCAAGTACTGAACAAGTATAAATCCATCATATGGAATTGGATACAATTCCAAAACTGCTTTGTAAATTGAAAAGTTGGAATGTGAATGTAAAAGAGGCAACAAAAATTAGTAAATTGTAGTGGTATTGGAGACTAAAGCAGCGCTATGATGTATATTTGAACTTCTATAAAATTTGTTTAAATTAATTTGTTTTGTGAAACTGAATTATGGCATTTACAAAAATAGAGCTAGGCCAACTAAAAAGGACTCAAACTTATTACCAGGAGCTGTCTTTTCTCTGCTTACTGCATCCATCCTTCCCTTTAGCCAAGTGTGATTTTCCCTAAACATCTGTGGATGCTTATCCACCTGAAGTTGGGCATCAGTGCAGGCACTGGGTGGCATGCAAGATAGAAACAGAATCTTTGTTACTGATGTGCCTTAGTGGTATTTGAGTTTCAGGCCGTTTGCTATAAAATCCTCTGCCAATATTTCCTTTATACACCATTATGAGTACTTGAAATTTGAGCCATAGAGTACTTATCTGTTCCTCTCTGCCTTAATTCATTTGCCTGGACTTGTCATCTTATTTCTTTGCCTGATTTCTACGTTAGCATTGCCCTCCTTTCAAAGTCATAGTTTTATTCACTTTATCCTAGATTTTTCCTTTTTTCCTGCCACTTAACTCCTAATCCAATGCTTTCTATGCAATTTGTTTTTAGATGTTCACAGAAGACTTTACGTGATGTTTTTTTCACAACATTTCTCCTCTGTAGCATTCTTCACACACAAGGTATCTAAATTGCCTAGCTCTACTTCTCAACCACCCAGCTCAACATTTTGTGCAATGCCATCCTCTCCAGACATTCCCTACCACCTGTCTCCATAAAAACTTGCCTATCCCCTGATCTACTATTTCAGGGCCCAGATCTCTAGCAAAGTTAACCCAATAAGTAAAATCTGGTTTAGCTATTAATGATTGTAGGTTAAAGTACAATTCTTACCAAGAAATAAAAACCTATTTTTCCTTGGGTTTTCATGCTTTAACTCCAAATAAGTGTGGCTGGTAAGGGAGCTATGTTGTGAGCTGGGATTATCTTTGAAACACACTTCAAGACAAATCATGTAGTCAATATTGTGGCCATCAAATTTCTGTATTGGAGGTGGGGCCTTTGGGAAGTGATTAGGTCATGATGGTGGAGCCCTCATGAATGTGATCAGTGTCCTTATAAAAGAGAGACCAGAGAGATCCCCAGCCCCTCCCACCATATGAGGACACAGCTAGAAGGCGCTCTCTGTGAGTCAGAAAACAGGCTCTCACCAGACACCGAATCTGCTAATGCCTTGATCTTCATCTTCCCAGTCTCCAAATTCACATTGGGGGTTAGGATTTCAACATATGAATTTTGAGGGGACACAAACATTCAGACCTTAGCACAGAGCCAGCTAGAAGTCAGTTCTTCCTTCCCTGAACTCTATTTCTACTCCTCTTCAGGTATGTGTATCACACTTTAATATGGACTACAGCATTTTGTGTACATGTTTTGTCCTTTGACTAAAGTGTACATTTCTTGAAGGAAGATACTATATTCTCTCTTTGAATCCTTTATGCCTATTAGAGTTTCTAGCCCATCAAAAAGCATTATCAGGTCTAAAAGAAATAATTCCATTCTTATTCCTTAATTCACCATTGATTCATTTGTTTAATAAATATTTATTAAGCACCTATAATGTGCAAGGCACTCTCCTAGTCAGAAGGCATACAGTGATTATACAAGACACATGGTTCATGCCCTCACAGAGCTTATATTCACATGGGAGAGACAATAGCAGTGATTAATTAGCTGACAAATTACTTCATTAAAATGTAATAAGTGGAAGAAAATCAGATAAGTGGTTACCACAGGTTGGAGGAGTGATTGACTACAAAGAGGATGCACAGGGGAGCTTTTAGGGTGAAAGAACTGTTCTTTACTTTTACGATGAAGATCCTCTACTGTATTTGGGTGGCAAATACATGTGAATTTTAATGTATGCAAACTAAAAAACAAAATCAGTCAAGATGTTGAGGCATCTCAGGATGGAATGCAGACTGTAACAAACAATTCTATCTCTATTACAAATGTATGATCTGACCACACTGAAGGAGGTGGGGAAAAAGGGATGACCTAAGTAACTTTGGAAAACAATGTTTTGTCTGGAAATTGTAAACTAAAGACAAAAGGAACTGTTTATAAACACTGTAGTCTAGTTCATAAATTTGTTTCTCATGCAGATATAAGTTAATTCTGAAACTGTTGTCCATGTACATTGCGGTTAAGCAAATAAGTTAATCTATGGTGAATAGTGACAGCCAGGTTTATTAATGTTGGAGTAGGCATTTGCAGATAAGCAAAAGAGGAAGGCTAGAATGAACCATATGATACTGGATTAGAGTGGGAGACATCTGTATGAACTCATTGTTTTGCTTAATATAGATAATATGGATATGTTTATATACATGGTTTAGAATACCTGTGTGTATTTTCTTGCTCTGTTCACTGAAGGGGCCTAGAAACAAAGACATTCTAGTAGCAACAAGCATAGCCAGTGTCCAGATTTGGTCTGTAAACACCATTCTCGAATAAAAGGAACCAGGGCTCCTTGGAGAAATAGCTGATACTATGGCTAGAGTGAGGACTATACAAAATGAGCTTGGAGTACCTTACATGGCCAGATATTATGGAAGTGTCCCCCTTCTCCAAGAAAAATTCACAATGATGGGAATATGTCAGAGGGACACTGGAATCTACTGAAAAAGCTCCCAATGACTGAATCTGGAGTAATTTGAGCAACAAAATCAGTAAAGTAAGATTGGATTATAACCCAAAGTATAAAGTAACATACACGAGTCCACAGTGATATTAATAAATTATTGAATAAATAAGTAAATAAATAGGGGAGTGGGGAAAATATCTTTCTTACAAAGAAATTCCAAATAATATATGCAGATACTCCTACCTCAAGGAAGTGGGGTTTAATCCTCCCCCACCCCATTAGGATAGGCTGGACTTAGTGATTCACTTCCTAAGAATAGAGCAGGGAAACGGAAAAATAGTAACTTTACAAATAAACCTGGCAAACACTACATTAACCAAGTGACACAGGTTAACATCATCTGTGATATAACATGGACATCACATAAACACTGATAGGTGTGATGAGATGGACACTTCATCTCTGTGGTATTCTTCCTGGAAATCCATAACTCCGGTCTCATCATGACAATGACACCAGGCAAACTCAGATCAGGGGACATTCTACAAGATCCCTGGTTAATACCCCTGCAGATATTCAAGGTCATGAAAAATACAGAAAGACTAAGAAAATGTCACAGACCAAAAGAAACTGGGAAGACATGGTATCTAAAGGCAAGGTGATACTCTGGACTGGATCCTGGAACAGAAAGAGGACCTTAATGGAAAAACTGGTGAAATCCAAATTAAGTTTGAAATTTTAGTAGCAATGTACCAATATCGGTTTCTCAGTTTTGACAAATACACTATGAAAATGTAAGATGTTCATAATGGGGAAACCTGGGTGAGGGGTTATAGGAACTTTATACTATCTTTGCAATTTTTCTATAAATCCAAAAATATTTATAAATAAAAAGTTTAGGAAATGTAATAAGTATATATAAATATATGTGTGTGTGTATCTATATATATGTATATAGATTTCCATTAAGTTGTTTGGGGGGTCTTGTTAAGACCTATCTTACTGTTGTGTCTTTAGCGTCTTTCTGTTCATTTGCACCACATCCAGAATCATCTCCCTACAAAAATGCTGTCATTATTCTACTTCTCAGCTCAGAAATCTATTGTGGCTCCCCATTTCTGTAGAAGTAATCCCAATCTCCTCAGGTAGATAGGCAAGTTTCCTTCCCCAATTGATTCTTACTTTATCTTTCCAAACTTACATATGTATAAATTGAATGGATGAACAAATGTTCATTGAAATGGAATAACAAATGTTTATTAAGCACCAACTAGGAGTCAAACATTCTGCTGGGTGCTTGGTGCTATAGAGAGTATTAAGAAGTTATACCTGCCCTGGACTTGTAAACAGAAACATAAATAATTCTAAATATTATAAGTGCTAAAGTAGAATAGAGAAAATAACACTACATGGATAAATAACTCACAGGGAAGGGAATGGAAGAGGTGAGTCTTGAAAGGAAGTAAAAGTTTATCAAGTAGAGAAGTATATTTTATTCAAAGAGAAACAATGAAAACTCAGGAAGCCATAAAATACTAGTATAGGGAACAGTTACTAAAGTGTAGGGTATGTGGTGGAGAGAGGCTGACAAGACTAGAAGAGCAAGTTAAAGTCAGACTGTGAAGGGTCTTGAATTCTTGGTTAAGAAATTTTATTTTCTTTATGGAACCTATAAGTAACCTCTTTGCTAAAATGCTAAGTCACCAAGCACAGCATTATACATCATCTCACATTGTTCATTAGTTGTCTGAATGAAAAATGCTTTAACAAACCCTGCCTTTCTAGTTGAATTGCCAGCCAAGACTTTCATTCCTGGATCTCAATATTACATAGCAGAGTACTGGGTTCATTAAGTAGCAATCTCTGAAAATTTTTGCTTAATGTATCCTTATTTATTTATGTCAGGCATGCTTGTTCATTTATAAGATAAAATCAATGGAAAACAATTTTTTTTGTTGTTTTCAGGGAACCATATCAGTGAACATTCTTATTCTGCTATTTGCATTTCTAAGAAATTCACCAGATACATAACTGAATTTATTTCCTTAAATTTCAGTATCAGTCAGTATTATACTATGCACAAAATATCTGGTCATTTGCCTAGTGGCCATGAATTTACCCACTGTGGTACAGTCGTCCCTCTGTATCCATGAGGGATTGGTTCCAGGACTCCTATGGATACCAAAATCCATGGATCTTCAAGTCTCTTATGTAAATTGGCATAGTATTTGCATATAACCTACGCATATCCTCTCGTATACTTTAAATCATGTCTATATTACTTATAATACCTAATACAATGCAAATGCTACACAAATAGTTGTATTGTTCAGGGAATAATGACAAGAAAAAAAGTCTGTACATGTTCAGTAGAGAGGCAACCATGGTAAACCTTTCAATTCGTGGTTAGTTGAACCTGTGGATGCTGAACCCAAGAATACAGATAGCTGACTGTATGTGTACTTTTAGATCCATAAAGAAGTTGGTTGTCCCTGGGAAGTTTGCCCAATACCTGGAATCATGAGGATTTCCGGCTTGTCTTATGGTTATAGTCAGCTATGAATGAAATTGTGTTATGGGCTCTGTTCTTTTTCCTCTTATAATCCCTAATATTTAATGATGACCAATATATTATGATTGTGATCTTGAGAGACAAGGGAAGAGTTTGCTGAACATCGTGCAAATCAGTCAAGTTTTTTCCTCATTCTCTCTCTTTCAGAGAAATAGATTGCATGAAACACTTTTGCACTGCCAGAGAAAATCAATTACAATTTTAAGGCCAACAAATGTGTGAGACATTTTTACCTCTATATTCCGGATGAGAAAACAAACACAGAGGCTAAGTGAATACTTTAAAATTACAGAACCAATTAATAGGGGTTCCAGCACCAGTCCAGGTCTCTTGAAGCAGTACTTTATAAAAACTATGAAGTTTGTCAATAGACCAGATAACACAAATGCATTTTAGTAGAACACTAGAAAATAATCAAACTACCTGATGCAGAATATTCTGGCCAAATTTGCATCATGGAAAGATGCTCTTCTGTGAATTGCAATTTTGAAGGCAGATGTTGCCGAAAGCAACAGGGCAATTACAAAAATAATAAAATCAAGTTTGTCATGAAATTCATTCACATGCCAGAAAAGCAATATTCTTCTTGTAAAATATCAACCATTGCACACAAGAATATTTTACACAACTGACAGAATCATAACAATACAAAATAAAAATGAGCACATTTAACTGGATTAAAACCAAATAGGTCAGAGTGTGTATATAAATCCAAACATCTATAATGCTCACCAAAGATGATCCAGATAATCACAACTCCAAAATGAAGCTTCTGATAACTTCAAGTTGGGAATTAGGCTGTGTGATCTGGGTAACAGCTGTAACAGGTAATAAAAGAGAAGTTCCAATAGAGAGACACAATGCTGCATAATAATGTTACAAGAAGCAATAGATATAATCAAGATTCATGAGAATTTGAATTTATGGTTAGCAAAGATAGTTTTAGTCTATAGAGATTTGGGAATAGAGGAAGTTCTTTTTTCCCTAAATTAGCAGAAGATAAGGGAAGCCCCAAGGTAAGATGATATCTATATTTTCTGATTTACCTAATGTGGCTGAAAGCAGTTTTGTTACCATTATTGTTCTGTGAAGCTTATTTTGCTATTCCAATTCCCAGGAAGTAAAACATCCAATCATTTTTCTTTTCACTTCTTAACTTCCTTCTACTACACTTTGTCTTCAGGGACTTTCTTTCACTACCCCAATGACAAGCCAATTAATTTATACCACAAGTGAAAGGAAACTAATATAAGTTCAAAGTATACAAGAGCTATATCCTATTTACAGTGTGAAAATAGAATTTTCCTTAAATTTACTGAGAATAATAAGTATTCAGTCTTAGGTATGATTGGACAATAGTCCAGATGATATAACTTATTTTCAAAGTTCTAGAATATCAGTAGAAAAATTTCTCTCTTACAAACTAGCTCTCATCACTGTTTTCCTATGCCTACATAAGAGAAACATCAAATTGAGGGTTAGGGAAGGAAAGGATGGTATAAAAAGACATCTGAGATATTTCTTTTCTTGTTAAATGGAATATGTGCTACTTATATTTCACAGACCTTTCTTCTCCTATTATATCATGGAAAATTTTGCCTGTATTGTAACTCTTAAATAAATCTGGAAAGTAAGGAATTTTATCAAAGAGATAACTGAGGCAGGAAAGTTTAAATAACTGTATTAGTTTTCTATTGTAACAAATTACCAAAACTGCAGTGGCTTAAAACATAAATGCATTATCTCACAGTTCCGTAGGTTGAAGTCTGGGTGGGCTTGGCTGGTTTCTCTCCTCCAGGTTTCACAGGCCAGAATCAAGGTGTCAACTGGCCTGTGCTCTTATCTGAAGGCTTTAGGGAAAAATCCTCTCCCACACTCACTTCAGTTGTTGGCAGGATTAAATTCCATGTAGCCTTAGGACTGAGGTTACCATTTCCTTGCTGGCTATTAGTCAGAGGTCGCTTTTATCTTCTAGAGACCACTTGCATTCCCTGATGCATTACCCTTTTCATCTTCAGAGTCAGCAATGATGGACTGAGTCCTTCTCAAGCTTCAAATCTCTCTGATGGCTCCTTCTGTCTCATCTTTCTTGTCTTCATCTTGAGAATGTCCTCTGCTTTTAAGGGTTTGTATGATTAGATTAGGCCTATCCAGATAATCCAGAATAATCTCCCTATGTTAAGGCCTCTAGGCTTAATAGTATATGCACATTCCCTGTTGCCATGGAAGGTGATATAATCTCAAATCCTGAGATTAGGGCATGGACATCTTTGGAGGAGGGGCCGTATTTGGCCTACCATAGTAACTTACCCATGACCAGACTGCTAGTAAATGATGTAGTCGTTTGTTAAAAATCTAGGGTTCTTCCCATCTAGTGCATAACTCTTTCCACTAAACTTTGCTACCCTGTCAGTTATTTTCTTTCCAGGTTAGTTAACAAAGTACCAGTAAGTTACCACAACTATGATGTTGCTATGTGCCATCAAGTCAGCTCTGTCTCCTGGAGACCCTATGAATGAGTGATGTCCACAATGTCCTGTCCAAACGGCCCTACTCAGCTTCTGTAGACTCATGCCTATGGCTTCCTTTATGGAGCCAATCCATCTCATATTTGATCTTCCTCATTTCCTGCTGCCTTCTACTTTTTCCAGGATTATTGTCTTCCAAGGAATCCTGCCTTCTCATGATGTGCCCAAAGTAGGACAGTCTCAGTTTTACCATCTTTGCCTCCAGTGGCAGTTCATGCTTCATTTGTTGCAGGACCCACTTGTCTGTCTTTCTGGCAGTTGAGGGTATCTATAGGGCTCTCCTGCAACACCATATTTCAAATGAATCATTTTTTTCCCCATCAGCCTTCTTCACTGTCTGCTTTTGAACCTGTAATTGGGAATATGAGGGTGTGAGTTATCTTGGCCTTAGTCTCCAATGACACTTCCTTAACTTGATGATCTTTCCTAATTCCTTCATTGCTGCCCTTCCAAGTCTCAGTCTTCTCTTGATTTCTTGGCTGCAGTCTCCATTGAAATTCATGACTGAACCAAGGTAATCAAAATCTTTAACAGTGTCAATGTCTTCATTGTCTATGTTAAAGTTGTGTAGTTCTTCTGTAGTCAGGATTTTTGTCTTGTTGATGTTCAAGTGCAGTCCTGATTTTGCACTTTCTTCCTTCACTTTTGTCAGAAGTCATGTCGAGTCACTGCTGCTTTCTGCCAGTAAGATGGTGTCATCCACGCATCTTAGATTGTTGATTTCTTCCACGAATTTTCACTCCATCTGAGTCTAGCCCAGTTTTTCATATAATATGTTCTGCATACACATTAAACAGACAGGGAGATAAAATATACCCTTGTCTCACACCTTTGCCTATAGGAAACCATTCAGTCTCTCCATATTCTGTCCTGACAGTGGCTTCTTGTCCACAATTCAGGTTATGTACCAGTACAATCCAGTGTTAAGGCATGCCCATTTCTTCTAGAGCAACCCATTCCTTTTCATGATCTATGTAGTCAGAGGCTTTACTGTAGTCTATAAAACATAGACGAACCTTCTGAAATTCTTTGGAGCACTCCAGTAGCCAACTAACAATCGCCATTGGATTTTGTGTGCCTTTCCCTTTCTGAAATCCAGCTTGGATATCAGGCATTTCTTGTTCTATATAAGGCAAAAGCATTTGTTGCAGCACCTTGAGCATCACTTTACGTGCATGGGAAATTAGAGCAATGGTCCTATAGTCACCGCACTCCTTGATATCTCCTTTCTTGGAGATTGGGATATATATTGAGCATTTCCAATCTGGAAGTCCTTGTTTTGTTTTCCATATTTGTTGGCATAATCTTGCTAGAATTTTGACAGATTCAGTTTCTGTGGCTTGAAATAATTCTATCAATATCCTATCTACCCCTGGAGACTTATTTCTTCCCAGTTTTTTCAGGGCAGCTTTTACTTCACTCTCTAAAATTATGGGTTTTTCCTCATAGGAAACTTCTTCAAAGGAATTTGTCATCATTTTGCTTCTTCTTTGTAGATCTTCAGTATACTGTTTCCACCTTCTCTTTATTTTCTCCTGATCAGATAGTGTGCTTCCCTGTTGGTCTTTCAGCATTCCCAACCGAGATTTAAATTTCCCTTTGATTTCTTGAACCTGCTGGAAGAGACTTCTTGTTCTTCCTTTTTTGTTATTTTCTTCTATCTCTTTGTGTTGGCCATTACAGTAGTTCTCTTTATCTCTAAGTGACAGTTGCTGAAAAGTTGCGTTCAAGATTCTGACCCTGCTTTTGTCACCTTTTACTTTTGCTTCTTGCCTGTCCTTAACAATTTTTAGTGTTTCTTCTGCTATCCATCTTGATTTTTCTTTTCTTTTTACTTTGGGCATTGTCTTTTCACATTCTTCCTTAATGATATTTCTGGTTTCAGTCCATAGTTCTTCTGGTTCTTGGTCAATTAAATTTAACAATGCAAATCTGTTTTTATGTGGGCTTTGAATCCATCAGGAATGTTGTTTACATTCTATTTTGGCACTGCAATTCTTTTAGTGCTCTTCTTCAGCTTTACTGTGATATTTGTTATGAACAGTTCATGTTCAAGACCACAGTCTGCTCATGGTCTTGTTTTGGCAGAGAGAATACAGCTTCTCCATCTCCTTCTTCCAATTACATAGTGCATTTGATTTCTATATTGGCCATCTGGTGATGTCCATATATACAGTTGTCTGGTTGCTTGAAGCATGTATTTGTGATAGACAGATGGTTGACTTTGCAGAAATCCATGAATTGATCTCCTGTTTCATTTCTGACCCCTAGTCCAAATTTTCTGACAATGTTTGATTCCACTTTATTGCCTACCTTTGCATCCCAGTCATCTATACTTATCAGTAAATATTATATTATATCATATATTATATAAATATTATATTATATAATAAATACTATTGGTAAATATTATATTTTGAGAATAAACAATGTTGCTGAAAATGGAAAAATTAGGAAGTTTTATTAAAATTCCAAGAAGTCAAGGGCTTCTAAGTAGTGTGTTGCTCTCAGGGAAGAAATCTGCCATTTCTCAGTCAAAAGCTCATAATTTTATTTATATAAAGTTAGTAGGTAAAGGGAACTCCATTTCCTTATAATAAGATATCATATTTTCATGACATGACAAAATATTGATTAGAAAAATTATTGAAGATCAGCCAGTATATAATGAATGCCACCCCACATGATTGTTAAGGTATTTTTAAGGAGTTTGATATGGTTGGTCTCTCTTACTGTATGAATTCAATGAAGAGCCATACTTTCATTTTCTCTTTCTGATTTTAATTCCATTGAAGGCTACACACACACACACACACACACACACACACACACACACACACACTTAGAATCTCCAGAAGTCAGACTTTTCATTCTAAGCCTAGTGCTTAACTAATTAAGAGATCTGAATTCTATTCTTAGATGTGCCACTATCTGTGTGACTTCAGTCCAATCACTTCAGCTCTCTGGGCCTCAGTTTCCCTATCTTTAAGTTAAACAGCATGATCTAGATTATCTTTAATGTTCACGATAGCTCTGACTTTCTATTATTCTATCATCTCAAATATTCAAATGAAATATCCTTGGCATCCTATCTATTTACAACTGCTATTTTGCTAAGAGATTCTCTGAATCTCTATTGGCATTTTGAAGAGATCTTAAATGCCAAACTTTGAAATTTTTGAATTTAAAAATTGATTAGTCTTTTATACAGCCAACCAATTGCCATTGGTCTTATTGCTCTATTTTCAACAAACAGGGTGCTTTCTGAACAATGAGGTCTATACTATTTTTAAAGAGTAATTTTCTGACCAGAAACTATTCAGTGGATGAACTGCATTTGAAGGCAACTTAATATCTATTATCCTAACTTTAGTTTTTCTATGTACTTTGGAAGATGGAAATAAAGATATATAGGCTGAAAAACCCAGTCTAAAAACTACCTACTCCATTTTAAATGCTACTAGAAAACTTGGATCAAATTTCTTGTGGGAACATGGAATAAGAGGCCTGTGATCACTGGTTTTTCCATTTAGCAATCTAGTAAGATGACTGTGAGAGAGATAGCAGTACAATAATTTTAGTTGAGGTAGGCTAATTTCTGTAACAAGTCAACCCTCAAATTTCAGTGGCTTAACACAGTAGAAGTGTATTTCTTTACTCAGTATGTATTGTTAGTAGTGATGGGGGTGGGGCGACTTCTGCTCCACACAGTCATTCAAAAGTGCAGGCTGCTAGCAGCTCTGCAATCTTCAATAGGTAATTTCCAAGGTCACCCCTGGAGACAATATACAGCCAGCACATTAGGAAAGAGCATGAAGGATGGCAAATAGAATATTTCATAGGGTCAAGCTTGAAAGAGCATATATCATTTCCCTCTAAATACCTCTAGCTATAATCATCTATATGACCACACCTAACTGCAAAGGAGGCGGGAAAATGCAGTTCAGTCATGTTCCCTGGAAGAGGAGGCCTCCAATTGATTGGATGAGGCCTACCCACATTATTTAGGATAATCTCAGTTAAAGTAAACTGATTATAGAGGTTAACCACATCTACAAAACACCTTCACGTCAACACCTAGATTAGTGTTTGATTGAATAACTGGGTACTATAACCTAACCAAGTTGATACAGAAAATCAACCATCACTGTATCTATTGGAGGAATATTTTCAGTGCAAAAGATTATTTCCTAATAGCTAAAATAAATCTCTCAAAGATATACCTGGTTTGGCTGTAAAAAAAATTAAGGAGTTTTTTTAGGGGCAAGTTTTCAAGTGAAGAAAAATTAATTGGTTCCCAATGATTATTATTTTCAAGACCTCTGATACAAGACCATATTAATAAACCATGATCAGCGCACCACAGATGTCAAATAGGTTAAGAAGAGAATTCTAGACTAAAAGCCAGCCAAAGTGTATATTGGGAATAAGTGGAACCTAAAATATGCCACATCCCCTACACCTAAGCTCTTCATCAAGCTATGTAATTTGATCTGTTCTATAAGAAGGTAAAGATCTTGATAAACTCAGTAAAGCTTAAATTAATGATATCTAAAAACACACAAATATTATATTAATAAAATGATCCACGTAGAACAATTATGACACAACATTGTGAATGATTAAACTTAATTTAACCATGCTCACTAATGCATTTAAACTGATTTATATATGATGAGTTACATTAAATCATCTTGCACTGAGTCCACTTATACCTAAAATCACATGAAGAACTATCTATAGCAGCAAAATAAATGGTTGTTTTTGAGGGAACTCTACATAAAGTGTAATATCAAAGAATTAAACATGTTTCATTTGTCACCATTATCACTTATGTTGACCATATTTATAAAGTAAATTCTTCCCTTTCCTTTTGTCACTGGAGACTCAGCTTTTGAAGTTGCATTGAGAGAAAACACAATGATTAAAAATGTATAGAGGAACAAAAATCAAGTACGGAAAAAGCAAGTTTTAGTAAACAGATGGGTCAGTGACAATTATTTTCAATTCTTTTTTCCCATGGTTAATAATGCTTTTACCCCCAACCAAGAACTCTATTCTGAGGTTGGAATGGTGCTATGGACTGAATGTTTGCATCCTCTCAAAATTTGTATATTGAAACTGTAATCTCCAATGTGATGATATTTGAAGATGGGCCCTTTGGGAGGTAATTAGGTCATGATTGGGATTACTGTCCTTATAAGAAAAGACATAAGAGAGCTTTCTCTCTCTCTCTCTCAGCCTCTCTCTCTCTCTCTCTCCCTATCCCTCTCCCTCCCTCCCTTTCTTCCATGTGAGGATATAACAGGAAGATGGCCATCTGCAAACTAGGAAAAGAGGTCTCACCATACACCCAATCTGCCAGCACCTGGACTTCCCAGCCTCCAGGACTGTAAGAAACAAATGTTGTCTAAGCCACCCATGGTAATTTTTTATAGCAGCCTGAACTAAGACAGATGAAGATATGCCTATAGTGGGAAAAATTTTAACTGATTAATGAAAGATGACATCATTCATAATACAGTCGGTGATTATGCACTTTCGTAGAAAGCTAAACCAAACTCCTTCTAGCCAATTACCGATAAACTGTGACTTTGTCCTCTGGTAACAATTTTTTTTTTTAATTTAAAAAGATAGAAATTTAAAATTCCAGTTGTACCCATGTGGAAAGGCTGATTGGTAGTCAATAAAACACAAATAATCCCTTTCTGAATACATTTTAGCACAGGTCAGCAATTGAGCATAAGATTCTTTGTCACCAACTATATTGCTACAAATGTGTCTTCAACATCCTTTAAAAAGCTCCTTGACCTTTGTTCCTCTACATCAGAAACTTTTATCAATAACAAATTCAGACTCTGGCAAGGCTTGATTTAGATTCTTGAGTGTCATTCTTCATCTGTATCATGCATTTTGGAGAAAGAATTTAAAAAGGGCATGAGTGAAGGGGAAATTTGTCCTGAAAACTCTGATATGAAATACTTTTTGGTTACTAAATATGGATAAGGCCATTGGCATCATGTCAAAGTATAGAAAATTTATCAATATGTTCATGATCCAAAATTAAGAATGCAAAGTTTCATGAATCACTCTAGGTATTCACAAATTTTGCAGGATGTGATATATCTAGCTGATGCATAGTAATATTTAGTATTATTGGTCACTTTTATTCCAATATTTTACCACTATGTTATGTGTGATATTCTTGTTTATCTTTCTGGGACCCAGGAGACCAGCAAAAAAAAAAAAACATATTGTTGTTTTGCAGGTAGAATTATTTTAATTTTTAGTCTCAATTAATGAATCGACCATGGTTACATGAAATGCAAGAAAATAATGATTCCATGAGTAGTCATCAGGTCTCCTTACTCCCAGTCTATTTCTTTGTTATTGCAATAAACATTTCTTAGATTTAAACAAAAAAATCTCCTTAAAAATATAGTTAATTGGAACAAATCCACTTTCCTCTGACTTCACCTCAAGAGGCTAGAAGTGAGTCACACCAAATAAAATAACTTCTGCCTGAAAAATAGAAACTTAAAATCAGTATATTTCTTAGGCTTCATAAAGTTAAATTAGCTGTCCAATGACCCTGTGAACAGTCACCTAGAAGTTTGTGCAGCAAAAGCCATGCTTCTACTGTAAGATTTGCTTCTGGTAACTCTTAATACTCTACAATTCTTTTTGTTTGGAACTTAAATAGAAGATTAGCAGTGATACATTTGGTAATTTAAAAATTCCATGAAACTGACTCTGAAAAGATCTTCAATACTTCTTAATGGATTTTAAAAAATCTCAATGACCCTGAACATACTTAGCCTTTACCCATTTACAGATGGCCTGGCTATATCTCTTCTGCACAAATTAGCTTATAGTTCAAGTTTGATTCATTTTTCTTCTTTAATGAGATTAGAAAAGTTGGTTTTGTCTTCTATTAGCAGAAAAATATTAATAAGGAATACAACTAAAGACAAAAGAAAATTAAAAAAGAGAAGAAAAAGTTGCATATTTAGACTTTAGAGTGAAAATCTTCCAACTTTTATCTACTAATAGAATATTCTGCATTTCAATGATAAAGTACTTCAGAGAATTCAAGCAGAACTTTCTGTTCCTGAGCACAGTAACCGCCTGTTTTTTTTCTTATTTCTTACAATAAATCACTCTAGGATTTCTACAAAAACTAAATTTGGAACTAATATTGATAAAAGAAATGGCTACCTTATTTGGGATCATTAGGAAAGTTTAGTGACTTTACTGGATAGCATACAGTATATTAGAAATCAGGCTGACTTGTTCAAAAAACCCTATAATAGGCTTTGGGAGCTGTCCTAATATTAATATTGTTATCATAATTTCAAACAACAAATACAGACATACTACTGCATGGTTTCATATATTTTCCTTATATTTGACTCCTCAAAGATATTTTATAATTTTAGTGTCTTAGCAAAGGCTGATTTGGGAGCAGAAAATTACCTACAGGACTCACAGACATAAAAATAATGTGTATTGGAGATGGGAAAGGGATGCTAACACAAGTTATACTTTATTAATATCAACTGTAGTTTTAGGGTTTTTTTTAATACTTTGCAATGGTTAATTTTATACATCATCTTGACTGAGCCACAAGGTGTCCAGATATTTGGTTAAACATTATTTCTGGGTATGTCTGTGTGGGTGTTTCTGGATGAGATTAACATTTGAATGGATAGGCTGAGTAAAGCAGATTGCCCTCCCCAATGGGGGTGGGCATCATCTAATCCATTGAAGGCCTGAACTGAATAAAAGTCTGAGTAAGAAAGAACTTTCTCTCTGCCTGACTGTCTTTGAGTTGGGACATTGGTCTTCTTTTGCCTTTGGACTTGGACTAGAATTTACACAATCTGCTCTTCTGCTTCTCAGGCCTTTGAATTCAGATTGAAACTATACCATTGGCTCTCATGGGTCTGGACTTCTCAGCCTCCATAACTGAATAAGCCAATTCCTTATATTAAATCATATATACATATATATATATATATATATACATATATATATTCAACATAATAAATGCCATATGTGACAAGCCCACAGCTAACATCTGACTCAACAGTGAAAGGTTGAAAGCTTTTCCTCTAAGATCAGGAACAAGACAGGGTGCCTACTCTCACCACTCCTATATAACATAGTACTGGAAGTCCTAGCCTGAGAAATCATGCAAGAAAAATAAATGAAAGGTATCAGAATTGGAAAGGAAGAAGTAAAATTGTTTACATTTGCAGATGACATGATTTTGTATATAGAAAATCCTAAGGACTTCACCAGAAAACTGTTAGATTTAATCAACAGAGTCAGTAACGTTTCAGGATACAAACTTAACATGCAAAAATCAGTAGTATTTCTATACACTAACAATGAGCTATCTAAAAAAGAAAATCATCCCATTTACAATAGCATCAAAAGCAATAAAACACAGGAATAAATTTAACCAAGGAGATGAAAGATCTCTACACTGAAAACTACAAGATATTGATGAAAGAAATTGAAGAAGACACAGATAGATGGTATCTTGTGCTCATGGTTAGGAAGAATTAATATTGTTGAAATGTCCATATAACCCAAAGCAATCTATAGTTTTGATGCAATCCCTATGAAGATTCCAATGGCATTTTTTTTACAGAATTAGAAAAAAAAAGTTCTAAAATTTATATGGAATCACAAAAGATCCTGAATAGCCAAAGCAATCCTGAGAAAGAGGAGCAAGCTGGATGCATCATACTTCCTGATTTCAAGCTATATTACAAAGATATAGCAATCAAAATAGTATAGTACTGGCATAAAAACAGACACATGGACCAACAGAACAGACTCAAGAGCCCGGAAATAAATCCATGCATGTACAGTCAACTAATATTTGACAAGGGAGCCAAGAATACTCAATGAAGAAAAGACAGTCTCTTCAATAAATGGTGCTGGGAAAATTGTATATTCACATGCAAAAGAGTGAAACTAGACCCCTGTCTTACACCACTCACAAAAATTAACTCAAAGTGGATTAAAGAATTAAATGTAAGACTGGAAACCAAAACTCCTAGAAGAAAACATAGGAAAAGAGCTTGTTGGGGCCAGCCTGGTGGCACAGTGGTTAAGTTTGTGTGCTCTGCTTCAGCAGCCTGGGGTTCCTGGGTTCAGATCCCGGGTGTGGACCTAAACACTGCTCATCAAGCCATGCTGTGGCAGTGTCCCATATACAAAGTAGAGGAAGATTGGATTGGCACAGATGTTAGCTCAGGGACCATCTTCCTCAAGCCAAAAAAAAAAAGGAGGAAGACTGGCATTGGATGTCAGCTCAGGGACAATCTTCCTCACCAAGAAAAAAAACTTGACATGGGTCTTGGCAATGATTTTTTTATATGACACCTAAAGCACAAGCAACAAAATCACAAATAAACAAGTGGGACTATATCAAACTAAAAAGTTTCTGCACAGCAAAAGAAATGATCAACAAAATGAAAAGATAACCTATAGAATGGGAAAAAATATTTGTAAAGCATATATCTAATAAGGGGTTAATATCAAAAATCTATAAAGAACTCATACAACTCAATAACAAAAAAAACACCCAAATAAAAAAATGATCAACGGACATGAATAGACATTTTTCCAAAGAAGATATAGAAATGACCAACAGAAAAGATGCTCAAAATCACTCATCATTAGGGAAATGCAATGAGATATCACCTCAAAACTGTTAAAATGGCTAGCATCAAAAAGATAAGAGATAATAAATGCTGGCAAGAATGTGGAGAAAAGGGACCACTTGTGCACTTTTGGTGGGATTGTAAACTGGTACAACCACTATAGAAAACAGTATGGAGGTTCCTCAAAAAGTTAAAAATAGGACTACCATATGGTCCCACAATTTCACTCTTGGGTATATATCTGAGGAAATGAAAACACTATGTCAAAGAGATATCTGCACTCCCATGTTCAGGGAAGCATTATTTACAATAGCTGAGACGTGGAAACAACATGTGTCCATCAAAGGATGAATGGATAAAGAAAATGTGGTACAGGCATACAATGGAATATTATTCAGCCATAAAAGGAGGAAATCTTGCCATTTGTAACAACATAGATGGACCTGGAGGACATTATGCTAAGTGAAATAAGTCAGACAGAGAAAGACAAATACTGTATGGTATCACTTATATGCATAATCTAAAAGTTGAACTCATAGAAACAGAGAGTAGAATAGTGGTTGCCAAGGGCTGGGGGGTGGAGAAAATGGTGCGATGTTGGTCAAAGGGTACAAACTTCCAATTATAAGATGAATAAGCTTGGGAATATAACATACCACATGGTGACTATGGTTAACATACTGTATTATATGCTGGAAAGTTGCTAAGAAAGTAAATCTTAAATGTTCTCACCACAGGAAAAGAAATGGTAATTATGTGAGGTGATGAAGGTGTTAACTAACCTTCTTATGGTAATCATTGAAATAGATACGTGTATCAAATCATCATGATGTACACCTTAAACTTATACAATGTTATACGTCAATTATATCTCAATAAAAGTGGGGAAAAAAAGAAAGGTAACATATGATTATTACCCTTTATTACTTCACAGACTAGTAAAAGAGAAACATGTATAAAAATACATTGAATTATAAAAAGGACCACAACAGAAGCCTTTACAATATTCTAAAAGAACAATAGTTAAGAATCTGTTGGAATAATTTAGGTATTATTTTGGGCCTGTACAAGGGTATTGTTAGTGGGAATGGACACTAAGAGAAAGAGTCGATGGTATTGCCCAGAAAGAAACAGCAATTCTTGATTACTTACAGGGAACAAAGAAGGAAAGAGCCATAGATATTCTAAAATACAGACATGTGTGACTTAATGACGGGGATACGTTCTGAAAAAATGCGTCATTAGTTGATTTCATCGTCAGAACATTGTAGAGTGTACTTACACAAACCTAGATGGTATAGCCTACTACACACTTAGGCTATATGGTACTAATTTTATGGGAACACCATCGTATATGTGGCTTGTCATTGACTGAAACACTGTTATGTGGCACATGACTGTATTAAGCATGAGAAGACCATTGAAAATGATGGTGCTATTGGCCAAATAAGCAAGTTGAGAAAGTAAATTAGGGAGGAATGATGTAAATATATTTTGCTGGGGTTGGTCCTTCTATGATCTGATTACTCTGAGGGTGTTACTCCCTCAGAGTGTATTAAACAGAGAGATGCTTTACATCCTTTGAACATGTGTATGGTATTACGCATGTGGCAATAATCAATAATTATTTGTTACAGTTTGTTTTCAACAAGATTGATTCCCACTGCTAAACAGAGTGACATGCTAAGAATAACCAACTGTTTCCCACAATAGGCTCTAGAGAATCTTGAAAGATCTCTAGCACTCTTTCTTAGTGTCATGGGAAAATATAAGTTTTGCAGTCAGATGTTACTGGAATCAAATGTCAGGTTTTCCACTTAGCCAGTGTCAGGATTTGGGGGCACTATTGCCTCATCTTCAAGCATCCACTTTTTCATGTATAAAATGTGTATAAAATATCTACATTATAGGTTAATTTTGAATATTTAATCCAATATCATGTGTAAAATACCTAGCATACATCTTGTCACATAGAAGGTACTCAAAAAGGGAACCTGTCTCATTCCCTCCTGGAGGTCCATGAATTCAGATAAGGTTCTTACTCTCAAAATTTTTAAACTCATTCAAGGTAATGGCATGTACATTATTAAAAATGATTGTGTTTAGCACTCTTTGTAATAGAAATATCTAATCAAAAGTTGTGATTATTGCTACAGTATTTTGAGACGGAGCTAAGAAATGCTTTGAATGATTCTGAGAAGTGTTTTATAAATAAGCAATTCAATTCCTGAAAGGATTCTGTGCAATAACTATGGATTCTTAATTGGGGCTCCTTGATTAAGCCTTGCCTCTCCTAGAGACATCTTTGATCCTTCCTGAAAATACTGTGGTCGCTTCTTCACTTTACTAACAGTCTTCTATAATAACTACCCTGTCCTGGATTCTTTCACTTTCTTTCCCGTGTCTCTAGATTCTAAGTCTGTTCCTCCATGCTACTAACACCATTCTCTTAAAAATCATCTCAATTGTCAAATTTAATGGCTCCTTCTCTGTTTTCAATCTGTTGGTGTGCCAGAGGATATATAAAAAACTGGATAAACTTAGTACATCTTTCAGATTCACCAATCTTGCACAAAGATTCAAGAAAAATATTTTATATTAAAACTAGTACAATTATGAGGTAGAATAGAAAATTTGTGTGGAAATACACAGTACAACAAGAGATTTCAAATAACTATCATAATTGTAGATGGCTGCTCTGAATCATGCTCATTAATGCTCTCATGTTGACTTCTATTTTTGCTGTACTCTCCTCATTCCCCTATTTCTTTTTTTTTAAGTAATTTATTTTTCTATTGTGGTAACGTTGGTTTATAACATTGTATAAATTTCAGGTGTATATCATTATACTTCTATTTCTGCCTAGATAACATCATGTTCACCACCCCAATACTAACTACAATCCATCACCTCACACATGTGCCTAATCATCCCTTTCACCTCCTCCCTCCCCCTTCCCCTCTGGTAACCACCAATCTAATCTCTGTCTCTATGTGTTTGTTTGTTGTTTTTATCTTCTACTTATGAGTGAGATCACATAGTTTTAGACCTCCCTCTTTCGCTTAGCATAATACCCTCAATGTCCATCCATGTTGTCACAAATGGCTGGATTTCATCATTTCTTATGGCTGAGTAGTATTCCATTGTGTATATACACGACAACTTCTTTATCCATTCGTCCCTTGATGGGCACTTAGGTTGCTTCCAAGTCTTGGCTATTGTGAACAATGCGGCAATGAACACAGGGGTGCATGTATCTTTACATATTGGTGTTTTCGTAGCTTTGCATAAATACCCAGTAGTGAAATAGCTGGATTGTATGGTAGTTCTGTTCTTAATTTTTTAAGGAATCTCCATACTGTTTTCCATAGTGGCTGCACCAGTTTGCACTCCCACAAGCAGTGTAGGAGAATTCCCTTCTCTCCACATCCTCTCCAACACTTGTTTCCTGTCTTGTTAATTATAGCCATTCTGAAGGGCATGAGGTGATATCTCATTGCAATTTTCACTTGCATTCCCCTGATAGTTAATGATGTTGAACATCTTTTCATGTGCCAGTTGGCCATCTGTATATCTTCTTTGGAGAAATGTCTGTTCAGTTCTTTTGCACATTTTTAAATTGGATTGTTAGTTTTTTTTGTTCTTGACCTGTATGAGTTCTTTACATATTTTGGATATTAACCCCTTATCAGATATATGGTTTGCAAATATCTTCTCCCAATTGTTAGGTTGTCTTTTCATTATGTTGATGGTTTCCTTTGTTATGCAGAAGATTTTTAGCTTGATGTAGCATCATTTGTTTATTTTTTCTATTGTTTCCCTTGCCTGGTCAGACAGGGTACATGAAAATGTGTTGCTAAGACTGATGTCAAAGAGGGTACCGCCTATGTTTTCTTCTAGAAGATTCACGGTTTCAGGCCTTACAGTCAAGTCTTTAATCTATTTTGAGTTAATTTTTGTGTATGGTGTAAGATAATGGTCTAGTTTCATTTTTTTGCATGTGGCTGCACAGTTTCCCCAACACCATTCATTGAAGAGACTTTCCTTTCTCCATTGCATGTCCTTGGCTTCCTTGTCAAAAATTAGCTGTCCATAGATGTGTGGGTTTTTTTCTGGGCTCTAGATTCTATTCCATTGATCTGTGTGTCTGTTTTCATGCCAGTACCATGCTGATTTTGTTACTATGGCTTTGTAGTATATTTTGAAATCAGGGACTGTGATTCCTCCAGCTTTGTTCTTTTTTCTCAGTATTCCTCTAGGTATTCAGGGTCTTTTGTTGTTCCACACAAATTTTAGGATTCTTTGTTCTATGTCTGTGAAAAATGCTTTAGGAAGTATGGACATTTTAACTATGTTAATTTTTCCAATCCAAGAGCATGGAACATCTTTCCATTTCTTTGTGTCTCCTTCAATTTCTTTCAACAATATTTTATAGTTTTCAGTGTACAGATCTTTCACCTCTTTGGTTAAGTTTATTCCTAGGTATTTTATTCTTTTTGTTGCAATTGTAAATGGGATTGTTTTCTTAATTTCTCTTTCTGCTACTTTGTTGTTAGTGTATAGAAATACAACTGATTTTTGTACATTGATATTGCATCTTGCAACTTTACCATATTCATTTCTTATTTCTAGAAGTTATTTGGTGGATTCTTTAGGGTTTTCTATATATAAGATCATGTCATCTGCAAATAGTGACAGTTTCACTTCTTACTTTCCAACTTGGATCACTTTTATTTCTTTTTCTTTCCTGATTGCTCTAGCCAGGACTTCCAATACTATGTTAAATAGGAGTGGTGAAAGTGGGAATCCTTATCTGCTTCCTGTTCTTAGAGGGATACCTTTCAGTTTTTCACCATTGAGGATGATATTAGCTGTGGGTTTGTCATATATGGTCTTTATTATGTTGAGACACTTTTCTTCTATATCCATTTTATTCAGTTTTTATCATAAATGGATGCTGTATCTTGCCAAATCCTTTCTCTGCATCTATTGAGATGATCAATAGATGATCTCAATAGGTGATTTTTATTTTTCATTTTATTAATGTGTTGCATCATGTTGAGTGATTTGTGGATGTTGAACCATCCCTGCATCCCTGGGACGAATCCCACTTGATCATGGTGTATAATCTTTTTAATGTATTGTTGTATTCAATTTGCTAGTATTTTGTTGAGGATTTTTGCATCGATGTTCATCAGTGATATTGGCCTGTAAATTTCTTTGTGTTGTCCTGGTCAGGTTTTGGTATCAGGGTAACGTTGGCTTCATAGAATGAGTTAGGAAGCTTCCCCACCTCTTCAATTTTTTGGAAGAGTTTGAGAAGTACAGGCATTGAGTCTTCTTTGAATGTTTGGTAGAATTCACCAGGGAAGCCACCTGGTCCTGGACTTTTATTTGGGGGGAGGATTTTTATTACTGTTTCAATCGCCTTACTGATGATTGGTCTATTCAAATTCTCTATTTTTTCTTGATTCAGTTTTGAAAGGTTGTATGATTCTAAAAATTTATCTATTTCTTCTAGATTGTCCAATTTTTTGGCATGTAGATTTTTGTAGTATTCTCTTATAATCTTTTGTATTTCTGAGGTGTCCATCGTAATTTCTCCTCTTTCATTTCTGATTTTACTGATTTGAGCCTTCTCTCTTTTTTTCTTGGTGAGTCTAGCTAAAGGTTTGTCAATTTTGTTTACCTTTTCAAAGAACCAGCTCTGGGTTTTATTGATTTTTTCTATTGTGTTTTTAGACTCTATTTCATTTATTTCTGCTCTGATTTTTATTATTTCCCTCCTTCTACTGATTTGGGGCTTTGTTTCTTCTTCTTTTTCAAGTTCATTTTGGAGCACTGTTAGATTGTTTATTTGAGATTTTTCTTGTTTGTTGAGATAGGCTTGTATTGCTATAAACTTCCCTTTTAGAAAGGCTATTGCTGTATCACATAAAGTCTGCCCTGTCTTATTTTCATTTGTCTCCAGATATTTTTGATTTCTCCTTTGATTTCTTCATTGACCCAATCATTGTTCAGTAGCATTTTGTTTAATCTCCACATATTTGTGGCTTTTCTGATTTTCTTCCTATAGTTGCTTTCTAGTTTCATACCTTTATGGTCAGAAAAGATGCTTAGTATTATTTCAATCTCCTTAAATTTATGGAGACTTGTTTTGTGGACTAATATGTGATCAATCCTGGAGACTGTTCATGTGCATTTGAAAAGAATGTGTATTCTTTGGTTTTGGGGTTGGAATGTTCTTTATATATCTACTAAGTCCATCTGGTCTAATGTACTGTTTAAGGCCAATGTTTCCTTGTTGATCTTCTGTTTGGATCTGCTATCCATTGGTGTAAGTGGAGTGTTACACTATTATTGTATACTATTATTATGTTACTGTCTATTTCTCCTTTTATGTCTGTTAATAATTGCTTTATATATTTAGCAGCTCCTATGTTGGGTGCATAGATATTTATGAGTGCTATGCCCTCTTGTTGGATTGTTCCCTAGATCATTATGTAGTGCCCTTGTCTCTTGTTATAGTTTTTATTTTAAAGTCTATCTTCTCTGATGTGAGTATTGCTATCCCAGTTTTCTTTTCATTGCCATTTGCATGAGGTATCTTGTTCCATCCCTTCACTTTCAGTTTGTGAGTGTCTTTAGGTCTGAAGTGCGTTTCTTGTATGCAGCAGATATATAGGTCTTGTTTTATTATCCAATCTGTCACCCTATGCCTTTTGATTGGAGCATTTAGTCCATTGACACTTAACATAGCTATTGATATGTATGTACATACTGCCATTTTTAAACTTTTTTTCTTGGTGTTTTAGCAGTTCTTCTCTGTTGCTTTCTTCTTCTCTTGCTCTCTTCACCTGTGATTTGATGACTTTCTTTAGTATTATGTTTGGCTTCCTTTTGCTTAGTTTTTTATGTATTTATTATAGGTTTCTGGTTTGTGATTACCATGAGGTTTGTATATAATAACTAGCTTATATAGCAAACTATATTGAGTTGATGGTCTCTATACTTTAACCTCTATCTCAAAGCTTTACTCTTTTACTCCCCTCCTCCCACATTTTATGTTTTTGATATATCTATCCTCTTTTTTGTATGCTTGTTTCTGTTACCCTCTTATCACGGAAATAGATAATTTTTTCCTATTTCTGGTCTTCTCCTTCCCCCTTAAATAAGTCCCTTTAGCATTTCCTATAGGGCTGGTTTCTTGGTGATAAACTCTTAATTTTTGCTTGTCTGGGAAACTCTTTATCTGTCCTTTCATTCTGAATGATAACCTTGCTGGGTAGAGTATTCTTGGCTGTAGCTTGTTTCCTTTCAGCACTTTAAATATATTGTGCCACTCTCTTCTAGCCTGTAAGGTTTCTGCAGAGAAGTTGGGTGATAGCCTTATGAGGCTTCCTTTGTATGTAACTTGTCTTTCTCTTGCTTCTTTTAGGATTTTCTCTTTATCTTTAATTCTAGACTTTTAAATTATGATGTGTCTTGGTGTGGGCCTCTTTGGGCCTATCTTGTTTGGTGCTCTCAGTGCTTCCTGTACCTGGATGTCTGCTTCCTTCCTTAGGTTAGAGAAGTTTTCAGCTATTATTTCTTCAAACAGATTCTCTGCCCCTTTGTCTCTCTTTTCTCCTGGGACACCTATGTCATGGCTGTTAGTGTGCATGATGTTGTCCCAGAGGTCCCTTAGACTGTCCTCACTCTCTCTAATTCTTTTTTCTTTTATCTGTTCAGCTTGGGTGATGTCCTCTAGTCTTTCATCCAGCTCACTAATCCTTTCTTCTGTATTCTCTACTCTGCTTTTAATTCCCTCATTTCCAGTATTGTATTCTTCACCTCAGATTGGTTCTTTTTTTAGGTCTTTCATTTCTTTGTTGATTTTCTCACTGAGTTTATCCATTCTTCTCCCAACATCAGTGAGCGTATTTATGACTCTTTGTTTGAACTCTCTATCAGGTAGATTGCTCATTTCTGTTTCATTTAGTTCCTTTTCTGGGGTTTTGTCCTGTTCCCTTACTTGGAACATATTCCTTTGTCTCCTCAGTTTGCCTCTTTCTCTGTGCTTGTGTCTATGTATTAGGTAGGTCAGCTATGTCTCCTGATCTTGGAGAGGTGACTTTATGTAATTGATGCCTTATAAGGCCCAGCAGTGTGCTTCCCTCTTGTCACCAGTTCCAAGTGTTCCAGGAGTGACCCCTGTATGGGCTACATGTATCTGTCTGTCATCGCAGGGTTTGCTGTAGGTGCCCAGGGTAGCTGAGCCATCCCCCAGCCAGCTGGTTGTAATGCTCAGGTGCATGTGGTTGTTGTAGGCCCTTCAGTCTCTTTATCAGGTATGGGGAGCCCCAGCAGAGTTGGTTGCAAGGTCTAATAGCACATTCATGTTGCAGTTTTTCTATTAAATGAGTAGGCCCCTGGCCTGGCTGGTTGTTAGGCTCAGGGGCTTTCAATTGCTGTAAGCTTCTGGCCTATTAGGCTCTTGTCAGCTCTCTGAGGGTTGCAGCTGGGTGGGGCTGGCCCCAGGCACAGGAGCACCCAATTGTTTCAGGCTTTGGAGGGTGGGGTCAATCCCCCAAGTGGCTGTTTGAGAAGCACAAGTCATCTGTAGCTGAAAAGCTCAACCGCCCACAGGGCCACACACACAGTCAACACAGTCCTGCCCTGTGTGCACACCCTGACCCCCTAAAGACCCAGTTGCTCTAATGCAGGGGCCCCACACTCCACCAGCTCCTTGGGCTTTCCCTATCCCACAGAGGTGGACCCATTTGCCAGGCCACTCCCTGAAGCAGGCCCACAAGTTGCCTGAGGGCTTGTTGTTGGGTGGGTCTGGTCCCTAGGGCAGGCGGATTTCATTGGCTGAGCTGGATTAAATCAGTGCTCTAGTGGGTGGGGCAGACCCCTGGCCTAGCAGGCCACTGGGAGAGCTCCAATGGCATCCAGCAGCATCTGTGTCAGCATGCCCACACCAGGTCACAACAATGGCCACCAATGTCCCAGTCCCTCGTGAGGTCTCACCTCTCACCATGATTAACCCAGAGCCTATCAGCTGAGTCTCTTTTCACCAAAGGACTGTATACCTTTCTTTCTGGTGATTTTAGGTTGCTTTCCAAAATGGGTGAATTTGTGCATGGGCCCTTTAAGAGGTAGCTTTAATTTCCTTATGTCCCAGCTTTTCTGGGGGTATTCCCTGTTGTTGTTAGTAGCCAACAAAACCAGATATTATGACACTCACCTCAGTTGTGCTGGGTCCAGAAAATGCCTTTTCTGGCAATGTTCCCTGACTCAGCCCCAACCCCCCATCCTCCAGAGAAGCCTGTGTACATTTGGATTGCTCCCAGGTGGCTGTGAAGTGTTGTAGCTTGTGAAGGTGGCATTTTTTTCTCTCCAGAAAGGAATTTCTGCCTCTTCTACCTCAATTAGGACTGTCATTTACTGCAGGGGTTCCTCTTATCTGGTTTTCAGTTCTTTCTGAGGTATAATTTTTCCAAAATTAGTTGTAAATCTGTTGTGTCCATGGGAGGAGGAGAGTTCAGAGTCCACCTATGCCTCCATCTTGACATCTCCTCCTCATTCTCCTATTTCTGAGTACTTCTTCTCAGTTTCTCTACCTATCTCAATTTACATGTGGGTTTTCCCAGGGCTATATTCTTGTCCATCTGCTGCTTTTCAATGCTGATGGCACAATATAATCTGGAATCTATAGTAGCAGACAAAGCAGGACATCAATATTGGTTACAATTGGTTCCATATTTACTACTGAGTGGCTTGACATAAGCCGGAGCAAATGGAATTGAGTGTTGCACAGCTGGTAAATCAATAAATGAAGAAGTATCAGTTGTAAGATGCAGTGGTCCACATTTGCCTCTGTGAAAAGAATAGCACATAATAGGAAGCCAATAGCCCCTGATATTCTGAGGTAGACAACTTAGTAGAGAAGTGCAGGGAGACTGCTTTGTAGTTGCATTATTCACAAAGGACACATGTTTTGCACAGTGTCAGACTTCACTTTTATTTTTTAGTACCTGATAGGATTTAGCCCACTCTAGTAGCTCAGTGAATATGTGGAAGAAGACTGGAGGTACCTCTATTTATCAATGGTTCCAGTTCTTCTCCCTCCCACTCTTGCCCCATCCCTCCAAGATGAGAAAAAATATATTCCTAAATTTTAAGATAAAATCACTCCAGCTTCCTTTTATATGCTTTTATTTTCCTGGAACATAC
The DNA here is from genome assembly GCA_031878705.1 of Tapirus indicus. Taxonomy (NCBI): domain Eukaryota; kingdom Metazoa; phylum Chordata; class Mammalia; order Perissodactyla; family Tapiridae; genus Tapirus; species Tapirus indicus. Next base: position 95,499,476 of record CM062942.1, on the reverse strand, counting down.
CCTGGGGAACTGCTGACAACTCTTTCCTTTAAACAGTCTGTCTTAAAATTACATACACTTTAGCTTCTAATTCCTTATTTGTCTGAATTGTTTCTTTCCAAAATGCTTTTGAGTCTTTCCTTTGCAGAAAGGAATGGATATATCTCTGTGAAAGAACAATATTATAATTTAGCATCAAAGGCGCTAGCTATACTAACCTTTTATGTGGCACTGTGATCTTGAAAAACATATGGTCTTCATATTTTTGGAAAAATATATTTTAAAATGATTTTATGGTACCTTTATCAATCTTTGATACACTGAAATCAGTCTACATTCATATTACACTGTTGGTGATTTATTAGGGCAATATCTGTAAATACCTTGCCTTGGACCCTTAGAACAGGACAGATTTCATATACTTCATTGTCCAAAGAATAATCTAGATACCAGGTGATGTGAAGTGTTCTGACAGTTCCTTGATTTTATTCAAATGGATTTTAAAAGGCACTTCCTTTAAGATGGCTTTCCATTTTACATTTTACTACACATACTTGGATCTGTAAGTAGACATTTAGTGCAACCTTTTGCATCTCAGAGCTTTTGAATGCCTGAATTGATTGTTGGATCTCCTGCAACATGCATTTTCTGTACTCTGCTGACCTTGCTGTCAAAATCGTGTTATGGATAGCATTTTTATTTCTTCAACTCAGTAATGCTGCTACTTTAAGCAGCCATGCTCAATCCCTTTTAAAAGATACCAATGAGTTATACTGATGGTAAAATAAAAGCATATTAGTACATACCTTGGTATATTTCCTATGCTGTCCATTAGTTCCATTTTTATGTATGTCTGGTTTCTGAAACAATAAATACAATCATAAAAATTAATTTCAATTTTTTGCCATTTTGCATAAAAATGAATTATCAATTTAGCATGAAATAATGGACAACATTTAGTAGATTACTGGGATTTGGGTTTTAATCTTGCCTCTAACACTAAACAATTTGTGACACTGAGTAAGTCTTTTCCATCTTCTAAGCCTTGTTTTCCTCATCTCACACTGTAGTGTAGTTTATTAAGAGGCATGGGATATGAATCCATCTTCCATGGATTGAAATCTTGGCTCTGATATTTACCACATGTGTGACCATGGGTAGATCCCTAACTTATGTGTGCCACAGTAGAGATAATAATCTTACCTTACAGGGTTGCTGGGAGGATTAATTGAGCTTAAGGCAAAGAAATTTGAAAACTGCTTGGCACTAACAAAGTATTCACTAAATATTAGAAATATTAATGTAAACAATTAGGCTATTGGATCAGATAAGATTTATAAAGTCTTCCAGTTTCACAATTCTGTTTCTGTGATTATGTATTATAAGCTCCTTAAAAACAGGGCCTGTGTGAAATTATTCTCCTAGAGTATTAAGCACAACATTTTCCTCCCAGTGTATGCTTAAAAATGTTTGATGAATTAAATTCAACAAAGTAATAGAAAAACCTATATTAAAGCAAAAAGGCAACTCTTCGTTACATACTATTGCCAGGTAATTTTCACCTATTGGTCTTTCAAAGAATATATAGAATTTTTTTAAAGCTTCTAAAACCATCACTACCAATTAAGGCAAACTGTTTTAATTTGTTTACAGATTTTCAAATTGCATATTCCAAGATGGAAAATGATATTCTGTGATAAGTAGAAGTTAGATTGTCTGAGAAGCAGGCCACTTTAAAATTTAAAATTTAGTGATAAGGACATTCCGTAACCTATTTAGACAGTTCAAAATTGTAAGCAAATTACATTTAGAAAGCAATATATAATGTCAATGGATGGTCTGACACTTAAAACTCACTTTATCATTTACAGCCTCCTCCTGTGGATATGAAACTCCTTTGTGCTCTCTTAAAAATTTAAAGCCTTCATTCCTGTAAGTGACTAACTGAAGTTGGATGCTATGCAAAAAGAGAGTGAAAAGAAAGAAGTTGATATGATGATAGTTTAAAAAGGTTGAATACCAAGCCTTCCTTTCTCTGCACTCCCATCATAGCTAATATATATCTCTCATGGTAATTATCACATATAACATAATGACCTATGTATGTGATTTTCTCTTTAATGGACTATGAATTTTTGGAGCAGGGACTCTGTATTATTGATCTTTGTATCCACAGTGTTTATTTCACTTCCTGATACATAGTAGGTGCTCAATAAATGTCTGTGTACATAACTGAACAGATAAATGGAAGGAAAAAGAATGAATAAATTCACCATTACCTTTTGTGTCTCTGAGAGTTAAGAAACCCCAATTAAAAGTTTCTTTTCAGGTGTTTGTTCTATTGTTTCTTACTTAATTATTTTAATATTATCAGAAAGAGAATGGATGAGTAGTTGGTACAGGTTCTCAGGACTGGAAAAGTAATTTTGAAGATGACAGGTCAACAGCCTGGAGCTACCAAAGTGGCTGACTGAATTCCTGACTTAACGGCAGAACTGGATTTTGGGACACAAGTGCATGGGCACCCAGGTCAAGAATGTACTGCCCATGACTTGTTTCTGCTGCTTCCTCAGTGAAATCTAATGGAATGATTGATATTATTGAATTATAAGAGGTTTTGTCTATAGACCTCTTTTTGACTACTCTCGCATTTCCAGAACTCATAGACTTCTGTGGGAAACAGAAAGGTAGAATGAACCCAAGATTTCAAAGTTATCATTTTTAGAGAAAGAGGGTAGGTACATACAGTACATAAGACTCAAGGCAGGGCACAGGTTTCTAGCATAGTAGCTCTTGGGAAAATGGGTAATTCATCTATGTTCTTCCCTTTTCCCCATTTCCTACATGTCAATCTGTTTCAATAGCAAATAAACTATAATTTCTTCTGGACAAGAATCTAGGTCTTAGATTTACCTCTGTCTTCTCCCAGACCTAAAAATGGTCCCATACAAGCTGGGCTTTGATGATGGATTGATTTTCAACCAGAATGGAAAAGTTTAAAGAAAGGGTGCCTTTCATATTTCAAGCAACATGTCAAATTTTACATCTAATCTATTTGTGGAAAGTAGTGAAAGGCAATGTGAACCTGTGCATTCTGAGCTTTGGTGGGCCAGGTTAAGGCATTTCTTGCCTTCTTACCACCTGCCTTCCTCTAAGTTATAGCCCTATTCCTTGTAGGGCAATTTAAGGAAAATAGAGCAGTAACAGAAGCCTCTAGAGAGGAGCAGTGACAGACAAGTTTCAGAAGACATAGGCAGAGGGAACAGTGAATACAGAGGTGTGGTCCTGATCATTCCACCACTGGTCGTCAATACACAGACTATATGATGCATTCCCTAGCTCCTATGTATTGTCTTCACAAATCAAATCTTGAATAAACTTTCCCTCATATTGCTTTGCAATTAGGAGATGCTTCAAAATATATGTTAAATGAATGAATGAATAAATGAATGAATGAATGGAGTGCTTACCTTTGAATGAAATTGTATTTGAAGTGAAATCTATAATTTCATTTGAAATAAATTACCATTGTGAATTATTAAAGCTCTTTTCTACATATTATCATGATTCTCCTGTCTCACTCCTCACCCCTTCCCTTAACTGAGAGATTAGCTAATAAGAAATGATAGATTGCAAAAATATAGGAGGGCAGGAATATGGTCTCTCTTGTTTGTCATTGAATCCCAAGCACATAGCACAATGTTCAGCACACGAGAAGTGTTCAATAAACACCAAATGAATTTTGAATGTAAGCTTATCAAATAGTAGCATCTACCCCCTTTTCTTCCACAAAATGTCTCCATTGATTAGTGTACTTGGGACAACAACTAACTAATCACTCATTTGTGGAATTTGAGGACAATGTGTCAGATATGTGGTGTTGAGGACTTCCCACTGTCCCTCATATATGAGAACTATTGTCTAATGCATCTGTTTGCACTGCCATTCTTCCCTAGAACACTTGCTTGAAAGGCTACTATTATAAGACCTTAATGCAAATTTTAATATTAAGATAGGGATCTAGAGCTTTCTCTTTTTTTTCCCCACATATTTACCTATCATTTTGTGATAGCACTCCTCCAAGACTTGATATAATATTCTAATATGTTTGGTTTTGCCCAAATTTTTGAGTGACTTTGTTGTTTGCTATTTCTCCAGAAAATTAATACTAACCTAGATATTGAGGGAAGAGGTCAAAGAGCTAGTTACAATATCTTTGGTGTTGAAGACAGGTTAAACACAGCCTACATGTAGATTTAACAAACATTAAAAATGCCTTTACCTCCACGACTTGAACAGACACTTTACTGAAGAAGATATTTAGATAGAAAATAAACTCATGAAGATATATTCAATGTCATTAGTCAAAAGGGCAATGCAAATAAAAATCAAATAAGATACGATAATGCTAGAATAATTAAAATTACAAAGATGACCATACTAAGTGCTGAGGAAGATACAGAGCAATTGGAACTCTCATAAATTGCTGGTGGGAATACAAAATGATACTGCCACGCTAGAAAACCATTTCGCAGTTTCTTATAAAGTTAAATATAAACACCATACAAAATAACAATCCCACTCTTAAGAATGTACCCAAAGAAAAATGAAACATATGTCCATAACAGTCTTCTGCACAAATGTTCTTAGAAGCATAAGTCATAATAGCTCAAAACTGGAAGCAAATGTCTGTCAAGTGAAGTGGTGATTGAACGAACAAATTGTGATACATCTATTCAATGTGATACTACTCTGCAATAAAAATAGACTACTGATATATGCAGCAACAAGACCCTAATTGAAGTAAACTGGGCACAAAAGACTATACCATATGATACCAATTATATGAAATTCTAGAAAAGGCAAAACTATAGTGACGGAAAGCAAACCATTGGTTTCTAGGGCCCAGGAATGGGAGGAAAGGATTGATTGAAAACAGCACTGAAAGAACATTTTATGGTGATGGAGTATTCTATATCTTGATTGTGGTGATGGCTATATGATTGTATATACATGTCAATACTCATGGAATTATATGCTTAAAATTGGTGAATTGGTGAATGTAAATTATATTTCATTAAAGTTGGTCTAAAAACTGCTTTGCCTCAAAAGGTTTCCCTCAGCAGCCAGCCATAGTGCTTGAAAAGACTCAACATTAGTCCTTCCCTTTATGAAGTCCTTAAAGGCCTTTGCTGAAATGTAAATTATACCTGGGTGATATATATCAAGTTGTTATTCTTTATTAACAGTTTGTGAGTTTGTTTTTCCATCTAGATTTCAGCCACCTGCAGTGATATATGGGAATGGGACATAGAGATACAATCCACTGGGAAGGAATAGACGTGAGAGGCGAAGAGCAGAGGAGATGGTAATGTGGTGGGGTGGGGTATCATTATGAAGGTTATGTGAAGCAATAGAGTCAGTATGGGACATGAGATGATGGGGATGGGAATAACTTAAAGGAGAATGGGATGAGGAAGGAAGATCATTTATTGTGCACCTAATTATCAATGCTTTTCAAATTTAATCCTCAAAATAACTCCAGAACAAATATAATTATCACCAGTCACAAGTGTACAGATGAGGAAATCAAGGTACAGAGAGGTAAGATAATTTGTCCAAGATCACAGCCAAAAAATGGCAGAGCTGGGATTTGAAACTACATATATCTCCCCAAATGTGTTGAAAGGCATATGTTCTAAAGTTCTAACCTTATCATTAAAGACGATCAACAGTTGCTACCAAAGATTCAATTTTTGTACTCCTGCACATGCAGTTCCTTGTTTTATACCTAAGTGGCTCATGGGTTTAAAACTTGAAGTGGCAAATCCAATTTACTGTAGAAATTATCTAGAATTGAGATATATGCAACCAGGGAGCTGGCTTCCAATGGATAACTAAACCTAAAAAGCTATTGAAAGAAAAAGACTGAAAATGCATGGCATAGAAAGACTGTAATCTATGTTATTAGCTCTAGAATTGAATCTAGATCAAAGGAACTTTCCACAACAAACATGAAAATCCAAGAAAAGCACTTTCATCTCAATAAATGGCCTGTCTCAAAAAAGTCATATTTTTAATTCTTATTTACAGAGTTAGAGAAAAAGAAGGTTATATTTTTTATGAATAACATAAATAGTCTTTAGCTTCTTTGATACTCAGAGTTTACGGTCACCATTTCTAGGTAAAATTATGTGATGTTAACTAATTTTATTTCCTTATCCTGATATTTTCACTCTTTCAAATTTTACATTTTATTAGACCCATGCAATTTCCTTAAAAAATCACAAGTCAACAATAGAACTAAATCAGATGAACAATTGTATCCAAAAAAATGAAATTATTGCCTTGTAAATATTTTGTGTGTATGTGAGGAAGACTAGCCCTGAGCTAACATCCATTGTCAATCCTCCTCTTTTTGCTCAGGAAGATTGGCTCTGGGCTAACATGGATGCCCATCTTCTTCTACTTTATATGGGACGTCGCCACAGCATGGCTTGACAAGCGGTGCATCGGTCCATGCCTGGGATCCGAACCTATGAATCCCGGGCTGCCAAAGTGGAGCATGCGAACTTAACCACTATGCCACCAGGCTAACCCCCTTGTAAATGTTTATCATTTTAAAATTATATTGTAAAACCATGACACACTAATTGAAATGAAGGGAGAGTTCCTATGGTACTTCTAATTAAAAGATATTAACTTCCTTCATTACTGACATTGCCATATTCTAATATTTTAAAATATGGTTCTTTATAAACCAATGTTACCTAAATAAAAAATAATAATTTTTTTAAAATAAAAATATAGTTCAGTTCATTTCCTGACTGTGGGACAAATTTCCAGAGAGGACCCCACCATTGGCTTCCTGCAGGGTTTTTGAAAAATTGTTTTCCATAATCCCCAACTGTACTGACACACTAGGTCTTATCATTCTTTGTGGCCTGGCTACCATCTCAGCACTATCTAGAGAGAAAACTAGCTCAATAATCAAGAACTTTAGCGAAGCTGAGTAGTGTACTTCATGAGGAAAAACACATGGAAAAAAGAAATTTCTTAAATGTACAGAGTGCATTTCACAAAGTAACTGCAAGATTTATTTAGCCCAAGTCAGGTGAGGTTGAAGCCCCAGGGGCAAATATTAAGTATAAAGTGACTGAAGACAGCTTCCCAGTATGCAAAAAAGGACATATAAAGAGTTCAAAATCTTGCAACAAAAACAAGCACGTATAGGGGTTGACCTGGTAGTGCAGATGTGCTCTGTTTTGGTGGCTCCAGGTTCACAGGTTCAGATCCCAGGCACAGGCCTACACCACTCATCAAGCTGTACCGTGGCAGTATCCCACATCCAAAACAGAGGAAGACAGGTATAGATGATACCTCAGGGCCATTCTTCCTCAAGCAAAAAGAGGAAGAGTGGCAACAGGTGTTAGGTCAGGGCCAATCTTCCTCACACACACAAAAAAAAACCCAAGGAGGTATATTTCAGGCCTACCTTAAAATGTGGGTAGTAGGAGGAGTGGTCTGTGTGGGAAGCTATAAGGTAAAAATGAATAAACAGACTGGACACTAGCCTAGGTCCTAATCCACAGAGGCACATACTAACAATGTAGTGTGGGGCAAATTATTAACTTCTCTGAGCTTTAGTTTTCTAATCAGTTAAATGGTAATGATCAAATATAGGATTCTTACAGGAAAATATGATATCTTAGTTCTAAATATTTTCCCTCTCCATCTCCATCTCCTTGAAACAAGACAAAGCAAAAATGAGAATGGGGGGGGACCTGTAAACTGTATTTTCAGTGAATCTAGGAGACAGAAGAAACCTGCAAAGTCCAAAGAATATGTCAATTCTGCAAAAAGCAGCTGAAACCAGCAGAGAGCCATACGAGAAGCCAAAACAGGTGTTGCAAAGAAGAATGGGATTTAAGGCATCCTCAAGATGGCAGATCTCAAAAATCATCAGTAGATATACATTGTAAAAGAAAGAGGGGACTAAAAGTATAACAGAAATAGTCTAATATTAGAAGACTTTAATTCATCAAATTAAGTCCAAGACAGAACCAGTAGACATAAAATAAGTAAAGATATGACACCCAAACAACACAATTAACATAAATGTAATGGCTACGTACTGAACTCAGTAGTTCAAAAATACAGAGTGTATCTTCTTTTCAGTTGCCCACAGATGATCCAGGAATATTGATGCTATGTTTTTTCACAAAGACAACATAAATAAATTCTTAAAGGATACAAATGATACAGATATTCTATTAAGATACCATAAAACTAGAAATTAAAATCAAAGTCAGAAAACAAAAGACTCCTCTTTCACCTATAAATTGATACACAAACCTCTCTCTCATACAATTCTTAGGTCAGAGAAGTAAACAGAGCGTGTAGAATTTCAAGAAAATAGTGAAAACAAAAACACTATATTTAAGAATCTATGCAATACAGCTAAAACAGAGATTGGAGAAAATTCAGACCTTTAAGTACTATATAACAATAAAGAACAAAGAATGAAAAGATAGTTCCAAAAGTTAAAAATAAAAACAACAAAATAAATGAGGAAATAATGTAATTCATCATAATAATTTTAAAGAAAGAAAAGAATATATGATCATTTCCATAGAATGTGAAAAAGCACTTGACAAACTTCAATACCATTGCCAAATAAACTTTAAAAAACACTCAGTAAAATAACAATTGAAGATTACTTCCTTACTGTAATTTTATATGGCCACAGCTGAAAAGGTAAGCTTCATCCTTAATGAGGACATACTGAGGGCATTCCCACTATCACCATCCCTACAGAACACTGTACATTACTCAACACAACTAAATCTAACTAGCAAAGAAAATCAGAGATATTAAATTCAGAAACAAAAAGTTGAAATTATCACCATTATTAATGTTTTTGTTTCTATACCTGGAAAACCAAAGATAACATATTAGATAACTACCATAAGCAATAATAGAAATAAAGCAAATCAGTAAAAAACCTTCATACACACAAATAAAAACTAGTTAGAACGTATAGAATGGAAGAATAGGCTAATTTACAACCACAAAAAAGATAAATTACCTAAGAGAATGAAATAGACTACAAGTTTTTGAAGAACATTCACTTTAAAACACTTCTAAAGGACACAAAAGTAAACATGAACAAAATTAAAAGACATACTATAGAAATAGCAAGATTCAACATCATAATTTTCACTAAGCCAATTTATAAATATATTACAATCCCAGTAAAAATACCACCAGTTATTTTTTTCTACCTTGGTACTAGAGAGTTAATTCTAAGATTCATATGAAAAAATTAGACAAAAATAGCTGGGCCCTGGTGGATGTGTTAAGGGAGCGAACAGCGCGATTGCCGATAAACTACCTGGAATACTGCTCGCTGCACGGCGGTGTCCACGCCTGAGGCCGCTGCGCTGCCCTCCGTGGCCGCCCACATGCAGTGGTTCAACCAGCCCTTTTTGTCCTGCTACAGTAGCTACTCTGGGAACCACATCGAGGTGTTGACGAGAATGGCACAGAAGATACTCGCCAATCACCCGCGGCCTCACCTGGAGCCGCGTGGTGGTGCTCATGACTTTTGCAGGAACCCTGCTGAAAATACCGCTGCTGGGGAACAACGTGTACCTTGATGCGTGGTTATAGGCTGCAGCTGAAGGAATGGAAGGCCAATGTTGGCCAGGACTGCCAGCGTCTGGTGGACTTGCTGCGTGCTGGGCTCAAGGCCCGCACTGGGCGTGGCTGGAAGTGCATGTCGGCTGACATGGCTTTTGTCTGTTCTTCACACCTCACTGCCATCTTTTTGAAAAAGACTGCTGGTCTGGGCTCTTCTGTCCTGCTTTACAGCAACAATCAATTTATTTCTGGAAAAAATTATCATGAGTTCTAAGATTTTTAACCGATTTCTACTTGCCTAACTGTGACCAACCAAGTGAAGATTTGGGATGTCGAAAGAACAGAATAGCATAAGGCACCTTCTGAGACATTATCTGCATTCATACAAGGGGTCCTGCAGTGACGATTTGGTTAGTGTTTTAACTCCTGACAAGTACTCAGATGTGTTAGGACAAAGGCACGAATTGCTCTGCTTTGAGTGGGAGAAATGGGGATTCCAAAGGCTTATTTCTCCAAAAAATTGCATAAGAAACTGCATTCCATTAAATAGGAAATATGGTGCTATTTGCTGCATTAGGATAAGAGTGAATATCAGTCTCTCATCTATCCATGATTTCATGTGCTACTGTGAATTTATCAAGGCAATGAGGGGTGAAATGATACCAGAAATGCTCCAAGTCCCAGTTGAACAAAGAATGTAGCATTAAAACCTTGTATAAGATTATTTCTAAATCTTTTGAAATCTAATTCCTAGGACTTCTAGGTTTCTAGAGTTAATATATTAAGAATTTATTTCTCTGACTTCAATAAGTTGTTAAATATCTTCAAAGTTTTAATAAATTTATGCATTAAAAAAAGGGAGGTGATTCAAGATGGCAGTGTTGGAGGATTCTGAACGAACCTCCTCCCATGGACGCACTGAATCTACAGCTACATATAGAACAATTTTCTCTGATAAAAAAAACCCAAAACAAGCTGAGAAACTACTATATGTGAGGCAGAATGAGAAAAAATTCATATCGAAGTGGGTAGGAGAGGCTGAGATGCAATGTTGCCATAAACTGCACCCCCAGCTTGATGACTCACCAAGGGAGGGAACTCAAAACCCAAAACTTCTCCCTGAGGAGAAAAGGGTTCATTCCCCACATTGGGCACCCCAAATTTTAAGTCTGGCACCTGAGAGATGAGCCCCCAAAACATCTAGCTTTGAAGACCAATGGGGCTTGCTCCCACAAGACCTGTGGGGATGTGATGAACTAAGAAACAGCTCTTTTTTTTATAATTTTTTTAAGTTGAGGTATAATTGACATATTACATTGTATTAATTTTAGGTGTACAACGAAATGATTCAATATTTATATACACTGTGAAGTGATCACCACTATAAGTCTAGTTGACATCCATCACCATAGAAAGTAACAATCTTTTTTCTTGTGATGAAAACTTCTAAGATTTACTCTCTGAGCAACTTTCAAATATGCAATACAATATTATTGATTATATTCATCATGCTGAACATTATATCCCCATGACATTTATTTTACAACTGGAAGTTTGTACCTCTTGACCCCCTTCACCCATTTTGTCCATTCCCCAAACCCCCTCCCCTCTGGTAACCACCAACCTATTCTGTGTCTATGAGTTTGATTTTGTTTTGTTTGTTTTTTTTGTTCATTTGTTTTATATTTTAGATTCTACATATAAATGAGATCATACGGTATTTGTCTTTCTCTGTCTGACATATTTCACCTAGCATAATACCCTCAGTGTCCATCCATGTTGTCACAAATGGCAAGATTTCATTCTTCTTTATGGCTGACTGGTATTCCATTATTTCTCTCTCTATATATATATATATACCACATCTTCTTTATCCATTCATCTGTGAATGGACAATTAGGTTGTTTCCATATCTTGGATATTGTAAATAATGCTGCAATGAACATAAGGGTGCACATTTCTTTAGAATTAGTGTTTCCATTTTCTTCAAATAAATTCCCAGAAGTGGAATTGCTGGATCATATGGTAGCTGTATTTTTAATATTTTGAGGAACATCCATACTGTTTTCCATAGTGGTTGCACCAATTTACATTACTACCCGCAGTAGACAAGGGTTTCCTTTTCTCCACATCATTGCCAATACTTGTTATGTCTTGTCTTTTTGATAATAGTCATTTTAATGAGTGTAAGGTGATATCCATTGTGGTTTTGATTTGCATTTCCACGGTGATTAGTGATGTTGAGCATCTTTTCATGTGCCTGTTGGCCATCTGTGTGTCCTCTTTGGAAAAGTGTGTATTCAGATTCTCTGCCCATTTTTAAATCAGATTATTGTTTGTTTTTTGCTTTTGAGGCATATGAGTTCTTTACATATTTTGGATATAAACTCCTTATCAGATATATGATTTGCAAATACTTTCTCCCATTCAGTAGTTTGCCTCTGCATTTTATTGATGGTTTCCTTTGCTGTGCAGAAGCTTTTTATTTTAATGTAGTCTCACTTGTTTATTTTTGCTTTTGTTGCCTTTGCTTTTGGAGTCAGATCCAAAAAATCATGGATAAAACCCATATAAAGGAGCTTACTGTTTATGTTTTCTTCAGGAGTTTTATGGTTTCAGGTCTTACATTCAAATCTTTAATCCATTTTGAGTTCATTTTTGTGTATGGTGTAAGACAGTGGTACAGTTTCATTCTGTTGCATGTTTTCCCCAACATCGTTTATTGAAGAGACCGCCCTTTCCTCATTGCATATTCTTGCCTAATTTGTCATAGATTAATTGACTACATGTGTGTGGGTTTACTTCTGGGTTCTGTATTCAATTCCATTGATCTGTCTGTGTTTATGCCAATACCATACGGTTTTGATTACTATAGTTTTGTAATATAGTTTGAACAGGGAGTGTGACGCCTCCAGCTTTGTTCTTTTCAAGATTGCTTTGGCTATTTGTGGTCTTTCATGGTTCCAAACAAATTTCAGGATTGTTTATTCTGTTTCTGTGAAAATTGCCGTTGGAATTTTGATAGTTATTGCATTGAATCTACATATTGCTTTGGGCATTATGGACATTTTAACAATATTAATTCTTCCAATCCATGAGCATGGGACATCTCTCCATTTATGTCTTCTACTTCTTTTATCAATGTCTTATAGTTTTCAGTGTACAGGTCTTTTACCTCCTTGGTTTAAATTTATTCTTAGGTGTTTTATTCTTTTTGATGCAATTGTAAATGGGATCATTTTCTTAATTTCTCTTTCTGATAGTTTGTTGTTAGTGTATAGAAATACTACCGATTTTTGTATATTGATTTTGTACCCTGCAACTTTACTGAAATGTTTATTAGTTCTAACAGGTTTTGGTGAAATCTTTAGGGTTTTCTCTATATAAAATCATGCCATCTACAAATGGTTACAGTTTTACTTCTTCCTTTCCCATTTGGATGCCTTTTATTTCTTTCTCTTGCCTAATTTCTGTAGCTAGGATCTCCAGTACTATGTTGAACAAAAGTGGCAGGAATGGGCATCCTTGTCTTGTTCCTGATCTTAGAGGATAAGTTTTCAGCTTTTCACCATTGAGTATGATGTTAGCTGTGGGCTTGTCATATATGGCCTTTGTACCCACTTTATTGAGAATTTTTGTCATAAATCGATGTTGAATTTTGCCAAATACTTTGTCTGCATCTGTTGAGATGGTCAGATGATTTTTATCTTTCATTTTGTTAAGGTGGTGTATCATATTAATTGATTTGTGGATAGACAGTCAGTTCTTAAAGGCTAGAACAAACTCACCTGCCCCAGGGCTCAGTGCAGAAGCCCTCTAAGAGTTGTTTCTCCATCCACAAATTGATATGTGGAACAATTTCCTCTGAAAAAAACCTAAAATCTGGCAGAGCAACCCCTTCACTTTGGGCAAATGAGAGGGAAATAACATCAAAGTAGGTAGGAAAGGATGAGACATAATCTCACCATAAACCCCACCCCCAGTGTGGGCAACCCAAAATCATAAAAAAACCCTCAAAACCAGGAGCTTTTTCCTGAGGAGTGAAGAGCTTGTACCTCACATAGGGCACCCCAACATTTAAGATTAGCACCTGAGAAATGAGCCCTCAAGACATTTGGCTCTGAAGACCAATGGGGCTCATACCCACGAGACCTATGGGGCTGTGGGGAACTGAAGACTGGCTCCCAAAAGGCCTGTGTGCATACAAACCCACCCCAGGGGCAAGCACAGGTGCATCCCTTTGAAAAGTGCCTAGACTTCATGTGAAATAGACTCATTTCCAAATTTAAAGTGTTCGAGGGGCAGGGGCCTGTTAAGATACTTCCTGGGAACAGAGGCAGGTGGGCACCACCTTTCTGTTCTCTCTCTTTCTTCCTAAAGCCAGCAGGCACCATTATTTTTTTCCCATTTTCTTCTCTTGTGTTTTTCTTATATTTTCTTCTTTTTTTTTGGAGGGTGCCATCTTTGCATTCCCTCTCTGTCTTGCTTCAGCCAGTGAGTGTCATCTTTGTGCTCTCCCTCTGCAGTGCTACAGAGTACCAGTATCTCCCAAAGGAGGAGCTTCTACACGTCTGGTGCCCCCGTTTTTACATCTGGTGACCTGGTTTCTGCAGCTGCCACGCAGGGGGATCCCCCTTGATAGCCTGGCTTTGGAGACGGGGGGGATTGTATTCATGGGTCCCATGGGACTATAAAAATCAGAGAGATGATAGTTTTTGGCAGACTACCATTCCCAGGGCACTGCACAGATAACAGACTAAAACAACTCCAGTTTTCTGAGAAAGAGGCCTATTTGCTTATCCAGTATATTTGTCCTGAGGGGCAGGCTTCTGGTTTGGCACACTTATAGGAGCCTATGGAGGTGCTCTCAGGGAACAGAAGCCAGTGGATGCAATCTTTGTGTTCTCCCTCTGCCTCGCTCCAGCTCGCTGGTAGCTTCCAGAGTGGAGCTTACATCTTCGTCCAGTGGCCTGATTTTTGCAACTGCTGCCAAGGGACACCTCTACATCACCTGGATCTGGTGACCAGTGGTGCTTATACTCTCATATCCCTCAGGACTGTAACCAACAGAAAAAGAGTTCTTAAATAGCTATCACCCCCAGGCCACAGGAAGAGGCCACAGATCCAGGAGCTCAATCTTTCTGTGAAAGAAGCCTATTAGCTTATCATCATAGTCTGAGGGTCAGTCTTCTAATTAAACACACATATAAGAGATGTATCTAAGGAATGTAAACCTTTCCTGAGACCTCAGAGAGTGGGCACTATCTTCACTTTCTCCTTCTGCTGCACTCTAGGGTGCCAATATCTCTTGGAGGGGAATACTTATATATATATGGTGCCCTGGTTTTTACAGCTGCTGCCCAGGGGAATACCCCTTGATATTCTGGCTCTGGTGGCTAGGAGGGCTTTTGCTCATGGGTCCCATTGGACTGTAACAATCAGAGAGACGGTTCTTGGCAGGTTACCACCCCAGGACACTGCACAGACAGCAGACTAAAACACACCTCCAACCTCTCTGTGAAAGGGGCCCACTTGCTTGTCCTGGAGCTTCAGTCTTAGTGGAAGAGACTACTGAGGTGTTCTAAGGGAACATAGGCTGGGAGAACACCATCTTTACACTCCCCCTCTGTCTCACTACAGCTCACCAGTATCTCCCAGGAAGGAGCTTGTACACTCATCTGGAGCCCCAGTTTTTGCAACTGCTACCCAAGGGACAACTCCAGATTGCCGGGCTCTGGGAGCCAACAGGGCTTACACTTATGGTCCAACAGGACTGTATATATTTGCATTCTTTAGAAGCTGTTGCCTGAGGGTCTGGCTTCCAATCAGCCTGAATCTAGATGCTGACTGAGACCCTCCCCTTTGGGACAGACTGGTCTTGGCACACCCTCAACTACTGGGAGCTATTAAAAATAAAATAGGCTGCTTGGGCAATCACAAAGATTTGAGAGACAACCAAGAGCTAGGGCATGGTTGAATGATAACATTTCATTTCCCACACAAGGCCAACCCTTCAAGACTGGGAGAGATGGCTATTTCATCTAATGCGTAGAAACCAACATAGAGAGTCAAGCAAAATGAAGAAATAGACATGTTCAAAATGAAGAAAAAAGATAAAACCTCAGAAAAAACTTAACGAAATGGAGATAAGTAATTTACCTGTTACAGAGTTCAAAGTAATAGTCATAAAGATACTCACCTAACTTGGAAGAAGGATGGATGAACACAGTAAGAACTTCTACAAAGAGCTTGAAAATATATGAAAGTTCCAAACAGAAGTCACAGAGCTGAAGAATACAATAATTGAAATGAAAAATACACTAAAGTGGTTCAACAGCAGACTAGACTAAGCAGAAGAAAGGATAAGTAAACTCAAAGATGGGGCAGAGGAACTCACACAATCAGAGCAGCAAAAAGAAAAAAGAATGAAAAGAAGTGAAGATAACTTAAGAGACTTTGGGACAACATCAAGCAGACTAAAATTCACATTATAGGAATCCTAGAAGGAGAAGAGAGAGAGAAAAGAGCAGAAAAGTAATTTGAAGAAATAATGGCAGAAAACCTCCCTAATCTGGGGAAAGAAACAGACATCCAGGAAGCTCAGAGACCTCCAAATAAGATGAACCCCAAAACATCCACACTAAGACACATTATATTTAAAATGTCAAAAGTTAAAGACAAGGAAAGAACCTTAAAAGCAGCAAAAGAAAAACAACTTGTTACTTACAGGGAAATCTTGTACAGCTATAAGCATATTTTCAGCAAAAAATTTCACAAGCCAGAAGGGAGTAGCACAATATATTCAAAGTGCTGAAAGAAAAAAGAAAATCCAACCAATAATACTCTACCTGGCAAAGTTATGATTCAGAATTGAAGGAGAGATAGAGTTCTCCAGACAAGCAAAAGCTAAAGGAGTTCATCACCACTAAACCAGCCTTACAAGAAACATTAAAGGGACTTCTTTAAGTTGAAAAGAAAGGGTGCTAATTAGTAACAAGAAAACATAAAATTATAAATCTCACTGGTAAAGATAAATATATAGTAAAATTAGTGGATTAATCACTTATAAAGCCAGTATAAAGCTTAAATGTCAAAAGTAGTAAAAGTAACTGTAACTACAATAACTAGTTAAGGGATACACAAGATAAAAAGATGTAAAATATGATATCAAAAACATGAAATTGGCAGGGGAAGAGTAAAAATGTAGGGTTTTAGAATGCATTCAAACTTAAACTGTTATCAACTTAAAATAGACTGTTATAATTATAAGTTGCTACATGTAAGCCTCATGGTAACCACCAAGCAAAAACCTATAGTATACACACAAAAGATAATGAGAAAGAAATCAAGCAATCCGCTAAAGAAAGTCATCAAACCACAAAGGAAGAGAGCGAGAGAAGAAGAAAAGAACAGAGAAACTACAAAACACCCAGAAAACAATTAACAAAATGCCAATAAATACATACCTATCAATAATGTCTTTAAATGTTAATGGACTAAATTCTCCAATCAAAAGATTTAGAGTGGCTGAATGGATACAAAAACAAGATCCATCTACATGCTGTCTCCTAGACACTCACTTCAGATGTTAGGAAATACACAGAATGAAAGTGAAGGGACAGAAAAAAATATTCCATGCAAATGGAAATCAAAAGAACGCTGAGGTAGCTATACTTCTATCAGACAAAGTAGACTTTAAAACAAAGACTGTCATAAGAGACAAAGGGCATTACATAATAATAAAGGGGTCAATCCAACAAGAGGATATAACATTTGTAAATATTTATGTACCCACCATACAAGCACCTACATATACAAAGCAAACATTAAAATACCTAAAGGGAGAAATAGAATAATAGTAGGGGACTTTAATACCCCACGTACATCAATGAATAGATTATCAAGACAGAAAATCAGCAAGGAAACATTGGCTTTAAATGACAAGTGAGACCAGATGGACTTAACATATATATACAGAACATACCACCCAAAAGCAACAGAATACACATTCTTCTCAAGTGCGTATGCAACATTCTCCTAGATAGACCATGCTAGGCCACAAAAGAAGTCTTAACAAATTTAAGAAGATTGAAATCATATCAAGCATCTTTTCCAACCACAATGGTATGAAAGTAGAAATCAATTACAAGAAGAAAACTAGAAAATTCACAAATATGTGGAGACTAAACAACATGCTAGTGAACAACCAATGGGTCAAAAAAGAAATAAAAAAATACCTGGAGACAAATGAAAATGGAAATACAACATATGAAAACTTATGGGATAGAGCACAGGCAGGTCTAAGAGGGAAGTTCATGGTGATGAATGCCTACCTCCAGAAACAAGAAAAATCCCAAATAAACAACCTAACTTTACACTTCAAGGAAGTAGAAAAAGAACAAACAAACTCAAAGTTAGAAGGAAGGAAACAACAAAGATTGGAACAGAAATAAATGAAATAGAGATTAAGAAGAAAATAGAAAAGATCCATGAAACCGAGAGGTGGTTCTTTGAAAAGATAAACAAAGTTGACAAGCTTTTAGCTAGATTCGCCAAGGGAAAAAAAGAGAAGGCTGAAATAAATAAAATTAGAAATGAAAGAGAAGATGTTACAACTGATACCTAAAGGGAGTAATACAAAGGATCATAAGAAACTAATATAAACAATTATACACCAAAAAATTAGACAACCTAAAAGAAATGGATAAATTTTTAGAAACACACAACCTCCCAAGAGCAAATCATAAATAAGCAGAAAATCTGAATAGAAAAATTACTAGTAAGGAGGTTGAATCAGTAATTTAAAAACTCCCTACAAACAAAAGTCCGGGACCAGATGGCTTCACTGGTGAATTTTAACAAACACTCAAAGAATAATTAATACCAATCCTTTTGGAACTCTTTCAAAAAATAAGAGGAGGGAACACTTCCAAACTCATTTTATGAAAAGAGCATTACTGTTATACCAAAAGATGAAGACACCACAAGAAAGAAAAATTACCAGCCAATATTCCTAATGAACATATATGCAAAAATCCTCAACAAAATATTAGCAACTTTAAGTCAAAAATACACTAAAAGGATCGTACACCACGATCAAGTGGGATTTATTCCAGGGATACAAGGGTGGTTCAACATCCACAAATCAATCAACATGATACACCATATTAACAAAATTAAAGATAAAAATCATATGATTGTCTCAATAGATGCAAAAAAGCATTTGATTAAATTCAACATCCATTTGTGATAAAAATTCTCAACAAAGTGGGTATAGAGGGAATGTCCCTCAACATAATATGGTGCTATTTCTCCCATAGCCAGGATTTACAGTTCCAGGAATCAAGTAGTGGAAATGGAATTGCACCACACACTATTACTCCTAGTGCCCCACTAACAAAATTTCTGCTTCCTGTTCCCTTGACCTTATGTTCTGCTAGCCTAGAGTTCTTAGTTCAAAAGGGAGGGATATTTTCCTCCAGGGGACACAACAATCCCATTGAACTGAAAGTTAAGACTGCTGTCTGGCTGCTTTGGGCTCCTCATGCCTCCAAATCAACATGCAAAGAAAGGAGTTACGGTGTTGGGTGAGGAGACTGCGGAAATCATGGGGACAAATTGGACAACTATTCCACAATGGAAGAAAAGAAGAATAAGTCTAGAATATAGAAGGTCTCTTAGGGCACCTCATAGTACAGTCATGTGCCACATAATGACTTTTTGGTCAACAACGGATTGTGCATACCATGGTGGTCCCATAAGATTAGTACCATTTGGCCTAGGTGTGTAGTAGGCTATACCATCTAGGTATTTCTACCTAGAAGCACTGTAACTGAGTCTCAAAAGGCCATTCTATCTTTGTATCAAGCCAACCGCTTCAGGATGGTGGGGAACATGGTAAGACCAGTGAATTCCATAAGCATGGGACCATAGCTGCACTTCTTTTGCTGTAAAGATAGTTCCTTGATGAGAAACAATGCTGTGTGGAATACCACAATGATGGATAAGGCATTCTGAAAGTATATGGGTGGTAGTTTTGGCAGAAGCAATGGGTACAGGGAAGGCAAATCTATATCCAGTGTGTCAAGCAGGAAGATCCAGCTACCAATCCCAAGTGAGGATTCCCATCGTGTGAAGGATGGCAGAAATCATAACAATGCCAACCAGTGGAAGTAGAATCCCACAAACCTTAGCCCAGTGAATCTTGTACAGGTTCAAATATGCCAAGGAGGACTCAACAGACAAGGCACTAGTTCAAATAATGCTTTACTTACAGAAAGGTGAAGAGATGCAGAAAGATCAGCATCTGTAGTATGCATCAGTCTCCCACAGCCTGTGATTCCTTCCAATAGCTGATGCAGGGCAATGGACTGCATGCATCCCTCTCATACTACAGGCAAAGACCTTGTTCCCTTCCCATAAGGGGTAGATACACTGGTGGGGCTGGCCTGGTGCTATATGATGAACACACTTAAGCAACACATGGAAGTTCACTGTGTACCTGGAACAGGGGAAAAGTGTCTCCTAATAAGGAAGAAGAATTTGGAGCCATGCAATAGCTCAGCACCCAGCTTCCTTATAGGGGAAAGTTTCTGGCTCAGAGCACTGATTGGGCAATCCCAGAGAGGAGCATCTGGTTGCACAATGGCTGCTTTACTAACACATAGTCTATTTCAGTAAGAACAGAAAGCTGCTTCTTCCATGATTGAAGTGGCCACTATAATCAACCTGCCACTAGGTAGCTGGCTGATCACCGTGGGGAATGGTGCCATATCAGGGACTCAGTGCTGTTCTCTGCTACCTCCAGAATGGGTATTCTGTGGTGGCTGTAGCCCAGTCAGCTTGGTTAGTGGAAGTCCATGTTGATGAATCCAAGCATAATCTCCATCCCTGCCACCATGGCAACTTTGTTCATGAGCCCATTTAAGCAATGACAGTGGTGGCTGGGAAAAGAGGCTGACTGGGATTGACAGAAAGTGTCAACCTATCCACTTGATTACTAAAATCCTCCTCTGCTGAGGTCACATTTGGGTGAGTATTTACGTGAGACACAAATATCTTCATGTTTTTTTGCCCATTCAGAGAAGTCTATGCACATACCTCTTCCCCAAATTTCCTTGTCACCAATTTTCCAATCATATTCTAAGTCTCTAACCACCCAGCCAAACCATTGACCATGGCCCATTAGGTGGTATATAATCACATGTCTGGCCATTTCTCCTTCGAAGCAAAGTGAACAAGCAGGTGTACTGCTCAAAGTTTTGCCCACAGGGAGGATTTCCCTTCACTATTATCCTTCATGGATGTCTCAGAAAGGAGCTGGAGTGTTGCAGCTGTCTGCTTTCTGGTGGTGCCTGCATATCATGCAGAAACATCTGTAAACCAGACCTGAGCCTTCTCTTCCTCTGTCAACTCAACATAGGGAACTACCCATGAGGCCATAGGTACAGGCTGGGAGAAAGAAGGCAATATAGCATGAGTGGAGACCACATTTGGGTCACTTTTTCATGTAATGTATGTGTGCATTCAGGGCCCTCTCAGGCCTGATCATGTATATATCACTTCCATTTGATGATGGAGTACTGCTGGGCATGCTCAACTTTATGGCATGGTGGGTCAGATAACACTCAGTTCATGATAGGCAGCTCATGTCACATGGTTAGGCACTTAGTCTCTACTAAGGTCCAGTAGCAGGCCAAGAGCTGTTTCTCAAAAGAGGAGTAGTTATCCACAGAGGATGCCAGGGCTTTGCTCCAAAATCCTAAGGGCCCTGCATTGTGATTCTCCTATGGGGGCCTGCCAAAGGCTCTAAACACCATTCTACCTACAACTGACACTTCAAGCACTATTGGATCTGCTGGATCATATGGCCGAACTGGCAGAGCAGTTTGCTCTGCAGGGTGGATTTGTTGCAGAGTCTTTTTTGCTCTGAGTCCCACTCAAAACCAGCAGCTTTTTGGGTCACTCAGTAAGTGAGCCAGAGTAACATAACCAAATGAGGAATCCAGTATCTCCCCCCTCCCATCCATGGTTTCACCTTCCACAGTTTCAGTTGCCTGTGGTCAACCATGGTCCAAAAGTATTAAATGGAAAATTCCAGAAATAAACAATTCATAAGTTTTAAACTGCACACCATTTTGAGTAGCATGATGCAGTCTCGAACTGTCCCATTCCATCCCACCCAGGACGTGATTTACTCCTTTGTCCAGCGTACCAACACTGTATATGCTACCCACCTGTTAGTCATTTCGTAGATGCCCTGGTTATCAGATTGACCATCACAGTATCACAGTATCACAAGAGTAATGATGCTGGCAATTCAGATATGCCAAAGAGAAACTGTAAAGTGCTTCCTTTAAGTGAAAAGGTGAAAGTTCTTGACTTAATAAAGAAAGAAAAAATCATATGCTAAGGTTGCTAAGATCTACAGTAAAAACAAATCTTCTATCTGTCAAATTGTGAGGAAGGAAAAATAAATTCATGCTAGTTTTGCTGTCACACCTCAAATACGTATGTAGAAGAAAAAACATAGATACAGATTTTGGTACTCTGTGGTTTCAGGGATCCACTGGGGGTCTTGGAATGTATCCCCCATGGACAAGGGGGGATTATTGCATATTGCCTCCAAAATCCAAAGAGACCCAGTAGGCATTGTGCCTCTTTCTTGGTTGTAGGAGAGGCCAGATAGAATAACTTATCCTTCACCTTAGAAGGGATATTTCAACATGCCCCACACCACTGGAGCCCTAGAAATTCTACTGAGGTAGAAGACTTCTAAATTTTTGCTAGATTTATTTCCCACCCTCTGACACACAAATGTCTTGCCAATAAGTCTGGAGTAGTTGCTACTACTTTCTCAGGAGGCCCAATCAGCAAAATGTCATCAATATAATGGACGAATATGACATCTTGTGGAAGGGAAAGGTGATCAAAATCCTTGCAAACTAAAATATGACATAGGGCTGGAGAGTTGATATATCCCTGAAGTAAGACAGTGAACGTGTGTTTCTGGCCTTACCAGCTGAAAGCACACTGCAAGGATGGGGAAAAAGCATTTGAAAACTCAATAGCTGCATACCAGGTACCAGGACATGTGTTAATTTGCTCAAACAATGCAACCACATCTGGTACAGAGCTACAATTGGAGTCACCATTGGGTTAAGCTTACAGTACTCACTGTCATTCTCCAAGGCCCATCTGTCTTTTGCACAGGCCAAATAGGCAATCAAATGGGGATATGGTAGGAATCACTACAACTACAACTTTCAGGTCTTTGATGGTAGCACTAATCTCTGCAATCCCGATAGGAATGTAGCATTTGTTTAGGTTTACTATTTTCCTAGGTAGGGGCAGGTCTAGTGGCTTCCATTTGTTCTTTCTCACCATAATAGCCCCCACTCCACAGGTTAGATAACCAGTGTGGGAATTCTGCCAGTTGCTGAATATGTCTATTCCAATCATGCTTTCTGGAACTGGGGAAATAATCACAAGATAGATTTGGGGATCCATTTGCCCCACTGTGAGATAGACCTGAGCTAAAACTCCATTGATCACCTCACCTCCATGAATCCCTACTCTAACTGGTGGAACTACAGTAATGTTTTGGGACTCCTGGAATCAGTGTCATTTCGAAGCCAATGTCCTGTAGTCCCTGAAAGATCTGATTATTTTCTTTTCCCCAGTGCACGGTTACCCTGGCAAAAGGTTGTAAGTACTTTTGAGGAAGTCTGGAAGAAAGACAAACAGTATAAATTTTTGGCAGGGTACCAGGGTCCTTCCTCAAGGGGACTTGTCCTTCTTTCAAGAGATTCTAGGTCTGTAAACTGACTCAAGTCTGGGAATTGATTGAGGGGCCACAGCTCTTTGTTTTTATGATTTAAGTTATACGTTTTTCAATTAACCTAGAACATTTCTGCTTCTATAGGTCAAGTAAGAATTTAGTAGACTTTCTATCTATTTTACCTCTGGGAACACTATGAGCAACAAGTCAATGCCATAGGACTGTGTGAGTAACACTATTCTGATTGCTGCTTTGACACTACTGTCCATCACAGTAATCATGCCCACCTTGCCTTTGGTAACTAAGTGCCGCCACTTTGCCCCTGCCACCCTGGGATCCAACTATTCCCATTGCATTTAGTTTTCCTAATTCAGTGAGTGCAGTTCTCTTTGTAAGGTCTGGCCTGAAGAGAAGAGTAATCACAGAGTTCTTCAAGGATGCCAGCGCTCCCCTCACAACTTTATTTCTCATAGTTGTGAAAGGTTTGTCTTCTGGAATTTCCCAGGGTGGGTGAGTAGGTCTTAAATGACAAATGCATTCTAATGTTCCCATCTCCCTAAGCCTTTGAATCCCTTCCTCTGCATTAAATCAAGGCAAGTCCAGCATTTCTAACTCACTCACTGTGGGCCATCTTTTAATTCATGTTTCAGTCAACCAACCAACCAGTTAGAGCTCCTTCTAGCTCCCTGAACCGCAACATCAAATGCAAATCTCTGTTTAGTGAGCTGATATCAATACATTTGGTGTGATCCAACTTTATGTTCCTTCCACCGCTATCCCGCACCCTTAATACCCATTCCCGTACATGTTCTCTGCATTTCTGTCTGTATAAATTTAAAAATTCAGGTAGTTCTTTTGGAGTGTAGCATATCTCCTCATGGGTCACACTTTGTACTTCACCCTTAGAGGCCTACTAGGATTTGAGTCTAGTTATAGGTCTAGAAGCAAAGAGGGGTGGGAATGGGACTTGAGAAGAATCAGCAGTATCTTGTTTGGCAATTACCTCAGGGGAGGCCATGATGGTTTCTTTAGGCAATGCAAGGTTAATTTTTTTAGATGAGCATGCTAGGGGTGGGGAAGCTGCTTCTACCAGGGGTTTAGAGGCCTCTTCTACTGGGAAAGAAGACT
Source organism: Tapirus indicus (assembly GCA_031878705.1). NCBI lineage: Eukaryota > Metazoa > Chordata > Mammalia > Perissodactyla > Tapiridae > Tapirus > Tapirus indicus. The sequence continues at coordinate 95,474,947 of CM062942.1, read as the reverse complement.
CATCAGAATTTAGGGTCTTCCCATACATCCCCATTCCAACTTTCAGGATCCTATTCCTTCCCAATAATACCCTCATTTTAACAGTAGATACTCTGTGAGGCTGGGGATTCAATGTGTGTTGTAATTTAGCCAGTTGCAGGATGAGATTCTGTGTTTGATTTTCCGTGATCTCAGCCTTGCAGCTATAGGAGATAAGTGTCTCCTTCAGACCACACATAGAAGCTTTCAAGGCATTTATGCCATGCTTCAGCTGGGAATTTGAATTTCTGATCTCAGTCTTTTCTTCCTCCACTTTGGTCAGCAACATTAGAAGCAACCAGCCAATCTCATTGTATTCATTAGTTTGCCAAAAATGTGTGAAAGTATCATATACACCATCACTCACATCTTTGCTTCTTATAGGTGGCTGATGAGAAGTATCTAATGGTGAGATTTTGCATATCTCTGTTGCCTGATCACACCACAGACTATCATTTCTCTCTGTACTATAGGAAATAGAGACATTAGTATCTTTAAGTCTAATCAGATTAGAGTGGCAATTCCAGAAACCCCAGAACAAACCAATACAGAAAACTCATCCTTAGAATTCTGTTCCTCTAGAAGCACTCTCAGTATCAAAATCTGTATTAGTCAGAGTTCTCCAGATAACCCATACTGTGTGTGTGTGTGTGTGTGTGTGTGTGTGTAGATATACAGACACATAGAGAGAGAGGGGGAGAGAGAAAGAGAATGAATGAGATTGATGATTATGAAGAATTGGCTCATGTGATTATGGAGGCTGAGAAGTCCCAATATCTGCAGTTGGCAGGCTGGAGACCTAGGAGAGTCAATGTTGTAGTTTCAGTCTGAGCCCAACCAGGAGAGTTAATGATGTAAGTTTCTATCCAAAGCCAGAAAGTTTGAAACGCAAGAAGAGCTGATGTTTCAGTTTAAGTCAGAAGGCAGAAAAAAGACAGATGTCCCAGTTCAAGGCTGTCAGGCAAGAGGTGTTCCCTCTTACTTAAGGGAGGATCAGCTTTTTCATTCTATTCAGGCCTTCAACTGATTTGATAAGGGCCATCCACACTAGGGAAGGCAATCTGTTTTATTCAATACTGATTCAAATGTTAATCTCATTCAAAAATACCTTCACAGACAAACTTGGCATAATGTTTGGCCAAATATTTGGGCACCCTGTGGCTCAGTCAAGTTGACATACAAAATTAACTACCACACATACCACACCTCACACTTTACACCAGGATAAACTGAAAATGGATCAAAATTATGCACACACCCACATATATACATACAAACATAATAAGGTATATATTTAAGATAATATCTTTTGAGATATGTGTATAAGATATTATATAAGTTAAATTATAAAATATTGGAAGAAATCATAGTTATTTTATAATCTCAATTTAAAGAAGACATTTATAGCTATGATGCAAAACACACAAACCATAAAGAACAGAATAATAAATTCAACTGCATACACACACAATGAAAAACAAAAGAAAAAACTTTACAACCTTCTGTATGACCTAAGATACAATACACAAAAACACACGATGAACTGGTGAAAATGTTCAACTCAAATTAGACTAAAATTCTAGAATTAGAATTCTACTCTTTTAGATATATCTAGATATATCTAGACTATCTCGAAATTGATAAAATAAGACCAACAACCCAACAAAAAAATGAACAAAGAATGTGATGGTTAATTTTATGTGTCAACTTGTCTAGGCCACAGTGATCCAGATGATTGGTCAAACACCATTCTAGATGTCTCTGTGAAGGTATTTCTTAGATGATATTAACATTTAAATCAGGAGACTTTCAATAAAGCCAAGAGTAAGCATCATCTAATCAGTTGAAGACTACAAGAGAAAAGAAGATTGAAGTTCCCTGAGGAAAATCTTATTCTGCCTTTAGACAGCCTTTGGACTTGAGCTGCAACGTCAACTCTTTCGGTCTCCAGCCTGCTGGCCTACTCTGCAGTTTTCTGGCATTCCAGCCCCTGCAATTGCATAAGCCAGTTCCTTAAACTCTTTCTCTCTCTCTTTACAGATACTGAAATAGATACACACACACACATACACACACTCTATTGTTTCTCTGGGGAACTCCGACGAATACGAAGGCCATGGCTAGAAAATTCACACACAAAAAAATTCCCATAAATGGCTCTTAAATATATGAAGACATGTTACATCATACTCAAATTAAGAGAAATAAAAAACAAAACTACCCAAGATACCATTTTTCACCTCTCAGTTTGGCAAAACAATCCAAAAGTTTCACAACAGGAATTCTCATAAATTGCTAATGGGATCATAAAATGGTAGAAGCTCTATGGAGGACAATTTGGCAATGTCTATCAGAGTTGCAAATATATTTACCTTTTGAGCCTTAATCTCACTTCTGGAAATTTATGCCACTGCTTTGATTATATACACACAAAATGAGGTATATTCAAAGTTATTCTTTGCAACATTGTTCACAAAAGTAAAAGACCGAAATCAACACAAATGACCATCATTGACTACTATGCAGCCTAAGAAAAAAAAGAGGAAGTTCTCTCTTTACTGGAAATTTCTCCTAGATAGATATGTCAAGTAAGAGCAAAACAAAACCAGGACAAAACAATTCAGATAGTGTTTTGTATTTTGTGTAAGTAAGAGGAAATATAAGAATATAATGTACACGTATACATTTGTATTACTTTGTATTTGCATAAATAAACACTGGAAGGATTTAAATGAAAGTGATAGATGTGGTTATGTACAGAGCATGACAGTGGTGTGAGAGAGAGAGAGTGCTTAAATATATATACAAACATAATGGATATATATTTTTAGCATTATATGTATGTATACACATATACGTGTGTGTGTATATATATGCATATGTGTGTGTGTATATATATACAGTAATGTGCCACATAACAACATTTTGCTCAAACTGCATATACAAGTGTGGTCCCATAAGATTAGTGCCACATAGCCTAGGTGTGTAGTAGGCTATACCATCTAGGTTTGTGTAAGTTCTGTCGGGGAGAAAGAAATTTTCCTCTACACTTTTAGGTTCTTCTGCCTGGTCTAAGAATTAAATTGGCATGAGATAGCTTAATAGGAGAAAAACAAACACAAGTTTAATAACATGTATACATGGGAGAAACCCAGGCAAAGCAAGTAAGTTGCCAAAATGACTGAAACCTTCACCTTAAATACCATCCTCAGCTACAGACTAAAGAAGATGTTGGGGGTGAGGAGAGTCAGGGACTTCGAAGGGAAGGGAGGCAATTCACAGGGAGGTGAAAAGGAGCAAACATTTGGAAAATGAGCATTTGTTTGGCCACATAGAAACAGAAGAGCACAGAGGGGAGCCCAACAAACAGGCTTTTGCAGGTTCCTCTCAGTCTACCACCTAGTTCATGTGATGCTAAGGTGATAGCTTGCCTCCAAGGACAGGTTTTCTTAACTGAATTCTTTTAGGCAGTTAAGGGAGAGGTAAGAAGAAAAATTTTCTGAGTCTTTTGTTTCTTAAAAATAATCAGCCTAACATAATCCTCACGTTAAAGAGACACATTTTGGGGAGGCAAATTTCGTTCCCCTTCAGTACACTCTACGATGTTCACACAATGATGAAATTGTCTACTGACTCATTTCTCAGAATGTATCCCTGTTGTGAACCGGCACATGACTGTATATATAATGGAATAGCAGTAGTATAGACTTCTCAATGTTTATCTTCCACATCAGTTTGATTTTTAAACCAACATATATTAATAATATAAAATTAAAAAATAAATACATGGCAACAGTTGTTATTTTTAATTGCTGCATGTCATTCCATAGTGTATATGTACTGTAATTTAACCAACCCATTATTGATTGGCATTTAGGCTTTTTTTCTGATTTTCTTTGAAAGAAATACCATTTTAATCAACAACCCTTTGTACAAATTCATATGTACATCTGTTATTTTTTCTTGTGTAGAATTTCTTGATTAAAAGAAGGATTATCATATTGACAAATTGTCCTCCAGAACACTTATAGCAATGGACGTTTTTCCAGCAGTAGGGGAGTCTGGATCTTTTATTGATTTCTGGCCAAGACTGATGGCTATCAAGATTATAACATTGCAAATTTGGTAGGCCAAAATTAGTGTTCTATTGTTGTTTACATTTAGTTGTTTTGATTGCTACTGATTCAGAAGTAGCAACTCAGCGTAGTGTTTACGAGCACAGGCATGGGGATCACATAGACTTAGATGTGGGTTCTGGTTCCACTACTTACCAGCTATTTGACCTTAGGCAGTTTAATTATCTTTTCTTATTCTCAGTTTCTCAAATTATAAAACAGAAATCGTAGTATCTACTATAGAGATGTTTATTGTCAGTAGCAATGCAACTGTTGGCATACAGTACTCAAGGAATGTTAGTTTCCTTCTTTCCTACTAATAATAATCCTCCCTCTGAAGTTCCCGGTAATTGGTAGTCTTATCTCTGGAGAGAGAAGGATGGAAAAAGAAAGGTTTAGCATTTAAACAGTGGCAAAAGGGCAGTGAAATGATATACATATAACTTGATATGGAGGGCTTGACATCTCTATGATCAATAAAGCATTTGGGGTGTAGCAAGAAGTACACAGTCTGTACTGTTCACACTGTGTGATGTGACAGTAGACTCTGCAGCAGGTTTGGATCCAAAGCACTTGCAGCAGTTTAGGAAGGCATTATGGAGTGTTTTTCTTTGGGAGGAGTAGAAAACTTTCAGAAGCAGTTTGGAAAAACAAATATCATTAACGCACTTCCCCCTCCTCTGTACCTTCCCAGGTTCCTATTTTTTGTTTTTCCTCTGTTATGATAAAATTAGTGTGTCCCATTCAGTATTCATAACTACATTTTTAAAAAATCATCCCATAATATCACACAGACCTTTCATCTGGAAGGGTTGTGTGCAAGAAAGACAAAATCAGTTTTATAGAAAAACATTTTCATACAATTTAACTAGAAAGACACATCGTGTTCAGGAAATGGTCAGGATGAAATTTTAAATTTAAAATTTTGTTTTTCAAAATGAGTTTACCTAACCCTCACCACCTCATCTGTTTTATCATGACCATTTATCCAGTGAGCAGCCAAGAAAAGATCAACTCATTTTTGGGAAGAGCTACATTTAATAATTAAACTTCCTCACTGTGTGTGTGTATTAGGAGAAAGGTGAGGGAAGTAGCATCAGGCTATCAGTCCATTGTTGCAAATTGCAACTAATCCAGAAATCTAAAGAACACAAGTCAATGGCATGAGGCCTCCCTGAGCTGAGAATGAGCATCCAATCTATCAGGAGTGGGTGTAAGGGTCACCCTGCTGGTGATGTGCCCTCCCCCAACTTGTATCTTTCTCAGGAATCACAAATTAGAATGCAGTTAGTCTCTGTCAGAAATATAGAGCCCATGAGCAGCTCAGTTTTAGATGGTCCTATCAGAGAATAAGCCCTTCCCATGGGCATCTGCAAGTGACCCAGACAATCCAGCTGGCATCAATGATGTCGTCATCATTTGTAGGCTCACAGAGGGGTGTCTGTAAAGGTCCAAGGGTCTGAGTTTTGTTCATTGAGCCCATGCCTGCTTCCAGTTCAGTACAGATCTTGCTGAGATGAAAACAGCCCACAGCTGACAGTGAAGTGTTTCAGCTTAGAGTCAGAACCAATCTGACTCTAGAAATTTTTTTTAGATCTAGAAATTTAAGATCTGAGAATTGAGAATTCCAAAAAGCCAGTGACTTTTCTTCAGGAGCAGCAAAGCCTAGATGTGGTAGGGCCAGACTCTGTGTTCCAAGTCTAAGAGCCAAAGCAAGGCTTCCCCAAGCCCATTTTATCTTTTCAGTCTTAGACTTCAAATTGACCCACTGTAAAATACGCACATCAGGCAGGAAAATCATCAGCCTCTAGGGGTCAGACATCTAATTTTATAAGATCTCATTAACAAACCAAAAAGTGCTTTTAAAAACTGCAAAAGTGTATCTTATGTAAGGGTTACCTGTCTTTTTATCCTGTCTCTCTTTTACAAGAGGCTCCAATAGGCAAAAAATCATAGCAAAAATCATCACTTATAGAGAATTGTTTTCTTTCCAAAACTCAAAAAGTTTAAATTCCAATGCACCCACTAGCAGTAAAAACCAAGGAAGCTGTATCCCACTAAATTGTGTATGCGTGTGTATGGCTTTCCCTTTAACATTTATGAAATTACAAGCATATAACCTTATACATTAATTTTTATCACACACTCAGATGCTATAGCCACAAACTACAAAGCCATTTATTAAAATCACCCTTCCCCTTTTATCTCATTGCAAGTCTACTCAAACACCTAGCAGTAAATTTAGCAATTAAAAGATTAAGATGGGACTAGGGGTGGCTGCTGCAGCAGTGACAGCAGCGAGGTTGCTGTAGTTCCATTTTTTTTCTCCTCCGATTTATCTAAAGCTTTGCTGCAGCCCTGTGAACTGATTTAACTTTTTTCATCCTACTTGGAGGAGAGAGCAATTCAGATTTTTAATATTTTTGGTCCATTCAAAGCGCAACTTTAGGACTTTTAGGATTATGTCCCCTGCCACCTGGAGAAGAAAACAGCTACAAACTAATGTTATTGACTTTTCCCTATCCAAATCCCATTTTGGGGGATGTTTGGGTCTTTTCTCCTCCTACTTGGAAGAAAACAAAAACCAAAGGTATCACCTGGGCTGTGCTTTTCCCTTCACGTTAGCTAGCAAGGCCAAAATTGGCTGGAAGATCCAGGGAGACAACTCCTGGGGTTGGATCCATCATTTGGAAATTCCATAGGTAACTTACTTCTCACCAAAGACAACAGCTCAGCTGCTGTTTCATACCATGTGTGACTCCATAACCACCCAGGGACCAGGGTTTTGTCATCTCCCACCCCTCTCACTTTCTTCTGCCCAAAGGCCACTGTAGTCATATTTTAATGAATCAGCATCATTTTAGTGAATCCCTCCTCTGCTGTGTCATCAGGGGCCTCAAGAGCACTCCCACATTCACAGATTCACTACAAGGACTCCTGGGACTCAGCATATAGTTTTCCTCACAGCTGAACTTTACTAAAGTGATATCGTACGGTTCAAGAGTCAGATCACGAAAACAGGCAGAAGAGGAATCTGCAGGAAGCCAAGTGTCAGCTTCCTTATTCTCTTTCCTTCTCATGAGTGGTCACACAGAGCACATCTCCCAGCAATGAAAATGCAGCAATATGTGTGTGATGTTTCTGCACAGGGAAACAAACCCATTAGAGACTCAGTGCCCAGATTTTTATTGGGGGTTGATTACTTAGGTAGTCTCCGCCTAGCATGAACTAAAATTTCAGATTCCCCGAAGGAAATCTTATAATATCACAAACAGCCTAGGTATAGTGAGCCACACTTTAGGGAATTATTTTTATCGGTGTAAGGAACTGCTTACCAGTCAAGTCTCAGAAACCAACCACAGGTCAACTTTATGTTAATTTTCTTTCTTCTTCTCTTTCTTTCTCGAGATATAATTCACATACCATATAATTCACCCATTTAAAATGTACAACACAATAGTTTTTAATATATTCACAGAATACTGCAATCATCACCAAAATCAACTTTAGAACATTTTCATAACCTCAAAAACAAACCCTGTACCCATTAAGCAGTCATTCCCCATTCCCTCCTCCACCCAGCCCCTGGCAACTACTAATCTAGTTTCTAGGTCTTTAGATTTGTCTATTCTGAATATTTCATATAAATTCAGTCGTATAATATGTGGCCTTGTGTGTTTGGCTCCTTTAAATTAGCATAATGTTTTCAAGGTTGATCAGTGTTGCAGTATGTATCCAAACTTCATTCTTTTTATGGCTAAATAATATTCCATTGTACAGATACACCGCATTTTTAAAATTCATTCATTAGTTGATGGACATTTGGGTTGTTTCCAACTTTTGGCTATTGTGAATAGTGCTACTATGAATATCCCTGTAAACCTATTTGTCTGAACACCTGTTTTCACTTCTTTGGTGTATATATCTAGGAGTGGAATTGCTGAGTTCATATGGTAATTCTGTAAGCTTTTGAGGAACCACCAAACTGTTTTCCACAGCAGCTGCACCACTTTACATTCCTACCAGCAATGTATGAAGATTCTAATTTCTCCACAGCTTTGCAACACTTGCTATTTTCCATTTTTTTATACCCATCCTAGTGGATGTTAAGTGGTATCTCACTGTGGTTCTGATTTGCATTTTACTTATGACTAGTGATATTGAGGATCTTTTCACGTGCTTACTGGCCATTTGTATATCTTTTTTGGAGAACTGTCTATTTAGATCCCTTGTCCTTTTAAAAAATGGTGTCATCTTTTTAATATTAAGTCATCAGTTATTTTCATATTTTGGATATAAATCTCTTATCAGATACATGGTTTGCAAACATTTTCTCCCATTCCATGGGTGTCCTTTTCACTTTTCTTATGGTACCCTTTGAATCACAAAAGTTTTTAGTTTTGATGAAGTTCAATTTACCTAATTTTCCTTTTGGCATTTACACTTTTGATGTCACATATAAGATGTTCCTTGTGCTTTGCCTAACCAGAAGTCACAAAGATTTACTCCTATGTTTTCTTCTAAGAATTTTTTTTTTCATTTTTAGCTCCTACATTTACATCAGTGATCCATTTTGAGTTATTTTTTGTGTATGGTATGAAGAAGGTGTTTAATTCCATTCTTTTCCATGTGAATATCCAGTTGTCCCAGCACCAATTGTTGAAAAGACTATTCTTTCCCCATTGAATTTTTTGGCACCCTTTGTCAAATATCAACTGCCCATAAATGGAAGTGTTTATTTCTAGACTCTCAATTCTATTCCATATATATATATATATATATGTCTATACTTATGTCACTATCACATTCTCTTTATTACTGTAGTTTTATTGCAAATTTTGAAATTGGGACGTGAGAGTCCTCCAACTTTGTTCTTTTTTTGCAATATTTTCTTGGCTGTTCTAGATCCCTTGAATTTTTATATGAATTTTAAGATCATCTTATAAATTTTTGCAAAAAAACCAGCAAGGAGTTTTATGAGGATTGCATTGAATCTGTGCATTTGTGTGGGGAGTATTACAATCTTAACAATATTAATTGTTCCAATCAATGAAAACAGAATGTCTTTCCATTTAAATTTCTTCCAGTAGTATTTTACAGTTTTCAGAGTATTCGTTGTTTACTTTTGTTAAATTTATTCCCAAGTATTTTGTATTTTTTGAAGCTATTGTAAATGTAATTATTTTCTTAATTTCATTTTTGGATTGTTCATTGCAAGTATATATAAATACAATTGTATTATGTATATTGATCTTGTATCTTACAACCTTGCTGAACTTGGTAATTAGTTCTAACAGTTTTTTAGTGGATTCCTTAGGATTTTCTATATACAACATAGTGTCATCTGCAAATAGAGAGTTTTGTTTCTTCTTTTCCAATTTGGATGCCTATTATTTTATTTTCTTGCCTAATTGCCTGGCTAAGTTAACTTTTTTCTGTACACCTATGCTCACAGGTTTTGTTGTTGAGCACCAGAGGAAATAAGGAATGTGAAACTGCTTTATAAACTGTACACCCTATCTAGACAAATGCAAGTGTTTATTTTATTACTACTTGTAAATTTGAGTCACTACTGGGTATTTGGACGAATAATAGAGGTCACGGCAAATTCAAATCAAGTATTTTGTATTGACTGCCAGTGATCCTCTTGGCTCTTGACCTTTCTTTGCTTAGGAGAAGATTCATTTTTCCATTTGTACAGTGACTGGTTTTCCACCTCCATATATCAGGGAAGCAACCCTGGCTTCTATTTAAATCTGTGAAATCTCTGCAGGCTTGGTAGAGTGATTTGATACAGGCCAAATGCAGGAATGAAGAGTTTCTAGCATGTACAATCCTTTCCTCCACTACTTGCCACAACTCTAGGAAGTAAGGGTAAGGATCCATCTGCCATGGGCAAGGTCTTGAATAAGAGATTCCAGAGGTCTTGGAGTAGGTCTAGAAAATGCCCACATTAAGGAAACAATATATATTTATTGTACCTATATATATGTGTGTAAAAAACATGAAATATGGGCTTTCACCTCTTCTTTTCCTATTCCCCAACTGAAATCTAAATCTCAGCAAATAAGATCTTGAAAACACAAGTAGAAAATTGATTTTTTCCCTGCAGGATAAGTATATATTTACTATTTAAAATGAATTATACAGAATAAAAGTTTTATTATGCCCACCTACCCTGCTCATGTATGCACTATGACTCCAAAATGTGATTACAAGGCTAATTGGAATTAAATTGAAGTCAAATACAACTTTTGCTTGATTGATCTCAACCAGATTAGAGGAAAACAGCCAACTTCGTCCATTAAACTTTACTTAATCATTGGTAGCATGAAGTTTTGTAGATCTCATTTGGTCAGCACTTCTTTTTATTTTACCTTCATGGCCTATAACAGGAACATATATTGAATATTGGGCTGCTTAAGTGAAACATATTGGATAATATATTACATGGCCTCAAGGTAATGGGATTCAAAATAAAATTGCAAGTAAAAGGTGAGAATTAAAATGAAGTATGAAAACTTGGCTCACTGAAGTGAATACTGTTTTTCACAGTAAGTGTCAAACTTAAGGGTTGAAAAGTAAGTAAAAATCGGAGGTAATGCCTGAGGCTATAAGCTAGAGTTAATGTTGCCCAACAAAACTAAGAATTTCAGCCTCAATATGTTTATTACAGATTTTAAGAAATAGATTAAAAATATTACCAAAATGCTGTACAATTATAGTAATATTTTTCATCTTCTTTATATTACTACTAGAGAAAAAAAAAAAAACTATAGCTGGTCCTAATACTAAAATGGTAGTTTCTATCAGCAGCAACCAGTATTTCAAAAAATTGTGAAAATGCCACTTTTGAACATTTCAAAATTAGGTTTTACAAAAGAGTTTTAATAGGAAAAGTTTACCATCAAACAAAGACCTTCTCGACACTTTATGGAAAGGAAGAAAAAAACAGTTCAAAATAAGACCCCTTCCCTTCAAAGAAACACAATGTTGCCTATTAAAAAGCCATGAAAACTAAACAGTGTGCCTCATCTGCCTTGGAGGAAATGTGCCGTGAACACACAGAATGAAAATATCAACCTCATGGGTGCTATAATTTTTTTAATTAGCATTTATTGAGCACTTATTATATATAGACAAATTGCAATTTAGCTTGCGTATAATATTCTTTATTTTTAAATGTGCTTCTCATAACAATCTTGTGGGGTAGGTACTGTTAGTATCTCTAATTTTTCAGATGTGAAAACTGAAGTTTAGAGTGATTAAGTAGGTTGCTTAATATCTTACAGCTAGTAAATGGAAAATATAAGGTTCAAACCTAGATCTCCATGACACTAGAGGACAAGCTCTTAAAGACATTGTATTCCAGTATTACATGCTTCATTCTAGTGAGACATAATATTGACCCTGGAGAGATACAGAAAATTAACATGAAAGTCATCTTTGGACCAGGAATGCTTATCAAAAACCACTTTTTATAATCAAGAATTTCGTATAAAGATTTTTTTTCCCTTCTTGGAACTGCCAGTATTTTCTAATGTTTACATAGGTATATCTACAATTTTCCACAATTTGGAGATGTTTGGCACCAATAAACTGCATATATTTAAAGGGCACAATCTGATACGTTTGACATATGTATACACCTGTGAAATCATCACCACGATCAAGATAATAAACATTTTAATCATCACCCAAAATTTCCTCATGCCATTTTTCAATCCATCCCTCCTTACATTATCTCCTTCCTCTACCCCAGTTTCCAGGCAACCACTGACCTTTCTTTCACTGTAAATTAGTTGGCATTTCCTGAAAGTTTATACATATCATACAGTGTATACTTTCCGGAGGAGTGTGTGACTTCCTTAAAAAGCATAATGATTTTGAGATTTATTCAAGTTGTTGACCGTGTCATTGGTTTGTTCCATTTTGTTGCCAAGTAGCATCCCATTGTATGGATGGACCATAATTCATCTACTTGTTGATGAACATTCAGATTGTTTCTGGGTTTGGATATAACAAATAAAAATGACTATGAACATTTGGATATGAGTTCTTGTGTGCACATCTTATATAAATATCTTGAAGTGGAATGACTGGTGTATATTTAACTAAATAACTGTCAAATTTTTCAAAAGTGCTTGTACTATTTTCTGTTCCTACCTACAGTGTAAGTCTCAGTTACTTCTTATCCTTACCAACAGTTTGTATGGTCTGGTTTTTTTGTTTTTTCTAAATTTTAGACTTTTTTTTTTTTTTTTGTGGGGAAGACCAGCCCTGAGCTAACATCTGTTCCAATCCTCCCCTTTTTGCTGAGGAAGACTGGCCCTGGGCTAACATCCGTGCCCATCTTCCTCTACTTTATATGGGATGCCGCCTCGGCATGGCTGACAGGCAGTGCGTCGGTGGGCGCCCAGGATCCGAACCCGCGAACCCCGGGCTGCCAAGCGCGGACTAAACTGCTGCGCCACCGGGCGGCCCCTAAATTTTAGACATTTTAATTGGTGGTGTTGTTTTGTTGTGCTTTTGGTATCACATTGTGGATTTAACTTAAATTTCTCTGATAACTAGTAATGTTAGACATTTTTAATATACTTATTAGCCATTCATATATCTTCTTTGGTGAAGTGATTGTTCATATCTTTTGTCCATTTTTTATTGCGTTATTTGTCTTTTTTGCTATTCAGTTGTGAGAGTTCTTTATCTATTCTGGATGCAAGTTTCTTTTCTGCTATATGTGTTGTAAAAGTTTTCTTCCAGTCTGTGATTTGCTTTTTACTTTTCTTAAGGTTGTCTTTCATATAACAACATTTTAAAAGTAAATTTTATCTTTTATTTCCTTTATGGTTTGTGTTTTTTTGTGTGTGTTCTGTCAGAGAAATTTTTGCTTCCATGAAGGTCACAAAGATTTTCTCCTGTCTTCCTCTAGACATTTGATAGTGTTACATGATCCATTTGGATTTAATTGTTGCATGTGGTATAAGGTAAAGGTCTGTGTTCATTCATTTCCATATGGATGTCCAGTGGAGTCAGTGCCACACTTATTAAAAAGACTTTTCTTTCATCATTGAATTGTTTTAGCATCGTTGTTAAAATTGATTGATAATGTATATGTATGGGCTTATTTCTGGCCTTTCTGTTCTGTATCATTGAACTATATGTCTATCACTCCAACAATGCCAAACTGTCTGGATTAATATAGATTTATAGTAAGTCTTGTAATCAGGTAGCATAAGTCCTCCAACTTTCTTTCTTTTCTTTTTTTCCAATTTCTTTGTTTTTTCTAGGTCCTTTGCATTTCTATAAAAATTTTAGAATCAGCTTGCCAATGTATAAACAAGAAAGCCTGCTGGAACTTGTGTGTGTGTGATTGCATTTAGTCTATAGATTAATTCAGGAAAAATTGCCATCTTAAAATGTTGCTTTTATATTCATGAACATATTATATTTCTCCATTTATTCAGGCCTTTGAAAAAAATTTAGCAATATTTTATAGCTTGTAAGGTGGAAATCTTGGACATCTTTTGTTAGACTAATTCCTAAATATTACATATTTTGATGCTTCTGTAAATTGACAATTTATATACTGCTAGTATATAAGAATACAATGACCTTTTCATATTAGTATACATATTCACATCTAATTTGGAACACATTGCTAAATTCACTTACTGATTTTATTATGATATGATCTCTTTCCTCTTTTAAGAATAAAAATCTCTTTTAATCCCAATTCTCTTCATCTATCTGTTTTTCCCCCTTCATCATCAAAGTGCTTTTAAAAATTGAAAGTTTCTTGTTTCCAGTTCACCTCACATTCATCTTTCAGTGAATTCTAACCTGGTTTACTCCTGCAAGAATCTGTTAAGATCCCCACATCACTTCACTGCAATTTCGAACACCTTATCCTTTTGCATTATACAATAACACCTTTTATTCATTATCTTGTTTGACCTCACTTTCATTTTTAACACTGATGATAATGTTAATGTACTGTTTTTCTGATTTAATTCCTATTTTTCTAGCAATTTCTTTCTAATCTTCTCTGTGTGAGTTTCTTCCTTTGCTCAGTCTTTTAAGTTAGGAATCCTGTGTTTGGCCCTCTTTGCACATCACACACACCTCTTAGGTAATTTCATACAATTTTTTGACTCTAATTACCATTGGTATATTGATGACTTTGACATCTCTATCTTCAGGTCAGACCTGTTTACTGAAATTTACAACAAAACCAAACAACATTGTTAGTCTGTCAAATTGCTTCTTAGAGAACAAGGATTAACACAGAAAAACAAATCTGGGTTTCATTCTTGATTACCAACATCCAACCAGTTGTCAAATGGTGTCATTTTATCTCCTTAATGTTTCATAAACTTTATTTTTTCCCACCCCCACTGAAATTAACTTAGCTTAGACCAGTATCATCTGTCACTGGAACCCAGCCCTGACCATTGTCCTGGCCTTCATTCTTGCAACACTCAATGCAGTATTTACTTTGCATTAAAAATGATTTTTTAAACACAAATTTGATCATGAATTATCAAACTACTCAATTATAAAACAAATAAGCATGTGTTGTTCAAACTGAAAATATTTCAATGAAAATTATCCAATCTGAAGAACAGAGAGAAAATAAAGATTCAAAAAATGAACAGACACAGAGCCTCAGTGATCTGTGAGATACTAAAGTATTTTAAGAAATTTTTTTAAAGTATAATTGGTAATACATACAAAATCATGGGTAAATTCCAATGGCATTATTTTGAGAGAAAAGTGACAGACACAAAAAGTGGATGCTGTATGATTCCATTTATGTGAAGTTGCAGAATAAGTAAGACACATCTATTGTGGAAAAGTAAGAAGTGTGCATGAGTTAATTTTATTTTGAGAAAACTTAAGCCTAAAAGAGTATTTTTATTTAAAAATACTGAATCATACTAAATGATATCAAAAATGATCTACACACACAATAAATATACCATTGAGTGAAAGAGGTCAGATACAAAATCATAAATCCTGAATGATTCAATTTACATAAATTTCAAAAGTAGGTAGAACTAAACCATTCTGCTTAGCAATACAAAACTTGATGATCAAAGTATAAAGAAAGGCAAGATGATGATTTCTACAAAAGTCAACTTTGTGGCTATTTTGGGGGGTGGAGATAGAAGGGTTGTGATTGGGAAGGGGCTGAGAATTCTGGTGATACTTTGATTTGGGCGGTGGTTACATGGGTGTTCACTTTATAACAATTAAGATGAAAAACATTGGGTCAATCAATAAGTGTGTATTTGCTCATTGTAAGTTCCATGAAAATATGGACTGAACAAAAGTGTTTCTCTTCTTCAGTTCTTTATCTCTAGCATCTAGCACATAGTGAGTGCTCAGTAAATACTTTTGAACAAAATGAATGAATAAATAAATGAATGAATGAACTGAGCACCCATCCTGTGTTTAGCATTCAGCTAGCGAATGTTGCAATGGGTATGCTCGAGTTACTGATGCGTACTCGTTTGTGAGAAATAGGAATATCTGCAACATGCATAGAACAACTAATAAATTCACAAATTAACTCGCGATGTATTTTTCATTTTCCAAAGTTATTATTTAGTTATTATACTTCATTAATCTCCATCACAAAAACATATTTAGAAATTTCCTATTCTGTAAGGGGTAACGGGTTTGGCACTCCACTTTTGAACACAGGAGTTTCCTATAAAGTATGCTCTTTTCTTGTGAAATAAAAGAGGTGTGAAATTCTACCCCATTTGTGAAAACACAACATCTTTTAAAATCAGTATTTATCAATGACTCTTTCTTAGTAACACTACTAAAGGCATAACCTGACAGCTAAATAATCAACTTATTTGAATTATAAATAGATTCTAATTCATGATTCTACTGGTTATTATCTTCTGTTTAGCCAAAATTCTGTCCTTAGCTGTAACACAGCCCTCTGCTTATTTTCAAATATTCAGATGTTTGCTCTCTTAGGAGCAACTATATCAAAAGACAAATAAATAAGTAGGTTATTGTCAATAGAATTGTACCTATAAATTACATTAGATTTCCTATTCCATTTTCTTCTTCCTTAAAATGTTGCCAAAGCCCTCTTTATAATAGAGTTTCAAAAATAAACTCAATATCATCAAGCTCAACAACGCTAAATGTCAATGCAGGAAATAGAAAATAAACAAATGTCATTTTAGTTCATAAACATAAAAATATTCACCTAATAACATTTTAATGGATTTTTAAAATAGCTCTTGCACATATAGGTTTGTTTTCCAAAAGAAGGAATAAGCTACAAGAGGCTGTTTCCATATATTGTAAATTGTGAAATTACAAGTCAGAAAGAGGAGAAGCAAACATTTCAAAAGAGGTAAATATATCTTAATGCTATTACTTCTCACATTAATACATATTAAAAATAAAGGAAACATCACAAACAGCAAATGTATTAGTAGTGCTTAGTTATAGAACTTAGAGCAATGCTGTTTGTATTGGATTTCATAGATAGTAAAAACATAATAATTCTTCTTCATTAAAGGTGAATATGATGCTATTAGACATGAAAACATATTTGACAAGAAACCCCTCAATTACCCTTATTTTGTTAGGTAAATGAAGTACAGGACAAAACCTTCATTCATTATGTCTCTAACTCTCATATTTACTCTGCCCTTTTGCTATAACCTTAAAGTAGGATTCTTTCTACATTCTGTTCATAGGGGAAAAGATGAGCAAAGGAAGAGTGAGTTGCTGAGAGTAGATAGAAGGGTAGGTAGATACAAGGTCAGCATCAGAAGAGATAGAAGAGAGACAAGCTATAGACTTTATCCAAGTTCAATTTAGTGAACAATTGAATACTCATGATATTTCTAGTATGTGCTTAATAAGTGTTTGTTGAATGAACAAAGATGAGGTTTATGGTGGAGGTCCTAAGGTTGGGTGTTGAGTGGGTTGTCTATATCTTTAAGGCCAGCAGAGCAATCCTAGCTGAAACTGTGAGGCCTGATTTCAGTTCCCTTTGCATAATAGTATTATAAGTACTGACATTCTATTAAGGTGCACAAGTGCTGACCACTATAATTTTGCTTTACTTCTGCCTTCCTTGTCAAGGAAAATAAAAATTTTGCTTAAATCAGGTTTATCAAGGTATAATTTACATAGAGTAAAATTCAATCTTTTTAGGTGTACAGTTCTGTGAATTGTGAAAAAATAGATAATGTCAAATAACTACAACCACATCAGGATATAGGATATTTCCATCACTTTTAAAAGACTCTCTTTCATGTTTGTAGTCAGTCCCCTCCCCCATCCCAAGCCCCTAGCAACCATTGATTTATTCTCTGTCTCTACAGTTTTGCTTTTATTCAGAACATCATAAAAATGGAATCATATGTAGCTTTTTTGAGTCTGGCTTCTTTCACTTAGCACAATGCTTCTGAGATTGACCCATGTAATTGCTTATTTCAGTAGGTTCTTCCTTTTAATTGTTGAGTAGTATTCCTTTTTATAGATGTACTGCACACTGCTCATCCAGTCACTAGTTAATGCATATTTTGGGTTATTTCTAGTTTTTTGTGATTATGAATTAAACTGCTCTATATATATATTCCTGTACAAGTTTTTGTGAGGACATATGTCTTCATTTCTATTGGGTAAATGTCTAGGAGTGGGATTGCTTAGTCATATAATAAGTGTATGTTTGACTTTATCAGAAACTACCAAACTGTTTTCCCAAGTGACTTTATTATTCTGCATTCAGTTCTAGTTGCTCGACATCCTCGCCACCACTTTTTCCCTCCATTCTAATAGGTGTGACTTTCTGGTTTCAGCTTGCATTTTTCTAATCACTAATGATTTCATGTGCTTATTTGCTATTTGTACCTCTGCTTTGGTGAAGTGTCTTGTCGAGGAAAATACTCTTTAACTGAAAAGGGAAAAATGTATTTGGCATATGTTGGGATTCCTGTGTAGCCTATTCTCCTCTTTTCTGGGAACTACTTTCCTTGCAGGGAATGTCTCCTGGCAGTCATGTTTGTATTATGTGACCTCACTCTTCTCTTATCAAAGATGATTGGGACCTAACTCAAGGGAAACCAATCCAACAGCTGGGCTGAATAAGTCAGAGCAATCTGTACTAGCTGGATAATTTAGCTACAGATGCGGAATTTGGAAGGGTGCTAAATACATTATTTTGAGACTGTTATTAGGGTCCATGTATAAATGGAGTCAGTCTGAAGAGAAAAAAATAAAAACAGCTGCACAGAGAAAAATCATATGTGAGACTATGTGATCCCAGAAAGAGAATGAGAGAGAGAGATGGTTTCTGGTAGCTTCCCAGTTTTTGAAAGTCTCTCACGAGGCCTAGATTCACTTCCTATCATTAATTCTTTGTGAGATAACCCTATATCTTTCCCATAACTTTCCCCTTTTTATTAAACTAGCTTAGATTAGCTTGGTTATGTTTCTTCTCCAAAGGATCCTTGACTAAAATAACAAAAAGATGGTTCTGAATGAATGAAAAGAAAAGCAGAGAACAATTAAAATTCAACAGGATTTCAAGTTTTATATGTGATGAACTGTTTATTAGACAAAAATATATCAAAGTACTGAAGACTCCAGGTCCACAGCTCCTTTCTGAGCATATCCCCGTACAATATGCTGGCCCATGAGCTTGCAACACTAAGCCAGATTGTTCGACCTGATACTGATGTCTGAAACAATGGCAACAATCTAAAAACTGGACAGAAATCTATGGGGTAGCTTGGATCATAATATGAACCAATAAAGATTCTCTATATTGTGTGATGATTGGATAAGACCCTTGTCTGGATGAGTAAATGTGAGAACAGAGGGAAAGCTAGCCAGGAGCTGCAGGATCAGTGGAAGCAGAGACAGAGAATAGTTGAGTCACTATTACATTGAAACATTAGTATAGAGAGCAGCAGGCATTCACTTCTGAGATGTTCACTGCACGTTAGGCACTAACGCCACTGCAGCAACTAGACAGTTTTGTTTCTCTCTTACTAACTTGTGGAACCTTTCAAAGCACCACCAATGAGGAAGGTAACCTATATGTGTCTCTATTACTTCAGCTTGACTATATCCTTGCATCCATAAGGAGTATAACTAATACTTTAGGAAATCAAGAAGATGACAAACGAGAGGTAAACGTGAAGTCCTGTATTTAGGCTTAAATAATGAAATGTACAAGGCGTATTCCTTTTCCAATCTATGTGGGAAAATAGCTTGGATATTGAAATGACACTAAGCTCATATAAAATAGTGATGGGAAGTGGTATGAAAAAGAAAAAAAAACTATTGCTATGTAAGGCTGCATCAATAGAGAAATAGTGTAAAGAAACATGGATGTAATGAGCCTCCTTTACTCTAACTGGTCAGAATGGGTCAGAAGCATTAAGCTCTGAGTTATATATTTTAAGAAAACTCTTGACATATTAGAGGCATATTCAGAGAGGGGTGAACATAACGGTAAATGCTAAAGAAATCATGCCACTTGAGAAAGAACTGAGGAACTGAGGGAGATTAGCTTGGGAAAGAGAAGTTTAGAAGAGTATATGGCAGGTGTCTTCATATACATGAATAAATATAAATTGAAGATAAGATGTACTTTGTGTACATTCTGAGGAAAGTGGTCAGGTATACATTAAATTATAAATAGATCCCACATCAATAGAATGTGTACTTAATAACTAGAACTGCTCAAAAATGGAACTGGGATGGCGTGTGATGTAATAGCATTCTCAAACTACAAATCTCATGAGAGGCCAGAGAGGAATCAGTCCGAGATATTTGGAGAAGAAATTTCCTTCTAACCCTGAAGTCCTCATTTAAATAAATATTACTCTGGGAACAAATTTTCTCTCCTCCTAGATGCTCAGCTCTTTGAGGGCAATAACTTGGCCTTTATGTGTTTTAAAAAGTATCCAAGTTCTGGATGTAATCCTAGCAAAAATATTCATTAACGTTTTAAAATGACCTTTCATTTTTGTATCCTCTCTTTCCTCTCTCCTATGCCAAATAAACATGTCACATAAAAATGCCAATGAACAGCAAATACTGATATCTGTTCTTTTTAAGGAATAGATTTTTCTGTCATACTTTCCTTGAGGACTTTTTAACATTCTTGCTTCTTCTCCAAAGAGGTACAGTGAGATCCTGCTGCCCAGTCAATGGAATGTCATTCCCATAATACATCATAACACATTCCACTGGCAGGAGCAGGAGGTCAGCAACTGCTCTTTTCAAAAACGTTAATGAAAAATAATATACCAATCAACTTTATGTTAAATAGGCTCAGACACAAAGCTAGGTCTCCACCTATGAACAAAAGGTAGATTTCTTTCTAATACCTCTACAAATTGGTGGAGGGGAGGGAAGAAATCATGTCTTGAAATAAGCGCAGGATTAGAAGTCAACGGACTCTGGATTTAACCTCAGCAAAGACTCTAAACTAAAGGTGTCATCTCAGGCAAATCACTTCATTTCTCTGTGCCTCAGTTTCTTTACCTATCACCTAATGGCCCCCTAACACCTGACCTCATGCACTGGTAGATTCCTCAGTTCCACAACTTTCTAAGTGTAGAAAGAGAAGGTTTCCCCATAAAAAGAGAAACTCTGGTTCCACTTATAGGCACCCACCAACTCTTTCATCTCCTTTAGCAGTATTCCATTTCCCTCTTCTTGTCTACTATAATGCACATTACTATACTACACTATACTTACTCTACTATATACTACACAGATTGGGCAAATAATAAGGCTCAATTAAAAGCTAAAGGAACATCAGCAACCAAACTATATATCATGGAGGGCTAAAGGCTTATTCTAACCGCATGCTGTTCAGGAATCTTACATTCAGCAATATAATAATATATTCAGCAACAAGAATAACCATTGTTCAACACTTTTGCCCAGAAGTAATTGCTATTACTTCCTTGGAGTTCCACGGATTTTCATTGGCTCATTACAAGACCCTCTTAATTTCATACAAATCTGAGTTTGAGTCTTGGATCAATCACATGTTAGCTGTGCAAGCTTTGGTAAGTTATTTCACCTTTCTGGCTCTTAGTTTCTTCTCTGTAAAATGGATATACTAAAACTCAATTCACAGGTATGTAAAATACCTAGCACAGGTCTTTGTAATTGATAGGCCCTCCCCATGTGCTACTGCCATTTCTCTTGTCTTATCTTCAGGCCCTTGGATCCTCTATTTAGAGCTATTCCTATTTGACTCCTCCAAGGCCTTCTTTTCTATCTCAGACTTCTCTTAAATACATTCCTGGTTTTACCATGCCTCCTCTAGACCACTTTAACCTGCACCAGGACTATACAGCACTTTAATACACAATGGAATTTTTTTTCTTTTGAGGAAGATCGGCTCTGCGCTAACATCTGTTGTGAATCTTCCTCTTTTTTTTTTTCTCCCCAGAGCCCCAGTATGTAGCTGTGCATCATAGTTGTAGAGTTGTAGCTCTTCTATGTGGGCCGCTGCCTCAGCATGGCTTGATGAGCGGTAAGTCTGCCCATGCCCAGGATCCAAACCAGCGAACCTTGGGCAGCCAAAGGGGAATGCGCAAAGTTAACCGCTATGCCACCGGGCCAGACCGAATACACAATGGAATTTTTAAAAGCAGTCCTGCTGATTTCTATTTCCCTTTTAAAATCTTTGAGGGCCATTTTAAACACTCCAGAACATCTCTACAAAGATTCAGCAGCAGTCCTTTGGGGAAGAGAAACATGTTCTCCCAAGGAATAATGCTACCTACCCTTCCAACCTTACAAGGTAGCTGTGAGAACAAAAGAGGTAATAGAAGTGAAGCTTTGAATAACTTACAGGAATAGAGAAAAATTATTATTTAAATGGAAAGCTCTGCTTTTCAATCAACTGGGAAACTTTATTTTTCTGACAATGAGTGTGAAACCTCCTAGCAATTAAAATTATCTTTCTAGCTTGCCACATCAATGTCCCTTCCATTGCGCCTCTGCATAGCCCATTTTGGTTGCATTCACTATCGGCAGCTAGTGATTATTGAAGCAGTCATTGCAGTAAGAGACCCTTCCTCAGCTTTGCAGGGACTTAATAGCATGTTCCCCATTAGAGAGAGCAAATTCTGATCCTAGATAAGATGAAACCACAGAGAAAATATATTTAATGGGGAAGAAAAAAACAGTGTTTGCTTTGTCCTCTGTTTCTCGCAATATATTGTTGTGAAAGAACTATAGCAAGAGGACAGTGGATGTTTGGTTCCCATTGCCATGAGATATTCAAATAGGAATAATTCTCATACCAATTACAAGCAGCTTTATTGACGAGAACTGCCATGAAAAGAGCCAGGGGATCTCTTCACCCCACTTTTAATATGAGGTCTGTGTATAGAGATGTTCTCACTAACTCAGTGATGGTAGGACATGCAGTTTGAGCTCTATTTTCAGTTGTGGCATTGGGTTGTTGAGCCATCCACTTGCACTGTCTCCAACCTCATTCCTTACTTTAATTAATTTGTCAGATTCTAGAAATAGGGGTGAAGGCAATGGCAGAGAACAAAGTGACAACATCTGAGATGTAAAGTGACTTCGATTCTATTTGTTCATTCACTCATCAAACTTACATTAAACACTTATTATGTGTTACGCATTATACTAGGTGTTAGGATACAAAGATGACTTGGTAACCCAAGAGATCACCTCTTAAGGAGGATACAGATATTTAATTAGTTTGCTATGCAGTCTACTAAGTCTACACACAACATTAATATACCTAAATATATAGAAAGTACAATGAAAGTTCAGAAGGAGCAGCATCTAAGTTGGCCTGAGAGGATCAGATGGGGCTTAAAGGAATAGAGAATTGTCAGGTGAATACCTGGGACAGGATAGAGGGGTAGATCATTTTAACAGAGATAAAACAGAATGTGCAGAGGCAGAGAGGCCCAAGACAATACTGTATTTATGAAACTTCTTCTAATTCACTATTCTGATAGCATTATACTCCTGCTCTCACCCAATAAGTCAAATTAAATATATATACAATGTCAGCTATGCAGACTGACTCTGGCATGGTTCTTGGTTTTATAAAATTAGGTTCAGTTCAAATGAAATCCAACTGCAGATGAAGAGGAATTTTAATGTCTTTCAGAGCTAAGAGAACTCAGGCTACTGATGTTTATTTTCCATAGGTGCACTGGCACTGCCATACCCGTCAAAATGGAAACAAGTGGGTAAAACTGTTCAGAGATGGTTAGCCCTGAGATTCTATATGTTATGAAATGGAACTTTATGAACCTGAATAAAAATAATTATGGTAAAGAGATACAAGAGAATTGAATTGCAAAACAAATTGCAATTGAAAATGACATTTCTCCTTCTCCAATTGTATAAGGCTACCTTCTGAAAGTAAAGACAATGACTACTGCATCACTATAAGGTGAATTAGGTATTTTGAGTTGTTTTTCTTATGGTGGGATATATTTGAAAGATCTATTATCTCTAACATGTGTGGCCAATGGCAGATATTTACAGGGAAAGATCAATTGAGTTGAATTAAGTTTATTATGTTTAGGGTGTGTATGTTATGTATGTACGTATTTATGATTTAACCCTCACAATAGCCCTAGCAGATGTGTTGTTATTTGTTTGTTGTTGTTGTCAGTTAGTTTTGCATGTGTGTGTGTTTTATTTTAGAAAATGGAGGCAGGGAGAGGTTGGGTCACTATTCTAATAATTGAAGAACCAGAACTTAACTTTAAGACTTGTTCTCTTACTTGACATATTATGCTATGGAGCTCTAATGAGACAGAAAGTTGTCCATTTTCAACTTTCAGGGGTGTAGACAATAGCCTGGTAGTATACAAACTGACATATTTTCAACTCCTCTCCCACAGCTCTTTTATGTTAGTGCTTCTCTTGAGTCATATTGGTTCAAAACATGCCTCACATAGTCTTTGTTCTCTCTACTGCCCTGATTTGTTATACCTTCTACCTAAAACTGACTTATCTAAGTAACATATGTTCTTTAAATATGTCCTACCACCTCCCAGAAATATTGGGCCATCCTAATAATCTCTCTGACTTCAGAATTCTGGTAGCATTTATTGTCTGCACTGCTAATTTGGCACTCATTATGTGTATAGATATTTATCAGTTTATTTGTATTGATTATATGTACATGTCTTATAATACACTGTATTCCCTATGTATAGTCCATTGATTTACAGAGGTAAATATTCAGTATGTTTGCTCATGTTTATGGAAATCAAAGAATATTTAAGTAGACCTTGACTTCCTTAGCACCAGGTACTAACTCCTCCAGGAACACAATTCTTCTACTTCAGTATTTATGTCTTTATAAATATAGTTCTGGAAAATGATATGCCATACAGGTTTAATGTATAACTATAATTAAGCACAAGAAAACAGCTTCAGGTAGCAAAGCTAAAATGTAAGTAAAACTGGCCCAAACAAAATAGTTGTAATTATTTCAGACTTACATTGAATTGTTATCTTACCAGAAGATTTACTTGCCTTTTCCAGTTTCTTTTTGCATTTTTTTGTTATCCTTTTTGACAATGTCACAAAGGGGCTGAGGTCCAAATATGGCAGATGATTTGTGTCTGATTAGTTAGTTAGATAGTAAAGGTATTCAGACTGTATCTACAGATAATACATGAACCAGACTGCGACATTGCTGGTATGTTCATTTAGACTGCCGACATGATGGATGCTGATGACCATAACTAAATCCGTTGGGAAAACTACCAAACTGAAGTAATCACCAGGATTTGGGCCATTTAGAGGTCATGGGTGTTTATTTTTTTTAGTAGTTTCAGAGAATTTAGCTCTTCTTTTGGCTCTATCATCATAATTTTTCTAATTTGAAACCTCTCTAGATTACAAAACTCCATGTAAATATCCATAGAATAATTGATGTAAAGGATAATATACAAATACATATATTTTTATATGTGGGAGTTGTTCTTCCTGAAAGCTTTTATCAAAAGTGACTGTTGACAACCAGTTAATTAAGTCTAGGTCTATAGGAAAAGTTACTCAAATATATGGTTTAACCAAAACTATCTTTCTCCTACTACCTCCCTTTTTGTTTTATGTTGAAAAACATTCTTAAAGAAAAGGCCAGGTGAGAACTTGGCTTGCTGATAGTCAATCAATAGATATTTTTTTTCTCCTGGAAAATTGTCTTTATACAACAGGAGACAAAATGAAAAACATCCCAAGTGTAACATTGCTTTCTTCAAGTTCTATGATGCAATTAAGTCCTTACTCTTCAGTAGAGACAACAGCAGGTGTTCATGTGAAATAGAAGATTGCAACTTTTACTTCCAAGAGTATCAAGTCGGCTGGCAAGCTACTCAAACTTTGTGCTTGTCATAACTTTAGGCTGTTTTGACAAGGACATCTAGGCCCCAAACTTATAAGAACTTCCCACACTTTAACTTGTTTGCTTCATCTCTGGCCCAGACCTCCACCCCATGTGCAAACACTTCCTGCCTAAGCTTTCCTGTTATTGCAATATTTCATGTAATTTTTTAAGCTTTGAGATTCCTCTAGCAGTTTTTAGCAACTCCTCTTCCTCTTTCCCAGTTGCCTATCCAACAGTCTCTCCTTATATGCTTTCCTTGGCTTGGTCTTGAGCGTCTCCCTACTGCAGTAGCAACCCCTCCTCCATTGCAATAACCTCCCCTAATGAAGTCTTTCCTTACAAACATCCGGACCTGTGTGTTTGAGGGGGGTGGTTTTAGGGGGCAGGACTTAGAAAAGAGAAGCTATCATATTCTAGAATTTTCCTACAAATAATTACATAAACCAGGATTCAGTTTTTCATCTCTAAAATGGGGATAATGGTTTTTTCCTGTTCCTATCAGACAGACATATTCAGGGTGACATATGAGAAGACATATTTTGCTATGAGCCATTTGAAAGTATGGTGCTGTGTTAGATAATTATGAGTTGTTACTACTATCCCCATTCATATCAATGATGTTTTCTTTTAATCTAGTGATTTTCCATGTGGTCCTTGGTCCAGCAGCAGCAGCAGCACTTGGGAACTTAATAAAAATACAAATTCTTGGTTCCCACTTCAGACCCATCAAATCAAAAACTCTGAGGCTGAGGCCCAGTAATCTGTGCTTTAATCAGTCCTCCAGATAATTTTGATGCATGCCTAAGTTTGAGAACTTAATAGTCAATTAAATACATGTCAGTGAGTTTGCAAAAAAAAATACATTTTTGTCAAGAGCTTTGAAAATGTTAGTATAAGACACCAGTTGCATTTACTCACACCTAAAAATAATGCCTAAATGCCTGGAAAGTCATTCATTTTAAAGCATTCAATTATAGATATTCTTTCTGTTGCATGATGTGGACGTTTGACTCATTTCTTATTCTTATTTTCTTACTTCTTGAAGAAATGTAAATGAACACAAGAAGCACATTTACCAAAACAGAACCCTAAAATTCCTCTCACATCCTACTCTCATCATGATAAAAAATTCACTATTGATGGATGATTCCCATGCTCTGTGAGACATCAAGCCCTATTAGTCACTCATTTATGCAATTTAAATGCTAGATTTTGTTTTTCAGTGCTGCAGAGCTATTACCAAAGAGGGCCCAGCTGTTACATTTTTTGGTTCAGGGACGTTCTCTGCAAATTCAATAGGTTTTGCTTCAATTCAGAAAATGGAAAGCATTAGGTTTGTAACAATAATTATATACCTCTCCAAGGCTCTTATATTATCAAGCCAGAGAGAAGAGTAGTAGCAATTGGTTAGATTCATCAAAAGGGTAAATTTATTCTTACAACATTTTTTTGCAGTGGGCAACGGTCTATTGAACAGATGGGACAACAGGCACAATGTTAGAATTATATGAATATCTAACATTTGGGTGGCACTGTTGAAAATAAATTCAATAACTATCTTTTTCATATTTAGGTTTACACAAACTCTTGGATTAGGTAAGACTGGTGACCCATAGTTTGGGCAAATAATATCCCTTTCTTTTGACTCAGTATTTTCCTCCTAAAGTGGAGACAGTGGGAAGAATTATGTAATTGATGATAGAGAACACATCCTGAAGTCTTTTCTTCTTATAGAGAAGGAAGGTACTTCTTTGGCACACAACTCCTTCTAACACATCTCTAAACATTCTAACTTTTATTTTTAGCAAATGAGATTTTTCACTCCTCTTCAGCTGCTCCAAGTCTACAGGATGGCTAGATCCCACTCCTATGATCAAGCAAAGTAGCCTGGTATGAGGTTAAAATGAGAAAGAATGTGGAGGAAATGCTTGCATATCAGGAGTGGACGAGGGATACCTAGGGGATAAAAATACACAAGTCAAAATATTGAAAGGAAAGACAGGAGCTCAAGGATCCTGTCCTCTTTGATGTTTTCCATGTGCTAAGATTTCTCAGTTTTGAAGCATGAAACCCTTTTACTTTTTAGAAGTCCTACCTAACATTAAAGGGTAGTGTTCACCTACTTTTTTTGCGTTGTGGCAGGAGTTGCTTTTCCTGAAAGCTTGAAGATCACGAAGAGATTTGGTATGTGTGTATGGCCAGGGCAGGGTGAGGCATGGGGAGGGGCATACAACTTCAACACCTATGGCTCAGAATAAAATCACTGACATCATGGGATGTGGATGCTGTTGCTGGCATGTTCCTTTTGGAAGCTGGCAAACTGGAGCAAGGGTTGGAAGCAATTTAAAGATATAGAAAAGATCTATTACATTATTTTTCTGAGATAGATTTACCAGAATTTCAACAAGAAAGTAGAGTCTATTGTTAAAAGGCAACAGACTTTTCTAAAGAATTTAAACTTTCAATAATGGAATCCATTAAGATATGGAGTCCATAGCTTAATTGCTTGGACAAATTCATTGGGCCTGCCACAGGAGAGACATGATGTGTGAGCGAGTGTGAAGCCAACCAACGACCTACCTACATTTCTCTAGGTAGCTATTGGGATTTTTTTTTTCAATCTGCCATAGTGCCTGACATTTCCAAATGTCAAATAGTAGCTTAAAAAGGAAAAGCATTAATTTCATTTAAATGACTGAAGTTCAATACCAATTTCTCAAAGTGGTAGCAAGGATTTAATGATAAATAATGTACACCTAAAGAGAAAACTTCATCCAAGAAGTTTTACTTTATTCTTACCCACCATTTTTTGGTAAGAAATAATGGTGCACAATTCTTACAAGAGTGAGAACCTGGCTCTACCATTTGACTCTTCCTTGATTCTTTAGCCCACTCTCTCTCTCTAAATTCATGCAGCACACAATTCTATGACACTTTGATCATCATTTTATCCTAGTGATGAAAATAGTTAAAAGACGATTGTTTACTAGTCACGGTCAAGTTACTAAAACTCTCTGAAGCTCAGTTTCTTCGTTTGAAAAAAGTGAATAAGAAAGAAGGCTTTGGAGTCAGATTGACTTGAATTCAAATTTTGGCATTGCCTTTTTAGGTGAATCACATAATTTCTATGAATATCAGTGTATAATAGTACCTACTACATGTGAAAGTTTTTTAAGATTAAATGAGATAATGTACATGACACACTTAGCACTTGGCGTATAATAAATGTTCACTTAACATTAGCTGCTTCTATGATGATGATTGATGATGAAGATGATGATGATAAAAGAAGATGAAGAGATGATCACGAGGATGGTGATAATACCTGTTCTACTTACCCCACTAGAAAGTGGAAAGCATTATGCAAAAACAAAGAAGGATCAGTAATGATTTGCCAAGCAGCATATAAGCTCCTCCAAGGGAAGAGGCACATTTTTACTTTGGGTAAAGATATTCTCTCAGCTTCTATCACTGAACTGAACACAAGGTATATGCTCAATGTGTCATCAACTCCATAATAATTATATAGCATGTCTGTATGCTGATGGGGATTACCCACTAGGGAAGGAAACATTGATGCTAAAGGTGAGAAGTGCTGGATTCATGTCCTTAAATAAGGAAGAGGAAATGGGATTTAGTGTACAAATGGAGCAGTTGAACTTATCTAGAAGCATTGACAGTTTATGCTCGAAGGATGGAAGATGGAGTATATGGGCACAAATGCAAGTAGGTGTGCAGATGTGACAGAGAGAGCATATAGAGGTTCTTTTATGGTGGCTTCATAGAAAGATTTGAAGATGATGGATGAGGTGTTAGAGGTTTAAACAGAGAGGCAAAAATATGAAATAATCACCAAGTAGGATTAAACCAACAACTAAAAATGAATATCAAGTTCTGGGAAACCCTGTTTTAGGATCATAAAGAAATCTATTTCCATTTGTTGACTCTCTAGTTGGAACTAAAGAATGAATATTTGTTGAGAACCAAATAAATGGTCTGTGCATTATACCTAATTGTATATTGAGTGAGAATCCCATCTCATGCTCCTCATTAAAGAAGTGAGAAAAGGTAAGGCCCAAATTAGGCATTTTAAAAAGCAATAATTTTACAAATCTTTTTTCTAATGTTTATCTTCTCAGTGACACATGGCTTTTGAAATGTTTTTGGAGATTTCAGCATATTCATTTCATCTAATATTGTTCTTAGCAGAGATGAGAAGGAAGGATGCAGTATGTCACAGTTTAGCAGCAGCTAAAACAAATTTATTCCATGGAGCTTAAGCTATTGAGGTGATATGATGGCCACAGTCTATTTGCAATGGTGTGCCTCTGCGTCAGAAATTGGATTTTTGTTTCTGAAATGAAAATTGTGTTCTAACCTCACACTACCTAAAGATGAAAATGGCCACCTGGGGTCAGGATAACAGATTAACTAGTGATAGAAGTGAAAGAAATGTTTTATGTGAAACAGTATATGTACTCTGATGTAAAGAATTTATAAATATCATGGTTTCAAAATAGTCTATTCATTTTAACTTTGTTTATATTTAACTAGGAAATGTATCTTTATTAAGTGACTATTTCCTTATGCCATCATATGCATGCTTCATATAGCCATATTTTGGCATTATTTACTCATATGGCTGTTTTTCACTATTTAATTTTGTTTTATATTTGATTTCAGAGTTTATTAATTTCTTCTTTCCTTTGGTTCATTGTGTTATTCTTTTACTAGTTTTTGAAGTTCAATATTTAGTTCACTGTGTTCAGTTTTTGTTTTAAATAATTAAAGTAGTAAGACTAAATACTTTCCTCTGATTTAAGCTGACTCTGTATGCCACAGATTGATATGAAGTACCCCATTTTTATAATTTTGTAAATAATTTATCACATTTTTTTACCTTGATTCAGGGCTTATTTAACAAAATGTTTTTAAGTGTTTAGGTTTGAGTGTGTCTTCCTATTGTTGACTTCTAAATTTACTGAATTATAGTCAAAAGTGAACTAATACATTCTCTATTCTATGGAATAATTGCTTGGAATAACTTATTTTATTCATTTTAATCATTATTATTATTAACATCTTTGTGGCCAAATGCATGATCAATACCTTTCTATGTATCATGGCTATTTGTATTCTCTATTTGCAGGGTTCAAAACTTTACATCACATTGTCTTATTTTTAGTCTATTTAGTATATCAAATATTGAAAGATATATACTAAAATCTATTGTAACTGTGGTTTTATTCATTTCTCCTTACATAATATGTTTTTCTGCTATTTTGTATTTTGTTGCTATTTTTCATGTTAAAATGTTTATTTATAACTGTTACCTCTTCTTTATTACTCTTGTCCCAGAGTTATTAATAATACCTCACAAAAATCTCCTGTTTGCATGAAAAACTATATAGTCACCTTAATTATACTATAATCATTCCACTCTTAATCTTATTTGCTGGATCTGATCTTAAATTCTACTATCTCTGATGTTACACTGCCAATCTTATTCTTTTATTATTTGCATTTGCCTAGTATCTCTTTGCTTATTTATTTATTTTCAACCATTTTTTGCCACTTTATTTTATGAGATTTTCTTGGAGAAAGTATTTTTTATACAATCTGAGGAGTTTTTTTCTTTTGCTATGGCAATTGGGCACATTAATATCCAAGTTAACAGATAAGATATTTCTTATACATTATTTTTAGCATTTTTTATATTTTGTATATTCTTTTCCCTTCTTTTTCAGAGTCTTTACTTCGGCTGGACTGATCAAATTTCCTTTCAACGCAGCCCCACACACCAATTGCCATAATAATTTGGAAGTTCTATGAATCTTAAATGTTCGCCTTCCAAATCAGAGGGGACCTACACCTGCTTGCTGACTGCCTGCAAATCTTTAAATGGTAAGAGGAATTTGCTGGTGTCCAAACTGCTGGGTCTGTAATTGGCCCTGTAGTTAAAAACAACAACATCCCCAAACCTGCACATTATTCTGGATGACTCACAATCTCAGCTATATCTGAGCTCATCTGCCAGTGCCAACAATCAAACAGGGTTATTTTAGTGATTAGCTGTCTAAGCAGTGAGTTAGGAGGGAGAGAGCACCAGAAACATATACTCAGGCTATCACTTTCTTTATTCATTTTAATTTATATTGGATTGTCATGTTCTTAGACCTCCAACGCTAAAATTGTACATTTCAACTTCCCTAGGACCCAATTTCACAGAACAAAAATAGTGATTTCTTCTTAATTCTAAATGCTGTGGAGGGACAAAAAGCATTGAAGGAGGCTTTGACCTTCCCCGCCCCCACTAACCATCTGAAGGGATTTGGGACAGAAGGCCTGTCCCTGGGACAGGCTGTCACCATGGATAACTCTGGGTTTTGATAGACTTGGAGGGCCTTTGCTGGGCCCATTATCAAAGTTCTGTTTACCATACATTTACATTTGTAAGGGAAATCTCTATTTGTAAAGGTATCTCCTTCTCTGTACTGGGAAGAGGGGCAGATGACCTCATCTCTAGAAACTTGCCAGTGTGGAAGGTGAGGCCTTAAATCTGCATAATAAACTTACTGTGCTTTTCTGTTAATCTCCCATAACTGACCCAACCCACAATATCCTTGTTTGTCTATTTAAGAGGAGAACCTCCACCATTTTGTTGAGAGATACTCAGTTTCCCCGGGTCTCTCCCACGTATACATGTTATAAAGCTTTGTTTGATTTTCTCCTGCTATTCGGCCTCATGTCAATTTAATTTGTAGCCCAGCCAGAAAGGACCCAGAGCAGGCAGAGAATGCTCTTCCTCCCCTTCACAAGGTTTATATATATCCATTATTTTAATTGCATTCTCATAGTAACTCCATGAGAAGATAGTCATTATCTCCACTTTACAGGTGATGGAACTGAGGTTAAATAACTTGTCCAAGTTTATATAACTAGGAAGAGGCAGGTACTGTTCAGGGATTGTTACACTACATTTGTTGCTCTTTTCTCTATACATACTGTACCCTGAAATATAAAGCCAATCTAATCTGACGTAAAATTTTACTGTCCTTTACTTCCCCTACTTGTTTTTAGGACTAGAAAGAGAAATAGAATAAAGATAAAGTAAAAAAGGGTAATACCTGACTACAATGTTTAAAGAAGGAGCAATCAGACTTGCAATCTCCCCCAAACATGTAATTCACTGCAGGACACATATTATTTTCATACTAAGAAACTAACACCCACATGTATTCTACTTTACTCATTTCCCAACCATTTGTTTGTAATGTAGACATAGCCTGAATGTGAACCGATGTTAAAAATGCTCCAAATCCCTGTAGGCTCACAAGATCCTTTGTTTTCAGTTGATAAAATTGTTTCTCCACAATTTCTTGCCCTCAAGAATATTGCATACACAGAAAGAGCAAAGAAAGACAGGTTCACTGGAGTAAAAACCTAATAAAGTAGAGAATTTCAGAGCAAAATAAAATTCCCAGAGAGGGTGTCATAGTCAAAAGTGAGCTCAGGTAGGCGTGGGGAAATGACTAATTGATATGCATTTGCTATGGTAAGTCCTGTCCTACATTTCTAGGTCAGGCTCCAGGTGACAGCTCCCACTACCTCTTACCCACAAGGTAGAACTAATGCCTTGCATTTATATGGTAATGGAACTCTTCATAGCACATTCCCATACGTTAACTTATTTGAGACACAACAACCCTATGCTAGGTCAAGAAATAATTACGCTAATTTTGCAGAGGCACAAAGAGGTAATGTGGTTTTTCCAAAGTTACATAGTTACTTTAATGCCAAGATTAAATGTCCAATGATTTTTCCACTATGCCACTCTCTGTGATTATCAAAACTTTATATTCAATAAGCGTAACCTTTTAATGTATAGTAAGTTTTCCAATGTGTACAAAAATACCTAAAATGAAAATTTATATTGGTTTGTGGCCATTATTTAAAAAGAAAAAGCTTTATTGAGGTATGATTGACATGCACAAAACTCGCGTATTTAAGGTATACAATTTAATGAGTTTGAAGATAGGTATATACCCTCGAAATCATCACCACAATCAAATGCCATAAACATATTCATCACCTCAAAAAGGGTTTGTGGCTATTATTGTGGTGGGAGGAGGTGGTGTCTGAAATACTCTTTGAATTCCGCACGTCAAATCCAAGCCTCTCTCAACATCTGACTCAATTTGTTTATTGACATATTTTGGAATGAAAGTTCACTGGTAGAAGTCTCTATCTCATTATTTTGGATAAGAAAGGTCACAATTTCCAGCTCTTCTCCAAAATTCAAGTTTCCCGAATATCACCAAAACATTTTTAAATGCCTAAATTACCATCCACCAAGGATTTCTGCATAATATACAGCAGTTAAAATACTAGATGAACCCATTAGTGGGTCTGTTTTGGGCAATATTCCATGATATTGAACAGTATTCAACACTAGTCACATTTCCTTCACATTGCAAAGAACAGGTTCTATGAACAATGGACAAGCAAACACTGGAACTGACAAAGGGTTAAATCTTCCAAGAATGGGTGAGGAAAATGATAATGATAATGCACAACAGGTTAGAACAACTAGAACACAAGAAATAATACTATCAGGAGAACAGCTGAGATACTGTTGTAGTATATATCCTCTGGACAGGACTTCTGTGCAAGTTAATCATTTTTGTTGGGGTGCCTGTGTGGTCTTTATATAGTACATTTATAATTTAAATTGTAAATTTTGAGTGAACATTTTTTGCAAATGGCTATAGCAAATATTTAGGTGGTGGGACTTCAAATACTGCGTGCTGTCTATATTGTAAATATTATTTGACTGATCTGCTTTCCCCAGCTGACTGTAAACGTCTCAGGGTAAGGGAATTTGTCTTACTCATCTTTATGTTCCCAGAAATTAGCACAGTTTCTGGCACAGTCAATTTATAATCAATGCATGATGAATGGATGAATGTAGGAAAAATGTAGTGATTTGACCAAGGTTTTGCAGTTAATTCTGTACATGGCATGGCTTTTGAATCTTTTGTCAAACTATTATGCTCCCTTATTTGAACGTGTTTTCCAACACTTTTCAGCATCAAGAGACAAGGCTGTTCTTAGTTAAAACTTTTAATTAATTAATTTACTTGTAAAACACTGTTCTCTTTCACTAAAGCTTAGTACAGTATGATAATGTATAGTGGAATAACTTATTGTCTAGTATGCAAAGCCAGTATTATTATTTATAATCTCTATATCTCCAAGGAACTAATTTAACTCATGATTTGTAAAGTGTTTTATCTAATATTGCTAGAATGATTCAGTTTACTACAATGCATGAAGATCTTGACAACAGTTGATTATGTGGTACTTTGGAGACACACCTATAATATAAATTAAGATTGGTTTAGAAGTGAAAATATTACTATTGCCAATCTGGAAGTTGATTGGCTATATGATGCACAGATGTTGCCTTATAAAGAAATACTTCCATGGGAAATACTTAAAAATTTTGCGGAATGTTTTCTAAATGACTTACATTTTTATAAATAATGACAAATACACATTCAACTACCATAGTTTTCTAAATGTTATCTGAGTTATTTTGAGATTTGTTGATCATTGTGGATTTTAAAGATTTAATTTCAAGAGAAAATTTATATGACAAAATGAACATCTAAAAAGACAGTCATTTAGTCATTCCTAAAGAAAATTACCCTAATAGATTTTTCAGAAATCTAGGTTAGAGCCATTAGCAATTTGACTTAAAGTTCCTCTTCAGAAACCACCATTAACCAATAAATAATATTTAGCACTTTTGTACTTAATCAGCAACACAAATTTGATGCTGTATGGTAGCAAATATGAACTTTCTATAATAAACTTGGTAATAATTAGTGGTGCCATTTTCCAATACCCTGAGGGAAACCCTTTTCTTGTGGGTAATAAGTTTGTCCTGATGGAAAGAAATGGCAGAAGCTTTTATTTTGACACACCAAGTATATTTACAAATATTTCTAGGGATAGGCTTGCATTATTTTAATAATGTCAATTTTGAATGATCCATCTTTCAATCTTATACCCTGAAACTAGTCAAGTATTTCCAACTTGGTTGCCAAAATTCTAGTTTAAAGCAAACTGAGAGAAACATAACTTTGTCCATGTTACATTATTTTTGCTATCTGCCACGTTGGTCTGATGTCAAGGTCAGTGTTCTAATGTGGGGCAATGTGAAAAGAAAGAAATATGGTGATAGAACTTATTTATTAATTTAAGTGAATAAATAAATCCAATGAAAAGCACTAAGAAAATCAAAGTTGAAAAATGCCTATGTAAACTCAGATTAAGATTAACATTATTCATTCTAGAAAGATAAAAGTGTGTGTGCTGAGAAGGTTGGAGTGAATGAGTATGACTGGGTAAATGGGTATGACTGTGATCTACCAAATCACGAAGTGTAAAACAGTCCCAACTCTAGTTAAAGGATTCAACTAAGAGAAGGATATAACGTGATCTGAATGTTATATATCACTTCCCACCTACCCATCCCCGTATAGTAGCTGATTCCCTACTTGATTAAATGTAACTATTTCAAAACTTTTAGTAAAGTATGTTAATAGCATAAGAATATAAGTTTTATGAGGGTAGGGCCTGTATATATCTTGCTCACACCTTTATCTCTAGTGGCTAGCACAATACCTGGGACATAGTAGCCACTTAATATTTATTGACCCAACAAAATAGATTTTTCCAAATAATTAATGTAATGAAGACAGGTTATCTTTGCCTGTCTTCACTTTTTTCCATGACTTTCCATTATGAAATTAAAACTAACTTCCATTGTGAGAAATTCAAAATCATGACCTACACACACATACAAACACATATACTTACAATCCAGCTTTTGTCTCTATTAATTTATCCTATAATAATTATTTTATCCCGAGAGGACAGTAGCAATGGAAGAAGTTTGAAATCTCTTCTAGTGATTACAGTTTTCACTGCCCATTAGGTTTAATAAGCACTCTGATGGTAGCCAAATATGCCCAGAAGCCTCCTCACTTGCTCAATGATTTTGGCTTCCCTGAGCTTGGTAGCTGTCTAAGTGTGTAACCAGTTATTAAAAGTTAGATCATTTATCTCACTTCCTGCTTTATTTACCCAGTGTTGTAACTAAGTTGATGACTTGGTTTCTTGATCATTCCTCTAGAACCAAAGCTTTACTGTTCATCTTAGTATTCTTAGCTCTAATCAAAGCAGGAAGCTCAAGTCCTTCAGGCAGTCCACTTGGCATATCTAATGCTCCTGCTCTATCACAACACTTAGTGAAACCAGTGGCTTTAAATCCTGGCTGTATATTGGAATCTCCTTGGTGGTGGGGTGTTTTGGATATCCAAACACCACCCCAGACCAATTGAATGAGAATCTCTGGATGTAGGGCTTAGCATCAGTCTTTCAAAGCTCTGCAGATGACATTCATGTGCAGCCAAGGGTTGAGAACCATTGGGCTGGATACCCCTGCTGCCTCACTCCACCAACCACATTGGAAGACTTGTGTAATGAGGCTATCCAGGATGCTGCCAGAGCTCACCACCTTTCTTTGGCACTGTAATTTGGACTGAGTCATCCCTTCAGCCAGATTAGTGGCCCTGGACCCAGCCTTGCCTGCCTATGGCTGCCTCTCTTTTCCTCATAGATACACAGGCAACTAAGGCCACGTTATTTCTACCAAAAATATACTGTTTTACTAATTAAATATTTTTATTGTTTCCCTTTAGTAACAAGCTTGCTTTATTTTTTCAAACTACTTCAAATTGACTCTATTCTTTACCACATAGCTTAAAAACAAATTGTGAAAAGAAAATTAACCTGAGAATAAACTGGATTAATGGCAAAAGCATAATGTCTAGCTATTAAAGGTACAATTTGGAAAGAGAAGAATGATCATGGTAAAATGTGTTGCCATGGCAAGTACTGTAACTGGGATATTAAGCAAATATAGTCCCTCAAACTCTTTATTGTTTGATAAAATTAATAAGAATTGAAGATAAAATTAAAATCATCCTTTGGAACCTGCCCAAATTTAACTGTAGTGTTTATTTGATTTCAAATACAGAGGTAATATAGCTGATGCTGAAAACAAATCAACTTGCCGATAGATGGACTTTACATGAAAGTAAAAGAAGAGATAATATATTAAGGTTTGTTTACTCTGTTTCTGTTCCATCCAACAGAATATAAAAATTCTGAAAATATATAAAACATTAACAAAATTTGAGGTGGAGGGCCACAGAAATGTGTTCCAAACATTCTCAGTAACAATCAGTTTTGCAGCAGAACACCCAAGAAATAAAATGGCTCAGTATCTCTTGCTACATTTATACAGGTCAAATCCCACTATAAATTAATATTTGCTACAGTGAATATTTACAGATTACTGATTTCCGGACCACTAAATTCACCCCTACCTATGGTCCAATAGCTAAATATGGACCAAATTAGGAAAATAAAACTGAAAGTGATGTATCGCTTCTAAACCAGACTTCAAATATATTAGGCAAGGAAGAAAGCTCAAGAAAATGTTGGGCAATAAGAGGCAGCTCATATTAAAGGAGAGTGGTAAGCTTCAAATGCAGAGAGGTATCACTTAGGGAAAAATAGGTAAAGATGACTTTGGAAAAGAAAATGAGGGCCAATCCACAGAACCTGCAGCCAGACACTAGGTTATATAAATAACTGGTAAATATTAGAGAGCCACCATTTAAAATTTGAGAAATCATGGAACAGAGATGACCTGCAGTACTAGAAAAGAAAAAAATGTGTATATATTTAAAAAGTAAGAAAAGATGACCCTTCAAATGGCAGACTGGTTATTTTTACATTGTTATTTTAAAAATTTTATTAGGAAAAGTGATCTAACAACCAGTTATAAACCATGTAGGAGCATAGAATCATGCATGTGAATTAATGTAGATTTGGAAAAAGGAAATCATGGACTTAGTGGGTTTCACTGACAAAGGGAAATATATATTTAATCAGTTTAATTCATGCAAGGCTGTTGATTCTTTCCTACATGACATTCTCAAGACACGAAGTACAGACTTCACTTTGGGGGCATTAATTGGACACCTCTTATGTGCTGGACATGAGCTATGTACTACCATATAACTATGTCAACATAATCTTCTGAAAAAAATATTATCCACATTCAACGAATGCATAAACTGAGGCATACAGAGTTTAAGTAGCTTATCCTACTTAATTATACAATTATTAAATAAATTGTCATTATAAAATAATACAATTATTAAAGAAATTGACTTTAGATTCTATGTCTCTGGTTTTTCCATATACTCTTTATTTATAAATTAGTCATGCATAGGAAAAGGGTCCCCGTACTGACTGGGCACCTTGCCATTTCCTCTCTGCCACCAGTGTTGATATCACTACTATCACGACTGCCATTGTTGCTGCTATTGTAAGAATCTCTGCCAATAGGGTCTTTACTCTGCTGCCAAAACTGCCACCACAGAGCTTCTATCTCTATCCTCATCATAACAGTGAAGCCTGAGGGAGTTCTCTCTTTCACCACTGGGGCCATGTTGGGAAATGAAATTTGCTGCTCCCATCTCTAAAGGAGCAGAAGCAGGTTCCAACTGAATCTGAGTATTGATTAAAGTAGAGGTGGGAAAAGAGATATGTTCTGACTATACTAAGTTAGAACTCTAAAGGTATTTTCCTAATACCTTACTTTGAAAGGTGGTTAGGTTTAAAATACAATTAGTAATATAGGTCAGTTACTATGGAGTAAAGAATTTTTTTGTGGGCTGATTTGGGAACTGATCTTCATTTATAATGTTTCTATAAGAAAATTCTTTCTGATTTCAAAATAACTTACTTTTAAATAAACTCTAATTTGACACAAAAGGACTCTAAGTAACAACATGAAAACCTATGATAGTATGTATTAATTCACTGATTAAGGTAAGTATATAATAAAATTCAAAGTACTCTAATACTGTAATGTTGGTGCATAAATCAGTTTTAACTCAAGTATGAAAGATAAAAGGCAAAAGTATTAAAAATAACTATAGTTACAATAAACTGCTAATGGTGCACAATATACAAAGTTGTA
The DNA here is from genome assembly GCA_031878705.1 of Tapirus indicus. NCBI lineage: Eukaryota > Metazoa > Chordata > Mammalia > Perissodactyla > Tapiridae > Tapirus > Tapirus indicus. The sequence continues at coordinate 95,435,274 of CM062942.1, read as the reverse complement.
AAGCATGACACCAACAGCATGAAATGTAGGGAGAGGAGAAGTAAAAGTGTAGTTTTTGTACATGATTGAAGTTATCAGCTTAAAATGGAGTGGTGTAAGGTGTTTTATGTAAACCTCATGGTAACCACAAAGAAAAAACTTTTAGTAGAAACACAAAAGATAAAGAGAAAAGAATCAAAGCATATCATTAAAAAAATCAACAAATCACAAAGGAAGACAGTGAGAGAGGAAGAAAGGAACAGGGGAACTAGCAAACAGTCATAAAACAATTTTAAAAATGGCAACAGCAAATCCTTACCTAGCAATAATTACTTTGAATGGAAATGGATTAAATTCTCCACCAAATGACACACAGTGACTAAATGGATTTTGAAAAATCCAAAAATATGCTGCCTACAAGGACTCACTTCAGCTTTAAGGACACACATAGGCTCAAAGTGAAGGGATGGGAAAAGATGTTTCATGTAAATGGTACCAAAGAGAGCAGGGGTGGCTACACTAATATCAGACAAAATAGACATTCAGTAAAAACCTATCACAAGAGACAAAGAAGGTCACTACATAATGATAAAGGGGTCAATTCATCAAGAGGCTATAACAATTGTAAATCTATACAACATTGGAGCACTTAAATGTATAAAGCAAATATTAACAGAACTGAAGGGAGAAATAGACAGCAATATAATAATAGTAGAGCACTTCAATATCCCACTTTGAACAATGGCTAGAGGACCCAGACAGAAAATCAATAAGGAAACAGTGTACTTGAATAACACTATAAACCAAAAGGACCTAACAGACATATACAGAACATACCATCCAACAGCAACATAATACACATTCTTCTCAAGCCTGGAACCTTCCAGGATAGATCATATGTTAGATCACAAAACAAGTCTTAACAAATTTAAGAAGATTGAAATCATAGCAAATATCATTTCCAAACACAACAGTCCAAATTCACAAGTGAATAACAGGAAGAAAATTGGAAAATTCACAAATATGTGGAAGTTAAACAACACAATCCTGAACAACCAATGGGTCAAATGAGAAATCATAAGCAAAATTAAAAAAGTATCTTGAGACAAATGAAAATGGAAACACAACATACCAAAATCTATGGGATGCAGCAAAAGTAGTGCTAAGAGGGGAGTTTATAGTGATAAATGCCTACATTAAGAAAAAAGAAAGATGTCAAATAAACAACCTAACCTTACATCTCAAGAAATAAGAAAAGAAAAAAAAAATGAGCCCTAAGTTAGCAGAAGGAAGGAACTAATAAATATTGGAGCAGAAATAAATAAAATAGAGACTAGAAAGACAATAGAAAAGATTTAAAAAACTAAGAGCTGGTTTTTTTTGAATAGATAAACAAAATTGACAAATATTTAGCTGGACTAAACAAAAAAAATAGAGAACTCATATAAGTAAAATTATAAATGACAGAAGAAACACTACAACTGATGCCACAGAAATATAAAGGATCATAAGAGACTACCATCAACACTTACATGTCAACAAATTCAATAATCTAGAAGAAATGGATAATTTCCTAGAATCATACAACCTATCAAGACTAAATCCTGAAGAAATAGAAAATCTGCATGCACCAATAATGAGTAAAGATATTGAAGCAGTAATCAAAAACCTCCCAACAAAGAAAAGCCCAGGACCAGTTGGCTTTACTGGTAAATTCTACCAAACATTTTAAAGAAGAATTAACGCCAATCTTTCACAAACTCTTCCAAAAAATTCCAATCTAATTTTACAAGGCCAAAATTACCCTAATACCAAAAGCAGACAAGGAGACTACAAGGAAAGATAATTATAGGCCAATATCTCTCAAGAACATAGATGGAAAAAATCCTAAAGCAAATATTGGCAATGCAAATTCAACAGTACACTAAAAGTATCATACACTATGATCAAATGGGATTTATTCCTTGGATGCAAGGATGGTTCAACATACATAAATCAATAAACATGATACACCCCGTTAACAGAATGAAGGATAAAAATCATATAATCATCTCAATACATCTATAAAAAGCATTTGACAAAGTTCAACATCCTCACATGATATAAACTCTCAGTAAATTAGGTATAGAAGGAATATACCTCAATATAATAAATGTCATTTATGACAAGCCCACAGCTAACATCATACTCAGCACTGGAAAATGGAAAGCTTTTCCTCTAAAATCAAGAACAAGACAAGGGTGCCCTCTCTCACCACTTCTATTCAACAAAGTACTAGAAGTCCTAGCTAGAGCAATTATGCAAGAAAAAACATACAATTTGGAAAGAAAGAATTTAAATTGTTTCCGTTTGTAGATGACTTGATCTTATACATAAAAACCCAAAAGATGCCACCAAAAACTGTAAGAAGTAATCAACAAATTCAGTAAAGTTTCAGGATACAAAGTCAATGTGAAAAAAATCAGTTGTATTTCTATATGCTAAAAACAAGCTCTCAAAAAATTAAGAAGACAATCCCATTTACAATAGCATCCAAAAAATTAAAATAGTTAGGAATACAATTAATCAAGGAGGTGAAAGATCCATATACTGAAAACTATAAGACATTGATGAAAGAAATTGAAGAAGACACATAAATGAGAAGATATCCTGTGTTCATGGTTGGGAAGAATTAATATTGTCAAAATGTCCATACTACCCAAAGTGATCTACAGATTCAATGCAGTATATATCAAAATTCCAAGGGCATTTTTCACAGAAATAGAAAAAATAATCTTGAAATTCATATGCAATCACAAAAGACCTTGAATAGCCAAAGAAATCCTGAGAAAGAAGAACAAAGCTGGAGACATCACACTTCCTGACTTCAAAGTATATTACAATGTTATAATAATCAAAACAGTATGGTACTGGCATGAAAACAGACACATAGACCAATGATACTGAATTGAAAGCTCAGAAATAAACCCACACATATACAGTCAACCAATCTTTGACAGTGCTGCCAAGAACACACAATGGGGTAAGGATAGTCTCTTCAATAAATGTTGCTGAGAAAACTGTATATCCACATGCAAAAGAATGAAATTGGACCCTTATCTCATACCATACACAAAAATTAACTCAAAATTGATTGAAGACTTAAATGTAAGACATGAAACACCTAGAAGAAAACAGGGAAAAGCTTGACATTGGTCTTGACAATGACTTTTTGGATATGACCCCAAAAGCACAGGCAACAGAAGCAAAAATAGACAAGTGCAACTATATCAAACTCAAAATCTTATGCACAGCAAAGGAAACAATCAACAGAGTAAACAGACAACATACACAATGGGAGAAAACATTTTCAAACCATCTATCTGATAAGAGGTTAATATCAAAAATATATAAAGAACTCCTACAACTTAATAGCAATAAAACAAATAACCCAAGTAAAAAAAATGGGCAAAGGACCTGAATAGACATTTCTCAAAGGAAGACATACAGATAGCCAACAGGTACATAAAAAGGATGCTCAATGCCACAAATCATCAGGGAAATGCAAGTCAAAACCACAATGAGATATCACCTCACACCTGTTACAAAGGCTATCATCAAAAAGGTAAGAGATAACAAGTGTTGGCAAGGATGTGGAGAAAAAGGAACCTTGTGCACTGTTGGTGGAATGTAAATTGGTACAGCCAGTATGAAAAGCAGTATAGAAGTTGCTCAAAAATTAAAAATAGAACTACCATATGATCTACTAATCCCACTTCTGGGTGTGTATACAAAGGAAATGAAATCAAGGTCTCAAAGAGATATCTGCACCCCTATGTTCATTGCAGTATTATTCACAATAGCCAAGACATGGAAACCACCTAAATGTCCATCAACAGATGAATGGGTAAAGAATATACATAATCATATAATACATGTGTATAAGTATGTAACATAATCTTATAAGCATGTAACAAATATATTATATATAATTATATAACACATATTATATATAATTATATAATGCATATATCATATGTCATATATATTATTCAGCCATAAAAAAGAAGGGAATCCTGCTATTTTCAACAACATGGATGGACCTGGAGGATATTACGCTAAGTGAAAAAAGTCAGGCAGAGAAAGACAAATACTGTGTGACTTCACTTGCATGTAGAATCTAGAAAAGTTGAACTCATAGAAACAAAGAGTAGAAATGTGGTTACCAGGCGCTGGGGTGGGGGAAATGAGAAGATGTTCATCAAATGGTGCAGATTTTCAGTTATAAGATGAATAAGTTCTGGAGAGCTAATGTATAGCATGGTGACTACAGTTAATATTACTATATTATATATCTGAAACTTGCTAAGAGAGTAGATCTTAAGTGTCCTCACCACACACAGAAAAGGGGTAACTATGTGAGGTGATGGACGTGTTAACTTGATTAAGGTAATCATTTCACTATATATATATAGTGAAATGTATATATATATATACATTTCAAATCATATATATATACATCTCAAATCATCACATTGACACTTTAAATACGATTTTTCTTTGTCAATTATACCTCAGTAAAGCTGGGGAAAAAAGAGTTATATAAGCTAAACTGTAAAAACACAAAAAAACAAACAACTTCTTGACAAGGGGAAAGAACACTGGACTATTCACTCGAGACTACACACATTACTGGTTTTTCATTCCTAAGCAAAGGCCCACACTTTGATGTGAATGTGTTAGCATTAACCAGGATGCAAAGAAGGAACCAGAGTCAATGACTTCTTAAAGTCTCTTTCAATTCCAGCTTTCTGAATTTCTGTAATATAACCATGTCTGAGTTTGCTAGGACTGCTGTAACAGAGTGCCACAGACTGGGTGGCTTAAACCACAGAAATGCATTGTTTTACACAGTTCTGAAGCCTAGAAGTTTGAAATCCAGGTATCTGCAGGGTTTCTTCCTTCTCCTTGGCTTGTAGATGTCCATGTTCTCCCTATGTCTCTTCACATTGTCTTCCCTCTGTGCATGTCTGTCTCTGTGTCAAATTTCCCATTTTTATAAGAACACCAGTCATATTGGATTAGGGCCCACTCTGGTGACTTCATATTAACTTGAATACCTCTGTAAAAACCTACCTCCAAATAAGGTCACATTCTGAGGTATTGTGGGTGAGGACTCTAATGTATCATTTTTGGATGGACACTATTCAACTCATAACAGACAGTCTCACTTATACACAATCTTGCTACCACTGAATAGAATTATCTAACAAAATAGATTGTTACCCACAGAATTATAACAGATTTTCTTATTGCTAAGGAAACTTGAACTCATCTTTAGTCTTATTTCACCTGTGACCTAGGCTTCTGAGATATAATGATGGATTCTGCAGCAATTATAAACGCTGCACCTTTACATAAAAGTGGGAGAAAAGTTTCCTCTATTCTCAATTTTGGCATTCGCTGAGGTCTCAGATATGTTTAACAGTCTTAAAACTAGAAGCTTCCATTGCTCTCTTCATTCATAATGTGAATAACTGGGGACAAGGAGAACATACCCTGGGCAGTTGCCAATATGCCCTAGACAATCAGGTCAGCATTTTTCCTATATGCCATATGTTTTCATAAAGCAAACGGCACATATATGACAGCAAGAAGGTAGACTCTGCCAAAAATACAATAGGGTCTGGTGTTAGGTTGGTCTCCCACAGTGTATAGCATCCTTTAATATGGCAGAATATGAATGTTCTGTGAAACTAAGTTTTGGGTTCAGATTACATTGAGTTTAAAGAAGGAATTTCCCTAAACAGCTTCCTGAATTTGATAAGATTAATTCATTCAGCGATCATGCATTGGGTACCTATTTTGTGTTCTGTGCTATGCTAGGCACTATGAGGATATTCACTAAAGGCTGTAGTTCCCATTCACAAGGAACTTCGATTAACAGAGAAGATAAACATGTACACAGCTAACTTGAATGCAAAGCAACATGAAGTAAGTGCTTTAATAGAGAGAGAAACAAAGTGCTGTGGAGCCCAGAGGACAGAGAGATTAATCATGTCTGGATTTCTTCTCAGGAATGTACATTAACACCAATTTTTGTTCTTCTGCTTTTAGTTAAAATTCTAGAAAGTGAACTTGGGAAAACTTTGCAGCTGCATTTTGAGAACTGATCCTCGTACCAGAAGGTTAAAGCAGGGTACTGCAGCTGACAAACAGGGAGAGTTATGTCTGTGTGAAATGAAAATGCTGCTGTGTTAGATCAGCAGTTCAATCAAATGTACCTAATCCTACATCAATCTAAATAGAACACAGCCATACTTTTTCCATTCCAAGCACACAAAAAACCTGCCAATGGGGCCGGCCAGTGGGGTAGTGGTTAAGTTTGCGCATTCTGCTTTGGTGGCCCAGGCACCACTGGGCCACCACTACTTGAGCACTACTCACTGCTCATCAAGCCATGCGGTGGCAGTGTCCCACACAGAAGATCTACAACTCTACAACTATGATATACAACTATGTACTGGAGCTTTGGGGAGAGAAAAAAAGAGGAAGATTGGCAACAGATGTTAGCGCAGGGCCAATCTCCCTCAAATGGAATGGCCATAAGAGGCAAAAAAATCCTGCCAAGAAATGGAAATGAAGATGAAATTACTGCTGTTTCATGAAATTTGTGATGCCAAAAATGCCATTTAAGTTATGCTGCTGCTAGAAAAATACACATGTTTAATTGGATGTGTGGCAGGTTGTTCTTAGTTTTTTTTGTAGGGCAGAGAAGGGTTTACTCTACACTACCCATTATGGTTGGCAACAGTTCCTCTTGGCGAATGAACCATTTAAAAATAAATAAATAAATAAATAGACAAACAAACATAAATAAACAAATAAAACCAAGATGCTTTTCCTCATTGAAAAAGAGTAAAAATGATTCAAAAGTTAAGAGGATTCTGAAAGAAATTTCAATGTGTTTTTATCATAATCAAAATCAGCAGCATGTGCCTATCATAATACATATTCCAAAGCTCAAATAAACTTATACCTTCCACTGAAATTCTATAGCTGCTACAGAGAGGGGATTAGAATGATTGTTTTCCAAATCATATGAAGCATTTTCTGAGTAAATACATAGTAAAATTCTGAACCTTAAAATCTTAAAAATAATTAATTCTTATAACATTTCATAAAACCAGAATTGAGAAGGATTTTAAAATTATTCATCTCAAACTCATCAGTTGACAGATCAGGAAAATGAGGTCCAGAGGGCAGAAAATTACCTGGCCAAGGTTCCCACAACTAAAAGAACTCAGACTAGAACCCAGGTCTCTTGCTTCCCAGTCTATCTTTCCAATATACTAATTAATTTTCCTTCAAGAATACAGAATTAACAATATTAGTTCATGTTTTGGGTATAAAAAAACAAGGCTTACTGCAATTCTAAGTTTAAATACATAGATTCTGGACCCAGACTGCTTAGACTTAAATCCTGGCATCCCCAATTACTAGTTGTGTGTTTAATCAAATACCAAATTGCTCCATGTCGTGTTTCCTCATCTGTAAAATGAAGATGATAGCATACCCTACCTTTTAAAATTATTGTGAGCAATAAACGAGTTAAGTATGAAATGCAGATGTGTGCCTGAAGCATAATGTGTTTTATTATTATTTCAATCATCTAAATCAATAATTTGAACATCTTCCCACGTTGGGAGCATTGCCTTCTACCAGTGCCTAATCTTAGCAAAATTTAAAAGCAGCTGAGTTTACCTTCTGTGTGCTTATTCTTCCTTGCTGAGCCCTCTTTCCTCTATCTTTGGGTATCCAATGTCCTGACTATATTCCCTATATCCCATAATTGCAATGCCCTGCTTGGTTCTGTCCACCTCTGGAAGCAATTGCCATGCTCAAACTTGCCAACCATCTCTTCCTCACCAGAGCTATCTGGCTCTACTACCTCAAGGCCCCATGAAGCAATAGCTGAAATGTTAAACATCCTTGTTTAATATGTTGTCCTTTCTAAGGATATTGTGTTTATAAAAGAGATTGTCTATAGTATTGTCATCTCAACACTAAGAAGAATATCTAATTAGGGAATTTTATATATTGTAGGACAGTAGGAAGGGGAAAAGGAACCAATGGCTCTCAAGTAGTTGTTTTTATCTCAGTTAATTCTCAAGTGTGAAATATATTATTCTCTTCCATTTAAGAGATAAGGTGACTAAGGCTCAGAGAGAGGAGGTGACCTGCTTGAAACCACACAACTAATAAATCCAAATGGTAGGTTGCAAACTCTGATCTATCTGGCTCCAAAGTCTGTTCTCGGTATTTTTGATAAAGAGTTCTGTAATCGGTGCTCCTCAAATCACACCATGTGTGCAAATGGCTCTTGTGCATTTTTTAAGACTGGCTTTTTCTCTCTAGGAACTGCTGACCTGCCCCCAGGTTGACATTACAATTCAAAATATATCCAGAATACTTGCTGTACTATATTATAATGTATGGAAAATTGAAGTATCCACTAAAAGGCATAATGCACCTCACATGGCAATTTTTAAATATATTATATATCAAACACATATGTCACACATGTGAAACTCTGTTGGTTTGCCATGAAACAAAAAGATAAAGCAGAAATAAAATAGGTACAATGGGCATATTTTCAACAAATCTGTGGATCTTCTTGAATAGTTATTCCATAGTAGAAGGAAGTGCAAGATGGTACTTGTATTAAACTAACAAAATACATTTTGCACTAATAATTGTTGACAGGAAAGGAAAAAGCATTACATGAAAGCATAAATACACAGTGACTTTGCATTAAATCTGTGATATACTGGTTGCTAAGATGTAAGAACCTAGCACATGTGAACTAATCTGCAAGCACATGAATTAGCATAAATATGTCATAAGCTTGTCAACCTCCACTCAAAAAGGCTTAATGTTTTATATCTGGAAAAAAGCATTTTATAAGTCAATTAACTGAGCACCTCTCATATACAAAGCAGTATGCTAGATGCCAGGGATACAAAAATAGTGTGGAGCTTAGATGGCACATGAGAAGAAAAGTCATCCATGTAAAGAAAGAAATAACAGCTAAATCAAGAACATGTAAGCTAAGTGGTATAGACAATGAGTGCCCTAGATCAGGTGAACATTTCTGCTGGCTAGGGTATCAGGATGAAAACGGGTCAGGCTTTGTAGTTGAGTTTATTGCACATAATTTAAGTTTTACCTAACCTATCTTTTGTTTGTCCTTATGAACGCATAATAGGGAAAGATAAATGTATTTTCTCAAAAAAAAATAGATAACAAAGACTAAGTAAACCTGGTTCTGTATACTGCAAATGGTAAATTTTCTGAAAGTAATCTAATAATTTGTAGCTCTGAAGCTGACACTATAAAATACTTTATTGGATGCTAAAATACAATGTGACACAAACCAAAAACATCCAAAGCAGCAGCAATCCAACTGAAAATGATAATCATTAACACAGACAGACTTTCCTCCACCTTGCTACTGCAAATTGAAGTATAGTATGGTACCAAGACACCCATTCTTTGGATATACTGCAAGGTCATGAGCAAAAATGAATAAGAGAGAAAGCTGATGAGTCAGCACCAGAAATATCAAGACAAAGTACAGGAGAAAAGGGGAAGAATAAATAAAAAGAATAGTCCAGCCATAAATTGTGTCTCGAAACCAGAAGATAAGAAAGTGATGTAAGAAAATTTGAACAAGTAGCAAAGGGTCAGGGATCACATAGAAATAGGTATTAAGACAGAGAGATGGAACAACTAAGAACAGAAGCAAATAAAACGTTCAGAAAAGAAGTCCAGATTGCTGAAAGAAAGTCTAGTAGGCCAGCTTTGTCAGGCTGGGCTAGTCTTAGGCATGAATCCTGAAAACCTGCTGCAGTCTTAAAACTTTACAAATCTGGAAGATCCTGTCCCTCATTCTTCCAAGGGAGAATTGTGGATAAGAACAACACATGATTTGGGGGTTTTGAATCCTCATTTCATTGTTTAAAAAGTTAGTTTGCTACTGAGTTGTTAAGCTAAAATAGTGGAGAAAATAGTCTTTAGGGTCAGGCCCTTGTTCCAGCTTAGATGTAAATATTAGAAAGAACACTTTATTCCCATATAAGGTTCTTGTGAAGATCCATTTGGTAAGGTGTATAAGTCCCAGAGACAACTACAAGGATTTTAAGTGCTTTCTATATTTGTAAAGCAGAATATGAATGGGTACTAAAATGGTTTCAAACTCTGAGTCTGGGCAAAGGATCCCACTTTTGGTTTAGGCAAACACTTTTAGAAATTCTCTCTGAATTCAAGTCAAGCATGATTTAGTTAATTTATCACCTAATTGATTGTCATGCTGTCGTCATATTTAGAAATATTCCCTCTGAAACACAGCATAACACATCAGATGGCTTTATTGCTGTGGTGACTTCGTTCCTTTATGAAGATAGCATTTCTAGGAATAATTTCAAAACAGAGCAGCTTTGAATTGGATTTGCAGGAAGATAGTGTGAGTTTTTCTTAAGGAATGTGCCAGCACTTGGGAACCTTCATTCATCTTTAGTATACTCTATCTGCACTTTTGTCAGGCATGAAGAAACAAAAGAAAACAAAGCACAAAACGTTCATAGAGGATGGTATAAAAAAGAATCCTACCCTACCTCTACCTTCTAGGAGCTTACAACACTAGAAGAAATATTTATTTTACTACCCCCAAATTGGAAGAAACCCAATTAAAATCATTCCAATGTAAGTTAAAAGAATAACAAGGTATGGTTTCATTCACTTGGCTACTCTTTTAGCAAGCACAGAGCCAAAATGAAGTTTGACTAATTTAAATAAACTTCAGCTCTAGCTACATATTCTCTCCATTTCACCTCAGGATGAGGGTCAGTTTTAATGAAGGGATTTACTGCCACTCCAAAGAGGCAGAGTGAGAAGTGTTCAAATCCTTGGCTCCTTCACGGGACTAGAAAGAAGTGTTATTTGACATCCATTCTCTGTGATTTTGCTGCAAAAGAAGAGGTAGATCTATTTGAGAAGCAATCTATTCTCGTCATCAGTATCAGAAACCAGTGGGCCTGATCCTGTCTTAATATAAAGAAAATAAGATATAATTCCTCATAAGATGGTATTTCATTTTTCAAGGAACCAATTGACTTAGTCAGATGAGCTCTCGCCTCTGACAAGAAAGCATATTTCACTCTTTTACCAGTGAATAAAATTGAGCTCATAACTTTTAACTTGAGAAGAACACAGGTATAATTTAATTTTGTGAAAATTACACAGGTGATTTCTCTCATATAGTATTAAGTTTGTAATAGGACAAAAGAAGCCCATCTAAGATTGCCTAATACATCATTTAGTCCAGTAGCTTCCTCAGCTGAGTTACTCAGGTGACATGCTGTATTTTATCTTAAACTTCAGAAAATCAAGTCTCTCCTATGTACCACATTCTGAGTGAATTACAATCTTAGGATCACCACTCCTATCCTTACCACTATTCCTTTGTGCCTCCAATACATTCCTATTCAGGAAAGAATAAGTTGCCTCAAAGAAGTAACATATTCATCCCAGTACATTGTAGTACTTATTATCAAAATCCAGTTTGTCAGGCTAGGACTCTAAAACTGTATTTTTCAAGCAATTCTTGATAAAGGACCAGTTCTCCCTCCCCCCGCCCCCACATTGCTATAAAATTTTCTAAATGCCTACTCTTCTAAATTCCTCTACTTATCTGGTCCAGTACTAGTCTACAAACTATATTTTGAGTAGCACTGCTCTAAATAAAGAAGATAACCAGAAGGTACACACTTTGTCAAGACAAGGGGAAAGCAAAGGTTTACACTAGAATCTTACATGCTGTCTAATGGGAGGAGGCAGATCCAAGGAGGATGCCATAGTGGAACTGGATCCTAGAGAGGATATTAAAAATACATTGTTTGTCCCATAGGCTGGTAGAAAGGACACCCCCTAAAATGGGAAAGCATGGCATGGAAGATTAGTAACTGAGAAACAAAGTGAATCTCAGAAAGAATATTCTCTCAGTATTTGTAGAATTCTACAAGTCTAAGATGCAAAAAGTTAGGAACAACTTTTGATGTAGTCATAAATACCCACTGTAACTGTTCCAAAGTAATTAGTGGGATGCAGAAATATTATTTATCCAATTTTACAACTTTTTAAAATACTCTTGATCAGCTGTTATGAAATTTAAAATTTTTCTGACAGCTTTGGGCTATAATCTCGCTCGATTTCAAAAATTGAGCAGACTTGAGCTTAGGCAGAAACTAAAGAAAAACAACAGAAAGAAATTCTCACATGCTGGTGTATAAATATTTGGGGGAGATTCAATTACCGAGTTTCTTGTTTCTGAGCTAAAACATAAACCAGCTTTAGGGAGATAATGTTCTCCAACAAGGAAGAGATGCTTTGCTTTGAAAGAAAGGATGATTTCAAATTTTAATGACGATGCAGTATCTTCAAAGGAATAGCATGTTAGCTTGATGATCCCAGAAAATCATTCAGTGAGCAAATTTTAATTTAGCTTTCTATTGAGATTCTAAAAATAGCATGACTCTGTTATCACAGGTATTAGATAAGTCATCCAAATCTAAAACCTGATGAGAAGAAAGAGAACAAAATGAAAATTGCATTATTGCCTAGTGTGGTCAACCCCAGATGGAGTTATTTCCATAGGAAGGTTCTCAAAGCCAGGGCTAGAGAGGTCAAAAGGCAGAAGAGGACCCAAGAGAGAGTAGGCACCACCAAGAAACAACTTGTATTCCTTTGATATTTTGCCTGATGAAAGGTCTGACCCTTGTTCATAACTATGAATCCTATGACTACTGTCATAGTTTATGTCAACACACTCTGAAGGATATTATCTTTGTTTTTTATTGAGATATAATTGACATATAACATTATATTAGTTTCAGGTATATAATGATTCAATATTTGTATATATTTCAAAATGATCACCACAATAAGTCTAGTTAATATCCATCACCACACATAGTTACAAATTTTTTGTGTGTGATAACTTTTAAGACCTACTCTCTTAGCAACTTTCAAATATACAATACAGTATTATTAACAATGTCAATAATGATTACTTTTAGCATTCACACAGGGCATACTTCCATGCTTTTACTTTTTGACTCAACTTTTTGTTTCAGAAGTTAATTTTGTGTGGATAGTGTATATTGTGTTGTATATGAAATGAATCCATTTATATTTAAAACTGCTCATTACTTAGGCAAAAAAATAGTCTCAAACATTGAGGGTGAATTACATATACTATCTGGACATTCTATATTATATTTTTCACCTATAGCTTATTTGCCATACATGTAGCCCACAAAAACTAAATGTATAGTAAATGCATTTTATCCACCATGATTTAGAGTGAGGTTGCAATTATTCAGTAAAAGAGTAAAAGCCTGGTGGCATAGTGGTTAAGTTCACACACTCTGCTTAGGCAGCCCAGGGTCCACTGGTTCGGATCCTGGGCACGGACCTACACACTGCTCATCAAGCCATCCCACATACAAAATAGAGGAAGATTGGCACAGATGTTAGCTCAGGGACAATCGTCCTCAAACAAAAGGAGGAAGATTGACAACAGATGTTAGCTCAGGGCTGATCTTCCTCACAAAAAAAAAAAAAAAGAATTCCAGATGGTTGGTTTCACATATTGATGGTCACAGGAGTTTGTTTTTGTTTTTTCACCTCAAATATAAACCAGAAATTTTTTCATGGAAAGAAGGAGCAGGGAGGACACACATACACAATGTAGCAACCAGCACCCTTTCATTTTTCACCAAGAAATCAGGTAAAATTTTAGTATTCATTGCAATTTCTACCCAGAATTGTATTTCAGAAATTCCAACATCCATATAGGTTTACAATGTCTTTGCTGTTTAATTAAATCCTACCTTTGAAATTAAGAATGCATGCTTTCTTTATATTTGTCAAAGGGAGAGGTGATACATAGGCTAATTCACTATAGTCTTATTTGTACTCTATCAGCAACAGAAACCATTTGTTTGCCTGAAGTAAGGTTTTCTTAGTTTAAGAAAGTTATAGTGTCTTTTAATGAAAGAAAATGGGCAAAGCATTTGAAAATAAAGTGAATTTTTACAAGTCATATATTTTCTAGCAGAAACTTACAGTCTTTCTTTTCATAGTTTAACAGTTAGATTCAAAGCCCTGAGTTTTACTGAGTTCCCACAAGATGATGTCACACAATAAGGCTACATATTGGACCCTATTGTATATGTATTTCTAATCTTTTTCTCTTCACAGACATTAGCTATCTTAAATGGTACTACGCAGAATAAATGACATTATAGGGTTTCAGGAGAGACTCACTATATATTGTGGCCGAATAAGTTTAACTACAGTGAAAACAAATCTTCCCACAGAATTAGGGTCAACTAAAACAGCAGATAGACTAACGGTTGTGTCATTCCCACTTAGCCCCCTGATGCTGCTCTGACTGGCAGTGGTAATGTAAAGAACTCACTCCCTCCCCACCACCACCACACATACATACCAAACTATTCCCTTTGAGATGCTCCAAACAAATCAAATATACTTGTGGAAAACAGATGCAGATTGAGATATGTAATTATTTCTCACATTTAGACCTTAATTACTATTAACTTCAATCTTGCTATTTAACCTCATCTCAATCTTGAGCTATGTGATTTTCTTGATATCACTTAAAGGTGAATTATCCCCCCAAATTCCTATAGTGTCTCATTCATTAATCCCTTCCATTCTGTCCTGTTCAAAATTCAACAACCAATAGGAGTGAACTACCCAGATTCATAACCACAGTTCACAAATATTGCTTCTTCTACAAGATGATATTTCTTTCTAATAATATCTTACATTTATATTTGGCTACATAATTTATGGGCCCATGTGCAAAATAAAAATGCAGGGCCCTTTGCTCGAAAATTATTCATTTAAAGACAGTGACAACAGAGCATTAAACCAAGTGTGGGGCTCTTCTAAGTGTGGGACCTTGTATAACTGAACAGATTACTGCTCATGAAGCGGGTCCTGCTTACATTTATACACTGCTTTTATAATTAAAACACATAAATTAACTCATTTGGTTCTCAGAACCACTTTTGAGGTAGGCAGAGCAGCTAATATTGGTCTCAATTTTTTCCTGTGACATTTACAGCATTCAATGTTGAGAGAACTTGTGTGACCACCCAACTGGTAAGTGATGAAGTTGGAACCATAACTCGGGTCTTCTGACTTTTACTCTAGTGTTCTTTTCGCTCTACTGTATTGCTTCATTATGAAAATAGCAAGACAAAATGTAATTGTCTGTTAATTAGCTATGCCTTGATAGTGCCTCGATAATATGCAATTCCAGAAATAATAAGAAGCATGCACAAATAATCACAAATTGGTATTCATTTGAAAATCTGCCATTAACTCAACTGTTATTCAATCACTATTAAACTAAGACCTGGGTGTTCTTTTTCCAACCAAGAAACAAACAAATGGAGCAAAACAAACTAATAAAAATAGATTACTTTTTCTCACCAAGAGTGGTTCCAGGCAGTGAAAATCTTTGTGCCCTTTGCCTGTCCACAGCCTTCAGCAAGCCCCTCACAACCTCAACACTAAACGTCATTATAGTATGTTCTCCTTCCACCTGTGATTATGGAGGGTTACTAATAGCAGAACTCAGCCAGGAAAACAGCTTTTTATTAAAACAGCTGATCTCTCTCCTGAACGAGAACTCCCTTGCTAATCTCAGTGAAAACCACAAATTGCCTTTTCTATCTATCTATTAATTCATTTCCAAAACAGGAAAAAAATGAAGAAAGGATCATGCTGCTTCTCTCCCCTCTCCCCATTCTCAGTTCATGTAAAATCTGCTCTTGACCCTCCTATGATTTCTTTCCAATCAGGAAAAAGGTTGCCATAGCAACCAATTTACTAACTCAGTCAATTGACTTTGCTCAGCTTTTCCTGAATGCTTAATTAACATAGACTGTTTCATTTATCCAGAAAATTGCTTTTTGACCTTCTACTATATTCAAGGCACCTGATTCAGTCTTTTGTCAGAAATCAAGGTTTGCGCGACCCGAAGAGAAAACTGCTGGGCTGACATTAAAAAGCTAATGATGTGAAATCACACACACATATACACACACACACACACACACACAAGCATTTATATTCTATATAATGTACAAAATGTACATATTATGTATACTTATATAAAATACCCTCATTTTATACATTATATTTTTGTTACTGCCGTCAAGACTCCTAGCGACTCTGTGCACAGCAGAGCTGAACCCTTCCCAGTCTTTTGCACCATCCGGTGCTATATCAGACAATGCTCCGCTGCTATTCATAAGGTTTTCATGGCCAATTTTTTTGAAAGTGGGTGGCCAGGTCCTTCTTCCTAGTCTGTCTTAGTCTGGAAGGATCTGCTAAAACCTGTCCACCATGGGTGACCCTGCTGGTATTTGAAATACCGGTGGCATAGCTTTTCAGCAACACACAGTCACCACAGTATGACAACTGACAGATGGGTGGTGTGGTTCCCTGACCGGGAAACGAATCTTGGCCATGGTGGTGAGAGCACTGAATCTTAACCACTAGACCACTGTACCTTATACATAGTTATTTAAAGTTTTGAGATCCCTTTGATTTGGGGGTATTGTGCATGGGTGATTTGAATCTAGAAACCTTGAGTGGGATTTTGTTTTCTCCTTTGAAATGTAGGGGATAGGAAAGGAGGCTGGCTCACATAATTCAAAAGTAATTGCTTCTTGAATGCATAAAAAAAATAATCATTTAGTTTAACTCAGTTTCCTTTCAGTGCACAATATAGTCTAGTTCATTCATTATAGAGAGCAATTGTTACAGGGACAGAAACCAGAGAAAGCCCTTGTGCAGGCAAATTCATTGTGTAAATGTAGTATACTCAGATCAACAAACCTTTGTTTGAATGATAATAGTAATTATTATTTTTGTAATCCCTTGCATTTGCACAACACTTCATACTTTGCAAAGTGCCCTCCAGGATCTTGTAATTTCATATAACTCTTCCACATCTTATAGGCCATAGGGATGAGCTCCTGGAAGACCACATTTCACAGGAGTTTATTTTGGGCTCTAAGGGAACACTTACTTTCCTCCCCTGAAAGTAGGCTGTATTTATGTCATTTCTAAAGGGTAGAACCCCCAAACCTCCATCCTTTTTGTTGGGAGGAGGAAGAAAGAGAGAAAGAAATATTTTAGGGATGAGGGTGAGACTATCAACATACACTGCCCTGAGAGATAGCAGTTCAGATTATAGCACTCCTCTCTTGGGATAGGGTGGAGGATTGCAGTAGGATACTGCCTCTTACATCTTCCGGGCCAAACATCTGGCTCACATTCTATTGCCAACTTTTTATATTTGTGCATTTGATTTCTCTATGAGTTTCAAGATGCTTTCTAAAATTTTCAAGATTCTCAAGGGCATGGACTATGTTCATCACATTTTTGTGTACTCTGTACTCTGTACAGTGTATCATATGATGGGTGGGGGTACATAATAAATGTTTGTTACGTTTTTTCATTAAATGCCGTAGAAGTATACACACACATACATATTTATTATTTGTTCGTTTATAAAAAATTTCCCTACCTTCTTTGCTTTAAACAGTTGAGGATATATGGCCTAGCTCTTTTCAATTCCTACTACCCTACAAGAATGTCAGGATCCTTTAGAGCAGACTTAATCTTCTGGGTCCCAAGCAATATTTTATACCCCTCATCTTCCCTACTGGCCAAGATCATCTTTGCCATATTCTTTGGGGATACCTTAAAATAGCAGAAAGAACCCAATTTCTAGTTCCAACCCTATTCCAAATTAGTTTTGCAACCTTGGAAAAATCACTTAGGTTTCCTGGACCTCAGTATTCTCAACTGTCAAATGAGGTTAATTAGGCCTGCCTTACCTATTTTATTGGTTTGAGCAGCTATCAAATTAATGGAGAATATTAAGAGATGCCACTGCTGAAAGCGACTTTAGAAATTATCTAAAGCAGCCCTACATTTTGGAGGCTCACTGTCATTAATACTTGACCAAACTCACACAGTAGGAGAGCCAAGCCTATATTTCAGGTTTATATTCCAGTATTATTTGCACCACTATCTATTAAGATCCTGAAAGCACTTGGAAAGGTACAAATGCAAAATGTTATGATTAGTATTCACTATATAACTCCTTCAAGCCCTGCAAGAACTAATGAGGATGGTGAAGCACAAGATAGCAATGCCATTATCAGTGGTCATGATAAGAAACGAATACCTCAGCTGCCAAGGAAGGGAGAAGAAATCAGCCAGTGTCCTTAATAAAATAAAATCTAGGTCTTCCAAGATAATAACAAAAGAAGAGTCTGTGCATGGAAAATGTGACTAGATCTATTGACTTGGCTTTTGTTCCCCTAGACTCATCGTCCTCTTGAAGGTGTTACTAATCCATCTTGCGATCTCCATAAAGGCCACAAGATTGTGACGGCTAGTAGGGGAGAGATTGTTCCCCCTTTATCTCCATGGATAAATTACAGATAACAAAATACTCATCTTAATTTTCTGTTGCACAGTTGAAACCAGGCGTTTATTTTTATACAAAATGAATAAACAGCTGGGGCAGTCAGAGAGAAACAAACTCTGGGAGCAACATCTAACTGGATAGTCTTGTTTCTAAAGCCCAAGATACTCATCCTCAGCTTGTCATCTCCCAAAGGGTATGTTCAGATCGAGCTCCCAGAAGGCCTCTATGTGGCCATTGCAATCACTGTTGACGGGGGAACTCAATTATGTAAGAGTTTCTCTAAGTATAGATACAAAAAAGGGGTGGCCAAGAGGAGTATATTTTCCCTGTTTCTGTTGCTTAAGATTCACCTTACAAATTTTTAAAAATATAAATTTTCCTATCTGAAGATTTGCTTCTTCTTCCAAATGATTGACTGGAAGTCTATTCTATTTAAGGGAGACCGATCTCCTCAGTTCTAACTTTCTCAGTGGGATCAGCAAAAGCCTTGGCTGCGACTGCTTCATAGATCACTCCCTCCCCCTGTACAATCCTACTGCCTTCACTTCCCCACAGGTGTTGATCCCAAGATCACTCTCCAATAAACTTCCTGAATGCAGATCTTTACCTCAGGGTCTTTTTCCTAGGTAACTCTATCAAAGAGGGATGGCTCTAGGAATAGTCAAAGGAAGCAGACTCTAAAATGGGATTTTGCAGCTGGATATCTTGTTGACCAGTTAGCAATTCGAGTCCTCATCACTAGGTATAAGTGAAGCACTGATAACCCCTGGCATGTGTATAATTATTAAAACTTTAATGAGTGGTAAAGTAAGATGGAATTTTGATAGAAGCGAATAGAAGGTACAGTATCTTAGGTTTTTGAAAGGTTTGGGTAGGGTAGTAGTAATAAGGACAATGTAATCAAATGGTTTTTGCTGAATGCCATTGATTCATTGGAGAAAAACAAGGAAAGACTAAGGGTAATTCATCACCAATTGAAGGTGAAGTGTGCAAGTCATAGGAATTCTTTGGAAGTATGTAAATAGAAAGTTATCTCCTGAGGTTAGAGGCCAGAAAAAGCTATGGATTACATCCAGGACTTTAATTATAAGAGTAACAGAGGTCCTGAGAAGGTGGAATGCTCATTCCTGAAATGTCTGCTTGCTAAAGTCAGGATCTAGGTTAGGAAGCCTGGAACCCTGATCCTGGGAATGGGAACATTTGTATTGATCCATCAGAAACATTGAAATCCTAGATTCCCCTGAAGTGGCCCATTCCTCCCTCATAGAGGCTATCAATCCCCCTTGATTAAAGACTATGCACAGCCCTCTGCCTTGCAAGTCAACTTGCACATGTATCAGGATCTATTCCCACCCCCCCCTCCTGGCCCCTGGGACAAAACCTAGGGCCAATTTACACAAAACTGGCTGGGGAAATTATGGGCCTGTTAAGGAAGGAAAGTTATCACACTTCAAATGGAGCTGCAGGACCTAGTCAACATGTACTATCTGAAGCTGGAAGAATATATATGGTACTAGATCAAGAAGGTGCTAGATAGGGGGAAGATAGGAGATAAGGTTGGATAAGGGTGAGCTTATCAGTATGAGAGCACTCTCTCATGATATAAGATTTAACTCCCTGACATGAACACCTGCTTCATTTGTTTTTCACTCATACTTCATAATCAATAATAGTGGGAGTCTTCTTTTAGCTCTCTGTACACTCTTATATACTTCACTAAACTACTAAACAGTTGCTCATGTTGTGTCCACTCTCTGTCTGGAATTCTATTACCATCTTTCTTCACTCAATTATCTTCAGCTTGTCCTTCATGATTCAGTTTACCTCAAGTCCCCAGCTTGGGCTAAGTGTCTATTCTTAATTGTCTCATAGCCCCCTTTGCAGACTTCTTATATGGTGAACTTATTTATTTGTTGGACTCTTTCCCTCACCTTATTCTCAAAAACAAGAACTAAGTGTTATTCATCGTTGTATTCTTTATATCCATCATGGCTCCTTTCACATAGAGGCACACAACAGGTATTTGCTGAACTGCATGAAAATCACTAACAATTGTCACCTGTCTATGAGAATCCTCCTCCAATCATAAGCAAAGCTCTGCTCACAGCCATAGTCACCATTACCAAGCTGCAGATGGAGGCTACTGCTTTTATGGAGGGGTCAATGAATGAGTTTCAAAGTTTTTGTATGAATATAGTTTGATTTGTGATATACATTCTGTGAGAATAACTCATTTCTGGTCAATGAATGGAAGGTTTATTTCTAGATGGAGAAACAGGGTACAGTGAGTAAACTGGGTAAATTAGCTTCTCAATTTTGATGCATCTAGTTTACTAATTCCCCTTCTCTCATACAATACATTGAAAGTGATCCATTTCTATCTGCTCCAAATATTCTAGCTATAGAAAGATCATTTGCCTTTCAATTGATAAGGGTTTTGGTGACATCAAGAAAAATTGATACAAAACTCATCTACTTCAAAGGATGAAGCCCAAACTTACAGTTAAAAAAATAAATGCAGAAGTGTTCCAGCATTTTTCTCCTCCTAATATCGGTAAAAGTAAACTTCAAAACTCTGGAATGTAGGGGCCAGCCCAGTGGTGTAGCAGTTAAGCTTGCATGCTCCACTTCAGCGGCCTGGGGTTCACAGGTTCTGATCCTGGGCATGGACGGATGCACCACTTGTCAAGCCATGCTGTGGTGGTGTTCCATATGAAGTAGAGGAAGATGGGCATGGATGTTAGCCCAGGGCCAATCTTCCTCAGCAAAAAGAGGAGGATTGGCAACAGATGTCAGCTCAGGGCTAATCTTTCTTACAAAAAAACAAAAACAAAAAACTGTGAAATGCTATCCTCTGCTATTTAAACTTTTTAAATTGAAGAAAAATTAGCTAATTTGAAATCACATATTTCTCACCTTGATAGAGGAATAAGGATCATTATGCATAAATGAGGAAGGTGGCTGCCCTCTTACTATAAATTAATTGTCCCAAGAAGGCCACCCACACCAAAACATTGCCACTCATTGAAGCTTAAAATTCTACTTAAATTCCAGCAGGCAAATAGCATTGTTATCTTCGTGCAGATTGTATTTATGCATTTGTTGAACATATATGTGCCAAGAGCAAGGCAATACTCCTATGGGAAGTGACACTTTTGCATGAATGAGCTTATCATGTCAATCAAAATGAGAGAGGAAGTGGCACTTGTGAAGAAGAGAGTGGCAGCAAAAGAAGGAAAGTACAGAAGTGAAGGTTGATGGTGCAGAGACTAACTTGGCTAGCTCATAATTTAGCTGAAAGCTTTTCCTGATAAAGAAAGTTAGTCTTAAATATAATTGGCCCTCTGTATGCACGGGTACTGCATCTGCAGATTCAACCAACCATGGATTGAAAGGCCTATGATGGTTGCGTTTGTACTGAACACATAACAGACATTTTTCTTGTCATTATTCCCTAAACAATAGAGGATAACAACTATTTACATCGCATTTACATTTTATTAGGTATTATAAGTAATCTAGAAATGATTTAGAGTATGCAGGAGGATGTACATAGGTTATACACAAATACTATGCCATTTTATATGAGACTTGAGCATCCATGGATTTTGGTATTCATGGGGGTCCTGGAACCAATCCCCTGTGGATACTGAGGGATGACCATGTATATATATTTTAGGCTTTAAAATATGATGGGGTCCTGCCATTGTTAGGTACTTTATAGTGTTCATTGTCCATGAACTCTAGGGAACTGAAAGAGAGTCCTGTAGGAATATCATTAGAAGCATATTACTCATATTGTTAGGAGGAGTGTCAGAATATCTAGTGTTATGATAGGGACTTTCAAGCAGCAGGTAGTGAGCATAATCATATAGTAATTGGTAACCCTTCAGAAAGCAAAAATGGATGCATGATTAAGCAAGGCATGTGTAGAAACAACACAAAACTTGTCAGAGTTAGGATGTACAATGTCAATTTGGGAGATATGAATCAGTCTGGAGAGTTAAGACTTGAATGTCTTCTTAATGAGTTTATTATTTATCCAATGATTTTGAGCAAGGATATGACACCATATCCATATTTGATAAAAACAATTTCCAAATTGTATGTAGAAAAGGATGGAGAGAGAAGAATATGGAAGTCCTGGAAAGTAGAGTTGTGATCCAAGGATCATCTACATCAGAATTACCTGGGGGAAAGGGGAAAATGCTCATTAAAATTCCAATTCTCAGGTTACATCCCAGATCTACAGAATCAGAATCTCTAAGGACAAGATTTACTTTTTCAAAGATATCCCCAGGAAGATGTTAGATCCACTAAATTCTGCTCTAAGGAGCTAGGTTCTTATACTTTAAAACTAATCAATATCAGTTGTGCATAACAATGTAGATCCCTGGGTCCCACCCATAGAAATTCTGATTTCATACATCTGAAGCCTAGGAATCTCTACCTCAAAAAAGCTTTTCCAGTGATTTCAATAATTTATCAAGTTTGAGAACTACAGAGGTAATGAATTAATGTTAAGAAAGGAAAGAAAAGAATATTTTTTCAGAATATATATTCATGATATAATAGATAAAATATGCCAGATTTTTATGTTGAAAGTGAAGAAAGAAGAGACACAATGATATAATGGAAAGAACACTGCACTAGGATTCTGGAGACCTTACTTCACATCTTAATCCTGTTCCTATTAGCCATGTGACTTTGGGCACATTATTTTCTCCCCTTTGAATTCTGTAAAATGTAAAATAAGTGAGTTTAACTTGATATGGGTTCTCACATATGTTTCACAGGTGTTATATAAGTGTGTTGCACATGCATAATAATGGTTCAATGGCCAAACATATTTGGAAAATAATGACTTTAACAAGTGAAACATTGTTTACAGGGTAACATCTCAGAGAACTTAATGTGTTTATATGTGCCATGAAACTATAAAAAGAGTTAAAAATTCAGTGTTTCACAAACTTATTTGACCATCAAACACTTTTTTAGGAGTATTTTACTGACTAAACGTTTTGCAGAACACACTGTAAGAAATACCAAACTAAAACACAATACCATTTACATCAGCACTTCAAAAAATGAAATACTTAGGTATAAATCTAACACAACATGTACAAAATCTATGCAAGGAAAACTACAGAATTCTGATGAACAAAATAAAAAATAAATAAATGGAGAAATATTCATTGTTCACAGATTAAAAGATTCAATATTGTAAAGATAGTTCTTTCCAACTTGATCTATAGATTCAATGCAATCCTAAGCAAAATCCCAGCAAGTTATTTTGTGGATACTGACGAACTGATTCTATAGTTTATATGGAGAGGCAAAAGATCTCCACAGTATTGAAAGAGAAGAGCAAAGTTGAAGGACTGACACCACCCAATTTCAAAATTTAGTATAAAGCTACAGTAATTAATATAGTGTGGTATTGGCAAAATAATAGAACAATATAACAATGGAACAGAATAGAGTCCCAAAATAGACCCACATAAATATATTTAACTGATCTTTGACAAAGGAACAAAGACAATATAATGGAGCAAAGACAGTGTTTTCAACAAATGGTGCTGGAACAACCAGACATTCACATGCAAAAAATGAATCTAGACATCAACTTTACACCCTTCACGAAGTTAACTCAAAATAAATCACAGACTTAAATGTAAAACAAAATTATAAAACTCCTAGAAGACAACATAAGAGAAAACCTAGATGATCTTGGGTAGGGCAATAACTTTTTAGATATAACACCAAATGTATGATCCATGAAAGAAATAAGCTAGACTACATTGTAATTGAAAACTTTTGCTCCATGAAAGACAACATCAAGAGAATGAAGAGACAGGTCAGCCTGGAGAAAATATTTGTGAAACACATATCTGATAAAGGACTGTTATTCAAAATATATAAAGAACTCATAAAACTCAACAATAAGAAAACAACCCAATTTAAAAATGGGCCAAAGACCTTAACAGACATCTCAACAAAGAAGAGATGCAAATGACAAATAAGCATATGTCATTAGGGAAATGCAAATTAAAACAACAATAAGATACCACTGCACACATATTAGAATGGCCAAAATCCAAAACACTGACAACACCAAATGCTGGTGGAGGTGTGGAGCAACAGAAACCCTCATTCCTTACTGGTGGGCATGTAAAATGGTACAGCCAGCTTGGAAGAGAGTTTGGCAGTTTCTTACAAAGGTAAACATATGATTAACATACAATCCAGCAATCATGCTCCTTGGTATTTACCTAAAGGAGTTAAAAACTTAAGTCCACACAAAAACCTGTACACAGATGATAATGGCAGCTTTATTCATAATTTCTAAAACTTGGAAGCAACCAGGATGTCTTTTAATAGGTGAACAGATAAATAAACTGTGGTACATCCAGACAATGGAATACTATTCATCACTAAAAAGAAACAAGCTATCAAGCCATGGAGGAAACATGCATATTATTAAGTGAAGGAAGCCAATCTGAAAAGGCTATATACTGTATGATTCCCATTGTATGACATTCTGGAAAAGACAAAACTATCAAGACCATAGAAAGGTCAGTGGTTGCCATGGATTGGGGCTGGAGGAACAGATGAATAAGTGGACCACAGAGGATTCTTAGGTCAGTGAAAATATTCTGTTTGGTACCATAATTATGGATACATGTCACTATACATTTATCCAAACCCATAGAATATAAAACACTAAAAGTGAACCTTAATGTAAGCTATATATTTGGGGTGTTTGCATCAATTGTAACAAATATATCACTATGGTGGGGGATGTTGATAATGGGAGAGGTTATGCATGTGTGGGGCCTGGGGGTATAGGAGAAATCTCTGTACTATCCCCACATTTTTGCTATCAACCTAAAACTGCTCTAAAAAATAAATTCTTATTATAAAAATGAAAGAAACACCAGACTAAGTAATTTTTAAACATTCTTTCTAATTCCAAAGTGCTTCCAGTCCTGTGGCATCTACCAAAGGTAACTAGGACAATGGTGAAGCCACTAAGTAGGGTAAGGATGCAAGAAAAGGCACAGGAAAACATGCACTTTGGGGCCTATTGAGTCTGAAGTATCTTGGTTCATGTATGAGAGCATGTAGTTTACATGACAATGGAATTGTAAATCCCTCTAGAATATTTAGCAACTTTTCAAGAGATATCAAAGATGAAGCATTAGGAATCTGTATTTGCAGTTTAGTGTTGTCTAGGTACCTTATCTTGCCTTCATGTTTATTGTGGTTTGAAATTGCTGCCCTTAGTTTTGAAAATTCATAGTCTTGAGATCATGCTCCTTACTCTGCTTCTCTGTCAAATATTACTTTTTTCTCTTCCTGTGCTTTGGTTAATGTAGGAGAGCAGAATTTTATACCCCAAAATATGCCTGTTTGGCATAAGGATTATTTAAGGCTGGTTATTTTTAAGAAGCAGCAGACATGGGAGAAGCTCTGAAAACTGAGTAGAAGTTAACCTTGTAAAAGACATTTACATTTATAAGGAAAATCTCCATTTGTAAGGATGTCTCCCTCAATGTACCAGGAAAAGGGAGATAACCCTATCTTTAGAAACTCTTAATGCAGAAGGCAATGACCTAAATCTGCATAACAACCTTACCTTTGTTTACTATGCATTTCCTGGAAAACTCTGGAAACTGACTCCCCCTAGCCCCAATATCTTCTTTTGTCTTTAGCTAAAGATGGTATTTAAGGTGTAGCTTCAGCCATTTTGGTGAGTTACTCAGTTTTTCTGGGTCTCTCCCATCTGTGCAGGAGGCATACATGTTATTAAACTTTTGTTTTTCTCCTGTTAATCTGTCTCATGTCAATTTAATACTTAGACTAGGCAGAAGAACTTAGAACGATAGAGGAGAATTTTTTCCTCCCCAACTCTTAGTGAGCCAACCAGAAAGATACTTCACTGGCTGGTCACTGCTTGATCTGGGACTGCTGCAGCAGAGTCCTGCACCTCTGACAAGAACCAGCAGATGGTAAGAGGTCTTGCTACATAAGTCTCTTGGATCTCTGCTTGCAAAGTTCAATGGAAGTGAGAGTGGTAACGTTTTTTTCCTTTCTAAATTTAGATTAGCATGAGAAAACATTCATGGAGCTAGTTCCTTGGACTTAGTGACTGGTAAATTTGGAAGAATACTTTTGGTTTTCTTGATCCTTGTCCTCCCAGAGTCACTGTTTTTGTCTCTGTCTGTGGTGGTGTTTGTCTTATTCTGTCTTGAGAGCTTGGCATTGTGACCAGTGAGAATATCCTCTCTGGTCTCTTGTCAGCTGGAGGATGCACATACTGGCACACATCTTGGCAGTCAATTGAATAGATTGGGGTTCTGAGACACACAGTGCTCTCTTTGTCCAACTGTGCCACCTCTCAGGGAAATTTGTCACAAGGAGTCTCAGTTCCTAAAGGGCTTTTGTTGTCTCAACATTTGTTACATTGTTAGTGCTGGAAAAAGCCATTTCAGTAGCACCTATCCAAGGTCACAAATTAGTGGATTTGTGACTGGACACATCTCATGATTTTGTGGGTGACCAGAGACACGATTTTCACTCCATCATCCTTATCACCTGTGCAGTGAAGGCCTTTGCTTTCTTAGACTATTATAGGAATGAACTATCTGGATCTTGTGAGGGCTGCATCCTTTGCACTCTCCTTTGGGGATGCCTCTTGCATCCATGGTTAAACCATAAAAAAGGCTTATTGGGGTTTGGGTTGCTATTGAGAAGACCCTACTCATCAATGGACAGAAAATGGATGCTTTAAATTGGAAAGATCTCTAAATTGAAAATTTTTAGAGAGCCCTCAGTCTGAATAATTGTTCTAAAGTTCTAAAGCATAGAAATCTTTTTATTTCATCTTAGTTGGAAATCTCCTTGATATAAAGAAGCAAGTTTAGTTGAATGAGTGGGTCAGTCTCTTGAAGTCAGGCTACAACCTAGTTCTTCAGGGAATTGAAAACAACTACCTTTGTCTTGAAAATCTCTACAAGGCAAAAAATGTGGCTCTAGAAACAATTTGAGTGCTCACTTATTACCATCCCCCAAACTTCTCCTATTCATCTCAAAATGCTTGTAGATATTGGGAGGCTAGAAACAGAATTGCCCTGCACTTTAAAATTTAAATTTCCCTAGACCTCTGATAATAGGTAAAAATGCCCACAAAACTCCATCTTGGAGAAAACTTCAATACTTTTCTCTGTTCCACTGTAACGTAGATTTTTTTTACTCCCATCTTCCCTAGGAACTAAGAGTCATTCTTTGAAATGCAAACTTTAGGGATAAGTTTCTCATCAGAAGGAAAAAAAAGCAGAAGAATTATTTGGAAACTGGGCAAGTGAAAAAAATCTTAAATGTCCTCTCCACAAATATTAGTAAAAACCTTAAACAGGTGAACTTTTTGCAACTGCCAAAACAAAATTTGGATTCAACTGTTTTTATAAACTAGTGAGTTTTGTACTATTGTACACACCTCATGACAATTTTTCTTAAATGAAAGCTATCAAATCTCTAATTGCATCTGCCTGTATGTGTGTAAGCATGTCTATATATGTATATTGTAGACATGTGATATTTTTTACCTCTGGATGGTATTGCCAAAATTAATTTTAAAAAGAGCTCTATTTAATTGGCTTAAAGTAAGCATATATATAAACTATTTATAAACATAACAGAAATTAATCAAAATGTTTTTTCAAGTTAACATTGTATAAAATAATCTTTGGTAAATAAAAGCTTATTTAAGTTTGTTGGCTTACTTAAAATAGACATGTCCACAGAGTTATCAGCATTAGATATACTGCAGGCATGTAGCTTTTATTCTATATGGGTTATTAAACAAATAAATTCATATTATTTCTCTTACAAAATTTGTCAGCAAAAAAAATAATAGCTTAGAATGATGGCTGATTTTGTCTAATGTCTCATAAAGTTTTCATGGGTAACCTAATTATTGGGAACAAATGATTTAGATAGATGTAAGTGGGATAAGAGTTTATAGATAAACTTTTGGCAATAATTATGTGTTATGGTATATGTCCTTAAAAATAGCTTCAAAATCTTTTTGGTAGCTTGAAACCTTAGAGTTTTGCTAAATTAAGTTAAATAATGGAAATTCATTGAATATCTAGATCATTTCCAAATGAGATAAAATATTGAACATTAATTAATAAACATAGGTTCATATAATTTTTACTTATTACAGTGAAACTAAAAGATAAATTTGGATCTGTTAATAAACATGTCTTACACTTTATTGAAAAATTGTATTATACAGAAGCATACAATTTCTCTAGAAATTATAAAATGTATTCAAAAGTTTGCCAATAAAAAAAATACTGGTATAACAAACAGTTCACAATTGCTTACTTCTTAGTTTTCACTAGAAATCAAGATTTCTAGGGTTAAAAATTTGAATTAATATATTTAATTAAAACTAGTAAAATAATAAGGAAAACATCTTAGTAAAAAATGTATTGGGCCGGCATGGTTGCATAGTGGTTATTCTCACGCTCCACTTTGGCAGCCCAGGATTCATGGGTTCAGACCCCAGGCACAGACCTATGCACCACTCACCAAGCCATGCTATGGTGGTGTCCCATGAAAAATAGAGGAAGATGGGCACAGATGTTAGCCCAGGGCCAATCTTCCTCAGCAAAAAGAGGAAGATTGGCAGCAGATGTTAGCTCAGAGCTAATCTTCCTCACACAAAAAAAGTATGTTTTCAGTAAAAATATATGAGAAATGGAAATGCATTTTGTTAAGAAAAGAAAGTAATTTTGCCCTAACAAGAGGTCAAAGAAAAAAATAGAGAGTCAGAGACAGCATAGGACAAAATCTGAATGTAAAAAAGGAAGTTATAGAAGGTTTATGAAAAAGGAACCTTGAGAAAAAAGTTTTATGTATGGTCAAGATGGCTAAGATTGGAATGAATTTAATTAAGTAAAGAGATTTAATATCAAAAGTAAACTGGTACAAAATTAGAATTTGGTTTTCTCTCTGTTAAAGGACAAAGTTTTCTTGACTTTGGTCTGCTCTTGATAGATTATGAAAGATTTTTTTTTTTACCTTTGAATAGTCAACCTAAAAAGCAGGGATTTTATGTTTTATCAAAATAATGTCCTGTTTTGCTTTAAGGAGTCTTTGATGACAAAAGCTAAGTTTTACTTACAACTATTTAACTTTCTGTATTTGCTTGTGAGGACTTTAATTGTTACCATGGTTGAATGGATAACTGAGTATTGTTTCACAGTAACCTATGATCCTATTTGACCAAATGTTTTAAAACCGTCTGATACTTTTGACAAACTTTCCAAGTCAAATTCTTGATGAAGTCCTTTTGATCTCCAGCTAACTTTGGGATTTTTTTTAGAGGGGCTCTGAAACATCTCAAAGAGAGATATTAAACTAATTAGGCGTTTTTGGTATGTTAAATTACATAAGAAGCATTCTCAAATAAGTGATGATAAACCTTCTTAAGTTATATTGCATGGATGAAGGTTATTAATGTGTTCTAAAAGTTCTATAAAATTCCTAAAAATCTGATATGTCTTGGTATAATGCTATCAGTCATAATTCTAGTCACTATTCTAAAATGTGTGTTACAGAAATAACCAGATATCCTTGTCAATTGCATTGTAATCAGATCTTTAACCATGTCATTTTAAGTCTTTTTTCATTTACAGACAGTTCTTATTTTACTCTCATGCTCTTGCAAATATGTTTCATCTGCAGAGAGATTCATGGAAAGGACTCTAACAATTACTCTAGAATACAGGTTCCTGATAAACTTTCAGATCATTCCACTGAGCTAGGTAAGAATTTACAAAACTCTAACAAAGAAACTGATGGCTTCATAAAACTGCTAAAGATCAAAATCAAAAATTAATTACTTAGGAATGAATGAACAGATGAGGGTGATTATAATTTTTACAACTTTTTTTGTTTAAAACATTGTTTATTTTTAAAATGTTTTGTATTTCCAGATTTAAGGAAATCCTTTTCTCTTAAGCTATCTGTGACTTAGAATAAAGATGAAACATTTATCTTTTTTCTCCCTACCTGACCCCTCCAGAATTCAGAAACTCTCAGTGAGTATTCTTATATTTTCATGGCAATATAGTATTTACATAAGTTCATTAACAATCTGTTATCCTTGTAACAGGACACAATTGGCAACATTGGTTATATTACCAAGGCTTTGACTGGATGTCACGTTTGAGAAAGCTACGCATAGACTCAGACATGTGCAGACAGCTTTAAGGAACTAAGATTGACTTTACAGAAGCCAATAATGTGCCCTTGGAAAAATTGGTCTGGTACTTTGCTTACAGGGTTCCTGGCAGCCTTATTAGGTGAGTAAAGAAAGTCACTTCCTGGCAGTCTCAGAAACCTCAGGATATTTAGGCGACCTCAAGAAGAGAGAAATTAACTCAAATCTAAAGGTATTATAGGTGAAGTCTGATGGCAAATACTTGGGTTGGCTTCTTAGCCTCAAGAGGCTGTTAAATGTTCAATCTGGAGATTCCTTATGAAAACATCCAGCAAAGCAGATTGAAAAGAACCTATATAATTGCTATTCTTGCTGCATTGAGGGAAATAATCAGGCCAGGTTTATTGAAACTAGGCTTATTTTACAAATAAATTAGTCTTAATTTAGCTATCTTGGATAAAAATGAGGGTAATTTTAGAGAGAAAAATTTATGTTTCAATAGAAACTGTAATACACACTTATGGATATTAGATGCTAGTTCTGTTAATTGTCTTTGAGGTTTTGTTTTCCACTTTAAAACGGACTGAATACTTATTCTTCTAGTTTTCTCAAATATTTAGCTACAGCTCCCCAAACTAACATTTCCAATTTTTCTCCCACTTTTGACTTGCAATCACTGAGAACTAAAGCTGCCCTTTTCCTGAAGCCCGGCAAACTGCAGCTGAACAACTTGATATAAACTTAAGAGAGATCACCACAATAGCCCAACTATGGACAATCTTCATGCTTGTTGCTGTATGGGCTTTTCAGAAAGATCACAAGAGACATTCAAACTGCAACTAGGAAAATCTGTCAGATTGCTACTGCCAACCCTCACTCCATCCAAAAATGCTTTGAGCCAGACATCTAGAAATCCTCTTGATTGGCTGCCCACTGGGCTCAGAAACTGGTTTATAGTCTGCTCCAATCACTAACCTTTGTTTTTCTTTTGTTTCCATATAAATGCCTCTTATTTAATACCTGATTTCTCACACAATATAGGCCTAACTTTGGGAACCCAGCTGCAGCACCACCTACTGAAATGAAACACAATTGTTTAACTGAACTGACTTATTCTTAGGTCTGAATGACTGGTTCAATGAGATGAAGCAATCTATCAACTTAGCTTCTGGACTGTGAAATTTCTTGTTTGAAGTTTCAAAGGTGGGACTGTAGGAGAGCAGAATTTGTCACTCTAAAATACATCTCTTTGGCATAAGGATTATTTGTGGTTCATTATTTTTAAGACAAAGAAGACATGAGAGAAGCTCTGAAAATGAAGTAGAAGTTATTCTTTGTAAAATACATCTATATTTGTAAGGGAAATATCCATTTGTAAGGGTGCCTCCCTCACTGTACCAGAAGGGAGGAGATAACCTTATCTCTAGAAACTCTTAACAATGCAGAAGGCAATGACTTAAATCTTCATAACAACCTCACCTTTCTTTACTATGCTTTTTCTGCTAACCTCACATAACTGACTCCTCCATGCCCAACATCTTCTTTTGTCTTTAGCTGAAGATGGTATTTAATTTGGTGGCTTTGGTTATTTTGGTGAGTTTCTTGGTTTTCCTGGATCTCTCCCATGTATACAGGATGTATACATGTTATTAAACTTTTGTTTGTTTTTCTGCTGTTATTCCATCTCATGTCAATTTAATTCTTAGAACAGCCAGAAGAACTTAGAAGGGTAGAGAAAAATTTCTTCCTCCCCGACACTAAACATTTAGAACACCAATTGAGTACAATTTGTTGACTAGCATACCAGGTCTTCTACCTTCCTTTTTGCTCCCCATTTGTAGTTTTTTTTTTTTCCTGTCACACCAGGTTTCTTTACATCAACTCCATTTCTGACTCATTGTCTGATTGCAAGCAAATCACTTAATCTTTTGGCAGATCAATTTCTCTGTTTATAGAACAAGGATTATATTCTTACCTCCTCCCAAACTTGGATGGATAGTGTGAGGATTAATGGAGTGAACCACTGAAAAGCAGTTGAAATCCTTAAGGGAGAAAAATACTAGATGTATAATCCATTGTCCTCATTATTATGTTTTGGCTCTATTGTAAAATAAGCCAACATCCACATTTTACAACCAGATAGCTTAGCATACAGGTAGGAACTATAATCATTTGAAAAGTGCATATGTTTGAAATGTAATTTAGCTATTTTTTCCAGAGTCACAAAATTATAGTTCCAAAAAATGTCTTTATGAGTATTTCCTTCTATTATAGAGTTCCTAAACATGTTCATGAACTGTGTTTTTGAAGCTATTTTCCTATACTTTGTTGAAATGATGGAGAGACTATTTTACAATTCTGTTAGCATTTCAAGTCTTAGTGTTAAGTGAATTAATACTAACATCAATCTTTCTTCTCAAAGATGGGAAGAGATGTTATGTGCAACTAAAGTCTCAGGAAGAAATTCTGAGTCTAGGCTGTTGGTATTATTTTGGCATAATATATAAATCAAATAAAATTCTTGACATTTCTAATAGGTGTCTTCCTAAAGATAAAGAGAAGAAAGCTCTTTTGAGTTTTGTATGTCTGTTTATAAATCTGAGTAGAGAAATACAGCAAAAGCAAAAAGAGTTTGGCAGGGCCATGAAACTGGAAGGGCAGATTAGGAATTTATGAAAAGATGTTTTAATTATGGAACTCTTAATAACAAATTCACTCATTTAAAAATATTTATTGAGTACTTTTATTGTGTGTCACTATTTAAATTTCTCTTCGTTTAATGAAAAGAATTTTGTATAGGAACATTGCTATTTTAGCACCTAGCACCAAGTTGTTGGGACTATTCAATGAACATTAAGCTAATTTAAATGGCTAATGAGCAAAGACAGGTTGTGCAATGGAAGATATCTAGCTCAATTTCCTTGGTTTAGAACTGTTCATTCTGCTTGGAAACATAAGAAAGGAAACCAATGACATTAAATGTTAAAAATGCAATTCAATTACATTAAGAAATATTCTATTGGCATGCAAATCACATCAAGTATCTCACGTTCTATATGAGATACACTCATATTGCCAAGCCAGAATCTGTCAAAAAATCTGAGGCTGAAAAAATATTTCCAGTAAGAGCACTTTTGAACTTTGGAATTTGCTGCCATTCTGCTGCCAATTTTGCATACTATTTTGTTCACAGAATATTGCTTACAAAATGTTTTTAGACACATATTTAAAATATTTGCTTTTCTTAATTAAAATTACTAAACACTTTAAAGAGCTTTTTGACAAACAAACAAATGAAATCCACGACAAAGAAGTGGCATTTGCAAGACACTTTGGGTTCCCTTCAATGACTTCCATGACAATAGCATCATTCTCCTTAGCGTAATCACTGAGTTATTATGTTTGCCTTTAAATCTTCTCTTTATTCTCAAATTGGCAGCTCTGATTTAGACCAAGTGTACTCTTCATTTATTATTAAGCACACTGTAATAATTATTAGCCTGGTTTATAGTTGTACAGTTCCATCTACCTTCATATAACTTTGTGAATGAAAGATAAGAAACAAAATTGAGTGACCAGGTTTCCTTTCAGGGAATTAAAATCTCCGTGTGTGACTTTGAAAACATATTTTAAAATATTTCTCTAAAGAATCCTCCTTTTTTGAGGGGGATTCTAATTTTAATTTCCTCTTACATAGGGATAGGCCTAGAAGAAGATAACTGTAACTTTTCCATTTTTCCAAATTCTTGGCCAAATGGTATATTTCCTGTAGCTATTTTGTAGTTTGAATTGCCTTCATCTACAATTAGCTTTCACATATCCTGTTTCTCTAATCAGATTCTTTATAGGTCCTGAAGAACAGCTGGTATCCCCTGAGGATTGGTAGAGGCAGTGACATCATTGAAAAATTAAAAAGAGAATAAGAGGATAAATAAAATTTTCTGACCATATTACGTGCTATTGGATTTAAAAGACATGGATCAACATTTCCCTCATAAGAACAAGTACAGGCAAGCAGTATATAGGAGTTTCCTTGAAAGTTCTTATGTAAGAATTTCTTGTGGACTTTTAGTAGTCTTATTTCACAACTTCACTATTATCTAATGAATTACTTTGATATTTTGTCTCTCATTCAATAATTATTTTGGAATTTTCATAGCGGTGAAAGCTTTCCTGTTTGTACTGGGTTTGTGATCAAAACATGGTGTTCACTGAGTGACCCATATGTAATGGGGTTTGAAACAGAAAAAAAGAGAAATTAGTTTAGATTCAGCAATATGTGAACCTGCTATAGAAATGTTGGGCATTTGGACACTCAAATGTGTTCACTTATTTTGGTAAGGAAAGCCTGTATCAGTTGCTAATACAAACAAATAAATATATAAAATCAAAAATAAGCAAATAAACAAAATTAGCTTTACATGGAAGTAAAATATGCCGTGATTTGAAGGATGTCAGGAATGTGCCCTGACTCCAAACATCTTTCTGTAACACCTTTAGTTGTTCCAGTAATATTTATTTTATTAGTTTTGATCATTATACAGTAATTCTCTTTAGCTCAAATTTCTCTTTGAATAGCAAGTCAATGATTCTTTAAAATTAATGTCTAGCAGACAATTTATTATCACAGATGTAATGGAGAGAACATGAGAATACTGAATGCCTAGGGATGGAAAGGATGTTTTTAGAAGAAGAAAAAAAAGAGCATCTAAGGGAAAACACCTATTTTGCATGTTCACTTGACTCACATTCTTTAGCCTTCAACTTTCCTTCAGAAGCTCATGCTCTAGTATTAGTTCAGAGTTGTATGACTATTTCTAAGGTGATTTGAAGCCAAATGAGAAACAATTTGGAAGTCTGAAATTTGTGAATGTCTTGACAAAATGGTATATTATGAATTTGTTCATCTTTGTTCTATTTTTATATGAAGGACTCATAGAGGTATGTCACTTGGTGATGCTTCTAGTGAAGTTGCTGGTTTTCATTTGTGCCACTGGTGTTCCAATGGTCAAAATAAATGTAGAATGTGCCTATTTGAAATGACCCATTAGGTGTCTTGTTGGTCTTGATAGCTGGAGTTTGTTTAGTGCAGCAAAAAATCCCAAAATACTAATTTCTATTTCTATATTTTTGGTAGTAATTTGTTTAGCATCTCAACAAGGCAAAATTTTACCCCTTTATATCTAAGAGGACTGAGACATGATAGCTTAGCACCATTATGGCACATTATATGGTAGAGACCTCTTTCACTTTCTATTTGTTTCCATAATTCCGTCAGCATACTACATTTCTTATACAAAGTAGTCTTCCAAATATTACAGACAGCCCTTTAAGACTAGTAATATCTTCAGAAGTGAGCATCTGCCAATATTTCAGCCAAGTCTCAGGTATAATTTTGATCAATCACGTCTCTTTAAGTATAAGTACTTAACAGTATCAGAAGGCAAATGGACATTTCCGCAAAGTTTTGATCGGTCAATTATATATTGAGGACCTTAAAAAGAATTTAGGATTCGTTAAGTCTTCAAAACAGTCCTTTCAAATAGACAGAGTATACTCGCCGAGATGAACATGAGTAAACAGATATACAGAATTAACCTTATATGAGGAAAAATTCTCTAGACATATATATTGACAACCATTTATTTTTGATAGTATTTCCAATTGCTGAAAATAGTAAGAGAACATTAATAATCTGGAAGCCATTGAACCTACTCTTCAACTGAGGATCTACCCATAAAAAAGGACATGGTGGAGGTTAGTACTAAATGTTCCAGTAATTGGGAAAAATGAGGTCCTTTGGATGCTAAACCACCTTAGTGTAGAGGAAGCAAATTTGTAACACTTTGATCCCTTCTTGCCTTATGAAGTGATGAAGTTACTACAAAAGACAAAGATATAACTTCCACTGGGACTAGTTCAAACCATAGTGAACACTTTTGGAGGATGCTTCTCTTTGTCTCACATAGGGAGAGATTGGAAATTAGAAATCTTATGAAGGGTTTCACTAAACTCACAAAGTAGAGAAAGGTGAAGCCTAGTGTATCAACTAAGGTTAGATCAGGAAATCAGAGTCACTCTATATACTCAAAGTATGAATGTTTCAATTGGCAAAATTAGAAGTTATTTAACTTTTAGGAGGAAGAGCCGGGGGAGCAGAGGTCAGGGAAGTCATGACCAATTACCTCGTCCTTCAGTACTGAAGCAGATGGTTCCTCTAAGTTTACCCTCAAACCACAGAAAATGCCAAGAACATTTAGAAGGTTTTCCAACTATTTCAGTCTGCAGCAGTGAAGTGAGTGGTTCTCAAGAATGCTTCCTGGATCTGCTGTGAATGCCAAGAATGTCTGGAGGGTTCTCACCAACTATATAGGCATGTAGCATGGATCTGGGTGATTCTTAAGTTCTCCTGCAAGTTTCTTCAAATCTTGTCTGCCCACTTGTCCAACTGCAGCTGCTTCCAGAGAGTAAAGACCTCTCCTTCTCTTCTGCTTTCCCAATCTTGTGTTTCCTTCATTAAATTTTAATCAGGAAACAAATGGAAAGGGAATTCTGAGAAATGAGGTTCTCAGCTCTTCTTCTATATGACTTTATGAGGGTGGTTGATGTAGAGTTAAAAATAAATAATAGCATACCTATTGAGATGTAGGTAATGATGGATTTTTTTTCTATTGGCATAAAGGGCAGCAGTGATAGTAGTCAGAGAGGCCCAGAATGAGAGGATAGGGATTTCTAGGAGCTGAGATATCACCATTATGAAACAATATGGCCACTAGAGAGGCAGTATTCAATTAAGTGAGGGATGGATTGTTGTGATACTTGTTACCAAAAAAGATTCCTTCTGGTGTTGGTGATATCTTAGTATGCCATCATGCCAAGGTGTGTTCAACTTAGTACACATGACAGGTGGAGGCAACTTTCAATAACAAAAAAGATTTAGGGTGAAAAGAAGAAATAAAAGAAGGCAGTAAACCCTAAGCTTTAGAAGAAATCCTACATATCTGTGTCAGATTTCTATATCTCTGTATCTCAACCTACAAATTGTAACCAAAAGAGAAATTTGGTTGTTCTGACTGGTGGTTTGAAATAGACTTTCCCTGCTCAAGAGTTTGAGTTTCTAAGATTAAGAGTGGCAAGCACCCATTCTATTTTTCTTCTCATTCATAAACTAGAAGCAACCTGTTGACTTGTAGAGAGGGACAGGTTTTCACCACATTTGGCTCCACTCTCTCTGCAGTGGGTCTCTTCCCTTAAACGCAGAGGAGAAGAGCAATGTTGTTGACAGGTAAATGGTTTAAGAGAATGTGTGTAGTTGTAATAGTTGTTGAGACTAAAAGGAAATGTTTTGGTTCCTCTATACTCCAGCTGACAATCCCAGGGCATATGCCCAAATGTTGATTACAGCATTATTTGGAATTTTATTGTTACAGTATATTTACAAGTATTATCCAACATGTTTTCTAATTTTCTAGAATGTCCTTTTGCCTTGTGTTACAATTTCAAACAAGACCTTGACATTCATTGCGTCAGAACATAAATGTTATGTTGTTAAGAAATGCAGAGAAAAAAATCAATTTAAAGTCTATTTTGGAACTAGTGGCAGAGAAACTGGTTAGAGAGAAAACTATTTTTGGCTTCTAAAAGCCCAGGCATTGAGAACCAAAAGCCAAAGGCATAAAAAATTGATTTGAAAGAATTCATAATGATATACAAGCAAATTTTCCCACACCAAAGGAAATAAAAGATCCTCTGAACTGGAGAAAGACAGAAAATGTATAAAGGAGAAGCAAGATAAGAAAACTCTGGTTAATACCTCTGAGAAGTGATTCCGAGAATTCCTTTTCCCAAGCTCTGTCCCCAGGGTGGGATGGGAAGAATAAAAGCTAGATAAGTTTAGGATCTGAGAAAAAAAAGGACTGATGCTTTACACTTCAGGTGAAGCCCAAGTAGGTCACAGACCTTGAAAAATTCTCTGGTGCCACCATGTTTCAGCAGCAATACCATAGAAATGGTGATATGGTGTGTCTAGGATAGAACTATTCCAGTGATTTCTTGAGGCCCAAGAGAGGGATGGGAGAACACTCAAATATTTCCTATTTCCCATGAGTGGATAGCATGGTAGTAGAGAAAGGGATGACAGACCTAAAGATAATAGGATTAGGAGGATACTGTGTCTAGCACGGACCATTAACTGGATATTATACGGATTTCAGCAGATGCCAGAAGAAATATTTGCCAAGAACCAAGAAACAGACTCACCTTTCCCGACAATGTTATGGCATTACATGAACCCTTGGAGCTTTGATGTAACCCTGGGGAGAATGTAAGGTGTGAGGAGGAAACATAATTTGACTGAACAAAGCTTATATTTATTGAGTTTAGTTTGAATCATCTAAGATGAAGTGTTCAACCACAGGGAGAATGGGGCTCCAAGAAACAAATTCTATCTTAGGGAAAAAAATCATCTTGAGTACTGGAGTTTGTGCTTTTTGAAATTTATACTGACTGTATCATATTCTACTCTATGAACAGAGGACATATATAACAAAAAATATGAGGGGGCATCAAAATGATTTAGTGCCTCAGAAATTAGGTTATAATGTGATCTGACACCCTATTTCTCAGTATGGATTTCCTCTTTAAAATGTGGCAGAGTGTGATAGTGTTTTCAGGATGATTTACATGAATATTAAAGATTGTTAAGTTGAAAGGAAACCTTTGAGAATATTTAACTGATATACCTATATGTAGTTCTTATTGAATAAAAATTTATATAGTTAAATATTATATCTGCCTTTATTATCATAACTTGTACAACAACTTACATTTCCTACCATTTTGGCCAAGTGGCCCCAAAGCTTCTTATACTGGCTCATTCAGAGACCAGGCAATTGCTCTGCTGTACCTTAGGAACAGCAGATGTTGCACTGTGAGCGTTGGCCTAAGTTGGCCTAGGAATAGAAGCATTTTATTACATCATGTTTAATTTTAAAGCTTTAAATGTGACTAATGCATTTTCTACAAAATTTCTTTTACAACTGAAGACTAAATTAAGCCTTCACTATGCAAATTGGTAGAGAGGGACAATTTGTATTTTTGGTTGGTATAGCAAGAGTTATGATAAGCCTTGCTATCCATAGGTATCTCAAGAACTGTGGGATATTCACGCAAGTCACCAGGTGTCTTATTCACAAGAGTACTCTGGGTCCCAAGGAAGAAAATGTGAAGAGGATTGTAGTAATATATTTATCAGGTCTCTGAACCCCCCCAAATTAAGAACATCGCACAAAAGAAAGGAGAAGGCTTCCAGAACCTTGAGCCACACTATAGGCATAGGACTTGAAAATTCAGGGAACTATTTCTATTACGAAAACAACAACAACAGTAGAACTTCTTTGTGCTACAGTTTCAAGATTGGTTGAGAAATGTTAGTGCTACAGCAGTTTCTGGATTTGGCAAACATTTCTCAACAGAGGGTGCTGTAAACCTGAAAGAGGAAGGCTAACTTCCAGGGTGCAAAAGAATTGTGAGCTCTTAGAAACTGAGTTCTCTATGGTTCACTGGAAAACTTTCTTCTGCCCAGCACAGAAATCACTGTGAATCTTGCTTTAGGAGTTGGAGTTTGGTGGCCGACTCAGAAGCTGCTATATAACACAACTAAGGCGACAGCAACAGCAGGGAGAAGTGGCCACCCTATGATCAAGTTCCTATAGGAAAACAAAGGACTGTCTCATTTCTGATCAATTTCCTATTTTCAGAGGGAGGAAAAGGTAGGAGCAGGGGGTAGAGAATGTTTCCAGTCAGAATTCCAGTAACATTTAAATTAGGTAACATCAAGGACCAAATACATCTGGGACCATAACTGAAGTCTTGATCTTTTTCAGTAATAAATATGACCTTGGAAGTCAATTTCTATTTTGAAAAATATCAAAGCAGTTAGTTTTGTAATATCAAAAAAATCTGTACAAAATGGATGCTTTGTAAAGGGTAAAGGTAGGGTTGGAAAGTGCCAACATAATTTGCTCTGTTAGTTCTTTCATGTGCTTATAGTTTAAATCATGAAATAAAATCCAAATTAAACAATTAGTATCATTCTCTCATTCAATCATACACTGAGCACCTTTGATGCATCTGCACCATGCTAGGTAACAGGAATACACAAATGATTTAAATGGTCTTTCTGCCTCCTCTAAAAAGAAAACCAAATCTTGATGTGATTAACTCTTCTCATTGAAGGCATTACCTGAAGTTTCATCACTAGTTAAGACATAGAGACATAAATATGTGCACAAGCTTTTCCTAATTATTTTTATTTGTATTTCTAAGAAGTGATAGATGCCAGAGAAACATTGCAACCAGAGATTTTTTAGGTGTTTTAGAAAATTCTGTCTCAAGCATTCATGCACATTACCACAGAAAATTTAGGGAATTTTGGTTAAAGACTCACAAATGGTAGAACTGAATCTCAGCTTTCAAGTTTATATATCCTCCCACCTTGTTTGGTGGTAATGAATGAAATTGTTCTCTAAAGCAGATAACTGAATTTGTGTTTTGGGGAAGGAGAGATGTCCCATTACTTGCTTAGCTAGTAACAAATATTTATCTTGGTAATTAGCAAAATTTTATTCTTTGCAACGTATTCACCTCATGAACAGAGTACAATTAAAAATATTCTTCCAACATAAACAAATGAAATAGTATGGCAGAAGTCAAAACAGCATCTTTTTCAGACCTCCTTTAAAACCCTATGTTAAGAAAAAAGGCTAATTTTCAATGACATAGCTCAAGTGATGGGCTAATTCTAGAGATAATCCCCAGCGTGTACAACAAACCTGTGCTAATATCCTTAGGTGTTTAGGTGAATGGAAATTCATAAACTGATGATGGAATTGGAATGTTAATCTATCACCTTTATTTATTTTAAGAAAACTAAACTCAAGAATAATAAAAAGCACTCAGTCTTACTGTTCTGATTTTTTAACTTCTAAAAAAATTGCAGAGGCTGTAAAACAAGAATGATGGAAGGGTTTATTACAATTTTTCCTTGTCACTTCAATTTGTATTTTTCTCAGCTTGGCAAATCTGTCCAAATGAGGAAGGCTCTGTAATCTGTCAAAATCTCACAGTGGTGCCATCAGGAGAAGGAGTTTATACACTTAAATGGGTTTGTTCAATCTCATATCCTGCACACAGAGTTATACCTTGAATAAGGACTCACCAAACAGATATTATTTTCCTCAAAAATTTCAACATCTTTGTGAAAAAAGCTCTTTCACATAGTGATAGAAGTGCTAGAGAGTGGTTGAGCTAATGCAGAGTATTTTAATCTGTTTAATTCCTATCTCAGATTGTTTCAGAGGGTGCATAAACTACAGAAGTAAGTGTGAGAAAAGGAAGCTTCAAGGTAATTGTCACATCTTGAAAAATCTCACCCTTTTGATTCAATAGAGCTATCGTGGTGGCCAGAACTAAGACGATAGCAGTGGTCAAAAGAAACAAAGGCAGATTAGAGAGATTTTGGAGAAGGCAGCTTTCAGTCCCCTTTACTGGTCCCTCCTTCTCTTCCTGACCACTGAATGTTGGAATGTCATAGTGCTCAATTCTGGCATCTCTCCTCTATCTATACGCTTTCTCTGGGAGCTCTCAGTCAGTCTTACAGCCACAGATGCTATCTATAGCCCAAATTTCCTGAATTGCTATACAGTCATGCATTGCTTAACCACGGGGACACATTCTAAAAAATGCATTGTTAGGCAATTTGGTCATTGTGCAAACATAATAGAGCATACTTATACAAATCTGGATGGTATAGCCTTATAGTATAGTAAATACACAAACTAGTAACATAGTCATTTATTATCATTATCAAGTACT
Source organism: Tapirus indicus (assembly GCA_031878705.1). Lineage (NCBI taxonomy): Eukaryota > Metazoa > Chordata > Mammalia > Perissodactyla > Tapiridae > Tapirus > Tapirus indicus. Next base: position 95,392,600 of record CM062942.1, on the reverse strand, counting down.
ATGTACTGTACATGACTGAATGTGCTATACTTTTATATGACTGGCAGTGCAGTAGGTTTGTTTACACCAGGGTAACCACAAACTCCTGAGTAATGCATCGTGCTATGACGTTGTGAGAGTTAAGACGTCACTAGGCAATAGAAATTTTTCAGCTCCATTATAATCTTGTGAGATCATTGTCACACATGCAGTCCATTGTTGACTGAAATGTCATTATTTGGCACATGACTGTATACATCTCTGACCTATTCCTGGAATTTCTAGATTTATATTCCTTCTGCTTCCTTGACATCTCTACTTGGATGTCTCATGGGCATCTCAAATTTAACTTTACCTTCTATCCTCATCCACCTTTTCTGTTTCAATCTTTTATATCTCAGTAAATGGCAGTAAAATCTACTTAGTTTCTCAAACCAGAATGCTTAGAGTCATCCTTAATATTTTCCTCTTCACTACTTCACATGTATACTCTATCAGTAAGTACTGCTATTTATAATTTCTAAATAAATATCAAACTTGTCCATTTCTCTTCACATCTACTATCACCAACATAGGTTAGGCCACCATCATGTGTCTTGGAGGCCACTGCTCAAGCCTCCTAAATGGTTTTTGTACTTCTCTTGCCCCCCCCCCATCATTGCTACACATGGAAGTCAGAGAGGTCTTTTAAAAATATAAAATTATATCACATTGCTGTATTGATTAAAACCTTTTCCTGGCTTTTCTTCACACTTAGGATAAAACCCAAATTAAAACTCATAGCCTGCAAGGTCTTAAATGGTCTGCCCCCTAACTACTTCTCCAACTCAATGTGGGCCACTCTCCCCACGGCTCACTTCTCTCCAGTCATACAAGCCTCCTTTCAGTTCATTGAACATGTTGGGCTTTTCCCTACTTCACGGCTTTCATATATGCTCATCCTTCAATCTAAAATATGCTTCCATGTCTTGCTTGCATAAGTGGGTCATTATCATTCTTCAGGACTCACCTAAAATCTTAACTCCTCAGATGCACCGTCCCTGATATCATATCTAACACAGGGGGCTCACTATACTCCATCACCTGCATGTATTAATTTTCTTCACAGAACTTTATTTATTTTAATTATACAATTATGTTATTATTTATTTTCTGTCTTTCCTACCAGAATGTAAACTCCATAAACTCAGACACCATATTTGTTGTATTCACCAATAGATATTCATGACTTAATAGGTTCTCAATAACTATTAATGAATAAATTAATAAACCAGGACCAGAATTTAATCTAGTGTTTTTTGCACCTCATTATTTATATTTGAATGTAGTCTGGCTCCACAGCCTGGGCACTTAACTACCACACTATACTCACTAAATGTAGATTTTATGATAGTTATAGGGCTTGGAGTTATCTCTGTAGTCTGGAATACTCAAGGATCATTTCCTTGAAGTTTGGAGTTGCTCTATCTGGGCCACTTGGGATGGACCTCATTTCACTATGGCTAAGTGATCTGCCTTAAAGCTTTATTTGTCATCTTCATTATCAAATACCTCCTTTAAGTAGGGAGCCATGGCTGTGTACTCATATCCAAAAAATATACAGGTGTTTATTATTTTTATTCTGTGGAAGGGTGAAATAAAGGCCCAACAAAGCTTTTTGATAACTAGCAGCATGACTAGCTAGTATCCCAAATGAATTGCTTAATTGTCTACTTTGAGGAGACAGATGCAGGTATTTATGGATATTAGAAACCAATGTCTGTGCAGTGCACTGACTCCAAGGAGCCTGAACTTTTAAAAATGAGTATTCAGTGACTGACAAATAGAGTGTTGAACTGGGGAACTCATCACTGTTTACTAAACTCTTCTGCTAAGGAAAGGCAAGATGTCACAACTATTATCATCCCTCCGTTAGAAACAGATATACTGGTGGACAAAGAAGTTAATGACTTTGGCAAAGGCCACACATAGAATGAAAATTAAAAACCAAGAAAGACACCACATAGTTGTCTAGAAGACAGTACAATTGTTAACTATGTGGTAATTTGGACACGTAGTTGATTTAAGTTGAGCTACATTCAGGGGAGAATGTGAAAATTGCTGAAATAAAATCTAAAAAGATCTCAGAGTACTACAAGATCATGACTAATAATAGTTTGATATAAAACCCACTGCAGGGAAGTTTAAGAAACTTATCCAATTTGACTGGGTCCAAAGAGTAGCCAGAAGATCTTATTAAGACACAGGCTGCACCATAATTTCTCTCCTAAGTTCCAGATCCATTTTCCCAAGACATTTTCACTTAGTAGCTGTATAGGCACATCATACTAAAAATATCTAAAACTAAAGTCAATAGCTTTTATTACCTATTGCTCCCAAATATGCTCCTCATTTTCTGTTTCCTAAATGAGGGTAAAGAAAAAATATCCAAGTTAAAACTTGAGATGTCCTTAGTCTCCATACTACGGATGCACCACAACTGTTCCATTAAATAAACCCTTGAGTCTTCCTTCTCTTTCACACTTATAGTGAATCAATCAACAAGTTCTGCTGACTCTATCTCTTTAATATATTTGTATTCCCCCCACTTATTGCTATTCAATTGCAAGTACAATAGCTTCTAACCATTCTGCTTATTCTCGATACCTTTACCATATTACAGCCAAAGTGATCACTTTAAAAGGCAAATGTGATCCAGTCATTCTTCTGCTTAAAACCCATCAAAATTTCCCATTGCCTACATGGTAAAGTCTAAACTTCTTGATACGTATTTCAAGGACCTTTGTGATCTTTCCCCTGTCTGTGTCAGTATGACCTATCATCAGCCATATTGAACTTCTCTCAGTTGTCTGAACTCACCATATGTTTTGTTGTCTCCTGGGTGTTCTCTCTTTTTAAGAACACTGTTACTCCCATAACATGCCTTCACACTCTGCCTAACTCCTACTCATCTTCCATGTCTATTTTAGAATCATATCCCCAATGAAACTGTCCCTGATTCCCCTGAGAGCTGGCTAGTTACCTCAATGATCACACAATATGATAACAGTTTGCCTCCTCTACTTAAAAATATTTTCGTGTCTGTATTTTCAGCTCCCAGCAAAGAACATGATATGTAATAAAATTAAAAGCCATAGTAATAATAAATGACATTGGTAATTTTTTATGTGTTCTAGATATGTTACATGTATTATTTAACCCTCACAAAAGCCACATGCAGTAGGTACCATTATTATCTTTTTTTAAAATAAGGAAGGTAAGACATGGAGATGTTAAATTACATGTACCACAGGGTCAAACTGCAAGAAATGGAGCAAATATTTGGACCCAGAGAGTCTGGCTCCACAGTCTGGGCACTTAACTACAATACTATACTCGCTCTAATCTAATGTAGATTTTATAATAGTCCTTACCTGGGTGAGGGATCCTGAACTCCTCTCAAGTTAGACACTGAAGGACTTCCAGAACAAGGAGACCTGTATTGGTATGTATAGATCATTTGTACTAACTAATATGTTAGATTTCAGTAGTTCTCAATAAATGCTTATTGAATGAGTGGGATGGTTGAGTTTGGCCCAAGCATGGAGCCAAAAGACATCACAAGAGAAAAAAGGCACTGGTTTTACATTCCAGGCTCACAAAAGGCAGTTGAAACACTTCAATATAGGAAACATTCATGTAAACAAGTAACCCCTTTGCCCATCAAAGTAGTTTGACAGAATGTCAAGTTCTAGTTTAGAGTCAAAATCTGAGCTGAAGATGCAGCAGGTGAAGGAAAAGGTGAAACGTATAGAGAAGAAAGGAAAAAAGTATAAGGTACTATTGACTTTAGGTCAATTTAATTTTTGAAGCTGCCAGTCCAAAGAGCTGTCCAGAGTGTAACCGGAATTTAGCATAATTTGTAGCAAGGCTAGATTTGAAATCCTCAGGGTATGGTATTATGCCAAGAATGATATAATAGACTCTCAATGACTGGAAACTTTCTCTCCATGTTGCACCATTAGTGTTTCAATGATGTGCAACTACTTGCTGTGCAGAATAATAAACTGGGAGAATTGGTTCTAGTTAAGAACTCTGAATGATAGATCTTTCACTTTATTTCTAAACTTGAGCAGACTTTGGTACTTTTATAAACAGAAACTATAGTGCGTGTTTGAATGGAGAGAGAAGCTGTCAATAGACTGGAGCTATTGTATGTAGGAAATCACTTTAGTTGAGAAGTTTTAAAGTTCTTTGTGTTTAAAATTCAAGAAACATGTATTGTTTACCTGCAAGTACCAAACACTGTGATAGAGCTAGCACACCATGGAGCCTAGCGCAAAGCCCTCCACATAGAAAACACCCAATAAATGCCAGCCATCCTCTGCTTGTATCACTGCTCTCTTTCCCTTCAGAACTTTTTACAAAACTATAGCTGGCTGTTAGCAAAATGTAAAGAGTTTTCCATGCATTTTCATCATCTCCACATACTACATTCACATCCAAAATTATGTAACCCTATAGCTGTCTAATTGCTACCCAGAGTTCCCTAACGCAGTGCCTCATACTACCCACATAAAGAGTCCCTCATGCTCTGTACACTGTTTCATTTCTCCATCAAAATTTACCTCACTGGTCATCCATTCCCATGGGATCCGCCATCATCTAACTCTGGGAAGCAATCTGACAAATTAAGACCTTTAATTAAAGAAATGAATACATTTTTTAACTGAGAACTTCTGGAGACACAAATAATTTTTTCTGATGGTGGTATTTCAGATATTATGGGAAAGATTGGGGTTGAGTGACATCAGCAAGAAAGCAAAATAGTTTTATGCTGTCATTCCCCCATAGAACATCAATTTTTACAATCACCCATGAATGAGTGTCTTAATAGGAGTCCAGTAGTCCTGTGGACAGCTTCCAGCATGCTATTGGAAAAATAAATCTGAGATTCTATGCACTTAAGAGGGTAAGATGAACAGTTTTGCTTTGCTCTTGTCACCCCTCCCCCAAAGTGGAAGATAAAGAATATATAATGGAATATTATTCAGCCATAAACAAGAAGGAAATCCTGCCATTTGTGACAACATGGATGAACCTGGAGGACATTATGCTGAGTGAAATAAGTCAGACAGAGAAAGATATATATGATACAATCTCACATATGTGGAATCTAAAAAAAATTTTTAAGTCAAACTCATAGAAACAGAGAGTAGAATGGTGTTTGCCAGGGAATTGGGGGTTGGGGAAATGGGCAGATGTTTGTCAAAGGGTACAAACTTTCATTCCTAAGATGAATAAGTTCTGGGTATCTAATGTACATCATGGTCACTATAGCTAATAATACTGTATTATATAGTTGAAAGTGGCTAAGAGAATAGATCTTAAGCATTCTCACCACTCACACACAAAAGGTAAGTATGTGAGGTGATGAATGTGTTAATTAACTTGATTGTGGTAATCATTTCACAATATATACATACCTCAGATCATCAAGTTGTATACTTTAGATCTATAAAATTTTATTTTTCAATTATACCTCAGTAAAGCTGGGGGGAAAATGGGAAAGACTGGTGAATGAGATATTGCAGGGCAACTTTTACTACCTTTGCCTGATGCCTACCCTTTCACCTTGAATGCTATTTTTAGTGTAAATGACTTTTCAATGTGTGTTAACAGTAAGGCATTTACCTTCTGTCAACTTGTGTAGTATGTTGTGTATCTTGTCTAAGTACTCCTGCATACTCTGTGCTTTAGAAGTCTAGGAGACAGGGTTTATATCAGAGCATATGGCTTTGTTATCAAGAGGAAGGGATATATACTTTTCTGTCATGTAAAGAACTTTGGTATAGAGAAGGAAGTACTGATCTGGGACTCAAGCTACTCCCTCTTGCTAGTTCTTCCCCTATAACGTGAAGGATTTGAATTAGGGGATTTCTAAAGTGTCTTCCTGCTCAAATAGTTTACTAAATGTCTAAGGTTTATTTCATTGGATAAATGTGTTCACATATATGGTTACATTAAGCTTTGAGAAAAATTTAGAAATAGGAGATGTTGGGGTTTAGATTCCTCTACCCAGAAGTATCTGTATTTAAATAGGAGAATCTGGAATATAGAAACTTGTTTAAAATCCAAGGGAATGTATATCTAATGGTGTAATGTTGAACATTATAACCAACATGTATGTCTCGATAAATTCTAGAGAAACTGATCCCCTCAAATTTGACCACATATTAGCTGTTGTCCATCTGTAAAGATAGCTTTATTTGGTCAAGTTCTACAAAATATACAATGTGCAATTTGGGGGTAATTTTTCTAAAGAAAATACTGCACAAGTACTTAGTGTTATTTAAATGGTATGTATGTGCCTTTGGAGAATAAAATATTTGGGGCAGAATTTTCAATTTTGCTATTAAAAATCCCTACATTATTAGCGGACAAAGAGACATGAGAGTACTCACAGATGGACGGTAGGAATAAGGCTCAGAGAGGCAGGGTACAGTCTCTCTTATGGTTTTTCAATTAATTTATGTTTTAATATTTGTAATGTACACCTAGAGACTCATCAGATATATTACAAATTAATAAGCAGAACTGATGGCAGATCATAGATCTTTCTATGAGGAAAAATGGGGTTTGGGCAAGGAAGAGAACAAAAGAACACAAAAAAGGGACATTTCTATAAAAGTTTTTTTTTAAATCAATAGCAAATATTTTCTTTTCGAGTGCTCTTTTCCAAAGTGTTGTCTGGAAAGTGAGAAGGAAAATGAAAAGGCTACAGCCACCTGAGGCCAAACTATCCAAGTGCATCATTATCTAAACCGTTACATGCAAATATGTTAGCTGGTAGAGAGAAGGACTGTTGAAATCTCTTCCCTTGATCACATCTACCAACTCATGAAAATAAAGTTGGTACATTTAAGAAAAGACAATGGGCAGGCATGAATTTCCTGGTAATCTCTGTTGTCTATGGTATATACCCTTCTTTTGGCATCAAGTACATAAGTCAACAGGAGGTCCTTCGATTAGTGAAGGAGCTGAAGAATCTTCTATGCATAGTTAATGCTGATAGTAAAACCCAGAGAATTCTCCCTATTTCACTATAAAGAACACTTTCTGTAGATGCGTGAACAGAAACATCACGTCTGCTGAATATAGCCTCTCGCTCTCCTGGAAAGTGCTGGATAGACATTAATTCAGTCTTCCTCTCGATTTCCCTTTCCTAAACTCTGCAGACAGCTCTACCACCAAAGTTTTACAACACTGTGTGTCATAGCTTGATGGACATTTGTGTTTTAGTCCTCTTGGTGAAGTGGGATGACAGTGCATCTTTCATGGTGGAGGACTTCTATATATGACCAATCTAATCTATTTCATGTTGATCCTAATCAGTGTAAGGTTTGAAGGATGATGTTTTTCTGAACTTCTCTCATAATTTCAAAGCTACATACTAATTAGAGTTTGTAGCCCCCATCTGCAATAATTAATCAGCCAATCAACACTTGAGCTGGCGCTTTGAGCTGTACATTCAATGATGAGGATTGATTTTTACTCAGAATCTGTCACAGTCTTTAGCTAAGTTCCTGTACACAGCTAGCTGTGGTTACAATGGAATTAGTGGCCCTATAAGAGAGTACAGCAAGCCTGTGTTATGGCAGGTTTCTAAAAATCATGAATCGCCAGAAAACTTAACCAGACTACAACTAAATCTTTGACTTAGACTTCACAAATAATGAGATCTTAAATTTGTAATGTCTGAATACTGAGTGAACATCCATACAACTGGCAGGACAATGTTATTCATCCCCCATATCTATGCTTCCACCTCTTGGCTTAAGGTAGCAGTAGAAACAGAACGGATTATTCATTTATTAGGAAATCCGTATCAATTCAGTTCCATAACAACTCTTGACTGAGGTTAAATATATTAACTCTTTAGAACCATTTCTACCTAATAGCAGTACCAATACTGAATTAAATTTATTCATTCGCTAGGCATAGATTTTTTTCTTTTTGGTGAGGAAGACCAGCCCTGAGCTAACATCTGTTGCCAATCCTCCTCTTTTTGCTGAGGAAGATTAACCCCGGGCTAACACCCGTACCCATCTTCCTCTACTTTATATGTGGGATGCCTGCCACAGCATGGCTTTATAAGTGGTGCATAGGTCTGCACCTGGGATCTGAATCTGTGAACTCCAGGCCGCCAAAGCAGAGTATACAAATTTAACCACTATGCCACTGGGCTGGCTCCCATAGGTGTTTTTTATAGAGCATCTACTGTGTACCAGGAAGAAGGTTATGTATTAGAGCTATGGAATAAACAATGAAAACAAAAGATGCCTACCTTTTAGTTGTACACAATCCTGTTGGGAAAAATAGCAAACATTAGAACAATTACAAATGCTGGGAAATAATAAAAGTTAAGTTAGAGTACATGAAGTGTGATGTGCAATGATGGAAGATGGCTTCCTAATTCAGTTTTGGAGGATATGATATGCCTTCCAACAAATAAGGGTCTAAACTGAGATCTAACAATGTCAAATTTGGTGGGAAAATCCATTTATTTGAAGGAACTGACTGGATACTTCAGTCAATGTAATGATCAGACCTGTAGCCCCACATAGACAGTCACGGGAGTTATTCAGTCCCTTTGGAGAAGATATTCTAGAAAAGCAGTGTGGTTGAATGAAAAAAGGAATGGAGTGTGAGACAAAATACTTGGGTCCAAATGCTAGATGCTTTACATGTCTTATCTCTAAACCTCAAAATTAATTTCTAACATATACATATGTTTCTATTGCTATTTTACTATGAGTTTTGGGTAAGGCACATATCATTCTGACCCTCTGTCTCTTTTATAAACTAGGGATGATATTAATATTGCTAGTAATCACTTCGTAAATTTTAAATTGCTTCTCAAGTTTTAGGTATTATTATTATTACTACTACTTGTGAAGTTTTGGGTAATGCTAACTAAAGAACCAAGCAATGTACATATGAACATTTTTATTTGTTTGCCTTGTAGTTGTATCTTTAAAAAATCTTATATATTAGAATTATCTGAAGAGAGAAACAAAAATTCCCTCTTCAAGGAGACTAAAAACACATTAAATTTAGGGACAGATTAAGGTGATTGAGGTTTAGTTCAAAGACTAGTTAATAAATATCAATGAGCTTTCAAGATCCTTTCCAACACAAAGATATTATAATGTTTAGTTATCCTTTGGAACTTCCCAACATGATTTATCACTATCATCAAGGAGCATATTCCAAATAGTTATTTTCTGATACAATAATATTGACACTTGTCATGCAGGGACAGTGACAAAATGGCTACAGTCTGTTTTTCACATCATGAAACTATGATAAATGCCAAAACATTGAAGTAAAACAAATGGCAGCTTTGGAAATTCTAATTTTAATGTGTCCTTTGAAAACTTATATTGTATCTGGATTATACACCACCTGGTGTACTAATGCCCCAAATGATGATTGAGTAGTTATCTATCAACAGATGTGCAAATATCCTGCTACTGGGGAATATCTGGTGGGAATAAATTGACAATTTGACAATCATAAGTTTGTTCACTGGTTAATAACACCTATCAGCCAATGTACTTGAATTTATATTTTCTGGTATTTAAAATTAGTTGCAGAGTTTTCATGGTGGGGGATTGAGTTTGAAAAATGACAGCAATTTCCTTGTTCTTGCAACTGAATAATCATTTGCTTTTTAATATTTAAGAATATTATCAATACTTATTCTTGTGAGTATAAACACATTTGAGAAGTTAGATTAAGACTACATTCATTTCAGAAGCATAATCTTCTTTTAATTTTACATTATAATATAGTAATAATTAACTCTTCACATGTAAAATATAATTTACTGCCATTTACTTTGCATCTTAATAAACGCAAACCCATTAGTGCAATCATATAAGGATTGTTTTAAAAGTGAAATCAGTGGTAAGTGGGCTGTGAGAAGATTAAATTTCTATTCCATTTTGGATAGGCATCTTGCTTGTTTGAATATATTCAATAGCTATCTGAAATACATGCATCATAATGGGAGTTACCAGTGTGCAGTCCTAAACTTTCCAACTGATGTATTTGAAGCAAAGTTTTAAGGAGTGAAGCAGAGGTTGTGATATTCACGGGAAATGCTAGTATATGAAAGGGGAAGGGGCCTAATGTAGCTGAAATAGCCACAGGCTGAGCATGAAGAAGATTGACTTCTAGTCCAGATTACCGTTACCACACGCTTGATCTAGCTTTATTCATCGGTTAAATGAGAAACTTATATTAGATGATTTCTAATATAATTTCAGTAGTTATATTCTACATTTCAATTGCTAGAAATTTTTTTTGTGAAGGCCCATATTTTCCAATGATGAGGGATAGAAAATCATGTGCATAGTATTTTAAGGCTCTATGAACTGACAGAGCTACCTCAGGGGGGAAAATGCTTCTGTCTTAGATAAGAAAATGCCCAATACACAGAGATCTTAACGGAAACCAGAATTTATAAGATAGAAAGAACTACAGATCCCAAAAGACAAGGGGCACATACGATTTTTTATTTGAAATATAACCTCCAGGAGTGTGTGTGTGTGTGTGTGTGTGTGTGTATATATATATTATATATAATATATATAATATATAATATATATAATATTTACATAATTATATAATAATTATATATATAATATATATATATAATGTTTTTGAGTGTAGGTTTTTTTCCCCTAATATAATAAAACAATTTCAAATTTGGAAACAAGAATCTAGATCTTATTTCTAGTTACACTAGAGCTCAGGCAAGTAAATAAGTAAATCACTCTTCATTTTTCTTTTCTTTTTGTAGTATAAAAGGAGAGCCTCAAACTCTACAATTTGTATAAATATTGTACATTCCAACATGCAAGATTGAGACTCAAAAGATTTTTATATATCATACTTTAACTTCTGTTTCAATCCTCCTTACATAACTACATAATAGAGGGTTATTGCAACAACTCATGCACCACGTTGACATTAACAACACCAATTTTGAACTACGTGAAAATTTACTAGTGTGCGTAATGGGAACGTTTTTCAGGTTCAGAGTAAAATACTCAGGAATTAGAATAATTTCTTTCCCATTATCAGTGTATACAAAGACATATACAAAAATGGATCATTAAATTGTTTATAAGGTTATATCTTAAATGCATTTAAGCATTTCATATGTATGACTTTTTTGAAGTAAAATATATTGTTAAAACTTTAGCCAGAAAATTCTGGGAAAGTTTGTGCAGTACTGGCAAGTTTTGAATCATCCCAAATCATTCCCACAAATATAGAAAAACTAGATTAACAAAACATATACCTCATAGCCAAATTTACTATATAAAAACCTGATAATACATCCCTTTAAAATAAAAGACACATAGCGACAAATCAAGAGGCAGAACCAGATTGATTGGTATTATCAAACATAAGGAAGAAGTAATACTAAGAAAATTGAACTTTTGGTGACTCTAAGAACCAGAACATTGAAAATAGAAATGGCAACAGGTACTCACCCTCAAAATGAAGGGTTATCACTAGGCATGGGGAGCTTGATGGCCAATCTACGAACAGCATCTAAAACTAGGAGGGAATTATACAGGCTCTAGTTTTCCAGAGAGTACAAAAGGAACCATGTAAAAGTCTAATGGTGAAGGACACTTTCTGGCCCTATGAACTCAAAATAAACCAAACAGATCTCAGCTTTCCCCACACAGAGGAGAAATGACTGGGAGTATAATCTAATCTGAATAGGTCAAGGAAACTCAGAGAAAAGTAAATTGAGGCTGAGATCAATATGGGGGAAAGGAGCAGAGAAGGCATATCTTAGCTTATCTTAGTCCATTCAAGTTGCTATAATAAGATAGCACAGACTGGCTAGCTTACAAACAACAGAAATCTATTTCTCACTGTCCTGGAAGATGGCAGTCCCAGGTCAGAGTACCAGCATGGTCGGGAGAGGGCTCTCTTCTGGGTCACACACTTCTTGTACCCTCACGTGGTCAAAGGGGCTAGTGAGCTCTGTGGGGTTTCTTTTGTAAGTGTACTAATTTTATTCATGAGGGCCCTGCTCTCATAGCTTAATCACTTCCCAAAGGCCCCTACCCACTAATGACATCACCTTTGAGGGTTAGGATTTCAACATATGAATTTTGGGGGGACATAAACATTCAGACCTTAGCCCAGGGAGAAAAAGCCACATTATTTTAATATTTCATGAAAACGGCAAAGAAGGAATCTTAGAATTGAGAAACTAAGAAAGCTTCTATCTTCCTCTTCTAAGAGTACAAGAAGATTATCTTACTCAAACAGAGAGAAATATAAGGATGGCAGCAGGTTTCTCTTTGGGAAAGTGCAAGGTAAAAGGCTGTAGAGCAACATCTTTAAAGTACTAAAAGATAAAAAAGAAAACCTGAAAAACTGCAGTTCTGTAACTAGTGAAAATATCTTTCAAAAAAGACAACAACATTTTTCAGACATACAAAAGCTGAATGATTTCATCACCAGCAGACCTCTGTTGTAAGAAATGATAAAAGAAGTCCTTTCAACAAAAGGAAAATAAAATCAGATAGAAATCTGAATCTAAGAAAAGGAATGAAAAGCAAAGAAATAATAAATATGTGAGTATGTAGAAAGCATTTTTCTCTAAATATCTATTTAAGAGATAATTGACTATTTTAATCAAAATAATAACAGTGTATTACGGGAGTTATATAAATAGAGAAGTAAACGTACAATGGCAATTGTCCAAAGACTACATGAGAAAACGAAAATATACTCTTGTAAGGTTCTTATACTACACATGAAGTAGTAAAATATCACTTGAAGATAAATGATAACAAGTTAAAGAAGTATACAGGCATACCTCGTTTTATTGTGCTTTGATTTATTGTGTATGACAGACGCTGTGTTTTTTTACAAAATGAAGGTTTGTTGCAACTTTGCATCAAGCAAGTCTATCAGGGCCATTTTTCTAACAGCATTTGCTCATGTCTCTGTGTCACATTTTGGTGATTCTTGCAATATTTCAGACTTTTCATTATTGTTATACTTGTTACGGTGATCTGTGATCAGTGGTTTTTGATGTTGCTATTGTAATTGTTTTGGGGTGCCACAAAACATGCCCATATAAGATGGCAAACGTAATTGATAAATGTTGTGCGCATTCTGACTGCTCCACTGACTGGCCATTTCCCCATCTTTCTCCCTCTCCTCAGGCCTCCCTATTCCCTGAGACACAACAATATTGAAATTAGGCCAATTAATAACCCTACAATGGCTTCTAAGTGTTCAAGTGAAAGGAAGAGTCACATGTCTCTCAGTTTAAATCAAAAGCTAGAAATGATTAAGCTTAGTGAGGAAGGCATGTTGAAAGCTGAGATAGGCTGAAAGCTGGGCCTCTTGTGCCAAACAGCCATGTTATGAATGCAAATGAAACATTCTTGAAGAAAATTAAAAGTGCTACTCCAGTGAACACACAAATGATGAGAAAGTGGAACAGCCTTATTGCTGATATGGAGAAAGTTTTAGTGGTCTAGACAGAAGATCAAACAAGCCACAACATTCCCATAAGCCAAAGCCTAATTCAAAGCAAGGCCCTAACTCTCTTCAATTCTATGAAGGCTGAGAGAGGTGAGGAAGCTGCACAAGAAAAGTTTGAAGCCTGCAGAGGTTGGTTCATGAGGTTTAAGGAAAGAAGCCATCTCCATAACATAAAAGTGCAAGACGATGCAGCAAGTGCTGGTGTAGAAACTGCAGCAAGTCATCCCAAAGATCTAGCTAAGATAATTCATGAAGGTGGCTACACTAAACATCAGATTTTCAATGTAGATGAAACAGCCTTATATTGGAAGGAGATGCCATCTAGGACTTTCACAGCTAGAGAAGTCAATGCCTGGCTTCAAAGTTTCAAAGGACAGGCTAATTTTCTTGTTGGGGGCTAATGCAGTTGATGACTTTAAGTTGAAGCCAGTGCTTATTTACCATCCTGAAAACCCTAGGACTCTTAAGAATTATGCTAAATCTACTCTGCCTGTGCTCTATAAATGGGACAACAAAGCCTGGATGACAGCACATCAGTTTACAACACAGTTTACTGAATATTTTAAGCTCACTGTTGAGACCTATTGCTCAGAAAAAAAGATTCCTTTCAAAATGTTACTGCTCATTGATGATGCACCTGATCACCCAAGAGATCTAATGAAGTACAATGAAATTAATATTGTTTTCATGGCTGCTAACACAACATCCATTCTGCAGCCTATGGATCAAGGAGTAACTTCAACCTTCAAGCTTTATTATTCAAAAAATACCTTTTGTAAGGTTATAGCTGCCACAGATAGTGATTCCTCTGATGGATCTGGAAAAAGTAAATTGAAATCCTTCTGAAAAGAAATCACCATTCTAGATGCCATTAAGAACATCAGTGATTCATGGGAAGAAGTCAATATATCAACATTAATAGGAGTTTAGATGAAGCTGATTCCAACCCTTATGGATGACTTTGAGGGTTTCAAGACTTCACTGGAGGAAGTAACTGCAGATGTGGTGGAAATTGCAAGACAACTAGAATTGGAAGTGGAGCCTGAGGATGTAACCAAATTGCTGCAATCTAAAGATAAAATATTAATGGATGAGGAGTTGCTTTTTATAGATGAGAAAAGAAAGTGGTTTCTTGGAATGGAATCTACTCCTGGTGAAGATGCGGTGATGACTGTTGAAATGACAACAAAGGATTTAGAATATTACATAAACTTAATTGATAAAACAGTGGCAAGAAATTGAGAACATTGACTCCAATTTTGAAAGAAGTTCTACTGTTGGTAAAATGCTATTAAACAGCATTGCACACTATAGAGAAATCATTGGTGAAAGGAAGAGTCAACCAATGCTGCAAACTTCACTGTTGCCTTATTTTAAGAAATTGCCACAGCCACCCCAGCCTTCAGCAACCACCATCCTGATCAGTCAGCACCCATTAACATTGAGGCAAAACACTCCATCAGCAAAAAGATTTGCTCAAGGAAGCCTCAGGTGATGGTTAGCACTTTTTAGCAATAAAGTATTTCTAATTAAGGTAATACATATTTTTAGACAATGCTATTGCACACTTAAGAGACTACAGTGTAAACATAACTTTTATATGCACTGGGAAACCAAAAAATTCATATGATTCACTTTATTATGATATTTGCTTTATTGTAGTCATCTGGAATGGAACTCACAATATCTCCGAGGTATGCCTGTACTGTAAACTCTAAAACAACCACAAAAAAAAACCCAATAAAACAAATAACTGGATATTTATATGCCTATTGCTTTTGCTTCATACCATATACAAAAATTCACTCAAAATGCATCATGGATCTAAATATAAGACTTCTTAACATACATCATCAACAAAAACCCCCATAAACTGTAAAAGAAAAGGTCAACAAATTGGACATTTACAAAATCAGAATAAACCTATTACTCTTCAAAAAAAACTATTAGAAAAAATTTTGGAGAAGGAGAAATACACACAAAAATTGTATCT
Organism: Tapirus indicus; assembly: GCA_031878705.1. Lineage (NCBI taxonomy): Eukaryota > Metazoa > Chordata > Mammalia > Perissodactyla > Tapiridae > Tapirus > Tapirus indicus. The sequence continues at coordinate 95,377,053 of CM062942.1, read as the reverse complement.
GACAAAGGACATGTATCTGACATATGTAAAGAACTTTTTCAACTCAGTTATAGAAGACAATCAACCTAATTAAAACTAGACCAAATATTTTAACAGGTACTTAATCACAGAAGATATGCAGATAGCAAGTACGCTCATGAAAATATATTTAACGTCATTGGTCATTTAGGAAATGCAAACTAAAACCACAAGGAGAGATCATTAACTCCAACTTGAGTGCTTATATTTCAAAGCTTGATGATAGTAAGAGTTAGAAAGAATGTGGCGTACCTAGAACACTCCTACAATGCTGGTAGGAATGTAAAATGCCACAAACACTTTTGAAAATAATTTGGTAGTTCCTTAAATATTTGAATATACACCTACCATAAATTTACTCAAGAAAGATGTAATACTGGACAAAGAAAGAATTTTCCTTTGATATGAATGACTGGAAAACCAAGTGTAAAAAAGCAATAACCAACAAAAAATAGTCTGTATTTTGGAGTTTATAACATATGCAAAAGTGAAAAATTGCACAACACTAACACAATGATTTGGAAAGGATTAAAAGGTGTTATATTCTTCTAAGATTCTTACATTGTAAGTGAAATGGCATAATAAGGATTTAATGTATACTGAAGTAAGTTGAAGATGTACATTGTAATCAATAAAGCAACCATAAAAAATAATTGTAGGTAAAAAACAATGGAAGAGTTAAAATTGAATTTAAGACCTAAATAAATGAAGAGATATAATATTTTCATGGATAGGAAACATTACTATTTTTAAGATGTCATTCTCCCTACATTTATCAGTAGATTCAACATACTCCACCCAAAATTTCTGCAGGCTTCTTTTTTAAAAAAAAAATGACAATTTGACTCTAAAGTTTACATAGAAATGCAAATGATCAGAAAAACATATTGTATAAGAAGTGCAAAGTTCAATAACAGCACTATCTGATTTCAAAGTAGCAATAAAGCTACAATAATTAGGACATTGTGGGATTGGCATAAGTGTAGACACTTGGAGCAAAGGAACAGAATAGAATATCAGAAATAAATTCATACATATCATTTGATTTTCAATTAAGTCTGCAATTCAATTCAATGGGGAAAGAAAATGTATTGCAACAAATTGTACTGCAACAGGATATCCACATAGAAGAGACAGGAATCCTATTTTCCACTATATACCCAAATCATTTTCATATATATTATTATACACTTAAATGTAAAAATCTAATATTTTAATGCTTCTAGAATAGAACATAGGAAAAAAGCTTTCCAATAGAAGATATAGGAATGGAGATTAAACACATCAAAAGGTTCTCAGCACCATTATTCATCAAGGAAATGCAAATTAAAACACAGTGAGACACCACAACTCGCACCCTAAAATTTCAAAAGTTAAAAAGACTGAGCAATGCAAGGATGTTCACTTTTGCTACTCTTATTCAACATAGTACTGAAAATCCTTGCCATGAAAGTAAGGTAAGAAAAGACATACACGTTAGAAAGGGCAAAATAAAACTGCCCTTATTTACAGATGACACAATTGTCTATGAAAAAAATCCCATGGAAACTACAAAAAACACCTGAAACTAATTCATGAGTTCAGCAAAGTCTCAAGATACAAGATCAATACACAGAAATATATCTCATTTCTACATTCTAGCAATGAACATGTGAAAACTAAAATTAGAAGCACAACATTATTTACACTTGATCTAAAAATTAAATACTTTGGTAGAAATCTAACAAAACTATGAGAACTGTATGCTATAAATAACATAATGCTGGTGAAAGAAATCAAAGAAGATTTGAATAAATGGAGATACATAGCATGTCCTGGGATTGGAAGACTCAACATAGTAAAGATGCCAATTTCTTCCAAATTGATACATAGGTTTCATACAATTCCTATAAGTATTCCATCAAAATTTGGAGTAGATATTGACAAGCTTAATCTAAAATTTATATGTAAAGGCAAAAGAAGTAGTGGAGCTAAAACAATTTTGAAAAGAAGATTAAATTGGGACAAAACACTCTACCTGATATTCAAGCTTACTATATAGCTATAGAATCTAGAGGGTGTGTTATTGACTGAGGGACAGATACACAGATCAATGCAACAGAATAGAGAATCCAGAAATAGACCCATACAAATACTCCCAGCTGATTTTTGACAAAGTTGCAAAAGCAATTCAATGGAGGAAAGATAGTCTTTTCAACAAATGCTGCAGGAATAATTAGATGTTCACAAGCAAAAAATGAACCTTGACATAAAGCTCTTACATTATACACAAATTATTTCAAAATTGATTATGGATTTAAATGTAAAATGTAAAACTATAAAACATTTAGAAAAATTCTTAGAAGAAAATCTTTGGAAGCTAAAGCTAGATGATTTCTTAGACATGATACCAAAAGCATGATCTATAAAAAGGACAAATGATAAGTTGTACTTATAAAAATTTAAAAGTTTTACTCTGAAAAAGATTCTGTTAAGAGAATAAAAAGACAAGCTACAGATTCAGGAAAAATATTTGCAAACCACATATCCAACAAGAGACTCGTAGTTAGATCTAGAATAGATAAAGACTCTCAAAATTCAGCAATAAAACAACCAAAAGAATCAATTAGAAAATGTGCAAAAGATGTGAAGAGATATTTCACTAAAGAGGATATATGGATGGCAAATAAGCATATTAAATGATATTCAACATCACCTATTAGAACAGCTAAAGTAAAACAAAGCAAAACACAAAAATAGTGACAATACCAAATGCCAGTGAGAATGCAGAGAAACAATCATTGAGCAAATGGAACTCTCCAACTTGACTGGTGATATTAAAACCACCACAAACACTTTGGAATAAAACATTGGCAGTTTCTGAGAAAGTTAAATAATCAACTATCTTTGGCTCAGTAATTCTACTCCAAAAGAAATGAAAACACATATGCACAAAAAAAGATTTTTACAATGGTGTTCAAAGTAGCCTTGTTCTTAATAGCCAAAAACTAGAAACAACCCTACTGTTCTCAACATGAAAATGGGTAACCAAATACTGAAGTACTCACACATTAGAATATTATTCAGCAATGAAAGGAATTAACTACTCACACAAGAAAATGGATTAATTCCCAAAATATGTAGAGTATAAAAAGCCAGACATAATGGAGTGTAAACTGTATAATTCCATTTATATGAAATTTGAACGCAAGCAAAACCAATCTGTGGCAGAAAAAAAGTCAGAACAATGGTTGCCTGTGGGTAGGGCATTTTAATTTTAAAGAAACACAATGGAACTTTCAAGGTAATGGAAATGTTCTTTATCTTGTTTTGGTTGATAGTTACATGAGTAAATATTACCAAAATTTGTAATTAGGATCTATGCATGTAAATGTATCAAGCATAAACCATAACTATAAAAAAGTGAAAGGAAAAAGTGTTGGTTCAAAGTATTTGTAGTAACACTGAAAATGCTTTTTATTTTAAAATTAGGTGGAGAAAAGCAGGAAGTAAACTTTTTTATCTAGCGTGTTTACAAATATGTTAGAAAAAGTAAAGAAAATATAGCTAAAATAACTGAAAGGAAATATGTCAAAATATTAACAAGTGATTGGACCATATGTATCTTTCTCCTTTCTGCCTTTCTGTGAATCCAAATTATGTTTGATGACTATATATCACTGTGAACATTAAAACGCCTTAAAAATAAATATCTTTCAAAAGAAAAATACAGAAATTAAATGTTTCAGTATAAGACTTTTCATAAAATTAATTTACAAATCAAAACACAAACACACAAGAAATTCCTAACAACCATTTGTCAGATCATGTGTTCTGATTTTTTTTCTTAACTGGTTTATTGAATGACTAGGACTCAATCAATAGGTTGTAAGCAGAAACCTGCTTTATTATTTTTTCTATTGCTCCTTAAAACCTGCTCTGGGATTATTTCTTTCTTCCACTTCTGGTTAGAAACTGACACAAGTCCCAGAGTTTTTTTGTTCCTCTTAGATCACAGGCAAATATTCCCTTTGTTTTAACATTAAGGGTCTAATCCAATATAATAGTCACATTACTTCAGTTCAGTCTAGTGTAATAGTTAAAACTGTAAGTTCAAATTTAATTTAAAGTTTCTCCCTTCTCCCAGGTGGGGTCTGACCCAAACAAGAAGCCTGGAGTTGGGGAGGACAGGGATAGTAGATCACTTCCCTATTTTCTTTCTTTCTTTTTTAGGAGAACATATAAACATTTACTATAAGGAGTAAATAATACAATAGAAGTAAATCAAGACATTCTTCTTTTAGACTTGTTCATGGATTTTGAACACTAACATCAAGAGAAACAAATGCAGCCTTTCTTTCCCTAGTCTTTATTCCATATTGACCAAATGTAAATTTTCAACAACTGAGCTTTTAGGAGATTCTCCTTCAACTTGAAATTCTTTTTTTTTTTTTTTTTGATTGTGGTAACATTGGTTTATAACATTATATGAAATTCTGGTGTACATAAATATATTTTGATTTCTGTGTAGATTGCATCATATTCACCACCCAAAGACTAATTACAATCCATCACTATACACATGTGCCTAATCACCCCTTTCGCCCTCCTCCCTCCCCCCTTCCTCTCTGGTGACCACCAATCCAATCTCTGTCTCCATGTGATTGTTGTTCTTTTTATCTTCCAATTATGAGTGAGATCATATGGTATTTGACTTTCTCCCTCTGACTTATTTCACTGAGCATAATACCCTCAAGGTCCACCCATGTTGTCACAAATGGCCGGATTTCATCATTTTTTATGGCTGAGTAGTATTCCATTGTGTATATATACCACATCTTTATGCATTCATCCCTTGATGGGCACCTAGGTTGCTTCCAAGTCTTGCCTATTGTGAACAATACTGCAATGAACATAGGAGTGTATCTTTATGCAATAGTGTTTTCATGTTCTTTGGATAAATATTCAGAGGTGGAATAGCTGCATCACATGGTAGTTCTATTCTTAATTTTTAAAGGAATCTCCATACTGTTTTCCATAGTGGCTGCACCAGTTTGCACACCCACCAGCAGTGTATGAGAGTTCTCTTTTCTCTACATCCTCTCCAACAGTTGTTATTTCTTGTCTTAATTAGAGCCATTCTGACGGGCTTGAGGGATATCTCATTGCAATTTTGATTTGCATTTCCCTGATACTTAATGATGTTGAACATCTTTTCATGTGCCTGTTGGCCATCTGTATACCTTCTTTGCAGAAATGTCTGTTCAGATCTTTTGCCCATTTTTTAATTGGGTTGTTAGGTTTTTTGCTGTTGAGATGTATGAGTTCTTTATATATTTTAGAGATTAACTCCTTACCAGATATATGGTTGGCAAATATCTTCTCCCAATTGTTAGGTTGTCTTTTTGTTTTGTTGATGGTTTCCTTTGCTGTGCAGAAGCTTTTTAGTTTGATGTAGTTCCATTTGTTTATTTTATCTATTGGTTCCCTTGCCCAGTCAGACATGGTACTTGAAAATATGCTGCTACGACCAATGTCGAAGAGCGTACTGCCTATGTTTTCTTGTAGAAGTTTCATAGTTTCAGGTCTTACATTCAAGTCTTTAATCCATTTTGAGTTAATTTTTGTGTATGGTATAAGATAATGGTCTACTTTCATTCTTTTGCATCTGGCTGTCCAGTTTTCCCAACACCATTTATTGAAGAGATTTTCCTTTCTTCATCGTATGTTCTTGGCTCCCTTGTTGAAAATTAGCTGTCCATAGATGTGTGGGTTTATTTCTGGGCTCTCGATTCTGTTCCATTGGGCTGAATGTCTGTTTTTGTGACAGTACCATGCTGTTTTAATTACAAAAGCTTTGTAATATATTTTAACATCAGGGAGTGTAATAATCCACGCAAATCACAATGAAAAGAAAGCTGGGGTAGCAATACTTATATCAGACAAAACAGATTTTAAAACAGAAACTGTAACAAAAGACAAGGGCACTACATAATGATAAAGGAAACAATCCAATAAGAGGCTATAACACTTGTAAAGATCTATGCACCCAACATATGAACACCTAAATATATAAATCAATTGTTAGCAGACATGAAAGGAGAAATAGACAGTAACACAATAATAGTAGGGAAATTTAACACTCCACTTACACCAACTTATAGGTCATCCAAATAGAAGATCAATAAGGAAACAGTGGCCTTAAATGACACATTAGACCAGATGGACTTAGTAGATGTATACAGAATGTTCCATCCAAAAACTGCAGAATACACATTCTTCTCATATGCACATGGAACGTTCTCCAGGATAGATCACATATTAGGCCACAAAACAAGTCTCAGTAAATTTAAGAAGATTGAAATAATACCAAGCATCTTTTCTGATCAAATGGTATGAAACTAGAAATCAACTACAGGAAGAAAATCAGAAAAGCCAGAAATATGTGGAAATTAAACAAAATGCTACTGAACAATGATTGGGTCAATGGAGAAACCAAAGGAGAAAACAAAAAATACCTGGAGACAAATGAAAATGAAAATATGACATGCCAAAAATTTTGGGATACAGCGAAAGCTGTTCTAAGAGGGAAGTTCATAGCAATACAGGGCTACTTCAACAAACAAGGAAAAATCTCAAATAAACAATCTAACAGTGCACCTAAAGGAACTGGAAAAAGAAGAACAAAGAAAGCCCAGAATCAGTAGAAGAAAGAAAATAATAAAAATCAGAGCAGAAATAAATGAAATAGAGACTAAAAGAAAAATAGAAAAAAATCAATGAAATGAAGAGTTTGTTCTTTGAAACGATAAACAAAATTGACAAGCCTTTAGCTAGACTCACCAAGGAAAAATGAGAGAAGCCTCAAATAAATAAAATCAGAAATGAAAGAGGAGAAATTACAATGGACACCTCAGAAATACAAAAATTATAAGATAATACTATGAAAAGCTATACACCAACAAATTGGATAATCTAGAAGAAATGGATAAATTCCTAGAATCATAAGACTTCTCTATTTTCTAATCCACCTCCTCCTTGCTCACTATCTAAGATTTCTTTTCCCTACAACGTTTTAGTGAGAAAGAAACATCAGGTGCAGAAAATAGTAAACTAGCATTGTGGTCCTCTGACTATGGAGAAGGTAATATTATTGATTCTTTTTGGAGGTTTCATACTAGGGACTTCCCAATGTAGATCTTTTAATGAGAAAATTCCTCTTCTTTAACTTACTTCTTAAAATCTTCTCCTCTATCTGATGAGCTTTGTGTTTCAACATTATGTTCCACTTTCAGTGGAAGTTCAGCCTGCTATCAACACGGCCTTCTCGTTTGTTTTACAGCCTTAGGCCAATGGTACTAGCTAGGTTCTCATCTTTAGCTTTCTCAGGCAAGTGTCAGTCCTATGTTTCAAAAATTTCATAAACACTTTCAAACTCTCCCAGTGATACCCTGGAAGTATCTCTCTAACTTGCTTAAGATAAGCCTTAAGTAAGAGTCCTCCTCTTCTCCACGGTAAAGCATGCACAAGGCAATGCAATTCTCTCTAAAGATAGATTAATTCCCCTATCCATTTCCATATCAAGTCTTAAATACTCTCCAAGTAGATGAATACATAACATTGACAGAACCAGTTTAATAATCCCATAGCATGTGCTGAACAGGAGGTCGGATTCCATAGCCACTACATCTAATCAAGAAAGTTGTCCTGCGCAAAAACACACCTAGCAGAGGGGTTGTTTGACTCACCAAGCCTTGTGCTAACACCCAAGACTGGGTTAGGTGCCCTTCCTCTGTGTTCCCATAGCACAGTATGCATTCCTGTTATTATGACACTACCATAGTACCATTTTTGGTTTTATTTATTTCTTATCCTCACTAGATAGTGAGCCACTTGATGGTCGAGTCCATTATTTCTCTCTGTATTTATAGGGCCTGACAATGCTTAGCACTTTATTAGATGATCAATGTTTTTGCTAAATAAATGAACCTATCTTTGCCTTATAATACAATGCGAAAATAGACCCCAGTGCCCCGTTCCAATATTTCACCCGATTTTGGATTCCTGCATTACTATTTGACATCTCTTGTACACTGACAACATACAAGGACTTTCAAGACAGAAAGCTAAATCATGGCCTCAGAGGAGAAGCATACAAACTAATTGAGCTCATTTTGTTGTAAAAAGCAGAACAAATATAAATTTCAGGTTGGTCACAATCATTGCATTGAGAGAATCTTTAAAATGATTTCCACAGAGTTAATTAAAAATGTCTCTTGTTATCTAGGCTCTTAATTGGTTTATACTGTTTTCTTAGTTAGTGAGAAACTTCAGGAGAGACTCAGCAGACAAATACTGAATAAATTATCATATGTTAAGCAAAAATGTGTAAATGTTCTAAAGTGAACAAGCTGATGATAAAGGCAGTTAAAAAGGAGCATGGACTTTGCAATGTAATCTTTTAAGAAGAGCTCAGAGACCCTTTCCCGTTTTTATGATTTGCTGAGCACAGATGGCTGCATAAAAGGCCCAGCACTAACAAAAAATAGATTATTTTCTTCTCAATATGTAAGTTCCACATAATTAAAATTTAACAGATTTGTAGTGAAACATGATAGAGATTACAAAAATGGTCTTGCTATATAAATTTTACATTTTAATTATCCCATACAAGAGCACAATAATAAACATAATGTTTAGAAATATTTTTCTCTTCCACCTGGAAATGACAGATACTATAATTATGTAGAACTTTTAAAAATTTTCCATTTTGATAAGCACTTTACAATAAGAGTTTGATTAGATTTGAGTAGTGTTAACAATTTTTTCTTAATGGAGGGCAGTAAAATATTCATATATCACATCATAATAAAATAATGTTATATATAATTTTAACAAAATGAAAAATGTCTGGATAAATATATTATCATAGACACATTACTGTCTTTTCATATATTAGCAACAAAGAGTAGTCAAGCGATTTCTGGGTTCTCATAGGATAAACATAGCTACAAAAATCTGAATCTTCACATTATCATCAGAAAATCATACAGATAAACAAGTGGAAAAAACTAAATTCTCTATATCCCATGTCTACAAATTAACTAAGATATAGAGACTAGTACAAATATTAAAGTACTGGTAAGTGTGAACTAAGCATACCAAACCAGTCACCCATGTCCAGGACCCAAGCCAGAGTAGGATATCAGATAGACCATATGGAGAGTAGGAGAAAGGAGCTAGGAACTAAGAGAGGCAGAACCAGAAAAATATCACTTGTGGAAAAAGAGGGATCCTCTCTGAGACAGAAAATGCTTAGAAAAATCTGAAAACTGATGGATCAAAGAACTGGATAGTGATGAATTTCAAGAAATGGTCATGGAGGTTTGCAGAGCCAGGGGTGGTCGTCTTGGGAAGACACCACTTCTGCAAGAAAAAGAGGCAATTTTGAAGAGGGATTCAACCCTTGGATGCTTGGTAGAGAGGGGAGAAAATAAAACAGGGAAGGAGAAGGAAACAACAAACAGAGGAGGGGAATTTAAGGGTCTTAGAGAAACAAAAGTGAATCACAAAGTCAAGCTCTTACATCTGCATAAAAATGTGCCATTAACTAAAAAAACACTTCACTTAAAATTAGAAACCTAGTACACAACAAAAACACCTTAAACTTATCAATTATCCCAATGATATACATATAATATATATACAATCCCAAATGTCCCAAAGAATTAAGACAAAACAGAAAACACACAGATATAAGAGTATTCTAAAATAAAGAAAATGAGAATCAAATTGTTTCAGCTAATAAAAATTATCCAGAAACAAAAACAAAACAAAACATGAAGCACTGAAAAACTATGAGTACTCTAACATGAACTTAATATTCAGAAAAAATAATTTCCAGATATGAAATTAAAATGTCTAATCAGAAATTCGAAACCTCAGTCACAAACAAACAAACAAAAAGAAATGAGAGGTGATCCAACTCAGGAATGAAATTAAAGAAAAAATACTAAGAAATTAAGATTATTTCACAAGGTGCCCAGGGGAAAATAGAATCTAATACAATTAGAATTTATTGAATCTAATAGATTCAACAGATTTGAATATAATAAATTCAAATGAATATCTACTAGAAAAAAGAAAATAAATAAACAAAAATGGCCAAGTGTTTGTTAATGATTGAGTAAGAACCTCTCCCATAAATAACAATTATATACTCTGGGCACAAATCAAAGTCACAGAGGAGTGAACAAAAGCAGAAAGATTTTGCTAGGGGGGTCTATGAACTGAGGAAGGCAGATGTATGTGTGAATTTCCTGTTTTCCATACTTTTAGCATCGGAACTGACACAGTTGGTACTTTTATAGGAAAAACTCCAGGCTTTCTGACCTGGGCAACAAGATTGAGTCTGGAGCAACCATGAACATTGCAAAGAGAAAAAAGGGAACCAAGAAGACAAAGAGCCAGAGAGCAGGCCTTTAAATTATATCTCCTAATATCTTTGCCTGATGCTGCAACCACACATGTGTGGAAAATACTCAAAGCAGCTCATCTAAGAATAAATATACAAACTCATTTGCCATGCAAAAAACAGAGTTTTCAGTTTGAACCCAATGAACTTAATTGCCTGTAAAACAAAACAGTCATCAGAGAAAAATAAAAGAATACAAAGTCTCCAAAACTTAGCATTCATATATCTTGGATACAATTAAAAATAATATAAGCTGAAGAGAACTAGGAAAATGTGATTCCTTTTCAAGAGAAAAAGACAATCAGCTGGCACAAACCCCAAGATCTACCAATAATGGAATTAGCAAACATAGATTTTGAAGCAGCTACTATCATTATTCTCAACAATATAAAAGTGCATACTCACAAATAATGAAAAGATAGTTAATCTCAACTGGCAAGTAGAAATTAAAAAAATGGAAATTGTAGAGTAAAAAAACAGTATTAGAGATGAAAAAATATATTCACCGGATAAACTTAGAAGAATGGAAGTGATAAAAGAGAGAATCTGTGAATCTGAAGATAGAGCAATAGAAATTATATAATCTGAAGAATGGGGAGAATGGATTTTTAAAAAAGAACGTAAGAGAATGAGAAAACAAATCACAGACTAGGAGGAAATATTTGTGAAAGACATATCTGATAAAGGACTATAATCCGAAATATACAAAAAATTCTTAATACTCAACAATAAAAAAAGAAACACCCCAATTAAAAAATGGGCGAAAGACCTTAACAGACACTTCACCAAAGAAGATCTATAGATGGCAAATAAGCATATGAAAAGATGCTCCATATCATATGTCATAAGGGAAATGGAAATTAAAACAACAATGAGATACCACTGCACACTGATTAGAAAGGCCAAATCCAGAACACTGACAACACCAAATGCTGGCAAGGATGTGGTGCAACAGGAACTCTCACTCATTGCTGGTGGGAATGCAAACTGGTTCAGCCACTTTGGAAGGCAGTTTGGTTGTTTCTTACAAAACTAAACATACCTTTAACATAACATCCAGCGAATGTGCTCCTTGGTATTTATGCAAAGGAGTTGAAACATGTTCACAGAAAAACCTGCACAAAGAGGTTTATAGCAGCTTTATTAATAATTGCCAAAACTTGGAAGCAACCAGGATGTTCTTCAGTAGGTGAATGGATAAACTGTGGTGGATGCAGACAATGGAATATTATTCAGGGCTAAAAAGAAATGAGCTATCAAGCTGTGAAAAGATATGAAGGAATCTTAAATGCATATTACTAAGCAAAAGAAGCCAATATGAAAGGCTACATATTGAATGATTCCAAGTATATGACATTCTGGAAAAGGTAAAATCACAGAGAAAGTAAAAAGATCAGTAGTTACCAGGGGTTTAGGGGGAGGGAGGGTTGAATAGGCAAAGCACAGAGGATTTTTACAGCAATAAAACTATTCTGCATGATACTATATTGGTGGAGTACATGTCATTATACATTTGTCCAAACCCATAGAGTGTACACCACCAAGAGAAAACCCTAAGGTAATCAATGGACTTTGGATGATAATGGTGTGTTAATGTAGGGTCATTGGTTGTAACAAATGTACCACTCTAGTTTGGGATGTTGATAGTTGGTGTATCGTTTACATTTTTAATTTTCTGTATATGAAGATGTTTTAAAATCTTAAAAAAACTTTCTCACTGTGAAGAGACTGCCAATCCCTTGGCTAGTGAATTCTTAGAGATAGTAAAAGGCTAAACCAGGTACATGCCTTTGGTATGCAAACTAACCAGTCCAGAGCCATACCTCTTTAATCTGGCCTGTGTATCCCAGGAGTCAATATTCCTCTGCCCTAATCATTCCAGGGCCAGGTTCCAGGCATTTAGGGACTATTTTGTTTTGGCTTAGAGACTACCAACATTGTTCAAATTAGCCAGTCCTAAACTGTTTACCTTGCCCTGCTTGCCTTTCCTGTGGAAACTCCAATAAAGCCTGTGGCCTAGGCTCTCCCCTCGCTTTTCTATCTTGTGCGTCCTGACCTACATTGGTGCTTTTCAATGTGGCCCTGTGTGGCATACCATGCCTCCTGTTTGTAGGACCTGTGAATATACTAAACATTTTTCTTGAGGGTCTTCTCTATTTCCTCTTATGCCATAGCTGACTGATCTTCACACAAAAGAACACAGAACAGCGAGGGAGGCTGTGCATGTGTGGGGGCAGGGGATATACAGGAACTCTTTGTACTTTCCATTCAATTTCGCTATGAACCTAACCCTGCTCTAAAACAAAGTTTATTTGAAAAAATGAACAGATTCTCAGAGACTTGATAGTTAATAACAAATTGGGGTCCCAGAAGTAGAAGAGAGAGAGGATAGGGCAGGAAATAAACTTGAACAAATAATGGCTATAATATTTCTAAATTTGATGAAACACATAAATTTACAGAATCTGGATGCTAAGGAACTCTAGTCAAAATATACATTAAGCAGTCCCTGTCTGGGCAGTTCATAATCAAACAGCTCAAATCTGAAATAAAGAAAATGTTGAAAGTGGCAACAGGAAAATGGCATATTAGTACAGGAGAACCATGATTCAACTAATAGTTGGCTACTCATCAGGAAGTAAGGAGGCCAGAAGAGAATGAAACAACATCTTTAAAACGCTGAACACTACTCTGTCAGCAATTGGTAGAACAGCTAGATAAAATTAGCAGACGTAGAAAATTTGAAAAACACTACCAACCACTTTGAACTATAGCCAACAACTGCAGAACATACAGTCTTTTCTTGTGCACACACGTATTTATCAATCTAAATGAAGTACAAGTGCATAGAGCCAATGTCAGTAAATTTAAAATGATTGACATAGTACAGAGTATGCTTTCTGACCAGAGTTGAATTAAATTAGAAACCCATAGCAGTAAGATATATATGTGAACACTCCAAATTTTTGGAAATTAAGAAAACACTTCTAAATAACCCTGAGTCAAAGAAAAAATCAAAAGGAAAATTAGGAAATATTTTAAACTGAATGTAATAAAAATATGACATATGGAAACTTGTGCGATACATCTAAAGAAGTACTTAGGGGAAATGTTATAGCTTTAAATACATATATTACAAGTAAAAAAGATCCAAAATCAATGATCTAAGGATTTTTCTAAAGAAACGAGGCAAAGAACAAAATAAACCAAAATAAATAGAACTAAGGAAATAATAATGATAAGGACAGATATCAATTGAAAAGAAGATAAACAAATATTAGAGAAAATAAATGAAACCAAAAGCTGGTTCTCAGAAAAGATCAATAAACAATCAAGACAAAAAGAGAGAATATACTAATTACTAGTATCAGAAATAAAACGGGAAATAACTACAGATATTAAAAGGATAAGAAGGGGATATTACAAAAAGTTTTCTGTCAAAAAATTTGACAATTAACATAAATTGTCAATTCCTTGAAAGACACAAATTACCAAAACTGACACAAGACAAAATAAAATAATATATTGCCATATACAAATTAAAGAAATCAAATTCATAGTTAAAACCCTGCCCTCAAAGAAACTTCAGGCCCGGGTGGCTTTATTGGTAAATGTCATCAAACATTTAAAGAGAAATAATCACAATCCTATACAAACTCTTTCAGAATATAGAAGAAAAATGAACACTTACCAACTCACCGGAGATCATTACTTCATTAGATACTATAAGCTACACAGACACCACAACAAAAAGAAAACTACAGATCAGTATTCCAATGAATATAGATACAAATATTTTTCAGAAAGTATTAGGAAACTAAATCCAGCAACCCCAATGAGTTTGACCCTAGGACTTCAAACTTGATTTATCATTCAAAAAAAATCTGTCAACGCAAATCACCATATTATAAAATAAAAGACAAGAAAATGTATGATAATTTCAGTAGATACAGGAAAAGCATTGTACAAAATCTAACAGCCACTAATGATAAATACTTTCAGAAAACTAGAAATAGAAACATTCTCAAATTGTAAAGGTTATATAGAAATTACCAACAGCTATCATACTTGATGAAAAACTGACTGTACTTACCTAAAGATGGAGAACAAGGCAGAGATGTCTGATCTCAGCACTGCTATTCAACATCACATTAAGGGTCCCAATAACTGGAATAAAGTAAGAAAAGAAGTAAAAGAGGGAAAGAGGGCCCAGTTCCATGGCCGAGTGGTTCAAATTCCACGCACTCCACTTCAGTGGCCCAGGTTCGCAGGCTCAGATCCTGGGTGCAGACCTACTCCACTCACCAGCCACACTGGGGCAGTGTTCCACATAGAGGAAGATTAGCTCAGGGCTGATCTTCCTCAAGCAAAATGAAAAACGAGGATTGGCAATGAATTTTAGCTCAAGTGAGTCTTCCTCAGCAAAACATAAATAAATAAATAAAAGACCTTGGCAAGGAAGAATAAAATTATCTCTGTTCATAAAAAAATATTTATAGCTTCCCATATGCAATATATTTTTTACAAGTATTTATTGATTGCCTGTAATATGCCAGACACTGAGCTAGGTGCCGTGTATAAAAAGATGGATGAGATTGTGTCCACGCCCTCAATAACTTCCTTTAATCACAATATTTCTGCTCTCTGCAATTCATTTCCCATTTTGTCAGTCTGGAAAACTCTATTCATCCATCTAGAATCAGCTTAAACATGGCTTCCTCTGTAAAGCACTTCTTCATTATAAGAATTAGAGGCAGTCATTCTTTCTTCAGTGTCCACTAATACTGTATGTACAGTTTTATTTTAGCACTTAATATCCTACTGCTTTTATTTACTTATATTTCTTGCTTTCTGACTAGACTGAATTATATTAACATATTTTGCAAATCTTTGTATCCCTAGTACCTAGGAGCAATCTCAATAAATATTTGTAAATTAAAGAATGAATGAATGATGAAGTCAGTGAATTAGAATACGAGAACTAAGGTGAGAGAAGAGAGGAGAGGAGGGGGAAAAAACAAGAAAAAATCCTCCGCAACACTCATTTTGAATCTGTTTTGGGGCCATAATATTTTTGAGATTGAGACAAAAGGCAGGAAACTAAGGTATTTGTTTTGTCATGTCCAAATATTTCACACTGGGCATTTATCTTTACAGTAGGCTTCATTTCAAGGGCTATATTTTGTGGCTACGTTTTAATTAACCAAAAGTGATCCCACATGTCAAGAATTAGAAAGCCTGCAAAGTGACCTCATTACCGTCAATGAGAAAGGTCATGTACAGGAATACATACATGCACAATCTTTCTTAGAAGCAACCCAAGCTATAAATCATATCAACATCAAATTATAATAAATATTTTATTCCATGCTATTACATACAATGTCTGTCTGTGTAAATGCATTGTTCAGAAAGAATTTAACACCTGAAATTAACTGGTAGGTGCTTAATTTTTAGATGAATTATTTAGGGTATTTCTTTTTACATGAGTTATCCTGGGAATCTTAGTTATGTTTTGCTAATTTTCTCAGTGTAGTATGCCTTTCTTTCCTATTTATATGATTTTTTTCATAATTTTAAGGAATGTAAATACAACTATAAACATATTTGCATTTAATCTGAGGTTAAACATGTTTACAATATTATTTCATTTATATTTAGGGAATTGCTATTATTCAAAATATAGTAACAAAGAAAGGAAGGTCTTTTGGAGTAGCGGAAAATGCTTTGATGGGGCTTTAGGTGACGTAGGCTCCAACCCTTACTTTGTTAGTTAATTAAACAGGTTGGTCTTAGGCTAAGTCACTTTGCTCTGGACTCCAATTTTCTCTTCTGGAAAAATGTATGCTCAACTGATCAAAGATGTCAAATTAGAACATCATAGTTGGAATCCTATACCCAGATGGGTTTTACAAAAAAGGTTTGGTCTGTGTAGCATTAAAAAATGAATTAGAAAGATTCAGGTAGGCTTTCAATCTCAGATTTGTCAAAGCTCCCCTCCCCTCACTGCTAAATTGCTCTTGCACAGAGCAGGCCTAAAGAAGGATAACAAAGGCTTTGAGAACTGAACTGCAATATAAATACTGCTGAAGACTCAGATCAAAGCCTGCTCTGGTAACCACTCCCAAACTTTCTATTGTCATATACCAGCGCCAGTTCGCATCTGTCATATACTTGCAGACATGTGAGAAATAAACTCGTAGCCTTTAGGATGAATGATCATTAAGCTCCCCTCCACATTACAACGTCGTAAATTTGGCAGGAAAATTTAGACATTTCTAGTAGGAAGGATATTTAGTTTCTCGTGCGAAAAGTCTCTTAATGCTGTGTGTTGTTTAAATGGGCTTGTGAAGGCAGTTTTGATATGGCCATTGATAGAGGATTAGCTGTCTGACACTTTCTGGAATATTAGTGTTTTTTGTTATTTCCTGAAAAGAGGACCCTGTGTAATTATATTTTATATTCTTGAGTGTGATTTTTATATTCTTGACTATTATCTCATAAGATGCACAGTACATCGTCAATAATATTTTGAATGAATAAATCTGCAACAAGACACAAGGTAGACCCAAAGTTGCCAATAAGCATCACTTAATTATAAGCCTAATTTTGGAGCACCTTATATGCACAGATATTTATCTAACTTCTTCAAGTTCAAAGATACAAGATATTTAAAAAGCTAAATTTAAAAAAACATTGATAAAGGGTCGGGGCCGCCCGGTGGCGCAGCGGTTTAGTCTGTGCTTGGCAGCCCAGGGTTCGCGGGTTCAGATCCCGGGCTCCCGCCAACGAACTGCCTGTCAGCCATGCCGTGGCGGCGTCCCATATAAAGTGGAGGAAGATGAGCACGGATGTTAGCCCAGGGCCAGTCTTCCTCAGCAAAAAGGGGAGGATTGGCAACGGATGTTAGCTCAGGGCTGGTCTTCCCCACAAAAAAAAAAAAAAAAGAAAAAGGGTCAACTCAATTGGAAACCAAAGGAAAGAGAAACTTCTCTGATAAATCAGTTTAGATGACTGTACAATTATGTATTTCTAATTCCTTGAAGAAATGACTTTTTCTGAATTTTAACAATATTATTTCTTCTGCTTTATTTTTGGAGTGGAGGTATATTAAATAAATTGCCTTAGGGGAACATTAGTATGGTCTATAAAACAGAGATTGAAGGCTGCCTTTTACTTTGTCTGACATCTCTCATATATTGGCCAATCAGTAATAATTCACAGAGTATAGCCTAAAGGATTTGTTTTTTTAATCTGTGAATTTTTCATTTTCTTTTTAATTAAAATTTATAAATTGCATAATTTTCGTTTTGCAGTAGCTTGGACTTGAATGAAAACCAAATATAATAGGATTAATTAGCTATTCTTTTTTACTTATGTTTTTAATCTTTTAAATAAAGTGTCATTTTCTTTAAAAATGTGAATTTTAACTTAAAATCTTGAATGATCATGATTGCAGGTGAGACAAATGAGACATAATATGGATTTTATTGGAGTACTCACTTAAGTAAATGTATCTACTAAAATTGACTTTTATCAATTTCTGTAAACCAGTATATGATGAAAAAAAGTCCAGGCTTATTACATATTTTTGCTTTCGGCATTACTAAAGAAAACTTTTATTAGTCTCTGATGATCATCAACAACCAGCAAGTACACGGTTTTGATGATGTGGTCCTTTGCAGATATTACCCGCTAAGAAAAATGTGTGTAGTTATATTTTGAAAATCAGAATATGATTACCTCTTATTTTGATTATCTGAAATTTCACCATGCCTGCTGAGACGTATCTTTTCTATTATGAGATCTCCAGCTTAAAAGAAATTGCATCCTGTCTCCTAGTTCCCTCGGATCATTTAGGATACATTGTATAAACAATTGTTTAGAAAAGTATTTTTCTTAGTAAAATTATGATAACCTGACAGCTGAAAAGTCACTGCTAACTTGGGGAACAAATTATCAGAATTTTCTTCTTCTTCCTGTTGACTGTGAGTTATCTTAAGATAAAAAATTCTTATTTTGTTTTGTATTCAGGTTGAGATAAAGTCAGGTCTGATTTCTCATTCAAAAGGGAAACTAGAGAGCAGAAGGAGAAGAAAAGTTGATACAACTTTTCCCTCCTTCAACTTTAGGTACTGATGGTTAATTGCTGATGGTACAGATAACTAGATTTCATTCACAAAATATTAATTTGGGAAAAAGATCAGGTTTTGACATTTGCTGTTGCTTCATGTTGTTGTTTGTGGAGCCAACCTACAAAATAACTTTACCACTTAAAACTAAGAATATAAGGACACTGGTTCCAGCCACAGTGAGTAAGCCTACTACATTACAGTGATTACATCCAAAGATTAGACAAAATACAAAAAAAAAATCTCCCAACTACCTGAGAACTCTTGAATGGGCAGATTGGGACAGGAAATCAAAACTAGAAGAAAGGCCAGTATGGAGAAGGTAGCTTTTTTCCCCTTCCTTTGTCTTTCAGCTTTAGTTTCAGGGCAGGCCAAATCAGTAACTGCATAGCAGGCAGATCAGTAAATACTCCAGGAGAAGCCTGTATTTCAGTACCAGAGAAACATCCATTTTAATTTACTTTCTTTTTTTTTTTTTTTTTGTCTCAGCCCTGCCTTAAACCACCCCCATATGAGGCACAGCAGCTATTGCATGATAACCTAAGACCGGGAGAGAAAGCCCACCTCTCTGAATAGAGGAACTGGGCAAAAGGGTTCCTATTATGCAAAGAGTGTGGGGGAAACCTCATAATTTGCATATATCTTTTCTCCTGCCACTTCACCCCAAGTGCAGCCCAAGTGGCACAGACGTGCAAAGCACTGTGGGAAGATAAAACTTTGAGAGAAGTTCATCTTTCTGGCCAGAGGAATGGGAAAATGTGCCCCTCATAGCTGGAAAGTGTGGGGAAAATCTCCAAGAGAGGAAAAAAGAGTAGGGGATCACTGATTCTGAGTATGAATCAACAAAAGTTCAGGGCTCACTCCCAAGCTGTGCATGCATGGAATACACTCAAAAAAGATAACAGACCATTTGAAAACTGAGCTACAATATAAAAGTTGCCCAAGGGCCAGCCCCATGGCCTAGTGGTTAAGTTCAGAATGTGCTGCTTCAGCGGCCTGGGTTGGGTTCCTGGGCACAGACCTACACCACTCATCAGCAGCCATGCTGTGGCAATGACCCCCATACAAAATTGAGGAAGATTGGCACAGATGTTAGCTCAGGGCTAATCTTCCTCAAGCAAAAAGAGGAAGACTGGCAGCAGATGTTAGCTCAGGGTGAATTTTCCTCAGCAAAAAAAAAAAAAAAAGAAAGAAAGAAAAGCCAACTAATTCCAAAACAAGTGGAAGGAATGAAATAATAAATATAATTGACATAAATAGAAGAACAAATATTAAAAAAAGGTTTCCCAGGGCCCGGACCAAACCCTAAGTGGCATATGCAAGGGATACACATGAACAGCATTGAAAATGCTTTGAAAAATGAACTGACTTTGGAACCACCTTCCAGGCTTTGGAAGGCAATAAAGAACTTGGAGTCCAAACCTTACCAGGCTGTCCCCTATTAAAACAACAACAGTAACAGCAACAACAAAAACAATAAGGACAACAAATCAGCATTCTCCAAAGGATTTTAGAAGGAACAAGAGCTTGAAACATTCAAAATGTCCAGGATACAATATAAAATTACTCAACATACCAAGAAACATGAAAATCTGAAGAAATCTCAAAAGAAAAGACAATCAACAGATGCCAGCTCTAAGATAAAATAAAGGTAAGAATTGTCAAAGACTTTAAAGCAGTTGTTATTCTTATGTGCCATTAAGTAAAAGTGAATACTCTCAAAACAAATGTAAAGAGATTAAATTCTCAGCAAAGAAATAGAAACTACATAAACAAAAACAAATAGAAATTTTGAACTTAACAATATGATATTTGAAATAAAAAATATACTGAATGGGCTCAATAACAGAAGGGAGATTACAAAGGAACAAAAGTCAGTTTGTAAAGCTCTGTGAACCAAAAAGTAGATAAACTTTAAAAAACCATGCTTAGACACATCATAAACTGCTGAAGACCAAAGGTAAAGAAAAAAAATCATTTCCAACATATAAGGGAACAATAATTAGAATAATTGTAGATTTCTCATCAGAAACTATAGAGGCTATAAGACACTGGAATATTTTTAAAGCACTAAAAGACAAAACTGTCAATGAAGAATTGTATAACCAGTGAAAATAACCTTCAAGAATAAAGGCATTTTCAGATGAAGAAAAACAAAGAGAATTCATGACTAGCATGCCTATTCTAAAAGAGTGCCAAAGGATCTTCTTCAGGCTGAAAGGAAATGATGCCAGAAGTAAACCTGAAACATGAATATTAAAGGCAATGTAACAGGCATGATAAATATCTGGGTAAATATAATAGATGTTCTTTCTCCTCTTCAGGTCTTTACAATATGTATGACTATTGAATAAAAAAATTATATTTTGTGGGAGGCATGTTAATGTATATAGATGTAATACATATGACTATAACATAAAGGGGAAAGATTAAATGGATGTACATGGTTATAAGACACTTTGCATACTTTAGTTAAACTGGGAGAATGTGTATTAAAATGTATAGTGCAACTGCTAACAAAAAAAATACAAAGAGATAGCACATGAAAGCCAATAGATAAAATAAAATGGAATGTTAACATATATTGAAATAATGGAAAAGAACACTAATTAATTATATTCTGGGAAAAGAAAAACTATAGGAACTGAATACAGTTGTCAGCAATAGCAAAATTAAAATCAACATAACAAACAGGAAAATGACAAAATTTATATCCCTCAAAATTGATCTCATCATATAGAGGAAGACAACCTTGAGAAATTGTCAAAATATAACAGACCGAGATGAAGGAAGCAATGAAAATATGGTAAGTGCGGAAGAGAGATAAGAGTGAAATAACCTAAGAAATATATGTTTCTGAAGATGTACCAAGAATAACTGGAATAGAAGCAAAAATAAATGTTACAATTTTTTTAAAGTGAGTTTAATAAAAAGACAGAAGGTAACTTTTCCAGTGCCCAATGGAGGCCAGAAGTGTTGCATAATCCCCTGCCCCAACATGCTTATGACTCTCAGGAGGTGGTGAATAAACACATCTCTTTCACCCCTCAAGTGAGATAATCCTGAAGTATGTTAATCCTGAGGTGTGTATTTTGCACTTTTCTGAGAGTTTATCTGGGAAAATAAGCTTTAGTTTCTCACTGTGATAGATGGTTTACTAAAGCACTTCCACTGGCTGCCTTCCCTTTCCACGACCACTCCACTACTGTTGTCTCCTGTACCTCCCAAATAAACTACTTACACTCAAATCCTTATATCAAAGTCTGCTTTAATGGGACGCTGCAAATTAAGACAGCTAAAGCTTTTGTTTCTTATTTCATTAATGAAATAGAAT
Organism: Tapirus indicus; assembly: GCA_031878705.1. Lineage (NCBI taxonomy): Eukaryota > Metazoa > Chordata > Mammalia > Perissodactyla > Tapiridae > Tapirus > Tapirus indicus. Next base: position 95,355,116 of record CM062942.1, on the reverse strand, counting down.
CAATCAGAAAATGTCTTCCACATGCTCCCTCCATCACATTTGCCACTCTGCCTGCAGAAGTTCTCTCTATATGGTTTTCCAGATGATACACTGCACAGCTAACGGCAGGGTGCCACTCACACTGTAGTCGATGATCAGTTATCAGACCTTATCTTGTTTGACATTTTACAAGTGTTTAATATGTTAGATAACTCCTTTAGCAAAAAACTTTCTTCATTCAGCTTCCCAGATATCACACTTTATGGGTTTTCCTTCTACCTCACCAGCTACTACTCTACAGTTTTCTTTCCTGGTCCCTCTTCTTATACTCTTAAACGTTAGAATACTCCAGAGCTCAGTTGTTTGTCATCTTATCTTCTCTGTCAGTCTCTTGATCATCTCAACCTGACTCATTACTTTAAATTTCATCTATATGATATAACGTCAGCCCACATCACTAACTCCAACTTCAGACTATGTTATCCAATTATGTTCTAGATATCTGCCTCTCAGTGTCAAACATAAAGAAAAAAACCAAACACCTGACCTACCCCTCAAAAGTAGTTCCTTATGCAGTGTTCCACACCTTGGAAAATGGTATTCCCATTATTCCAGTTACTCAGGCCAATCCTGCTGTGGTTCTCAACTTTTTCTTTCTTTTACACCCCATGCATTGTCCTTCAGCAAATTCTGTTGATTCTGTCTTTAAAATATATCCAAAATACAGTTGCTTGTAGATATTTTTCCTTTGGCTAATTGTTTGCTAGTCTATGAAATGTATGTTGTATTTGTGCTCATTTTTTAGGTGTTCTAGAAATACTATTACGACTACACTTTTTATGTTATCAAACCTTCAGTGAAATTGGTCTGTTTTGGGAAAAGGTGCCTGTTAGAATATCCATCAGAAAGGAAAGCATAATATAATTTCAAAGCTTCAAAATATCACTCACGCTCCTGAGAGACTGTAAATTTAAACTTCCCTTTATCACTTTGGACTTAAAATGATTACACTAGTGGGAATCTAACTTTTTTGTAAGTAGAGTAACAAAATTCAGAGACCGCTAACATCATTACCTCCGAGTTGGGAGTGGAAGTTAAGAAAGAATTCTTTCTCTTTTCTTTATATATAATTTTTAATGTTTAAATAGCTAATTATGTATATGTGTTACTTTTATAACTAGAAAAAATGAATAAAGCTATTCAAGTGCTCTTTATAAGAGTGCTATTTAGAAGGATATTTGCCCTAAAAGACATAAATAATTATTACAGAGCCATTTAATTAAATAGTGTTGTTCTGGGAGAATAATTGACTGAGAAGCCAATGGAATATAATAGAAATAAGTGAAAAAGCCTTAGTAGTTAAAATAATTTAGACTATGACATTTTCATAGTATAATGATTAAGAGCACAGATTCTGGAGCCAGGATACTTGGGTCCAAGTTCTGGATAAGCTCCTTATAAGCTGTTTGACTTTAGGCAATTTACTAAACCTTTCTATGTCTCAGTTTCTTCATTGGCAAGGGAGGGATGATAATAGGACTTAACTCACAGGGTGATTGTAGGGATTAAACGAATTAATATATAGGTATAATACTTAGGACACTGACTATCAAATAATAAGAATTATATAAGATTTATCTATTATTAACAGAAATCAGAGGCATGATGCTATACAAATATATAAATATATATAATACGCTAATTAGTAAATTTGTTTTTCATGAAGGTATGTGCTAGAATTCTGAAATTATATGTATAATAGGATTGAGCAAATAAATATATCATCAATAATGAGAGATATCAATGATAATTTCGGTTTTATTGATTATACAGTAGTTATGTAAGATTTTAATATTTGTATAAAGAAGGGAAAGGGTTTACAGGAACTGCATGTATAGTTTTTGCAAGTGAATTTCTAAACATAAATTATTTCAAAATAAAACTTTAAGGTGATAAAGAAATCGATAGCAAAAGAATGATATAACAATAAATAATACTGAGACAATGCATTAACCACTTGAGGAAAAAATACTTAGATCATGACTGCTCATTACAAAACAAAGTATATTCCAGGTAGATGAAAGAGGTTTTATGCATGTTTTTAAAACAGTGGAAGAGTACATAGAATATCCATATGACCTCTGGATTGGGAAATGCTTTATATGCATACAACTGGAATAAGAAATCAAAAAGAAATATAAATATTACTTCATAAAAATTAAATTTTGTATAAAGATGTCATAATAATAATTAAAAAGCAATATATAAATTGGGTTAAAAGTTTTTACCAAAATATGTTAGAAAAAGTTAATATTTAGGCAGCATATAAAGGTCTCCTGCAAAACAATAAAGGAGTTTTCTATCACCCCAATATAAAGAAAGTTGGTGTAGCTAAAAAACGTCTGACAAATAGACTTTGAGGTAAAAAGCATTACTGGAAGTAAATAGGCGATTTCTTAATAATAAATGATTCAATTCACCAGAAAGATATAACACTATTATATTTATATGCTGTTAATGAAAAACCTCAAAATGTATCAAGCACAGATTGACAAAAATCCAGGGAGAAAAATGAAAACTCCACAACTGTAATAGGAGAATTTATCATACATCTCTTAGTAATGAATAAGACTACAGGCAAAAATTTGACACTGCTTGAAAATTTGAAAGAAATAACAAATTGACTTCATGAACACATATGGAATATTTAGTGAAACAACTGCAGTGCACATTCCTTCAAATATATACATAACCTTTATGAAAATTGGACATATACATCAGAGAACAAGTCTTAAAATTTTTCAAAAATCAAAATAATAGAATATATCTATAATAAAAAATTAAGCCAGAAATGAATAACAAAATAAAAAGTGTATACATATATATAAATCAAGAAATACACTTCTAAGTAATCAATTGGTTAAAGATGAAATAATGATACAAGTTAGAAAAATATTTTGGACTGACCAAAGAAAATACTACATATCAAAATTTGGGATATGCACCTTAAGCACTACACAGAGATAAATGTAAAAGAAGAGAAGCTAAACTTAATTATCAAAGTATATAACTTGAGAAGTTAGAAAAAGATCAACATAATATATCCAAATTAAACAAAAGCAGTTAAATAGCAAATGAAAGAACATAAATTAATGATATAAAAATTTAATAAAGAGATCAACGAAGTGGAATGTTTTGAATATACTAATAACATTAGGAACCTCTGGCACGTTAATGGAGAAAAAAGGGAGAACACAGACACACACACACAGAGAACTTAGTATTTATATAGGGAACTGAAGTACAGGTAGAGAATTCACAATTACCAGTAGGTTACACACTTAAAATGAAAGGCAAAACTTTAAAAGAAGATGAAAATATATAAAATGTTAACATTATGATCTTGGGGTAGAAAAATATTTCTTACAGAACCCACAGAAAGTTAAAACTAAAATGAAAAAGATTGTAAAATTTAACTGCATTACATTTGAAGAACTACTGTTACTGAGAAATGGGCTCATTATGCTTGCTGTGAGACCAGGCAATAAGTCCAGAGGCAAGTCAGTGGAATAGAAAGGGTTTATTCATTTTTTCAAACAAAGACGGAAGATGAAGGACTAGTGTCCTCAAAGCCCATCTTCCCAGAACAAAGACTACAGGCCAGTTATATAGGGGGGAGGACCTGCAGGCATGCATGTAACTATTTTTGGAAAGTGTTTTCTTCAGACATCTGGCCTCCAGGTGGACCTCAAGGCCTGGTCTCAGTGCCAAATAATCTTCTGTTTGTCCTCCCTTGTGACTGATGTTCCTGCTTTCCCAGAATCTAGACATGCGCCAGAGACCAATTCAAGGCCCTATACCCTGATTTGGCTTAAAGATAATAACAACAAAGCTTAATGTCTATGTGTAACATAAATATTATCATTTAACTTATTCTGCTTACTTGAGTGGCTCCAACACTACTGTTTATTAAAGGATACCATAAAGAAGTGAAAAGATAGTCTACAAAATGCAAGAAGACAGTGCAGTATAGGTAACTGAAATGTATCACTATCCATGATATATAAAGTCTTTGTACAAATTGATAAACAAACATAAATAACTCAATGAGAAAAAATGGGCAAAAGGTGTGAACAGGCATTACACAGAAGAGGAAAAGCAATGGCTAATAAAAACCTATGAGCAGATGCATACCCTTATTAAATAAAATGGAAAGTGTATATTAATATCATACCATTTCACAACCACCAGATAGGCAAACATTAAAAATCTGACATTGTTAATTCATGAGGATGTAGAACTTGAACTCTTATACAATGCTCATGGGAGTGTAAATTATTAGAGCCATTTTGGAAAAAATAATATTTAGCATTATCTAGTAAAGTTGACAATGCACATATCCTTTGACATAACATTTCCATCTATAAATACAGACCTTAGAGAAATTCTCATATATAAAAACAATGTGACATGTAGAACAATGTGCGTAGCAGTGGTGTTGGAAAACAAACACTGGAAACAACTAAATTTACATCAAGAGCAACAATGATAAATAAATTGTAATGTATTCAATGGAATGTATACAACGGAAAACAACAATGCAGTGAAATTGAAAAACCTACAGCTGTGCATCTCAATGTGGACGAATCTCACATAGTTGAGTGAACAAAGCTAGTTGTAGAAGAATACATATGGTCTGATCCTGTTTCTACAATTTACGTACATGAAAAATTAGAGTATATTGTTTTGAGATACATATCCATGTGGTAAAATTAAAATTAAAAGCAAAGGAATGATGAAAAATATTTAGGACAGTGGTTATGTCTGAGAGGGAAGGAGAGAGGGGAATATGATCAAGGAGGGGTACACAAAGTGATTCAAAGGTACTCACAATTTGGTATTTTGTATGCTGCATGCTAGGTACATGGTACTTTTTAGAACTATTTTTTTCATAAATTATAAGTAATAAAATGTCTCATATATTTCACACTAAAAAAATAAAGCATTATAAAATGTAATATCTGAAATTATCCAGAGTTCACTTCAAATTTTTTAATGTTTGGTGGATGCTATTTACTGGCAAGTCCACATTAAAATAATACCATAAAATGCAGAGATTATTGTATGAGTTGATTCTAAAGTGACCTTGATTCACCCTCCTTTGGCTAATATGTTCAACTGTTAAGTCTGTTCAATAAAATATGTCTGCAGTTACCGTGCATGAACTGTTGCTTCCAAGTTGCAAAGGAAGATGACGCTGGTTATACTATGTTCCACACAAGTAGCTATCTACATGCTTTTTCCTTTTCATTCTGACCTAAAATGGAAATTTTGTTTGAGATTAATTACCTTTTTGATTAAGGATAAAATGTTATTGTCACAAAGTCACTGAACCAGAACTGCTAAGGATCCAGCCACAGAGATGCTAAGTAAAAGGTATATTTATTTGATATGTTCATGTCTTCTCTGTGTATTTCAAGCCATTTCCAAATATCTACACTAATAAAGACCACCCCTTATTAAGAACCATTTACTTCTTTTTCCCACTGAGTTGAAATCAAGTTTAAGAGAGATATTATGCAAGGAAAAAATCTCCTAGGGGCTGGCCCAGTGGCATAGTGGTTAAGCTCACACTCTCCACTTTGGCGGCCCAGGGAAACAAAGGTTCGGATCCCGGGCATGGACCTACACACCACTCATCAAGCCATGCTGTGGCAGCATCCCACATACCAAAAGTAGAGGAAGATGGGCACAGCTGTTAGCTCAGGGACAATCTTCCTCAAGGAAAAAAAGAGGAAGATTGGCAACAGATATTAGCTCAGGGCGAATCTTCCTCACTAAAAAAACAAAAAAATCTAAAAACTGGTTCTGAAAAATTAACTTGGGTGATTCAGAGATCCTCTGGAATAATAAATTGCAACAGTAACCTCCAAAAGCATGTCCCTAAATTTTCCCACTAACATACCTGAGATCAAATCAATTATGCTTTCTCTGATATTTATATTATTTTAGTAAGGTTAATCCTTAAGTGGAAAATAACTAGTGATTATTGTTGTTGCTATTATTTCCAAGAAATAATCATTTAAAAAACTTAAAGATGGGCCTTGCCATTTACAAAATCCTACCTGGTTTAATAAAACATTTCTAATATTACTACTTCTGATAGTGATTTCTTTGGAGTAAAAGTGCCTTTCTTATGAAAAATTTCAAATATCAAATTAAAAAGTCTAGCTTCCAATCTATGTTATAAATTTGAAACTAATTTACCAGAAAACAAGAAGTCAAAGATTTTAGTGTTGGGAGAGAGAAAAGAAGTTGCTAATAGAAGCAAATCAGAGAAATAAAGTGTTCATATTCTTCAAGGCTCCTGCCATCTTCTAATCAGGCTGGAAGAATTTCAGATACCTCTTGGGCAATGTTTCCTCCTTAGTGTCCAAAATTTAACCTCCCATTCCATCTGCATCTTATCATTCCATTCAGCATGTGTAGGGACATGAACACCATGCATATCTTGAAGCTTGTCAATGTATCTTGTTGACATTCAAAATCAACCTTTGGTGATAGGAATCAGAATATCATTTGTCTGTTTGGTGGTGGAGGGTAGCAGGGCAAGGTGATTGGAAATATTTGTGAGGGAACATTCTGGGGTAATGGAAAAGTTCTTTATTTGATCTAGGTGATAGTAAGGTATATACATTTGTAAAATTTAACTGATCTGTACACTTAAGATTTGTGCATTTTACTCTATATAAATTATACTTCAGTAAAGTATTATTAGCAAAAATATATATGAGAATGTAAATTAGAGAATATCTTGATTCATGGTTTCCCATCATAGTTAGAATAAAATCCAAATATCTTACCATGGCTTGTGAAAGTCTACATAATCTTGTTCCTATATCTCTCCATCTTCCTTTCCTGACACTCTTTCCCTTGCTTACTTTGTTTTTGCCATGTAGTTCTTATGGTTCTTTAAACTACACACCAAGCCTGTTGACCCATCTTAGGATCTTTGTCATTTGCTGTTCATTCTTCCTGAAACACTCTTCTTTCAGATAGTTGCATGATTGACTCCTTCATTTCATTGAGGCTTCAGATCAAACATGACCTTCCCATGAGGGTCCTTGCTTGCCACCCTCCCCTTAGTCAGCTTTATTTTCTCATAGCACATGTTGATATCCCACATTACATGTTCACTTATTTGTTGTTTATTGGCTCTCTCTCTGTAGTAGTTAAGAGTAGGCTAACTGATATAAAAATAAACACAAATATGTGATGTCTCAAAAGATAGAATTTTATTTTCTTGCCCACCTAACAATTCCAGATGGCTGTTTAGACTTCACTGTTGGCTCATCTCTATTCAGTGGCACCTTTCATCTTGTTGATTTGTAGTCCCATAGAGCCTCATTGTCTTCTGCATCCAGCTGGGGATGCAGCTGGATACATCAAAGGAGAAAGAGCATAGGCGAGCAGACACGGATGATTTTGTGGACCAGACCTCAAATTATCACAGTTCATTTTTACTTACACTCTGTTGGCTAGAACTCAGTCACATGTCGGCTTAAATGCAAGGGAGGTTGGAATATATAGTCTAGCTATATGCCAGAAAGAAGAGAGAATAGAAAATGGTGATCAATTAGCAGTTTCATTCTACTGTCCCTACTGATATACACGCCTCATGATAGCAAGAATGTTGTCTGTTTGCTCAGTAAAACTTCTAAAACAGTGATGGTAACATATTATGCATTTAATGAATATTTTCTGAGTGAATAAATAGATATCGGTAAAACATAATATAGAGAGGTAGGCAGGTTCAAGGGAAACAACTCCAATTTACTCAGCTCCCCTAATTCTGGTTGCAGACACTCCTTAAGGGATGTGTCACCCACCAATGAAAATCACTGTGAGCCCTATGCTGCTACTCTCCTTCTACATATCTCACCCCAAATAGAGAGAGAGAATACAAATTTCTTAGGCCAAAAAGCTAAAGTGTATAAAAATGTACTTTCTTTGTCTATGATTCAAAGTAATCTATAGTCTGAGTTTCCATTCCACTTGATAATAGAAAATATAATCTTAATCAAATCTGGCTAAACTGATTAACATCCTGTTTAAACTCAGTTAATTCAGGATTTTCCCCTCCTTCTCTTTCTTCCTAGTGACATCTATGTTCCAGGAAACTTACATAATATCACAAAGTCTGGTCCCTACTTGGTGTCATTTCACACTGCTTTCTCTGAGATCATCCGGTCTAGTTCTTGTCTGTCAATACTCCTCCACATTGCCATGTGTCAAGATGTCCTCATTCCCATATGCTCCACACAACTTTCCTCTGCAGAATTCTCTCATTACAACTGCAAGACCCCTTCAGGTCTGTCAGCCTGTTCTTTGTTTCTTTCAGCTATCTTCAGGCATAGGAAAAGTTGGTTTCTTTATCCTTCCAGTTTGGAAATAAAGAAAACTTAGTGGGACTACCCCAGGTACTATCTTATCATGCAGCTGTTTCTTACCTACTGTTCTCATGCTGCTTCTCAGGGTTCTAGATAGGAAGAAGAAGGTCCCCTCTACTCTTAGATTCTTGGATTCAGATATCACAGCAGGATAAAAGTCCATGGCTTCCCTTTCAACACTCTATTTTCCATTCTTTCCTTCTCCAACTCTCCTCTCACCTCTTGTTCCTTTGTCTGTGGAATCCTCATTAAGTCTAAAGCAGGATAGTATTTTTCATACAGTCTTTGCAATTTTTTTGTTTGTGGTATAAATGTTATGACCAAATTCTCTCATGAGTTTAACATTTGAAATGCAAAAATTCCAGCAACTAAAACTTGAAAAAGCATTTTTCATAAACTAATGTATCTTTCAAGAACATTTCTTTTGTAGCCTCATTTCCCTGAGGCAATGAGGGTTGAATACTGTAGTTTCCTGGGCTGGGAAAACATGTAGTAAAAGGATATTTGGGGGCAAGGGAGATGTAAATTGCTTAATGCTTCAAAATATTATATAGCTATAAACAGATGGATAGATAGATACATATATATATACATACACTCACATAAAATTAGTATAACATGAATTATAATGCCTTCCTTGATATAGAAAATAAACCATAAAAATAGAAAAATACAATTTTTATGTGCTTCATGTTAGTGATTGTGGTAGTCAAGTTGGCGTGCTTATGGGATGACTATGTTTGTACATGTGGACAGAAGTGAATACAGATTTTGTAGTGCCTGAAGCATATACAGTTTGGGGGGCTTTCTTTTAAGAAAAAGAATACAGAATTAGAAACACAAAAGTAATTATAAAAATTATCATTTATAATCTTAAGAATGAAAAAGAAGTCAACAGAAATTATAAATTTTAAAAAGCTGAGTGTATTAGTCAGGGTTCTCCAGAGAAATAGAACCAGTACAGATATATATACATATATCCATAAGAGGAGATTTATTATAGAAATTGGCTCACGTGATTATGGAATTCAAGAAGTCCTACAATCTGCTGTGGGCAAGCCGGGGAAACAGGCAAGCTAGCGGTATAATTCAGTCCAAGTCCAAAGGCCTGAGAACCAGAGGAGCTGATCCTGCAACTCCCAGTCCAAGGCCAAAGGCCTGACAATGGGTTGGTGGTGGTGGTAGAAATCCAAATTCAAAGGCCCTAGAACCAGGAACTCTGATGTCTGAGGACAAGACAAGATGGACATCCCAGCTCAAGAAGAGAGAGAGGGAATTCACCCTTCCATTGCCTTTTTGTTCTATTCTGGCCTTCAACAGATGAGATAATGCCTGCCCACACTGGTGAGGGTGGATCTTTACTTAGTCTACTGAGTCAAATGCTAATCTCTTCTAGAAACACCTTCACAGACACACCTAGAAACAATGTTTTACCAGCTATCTGGGCATCCCTTAGCCCAGTCAAGTTGACACATAAAATTAACTACCACACTGACAAATAACACAAAAATAACAAATTCAAAAAAAATTAAAATATTCATTTTAAGTAACTGCTTATTGTACCTATATTATACATTTTTACTATACTTTCTGGCTGAAAACTCACTAATAACTTCTTTTTCACACACTTTGTAGCACCTAGAAGGGTCTTTCAGGGCCTAGGTACACAGGGGATACTTTAAAAAAATACGTTTATTGAAATATATTTCACTTCTTTTATCATACAGTTCTATGAGTTTGACAAATGCATACTGTTGTGTAAGCTTCATCAAAATCAGGATATAGAACATTTCTATCAGCTCAAAATTTCCCTCATGCCCTGTCTTAGTCCGTTCTGGCTGCTAAAACAAAATACTACGGACTGCACGGCTTATAAACAACATAAATATATTTCTCACCATTCTGGAGGCTGGGAAGTCCAAGATTAAGGTGCTGGCTAATTCAGTGTTTGATGAGATCCCGCTTCGTAAATGACTGTCTTTTTGTACTGTAACTTCATGTGGCAGAAGGCAAGGGCGCTTTCTTGGGCCTCTTTTAAAAGGGCACAAATTTCATTCATGAGGGCTCTCCCAAAGGCCCCACCTACTAATACTATCACTTGAGGGTTAGGATTCAAACATGCATTCAGACCATAGCATGTCCTTTGTAGTTAAAACCTCCTCTCATCCCTAGTACCTAGCAATCACTTGTCTTCTGTCTCTATATCAACAACAAACATAAAACCAGCTCAACTCCTGGCAAGACTGACACAACACTACACAATACAGGCCTAGCAGATGAAGCAGCATACCCATTTCTGAGAATAACATCAATGTACATCAGTCTGTATTGTACATGTAATATTCAGTATCCAATTAAAAATGATAAGACACCATAAAAAAGGGGATACAAAAGTAGTAAGTTTTAAAGCAATCAGCAAAGCCACCTTCAGAGATGAACCTGGTATTGGGATTATAAAATAGAATTTTAAAAATAACTATGATTAACTATATTAAAGGCTCTAGTGGAAAAGCCAGACAATATGAATAGATGTGGAATTTCAGCAGAAAGATAGAAACTGTATCAAACAGCCAAATTGAAATGTTGGACCTAAAAATATGGTAATAGAGATAAAGAATGTTTTTGATGGCTCTTTAGGTAGACTCAAACTAGCTGAGGAAAATAAATCAATGACTTTGAGATAAGTCAGTAAAAAATACCCAAATTGGTATTCAAAGAGAAAAATAATTGCAAAAAAAAAGAATGAGAGTTCTTAGAGCTGTGGCCCAATATCAGTCTGACATCTGAGCAGAAGAATCACAGAAGAAGAGAGAGAATAGGGAAGAAAAATACTTGAAGAAATAATGGTATGAAAGTTTCCAAAAATAAAGTCACCATACCCTAAATCCAAGAAGTTCAGAGAACTCCAAGTAAGATAAAAAAGTACAAACCTAGAAATATCATACTCAAATCCAATGGTTAAGAGAAAACCTTGAAGGCAGCCAGAAAAATAGAAGCATTCTATACTGAAGAAGAAAGAAAAGAATTAGACTAGATATCTTATCAGACACTATGCAACTAAGAAGACAATGTGATGGCATATCTAAAGTAATCAAAGAAAATTACCATCAACTCAAATTCTATATCAAGTGAAAATATCTTTCAGAAATATAAATAAATACTTTTCCATACCAGAAAGAAAAGCTTAGAAAATTTATTATAGACCAAAAAGAAAATGGTTCAAGGATGAATTCATTACAAGAAAAAAATGTAAAAGCAAGTCTCTAGGCATGAGGAATATGATATCAGACAATAACTTGGATATACACGTATACACAAAACAATGAAGAACTGCAGATATAATTAACATGAAGGTAAATATAATGTACATTTTTATTTTAATCACTCTAAAATATAATTGAATGTATAACAGAAAAATAGTAGCGATGTATTGCACATTCATAACATAGGTAGAAGTAAAATATATAACAACACGAAAGAGGAGAGAGAGTAGTTAAGGCATACATTCGTACAGTTCTTACAGTAAGCATGAAGCTCCAAATAATATTTGGAGGCAGGCTGTGAAAAACTAAAAGTGTATAAAGTAAAGCTAGAAAAACCACTCCATTTTTTTAAAGAAGTAAAAAGAATAAGCCAATAGTGGAAGCAAATGGAATAATAGTCAATTTAAAAGCAGGTAGAAAGAAAATAAACAATAACAGAGAACAAATAGAAAACAACTATCAGTACAATAGATTTCAGCCTAACCATATCAATAATTACAGTAAATTGAAATAATCTAAACACATCAATGAAAAGGCAGAGATTGTCAGACTGGATATAAAAGTAAGACCCAACTATATGCAGTCAACAAGAACTCCACTTTAAATATGAAGACAAAGATACATTAAAAGAAAAAGGATGGAAAAAGATATGCCATGCAAACACTAATCAAAAGAAAGCTGGAGCGATTAATTAATATTAGATAAAGTAAACTAAAGAAGAAAATATTACCAGAAAAAAATAAGTTACATTAAGGAGGAAATGTTTAACTATGTAGAAACACTTCCAAATAATCTACTTCCAAATAATCTACAGGTCAAGTGTAAATTATGTTGGGGATTAGAGAACATTAAGAATTTAATGGAAATAAACACATGACATATTAAACTTTGTGGGATGTTATTTAGAAGCAGTGCTTAAAGAGAAATTTATAGCATTAAATACTGACATTATAAAAAATTCTCAAATCAATGTTAAAAGTAAAGAAAAAGTTAAAAAATCAGTTATACTTTTTTATTATTGATAATTTAGAAAAAGTTTTTTTTCAATTTCACAACTTGCTATTAGTATTTTTATGTAAATTTTTACGGTTGCCAAATTTGTTAAAATTTTTATCAAATTTCATGTATAATACGTAAGATTTGGGAGACTTTTCCAAAACTAGGTCTGGCTTTGTACATTTCAAACCTAAATTTTACACTACCCCCATCTTTCTGGGCTGTTCACCATAGAACACTTTCATATCATAATATGAACTATGTCCTTAAACTTTTCTGTCATAATACAAGGTAAATTAGTATGTGAGCTGTAGGAGTGTACTTGGAAGCCATTTTTACATCAGGAATCCTAGCAATAACTTACATATAGATGACAATAAGTGAGAACCACGGTCTCACTTGTCTCTCTGCAGCCAAACTAAACATATATCTAACTCAACATTATTTTAACCTGATCCCAAAAATGTCTGTGATTACTCCAAAGCTACATGAGGAAAAGAATGATGAGGAGGAATTTGAAGAATAAAAAAAAGTAGTCTCAACCACTTGTGGTTAAAATACCTTAGTTTTGGAAATATTGCAAGGATATAAGACCATGTGAACATATTCATCTGATGGCCTTGAAAGGGGTTTGTTCAGGTGAGGGTCGCTGAACCTGATATTTATCTATGTATATACACACAATATATATTTATACATACATATGTGTATATATATATATATATATATATATGCATGCCTCAGGTCAATTTTTAAAAATTAGCTTGAATAAATTTTATTTTAGAACAGCTTTAGATGTATAGAATTAGTGAAAAGATGTTACAGAGAGTTCTTGTACACCCTCCATACAGTTTCCCCTGTTATTAGCATCTTACATTAGTATGGTACATTTGTCACAATTAACAAATCAATACAAGATATATTATTATTAAAGCCAATATTTTATTTTGATTTTCTCAGTTTTTCCCAAATATCATTTTTCTCTTACAGGATCCTATCCAGGAAACCACATTGCATTAAGTTGTCGTGTCTCCTTAGGCTTCCTTGACTATGACAGCTTCTTAGACTTTGTTTTCGAAGTCCTTGAGAATTTCAAGTAGTACTGCTCAGGTATCCCTCAATTGAGATTTGTCTGATATTTTCCCATTATTTGATTAGGGTTTTTGGAAAGGAAGACCACAGAGGTAAAGTACAGCTCTCATCACATCATGTCAAGGGTACATACTATCATTATGTTTTATTAAGCTGATGTTAACCTTGATCAACTGGTTTGAGGTAGTGTTGCCAAGTTTCTCCATTGTGAAGTTACTCTTCTTTTCTTACTTTTCCATACTGCACTCTTTGGAAGAATACACTATACACCCCACTTAAGGAGTATGCAGTTATGCTTTACCTCCTTCAGGGTAAAATATCTACATAAATCATTGGGAATTTTTCAGCATGGGAAATTATCCTCTTCTCTCCCATTTCTTTATTCAATCATCTATTTATATCAATATGGACTTGCAGTATTTATTTTATACATTGACTTACTTTCCAATACTACAATACTTATTTTGTTGCTCAAATGATTCCAGTTTAGAACACTGGAAGCTCTTCCTGTTGGTTCTAGTATTCCTTTGACACATCCCCATCATTGTGGGTTTCCTGTTTTTTGTTTATTGTTGTTTTCACATTTCTTACTCTCTGGAACTACAAGATTCTCTTGGCTCATCTTGTATATGCCCTCCTCCAGGTCTAGAATCAATCTCTCCAAGGAGCCTAGTTCCTTTTATTGAAGAATGGTATTATAAACCAAGATCTAGGGGCTAGGTATGCTCATTGCTACCGGGGTTTTGTCACTTTTAGACCCTCTTAGCTGACAGAGCAAGAAAATATACGTGTATATTAAATATTTATATATTTATATATATATATTTCTACATGTAAATATCTGTATCTATATTAAGCTAAATATGAGTTAATACTGATATCTCCAAAGCTAATCAATTACCACATAGATCATTGTAGCCTCCTCTCCCTGCTTATTTGTAATCTTCCACTCCAACAGTGAAAATTTGGCTCCCACCATCCCCCATGCATTTGCTTGTCAAATTCTAGTATGTATGTATAGTGTTTTCAGAATTGTTAACCTTTACCTCTGTGGGGAAAAAACTTTGCCAAATACAGTAAAATGCTTATATACAGTTTCTTTTGCCTTTAGTCTTATAGACTCCTCTCATTTCCAAAGTTACTGAAATCAGCACTTTATTCCTCTGCCCCCTTCAGTGAGGTTGTTTCATATATTTGTAATATATTGAAATATTTTTGTCATATTCTGCATTCCATTCTGGGATCCTCTGACCTCTTGAATGATTTTTAAAACTTGATATACTATGGCTTACTCTTTGTGTTTTAAAGTTCTATGGATTTTGACAAATGCTTAATGCGTTATATTGACCACTGCAGTATCATAAAGAATAGTTTCAGTGCCCTAAAGAAAATCCCCTGTAATTCAATCTCCCATCTACCCGCACAGAAACAATAGCAATCACTGAGCTGTCTACCATTCTGCCTTTTCCAGAATATCATATAATTGGAATATTAATAGCTTTTTCAGAATGGCTTCTTTCACTTAGAAATATAAATTTAATGTTCATCCATGTCTTTTCATGCCTCGATATCTCTTTTTATCACTGAGTAAAAATACATTATTTACCCATTTATCCATTAAAAGCTATCATAGTTGCTTCCAGTTTTGGATGACTATGGTGATTATCATAATTTGGTGATTATGAATAAAGCCTCTATAAATATTCACATGAAGACTTTTTATGGACATAAATTATTAAATCATTGGATAAATACGTTGAAGCATGATTGCTGGAATGATAAGACCACATTTAGTTTTGTAAGACAGTAGTCTATAAATGTCAATTATATCAAGTGGATTGATAGTGCTATTCAAGTCAAATATATCTTTATTTATTTTCTGCCAGCTTAACTTATCAATTATTTATGGGGGTGGGTGATGAAATCTCCAACTTTAATAATGGATTTGCTTACTTCTCTTTCAATTCTACCAGTTTTTGCTTCAGGTATTCTGATGCTCTGTTATTAGAAGCATACCTGTTATTAGAAGCATAAATGTTTGGGATGGTTATATCTTCCTGGAGAATTGATTCCTTTATCATTATTTAGTGACCCTTTTATCAATGACAATTTTTCTTGTTCTGGAATCTGCTTTTCTGGAATTCATATAGCTACTCCAATATAGCTATTTATAAACTTTCTTGTGATTAGTGTTAGCCTGTATATCTTTCTCCATTTCATTGCTTTTAACCTATAGGACTCTATATTTAAACTGAGTTTGTTGTAGAAACATATACTTAGGTCTTGTCTTGTTATCTACTCTGACAACCTCTCTTTCCATTGGTGTATTTAAACATTCACATTTAAAGTGATTATTGATATATTTCTTTTAATATCCTGGATTAATACCAAATGCATTTATAACTGCTTTTATTCATTGACAGAGGCTTCTTTTTCTGCCTTCTTTTGTTTTAATTGAGGATTTTATATCATATTTGATCTCTCCTCTTAGTGTAAAGATTACAGTTATTTGAAAAGTAATTTCCTTAGAGTTTAAAATGTACATTTTTACTTACTCTAAGTCAACCTTCAAATAATGCTATTCTCTTTCACATGTACCTCGTAATAGAGTACTCTCAATTTCTACCTCTCTTACCTTGTGACATTGCTGTCATTCATTTCACTTATCCACATGCTAAAATTATTCAATACACAGTTACTTTTAGCACTTTAAAGAGTCATATTTTAGATCATTTAAGAATAAGAAAACTAAAAGATTATATTTTACTTTCATTCTTCTCCAATACTCTTCCTCTCTTTATGCAGATTTTAGTTCTGACCTATATAATTTTATTCTGTCTGAAGAAAGTATTTTAACATTTCTTGCAGAGCAGGTTTACTGGTGATGAAGTCTTTCAGTTTTTGTTTGTCTGAGAAAGTCTTTTATTTCCCCATCATTTTGAAGAATTATCTCACTGGATATTCAATTCTTGGTCGGTAGTTTGTTTCTTTGAACACTTTAAATATTTTACTCCACTCTCCTCTTGCTTTTATGGCCTCTGATGAGAAATCGTCTGTAATTCTTGTTCCTATATAAATATTGTGTCCCTTCCTACCCAACCTCCCACCCTGGTGACCTTCTTTCAAGTTGTTCTCTTTGTATTTGCTTTTCTTAAATTTGAACATATCTCTATATCTAGTACTTTTGGTATTTATTCTGCTGGGTGTTCTCTGAGATTTCTTGGCTTTTAATTTGGCATCTATCATTAATTTTGGATAGTTCTTGGTTACATTATGTCAAATATTTCTTCTGCTGTATTCTCTCTTCTCATTCTGGCATTTTAAGTATGCATATGTCATGTCTTTTGAAATTGCCCCATATGTCTTGGATGCTCTGTTTCTTAATTCTTTTTTTCTTTGTATTTCAGTTTGGGAAATTTCTATTGACACATCTTAAAGCTCACTGATTATTTCCTCAGCTGTTTCCAGTCTACTGATGAGCTCATCAAAGGCATTATTCATTTCTGTTGCAGTGTTTTTGATTTATAGCATTTCCTTTTGATTTTCTCAGAGTTTTCATGTCTCTGCTTACATTATCCATCTGTTCTTGCATGCTATCTACTTTTTTCATTAGAGCCCTTAACATATTAATCATAAATATTTAAAACTCTCTGTATGATAATTTCAACATCTCTCATATCTGAATCTGGTTCTGATACTTGCTTTGCCTTTCCAGACTGTGTTTTTACTTGCTTTCTGGTATGCCTTATATTTTTTTTGTTGAAAGCTGGACATGACATATTAAGTAATAGGAACTGGTAAATAATCCTCTAGTGTGAAGATTGATGGCCACATGGCTAGAGATTGTGCTTTGTTTAATATTTGCTGGAACTATAGGTGCCAAAGTCTTTAGATTCCTCTAGTGTCATTTTCATCTCTCCTCTCACCTTGATCTTTCGTAAGTACTGTTCCTTATAGAGATTTTGTGTCTTTCAGCTCTTTCAGCTCTAATCCACTATTATTATACTTGATCCCTGCTGGTATGGTTGTGAGGTATGGGGAAGTGGAAGAACTCTATAATTTTCCAATTGAATCTTTGTTTTTAGTAGACTTGTGTCTTTGGCCTGTGACCTACACAAGTGTATTTTTTATTGTATAAATATTTTAATTTCATTTCTTCCACCACCTAGTACAAGTGAGAGAAGAAGGCTCTTTCCCCCATGGCTCTGGGACAAGGTTTTGGTGGTATTTACCTCTGTAGAGTAGGCCTTTGTAATAGAGAAGGCTTTGAGTCTTCTATCAAGGGTTACTCTATCTCTCTTCCTTCCAGAGCCTTGAGATCTTTCTTGGATCTTCACAGTGAGGATCTGGTGGGGTTCCTAGATATAAAGCCCACAAAAGTGTGGGTGCCCCTCTAAGACTGCAACCATGAGAAGTTTCTCATTCTCACACTATACAACACTCAGTCTCTAGCAACTCATCCAGATTACCACCTAAGTGCTCCTCTGAGTTTACCGCTACAGCAGCTTCCATTCCAGGTAAGCAGATCTCAGCTTTAACTCTCTGGATTCACCTGTCACTCCAGGTTTTGGGCTGGCATTTGCCCAGCAAATTCAGTTCTATGATGAGTCGAAGAAAAATAATTCATTTTATGTTTTTTCAGCTTTTTCTTCTTATAAGAAATAGAGCAATGGATTTTAAGCTCTCTGCATGTTAGAGCTGAAAACAGAAGTCTCCCTCAGGTCAATTTTAACACTAACTTAATGAAGCAAAATCATCATCTGTTACTAGTATCTTTATATTTTACTGTCCCATATTCATCTGTTGCAGATGGTAGGGACTAGAATGATGGCCACAATTCAACTCTCTCATCTTCCTCCCTTCCGGTATATATATTAAGGACTTCACCTAGTTTGAAATTTCAATCTCTGTTAAACTCAGTAATATATTTCAACCTATATTATGCTAAAAATTTTAGCACCAATGACTGACTCAATTATATATATTTTATAAAATACCCATATTTTATTATGAACTGTGTTCATTAAAGTACAACATATGATTATAACCAAAGAGAAAAACTATAAATTTGTAAATAGCACAAATTAACTCTATTTAGCATTTTTTTAGCATTGCAACAAATATAGAACCGATGTTCCCTTTCCATTTTTCTAGTTTCAATTCTTCTAGATTAAATTGTTTACTAGCTTATCTTTGGTTTTTATATTGAGATTTATAAAATTAATTGTTATAATTTGTCCAATTTAAATGAAATAATAAAATGTTTTTATTATATACATATAAAATATATAATATATACACAATATATGTGTTAAATATAATAACCTAACTATAAAATCAATGACAGTGTTTTATCTGATACAGGCAAAGAATGGAACAGGTAAAATTATATCCCACTGGTTTTCTTAGGCCTTGTGCCAAATATTTGCATTCAGATGTGGTTAGACAGCAAAATTTCTTTTATTTTAGTGATGGCAAAAATTCAAAGCCAATTATAATACATTTAGTCCTAAGATGTGTAATTGATGGCATAAAAGTTCCAGAAGAAAAACATACATAAGAATAAACTCAAAACAGAAGAGCAGGTGGCAGCCTCAGATATGAAATTAGAGGAGTAATTCCAAAGAATGCACTAAATATCTCTACTTGTTTTTTTGCAGACTTACCACCACTGATTTTAGGGATTTTATTGTAAAGAATCCCCACATGAGAAATATATATCATTTGGCCACGAAGTGGATATCCCTGACCCACTCCTTTCTTGACTCTTTTCCCAGGGCTGGTATCTATATAAGTTGACAAGGTTGTGCTGTTTGCTACAGTACTGAACTACTTCCCCATGAGTTAGCAAATGACTGATTTCTCCAACCTCACAGATGTTAACCCCTACCACCCACATACCCTACCTGTCATGGCCCCTCCCCCGGGACTTCCGGATCTCCTTATGATCCAATAACTGAAGCGTTAAAGTGCAGTCCAGCAGAGAATCTTTCATAGTTGTTTTTGCAGGCACCTCAAAGTCATTTTCTATTTTCTGGGTCTCCTGTTCTGTCTTCCAATATTCCAACCAAATCTGCTTTCAAGAAAAAATATGATGCCAATTCTTAAGCATTCAGGCTGAACATTTTTATCTGTAATTTCCCTCTGCCAAATGTAAAATCAGGAGGGGAAATATGTTTGGAGACATTCACGTGCCTTTAAGCTAACTCAAAATATTGAAGCTCAAAAACCAATGTGTATATGAATTACCTGTGGACCCTGGTAAAATGCAGATTCTGATTCAGAAGGTTGAGCATGGAGCTGAGATCCTGCATTTCTAAGAAGCTTCCAAGTTCTATTCCTGGTTTATAGACTATATTTTTTGTTGTGTATATTTAAGGTGTACAACTCGATGATTTTATATACACATACATTGTAAAATAACCACCACAATGAAGGTAATCAACATATCCATCTACTCACATAGTTACTTTTGTATGTGTGTGTGAGCATGTGGTGAGAACATTTAGTATCTACCCTCATAACAAATTTCAAGTATACAGTACAGTGTTGTTATCTATAGTCACCATGCTATACGTTAGATCTCCAGAACTTATTCATCTTCCATAACTGAAATTTCATACTCATTGACCAAAAACTTTACATTTCTCCCTCCATAGTCTCTTGTAACCACCATTCTACTCTCTGCTTCTATGAGTTTGACTATTTGACACCACATATAAGTAAGGTCATACGGCATTTTTCTTTCTGTGTCTGGATTATTTCACTAAGCATATCCTCCAGGTTCATCAATATTGTCCCAAATGACAGGATCTCACCCTTTTTTAAGGCTGAGAATGTTCCATTGTATGCGTACACCTAGTTTTTGTATCCATTCATTTGTCGATGGACATTTAGGTTGTTTACATATTTTGGCTATTGTGAACAATGCTACAATGCACATGGGAGTACAGAATACTCTTTGAAATCCTAATTTCAATTCCATTGGATAAATACCGAGAAGTGGGATTTCTAGGTCATATGGTTGTTCTATTTTTAATATTTGAGGAACCTCTATACTGTTTTCCACAGTGGCTGTTACAATTTACATTCCCACCAACATGATACCACAGTTCCCCTTTCTCCACATCCTTGCCACACTTGTTATATTTTGTTTTCTTGATAATAGCCATTCTAACAGGTGTGAGGTGATATCTAATTGTGGTTTGAATTCGCATTTCCCTGATGATTAGTGATGTTGAGCACTTTTTCATATATGTGTTGACTCTTTGTATGTCTTCTTTGGAGAAATGTCAATTCATGCCCTTCGTCCATTTTTCGAGTTATTTGTGTTTTTTGCTATTGAGTTGAGTTCCTCATATATTTTGGACATTGACCCCTTTTCAGATACATTGTTTGCAAATATTTTCCTGAGTTCTGTAGGTTGCCTTTTCATTTTCTTGACTGTTTCTTTAGCTGTGCAAAAACTTTTAAATTGATGTAGTCCTACTTATTTATTTTTGCTTTTGTTTCCTGTGCTTTTGGTGTCATATCCAAAAATTGTTGCCAAGACCAAAGTCAAAGAGCTTTTCCCCTATATTTCCTTTTAAAAGTTTTATGGCTTCATATCTTATATTTGTCTTCAATCCATTTTAGTTGATTTTTTGTGAATGATGTAAGATAAGGGTGCAATTTCATTCTTTTGCAAGTAGATATCCAATTTTCACAGCACCATTTATTGAAGAGACTATCTTTTTCCCATTGCATTTTCTTGGTGCACTTGTCAAAGATTAGTTGACCATATATGTAAGAGTTTATTTCCAGGCTCTCTATTATGTTCCATCGGTCTGTCTGCTTTTATGTCAATAGAATGCTGTTTTGAATACTTTAGTTTGTAATACAGTTTAAAATCAGGAATTGTGATGCCTCCAGCTTTTTTCTTCTTTCTGAAGAGTGCTTTCACTATTCACAGTCTTTTGTGGTTTCACATGAATTTTAGGATTGCTTTTCCTATTTCTGTGAAAAATGCTAATGGAGTATTGATAAGGATCACTTTGAAGCTGTAGATTGCTTTGGGTATTATGGAAATTTTTACAATATTAATTCTTCTAATCCATGAACAAAGGATATCGTTCCATTTATTTGTATCTTCTTCAATTATTTTCAGCAATGTTTTATAATTTTCAGTGTACAGATCTTTTACTTTCTTGGTTAAATTCATTTCCAAGTGTTTTATCCTTTTTGATGTTATTATAAATGGGATTGTTTTCTTAATTTCTTTGGGGGGAAGTTCATTGATAATTTATAGCAATGCAATTGATTTTTGTTAATCGATTTTGTATCTTACAACTTTACTGAATTTACTTATTAGTTCTAACAGTTTTTTGTTGTTGTATTTATAGTTTTCTATATATAAATCATGTTTTCTTCAGATAAAGACAATTTTACTTTTTCCTTTCAGATATGGATGACTTTTATTTTTTTTTCTTGCCTAATTGCTCTCAGTAGAACTTCCAGTCCTATGTTGAATAGAAGTGGCAAGAGTGGGCATCCTTGTTTTGTTTCTGATCTTACAAAAAAGCCTTTAGTTTTTCACCATTGAGTAGGATGTTATGTGTGGGCTTGCCATATATGGCCTTTATTATATTGAGGTACATTCCTTCTATACCTAATTTGTTGAGCTTTTATCATGAAAGGATGTTAAATTTGGTCAAATGCTTTTCCTGCATCTATTGAGATGATCATATGATTTTTATTCTTCAGTCTGATAAGGTGGCACATCACATTTATCAATATGCACATGTTGCGCCATTCTTGTATCCCAGGACTAAATCCCACTTATCCTTTTGTATGATCCTAGTAATGTGCTATTGAATTTGGTTTGCTAGTATTTTGTTGAGGACTTTTTCGTCTATGGTCATCAGAGATATTTGCCTGTATCTTCTTTTCTTGTAGAATCTTTGTCTGGCTTTGGTGTCAGGGTAATACTGGCCTCTAAAAATGAGTATAGAAGTGTTGTCTCCTCTTCAGTTTTTTGGAAAAATTGAGAAGGATTTGTATTAATTCTTCTTTAGATGTATGGCAGAATTCACCAGTGATGTCATCTGATCCTTGGTTTTTCTTCTTGGGGAGATCACTGATTACTGTTTTAATGTCTTACTCATTTTTGGTCTGTTCAGATTTTTTATTTCTTCATGATTCACTCTTGGTATGTTGTATGTTTCCAGGAATTTATCCATTTTTTCTTGATTATCCAATTTGTTGGTGTATATTCGTTCACTTCTAACTGTCACCATAGACAACATTTTGAATAGCAATTATTAAAAACATTACCAAATTAGCATTTCTAGGTTACCAGAGATAATCTAGCAAACCCCCATCCAGGGAAGGAAGGATAAGATTTATGTACAAATTAGGAGGGAGGGGGAAGAAGATGAGGTGGATTTAGAATATTGGATTACAACAATGTGCTCATATTTTCAATTCCATTTCTTCATCTTCAACTTTATACAATGAGACAGACTCATATTTTCAAATGTCTATTGAACATTTCCATCCAGATACCTCCAAACAATTCAAATTTAATATGACCAGAATTAAAAATCTTCTTTGTGTGTTTCCCAACAGTTTGTGCCTTCCACCAAAATCTATTAAATCTGCATAGAAATCTAATTTATCCGAGCCTACTTTGTCCCTCTATTTCACAACATATATCTAATTAGTTACTTCTGAAATGTCTCTCAGGTTCACCACTTCTTTCCATTTCTATTGGCAACAACTAGTTCAGGCTCTTATTGTCTCACAACAGGAATAATGTGAAACTTTTTATCTATTTCTACTCTCTTTCCACTGTAATTAATAACCAATGTCTCAGCTCAAATTATCATTCTAAGACTACTAATGTTTTCCATTAGGAAAAAAGAAGTTGAACCCAGTCAGAATAAGTTAAATGTAAGAAGTTCTGATGAATAAAGAAATCAGTAAATGTGTATGTTAATCTAGGCTAGCATTGACTGTGAAAACCAGGATTATTAATAATAACTAGTTTGGTGGGTATTTAATCAGGAGGAACTAAAATACTAGAAAAAAACAAGTTGGGAGGAGTAGGATCTGATATAAAATATTCTGTTTTTTGTTTTATTTATAAGTAGGCTAGACAAGTATGAAGATGTGAGAGAGAAAAACCAAAATTTGTAAAATAGTGATAATTATTTAATCATGGAGATAATTACATGACAGACCATTAGACTATTCTATCTTCTTTCTGTACCCTTGAATATTTCCATGATAAAATTTAAAAAAATAAAAAATAACTAAAAAGAAAAGGAAAAATTATAAGTAGATGCAATCCAAAAGAAAGTTGACACAACAAAAATATCAAAATAGACTTTTACCATAAAGGCATTTTGGAAGATAAACAGTATCTTTACATAACAATCCCAAGGAGCATTTCACTAGGAAGATATAAAATCCTGTCCCTGTGTGCATCAAACAATACAGCCTCAAAGTATATAAAGAAAAATAATTATACATATATGCAGGCATTAAATCCACAGTCATACTGGAAGATTTTTAACATCTTTCTCAGACACTCAATGATTGAGCAGCTCAACAATTCATAAGAGTACAAAATATTTGATTGATCCAATTAACCAATTTAATCTAGTGAACATATATAAAACTGTGCACCCAACAACTTTAAAAATATCCATTATTTTCATGCACACATAAACTATTTCTAAAATCTAACCCATAGTGGTCCACAAAGCAGTTTACAACAAATACCAAAAGTAAATACTATACTGACCACATTCTATTACCACAATGTATTAAAATTCAGAATCAGTAATGGAAAGATAATTACAACCTCGTATATTTGGAAATTAAACACTTTTCATATAATTAATAGATCACAGACTATCAAAATGGAAGTAAGTACATAATTTGAAGTGAATGACAATGAAAAAAACCACATATAGCTTGTGGAATGCAGCTAAAGCACTACTTAGCTGATGAACTTTATTACCTCTACATTGTTCCTAGTGCTGTTGCTGCATGAAATAGATTTTCACTCTTTAACTTTCTGTGAATATTCTACTGCTTTCATCATTTCTATATGATCTGATACCACTTCTCTCTATTTTTTCTATAATTTTTATATTTATATTATTTTTAAAAAGACTCACAGTCTCAAATAAACATGAATATTGTAAATATAGTTTACTCTGTCTCATCCATGTTAGAGGATGAATTGTATCCCACCAAAATTCATATGTTGCAGTCCCAACCCCCAATACCTCAGAATGTAACTAGGAAATAAAGTCTATACAGAGATGATTAAGTTAAAATGAGGTCATTAGTGTAGAGTTCTAATCCAATAAGACTGGGGTCTTTATAAGAATATGGAAGGGACACCAGAGGGACGACCATGGCAAGAGGCAGCAAGAGGGGAGCCATCTTCAAGTCAAAGGGATAGGCTTCAGAGGACACCAACCCTGTTCCATCTTGGTCTTAGACTTCCAGCCTCTAGAACTATGAGAAAATAAATTTCTGATCATTAAACCAAGCAGTCTGCAGTATTTTGCTGAATTACTTAGGGATTGCCCCCATAATTCTTGGCAGCAATTTTTATTATTGGTCAACCAAAAGGTACCTTTGATGTCACAGCTGGTTTAAGCATTCTTCTGAGAGGTAAAATTTCAGGTATTTTTGGTTGTTTATCTTTTGTTGAGCAAAAATTAACCTTTGTGTATGAGTAACTTTCATCTGTTAATAATTGTGAACCAAGGGAACCAAAATTCACCAAGTGTCCAAACCATCCAGACAGAAATATTTATTCTTAGAGATTTTTTAAAATTTACTTGGAAAAGTAATTCTGGAAGTTTCTAGAATATGTTTAAATGACTTGATTATCTGTTTCAAGGAAAAAAAATTAGTGAAATAATGCCCTAATATCAGTCACCTTTATTAATAAAAACTTTTAGGAACAAAGAGCATTAGAAAAAGGTTTCAGATGGAAGAATAGGTAACCTTGAGTGGACTATTCTCATATATGGGTAAGTTCCTCTGTTAATTATTGCAGTGAAGGTTCTCAATAGAAACTTTTTTATAATTCTATTATATAAAAAAGAACATTTATAAGCTTAAATACGGCTCTGAGCCTTCTTGAGACCTGTAAATCAAGTAAGAAAATTGAGTAAGTCTGGGCCCTTGAGAGAAAATATTAGCAAAGTGAAATTCACACATACTTGTAAAAATTCAGGCTTTTAGGCCCATTAAGTCTTCCTCCATGGGCTAATGACTGTAATAAACTAGAGATGAATCAATTTAAAAAAAATGGAATTTCTGTTGACAATATGAGTAAAACCAAAATGCTCAATAATGAACATATGACTATTTTCCCCATTTATTGTCACTAGACCTTGGTATGTGAAGTCTAACACACAGAATCATACATTTAGAAGAGACACTAAAAATCATTTATTTCAGTTGTTCCCAATAAGAGGATTGTCTGCATCAGAATTCCTGAGCATTTTTAAAAATACAGACTTGCTGGTTGTACCCCATACCCACTGAATCAGACTTTCCGGGTGTGGGGCTCTTGTATCTGATTTTTAAGCTAGCATCACATTCTGATTCTGATGGGAATCCAGGTTAGGAAGAACTGAATTAGTATAACCTCCAACATAATATAAAAATGTCTTCTATAACATAATTTGGAAAGCTTTTTCTATAAAGGGCCAGATAGTATGTATTTTAGACTTTGTAGGCCATACAGTCTCTGTCATGACTACTCAGCTCTGCCATGTGTAATACGAAATAATACACAGACAATATTCAAATTTACAAGCATGACTGTGTCCCAATAAACAATTTACTTACAAAAACAGAGGAAGGTCAGCAACAATGGTGGAGGAAGAACCTCGGAAAATTCTCTCCTTCATAAAAGCAATGAGAAAACAGGCAAAAATAGACAGAATCAACTCTATCAGAACTATAGAGATTAACCAAAATCTTGTAGCAATCTGAAGACTGTTTATTCAAGGGAAAAAAAATAAAGCTAAGTCTCAGTAAGAAGAGTAAGCTTAGTGGATTTTAACTTGCCTTATTACCATCTTTTCCTCCTCTCCAGTTTCACAGTAGCGTTAAAAGCCAGAAGCCCTCAATCTTGATGAAAGTGAGTAGACTCACAGCCACCTGAAGCAGCAGAATGGGGCTTCAGAGCCACCAGAGGCAGCAGAATGGGTCTAGAATCCCTTCAAAGCCTCACTCCCAGAGAATTATCATTATTTGACCTATCTGGTGGTTCTCTGGAAGACGTCACTTGCAAAGCTGCCTTTATTTGACCAGACATAGAACTTGCCCAGCATGAAAAGAATTTTCCTTGGGAGTACATGCCAAAAAAAAGAAAAAATTAAATAAAATTGAATAATCTCATAGCTGTCTGGGGTAGGATATCCAAAAATCTTAAAAGCAAAATCTAAAAATTAAGATGTCCAAGGAAGTTTTGAAAAGCTCAAAGGCATTCCTGCAAATGTGGATGTTCATGTGTATAGCTGTGCACATGTTTAGGGCTGTGTGTATGTCCAAGAGAGATATGAGAAGGCCTTAAGCTATCACCTCTGGCTAGCCTTGAGACTTTACAGAAGCAGGAAGTGAAATATAAATTTTGGAAGAATATAATAAATTGGAGTTTTCAATTACCTGGCTAAGTGTTGAATGTGAGCCTGAACAAGCACAAAGAGCTCTTTGGAAAAGACTGGGAGAATTATTGGTTCCACATAACCACTAAGTTAATTGAGCAGAAACTTTAGTGGCCACACACAACAAAGACTTCGTGGAATTAATTTAGAAAAGTAACTAAACAACAAGTTTAAAAAGCCCAGCAATAAACCCTGCACAGGGAGAATAATTTGATTACCAAAGTTGCTATGTTATATTATTTGAAAAATTCAGTTTCCAACAAAAAGTTATGAGATGAGCAAAGAAACAAGAAAGTATGGCCCATCCACAGGAAAGAAAGTAATAGAAACATTCTCTGAGAATGCTCAGGCATTGTACTTATTAGACAAAGATTCTTAATCAGCTATTTTAAGTGTGTCCAAAGAACTAAAATCAACTATGTCTACAAAACTAGTAGAAAATATGAGAATGATGTCTCACCAAATTGAGAATATCAGTAAAGAAATTATAAAAAATAAACAAATAGAAATTATTGAGTTGTGAAAAATTCACTGGAGAGGTTCAACAGCAGATTTGAGCAGGCATAGAAAAGAATAAGTGAACTTGAAGAAAGGTCAATTGAGGGTATCCAATCTAAGAAACAGAAAGAAAAAAGAATGAACAAAAGTAAACAGAGTCTCAGAGACCTGGATAGCATTAAGGACAACAATATGTACATAATGCAGCACCCAGAAAGAGAAGAGAGAAAGAGAAAAGTGATCAGATTTGAATAAATAATGGCCAAATTCTTCCTAAATTTGTTGGAAAACATTAGTAAACTCATTCAATAAACTCTACAAATTTTGAGTAGGATAAACTCAAAGAGATCCACAAAGAGCCCATCATAGTCAAATGGTCAAATGCCAAAGATAAAGAATCTTTAAAGCAGCAAGAGAGAAACAATTCATCACATACAAGGAATCCTCAATAAAATTAACTGCTGTTTTCTCATTAGAAACCATGAAAGATAGAGGCAGAGGGATGACATATTTAAAATGCCAAGAGAAAAAGATTGTAAACCATGAATTCTATATCTAGCAAAACTATACTTTAAAAAATAAAGGAGAACTTAAAACATTCCCAGGGGGAAAAATACTGCTAACAGACCTGCTCTACAAGAAATACTAAAGGCAGTTCTTCAGGCTGAGAGTAAGTGACCTCAGACAGCAATTCAAATCAGGATGAAATGAAAGGATGCTAGAAAGTAACTTGAATTTACATGAATAAATGAGCACTGGTAAAGGTAACTGTAGGTAAAAACAAGAGACAATATAAATATATTTTTGGTTTGTAACATTTTTCTTCTCTTATCTAATATAAAAGGCAACTGCATAAAACAATACTTACAAATATATGTTGATGGACACTGAATGCATAAAGGACTAATTTCTATAAGAGTAACAGCACAAGGAAGGACAGTGGGAATGGAGATATATAGAAGAAAAGTTTTTCTATACTATTGAAATTAAATTGGTATTAATCTAGCATAGATCATTATGAGTTAAGATGTTAATTTGTAAGGTCCAGAAAAATTACAAAAATAAATTTTAAAAATACTAAAACAAATAAGGGAATTAAAATAATGCACTAGAAAGTATCTATTTAATGGAACGGGAGATAGATATGGAAGAATCAAGAAACAAAAATGCATAAGACATAGAAAACAAATATCAGAATGCAAGATATAAATCCTATTTATCAGTGATTACATTAAGTGTAAATGAATTAAACATTCCAATCAAAAGGCAGAGGTTGGAAGAGTGAAATTACAAAAGTATTGTATGTCTTCTATAAGAGAGACAATTTAGATTCAAAGACACAAATAGGTTGAAAGTAAAAGAAGGAAAAATTATGTACCATGGAGACAGTAGCCATAAAAGGCCTGGATTGCTTATACTAATATCAAACAAAATAGACTTTAAGACAAAAATTGTCACTGAGAAAATGAGGAACATTTTATAATGATAAAAGGGTCAGCTCATCAAGAAGGTATAAAAATTATAAACATATATGACCTAAATATATACCAAAATACAGAGCCCCATAATTCACAAAATAGAAACTAACCTACTTGAAGGGGGAAATATACAATTCATCACAATAGTTGGACACTTTGATATCTCACTTATAATAATGGATAGAACAACTAGACAGAAGAGGAATAAGGAAATAAAGTTTTGAACAAGACTATAAAGCAATCAGGCCTAACAGACATCTATAGAACACTCCAACTAAAAATTGCAAAGTGTACATTCTTCTCAACTCCACACGATACATTCTCAAGAACAGATCATATATGAGACCATAAAAGAATTCACAATAAATTTAAAATAATTGAAACCATATAAATTATTCTCTGATCAAAATGGAATGAAATTAGAAATCAAAAAAAGGAAACTTGTAAATTCACAAATACATAAAAATTAAGCAACATACTCCCACATAACTGATGGGTCAAATTAAAACCACAGGCGATATTAGAAAATATTTTGAGATAAGTGAAAACAATATGCAACATAAAATGTACAAAGACAGCTAGAGCAGTGCTTAGAGGGAAATTTATAGCTGAAAACACCTACATTAAAAAAGGAGACAGATCTCAAATCAATAACCTAACTTCCCACCTTAAAACACTAGAAAATAAAGAGCTAACTAGACACAAAGGGAGCAGACGAAAGATATGATAAATATTAGAGGAAATAAATGAGATAAAGCAGAGAAAAACAGTAGGAAAAACCAACAACTGAAAACATGTTTCTTTGAAAAGATTAACAAACCTTTAGCTAAGACTAACCAAGAAAAAGAAAGAAAGAGAGAGAAGACTGAAATTACTATAATCAAGAACGGAAGCAGGGATTTTACTACCAACCACACAGAAATAAAAAAGTTTACAAGGAAATACTACAGACAATGATATATCAACAAATTACACAGCTTAGAGAAAATGGACAAATCCCTACAAATGCAAAACTATGGAAACTGAATCAAGAAGAATATAAATAGACCTATATCAAGGAAAGGAATTAAATTAGTTATCAAAAATTTTTCTACTGCTCCAAAAAAGCCCAGAACCAAATGGCTTCCTGGTTAATTCTACCAAGCAGTTAAAGAATGGAGACCAATCCTTTACATACTCTTCCAAATAAAACGGAAGAAGAAATAGCTCATTCTACGAGACCAAGATTACCTTGATACGAAAACCAGATAAAGACATCACAAGAAAAAAAAAACCATAAACCAATTTCTTTATGAATATAGATGTAAAAATCATCAAGAAAATACTAGCAAACTGAATCTAGCAGCATATTAAAAGTATTATACATCATGACCAAATGGAATTTATCTCAGGAATGCAAGGTTGGTTCAACATATGAATATCAGTCACTATAATACACCATATTAATAGAAAAAAGAAAAGAAATGAAATTTATAGATGCAGAAAAAAAGAATTTGACAAGTTTAACACTTTCATAATAATAATAAAAAAACAATCAATAAATTAGGAATAGAAAAGAACTGCCCCAAACCGAAAAGGATATCTATAAACAAGTGCATATCTAACCTCATAATTTTTGCTGAAAGACAATATCTAATCTTATGATTAGGAACAAGACAAGAATATCTGCTCTTGCCATTCTAGTCTACATTGTACTGGAGGTTCTACCTAGAGTGATTAGGTGAGAAAAATAAACAAAAAGCATCCAGATTGGAAAGGAAGAAGTAAAAACTATATCTATTACAGATGACATGATCTTGTATATAGAAAATCCTAAGGAATCCACAAAAAACAGTAGTAGAGCTTATAGGTGACTTCAGTAAATTTCAGGATACAAGAATAAATACACCCAAATCAATTGTATTTCTACACACTAGCAATTAACTATCAGAAAATTAACTTAAAAAATCCGTTTACAGTAGTATGAAAAGAGTAAAACACTTGGGAATAAATCTAAACAAAGAAATGCAAAATGTGTACAATGAAAACTAAAAACCATCATTGAAATAAATTTTTTTAAAAACTAAATAAATGGCAAGACATTCTGTGTTTGTAGATTGGAACACTTAATATTGTTAAATTGGCAATAATTCTCAAAGTGATCTACAGATGAATGCAATGCCTATCAAAATCACTATCTTTTTGCAGAAGTTGACATGCTGATTCTAGTCATATGAAAATGCAAGACACTCAGGGGCCGGCCCGTTGGTGCAGCGGTTTAGTCCATGCTTGGCAGCCCGGGGTTCGCTGGTTTGGATCCCGGGCACCCGCCGACGCACTGCCTGTCAGCCATGCCGTGGTGGCATCCCATATAAAGTGGAGGAAGATGGGCACAGATGTTAGCCTAGGGCCAGTCTTCCTCAGCAAAAAAAAAGAGGAGGATTAGCAACAGATGTTAGCTCAGGGCTGGTCATCCTCACCAAAAAAAAAAAAAAAAAGAAAATGCAAGACACTCAAAATAGCAAAGGCAACCTTAAACAGGCAGCATAAAATTGGAAGCCTCACACTTCCTGATTTCAAATCTTACTACAAAATTACAGTAATTAAGATTGTTTTACTGACATAATGATATACATATAGAATGACAGAAGATAATTGTCTAGAAATTGACATTTATAGTCAATTGATTTTTGACAAGGGTATTGAAACTATTTATTTGGTGAAGAATAGTCTTTTTAACAATGGTGCTGGGACAACTGGATATCCACATGCAAACAAAGGAAGTTGGACCTCTACCTCATACCTTGTACAAAAATTAATTTAAGCTAGTTCAAAGACCTAAATATAAGAGATAAATCTATAAACTCAGAAGAAAACATAGGCATATATCTTTGCGACCTTGGATTGGGCAGTAATTTCTTAGATATGACACCTAAAGCACATGCAACCAAAAAAAAATAGATAAAATGGATTTCATTAAAATTAAAAACTTTTGTGCATCAAACAACATTATCATGAAAGTGAAAAGATAACCTATAGAATGAGAGAAAACATTTGTAAATCATATATCCTATATCATATGAAATATATCATATATCTGATAATCCTTTGTTTTTCAGAGCTCCTATAAAGTTCTGTGAGCCAGTAGTTTTTTTTTTTAATTTTATCTCAGTGGGGGAACAAGTGCCTTGAGCTTCCTATTATGCCATGTTTCTGATGTCACCCCAAATTCCAAGGTTTTAAAAGCTATTATGCCTCCCTCCTGTTTTCTAGGCTAAATATAACTGCTTTCATCAATTATACTCTAAAACTTGGCAACACCTGTATATTTCCCCATGATTCCTGATACACAAACAATGAAGTTCGGTGATGTCACTGACAGATTTGTTCAGGCCAGGTAAATCCTCCTTTTCACCTGGTATACCCATGTTTCTTTCAATTCCTTTTAATGACATTTTTAAATGCTCTGCAATGATGACAGATGTTGAAAGAACAGAACAGAGCTTTAACAATAAGATCTTCTACTCTTCCTTGTCACTCATCAGTATTTTACCACCTCCCTAAACTTCAGTTTATTTTGGCCATTACCTGCCTAAATACCCTTCTCACAGTCTCTGATCAATCACAAAATTTTACAAATCTTGGTTTAACAGAAAGCTTCATTTGCAGTTTCACTGATTGCTTTGGGTGCTTTTCTCTTTTCTTCCTTCATATTATTATTCATAATCGTAGTCATAACCATTTGTAAGAACATCCATCCCTCTTTAATCATTATCTTGCATTTTAGAGTTTCACATAATGGGATCATACATCTTTTTGCCTAATCCTTTCATCTCTTCCTTACTGAAGTCCAGGGAAATAAAGTAGTATCCAAACATTTCAACTGAATATGAATCTACAGTTTTCTTAAAATGAAAAGTTTACTTTTAAAAAAAAGTGAGTCAGAAAAAAAAATGAGCATCCACCTCCTTGCAGCTAATTAGAAAACAGCAATCGCTCTTTTACTTGAACCAGACTGTGTTTCAGAAGCACAGGATTACTGACTTCTATTAAGCGCCCACCTCTTGGCTCCATCCAACCCTGTTTCTTGGAATTACATACCTGCATGTTCTTTATTTCCATAAAGAAAAAAAAATGTGCTTACAGTCTGTATTAGTTTCATATGGCTACTCTAACAAAGTACACAAACTACATGGATTAAAGCAACAGAAGTTTATCCTCTTACCGTTCTGGAGGCTGTAAAACTGAAATCAAGGTGTCAACAGGGCTATGCTCCCTCTGTGACTCTGGGTAGAATCCTTCCTTGCCTTCTGCTGGTGGCCAGCAATTCTTAGCATTCCTTGTCTTTCAGCTGTATCACTCTCATTCTGCCTGTCTTCATATGGCATTCTCCCCGTATGTCTCTGTCCGTGTCTCTTGTCTTCTTATGAAGACACCAGTCATAGTGAATTAGGACCCACCCTAATGACCTAATCTTCACTTGATTATATCTGCAAAGACCCTATTTCCAAGTAAGGTCACATTCACAGGTACTGGAGGTTAAGACTTCAACATATCTTTTTGTGTTGCACAGTTCAATTCATAGTGTATCACAAAGTTGGAACTCAAAAAATGATTAAATCTAAAACAAACCCCCAATTTTTCAATTACTTCGATAAGCATCACTGCAGCCAGTCTCCCTAAACTACATCTTTCAATGGTACAAAGAATTGCTGAAGATTATGAGACATTTTAGGGGAATTAAATTCTAATTAACTTTGTGACTGATTAACTTTGTCAATGTTTTTCAGGAAACAGGGAAAGGATTTAAAGATTAATGTGGATTGTCACAGGTGGCAGCAGAGGAAGACCCAGATGCTCACAAATCCTTTTACCCTCTTAGTGGAATATGCATTATTTAGAGTAAAAATATAAGAAAAATTGAGAAAGCAGGCGATACAACCAACTTCTTAAAGCACTTCCATTTTTTCTATCCATCTGGTAATAGAAATAATAAGAAATAGGAATAGAGTCAGAATTTAGGCAATAAAAGGTCATAAGAAAATCATACCCAGTTAATCAGTTCCTGAACAAAACAAGATCTGTCTGTAATATGAAAGTTAATAGTTCCAGTGGGAAAATAGAATTGTAAGATAATAAAGAGAGAGACTTTATGAAAATCCACTACTATTTGTCAGTGCATTTAGAATAATCATGAACACACAGTAGGTACTCAGCAAGTTTCTCCTTAATAATTAGACAAATTAAAGGATACTGGAAATAATGGGTATTAACTCCACATTAAGATTTGTACAGTCCTGTTAGTCAATAAATTATTACAACTGTTTTTCTTTTAATTAAAACTGGAAAATGAATCTGAAACCATTTTAGATTGTAAAGTCTCTTACAAATGTAAGTTATTAATATAATTAATGAGTTGACAAGTGACATTTTTTAAAAATGGAACCTTTTTTTTTTACTTTTGGGTCATTTATTGTTTCCCTTCTAAGCACCATTTTTTTCATTAAATCAATTTATTTCTTGGGTTCATATTGTAAGATGGCTTTGGAATGTCTTTTATGTGAAACATATGTGTGGCTGAGAGAGAAAAAGAACTACCTAATTGTGTTCATATTGGAGGACTTAAAATAAATGAATAAAATTAAGCCTCAGCATAGTTTGAATATATTTGTGAGATATCCACTTTGTAAAACTCTTTATAAAATCTGTGCTGTTCAAATGTGAGTTAACATATCTAAAGTTAAGTATTTAAATACTTAAATTTAGCAAAATTTAAACAAGAACTTTCTTTAAGTGATATTAAGTATTTGAAAAAAATGTCTTGATAGGAATTCCTTTGAGAGAATGAGATAGAAATGTAGTTGCCAGTTAAATACCATTTTTATTGGAAAGGGGGTAGCCTTGGGGATTCTGATTGTGAATGGGAAAAGCAAAAGAAGTAAGGATAGAAGTAGAGGTACTACGCAACAAAGAGAGCAGTGAGCTCATTATTTCCCCTCTCCATTCTCCTTCTCTTGCTTAAGACTTGCTCTCAACTAGATCACTGCAGCAGTCTCCTCACTGGCTTCCACACCTCCAAATCTTGCCCTTCTCCAAACCATTCTCTATGATTCAACCAGAATTATCTTTTTGAAATGTAAATATGATCATGTTGCTCCCCTGTTTAAGACATTTTAATGACTATTCATTTCCTACAAAATGAAGGCCAAACTTGTTACCATGGCCTTTAACAATTATATTCATGCTTTTCTCTCCAGCCTTATTTCTCACCATCTTTCTGCTTACCACCACCATCACTATCCCACCCTCAAGCTCTAATCATGCTGAACTGATCAGAATTTATCAGTGTTATTATTCTCTCTCCAGCTCTGGGCCCTTTTCATATCTAGTAATCTTTTCAAGATCTCTCAATCCACAATTTAATAACCACTTTATGTGATCCCATAGAAAGCATCAGACTTGAAAATTACTAATGATTTTTCAAGGCTCAGTTGAAAGGCTAACTATACTCTGTGAATCCTTCCTTGACTTCCCCAGGCAGAGTTAGTCTCTTTTCCTTTGCTCCTTTTGCACTACGTACATTTCTCAATTATGGCTTTAACTTTACTGCACTTTAGTTCTTTGACTGACTGTCTCACACTCTACCATATGCCCAGCATCCTAGCAATGTGCCTAATACAAAGTTGACACTCAATAAATATTTGTTCAATGACTAAATGTATCAATAAATCAGCCAATGAATAAATAACCACTAGGTATTTAAATAGTGATAGCCAAACAAGAGATCTTAACTTAAGAAAGCACAAACTGGGGCTGGCCTGGTGGTGTAGTGGTTAAGTTCAAGCACTCTGCTTTGGTGGCCCAGGGTTTGTGGGTTCAGATCCCGGGCACAGACCTACACACTACTCATCAAGCCATGCTGTGGTGGCATCCCATATACAAAATAGAGGGAGATAGGCACAGATGTTTGCTCAGGGCTAATCTTCCTCAGCAAAAAGAGGAAAAAATGTCCAAAAAATGGACATTAGCTGAGGGCTGATCTTCCTCACAAAAAAAAAAAGCACAAACTACCAAAGCAATTTCAATTGTTTCTCAGAGTAGCAGAAGAAAACAAAGAAAAAAAGTATTACTATTAGTGGCCATAATTTATAAACAAGGTCTGTTATTCATAGTACAATAGCTAAAAGCAAATTAATGTTTGTGTCTACAGCACAGATTTCTGAGGATATGGGGTTGAATTAATCTACAACAGATAATTATGCCAATTAATTTTGAGAGGAACTTTATATGCCAAAGTGATTGCATACCTATAAATGTTAAAATAAATTGTTTTTTCCCTAAATGTTATGCAAATATTTATAATTAGTATTAAGATTGTCTTAGTCCATTCAGGTTGCTACAACAGAATATCATAGACTGGGTGGCTTACAAACAACAGAAATTTATTTCTCACAGTTCTGGAGGATGGAAAGTCCAAGATCACATCACTGGCAGATTTGGTATCTGGTGAAGACCCACTTCCTGGTTCATAGATAGCCATCTTCTTGTGTTCTCCTAGGGCAGAAAGGGTAAAAGAGCTCTCTGGGGTCTCTTTTATAAGGGCACTAATCCCCTTCATGAAGGCTCCTTCCTCATGACCTAATCACCTCCCAAAGGCTCCATCTCCTAATACCATCACATTGCGGGTTAGGATTCTAAAAATCAATTTGGGGGGGATACAAATATTCAGTCTATGGCAAAGATAAGTTTTAATGATAAAATCAACTGGAATATTAGAGATAGAAGATTTTTAGCACTTCTACCACTTCTAGAAATGGTGGACTACTTTGTTTTATACCAATAATTCTCCTGAGAAAACTAGAAAATCTGGATAACATAAAAAATAATATCTATTTAAATGCAATGATATATACTTGTGAGGACAAGATCTCTAAGGGAAGGAAAATTAAGAGGGTGAAACTGATGTGGTACTACTTCTCCCCTCAAAGCATTTGTCTGTTCACATGCAGTGATTGAGAGACTGGAAAGGTAAGAGAGCTATTTGCAGTGTTCCAGATCTGGAGGAAAAAATTTAGGGTTTAAATCCTGGCAAGCAGGAGGAACCCTGGTAAACACCTGAGGCTTTAATTGAGACCCTGAAGGGTTACATACTAAGAGTAAGGGTAAACTTGAAATAGACCAGCCATCACAAAAACTAAAGCCAACATTAATCAGATAAATCCATGGTTGGAATAAAATAATCTGCCTTTGGCTTAATTGCATGCTGGAAGCAAAATTAAATTGTCTCTGGAGCATAACAATATCGACAGCCTCAAATAATCTCAACTATTTTGTCATACACAATAATCAACACTGAATTAAAAACAATGAAGCATGCAAAAAGTAAAAAATTGACTAAAAACCAAGAAAAGTAAATAGACCCTTTAAACAAATTCATGTAAAATCTGGATATTGTAATTTTTAGATATTAACTTTAAAAAAACCCACTGATTAACAATTTAAGAAATTCAATGACAAGGTGAGGAATTCGTCTGAGAACTGGGAACTGAAACAAAAAATCAAATAGGAATTCTAGAATGAGGAAATATAATAATTAAAAATAATAATTAATGGATGGGTTTAATAGCATATTAGAGATGAAGAGAGAAGAAACAGATTGAAATATGTGTGAGGATTGAAGAGAAACTATACTGAAGAACTATGAGACAAATTAACAGAAAAGAGCAGAGGAAACATGGGACATAGGAAAGAATTCTGACATACGTGTAATTGGCATCACAGAAAGAGAGCAATCAGAAAATGGGGCAGAAGAAATACTTACAGAGACAATGTCTAAGAATTGTCCAAAATTGAGACATATTACCAACCTACAGATTCAGGATGTGCTACTCTAAGCAGGATAAATGCAAAGAAAACTACATGTAGGCTCATCATAGAAAAGCTGCTGAAACCCAAAGATTTTTTTTAAATTGCAAAAGCAGCCAAAGGGAGGGAGAACACATACTACCTTTACATTTTGGATCACTTCGCCCCGATGGGCGTTTGCCTTAGGATGACCCAATTTGAGATCCTACTGCGGGATCCACATTTAGCCCATGGGAAACATGGGAAGCACACACCTATCTACACACAGCCAATCTTTGAAAGTGCAAGCTATTTCCAAACAGCTGTGTCATTTTATTCTACTACCCTACATGTCTCATCCAGTCTTACACCTTTAGATTTTTCAGACATGAATCAGGTAGGAGCACCTTTATCTTCAAAATGTCCCCTCCAGGAAATACATATTAATAGTCTCTGAAATCCCATCATTTGGCTTGGTGGAGTGAGTATACCTACCATTGGCATGGGGTGCAGTCAGAGAGGTAGATAAAGGCCAAATCATTTAGTCTCTTACAGGCCATGGTAAAGAATGTGTGTGTGTGTGAGTGTTTTCTAGTGCAATTGGAAGCCTTGAAGTGTGTTAAGGAAGGAATAACAAAATAATGTTTGCATTTAAAAAATATCACTACGTTTGCAGTATGGAAATAAGATTAGTTGGGATAGTAAAAGAGAAAGCAAGAAAACCAATTAGTAGACTATTGAAATAGTACAAACTAGAGACTATGGTGGCTTGGACTTGAATAGTGATAAATAAATATAGAAATAAGTAAACAGATTATAGAAATATTTTGAATGATTCTCTTTGAGGAGGCCAGGGCTCTATTCCTGTCTGCCACTCTGACCCATCTGTTGTTTTTCATGTCAATATATTCTAGTTTTTGTATCCTACTCCTATTATATAAAATTCATGACTTTTATACCATATAAGAAAAGATAAAGTATTCTTTGAAATATTATTACTAGATTTGCTAATAGTTTACATCTGAGTCTTCTCTTTAACTTGTTCTGCCGTATTTATTTTTCAAAGTTTCTATATATGGTTCTTTTCTTTCTGTCAATCCTTGAAAGAGGCAATATTCATCCAGATATGGTATATGGAAATAGATAACATTAATTAATTTTTAGACTCTACTTACTTGTTTGCTTCCATGATACCCTTTCATAGTGACACTGAAATATAGACAAGTTGCGACTCTGCTGTACTAAAGGGGCTCTATTCCTATATCCACCTATTGGCTTTCTGATATTTTGAAGCAAAGTAGTTCCAGAAATGAAAGATAGTTAGACACCGTGGTTGCTCCTAGTGCTGTTCACAAATCTAGTTTTCTCCACAGTGATATAGTAGGATGGCACTCCCAGCCTCTGTTGAAGTTAGGCAATATGTTTTCATATGGCCAATAAAATGGAGTGTGACTTACAGGGGAAACTTTAAGAACTATTTTGTGACTCACCACCTTCCCTTTCCAGTGCTCTAGTGATAATGGAAGCTCATGCCAAGATGAAGCCTCCATCAACCTGAGTCCCTAAGTAACAACGATGAGCTGAGTCAACTGCACACCTCCCAAACCTTCCTTGGACTTTTAGCACATGAGAAACTTTTGTTGTTCTAAGCCTATTTTAGGGTTGTTAATGCAGCAGAGCCTAGTCCGTCCTTATACAGACACTGGTTTAAGGTCAACCTCTCATTCTCAGCAGGGTCTCCCTGTAAAACAATTGAGTTCCTGGACATTTAACACTGATAGTGATTGAGAAATCACTATCTTTCGAGGTAGTGTTCTCCATTTTTAAACAGTTAAAATTATTAAACTATTCTTTTTGTTTTGAACCAAGATTTGCCTTTCTGTAACTTCTACTCAAAAGCTAATTTATATACTGGGCTTAATTAATGAATAGGCACTTGTCTATATTTCTTCAGTGATATTCTTCAACTTAGAATTTATAACCTGCCCCGGGAAGTGTTCTGTTGAAACTGTCTTCTGGAAGAGCCTAAATCTCGAACAACAGAACACATTGAATGTAAATTAAGCAGCGCTCTTGAGCAGAAAATTAAATTGGTTCCATGACATGGGTTTTAAGGAACCCCACATAATGTAAACAGTGCTGCAAAAGACTGATAAACCTGTAAACTCAATTGATACCCTACCTTGGTGATAAACAGTGGAGAAAATTAGAGTAATATGCATGCATATCTCATTCAAATACTTTGATTCTATTATCTAAGCAGAACCAGAAAATATTTTCAAGTAATTAATGACACTTTAATCCAGAAATATCAATATAGTATACACTTTTTAAATGCACTCCTTTTAGTTTTTATGGAAGGAATGCTTTACTCACCAGAATCTTAGGGTTAAAACTAACGTTTGATGGTTCAGAGTTCCTCATTATAACTAGTCTATTTTACAACTGGTGCAGAGAAATAAGTAGCAACCTACCCAGTACAAGTTAAAAGGCACTAGAAAACTTCCATTGCCCCAAATCTGTTTACCAAGGGTCATTCATATTTTGGGGCTTACAGTATTATTTCTTATTTCTGAGCTTTTAAACACCAATATGAATTAGATAAATGCACAGAATAATAAGAAGAGAAGAATACAGTCTTCAAAAATGAAGAAATGCAAAAGGACAAGAATTGTGTAAAAATATGCTTAATTCCCTAGAACTCAAATAGCAAATTAAAGCAATAAGATCTCATTTTTTCATTGACATTTTTAATTTTACTAACAATGTCTATTATTGATGAGTATGTGAAATATACCCTCTTATTCACTTTTGATAGTAATGTAAAGTAGTATACTCTCTTCTCTCCTTTCCTTTCCTTTTCTTCCTTCCTTCCTTGCTTCCTTTCTATGGTGATCAGTGAAAAAGAAAACACTTCATAACAAATAGGTAATTACAGCAAACATGACTCAGTGAAGATGAAGAACTATGTCTCAGGTGCCTCAGGGATGAATGTCTTTTAGTCACCGCCACCCCCGGACAAGAAAATTTGACTTGCTGAATTGTTGGTCATGGGTGACAGAAAGAGTGTATAATGGAGGAGAGAGATAAACATTAATTACATTTTCAGAATCAGTAACAACAAGCAGAGACTGTAGTTTCTTTCACTAACCTTCCCATATTAAAACTTTTATAGAGATGGTGACTGGCCACCAACTTCAAGACTAATTGGACTTAATGGAGGTTATAATAGTACTAGGCGTTTCTTGTGTATCACCTTACAAAATTTCAACATCAACTCTGAATCCAGCCATGCCTATGGTGAACAATTTTGTGTAGGCTTCATCCTACTTCACAGCAACTGCTTCAAGAGGGTCCTATGTTTCTCTCATTTATGGCTCTAGGATTTCTCTGATGCTGCAGCATGGGTTACCTATGGGAGCGCCCTCAGCACCTACATATGTGCTACCAAGAGGTGTGGGGGTATTAACACCCCATGGGATCTTCAACCCAAAGAGGATGAGGGTAAATGGCTAAGTGCTTTTGCCCTTTAGCCTCCAGCAAAAACTTTAGACATGCATTCTAGGACTCCTCAGTTCCCATGGGACTGAGCACTAGGCTACGAAGTATTGCTTTGCCTTTGTCCTAGGTTTCACTCTCCACAGGCCCTCAATCCTGCAACCTCAGATCACTTCCCAAAGAAAACCACCTTCATTTAAGCCCTTGTTCTAGGCTCTATTTGGAAGAAACCCAGGCTAAGACAACATGAATAACTTTACACAGAGAAATTCATTTTCAAGAAATTTGTTCTGAGGAAATAATCAGACAAAGGAAAATTTTCCTTCTAATATATGAGGAAGAATATCTTACGGAATGAAGATACTTAAAATGTAAATGTTCAATATTAGGGGGCTGATTAACCCAAATTTCAAATTTCTAAGGGGAAAACAACAGTAGTTTCATTGGAAAACAACCCAGGTTTCAGCCCACTCCACTTAGGCAAATAAGTGAGATCCCTAAAACCCGACTGAGATTCATAGAATAAAAGTTACAAAAGAGGAGATTACTGGGTTTTGACTTATGTGGAAGTTTAATTTATGCACGAGATTTCTTCCAGATTTCATTTTTGGGAACTTGACGTCTCTGTGGGAAATTATAATAATATGATAGGGGTTGATTTTATTTAAAATTCAGTCCTTGATATGAACTATTCTGTTCTATTCTATTCTACTTCATTGTAGAAGGCCTTGTGAAGAATTAGGTGGAATAGCATAACTTTACATATCATTAGTTGGACTAAAGAATAGAAGGTAAACATTCAGCTTCAGGAATAGGGAGGCCTTAGAATTAATTAAGTTCCTGTCCTAGAATATCTATTTTACTGGTCCAAGATGTATCAACAGGAACTGTGGCAAATTATGAGCAAAAGGTCTACCACAGATAGTAGGATTTCTATATTTTATCTATATTTTTCCAGAGGGAAACAGTCACCGCATGGGCTTGCCTGTTGAACTTAATGGCTTAAAC
This sequence comes from Tapirus indicus, assembly GCA_031878705.1. Classification (NCBI taxonomy): domain Eukaryota; kingdom Metazoa; phylum Chordata; class Mammalia; order Perissodactyla; family Tapiridae; genus Tapirus; species Tapirus indicus. Next base: position 95,312,349 of record CM062942.1, on the reverse strand, counting down.
AAAAAAGAAAAGTAGGAGAATCAGAGAAGATGAAAGCCTCTTACCCCTTTGGCTGCTTCCCTGTCCACTTTTGCCTGTACTCCTTCTCGCCCAACTCCCAAAATCAGAGAGGGTGAAATAATGATCGGATTTGTCAGATACTAGGAAACTGATTAGGTCACAATTACTAATAAGCAGTAACTTTGTGATAAATGGTCATGAATCTCTTTATCCTTTTCCCTCTTTTTACATGTGACATCATCAGAAAGTTAAGATGTACAGTAGATCTCTCTTACGGGCTCTCTGGAATTTAGGCCTTCTTGTTACTTTGAGTTTAGTAAAAGGCTGGCTGTAAATCAGGATTTGGGTTGAGGCATATGTATATTCCTTTCTTCTTTTCTAAATTACATGCTGTAATTCAGTCTTATGAGAGATCCTTGTATTTCAGTTTATATTGACCTGGATAATAATAGAGTGGCATTTCACATCTAATTTAGCATATTCACACATGCATATAGCTTTCTAATGAAGTTTTAAGGATGAGCTGGGGCATAGGCAGGATTCAGGTATCTCTAAATAATCTGGACATACTACTATTTAACACCACCACAACTTTAATTTTGGATATCAAAAATCATTCTTCTCTATCCAAAAATGAACTTCTCTGTACTGACTTTGACTTTTCTGTCATTTTGATATGGTCTTAATCCTCCATTTAAGTTGGATAATTATAAAAACTTCCCAGAATATTATTTATGGACAATTACAAGGGGTGGGGGTGGAGGAAGTCTCACATATGTAAAATGGTTTTACCTTGCTAGGCAGAAGAATAGATTCATTTACAGGATGCAGTTCAAGTTTTGTGCCTCACTTATTTGTTCTCATAGAATCTGCTACTTCCCTCTGTCATACACTTCTCACATTGGAACTGTCTTTGCCAGTCACTCTTGCTAATCTGTGACCTCCAAAAGGGCAAGAACTACAATTAAGTTATTTTGCATTCCTAGTAACTACCAGATAAATTATGCACTCAATCAATAAATGAATAAATTAACATAGATTTTGCACTGCGAGAAAATAAACTTAGCCAGTGTTTTAATCTGCTCTGGCTGCTATAACAAAATATCATAAACTGGGTGATATAAACCACAGACATTCATTTCTTTTTTGTGTGTGTGTGAGGAAAACTAGCCCTGAGCTAAAATCTATTGCCAATCCTCCTCTTTTTTGCTGAGGAAGACTGGCCCGGGGCTAACACCCATGCCCATCTTCCTCTACTTTATGTGGGACGCCGCCACAGCATGGCTGACAAACAATGCATCTGTCCGCACCCTGGATCCAAACCTGGAAACCCTGGGCCGCTGAAGTGGAGGGCACGAACTTAACCGCTACGCCACTGGGCTGGCCCCAACATAGACATTCATTTCTCACAGCTCTGGAGGATGGGAAGTCCAAAACCAAGCTGCCAGCAAATTCAGTTCCTGATGAGGGCCCTCTTTCTGGTTTGTGGACCACCATCTCTTCATGTGGTGGAAGAAGAAAGAGAAAGAGAGAGCAAGCTCTCTAGTCTCTTGTAATAAGAGAATTAATCCCATCATGAGGACCCCACCCTCATGACCTCATCTAACCTAATTACCTCCCAAAGGTGCCACCTCCTAATACCATCACATTGGGGGTTAGGACATCAACATACAAATTTTGAGGGAACACATTCAGTCCATAACAGCCAGATACATAAAGGATCTCACACTACTCGAACTGATTCTAGAATAACATATTTATTTTTAAAAAATACTGTGAATCTGAAAGGAGATGAGCTTTTGAATAGTAAGAAGACTGGTAAAATAATTTTCTGTAACTCATTCATAAAAATAATTTCCCTTTGGCAATCTAGATGTTCTGGGGAAAATGGAAGGGGATAATTCCCTAAAATGTTTTTGGGGGTTTTTATGGCCAAGTTTTTTTAAAATTATTTTCTACGTGCAATCAATCTTATATGCTGTGTTTCATTTGCTTTTTACTCACTTATTTAGAGTTTGGGAAGTTAGCATAATAGTTAAATATAAAGAGATTATTTGAATTTATTTTAGTCTTAGGATTATTTTAAAAGAGTAAATCATTTTCCCTCACTGTACACGGGTGACAGATGCTTAAGACAGCAGGATAATATAATGAGGGAAATTAAAATATTAACTTTGTTTTTCATCTTACTTTAATATAGATGATAATAAGATATTCTGCAAATTCAGGACAAATTACTCCTTACAACCTTTAGTCATTTGAATCAAGCAATAGAGAAATAGCACCTTGCTGAGATAACTTGGGTATAATCTCAGGGGCACCTCTAAATGTATTAAGTACTCATTTACACCACAGTGAGCAAACTCCCTCTAAGTGATTCTGAGAGTAAACTGAGTACATTTATTTGAACCAAATATATCTTCACTTGTCTAAATGGTTAATTGGATGATTCAGTTCATTTGCTCTTCTATTTAGCTGACAATTATCATATATACACTATATGAATTACCCCTTTTCAACAAAATGACATTTCACTGTAAGGCAACACTGAACACAATTTATATTTTTTTAATGACTGAGGAGGCACATCATGATCTAGTTACAGGACATCAGGGACATCATAGTAAGTCTCAAACATCACAGTGGTGTATAAAAAATTGATTGAACTAATCTCCTATGATTTCAGAAAAAATTCATCAATTTCTTTGTTTATATCTTATTTTGTCATATTCCTCACACTATGATACATGAAATAATTTATTTATTAACACTTTGAATATGGCAATGCCAATACTTCATCCATTTCAATCATTACCTCTCTTTTTTTTTTACCATGGAAATTGCCTTTATTTAAATCCTTATTATCTTTAAGGAAAAATTTGCAATATTGTGGGAAGTTTTCTCTCCTTTTCCTCTCAGTTTGAAAGCACTCCAGTTAAAATTTGAAAACTGGGGAATTCTCTATTAAATAGGCTGATATCATAAATCTGATTGATTGTCCCTAATAAAATCTAGTGTGCATATGTTTAAAGCCATAACCACACAGTTTTATTTAAAGTAGCATCATCTAGAAAATTAGGGGGAAAAAAACATTTAGATACTGAAACTACAAAGTGAATTCTTGTTTTAGGAATTTGTTATATTAAATGTTAATTAACAAATGTTAACCCTGACCAATTTGTGGAGGAATTGGACAATTTGGGAGTAATAAATCTTTATTAATGGAAGCAGAGACCTGTGATGCACTCACTTCTGCAGTTGAATTTAACAGTTAGATAATGATTGTCTAGTGGTGATTCCTGATCTCCTTTTGTTGATATAAAATAAATGAATTATTTTTATAACCACTGTAATTGAATCAAATATGAAAAGTACAAAGCCCAAACAGCAATGGGTTTCCTATTTTCTTTATCTCCCCTAACACGAACCTCCTTATTAGTAAGCCAGCAGCCCGATATGACTTTTCTTCTCTTCCTCCCCAAAACTTCAACAATTGTGCCGATCAGTTGTTGCCTCATAATCAAGCCAGTATATGGAAATGAACCATCATAGAAGCACATCTATTCCATAGTCACAAGTCCTAAGCAAGACTCAATTAGAAATTTGTTTTAAACAGTGATTTTTTTTCCTGTCAGTTTTTATCCCACCAGCCAAAATAACCAAGGTCAATTGCAGTTGAAGTTTTTTATAATTTTTGATTTTGGAAGGATAGCTCTAATTTTAGTCAAATTGCTATTTGCTTTCAAATACTTTTGATTCTGAGTCTTGTTGACAGGGTCTATTATTTGTCAAATCAGTATACATTCTCCCTTCTTACTTAGTAACCGTACCATTGTTTTATTTGGAGTACCAATGCACCCAGCACAAAAGACTTCATTTTCTAGGTTTCCTTACAATTAGGTGTGGTCATAAGACTAAGATGTAGATAGAAGTTACAGGATGAAACTATTTTGAAAACTTCTAAAATAGAGGAATATGCACACCCTGTTTTCTCTGAACATCCTGTCTTCTTTTTTCTTGACAGGATAGTTAATAGCTAAAGATTCAGCAGCCATTCTTAACTGGAATTTACATGTTAAGGCTATTGTAGAAGAAAGAAAGAAATTGAATCTCTATGTTTCCGAGGCATCTCTATACCATTGTGGGCTGCCTACCACCAGAACTCTAAAATGAGAGAGAAATAGCTTTTATCATGTTTAAATTTTTCTTATTTTAGGTTTTTCTGTTATGTGCAACTAAAACGAATCTTACCTGATATGATGTGAGTGTTCATGGATTAAAACATTTTCTGATAAGAAGAGAGTAAGTAAATAATATAAATTGCATTGGCCCTCACATGCCACAAACAATGAAGGCTGAAGCCAAATTAATTAAACTATAAACTCAAATACAAAGAGCAAAGGCTCACTTACAATTTTAGCTCCTACATGTAAAAAACTTGGAAATAATCACTACTATCCTTACAATAGGAAAAGGCTAAACAAACTGAAAATCAATGACTTGTCTTGGACCCTTCAGAGAACCAAAGTTACAGGGCAAACCACCATCCTGAAATATGGAAAGACTAAAAAATTCAGAGTCACAGCTGAGATCTCCTTAAATGGAGCAGAAACCACTAGAGCCATAAATTGGCAGAAGCATCTCAGTGGTAATTTTGACAAATTGCTGAAGGCTGAGTGTGAGCTAACAAGAAAGTAAGAAACTGCTAGGGGCCAAAGTATTAGGGATGCCCCCACACTTTCATGGAGCTTACCTCCAGGAACCCTGCTCGGTTCTCAGTGTGAAGAGCCAAGAAAGATCTCATGGCTCTGGCAGGGTGAAGGGAAAACTAACCATTGTGAAGTATTTCTAGGGCATTCTCCAAAAGAAAGGCCTACTCTCCAGAGGAAAAGACTTTATCAGAGCCTTATCCCAGAGCACTGTGAAAAGGGCATTTTTCTCCCACCAGCCTCCTCCAGTTTTCCTGTCCCACCCATGAAGGAGCAGAGGAAAAAAAAAGCTATACAATAAAAAAACACCTGTGAAGGTCACAGGCCAAAGCATAGGCCCACCCACTAAAAGAATGAGATTTAAATGGAAGATTATATAAGATGCCACCTCCTCTTCCTCCACACCACCATTACAATACACCACACCACCATTACAATAACAATAGATTAGAGCTGAAAGACCTGCAAGACACAGACTTTTATTGTATGAAAAGTACTTAGGGAATCCCAAAGTCAAGAGGGGAGATAAAAATAAGGACCTAGAGGAATCTGAAGTCTTTGGCAATTTCAAATATAGAAAACATTTTAAAAAAGATTCACTCCTAGCCAGATTAACATGAATTCTCACACTAGTGGCCTACTTACCTCAGTTCTTATAATCATGTCTAAACTTCAACATGGTATTACATGGTATGCTACAGGCAGGAAAAAGAAAACAGTCTAAAGAGACAAAGCAGGCATCAGAACTAGACTCAGATATGGTAGGGATGTTTGAATTATCAGACTGGAAATTTAAAATAACTATGATTAATGTGTTAAGGAATCTAATGGAAAAAATATACAACATGCAAAAACAATGAGTAATACAGAGAGATGGGAACTTTAAGAGGGAATCTAAAAGAAATGCTAGAAATCAAAAACATTGTAACAAAAATGAAGAATGCCTTTGATGGTCTCATCAGCAGATTTGACAAGCTGAGGAAAGAATCAGTGACATTGAAGTTAAGTCAATAGAAACTTCCCAAACTTAAATGCAAAGAGAAAAAATAATAAAAAAAAATAACAGAATATGTAAGAACTATAAGATAATATCAAAAGAAGACTATCAAAAGGACAATATCAAACATATGCATATATGGAATATCAGATGAAGAATGGCTTAGAACTTCCCAAAATTAATGACAGAAACCAAACCACAGATCCAGAAAGTCCAGAGAACACTAAGCAGAATAAATACCAAAAGTACCACACATAGGCTTATCATAATAAAACTGCAAAAAAAAAAAAGTACTTAAAAGAAGACAGATAAGGGGGGGAAAAGCACCTTGTCTATACAGGAAAATGGATGGGAATTACATCAAACTTCAGAGATGATGAAAGCAAGAAGAGAGTGGGATAAAATATTTTTAGAGTTATAAAAAAAACCCCAACAACCTAGAATTCTATATCCAATAAAATTATCCTATAAAAGAGAAAAAGTACCACTACATATCTATTACAATGGCAAAAATCCAAAACACTGACCACACTAAATGCAGGTGAGAATCTGGAGCAACAGGAACTCTCATCCATTGCTAATGAGAATGCAAAATGGTACACCCACCTTGGAAAACATTTTGGCAGTTTCTTAGAAAATGAAACATATTCTTCCATATGATCCAGCAATCACTCTCCTTAATATTTACCCAAATGAAATGAAAACGTATGTCCACACAAAAACTTGCACATGGATGTTTATAGCAGCTTTATTCATAATTGCCAAAACTTCAGCAACTAAGATATCCTTTAGGAGGTGAATGAATAAATACACCATTTATGAGAAAAATGGTATATTTATGGTATATCCGGATGATGGAATATTATTCAGCATTAAAAAATGAGCTAACAAGCCATGAAAAGACATAGAGGAACATTAAATTCATATTACTAAGTCAAAGAAGCCAAACTGAAATGACTACATACTGTATGATTCCAATTATATGTCATTCTGGAAAAGGTAAAAATATGAAGACAATAAACAGATCAGTGGTTGCCAGGGTTTGAGGGGAGGGAGGGATGAATAAGCAGAGCACAGAGGATTTTTAGGGCAGTGCAACTCTTCTGTATGATACTATAATGTAGGATATATGTCATTATGCATTTGTTAAAAACCCATAGAATGTACAACATCAAGAGTGAATGCTAATGTAAATTATCGACTTTGTATGATCATGTTGACATATAAAATATAAGTTCATCAATTGTAAAAAATGTACCACTCTGGTTTAAGACATTGAAAATGTGGGAGGCTGTGCATGTGTGGGGGCAGGAGGTATATGGGAGCTCTCTACACTTTCTGCTCAATTTTGCTGCAAACCTAATACCATTCTGAAAAATAAATTCTAGTTTAAAAAGTGAAAGAGAAGTAACAATTTTTCCCAGACCAAAGAAACCTGAGGGAATTCATCACTGGCACACCTTCCCTACAAGAAATGTTAAACGATTTTCTTCAGGCAGGAAGAAATTGATATATGTCAGAAACATAAAACTATATAAAGAAAGGAAAAGCATTACAGAAGTAATAAATGAAGGTGAAATAAAATCTTTTGTTTTTCTCATTCTTAATTTATCTAACATATAACTATTTAAAGTAATTAAAGTAACAATATGTCGAGTGGTTATAGCATATAGATAAGTGAAATGAATGACAACAATGAAACATAAGATAGGAGGGAAGGATTCTTAACCTTCTACTATAAGGTATCTGCCCTACATTTGAAATAGAATAGTGTTATTAAAGGTGAACTTAGATTAGTTAAAAATGTATATTGTAGGGGCTGGCCTAGTGGCATAGTGATTAAGTTCATGCGCTCCACTGTGGCGGGCTGGGGTTTGCAGGTTCAGATCCCAGGCATGGACCTGTGCACAACCCATCAAGCCATACTGTGGCAGACATCTCACATATAAAGTAGAGGAAGATGGGCACAAATGTTATCTCAGGGCCAATCTTCTTCAGAAAAAAGACGAGGATTGGCAATGGATGTTAGCTCAGAGCTAATCTTCCTCACCAAAAAAACAAAAAAAAGTATATTGTAAACTCTAGAGTAAACACAGAAAAAAATTTTAAATTATAATTGATAATAAATTGGAATCATAAAAAATACTGAAAACCAGAGAAGGCTGAAAAAGAGGGTACAAAAAACCCCCAAAGGATAAGTATAACAAATGGAAAATTACAGATATGATAGATATTAACCTAGCTATATCAATAATCATATTAAATGCTAATGATCTAAATACATTTATTAAAAGATATATTATCATAATGGATTAAAAAAACAAGACCCAACACATTGTCTACTAGAAACCCACTTTAAATTTTAACACTCAGCTGGGTTAAAAGTAAAAAGATGGAGAAAACTGTAGCATGATAACTCTAATGAATAGAAAGCTGAAGTTGCTATGTTAATTTCAGACAAATCAGACTTCAGAACAAGAAAAATTATCAGGGATAAAGAGGAGCATTACTAAGTATAAATAATCAATTCCTAAGAAGACATAACCATCTTTAATGTATATGCATCTAACAATACAGCATCGAAATATAAAAGGCAAAAACTGCTAGAACTGCAAGGAGAAACACACAAATTCACTATTATACGGAAACTTCCATACTCCTCTCTCAGTATTGATAGATCAAGCAGGCAGAAAATCAGTAAGGATATAGTTTACCTGAACAGGAATATTAATCAACACAATTTAATTGACATTTGTAGAGTATTCCATCCAATACCAGCATATTACACATTCTTCTCAAGCTTGCTGAGACATTCACCAAGATAGACCACATTCTGGGTCATAAAACACACCTCAATAAATGCAAAGAAACAGAAATCATACACAACATGTTCTCTGCAAAGGAATTGTACTAGAAATCAATAACAGAAAAGAGCTAGATAATTCCCAGATATGTGGAGATTGAACAATACACTTATAAATAATACATGGGTCAAAGAAAAAGTCTCAGGATAAAAATAGTAATATTCTGAACTAAATAAAAATGAAAATACAACATCAAAATTTGTGGGTTGTGAAGAAAGCAGAGCTTAGAGGGAAATTTACAGCATTAAATGCATACGTTAGAAAAAAAGATCTAAAATCAACAATCGGAGCTTCCATTTTAGGGAACTAGGAAAAGAAGAACAATTTAAGCCTGAAGTAATAATAAGAAAAGAAATAATAGAAATTAGGGCAGAAATCAATGATAGTGAAAACAAGAAATCAACAGAGAAAAATTAACAAAACCAAAAGCTGGTCCTTTGAGAAGATCAATTTAAAAAATTAATAAACCTCTATTCAAGCTACCCAAGAAAAAGAGAAGAAACACATTGCTAATATTATTACTGAAGAGGGGTCATCACTACTGATCCCACAGACATTAAAAGGATAATGAAGGAATAGTATGAACCACTCTGTGTCCACAAATTTGATAACTTAAATGAAATATCCTTCCGTTCCTTTAAAGACACAAACCACCAAAACTCACACGGAGAAGTAGATAATCTGAATAGACCTACATGTATTAATGAAATTGAATCAATAATTCATAACCTTCCAAATAAGAAAGTACTAGCCCCAGATGGTTTCACTGGTGAATTCTACCAAACATTTAAGGAAGAAATGATACCCATTCTCCACAATATTTTCCAGAAAACAGAAGCAGAGGAAACATTTCCCAACTCATTCTATGAGGCCAGAATTACCCTAATAACAAAATCAGATAAAGACATTGCAAGAAAGGAAAACTACTCACCAATATAGCTTATGGACATTCATACAAAAATACTCACCAAAAAAGTAGCGAATCAAATCCAATAATGTATAATAAGGATTATACATTATGACCAGATGACAATTACTCCAGGTGTGCAAGGCTAGTTCAGCATTTGAAAATGAATGTAATCCAGCACATCAACAGACTAAAAAAAATAAAATTATATGATCCAAAAACAGAGGCTCTAGAATACGCTCAGTGCAATAAAAAGGACTGATTATAAATGTAATTTCAAGCCTTTTGTAATGAGGGAATCCTGCTCTCTCAAAGAATAAAGGTTAAATGATTGAAACAACAGACTTTTTATAGAGCTAGTAAACTGATCTCTACCAGGAAAGTGTCTTGTGATCCACTGTACAAAATGATGTACAGACTCACAATTAAAGATCAAAATCAATCTCTGCCTTCACCTAAATTGAATCCAGCACATAAAACAAGTTCACATACCCTGTGCCCCCATGAATAATCCTGTCCTCTTAAGATTGAGACATGGTCCTACATTCCAAGACTTTGTTGGAGAAATTTGTGGGCGGTGATGTTTCTCTGTGCAAATAGTAGTAGAGATTTTATAGGAAACACAACTCAGGTCATTGTCATCTGTTGTTCTCTCAGGAAACATGAAGTAACACATAGACAATTAGATTGAGATACAAAGGCTGTGTAGTTAGACTAATGTTAGATTATAGAAGAGCTTGAATACTAAGCAAGCTCAGGAATTTAGACCTTATTCTGAAAGCATATTCAAAATCATGATTAGATTTATTCACCTTTTATGGTCAATTTTTTATAACTTTATATAAATTCAGAAATTCAAGAGGAAATATATTTCATTTTTAAAGCCTCTACTATGTACAAATTATTTGAAGTTTGGGATTAATTTTGTAAAAGAAAACATATGGGAAGTTGTCTATTTAATTTGTTTGTCATTTTGGATACTGGAGGGAGGTGATGTGAAGAAGGCAGGTATCAAGGGAAGATGGTGTTGATCATTTAGGGAGCCTAAGTCATTAGGCTGGATTAGAAACCTAGGTTTAGAATTGCCCATAACCAGTTAATAATTATGATTCAGACCATTCTTCTTAATTTTTTTTTTTTGTGCATAAGCATTATCCAGGGTTTTTGTTTAAAATGTAGATTTCACTCTTTGGGGTTTGGCCAGGAATCAACACTGATAACAGAGATCACAGATGGGTCTTATAAAAGGGTTTATCTTAGGTTGTAGTCTCCAAAATGGATCCTAAGAAAAGGATTCATTTATTAAGAAGGTGTTCCCAGGAGGAAATAATAAGAGAAGGGGAAAATGCTAAAGAGAAAGGGAAGAAGTCAAGCAGGAGGGACATTTCAGGCAAAGTCCCATACTCAGAGATCCCATGGAGAGCTCTGGAGCATAAATTACACCTCAGAGTCTGTCTTAACTTGAATCAAGTGAGTTAGCTTTTCATATTCTGCCCCCATTGTCAGTCATAGGCTTAAAGGCAACACAAGGGAGATGTTAACTCGCAGGTACTTTCAGCTCTGCAGGCATCTATCTTAGCGTGTGGATTCAGTAACAGTCAGTTTCCCAAAGATGTTTTGCCTACAGATCCTTATAAGTAATCCTACATTTAAGCTGGAGGAAAAAGAAAGATCCAAGATGATCTGGATAGAGCACCAACTACGTCCCCTACAGGTTCTATGGAGCATATTTTGAGGGACACTGCTTTTTATTTTTATTTGATTTCTCAAAAACAATGAGTCATGGAAGAGATAGGATTTGCATGACCTTGGTAACTTACAAAACGGAAAACGATAATGCAACAAAACTCAGATCAGGGCAGTTTGAAATTGAGTGGAAGAAATTTTCTGAATAAGATCCAAGGAGGTCTTTGGCAACTTGATAGTGAGAGCTCAGAGACTAAAGCAGGACTTGTTCATTTGCAGACTTGTTCATCTATTGTCCATCTGCAGAGCTAAATTAATGTCCATCCTTCACTTATTCATTCATGAACATATAAGTAATAAGGAAATACTGGGGGGATCTATGGCTCTCATTGGCCTTCCTAGTGAGGTTTGCCTGTACTTCTCTCAGACAATTTCTTATTTATTTTTTGCACCCAGCCTAGGCAAGGTTAAGGGATGAGAAAGGAACTAAAGTCTACTTGCAACCCAAGGTGTGCCACTGAGACATATTCTGTAACATCATCAATTCATGTTTTTGTATAGATTTTTCTTTCAGTTTCTTTAAATTTTCAATAATTGTGTTTGCTAGCATAAAGAGAAAACACATACTTCCATATCTTTGCTAGAATAAAAGAGAGATAAATATGGTCTCAAGGCCTGAAGAAACTCAGAAAATCTTGATTGACTAGGGAATATGGGATAGGGTAAATTAGCTGGGAAAACACTTTTAAAATGTAACCTGCTTCTCATATGGTGTGTTTAGGAAGCTTAACATCTATGTGAACATGACACCTGTTGGACACGTGTTTGGGAAATCTAACAGAAGGGAGAAAGCCATTAGTAGGCGGAACTTGACTTCTGGTATACCTGCAATTAAAGATAGAGAGTCAGAATACGGAAAAATGGTGAGAAATCCAAAGTCAAATAGAAAAATAGGTGTAAGAATTTCTTATAATTTTAACCTTACTTGGTTATATCCCAGCTAGGCTCTGCTGCTGCTGTATAGTTTCTAAAAGTCGCAGAGAACAGCAATCTAAAGGTATTCAGATGAAAGATTCAAGACTTCTTCTATGGATGTTCTATGGGAATGAATGTATGTGGGTGTATATGCACATCAGTATAAATGTGTATTTATGTGTAAACACTTCAAATTGAATAGTACTATAGAAATTTAAGTTTGTCTCAAATACCTTGGTGTTTACTAAAGAGATAATCAATTATTGCCTGGGAAAATCTTTTTCAATAAACTTATTTTCTCAATTTCATATTCACTTTTACTCAGCACTGGAAATAAAGGTAAATTTCAGTGAATCAAGTTGTAGTACAACTTGATTTATTTCCACAGTGGGTAATTCTAACCTAGACACTCTCTCTTGAAATCATTGCATTGATCTCTTATCAAGCAACTCTCTAATATTGACTTGGTTTCCCCACTGGACAGGCAACACAAAAGTCTGTCAATAAGAGTCTTCTATTCCACTTGGCAGTTTTATTGCTTAGTGTTAACAAATATATTGATACTCTTTGTTTTGAAAATCACTCTCTTAGGAGTTCAGTTAGCAATCCCTAACAGTTGAGTTTCCTCTGGTAAATTGATCAAATTGAGTTTCTGTCCCTGAAATTGTGAAAATCCTATTGCAGTACAGATACTCTTTGAGGTCCTTTCTAAAAGCAGTTAAATTGGTCCCCCCACACACACACTTACACAAATATTATAGTATCTCCTTTTCCTCTGCCTTGAATATGCGTGTTTCTCCAATGTTTATTCAAAATTAAATAAAATCATTTGACATTGCTGCTTCCTCTAGCTTCCATGTTTATGCTTTACATTTCCCTGAAGTGTGTTATCATTTCCTTACAGTACCATTCTGAGCTCAGTTTAAATTTCCATATCCAACACTCTCATGGAACCATGCCACTTACTAGAGTTTTAGAATTCACATTTAGTTTATATGTATGAATATTTGATTAAAATATGTGTCTCCAAGGACCAGCCCAGTGGCGTAGCGGTTAAGTTCATGCACTCCGCTTCGGCGGCCTGGGGTTCATAGGTTCGGATCCCAGGCGTGGCGCGGACTGATGCACCACCTGTCAAGCCATGCTGTGGCAGCGTCCCATATAAAGTAGAGGAAGATGGGCCCGGATGTTAGCCCAGCGCCAGTCTTCCTCAGCAAAAAGAGGAGGATTGGCAACGGATTAGCTCAGGGCTCACACACACAAAAAATGTGTCTCCATCTAAGTGTAGGCACCATGTAGTACTGTACATGGTACATAGTGGGATACCAAATATTTGTTGAATGAATGGGTAAATGAGTAAGTAAACTGTTTCTTATAGGAATTGACTATATTATTTGTCTTCATTAATCCACAACTCTTCTACTCCTTAATTTCATAAAATCATTTTTTCTAACCCCACAATTCCCCAAAGCTGCTTTGTTGAAGGTAATTAATGTCATAAGTAGAAAATATAGTCAATTTTTTTGGATACACTATCTTAAATTTTCTGCAGCTTTTGACACTGTTGATTGGTCCCTCAAGGCTACCTTGGAGTGCTTTCATTCTTTTGGTTTACAATTTATTTCATTATTCTGTTTCATCTTTTACTTCCCAAATTTCATCTCTGTTGTTTTTAGCTTTCCCCAGTCTCTCTCCAAATGTGAGCATTTACTAAAGGCTTAGTTCCTGACCATGGAATTACTGTTCTGAGCTAATTATCCTGGTGAATTCTGTCTCATACCTTCAATTATCTTCTCTGGATCTGTAGACTTAACCTATCCTATCATCAGAGCTCAAGTTCCCTGACGTAAATTGCCTACTGAACATTTCTGTGAATGTCTTCCAGTTACCTAGTTACCTCCTCATTTTCCCTTGAACATATTAATTATCTCAGATGAAAATGGGAAACTCATTCACTTTGTTCACCTCTTATATAATGATTCAATTCCTCACACCTGTCAATTGTTCCTCTTCATTTCTCACATGCATCTATTATTTTTAGTTCCCACCTTCAAATTCTCCATACTTCAGAATACAAAATAATTTCTCAGCTCATACTGTGATGACAAATTTAAATAACCACATTTCCTTATCCCTATATTATGCCAGTCTTACCCACCCATTCCTATGAGCTCAACATTACAACATCCTTTTACTGTCTCCTATGAACACTAGGAGTTAGTGCACATACCAGCACCAGTTTCATACTGCTGTCTTATCAGTCTTTTGTTCACTCATAGCATATATTCATACACTAGTGCTTCTTTAAAAAGACTATAAGCTACTTTGTAACATGGACCCAGCTCCACCCACAACTCTATAAGGCAACAGTGTTAACATTTCTTAAAGCATGGTGTCCTGGGTGATCCTTCTATATTACAGAATCACAGTTCAATTTTACCTAATCAATATCACATATAAAAAGGAAAACATGCTCATAAACACTTTCAAGATATAAATAGTACTTTTATGAATATATTACTCTGTAACTTACAAGAAACTTCCCATTTATTATCTCATTTGAACATCTCAACAAGCCCAGAGAATATTGGCCTAAATTTTTATATTCATTTTACAATGAAAACATTGAAATTTTAAAAAGTTAAATGACTTGCTTACTACAAAATTCATGCACTTTGATATATTTATTCAGTTCTGTAAAATATTTCAGAATATAGAGAAAGCTAGAAGGTGTTGACCATAATGTTTCTTACAATAGTGTTAAATAAGAGAATGGATACATGGATTTCCAGTCAATGGATTATTTTTCAGCAAGTAATTAAGTAAAAGTTAATTAATTCAACAACTATTTATTCAACACCTATATCATGCACTGAACAAAACACATAAAACCTTTGCTTTCATGAAAATTACATTCATGTGGGAAAATTCAAGAATTAAAATTAAATATATAAATAAGTAAGCAAGAGTATATCAAAATATAACAAGGTTAATTCAAAAAAAAGGAAAAAGAAAATAGAGTCATGTGATGACTGTGAAATGGTAGTTACAAAAGGGTTTGATACAGAAACAATAATTGTGATGAAAGACATGTCAAAGTGATAATGCTAAAAATGTAAGTAGAAAAACCTCATTGCATTGAATGCACACTATTTAACAGCTAAGTAAAATATAATGCACAGAAAAAAGAAGACTGGATGAAAATATACCAATATATTTATATTGTTCATCTTAAGGTGCTATAATTAGGGGGACTTTTCCTCTTCTACACAATGAGAAAAATTTAATGTAACAATTATAATTTTAAAATGATGTTAAAGTCAACCGACATGCATATGGAGGACCCAGTGTTCAAACTCAGATCTTTTGGACCTGAATCTAGTATTATTTCTGCTATACAAAGCTTCCTATGTGAGGACAAAAACTGTTGGAAATCATTCACATAATATAAAAATACCAATGATAACATCAATAAAACAGGCTGTCACAGAGTCAAAGCTGTGAGCATCTGAATGAATTTAAGAAACAGGCACTATTTTTTGACTCAAATTTAGCAAGTTTTTGGTTTGTTTGTTTTAGCAAATTTGCTACTCTTTCAACATACACTTTTTTTGTCAGTGCTTCATTTCATTACTTTTTTTAAATTTGAAGTGAACTTACATACAGGAAAGTGAGTAAAGCACAGTAATATTATGTGTACAGTTCTATGACATACATACCGATGACAGTATAGATTATCCATACCCTATAAAGTTCCATCACGTCCCTTCCCATTACACACACTCCCCTTTCCATTATAGAAAACCTCCATGGAAGAAGCCACTATTCTGATTTCAGTTACAATGGATTAATTTTGTCAGTTTTGAATTTTATAAAAATGGTCCCATACACTATGTATTCTTTGGTGTGTGGCTCCTTTTAGTTATTATATTTGTAATGTTAATTCATGTATTTTAATGAAGCAGTATTTGATTCATTTTCATTGCTATATAACATTCTATTGTATATACCACAATTTATTTATACATTATACTCTTGATGGGTATTTGGATTATTTCCAGTTTGGGCCTACAATGAATAAAGCTGTTATGAAGATTTTGGTACTTACCATTTGGTAGACATATGCCCTCTCTTCTCTTGGATATGTATGTACCCAGAAATAGAGTAGCTGAGTCATAGAATAGGTATATATTTAGCTTTAGTCTAAACAAATAGAAAAGCATACACTTTTAAAAGCCCACACACCAATGAGAAACTAGAAACTGATTTTTTGTAATAAACTAAATCAGTCTTGAAAATAAGGACTTTTTGAGGAAGAGTACAGAAGAATCTGGCTGATTATAATCCTGAACTCATTTCACATCTCTATGATTTACATAGACAAGAGATTTTGGTTTTGTAGAAACATTAGGATGCACATTTCACAATATCCGTTTTCTTCCTAGTAGAGAAAAGAATGTAAATCAAGTACACAGTGTGTATTCACTGCTGTGAATACATCATCTCACAGAGCATCATGTTCCTTCAAAAATTATTACTACCTCATAGAGTAGAAGAAAACATAGATTATAGTTTGGTTTTGCTGCCAAATTCCCTTCATATTAACAGTATTTTGAGAAACACATTCTAACATACCAACATTTGAGAAGCTAGTCTTAAGACTAGTTATAAACTTGATTGAGTTTTAGCACAGATTTAACAGAGATTATTTCAAATATGTAGACACACTTCACTTTTTAATTAAATCACATCAAAACTCAATACATTTTTTTCAGCAATTGATATTGAGGAGCAGGAAGATCCAACAGTCAATCACAGGTGAGAATTCCCACTGTGTGGAGGACTGCAAAGATCATAATGCCAACCACAAGTAGGAGCCCACAGACCTTGGCCCACAAGGCACTGGTTAGACAAATGCTTTACTCACCGAAAGAAGAGATGCAGCAAGATCAGCATCTGTAGTGTGTGCAGGTCTCCCATGGCCAGTGAGTCCCTCCCGATAGCTGAGGCAGGGCAAGGAACAGCACACAACCCTCTCCTACTGCAGGCCAATACCCCATTCCCTTACCATGTGGGGTAGATATACTGGTGGGGCTGGCCAGGTGCGTTATGACACACACGCTTAAGTAATACAGGAAGCTCATTGTGCACCCAAAAAGGTGAAAGATTTCTCCTAATATAAAAGAAGAATCCTGGACCAAGAGACAGTTTGGCACTTGACCTCCATATAAGGGAAAGTTCCAGGCCCTGGGCACTGATTGGGCAATCCCAGAGAGGGGCAGCAGGTCACAGGATGGCTGCTTCCCCAACAAATATGCTTTCCAATTTAATCACAGAAAGGCCTCTGGTAAATAGTAAAGTTAGTTATAAAGCATAATTTGAACATCTGCGTCATATTTTTTTATTGGGGTCAAAGACACATAACAAATTTACCTTCTGAATATTTTTAAGTGTACATTACATTATTGTTACCTATATGCACATTGTTGTACCACAGATTTCTAGATCTTTTTCATCTTGCATGACTGAAATTTTATACCCATTAAAAACAAGTCTCTGTGTCCCCCCTCCTCCCATCCCTGGAAACCACCATTCTACTTTCTGTTTCTGTGAGTTTGATTACTTTAAATAACTCATATAAGTGGAATCATGGCTTATTTTACTTATCACAATGTCTTCAAGATTAATCTATATTGCAGCTTATGACAGGATTTCCTTCTTTATTTAAGGGTGAATAATATTCCATTGTCTGTATATACCACATTATCTTTACCCATTCATCCATTAATGGGCATTTAGGTTGCTTCCACATCTTGGTTATTGTGAATAATGCTGCAATGAACATGACTGTACAAATATTTCTTCAAGATCTTGTTTTCAATTCTTTTGGATAGGTATCCAGAAGTGGGATTGCTGGGTCACATGATAGTTCTAATTTTAATTTTTTGAGGATTCTCCATACTGGCTGCATCATTTTGCATTCTTGCCCAACAGTGTGCAAGAGTTCCAATTTCTCCACATCCTTGCTTAACACTTGTTATCTCTTGGTTTGTTTGGGTTTTTTTTTTTTTTTGATAGTGGTCATCCTCATGGGTGTGAGGTGATATATCATTGTGGTTTTGTTTTGCACTTCCCTGATGATTAGTACTGTTGAGCACATTTTCATATACCTGTTGGGCATTTGTAATATCTTCATTGCAAAAATTTGATTCAACTCTTTTGCCCATTTTTAATTGGTTATTTGATTTTTTTGTTATTGAGTTTTAGAAATTCCTTATATATTTTTGATATTAACTCCTTATCTGGTATATGGTTTGCAAATATTTTCTCCCATTCTGTATGTTGCCTTTTCACTCTTCAGATTGTTTTCTTTGTTGTGCAGAAGTTTTTAAGTTTGATGCGGTCCCATCATTTGCATTTATTATCTGTGCTTATGATGTCATATCCAAAAATATTATTGCCCATTCCAATGTCATAAAGCTTTTCCCCTATGTTTTCTTCCAGGAGTTTTAGTTTCAGATCTCATGTTTAGGTCTTTAATCCATCTTGAGTTAATTTTTGTATATGGTGTAAGATAAGGGTCTAATTTCATTCTTTTGCATGTGGATGCACAGTTTTTTTTGATACCATTTGTTGAAGAGACTATCTTTTCCCCATTGTGTAGTCTTGGCACCCTTGTCAAAGATCAGTTAACCACATATGTGAGAGTTTATTTCTGGGCTCTCTATTCTGTTCCAATGGTGTATATGTCTGTCTTTATCCAATATCATACTGTTTTGATTACTGAGGCTTTATAATATATTTTGAAATTAGGAAGCATATGGCTTCCAGCTTTGTTATTCTTTCTCAAATTGTTTTGGCTATTCAGGGTCCTTTGAGATTCTGTATGAATTTTAGGGTTTTTTTTTCTATGTCTCAAAAAAAATGCCTTGGGATTTTTATAGGGACTGCATTGATTTTGTAGATTGCTATGATTAGTTTGGGTATTTTAACAGTACTAAATCTTCCAATCCATGAACACTTTCCATTTACCTGTGTGTTTCTTAAATCCTTTCAGCAATGATTTCTACTTTCCAGTCTACAAGTCTTTCTTTCACCTCTTTGGTTAACTTTATTCCTAAGTATTTTATTTTTTGATACTACTGTAAATGAGATTGTTTCCTTAATTTTATTTTCAGATTGTTCATTGTTAGTCTATAGAAATGCAAGTGATTTTTGCATGTTGATTTTGTATGCTGCAACTTTATTAGTTGTAACAGGTTTTTTTTTGTCATGGAATTTCTAGGGATTTCTACACTTAAGATCATGTCATGTGTGAGCAGAGATAATTATACTTCTTCCTTTGCAATTTGGATGCCTTTTATTTCCTTTTCTTGCCTAATTGCTCTGGCTAGGAATTCTAGCACTATGTTGATTAAAAGTGGTGAGAGTGGGCATCCTTGCCTTGTTTCTAATCTTAGAGGAAAACTTTTCAGTCTTTCACCATTGAATATAATATTAGTTGTAGGCTTTTCATATACAGCAATTATTATGTTGAGGTAATTTCCTTCTATAACTAGTTTGTTGAGTGTTTTTATCATGAAGAGGTGTTGAATTTTGTCAAATGATTTTTTTCTCCATCTATTGAAATGGTCATGTGATTTTTATCTTTTATTCTGTTAATATGGTGTATCATATTGATTGATTTGCATATGTTGAACCAATCTTGCATCACAGGGACAAATCCCAGTTGGTCATGGTGTATAATCCTTTTAATGTGCTGCTGAATTTCATTTGCTAGTATTTTGTTGAACATTTTTGTATTAGTATTCATCAGGAATATTGACCTATCGATATTTTTTTCTTGTAGTGTCTTTGGCTTTGGTATCAGTGTAATTCTGATCTCATAAAATGAGTTTGGAATTGTTCACTCCTCTTCAAATTTTTGAAAAAGTTTGAAAAGGGTTAGTATAAATTATTCTTTATTTTTTTGTAGGAATTCACCCATGAAGCAATCTGGTTCTGAGATTTTTCTTTGTTGGGAGATTTTTGATTACCTTGATAACTTATTTTAATTAGTCCAAACACATGAAAAGCCAAAATTGTAGTAGTCATAAATTACTTTCTGTGTATATTACATATATGTGTTTATTTTAACTCTCTCTGACAGCCAAGCTAAAATGGCACTTCACTATTAAAAAAATTCAGTATGAATACTGAAGTAACCACTGGAACAAGGCTTTAAGCAACACGAATGAAATATAATAGGGACAAAATTCAAATATCACATGTTTACTCATCTAAGATGAAGATAGTTCATAAATATGAACAAAATGGTGAACCTAAGATAAGAAGTAAAATTAATTATCCTTTTCTGTATACTTTATAGGCAACTGTCTCTTTATCACCCATGAATAAAACTCACAGGATTACACTTCCCTCCACTTTCAAGATAGACTCTAAAGGATGGCTATGGCCTCTATGGTGCAGGGCACAAGGAAATGACCTAGTCCCATTGTAGCCAGAGTAGGCAGCAGATCATATAAAGATATTTTCATATCACTACATTTCCAGGGTTTTTCTATCTTCTCATGTTGTTGGGGCATCATTCTAAGCATTTGGTCACTGTGTTTCATTTGACTGTCTATTACAGGTCAGGTCTTGTGGTGAGCAATAGGAATCTAGCAATTAACATTAAATGTCCTCTATCTTTAAGAAACTCACAGTGTTCTGGAGGAGGCAACCATCCATATAAATTTTGCTTTGGAAGTGTCAAGGAGGACTAATTAATTTCAACTATGGGAAAAAGGGAAGGTGGTATTTGAAACTTTATTCATCCTTTTTCTCATTTCAGTTCAATCATTTTTAGAGTGCAATCCAACATTTACCTACTTTTTATACAATAGCAGTTGATGTTTATTGAGGGCTTAATATATGCCCCTGTACAGGTAAATTATACAAGTAACCCAAATATCGGCAGAGGTCACTCTGGCTTTTGACATTTGGATAAATTAATTTGAGAATGTATTACTCATTCTTTGAAACCTGGTGCTTTCCCCAAGATTCCTGCTCTTCTGGGGACTTACTTTTTCACTTCTGTATCTAAGCCACTGCTTTCACTGACGTTTAAATCTTATTCTCTAATATCATACCAATATTCTCTTCTTTTCTGTACTAAACCATTTATGATAACTACTTATGAAAGGTATTTGTGTGTGTGCAGCATACTTTACCAAAGATTTGAGCAGGTAGAAGAATTTTACATTGCAAGAATAACAAGAATTTAAAATTAGTTATTTCTATTCTTAAGAGCCTTTTGGCCACCTTGATACTGAACATTTCCAGACACTTATTTCTTTACATTTCAGACTTCTATAATTTCAATTGATTATCTTTCTCTCTTCTTTCTCCTAATGGCCCACAAAAATCCATTCACTTTTCAAGTAGAGAAGTTAATTATTTCTTACTGTCTTTTTCTAAATCATGGTTTCAGGACCTTATCTTCCTTAGCTAAATAAATAGTTTAGGCTTTCTGCTCTTCCCCATTCAACATACAACTGCATCTTCTTATATAATGACAGTCATGTTCCTGAGACACTATGGTGAAAATTGGAGTAAATGGATTTGGCCATATTAGGTGCCGGGTCACCAGGGCTGCTTTTAACTCTGGCAAAATGGACATTGTCACCATCAGTGATACCTTCATTGACCTCAACTACACAGTCTACCCCTTCATTGATCTCAACTCCATGCTCTACATGTTCTCGTATGATTCCACCCATGGCAAATTCAATGGCACCGTCTAGGCTGAGAACAGAAAGCTTTTCATCAATGGAAAGCTCATCTCCATTTTCCAGGAGCAAGATCTCTCCAACATCAAATGAGGTGATACTGGTGCTGAATATGTTGTGTAATCCACTGGTGTATTCACTACTTTGGAGAAGACTGAGACTTACGTACAGGGTGGAACCAAAAAGGTCATCATCTTTGCCCCTTATGCTGATGTCCTCATGTTTGTGATGGGTGTGAACCATGAGAAATATGATAAATTCCTCAAGATTGTCAGTGATGCCTCCTGCACCACCACCTCTTTGGCCTCCCTGGGCAAGGTCATCCATGACAACTTTGGCATTGTGGAGGGACTTGTGACCACAGTCCATGCCATTACTGCCACCCAGAAGACTATGGATGACCCCTCTGAGAAGCTGTGGCATGTTGTCCAAGGGACATCATCCCTGCCTCTACTGGCACTGCCAAGGCTGTGGGAAAGGTCATCCCTGAGCTGAATGGGAAACTCACTGGCATGGCCTTTTGTGTCCTCATCCACAATGTATCAGATGTGGATCTGACCTTCCACCTAGAAAAAGCTGCCAAATATAATAACATCAAGAAGGTGGTGAAGCAGGCACCAGAAGACTCCCTAAAGGGCAGCCTGGGCTACACTGAGGACCAGGTTGTCTCCTGCAGCTTTAACAGTGACATCCACTCTTTGATGCTGGGGCTGGCATTGCCCTCAATGACCACTTTGTCAAGCTCATTTCATGGGACGACAATGAATTTGGCTATAGCAACAGGGTGGTGGACCTTATGGTCCACGCGGCCTCCAAGGAGTAAGAACCCTCTGGACCACCAGCCCCAGCAAGAGCACGAGAGAGGCCTTTAACTGCTGGGGGCTCCTTGCCCCAGCTCGATTCTCCAACTCATTGAGAATTTCCCAACCTTGACATATTTTTCATCCCAGACCCCCTGAAGAAGGGGAGAGGCTTAGGGAGCCCTACTGTGTCATGTACCATCAATACAGTACACTGTGCCCAACCTAAATAAGTAAATAGTTTACTTTTTCTAAATAAAGATGGTTCCTTTCATAAAAGGAATTCTGTTATCAACTGTTCAAATGATATATTTTCACTCTACTACATACATTTTGTTTTGTTTACTTTTCGTGATAACCCAATGAACTAGGTATCGTTATCTCCATTTTACAGATTAGAAAACTATGCTGAGAAAAGTTATTTGATGTTAGAAAATTACAGGTCCAAGAATATAACCAAAATCTGATTCCAAAAGCCTATACTGTTATGATGTGTGTGTGTGTATGTGTGTGTGTGTGTTTCTATTTATATATCCTTCCCTGCTTGATTAGGAAAAATCCCAAAGCCTGTATTTGCAAAGGAAGTCACTTTCATTGATCTAAAATAGCATATTACCACTGACGTATAGAATTTGTGACAATAACCATCAAAATTTTTTCCATCCCTGGAATTTAGTGAAACATTCATGTTTTGTTTGGTTGGTTTGGTTTGGATTTCTGTTTCTACATACTGCTACTCTTGGAGGGAGAGAGAAATCACTTGATAAGTATGCTTACAGAATTCCAATCTGTGACTTCTAATTGAAGAGGGGTTATTAACAACTTCAAGATGTTTTCTATGCATATTCTTCTACAAAAAAAATTACCAGTAAATTTGAATACTATCCTTTAGAATCTGTATAAAGATGTGATTCTTTGAATAAAGTCTCCACATTAAAATCATCCAGAGATGTAGAAATAAGAATCACTCGCTTCTCTAAATGTAACTGGATGGCTGGGAAAATTGTCATTCCCAATACTGATGTTCACAGTAGAGAAAGCAATTGAAACTTCATAAAGTTTTAACTTAATACAATGGATAGAGAGAAAATATGGAATCATAACAAATATATACATTTAGCACTGGTGCCTCTCCTGGCTTTTGTAGACATTCAATAAATGTTTGCTCTATTAACCCAAATCAAGGAAGAGACATATTTCTAATACACACATTCATTTTGCTAAAATTTTAATAAAACACACTTCTCTTATATATAGAGGGAAAGACCTACCTTTAAAAAAAGTTGATAGCTAATAAAGAAAATTTTTAGTTTAATATAATATCTGAATTGAAGCACACTTAAGCCAGGCATCAGTAATTGTCAAGGTTGTGGGTATGAAAAATTAAGCCATGCCACCTCTAAGAACATGAAAAATTTGTAGTTAGTCTAGCTTCATGTCTCTTGTAAAGTTTCAGAATTGAATACGTGAAATCGAGTGGCCCTAGTCACGGATGGAAGGAGGTGGTCATCTTTTCTTTAACCAAAAAATTGAATGTAGTGTCCCACAGTTCAAACTAAGATATAGATGATTAACTCCTAGGAATTTTGTTTAAAGATTTGTTCCCCTTAATAGTATCTGAAATCCTAGAGAGTAAACCTAAGCTGTGGTATTTATACATCAAAATATTAGTATCAGAATTTTATTAACAAAATGCCTAAGAAGCTCAAAAATTCCATCAATAACATATAGAAATTTTAAGATGAAGAAAAATTATCTTTTGAAGAAAGAAAAAAGCTGACTCTTTTTAAATGAGGTGCTACAGGTCAAACAGTTGCCACATATCAAATTATATATTTTGAGAGCTGAAAATGACTTTAAAGATGATCCACTCGAACCCTTTCATTTACAGATAAAAAATTTGAAAGCCAGAGAGGTTAAATGACTTGCCAAAGATCACCCTGCCAGTTACTGACAGAACTTCTACTAGAATCACACTTTCTTTCTCAGTTCAATCCTCTTTCTACAACTTATTCTTTTTGTTTTTTATAGCTGACATTTTGTTTTTATTGATTTTTAAAAATAATGATATCTTTCATGTGTATGTATGTGTGTGTGTATTTTAGGAGTAGTTTATCCTTCTATTTTCCAAACAGCATTACCCATGCATTACCTATGTCAATTGCATCCAGAGTCTGAAAGCATAATTATCAGTTTCTAATATACTTTAAGTTTTGTATACTGTTGGAAGTTGGGTTCAAGACTTTTTAGATGCCAAATTCCTTAGCTGGATAAATATCTGGAGTATTTTAGTTTACAAATAATTATTATATTGGTCTATTAGACAAAAATTAATATTTTAATATTCTTAGAAGTAAATAGACCAGATGGGATTTTTTTCATTCTTTTAATAGTAATTCAAGAAATGAAACACAAAATACAAAAAATTTTCATCTTATTTTCTAGTGATCATTGGCCTTTATCCCATCATCAATTAACAATTTTTTCTACATTTCTATTTTCCCCAATAAAATACCACTACTGTCCTCTTCACGTTCTAGTTGGGTGTTTGACGTTGATGAAAAACATTTGAACCCTCTACTTCTCTAACAGGCCCTGAGGTATTTTTTTTTCCAATTTTCTCCAGATAAAAGGAGTAATAGGTTTATACTATGTCATTTGTTTCTGAGACGCAAGAGAGGATGTAATCATTGGCGCAAAAGTAATTTTGGATCAGGGACTTGAGGGCATAACACAAAGCAAGTGAAACCTCTGGAAAGAAAAAGAGCTATAAGGTTTTCAAGCAGCTAGAATTAGAGTTGTAACAGAGAAGAGAAGAGAGATAGAGAGCCTAGAGGAAGCCAATTAATAGTGGCCCTTTTAATTTGGTATCTAGCTAGGGACATCATTTGGTGCACTTTAAATATGCTGTACATTCAAAATACAAGAAATGAGAGATACAGGTTTGTAATCAATTTAAGTATTACTTTAATGAAGGAGATGACCATATGGGGGTAAATTTATGCAACTGAAATTTCCAAGGCACTTGATTTTAATAGACTTTGTCGAGTGATTTTCAAAATAAGCATGCCAATGTTTATAACTACTCATTTCTATGGTCAGATTTATGCCACTTTTAAAAGGCTCTCTTGAATTTTTTCAATATTTTTTTAGTTTTGAATAATAAATCTTAGCATATGTGAAAATGTTCAGTATTGGCAGAAATTTGTTTTAGATGATCTTGAAAGATGTATGAATGAATCGTTATTCTGGGGAAGTTTATTAGCAATTTAATGTCTTAAGTGGAGATTTATTTAAAGACAACTTCTATTAGCTGGGATACCAAGTACAGGGTAGTGGAAGTGCTCCACTCAAGGTGCAGGCACAGACGGAGTGCATTGCTTTTGGAGAATTTAAAAACAATAATAAAATTCTGGAAAGTTGTTGTTTTCAATATTATCATACACCAGCAATTCTAAATAATGTCAGTGATAAAATCTTTCTCTTCACTGGGGCAGACTGCTCCCACTGCCCCTCCTTCCTTTGGTATGCCAATCTCTAACAGTAAATGCTAAATATATGTGCAAACCTGAAAAAACTGTTTAGGCACATGTAGTCATTCATTCATTCTGTGTGTTGATATGGTTGCCAGGGCAATGCAGAGTTCCCTTTAAATATCTGTACTAAGAAATCTGTATTAGATAGGCAAGAAAAAAAATAGAGAGAGGTATAGATAGATAGTTATTACCTATGTTTTTAAAATTTACTCTTTATTGATATAAATGTTATAAACAATAATGTACACACATCTTCAGTAAACAAAATTTAATCAAGATGTTTATATATATATATAATCTTCATCTAGATCACTTGCACATTATAAATTGCATCCAGAAAGGTCTGTATTTGGTTTGGATAGGGTAATTCATGTATGAAATATCCATGCTAATGATATGATTTTCAGCTGTATTTAATGAGTATATTTCTGCTTTTATGCAGTAGTTGTAGTAGAGGCAGTTA
This sequence comes from Tapirus indicus, assembly GCA_031878705.1. Lineage (NCBI taxonomy): Eukaryota > Metazoa > Chordata > Mammalia > Perissodactyla > Tapiridae > Tapirus > Tapirus indicus. The sequence goes on along the minus strand of CM062942.1, from coordinate 95,285,642 downwards.
GTGGCACAGATTTAGCTAAATATTGCAGGTTCCCCTAGTTTAAGAGAGAACATAATAAAACAGAATTCTCATTAATATATCTTCTAAAAAAGTAAATGTATGTTTAAATGTACTGTTAGTCTCTACTAAAGTTCTGAAACTATATGTTTGACTTTTCACCCTGCCAGACAGTAGCTTCCCCTAAACTCCTTTCCATTGCATAGATTTTCTTTTTGATTTTTCCCCTCCCATTTGGCATTTTTAAAGGGCAACAGGGAAAGCCTAGCAGCAAAGCAGACCAGCTGTTTGAAACAGCTCCAGTTAATTGAAACAAAATGTACCTTTAAAAAGTGCAAGGATTGGGGCCAGCCTGGTGGCCAAGTGGTTAAAGTTCTGGACCCTCTGCTTCCTCAGCCTGGGTTCAGACCTACACCACTCATCAAGCCATGCTGTGGTGGTGACCCACATACAAAACAGAGGCAGATTGGCACAGATGTTAGCTCAGGACTAATCTTTCTCAAGCAAAAGAAGAGGAAGATTGGGAACAGATGTTAACTCAGAGCTAATCTTTCTCAAAAAAAAAAAAGTGCAAGGACATAAACAGATTCAGCAACTACTACCTAAGAGGCAATTAATTGCAACTTCTTTCCATGGACCACATCTACCAGTCGCCACTCAGATCCAAAAGGCTAGCCAGGGGGCCAGCCCGTGGCTGAGTGGTTAAAGTTCTGCACACTCTGCTTTGGCAGCCCGGGTTTGTGGATTCGGATCCCCGGCGGGGACCTGCTCCACTCGTCAGCCATGCTGTGGAGGCATCCCACATACAAAGTAGAGGAAGATTGACATAGATGTTAGCTCAGGGTTAACCTTCTGTTACCTTGGGGATAATCTTCCTCAACCAAAAAAAAGAGGAAGATTACCAACTGATGTTAGTTCAGGGCGAATCTTCCTCACCAAAAAAGAAAAAAAGACCTGCCAATATGGTTGTGCTCTTATTATTAAACATGCATTCATTTAAAAGGTGCTCTCTTCAGGCTGTTCTATGGAATTCTCCTGTGGGAGGTTAGTGTACTGTAGGAACTTTGTCACAATGCAGGTATCATGAGGTCATTGGTAGCATGATTTGAAAGCTAGGTGGGCAAAAGACGGGGAAGCTATTAATATCACAGTGTTAATGTCTTCACAGTTTTGCCGAGTTGCCCTTCAGTACCATGACTTAGCAAGTTATTTAGCAATATCCTATAGAATTATCTTCTTCCTGCTGCATTCAAAGAACATGTCACATCTGAGTACTTTGTTATATCTACATGGCATAGGCAATAAAGCCTTAACTTATGGTCGTGAGCATTTAGTAGCACCAGTTTAATTTACATGAAACATATCAGGCATGTCAGTCAAACTTTACGGTAGACTATGCTATAAAACATTCACGTTTTGATTCATAATTTAATACATTTGTGCAGGTACAGCCAAATGTAAATATTTGCATTTTCCTTTTCAGAAACTGAGTATTGGTACCTCATGAAATTCTATGCTATTAAGTACCTTTGTATATCCAGAAAAAATTTATTCTTCAAGTAGCCTGGAAAAACGATCATTCATAAAATTTAAATTCCCAAGAGGTCAGGAATTTTTCAACTCAAATATTACTTGGAATGATCATAACATGTAAATCTGAAGAAACACTTTGACTGAAATTTAAAATTCTGCAATATTAATTACAAAGCTTGGATTTGTGAGAAAAAAATATTTTAATGGATAAATTATTACTCAACCAAAAGCGAAACTGTGGAACTAGAACTTTCCTCACTTATTTCCTTACTACATGAATAAAAGAATTTAAATAAAAGTAGTAGAGCAAAATGATGATAATTTCAAATGCTTTAGGATAAGAAAATGTAGGAATATATTTATCCATGCACAGGAAATTAGTTAATGACCACTTTGTAAAAATTATAGCATTTCCTTCCCAGAACATTAACAGATAAGAAGTTCTAAAATTCTCTCTTGGCCAATTTTTCTGTAAATATTGATCCCAAAATCATAGAATGGAAAAATTAGTAAATGTTTTGTCTCAATAATCTGTTCCACATTCTTCAGGTTAAGCATCTACTAGAAGAAACTTAGTTTTGACAGATTTTATTTTTCATGGCAATGTCTGATTATTACTACTGTTTTGTCTTTTTGATCTGTGATACTCAATAAACTTCTAAATATGACATGCCTTATACCTGGCACTTCTTATTTAATCCTCACAATAACATTATAAAATAGATTCAAACAGGTTAAATAACTTGCCCAAGAGAAGTAGAAAAGCCAAAACTATAACAGGCCTAAGTTCAAGGCTTCCACTCATAACTACTGAGCCACTCTCTTTATTTTATAATTATCTCTGGAAAATTCAGTATCCTGCAATCAACATTAAAAAGAGAGAGAAAGCTGCATGGAACTTCCAGGTAGCTGAAGAGAATGTGTGGTTACCAAATTCCAAAATTTCCTTCCCAAACTATATGAAATAATTTCAGAACTATAAACATTTTACACCAAAGTAATACCTCAGCATTACTTCAAGATAGAGAATGCTGGAACTGCAAAATGGCTTTGAAGAAAAAACAGGAAAATCAACAATATATAGCACCCAGTGAGTCACACTCTGTCCCATAGCACACCTTTGTCCTGCTACAGGGCTTTGTGAGGAGCAAATGCAATTTGAGAAAAGCTGTAAGGAGATCTGAGGTGAGCAAGGGGCCTAAGGGTGACTTGGAATATGCACCTAAAAGATTAAACCAACTCTAAATCTAAATACAGTGGGAAAGTGTACAGGCAGATCAGAGTAAGGACTACAGGTAAGAAATTTCAAAATAAACTTGATTTAAAAGTCCAGAGGCAATTTATAGAGCTATATGAAATTTAAAGGGATAGTTTTATAATTCCTTAGCTTCTGGGGAAGAATAAGGGCTAAAAAGAAGAAAAAAACTTTCCATGACAATTGGATGATGAAGGTAAAAAGGAGAGAAAAACAGAAAATTTAAAGTTCTGAAAAATACAAGATAAACTTAAAATCAAAATTTCACAACATTCACAACCCTTCCCATACCATCAAAATAAACAAAACAAAGCTGACGAAAAGAACACCACTAACGGACTTTGCTAGAATGATAACAAAGGACATTAGACTAGGAATCTTGTAAATCATTCCAATGCAATAAAAATGAACAAGAGGAAAGTAATATCCATAGAGAAATGTTTACAAAAACAAGAAATAAAATTTTACTCATCAACTGAGTTAACCAATTCTGAAAAACACACTTGAAGCAATAAAATTATAAGCCTACACTGAAAGAAGGATTAAATATACTAAAACAAGCACTTAAGGATATGGAACAATTTTTAAACACACACTAAAATAAACATGGAACAGAAAATTTAAATTTTTGCTGTTGGGAATGCAAAATGGAATGATATAGCCACTTTGGGAATTTCTTACAAAACTAAACATAGTCTTCTACTATCCGACAATCATGATCTTAGGTTTCAACTGATTTGAAAGTGTATGTCCACACAAAAACCTGCACATAAATGTTTATAGCAGCTTTATTCAAAATCTCTAAGTATCTGAAGCAACCGAGATATCTTTCAGTACACAAATGGTTAAACAAACTGTGCTACAACCATATAATAGAATACTCTCCAGCAATAAAAAGAAATGGGCTATAAAGCTACCCAAAGACATGGATGAATCTTAAGTGCACATTGCTAAGTAAAAGAAGCCAATCTCAAAATGACTACATATTGTATGATTCCATTTATATGACACTCTGGAAAAGGAAAAATTCTACAAATAGTAAACAGATCAGTGGTTGCCATGGGTTCAGTGTGGGGAGAGTTGAATAGGTGAATCACAGGGGATATTTTTAGGGCAGATAAACTATTCAGTATGGTGCTTTAATGGCAGATACACGACACCATGCATTTTTCAAAACTCATAGAACTTGACAGTAAAAATATTAAACTTTAATGTATAAATTTTAAAAATCATTTAAGAGGGTAAGAGATCCCAGGATGGAATGCAGGCTGTAAGAATATAACCTAACATTCTTAAAAATGTATGAAACAACCTCATTAAAGGGGGTGGGGTGGGTGCTATTTTAGGTAACTTTGTAAATGACTGCAATCAATAAAACTAAAGACAAAAGAAACTGTATATAAGCACTGTCATTTAGTTAATAAAGTTGTTTCACACGGGGGAACAGGCTAACAATTCTGAAAGTGCTATCCATGTATACTGGAATTGAACAATTGAGTAGATGGATGGCATATGATGAGGTCAGATTTCTCTCTGTTGGTTATAGACCAGCAAGGGGCAAAGGCTAGAATTATCCACGTGATAATGGATTGGAGTTGTAGACATTATTATGACTCATGCTTAGCTTTAATATAGATCTGGACACACATATAGGAATGTCTATAGGTACGTGTGTATGCATGGGTTGGTGTAAAAGCATACATTTCTTTGCTCTGTCAACAAGGTGGACCTAGAAACAATGGTTTTCATAGCAATGAGTGCAACTAGCACCCAATAAAAGCATTCTCCGATAAAAAGAAACAGAGCTCTTTGGAAAAATGGTTTACTGTAGGGCTGGGATAGAAAATATTTAATTTGAGACTGCAGCTCTTGTAGTGCCAGAAAGTAAGGAAATGCTCTGTCTCTTGCCCTCTCACTCTCATTCTCTTTCGCTTTCACACACACACAGACATGCACACACATTGATGGAAATATGCCAAAGGGACACAGGAGCCAACTGAAAAAGATCACAGTGGTGAAAGCTTAATAATTTGAGCAACAAAGTAAATAAAGCAGTATTGGATTATAACTCAAAGTATAAAGTAAATATCCATGAGTCCACATGTACATAAATAAATGTTTGAATAAATACTGTAAGAGAAGAGACAATTCTGTGCAGAAGAATTCCAAATAATTTATGTAAGTATTCTATAGAGATGGACCATAATCCCCCCTCCTGAGTGCAGACTGCACATAATGACTTCTTTTTTGAAAAAAGAGTAACTTTCCAATGAAGAAACATGTCAAAAACTAATTCAGCTAGGTAACTGAGGTTAACATCAGAGCTATAAGTCATATTGTAGTATGTACTCTTGGTATGATATGATAAGAATGGCATTTTGCCTCTATGGTCTTCCTTTCAAAAACCCATAACCCCAGTCTAATCATGAGAAAAACATCAGACACATCCCAACTGAGGGACATTATACAGAATCCCTGACCAATGCTCCTCAAAACTATCAAGGCCATCAAAAACAAGGAAATTTTGAGAAACTACCACAACCAAGAGGAGCCTAAGGAGACATGAAAATTAAATATAATGTGGTACCCTGGATGTGATCCTGGAATACAGAAAGGGCATTAAATAAAACTAAAGAAATCCAAATAAAGTATGGACTTCTTATAATAATAATGTATCAACATTGGCTCATTATATGTGACAAATAAACCATACTACTAAGAGATGTAATAACAGAGGGAAATGGGTATGGAGTTATAAGAATTCTACTATTTTTACAATTTCCCTGTAAATCTAAAACTACTATAAAATATAAAGTTTATTTAAAATATTAAATTATTTAACAAAGAAAGTATGAATCAAAGATTTTATATCCAGCAAAGGTGTCCTTTAAATATCAATGTTATTGAAATAAAATTTTCAACATAAAAGAACTTAAGAGAGAGTAGAACCATGGTTACTAGGGGCTAGAAGATGGGGAAAATGGGGAGAATTTTGTCAAAGGACACAAACTTTCAGTTATAAGATGAATAAGTCCTAGAAATCTAATGTACAGCATGATGACTATAGTTAATAGCACTGTATTGTATACTTGAAATTTGCTAAAAGAGTCAATTTTAAGTGTTCTCATCATACCAAAAAAAAGGTAATTATGCGAGGCAATAGATGTATTAATTAGTTTGACTGTGGTAATCATTCTACAATGAATACATATATCAAAACATGACATCACACACCTTAAACATATATAATTTTTATTTGCCAATTATATCTCAATAAAGCTGGAAACAATTTCTTAAAAAAAGGACTTAAGAAATTCTGCACCCATCAGCCTTTCTTGAAGAATCTATTAGAGGATAAATTCCACACAAGTAAGAGACGTCAGGGATAACTTCAACAAAAGGACTAATGTGGAATATTTAAAAGCAAAAATGTACATATAAGACTAAAACCTAGGTGGAGTTGAGAGTTGAAAGCTAATTTACAAATGTTTCATATTATGAAATTTTAAAGTAATGCATCTAAAAATGCAAAGAAAAGGGAGAGGGAAAATAAAATAGAAAATGGTGATCATTGTATAGTATATGTGGGTTTCAAAGACTACTGAGGGGAAAACCAAAACCAAAACCAACCAACCAAACAAAATTCCAAACTACCAAACCAGAGAGCAAAAAGGTGAATAAGAAAACAGGGAACTAAGCTTATTTTTAAAAGGATATAAGCATAGGTTAGTATACATAAAAATACTTCCTAGCTCTATCTGTTGAGAGGACCTAGACACAATGACAACCCAGTAGCAAAGTACACCCTGTGTCTAGATCTTGGTTTCTAAATACCACTTTCCAATTAAAGAAACCAGAGCTCCTTGGAGAAATGGCTAATTTTAAGGCTGGAGCATGTGAAAGACAAGATGAGCTTGGAGCAATTTGTAGTGCCAGAAAACAAGATTGTGCTCAAGAAACACAAGGATGGGGGCATGTTGAAGGGACACAGGATCAATCTGAAAGGAGTCCCAATGGCTAAAACTAGAACAATAAAATTAATGACATAGTATTATATACAAAAATATTTATTATGTTTATATTTTATTATATAAAATATGAATTACATATAACTATGTATTGTATTATATATACATGTTGTTATATATTGTATTTATATTTTATTATTTAAAAATAAATTTATTTTGAGCACCAAATAACATAGCATTGGATTATAATCCAAAGTATAAGATAAATATACATGACCCCATACTGACATAAATAAGTTATTAGATAAATAAATAAGCAGAGTAGAAGGGACAAATCTTCCTTAGAAAAGAATTCAAAATAATATAAGTAAATACTCCAACAGTTGGATCTTAATTTCTCACACTCTTGAGTAGGGGATGGACTTAGGCTTACATCCAAATAAAAGAGTGTATAAAGGGGAAAAATAATAATTTTAAAGTGGAGAAACCTGACAAACAATTTTAACCAAATGACCAAGGTTAACATCACATCACCAGTGATAAGTCATGTTGATATCATGTATTTTTTGGTACAATTAGATGAAGAGGTAACTTTGTCTCTGTGGTATTCCTTCCCAAAATGCATAGTCATCATTAATCATGAGGAAAATATCACCCTTCATGTAAAAAAGAAGTGTATATAAGGAAATGCACATGTACCTGTACATTCGTGAAAAAGAAATACAGGAACGATTTTTTAAAGACACTAGAGAGATGGATTACATACTAGGCTTGAGTGAGAAAGGGAAAGAGGTAGAAATAAGGGGAGGAAGGCAACAGAGTATAAAGCACGAGGAGGGTGTGACACTTCTGAGTATAACTGTTTTATATCTCTCAATCTTAGAATTATATTAATGTTTCACATAAAGTTCAAATACTAAAAAATAAATAAATAAATAAAAACACAGTTAAAACCAACCAGGATGTGAAATGAAAACAAAATGGAATATAAACAGTAAAAGAAGAACCTACCTCTATTAAAAATAAATAAGTTAACCATACTGAAGTGGGTGGGGAAGAAAAGAACTAACCTAAGTAACTCAGAAAACAGTATCTTAACCAGATCCTGTGAGGCTAAAGACAAAAAGAACATACATAAATGCTGGAATCTAGTTAGTAAATGTATTTCTCACAGGGGTGTGGATTAATAATTCAAAATTATGCTTATGCAAGGAAAGAATAAAATTTTCTCCTTAGAGATATGTTTAATTCTAAAGCCAGAGCAAGAGAAACCATGATGTCCCTGGAATATCTTGTGGTGCCAGAAAGTAAGGAAGTGCTCAAAAAAACCAAGGGCTTGTCAGAAGGACACAAGGGCCAATCTGAAGGAGATCCTAAAGACCAAAGCTGAAACAAATTGATCAAGAAAATAAATAATAGTAGTGTTGAATTTTAGACAATGGAATAAAATAAATACTCATGAGTTGATACTAATATAAATAAATAACAATAAATAAATAAGTGGACAAGAGGGGCAATTCTTTCATGCAGAAAAGTTTTAATTAACAAATGTAGAAGGAAAAGGAAGATTATCATTAGCAAACACTGCAGGAGTAATTTTTGCAGACAAGATTCACAAATGCTGTAAACTAGTGGAAGAAATTTTGAGGAGAAATAGGATAAATGGGTCTACTCCAGATTTTTATTTATTACCAGGGGGAAATAGTAACTTTACAATAGAGAAACCCAACAAGAGCTAACTTAACCAAGTGATCAAGTTCTACATCAATAGTAATAAGACTATTGACATTATGAACTACTTAATATAATGCATTGAGATCAATATCATTTCAGTGATAATCTTGAAAAAAATCCATAATCTTAACCTAATCATGATAAAACATCAGAAAAACCTAAATTGAGAGATGTTCTACAAAATAACTGACCAATACTCCTCAAGATTGTCAAGGTCATGAAAGAAAAGGAAAGACTGACAAACTGTCACAAATTAGAGGAGACAAAGCAGAAATAGCAAATAAATGGAATAGGGGATCCTACGCAGGATCAAGGAGCCTGGAAAAACATGTAAAATTTGAAGTAAGGTTTGTAACCTAGTAAATAACCTTGAACCAATGTTAATTTCCTACTTTTGATACTTACACTCTGATTATATAACACACTACATTAAGGGAAGGGTTATATGGGTACAGCGTACTATTTTTGCAACTTTCCTGTAAGTTTACAAGCTGAAAATAAAAAGTTAGAAAGTGTTTTCAGGAAAGAATTACCTTTCCTGAAGTTCTCAAAAGCCATTTAGAGGTGTCCCTTTAATGTCAACAGAGGTGAAACTATATCTGTTCATTGGCTGAAAAGTTTGAGAGCTTTAAAACAACAGTACTAAGAAATAGATATATCAACAATTGTAGTTGACGATTTTAATATAACTTTCTCAGAAAATGACATAGCATACAAAAATAAACAGAAACATCAAAAAACAAAATAATTAGTAAATTCTAGTTAGTACAATACACATAACGAGCTCTGTATCTCAACAGAAAAAGACAGCTACTCTTTTCTAGTACACACGGAGCATTTTCAAATTAGGCCATATACCAGGCCACAAAAGAATCCTCCATAAATTCCAAAGGATTAATATGGTCCTTGGCCACAATGCAGCAAGATTAAATTAGATAGAAAAGGTGTATAATTTCATATTTGGGGAAATTTAATAACATTACCAAGTAAAAATTAACGAGGAAATTTAACAATGTTTAGAACTGATTGACAATAAAAATGTTACATCCCCAAATATGGGGTAGACAAAAATATGAATGTACTTAATATCACTGAACTGTACACTTAAAATGGTTAAGTTAGTAAATTTTGTTATGTGTATTTTATCACGATAAAAAAATTAGGAAAAATGGGGTTTATGGCAAAATCAGTACTTGGGGGAAATTTATAGCTTCAGGTGTATGTATCAGGGAAAAACCCTGAAAATCGGTAAATGAAATATTCATATGTAAAAGGTACCACAGAGCAAAGAAAATGAGATACAAAGTAAGGAAATAATCAAGATATAGGCAGAAATCAATAAGAAAAGAATAGATGGGGCCGGCCCAGTGGCGCAGTGGTTTAGTTCATGGTTTTGCAGCCTGGGGTTCGTGGGTTCGGATCCCAGGTGCCCACCAACACACCGCTTGTCAGCCATGCTGTGGCAGCGTCCCATATAAAGTAGAGGAAGATGGGCACGGATGTTAGCCCAGGGCCGGTCTTCCTCAGCAAAAAGAGGAGGATTGGCAACGGATGTTAGTCGTGGCTGGTCTTCCTCACACACACACACACACAAAGAATAGAGAAGGTTAATAATGTCAATTTTCTTTGAAACTATTCATAAGATAGAACACCTAAGAATGATTAAAAACAAAAGAAAAAAGCTATACAAACAATATATAGAATGACAAAAGGTGATAAATATAAGCATGAAAACTAACAAAAAAAGATAAAATGCTAATATGAACTAAACATAAATGAATTTGAAAACTTACTTTAAGTGATTAATATCAAAATTGGCACAAGAATGTCTACAGAGCTTGGAAAATGTACTTCAAATGTGAACTGCTAGTCAAAGTCTTCCCCACCAAAAATTTACCCAAATGGTTCTACATGAGAATTCTATTGAAATGTCAAGAATCAGTTAAACTATGTCTAATATAAGTTGCTTTAGAAGCATATCAACAGTCCATGTAATTTTATGATGCTAATATATTCTTGATTTCAAAAGAAAAGAAGAGTAATATAAGAGAAAACTTACTATACAGGTCTATTTCACTTATGAATATAGGTGCAAGATTCCAATACAACATTAGGCTACTAAATCTAACTATGCACTAAAAATTATATCAAGTTGAGTTAATCTAGGAAAACATCAGAAAATATTATCAGTATAATTTGTGCCATCATTATACTAAAGAAAAAACTATAATTTTATCTCAATTTATGCAGAAATGGCATTTAATAAATTTTAACGTTAATTTATGATAATTACTTTGAGCAAACTTGAAATAGAAGCCTTTGCTCCTAACATAATAAGCATTATATAACAAAATCCTATAACAAATTTTTACTTGATGGAAATATTTTAGTTTCATTTCTTTCAAGATTGGGAAAGGGATCCACATCATCACCACTAGCATTTAATATAGTAGTGGAGGTCCTAGCCAAAATAATAAGAAAAAAGGTATACAATACTTAAGGATTGGGAAGTATGGTAGGCAGAAAGCTAAAGTGATTCCCAATGATCTATGCCCTATATAATCCTCTCCTCTTGATTGTGGGTGGGACCTGTGAATATGATGGATATCACTCCAGTGATTAGGTTACCCTGTATGACAAATGTGAAGAGGTTTAGAGATGTGATTAAGGTTCCAAATCAGTTGATTTTTAGTTAATCAAAAGAGAGATTATCCTGAGTGGGCCTGACCAAATCAAGTAACTCCTTCAATAAATGGTCTAGAGGCCAGAGACTCTCCTGCTGGCTTTGAAGAAGCAAGTTTTCATAAGCCCTAAAGCAGAAAGAAAATAAATTTCACCAACATCCACACAAGCCAGCACAAGGACCCTGGGCCTCAGATGAGACTACAGCTCCAACTAACATCTACATTTTAGTCTTGTGAGACCATAAGAAGAGAACCCAGATAAGCCATGACAGAACTTCTAATATACAAAACTTTGAGATAATAAATGGATGTTTTCTTGAGCTACTAAATTTGTGGAAATTTGTTATGCAACAAGAGGAAACTAATATGAGAGAAGAGATTAAACTGTCATTATTTATAGCTGCTGTGATCATGTAAACAGAATCAACAATAGAATCAATATACAAACCCCCCAAATAATAAGGAAATCAGTTTGCCAGATAAAAGAACAACCTATATAAATCATAGCATTTATCTATACCAGTACTAATGAATTAATAAATATAATCAAATGTAAAACATATTCATACTATCAGTAAACATTTATAAAATATCTAGGAATTAGATTAGGATATATGAGTACTAAAATAACTTAAATAAAGAGAAAATCATACCATGCTCTTGGATGAGTTGATTCAATATTAAAAATATCAATTCTCACTAAATTAACCTACAAATAAAGTGCAATCTTAATAAAAATTGCAGTTGTGTTTTAACAATAATAAAATTACTGTAAAATTTATATGGAAAAATAGAAATATTTAAGTAGCCAAGTCAATCTTAAAAAGGAGAAATTGAAGAGTCCTGCCTTCTAATATAATAAAACAGACTACAGAATCATCGTAATAAACACAGGGTAGTATTGGTATAAGAACAAATATTGAACAAATACTCCAATGGAACAGAATAAGGAAATCAGAGATAAATAGATTCACCTGTGTGTAAGAATGTGACTATGACATAATGTATGACAAAATTGACACCACAAGCAAAAGAGAAAAAATGAGCAGTTTAGGGGATTATGGAGGGAAATCCATCTCACTATAAGTAGAAAAATAAACCTGTATTTCTTAATACTCTTAAACAGATGGATTACAGATTCATTGAAAGTCTACATACGAAACCAAAAAATGTAGTTAATCATAATAAATGTAGGAGAATATGTTTGTTCTGTAAGTCTGGGGAAGATCTTCTTCCAACAAAATTCAAAAGCACATAAAATAAAGCTAAATTTATGAATTTGATAATTTGATTTCTGTTCAATTAAGGGTACCATGGACAAAGTTAATAGATGATAGGAGACTTTATTTGCAATGTCCAAAACTAACACAGGATTAATATCTAGAATATATGCGATTCTCTTAAAATTCATCACAAAAAAGTCAGGAGTGAAAGTAGAAAAATATACAAAGGATATGAACATTGGGATGATGAGTTCCAAAAAGGTTAACAAGCATATTAAGTAATGTTCAAACATTAATAATCAGAGAAATGCCTATTAAAACACTGATATATCACTTAATACCTATTAGACTAAAAAATATAGAAAGCTGGATGTATGCAAATATTGGCAGAAATGTGGGGACATAGAAATTCTCAGTTACTGCTAGTGGGAGAGTACAGTGGTGCAGATATTCTAGAAAATAATCTAGCACTATTTAATCAAATGTGTGTGTGTGTGTGTGTACATATACACCCTATAACTCAGCAATTACACTTCTGGGTATATAACACAAAGTTTCACATAGGTTCATAAAAGGATCTATATTAGTATATCCTTTGATGTGTTATTTATGGTGCTGGGAGTTTGATGCAACTGAATGTTTATTATTGGGTGAGTGGATAGGTAAAGTGGGATGGATGCCCATCATAAAATATGATACCTCGTTTAGAAGCAACAAATTAGGTGTACACATAGCAACATGAATGGATATTAAAGGCATAATGCTTAGTGAAAACTATAAAAACAAAGGAGAGAGATAAAATCCATTCAGGTAAATAAAAATACGTACAGAACAACACTATTCATTCCTTGAGAACACATCCAAATTATTAAATAAGACAAACATATTAAATGGTTACCTGTTACGTGGGGAATAGGAACAAAATTTGTATGTAATATGGTGATGCAAGGAAACAAACAAACAAATAAATTATTAAATATAATTTAATAATTATATCAAAATAACTCCAAAAGAAATAGGAAACATAAATGAACAATTATTAATAAAATTGAAATGCAACTCAAAAGTCGTCCTCTACCTACCCCATCTCCAATCAAAAAAGACAGGGTTTTCTAACTTCAGGTCCTTGACAAAACTTTGAGTAATTTGTGTCTGTGGCTTAAGTAATTATAAATGGTGTATCCCAAAGACCCATCAATTCCATTCCTGAGTATATATTTCTAAAAAATTATAACATATGTGCTTAAGATGGCATATGTTGTTTTTGATGGCAGAGAGTTGGAAGAACCAGAGAGTTCATCAGTGCTAGAGTAAAATTGTGGTAGAAATAACCCCTGGAGTACTGTGCATCATTTAGAAGCATTTAGGATCAGATGTACACATAAACATAATCCTGGGTAGCAAAAGTAAGAAAAAGAATGCAAGACACAATGAAATACCATTTACTTAAAAGTTCAAATACATGTGCACATGAAAGTACACATTTTGTAAGAACATAAACAAGAAATACACATTAAATAATTGAAATGGTTGACTATGCAGGAATGGTTAACTATAGACACATTAAAAAATTCTTAAATTTTTAAGAATTTAAAAATGAGCTTCATTTTCTTCATCAGAAAAATGCAAACAATAACTGTAATTCGAAATTTTCCATAAAACTCAAAAAAGTAAGAAATAATTTATAGCCTTTGAAATTTTTTCCTATTTCTCATCTGATTTCTTTTAGATTTATCCCAAGATAATTAGAATAATTGGCTAAGACACATCCGACTTACCGCTATATGTATTGTTTTGTTATACACATATCCCAGAGGAATAACTATATTCTTCACCACCCAGTGATGTTTATGCAACATGACACAGTTCTGTTCTAGGCACTAGACAAGAGAAAAGAAAACACATACATTCTTGGGCTTTTGGGGTGAGGCAAGAGCCCAAGCAAATGAAGAGATCAATAAATAATGTGTACAGGCTTTTGTTATTCCTGCTGTTTGTCCTGTGGCAGCTGTAAGTTATTCACTAGATTTTGGTACTTGTGAAGGGAAAATATCACTTCTGCTGACCTTTGAGGGTGGTAATCAACTTAGCCCAGCAGCCAGATAGTTGTACAGTAAACAATGATAGAGTTAGGAGAGCATGCTTGCCTGCAAACAATCTCAAATGCTATCCCACCATCAAGCCAGGCTTTCTGCAATATCAGTTTTATGAAGGCATAGTAAGTCTTAAATCAATCATTCAAGTAAATATCGATGGCAGGCATTGCATGAGGTAACATAGATTGAATAGTCTCATTTGTTTTTATGAAAGTGCCGTATTATCAGAGTCTGGTCTTTGGCTTGCAAAAGAGAGAGCACTGCATTCAGAGCAACAGTAGAACTCTGTCATCAAAAACATCTAAAACTGCTGGGAAAAAAAGCTAGACTGAGTAAAGGTAAACACTCCAATTTAATTATTTTGCTTCATAACTTCAAAAGCTAAATGCTGCTATTGTAGAATTTAAGTAATTTCAACAGCAGTGTTGAAATGAAGTGGATAGAACAGTGATTGGAAGTTGTGAGGGCTGTCATCAACATGAAATTAGCACTCCTTCTTATCAAAAAAAGGTAGACTCTGAGATTGGTCTGACAAAAGTGGTAGACAAATAGCTAACTTCTAGTTTGAATACATAATAAACTGTAAGAACAAGAAGTTGCCAGAATATCAAGCTAAGTGTTGTGGTCAAGCAAAATTCAATTCTGTAAACAACCAAATGTGGGTGGAAAGTGCAACTAACCTGAAAGAAACTGTAAAAGGAAAACAATTCTACGCCATTTTAAAATGTATACATGTGCCATGAAATATCATCCTACCATTCACTATTATATGATACAGCATAAATCATAGAGCACTGAATAACCACAAAGAAGTGCATGGAAAGCTAGGGAAATAGTATGATACCACAATACATAGTAGCCTCTATAAGAGGCTACTAGGCTTGATCTCTTAGTTTGCTCTCTGATCCCTCAGTACAGAGTGGATCCAGGGAAGTTTCACATTCACTTAAGTGACCTGTCTCAGTTTACACAATGAATAGGTAAAAAAATAATTCAGAGGAGGTGCTGGCCCCACGGCATAGTGGTTAAATTCAGTGTGCTCCGCTTCAGTGGCCTGGGTTCGCAGATTTGGATCCCAGGTGCAGACCTACACCACTCATCAGCCATGCTGTGGTGGTGACCCACATACAAAATAGAGGAAGATTGGCACAGATGATAGCTCAGGGCTAATCTTCCTCAAGTAAAAAAAGAGGAAGATTTGCAACAGATGTTAGCTTAGGGCGAATCTTCCTCAGCAATAATAATAATAATTCAGAGGAGAAGGAAATAATAGCCAGATAAAATGAAAATATAAAAAAATAATGAGAGGATTTTATTAAATAATATATGGGCCCCATCTTTAAGCACTAAATTGTCTATGTAGTATTGATTCCTGGGTATTGGCTCTGTCTGAATCCTATGCCTTAACAGGTCTTATGTTATAAGCTCCCAGTTGAAACTTTTAGTACATTTTCCTCACTTGAAGGTAGTGATGTGAAGACAGAGAACAAAAGAGTTTTGATGAATGTGATCACATTTTATAAGTAAATGAGGCTAAGTCTAGACTGTTAGAAAATTCCAAAAAGAGACCTAGATATCCATCATTCCAATTCTATCCGTATCAATGGACAGTCAATAACTTTGACAATTTTGTAATGTACGTGTGTTGATATCTTCTCAAAGATTTCTTACTAACATTATAATTCCACAGGTTATTTTGAGAATGTATAATCTATAAAAATGTCACCAGTGATCCAGACATAAGAGCAGATGCATGCCAAGAAGAAATGCAATTTTCCCTTACTCCCCTTGGTATTCTCCCACATAGATTATATAATTCATCCGACTGAAAAATCAATTCTGCTAAAAGGCTCGACATATCCTCCTGAAAGTCTAGAAGTAAAAGTTATACCAGACAGGGATCCCCACACTTTGTGAACCTTGATTGATAAAGTTCTTTCCAGGGACAGCTTGCTGCTCAGAAGCAGCCAAGCAGCTCTCATACAAAAGAGTAACCATGAATTGCATCCTATGGTAGCTAGATCCCATGCTATGAAATGCCTCAGACACAGGGTAATGATCAGGTCTATTTTCTATCCAATCACATTTTTTCTAATGGACATAAAATAGGATATGAAAAGAGTATTCTTTTGCTGAATCAAAATTGCAAAGGTCCAATTTCTCTTCATATTGGAAATATGCTAAGTCTCAATAACAACATCATAACACACGAAAGGAAACTGCAAATATATAAAAATTAAAATATCCATTATTCCTGTGGAAATCCAACCAAAATGCAATAGATATAAAGTACTCATAAATAATGCTTACAACCCAGAATAACAGATAATAAGCTTTGGAGACACTATTCTGTTATCTACTCAAAAATAGGAAAGTATGAGTCAATGAAGTCAAACTACAAGCTACAAAATAAATTCAAAAATGCTTATGCTAAGTCTGTCACTTGGTAAATATAATATGTTGAATTATGTATGATTTTTTAAATCATAAAATTTTCTAAAATCCCAAGTGTATAAGAAATGTGACAAACTTAACACAATTAACTCCAGACTGAAGGCTATTTTAAGACATCAAATTACTTTTTCTGGTGAAAGATGTTATGAAAATATACTTCCTTTGGGAGGTTCAAAAATGTTGCATTTAATTTATAGATTGATTTAGGAAGAATTGGCATCTCCTATCCAGGAACATATAAGTGTGTGTTCGTTACTCAAGCACACTTACATGTGTTTAAGAAAAGGTGTTTTCTTTACATAGAACCTGTACAAATCTTATTAGGTTTACCTTAAATACACTAAGTCAAGACTCCAAGAGTGACATCAGCATCATGTTGGAGTGAGTTGTTCCCTTTGTCTCTCCCCTCTAATTTACAACCAAACGGACATTCACTATCTAACAGAGGATTCCCGGCACAGCACAGTAGGACATCTGAGAGATCCATGCAGCCATACACGAGAAGCTGAGGGGACTAAATCCCTAGGAAGCAGTGGAACTAGGGAAGCAGAACCCTCCTCTGTCTGGGAAGCAGCGATCTAGGTCATGGGTCCTCACACAGTGGCCAACGTCACTGTAAAACAAGGCAGGGGCAAACTGGCCTGTGTGCAAACACTTTCAGAGTGATAGCCTGGCACATGGGAGCACCCACTGTGCCATGGTGACCCTGCCCATCAACACTCCTCACTGAGTGGTACAGCTCAGCCCCTGTGAAAGAGTGCACACCAAGTGCGGCAGCTCAGCCGTGCTGCCCATGAGCGCAGAGCTGCCCCTCCCCTCCCACCTAGCACACCAGCTTGGCCAGTCCCCTGCTGAGTGCAGTGGCCCTGCACCAGAGTGACCTACTTGTGGAGCACAGAGGCCCCACCTGTGCATGCCTGTGTGACTTGCCAAGTGGCTGTGGCCAGTATGCAAACACAGAGGAGCTCTACCAGGACAACTTCCAGCAGTAGGAGCAGGATCAGAAAACCCAGCTTCTGCGCCCCACCCCCAGTGGTGGCAAGTGGAATCTGCAACCTGATACTGCCACAAATGCACTGGCAGAGGATCAATTCATCAAGCAACATGAAGAACTACATTAACACTTCAGAGAAGAAGGAAAATAACAAGTCTAAAGAAACCAATCCTGAAGTCACAGAAATTTACAATCTAAATGACAGGCAATTCAAAATAATTGTCAAAAAGAAACTCAACGAGTTACAAGAAATCTCAGGAAGACAGTTCAATGATTTCTGGAATAAAATTAATGAGCAGAAGGAATACTTCAACAAAGAGATTGAAACTCTTTAAAAAAAAAATGGAAATTCTGAATATGAAGAACACAATGAGATAAAAAATAATCTAGAATCCATAAAAAAATAGAGCTGATGTTATGGAGGACAGAATTAGTGATTTAGAGGATAGAAATATAGAAATGTTTTAAGTGGAAGAGGAGAGAGAACTAAGATTTTTAAAAAATGAAGAAATACTTCAAGAAATATCTGATTCAATCAGGAAAAGCAACATAAGGATTATAGGTATCCAGATGGAGAAGGGGGGGAGAAAGGGACAGAGAGCTTTTTCAAAGAAATAATAGCTGAGAACTTCCCACACCTGGGGAAGGAACTGGACTTACAACTACATTAAGTCAATAGAACTCCTAATTATATCAATGCAGAAAGAACTCAAAGGCTTATACTATTAAAACTGGCAAAAGTCAATGACAAAGAAAAAATATTAAGGGCAGCAGGGCAAAAGAAAATAACTACAAAGGAACTCCTATCAGGCTTTCAGCAGATTTCTCAGCAGAAACCTTATAGGCTAGGAGAGAATGGAATGATACTTTCAAAATATTGAAAAGCAAAAACTTTCAGCCAAGAACACTCTACCTAGTGAAACTATCCTTCAGATATGATGGACAAATAAAAGGTTTCCCAGCTAAAGAAAAGCTTAGGGAGTTCATTGTCTCATAAGGCCTGCCTTACGAGAAACATTGAAGGAAGCCCTCCAGTCTAAAACTAAAAAGCAAAGGTTTATAAAACTTTGAGCAAGGAGATAAATAGACAAATAGAATAAGAAAATTGCAGCTCTATATGAGAATAGGTTAGTAAACACTTAATTATAACATAAAATACAAAGGGAAGGAAAGCATCAAAAACAACTATAAACACTTCCAATTAATCACAAACACACAACAGAGAAAAGAAAATTTGTGATGACAATAACTCAGAAAAGGAAGAGGATAGGGATGGAACATGCCTAGAGTAATGGAGATAAGAGGCTTTCAGAAAATGGACTATCTCATCTATGAGATCTTTTATACCAACATCATGGTAACCACCAAATGAAAAGTTAGAGCAGAGCCACAAATCATAAATAAAGAGAAAATTGAGAAAATCATCACAGAAAACCACCAAACTGGAATGACAGCCAGAAATAAAAAGGAAAAGAAACAAAGGAAATATAGGAAAACCAGAAAACAAGAGAAAAAATGGCAGCAATAAGCCCTCATATATCAGTAATCACTCTAAATGTAAATGGATTGAATTCTCCAATCAAAAGACACAAAGTAGCTGGGTGAATTAAAAAATAAGACCCAACAATATGCTGTCTCCAGGAAACACATCTTGGCTTTAAAGACAAACATAGGCTCAGAGCGAAGGGATAGAAGATGATATTGCAAGCAAATGGCAAGCAAAAGGAAGCAGGTGTTGCTATACTTATATCAAACAAAGAAGGTTTCAAGATAAAAAGGACAGGGGTGGCCAGGTGGTATAGTGGTTAAGGTCATGCATTCTGCTTCAGAGGCCCGGAGTTCACCAGTTCAGATCTTGGGCATGGACCTACTCACTACTCATCAAGCCAGGCTGAGGCAGCATCCCACATAGAACAGCAAAAACTCTACAACTATGATATACAACTATGTACTGGGGCTTTGGGGAGAAAAAGAGGAAGATTGGCAAGAGATGTTAGTGTGGGGCCAAACTTCCTCAAAAAAAACCAAAAAAGAAATTAAAAGATCGAAAAGACAATGAGAGACAAAGAGGGACAGTATATAATGATAAAAGGGACATTCCATGAGAGGACGTAACACTTATGAATCTATATGCACCTAACACATGAGCACCAAAGTGTATAAAGCAACTATTAACAGACCTAAAAGGAGAAATTGTCAGCAACACAGTAATAGTAGGGGATCTCAACACCCCACTTACATCATTAGATAGATCATCCAGACAGAAAGTCAAGAAGGAAAGAGTGGCATTAAATGAAATACTAGACCAGATGGACTTAGTAGATATAAATAGAATGTTCCATCCAAAAACAGCAGAATACACATTCTTCTTAAGTGCACATGGAACATTCTCAAAGATAAACTATATGCTGGGAAACAAGGCAAGCCTCAATAAATTTAAGAAGATTGAAATCATATTAAGTATCTTTTCTGACAAAAGTATTATGAAACTAGAAATCAACTACAAGAAAAAGGCTGGGAAAGTAACAAATATGCAGAGATGGAACAACATGTTACTGAACAACAATTGGATCAATGAAGAAATCAAAGGAGAAATCAAAAAATATCTGGAGACAAATGAAAATGAAAATGTGATATACCAACTCTTATGGGATGCAACAAAAGCAGTGCTAAGAGGGAAATTTACAGCAATACAGGCCTACCTCAACAAACAAGAAAAATCTCAAATAAGTAATCTTAAACCACACTTAACAAAACTAGAAAAAGAAGAACAAACAGAGCCCGAAGTCAGCAGAAGGAGGAAAACAATAAAAAATTAGAGCAGAAATAAATGGAGACTTAAAAACAATAGAAAGGAACAATGAAACTAAGAGCTGGTGCTTTGAGAAGACAAAAAAAATTGACAAACCCTTAGGCACACTCACTAACAAAAAAAGAGAGAAGCCTCAAATAATTAAAATTAGAAATGAAAGAGGACAAATTACAATAGATATCACAGAAATATAAAGGACTATGAGAGAATACTATGAAAAACTATATGCCAATAAATTGGACAACCTAGAAGAAATGGACAAATTCTTAGACTCATAAAACCTCCCAAAACTGAATCAAGAAGAAATAGAGAAACTGAATACACTAATCACAAGTAAAGAAATTGAAACAGTAATCAAATCCTCCCAAAAAACAAAAGTCCAGGAACAGATGGCTTCTCTGGAGAATTCTACCAAACATTCAAAGATGATTTAATACCTATCCTTCTCAAACTATTCCAAAAAAATTGAAGAAGTCACAATGCTTCCTAACTCATTCTATGAGGCTAAATTACCCTGATCCCAAAACGAGAAAAGGACAACACAAGGAAGAAAAATTACAGGCCAATATCACTGGTGAGCATAGATGCAAAAATCCTCAACAAAATAGTCGCAAGTTGAATACAGCAATACATTAAAAGGATCAAACATCATGATCAATTGGGATTTATGCCAGGGATGCAGGGATGGTTCAACATCCACAAATCAATCAATGTGATACACCACATTAACAAAACAAGGAAAAAAAATCACTTGATCATCTCAATAGATGCAGAGAAGGCATTTGACAAGATCCAACATCCATTAATGATAAAAACTCTCAATAAAATGGGCATAGAAGGAAAGTACCTCAACAAAATAAAGGCTATATATGACAAAACTACAGTCAACATCATACTCAACAGGTGAAAACTGGAAGCCATCCCTCTGAGAACGGGAACAAGACAAGGGTGCCCACTCTCACCACTCTTATTCAACATAGTACTGGAGGTTTTGGCCAGAGCAATTAGGCAAGAAAAAGAAATAAAAGGTATCCAAATTGGTAAGGAAGAAGTGAAAATCTTGCTGTTTGTGGACAACATGATTCTATATACAGAAAACCCTAAAGAATCCACCAGAAAACTATTAGAAATAATCAACAACTACAACAATGTTTCAGGGTACAAAATCAACTTACAAAAATCAGTTGCATTCCTATACTTTAATAATGAACTCTTAGAGAAGTAGAGAATACAATCCCATTTATAATCGGAACAAAAAGAATAAAGTATCTAGGAATAAACTTAACCAAGGAGGTGAAGGACCTGTACACTGAAAACTATAAGACATTATTGACAGAAATCAAAGAAGACATAAAGAAATGGAAAGATATTCCATGCTCATAGATTGGAGGAATAAAGATAGTTAAAATGTTTATTCTCCCTATAGCAATCCATAGATTCAATGCAATCCTATCAGAATCCCAATGACATTCTTCATGGAAATAGAACAAAGAATCCTAAAATTTATAAGGAACAACAAAAGACCCCGGATAGCCAAAGCAATCCTGAGAAAAAAAGAACAACACTGGAGGCATCACAATTCCTGACTTCAAAATACACTACAAAACTATAGTAATCAAAACAGCATGGTACTGGCACAAAAAGAGACACATCAGATCAATGGAATAGAATTGAAACTGAGAAATAAAACCACACATCTATGGATAGCTAATCTTTGACAAAGGAGCTAAGAACATACAGTGGAAAAAGGAAAGTCTGTTTAATAAATGGTGCTGGGAAAACTGGTCAGCCACATGCAAAAGAATAAAAGTAGACCATTATCTCACACCATACACAAAAATTAACTAAAAATGGATTGAGGACTTGAATGTAAGACCTGAATCCATAAAACTCCTAGAAGAAAATATAGGTAGCACACTCTTGACATCAGTCTTAGAAGCATCTTTTCAAATACCATGTCTACTCAGGCAAGAGAAACAAAAGAAAAAATAAATAAATGGGACTACATCAGACTAAGAAGCTTCTGCAAGGCAAAGGAAACCATGAACAAAATGAAAAGACAACCTACCAACTGGGAGAAAACCCCTGACAAGGGGTTAATTTCCAAAATATATAAATAACTCATACAACTCAACAACAAAAAAACAAACAACCCGATCAAAAAATGGGCAGAGGATATGAACAGACATTTTTCCAAAAAAGATATACAGATGGTCAACAGGCACATGAAAAGATGTTCAACATCACTAATTATTAGGGAATGCAAATTAAAACTAAAATGAGATTTCACCTTACACCTGTCAGAATGGCTATAATTAACAAGACAAAAAATAACAAATGTTGGAGAGGATGTGGAGAAAAGGGAACCCTCATACACTGCTGATGGGAATGCAAACTGGTGCAGCCACTAGAGAAAACTGTATGGAGATTTCTCAAAAATTAAAAATAGAAATATGATATGATCCAGCTATCCCACTACTGCATATCCAAAGAACTTAAAATCAACAATACAAAGAGATCTATGCACCCCTATGTTCATTGCAGCATTATTCACAATATCCAAGACATGGAAGAAACCCAACTGCCCATCCACTGATGAATGGATAAAGAAGATGTGGTATATATACAATGGAATATACAATGGAGGATACAAGGATATATACAATGGAATACCACTCAGCCATAAAAAAAGTCAAAATTGTCCCATTTTCAACAACATGGATGGACCTTGAGGGTATTACATTAAGCAAAATAAGCCATACAGAGAAAGACAAACACTGTGTGATTTCACTCATATGTGGAAGATAAATACACACATGGATAAAGAGAACAGATTAGTGGTTATCAGAGGGGAAGGGGATGGGTTGGGGGGCAAAAGGGGTAAATGGGCACATATGTATGTGGCTGATAAAATTTAGACTATTGGTGGTGAGCATGATGCAGTCTATACAGAAACTGATATATAATGATGTACACCTGAAATTACACAATGTTATAAACCAATAGGACCTCAATAAAATAATTAAAAAATTTTAAAAAGACTCCAGTTGCAAACCAACTTAAGCTAGATTAAGAAAAATGTGGAATTTATTCAGTCATGTGAACACACAATGGAAAATTCAAGAGTGAGGCTGGCCTCTGGGAAGAATTGATACAGAGTGTCAAAAATCACATTTTCTCTAAATATAGACTGATTCTCTCTCTCTCTCCTCACAATCACTTCTGCATGTATCAGAGAACATTTTTACATTTTGTTCTAATATTATATTGATATTGCCAAATATGATTTTTATTTTTAGTATTTGTATCATCTATCTTTATCAAACTCCTCATTTTATACTTTTTAAGTGTATCACCTATAAACCACAGATATATTTTTAAAATGGAATCTGAGAATAAGTCTTTTTAAAAATTAAGACAGAAGGGAGTGACATCAGCAAGATGGCCAACTAGGAAGCTTCAGGTCTTCAGTCTCTCATGGAAACTTTAAAAAAACCTAGAGACTGGCTAAGATAACTTTATAGCAGCTCTTGAAAATAGTCAATGTAAGCAACAAAGCAAAAAATCAATAAAAAGCCACATTCAAGACGGTAGAAAATTTTTTGGCACTTTTACTTGTCCTTGCTTTATGCCCTCCTCGCAACATGGCAACACAGTCAGAAGAAAGAAGCAGTCCAGTTTCTAGTTTCCTCTCTCAAACCAGAGGTAGCAGAGAACACCTTATTTGCAATTTTTTACCCTGTCTAATGGCTGCCCAAGGCTCTGGTCTCTATTTTGCCTTACTCAGAGGTCAGATGGAGAGTAACAGTATAGTTTGAATCTCAGGTTAGGAAAAGCCACAGAAAGTAGCAGGCATGGCTCATGTTAGATGCAGGGGGACTACAGATCCATGACACTGGGGCAAGAAATTACAGGTAGAGGAATACAATAGAACAGCTAAGGCACCGAAGAGAAGCTGAGCAAGAAGCTGAGAAATTAAGACATTCAAAAGCACCCATGTAATCAAAAAAGCCACACACAGGACCAGGCAAGATGCATAACCAGAGAAGACTTCAGAAATCCTAAGTCTTCATCCCAGGCTGATCTCAAGGCTCACAACATGACCTGCTAATTAGTGAAGGTCTTTACCAATGCAATGTCAGTCTGCAAAGATTGGGAGAGGTAGCTGATTTTTTTCAAATAAACAATTTGTGTCAAATAAACAGTTTGTCACAAGGCATATAAATAAAGAAGAAAACATAGTATATTCAAAGGAAGAAAATAACATGGTAGTAATCATCCCTGAGGAAACACAAACATCAGACATATTAGACAATGGTTTTAAAACAATTGTCTTAAATATACTCAAAGAGCTAAAGAAAAAAATGGACAAAGAACTAAAGGAAATCAGGAAAACTATATATGAACAAGATAAGAATATCAACAAAGAGATAGAAATTATAAAAAGGAAGCAAATAGATATTCTGGAACAGAAATATACAGTAGCTGAATTGAAAAATTCACTAGTAGGGTTCAACAGCAGACCCAAATAGGCAGAAGAAGGGATAATGTCCGTGAAGACAGGACATTTGAAATTACTGAGTCAAGAAGCAAAAAGAACAAAGAATAAAGAAAAGTCAACAAAGTCTAAGGGACTTATGGGACACCATCAAAAAGACCTATATATCAGGGCCAGACCGGTGGCATAACAGTTAAGTTTGTGTGCTCTGCTTTGGTGACCAGGGATTCACAGGTTCAGATCCTAGGTGTGGACCGACGCACCGCTTGTCAAGCCATGCTGTGGCGGTGTCCCATATAAAGTAGAGGAAGATGGGCACAGATGTTATCCCAGGGCCAGTCTTCCTCAGCAAAAAGAGGAGGATTGGCAACGGATGCTAGCTCAGGGCCAGTCTTCCTCACACAATAAATAAATAAGACCAATACATACATCATGGAATTCACAGAAATAGAAGAGAGAAAGAAAGAAGCAGAGATTATTTGAATAAATAAATGGCAAAGGTATAAAAAAATAATTACAAATCTATGTTGATGGGTACATGATATGTAAATATGAAATCTGTGACATCAATAATATAAAGTGAGTGGGGGCAGAGCTGTAGGAGTAGTTTTTATGTATGATTGAAGTTAAATTGGCCTTAATCTAAAATAGATTGATTTAACTTTAGGATGTGTTATGTAATTCCTATAGTATAGAAAATATCTATATAATATTCACAAAAGGAAAGGAGAAGATATTCAAAATGTGTCACCACTAAAAGATCAGCTAAACACAAAGAAAGGCAATAAGGAAGGATATGAGGGACAAAGAGCTATAAAACATACAGAAAATAAATAACAAAACAGCAAAAGTAAGTCCTTATCCTCAGTAATCACTTAAACATCAATGGATTCAACTCCCCAATCAAAAGACATAGACTGACAAAATGGACTTTCAAAAAACATCATTTAACAATACACCAACTGCAAGAGACCTATAAAAACACAGATAGGCTGAAAGTGAAAGGATTGAAAAACCTATTCCTTGTAAATAGTAACCAAAAGAGAGCAGGAGTGGCTATACTCATATCAAACAAAACAGACTTTATGTCAAAAACTGTTACAAGCAACAAAGATGAACATTATATAGTGATAAAAGAAGATATAACAATTATAAATATATATGCACTCACCATCAGAGCTTCTAAATATATGAAGAAAGCATTTACAGAATCGAAGCAAGAAACAGAAACCTCTACAATAATAGGAGACTTCAATACACCACTTTCAATAATGGATAGAACAGCCAGGCAGAAGATAAATTAGAAAATAGACTATGTGAACAACACTATAGACAAATTAGACCTAAAAAACATATACAGAACACTCCACGCCAAAACAGCAAAATACATATTTTCTCAAGTGCACACAGATAATTCTCTAGGATAGGCCATATCTTAGACCACAAAACAAGTCTTCATAAATTTAGAAAGACTGAAATAATACACGGTATCTTTTCTGATCAAAATGGAATGAAACTAGAAATCAATTGGGGAAGGAAAACTAGAAAGTATACAAATATCTGGAAATTAAACAATGCACTATTAAACAATCAATACATCAAAGAAGAAATCACAAGGTACATTATAAAATATCTTGACACAAATGAAATTTAAAACACAACATTCCAAAACTTATGTGGTATAGCAAATGCAGTGCCATAAGGGAAATTTATACCAGTAAAAGCTTATATTAAAAAAAAAGAAAGATCTCAAATCAACAACCTAACTTTACATTTTAAGGAACCGGAAAAAACAGAACAAACTAAATCCAAGGTTAGCAGAAAGAAGGAAACAGTAAAGATTAGAAAAGAGATAAGTAAAATAGAGAATACAAAAGCAATAGAGATCAACAAAAGTAAGAGTTGGTTCTTCAAAAAGATCAACAAAATTGACAAACCTTTAGCTAGACTGACTAAGAAAAAAGAGAGAAGACACAAATAACTAAAATCAGAAATAAAAAAGGGGATATTACTACCAGTTTTACAGAATAAAAATATTATTTGAAAGTACTATGAACAATTGTATGCCAAAAAATTGTATAACTTAGATGAAATGGACAAATTTGTAGAAACATGCGAACTACCACAATTGAACAATGAAGAAATAGAAAATCTGAGAAGATTTATAACTAGTAAGGAGATTGAATCAGTAATCAAAAACTTCCCAACAAAGGAAAGCCCATGATCAGATGGACTCACTGCTGAATTCTACCAAACATTTAAAAAAACACTGACGCCAATCATTCTCAAACTCTTCCAAAATATTAAAAATATTTAATATTCAAAATATTGAGAAGGAAGGAGCACTCCCTAACTCATTCTATGAGGCTAGAATTACCCTGATACCAGAGTCAGAAAAAGAAACAGACATTATAGTATGTTATTTAGTGCATAAATATTCAAAATATTTATATAAAGTTTCATAATATAATGTGCCCTTCTATGTATCATTTAGTGCTTTATGTTCTTAATTCCGCCTTGCCTGATATTAAAATTGTGTCCTCATTTGCTTACATTTGCATTTGCCTGATAGGCTTGTTTTTCCTTTTATTGGTTACCTTATTCAATGCCTTTATTTAGAATTGCCTTTGTATAAAGCAATGCTGTCCAATAAAAATACAATGCAAGCCACATACAGTATTACAAATTTCCTAGTAGCCACATTTAAAAGAATACAGATAGATTAAATTAATTTTAATAATATATTTTATATACTACAATATATGCAAAACATTATTCCAGCATGTAATTGATATAAAAATTATTTATGGAATATTTTACATCCTTTTATGTGTTGTAAGCCTTCAAATCCAGTACGTATTTCACACTTCCAGCCCATCTAATTCAGACTAGCCACATTTCAAGTCATCAGTAGTTATATATGACTAGGGACTACCATTTGGACAGTGCAACTCTAGATCTGAGAAGTGATTTTTGCTTTGTAATCAAATCTGAATTAAGCCCATTGGCATTTATTGATATGACTGATATGCTTATAATCTGTTTTTCATCATATAATCTATTTTCTTTGCTATCCCTCAGTTGGAAGTCTTATGACATTATAAAGGTTTGTATTTTTTTCTTGTGGCTGCTTTTATATTTAAACTTTTATATAATTCCCTTTTCTTCTCTTTCTCTAGATAGTGTCTCTTGGTTCCAATTCTAGGAGCAACAATAAAATTAGCATGTATCCTTTCTCCTTTCACACCCCTCTCCTTATCAATTATAGACAATATTATTTCTCTGTGTTTACTCCTGTACTGTTATATATACTTCAACTTCTACTAGTTGATTTGTCAGCTTTAAATATACTTTGCCTCCCAGCTAGTATTAGTTTGAACTACAGTCATGCACTGCATAATAAAATTTCAGTCAACAATGGACCGCTCACATGTTGGTGGTCTCATAAGATCGGTACCATATAGCCTAGGTGTGTAATATGCCATACCACCTAGGTTTGTGTAAGTAGAATTTCTTTTTAACTTTGGTTTTTAACAATTTGACTACAATGCCCTTATATGTGTGTTTTTTTAAAATATATATTCAGATCTGCTTGGTTTTGTTGAGCTTCTTGAAACTGTGGTTGATATTCTTCATCAGTTTTGAAAAATTTTTGATCAATGTCTCTTCAAATATTGCTTCCTGCCATTTTCTTCCTCTTGTACTTTTGGGAAAACAATTACATGTATGTTTAATATTTTGTCTGCACATGTCTGTTATTCTCTCTCCTGCTCTATTACTCTTTTCTCTGTGCTTCAATTTGGATATTTTCTTTTAATCTGTTTAAATTCATTAATCATATCTTCTGCTATGTCAGTTCTGCAATTTAGCCCATCCAATTAGCTCCTAATTTCAGATATTGTATTTTTAAGTTATAGAATATCCATTTGATACTTTCATTATTATTCCCATTCTCCGTTGGCATTTTTATTCATTTTGCTCATCTTGTCCTCTATTTTCTTTAGCATATTACTCATAGTTATTTTAAAGTCTTCTTTAATATTTGGATCATCTGTAGGTTTGCTACTATTTCTTGATGTAGTCTCTTAATTATTGGTCACATTTCCATGCCTCTTCTCATGTCTAGAATTTTTATTGTTTAAAAAGAAAATTAGAAACTCTAGATGATATTATCTTCCATCAGGGAAGATATTCCATCCCTCTGTTATGGAGATTGACTGAGGAGATGATCAGATGAATCCAATCAAGGATTAAGTTGACTGTGATAATATTCAGGCCACTTCTATTTCAGTCCTATTTCGGGGCATGGCATTCGTGGATTTTTAACTAAAAACTGGTTGGGTTTTTGTCTCCTCATTCATGAAAGTCTGTGGAAGATTTACTACTGTCTTTTGGATTTTTTTTTTTTTTTTTTTTTTTTTTTTGGAGCTTGGCACTTTAGCTTCCCACACCCAGTTTCCAACTTCAAATTCCAGAAAATGTCTTAATGGAGAGAAAATAGCTATGTGTTTGAAGCTGGTGCCCTCCTTCCAGCTAGGCTTTCTCTCTTAAGTACCACAAGAATAGAAGTAATTTCAGTATGCCTTTCAGAACATTTTGGCCTAGATTCCCAACCACTCTCAAGCAGTCTCAGAAGTCATCAAAATCTCATGGTTAACACTCACCATTTCAAAGTCCCCTGAGGCTTAAAAAATGTCACCCCATGGAACTAGCAAAAAATTGTTTCATCTTTCCTTCTTACACCATGCGTATAATTAGTAAATGACCTCAGGAGAGAAAATAGCTGGTGATCATCACCTCCCTCAGAAAGGCTCCCCTTTCTGGAATTCAAATTTATCTAATACTAGTTCTTTCCACTCAATAGCTCTCTGATATCTTTAAGATTTGTGTAATTAATCAAACATTTACTAAATGATACAAATATTTTAGATTTGAAATTTTGTTATCTTCTTCTGGAAAAGATTTTAATATGCTTCTGGGAGGTGACTTGGGACTATCTTCATCCAGAATCAAGGCTTGAGTTTCCCCTGGACCACCCAAATCATGGATTCAAGCTGCAAATCTATAGGAAATCTGGTTTATGTCTGGTGTATTTTGGCTCATCCTTACTGTAAGGTTGCAGCCCTTTGAGTTCCCTGGTTAAAATGAGAGTGGTTGTTCAACAGACTCCACCAAATTTTTATTAGGCCTTGGACTTTGACTTTTGTCCACCTCACTGCCAACCAAGTCACAACTCAGTTTTATAGCTCCTTTCTTCTAGTTTGGAAAATGTCTAAAGCTATAGTAGTTTACTGAGTTGGCATCTTCTGTTTGATTTCAGTTCATTATTTATTTACTATATTGTTATTACTTGCATGATTTTAGGAAAAATTTTTTAAACATATTATCCAGGTTTTTAGTTTTCATCAATGGGAGAGTTTGTTAACTAGCCTACCATTACTGAAACTAGAAGCATCTCCTGTATTTACTACTATGTGAAAAATTGAACTAAATTACAGTGTATAGAGCATAGCTCCAATTTTAGAAAAAATAATTTAATGGATGAATTGGTTGATGAATATCTAGATAAAGAGGTAAACAGACAGACATGAACTTGACAATGGGAGAGTAGGAGTATGGGTGGCAGAAAGGTAAAAGGGGAACTTTTCATTTTAACTTCGTGTCTTTCTATAGTATTTGATTCTTTTCAAAATAAAAGCTAATTAATACCAAAAAATGAATGAAAATATTTTAGTGACATGACCAAATTTTTTACTCCAAAATCCATTTGAATAGACCATAAAAAAGGCCAAATATGTACACTCAAGTCCCTATGGAGGTAATTAAACAATATTTTAAAGTGTCTCTAGCATGTGCCCATGAGTTGCAACCAATTTTCAGATGCAATGAAGTCAATATATCATTTAGCTCGCAATAGAAGGCACTAATAATAATAAACACATAGACGTTTATTACCTAGCAAAGTATGTTATGTAACCTTTGTGCTAACTAATAAAACAATCACTGCAATTCACTTAGCAAAGTTAATCTCTCCATTCCCACTGAAAAACATTTATTCAGTGGGACTACAATTAAAATTTGGGTGACATTATTAAGCAACTTGTCTATCTCTTGTATAATTTTAAGTATACTTTGAGTCTGAATATATTGCAATGATTTATTACTTTATACTCTGAACAAAATAATAAAAGGACTAAAATTAAACCACAGTATTGAATGTAGTAATGATTCTGTAGTAATATGTATTTTAATTACCAGAAATTTGGAATTTATAATTACTTCAAAATAACTATTACTTTATTATATAACACTTTACTAAATATTTACTTTTTAAACACAAAGTCTTATATATTACCAAGTGTTTCTTACCACTGAATCTATACTCTGCAAGTGGGCATGGACTTTAATGAATATGTAGTTCATGGGAATTTATTCCACTCATTTATAGCTGGTCCTGTTATTTTTCCAGGGATTCTTTTATAACTATTAAATATTTTCCTTCATGATCCTATTAACCAATTTTCTCTATTCATATAGTAAAATAACACTCAATTTGTGAGAGTTGTATTTTAGATCAAGATGGAAGTTGGTGATGTCAACAATAAGAGCACATCACTACTTGCTGTCTAATATATTATGGAGGAAGAAAAATTTGTCAGTGTTTCTTCATCTCTCCTCTACCCCACTAAACCATGCATCATTTCCTTCTAATCATTGTTTCATGTGGCCAAGAGCCCTTCATTTTGGTATCACATCTAGGTCTCTTCTCCTAGAGCACTGACCCACATCATCAAGCCATGAACTCTTCTAGGAAATACTCTCTATAAGCTCCAAAGACTTTTAGAATTAAAAACATTATTAAAGAGAATTCAATCATGTTTCAGATAAGGAAACTGAGACTCAGAAAAGTGGTGACCAAGTTTAGTGGCCTGGAACAAAAATCCAGGTCATCTGACACTAAGTTAGACATACTTTTCATTAAAAAACGTTTTATTCTTTTCCAGAAAAAAACACAATTTTCTTCAGATGTTCCTTTCTCTCCTATTATTAAAATGCTGGAGAAAACATTATCTTTAATATTGGATTCTAGCTAACAGTTTCTTCAACCAGACTTTACAGTGTCCTATTTCTCACCTCCTATTTATATACCCATTGCAGTCTGGCTTCTGCCTCCGACATTATATCACAACTTCTTTTACAAAGAATATCTATGACCTATGTGCCACTAAACCCAATGGATGCTTTTGAGTCTATATCTTGATGGTGTCTTATTAATATTTAGCATAGTTTATCTTATTCTTCCTAAAATACTCTTTACTCTTGGCTTCTCTGATATCATATGCGAATGGTTTTCTTTCTGTATATCTTGGCACAATTTTCTAGTGGCCCTTATAGGCTCATTTTCTGCTCTTTCTTTAAATGCTTTTGACTGTAGGACTTTTTATAGGCCTTATTTTCTGCATTATAGAAATATGTATTAGACACCTTCTATATGCTGAGCACTTGTATAGGGACTGAGGAGAAGCAGTGATTAAAACAAACAAAAAAACCCCTTCCTTCAAGGAGCTTATATTCCTACATTCTTCTCTCTTGACAACACACTCTGAGTAACATCTAACTTCATGTCTTTAATCACCATCTATATATAGATAATTCATATATATATGTATATATGAACATATCTCACTGAGAAGGTACAGTTCAAGCTGTGAACTGCAGGATGAAAAGGAGTTGCATGTAGAGAGTTGAGAGAAGAGTATTCCAGATAGAGAAAGCAGAATATATGAAGACCTCAGGCAACAAATAACCAATGTACATGTAGAGCATCCCAAGATGAGGTGGGAGAGGAAGGCAAGGGCTAGATCATGCAGACCTTTTAAGTCACACTAAAGAGTTACATTTTTATTCTAAAAGAAAAGAACTTTATTGATTTCTTTTTCTAGTCCAGTGACAATGACAAATTGCTTTCATTAGTTTTTCTTTATTAAATATGTTCAGATTTGATCAGTGAAACCCTTTTTCATTATTTTTTTAAATTCTATTATAATGTGTTTATTCTGTCATTATAACGTCAGAATAATTTTGTCAATAAAGAAAATCCATTGAAATTACAACCAGCACACAGATAATTTGGGGAGAAATGAATATCTTTTCTCTATAGCATCATTTTATCTAAAAACATGAGATGGTCCTCTTCATTTATTAAAACATTCAGTAAAGTTATATAGATTTATATATAAATACACACACACATACAAAGATATATTTGCTATAAAATAACTTCTATTTTTATTTCTAGATGCATAGTTGTCATCGCAAATATGATTTTTAATTTTTATCTTCTGATTATTGAATTTTATGGAAAACTAAGGATTTGTATATATTAAATTTATATCCAGGTACCTTACAATATCCATTCATTTTTTAGTTATTCTGCCTTGAGTTTTCCAAGCAAACACATCTCCAAATAATGATATCTTTGTTTCCTCCATTCCAAAAACTATGATTTTGTTTTCATATTCATATTCTAATTTATTGATTAATACTTGCAGAATGATAAAAAATAAATATTTTTGCAGGAGGACTTGCCTTTTTTCTTATTTCAATGTGATTAGAATTTCAATGGTATATATGATGCAGGCTGTTAGTTGGAGATATGTATTCATTAATATATTAAGAAAGATTTCTTTTTCTAGTTTTCTAAGATTTTTTTCTCCAGCAGGAATAAATGTTGACATATCAACTACCTTTTCTTCATATAGAGATGAGGGTACATCTGTCATCTGACCTATTTCTGTTATGATTTTTATTAATATATTTCCTTACCTAGAATCATTCTTGAATTCCTGGAACAAACCAGATGTACTGGTTAGGTGCATTAATCTTTTACCATATAAAGCTAGACTCCATTATCTAATATTTTACTTAGGATTTTTGCATCTATATTTATAATTCATTTTGGTAAGTAGTATTTTGTACTATCGTGAATAATTTTTACATTAGTATGGATGTTGAATTTTATCACTCTTTTAAGCATCCATTGGGATGACCATATCTATGACTCTCATAACATAATTACTTTGCTAAACAGTTTTTTTTTTTTTTGGAATTAGGGTTATAGAGAACTATGAGGTTTTCTTGGATGCGTGTACAATATTTTCTTTACTTTTGTGATTAAATTAATTTTCAAAAACGTGTATCAATGTGGTTTTCTTTCAATTTATTTTCCAAGGAAAACTGTGAGACTTTCAATCTTTAAACACCAATCTCTTGCATTTTCTCCCTCAGGAACACTTATACTTTTTAGATTACACCTCCATTCTCTCTGTTTCCTCTGTAATTATTTTCTTACAGTTTGTTTTATTTTCTTGATCTTTGTCATTTTCCTCTATTGTATGAGACAGTGTTTTACTCTTGTCGTTTAGAGTACTGAAATGATTTTTGACAACCTTAATTATTTTCTTTGCTCAGTTCAATGTGGATACTAATTCTATTATTATAGTATAGTTTCCCTGCAATTCTTCCTTATTACAGTCATTTTCATTTATATCTGAGCTTGTTTCTTATAATTTTCTGCTCCTTTTTTTCCTCTTTTTTTGGTGAGGAAGATCAGCCCTGGGCTAAAATCTGCTGCCAATCCTCCTTTCTTTGTTGCTAAGAAAGATCAGTCCTGAGCTAACATCCATGCCCATCTTCCTCTCTTTTGCATATGGGATGTCGGCACAGCATGGCCCGAGGAGCGGTGCATCAGTCCGGGCCCCCGGATCCCAACCGGTGAACCCTGGGGCCACCGAAACAGAGCCCGCGAACTCAACCACTGCGCCACTGGGCAGGGGCCCCTCTGCTCCTTTTTTGAAAAAAATTCTTCCTTGCAGTCTATTGTGGATGCTAAACATCTTCTTTAGAAATTTCTTTATAATTATTCAGCAGGTCATTTATTTTTCAAATATACATGCTCCCTTGGAAATTGTAGATTTGCATTCCCATTGTCTTTTTCTGTATATTTCCCATAAACCTGCGGTGCCTATGATGGTGGTTGTGGTTGCTTTTTTTTTATTTTCTCTCTACTCATTTTTTCTTGAACGAAGTATAACTTTATCTAGACTCGTTTGACAGTCCATAGGATTGACTTCTTCTTATTTGATTTATAGATAAATTAATTTCTAAAATCAATTTTGAGGGCAGATTGATGTGCATAGCTTCCATCTCAAACTCATTTTCAGCACCTATCTCTTAGTACAATTCTGATGTTTGGAAGTGGGATAATTTTCTACCATTTTGCCTGGTTTCTGACACACAGACAAATTAATTATACTGCTCTCAGGACTCTTCCTCTCTCTGTCATTCTCACCCCTCACTGGATCTCCCCACAACAGAACATTATTTCTAGGAACCATGTGCTTTTTTTCCTGCCCGTTATATTTCAGTTATTGCTGGTTTTGAATGTCTTTAATGTAAAAGAGTAGCTGCCCCCTGCTTTCTGATTTCTTCCTGTCCTTTTGGAGAAAAGTTGTTTCATCAAGTGAAATCTAGAGAGCTCATAGATAAGACCTGAAGTCTTTTTCCTAATCCATTTCCATATACCTTTAGGTAATGGAAATTCCTTTGAGAATCTGGCATTTAGGTCAGTGTTAGTTTTCAGTGGTGGCATGAAATTTAATATTAACTTATGCCTGCATTTGGTATTTTAACAGTAATCTGGGAAGGTCTGAATTGGGGCAATAAATCAGGCATTATTTTAAGTTAGAAATCCTTTTGGGCACTTATATTAGTGTCTTATTTTCTTGTGCCTGGTTTACTCCACAGTTCCTAATAGACAGGAAGTAGGCATGGTCTATTTTCTTCTCTTCCCCCCCCCAACTTTATTGAGGAATACTTGACAAATATAATTATATATTTAAAGTATACAGTGTGATGATTTGATATACATATACATTGTGGAGTGATTACCAAGATCAAGATAATTAACCCATCTATCACTTCACACAGTTAATTCTTTGTGTGTGTGTTCTTTTGTGTGTGGTGACAATGCTTGAGATCTAATCATCAGGGAAATGCAAATCAAAACCATAATGAGATATCACCTTACATCTGTTATCATGGCTATTATCATAAAGTTAAGAAATAACAAGTACTGGCAAGGATATGAAGAAAAGGGAACTCTTGTGCACTGTTGGTGGGAATGTAAATTGGTGTAGCCACTATGGAAAACAGTATGGAGATTCCTCAAAAAATTTAAAACAGAACTACCATATGATCCAGCAATCCCACTCCTTGGTATATAACTGAAGGAAATAAAATCAGTATCTCTAAGAGATATCTGCACTCCCATGTTCATTGCAGCATTATTCACAATAGCCAAGATATGGAAACAACCTAAACATCCTTCAATGGATGAATGGATAAAGAAAATGTGGTATATATACGTAATGCAATATTATTCACCCATAGAAAAGAAGAGAACCCTGCTATTTGTGATAACCTGCATGAACCTGAAGGTCATTATGCTAAGTGAAACAAGCCAGACAGAGAAACACAAATACTGTATGATCTCACTTATACATGGAATCTAAAAATAAAAGGTAATTTCATACAAACAGAGAACAGAATAGAGGTTCCCAGGGGCTGAGGGGAGGGGGACATGGGGAAATGTAGGTCAAAGGGAACAAACTTTCAGTTAGAAGATGAATAATTTCTGAGGACTTAATGTACAGCATGGTGACTGTGGTTAACAATATGGTATTGTATACTTGAAATTTGCTGAGGCATGGTCTATTAAGGTTCAAGACTTCCCATTAAGCTACTCCTATTTTTATTTGTCACTGTTCTCAGTGCCTCCAGTTCCTTTTATTTCTATTTTTTCCCAGTGTTTTTGCCAGATATCAGATTCTATAAAATGATAGTTTCAACCAGAGTCCATTAAAATTATTTAAAAGAGCAAAGCACTCTTATTTTCTTATTATCTTATAGAGAAGAAGAGTATTGGTTCACAAACACTCTTTCACCTAAAGGTAATTTTTCATCTCCTATCTCAGGTTTGTATTGGAAAGCTCATGTTATATTATCTAGAGCTTCCAGCCTGGAACAATCTAAACTATTTTTTAAGTGTCTCAGAGGGTATATGGATAGTGACCAGCAACAACCTCAGGTTACATTTTGTATCAGAAAAATTGAACAATAACACAATATTTGGTGATTTATTTTGAATGAAAAATTAAAATTTATATTCTCCATAGGATTTATATTCAATAGAGCAACTGATTTCTGTTATTGGAGATTCTTTATGAATTCCAAACAATATCAAGCAAAACTTGAAGATAGTGAATATCATAGGTGATGTATTAAATAATGACTTGTAAGTATTCTTCATTTACTGCCAAAAATGAAATTGAAAGAACTTTGCATTTAGAATTTGTTAAAATATGGGTAGCCATATTGAAGTTTAAAAGGAATATTAATTTTTTAGAAAATATAGTTTACACATAAATTAAAATTAAAATCAATTTTTATTATATAGCTATTTAACAAAAGCATTAAATAAAAGATGTCAATGCAAAACTAATGCATAGTGTCATTTCCAAATATTTTCAACAAGAGAGAATTTTTATTCCATAAACAAACAATTTTAGTAGCCCTAAAAATAAAAATAAAGACTAGGGTGATACACAGAAGAGGAAAGATATCACACACTTATTGTGCTTCTCTAAAACTAAGACTCATATGAGTTCATTATAAAATAAAACTAATCAAAATATCACAACTATCCCTTAATAGGAAATGATGGAAAGGCCTAATGGATATGAATCCAAAACTGATGGGGTAGAAATTCAGTTGTGCAATCTCAGGTTCTTTAAATCTTAATTGCACAATTTTACTTCATAGATGCCATTCTTAATGTAAGACTGGATCTATTACAAAAATACACAAGGAGGGCATATTCTTTATAACTGACTCTGTTGTGTGCCAATTCGGTTTCTCTAATATTAGTTTTCACATGCATGACTTCTTGCTTAAGTTGGAACAGCTCCCAATAAGTTTCACATCCTACCACCGACTACTCTGCATTCTTAAAAACCTCTCAAGTGAGAATTCTCTCAGATACAGGGGTCATTTTTCCATCAGTTGGGTGGTTGTCTCGATCTAAGATTGCTGCAAAATGGTAAAAGCTTTAGGGAAGTCTTTCTTTGGGATGTGAGAATGTATGGAATTTTGCATGAAACAGTTTTTAAAGTCCTTTTTGGACTCCTAGTTGCATCTGCCTCACCTTGGTTAGCCCTGTAATCCATTCATTCATGAAATATACCTCTGACTCAATGTCATCTGTAAGCCAAAAGAAGGCTATCTTTGGCTAAGGTAACCTAAATCATTTTCTTTTAAATTGTTTTATTGAAGCATTAGTAATGTAGAAATACTATAATTATGATACTGAAGACCAAGGAGAGACAGCAGAGAATAGCTGAACAGTGTTGCCTTGGGGGACAGAGACATCTGGGCTCAGATCCTTACTCAGCTGCTTACCAATCATGTGACCTTAGACAATTTTCATCCCCTATCTGAGTCTTGATCTCTTCATCTGTAAGATGAGGGCACTAGTACCTGCCTCAAGGAACATGAGGCTTCAACAAGATGGCACACTTGAAATGGTCTCGGTCATAATTGGCATTTAATAAACACTAGCTTCTTTGCTTAACCACCACAACAACACTGTGAGGGGTGGGAGACAATCTGCTGGTATCAATAGGAAGCCTGGAAACAGTTAGGATGGGTCAGGGTTTGTTTTCGGTACTTTGCCTCCTCCATGTTTCTTCTTCCAGTCTCCTCCAAGATCATGGAGACAAGTTATTGGTCATCGTTTCTCCTCTAGTGATTTTTATGCCAGCCATACTGAACTCCTTTCAGCTTCTCAAATATTTTGTGCTCTTGAGGTCTCAGCCCATTCTCTTTCCTTTTCTTGGAACACACATTACCTAGCTTTTTTCTTGTCTTTTAGGTCTTCCTTCTGTAAGTCTCCCGTGAGTCCCTAAATTAGGGTTTGATGTCCCTTCTATGTGTTCCCATAGCACAAATTTCCCCTATTGTAATACTGACCACTCTCTGTTTTAATTGCTTGTTTACTTCTTTAGCTCTTCCTCTATAATGTAAATGCCATGAGTGCCAAGATCATATCTACCTTATGAACTGTGCTAGCACAGTGAATCAGTGAAGAGTAAGTGGCAGTTTCTCACTTGGGCCATTTGTCAGAGGACTGTGAAAGGCACCATGCTGTCTGACCAAGTTTATCCAGCTGAACTTGTTAAATTGGCAGATGTTTCCTTCCTAATGCCCTCACTATTTCATGAGTAATTCATATGATCCATTCATTCCTGTTTTTCAGATACATCACATACAAGTCAGTAGCATTATTAATAAGCCCCCCCTTCCCTTGGGTTCTGGGGAAATATTCATGTTGAACTAAATGGTTTGATTAGTACAGCTTGAGAAAAGATCACATAGAATAATGGAAATAAAACTAGATTGGAAGCTAGAAATTCCAAGTGCTGGTTTTTCCTCTGCAACCAATTAGGCATGTAATCTTAGTTAAGTCTTATTAGCTCTCTGAATCCCAGTTTCCTCATCTGTAATCAATCATATCAGTTCTAATTATTTCACAGGGTTGTCAAAATGATCAAATCACAAGAGATGGGCAAGCAATTTGAAAATGTACAATTTTATAATGCAAAGAATATTTGATGAAAGGATTATCTGATCTAGAATTTAGAAACTTTGCAATATAAGAAAAAGTAAATGTTATTACAGTCTATGGAAAATCCCCACTGCATAAAACAACCCCATATTTAAAAATATACTAAGACATGCTGGTGATATTTGTTCAATTTTATAACTCATATTATAATACATTTATAAAATGGAATAACAATCTTCCTCCAATAAAGTGTTTAAATATATCACATCAGTTCCATTCATGTAAATAAAAATACATATGGAAACCACTTTAATGCATATTTTTAAAGTGAACCTTTTCAAATTCAATAATAAAATATATCCTGATTTGAAAACTTGAACATTTAAACTCCAGTTATTCACAAATTATACCAGACGGTTTTCTAGTCTTTTAAATTAAAATACCTAGTTGAATACTATTTTAAAAATATGCTTTATTATTCTGTTGAAAACATATGTTCTATTAAGATGACTTTCGCAGAAACACTTAAAAATCTGACTTTTGCCCCCTAGTCAGAAAGTAGGGAACTCTCATGAGATGCTGTTCCATCCCACAGACCTTCCACTTTCCTTTTATATGACTCCTTAAAGCTAACCTCAGACCCTCAAACCATCAGCATATACTTGATGTGCAGAATTATCAAAAAACCCTCACCAGCGTCATTAATTTCCATGGGAAAATGGCCAGTTTTAATTCCTACCCAGCATCTAACTACTTGATGCAGGAAGAAATTGGTATTTCTTAAAGCTGAGCTTTCCTAAATTTAATTTCATGCATCCTTGACACCAGCTCAAATAGCATCCCGATTCTAAATGAGGTTTGAAATATGTACAAAAAATTCCACATTTGCAGTTTCCTTCAAAAGTATACTATATCTCTAGCACTCAGATATTTTCAAGGAAGTCAAGCTCAAAAACATCTTTCAGGTTTTCTTGCACTTAAATATATATAAAACAATACCACTTATGGGTGAAGAAACCCACATGTCCTCAAAGAAAGTGTTACTTAGTGAAAGGTCTTCAAAAATTCTTTGGGGAATGAATGAAGTTTTGAATAGAGCCATTTTCACAGGCCCAATAGAAAATTGCCTCCTAGATGTGATAAGAAAAACCATGAATGAAAGACCCTTGACTCTAAGTATCTCCTAAATTAGACATAACTTTTCTTGGAATGTCCATATTACTTACTGCTTTCA
Source organism: Tapirus indicus (assembly GCA_031878705.1). Taxonomy (NCBI): domain Eukaryota; kingdom Metazoa; phylum Chordata; class Mammalia; order Perissodactyla; family Tapiridae; genus Tapirus; species Tapirus indicus. The sequence continues at coordinate 95,244,477 of CM062942.1, read as the reverse complement.
GTTAAAATTGTATACTCTTCTCATGACTCTTTTTGCATTACTATCTATGCTTCAGTGATGGCAGTCTTCTCTGTTCTTTGTTCTGTCTTTCTGTGAATCATTTCCATTGCCTAGAACCCTCTCTTTTGCCTAGTCTGAGAAAATCCTATAAATTATTCGTCTCCTCTTCTTCTGTGATGATCCACAGAAAAGGCATGGAAAACCACCAGAAGGAAACTCAAAAGAGTTTAGCAAAGTTTAGAAGACAGGCCTTGCTGTAATACATGAACCTGACAAGTCTGTGCTTGAAAAAGATGGAGAATATAGCATGGCACTGATAGGGTGACTTGGGATTAGAGGTGACTCAGGTATGATGGGGCTATATGTAAGTATATCAGATGGTGGATAGGCATACCTTGGAGTGGGCAGCAGAGCACTGGAAAAGGAGGCACTTGACAAAGAAGAAATACTTCCTCATATCTACAGATCTTCCCCATGGATAAATTGATAAGGTAAGGGTAGTGAAAGTGTAAAGGAAGAGACCTAAGAAAAAAAGGTTTTTCAAGACAAATTTTTCTTCTTTATAATTTTCACTTGCCCTCCAGATCAAAGTTCTTCCAAAATACTGATAGTATTGTAATACCTAGAGTTTTAAGGAAATACAGGTTGTGATAGTAGGGAAATTTCATCATGGAATAACAACTTACCTAAAATGTATTTTTTCTATGTCTTTGGCCATATTAAGTGGAGGGAAAATGTTCAAACATAACAAATTATTTTCTTGATGTGTTACAAAAGTAATCAATTTATTCACTGAATCTTTCAGTTTTCAACTAGCTGTTTTGATGTTGTTAGTGCACATAGACTGATGCTCTATCAAAGTAATGCATTTCATGGTTGTGAACTCTTCAAAAGTTACTTTGCTTTTAAGGAACTCATTCCCTGGAAACAGTAACCAGAGCCAAAGAAGACTTGATGCAGTGTGATTCTGAAATTAAACTGAGTTTTAAAAAAATCTTTGAAATGTCAAATTTCAAAGGTCATCTTACTATATTAAAAAAGGATTTGCAAAGTCTACCTTTTATGGAAAAAAAAGAATGTACATGATTACAAATTAGACATATTAGACAAGTTGATTTTACTCACTAGTAGGTTAACAATAGTACACATTTAATTCTACAAACTTGAAATTCATGGCAGTAAAAAACCAAGAATCCACATAAAACATCAAAATGTTAATAAATATTAATAGACCAATATTAAGGAAACAAACAAATATATATGTAACCACTTAATCACCCTCAGAGGATGAAATTCTTGTGACTTATGGACCAAAATCTGATTCTAGGTATAGGTCTCCCATCATTATTTTCTAAGACTTTTGTATAAGGGACAAATGACTTATTGTTATAACGAATAGGGTTCAATTGGTGGGTCAAGTTTGAACAACATTTCTTCCTTCTCAACAATTCAGCAATTATCTCAGAAGGTTTAATCCCCACTGGTGGTTATGGAGTATAATAGTCATGGTAGTATAGAGAAACAGAGCCAATAGGATGTGTGTATATATCAAAATCTGCAGGACCAGTCAGAAGGCTGGACACCCAGAGGAGTTGTAGTTTAAGTCTGAAGTCAATCTGTGACAGAATTCCTTCTTCTTTGGGACAGGTCGGTCTTATCTTTTAAGGCCTGCAACTGATTGAATGAGGCTCACCCACATTATGGAGGGTAATCTGCTTTAATCAAAGTCTACTGATTTACATGTTAACCCCATTTAAAAAATATCTCCACAGAAACATCTACAATAATGTTTGACAAATATCTGGGTTCAGTGGCCTAGCCAAGTTGACACATAAAATTAACCATCACATGGAGAGAAGGTACTCCATGTTCCCTAGGCTAAATCTAGGGTGTTAATGAATGTTTCATTTCCTTGCATTAGGTTTTAGAGGTATTAGCATTCTTTGGCTGTATACAAAGGATCTGAACTTAATGAAAAACAGAGGTAATCAGGGGATGCATGTGTCCTTCAAACTGTTTTTAGAAAAGTAGTGGATATAAATGCCCAGTATATTGGCACAACCAGGGTCCATTCAAGAAATCTCGTGGTTAACTAACTAGAATCAGGAATATAGAGAATTGGGTATTAATTTGAAGAGAATGTGAAAACAGTCAAATATGTGGTTATTAAAACCACAGTATAGCATCCAGAGTGTAGTACAATGGAGCTGGTCTCACCAGAGCCAGTACCAAAGATAACAATAAGGACTAGACATATTCCCACAGTAGACCTCAAGTTTGTTGCCTCTTTTATAGCCAACCTTGGACCTCATCACCTGAGGTGGCAGATAAAGCATAGCATCAAATCAGGGAAGTTAATAAGGTCAGAAAAAGGGATAATGGAAAAGTCAAGATACTCACTATGTAGAAAAACAGGCACACAATTTTGGAGGTAACAGGCTGAAAAGAGCCAGAGAAAAGTAATATAGCAGTTCAAAATGAATAAAAACAGTATCTTTAAATTATTATTTGCAACAATTTTGTCAACATTGTGCACATTTAACAAAATACTTTTGTTATAACTGAGCTTTCATCTTTCACTAGAACTGTCATCATTCATAAGAAAGATCATGTGCCTTAGATCAAATTATTCCAACTGAGCAAGATGTTAAATGTCATTTCAGGTAATGAGATAAATGAAGGAAATTTGTAATAAGTGGAACATCCTCCCAGGGACTTACTACACTCTGAAGAATTTTAATCTGCTTTTATGGTAAAGATTAACAAACACTCAGGTAGGTTCTACTTGTACTTGTCACTTAAAAAAGTATTCTTCCTGCAAAGAGTTCAAGGAGGTAGTAATATGTGCCCCATTTCAGAGGGTACAGGGTATCCTTTTGTGGGAATGATTATTTCATCAATATCATTAAGAGAAATATTTATTGAGAACTTTGTAGTGGTAGGGCAGTAGGCTAACACAGAAAGGCATGAGGCACAATCCTTTTCCTACAAGAGGAAGTTTCTTTACAATATAGCCTAGAATATATTTTCTTCAGAATATAGGTTTCTAATAAAATGTGGTCTCTTTCCACTTGAATAAGAAGTCTTTGAGTCAGAAAATACCCTATAGTATTCAAAAAATCCCAGATAATTTAAAAGCTGGTTACTCGACTCTTCTTAATATTCCAATGCATTTCAGCAGCTGCAATTCTGGATCTACATCTACTTGAGGGAAACTGAAGGTTGTGGTCTGCGATGTTTTCCAGCACCACTTATGACACCAAATGAGTGGGGATTTTTTCTCACAGCAACAAATTCTCCACTTTCTGGACACCAACTGGGTATCCTAGGATTCAATTCAATTTTGATACTAACTATCCAGAGTTAGCACAGACCCCACAGTTACGGGATCAGTTCCAGAAGAATGTCCCAAATTCAGATGCCAGTTGCAAGTTCCAGGTTGCCACCTGTACTTCTGACTTACCAGCTACAAATTCAGGGGGTTCTCACAACCCTCTCCTCAGGTTCAATAATATGGTAGAATGGCTCGCAGAACTCAGGAAATCATTTTACTTACCATTACCAGTTTATAATAAAGGATATTATAGAGGATACAAATGAACAGCCAGATGAAGATGTCCAGAAAACCCCTGAGCTCAGGAGCTCCTGTCACCATGGAGCTGAGGGGTTCCACCCTCCAGATAGAAGCTCTCTGAATCCCAGCATTTAGATATTTTGATGGAGATTCCATTACATAGGTATGATTGACTAAATCATTGACCATTGGTGATTGAACTCGATATCCAGCCCTTCTCCCCTCCCTGGAAGTCCAGTGGTGAGGCATGGAGTGGAAAGTTCCAACCCTCTAATCCTATGGTTGTCTTCTCTGGCAACCAGCCCCCATCCTGAAGCTATGCAAGGGCCCACCAAGTCTCTTTATTAGCATAAACTCAGGTATGGTTGAAAGGGGCTTGTTATGAATAAGAAAATACATTCCTATCACCTCTATCACTCAGAAGATTCCAAGGGTTTTGGAAAGTTCTGTGTCAGGAACCAGGAACAAAGACCAAACATACACATTTGTCTTATTCTATCAGAAGCGGTAAGGAAGTCTGGGTCTAAGATGAAAGCTTATTGAAACAATGACGTTTCAAAACATATTATGCTTAATTAAATCCTCTATCTTTTCATGTTAGTCAAAATTTCTTAGAAACTGAGTTGGTCAAAAGCCTCATTAGGCATTGATATAATTGTTCACTCTGTGTTAACTGACATATTTTTCTAGAATTTCCAAATTATCATTTGTTATCCTTCTGCATAATTTAATATTCAAATCTAGAATGCAAACATAATTAAGGTCTCTGCCAAAAAATGAGAAAATCTCAGAAATTTAAAAGAAATGCCCCATTTTGTTATAGTGATGGTAATTGATGTATAGCTCTTTGAAAGGGAGCTAATATACCCAGTGAGTATGGCACCTCATTGCTGATAATTGATAACTCATTAGTTATAAATAAAAGTCAAACAAATCTCTAATTCCCTTCACAATTACACTATTAAATTTGAGGGAAGAAAGAAGCCTAGATATTTATTTTTAATATCCTACTCCAACATGGATCCCAGTAGGTTAGTTTCATGTACCCTACAAAATACTTAAGCCTTCATCTCCCTGTTATTAAACATGACAAAAAGGCATAAATCTTCCAGTTCCAGGAAAAGATGGCATAGACTGTTCTTCCCCTCTAAATACAACTAAATACTCTGGAAATAATTCAACAGATAATCATAAAAGGACCCTAAAAGATGGAAAGAGGCAGACTGGCTAAAAACTTCAGGACTTAAGGAATCACATGATAGTGAGTCCCCTGGGTTTTCTTTTTAATTTCCCATATATTCCAGACGGGGCTCTACAGAAGGCTGCAAACTGGAACCTCTAATGGGCACAGAAAAAAAACAAAAAAGGCTGATCTCTGTGACCAAGAGACCCAAAATAGGCAGCCCAGCAGAGACCTAGTGAAGAAATCCATCCATACCCTATACTCAGGGCAGTGCCCAGCCCAATCCATCTCAGGGGCAGCATTAGTGTTATCTCTGCCAAACATCTAGAACAGCATTGGCCACATCCACTGAGCAGCAGCATAAGCAGCAGAATCTAATATGGACACACTGAAAACTTCACATCTGGAACAGCAGCAGGCTCAAACAACCACAGGAGTAGCAACAACAGCAGTGTCTACCATACATTGAGTCAAGTGGCCTGTTCTGCCATATTGGGAGTACAGGAATTCCCTGTCCAACACCCAGGGCAGCAATAGACAGATCTTCAGTAGCAGCATCAATGGGCCCAAGTAAGGGGCCCATCTCACACAGCACATCCAAATGAGTAAGAGCTCAATCTGCCATAGAAGCAGCGACAGCAGGATCCCCTTTTATACCCAGAGCAGAAGCAGCCATATCTTCCACAGTAAGAGTGTCAACAGGGCCAGTCAAGGACGCACCCACCACACCACACCCAAATCAGTGGCAGTCCAATCTGCCATAGCAGCAACAGCGCAGTAGGGTTCCTGTCACACACCTGGAAGAGCAGTGAGACTGATCCTACAAAGCAGCAGCAACCAAAGCCCAGATTTTCCTGAACCTCACACTCACAGACACTGGGCAGCCTAGGTAGTACATGCAGGAATTGCACAGGAGTGCCAGTAGAGCCAGAAGTACAAAGCTAATCAGATTAGAACTTCAAGACTCTGAAAATTATATTATCATTGGAACTACAGCTCACGAAATTGGGCAAAAGTCTACATGCAAAAGTTAAACAGAAATAGAAGATTTAAATGGGATCAAGAGTCTCCTAACATCATACACAAAATGTCCAGGATACAATTGTAAATCAATAGTCATACAAGACAATGAAAAACTCTGCTTGAATGAGAAAACGCAATCAATTGACACCAACACTGAGGTGAAATAGTGTTTCCTAAAAATATTTTATTTTTATAAAAATAATCAATTGGAAATAATAGAACACAAAAATAAAATAGCTGAAATTAAAAAAAAATTCACTGGACAGGCTCAATAATAGAGTGGGTATGACAGAAGACAGAATCAGTAAACTAGAGGACTGATAGAGTTTACAGATTCCAAGGAACAGAAAGAAAATAGGCTTTAAAAAATAAACAGAGCCTCAGGGATGTATAAGATAACAAGAAAATATCTAACATATGTATTATTGGACATAGGAGAGGAATAAGTATGGAGTTGAGATATATTTGAAGAAAAGGCTGAAAATTTCTAATATTTGGTGAAATATGTTAACTTACAGATTCCACAAGCCAAGCAAAAGACAAATACAATAAGGCGAAAGAAATACATGCCAAGAGACACCATAATTAAACTTCTATAAACTAAAAACAAATAAAAAGTCTTAAAAACAGCCAGAGAAAAATGACACATTACCTTTAAAGGAACACTCATTCAAATGACAGCAGATTTCACATCTGAAACCACAAAGGTCATGTGGAAGTGGCATGATACTTCCTAACAGAAAAGAACTGTTATTTGCAAATCCCATATCCAACTTTATTCATAATAGGCAAAAATTGGAAACTACCCAAATGTTTTTCAATGGATGAATGGTTAAATAAATTTTGGTGCATCAAAATGATGGAATACTACCCAGCAATAAAAGGAACAGACTATGACACACATGATAACTTGGATGAACCCCAAGAGAACTATATTGAATGAAAAAAAACTCAGAATTAATACTGCATGATTCCATTTTATAACATTTGTGAAATAACATAATTATAGAGATGGAGAACAGCTTAGTTGTTGCAAGGAGTTAAGGATGGGGTGTATGGCTACGAAAGGGTAGAATGAGGGTGTCTTGTGGTGATAGTAAAATATGTATCTTGATTGTGGTGATGGTTACATGAAACTACACATATTATAAAATTGCACAGAGCTATGTACTCACACACATTACCAAAGCCATAATTGGTGAAATCGGAATGAACTCTGAGGATTGTACCAATGTCAATTTCCTGATTTTGATATTGTACTATAGTTGTGTAACATGTTAACATTGGTAGAAGTGAGGGAAAGATGCACAGCAGTTCCCTGTACATTTCTTTGCTGTTTCCTGTGAATTTATACTTATTTTAAAATGTAAAGTTTTATACAATGGAGAGAGGGAAGTATCTTCAATAAATGGTGCTGGGAAAATTGGACAGCAACATGCAAAAAAATGAAAGTAGACCATCTCCTATTGCCATATACAAAAATCAATTCAAAATGGATTAAGGACCTGAAAGTGAGACCTGAAACTATAAAACTCCTGGAAGAAAATATAGGCAGTACACTAATTGACATTGGACATAAAGGGATCCTTTCAGATTCCATGTATACTTGGACAAGGGAAACAAAAGAAAAAATAAACAAGTGGGACCTCATCAGACTACAGAGCTTCTACAAGGCAAATGAAACCAGGATCAAAATGAATAGACAACCCACCAGCTGGGAGAAAATATTCGCAAATCGTTTATCCAACAAGGGATTAATCTCTGTACTATATAAAGAACTCATACAACTGAGCAACAACAACAACAAAAAAACAAACAACCCAATCAAAAAATGGGCAGAGGATATGAACAGACATTTTTCCAAGGAAGAGATACAGATGGACAATAGACACATGAAAAGATGTTCAACATCACTAATCATCAGGGAAATGCAAATCAAAACTACAATAAGATATCACCTGACACCCGTTAGAATGGCTATAATCACAAAGACAAAAAACAACAAATGCTGGAGAGGTTGTGGAGAAATGGGAACCCTCATTCACTGCTGGTGGGAATGCAAACTGGTGCAGCCTCTATGGAATACAGTATGGAGAATCCTCAAAAAATTAAAAATAGAAATATCTTATGATCCAGCAATCCCACTCTTGGGCATCTACCCAATGGACGTGAAATCAACCATCCCAAGAGGCTTATGCACCCCTATGTTCATTGCAGCATTATTCACTATAGCCAAGAAGTGGAAGCAACCCAAGTGTCCCTCGACTGATGATTGGTTAAAGAAGATGTGGTATGTACATACGATGGAATACTACTCAGCCATAAGAAAAGACACAATTGTCCCATTTGCAACAACATGGATGGAACTAGAGGGTATTAGGTTAAGTGAAATAAGCCAGAGAGAGAAGGACACTGAATGAATTCACTCATATATGGAATATAAATGAACACACAGACAGAGAGAACTGATTGGTGGTTACCAAGGGGAAGGGGGTGGGCGGTGGGGGGTGGGCACAAGGGGTGAAGGGATACATCCACATGGTGACAGACAAACAAAAATGTACAACTAATACCCCACAGTGTTATAAACTATTAAGATATCAATAAAAAAATAAAAAATAAAGTTTTAAAAAGGCATAGGTTGACAATTTATGTTTAAATATGTTAAAAAACCAACACTCCAAATTATTCTGTATTCAAATTATTCTCAGAGGTCTCCCTCTGAGAATGTCAGACTTCTCCTGATGCCAATGCATCTATAGAATTGTTATTCACATTTAAAACAAAAGAACATAATATCTTTATCAAGAACTCATGAAGGAAGAAGTATCCCAAGGGATTGTTGTAATTGGAGAAGTTTAATCAAAAGTATTGCATCCAACATCCCTTTGTTGATGCTTGTTGGGATTTCTGCCCATATGACCACTCTTTGGAAGTAAACAATCTTAAGGAGACCACACTTTAAGGTATTTTGTAGTAACTAATTAACAAGGGGAAGTTTCCTAACATTGTATCCAGGGGAGAACAAGCTCTGAGGCAACAGACTGGGTCAGAAACCTAGAGCAACACGTAGACCGGTAGGAGGTAACAATGCTTAATTCTGAGAAGCCAACTGCCTAAAGGCACTAAGCATGCAGAAATGAAGAGTACCCAAAAAGGTTGATGAAATTAGGAGAGAAGGAAAGAATGCAAATCTATCTACTGAGCAATTTGGCCAAGAAGTAGTCTTTGTGCACTCCACATACTTTCAGGTTTCAAGTCCCATGCATTCACTCATATACACAACACAAAGGTAACTCACATCTTTGAAGTGTAGGTGTTTGATTAGAGAAGGCCAGTAGCAAGCAATTTCCTTTGGAAAGCACTCAATATGCTCAGTAGTGTGCTAGGTGTTCCTGAATATAGAGATGTATAAGGCATAATCTTGGCCTTGAAATTTACAGTGAATTTGAGGACATAAGAAAGGTATACAGTCATGCGTGGCTTAATGATGGGGATACATTCTGAGAAATGCATTGTTAGGCAATTTTGTCATTGTGTGAACATCCTAGAGTGTATTTACACTAACCTAGATGGTATAGCCTACTACACATCTAAGCTATATGGTACTAATCTTATGGGACCACCGTTATATATGCAGTCCATTGTTGACTGAAACATCATTATGGGGCACATGACTGTACTGAAAATGACATCTAATACTATATATACCTGACATATATACCTGATGATTACAGGACATTATATAATTGTTCAGAAAAACACTATGAACTGGGGAGTCAAAGGCATTTTAAAAAGATTTGAGTAAACCCTTGACTCAGGCAGAGCTCAGCTAATCAGGAGAGATAAGCATCAGGCATTCTAGGCAATAGGAATATTGGGTGCAAAGGTGTTGAGATAAGACTGGGAAATATCAATTGTCAGAAGCTCTAAAGAGACAGATTTAAACTCAGAATAAAAAATAACTTTCTAAGCCAGCCCTGATGGCCTAGCGGTTCAAGTTCCATGGGCTCTGCTTTGGCAGCCAGGGTTCGGTTTCTGGGCACAGAACCACACCATTCATCTGTCAGTAGCCATGCTGTGGTGGCAGCTCACATAGAAGAACCAGAAGAATGTACAACTATGTACTGGGGCTTGGGGGGGCGGAGAAGAGAAAAGGAGAAAGATTGGCAACAGATGTTAGCTTAGGGAGAATCTTCCCCTGCAAAAAATAAAAATAAAAAAAGAACTTTCTTTCATCTAAGTACTAACCAGGCCTGACCCTGCTTAGCTTCCAAGATCAGATGAGATCTGGCATGTTCAGAGTGGAATGGTGAGCATGATGCAGTCTATACAGAAACTGATAAATAATAATGTATGCCTGAAATTACACAATGTTACAAACCATTATGACCTCAATAAAATAATTGAAAAAAAATAACTTTCTTAAATGGGACTTTCCAAAGATAAAATAGAGTACCTTGAGATGAGTACCTTGACATTGCATGCATTTATGTTTATGTTAAATGACCCCTTTGTGTGGATGTTCCAGAAGACAGTCAGGGTTCAGATGGTTGTTTAAACTTTTATATCTGACCTAAAACTGCTTCTTGGTGATACTATAATTCTTGCTCCCAGATTCCCTATCCCATTGTTCTACTTGCCCCATAAACTGGATCACACTGACATGACCACCTGTCTGTACTGCCAACAATTGTCTATTTCAATATTCTCTAGGTATTACGCTTTCCATGACTATTTTAAAATCCTCCAATCACCTACAGATATTCCCCAACTCCAAACTTATTCCTCTGGAAATTACTGGTTTTCCAGGTCTGAGCATCCTCGTATGAGCTTGAATCCAAGTTATCATTCTAATTCTTGATTACTTTTCAAATATATGAGAAAAAAAATTATACCCACACCACAAGTCTTTTTTTCTTTAGGCTGAATTGCCTTATTACTTCCATTATGCCTTCAAGGCATTCAGTAGCTCACCTTAATTCATAATTTCTCATCTTAATATGATACCCAGTTTTACAGATGTGGTCTATCCAAAGCAGAGTAAAGTTAAACTCTATTAGTAATGTGGTTTAAGATTTTGTTTTGGTTCCAGTTGAAGTGGGTAAACTGTAATACATGAAGCAGCCTCCCTTCCATATCCTACATAACTAAAATTATAGAAATATTCTAAAAAATAAATACTCAAATTTGTTACTGGTTTGAAAACAAGGAGGTTTTAGTGCACTATAAAATATGAAAATCTCTTAAAAGTAGAAAGTAGAAAAGATGAGTTTGTGGGAATGTGAAATGATACAGCCATTACTAAAACAATATGGAGGTTCCTCAAAAAAATTTAAAATAGAATTACCATATGATCAATCCCACTTCTGAGTATTTATCTGAAGGAAATGAAATCACTATCTTGAAGAGATATCTGCATCACCATGTTCTTTGCAGCATTATTTACAATAGGCAAGATATGGAAATAACCTAAGTGTCCATTGAAAGATGAATGGATAAAGAAAAGGTGGTATATGTATACAGTGTGTGAACAAACTTTTAGGGCTTCTTTCCCTGGTCTAACAGGTGAATCTAGCAAGAGAGCTGCATAGGCTTAAAGTAGTACAAAAATCCATGCTGTACTGTGAAGTAGCCACACAGGCCATCTTAAGCCTGTGTAAGAATGACCTTGCAGCCCCACACTTCATGACTGAAGATGCCAGCTGGACAGATCCACAACAGAAAAAAATAAAGCATACCTCACTCTCACATTTCCCAGCTGCATTTCTTAGAAATTGAGGGGAAAAGTAATGACCCTTGTCCTTGCCTCCCTCCACACATAGACAACACCAACATTACAAGACTTGTTTGTTATACAACCAAAAAGTCCTTGTTTATATTATCTTTGAAGTACATGACTATTAGATATGTAAGCCCTTTCCTGCATGCACACTGCTTTGTTAATATATATATATATGTATATATATATGTGTATATATATATATATATATATATATATACACATATAAACTGCACTTAGATCTTTAGAGCTTGGAGCAGTTTCACAAAATACTCTGTTGGGCTGTTTCCTGGGACTCAAATTCCTCACTTTGGTTATCAAATAAATTCCTTCATTTAACCTTTACCTAGAGAGAGGTCAAGACAGCAGCATAGGAGGACTCTGAACTCACCTCCTCCCTCAGACACAGCAGATTTACAACTAATCTGGGAAAAATTACCCCTCAGAGAGAACTGAAAACTGAATAAAAGGAACCCCTGCAGCAAACAACAGTCCTAACTGAGGTGGAAGAGGCAGAAATTCACTTCTGGAGAGAAAAAAATGCTACCTTCACAAGCTACAACAATTCACAGCTGCCTGGGGGCAATCCAAAGGTACACAGCCTACCCTGGAGGGGGTGGGGACCTAATCCAGGGAGCACTGGCACTATATGCACTTTTTGGGCCCAGCACAACTGAGACAAGTGTCATAATATCTGGCTTTGCCAGCTACTAACAACAATAGGGAATACCCCCAGAAATGCTGGGAGACAAAGAAACTAAGCTGGCTCTTAAAGGGCCCATGCACAAGTTCACTCATTTTGGAGAGCAACCTAAAATCACCAGAAAGAAAGGTGCACAGTCCTTTGGTGAAAAGAGACTCACCTGATAGGTTTTGGGTGCATCTCAGTGAGAATTGAGACCTCTCAAGGGACTGGGACATTGGTGGTAGCCATTGTTGTGACCTGGTGTGGGTGTGCTGATACAGATGCTGGCTGATGCCATTGGAGTTCTCCCTGTAGCCTGCTAACCCAGGGTCTGCCCCACCCACTAGAGCACCAATTTAATCCAGCTCAGCCAAAGAAAGCAGCCAGACCCAGGGAATGGCCCCACCCAACAAGAAGCTCTCCAGCAACTTGTGGGCCTGCTTAAAAGAGCTGCCTGGATTCTCTGCAGCCTGGCAAGTGGGTCCACCTCTGTGGAGCAGGACAAGCCCAAGGAGCAGGTGGAGAGTGTGGGGCCTCTGCCTTGGAGTGACTGGGTCCACTTTCACATGCACAGGGCTGGAGAAGACTCACACTTTGCCAAAGGCCACATAGGGGATTGGTCCCACCCTCCAAAACCTGAAACAATTGGGTGCTTCTGTGCCTGGGCCAGCCCCACCCAGCTGCAACCCTCAGGAAGCTAACAAGAGCCTAAGAGGCCAGAGGGTTATAGCAATTGTACACCCCTGAGCCTAAGAACCAGACATGCTGGGGGCCAACTCATTTAATAGAAAAACTGTGCCAGGAATGTACTATTAGACCTTGCAGCCAACTGTGTTGGGGCTCCCCACACCTGATAAAGAGACTGGAGGACCTACAACAACCATATGCAGCTGGCCAGGGGGACAGTTCAGCCTCCCTGGGAACCTACAGCAAGAGCAACCCTGCCACAAGAGAAAGACACATGTAGCCCCCACAGGGGTCACCCCTGGAACATTTGGAACTGGCAATGAGAGGGAAGCACACTGCTGGGACTCATAAGGCATCACTTACATAAAGTTATCTCTCTAAGATCAGGAGATATAGCTGACCTACCTAACACATAGATACAAGCACAGAGAAAGAGGCAAAATGAGGAGGCAAAAGAATATGTTCCAAGTAAGAGAACAGGACAAAACCCGAGAAAAGGAATTAAATTAAACAGAAATGAGCAATCTACCTGACAGAAAGTTCAAAGAGTCATAAATATGCTCACTGATCTTGGGAGAAGAATGGGTGGACTCAGTGAGAACATCAACAAAGAAATGGAAGACATAAAAAAGAACCAATCAGAAATAAAAAATACAATAATGGAAATGAAAAATTCACTAGAGGGAATTAAAAGCAGAGTAGAGGATACAGAAGAACAGATCAGTGAGCTGGATGAAATGCTAGAGGAAATCACCCAAGCTGAACAGATAAAAGAAAAAAGTATTAAAAAGAGTGAGGACAGTCTAAGGGACTTCTGGGAAAACATCAAGTGCAGTAACATCTGTGTTATAGGTGTCCCAGAAGGAGAAGAGAGAGACATAGGGACAGATAATCTATCTGAAGAAATAATAGCTGGAAACTTCCCTAATCTAAGGAAGGAAGCAGACATCCAGGTACAGGAAGTACTGAGAACACCAAACAAGATAAACACAAAGAGGCCCACACCAAGACACTCATAATTAAAATGTACAGAATTAAAGAGAAAATCCTAAAAGCTGCAAGACAAGGACAAGTTATATACAAAGGAAACCCCATGAGGCAATCAGTTGACTTCTCTGCAGAAACATTACAGGCTAGAAGAGAGTGGCACAATATATTTAAAGTGCTAAAAGGAAAAAACCTACAGCCAAGAATACTCTACCCAGCAAAGTTATCATTCAGAATGGAAGGACAGATAAAGAGTTTCCCAGACAAGCAAAAATTAAAGGAGTTTATCACCAAGAAACCAGTCCTACAGGAAATGCTAAAGGGACTTATTTAAGGGAGAAAGAGAAGACCACATTATCTATTATCTATTATCTAGAAAAACATTATCTATTTCCATGATACAAGGGTAATGGATACAAATGCACAAAAAAGAGGATAGATATGATATCAAAAACATAAAATGTGAGAGGAGGGGAGCAAAAGAGCCAAGCTTTCAGATAGAGGTCAAACTAAACAAACTAATAACTCAATATAGATTGCTATATATGTAGGTTGTTATATATGAACCTCATGGTAATCACAAACCAGAAACCTATAATAAATACACAAAAAACTAAGCAAAAGGAACCCAAACATAATACCCAAAAAAAGCTATCAAACCACAGGGGAAGAGAGCAAAAGGAGAAGAAAAGACAAGAACTACTAAAACACCAAGAAAAAAGGTTTAAAAATGGTTGTAAGTACATACATATCAATAGCTATATTAAATGTTAGCTATTTAGTTAGTTACTTAAATGGACTAGTTAGTTAAATGGACTAAATGCTCCAATCAAAGGCATAAGGTGGCTGATTGGATAAAAAAACAAGACCCATATATATGCTGCCAACAAGAGACACACTTCAGACCTAAAGACACTCACAAACTGAAAGTGAATGGATGGAACAAGATACTCCATGCAAATGGTAATGAAAATAAAGCTGGGGTAGCAATACTCATATCAGATAAAATAGACTTTAAAACAAAAACTGTAACAAGAGAAAAAGAAGGGCTCTATATAATGATCTAGGGAACAATCCAACAAGAGGATATAATATTGTAAATATCTACACATCCAACATAGGAGCACCTAAATATACAAAGCAAATATTAACAGACATAAAAGGAGAAGCAGAAAGTAACACAATAATAGCAGGGGACTTTGACACTCCACATACACTGATGGATAGATCATCCAAACAGAAGACCAACAAGGAAACATTGGCCTTAAACAACACATTAGACCAGATGAACTTAGTAGATATATACACAACTTTCCATCCAAAAACCGAGGAATGCACATACTTTTCAAATGCACATGGAACATTCTCCAGTTTTGATCACATATTAGGCCACAAAACAATTCTCCATAAATTTGAGAAGATTGAAATAATACCAACATCTTTTCTGATCACAAATGTACAAAAGTAGAAATCAACTATAGGAAGAAAATCAGAAAAGCCACAAATATGTGGAGATTAAACAAAATGATATTGAACAACGATTGGGTCAATGAAAAAATCAAAGGAGAAATCAAAAATTACCTGGAGACAAATGAAAATGAAAATATGACCTGCCATAATTTATGGGATAAAGCAAAAGTGTTTCTAAGGGGGAAGTTTATAGCAATACAAGGCTATCTCAACAAATAAGAAAAATCTCAAATAAACAATCTAACGGTACACCTAAAGGAACTGGAAAAAGAAGAAGAAACAAAGCTCAAAATCAGTAGATGGAGGAAAATAAAATTCACAGCAGAAGTAAATGAAATAGAGACTAAAAAAACAATAGAAAAAAATAAAAAAAACCAAGAGCTGTTTCTTTCAAAAGATAAACAAAATCGACAAACGTTTAGCTAAATTCATCAAGGAAAAAAGAGAGAAGGCTCAAATAAGTAAAACCAGAAATGAAGGAGAAAAATTACAACAGACACCTCAGAAATACAAAAGACTATGAGAGAATACTATGAAAAGCTACATGCCAACATATTGGACAATCAAGAAGGAATGGATAAATTCTTAGAATCGTACAACCTTCAAAAAACTGAATCAAGGAGAAATAGAGAATTCGAATAGACCAATCACCAGTAAGGAAATCAAAATAGTAATCAAAAACCTCCCCCAAAATAAAAGTCCAGGACCAGATGGCTTCCCTGGTGAATTCTACCAAACATCAAAGAAGACTTAATACCTATCCTTCTCAAATTCTTCCAAAAAATTAAAGAGGAAGGGAAGATTCCTAACTCAATCTATGAAGCCAACATTACCCTGATACCAAAACCAGACAAGTACAACACAAAAAAGAAAATTATAGGCCAATGTCACTGATGGACATCAATGAAAAAATCCTCAACAAAATACTCGCAAAACAATACAACAATACATTAAAAAGATCATACACCATGATCAAGTGGGATTTATCCCAGGGATGCAGGGATTTTTCAAGATCTGCAAATCAATCAACGTGATACACCACATCAACAAAATGAAGAATAAAAGTCACATGATCATCTCAATAGATGCAGAGAAAGCATTTGACAAGATACACCATCCATGTATGATAAAAACTCTGAATAAAATGGGCATAGAAGTAAAGTACCTCAACATAATAAAGTCGATATATGACAAACCCACAGCTAATATCATCCTCAATGGTGAAAAACTGAAAGGTATCCCTCTAAGAACAGGAACCAGACAAGGATGCCCACTTTCAACACTCCTATTTAACATAGTATTGGAAGTCCTGGCTAGAACAACCAGGCAAGAAAAAGAAAGATAAGGGATTCAAATTGGAAAAGAAGTGAAATCGTCACTATTTGCAGATGACATGATTTTACATATGGAAAACCTAAAGAATCCACCAAAAGATTTCTAAAAATAAGAAATGAATATGGTAAAGTTGCAGGATACAAAATCAACATACAAAAATCAGTTGCATTTCTATACACTAACAACGAAGTAGCAGAAAGAGAAATTAAGAATAAAATCCGACTTACAATTGCAACAAAAAGAATAAAATACCTAGGAATAGACTTAACAAAAGAGGTGAAAGATCTGTACACTGAAAACTATAAAACATTGTTGATAGAAATTGAAGACAAAACAAAGAAATGGAAAGATATTCCATGCTCTTGGATTGGAAGAATTAGCATAGTTAAAATGTCCATACTTCCTAAAGCAATCTATAGGTTCAATGCAATCTCTATCAAAGTTCCAACAACACTTTTCACACAAATAGAACAAAGAATCCTAAAATTTATATGGAACAACAAAGGACCACAAATAGCCAAAGCAATCCTGAGAAAAAAGAACAAAGCTGGAGGAATCACACTCCCTGATTTCAAAATATACTACAAAGCTATAGTAACCAAAACAGCATGGTACTGGCACAAAAACAGACACACAGATCAATGGAATAGAATTGAGAGCCCATAAATAAACTCACACATGTTTGGACAGCTAATTTTCGACACAGGAGCCAAGAGCATACAATGGAGAAAGGAATGTCTCTTCAACAAGTGATGTTGGGAAAACTGGACAGCCACAAGCAAAAAAAAACGCAACTAGACCATTATCTTACACCATACACAAAAATTAACTCAAAATGGATTAAAAGCTTGAATGTAACACCTGAAACTGTGAAACTTCTAGAAGAAAACCTAGTCAGGACACTCTTGGACATCGGTCTTAGCAACGTATTTTCAAGTACCATGTCTGATTGGGCAAGGGAAACAATGCAAAAAATACACAAATGGAACTACCTCAAACTGAAAAGCTTCTGCACAGCAAAGGAAACACTCAACAAAATGAAAAGACAATCTAACAACTGAGAGAAGATATTTGCAAACCATATATCTGATGAGCTGTTAATCTCCAAAATATATAAAGAACTAATAGATTTCAACAACAAAAATCTAACAACCCAATTTAAAAATGGGCAAAAGACTTGAATAGATATTTCTCCAAAGAAGTTATACAGATGACCAACAGGCACATGAAAAGATGTTAAACATCATTAACTATCAGGGAAAATCAAATCAAAACTACAATGAGATATCACATCACTCCCATCAGAATGGCTAGAATTAACAAGACAGAAAACAAGTGTTGGAGAGGATGTAGAGAGAAGGGAAATCTCATACACTGCTGGTGGGAGTGCAGACTGTTGCACCCACTATGGAAAACAGTATGGAGATTCCTCAAAAAATTAAGACCAGAACTACCATATGATCCAGCTATTCCACTGCTGGGTATTTATCCAAAGAACATGAAGACACCAATACATAAGGATACATGCACCCCTGTGTTCATTGCAACATTGTTCACAATAGCCAAGACTTGGAAACAACCTAAGTACCCATCAAGGGATGAATGGATACAGAAGATGTGGTATATATATGCAAGGGAATACTACTCAGCCATAAGAAAAGATGAAATCCAGCCATTTGTGACAACGTGGATGGACCTTGAGGGCATTATGCTAAGTGAAATAAGTCAGAGCGAGAAAGTCAAATACAGTATGATCTCACTTATAAGTAGAAGATAACAACAACAAAAAACAAACACTTAGAGACAGAGATTGGATTGGTGGTTACCAGAGGGGAAGTGGGGAAGGAGAAGGGTGAACGGATGATTATGCCTGTGTGGTGATGGATTGTAACTAGTATTTGGGTGGTGAACATGATGTAATCTATGCAGAAATAGAAGTACAAAGATGTATACCTGAAATTTATACAATGTTATAAACCAATGTAACAATGATAAAAAACAAACAAAAAAAACATTTAAGGAGAAAAAAACTTAACTAGACTCTATTTCAGTCAACAAATGGAATATTATTCAGCTATAAAAAAGAAGGAAATTCTGCCATTTGTGATAATATTGATGAACTTGGAGGGCATTATGCTAAGTGAAATAAGCCAGAACAAGAGACAAATACTCTATTGTTCTCATTTATATATGGAATCTAAAAAAAGCCAAAATCATAGAAATAGAGAGGAGAATGGTGGTTGCCAGTGTCTGGGGAGTGGGGGAAATGGGGTGATGTTGGTCAAAGGTACAAACTTCCAGTTATAAGATGAATAAATTCTAGAGATATAATATATAGCATGGTGACTATAACTAGCAATGCTGTATTATATACTCAAAAATTGTTAAGAGAGTAGATCTTAAATGTTATCACCACACACACAAAAAATGATAATTATGTGAGGGGAAAGAGGTGATAACTTAATATTATTGTGGAAATCATTTTGCAATCTATACGTTATCAAATCATATGGTACAGCTTTAAATTACATATATGTCCATAATATCTGAACAAAGCTGGGAAGAAAAGTAGACAAGATGAGATCGAAGGACCTAGTGAAATACCTCCATTTGATGTAATATTATGTAGTCATTAATAAGAATGAAATATATCCATCTGAGCTAATATGGAAAAGTATACAAGCTATATTAAGTGAAAAATGAAATGTGCAGAACTATGTATAGTATGATTATATTTGCAGAATTTAGAAAAATATATTTATCGATATATATGTGCTGGAATATACTTTTTATTAAAGAAATGAAAACAAATGCTTAATATGAGTTAACTCTCAGGGGAAGAATTTGTGGTAGGAGTTGTTAGGGTAATGAGAAGCTTTAACTTCATTTTGTAATTTTTTTAAACATATATGTCTTTTATGTCAAAAAAGAAGACTTTTTATTGTCTTATTTGTACTTCCTTTTTAAAAAACCTCATATTATGAGTAGAGTTTTATTGCAATTGCCTTTTTTATCAACCATGTCACATAGTTGAATCAGAGTGAGTCAGAATGTTCAGGACTTTTCTGCCCAGTGCTCCATAAGTATTTGCTGGCTGACAGTTAATTAATTGAGCAAAAAGAATGAGAGAGGCAATTTGCAAAGGCAACCACTGTGAAAGATTTTCAGATACATTTTTCTTCCCTTCAGAACTCGGTGTATTCAGGTCCCTATATAAAAATTTCCAATAAAGCATAGAAAGGGTTTTTGTGTCTAGCGAGGACCTGAAGAACCAGCACAAGTCAGTATAAGTTAGGAAGCTACTGCAGTAGTGCAGGCAAGAGATGATGGTGGTTTGAATTAGAGTGAAAGCAGAAGAAATGAATAGACAGAAAGAGATTTGGTATAGATTTTTGGAAGTGGAACTGGCTGGTCTTGGTGATAAAAAGTCTATGGTTAATAATGAGAAGGGGATAAAAATGGTGACTGGAATTGGAGATACAGATGGGAGAAATTTGACAGGCCTCTACCCATAGTAATGAGAGGGTCATAAAGTGGGAAAATGGACTTGAAAGCAAATAAAACCATGCTTTGGCATAAATAAAATAGATGATCACAATGACGATATTATATGAATACTACTGGGTGGATAAAGAATGACGTTTGGTATTAAAGACTTGAATTTTTCCACCATATAACCTCTCTGAGGATGAATTGGTCTTTTAAGTGGGGATTGTAATACTACCTAACTCACAAGTTTCTTTTGAGAATGAAATCAGGTAATATACATGAAAAAAAATCCCTTATAAACTCTAAAGCACCATATGAATGTTAGTTTTTAATATCATTACTATTATTTTAAAACAATGAAAATTAACTCCTTCTCCTTTAATTAAAAATCCTTACCAGTAGCATACTACACTGCATATAATCTCCAAACATTAGCTTTGCTCTCTGTGTATCTTCTACATTCAACGTTATATTTTAGAGTTTTATCCATGTCAATATTTATAACTCTAGTTGATCCATTTTAATCGCTGCACAGTATTCCATTGAATGAATATATTGCAATGTATCTATCCTGTCCCCATTGAAGTACACTTAGAACATTTTAATTTTTCATTATCACAATGTTTCAAAAACATTCTCATATAAGTTTTCTTTTGTAAATACGTGAATTTCTCTAAGATATAGACCCAGAAATGGGTAACACTGGTTTAAGGGAATAAACATCTACAGCTTTATGTGGTATTGCCAAATGTTCTTTTAAGTGTTTGAAACAATTTATACTATTATCAGCAGTGTATGAGAGTTCCTACTTCCTCAAAACCTTAGAGACACTTAGTATGGTTAAATTTTTTAAATGTTTGCTAAATCTAATGAAGATAGGAGACGGAGATGGAATGTCTTTGTTTGCACTTTACTAGCTCTATCAGTCTTGCATGTTTTTTAACCACTCATATTTTCTCTTTGATTAGTTACCTTTTTATATCCCTTGCTGCTACAGACTGAATGTTTGTGTCTCCCCAAAATTTATATGTTGAATCCTAACCCCCAAAATGTTGATATTTGAAAGTGGGGACTTTGGGAAGTGATTCAGTCTTGAGAAAGGAGCCTCATAAATGGTATTAGCACTCTTATAAAAGCAGCCCCAGTGAGTTCCTAGCCCCTTCTGCCATGTGAGGACACAGCAAGAAGACTATGAATCAGGAAGCTCTTGCCAGACACTGAATCTGCTGGTGCCTTGTACTTGTACTTCCCAGCCTCCAGAACTGTGAGAAATAAATTTCTCTTGTTTATAAGCCACTCAGTCTGTGGTATTTTTGTTATAGCAGTTGGAACAGACTAAGACACTTGCCTATATTTTTGTATTAAGGTATTTATCTTTACGTAATTGTTTTATAGCAATTTTTTGTATGTTCTAGATACACAGCCTTTTTTGGTTATTAGCATTGAAAATATTGCCTCTCAGTCTGTGGCTTGAATTTTAAATTGATTTATAGCTTCCTCTATTGTAGAGTTCTGCTTTTTCCTTAATCAATTTTATCAATACTATTCCATTAGGATTTAGACATTCTACACTGTGTTTAAGAAATAATTTCCAATACTAAAATTACAATAACATTTTCTTAATAATAGCTCTTCTTCAAAAATGTCATACATTTAGGTCTCTAACGAGTCTAGATTATTTTTTGTATGATGTGAGTTATGGATATAATTGTTTTCTATATGGATAACCAGTTTTCACAGCATCATTTATTGACTAGTCTACCTTTTCCATCTCTGATTAGTAATGACCATAAAGTTTTCATATATGCATGGGTCTATTTCTTTGGTCTCTGTTCTGTCCCATTAGTTCATTTCTCTATTTCTAGGCTAATATCTCACTTTGTTAATTACCATATATTTATAAGAATTCTTGACATCTTTTTCAAAATTGTGTTAGTTATTCTTTGCCTTGTAGTCTTCCATATGAATTTTAGGATCAAACTTTTTAAGTTCTATGGAAAAAAACTTCTCATGAGATTTTAAATGAACTTGCATGGGATTGTAGTTTGTATTGGTGACAATTAATGTCTTTATCGCACTGAGCCTTCCATTCATAAACCTGGTAGACTTCATTTAAGCTTTCTTACCGTCTTTCAAATTTTGAAAAACTTTTTTGCAGATCCTTTTTTTAGATTTATCCCAAGGTCTTTTACAATTTTTATTGCTATTTTAAATTACATGTCTTTATTCCATTTTACAATTGTTATACCAAGTGTAGAGAAAAATAATTCATTTGGTAGATTGATATTGTGTCCAGTAAAATTACTGAACTACATTAATAATGACAAGGTGTTTTTTTATTTCTTAGGCCATAATAATTTTTATTTTTATTATTTCTAGAACAATGTTGAAAACAAAAGGTGATTGTAAATATCTTTGTGTTATATGTACTGATTGCTAAATAATACTTCTTTAGTATTACCACCAAGCATAATGTTTGTTCTAGGTTTTTGGTAGAAAGCATTTATCAAGTTAAGAAAGTTTCTTTTTTTCCCCTAATTTGCTTATAGCTCTTATGATGGAAAAGTGATTATTTTTATCTAATGATGTGTCTGGATCTACTGAAATTATTGTACTTTTTCTCTTTTATAATCTGTCATCAATTTTTGGATGATTTTTTTTGAAGAAGTCTGCCTAGTCCCAAAGTATTGTTTTTTTCCTGAGGAAGATTATCCCTGAGCTAATATCTGTGCCAATTTTCCTCCACTTTGTATGTGGGTCACTGCCACAGCATGGCTGATGAGTGGTGTAGGTCTGCACCTGGGATCCAAACCTGTGAACCCCAGGCTGCCAAAGCAGAGTGTGCCTAACTTAACTGTGACACCACGGGGTCAGCCCCCCAAAATATTTTTTCTACACACTGCTGAACTTGTTTTAGAGATATTTTCATTTGGGACTTTTTGCATTTATCCTCACAATTAATATTTGTCTATACTTTCATTTTTTTGGACTCCCCTTGTCTATTTGTTATCAAGATTAGATTACCTTATTGGCAGATCTATCTCCTTTTATTCTCTGTAGCAGTTTGCATAAGAGTTTGATAAAATTTGAAATTATAGTAAGATTGACCCACAAAACAGTTTGGGCATGATGTTTTGGGGGTTATTGCTGGGGAAGAATTTAATGTATTTACTAAATGTCTTTAATGTCTACTGTATTAAGGTTTTTAACTTCTGTTTAAGTCAATATTCATAACTTTTCTATAATTTTATTTTACCTGATATTTTAATTCAATGGATGAATATCTTAATATTTGTAAAATCCCAACACTATGTTAATTTATAAAACTTTCCTGATCCAAATATTATTTATTTTTGCTTTCTCTCTGTTTTCTTAATCATCCCTGACAGAGGTTTATCTATTTTATTAGTCCTTTCAAATAACTGGTTCTCTTAGTCTTATCCTTGTTTTCCAATTTATTAATTTTTGTTCTTATCTCTATTATCTTGTTAATTCTGCATTTCTTAGATTTACTATATTACTTTTTTCCTAGCTTTTGAGTTGAACTTTTAACTCATTCATTTTCAATCTTCCTTGACTTTTAATAAGATATTTTGCTGCTATAATTTTATTGTAAATACTTATTTAGCTGCATCACAAAAGAATTGTAACTTGATTCTTATAAGAATACTCAATTACAAATATTTTGTAACTTCTACTTTTATTGCTTTTTTAATAAATACACTATTCTAATAGTGCATTTTCAGCTACTTTCTCTCATTTTATTAATTTTTAATACAGTTTCTGTGATCAAAGAAAACGATCTATAGATTTTTTGTTGTTTAAAATTCACTTCAAATGCAGTAAAATTTTAATTTCCATATCCTTAAAAATAATTTATTTACTTATTTTAGGCATTTCTATACACAGCTACTAACTCTCTCTTGTTAATTGTCTTGTTCAAAGTTTCTATTGCCTTATGAATTTTTCTGCTTGACTTATCTGTCTCTGATATCATTGTGTTAAATCTCTTACTGAGTTTGTAATCTTATAAATTTCTCTTTATATTGTTTTCAAGTCTTGCTTTAAGTATATAAAATCTGTATTTTTGAATACATACACCTTCATGATTTTTTCTATATTCTTACTTGATTATTGCTAGTTTGTCCATTTTGTATGAATTGTCCCTTTATTATATTCACTTTTTTGGCCTTAAATGTGATTGTGTGTGAGATTAAAAACACTATACCAGCTTTCTTCTCCCATTACTTTAAAACTATCCATATCAGTTTGTTTTAGGTGTGTCTCTTTCAAATAACAATTTCTGTATGTATTTATATGTGTGTATTCAATCTGAAACTCCGTCTTTTAATAGGGAAGTTTAGTTTACTTATTTATATTGTTATTACTGATAACTGTAATTGTTCTTGCCATTTTATTTGGTGCATTATTTATTTGTTTTGTTTATCATGCTTATATTCTGTATTCTGTTGATGGATAATCTTTATTCATTATATTTTCTGTCCATGTTTGAAAGTTATGATTAATATTTTTTATTATTTTAGATTTTACTCTGAAATTTTAACATGCATCCTTACTTTTAAAATTTTCTGACAAAACATAAATTGATACAATTTTCCTCCCAAAGAAGACAAAAGTTTTAGAAAATCTTAATAACTCACTTCAAAACATCTTCTCCATACCTGCACATGTATCCAATTTTATCACTGTCTAGACTCTAGAATTTTCCTTTCATTATTAAGCACAAATATATATACATACATGCATACACAAAGTCATTTATCTTTAAATATCAGTAATTAATCAAATAAATTTTTATTTTATTTTGTTTTTACCTTTACTTTTTTGTCTTGAAGTATAGTTGACATACAATATTATGTTAGTTTTGGGTGTACAACATAGTGATTTGACGTTGATATACATTATAAAATGATCACCATGAAAAGTCTAGTAACCATCTGCCATCATACAAAGTTATTACAATATCATTGAATATATTCTCTATTCTGTACATTATATCCCCATGACTTATTTATTTTATAACTGGAAGTTTGTACCTCTCAATCCCCTTCACCTATTTTGTCCATCCCCCATCCCCCTCCCCTCTGGCAACCACCAGTTTGTTCTTTGTGTCTATATGAGTGTATTTCTGTTTTTTTTCATTTGTTTTGTTTTTTAGATTCTACATATAAGTGAAATCATACAGTATTTTCCTTTCTCCATCTGACTTATTTCACTTAGTATAATACCCTCTAGGTCCATGCAAGTTGTTGCAAATGGCAAGATTTCATTCTTTTTTATGGTTGAGTAATATTTCATTGTGCATATATACCACATCTTCTTTATCCATTATCTAGTAATGGACACTTAGGTTGCTTCCTTATCTTGGCTACTGTAAATAATGCTGCAATGAACATAGGGGTGCATATGTCTTTTTGAATTAGTGTTTTCATTCTCTTCAGATAAATATCCAGAAGTAGAATTGCTAGATTGTATGGTAGTTCTATTTTTAATTTTTTGAGGACTCTCCATACTGTTTTCCATCGTAACTGCACTAATTTATTGTTTTTGCACAGCAAAGGAAACCATCAACAAAACAAAAAGGCAACCTACTGAATGGGAAAAGATATTTGCAAATGACGTATCCAATAAGTGGTTAAATTTCCAAAATGCATAAAGAACTCCTACAACTCAATATTTTAAAAAATCAAACAATCTGATATAAAAATGGGCAGAGGATCTGAATAGACATTTTTCCAAAGAAGACATACAGATGGCCAACAGACACAATAAAAGATGCTCAACACCACTAATAATCAGGGGAATACAAATCAAAACCACAATGAAATATTACCTCACACCTGTCAGAATGGATATTATTAAAAAGACAACAAACAAAAAGTGTTGGTGGGTATGTGGAGAAAAGGGGACCCTTGTATTTATATTTTTAAATCAATATCTGTTCTTGTTCATTTCCCTTACTTTATGTTAAGTATATTTCTTTAGTATTATTGATTACATAGTATTTTATTTATTGCTTTAGTAAGTGTACATATATTTATATATAGAGAGAGAGAGATAGACACAGACAGAGACAAAGAGAAACAGAGAGAGAGAAAAAGAGAGTTTTACTTTTCAGATTATCTAAATATTTTACATGTCTTCTTTCTTGCTTAATATCTGATTTTTTCATAATTTTTCTATTTCCCCTTTCATCGGTTATTTCTTTGAGGATATTGAACATTCTTACTTGAGTCTTCATATTATTATTCTATTTTAATGTAACCTGGAATGAAATCATCCTCTGATTCTTGATTTTTTTATCTGCCTTTCTTAATTTAGATATTTTTCATCTTTTTAAGCCTGGATTTTCATACTAACTTTATTTAATAACTCTCTTTCCCTTTCTCACCACCTCTCCCAACTCTCTTCTTGCCTAGTGGCCTTGGAGTTGCCTCCACCTGGTACTCGTAACCCACAACTATACATGGAGAACTGCTGATCCAGGGACCAATCCAGCAGATATTTTGGCTAATCTAATGATCCTGAATTTGTACCTATGTCCACCTGTCCCTCTAGAAGCCAAACTTCATATATGCATCATGACTCCTGGAAGTGTCCACAAATAACATAGTTCAACATCCACTCAGTAGAGATAACCTTCCTGAGGCTTTGGTCTTAGGCAGTGAGCCTGGCTCTGGACTCATACCTTGAGTGAAGGACTTTCAGTCTACTTTAACTCATAGGAGATGATCTCTCAGCTACCTCTGCATTCATCTGGGCCTGTAGACTAGCAATTAAGCACATTTAGCTCTGCTATTCACTCTGTATATTTCTGTCCTATTTCTGGTCCATAAAGATGTTTATCTTCTTTTTTGTATTGTTTTCTTACTATATTTTCTTTCTCATTGCTATGTTTTTGGAGCAGACAGAAAAGTTCTTGATCAGAAGTGCCAGAGTATCTTCTCAAGACAACTGTTATTTAATATCATTTAAAAATTTACATTTCTGATACAGCAAAGATTAATTTATTAGATTTAGCCTGTTACCAATCCATGCCACAGCTATAGGAAAATACATGAACCAGAAAGGTCCGCTTAGCATCTTGGTATGTTTCTTCTGTGAGGGACTGTAAGGAAGTGGGGAATGTATGTAGGATCTCAGGACCTAGGAAAAAGACAATCAAAGGGAAGTAATTAAGGTGATAAAGGAATTTCACAATTAGACTAATGAGAGCCAAGGATCCATCTGTTTAACCCTATTCAAGGAACCAAACATTTCTAAGTGTTTTCGATAGCATTAGCAGGCCCTAACCTAAAGATTCTGCACTCTGATGATGAACTCTGAAACTGATTTTTTCAGGTATTTCTATTCAATATTTCCTGCTGATGTGTTACCTTGGCTAAGACAGCTGTGCTTACTTTGCTTCATTTTCTATTTATGGAATACTAGATTATTACTCATTATGAGATTCATAGCATTACTTTGAGCAGTACCTAATAAAAGCGGTTATAAAATGCAATCATCTATGAATGTTGATTTAGATCACCAGTGGCAACACTGTAACATAGTACCAGAACTGCAAGTGACAGTGCTTGCCACTGCAAAGTAAATAGCCTTCCATTTTATGTATATATAATAGCAAAATAAAATTTATTCTAATGAAGATGATTTAAAAAGTCTATCCTTATAGATGAATAGATAACACATAGAGTCATTTGGAAGCTAAAATTCAGCTCAGATTACTCAATACAACTATGATCAACATTGAGACCTAAAAATACTACATTAATAAAATATAATAATTTCTCATAGCCAACCATTTTAGCTGAGTCATACAAAAATACTGGGAGGGACAGAAAAACTTAAGTGACTCTGAAAACTAAAAAATCTTCAGCTATCCATTGAGCAAACAGTTATTGATCACATCTTATATGGAAGGCATTGAAAACTAGCTCCCTTGAAATATAAAATTACATATGACAAACCCACAGCTAATATCATCCTCAATGGTGAAAAACTGAAAGCTATCTCTCTAAGAACAGGAACCAGACAAGGATGCCTACTTTCACCACTCCTATTTAACATAGTATTGGAAGTCCTGGCTAGAGCAATCAGGCAAGAAAAAGAAATAAAAGGGATACACATTGGAAAGGAAGAAGTGAAACTGTCACTATTTTCAGATGACATGATATTATATATGGAAAACCCTAAAGAATCCACCAAAAAACTTCTAAAAATAAGAAATGAATATGATAAAGTTGCAGGATACAAAATCAACATGCAAAAATCAGTTGTGTGTCTATGCACTAACAATGAAGTAGCAGAAAGAGAAATTAAGAATACAATCCTATTTAAAATTGCAACAAAAAAAATAAAATACCTAGGAATAGACTTAACCAAAGAGATGAAAGATCTGTGCACTGAAAACTATAAAACATTGCTGAAAGAAATTGAAGATGAAACAAAGAAATGGAAAGATATCCCATGATCTTGGATTGGAAGAATTAACATAGTTAAAATGTCCATACTTTCTAAAGCAATCTACAGATCAATGCAATCCCTACCAAAGTTCCAACAACATTTTTTCACAGAAATAGAACAAAGAGTCCTAAAATTTATATGGAACAATAAAAGACCCCAAATAGCCAAAGCAATCCTGAGAAAAAAGGACAAAGCTGGAGGTTCCCACTCCCTGATTTCAAAATATACTACAAAGCAATAGTAAACAAAACAGCATGGTACTGGCACAAAAACAGACACACAGATCAATGGAATAGAATCGAGAGCCCAGAAATAAACCCACACATCTATGGACAGCTAATTTTTGACAAGCGAGCCAAGAGCATACAATGAAGAAAGGAAAGTCTCTTCAACAAATGGTGTTGGAAAACTGGACAGTCACATGCAAAAAAAATGCAACTAGACCATTATCTTACACCATACACAAAAATTAACTCAAAATGGAATAAAGACTTGAATATAAGACCTGAAACCGTGAAAATTCTAGAAGAAAACATAGGCAGTACGCTCTTCAACATCGTTCTAACAACATATTTTCAAGTACTGTGCCTGACCGGGCAAGGGAAGCAATAGAAAAAATAAACAAATGGAACTACCTCAAACTGAAAAGCTTCTGCACAGCAAAGGAAACCATCAACAAATCGAAAAGACTAACTAACAATTGTAGAAGATATTTGCAAACCATATATCTCATAAGGGGTTAATCTCCAAATATATAAAGAACTCGTACATCTCAACAACAAAAAACCTCACAACCCAATTAAAATATGGGCAAAAGAGCTGAACAGTCATTTCTCCAAAGAAGATATACAGATGGCCAACAGGCAGATGAAAAGATGTTAAACATCATTAACTATCAGGGACATGCAAATCAAAACTACAATGAGATATCACCTCACTCCCATCGGAATGGCTATAATTAACAACATAGGAAACAACAAGTGTTGGAGTGGATGTGGAGAGAAGGGAACTCTCATACACTGCTGGTGGGAGTACATACTGGTGCAGGCTCTATGGAAAACAGTATGGAGATTCCTCAAAACATTAAGACTAGAACTACCATACAATTCAGCTATTCCACTGCTGGGTATTTATCCAAAGAACATGAAAACACACATGCATAAAGATACTGCACTCCTGCATACATTGCAGCATTGTTCACAATAGCCAAGACTTGGAAGCAACATAAGTACCCATCAAGGGTTGAATGGATAAAGAAGATGTGGTATATATACACAATGGAATACTACTCAGCCATAAGAAAAGATGAAATCCAGCCATTTGTGACAACATGGATGGACCTTGAGGGCATTATGCTAAGTGAAATAAGTCAGAGCGAGAAAGTCAAATACAGTATGATCTCATTTATAATTAGAAGATAAAATCAACAAGAAAGAAACACATAGAGACAGAGATTGGATTGGTGGTTACCAGAGGGGAAGGGGGGGAGGGTGAAAGGGATGATTAAGCATATGTGGGTGGAAATGGATTGTAATTAGTCTTGGGGTGGTGAACATGATGTTATCTAGGCAGAAATAGAAGTATAATGATGTCAACCTGAAATTTATACAATGTTATAAACCAATGTCACCACAATAAGAAAAACTAAATTAAATTAATAAGATATCATTTTAATCAATAAAATTATTATATAGTAGTATAGGTGAGTCATTGTCACAGGGACTGTTAATTTTCTCCAAATACAGATTAGGTCCATTGTGCTTAGTAATAAAACCCCAATTCTTAGCTGGGCATCTCATAGCCAAGTATCAAAACTACATTTCTGAGCCTCCTTTGAGGCAAGTGTGCCTATGTTAATGAGTTTTGGCCAATGAGACATACTAAGTGTCTTAAGAGCAATTCAGAGAGTGAATATAAATAGAGGGAACATGCCCTCTCTTTATTTCTTCTTTATTCTCACTTCCTGGAATGCAAATATCATGGCTAGAGCTGAAGCAACTATCCTAAACAATACAGAAGAAGGCACAGACTAAGGATGTTTGGGCAATAATATTGAATGAGGCCATTTTTCTAATGCTGTGGAGTCACATAATAGACCTGGACTATCTTTCTCTAAATTACTTTTATGTGGTGAAAAATAGGAGCAAATATTATTTAAGCCACTGTGTCAGTTTTCTGTCCCATGCAGGCAGTCTTAATCCTAACTGAAACAGATATGCAAACAAATATACAGTAAAATGCCATCAGTTCAGTAAGAGAGGAATAAACTTCCATAAGTGCTCAAAAAGGAAAGATGGTAGGTATTGTGGATGACTTCCCTTCCCAGGCATCAGACATTTTTCACATGTTCTAACAATTTTGAACTTTCAATCAAAAATAATAAATGACACAAGGAAACAAGGCACCACGAGTAAAACAAACATCAGAAATAGATCGAGAAAGAACCTAAATATTAATATCAGAAACATAATATAAAACAAATGTGTGTAAAATATCTAAAGAAATGAAACAAAGAATTAAAATATACCAATAAAGCACAAGTGATAATAAAGACCAACAGATTTGAAAAACAGTCAAACAAAACTTCTTATAAATGAAGGTACAAGACAGGAAATTTAAAACTATGCACAAGAATCCCAGCTTCCATTAATGGCATAGCACTTCAGTTATACTAACCCTTCAAAAGACAAAAATTATAAAATATAGACAAAAAGACCAGAAACAATTTTATACAACTATTTGAATACAGTGGAAAGCAACAAAAAGCAGGCAGAAACTGGAGAAAAATCAACTACTGAAAGGAACTACACTGAGTGATATTTGCATCTTTGCACCATTTTGCCTAAGGGCACTTCCTGAACCATGTGGCATATTGTAACAGAAAACCTCACTCTTACTGTCTTGAGATATTAGAGGAACGGTTTAGTGATGGCAAAATAGCTAGAAAATTCAGATGACACATCCTAGAAAGAAGGGAGATACCAAGGGGTGAGTCCCCAAATCAGTGCATGGACCCTGCCCCAAACTTGGATAACCACCAAAGGACATATGTGCAGAGAAGGCTCCAAGAGTCCTGGCCAAAACAAGTCTTGAATACTAATAAACTGAATGGCAATTTTATCTGGTAGCCATCACATGAGAAACAGACTTAGAGGTTTCAGTACAGCCAAGACAATTGTTTGTAAAACAAAAATCAGCCCTCTTCCAAGGAACATAGCTGAGTCCATGGTTTTTACAATGCATAACCTACTATGTCTACCACAAAATTAGAAAAAAAAATACAAGGCATACAACAAAGGAGAAAATTGTGAAATATAGTAAGAAGAAAATGTCAATAAAGCCAACCATAAGATGATAAAGATGTTGAAATTAGTAGACAAGGATATTAGAAAGAGTTAACATATGTTCTAGCACTTTAAGGAAATTATACTCATGATACATGAAACAGATGGGGAATATCAGCAGAAAGTAAAATTGTAAAAATGAACCAAATGTGAATTTTAGAACTAACTGAAATAAAACATTTACTGGATGAGCTTAACAGCAGATCAGAGAGAGCAAAATAAAGAATCAATAAACTTAAAGATAGATCAATGGCAATTACCTAATCTGAAGAATAAAGAGAAAAAAAATGAACAGAGCCTCGGTGATTTATGGGACAATATTGAACAATCTAATATACATGTTTTGTACTCCCAGAAAGAGAAACAGACAGAAAATATTTGAAGAAAATATGGCCAAAACTTTTCCAAAAAAGAAAATTTGCATATCATTGCAGAAAAGCTACATATCAACTTAGAGATTTTAAAAGCTCAATGCATATAGATACAAAGAAAAGATCATACTCAAAATATTTAAATAGAAAGATAGGAGAAGACCTTAAAGGTATCCAGAAAAAATGACCTATTATATACAGAAGAAAAAATCATAAAAAGAACAGTTAAATTCCCAGCAGATACAGTGGAGGTTAATGAAAATATAATGACATCTATGACAGATTTCAAATGCTGGAAAAACATGTTGTGAAACAGAATCCTATATCAAGTGATAATATCTTTCAGAAATGAAGTAGAAATGAAGATATTTTCAGGTAAATGAAAATTGATTTTGTCACAAGGAGTCATAAGCTACAAAAAATGCCAAAGGAAGTTCAATATGCTAATGGAAAATGATACCAGAAGGAAATGTGAATCTACAGGAAAAAATGAGCTCCCCAAATTATAAATATGGAGATAAATATAGATGTCTGCATGAAAAGACATGGAGGAATCTTAAAAGCACATTATTAAGTGAAAGAAGCTATTCTAAAAAGGCTACATATATATGTCCTCTATATGACATTCTGGAAAAGGCAGTAAAACATCAGTGATTGCCGAGGTAAAGGGGTGGGAATGAATAGGCAGAGAACAGGGGATTTTTAGGGTGGTGAAACTATTCTATATAATACTATAATGGTGGATACATGTCATTATACATTTGTCAAAATCTATAAAATGTACAAAACCAAGAGTGAACCCTAATGTAAATTATAGACTTTGGGTGATTAATGATGTGTCAATATAGGTTCATTAACTGTAACAAATGTATCATTTTGATGCAGGATGTTAGTGATAGGAGAGGCTGTGCATGTGTAGAGGTAGAGGATATGTGGAAACTCCCTGTTCTTTCTGCTCAATTCTGCTAAGAATATAAAACTGCTCTAAAAAATAATGTCTATTAAAAGAAATTTGTACCTAAGAGAAATTAGAAATGTCCACACAAAAACTTGTACATGAATGTTTATAGCAGCATTATTCATAATAGCCAAAACGTGGAAGCAACCCAAATGTCCATCAATGAGCAAATGGATAAACAAAATGTAGAATCCATACAACGGAATATTATTCAGCCATAAAAAGGATTGAAGCACTGATATATGTTACAACATGAATGAATCTCAAAAACTTATTTTAGGTGAAAGATATCAGTCACAAAAGACCACATAATATATTATTTTATTGATATGAAAGTTCAGAATAGAGAAACCTATAGAGACAGAAAGTAGATTGGGAGTGTTTAAGGCTGGGAGCACGGGATGAGGAGAAAGGGGATTGTTAGCTAAAGGGTGTATAGTTTCTTTTTGAGGTGATAAAAACTTGTAAAATTGACTCTGTGGTAGCAGTTGCACATATCTGTGAATATACTAAAAACCATTGAATTTTACACTTAAATGGAGGAATTGCACGATATGTGAATTATATCTCAATAACGCTATTAAAAATAAAATGAGGTACATTTACACACATATTAGAATGGCTAAAATATATTAAAAAAGAAAAACTTCTGACATTACAAACTGCTGGCAAGGACGTGAAGCAATTGGAATTTTCATCCATTGTTGTAGAAAATGCAAATTATTATAGCCGCTTCGGGAGATTGGCAATCTCTTATAAAGTCAAACATTTACTTATCACGTGAGTCAGCAATTCCATTCATAAGTATTTATCCAAGAGAAATGAAAGTGTAAGCCCACACAAACCTGTACAGAAATGTTTATAGTTGCTTTATTGATAATGCAAACATCAGGACATTATCCCATGTCCATCAACTTCTTTTTTTTATGATTTTTTAAATTGATGTCTTAATAGAGTATAACACTGTGGGGTTTTAGTTGTACATTTTTGTTTGTCCGTCACCATGTGGATGTAATCCTTCACCCCTTGTGCCCACCCCCAACCTCCCTTCCCCTTGGTAACCACCAATCAGTTCTCTCTGTCCATGTGTTCATTTATATTCCATATATGAGAGAGTTCATGCAGTGTCTATCCTTCTCTCTCTGGCTTATTTCACTTGACATAATACCCTCTAGGTCCATCCATGTTGTTGCAAATGGGACAATTGTGTCTTTCCTTATGGCTGAGTAGTATTCCATTGTATGTATATACCACATCTTCTTTAACCAATCATCAGTCGAGGGACACTTGGGTTGCTTCCACTTCTTGGCTATAGTGAATAATGCTGCAATGAACATAGGGGTGCATAAGCCTCTTGGGATGGTTGATTTCATGTCCATTGGGTAGATGCCCAAGAGTGGGATTGTTGGATCATATGGTATTTCTATTTTTAATTTTTTGAGGACTCTCCATACTGTTTTCCATAGAGGCTGCACCAGTTTGCATTCCCACCAGCAGTAAATGAGGGTCCCCGTTTCTCCACAACCTCTCCAGCATTTGTTGTTATTTGTCTTTGTGATTATAGCCATTCTAACGGGTGTCAGGTGATATCTTAGTGTAGTTTTGATTTGCATTTCCCTGATGATTAGTGATGTTGAACATCTTTTCATGTGTCTATCAGCCATCTGTATCTCTTCCTTGGAAAAATATCTGTTCATATCCTCTGCCCATTTTTTGATCGGGTTGTTTGTTTTTTTGTTGCTCAGTTGTATGAGATCTTTATATATTACTGAGATTAATCCCTTGTCGGACAAACAATTTGCAAATATTTTCTCCCAGATGGTGGGTTGTTTATTCATTTTGATCCTGGTTTCATTTGCCTTGTAGAAGCTCTGTAGTCTGATGAGGTCCCACTTGTTTATTTTTTCTTTTGTTTCCCTTGTCCAAGTAGACATGGAATCTGAAAGGATCCCTTTATGTCCAATGTCAATTAGTGTACTGCCTATATTTTCTTCCAGGAGTTTTATAGTTTCAGGTCTCACTTTCAGGTCCTTGAAGCATTTTGAATTGATTTTTGTATATGGCGATAGGAGATGGTCTACTTTCATTCTTTTGCATGTTGTTGTCCAATTTTCCCAGCACCATTTATTGAAGAGGCTTCCCTCTCTCCATTGTATGTTCTTTGCTCCTTTGTCGAAGATTAGCTGTCCATAGGTGTGTGGTTTTATTTCTGGGCTTTCAATTCTATTCCATTGATCTGTGTGTCTATTCTTGTACCAGTACCATGTTGTTTTGATTACTATAGCTTTATAGTATATTTTGAAATCAATATCACTGATGAACATAGATGCAAAAATCCTCAACAAAATATTGGCAAACTGAATACAGCAATACATCAAAAAGATCATACACCACGATCAAGTGGGATTTATACCAGGGACACAGGGATGGTTCAACATCCACAAATCAATCAACATAATACACCACATTAACAAAATGAAGAATAAAAACCACATGATCATCTCAATCGATCCAGCATCCATTTATGATAAAAACTCTCAACAAAATGGGTATAGAAGGAAAGTACCTCAACATAATAAGGGCCATATATGACAAACCTACATCAAACATCCTACTCAATGGGGAAAAACTGAAGGCATTCCTTTGAGGACAGTAACAAGACAAGGGTGCCCACTCTCACTGCTCTTATTCAACATAGCACTGGAAGTTCTGGCCAGAGCAATTAGGCAAGAAAAAGGAATAAAAGGACTCCAAATAGGCAATGAAGAAGTGAAACTCTCACTATTTGCAGATGACATGATCTTATACATAGAAAACCCAAAAAATTTCATCGGAAAACTACTAGAAATAATCAACAACTACAGTAAAGTGGCAGGGTATAAAATAACTGACAAAAATCAATTGTATTTCTATACACTAATGATGAACCAACAGAAAGAGAACTCAAAAAGACAATCCCATTTACAATTGCAACATAAAGAATAAAATATCTGGGAATAAATTTAACCAAGGAGGTAAAAGACCTATACAATGAAAACTATAAGACACTATTGAAAGAAATTGAGGAAGACATAAAGAAATGGAAAAATATTTCATGCACATGGATTGGAAGAATAAATATAGTTAAAATGTCCATTCTACCTAAAGCAATCTACAAATTCAATGCAATCCCAATCAGAATCCCAATGTCATTCTTCACGGTAATAGAACAAAAACTACTGAAATTCGTATGGGGCAACAAAAGACCCCGAATAGCTAAAGCACTTCTGAAAAAAAAGAACAAAGCTGGAGGCATCATAGTCCATCAACTTCTTAATGGATAAACAAATTGTGTACATCCATGCAATCAATAACCAATTAGAAAGGTTCCATGCAACGCAAGAATTTCAAATGCAATATGCTAAGTGAAAGATGCCAAACTAAAAATCTACATACTGTATGGTTCTATTTATACAACATTCTGGAAAAGGCAAAACTATTGTGAAAGAATATAGATCAATGGTTGTTAGAGGTTGGGAGTAGGGGAAGGTGATTGACTCCAAAATACAAGAAAAGAACTTTCTGGTGTGCCGGCAAAGTTCTATATTTTTGTTTTGGCTGTGATTAAATGGATGTCTGTATTTTTAAAAATCATAGAATTGTGCCACTAAAATTATGAATATTAATTATGTAAATTTTACCCTAGTAACCCTAACTTTAAAAAATTAAAATAAAATAAAAATATTTAGAAAATTTTATTGTACCAAGACCAGATTTAGTCAAGGCATGAAGGGAAAGTTCAACATGAAGGCTCAGTATGAGATAATCTATTAACATAATTCATTACATATTATTTTGATAGAAGTTTGAAAGGCAATTTTTAAAATTGAAAATTTAATTTCCAGGCATACAAGCATTTAAAGGAGATAATTTCTCAAAATCATTAACAAATTTCAAATAGAAAGAAAGTAAATCTTTAGTATTAAACTCAACAGAACCTATGTGGAAGAAACTACAAAACTTAGAGTCACATAAAATGAGACAGAATTAACAGAAAGACATCATTTTTCTGAAGGAGATGGCATTATAATGTACCTATGGAACTTTTTCCAAAATTAACATTTAATGTAAAGAAAACAGACACTTTTTTTTAACTTTTCAAAATAATTCTAAATGTTTCAGTGGAGAAATACATACGTAAGACTTGTCAAAGACAAAAAAATATGGAGTGGAAACTTGCACTATATGATATTAAAAGTATGTAAAAAATAACAATTTAAACAGTCTGCTGATAGCATGAGACGAGAAGAAAAATCTATGAATCAGAAATAAAAATTTATAAACTTATTAAAGTTAGTTCATTCAATAGTGTCTTTTTTCGTCAGTGGAGAAAAAATATTTGTGTAAAATTACAATTATGCATTTTGTTTCATATCAATTCAAAATGTTCATTTCACACAAATAAAAGTATAAATGAAAGAGACAAACCACAAAATATTAAAAGCTATGCTAACAGTAAAGGTTGTATACTAAACATCATAAACTCAAATTTAAAGAAAAATAATATGCTTGGAGAGAGATTTATTCTGTATATGGTAGACTAAAAGTTACTATCTTTAATACTAAATATATATTAAACATATAATAATTGGAATATTTCTCATCTCATCCTACACCTACGCCCCCTCAAAATAAATTATGGACCTTAAAGGCAATTTTAGGCAGAAAAAAAGGTTGAAAGGAAAGAAAGGTAAAATAGCCAATAAATATAAAATAAATTTTCAACCAAAGAAATGCAAGATAAATGTTTAAATATCATTGTAATTATTGACTGTTCATTCTTTAAATTGAGAAAGTTAAAATAAAAAATGCTAATGCATTTGCTCTGATATAAGCATGTTCTTACATTGCTGGCAAGAATGCAAATTTGTTCAAACTTATAAAAGAGAATTTGGCAATGTGGATTATTAAGCCTTAAAAATGAATATTTCCTTTATTCTAGTTATCCCATTACTAAGAATTTATGCAAAGGTAAGCATTATAAATGTGTACATATTCACTGCAACATTATTTGTGACATGAAATATAATAATTAAAAATTACTGTCCTCAGTAATATTTGATGATATCGGAAATTCTCAAGTTATATTATTGAGAAAATCAAGTTACAAAGAGTATGCAGAGTTGATGCTAAACTCATTTTGAAAATGTCAGCTATCAAGCTATTCTCTTTCAACACACACATTAACGGAAT
This sequence comes from Tapirus indicus, assembly GCA_031878705.1. Lineage (NCBI taxonomy): Eukaryota > Metazoa > Chordata > Mammalia > Perissodactyla > Tapiridae > Tapirus > Tapirus indicus. The sequence goes on along the minus strand of CM062942.1, from coordinate 95,205,873 downwards.
ATACCCCCTAATGTTAAGTGCGGTTATATCTACTTGGCAGCATTAAAGGTATTTGAGTATTGCAGAAAGAGTAAGTAGAATGTACTTGGAAGTCAATAAGATACAAATAAAAGGATTGCAAAGCATTTGGGAGAGCTTCAGCTAAAGGTAATAAGTGGTAGAATTTGCCACACAATTTTGTTAATTCCCTAATAGCTCCTAGTATCCTAAGAACAGAAGGTGAGAAGTCAGTGATTCAAGTTTGTGGATTGGCATGATGGTAATCGTGAAAGGTCAAAAATCTGACCAATTCTAGGATATCAATTAAAAGATCGACTTTGTTTTTACAGGCTAGGTAGAGAGGTTGATGAGATCAGAAACTGTTCTAATAGATGTGGAAAATAAAAAATTGTGAGATCACGAGATGAAAGATCATAATGAGGGTATAAATCAGCGTGAGACTGGGGGCTGAAATGAGTAATATAATAATAATGTAATCTTATGGGTGAAATAATTTTTTAAAAATTTTTACTTTAAAATTTTAAAATTTCATTTTGAAATAATTTCTGTTTCATAAATGTTGCAAAAATAATAAAAATAATTCTTGTGTACCCTTTACCCATATTTTGCAAATGTTAATATCTTACATAAAGTACAATTATCAAAGTCACAGAAATAGCACTGATACAATTTTGTTATCTAATCTGAAGATATTACCCAACTATCACCAATTTTCCTCCTAATGTCTCCTTTCTTGGCCAGGATCCATTTCAGGATAGTGTGTTGCATTAATTGCCATGTTACCTAGTCTTAAGAGTGGATGAATTTGAATGATAACAATGTACAAGTGCCAGTGGGTGACTGAAGTGGAAAGGTGGCGAAATCACACTGAGAGGATCACAGAAATTCAGAATACCATTCATTCAATAAATTCTTTTTTAGCCCTTAAATATGTGCCAGGCATATAATTATGTGCTGGATGTTGGCAATGGTAGAGGAAATATGTCATAGTCTGTGCCCTCAAAAGGCTCTGAATGTTACTCAGATACAAGTACCTTTTATGATTCTGAACAAAGAAAAAACCCGAAGTTAACAGTTTTGTAATTTACCTTGAAATTCCTCCAATTATCATCAACCATGCCAAAAACTGTCTTGCCAAGTTGTATGTTTTACGCTTCCCTTGCCACATTGTCGGAATTTAATAAAAGTTAGTAAATGATGATGAGCAGCATCACTTCCTCAAGATCAAGATCACACATTCACCACCACTCCCAAGTGTAAAAAAAGTAGAAAGGAATCAATTTCATTCTTCATATGCGATTTCATATATAGAAAATTTAATGTTGTATACCACCAGGGGCTGTCATGCTAATAGTTAAACTACTATTGCACTTCCAAATAAATGTCTGCATTCCATATTAAATAATAGCTAACAAATGCTGAAATGCTTCATCCCTGAAAGAAAGTGAATTACTGATAGTATTCTATGGCTTCCCACTGCCTATAAGATAAAAAAGTTTTCTTAGTTCAACATCCAAGGCTTTTTACGACCTAACTTTGAGCTTCAAGTCATTCTCCAATTTCTATCCTTCATGAAAACCTTCATACATTTCAATCAAACACTGATGCACAACATATACTGTATGCTGTCTCTCCCATTTGTACTATTCATTCCTAGTTCAAAAACTTCTTCCCTCCTAATTACTAAAAGTGTACCCATCCTTTGTTTCTCCTGTTATAATTGCTCAATACATGTGTCTTGACTAATTCTCTAGAATATCTCCTAAATTTTAAAGTGGAGGTAACAAAACCTTGAGAACATCACTCAAAGAACACTGTCGTTAACCTATCAACAATAAGAAGGTGGTTATCAAACAGTGCAAATAATGAAGACCCTGCGGATCTTTCCAAGTATTCATATTTACAAGGTATGCTGGTTATTTCTGCATAACAAGCACTTTCTTACAGAAACTCTGAGAATAAATAGGATACAAATGTCTCTTAAAATCCATATTGCACAGTGTTCCCAAGAGTTCATTACCCTGAGTACTACATATTATAAAATTAGAATACAAATAGCAGCTCTGGAATGTAAAACATTGATAATAACTTAACAAGTACAATCATTATTATACAGGCACCTTCACAGAAATACCAAAACTAATGATTGCTGCATATAAAGATTAATCCTTCTAAGATTAGAGAAGAGTGATTAGGCTCAATTATACAGAAATATTGAATAAAGCATTATTAAGTGAAAAATAGTTACTCAAGCAGGTGACATAGTTTTCTTTGAAAACAAATAAGCAAGTTCTGATTCTAGTCCACTTTCAAATATCAGCCAGTGTATATTTTCAAGCCACTTGGAATGGTTTAGGGTGGAGACTTACACTACAGTACTGCTAGTCTACCTACCAACTCAGGGAAAGTAATGAGTCTCTCACTGTCAGTGCAACATCATCCCAGAAGGCGGTGGCATGCTGTTATGAAATACTTAAATACTGGTTCCACCCTAAGGCAACCATAATACATATGAATATGCTGTCTGATCCTCTCCACTCCTATTCCCAATTTCCCAAGACTCTGGCTACATTGTATGCTGAAAAAATCATTTCTATTTCATATCTTTCTCCCTCCACTAACTTCCTGTCTGATGTTCTTAACTGTTACAGTTCAGGCAGATAGATAGACTGGTACAAATAAAACTCACAAGAGAATTTTTCTCCTTAATATTTTTTATCATTTCCTCATGAAAGTCACTGCAATAGAGTCCACCTTGTGCCTTTTCTGTGAATGGCAAATATGGGAATGAATTCTCTATGAAGAAAATTAGTAGTGGAGCTTTGGTGTTTAAAAACAATGTGAGTTGCTATTGAATTATGCAACAGTGTCTTTGAAATCTACATGCAGACCCAGCCCAGTGGCATAGTGGTTAAGTTCGGCATGCTCTGCTTTGGCAGCCCAGGGTTTGTGGGTTTGGATCCTGGGCATGGACCTACATCAAGCCAAGCTGTGACAGTGACCCACATACAAAATAGAGGAACATTGGCACAGATGTTAGCTCAGGGCTAGTCTTCCTGAAGCAAAAGAGGAGGACTGACAACAAGTGTTAGCTCAGTGCCAATCTCCCTCACCAAAAAAAAAAAAAATCTGCATGCAATTTCAGTGTTCCAGCTTATTCATAGACTTACCTGAAGGAGAGAGAAGCAAAAGGGACAGACTAGTTGAGAGTACTCAATCATTGTGCTATAAATATTTTTATTAATTGTGCCTCTGAATTATTTGGCATAATCACTCCAAAGTGACATTTCAACAATTTACAACATTCTGAACTTTCCAACATCATCCATGTTAAAAGAGAAAAGCTGTAACATGGATAATAAAACAAGTGTTTGACAGTATAATGTAAATTTTTTTGCCTCAACTTGGATGTAACTGGATTTGCCTCTTTCTGGAAGTTTGTGCTCCTTAACATCATACTAATTTATACAAAGCTTCCCTAGGCAAATAATTAGCAAAACTAAGAGGCAGAGACGACTACACAGTGGTTGCCTCTGCTTCCTCTTCCTTCCCATTTAGTGTGCATCTTCTCTGTCAAACTACACCTCTTTCTCTCACTCTCCAATATTGATCCCAATTCCAATTCTGTCTTTTGTTTCCTACCAACTGCAGCTAAGATGCTTGCTCTAATTGTCATATCCAAGTGCCTTTTGAGTACCCTCAGTGAATCTGAAAACCAACATATTTTAAGATCCAAAATCAAAGATCCAATAGCAGAATAATAGGCTAATGAAGAGAAGATTTTGAAAGAAGAAATTCTACCCAGAAATCTCGTGTATCTATTCTGGCTGTATCAAGCATTGTGCAAAGAAAAAGCCATCTTACAGTACAAGACACATAAGTAACCCAATGCATACATGTTGATTTGTACTGCATTATAATTACAATGCCAAGCACCTGAATGTGTATATGTCATCTAGATTTTTGTAACCATGAATATCCTAAGCCCATAATGGTCTGGCTGAGTAAAATATTTGCAGTTTGTTTTTCCTCTATCATGAGCAGATAGCAATGTGTACTGCATTGCAGGATAATATCTCTACACCGAAGTCCAGCCTGTGGTCAGTGGAAATGTCCACCTTGAACTCAATGAATCCCAAGCATAGCATTAACTCACTGGAATAAAAAAGGAGAGAATACCATTTTAAGGCTTCATTTGAATTGCATAAAGGGAAAGAAAGTCACCACCTCTGTGCTACTTACCATGAAATACCCAATGGGGACTTGAAACTCCAGTTTTCACCACTGACAAATCCTGATCTGGGGATTGCATTACCTTCATGAAGAAAGGCACTACAGCAAGGTTTGATGGATTTTTCCTAGTTGTTCATGATTCTACTTAGTATCACTATGAAAAGAAACACTAATAATAATTACTCCTCACACCATTTATGTCTTTACTTTCTTCATAGCCAGAAAAAAAAAAATACTTTTCTTTGGCAGAAGGAGACTTATAGGTGGTGAAGGATTCCTAACACTGAGAGCTAGGTCAATTCACCTGATAGTCTATTGATAGTACACCTGATATTCTTTTAGCTTTTCCAATATGGAAAGAATGTCTTTCACATCCATGAATGAGTATGCAAAAAATGCCAGTATGGGCCACCAAGTACATAGTAGTTCTCATGGTGAGAGGAAGCCCAGTAGTGAGATATGGGATTTCTGCCTGAGTTGGATATTGATAAGAAAATCATCATAAACTAGCAGAACAACAGTAATTTATTCTTACTAGGGGTGATTGGGAAGAATCATACCTTTAGAATTTTATTATACAAATTTAATATCTTACCACAAGTGATAGGAATCACCTCTGCTTTATTCAGTATTTCTAGTCATCACACACACTGTACCTCAATAAATGCGTTATCTTCTCATCTCTAGTCTTTCCCTAATGTTATAGAAAAATAAGTACCTTGAGAGATAACCTGCAGGAGTCACGGTTGGCACAACTAAGATTTTAGTATTCATCTAATTAACATATTATCTCAATTCATTATAGTACCAGCAAGCGATTATGTTATGTCTTGATACCCTATTCTGCCTTTATTGAAGTACTTGTTTACTGTAGCCCTGATAATCATCTCAATATTTATCTAGGCTTCACCTACACTTGTGATGAGCTAGAACTGGAAGTCGGAAACCTAAAAGAGATTATGGGGGACCATGGCAGTTTGGTCTCCTTGAGGAGACTAGAATGAGGTGCTTTAGGTCAACCATGTGCTGCAGTGGAAGTGGTTTGAACTACCTTGAAGGGTTCATTTGCTTGTGCATAGGAAAGGGAGCTTAACTTCACCATACTGCAGAGACTGCTGGTTACTCATCAGCTTTTGGAAAAGAAATGGAACTGAGTTAGAACTCTTCAGCCATTGTAGGAAAATTCCAGTGTGCACATCTGCATTTCTTTATAGCTAAGATTTCTCAAATAAGCCATTTGCTGTCTGAGGAAGGTAAAATAAAGACAGAGCTACTCCTTTTCTCCTACCTTTCCTTTTCTCATTTCCTCTCTATTCAAGTAAGGAAGATGTTCTGACTTGCAGAGAAATAAGCAGGGTGTTTAAATTGTGTCCTCAGGCTACATGGCAAAGAGAAAGAATAGAATCAAAGCAGGTGTGGTGCCAGGGGGTGAGGAGGAAAGCTATTCAACCCCAGAACAGTATTCTACGTGGGGAAAGAAAAAGGGCAACAGAAATAGCTTCAGCGTAGCAGCCAGTTCCCAAGTCAAAAGCCGACAACACTGAGAAATGAGGACACATGGCATAAAGAACTGTTCTCCATCACTCTGAACTTTGTCAGCACTTGAATACCTTGTCAGGACAGTCGGGATACTCAAGTTGCATCAAATATATACCCTTGTACAGGAGTGCTAGGTACGTTGCAGAGGGAGGTAGATGAGTGAGAAGAATTGCAGCTGAGCAAAGACTGTGAAAGTGGCCTTTGTACCCTTCCATTTAGCTGTCAAGTTTGGAAAAAGCATGGGAGGAAACCGGGAAATCTCCCACTGTGCTTCTCAGAAGAGGAAACAAGCTAGTTCTGGGAATACTCCTATAGAGGAAAAAAGCCCTGGAGCATCTGAACGGAACTCCTGACACATACATGTGCCTATAAATCCTGCTCCAAGTTATGGCTATCCTATAATATTGCAAATACATTTTTCCAGCCTATTGACCCCCTGCCTCTCATCCTCCTATAACATAAAAATCTCTAATGTTATAAAATCATATGTAAACAGTGTAAGAGTTGTTTAGTATTGTTGATATAGCCTCACAGAAAGGATCCCATAATCTTATTTTGTGGTCTACCAAAGTGTAAAAGCCCAAAAGTCTGAGGTCTATGGAAGGACAAGAAACTCTGTCTAAATAGTGTCTAAAGACACTATTTCTCCAATGGTGCCAGGGTATATCTAAGGAAGACCTCACTCAAATAAGCTGATTTTACCTAGGGTGGCACAGTCTTTAAACAACTCTACGTTTTCTCAAAATCTTTTTCATTAGAATAGATAGTGGGGCACAGATCTTGAAAGGCTTTGTTACCAAACACTGTAAGAGGGGACTGATTTTCTGACTTATACATATTAGGCAATGGCAGCTGGACACCAACCTAGTAAATCTCTTGAATGCATGATGTTAAGGATTCTGCAATGTTTTGGTTAATTACACAGTCCTAGCTCGGCTGGAAAGGCACAATGGTCTTTAGGAACTGGCATTAGAGGGAAGAGATAGTACAATTTGTGTGTGGGGTGCATGAGAAAGACATAAAAATTTAGAGGAGGGAAACATATGTTGATAATGACTTTATAATAGTTTCTGTTAATGACAACTAAATAGATTATGAATCATTATAAAAGTAGTATTAGCATTTACCATGAACCAGTCTATCCTAGGAAAACTTGTAGATTCCTCCTTCTGCATACTTTTTCACATCCTCCCACCTCTGGAACCACCTACAGTGTTTACAGCTGAACTATTCAATTTAGAATTTATCTTGAGGTAATGGAAAGTGCAATGCACTGTGAAGCAGGAAATTCTGGCCCAGCCTCTGCCACCAACTAACTGGGAAATTTGAGCAAGCACCTCCCACTACTCTGTCCTCTGTTTCTTACCATGGAAAATGAGAAGTCTAGATTAGATGAATCACTAACATCCCTTCTACTGTCCAAATTCTATGATTTCCAAATATTGTTCTCCCACTGCTTCATGCATATCAAATAATCTCAGGGTTGAAAGAGTCCTTAATAGTCTATTCCACATACCCACTCAGTATTTGAAATGCTACAATATAACATTCACGCCAAATGACCATTCAGCCTTTACAGAAACACTTCAGTGCTTAGAAACTCACTATTTTTTGTGGTGGCTCCTTCCATCTGTTTGTATAGTTGTGAGTTGCTTAATGATGGGGATATGTTCTGAGAAATGTGTCATTAGGTAATGCCCTCATTGTACAAACATAACAGAGTGTACCCACACAAATCTAGATGGCATAGCCTACTACACACCTAGGCTATATGGTACTAATCTTATGGGACCACTGTCATATATGTGGTCCATCATTGACTGAAATGTCATTATGTGACACATGACTGTACTTCAGACTATAACAAAGTTCTTAAAATACATGATTCTGTTCAATGAAAGACAACATGGGTAGTGTTAATGAATAGATAACTGATTGGAAAAAGGTATTAAAGTGCCTAAAACTGAAAATGGATAATATCCAATATATAAGAAACTACTGCAAATCAAGGAAACTATAGAAAGCACGAATGAGAACTGAGCAAACTATTCAAATGGAGGTTTACTAGTGAGGAAATCCAAATATTAACAAATAATTGAAGAGATGATCTAACTGATTAATAATTAGAGAAGTGGATCTTAAAACAGTGAGCTCTCAGTTGACATTCATTACACGGACCAAAGTTTAGAGTAGTGAATAATCTGCCACATGTTGGCAGGGATTTGAAGCTAGGTCAGGCCACTGGATGACTCAAGGGACAAATGAAGTCCTTGCCCATTTTTGAACAGCCAAAAAGATAAAAATGTTTTTTATATTTTTGATGTGATAAACAAACAAACAAAAAAAGAACTAGAAGAAGAATATGTACCAAAGACTCTATGTGGCCTACAAAGTCTAAAATACTATCTGGCCCTTCACAAAAAAAGTTTGCTAACCTTTGGGCTCCAGGATCTGTCATGCACTGTTGGTAGAAGAAGCCATTCTAGAAAGCAATATGGAACTATTTAGTCAAACTAAGTGTACAAACACTGTGTAACCTAGGATATACACTCTCATAAAAGTACAAAATGCTACATGTCCAAGGCTATTTACTGCAATGTTGTTTATGGTGGCAAGAGTTGGAGATGATTGGGATATTCATCATTGGGGCATTTCACAGGTAAAATGTGGTGGATGTACATTACAGAGATTATGTAACATTTAGAAATGACAAAATAGATATACATGCAGAAAATTAGATAGAACTTTAAAAACATCTCAACTGAAACTGGAAAATAAATAGAATGAAATCTATATTACAATACCACTTATGTAAACTAAAAATACACAAGCATAAAACAACAAAGCATATTTTACAAGTAGACTTAAACATTAAAAGATTAGAATGATTGCCTGGGAGAGTGAGAAATGGAAATAGATAAAAACAAGCAAACAATATGGGCCTTGCAAGCAGCAATATCAGTGTGCCATCAACTGAGGAGTATGATTAACTCAATCCTCCACAACAGAGATGCAGTGGGAGAAAAAATGTTTTTAAAATAAGGTGAATTCATTCTCTATGTAATTCTAACTACTCCTGGGTCCCAGTTATATCCTCTATCATGCAAAACAAGTACAAACTTTATTCCACACGTGCCAATGACAACTCTCACCCTCTAAGGCCCTCTTTTTTCTATTGTATACACAGCTCTAGCATCTGGATGAATTTTCTTCATGTGACAACCAGAAATGAACATAGTATTCGATGGATAGGCTAACTATCACGTAGTAGGATGAAACTATTGATTTCATTTCAGACACTATACTTCTCTCAAAGAGGCCTAACCTGGAATTAGAGATAGGAGCCATGTATTCTAACTCTTTCCTACCTTGCATCACAGTTAACACTGCACTAGTGCAAAAAATAAATAAAAAATCAGCACAGGCTTAGTTTCTTGTACTAATGTGTCCTGCACATATGACTAATAAATCTGTCATACTTTCAAGTGTCAAATTTCAACAAACGGTGGAGAACTAAAATTTCCTATAAGTAGTTGGATAAGTTCAAATGTCTAGTCAATGAACTTTACATTAATGGGGTCATGTGTACAGTGTTTTTGAGATAAACTGAATCAACTATTTTCTGATGGGCTGGGGATTTGACATTCAGTGTCAGTGAATGTCATGTCTATATGAAAGAATATATATGGTTGATTCACTTATTTTGGTTGTGGAAATAGCTATGCTGTTCTGCGATGGCTCAATTATCTATCATTTCTCTGACTTCTAACTCCAACTCCATCTAAAATGATAGAGTCAACTATGATTGATAATCACAGAACTGAGTCTACATGTGGATTAACAAAACTTTTAAACAATAACAACATTTTAATCTTTAAAGTCAATGAAGCATCTGTGCCAAAGAATAATATCGCTGCAGGTTATGGCTTTCTGATTACGTGCTGCTAATGCAGAATTATATGAATATTTTTAGGACACTTGAATGAAGGAAAAGCAGAGAACTCAAAGAAATTCAAGGTTTTATTGGACTTGTTTAGATGCATTGTTTTTATTCTCATCAGTGCATCCCATAGTAGAAAAATGTTTCACCTCTTTCCAATCCAAAACACACTGAAACATATCATAAGCTGTCACTGTCTCTCTCCAAAATTGAAGGTTTACTTATGAGACCTAGCATATATTTTTCAGGCTCTGAAGGTGAATGTACCATGACTTCTTGCTGTATATCTGTCTGGAAACTTTCCATCCCAGAAACTAAGCATGCTTGGATAAGGCTCATTTGCATATCTGCAAGTCAACAGGGCCACAAAGAGCTTCCACAATGAAAGGAAAAATACCAAAGTATAACCGAAACAGATGTGACTCTCCAAATTTCAAGAAGTCCCATGAGCATCTGGAGATAATCCATCTTGCTGTCTTAATTGCCAGTAGGTTTATCACAACTTCCACAGTTTGATTTTTAAGCAGGCTGAACTACAAAATGTTGTTGTACTTAGCTCACTAAAGCATCTAAGGCAAATTGGAAAATTAAAATTCATTTTCTAAAGACTCAGGAAGACAGGAAGTCAGAAAAGGGACTCATTCACTTTTCTGAGATACTCTTTGGGCATAGCTAGAAGTCAAGAAACCAAACTGACATTCACTTCTGATTGTAAAATATGCTTATTTTTCATTTATGCAATTTTCATTTCTCTCATACATAATGCCTGAAGAGGAAGGAAGTAGTTAACTTAGGGAAATTTATCTGTTTTTATTTAGGTCTGAATTATAAAACTGGCTACATGCAAAACTGTGATAAGCAAACTGAAAGTTGTAATTTGATTTGAATGTCAATAAGCCTAGTATTACACATTACAGAATACTTACTAGGTAAGGACCCAGTGGGGAAATGAACTTTTTCTTTCCGAATTTGCTCATCAAAACTATAGGTCTTAATTTTATTCTAGGTGTACCCAATATTTATGACTTTACAAAACAGCCTAGAGAATAACTTTCTCTGTAACAGTCGTTTGCCTACTAAATATCCACTTCCCCCTCTTTTTTGTGCAAAGACACAATTTATTTCATGTGTCCACTCCTGCCCCACATGACTCGAAGGCTTAAGATCCTATTCTCAGCCTCAGGCATAAATCTTGATCAATCTAAGCCAATTGTTGTGGTCCTATTCTCATTGCCAGTGTTTGGTTTAAGGGTAATTGTGAATTGTGGCCAATGAGACATGAGTGAAGACTTGTTGGGGGCTTCTGAGAAATATTTTCTCTGTCCTCAGAAGATACCAATGACCTGGCCCACTTTCTGCCTTTGGACATTGTTCATATCTACATGAGATACACAGAACTGCTGCAGCCATCGTGTGAATACAAGGAAAATCATCATTAGCATGAAGCTGACAATGAGTTCAGAAAAGTAGAAAAACAGAATGACTCACGTACCTGATCATTTAAACTTTATTCTTTCTAGACTCTTAAGAAATACCATTTGTAAAAATATACCAGAATTACTGTCCTATCTAAGTTCTCAAGGATAATTAATTATAGAACCTTCACTTTTCCCATTTGCATTAAAAATAAACTAATGGCTAAACAGTGGATTGACTGCATGTCTCTGCTCCCACCTGAAACTCCTAAATAATGATAAAAATAATATTAATGGTGATGATAATAATACCAGTTGACATTTATTGATCAGGTACATTTATTGATCAGTACTGTTCTAAGTACTTTACCATGTACTAATTCCTATAAGTGTATATATTATTCCTATTTTTCAAAAAGAAGATAAATGAAAAGAAACAGAGGCTCAGACAAGTTAAGTAAATTGCCTATGATCTCTTAGTTGGTAATATGGCAACACAAGATTCACACCCAGGGACTTCAGTTATAGAACCTGTGCCCTTAAGCACTATGAGGAATAAAAAAGCATAAACCCACAAGGACAAAGGAAACATAAGAGGAGACAAAAATTGATGAGAAACATCAGTAGCACAGTTTTGAAAGACAGAAAATGAATGGAGGAGTGTTGACTGAACAAAGCTGAGAAAACCAATGTCTAAATGCCTGAAGAAGGGCAGCTAGTGAGAAGCAAACTAACACAACCCATGGAGCTTGAGAAAGGCTCAGGAGTTTGAGACACCTCAAAAGATGGTAGGGGAGGAGATAGAGAACAGAAAAGAGGAGAATTATTTTAAAACTGTATAAAAAGAAGTTAGACTTCCAGGGTTCCTTCTTCACCCTAGTAGGTAACCAGGTATCTATTCTTTGAAGAAATTAAAGAAAGGCTCCAGATTCTAATATCAAGCAAAGTGGCAAGTAGAAAAAAAATTTTTTTAAACAATGGGATTAAGTGAAAGTTTTCATACTGAACATTGAGATGTCCAGACTCTTTTTGGCTCCCCAAACACAAGCAACCAGGCAAGAGTTAAAAGAATTCATCTCTGATGAATCAGTGCTTCCCTGGTGGGGGGAAAACTTCATATGTTACAAACTTCACAGATACATAAATTGAGAGCATCCCCCTATATCCACGTCTCTGTATAATCACTCTACAGTGAAGATCACCAGTTAACTAAGGAAGAACAAAGAGCTTTTAAGTAGCTTTTCAGTTTCACTGTTAAATATAAATTGACAGCTCTTTTTTCACTCTTAAATACAAGTGGAGAGCCAAGGATGACAGACATTTGAAGAAAACCTCCAGTGTGAAACACAGGCCAAAATGAACAAACAGAAAAGCGAAACAAAAAGACAGAGAGAATGCAAGAAAGCACTAGAAATTTAGGAAAACAAAACAAAACTCTAACGCCTTAACGAGATAGAAGATTTAGCATCCATGAAATAAAGACAGAGTGCTACATAAAAAGAGGAATGAGAGAACAAGAAAAATATCTTGGAAATTAAATAATATCCAAACTTTAAAAAAATTCATCAAAAGGGGTGAAAGGAAAAGTTGAGGACATATACAGAAGGTAGAACAAAAAATCAGAGATAAAGTAATAATTACAATGATAATAGCAAGTTCTATATAGCTCTTATAATGTGTCAGGCACTGTTCTGAGCACTTTACATGTATTAATTCATTTTCTCTTCACAACAAACAATAAGATAGATACTATTAATTTTCCATATGAAGAAAATGAGTCACAGGGAAGATAAGTGACTTGTCCAAGGTCAAAACCTAGTAAATAGTGGAGCTAGATTTAGAACTCAGGCAGTCTGGCTCCAGAGGAAATCCTCGTATAACCACTACACTGCTTCCTTAGAGAAAAGGAAAGAAAAGGTAAAGAGATGGTGATACAAAACTTCTAAGATCAATCCAAGAAGTCTGACAAGTTCTAGCAAGAAAGAATAGAAAATAGAAAGGGAATAAAAGTATCAAAGAACTACTTCAATAATATTTCCCATAACTAAAGGACATGGTTGCTGATTAAAAGGGCTTAGCATATGTCTCTCTCCCCACCATCAAATGAATGAAAAGAGGGCCTAGACCAGGACATATCTTCCCTGAATTTTAGCATACTGTGAATAAAGATAGGATCCTAAAAGCTCCTAGAAATAAAACAAGTCACATGCAAAAAAGTGGAAAATCAGAATTACTTTGGACCACCCAACTACCACAGTGTGAACTAAAAGATTTTGAAGCAAAGCCATCACAAGTGGAAAATCATTTTCCACTTATAATTCTATACCCAGAAAATCTATCAATCAAGTATGAATGTAGAATATTGTTTCAAACACGCAACGTCTCAAAAAATTTACCTCCTGTATACCCTATCTCAGAAAATCACCAAGAATGTATTTCACCCAAACAAAGGAATAACACAAGAAAAAGGAAATAATATGGAAAATAGTACTAAGAGGGGTATTTTGATTCTTTTGAAGAACTAAAGGACGTGACTTAACACAATGGAAAAAACTCACTCTTCAAATAGTGATAGGCACATATTGATACAACACAAAATTATGATGTGACTTCCTTTGGAGATATGGAACAAAAAATAGGGTGGTTATTTCAAAGATTGTGTTAGGAGAAATTAGACTTCCAGGGTCCCTAATATCATCCTGAGATTCATTGAATATGTTGATGCTCAGCTCATCATTTTTCTTTGCATATCAAATCTTGCTACAATTCTAGGTGATTGTAACATTCATTTGGGATGACACATCTCACAACATAGCACCCTAATTCATTGCCCACTGTTCAACCCCAGTGATCTTCACCTATATTCTGCCTAGATACCCAAATCCATGACCATTCTCTTGACTTTATCTTCACTTGAAACTGCTACACCTTTGAAATTTTTAACTCCTTTATCCCACTCCCTAACCACAATTATTCTTCCAGCGATCTCACTCTTATAGCATTTACTCTTTGACTTTATTGATGTCACAAGCATCTTAACTTCTCTATTTTATGCCAATTTATTAACTCTCTTGGCCTTACTCTTTCCCTTTCCTTTACAAACTAGATAATGTTGTCAATTGCATTAAATTAATAAATTAGTATTTCATCAGCAATTTCAATTCTCTTACCTTCTCATCTTTCTTCCCCACAAAGTCACCAATCATGGACAATCCTAAAATTTGCCTTCGCCACACTTACAATGCATGACTAAGGGATACTGGAGAAAACAATTCAAATGTTTGGTTTCCAATATCAAGCAGGTCCTGTACATTGGTTCTAACCCAATTTACTTGTCCCTGACCAACTTCAAAGATGGCCAACGTCTTCAATTTTAATGGTCAGTTCTGAACTTCTGTTTTACTGGACCTATTAGCATTATTTGAGACTATTGATCACTCCCTCCTTCTCAAAACACTTTCCTCAGTATCCACTCCTGGGATACAGCCTTCTGTTTTTGTTTACTTGTTTTGCTGAGGAAGATTTGATTTGCTCTGAGCTAACATCTGTTGCCAATCTTCCTCTTTTTTACTGAGGAAGAGTTGCCCTGAGCTAACACCTGTTGTCAATCTCTATTTTGTATGTGAGCTGCGGTCACAGCATAGCCACTGATGAGTGGTGTAGGTCCAAGCCTGGGAACCAAACCTGGGCCACCGAAGCAGAGCACCCCAACCTCAACCACTAGGCCACAGGGGCTGGCCCAGGATACCTCCTTCTTTATTGGCCATATCATCTCATTTTTCTTTGATGATATTTCTTCTCCTTCCAGACCTCTAAAGGTAAAGAGCTAAGGCACAGTCTTTCATATTCTTTGCTTTTCTATCCAAACACACTACTTAAGCGGACTCATCCAATTCCACAACTATAAAGTACAGCTGTAGATTGATTGCCTTCAAATTTATATTTCCAACCTAACTTCTCTAAAAGCCTAACCTCTCTGAAGTCAAGATATATATTCGATTGCCAACTCAATATTACTATCTCAAACTGATAATGATTTCTAGCTTTTGCCAACCTGCTCTTACTATATGCTACCTGGTCTCCATACATGGCAACTCCATTTTCCTAGTTGCTTAGACTAAATGTTCTTGGAGTCACCCTCGACTGTCCTCTTTCTCTGATACACCACATGCAATCCTTTAGCATATACTGTCAGAAATTGATTCAAATATATTCAGAAGCCAATTAGTTCTCATTACTTCTACTGCTACCACCCTGGTATGAGTCACCATCCTCTCTTGCATTAATCACTTCAACTACTTCAGACATGCTCTTCCTGATTCTAGCCTTTACCCTTGGTCTATTTTCTACAATGCAGACAAAATGATCTTTTCTTTAAAAAAAAAGTCGGATCATATCACCCCTCCGTTGAAATATCACCAATGACTTCATGTCTCACTCATTGTAATTGACAAAGCATTATACAATCTGACCCCTGGCTACTTCTTTGTTCTCACTCTACTTCAACTACACTGGTTTCTTCCTTTCCTCCAACCTAACAAGAACATCCATCTCTCAGCAATTTGCTATAACCTGTGCCTAGAATGATCCCCCTGACATTCCCTCCCACACATACCACTACCTCCACATATTAGCATGGTCTGCTCCCTCATCTCCTTTAAAATTTTGCTAAAATGCCACTTTATTAGAAATGTTTTCCACACTCATTCCTTATAAAATAGCATCCCCATCCATCTTTATCTCCTTACCTTGATTTTCCTTATGAAACTATTCCTTGCCTGACAAAATTCTTTTTTTATTTTTTGTCCCCCTCCCTCAAGAATGTAAGTCCCAAGAGGCCAGGGACTTCATCTGCTTTGTTCGTTGCTTTATTCCTAGAGCTCAGAACAGTGCCTATCAACAGTTTTTCAAGTATTTGCCATTATCAAAACCCCCTACCAACTCTTATCACTAATCCTACAAGTGTTCTTTCCTCTAATATCATATGCATTTTCTCACCTCTTTGTCTCTGCTCATACCATTACACTATGACATATGTCCCTATAATTCTACCTTAGGATCACCAATTGGCTAAATTGTCATGGTTTGAGTCATTTTTTGAATCCTTACTTGACTTCTCTACAGCCTTTGACCCTGTTGACTCCTCCCTCCATTTCGAAATGCTTCCCTTGATATTCATAGCATCACAATCTTCTGTTTCTCTTTATGCCTATCATGATTGCTCCTTCCCAATCTTTTTTTCTGTTCATCAATTAAATGTTACTTTCCAACAGTGTTTTCCTATGGATTCACTCTGCTTTTCCCCTTTACTTTAGACATTCTCCATAGGCAATCTCACCTATGCCCATGGTTTTAACCACCATTCGTGTTCAGGTAACTCCTACAATCTATATGTCCAGAATTCAGTGCTCTACTGGTTACTAATGCCAGCCAATTACTGGAGAGTCTAATTTAGATCAGCCCATCCTACATGTAAGACTTTAGCACTCATGGATTTTTGTCTCCAATGATTGGCTTATGTCATCCCAAGATATATGCCAATAACTGAAAAGAAATGAACACTCACTGCCAATTTTGCTCCTTGACAGAGAAAATTGCTCTTTCACTTAAAGAGCTCTTTCCTCCATAGTTCACTGAAAGCTTGATTTTATCTAACTTATCTATGAAGCTTGAGTACTCTCCTAAGGATAAGCTTGAGTCTAGAATTGAGCATGTGGCTCAGATAGCTATGGTGATCTTAATGAGGTCCCCCAGAAATCACATCCACACTTATTCTTTGGTAGCAATGTCAGATATAGTCTATAGTAGGGTCAGACACTATAGCCCATATTAACATCTTTCCCAAATGACAATTCACCATTTTCAAGCTATGTTGTTTGAAAACTGTGCTTATAGGCTGATATCTGAAGCTAAAGAAAAAGTAGGAATACATCAGATACTGGAAAGGTATAGTTTGAAAATCTCTTAGTCACATAAAGTTGGATCACTACTCTCAAAGGGCTGCAAAGATTTAAAGTTACAGGTAGAACAAGGAAACTGGTAGTCACCTAACCTCTATGCTGAAGTGGATTAAAGGACTTTCTAGTTCTGCTTTTGAGTTGAGGTATACAGTTCTGGTCTTGAGACCTTCTGTTTTACTTCAAAGCTCTATCCTAGTTGGTATTATAGAGATTTATTTTAGAGTCCTGAGCTGTATGTCTTTAAAATAAGGAGAAACTATTAGGTGGTAACCAGGGCTGCACACCCCAAGGATCGAGTACTTATCAGGATGTTGCCAGAAATATATGGCACAGATTTCTCATGATCATACTTTGGTTCCAAAGAAAGTCATGATACTTCTCTTTCACCTGATTTCTGATTGAAGCAATTATTGAAAGTATAAAAATAAGAAAGGAGGGGAAATAAATTTTAGAAATATTGAAATTAGCATAATAGTAAAAAACTATAAAGAGGTAGTAAAGCATAATATTTAAGAGCCAGGATCTCAAGTTAGAAAAACCTTGATTCAAATGTTGCCATTACTATTTGCTGGCTGTGAGACCTTGTCAAATTAAGTCAAATTCTCTGAATCTCAGTTTTCTCATCTATAAAAGCAAAGTTAAAAACTACTTATTTGGTTGTTGGAAATATTAAATGAGATATTGGATGTAAAGCACCACATTCAGTACCTAACACATAGTGAGTGGACAAAAAATATTATCTAAGTATCATTAATATTAATATAATTATTAGTATAATTATTAGAAGTTACAGAAAAAAATCCCTGACTTTATACCCCCAAATTCTGAAAAATCAGATATGAGCCTTCCTATAGCAGTTTTTAGTATTCAGTAATTTAATATAATGTAGGTATCTGTTTCTTTCTCTCACATGAGAGAGTGCCAATGTATTTGTAAGGAATTTTAACCTTTTACATGGTCCCAAAACTAGGTCACTGAGGAAGGCTATGAAGTAGGCCCCAAGGGGCTTTTAAAAGAGATGTTTAGAAGCCCTTACTTTAAATGATTTTACTCCATCACTGCCTCAAGCCGAGTATTTTCCTTGTTGTTGCCCACAGTGATTCATGCAGAGGTAAAACGGTAATGAGTCTGCTGAGAGGTTGGTTTACATGTTCCAGTCTATTCTTAAGTTTACTTATCGTTTGTTAATAAACCATAACTCAACACAAAAGGCCATTGCTGTCAAATAAAACATCTTGCTCCCTGGGATGAGAAATTAAACCAACAAATAACATTTACCTCCAGTTTTGTATAGAAACAGTACAACATTGGTATGCCAAATAAAACATAAATCTCCTTATTTTTTAAGAAAGAAACAAAGAACTACAGCAAATTGTTAGGGCATGTATAGCAGCACAAAAATCCAACATTTTCCTTGGAAAAGACTCTAAGAGTGAGTAAAGTGCTGATTTTTTTTTTTTTTATCTCTTACTTTGTAAGGCAACAAAATTTCTCACGGTCATCTTGCATCTTTGAAAGTCTATGCTGACTCCTCTCCTATACCATAAGGAAAAGGTTTAAAATTCTTTTTTTTGTCTTCCTTCCAGGCTCTGTGCAATTGGGTTTAGGCTTGATCTAAGGGGAAAGCAGACTCTTTCTCAGCATTACCTGTAAATTCAGGCTTGGGTAGAATAATTCTAACACTGGTAAAATGGAAATGCCATTGCAGAGTATAACAAGTATTGTGACTAGGCATCAGGTAATTTAAAAGCCCTAGCTCTATTCTGATACAGTGCCAGGTAACACAGCAATATCTCAATAAATCTATATTGAATGAATGACTCTTTGGTATGATATTAGGGACAAAACGAACCTTTTTTCTAACTAATTTGTCTAAAAATATTACCCTCTCTTACCTATCATAGACTGAGATATGTCCAGGTTGCTCTGTGGGGGAGGAAATTCCCTTTAATAGACGCTTACTCAAGAAGTTTTAAGTGACTCTCTAACAGTCTCTAGATGATTCCTCAAGCACAAATGGGGGTGTTATATAACTATATGATACCTCTTATAATCAAGGTCCTTGAAAGAATGAGAAGAAATTAATTCATTAAACAGATGCCTTGCCAAATCCTGTTACTCTTTGTCTCTAGCCACATAAAACCAAGTCAAGGTATCAGCTTTCAATTTTAATATGGCAGTATCTCGTGAGGTTGCCACAATATATATGTCTATTTAATTTCTGGCCAAATAATATATATACGTAATTATTCTGTGAAACATAAGCTACAACTTCCTATTCAAAAGTTAGTAATACTCTCTTAGAAGAATTTGGTAAGAAAAGAAAATATTATTTTAACAGAATGAGTTGGATTTTCTGAAGTTGTAAGAACCTATAAAAACCATGCTACTCTAGCCACCATGACACCATCCAAGGTCTTAACACAGACACTCTTAAATTCTTCCTCATATCTTACTGAGTAGGCTGTCTAAACCTACTTAAAACACTGGCCTTCATTGTCTTATTGTTTTTGTGCTCTCACCTCAACTACATGTGTGTATATAGCAAAGGACTCTCCTTTTATTTTCCTAACAACAAATAGTAGAAAAGCAAGTCTTTTAAGTGGAAATCTGGCTAGGATTCCACTGCAACCACAAGGCCCCAGAGTGCTATCATTGTTCTTTTCACTTCACTTCTACCATTACCCACAGGATTTTATTGATCTCTTTGGTGTTGCTATTTTGTGCTATTGTGTGCTGGTAAGGAGGTGGTAGTAGGATGATGTATAATGCTGGTCTTTCTTTTCTCCTTAGTATAGCACAGAGGTTCTGATACTTGGTTTATGTGGGAATCTTAGTTTCTAAAGTTTTCTGGGTGATTAGGATGATTAACCAGGCCTTAGAAAGAATGGAGTAGAATATTAGGTAAAAACATGGACTCTGAAGCTACGTAGATTTGCATCCAAAACCTGACTAGCCCTTACCAGTCTGTGATCTGAGGTAAGTCACCTAACCACTGTAAGCCTCAGGAAGATAATGTTTATCTTGCAGTGTTATTTGAGGAATAAATGCAAATATACATTTAAAATATGCAATATTTAATATATGCAAACCTACATAGTCCGTTATATAATAATAGTGAGCAATCTAGAAATGGTACCTATTTGTAGGTTTAACCAACAAATCTCAGAAAGTCCAGAAAAAATAACATGTTAAATCTTTTGACATACACAACCCTTGATTATAGTAGTGCTTCCCCTCCTTTTCTTTACTTCCCTCCTCAACATACACAACCACTCTATGACCACAAAGATAATTTTTCACCTTGAGCAAAGCTCTATCAATGTGATTTAGAACTTCATCAGTGCACTTCAGTATCTTATACAATAAGACTTGGTGCAAATCACACATTATTCTTTTCAAAGGGAAAGATTCATTTTTATTATTTCAGCAATATCACATATCACTAGAATTACCCATAAAAGAAATCAATCTTAGGAAATGCAATTTCAGTTGAGAGTCTGGACCAAGAAGACTGTGGCAAGGTCCCAACATATGTCTGATTCTCAGGGAATAATTATCACATAGAGCAAATGCTGGTTCTTCACTTTACTTTTAAAAGACTGACCACTTGCTGAAATTGTCAAGCAAGAGACCCCTGTTTCTTACCACCAGGAGTGGCAGGCAGTCCCAGGATGTCAACTCACTGCATGGTTTACAGGTGTCAGAGTTGCCAAGAAAGACTCTACTTACCCAGGCACTGGATGGAGCAACACTTCCCTCACACAGAGAAGAGGCAGAGGAAGACCAGCTTCAATAGTGAGTGTTGCTCCCCTGTGGCCAGTGAATCTCATCCTGTAGCCACAGGGAGATGGTTTACATGTACTCCTATTCTGCTGCAAGGGAAGGACCCCATTCCCTCCCATTGGGGGGAACAGATATAGCAGTGGGCTTGGCCGGGTGCCATATGAAACAGACACTTAAGTAGAGCAAAGAAGTTCATATGAAGCCCAGAACAGAGAACAGGGAAAGATGTTTCCAAGATATTCCCAAACAAAGATATATGCCTAGCACTGGCCTGAGGGCTCTTTATCCCTTTGCATGGAAATGTTCTAGGCCCCAGGAACATTCTTAAGTGGCCATGCATGGGTCAAAAGACTACACACAAATAACTGCCTCTCCTAACAGGAATCTATCTGTAAATTTCCTATATATACTTATCAAGTACTCCATCTCATGTTTCCTCTTTTATGATAATAAACTGAATACTCTAAATCTTTGATTAGCCATAAAGATTTAAAAATGTTATACTTAACTAAGGATTGAGATAACATGACTCTTTTGTCTTGAAAATTCCTCAATATCTTCCTGATTCTAAACTCTTGTGCTCTTGTCTCAAAGAAAGGGAAAAAAGTATCTCTCTTCCTTGAAAAGCTAACCTTTTCTCCAATGTTCATTATCCCACCACAACACTATCTTCTCTGATAACCTGCATCATCAGTTATCCATTTTTCTCTCCTGTATCTTCAATTTTTGCTCTCTGTGCAAACTTGTCCTCTGCCTACAAGTTGTTTCAAGCAGCTCAAGTCTTTGCTATCCTAACAAAAAGCAACTTCCTTTAAACTTACTTGCCTCTATTTCTCCCCTTCCAGTTTTCCTTCTTTCCAAAGATGCTTTTCTCACTAGCTACACTTCAGAACCATTTACTGACATCTTGATGCCACTCCAATGAAATGACTCTCTTAAAGATCATTAATAGCCATTATTAATAGTCTTCTATAGTTTCTCCCTGTATCTTTCTCCTTTTTAAGCTCTGTGGCACTCCTATCTCCTGTTCCTCCTTCTACTTTTATTTTTTTCTCAATCTCTTTAACTGGATCCTTTTTACTCTACTTCAGTTCTTTAAATTTAAGCATCTCTCAATTTTCTGTTATTGCTTAGTTCTGTGTTCTGCTTTGTCCATAGTCTCTTTCTGATAACATGATCTACTTCTATAATTTCAATATCATCCTAGCTTTGGTGACTCCCAAATCTATCTAAAACCCCAAACTTGCTCCTAAATTCCACAATTTAATTTCCAAGTGATTGCTTTGTAATTCCACATGGTTTTTCCACTGGCTAAAACACCACAATATGTCCAATCCAGCATCATTTTTCTCCACCCCTTCACCTGCTCCTCAACTGTTTCCTAACTCAGATTGTGGCAATAGCATCAACCTAGTAACATAGACAGAATCAGCTTCAACCCCTCCCTCAGCCATCAAGTCTTATTTACTCTACCTCCAAAATAACTGGGATCTATCTTGTCTTTGCTTAAGATAATGGAGTTATGTTAATAGAGGTATAAAATTGCCATCTACAACATTCTTCTAGCTAGAAACTTAATCTTGTTTAATTTTTCTCTCTCTCATACTCCATTTTTAGTCACTAGATGCTACTAATTCTATATCTGAAGTATTTTCAACTTCACCATTTCATTTCCATTCCTGCATTATCTCTCATCTAGACTCTTGCCAGATTCTCCTCACACTGCCTCTAAGCCATCCTGTACTCTGTCCCGAGAGATATCTTTGCAGCCTCATACATAGTAGGGAAATGAGGTTAATATTTCTAGATACATGAAACCAACGTATTTTAATTTCTGATATCACTAGTTTTAAGTTTTCCCACTTTTTGAATCAGTAGATATCATAGCTTCAGGGATAGAGTAGAGAGAGCATTAGACAATGAGGTTACTAATTAGTTCTTGATTTCAAATTAAATCCTTTTGTTTGTACATTTGAGTTGCACAGTGAGAAAACCAGTCTCAGAAGCCAGATTCTGTTGAAAAAGAGTTGTGTATGTGCGTGTTTCCATGTATATGTGTGTGTGTTTCTAAATTCCAAATGCTTCTCTTTAAAAATATCATGAGCAAAGCATAGAATTATAAACCCCTTGTTTTATCACAAATCATAAAACAGAGAGGATACAAAGTAGATTTCCTATAACTGGAAGGGAGATAAAAATCTGAATAGGCAGATGATAGAGATATTCACAGGTTACAAGATTAAGGTTAATATGTTGCCTAATTTCCTGAGAAAACATGCAGTGCACTCATGCCCCAGTACTCAGCCACGGGAAGTAGAAAAGCATGTGAGAAATTCCAGACAGGTTTTGGGGGAAGATAAAATCAGAATGTTCACTGCTTTCGCTTCAGAACACTGGAAAAAGACCACATTGTAACATGCTCTGCCTCAACATAAGACAGTCTTAGTAGAGAAGAAATGGAGGCATGGCATAATTAGGCAAGGTTTTCCGTTTCACACAGCCAGCAACATGACATCCAGGAAATCCAGAAGTGGCCACACACCTTAGAGACGGGTTGCAGAAGTCTAGAAATAGCCGGAGGTCTGGGGTCTGGACAAGGAGGTTGCACAGTGTAGATACCTCCTGAATGGAAGCATTGGCAAGTAACACTTCAGCAGACACCATCAAAGGCTTACTAGTGACCAGGCAAGATAAGGAGCATGTTGGTAGAGGCCAAAGAGGACCCAGAGGACAGCATGGGGAATTGAGGACACATCTACTTTCCTGTGCATCCAGACACCATCCTGAGAAGGAAGAGAGAAGAAGATATTCCTTGAAAGAGCAAATATATACTTACAGGCAGGTTTCACCTTGAATTGGCTGGATACTTACATAAAATAGATTGTCCTATAAATTAGAAGAGTTTAAACCACCTTGAACTTACAAATTTATATTCTTTTCTTCTATCAGCAGATATAGAGCTTGAGATCAAGATTCATTCAGAATTATAAAGTCAAGGAAACTTCAATTTTTTGAAAATCTGAGTTGTGCTAGGTAGATTTTTACCCTATTCCATGGGCTTTCCAGTCCCTCTGTGATTTGGCCCCAACATTCTTTCTATCTTTAAGATACTATTTTCCTTCACATATTTTTAAGCTCTAACCAAATCAAATTACTCACCATGAAATTTTACTCCTCCAATGACTTTACTTATGCTATTCTCTCAATCTCAAATGCTCTCTCTGCTTCCTCCACCCATGAAAATATGATTTACTCTTCAAAGCCCAACTTACTTATCACCTCTTCCACAAAGCCCTCCCAATTTCCCCAGCCCTGGCCCCCACTGGAAGTAATTGCTCCTTCTTCTACTGTCCCAACAACATTTTGTATCTCTGTGATTGAAAGAATTCCACAAGCATTTGTTGAACTCACTGAAATCTTCTCTGCTTTAGCATGATTAGTAATATTGCATTAATGATTGAAGCTTATAAAAGGCCTCAAAGTTATCATTCTTAATATCAGTGATCATAATACAATACCGTAGCTATTGAAAATGTGGAGAATCTTTCTGATTCATTATTGGAGGTATGTCACTAAATGAATGGTGCTTTAATACATACCTGATAGTTTTTTCTCTCCAGTTTTAGTGAGGTATAATTAAGAAATAAAATTTTAAGATATTTAATGGGTATAACATGATGATTTGACATACTTATACATTGTGAAAGGATTCCCTCCATCAAGTTAATTAACACCTACATCACCTCACATATTTCCTTTTTTAAAATATCTGATGTTTTAAAGTCACTTGCTCCTGTAAATGACATATCTTTTTAGAGTTACCTAAGTCATTTGTCTTGAGGAGATATTTTGGAAACTGTTATCAAATCCCCTAAATAATTTAAAATGGTGTTTACAAAGATAAAAAATATACTCTACCCTGTCATGCCACAGGAAAGCTACATTTGAGGGTATGAAAGATCATTGGGAGACCAGGAAATGTTCAATAGGTCTACATGCTGCTTTGGCTTAGATTTAATTGTCTGGGCTTAGTCAAAGCGTACTAAGTGAGCTAATCCCTGAAAAAGTTGCATGATTCCATAATTGCCACTAGAGGGCTCAGTGGGAGCATTGGTACTGGCTATCCTGGAAAGGTGCTGGGAGACAGCCACAAGCAATATTCGGGAAGGGAGACTTTCCTGATGCTGACCAGCATCCTGTAGATTCAATCAATGGATGTAGGACACTGGCACCTGTACATGGAGAAAAGCAACCTCAGAAATGCCAACCATCATTCTATGAAGACATATAATGAGCTGGACACATTAGGAGTTATCTCAGAGAAGAAAGACCTTGTGACATTGAGAACAACCAACGGACAGGACATCTGGAGTATTAGGGGATATCAACAAGAAGATAAAGCATTGGGCTAAGGAAAGTCTATCTGGAGGCCACCAGATCTACTTACCCTCCAAAGTGAGTCACCCTCTGTGGTAAAGGGATCAGTCATCCACCTTTTTTTTTTTTTTTTGTACCCCGAGGAGAAGGGTATAAAATGATATGATGGGCTTCCTGCCATTGAATTCCCTTCAATTTTACAGCTATGCAGTATTAACCCCTTTCTTTCTCTTGGTTTTGAAGCCAATACTTTTCCCAGTCAGGGTGAATAGAAGGTGTTTTAGACTACTAGTTTAGGAATTCAAGATCAAGTCAATCTAGTTACTGATTTCAGTCTAGGTTTATACACTGATTCTGCTGCCTTATTTTCAAACCCCTGTCTTTTCCTTCAATTCCTGGGTTTCCATTTTTACTTTTTGCCAATTACCCTGGGAATAATGCCATTTCTTGCTTGGACCCAACCTTAAAACCTTGTTCCCTGCTACCTCTTTCTGGATATTTCCAATACTGGCTTTACTTTCTTTATGGACTGCTGTTTGTAACTCTGGGATTGTGATCATACTTGCCTGCCACTCCCTAAAGTTTTTCTAAGTGCCTAGATCTACCTCTTCCTTTCTTTGTAGTATTCTCTTACCTAACAAATCTCTAGTTATCATTAATTATTACTAGTTATTCAGAAGAGCTCCATTAGGTAGAAAGAATAATGATAATTTACTGTGTGGATCCACAACCTTATTTAGCAAGATAGCCTGATCATCCAAATCTTCAAAATTGCGTAGGGTAGTGCTAAAGAAAAAATTATTCATAACACTTGTTAAGAATGGTAAGGCAGACTTTATTCAAGGGGGGCTACTATAATGGGTTTTTTGTAGTAGGGGAGAGAGATTGAGCTCAACTCCCACAAAGACAAATAGGAATTTATAGTCAAAGAGCAAGGTGGGAGTCAGGGGATGGAAAATTACTAAGAGGAACCTCAGGGTTAGGAAGATTCTGGTTAATATGACCTGATAGGATTTTTGCTGAAGGTAAGACTGGATAATAAGTTAGTGGATGAGGAATTTGATCAGATATCAAGGTTGGGGAATTTTCATTAAATCCTAACTCAGCAGGATTCTTGCTAAAACTGGAATAAATAGGCCAAGAACAGAGTTCAAGGGGGAGGTCTTGTCAAAAAGAGGACTCAGAGGAGCCTGAGTAAACTTTGTCTAAAGGAAAGAGTCCTTTTCAGTAGACAAACCAGGGGAAAAATTCTGAACTACAACCTGCACCAGACTGGATCCAGAGAGTGTGTCCCAGGAAGATGTTAATACTAGCTTCTGCCTATCTTCCTTAAAACCAAGAATCTCTGGAACCTGCCAGGGCAGCATAAGGCAAGGATTAACAAAATATGCTATTTCATCAGCATAGTTATGTGATATTCAACAAATCTACTTCTAAAATAAATTCAAAAAATTGTTTTTTATTTTTGTGTATTTGTGGTTAGCATAGTAGTTTTCTACCAACTCTCTCTGGCTTTCTATATCTGTCTCAGACTTTACAAAGTCAAAATCGTTCTTCTGAAGATGTGAACCTAATTAATCTTGTTTGCTCCTTCACATATTTTCTAATTTAAGTGAGCCTTGGGCCTGAGAAGGAACTCAACTTTTCTCAGAGAACCAGTCAGAAAATATAATGCTGCTAAATTCCGACAACAAAAAAAAGGAGCTATCAGCTCTCTGAAGTCACACTTTAAAGCTTATAAGATGCAAGACAATTGCTCATCTCCTCTCCTAGTCCCACCACCCCACCACCAACAAAATCACAATACAGTGATTACAAATGTAAATTTTGCCAGTTGCTAAATCCCTTAGAGACTAATCCCCATCTGTAAAACTTGTTCAATGAATCTGTGAATTTAACTGATTCCAAACAACCACTCTGGGGAAATAATGAGCTGTGTACACATTTCTAGAATATAAGTATTCATTCAGTAAACATTTATTGAGGGTTTACAATGTGTCAGACACTGTTATAGGCACTATGGATACATAGATAGAAGGCACATTGCCTACCCTCAAGGAACTCACTGTTTAGTAATGGGACAGCCAAATAAACTGCTAAAATACAATGTAATTAGATCTAGAATCAAACCATTCACTGTGAAGGAGCCCTTCTACTTCAATCTTGGGAATGGTTTTTAAGAACCCTTTAGTAAAATACATCTGGGTTTAAATCTCAGCTCTATCACTTGTCTACCATTGTGTCTTTAGGCAAATTATTCATCACTGAGCCTCAGTTTCTTTATCTGTGAAATAGGGATAATAACAATTCCCAATTCACTGATGTATACTCTTAACACTAGAGGAAACAGAAAGTGCTCAGTTAACGTTAGCTATTATTACCACATTATTAAACTGGGAAAGGCTTTCCAGAAGGAGTGACACTTAAACTGAGTGGAGCAAGATTTATCAACCTCATCACTATTGATATTTTAAGCCAGATAATTCCTTGTGGTTGGGTGTTGTTCTATGTTTTGAAGAATGTTTAGCAGCATCCCTGGCCTCTCTCTACCCACTAAATGCCTGTGGCACCATTTAGAAGAATGGATTTTAGGGAGGGCAAAACTGCAAGAAGAAAGGTCAGTTATTAAGAACCATCCTTGAGTTCTCTTTTTCTTACCTCCTACATCAGCAGCTCCTATCAGCTCCAACTCTAAAAGATATCTGAACTCTCCTTCTCACCATTCCAGTTGCTATTATCCCAGTCATCTCTCACCTAGACTCCTGGATTACCTTCTTATCTGATCTTCCCATGTCTATACTTGCTTCTCTATAGTCTATTTTCTACACAGAAGCCAAATGTAAATCAGATTACAACTTCTATTTGATTTGCATTTCCATTAAACCTAGACTAGAAATCCAAACTTAGTAGCATAGCCCAAAAGTGCCTACATGATCTTATTCCTGCCTCCCTCTAACTTCATCTCCTATCACTCTTCTCAAGTAAGCTTCTGTCATGGTGACCCCTTTGCTATTTGTGAAATCATTAAGTTCATACCTCTTTCAGGTTTGCACTTGCTGTTTCTTTCTAGAATGTTCTTCCTCTGTTCACTTATCTGGCTCTTTGTCATCATTCAGATCTCCATTCAAATGACATTTCCTCATAAAGGCCCTTCCTGGCTACTGTGTCTAAAATACACACACACACGCACACCCAATTCTGATTCTCTTATCTTATTTTACTTTAACAACACTTGTCACTGTTTGAAATTATATTATTTATTCATTTTTTAATGTCCTTCAGTAGAAAGCAAGTCTCATGAGAATAGGGATTGGTCTGTTTTGCTCATTACCAACACTTAGAACCATGCCTGGCACATAGTAGGCACTCAATAAACAATTATTGAATAAATGTGTTCATAATCTAGAAATGAAGTGATGCATGACATAATTAAGGCAGTAGCAGTGGGTAAAGAAGGAACTGTATTAATGTGGTAGAAGAAAGAGGACTTGGTGACTAATTGGATAGGAAGTATACTTAAGAGAGGAAAATTAGGGATAACTCCCAGATTTTTGTCTTTGGCAAATGGGTGAATGGTAGTAGGTAATGACAATAAAGGGAACATATGAAGAAGAAAGGATTTGGAGGGAAAGTTTGAAGACATTGAATTCAATATGCTTACTACAGCTATGTAGACATATCTGATAGTTAATTGGATATAAATTCTGGAGATAAGGTAAAATTTTCACACTGAAAGTAAATATATGGGAGTCATCCGTTTACTGTGATAGATGAAGTTATGGTGGTTGATGAGATCACCCAAAGAAAGTGGATAAACTAAAAGAAGAAGAAAACCTAAGTCTACAGACATGGCACATAGGAAAGCTAACATTTAAGATTTATGTAAGTGGGAGGGGATTCCACAGAGGAGATAAAAAAATGAAACATTCAGAAAGGCAGGAAAGTTTGACCTCAAAGAAGTCAAGGGAGAAGTGTTTCAAGGAGGCAGTAGTTATCAATGTTAAATGTTATAGAGAAAAATGTCCATTAAATATAGCAATGAAGAAGCTACTAGAAATCTAGGCAAGGGCAGTGTCAGTGGAGTTTGGGAGATATATTCCAAACTGTAGCAATTGAAAAAATAATGAGAGATGAAAAATGAATATAAGTATAGATTACACTTCTTAGAAGCTTGCATTCCAAGGGAAGGAAGGATAGAATAATAGGACGGAGATGTTTTGTTTTGTTCAAATGAAAGCAGCTTGAACATGTGTATATGCTAAAAGAAAACAGAATGGAAAGGGAGCCGTCACATTTACTGAATATCAAAATATATCAAAAGAGAGGAGGTCCCTGAAACAGTGGGAAGGACTGGAATCCAGAACAGAGGTAGATGAATTAGCTGCAAAAATGTGCTCTACTTAGGAAAAGTGGAAAAATTTTGAGGATGGGTATGGGTGTAGATTGTGTTGATCAATGGTGAAAGGAGTAGAAAGTTGAGAGAGATCCCAAGCCCTGGCTAGGAATACTAGAAGAAATAGGAGAAATAATTATAGCCAACATTTATTGATTCCTTACACTTACCATGTCATGAACATTTTCTCCATGAAGTAGGAGACATGGTCACCAGTTGAAAAGAGAAAGGGAGGTGTTGGAGAAAGGGGTTGAGGACAATGGTGAAAATGTGAAACAGCTTTTGTGGGAAATAGAGACACATTTCTCCCACATGTCAGAGATATACTAGAGGCATATTTTGCTAACATCTTTGCCTATTTCCTCTTTTAAAAAATCTGGAAACATAAACAGAAATAGGCATTGGCTCTTCCACTAACTATAGTC
The DNA here is from genome assembly GCA_031878705.1 of Tapirus indicus. Lineage (NCBI taxonomy): Eukaryota > Metazoa > Chordata > Mammalia > Perissodactyla > Tapiridae > Tapirus > Tapirus indicus. The sequence continues at coordinate 95,175,805 of CM062942.1, read as the reverse complement.
CTTGGGCAAGTCAATTAAAATCTTCTGAGTCTTAGATCCTCTCCTCTGTAGAATGAAGGGTTTAGACTTGCTGACCTAACTATAAGGTTCTTTACAGTTCTAGCATTCTGTGACTTTGCTTCTGTTCTAAACCAGAGGCCATTATAAGACAGAGAGCTTGATCTTATTTTGCTTCAATTGTGAGACATACTGGGACCACAGCAGCAAGCCAGTAGTGGAGAGGAAGAAGCAGAAAACAGACTGTAAGGCTGATGTTTGTGAGGAAACAGAGGTTGGGGTGAGAAGTATGTTGAAGTTGTTACACAAAGGGGCAAAGTAATCTTGGCTTTAACCTGTGTTAGTGACACCTAAGGATTATTTGACATAGTGGTTGTGGTATGGCAGCAGTGATTTCAATAGCAGCAATAGTGGTGATGTTTGGAATCAGGTAGATTGCCACACAATGGTTCTAAGTTTAGAGCATGGTACTAGCCTTAAACTAGGAACACAGAATGCTAGATGCAGTCTCTAGAAGGAAGAAGTCAGCCAAGTAGACAGTGGTTCACAATAGGACTCTAATTCTAACAAGAGGAATTATAGATCAGATTAGAAAACCAACAGTGTCCAAGACATACAGATTTCACAAACTTGCTCAGTGGGTAGGTGGGGGCTCAGATTTTCTTAGACAAGGTATACAGGATTTCAAGCTGCAACACCTGTTTCATTCCCCACTTGTTCAGGAGATGAAACTCTGGAGGTACAGCCTGTCTTAGTGAGGGCTGGCTCATCTTTGTATTTAAGAATCTCCACAGTTTCCAGTCTATATTTCTAGTTTTATTTTTTCCTGCTGCCCAAACTGAACCCCAAGCTACATTCAGGCAGATGTATTCACCATTCATTGAGTGCCTCTGCCTGCATAATTGCTTGTAAAATTATTTCTATTTGGAATGCTCACCACCATCTTCTCTATCTATCTGAAATCTACTCATCCTTCAATGCCCTGTGCAATGACATCTACTCTCTTTATAACTCACCATCTGAGATGATTCCATATATCTATACTCTTACAGTAATTATTACCTGCATCAAATGGATATTAAAAAGAGGATTTCACCTTGAAATTATTATTTCTCCCTATTCATCTTTGCTTTTTAGCACCTAACTTTGTGCGATGAATAGAGTAGACACGCAGTGTTTGACGAATTAATGCAAATATTTACATACACACTCAGAAGAGCCAGCGGGAAAAAAATCATTCTCAATGACACCTGTAAATTTTGTGGCAAATCTTGTTCATCTTTTTTCTCAAACTTTCAAAGTTTATTTTGTCAATTTGGAAGGCCTTCAAATGAATCATCCAGGACAGTAGTAGAAAGGAGAGCACAGCTGTGGGATGAAAGTATAAGAAGCACTTTCCTAAACTGTGTTTTAATACTTTGCTAGAAAATATTCCCTGGAAAGTAACTAGAATGTCCTATAATGTGAATAAAAGGCGAAAGAAGATAATAGTTAAAAACAAGGATTTGAAAGAATAAATAATGAGGGTTAAATAATGAACTAATTTCATACAGACTAAAATTACTAAATTCTTATCCTCTTGGAGGATGCTTTTTCAGTGGAGTTAAAGGAAGAGTACACATGTGAAGAATGATCTGAGCAGAACCAATATCTTTAGAGTTCCTGTCACCATCCCCAAATTCCATTTTGAACTTTTAGATATTGATGTGCAGCTGACATTTTAACTTTGGCATAAAGCTGTAAAAAAAATGAGCCCATATTTAAAAGGGTTACATGAAAAATGAATGGTGCTATGGTTTATAAATCTAAAACATGACAAATGCCACCACATTCCAGAAAATAACTCTTTTATTATTTGTGTATTTCATCTTCCAAAATGCTATCCAAAGTGGTAAAAGAAGGACCACAAATGAGAATTGGAATCAATCCCCAAGGAGAATGTAATCAATAGCTCTGAGCAATAACTGCTCCATTTAAAAATTTATCTCTGATAGGGTTTATTTCAAGATTATTGTACTTCTATTTAGCTATAATATTAAATGGAATGTGAGCAACTTTCAAATTCTGAAACTGCCTCCATCGTCAGAGAATGTTAAAATAGGAAGGCAGTTACCACGTGCTGAGTGGTCCTTTCTTATAACTTCAGGACAACATTGATTCAATATGAAATATTATTGCTGCAAAGTCATATAAAATATTAAAATACTTTCAGACTGATAATGTTAGAGTTGTATTTTGGTGAATGCTGCCAGAAAGTAAAATCATTAACTGTTTCAACTGACTCTTAATGAGAAAAAAAAGCAAATCCTTATCAGATACATCTATTATATTGGGCAATCAGAACAAACTCCAGGTGGTTGAGAGTTACGGCAGGGTTTAATGATTTTAGAGTAGAGTTATATAAATGGTTAGAGTAGGTTTGGGGAACAGTTTGCAAACTAAATGATACTAATGGAAGCCACAGAAATGTAAAAAAAAAAAAAAAAACCAGTTCTGAAGGATTACTGCATTGGTGAATTTCTTTTCATAAGAATTTTTTTCAATTACATTAACATTCATACTTTTATCATGGTTATTATCAAACGAAAATTCTTATAGGTTGATAATAGATAACAGTAGGTTCGGGTATCAACAGAAACAGTTAGATGACTCGCAAAAGGACCAGCATGGTGACTTTACTACTGCTTAGGATCTGACCCGTGTCATACTAGGAGAGTCAGATTTACATGAAAATCATGTTTATAAACAGACTGTCAATACATTTACAACAGTAGACAATCTTTTTTAATTGCTATAATGCTTGTGTCTCTATCAGGGTGCCCCTTCCTTGTATTTCAGATATCCCAGGAAATTAAATGAGTAATTAGAAGTTTGCTAGGTGAACATGGAATCACAACCAAGGAAGTGCATATGATTTAGGAGTATTTTATATGTGAAGCTTAGTAATCATCCCTGCTCCAATACAGAATAAATTTCTCTAGTGACTAGAAACTTTACATTCTGCCAATTCAGTTTCTGGACAATGCAAACTTATTGGCTGTTTAGGCTCCCCTGACTATGCTCTAGACCAGTATTACTCTAACTCTTGACCAGACCTCTTAGGTAGGCCAACATATCCAGAAGTGCATATATACTCACTTCTTGTGAAGAAAAAAAAACAAAACAACTCAGTGATAACAAGGAATTAGAAACAAATAAAATAACATTAAAATTATGACCAAAGAAGAAAATAATTAACAAATATAAAACTAATGGTAATTCTACAATCTTTTTTAATTAAACAAGAATAATAGCAATTGAATCCCATTACCAAAATGAGAAAGCATTGATGATGCAGAGAAACAAAGAACTCTTCCTAAAAATTTTTAGGATTCCACTGAAGGCTTTATGCAATTGCCAAGCATTTCATAACAGCCATTTAATGTTATTATTTTTATGTACCTCTAAGAAGTTCTTCTTCGTAAAATATTGAATTAAAATATTCAGTAACTCTAGTATCATGCTAATTTGTCTAAGTATTCTAAAGGTAACAATACTATTGATTTCTAAAAAAGCGTACTTTAGATATACATAAAAATAAAACATGAAATTGCATGATATTCATCTATAAAAACTAGAAAAAAAATTTCATCATGTATTAGCTCTTGGCCCATCAGGAACCCCTCAAAGTCAAACAGGGTCGTCAACCACTTTTTAGGATAATTTCTCTAGGTTAATTCTTGCCCTTTTGTATACACAGTCTTTTTCCAAACAGTATATAATAAAGCTGATTAGTTTTCTGTTGCCTAAATCATAGCCACACTCAAGTTCTGGATTATTGGAATTGTTCTTAGATTATCTTCACAGGAGTTTGGGGGACTTCCCTATTGCTTCAACCATACATGTATAATATTGTGATTTACCATCTACCAGATGAGTATTCACATTAATTATGTTTAAGTTCTACTGAGTTAGCTATCAAAGGTCATCATTATTTCCAAGTCATTGGCAAATAAATAGTACCTTGTTATTACCATCATGTACAATAATAAATGTATGTTTGAATTTCATAAATATATTTTAATTTTTGCAAGTTGTTTTAAATTTTTATCCAATAGCCAGATTACAAATATTTTCATGTGTTCATAGTTTTAGTCAAAGCAAGAGATCTTTCTTAAATAGCTACCATTGACATAAATATAAACAGAGCTCTAGCTAATGAATATGCTCACTGTTCTTCTCAGTTCTAGTTATTAGGCTGCTAAAAATATACATCATGATTATACATACAATTATTTTAAAGGAAGAGATCTCAAATTCTATAATGAAAAATACAAGGGAAATAGCATGCTATAAAAAAGATTATAGCTGTTTTTTTGGTAAATGTGCCTATTTTATAAACTGAGGTTTACCTGTAGAATCATGCGTTTGAAACCAGATTATGACTAGTCCTAGAGTTCCTTGAATTATGCTATGGGTTATATGATGCCACAGGACAAATTTACAACATTTTTCTGAAGAATCATTTTTAATTATTTTAACTAATTGGAAACATTTCATATGTAAACAAGCATAAATACATTGAGGAGTAGAATGCAAAACATGCTCACATTTTTCAAGATAAAACAATGAGACCACTGTGCATTCAGAAGTGCCTTCTGGATGTACCCCCAGTAGTCTGGGTATATGGTGGTCTAGTGGTTAAGATTCAGCACTCTCATTGCCTAGCAACTCAGGTTCATTTCCCTATCAGGGAACCACACCACCCATCTGTCTGTCGGTTGTCATACTGTGGTGGCTGCATGTTGCTGTGAAGCTGAAAGCTATGCCACCTGTATTTCAAATACCAGCAGGGTCACCCATGGTGGACCAGTTTCAGCAGAGCTTCCAGACTAAAACAGACTAGGAAGAAGGATCTGGCCACCCACTTCTGAAAAAATCATCCATGAAAACCCTATGGATAGCAGAAGAGCATTGTCTGATACAGTGCCAGAAGGTGAGAGGATGACACGAAAGGACTGGGTAAGGTTCTGCTCTGCTGTACACAGGGTCACACTAAGAGTTGGAATCAATTTGACAGCACTAACAAAGCCAAATCCTGGGTATAGTATCTTAGGGTCACCATCCTTGAACTGGGGGGAGGGGTTCAGTACATAGAGTAGCAGTGAATTCTACTACTGTTTTTGAGTCCAGTACTATGTGTGATTAGATGGCACTTTAATACCATACTCAATTAATTTCCAAGAGGACATGATGTCTTTGGTTCATTTTTATTTTGCATTGTTAAATCCATTATTAGATAATGTACTATTTATCTTCATATCTTCTGCAGTATCTAGCTCCTGTTTGCACTTGGTAGATACCCAGAAAATATTTGTTGACCATAAATTATTGAGTTTACTAACAAACTTCAGCTCATTTTTACAAATAAAAATCTTGTTTGGAGGCATATCTTCTCCGTTGCAGGCTAATTTCTGACCTCAGCGTCCTTCACGTTGACATCATTCCCATAGCGCTGCACTAACTCTGCAAAATGCTCCATGACAATTTACATAATGTACTGTGCTCTCATCAAACTAAAATACCAGATGTTTCAAGGAAACTGAAAAGAGCTTTTAAATCTAGTCTATTTTTAGTACTTTTTCTGTGCTTTGTTTTCCATTACAAGTCTTCAAATGTTTATTATATTATTGATCAGAGGTACAGAACCCTTCTTTACTCCAATTTATTGTACAACTAACAATGGTTTTAAAGAACTTCATTGCAAACTCTCCACACAACTAAACAAAACATGTCAGGCCACACTCATGCTGAGCACATAGGAGAGAAACAAATCCTTCACCTGTCTTTTCCTAACAAAGAGAAAATAAGCTCTTGAAAAAAAAATAATGTGCTTCTAACAATATGAAAGAATTGGGATACAGTCCTTTAATGAAAATGCACAATCAACATGCTCACAAAACTTCAGATAAACAACATTTATGTTCTGGGTTTTGAGGCAGAGAAAGATCTTTCAAAGACAGAAAAGGGACTAGAAACAAAGGGAAACACAATTGGTTCAAATTTCAAATTGTTAGGTGCCCCCCACCAGCTCCATTTACCTGTCTCAAAGGCACCTTAAACAATATATCAAAAACTGAACTCATAAACTTTTTCCACCAAATTGCATCCTTTCCCAGTATTTCTTATCTCAGTGAATGGCATCATCATATGTCCAGTTCCACAAGAGGGAAATATAAGAAGCAACCATATTCTCCCTGTTCCCCCATGTCTAATATATGACCAGGTCTCTGATTTTATCTCCTAAATATCTTTAAAATCTGTCCACTTTTTTCCATGGCTACTTCCACCACGATAGCTTAAGTTATCTAACATACCATCATCTCCTTTCAGGATTACAGCAATAACCAAATAAATACTTTCCCTGTATCCATTCTCTGTACCCTGCTCCATCAATTTCTATCCAGCAGTCAGAGCAATCTTTTTAAAATGCAAATCTGATCATGTCACACATGAACATATTCAACTTAAAATCCTTCAATAGCCTTAGGATATTAGACTAAAATCCTATAGAGTCCTACATGGCCTGGTTCTTGTCTATTTCTCCTCCTTCATCTCAACGAGATTCTAGCCAGTTTTCTGTGCCCCAGTCAGACTGACCTTCTTTACTTCCCATCGGGCCTTAGCATGTGCTCTTCTTACAGCTGAGAACATTCTTCCTCTGCACCATCATCATTCCACCTTTACACAGTTAACCTCTGCTCATCATTCATTTCTTATCACAGAGGTCACAGAGGTCACTTCCTGAGGAAGTCTTCTCCAAACCTCCAGGGTAAATCAGGTATTCCTATTGTACAGTCTCATTGATGACACTTTTTTCCTTATATAGTAGCCATCATGGTTTATGACATATAAAATCATCATTAGCCTCTGTGGCTAAGTACCACATCTGGCTTTTGGGTTTTTTGTTTGTTTGTTTTTTTTATAGCTTACCTTATCATAATGATTTTTCTCTTTTAAAAAAGTTTAAATAAAATGTTTTGAGGTGTAAATATACAAAAAAATGGGCCATTTGAAGTATGCTGTTCAAGGAGTTTCAACAAATAATACCCATGTAACCACTATCACAATCAAAATATAGAACATTTCTTTTACCCTAAAAGTATCACTTGTACTCTTCCCCCCAACTCCAATCAAAGACAACCAGTTATCTGTCTTCTGTCTTTCTGGATTAGTTTTGCCTGCTTTAGAACTTCTTATAAATGAAATTATAAAGTAAGTAATGCCTTGTGTGAGGCCTCTTCTACTTAGAATAATGTTTTTATATGTATACAGGCCACATGTATCAGTGGCTTGTTCCTTTTTATTTGTGAGAAGTATAGTATTTTATAGATATAAGACAATTTGTTTAGCCATTCACCTAGTGATGAACATTTGGATTAAGTCCAGTTTTGAACTATTATGAATACAGTTTCTATAAATATTTGTTTAAAAGTTTTTGTGTGAATATATGTTTTAATTTCTCTGAGCAAATATCTAGGATTTGAATTGCCAGGTAACATGATAACTGCATGTTTATCTTTGTAAGAAATTGCCAGATAATTTTCCCAAGTAATGGTACCATTTTACACATCCATCATCAGTGTATGAAGGTTCCAGTTGATCCACATCTTCACCAACACTTGGTATTGTAAGTATTTTATTTTTTCTACTGGATGCATTCTGGTATCACAATGTGATTTTAACTCACATTTCCCTGATAGCTAATAATGTAGAGCATATTTTCATGTGCTTTCTGAGCATCTGTATATTTTCTTTGGTGAAGTGTTTGTTCAAATCTTTGGCCCATTTTTTAATTGTTTATTTCCTCTTCTTATTATTGAGTTGTAAAGGTTCTTTATAAATTCTAAATATAAGTACTTTGCCAGATATATGTGTTGCTACAAGTCTTTGGCCTTTTCATTTTCTTAATGCGATGTTTCAAAGGGCAGAAATTTTAAAATTTGATAAAGGCCAATGTGTCACCTATTTTCTATGGTTTATGATTTTGGCATCCTGCATAAAGGTTATAAGAAAGCTTTGCCTAACACAAAGTCACAGATATTTCTCCTATCTTTTCTTCTATATGGTTTATGCTTTTAAATTTTATCTAAGGTCTATGATCTAATTTAAGTTATTGAGTAAGAACAAGGTACATCTAGTTCTTCATGTGCACATCCAGTTCTTGCAACAGCTTCCTTTATCCATTTCTTATAGAATTACCTTAACACTTTTTCAAAAATCAATTGGCCATTTATGTTTGTGACTACTTATTCTTTTGTTCCAATGATCTATATGTCTATTCTTATACCAATACCACATTGTCTTCTATAGTGTAGCTTTATAGTAAGTATTTATATCTCAATAAATAGCAAGTAAGTCCGAATTGTTTTCAAAATTGTTTTTGAGACTCTGGGTCCTTTGCCTTTCCATGTGATTTTAGAAGCAGGTCAATTTCTATCCCTCTCCCCTCAAAAAAAAAATGCCTGCTTGGATTTTGACTGATTTGCTTGAATCTATAGATCACTTGAGAAGTAGTATTACTTCAGCTTCATTGAGTTTTCTGACCTAATAAACTTATATATCTCCCTATTTATTGAAATCTTTCATATATTTTGTTAATGCTTTGTAATTTTCACTGCACAAGTCTTTTCTGTATTTTGTTGAATTCATCCCTCTTCTACGTCTTTCAGGCCAGTGTAAATGTATTCTTTAATTTATATTTTCCAATTGTTTGTTGTTAGTTTAGATAAGTATAATTTAGTTTTTATAGATTTTTATCCTTCAACTATGTTAAATTCACTTTTTGTATGAGTAATTTAAAAAAAACTTTAGGATTTTCTATGTACATGATTATGACATCCATAAATAAATACAGATTTTTATCCCTTTTATTTCTTATTTCTTTTATTCTCATTCTTTTATTTCTTATTCTTTCTTTGATTCACTGGCTAGAACCTACAGTGAACTGGTGAATAGAAGTGGTGTGAACAAACATAATTGCCTTATTCCTGATCTTAGGTTAGGTTCAATAGTTGACTATTAATTGTAGGTTAGCTGTAGCTTTGTTTTATTTTTTGCTGAGAAAGATCCACCCTGAGCTAACATCTGTTGCCAATCTTTCTCTTTTTTGCTGAGGAAGATTCACCCTGAGCTTACACCTGTGGTCAATCTTCCTATATTTTGTATGTGGGTCGCCCCTACAGCATGGCCTCTGATGAGTGGTGTAGGTCCATGCCCAGGAACCAAACCCAGGCTGCCAATGCAGAGCATGCTAAACTTAACCACTAGGCCACCAGGGCTGGCCCTGTAGGTTTTTGTTTTATAGATCTCCTTTATCATTTGAAAGAAGTTCTCCTCCTAGTTCTCTGTTCCTAGTTTGCTGAGTATTTTGATTGAGTGACTATTGTCAAATACTTTTTCTCCTTTATTCTATAAATACAGTGAATTGTATTGGTTGACTTTTTTCCCAGCCTTATTGAGATGCTATTGACATACAACATATGTAAGTTTAAGGTATACAATATGATGATTTGATACACACGTATATTTCAAAATGATTACTACAATAGGTTACTTAATGTCTCCATCCCCTCATATAATTACTATTTTATTTTTGTGGTGATAACATTTAAAATCGATTCATTTAACAACGTGCAAGTATATAATACAGTACCACTAATTATAGTGACCATGCTGTACATTAGATTCCCAGAATTTATTCATCTCATAGTTGGAAGTTTGTACTCTTTGACCAACATCTCCCCACCTTCCCCATCCTTCCAGCTCCTGGTAACCAGGATTCTACTCTCTGTTTCTATGATTTTGTTTTTTTCAGATTCTACATGTAAGTGAAAGCATATGCTGTTTGTGTTTCTCTGATTTATTTCATTTAGCATAATGTCCTCAGGGTCCATCCATTTTGTTGCAAAAATCCAGAATTTCTATCTTTTTATGGCTGAATAATATTCCATTGTGTGTGTGTATACATGTATCACATTTTCTTTAACATTGATTTTTGAAAGTTAAAACAGTCTTTCATTTCTGAGGAAAAACTACACCTGACTATAATACACTGTTTCCCATGTGTTGCCAGATTTAATTTGCTAATCATTTGTTAAGAATTTTGTGTCAATAATCATGAGAGTTATTATAGTTTTCTGTATATGTAATTTTCTTCTCTTGTATCTCCCATATCTGGGACTGGAGACATCTTTTTTGAAAAACTCTTTAATTTCAAATTCAATTTCTTTGATGGGAAAGGGATGTTCAGATTATGATTTTTATTGGATAAGATTTGGTTGTTTGTAGATTTCATGGACTTTGTTAATTTCTTGTAAGTTGTTGAATTTATTCATCTAAAGTTGCTTGTAGTATTCTCCTATTACCCTTTGAATGGCTACAGAATATACCCGCTTGCATGTGATATTGTAAACATTTAGGGCTATTATTTCTCTCTATGCACTATTTTGCCTCACCCCACATATTTTGTTTTATTTTCATTTTTATTCAGTTCTGTGTATGCTTTTAAGACTTCATTTGATACTTCATCTTTGATCCATGCATTATTTAAATATGTATTGTTTAATTTTCAAGTGTTTAATGATTTTCTATTGACTTTCTGTTATTGATTTCTTGTTTGATCCAATTGTGGTCAGTGAACACACTCTATATGATTTCAATTCTTTTAAATTTGTTAGAGTTTGTTTTATGCCTTAGGGCATGGTCTATTTTGGTGAATGCCCCATGGGTTCTTGAAAAAAATTGTGTACTCTGCTGTTGTTGGGTAGAGTGGTGTACACATGTCAATTAGATTTTTTTGGTTAACTGCTTTGTTCAGATCTTCCATATTCTTTCTGATTTTCTTTCTAGTCATTTTATTAGCTACTGAAACTGGGATTTTAAAGTCCTTAATTGTAATTTTGGGTTGGTTTATGTTTCCTTTCAGCTTCATCAGTTTTTGCTTCACGTAAATTGAAGCTCTATTGTTTGGTTCATACATATTTAGGATCAGTATGTCTTCCCAGCAGATTGATCCTTTTATCATGATGTAGTCTCTCTTTGAGATGTCATCATCATGGTGGTATGGTGGATCCCTTTGTGCTCCCCTTCAATCTACAGTGAGTAAAACATCCACAACCCAACAAAGGCTACATTGCACAACACACCAGGATAGAGAACAGATCCACACAACAATACTTATGAAGGTGGGTGGATTGGAGTACATAAAGGAGGCAAAATGGGGGTACAACAGAGGCAATACCTGGGACCCTGGACCCCAGCCATAGCAGCTGAGCCAGTTGCACCCAACCCTAGAGAACGCAGTGGGCAGCAGAGGTGCACATGCAACTCTGACCAGAGAGGCACAACAGCACTTGTGGCTATGGGGAGCGGAGCAGCAGAAGAGGTGCAGCCCTGTAATCCCAAGACCCCAGCCACAGCTCAGAGTCTGGTAGCAGCAGCAGAGGCATGCACATGACTCTGACATCACAACTGCAGTGGTGCATGTGGTCACACAGTAAAGGACAACAGCAGAGGTGATGCCCCTCAAACCTGGCTCTTTCCTCACCTTCCCCCTCCCCCAACCATGGCAGTGGAGCTTCAAACCCAAGTGATCTCAGGTGTGGCACAGGCATTAGCCATCCCTGTGCCCTCAGTGGCAAAACCAGTGATTGCAGCAACACAGGCAACAGCAGGGCATCAGAGAACCCCAAGGGCACAGGCAGTGATGATGAGAGTACAGGTGACACCCTGAATAGATGCAGTGGAGGATGGAACATGCAGATCCTCAAATATAGCCAGAGGCAGCTTAAGTAAGAGAAACCAAAAAATAGCTCTATAGCACCACCTACTGAAAAACAAAAGAAAGGCTTCTAATCTCCAACTGGTTGAAAAGTTTGAATCAAAGAAAGCCATACCTAAATAAGAAAAGTGTGTGCTACAAGTGCATCAGCAAAGGACTAACTCAGCAAGCACCATGAAAACCCATGATAACACAGCATCACAAAAAGAAAATAACAATTCTCCAGGGACCAAATATAAAGTCAAGGAAGATTATGATCTAATTGATCGAGAATTCAACATAACTGTCATAAAGAAAGTCAGTGAACTACAAAAAAACTCAGAAAGGCAGTTCAACGAGCTCAGGAATAAAATCAATGAATAGAAGGAATACTGTACCAAAGTAATTGAAACTCTAAAAAAGAACCAAACAGAAATTCTGGAGCTGAGGAACTCAATAAATTAGATGAAGAAGGCATTAGAAAGCACTGGAAATAGAGCAGACATATGGAAAAGAGAATTGACAAGCTCAAAGATAGAAACCTAGGAATGATGCAGGAGAAAAAGAAAGAGAACTAAGATTTTTAAAAAAACCTAGAAATCCTATGAGAATTATTCAACTCTATTAGAAAGGGCAACATAAGGATAATGGGTATCCCAGAAGGACAAGAGAGAGAGAAGGGAGCAGAGAGTTTATTTAAAGAAACAATAGCTGAGAACTTCCCAAACCTGGGAAAGGAACTGGATATACAAATCCACGAAGCTAATGGAATACCCAATTATCTCAATGCAAAAAGACCTTCTCTAATACAAATGATAATAAAATTGTCAAAAGTTAATGGCAAAGAAAGATTAAAGACTGCCAGGGGAACAAAAAAAAAACAAAAACAAAACAATAATATACAAGGGAACCTTTATTAGGCTATCAGCAGATTTCTCAGCAGAAACTACAGGCCAGGAGAGAGTGGAATGATATATTCAAAATATTGAAAGATAAAAACTGTCAGCCAAGAATACTCTATCCAGCAAAGTTATCTTTCAGATATGAAGGAGAAATAGAGGATTTCCCAGATAAACAAAAGCTGAACTATTTCATCACCACTAGACCTGCCTTACAAGAAATGTTGAGAGGAGCTCTTCTACTGGAAACAAAAGGCAAAGGTTGACAAAACTTTGAGCAAGGTGATAAATAGAGAGAAATAGAAAGTTGCAATTCTATATTAGAATAGGTTAGTAAGCACTTAATTATAACATGGAGGTTAAAGGGAAAAGAAACATTAAAATAACTATAACCACTAAAATGTAGTAATAAACTCACAATACCAAAAGGGAAAATTTGTGACAAGAAAAACATAGATGGGAAAGAGAAAAAGGATGGAACTTGCACAGGCAAATGGAGATAAGATGCTATCAGCAGAAAAAGGACTATCTTATCTATGAGACCTTTTATACAACCCTCATGGTAACCAAAAAATTTTTGAAACAGAGACGCAAAATATAAAATGAAGAGAAAACTGAGAAAAATATCACAGAAAATGACCCAACTAAAATATTAGACAGAAACACAAGGAAAAAGAAACAAAGGAGATATAGAGCAACCAGAAAACAAAAGATAAAATGGCAGTATTAAGTCTTCATAGATCAATAATCACCCTAAATGTAAATAGATCAAATTTACCAATCAAAAGATACAGTGGCTGGATGAATTAAAAAACAGGACCAAACAATATGTTGTCTCCAGGAGACCCATCTCAACTCTAAGGACAAACATAAGCTCAAGGTGAAGGGATGGAAGATGATACTCTAAGCAAATGGTAACCAAAAGAAAGCAGATGTAGTCATACTTACATCAGACAAATAGACTTTAAGCCAAAAAAAAAAAAAAAAAACAGACAAAGATGGACATATATAATGATAAAGGGGACAATCCATCAAGAAAACATAACATTTACTAATATATATGCTCCTAACATAGGAGCACCAAAATATATAAAGCTATTATTAACACACCTAAAAGGAGAATCTGGTAGCAACACAATAATAGTAGGAGACTTTAATACCCTGCCTACAGCAATGGATAAATCATCCAGACAGAAAGTCAACATGGAAACCTTGTCCTTAAATGAAACATTAGACAAGATGGATGTTTGATGTATGTAAAACACTCCATATATATAAAACATTCCATCCAAAAGCAGAATACACTTTCTCCTCAAGTGCCCATTGAATATTCTCAAAGATAGACAATATATTCAGAAACAAAACAAGTCTCAATAAATTTAAGAAGATTGAAATCATATCATGTATCTTTTTTGACCATAATGGTATGAAACTAGAAATCAACTACAAGAAGAAAGCTGGAAAAGTGACAAATATGCGGACACTAAACAACATGCTCCTGAACAACTATTGGATCAACAAAAAAATCAAGGGAGAAATCAAAAAATACCTGAAGACAAATGAAAATGAAAACAGAACATACTGAAATCTCTGGGATGCAGCAAAAGTGGTACTAAGATGGAAGTTTATAGCAATACAGGCCTACCTTAAGAAACAAGAAAAGTCTCAAATAAACAATCTAACACTATACCCAAAGGAACTAGAAAAAGAAGAATAAATGAAGCCCAGAGTCATTAGAAGGATGGAAATAATAAAAAACAGAGCAGAAATAAATTAAATAGAGACTAAAAAGACAATAGAAAAGATCAATTCAACTAAGAGATGGTTCTTTAAAAAGATGCACAAAATTGACAATCTTTAGATAGACTCACTAAGAAAAAAAGAGAGGACTCAAATAAATAAAATAAAAAGCAAAAGTGGACAAATTTCAATGGATAACACAGAAATACAAAGGCCTATAAGAGAATACTATAAATTGGATAAACTTTAAGTAATAGATAAATTTTTAGAGACGTACAACTTCCCAAACCGAATCAAGAAGAAATAGAAAATCTGAATAGACTGATCACTAGAAGGGAGATTAAAACAGTGATCAAAAACCTCCCAAAAAACAAAAGTCCAGGAGCAGACAACTACTCTAGTGAATTCTATCAAACATTCAAAGATTTGATACCTATCCTCTCAAACTCTTCCAAAATGACCCTGATAGTAAAACCAGACACAGATAGGACACACAAAAAATATTCTAGGCCAATAGTGCAAATGAACATACATCCAAAAATCCTCAACAGAATATTAGCAAATTGAATATAACAATACATTAAAAGTATCATACCACATGATCAAGTGGAATTTATTTCAGGGATCCAAGGATGGCTCAACCTCTGCAAATCAATCAATGTAATACACCATATTAACCAAATGAAGAAAAAAGTCACAAGATCATCTCAATAGATGCAGAGAAAGCATTTGACAAGATTCAGCATCCACTTATGATAAAAAGTCTCAAAAAATGGGTATAGAAGGAAAGTACCTCAATATGATAAATGCCATATATGACAAACCCACAGCTAACATCATACTCAATGGTGAAAAACTGAAAGCTATTCCTCTAAGAACAAGAACATGACAAGGATACCCACTCTCACCACTCTTATTCAACATAGTATTGGAAGTCCTAGCCAGAGCATTTAGGCAAGAAAAAGAAATAAAAAGTATCCAAGTTAGAGAGGAAGAAGTAAAACGGTCACTATTTGTGAATTACATGACTTTATACATAGAAAACCCTAAAGAATCCACCAAAAACTATTAGAAATAACGAACAAATATAGTCAAGTTTCAGGGTACAAAATCAATGTACAAAAATCAGTTGTATTTCTATACACTAACAAGGAACAAGCAAAAAGAGAAATCAAGAAAAAAAATCCCATTTCCAATCATAACAACAAAAATAGAATACCTAGGAATAAATTTAACCAAGGAGGTGAAAGACCTGTACATTGAAAGCTATAAGACATTTTTTATGAAATTAATAAAGATACAAAGAAATGGAAAGATATTCCATCTCATGGATTGGAAGAATTAATATAGTTAAAATGTCCATACTACCTAAAGCAATCTACAGATTCAGTGCAATCCCTATCAAAATCCCAATGACATTTTTCACAGAAATAGAACAAAGAATCCTAAAATTTATTTGAAACCATAAAACCCCAAATAGCCAAAGCAATACTGAGAAAAAAGAACAAAGTTGGATGCATCGCACTTTGATTTCAAAGTATACTACAAAACTATAGTAACCAAAAATGCATGGTACTGGCAGGAAACAAGACACATGGATCAATGGAGCATGATTAAGGATCCAGAAGTAAATCCACACATTTATGTACAGCTAATTTTTCACAAAGGAACCAAGAACATACAATGAAAAAGGAAATTCTCTTCAATAAATGGTGTTGGGAAAACTGGACAGCCACATGCAAAAGAATGAAAGTAGATTTATAATATACCATACACACAAATTAACCCCAAATGGATTAAAGACTTGAATGTAAGACCTGAAACCATAAAACTCCTAGAAGAAAACAGAGGTGTTATGCTCTTTGACATTGGTCTTAGCAATATCTTTTTGGATATGTCTCCTCGGGCAAGAGAAACAAAAGAAAAAATAAACAAATGGGACTACATCAAACTAAAAAGCTCCTGCACGGCAAAGGAAACCATCAACAAAATGAAAAGACAATCCACTGATTGGGAGAAGATATTTGTAAATCATATATCTGATACGGGGTTAATATCCAAAATATATAAAGAATTCATACAACTCAACAACCAAAAATAACCCAATTAAAAAATGGGCAGAGGATCTGAAGGGACATTTTTCCATAGAAAATATAGAGTTGGCCAAAAGGCACATGAAAAGATGGTCAGTATCACTAACTATCAGGGAAATGCAAATCAAAACCACAGCGTGATATCACCTCACATCCATCAGAATGGCTATTATTAAAAAGACAAGAAATAACAAGTTTTGGAGAGGATGTTGAGAAAAAGGAACTCTCATACACTGCTGGTGGGAATGTAAACTGGTGCAGACACTATGGAGAACAGTATGGACATTCCTTAAAACATTAAGAATAGAACTACCATATGATCCAGCTATTCCACTTCTAGGTATTTACCCAAAGAACACAAAAACACTAACTCAAAAAGACATTTGCACCCCTATGTTCACTGCAGCATTATTCACAATAGCCAAGACTCAGAAACAACCTAAGTGCCCAGCAACAGATAAATGGATAAAGAAGATGTGGTAGATACACAAGGGAATTGCCATTTGTGACAATGTGGATGGACCTTGACCATGTTATGCTAAGTGAAATGTCAGATGGAGAAAGAAAAATACCATATGATTTCACTTATATGTCGAAGATAAAACAACAAACATATAAATACAGAGAACAGATTGGTGGTTACGAGAGGAGAAGGGAGTGAGGGGAGGGCAGAAGGGGTAAAGGGGGACATTTGTACGGTGACAGATGGAAACTAGACTTTTGATGGTGAACATGTTGTAATGTATATAGCAGTCGAAATATAATGATGTACACCTGAAATTTATATAATGTTATAAACCAGTGTTACCTCAATTAAAAAAAAATCACACCCACAAAAAATTATCTTTGTCTAAATAAGTTCCTATTCTCTGAAGTCTACTTTATCTGATGTTAATATAGTACTCCTGCTTTTTAAAAATTTTCATTCATGTTTGCAGGAGATCTTTTCATTCTTTTGCTTACAATCTACCTATATTGTTGAATTTAAAATGAGTTCCTTGTAAACAGCATAGAGCTGAATCATGTTTTATCCACACTTCCAGTCTCTGCCTTTTAATTGGTGCATTTAAACTATTTGCATTTAAGGTAATTAATGCTATGTTAGAGTTTAAGTGTCATTTAATTATTTGTTTCTATTTGTTTTCTCTATTTCTCTTTTATTTTTTGCCTTCCTGTGAGTTACTTGAACATTTCTTAGGATTCCATATTTTTGAATGAATAGTGTTTTGAATGTATATTTTTGTATAGTTTTTAGTGTTTGCTCTGAGTATTACAATATACATATCTGACATCACACAGTTTATTAGAGTCAACATTTACCACTTCAATTGTGAAAACTTGACTACCATTTAGGTCTCTTTATCTTCCCCAGATTTAAATATCATTGTCATACATACTAGATGGTTTTATAAATTTTGTTTAAATCAGTAACCATGATTTATAGAACTTATGAGTAGAAGGATAATCTATTGTTTGTATCCATACTTCTGATCTTTCCATTTTTCTTTCTTCCTTCCTGATGTTCCATGATTCCTTTTCTATCACTTCTTTTCATTTTAGCCATTCTTTAAAGGGTAGGTCTACCAGTGACAAATTATATTCATTTTCCTTCATCTGAGGATATCTTTATTTTTCCTTCATTTCTAAAGAATAGTTTCACTGAATATAGAATTCATACCTGACAGTTACATTTTCTGCACTTGAAAAATGTTTTCTTACTTTATTTTGGCCAC
Source organism: Tapirus indicus (assembly GCA_031878705.1). Classification (NCBI taxonomy): domain Eukaryota; kingdom Metazoa; phylum Chordata; class Mammalia; order Perissodactyla; family Tapiridae; genus Tapirus; species Tapirus indicus. The sequence goes on along the minus strand of CM062942.1, from coordinate 95,157,543 downwards.
CATTGCTTCAGGTGAAAATACTCTGTCATTAGAATTGGCATTCCCCTATAAGTTATATGTTCTTTCTCTCTGACTTATCTTAAGATTTTTCTCTGTTTTGTTTTCAAAAGTGTATTACGTGTCTTGTGGATTGTTTTGGATTTCCCTATTCAGAATTAGTTCAGCTTTTGAATTTGTATGATTATGTCTTTTGCCAAATTTGGCAAGTTTTCAGTTATTATTTCTTTGGGTTCCCCTTTTTTCTCCTCTCCTTCCTGGACTCTGATGATACAATTGGTGGATATTTCACTATTGTCCCACATGTAGGTCCCTGAGGCTCTGTTAGGTAGTTTGACTCTATTTTTTCCATTGTGTTCATTGGGTAAAGTCTGTTTAATTGTACTGATTCTATCCTCTGTCATCAATACTCTACTACTGAACCCATCCAGAAAATATTTTATTTTGTTTATTGTAATTTTCAGTTTCATATTTTCCACGTTTTTTATGATTTCTTTTTATTTGTGGAAATTTTCAATTTTTTTCATTTCAAGAAAACGTGTAATTGCTTATTGAAATATTTTTATTAAGAATGCTTTAAAATCTTTGTTAGATAATCCCAACATCTAATATATTTTGATGTTGACATCAGTTGATTGTCTTTTCTCATTCAAGTTGTGATTTTTCTGGTTCTTGGTGTGATGAGTGATTTTTGATTCTGTCAGACATTTTGGCTATTATGTTATATTATGTTAGAAGACTCTGGTTTCCTATTTAAATCTTTTATTTTAGCATTCATTCACTCTGCTTAGGTTTTACATGGAGTTCTTGGCATTTGTTTAGGCTGTGACTTCAATAATAATTTAATTTTCAGAGGCTTTGTGGTGTCATTTGGTCTGCTTGGTTTATGTTGCTGCTGGGGCTACCTCTGGGGTTGTTATTGCTTGAAGGGTGCTGTCCAGGCTGGGCTGCCTGGTGCTGATAGGTGGGAGATGGACATCTGCAGGCCCAAAGAACAAATTGGTGTCCTGTGCCCTGCTCCTTGTTGGGTTAGGATCCCCCTTACTGTCGCCGTTTACTGATTCAATACCTCTTGGTAGGAGAGAGGAGTCAGTCCCACAGAGATGAAGAGGCTTCCTGGGCCAACCATTAATTGTGCTGGAATCCCCTTTGTCCATGTCCCTAGATGCCTTTTGTCTCTCAGTAGGGGAGGAATCTCAGCTGCAGGCAGAAGAGTATTTGCCAAGCTGAGTTCTTATTGTAGCAGGATCCCTTTTGCTGGTGTCATCCAGCTCCTGATGCCTTTTGGTGGGAGAGGGTACCTAGGCTAGTCCACTTCTTGTGGGATCTCCTTTTCTGGTACTCCTCAGGCATCTTGTGTCTCTGGATGGGAGAGGGGAGTCTCAGGCCCCATAGGGAAGAAGATTGCTTTCCCTGGCCCTTTATTGTCAACATGGCTCTCTGATACTCCCCTTTGCTTGTGCTGCCATGCTCACCTGGCAGGATTCCCACTTAATCCAGGGGAGGATTGAGCCTACTTGGGCTGCCTTCTATTGCTGCCTTCTATTGGAGTTTGGGAAATCAGTCCTGAGTTCCTTTCTTCTGTTGTGTAGGGTTCAGTAAGACACCTTGCTGGAAAGTTGTTCCTTCAGCTCTGAGGTCCCTAACCAGTTCACCTTCCTCTTTGCAACTTTCAGTGTTCTCCTTTTGTTATTTTGCATTATTTCCAGGGTTTATAGTTGTACTATGTCAGGAGGAACAGGGAGAAATGAGTTTTTGCCATCTGGTCTGAACCGGAAGTCTAGTTTACTTTTAGAACACATGGAATATAGTTATAATAACTGTCCTAATTCCCTTGTTTCCGAATTCTATCATCTTGTCAGTTTTGCTCAGTTTCAGTTGGTTGATTTTTTTTCCCTCATTATGAGTTGTATTATCCTGCTGCTCTTTGTATGCCTGATAATCTCTGATTGGATGCCAGACACTTAATTACCTTGTTGAGTACTGTATATTTTTGTAGTCAAAATATCCTTGACCTCTGTTCTGACATACAGATAAACTTTTTGAAAAGAGATTGATTCATCTGGGTCTTTTACTTTAAGGTTTGTTAGGTGGGACCAGAGAAGTATTTGGTCTAAGGATAATTATTTTCCATTGCTGAGGTTAAGATCCTTCTGAGTATTCTAACCAATAACCAGGCTTTCCAGTCTGGCTGATTGGAACAGGCACTATTCCCAGCACTGTGTGAGAGCTGGGTACTATTCCTTTCATCCTCACAGATGATTCTTTCCCCAGCCTCGTGTAGTTTTCTCACATGCATGAACTGATTAGCACTCTGCTGAATACTTAAGGGGGACCCTCCACAGATCTCTAGAGTTTTCTTTCTGTGCAGCTCTATCTTTCTCAGTACTCTGCTCCACAAATTCTAGTCTCCTTCATCTCCTGGCATTTTCAACTTGGTGTCATAAACTCAGGGAGTCTTCTGGGCTTTTCTTTGGTCCTCCCCCCACCCTGTAGTCTGGAATACTTTTCAAGTCAGTAAGGAAAGGCAATCACATGGCTCTCTTTGTTTCCTGTCTCTCATGAATCACTGTCTTTTGTTGTCTGATAACCAGTGTCTTAAAAACCATTTTTTCATATATTTTGTGTGTGATTTTTGATTATTTCAGTCAGGTAGATTAATATGATCCCTCTTACTCCATCTTGTCTGGGGGCAGAAGTCTTCACATTCATTTTTATGAGAATTTTCAAATATTTTCCATGGGTATAGATTTCAATTGATATTTTTTTCCCTTTAGAATGATGCTTCTTTGTTTTCTAGCTTGCACAGTTTTGATAAGCATTATGCTGACATTCTTATCTTTGTTCTTTACATATAATGTCTTTTTCCTCCTCTGGCTGCTTTTAAAATTTTTCTTTTTATTCCTCATTTTTTAGCAATTTGATTATGGTATGCCTTGATGTGTGTGTGTTTTAAAAGACATTTTTTAGAGCAGTTTCAGGTTCACAGCAAAATTAAGACGAAGACACAGAGACTTGCCATATACCCCCTGCCCCTACAATGCATACCCTCTCTGCTCCCATTATCAATATCCCCCACCAGAGTGGTACATTTGTTACAATTGATGAACCTGCATTGACACATCATAATCACCCCAAATCCATAGTTTACATTACAGTTCACTCTTGGTGTTGTACATTCTGAATTTAGAAAAATGTATAATGACATGTATCTGTAATTATTGTATCATACAGAGTATTTTTACTCCCCTACAAATCCTCTGTGCTCTGCCTATTCATCCCTGCTCCCCATCAAACCATAGCAACCATTGATCTTTTTACTGTGCTCATAGTTGTGCATTTTCTACAATATCATATAGTTGTAATCATACAGTACGTAGCCTTTTTAGATTGGCTTCTTTCACTTAGTAACAAGCATTTAACCTTGATGTGGTTTTCTTCATATTTATTCTGGTTGAGACTCTTTGAGTTGTATGCTGTCACAATTTTTCTAACCGCACATGTATTTCCTTTTCCTCACTTCAACTTGTTGCCCATTCTCACACAAAGTGACTTAACCTGTCCTTGCTATTGGTATTTAGGTTGGAGATGCCACCTAGCCAAAATAGTATTATATTACATACAGAGGAGCATCAAATATAATATTAAAACTTAATTGCCCTTGAAAACATTTTGTAAGGTAAAACTAGCATTTGGAAAATGGGGCATGGAAAAAGGAATGTAACAAACATTAATTATATATTTATTACCTGCCAGATTTTGTGTCACATATATTATAGACATTATATCATTTAATTCTCATGACAATCTTATGAGATAGGAAATATAATTTTTACATGTTATCAAAGAGAAAATTGAGGTTCAAAAGCGTTGAATAATACTAACTCATAACTTTAAAGACCAAGTTTTGAATCTAGACCTATCTAATTCCAAAGTCAACATAATTTTTCTCTAAGTCATACTTAACTAACAAACAAGTTCCTATATTCTGAAAGGACATAGGCCTTTGAAAAAAATTCTGCCAGACCATATAATGTCTTCTCACATCTAAAACTTTAACATTTCCCTGTGCAATTGGTCTTGCCAAACCTGAGATTATATTTTTGTGAAGTCTTTATGGAATCAATACTTACTTTGATTTGCATTTCAATGGTTTAGAAACGTGTGTAAACATTTTAAAAGAACTCTATTAAATAGCATCTGTTTTTTCCCAGACAAGATCAACCACAGTACAAAATGTCTGAAAAATCTATTCTATGTATTCACTTACAAAATTGTCAGAAAGCCTGGAAAGATAGGCTCTGGCTGCATCTACAGAAATAACTTCCAGAATATCTTAAAACAGACCACCCAAGGCCGGCCCAGTGGTGTAGTGCTTAAGTTCCTGTGCTCCGCTTCTAGTGGCCTGCGGTTTGCAGATTCCGATTCTGGGCATGGACAGATGTACCGCTTGTCAAGCCATGCTGTGGCAGCGTCCCATATAAAGTAGAGGAAGATGGGCACGGATGTTAGCCCAGGGCCAGTCTTCCTCAGCAAAAAGAGGAGGATTGGCAATGGATGTTAGCTCAGCGCTGATCTTCCTCACAAAAACAGAAAGAAAAAACCCCAAAACTGACCACCCAAGGATGTTTCTACCTCTGCTAAAATCAAAAAGGAGAAGAATCAGAAGGTAGCCTCTGGAATTATTGAGTTCAAGAACACACTATTACAATTCTGATACAGGAAATAAGAAGCCATTGACATTATTCCCACAACTGCATCTTAACACCCTGGAGTTTGTAAATAGACCCTGGAATGCTGAACTTGATACCATCTATTGAAAGTCAGCATAGCCTAGAGGTTAAGAGCCTATCCTAGAGCCATGTGACTGAAGACAAATCTGGCTTCTTCCACTTACTATCTCTTTAATCCTTTACTTCTCTGTGCCCCAGTTTCCTCATCTGCAAATTGGGGATAATGATACTGGCTCCTAGGATTTACAAGCGTAGTGTAAGTACATGACATTAAGCTTTTGATTGCCAAGGAGTCTATTTCAAAAGATATCCATCTTGAATAAACACATTGCCAGCTGTATGAAACAGCTACTAGCAAAAGAAAACCAGGTAAGGAATTAGGCCAGCTCCACCCATGAAGGTCATTCTTTCAGAAAGCCCTAGTAACTTAAGATAACTGACTGCTGGAATGATCATGCTTCTCCCTTCCTCCACCCTAATTCCCGCTCTTATCTTTAAGTTAGCCAATAAAGCATGAACACCTGAAACTCTAGAGACCCCACCTGCAACCTTGCTGTGTGGCCCTAAGGTGTGCCATGTATCCTCCAGGATAAGTGAGTAATAAATCTTGTTCTTCAGTTTCCTGATGGTTTTTGCTGAAGTGCATCCTGCAATTATAATAAGAACCACAAGAGCGGGTCCAACCACAACGTTAGCCCCAGTGGGGAAAATGTCTCTGGTGGCTCCCTACCAATAATATGGGCCCAGGCAAGTACTTCAGGCATTCCTAGCCAATAGCATCACTATCAATAGGCTGGGACCAACACAACAAAGAGATATAACACATATAAAAAAACTTAATAGTTAAATGATATATATATTTATCTTTTTAATTTATCAATTGGAAGTAAGAAATTTTTAAAAACAATTTAATTTTCTTATCAGTATAGCATATTGATTGAAAGTACAAGTTTTGGGGTTTAAGTCACCTGGGTTTGCATGTCAGCTCTGCTTCTTACCAGTTTTGTGGCCTTAAGCAAGTCTCTTAACCTTTCTGAGCCCCAGTTGACCTACCAGTAAAAAGGAGATGATAATAGTTGTTGTCTGTGCCGTCATTCTGACTCCTAGCAACGCTGTGTATAGCAGAGCACAACCTTGTCCAGTCTTTTTGCACCATCTTCTCATCTTCCAGTGCTATATCAGACAATGCTTTGCTGCTGTTCACAGGGTTTTCATGGCCAATTTTTTGGAAGTGGGTGGCCAGGTCCTTCTTCCTAGTCTGGAAGCTCTACTGAAACCTGTCCACATGATACCAGTGGCATAGCTTTCAGCATCACAACAGCCACCACAATATGACAACTGACAGACAGGTGGTATGGTTCCCTAATCAGGAAACTAACCTGGGCCATGGTGTTGAAAGTGCCTAGACCACCACTAGACCACCAGGGCTGGCTATAATAATAGTACTTGCATCTAAAGTCTTTAGCACAAGGCCTAATAGATCAAAAGAACATAATAAATGTTAATGTCTAAAATTATTATTTGATAGCCTGTATAAACATTTTACTTTGGATTTTAAAAACCACAAAGATCCTCTTAAATAAATATCTTTAGATAAAGATCCAGAAATCTCTAAGAATTTGACTGCAATGTGTAATAGGGATACCTAGTATTCAGATTAACAAACCACCAATTGTTCTTGCAGTGACAGAGGCTAACAATAATTTTTCCACCAATTATCCTTGAGATATACAAAATGGGAAATGTTTCTACAAGAAAATTCCCAAGAGAATTGATCAGGATTAGAAAACCCTGCAAATAAAATTTTGGACCCCAAACCAAGACCCAATTCAAACAACACATTTTATAACCTCTATCATCTAAAATATGTTATTATCCCTACTCACCAAAATCAACATTATATGTAAACTATTTAAATAGCCTAAATGAAGCAGATGGAGAGAAGCTGAACCATATGTGATTTTATAATAGGTTTATGCTTAATGAGAAATTAAAGATGAGACAATATTTTTAATATGTTTGGAAACTAAAATAATTTTGAGGGCTAAAGTTTTGTGTTTTTTAAATGTAACATTGTGCCTTGCAATGTAGATTTTTTGGTTATTTTTACAATTTTCTATGATCAGACTCAAACTTTTAAAGTCTTACTAGTGTACTATTTCTTATCTGTCTGTATACCTTCAACACTGCATTTCCCACATGTCTAACTGATGCCATGCTATGCCCATTGACTATAACTTATCTAGATGCTATACCCAAGATATTGGGAATGGACTGTAAAAATAGAAAAAAATTCCTTTATCTTCCTTCCTTTAAATGGTACCTTAAACTTCCATCATGTCTGTGAAATTTAACCACAAAAAGTCACTATTCTTTGATGCCTTCTCAACAATCTGGAGTTATTAACTAGAGTGACTCTTTAGCACTATCTTAAAATTCTTAAGGTGGAATTATTATTTATCCTCCTCTCTGGACTTTCTTATGCACATTCTAAGATGAAACCCCATTTATGCCTGTATAACATGAAATATTATATCGTTGGTTCAATTTTCTGATCTGCAATAGATTGGCTAAACTAGATGTATTAGTTTCCCTCTGAACCTTGACATTTTATGACCATTGTTATGAATTACAGTTCTGAGTTAAAAGCAACAGAAACTGACTGAGTGACTTAAGCCAAAAAGGAGTTTACTGAGAAAATAATTAGTTCACAGAATCATTTTAAAAAAGATGTTAAAGTAACAGGCTTAGAAAATAAAAAAACTATGTGGCTGTAACCATAGGCAAAATCTACCATGAAACTGTGTGTACTGAGGACACCACTGTCATTGCCACTGACCACCAAAGCTTACATTGATGCTGACACCACTCTTGCTAGTGCCTCCAGAAACAGGTTGCTGTTACTGTTACCATCACCAGTTACTTTCTCATTCTTTGTTGCTTTATGTCACCAGTTCCAGATTCTAATTTCCAAGAGGATTCATCTAGTTGGCTGAGCTTGTCTCCCACCAAGATTCATAAGATGGGAAATTCCTCAAACATAGAAAGAAGATTCAGGTGCTGGGGAGTCAAACAACACCCCTACAATCAAGATCTTCTGAGTAAATATGTGTATATTTTCATGTGCCATTTCTGTTCTCAACACTGATGCAGTAAATACGACTGCCAACACATGAAAATGATAGAGATTTAAAGAGAAGGTCTCCTTAAATTAGTAGAATAGAAATGAGTGAAATAGATCTCTGGGCCTTCTTTCAAAGGGACTGACTGTCTTGTGGGGAATAATATGTTCTTCCTCATCACTTCTGATCTCAACTTAAAAGAATCAGAGCCATCATCTGACAAGTGTACAAAATAGGTAGATTATATCTCTGGTTCCTTACATGAAGTGACGTACAACTCCTGAATAATTATCAGGAATTCATTGTTATGATTTCACTAGGCATTACATCAATCCATTTGTAAGATTCCAGTTAATATTTAGGTTATGGGCATGGAATCTAATATATACTGCCTACCCCAACCTAATCTATTAAATGAAGGAATTGACATTATGCTTGAAAGCCTGTTGAGCAAGCTGTTATAATACTAGGAAAAACTAGAGGGCAGGCAGAAATCAAAGTGTAACAATTTCACCAATTTGTCAAAGGGTAGGGGGACCCAGTGACATGATGAACAGGTGACTGAGCAGAGCTTCATTAAGCGAATATGTTCTACTGTAACATTTCAATTCCTTTAGTAATATTTCCTTTATTTTGTACATATTTTTTAGTGGTTATTCTAGGGCTTATATATCTTATCTTACTAAAATCTACTTCAGATTTATACTAGCTTAATTCCAGTGCTACATAGAAATGTTACTCCTATATAACTACTCTTTCCTCCCTTTTTATGTTATTACTTTACATATTACAATATATATTTATTACAAACTCAACAATACATTGCTATAATTACTTCTTTATATAACTTTATATCTTTTAGAGAAGCTATATGTTTATAGTTTGTTATAGTAACTATCTTATATACCATTTCTTAACCATTTTTTGCACTGAATTAACAATATGTAAAATTCCAAAGAGATATTATTTTTTCTGTTTGTAGATTCAGAATACTGATTAAAAATGTCCATTGTAGACAAAAAAATGAGAAACATCTGATAATGTCACAACCTTAATGCTTTTTTGAATAAATTTTTTCTAAAATTGATTTGTTGTAAATATTCGGATTTCTCACATCCTGGTTTTTTTGTTTGTCTGTTTTTCTGAGGAAGATTCTTCCTGAGCTAACGTGTCTTGCCAATCCTCCTCTTTTGCTTTAGGAAGCTTTACCCTGAGCTAACATCTGTGCCAATCTTCCTCTATTTGGTATATGGGATGCCACCACAGCATGGCTTGATGAGTGGTGTAGGTCCATGCCTGGGAACTGAACCTGGGCCACCTACGTGGGGCACGCTGAACTTAACCAATAGGCCACAGGGCTGGCCCTCTCACAATCTTATTTTGACCAAACTTAGTGCTTAAAAAAATTCCCATCTTAAATTTCTGACCTAAGTTTTGTAATTCATATACATGTTTCTGAAGAACTGAAAACCAAGGGCAAAAATTGATTCAGTTTTCTACACCTACCCTTCCTTGTAATTATAGACTCTTGAAAATGTTAATTTAAGACTGTATGCATCTATTTTTTTTCACATTAGGCTAACATTTCTAATGAGTTTATTGGGTTTTGTTATGAGTAGTCCAATAATTAAAAGACAACTGGAGTCTTCTCTACTCATGATCTATAAAGTCTTTCAATTAGAATTTCTCATCCAGAAATTTCCCTCTAATTCAAAAAATGTCAGAATAGATGCTGCAAAACTCTGCTCTCTCCAGGGTTCTTTCTTTCAATAGGCTGTGTTTATGCTTCAAATTCCTAGCTTATGTTGTTGTTGTTAGTGCTGTTGAGTCAGTTCTGACTCCTGGCGACCCTGTGTAAAGTGGAACACTGCCTGGGCTTTTGCACCATCTTCTCTTCTAGTGGGGCATCAGACAATGCTCCTCTGCTATTCGTAGGGTTTTCATGACCATTTTTTTTTTTTTTTTTTGGAAATAGGTGGCCAGGTCCTTCTTCCTAGTCTGTCTTAGTCTGGAAGTTCCACTGAAACCTGTCCACCATGGGTGACCCTGCTGGTATTTGAAATACCAGTAACATAGTTTTCAACATCACAGCGACACATAGCCACCACAGTATGAAAACTGACAGACAGGTGGTGTGGTGTGGTTCTTTGACTGGGAAACAAACCTGAGCCCTGGTGGTAAGATGCTGAATCTTACCCACTAGACCACCAGGGCTGGTTAAATTCCTAGCTACAGCACTTTAAAACAGACATGGGAGGAGAGCTGTACAGAGTTCACATAGATCATTGATTCTGTTTGCTAAAATATGTCCCCAATTTTATTTTTACAAACATTATATTGGAAAAAAAGGCAGATATGAAAGAATGCACAGTGTGTGATCCCATTTATATAAAGTTCAAGAAGAGGTAAAACTTATCCATGATGTTAAAAGTCAAAATAATGGTTATTCTTGGGAGGGGCTAGTGACTTGAAGGGGGTAATAAAAGGGACTTCTGCAGTGCTGGCATTATTTTATTTCTTCTTCTGTATGCTAGTTATTTGGGTGTGTTCAGCTTACAGCAAGTCACTTGTGATTTGTGTATTTTTTGATTGTACCCTATAATTCAATAAAGCATACAAAAGAAATTTTTTAACTTGAAGATATTTTCCTTTAGACTATGATATATAACATTAGATTCTACCTATCAATTACTAAAGAGGAAAATATCTTCCAAGGGAAGAAAAGATCATGATATAATAGAAATATATATATTTGAAAGTCAGCTTAGTATTTGTTTATCTCATAACAGTAAAAATTATCTTCCAAGGTAAGAAAAGAGCATGATGTGATAGGGATATATATATATTTAAAAGTGAGCCTAGTATTTGTTTATTTCATAAAATTAAAGCAGATCTGACTGTGTAAAATGACAAAATTTATTTACAGGCCTGGAGAAAAAACAAGATACAGAAAGGAAAAAAAAAGATACAGAAAGGAAAATATGTTCACATAATGGCACAACATGCATTTAAAGTAGAAAAATAACAGTCATTTATCTGTGTATCTTATCTTAAGAGCATCAACAGAAGCATCTCAGTGGCTGAAAGTGTGCAGATGTTTCTATATTTTTTGACTTTATCTGGGGGTGTGTCTGTGCTAGACAGAGAGCTTACCACCACATTAATAAAGGCCTATTTACTTCAGTTCCTTTTACAGAGTACATCGTGTCTGGCTATCAAGAAAAATTTACAAGGCATACTGAAAGGCAAAAAACACAGTTTGAAGAGAGAACAAGCATCAGAACCAAACTCAGATATGGCAGGTATGATGGACTTATCAGAATGGGAATTTTTAAAAAATTATGATTCACAAGCTAAGGGATCTAATAGAAAGTAGGCAGCATTAAAGATCAGATGCCAATTTAAGTATGCAGATGGAATTTCTAAGAGAGAATGAAAAAGAAATGCTAGAGATCAAAGACACTAACAGAAATGAAGAATGCCTTCCATGGGTTCATTAGTAGACTGGGCATGGCTGAGTAAAGAATCTCTAAGCTTGTGGAATGTCAATAGAAACTTCCAAAACAGAGAAACAAAGAGAAAAAAGACTGGAAAAAAAACCCAAAAGAACTGAATATCTAAGGATTGAGGAACAATTACAAAAGATGTAACATGTGCATATTGGGAATACCAGAAGAAGAGAGAAAGGAATAGAAGAAATATTTCTAGTAATAATGACTGGGAACTTCCCCCCAAGTAATGTCAAACACCAAACCAAAGGTACAAGAAGCTCAGAGAACACTAAAGATAACTACACCTAGGCGTATCATATTCAAACTGCAAAAATCAAAGACAAAGAAAAAATCTTGAAAGAAGCCAGAGGTAGAAAATTCCTTACTTATAGAGGAGCAAAGATAAAAATTATATCTGACTTCTCCTCAAAACCATGCATGCAAAAAGAGAGTGGAGTAAAATATTTAAAGTGTTGAGAGAAAAAACCCACTGAACTAGAATTCTGTACTCTGAAAAACTATCAGTCAAAAGTGAAGGAGAAATCGACTTTCTCAGACAAAAATTACGGGAATTTATTGCCAGTAGACCTGCCTTGTAAGAAATATTAAAATAAGTTCTTCAAAGAAAAGGAAAATGATGCATCAGAAATGAATTCAGGATATCACTACAGAGCTCATGGACATTAAAAGGATAACAAAGGAATATTGTTAACAACTCTATGCTCATGAATTTGATAACCTAAATGAAATGAACCAATTCCTTGAAAGACACAATATGCCAAAACTCACTCAGGAAGAAATAGACAATCTGAATGGGCCTATATCTAATAAAGAAATTGAATCAATAATTAATAACCTTCTAAAACAGAAAACAGGCCTAGATGGGTGCACTGGTGAATTCTACCAAACATTTAAAGAAGAAATGACACCAATTCTCTACAATCTCTTTCAGAAGATAGAAGCAGAGGGAATATGTCCTAACTCATTCTACGAGGCCAGCATTACTCCAATACCAAAATGAGACAAAGCCATTACAAGGAAAGAAAATGACAGGCCAGTATCTCTCAGAAAAACAGATGCAAACATTCTCAATAAAATATTATCAAATTGAATACAATTCTTTTTAGAGAATTATACACCACAACCAAGTAAATTTATCTCAGGTGTGTAAGGCTGTTTCAACATTTAAAATTCAATTAATGTAATCCCTCATATCAACAGACTAAAGAAGAAAAATCATATGATCATATCAATACATGCAGAAAAAGCATTTGACAAAATCCAACACTCATCCATGATAAAAACTCTCAGAAAACTAGGAATAGAGGGGAAGTTCCTTAACATGATAAAAATAAAATCTACCAAAAAAACCTACAGTTAACATCATATGTAATTGTGAGAAACTAGAAGCTTTCCCACTAAGATCAGGAACAAAATAAGAATGCCCCTTCTCTCCACTCATTTAACATCAAACTGGAAGTTGTAGCTAATGAAATAAGACAAGAAGAATAAATTAAAGGTATACTAATTGAGAAGAAAGAAATAAAACTGTCTTTGTATTTATAGCTGAATTCATAGCTGATTGGTCAGAAGTATCAATGATAACCTGGGACTGGCATCTGAAGTGGGGTAAATCTGTGAAATTAAGCCTTTACCTTGTGGGATCTGACACTAAACTCCAGGTAGATAGTGCCAAAATTGAATTGAATTGTAGGACACCCAGCTGTTGTCAGAGAGTTAGAGAAGTGGTGTTGGAAAAGACACCACACATTTGATATCAGAAGCATTGCACATAAAAACACTACAATATGCAAGCAAGTTATTTCATGGATATCAACAAACTGATTCTAAAGTTTATATGAATTGTCAAAACACCCAGAATTACTAACATAATATTGAAGGAAAACAAAGTTAGAGGACTGACACTACTAGACCTCAAGACTTTCTATAAAGCTAGAGTAATCAAGACAATATGGTATTGGCAAAGGGATAGACAAATAGATCAATGGAACAGGATAAAGAGCCTAGAGATAGACCTACATAAATATGGCCAACTAATCTTTGACAAAAGAGCAAAGTCATTACAATGGAGTAATAATAATCTTTTCAACAAATAGTGCAGGCACAACTGGATACCCACATGCAAAAGTGAATCTAGACACAGACGTTATACACTTAAAAAATTAACTCAAAGTGGATCATAGATCTAAATGTAAAATGCAAAACTATAAAACTTCTAGGAAAAAAAGAGAAACCTAGATGACCCCAGGTACAGCAATAGCTTTTTAGATACACCAAAGGCACAATCCATGAAAGAAATAATTGATAAGCTGGACCTCATTAAAATTAAAAACTTCTGCTCTGTGAATGATACTGTCAAGATAATGAGAACACAAGCCACAGATTGGGAGAAATTATTTTCAAAAGATGTATCTGAAAATGGACTGTTATCTAAAATACACAAAGAACTCTTAGAACTCAGTAATAAGAAAACAAACAACCTGATTAAAAAATGGGCAAAAGGCCTGAACAGACACCTCACCAAAGAAGGTATACAGATGGCAAATAAGTATATGAAAAAATGCTCAACATCATATATTATTAGAGAATCACAAATTAAAATGAGTTATAACTACACAACTATCAGAATGGCCAAAATCCCAAACACTGACAACACCAAATGCTGGCAAGGATGTGGAGCAATAGGAACTCTCATTCATTGCTGGTGGGAAGGCAAAATGGTACAGTCACTTTGGAAAACAGTTTGGCAGTTTCTTACACAACTAAACATACTCTTACCATATGTTCCAGCAATCACACTCCTTGGAATTTACCCAAATGATCTGAAAATTTATGTCCACACAAAAACCTGCAAACAAATATTTATAGCAGCTTTGTTCATAACTGCCAAAACTTGGAAGCAACCAAGATGTCCTTCATTAGGTGAATGGAAAAATAAACTGTGGTACATCCAGACAATGGAATGTTATTCAATGCTAAAAGGAAATGAGCTATCAAGCCATAAAAAGACATGGAAGAGCCTTCAATGCATATTACTAAATGAAAGAAGCCAATCTGAAAAGGCTATACACTAAGATTCCAACTATATGACATTCTAGGTAAGGCAAAACCATGGAGATAGTAAAAGGATCAGTGGTTGTCAGGGGTTAGGGAGGGAGGAATAGGCAAAGCACACAAGATTTCTAGGGCAGTGCAACTACTCTGTAGGATAATATAATGGTGGACAGATGTCATTATACATTTATCAAAACTCATAGATAGAATATACATCACCAAGAATGAACTCTAATGTAAACTACGGATTTTGTGTAATAATGATGTGTCAATATAGGTTCATCAATTGTAACAAATGTACCACTCGGGTGCAGGATTTTGATAGTGGGAAAGATTGCATATGTGAGTGTAGGCGGTATGTGGAAATCTGTACCTTCTGCTCTTCCACTAAATTTTTCTGTTAATCTAAAACCACTCTAAAAACAAAGTCAGATATATATATATATATATATATATATATATATATATATATATATATGTAAAATTTGTGGTGATAGATGGACAACTCTGTGAATATACTAGAAGCCAACAAATTTTACATTTTAAATGGACCAGTTGTGTGGTACGTAAATTTTTATTAGCTTCCTAATGCTGCTGTAACCAATTACCATAAACTGGATGGTTTAAAATAACACAAATTGATTCTCTTAAAATTCTGAAGACTGGAAGTTGGAAATCATTTTCACTGGCCCTAAGTAATGTGTTGGCAGGGCTGTGCTCCCTCCGGAGGCTAGGGAGAATCTGTTCCTTGTTTCTTCCAACTTCTGGTGGCTGCCAGCATTCCTTGGCTTGTGGCCACATCACTCCAATCTCTGCCTCAGTGGTCACATTGCCTTTTCCTCTTCTATCAGTGATCAAAATTCCTTTACTTCCCTCTTATAAGGACATTTATGGTTGCATTTAAGGCCTTCCCAGCTAATCCACAATAATCTCCCCATCTAAATGTCCTAAACTTAATCATATCTGCAAAGTGTTTGCCATATAATATAACATTCACAGGTTCCAGTGATTATTTATAGAACATCTCTGGGGACCATTTTTCAACCTATCGCAGAATTATTTTTCAATAAATCTCTTAAAAATATGTATTTCCATAGATATGTTCTAAAAAGGTGATAAGACAACACAATTCATTGTGCTTAGAGATTAGTGTTTTTGAAAATATTTTATTCATGACTCCTTTATATTATTTTTATAAAAATACAATTTAACTTTCAGAAAAAAAATTTAGGAGACTTTTTGCAAAAGGTAAAATGTCATTTCTTGAGCTTATGCAGTATATTGATATGATGTTCTAAAGACAAATGAACTATAAATGCATGGTTTACATTCCTTTTTGTATTTGATAAAAATGTGTATTTTGTGAACTGAAATTGTTGGAAAACTCCAAGATCAAGATGAATTTTGCATTATTCAAAAGACTGCTGAATTATCATTGCATGTGTTACCATGAAAATGATTCTTTGCTCTAATTTCAAATCTATACACTATTCAGAAGATACATTATATAGAAACAGGTTCTTAGAAACAAATAAAAATTACCCAAAGCAAATTTAACAGTTATCATAGATATAAATATTATCAATAGCTCTTATTCAACTGCAAAATGTGCATTTTTATTTATATAAAACAATGATTCAATTTGTTTGGACTTATCTGCATTAAAAGTAATTAAAATCTTTTCCAAGTAGCAATTTTTTTTTACCTCAACCAACCAAAAATCATTGTTTTTTCATTTGAAAAATCATTCGTATTTTTCAGTGTACTTCCACACATGTTAATATCATTTGGACTTTAAAACATTCCCATAAAGTATGTGAATAAAGTATTATTACCATCATTATGTACAGATTTTAAATGACTTTTCCAAATCCAAGTGCAATATATAACAAAGTGTGTATGCAGTTCAAGTCTAGTGCTGTTTTTTTTTTACCTGAACAAACCTTCTCTATAAAATCTGATTTAGAATGGTAAGTCTAAATCAGGAAACAGAAAATGTTACAAAAATTTTTTCCAGACGCTATGTAAATCATAAGGACCCAAACATTTGAAGTTATAGTCTACACTTGGATACATCACTAGGCCAAAAAAATGGTATTTACTACAGAAGTAATCCATATAGAGATAATTATTGAAGTCACGAGAGTAGGCAACTTCTATAAGGAAGATTGGAAAGAGACCAAAAGTCAGGACAGAAGTTAGAAAATGACCACCTTGCTTAACTTTGTTGACTATTCTTCTCACACCTGGATGAAATAGCTGACAGATGTTAGAGCTTCTCCATTTTTTCTGAGGTATTAAGGAATAATTTCATTTTTTGGTATTTAAATCTGCCATTCATTTAATATAGATTTCCTGTCCTCATTGAGCTCTATTCTGTTTTAGGCTATTGAGGTAGACAGAATTTTAAGATTTTCCCACAAAGATATCTGTTCTCTAGTTATTCAATTAAACACCATTCTAATGACGGCTATGAAGGGACTTTGTAGATGGAATTAAGGTTGCTAATTAATTGACCTTAAGTAATAGAGTATCCTAGATTATCCAGGTGGGTCCAATGGAATCACATGGGCCCTTTAAAACAGAATAGGAAAACAAGATACAGGCAAAAGAGATGCCTCAGAAGAGATAAGACAGAAGAGTGAAAGATATTTTAATCATGAGAGGATTTCAATCTGCTGTTGCTGACACTGAAGGGGACAAAAAGCCAGGGAATATCAGAGGCCTTAAGAAGCTGAGAATAACTGCCACTCAACAGCTAGCAAGGAAATGAGGACCTTAGTCCCACAGCTGCATGAAATTGCACTCAGCCATCAACCTAAATGAACCTATTAGATTCTCCCATAAAGCTTCCAGAACGGAATATAGTATGGCCTAGCTCCTTTATTTCAGCCTTGTGAGTCCCTAGGCAGAGGAACCACCTCAGCCATGCTATATCTGGACTTCAAACCTACAGAAGTATGGAATAATAAATTTGTTTTGTTTTAAGCTCTTAAGTTTGTGGTACTATGGCAGCAATATAAAACTAATAGAGCTGAGAATTCTGCAGTGAGAAAGAGAGATATGGTTAGCCCCCTCTATATTTTCTGCATACTTTTCCTCATCTGCTCCCTCAGCTGGCTCTTACCCAAGAGCAGAAAAAATCTTACCTGTTTCATGCAGTCATAATCTAGCATTGGTGCCTGTATTAGTCAGGATTCTCCTGAGAAACAGAACTAATAGGATATATACAGATATATGTAGAAAGGATTTATTATAGGAATTGGCTCACATGGTTATGGAGGCTGAGAAGTCCCAGGATCTGTAGTCTGCAAGCTGGAGAGCCAGGAAAGCTGGTGATGTAATTCAGTCCGAATTCCAAGTCCTGAGAATTGGGAGACAAATGGTGTAAGTCAAAACTTGAGTCCAAAAGCCTAAGAACCAGGAGCACTGATGTCCTAGGGCAAGAGAAGGTGGATGTCTCAGCTCGAAAAACAAATTTGCCGTTTCTCCATCTTTTTGTTCTTTTCAGGCCCTCAACAGATTGGATGATGCCCACTGGCATTGGTGAGGGCGATCTACTTTACTCAGTCTACTGAAAACACCTGGGGAGGTTTTTAAACATCCCAATTTCTAAGTAGCACCCAGACCAATTAAGTCAGAAATCCTGCCATCAGTATCTTTAAAGCACCTAAGGTAATCTAACATGCTGTCAAATTTGAGAACTACTGGCCTAGAGTTGATTCCCTATATCTCCACTTGTTAAAATCAAATCCAAATCTTTGCAGGTCCACTTCAAATACAACTTTTTCCAAGAAGCCTGTCCCTCAAATTCTTAAAAGAATGCAGTATCTCAGATGTCACTATTTATACTTTTCTCTGGAGCATGTTTTACTACTTAGCCACTTATAACAACACAAGTTTATTATCACACAGTTTCCATAGGTCTCTAATATTATTACCCTGGTCCAAACCACTATCACCCCCTACCTAGACTGTTACAATAGTTTCCAAAGTAATTCATCTTTTTTGATTCTCCATCCTTCACTTAACCCAATCTGTACCCTACCCAGCAAACTGAATTATCATTTAACCATGTAAATTTGATTATGTCACTTCCTTACTTTAAAAAATAAACAAAAACCCTTCTTTGGTTTACCATGGTCTACAGGTCCCAGTATGATCCATTTTTCTCTTCTTGTCCACTATTCTGCAGCCACACTGGCCTTTTAGGCAAAGTTCTCTGCTCAAGACCTCACATAGAAAAAATCAAGGTGTCAGTTGGGGCTGCATTCCCTTATGAGGTTCTGGGTCCTCTTCCAAGCTCATTCAAGTGGTTGCCATAATCCAATTTTTTGTAGTTGTAGGACTAAAGTTCCTGTTTTCTGGCTGGCTATCAAGGGTTCACTCTCAGCAACTTGAGGCTGCTCTCAAGTCTTTCCCATGTGGCTTCTTCCATCTTCAAGCAAGCAGCAGTGCCTTCAACTTCCCTGTGCTTTAAATCTCTAACTTCCCCTTCTGCTACGATGCGGAGAAAACTCTTTGCTTTTAAGGGACTCATGTAATTAGGTTAGGCACACCTGGATAATACTTCTATTTTACAGTCAGCTAATTAGTAACCTTAATTACACCTGCAAAATCTCTTTTGCCATGTAACATAATCATAGGAGTAATGTCAGGGGGAGTAGCTCATGTGGGCCATTTTAGAATTCTTCCTACCACACTTGATATTACATATATTTGGTTTTGGGTTGGAAGCTGCTTAAGAACAAAGACAATATCATATATTTTTTTTCTTTTCCCTACTCATTCTTCCACAATCCACAGCTCAGTATAATTCTACGAACATCAAAGTTGTTCAGTAAGTACCTGTTGACTAAACTAATGTCAAATTATGGTCAGCCTGCTAACTTGCAAATTTTACACATATGTTTCACACTTGAAATAATCATTCCCCCAAATTATATTATGGCAGATGGGTTGTGGCAGCACATCTAAAAGTTGTAATCCAAATAATCCAGCTGCCAAGTATGGTGGTCAAGGTGAAAAATGGTAGCGTGACTCCATTAGCAGTCTAATTTAGTAAACGTGTTCTCTGAGGAAAGCTATTTTTCAACTACTGTCTTATAAAAATCAATGACAAAAAAAAATCCTAGGCTACCATTCATTTTGTTGAAGTACATGCAATAAATCAACGTATTTATAAGGTTATCTTCTAACCATTTTCCCAAATACATACAATGCATGACTTTTATACATACTGTCATTGCACACTTCACGGACACATACTTTCATATTCATGTATTGTAGCATAAATTTATTTGTTTTAAACTACTACACTAACAACATGAGCTTGAAATTTTAAAATCCAGAAACATCAAACTTCTAAAAGGGTGTCAACATTTTGAAAGGAGAATGCTACAGAATAAGGTTACCCTTGTCTCTTTACTCTCTTTGGGATAGTTTGTTCTGCGTGATTAGAAGTCTGTATATATCTGGGAATTTTTATGGCACAACATTGCATTTAATGCTATCAAGGAGTAACATCAACACCTATTTATTCACAGTGGGACTTGCTAAACTTTCAATAGTAGTTTCTTATAAGTAGCCTGATCTTCCACAACCTGAAAATGAAACCAACCAAGTGGAGGCATTTTCTTGCAGTTGGTTTAATGCTACAAATTGAAATAATTGCTCTTGTCTGTCCTTGACATTGTTTTGCTATTTGGGGCACCTTCAAAGGTAAAGCCATATAAGTTAATGCACTTTTTATTTAAACATTTAATTTAAAAAAACAGAACGTGCTATTTGCACGCTATATAATATTTAACCCAAGTACTTTCAGAAAACACACTCATACATGAGAAAGAATTCTCTGCCAATCAAGATAAACCAGACATATTTATTTCACGTATTATAAAATGGTTTTGTTGATTCATGGTGGTTTAAATAGACTTGAAATTAACTAGGTTTGGTTATACTCATAATACTAGCAATTCCCACAATCTAAATTCTCTGGAGATTGTTTTCTAAGGGATTGTGAAAAAACTCAAAACCAGTTTTTCCTCTTAGTGGTTTTTTTAATCCAAATTATCATTCTCTTACCATTTGGCTTCCTAATTTATCACCCTTCCTCACCTGCCCCTACTCTGAGTATTCTCTGCCTCCCTTTACCTCTTTTATATTTAGAACTCAACTTTGAATTCTGCCTGCTTCCACCCTGTAACCAGGGTGCTCCCACCATGTAACCAGAAGGATATCTATTTCTAATTTTAAAAGGTGACATAATGTCAAACTTTTTCATCCAAAAAGAGAATAAGGCCACAATAAAACCTTGCATTTTCATTTAAAGTCACAGGAGTATTTGTTTGATATTATAGGTATGATTGTTTATAGTGTCTGCCTAAATTCTTTTGTCTTACTAGAATTTTTCTGCATTAAATAATGCACCAATAAGCAGACCAGTGGTACTGGCTTGGAAAGCATTTTTTTTTTCTATAAAGAATTGTAACAATGGACTCAAGCCTATTGTAACACAATAACATCTAAGTGCTTTATAAGCATTTATCTCATTTATTTCCAACCACCCCATTAAGTAGATACTACATTAGTATGTCTATTTTACAGAATGGAAAACTGAGAATAGGGGTACCTTACCAATTTTTGAAGGTCACATAGCCAGTAATAATGAAACTAAAATTTGAACCCAGGCAGCCCACCATCAAAGCTAGTGCCACTACTATACATTACTGCCTCCTTATTTTGTTAAGAGGTCAAATGCTTATGAACATGCAGATAACCATTCCCCCATAGTAAGATATTGAAACCTTTTTTTTTTACTGAGGTCATATTGGTTTATAACATTGTGTAATTTTAGATGTACATTATTATATATCAGTTTCTGTATAGACTGCATCGTGCTCACCACCAATAGTCTGGTTTTTATCCATCACCATACATATGTGCCCCTTTATCCCTTTTGCCCCCTCCCACCCCCTTCCCCTCTGGTAACCACTAATCTGTTCTCTTTATCCATGTGTTTGCTCATCTTCCACATATGAGTGAAATCATACAGTGTTGGTTTTTCTCTCTCTGGCTTATTTTGCTTAACATCATACCCTCAAGTTCCATCCATGTTGTTGCAAATGATATGATTTTGTCTTTTTTATGGCTGAGTAGTATTCCATTGTGTGTGCGTGTATATATATATATATATATATATATACACACCACATCTTCTTTGTCTATTCATCAGTTGATGGGCACTTGGGGAAACCTTTTTATTTACATAAATGTATACTTTGCGTTTGTAACGTTTTTCATATGAGCATGTTACAAATACTAAAAGACAGAAATCTTGCATAGTTTAGTGATAGCTGGAATTAAGAAAATAATAATCCAATAATTACCAGCTAAAATTTAACAGCCTGGAATTTTAATTATAGACAGGAATGACAATGTTACACACCTTCATTGTTTATAAGAGCAATGTCCACTGGTAGTCATTTCCTTGAGTTTACAATTGATTGCAAAAACAGCTTTCTTGAGTTGTCTTTTCATTTTGTTGATGGTTTCCTTTGCCATGGAGAAGATTTTTAGTTTGATATAGTCTCATTTGTTTATTTTTTCTTTTGCTTCTATTGCCTGAGTAGCCATGGTATTCGAAAAGATACTGCTAAGACAGATGTCGAAGAGCATACTGCCTATATTTTCTTCTAGGAGTTTTATGGTTTCAGTCTTACATTCAAGTCTTTAGAACATTTTGAGTTAATTTTTGTGTATGATGTAAGATAATAGTCTACTTTCATTCTTTTACATGTGGCTGTCCAGTTTTCCCAATACCATTTATTAATGGATAAAGAAGATGTGATATATGCATACAATGAAATACTTCTAAGCCATAAAAAAGACAAAATAGTGTCATTTGTGACAACATGGATGGACCTTGAAGGTATTATGCTAAGTGAAATAAGTGAGATAGAGAAAGATATACCATATGACTTCAGTCATATGTGGAAGATAAACAAACACATAGACGAGGAGAACAGATTAATGGTTACCAGAGGGGAAGGGTGTGGGGGGAGGGTGAAAGGGGTAAAGTGCACATATGTATGGTGATGGTGAAAAACTAGACTATTGGTGGTGAACACGATGCAGTCTATACAGAAACAGAAATATAATAATGTACATTAAAATTTACACAATGTTATAAGCCAATATGACCTCAATAAAATATTTTTTAAAAAAGAAGGCTTTCTTGGAAATTGCACCAAGCAGGGGTATTGCTCTATGAAAATGTAATTCCTCCCTCAATGTGAGAATTTTAGTAGTGTGAATGTAGGCTTTAAAGGTGTGGTTATTTTTTAAAATAAATTTTTAAAATTAAAAAAAATATATATATACCCTATTCATTCATCACTGCATTTCCTGACATTTTATATGTTCAAGCTCCTGCAGGAAATAGCTTCATCAGGCATCCTCATAATGCCTGAAATTTCCCTATCAATTCTCTACCTTCACCTCATTGCTAATCATAATTACAGCTGTGCCCCTGTCACAGGCAGCTGTGAAAGAATCAGAATGTTGAAAGCTAATCAGTTCACAGCTGGTCTAAACTTGCTTAACAGATTCGGATAAAATTTATGGATTACACCAATCAAAAGCAATCTAAACAGTTTATTATAAAGTCTAAACAAAAATAAAAGATTAAAGTGAATGTAAATCAATCAAACATCTAAAGTGAAACGAAAAGTCTTTCCTAGTGAATATATAAAATGTTAGTCGTTATGTGACATATGAAAAGCAGAAAATAACTAAAATGTCTTGAAAGTGCCAGAGGATTAAATGAGATAAACATGAGTGGAATGTGGAGTTTCAAAAATCCCAAAAGGCTGGAGATATAGATGCCACAGAAATATAAAATTTTCCAAGTTTTTGATTAAATTTAACCTTTTTGACTTTGTATTCTTGACTTTTTATGTGGGAGCCACTGTGTGTAGAAATATGCAGAATTATAGAACTAACAAAGAATACTCAAATAATAAATCTTCTATTTTAATGGTGGTTATTGACTTAATTAAGTCATTAGTAGTCAGTGGCAGAACTAAAACAAGGTCCCCTGACATTCAGATTAGTACCCATTTGATGATACTATTCCTTTTCCCATGTGTATCATGTCTTAAGTTTTTTAAATGTATAAAACTAGCATCTTCAGAAAGAGTGCTTCATTCTCTGCCACCAAGTTTTTGGTTATAAATTATGCAACTGAGAGGCATTTTCAGGCCACAACGATGATACTGTTTCTTTGGAGTTTGACCACCAGGGAGTGACTGCAGGAAGAGAAAGATCTGGGCCATATCATTCAGGAAAGACAATAGTTCCATTCATAGCCAAATATGACTTAGCTTTCCAAAAGTAATGGTAAAAGTCATCTGACATTTATGGCAAGTAGAAGCAGAAACTGCTGGAAAAAGAGTTTGGAAATCATCTAACCCAACTTCTTCATTTTAGAGATATGGAAAGCAGAGAAGAAAGGGGATAAAACTTGCTCTAATTTGTAATAGTGATAATCTTGGTGTCAAGAGTATCTTTCCATATTTTTCTAAGAAGTAATGTTTTTAGCCTCAAAATGTCAACCAGTATGATATTTTTGTTGTTGATATTCCAGACAGGCTCTCTAAGATGTCAGAATCTCCAGCAATGGAATATTTATTTAGTAAAACATTGTCAAAAGAGAAATATATTTAAACTTGTGATGATGTGATTAAATCATGCCAAATTATACAACTTTATGAGTCATGTAAACTTCAAATGTATGATTTTACACAAACACATATTGAAAGAGCTATATTGTACACCTGTCAAATAAGATACATAACCTGGTGCTTTTGACTATTCCAAAGCTGTGTTTTTTATGGTTTTAAAGCTATTTAATTCATCTTGAGCTTATGCTTACTGGAGGAGCAGAAGAAAAACCACTTTAAGTGATGGTTGCAAATATGCTATTAACATAAAGTCTGTTATTAAATTCAAAAGACAAATAAGATGGATTGAGATCATTCACACCACTTTTAACATAGAGCTAAGCACTTAAAAAAGTTCCTGTTCCCAAGGTAAAAGTCAGGCATTCATTAGTGAGAATGATGTTGGTTATTAATATGATAGCATGCTTATTTCTAATTCATCAATCAAACATTAAAACAGAGAAGTGGGTATAGTTTTCATTAGAATGATGCGGATAAGTTCAAATTTTTGTTTAATATGTGAGAGTTTTAAAATGTGGTCATCTTTACAGTGTTAGATTCTGCCTATTGTGTCACATATACTTTGATTGCTAGAGTAGAACCAGAAGAGTATGGACTGAGGAAAGCCATGTGAATAAACTGTTTTGAGAAGTAGGGAGTGCTGTCATACGTCAAATAATGGTGATAAGTTGAATAAGAAGAGGGCTGAAACCTGTCTATGGGAATTAGCAACAGAGATCTTTTACAATGTAGTGTTTTAGATTGTGGAATATTAAGTTACTGTTCAAAATATTAGCTAGCTGCCTCTCCTTATAGTCCCTCCTGTAAGGTCCTCCCTATGGTGTGGGGGATTAAATATTCTCACACCATAGATGTGAGCAGAAGTATATACTCCTCTATCTTTTTCTTCTGCCACAGAAATGACAATATTCCAGACAAGAGTTTTTCCTTTAGCCTAGATCTTAAAATGAAGAGAGCATGTTGCAGCATCTTAGCTGACCTGCAACCAAAGGGTAATGTGCAAAAGAAATACATGTTTGTTGTTGGCAAGCCACTGAAATTTTGGAATTGTTTGTTACTGCAGCATAATCTAGTGTAACCAATTGTTACACATTTTAAAATCAATTTTAATGGAGTGATATTGGTGGGAGAAGATGAGAGTGAGTTGAAGAATGAGGAAATAAGTTATTGTATCAACAATATTTTAAATGAAGTTAACTGAAAATCTTCCTATTGCAAAGATACAGAAATGCAAAATAAAACAAATCCTTGTTTTAAATACATAGTTGGACTCAGAAGAAATGAAAAAATGACCAGGAACAAAAAGGAAAAGAGAGAATAAACTGACAACCAGAGTTCTAGGCACATAAGATGACACTGCAGCCACATTGGGATGAGGAGGAAGGAGGGATGTGGGTTATCATAATCAAAGAGTTTGAAGGCTTTAATGGCCCCATATGATAAAAGGGCAGGGCTTGTCCATTCATATGGTGATAAATTAGAAGAGAGATCTCTGCATAAATTGAGACCAGAGCTTTTCAACTAGTGTGTGGTGGTGCATATCTTAGTATCCCTTACAAATGTTATAATTTTCTATGTGCAGTATGATGTAAAAAGTTTAGGAATCTTTGGGTGGAAACATCAAACTATAACCTCAGTGAAAGGGTAAAATAGAAAAAAATCCACTCAATCTCAGAGAAAGACAACAAGGAAGATTGTCAGTCTTTAATTGAGATTTTAGAAACATACACCTACATCACATGTGGTTTGGGGGTTAAAATATACATTATATACATAATACAGAACCCCCTAAGCTGGGATATTAACACAATCTATCCCCCAAGATACCTATGGGGCACTGCAAGACCCGAATATAAAACCAGTCTGAGATACACATTCTCAATTCATGTAACAAAGGATTATCACAGAAAATCCCCTAGTAGATACGTGGTTAGAATAAAAAATTATAAAACAAATAAAAAATAATCTACCATGGTGAAAAGTCATCTGACATAAAAACGTAAAGATCAGACTCTCAAGAATAATATTATAGAAACTACAAAAAATATGCTTTAAAGAATTAAAGATAAATTAAAAGATGTAATCTAAAATGTAAGAAACATTACTATGTGTAAGATCTTAAAAATAAATTGAGTTTACGAAAAATTAAAAATATAGTGATCACAGTACAAATAAAAATGGATTGTGTAGGAGAATGATGTCACCAAGATGGCAACATAGGTCATTCCTGACTTCGCTCCCCCTCACAAGAAGAGCAACTAACAATGATTCAAGAACAAGAGACCACTGAGAGAATCTTAGAACATGGGGGTGAGGCTGAAGCACCCCTCCTGCAATGCATTGACCAAGACAGATTGCATTACAAGGATAAGAGAAATGGTTACACATTGACCACCTTGGCCCTCCCTCAGGCCAGCACAGCACCATACGATGTCTCCCCTGAGCCTCTGGTTCCTCCAGTGGGAAAAGAGAACGCAGGGGGGACAATGAGACCTCCCCCAGCATTGGGGTTGCTTTGTGGGAGCTCCTATTCTGATCTTATGCCATGGGGATTGCAGGGGAATCTGCAGGGCTCAACCACTGGGAATCTGACTGTGACAGAGAAGGGGAGAGGGACTTGCAACAACCAGCACACGGATCTTGGCAGACAGATTTCTACCTTCAGTGCCCAAATAGTATTCTCAATGAATGACTTTGCTCATCTGTAGAGCCAAGTCAGGGGCATACACTGACCAGGGAACTCGGCAGGGTGCAGTTCTGCCTGATTTGGATCCTCAAATGAGGAGTACTGGCCTTAAAGCTTGGTTTGCCTATGCCCAGACAAGGAGCAGAGTCATAGCCCACCAGCTGTGGAGAGTATCTTTCAACCTTGTCTGACTAGAAGGGCTGGTGACAACTCCTAGAAACTGCACAGCCCAGCAGTGCTCTAGGGAAAAGATGGTCAGGCAGAGCTGACTGCCTCCAAAGCAAAGTCAGTACCAGGTGTGGAGGGCTCCCCTACTAAGCACAGGCAGGGGAATTAATACATAGAGCAGACAGAGCCAATAGTTTGCAAAGCAAAGTCAGTGGCCCTGTTCAGCCAGGGAACTTGGGGTGCACGTCAGCATGAGTTAAGAAAAAAAACAAAGAGCTTTATCAGCTTTGGAGCTGCTTCTCCCACTATGCCCAGGCAGGGAATCTAATTTGTAGCCCTGCTTATCATCGAATACAACTTTCAGCATCTCCAACCAGGGGGCCTAACCAGAGCACATGGGTAGCTGTGTGGCCCATTTAACAGCTCTACCTACAGTGGCATTTGAACAGAGAGCACGCCTGTGGCTTCCTTCATCTGCACAGCAAAACTGGAGGCCTCACCTGACCAGGGAATTCAGTGCACACTCTGGCCTGATACGAGTCCTTAAACAATAAATTAGTTGTACAGGCCCTGGGTCCTGTCCAGCTGCCCTGCCCAGGCAGGGAGGCTAATTCATAGTTCCATCTACAGCTAAATATAGTACCCAGTCTTGACCATCTAGTAAGCCTGACCAGAGAATTCAAGTAACTGGCGAGCCCCTCCTATAGCCTCACTTGTGTCAGAAATCAAGTCAGCAGTCCTATCCAACTGTTCTAGCCAGAGGCACACTCCCTCATCCCCGTCCTCAAAGCTTGAACAGTTGCCCCACCCAAAAATATACCATAAGAGCAGGTCCCACCTGCCCAAGGACATTACCAGCGGACACACCAAGAAACCCAAACTGAGCTGACTCACGAAGAACAATCTTGGCCAAAGCAAACCTGAAAAGTCTGGAAGAGGAACCCAATTACTCAAATGTGTAGATACCAACATAAAGAATCAAAGATCATAAAAACTCAGGTAAATATGACACCACCAAAGGAAACTAATAAAGCTCCAATAACTGACCCTAAAGAAATGGAGAGCTACGAACTGTCAAACAAAGAATTCAGAATAATTCCCTAAAGGAAGTTTACAAGAAAACACAGACAGACAGCTAAATAAAATTATGAAAACAATTCATGTACAAAATGAGAAATTTAACAAGGAAATAGCAACTATCAAAAAAAAAAAAACCCCAAACAAACAGAAATCCTAGGGTTGAAACATACAATAACTGAACTGAGGAACTCAACAGAGCATTTCAAAAGTAGACTCAAGCATGAAGAGGAAAGAATCAGTGACCTGAAGAATAGGACATTAGAAATTACCCAGTCAGAGGAGCAAAAAGAAAAAAAGAGTGAAAAAAGCCTAAGATAATTACAGGACACAATGAAAACAAACAATATTCACATGGGATTTCTAGAAGGAGAAGAGAAAGAGAAAGGGACTGAAAGTATATTTAAAGCAATAATGGCTAAAACTTCCCAAGCCTTGGGAGAGAAATGGAGATCGAGATCCATGAGGCCTAAAGATCCCAAGTAGGTTGAACCCAAATAAGGCTACACCAAGACACATTATAATAAATTGTCAAATGCCAAAGACACAGAAAAAATTTAAAGAGCAGCAAGAGGAAAGAGAGAAGTTATATACAAGGGAACCCTCAAGACTATGGGTGAGTTTCTCAATAGAAATTTTTCAGGCCAGGAGAGAAAGGGATGAGATACCAAAAAAATTGACAGAAAATAACTGTCAACTAAGAACTCTATACTCAGTGAAGCTGTCCTTCAGAAATGAAGGAGAGATAAAGACTTTCCTGAACAAACAAAAGCAAAGGGAGTTCATTACCACCAGATCTGCTTTACAAAAAATGCTAAAGGGAGTCCTTTGAGTGGAAGTAAAAGAACTCTAATTAAATCATAAAAACATAAAAAGATAGTGTAAAATTTACTGGTAATGGTAAATATATAGTCAAAGTTAGGCTCTGTAAAATGTTAATGGTAGTGCATAATTCACTTACAACTTTAGTTCAAAAATGAACATAGTAAAAATAACCATAACTACAATAATCTGTTATTAGTTACACAATATAAAAAATATATATAAAGTTTCACTGTAATAACCTAAAATGTGAGGGAGAGGAGAATTAAAAGTGTAAAGTTTATGAATTGTATGGAAGTTAAGTTGTTATTGGTTTAAAATAGGGTGTTATAAATTTAAGATATTTTATGTAAGCCGCATGGTAATGACAAGGGAAAATCCTGTAGTAATTACACAAAAGAACACAATAAAGTCAAAGCATTCTGATACCAAAAGACATCAAAACCCAAAAAAAGACAGCAGGATAAGAAACAAGGAACAATGGACTACAACACAACCGGAAAACAATTAACAAAATGGTAATAGTAAGTCCTTCCCTATCCATAATTACTTTAAACATAATTGGATTAAATTCTCCAATTAAAAGATATAGAATGGCTGAACAAATAAAAAAACCAAGGTCCTACAATATGCTGCCTGCAAGAGATTCACTTTAGCCTTAAATACACAGGGGTACTGATAGTGAAAGGATGGACAAAGACATTTCAAGCAAATGGTAACCAAAAGAAAGCAGAGGTAGCTATACTTATATCAGAAAAAATAGACTTTAAACTAAAAATGATAAAAAGAGACAAAGAAGGACATTGTAGGTAATAAAGGGGTCAATATATCAAGAATATATAACAATTGTAAATATTTGTGTGCCCAATATTGGAGCATCTAAATAAATAAAGCAAAAACTAACAGAGTTAAGAGGCTGGCCCTGTGGCCTAGTGGTTAAGTTTGGTGCCTTCTGCTTCGGCAGCCTGGGTTTGCAGGTTCAGATCCCAGGTGCAGACCTATGCCATTCATCAGTCATGCTGTGGCAGCAGCCCACATATAAAGTAGCAGAAGATTGGCACAGATGTTAGCTCAGGGCTAATCTTCCTCAAGCAAAAACAAGGAAAATTGGCAAATTTAGAAACATAGATTCTTTCCAAGCATATATAGACACTTATGAAAATTGGACATATATGTGGTCCAAAAACATATTTCAACATAGTACAAAGCATTGATATGACACAGACCGTATTCTCTGAACCATGGAATATAATTAGAAACCAAGAACAAAATGGTACCTAAAAAAATAAAGCCTGCAGAAATTTGAAACACAAATTTGAAATTTTAGAAACCACTTCTAAATGTCTCATTGACCAAACAATATATGATAATATGTATTAGAAATATTTATAACTGAATTAAAATTAATAGAACATATATAAATGTCCTTGTATATTTTACAGTTATGGTGGAATTTACATTATCAATAAAATATATAAATATATCTGTATTTGTTTACATATATGTATATATACATATACATAGAATATATACATTCTAATTTTCTTGTAATCTCTTTTTTGACCCATGGAGTACTTCGCAGTTTGTCAGTTAATTTCCAACATTTTGGGGTTTTTTTAGATTTTTTATTGTTATAGATTTCTAATTTAATTCCATTGTGTTAAGAGAACACACATTCTGTATGGCTTCAAACCTTATAAATTTATTACGACTTGTTTTATGACCAGGCATATTGTCTATACTGGTGAATATGCCATGTGCACTGGTAAAGAACATGTATTCTTCAGTTTTAGGGTGTAATGTATAAATACCAGTTAGGCCAAGATAGTTGATAGGGTTTTTAGGTCTTCTGTGACTGTATTGATCTTTGAACTACTTATATCAATGAAAGAGAGAAGTTTTTAAATCTCCAGTGAAGTTTGTAAATTTCTCTATGTCTCCTTTAGTTCTGTCAACTTTCACTTCATATATTTTGAGGCTGTTTTTTTGAAACATACACATTTATAAAGATTATTTTATGCAAAATGTAGGTCTTTACCTCTACGGCTAGTGCTGTGTTTGCCTCAAATTCTGTGTTTGCCTCAAATTAGATTCTTTAATTTAGTTGAAAAGATTCTTTAAGCAAAAAATAAAGGCAGAAATTTAATGAGTTATATGTATGTGCTAGTCATGGTAAGCAATGCTAGCTGCTATCATAATGTTCACATCAAAATTCCTTGACAAAATAAATTTTTATTTCTCACTCATGATCATATAATCAGTTTGGACAGCTCTCCTCCAAGAGGTGGCTCTAGATCCCACTTGAGTCCATCCTGTGGTTTCACCATCTTATAATTTCAGTGCTGCCCTTGCATCATTCAGCCTGTAGACAAAGTGTGGTATAATAAAATATATATTTGATCTTTGTCCTAGGTTACTGACACAGAACTCCTAAAATACTTCCTTAGAATTTCCTGAGGGAAAGGAATGTCTTTTGTTGTTCATAGCAAACTTCTTTCTATACTTGAGTTTATGCTAATGAGCTGACTCATTCTGCAGTTCCCCTGATAGCTTCAGGATAGGGGCTGGTTGCTAAAGGAATCAACCATGTGATTAGAGGGTTGAGTCTTTCAACCTCACCTCCGACCTCTTGGGAAGGGAGAGGCCTAGAAAAACCCTGAAACAATGAGGCTCAAGGAGTTTCCCGGTTGGTAAACACATCAGTGCACTGGGAGGGTGGTGTGCCCCAACTCCACAGAGACAGAGACTGCTACATTAGGAACCCTTCTGGACCTCCCCCTATGTACCTCTTCACCTAGCTGTTCATTTGTGTTCTTTGTAATAAGTTGTTAATTGTAAGTATAGCACTTTCCTGAGTTCTGTGAATCATTCTAGCAAATTATCAAACCTGAAGAGGGGGTTGTGGGACCCCTTGAAATTGTAGCCAAGTCAGACAGAAGTGCAGCTGGTCTGGAGACCTGGGACTTGCAGCTGGAGTCTGAAGTGGAGGCAGCCTTGTGGAACTGAGCTCCTTAACCTGTGGGGTCTGTGCTAACTCTGGGTAGCCAGGATCAGAACTGAAGGACTTTGCCCTTAAATCACGGGGTCTGCACTAACTCCAGGTACTTATTGTCAGAATTGTACGGTATTGTAGAACATTTAGTTGGTGTCAGTAAATTGCTGTTGGAAAGCATGCAAAGGAGAGAATACAGTGGACCCTGTATCTAATAGTTTATCCTCTTGTTTCAGAAGTGAAATACATCACTGCTGCTGACATTTCATTGGAGGGAATTACACATATGAGTGACAGGTTACTGTTGTCCATAGTTGGGCAGACACATGTCAGCTACAACTCTACACTATAGGAAGAGAGTATGAATCTTTGGTGGAAAGCTAGCTTTCTTTGCTATAGTGTCTAATTCAAGAAGTTAGGGAAAGAACAGTAGAATGCAATTAAAGTCAGTAAAACAAAGGATAAAATAAAAATAATTACAGCAGGTACTTAAAAATTTAAACAAAATAGAAATAATTAATGATACCAAGTGCTAATTGTTTGAAAAGATAATAAAATGGACAAACATCAAAATTTAGTGAATAAATAAACAATAGTAGGAATGGAAAAGTCAGCAGGCAAAGAGAGATTTCAGACTAAATATAACAGAGAACTAAAAACAACCTTATGCTCCTAAATTTGAAAATTTAGATTAAATGGACAATTTCCTGGAAAATATATATTTCAAAAGTGGTTTTAATATTTTTTAAAACTCTGAATATACATGTAAGTATGAAAAAGTCAAATTAATAATTTAAAAGTCTACCCAGTAAAAATCCTCCACTAGGACCAGAAAGATTAATAGGTGTGGTCTACCATATATTTAAGTAAGAGAAAGTGTCAATTTTATACAAAAGTTCAAAGTATAGAGAAAATAGCAAAGTACCCAATATCCTTTGTGAGGCTAGTATATACTCTTTGCCAAAAAATTAATAAGAATAGTAAGAGAAAAGAACATATAAAGCCAAATACATTTATGAACATAGATACACAAGTTTTAAATAAGATATTAGAAATGTAAGACCAATTGGTGTATTTTAAAAATGTCTTACGATTAAATTGGATTTTTACTGAGAATTTAAGAATGGTTTATCATTAGAAAATATACTACTTTTAATCACTATATTATCAGATTAAAAGAGAAAATTAGAGCCAGCCCTTATGGCCTAGCAGTTAAAGTTGAGCACTCTCTTGGCTTCGGCAGCCCAGGTTCATTTTCCAGTTGTGGAACCACACCATCCATCTGTCATTTGCCATGCTGTGGTGGTGGCTCACATAGAACTAGAAGGACTTACAACTAGATATACAACTATGTTGTATATCTGGGGCTTTGGAGAGGGGAAAAAAAAGAGGAAGATTGGCAACAGATATTAGCTCAGGGTGAATCTTTCCCTGCAAAAAAAGAAGAAAAAAGAAAATTATATAATAGTTTCAATAGATTCAAAACAACTGATTAAATTAAACATTCTTTTATGATAAAAAAAAAATACTCTCACCAAGCTACAGTTTGAGGAAATCTTTTTAACTCAATAAAGCATGTCATGTTTCTTACAACTGCTATTGTAAGTTAATTTTATCTAATTGTAAAGCATTAAAAACAACTCCTTAATTTCAAAGATGTTTACCATACTGCTTCTATTCACCACTGAAATGGAAGTACTAGAAAGTCCAATAAGAAAAGAAAAATTAAAAATTAAATTAAACATAAAGAACAGAAGGAAGAAGCAAAACTGTCATTATTCGCTGTCCATATAATTGTATAGCAAATCCAGAAGAATTGAAAAACAAACTATGACAGATATTAAAAGAATTAAACAATATTTCTGTATACCAAATGAATGTAAAAACAAAGAAATGCTCAAATCCAAAACACTGACAATATAAATTGCTGGTGAGGATAGAGAACAATAGCTCTCATTCATTGCTGTTGGGGATGGAAAATGATACAGTCACTTTTGAAGACAGTTTGCCAGTTTCTTACAAAACTAAACATATTCTTATGATATGATCCAGCAATACTACTCCTTGGAGTTCACTCAAATGAGCTGAAAATATGTCCACACAAAAACCTACACATGGACGTTTATAGCAGATTTATTTATAACCACCAAAAACTGGAAGCAGTCAAGATGTCCTTAAATAGGTAAGTGGATAGACAAACTGTGGTACATCCATACAATGGAATATTATGCAACAATAAAAATCAATGAGCCATCATACTATTAAAAGACGTGGATAAATCTTACCCATATTGCTAAGTGAAAGAAGCAAAGTGAAAAAGCTACATACTGTACGGCTCGAATTATATGACATGCTGAGAAATGCAACACTATAGAGACAGTAAAAAGAGAAGTTGTTGTCAGTTCAGGGTGAGTGTGGAGGAGTGAAGAATAGGTGAAACACAGGGAATTCTTTAGGCTATGAAACTCTTCTGTATGATACTGTAATGGTGAACACATGACTGTGCATTTATCAAAACTTATTGAACTTTACAGGACAAGAGTAGAGACTGCAAAACTAAAGGCAAAAGCAACTGTACACAAATACTGTACTCTAGTGGATAAACTTGTTTTCCAATTCTGATAATGTTATATACTGGAATTGGGAATTGAAGAAATAAAGTAATGGAAGGCAGATGGTGGGAACTAGGTGTCTCACTGTTGGAGTGGGAGTTCACAGATAAGCAAGGCTAGAATGGTCCATGTGGTAATGCATTAGAGCTGGAGACATCAGTATAAACTCGTGTTTATATTAATATAAATACAGATGGTGGCATATAGAAATATTTACAGATATGTGTATATACATGGGTTAGTAAACATACATATGTTTTCTTGTTTTGTCTGCTGTGTGGACCTAAAAGCAGCAACAAAAGAAGAAATGAGCATACTTAGGGCCCAGATCTTAGTTTCTAAACCATTTTCCAATTAAAGTAACCAGATATCTTTGGAAAAATAGCTCATTTAAAGACTGAGTCAGGGAATATACAAGATGACCTTAGAGTACCTTGTAGTGCCAGAAAGTAAGAAAGTGCTAAAAAAAATTCATGATGATGGAAATATGTCAAATGGACACACGAACCAGCTGTGAAAGCTCCTAATGGCCAAAACTGGAACAATTTGAAAAACAAAATAAATAAAGTGGTGTTGGATTATAATCCAAAGAATAAAATAAATATCCATGAGTTCATACTGATATAAATAAATGATTGAATAAACAAATGGGAAGAAAATACAAATCTCTCATGCAGAAGAATTCCAAATAATTTATGTAGATACTCCACCCTCAAGAAGGTTGAGCTTAATTCCCCTCTCCTTAAGTAAGGGTCTATACATAAGGACTGCCTTCCAAAGAGTACAATACAGAAAGGGAGAAGAAAGGGGTAATTTTGAGGAGAAACCTGACTGCCACTATGTCTGCCAGGTATTAGATGTCATCATCATCAGTGATAAGTCGGGTTGATAGTATATACCCTTGATATGATTTGATGAAAATGGTACTTTATCTATATGTTTTTCCTCTTGAAAATCCATAACTACAATCTAATCATAAGGAAAACGTAAGACAAATCCCAATTGAGGGACATTCTATAAAATACCTGACCAGTACTCCTCAAAACTGTCAGTCATCAAAAACAAGGAAAGTCTGTGAAACTGTCACAGCCAAGAGAAGCCTAAGGAGACATGATGACTAAATGTAATGTAATGTGGTATCTTGGATTGGATCCTCAAATAGGAAAAAAGGACATTAGGTAATAACCAAGGAAATTTGAATAAAGTATGGGCTCTTTAATAATAATATATCAATACAGTTTCATTAGTTGTAACAAATGTTTCATCCTAATGTAAGATGTCAACAATAGGGGATCAGTATGTGGGGAATATGGGAACTCTCTGTACTATCTTCATGATTTTTCTGCAAATATGAAACTTCAAAAAATAAAGTTTATTAAAATATAAAAATAAAAATCAATGCATTGCCATATAATTTCAATAAACTGTAGGTTTTTTTAAAGGAGCAATTTCTAATAGCAACAAAGACAATAAGACACTTAGGAATAAATATCTTTAAAAGATTCAAGCTATTCAAAGGACCTGAATAGACATTTCTCCAAAGAAGACATACAAATGGCCAACATGTATATGAAAATGGGCCTAACTTCACTAATTATCAGGGAAATGCAAATCAAAACTACAATGAGATATCACCTCCCACCGTCAGAATGGCTATAATTAGCAAGACAGGAAATAACAATCCTTGGTGAGAATGTGGGGAAAAAGGATTCCTTTTACACTGTTGTTGGGAATGCAAATTGGTGGAGCCATTATGGAAAACAATATGGAGGTTCCTCAAAAGATTAGAAATAGAACTACCATATGATCCAGCAATTCCACCTCTGGGTATATATCCAAAGGAATTGAAATGTGGATCTTGAAGAGATGTCTGCTCTCTCATGTTTATTACAGCATTATTCACAATAGCCAAGATATGGAAACAACAATAAACATCCATCAATGGGCTAATGGATAAGGAAAATGGTATATTCATACAATGAAATATTATTCAGCCTTTAAAAAAGAAGGAAATTATGTAATATGTGACAACATAAATGGATCTGGAGGACATTAAGTGAAGTGAAAAAAGCTAGACTTGGAAAGACAAATACTGCATGATCTCACTTAAATGTGAAATCTAAAATAGCCAAATCAAGAAGCAGAGAGTAAAATGGTAGTTGCCATGGGGCTGGAGGGAGGAGAAATGGGGGATGTTGGTCAAAGGGTATAAAAGTCTCAGTTATACAAGACAAGTATGTTTTGGAGATCTACTGTACAACATAGGATCTATGATTAACAATACTGTATTGTACACTTAAAAATTTCCTGAAAGGGTAGATCTTATGTTAAGTACTCTTACCACAAAAGGAAAAAAGAAACAAAACCGAGGAAGGCAGGAGGAAACTTTTGGAGGTGATGGGTAAGTACGGCCTTGACTGGGATGATGGTTTCACGGGTGTATAATTATCTCCAAACACTTCAAGTTGTATAGATTAATTATCTACAGCTTTTTACATGTCAATCTTATCTCACTAAAGTGATTTTAAGAAAAGATCCACTAGCACCACAAATTAACAAAAAAAGATTCAAGATATTTATGGTGTAAATTGTAAACTTCATTAAAAAACATAAAATGATACTTAAACAAGAGTATGGAAACCCACCATATTCATGAATAGAAACACTCCATATGCTAATGATGCTAATTATTGCCAAATAAATCAATAACTTCAATGCAATTTTGATGAAAATCCCAACAGATATTTAATGGAACTTTTGAAGCTAATCCTAAAATCTCTCTGAACAACTAAAGAAATAAGGCTATCAAAACAATTTTGAAAAAGAGAAATAAGGTGTGGGGACTTGTCCTATTAGTTATCAAGATTTATTATAAAGCTATAATATTGAAAACTCTGTGATATTCATACAGGGATGGGCTAATAAATAGATGGAGCAAATCTTATATAGAATTATCTTCATATGTAAATAGAAAGTTGATATGTAATGAAGGTGGCATTACAAACCAATGGGGGGAAAGATCAACTATAAAGTAAAAGGCACAATTACTTAAAGGACAGTTACTTAGACCTAAACCTCGGGACTGACCCCATGGCGGAATGGTTAGAATTCCATGCTAGGTGGCCAGGGTTCATGGGTTTGGATCCCCGGTGAGGACCTACTCATCAGCCACGCTATGGAGGCATCCCACATAAAAGTAGAGGAAGATTGGCATGGATGTTCACTCAGGGTGAATCTTCCTCAGAAAAAAAAAAACCCCAAAACAAAAAACTAAACCTCATCTCCTCTTAATCTCATACTTCTTACTCCACTCCAACCACTTTGGCTTCCTTGCTGTTTTCCAACTGCACTAAGCTACTCCCATCTAAAAGCCTGTGCCCTTGCCATTCCCTTTACATGGCTAACTCCCTCATTTTCTGAGGTCTTTGTTCAAAAGTCCTCTTATCACTGAAGCCTTGTGTCTTTATGTCCCCCACTAGAATTTAAGTTCCATGTTGTACAGGAATCAGTCTGTTTTGTTCACTGCTCTATCATCAGAAAAACAGTACATGCACATGGTAGGAGTTCAATAGTTGCTGAGTGAATAAATGAATGATAATGAAAAAATATCAAACTTCTAAAACACTGTATACAAAAATCCTTTTCAGATGTATTTCAGATCTACATGGAAAAAAGCAAAAGTTGGAAACTACTGAAAGAAAACAGAGGAGACTATTATGACCTTCAAGAACAAATGATTTCTTAAATAAGACATAAAAAGTACAAAACATTCAGTAAAATATTAACAAATGTTACCAAATTAAAATTAAAAATTTCTGTTCATCAAAAAAGAAGACAACAAATGTATAGGAAACACAGAAGGCATAGACAGGGAGAAGATATACATATAACTGACCAAGTTTTAGTGTTCAGAATATATCAACAAGTGCTTCAAATAATAATGTAAATTAAAAAAAAATCCAAAGGAAAAAATTAACAAAAGTAGAGGAAATTCAGAGAATTATAAACTGGTAGGTTCAATATACAGATGAAAAGTGGCTCAGTAGTAATGAAGAGAATCAAAATAAAACAAAAAGTAGATACAATTTTACCCACAGCATTTTTTTAAAAATTTATTCTCCAACACTATATAAGCAAAGGTGTGGAAAAACTGTAACATTCATATACTGATGGTAGGTAAAAATGTGCATACATTATGACCCTTCAATTCCACTACTTAGTATGTACACTATAGGTTTCCTTACCCATGGGCACGAGGAGATATTTGCAAGAACTGTTATTTAGCATTGCATCTAATAACAAAAAATAAAATAAAAAACTAAATTGAGATATAACCATACAATAAGTATCACATAGCAGTCAAGATGAATCAACTAGAACTCTATTTTTCAATAAGGATAAATAAAAATACAAAGTCCAGAAAAATAGTAAGCTGCAGAATCTTAAGAATAGTGTGATATCATGTATATAATTTTAAAAGCCTCATAAGAAAATATATATGTACGTAAAGATATGAAGATATGTAGCCATTAGATGCACACACTATGGCTGCATGTACATGTAGTAAAAAAAAAAATAGCCATTTTAATACAAAACCACAGTAGTCATTGATTTTTGAAC
The DNA here is from genome assembly GCA_031878705.1 of Tapirus indicus. Lineage (NCBI taxonomy): Eukaryota > Metazoa > Chordata > Mammalia > Perissodactyla > Tapiridae > Tapirus > Tapirus indicus. Next base: position 95,118,405 of record CM062942.1, on the reverse strand, counting down.
AGCTGTGTGGTAGATGCACGGTTATATACATTGTACTATTTACTATAGGTTTCTGTGTATTTAAAATATTTCATAATAAAAAATAAAGCAGACTTATTGTGATGAAATGTAGGCTAAACATACCATTTTGCCATTAAAGGGAGCAGAGAAATAGAATGGTAACTGAAGGAGCAAGAGGAGTCAAGAGAAATTTATTTATTTTGCTGTTGTTTTAATCCTGGAGTTAATGGAGCATATTAGTGCACTTAAGTTGAATGGTCCAGTAGTAAATAAGAGATTGATGATGCAACAGAAAGAGAAGGAATAACTGAAAAGCAAAATTCTAAAGAAGACGTGAGGGAAGAGGATGCAGAGCACATTTGGGGAGGCTGGCCTTTGATAGGGGCATAGTGCATTTTCTCTGCGCTGTAGCACTGTGTAAAAAATTATGACTCAGTTTTTCTTTGTCCCATACTGCCCAGCATTCTATAGCCTGCTTAAACTCCTAAAATCACCTTAATTCTGCCCTGTATTATTAGAGATGTAATGCAGCTTAAAAGTACTTTCTCCAAGGTTCCTGTTTGGTTCCCTCCACAGCTGTCTGGATCAACCAGATTAGTAAGTACCCAATGCACAGTTTGATTTTTTTTTCCACATTCTTCTTCTTATTATTATTATTGTGATTTCCCACACTACCTGGAAACACATTGCATATTCTCACCAGCCTGGCATTGTGTTTAAATATGCACTGCATGATATTGTGTGATGCATTCTATTCTGCTCAGCCTTGAGAGGCAGAATGCAAAAAGAGGATCATCAAAGACTGGAACCATTTAAAAAGTCACTTTCTAAGACAAATACTGTATGATCTGACTTATAAGAAGAACTCTAAAACAAAAAAACTAATGGAAAAGGGATCAGATTTATGGTTACCAGAGGTGGGGGAGTGGGAGCTGGGGGAATTGGATGGAGGTCAAAATGTACAAACATCCAGTTATAAGATAAATTAATACCGGGGATGTAACGTACAACATGATGACTATAGTTAACACTGCTGTATGATATATTTGAAAGTTGTTAAGACAGTAGATCTTAAGGGTTCTCATCACAAGGAAAAAACATTTTTTGTATCTGTATGAGATGATGGATGTTAACTAAACTTATGGTAATCATTTCACAACATATGTAAGACAAATTATTGTCCTGTACACCTTAAACTTATACAGTGCTGTATGTCAATCATATCTCAATGAAAGGGGAAAAAAAGTCACTCTCTACCAGAAACCAAGATGAATGTAGGTTTCAGGACATCATCTGCTCTTTCATTTGCATTAATCGGACACTAAGATACTACCACATACAAACATTGATGGTGCCATGTTAAGTGTTCATAGAATCTGAAAATAGTAATTAGCTCATATAGGAAATTTAGGAATCATCTTATCCAAACTCGTTGATTTCCATACAACCCAAACCAGGCCTCCCCAACCTGTAGATGCAAATGAGATTCCCTTTACATTCATATTCAAATTAGAAAGGATATGTCAAGTAGGAAACTATTCTTCCTCAAAATATCCTCCAATTATTTCTGAAAATCCACAAAATTGTTCTCATGGGAGGTTTACAATGAGTCTGACAGCTTTAGTCACCACTCCTTTCCTTATTCTATTGGCTCCAATTTCCATAGATTGACACTTCCATTTATTGACATCTAAGGTCAAAAGGTAGTATGACGAAGTGATTGAGTTTGTAAGCTCTGAAGCCTGACTCCTAACTGCAGAAGATGAGCGAGTAATTTAACCTCTCTCTGCCTCAGGTTTCACATCTTTCAATGGGGCTGAGCAGGGAAAAGATGCTATTGCTTCAGAACAAAAGGTACAAAATGCTTATTGTGTTGTATGCACAGTGGAAAGCTGTTCTAAGGAGAAAGGGAAATTTGTCATTGTTGGAACAGAAACTGAAGGAAAAAAGGGAAATGAGGATGATGGAGTTAGTTAAAGTAATGCGTATAAAATGTCTGATGAATATTTAGTATTCTATATATTCTTCTGACTTTTGTTATTATTATTTGCAAAACTACTACTAGTTAGGAAAGGAAGATGTTTTTGTTATTTTCAGTTAACAGATCAGAGTTAAAGAAGGTAGACACTTTATCAGACACAGTAAGAGCTCAATAAATGTTTCCTATTTTTATCTACAAAAATGTTACATGAAACTTCACATCTGCCATTTCAGATGGTGCTCTTGCACAGGAATGCCAACATCAATGCCAAGGGTGTTCTTACCTGGTGCCACAAATCTGCAATGTGACAGAGCAGTACTGAGATAGGAAGTATAGCCTCTTCTAAGTTTGGGACACACTTCGACTCCTGGGTTAAGAAGTCTCAAACAGTCCTGACCTTCTTAAGTATGCAAATAGGCCTCTTTCAGGGTGTTTCTATCTGCACCTTCTGTGCCAAGCCCTGGGAGAATAGCCACAGGCAGTCCTTGTGAGCCCATTAAGTACTGTTTGTTATAGCCTTTTGAGTATCTTGGACACCAGCCCTGCTGGCTTTCAGAGGTGGGTGTTTTGGGGACCCATACCTCAGGTGAATGTCCTAACATTGGGACACTACATGCTTAGTCCAAGCCTTGCTCCTCAGGGAGAAGCTGGGAGTTGTGAGTTCCCTCCCAACTGTATGTTCCTGTGCCAGGGGTAGGGTTTATGGTGACAGGGTGTCTCAGCCTTTCCTACCCATATCAGTGTGGGTATATTTTTGTTTGTCTGATGTGTAAAGTTGTTCAGCTAGTTCCTGGATTTCTTTCAGAGGCAATTGTTCTGTTTGTTGTTGTAGATTCAGTATGTCCATGGGAGGAGGGGAGTTCAAGACCCTCCTATGTCACCACTTGGACCAGAGCTCAATCTCTTATTCTCTTAATCATCTTTAAACCAAAGTATGAAGCATCTCATATAAAACAATATAGGGATTTTCATTTTGCAATAAAAAATACACCCTTTGTCTGTCGGTATATTATCTCACCTAATACCCCCACCTAATGTTGTTTTCACAAGAAAAGAAAAAGAAAAAAAAAAGTGCTATAATTTCCAGAGTAGCAGTAAAGGAAGGGAACTTCATTTTCCCTCATATTTCTATCCCATAAAATGATTTAATTGCCCTTTCATTTAAGCATTTCTGCCTACAGCATGAATCACAAACTTTCAAAGTCTGCTCATTCTCTGTGTCAGAAAATCCATTTTTATATTATGATGCTCTGGGGAATGAAACTAATTTCATTGCCTAAAATCACCCTTTAAAACTTACAAAAGAGTAGAAGCAAACTTCATTGGAAGTTTGTTTTCCCTGAATGAGAATATATGCTATATTCCCAACTTTGCTAATGAACTACTGAAAAGTAAATACATTTATTCTTGTTGAAAGTGGGAAATCAGTCCTTTATTTCAGCTAATTAATCATCTATCTCAGAAATTTTGATGGCTGATTTAGAAAACATGCAGTAGATTTTGTCCAAACAGTATATTTTAAACTAAATGAACCAATTCCAACCTAAACATGATGCTATTTAGTTGAAAAAATAACAACAAATACAATGGATTTGTCTGTCCTTATTTTTGGTTTAATGTTTTAGCTAAAGCCAAAATGAGAATGTTAAAGTCATTATAAATTTTACATGTTCCACTTGAACACTAAGATTTCATTTTTAAATTTCAAAAAAGCTCAAAACAATATTCCTATTTTATATTACAATTGATCAAAATTTTTGAAGGCATTAATTGCCTGTGGAATTGAAAACTGTCCTTTAAGTAAATTGTTCTTTAAGTTCTTTAAGTCAATTGTTCTTGGGGCTGGCCTGGTGGCATAGTGGTTAAGTTCATGCACTCCACCTCAGCAGCCCAGGGTTCATGGGGTCAGATCCCAGGTGCGGACCTACACACCACTCATCAAGCCATGCTGCGGTGGCATCCCATACACAAAATAGAGTAAGATTGCCACAGATGTTAGCTCAGGGGCAATCTTCCTCAAGCAAAAAGAAGAGGATTGGCAATGGATGTCAGCTCAGGGAAAATCTTCCTCACCAATAAATAAATAAATAAATAAATAAATAAAATATGTAAACAAAAAAGTAAATTGTTCTCCAAGTAAATTGTTTTTTAAGTTTTATGTATATTTAGATTTCTTTCTCAGTTTCAGCTGTTATAATATCCTGGATTGTAAATCCAAATTTTTTAAAGAAAAAGTCATATTGTAGTTTGTTTTTAAATAATGTGCAAATGTCCAAAAACGCTCAAGCCATAAAAATCTGCTAATAATCAAATGAAGAAAAATGCATGTATTTATAGTTTTGTTTATGTTTCTTGATATTCTGTCACATTTTATCCTCACTCATAAATCTTCCCCAAAAACATACACTGTATCTTTTTGACAAAGAAATAAAATATGAACTAGATTATGAAAAGTTCACATACCAATTCAGATATTCAAGGTAAACACTATAATCTATTATCATTCATAATATTAACACTAAAAATATCCCCATTGAATTATGAAAAGTTCTTACAGAAAGGAAATGATAACTCAGGACTTATCTAGGGTGCAGTATTTCATATATAAAGTCCAATTTAAATGTGCTTCATAGGAAATAAATTTCATGCAGGCTTATTCATTCTAGTGTAATGTTATCTCTACCTTGAGTTGTCAATAATGTAAAAGAATTGTAGCAATCAATAATAACCATCCGTATGGACTTTCATTATGATGGTTTTGTAATTAACTAGCTGAGTGACCTTGAATGAGACAGCCTTTCTGATCCTGAGTTTCTCTATTCAGCAATAAGTTTCCATGATTCCATGAAAAGTAAAAAACACAAAAATATAAGATAGATGCATCCTGCTTGAAGAAAGTATAAAAACATACATATTAAAATTATAAAAGATTTAAATTATCGAGAGGTTGTTTACATAAGGTTTTCATGTTATCAAAAACTTCACTGTTGAGTTATCTTAAACATGATCTCTTCTGGTGCAGTTCAATATTTACACATCGTTCAGACATCATAGAGAGTCTAGAATGTAGGGTTCCCTGGTAGAGCTTGCTTGGGAGAAGCCAGAGTTGTTTGAAGCTGAAACAGTAGGAGATATTTGTCCTAATATCCCCATTATATGTCATAGAACATCAAAGGTTATGAAAAATCTCCAAAGTATCACAGACTAGTCAACCAAAATACTTTTAAAAGCACACACACAAAAAGTAAAAGTAAATGCAAATTCTGTTTAGGAAAAAGATAGGATTAACACTAAATTAGAAACCTAAAATATTATTTTTCATAGAAATGTTTTCTGCCTGAATTCTTCTAATAAAATTCTTGCACCCAGAATAAGTGCTATGTTTACCTTTTGCTGCAAGTACCCATAGGATACCACTATGTAGCATGAAATTTCCTTTTCAGAAGTGGAAATGGAGATGCAGAATAGCTAATGAAAAAATAGTATGCCAAGGCCACCCAGCAAAGGTCACTCATTTCTCCATTTTATGGGCAAAGAAACTGAAGTTATAAAATATTTTCAAATAATATCTCTGATAAAGGACTTGTATCCAGAATATATAAAGAACTCTTTCAGACTAATAATAAGAGTACAAACAACCCAATGTAAAAAATTGACAAAGGATCTGAATAGACGTTTCTCCAAACAAAATGTGCTAATGATCAATTAGCATATGAAAAGAAAATTAACATCTTTAGCCATTAGGGAAATGCAAATCCAAACCACCATGAGACACCACTTCACACCCACTAGGATGGCTATAATAAAGAAGACTGATAATAACAAATGTTGATGAGGATGTGGAGAACCAGAACCCTTACATATTGCTGGTGGGAATGTACAATGGTTCAGCTGCTTTGGAAAACAGTCTGGCAGTTCCTCAAAATGTTAAACATAGAGTCACTATATGACCCAGCAATTCCACTTCCACTCCTAAGTCTATACTCCAAAGAAATGAAAATAAGTGTCTACACAAAGACATGAATGTTCATAGCAGCATTGTTCATAATAGGTAAAAAGTAGAAATACTTTAAATGTCCCTCAACTGAGAATGGATAAATAAAATTTAGTATATCTATACAATGGAATATTATTCATCCATATAAATGAATGAAGTACTGATATGTGCTATGATGTGGATAAACTTTGAAACCATTATGCTAAGTAAAATAATTCAGATACGAAAAACTGCATATTGTATGATTTTGTTTGTATGAAATGTCCATAAAAGACAAATCTATAGATGCAGAAACAAGATCAGTGGTTTCCTGGGGGTGGGAGTAGGGATTGATGGCCAAGTGGGGTGACAGAAATATTCTAGAATGAATTGTAGTAATGATTGAACAACTCTGTAAATTTACTCAAAATCCTTGAATTGAGCATTTACATTGGCTGAATATTATGGTGATTAAACAAGACCTCAATAAAATAAAATTATATATATACACATATATAATACTCTAAAATATTATTTACATATAAGTATAATATTTATATTTAAAATATTTAATGTTATATATAATAATTTTTAAGCAGCTACAAAAATCTGTCTCCCTGTGCTCAGTATACTATATAAATCAATGTTATGTTAGAAATGCAAAGAATGATATTTTTGGTACTCTATAATAGGGAGTGTATTCCTTGAAACCTTGGTGAAATTTAACAGTTTTCTTCTTTGTAAAATTATGCACAGAACTTTGAAGTCTCAAAACTACTTTTAGAAGAAAATTGAAGAAAATTTCTACTTGCCTATAGATCAGAGAAGCAATTTTCAATAAAGCTCCAAAAGAATTTAGCTAAAACATGAACAATTACTGTCAAATGCAATTAATCCACACTTGAAAGCTGTTGCTCTAAACAGTTCAAGCCTGGAGAAGATATTGACAGTCACAGTCTCCAAAGACAGGCAGTTGCTCAGTGACTCTATTATGAGGAATAAAGTTAAATAACTGAGAAAATTACTTAAATGTTATTTCAAGTAATTTTGCGTATTCAAGTTGATTAGCTAACAAAAGTAATTATGATAATGAAGGCTTCCAGCCCAATAGATTTTAGAACTTCAGATTTGAGAATCTCTAAAAAAACTTTAACTACATTATCAAAAAACAAATCTCACAGGAATTCATATAGTTCCTGTTTGTAAGAGTCTTAAACACATTAATATTAAATATTAAACATATTTCTCTCTCTTCCTATTATCTACAAAGCTAAAAACATCATTTCTTTAAATTGCTTCCATACTGAATTGTGGAATAACAATATTTTTATCTCTTGCTGGTGTATAAATTACATTTACATGACTACATCAGCTAATATAGCAGTGTAGTGGTTAAGAGCCCTTTAGAATCTGACCATCACTTATAGTTGTGCATCCTTGTACAATTAATTTCACCTCTTTGAACTTCAATTTTTTTGTATATAAAATGAGACTTATATGAGGATATAGCACATAGAATATTATGATGGCATTTGTTAAATGCAAGGCATATAAATATTAATTACAAACTGTAGTCATATCTTATACATCATATATAACATTACTTCCACTCACCACTGTGAGTTATTTAAGGCAGACAGGAATTTCAATCACATATCTGTACCCAAAGGAAATTATTATGATTATTTTTTGCTGAGGAAGATTCACCCTGAGCTAACATCTGTGCCAATCTTCCTCTATTTTGTATGTGGGCCACAATCACAGCATGGCTGACAAGTGGTGTAGGTCTGTGCCTGGGATCTGAACCTGTGAGCCTGGGCTACTGAAGTGGAGCATGCTGAACTTAACCACTAGGCCACAGGGCTGGCCCTGGAAATTACTTCTTTTGAGTTCCATTTTACTTACCTAAATATCCTCACATTTTAAAATATATAATATCAATTATTTTGATATTGTTGATATTGATCAATATCAATATTATAAAATATATAATATCAATTCTAAGTGTTATTGTGAGAATTACATATGCAAAATGCCTAAGATAGTTCCTTTGATTGAGTAAACACTTACATTAGTTTCCCCCTAGTCTGAATGACAGAGGTAGTCCCTGAAGAATATGCAAAGTATTGTAATGGCCTAAGGCTAAAGTTGAATGGCAGTGAAGTTCCTTAGAGTCTATGGTCTTGGTAGCTAGGAGATGCCTTGGCAAAAGTTAAGGCTAAGAAATGACTGAGGGCTTCTGTTGCCTTTTCAGGCTGAGCACTGAATTAAGTCATTTTGTGTAGCTATCCCCTCTAGTCTAAAAACTCTTGCTGATTTCCACCCAGGTATCTTCAGTTCTCTCATTTTCTCTAGATATCAGGGTTTCACAACAATGGCAATTTTGATATTTTAGGCTGGATAATTATCTGCTTTAAGGGACTTTCCTGTGAATTGTAGCATGAAGCTGGTAGCACTCCCCCCAGGTTGATCTGACACTAGATCCCTCGCCTCCTCCTTTGGCCCAGTTCCTTCAAGAAGAGTAGTATTTTTTTTGTCCAAAACATTTTTAATGGGTCAGCTGGACAGATATATTTGTTTGGTGTTGCCTAATGTTTTCTATTTTTCTTATAGTATTCTGCACATTCTGATATGCATTAGAAAGAGATAAAATTCTATATGAAGTTGATAATTAAAGCTGATCTCCAAATTTGGCATTTTTTGTCAAATCGTCATGGTATTTGAACATACAGTAGCATTTGTTTGCAGAAGACATGTTATAATGTGGCTGACAGGTAAAGCCCATTCCTTTAGCCTCTGTTGATGGTTATAAACAAAACAAAACAAACAGAAGTCCATAAAACTGGAGGTTTTACACTTTCAGATATCAAGGTCCATCAAGGTCTAAAGGTATAATAAGTAAGATAATGTGATATTGGCGAAAGTTTATACAAACTAAGTAATTGAACAAAATAGAGAGTCCAGAAATAGTCCCACATGTATATGGCCATGTGATTTATGCAAAAATGACACTAGAGTGCAGTGAGCAAAGGAAGTCCTTTTCAATAAATAGTACTGCTTCACCTGGATATCCATATAAAAAAAATCTATATCTCTACCTCACACTATACAGAAAAATCAATTCCAAATAGATTGCACATCAAATTTGAAATAAATCCCGCTTTGTGAACTTGGAGCAGCCAAAGATTTCTGAAACAGAATTCAAAAGGTATTCATCATGAAATAAAACTATTATAACTTGGACTACATTAAAATTAAGAACTCCTATTTACCGAAAGTCACTATTAAAAGAGTGAAAAAGAACTCGCAGAATAGAAGATATTCCTAAGAAAATACTTTTATCCAGAATATTTGTAGGATATTAATAATGAAAAAGACAGACAAGCCAAGAGATAAAAAAGACTAGAATAGGAACTTTACAAAACAAGACATTCAAGTGACTAATAAACATATGAAAAGGAACTCAACTACATTAGTCAATAAACTACTACTGCACATCCACTAGAATCACGAACTTTACAAAGAATGATGATACCAAGTATCAGGATGTGGAATTACCACTCTCATACTGCCGGTAGAAGTAGAACTGATACAACTATTTAGGAAAATTCTTTGTCAAGAACTACTAAAATTGAATGGGTGCATATCCAAGACCCAGAAAATACACTCCTAAGTATATATCCAAAAGAAATAAGCATACATACTGACCAAAAGACACATACTAAAATGTATATAGTGACTCTCTTCATAAAAATTTGGCTGTAAACAACTGAAACATCTATCAAGAGTAGAATGCTGTATAATATTGACCTTAAACATATAGACAGCTGGTTATTTATCCAGCAAAAATAGGTTTATTTGAGATCAGCAAAGAATTGCAATTCAGGATCTGCAACCATGGCAAGCCACGTGTGAGTCCTGAGCAGCAAGGGGAGGAGGAACTCTTTTATAGAGGGGAAGAGGAAGTTAGAAGGGCTATTGCAGACAAGGAGTCCATTGAAGGAATTGAGAGTTCAAGGTATAGTAGCTTTTAATTGGCTGAGCTGTGACAGTCTCTCATTGGCTGAGCTTCTTGCCAGTTAAGAAGAGGAAGTCTTCCTGTCAGGCTCTGCTATCAATGTAGGGCATGAGAGCTCCCCCTTTTGGCCTCCTGACTCCATTTTAATGACGTTTCTGTTTATTGATTTCCACAATAGTAACACAGGAATGCTATACAACAATGAGAATTAATTGCAAGTGCACACAACATTCGGTATGAATTTCATATACAAAATTTTGAGTGAAAGCCAGAAACCAAAAAGTTCATTATATATGATTTCATTTATATCATGTACAAAAACATATAAGCTGTTAAAAGTCATGATTTTTACCCTTGGAGGCAGTGTGGAGATTGTGATTAGAAGGGATTATGAAGAGGGTTTCTGGGGACCTGATAATGTTCTATGTTTTGATCTGGGTCCTCTTTACTCAGATATGTTCATTTTGTGAAAATTTTCCAGTTCTTCTGTATGTCAGTTAGATTCTAAATAAAGATGAAAGAAGATACTTCCCTTGTTTCAGATTTCATCTGCAACTCCCCCACAACATGCTAATAATGCTTTCAGCCAGTTATTTGTTCTATCTAGAGCCAAATCTACAGTCACCTCCCACTTAGGTTGCTCAGTTGCCTTGGCACATGGAAAAGACCTACTTTTCTTCTACAGTTGCTCACTTGCTTGCTCTGGTCAGTCCTTTGCAAAACTTAATATCCTATCCACATTTCTATTTGCAGATAAATTCTATGTGTATGATTGGGTTAATGATTTTTGGCTGAATATGTTACTGTCATCTTCGCTGATTGTGTCACCTCTCCTGCCTGTAGGGAATACTACAAATAATAAGGCTGAGCTGTGAAGTATAAATAAGTTCCAAGGCACATTGTAGAGTCACCTTTCTTTTATTTATTAATACAAATATAAACTCTTCCATTTGCAGAGTATTTGGGGAAAACAGTCATAACAAGACAACCATGACACTTTAAATTATATAAGTGCAAATGAGTTTTCTGGCAGTGTTTTATAATGTTATAAAAATATATAACATTATCAAGATTTGTGTGTGTTTGTGTGAGTCTGTTTGCTATTAATTCTTGTCAGAAAAAGATTGTCAAAATCTGCTTGAGAGATAATTTCCCATTATTAAATATTTTGTTATATTTTAATTAGGTGAATTTAACAACATTAGTGAATATTAAGTCTGAATCGCTATCTTGTTTTCTGTTTGAAATTCACTGTGCCAGGAATAAAGTTGAGTTAACATAACTGAAATTTATAACTCTAACATTTCCCCTTAAATAAAGTGGAGACACAAAATTATTCTGATGTAATGGTCCAAAAAAAGTGTATCCATACCTAATGCTCTTCTACTTGGTTTTTGCATTTTATGAGGTATAAAATTCAGACTGTGATCTTGGGATTAGATTGATTATTCAGCATACTACTCTATTCTCAGAAGTATGACAAAGAATAAATGCATTTATATAATAGTTACTTCTAACTTCCCTGTCTCCCAAAGCATTCTTTGGTCCCTAGGCTCAGAATTTTTAGTCATTCACTCCAGATATTCTATCAGTCACCAAGTTCTGCTCATTCATCTTTAAGAATATTTCTTTACTTTATTTCTGTATCTAGAACAGCCACCACCTCACTTCATGCCAAAATGCATGCAATTTCCTTCTGATGTCACAACCATCATTCTCTCCATGCTCCAGACCATATGTGGTTCCTCCTTTGAGTAGTCATTTCACCACTTTTACCAATTTATATTTAAGCTATTTGAATTGCAACTCCTCCTCAGCTTCAGTTATTACAGTTGTCCCTTCTGCTATTGTTCATCTTTCCCATTCTCTTCAAAAAATCATTCTCATGATTTTGCTTTCCAGACTCCTCAGATAAACTCCCCTATTTGATAAGAATTCCCTCAATTGCCTTCCCTACACTTTAAAATTTCTGTCTTCATCTTGCTGCTCTTTTGCTCCTATCTCCAAATATAAGCCTTTCTCTTGTAGTCAGTTGGTGTAGGGATTCTACATACATGCCAAATGATCTGCTTCTGCTACCAACTCTATCATTTAAAAGCTACTTGACTTTGGGCAAATCTCCTATCCATTCTAACTTCAGTTTTATTGTTCATAAAATGGTGGGATTGGGATAATTAGATCATCACTTGTCCTACTTCACAAGATTGTCATAGGCATCACTTCATTCATTTATTTAATAAACATTTATTTAACATCTACTATGTGCCAGATACTATTATAGATTCTAGGGATAATATCACTGAGTGAGACTGCTTTCATGGAGCTTACTTTCTAGTGAGGCCTGACAACAAACACATAAACAATTTAGAACATAATATCAGATAGTGAAATTTGCTCTGAATAAAAATGAAGCAGCGTAAGGTGAGAGAGTGACCAGGTGTGGTTAGGGAAAACTTCTCTGAGAAGATGTGATTTGAGCACAAACCTGAGGGAAGTGAGAAATTAAGCCATAAGTACATCTTGGAGATGAGCATTCCAGGGAAATGAACAGCAAATATAACAGCACTGAAGTAGGAGATTATTTGGTGTTTTGGGGGAACAATCAGGAAGTCAATTTTGCTAGAACAGAGTAAGTAAGGAGGAATGTGATTGGGATGGAGAGGGAGTAACAAAGTATGACATCAGAGAAGTAGTTAGGGTAGAACAGGTCCTGTAAAAAAGTCTTATTAGGGGCTGACCTAGTGGCATAGTGGTTAAGCTTGTGTGCTCTGCTTCAGCAGCCTAGGGTTCAGAGGTTTGGATCCCCAGAGTGGACCTATACACTACTCATCAAGCCATGCTGTGGCAGTGTCCCACATACAAAATAGAGGAAGATTAGCACAGATGTTAGCTAAGGGACAAGCTTTCTCAAGCAAACAGCGGAAGATTGGCAACAGATGTTAGCTTAGGGCCAATCCTCCTCACACAAAAAAAGTCTTATTAAACATGACACATGCATAAAAATGTTATAATATTGATGCAAATGAGATTAATTTATGCAAAATATCACTATCATTAGCCCTATTCAATACCAAAATGATTTTATTCTTTCAACTATCAAGTTTTCCTTTTATATCTTCAGTCTTTCACTTCTCTCCCTTTCTTCTCTACCTAACAGCATCCTCCTATCTTTCTCAGTCTGATAAAAAGATTTCTTCTACTCCTATACATACCTTAGTCATCATACTCCTCATTGCTATTACAACCAAACTTTCAAGATGAAACAGTTTAAACTTACTGCCTATTTCATCAATTACATCTTTCTTAAGTGATTTACAATCTGCCTTCTGCTTCTACCGTTCTGAAAATGTACACTTGGAAACACCTTTGACTTTTTCCTCCCCCTTGCCTTACACACTTTGCATATCTTATACCCCTATAGATTCCTAGAGATTTGAACTCTTCATTATTTTCTGGCACTGAAGCCCTTTTCCCTATGTTTATTAGTGTCATTTTGATCCAAATCCTCATGACCTCTCCTCTAGACTAACTCATTATGCTCCTAATGGTTCTTTATTTACCTCAACTAATTTATTTCATATCTCCAAGATGAATTAATTCTCCTAAAGCACAGCTCTGATTTCAATTATCTTTTAATTTATTTTATTTGTGGCACAAGCATAAAACATAACAAAGAGAAAAATAACTTGCAATATACTACTTCTAGAAACAATTTATTTTATGATATTCTCTTCCAGTCCTTATTCATGGGACTATATAACTTTTCTGAGTTATTAATAAAACACAAATATAATTTTGTATTCTGCTTAGTTTACTTGTTTCCTCTTAAGAACTTGTAAATATTGCTACATGATCTCCAAATTATCTAATCTAATGGTTGCATAATAGTCCATTGATTTCATGTCCTGTAATTTACTAAAGTGTTCCCCTACTGGTAGATATTTAGGTCACTGAATGACTTTCATTTGCCTATGTATTTAAGAGTGAACTACTTTGCCCTGGCAGCAGAATTACCTCAAACTATATTTCCAGCTTTATCTGAGTCTGCTTTCACACTTTTGCTTCATGTTGCTGCCAAATCATGCTATTTCTTCAGTTTTGCAGATCATTTTATTGTCTCAAAATTTTATTCATGCTATTTGCTCTTCATAAAGGTCCCTGCCTATAATTTCCCTTTCTTGAAAACCTATCCAATCTTAATGGTCTAGTTCAAATATCACCTATTCCATAAAGTCTTAGTAAACCCCCTAACTATGTACCTTTTCTCCTTGCTCTCAACTAGTATTTGCTTAAAAAAAACACTTACTCTTGTGACATTTTTTGTACCACATCTTGTATTTTACCATGTTATATATTCACCTTTGTTGCATCTATAAAAGATTGAAAGAGAGGCAAGCCCTGTGGCTTGGTGGTTGGGTTCAGCACACTCTGCTTCAGCAGCCTGGGTTCATGTGTTCTGATCCCAGGCACAGATCTACACCACACATCAGCCATGCTGAGGCAGCTACCCACATACAAACTAGAGGAAGATTGAAGATTGGCACAGATGTTAGCTCAGGGCAAGTCTTCCTCACCACAACCAAAAAAGATTGAAAGAATTCAATTGATTAGTCTTTAGTAAGAACAGCCTTACAATGTAAGGTAATTTATTTTACAAATAATTTTATGGCAACTATTAGTTTCCAAGTCCTAGTTTAAGCACTTTACATGTATCTTTTATTTCTTGTATCAACACCATGAAGTATATGCTTTTATAATCTATCTTTATTGATGAGAAAATGGAGACCTAGGGAAGTTAAGTAACTTTTCCAATGCAACAAAGCTATCAAATGGCAAACTGGCATTTAAACCTAGGTAGCCAGGGGATGGTGTCAAGATGATGGTGTAGGTGAACTCTTAACTCACCCCCTCCCATGGACACAACAAATTTACAACTACTCTTGGAACAGTTACCCTGAGAGAGAACTGAAAACTGCATAAAAAGAACCCCCATTACAGGGGCAGTACTGACAGAGGTAGAAGAGGAAGAAATTCCTTTCTGGAGAAAAAAGGCCACCTTTCAGCTGTGGAACTTCATGGCTGGCCAGAAGCAATCTTAAGGTAAGAAGCCTTCCCTGGAGGAGTGGAGGATCTGAGCAGGGGTGCATTACAACAATAAGAAGCTTCTGGACTCAACACAACTAAGACACATGTCTTAATATCTGGTTTTGCTGGCTATTAACAGCAAGAGGTAACACCACCAGGAAAGCTATCAGACATAAGGGGGAAAAAAACCTGCTCTTAAAGAGCCCATGCACAAATTCACATGTTTCAAAAAGCAAACTAAAATCACCAGAAAGAAAGGTGCAAAGTCCTTTGGTGAAAAGAGACTCATTGATAGACTCTGGGCACATCTCGGTGAGAGGTAAGACTTCTCCAGGGACTGAGACATTATTGTGATCTAGTACAGCCATGCTGACACAGATGCTGGCAGATGCCATTAGAGTTCTTCCCCTGGCCTGTTAGCCAAGGGGTCTGCCCCACCCACTAGAGCACTGATTTAATCCAGCTCAGCCAGGGCAGGGTTCCAGCCTAGGGATGAGGCCCACCCAACATCAAGCCCTTGGGCAACTTGTGGGCCCACATAGGCTGGGTGCCTGGAATCTCTGCAGCTCAGTGAGTGTCTGCCTCTGTGGGGCAGGGCATGCATGAGGGAAAGGCCAGCAGTGGTGGCATGTGTGGGGCCTTTGTACTGGCACAGCTGGGTCCACTTCAGTAGGTTAGGGCATGCACATGGGGCAGGACTGTGTTTACAGGGTGTGTGGGCCAGTGGGAAGTGGGAATTGTCAGCTGCAGCAGACTTCTGCTCCTCAAGCAGCCACATAGGGGATTGACCCCACCTTCCAAAGCCTGAAACAGTTGGGTGCTCCCATGCCTGGTGCTGGCAGCACTCAGCTGCAATCCTGAGAGACCTGACAGCAGCCTTGTAGATAGGAGGCCTACAGCGATTGTAAGTCCCTGAGCTGAGCAACCAGCCATGCTGGAGGCCTACTCTTAACAGAAAAACTGCAACAGGAATGTACTATTAGACCTTGCAGCCAACTGTGCTGGGCCTCCACAGACCCAATAAAGTGACTGAAGGGTCCATAGCAGCCACATGCAGCTGAGCATTGCAATCCATGCAGGGGTCACCCCTGGAACATTTGGAACTGGTGACAAGAGGGAAGCCCACTCCTGGGCCTCATAAGGCATCTTTTACATCAGGCTACCTCTCCAAGACCAGGAGACATAGCTGACCTACATATACACAGATATAAGCACCAATAAAGAGGCAAAATGAGGAGACAAAGGAATACATTCATAGTAAGGGAATAGGACAAACCCAAAAAAACCAATTAAATGAAACACAGATAAACAATCTAATTTACAAACACTACAAACTAAAAGTCATAAGAATGCTGACTGCTCTTGGGGGAAGAATGGAAAACCTCAGTGAGAATTTCAACAAAGAATTGGAAAATATATAAAAGAACCAATCAGAAATGAAGACTACAATACTGGAAATGAAAAATTCATTAGAGGGACTCAATAGCCAAGTAGAAGATACAAAAGAACAGATCAGCGAGCTGGACAAAAGACTAGAGGAAATTACCCAAGCTGAACAGATAAAAGAAAAACAAATTTAAAAAGAATGAGGACAGTCTAAGGGACCTCTGGGACAACATCACATGCACTAACATCCATATTATAGGTGTCCCAGAAGGTGAAGAGAGAGACAAAGGGGCAGAGAATCTATTTGAAGAAATAATAGCTGAAAACTTTCCTAACCCAAGGAAGGAAACAGACATCCATGTACAGGAAGCACAGAAAGCACCAAACAAGAAAAGCCCAAAGAGGCCCACACCAAGACACATTATAATTAAAATGACAAGAATTAAAGATAAAGAGAGAATCCTAAAAGCTGCAAGAGAAGACAACAAGTTACATACAAAAGAAACCCTATAAGGCTATCAGCTGACTTCTCATCAGAAACCTTACAAGCTAGAAGGGAGTGACACAATATATTTAAAGTGCTGAAAGGAAAAAATCTACAACCAAGAATACTCTACCTGTCAAGGTTATCATTCAGAAAGGAAGGGGAGGTAGTTTCCCAGCAAGCAAAAACTGAAGGAATTTATCACCAAGAAACGAATCTTACAAGAAATGCTAAAGGGACTTATTTAAGTGGAAAAGAGAAGACCACATATAGGAATTAGAAAATTATCCAAAAAAGGAATAAAATCACTGGTATAGGCAAATATACAGTAAAGGTAGCAGATCAACCACATATAAAGATAATATGAAGGTCAAAAGACAAAAGTTCTATAATTATCTATTTCTATTATAAGAGGATAATGGATACACCTGCAAAAAAAAAAAAAGAAGTTAGATATGATATCAAAAACATAAAACATGGGAGAAGAGGAGTAAAAGAGTAGAGCTTTTAACAAGAGGTCAAACTAAAGAGACCATCAACTTAATGTAGATTGCTATATACATAGGTTGTTATATATCAACCTCATGGTAATCACAAACTAGAAACCTAGAATAAATAAACAAAAAATTAACAGAAAGGAACCCAAACATAATACTAAAGAAAGCCATCAAACGAAAGGGGAAGAAGAGAAGACAGGAAGAACGAAGAACTTCTAAAACACTCAGAAAAAAAGTATCAAAGTGGCAATAAGTATATTCTTATCAATAGTTACTTTCAATGTTAATGTACTAAATGCTCTAATCAAAAGGCATAGGGTTGCCGACTGGATAAAAAAAGAAGATCCATATATATGCTGCTTACAAGAGACACACTTCAGATCTAAAGACACTCACAAACTGAAAATGAAGCTATGGAAAAAGATACTCCATGCAAATAGCAATGAAAAGGAAGCTGGGGTAGCAATACTTAGACAAAAAAGACTTTAAAACAAAAACTGTAACAAGAAACAAAGAAAGGCACTACATAAGGACAACAGGAACAATCCAACAAGAGGATATAACACTTGTAAATATCTATGCACCCAACACAGGGGCACCTAAATATATAAACCAATTATTAACAGACATGAAAGTAGAAATGGACAGCAACATGATAATAGTAGGGGACTTTAACACTCCACTTAGACCAATGGATAGATCATCCAAAGAGATGATCAACAAGGAAATATTGGACTTGAATCATACCTTAGAGCAGATAGGCTTAGGAGATATATACAGAACATTCCATCCCAAGACCGCAGAATCCATTCTTTTCAAATGCACATGGAACATTCTCCAGGATAGTTGTCATATTAGGCCACAAAACAAACCTCAATGAATTTAAGAGGATTGAAATAATACCAAGCATCTTTTCTGACCACAATGGTATGAAACTAGACATCAACTACAGGAAGAAAATCAGAAAAGCCAGAAATATGTGCAGATTAAACAATGTGATACTGAACAACGATTGGGTCAATGAAGAAATCAAAGGAGAAATCAAAAGATACCTGGAAACAGATGAAAGTGAAAATACGACATGCCAAAATTTGTGGGATACAGCAAAAGTGGTTCTAAGAGGGAGGTTTATAGCAATACAGGCTTACCTCAAAAAACAAGAACAATCTGAAATAAACAATCTAACAGCACACCTAAAGGAACTTGTAAAAGAAGAACAAACAAAGCCCACAATCAGTAGAATGAAGGAAATAATAAAAATCAGAGCAGAAATAAATGAAAGAGACTAAAACTAAAAAATAAAAAATAAATGAAACGGAGTTGTTTCTTTGAAAAAAATAAACAAAATTGACAAACCTTTAGCTAGACTCACCAAGAAAAATAGAGAAGGCTCAAATAAATAAGACCAGAAATGAAAAGAAATTACAAAGAACACCTCAGAAATGCAAAAGATTACAAGAGAATACTATGAAAAGCTATATGCCAACAAATTGGATAACCTAGAAGAAATGGATAAATTCCTGGAATCACGCAACCTTCCAAAACTGAATCAAGAAGAAATAGAGAATTTGAATAAAACAATCATCAGCAAGGAGATCAAAACAGTAATCAAAAACATCCCAAAACGTAAAAGCCCAGGACCAGACAGCTTCCCTGGTGAATTCTAGCAAATATTCAAAGAAGACTTAATACCTATCCTTCTCAAACTCTTCCAAAAAATTGAAGCAGAGGAGAAGCTTCCTAACTCATGCTATGAAGCCAATATTACCCTGATACCAAAACCAGACAAGGACAACACCAAAAAAGAAAATTGCAGGCCAATATCACTGATGAACATCGATGCAAAAATTCTCAAGAAAATACTAGAAAATTGAATACAATACACTAAAAAGATCATACACCAAGTGGGACTCATCCCAGGGATGTAGAGATGGTTCAACATCTGCAAATCAATCAACATGATACACCACATTAAAAAAATGAAGGAGAAAAATCACATGATCATCTCAATAGATGTAGAGAAAGTATTTGACAAGATACAGTATCCATTTTTGATAATAACTCTGAATAAAACGGGTATAGAAGGAAAGTACCTGAACATAATAAAGCCCATATATGACAAAGCCACAGCTAATATCATTCTCAATGGAGCAAAACCGAAAGCTAACTCTCTAAGAAAAGGGACCAGACAAGGATGCCCACTTTCACCATTGTTATTTAACATAGTATTGGAAGTTCTAGCCAGAGCAATCAGGCAAGAAAAAAGAAATTAAAGTGATCCAAATTGAAAGGGAAGAAGTGAAACTGTTTTATTTGCAGGTGACATGATTTTATATAGAGAAAACCCTAAAGAAGACACCAAAAAACTTTCAGAAATAATAAATGAATATGGCAAAATTGCAGGATACAAAATCAAGATAAAAAATCAGCTGTGTTTCTATACACTAACAGCGAAGTAGCAGAAAGAGAAATTAGGAATACAATCCCATTTACAACTGCAACAAAAAGAATAAAATACCTAAGATAAAACTTAACCAGAGAGGTGAAACTATACACTGAAAACTATAAAACATTGTTGAAAGAAATAGAAGACAGAAAGAAATGCAAAGATATTCCATGTTCTGGGATTGGAAGAATTAACATAGTTAAAATGTCCATACTTCCTAAAGCAATCTATAGATTAAATGCAAACCCTATTAAAGTTCCAACAACAATTTACACAGAAATAGAACAAAGAATCCTAAAATTTATGTGAAAAAACAAAAGACCCTAAATAGCCAAAGGAATCCTGAGATAAAAGAACAAAGCTGGAGGTATCACACTCCCTGATTTCAAAATAAACTACAAAGCTATGGTAATCAAAAGAGCATGGTACTGGCACAAAAACAGACACTCAGATCAATGGAAAAGAATTAAGAGCCCAGAAATAAACCCAGACATCTGTGGACAGCTAATTTTTGGACAAGGGAGCCAAGAACATACAATGGAGAAAGGAAAGTCTCTTCAATAAATGGTGTTGGGAAAACTGGATATCCACATGGAAAAGAATGAAAGTAGACTATTATCTTACACCAAGCACAAAAATTAACTCAAAATGGATTAAAGACTTGAATGTAATACCTGAAACCATGAAACTCCTAAAAGAAAATATAGGCAGTACACTCTTTGACATTGGTCTTAGCGGGATATTTTCAAGTACCACATCTGACTGGGCAAGGGAAACAATAGAAAAAACAAATAGGACTACATCAAACCAAAAATCTTTTGCACAGCCAAGGAAACCATAAACAAAACAAAAAGACAACTTAACAATTGGGAGAAGATATTTGCAAATCATATATCTGATAAGGGATTAATATCCAAAATATATAAAGAACTCATACATCTCAACAGCAAAAATCTAACAACCCAATGTAAAAATGGGCAAAATTTCTGAACATTTTTCCAAAGAAGATATACAGAGGGCCAACAGGAACATGAAATGATGTTCAATGTCACTAATTATTAGGGAAATGCAAATCAAAACTACCATGAGATATCACCTCATGCCTGTCAGAATGGCCATAATTAACAAGACAGGAAATAGATGTTGGAGAGGATGTGGAGAAAAGGGAACTCTCCTACACTGCTGGTGGAAGTGCAAACTCTTGCAGCTATTGTGGAAAACAGTATGGAGATTCCTCAAAAAGTTAAGACTAGAACTACCATACAATCCAGCTATGCCACTGCTATTCCACTTCACATTATTTATCTGAAGAACATGAAAACAAGAATGTGTAATGATATGAACCTCTATGTTCACTGCAGCATTATTCACAATAGCCAGGACTTGGAAGCAACCTAAGTGCTCATCAAGGGATGAATGGATAAAGAAGATGTGGTATATATACATAATGGAATACTACTCAGACATAGAAAATAATGAAATCTGGCCATTTGTGACAACGTGGATGGATCTTGAGGGTATTATGCTAAGCGAAAGAAGTTAGAGGGAGGAAGTCAAATACTGTATGATCTCACTCATAAATAGAAGATAAAATCAACAAACACATAGAGATGGAGATTTCATGGTGGTTACCAGAGGGGGAGAGGAGAAGGAAGAGGACAAAAGGGGTGATTAGGCACACGTGTGTGGTGATGGATGGTAATTAGTCTTTGGGTGGTGAACATGATGTAATCTACACAGATCAAAATATAATGATGTACAACCTAAATTTACAGAATGTTATAAGCCAATGTTACTTAAATTTAAAAAATAATAATAACAAATAAATAAAATAAACCTAGGTCATCAGAATCCAGAGACCATACTCTTAATTATGTAGCTTCTTCATGTATAACCTCTATAGGAAACTTTATATAGAAAAGAAAATTGAAACATTTTACAATGATACATACAGTAACATAGAGAATGATTTCTGCTTCCTCCACTGGAGGACTAACTTGTTACAGATTGAATTTCTTGCTGTGAACAACTAAGAAAGTTGGACAAAACATTTTTTTTAATTTGAAGTCATCAGGAGTCTACCATGATAGTGAGCTTGCAGGGCCAAAGTTTGGGAGACAAAGAAGACACAGAGAGGTAAGCCTGATATTTCTCTTGAGACACTTGCTGATATTTGAGAAGTAGTTGAGAGGCAAATAGGCACACTTAGGCACATCCTAGGAAAACCTCTGAAAACCAATGAGAGAGAAAGTCTTCATGACAGCCAGAGAAAATGACACATTACACTCAAGAAAATAATTCATGAAAAACTATGGTGGACAGAAAACGGTGGAATAACATCTTTTAAGTACTGGGGGGAAAAAACTCTTAACCCAGAATTCTATATACAATGAAAGTGTCATCCAAGAATGAAGGGAAAATATAGACATTTTAAGATAATAGGGATATAAGACAATTCATTGCTGGCAAACTGTAACTACAGAAAATGCTAAAAGATGTTTTCAAACTGAAAGGAAATGATAGGAAAGAAACTCAGCTCTTCAGGAAGGAATAACGAGCATCAGAAATAGTAAATATCTAGGTAAATACAGAAGTCTACATTTTCTTAACTTTTCTAAAATATGTAACAGTTTAAAGCCCAAATTATGACATTTCATTGTGACTTACGTAATGTATGTAGTAGGAAAGGGGACTGGAGGAAGAAAAGAAAGAGGCAGAAACAGATTACAAATATTGAAATGGTAAATGTAAATACCAAAATACAACCATATTGATAAGAACAAGAAACGTTAGTGAACTAAATGCTCCAATTAAAAAGCATAGGTTATCAGAATGGATTTTTAAAAAGCAAGACTCAACTCCATGCTGTCCGCAAGAGATACAATTAAAAATAAAAGAACACAGATAAATGGCAAGTAAAGGGATGAAAAATGGTACATGCATATAGCAAGTAAAAGAATGCTGGAATTGCTTTATTAATGTCAGATAAAATGGACTTCAAGATAGGGATTATCTCTAAACATAAGGATAGACTTCATAACAATGAGAGGGTCAATTCATCAGGAAAAGACAAGAATTGTAAAGCAAAACTTCAAAATATATGAGGAAAAAGTTGATGGAATTTGAAGGGGATTTATGCAATTCTACAATTACATTAGGAAATATTAATATGGCTTTCTCAGCAACTGGTTTAACAACTAAACAAAACAAGCTAGACAACTAGACAAAAGAAAGCAAATCATAAAAGATTTGGACAATACTATCTACTATCTTGACCAATTTGACATTTATTGAAGAGCACATCTAACAGAGAATACATATTCTAGGCCATAAATCAAGTGCCAGTAAATCTAAAGGACTGAAAATGTGCACAATATATTCTCAGTACACAACAAAAATTAGATCAGATATCAATAACAATAAGATATTTATGAAAACCCAAAATATTTGGAAATTAATCAACAACTTTCTAAATAATCAACAGGTAAAGAACTCAAGAGAAATTTAAAAATACTGTGTATCAAAATTTGTGGGATTTGAATTTGAAGGGGATTTATGCAATTCTACAATTACATTAGGAAATATTAATATGGCTTTCTCAGCAACTGGTTTAACAACTAAACAAAACAAGCTAGACAACTAGACAAAAGAAAGCAAATCATAAAAGATTTGGACAATACTATCTACTATCTTGACCAATTTGACATTTATTGAAGAGCACATCTAACAGAGAATACATATTCTAGGCCATAAATCAAGTGCCAGTAAATCTAAAGGACTGAAAATGTGCACAATATATTCTCAGTACACAACAAAAATTAGATCAGATATCAATAACAATAAGATATTTATGAAAACCCAAAATATTTGGAAATTAATCAACAACTTTCTAAATAATCAACAGGTAAAGAACTCAAGAGAAATTTAAAAATACTGTGTATCAAAATTTGTGGGATGGAGCTAAAACAGTTAGATGGAAATTATGGCTTTAAATGCTCATATTGGCAAAACTTAAGATGAAATAGAAACATTTTCAGACAAAGAAATACCAAGCGAATATTTCACTAGAAGATCCTCACTAAAGGAAGTATTAAATGAAGTCTTTTACACAGAAGGACTACCATCTGAAATGCAAGAATGAAGTGCACCAAAATAGATGTATGTGACTGTATAAAACAATGACATTAATAACCTGTAGGGTTTTGAACATATGTAGAATTAAAATACATAGAAGCAGTAACAAAATTTTGGAGTGGAATAAATGGAGTTAACATATTCTATAGTAACTAAAATGTCCAATATGTGGTAAAAATATTTATTGATAGAATTTAACAGATAATTGAGGTATGCTATAAATTCTACGATAATCACTATAAGAGAGTAAAATTGAGTCTATGTATACAAATAACAGCCTAGCATAAAAATAATAAAAAGCTAATAAAAGAAAAGACAAGGACAAAAAGAAAAAGGAGCATAGAAATGTTAGACCAAATGGAAAAGTAGTATGAATATATTTTTAAATATAAATATATGAATATTTGCATTAAATATAAATGTATTATATACTGCAATTAAAATACAAAAATTATCTAACTGGATAAAAATTATTTGCTTCATAGAAGAAACATACTTTAAATATAAGAATACAAAATGGGTGAGAATTAAAAGACAGTAAAATATAGACTTTAAAAACTCTAACCTAAAGTTGTTTTAGTTATACATCAATATGGGACAAAACAGACTTCAATGTAAGAAACATCACTAGTGATAAAGAAGGATGTTTAGTAGTTACAAAAAGACTAGTCAAATAGGTAGATAAAATTAAGTACACCATAGTAACATAGGTTCAAAATAAATGAAGCAAAATTGACAAACTAAAAGAAAAAGGAAAAATCCACAATCATAGTGGGAGATTTAATACAACTTTCTCAGTAACTAAAATATTACACAGGCCAAAAAGTCAATAAGAATATGGAATATTAAACAAGATTAACAAATATGACTGATTTGATATTTATATGGAATACTGCACCCAATCATTGCAAAAAACACATCCTTTTTGAGTACACAGGGAGCATTTACCAAAACTTAACATATACCAGAATGTAAAGTAAATTTCAATACATTGAAATCATACAGAATTTGTCCTGTATGTCCCATAATGAAAAAATTGCCAAAAATTAGGCAACATTCTTCTAAAGAAGCCATGGAATACAGAAGAAACTGTGATGGAAATTAAATTGTACTTTAAATAAGTGACAATGTAATTACATAATTTCAAAAACTCATGGATTTCATCCAATGCTGTTCTTATAGAAAAATGTACATCCTTAAATCTATATATTAAAAGATAAGAAATATTGAAAATCACCAATCCATTTCAAGAAGTTAGAAATGTACCCGGAGAAAGAAAAAAAATGAAATAAAAAAAGCAGAAACTAATGAAATTAATCAAAACCCTAATAAGGAGAAACCTAGCCAAAAATTGCTTATCTGAAAATAATTATGAAATTAACAAAAGACTGGGAATAATGAATTAATGAAAGAGAGAGTGAGAAAGAGAGGTTGAGAGAGAGAGAAAGAGGAGGCACAAGTAGACAATATCAAAAATAACAAATGGGATGATACTGAAGATGGTAATAGCAATAAATATTTATGGGATATGAAGGATAACTTTATTGGGAAATTTTACATGAAATGTGCAAATTCCTAGACAATTACATTAAAATTAATACAAGAAGAATTTACACATTTGAATAGTCCTATATCTATAAAAATAATCCTAGAAAAATTGTTCAAATTCCATAAATAAAAATCTTCCCATAAAGATAATTTCAGACCCAGACAGCTTCACTGTGAATTTTTGGAAAATTTTTGATTGTGGTAAAATAAACATGACATAAAATTTATCATTTTAACCACTTTTAAGTGTACAGTTCAATGACATTAAATACATTTACATTTTTCTGTAACTATCACCACCATCCACTTTCAGAACATTTTCATCTTCCCAAACTGAAACTCCATTTCTACTAAACAATAACTCACTGATTCATTCTGTTCCCCCCAGTGCCTGGCAACCATCATTCTCCTTTGTGTCTTTATCAATTTCACTACTTTAGTTACCTCATGTGAGTGGAATTATATATTTTTCCTTTTGTGACTGGCTTGTTTCCCTTAATATAATGTCTTCTAGTATCATCCATGTCACAGAAAGTGTCAGAATTTCCTTCCATTTAAAGGCTGAAAAATATTTTATTGTGTGTGTATACAATATATTGTTTATTTATACATTGGTTGATACTTCAGTTGCTTCCACCTTTTGGTTATTGTGAATGATGCTGCTATGAACACGGATATACAAATATGTGTTCAAATCTGCATTTCAATTATTTTGGGAATCTATCCAGAAGTAAGATTGCCAGATCATATGGTAATTTTATATTTAATTTTTTGAGGAATAGCCATAACATTTTCCACATCAACTACACCATTTTATATTCCCACCATCAATGCACAAGGGTTCCAGTTTCTCCACATCTTCACCAACACTTGTTATTTTGTTTTTTCTTTAACAGCCATCCTAATGGATGTAAAGTGGCATCTCATTGTCATTTTGATTTGCATTTCCAGAATGATTAATGATGTTGAGCATCTTTTGATGTGCTTATTGGCCATTTGTATTTCTACTTTGGAAAAATGTCAATTCAAGTCATTTTCCCATTTACTAATTGGGTGGCGTGTTTTTTCCTTGTTGACTTGAAGGAGTTCTTTATATATTCTGGATATTAATCCCTTATTAGATATATGATTTGCAAATATTTTCCCCATTCCATCAGTTGCCTTTTCTCTCTGTTGATAGTGACTTTAAATGAACATTTTAAAATTTTGATGAAGTCCAATTTATCTAGTTTTTCTCTGTTGCCTGTGCTTTTGGTGTCATATTAAAAAAAAATCATTGACAAATACAATGTCATAAAACTTTCTCCTATGTTTTCTTCTAAGAATTTTATAGTTTTAGCTCTTACATTTAGGTCTTTCATCCATTTTGATATATTTTTCTATGTTAATTTTTCCAACTTCATTCTTTTGCATGCTGCTATACTGTTTCCCCAACATCATTTGTTGGAAACACTGTTTTTTCCCCTATTGAATGATCTTAGCATCCCTCTCAAAAATCATTTGACCATAGAGGTGAGGGTTTATTTCTGCATTCTCTATTCTATTCCATTGGTCTGTCTTTATGTTAGTAATATATTGTTTTGATAAGTGTTGCTTTGTAGTAAATTTTGAAATCAAGAGGTGTGATATCTCCAACTTTGTTCTTATTTTTCAAGATTGTTTAGCTATTCAGTGTTCCTTGAGATTTCAGATGAACTTTAGGGTAGGTTTTTCTATTGCTGCATAAAAAAAGGCATTTGGGTTTTTATAAAGATTGCATTGAATCTGCATATTTCTTTGTGGTTAAAATGGAGATTATATATAAATTCTAAAGTTCTAACAATCTATTTTAAATTGAAACCATATTAACTTCAATTGCATATGAAAACTCTTCTACAGCTGTACCTCCAATTTATGTTACTGCTGTCATAAATTATATCTTTATATGTTGTGTACCCATTAACATAGACTCATAATTATTTTTGTGCATTTGGTTTTGCAATCATATAGAAAATAGTTAAGTTACAAACCAAAATTACAATAATATTAGTTTTCTAATTTGTCCATGTATTTACAAGTAATGGAGAAATTTATATTTTCATATATATCTTTGAGTTACTATATATTGTTTTTTGATTTCAACTTGAAGAACTCTCTTTAGCATTTGTTGTAGGGCAAGTCTCCTTGTAATAAACTTCTTCAGTTTTTGTTTATCTTGGAATGTCTTAATTTTCCCTCATTTTTGAAGCACAGTTTTGCCAGATATAGAATTCTCAGATGATAACTTTTCTGTTTCAGCACTTTAAATATACCATCCCACTGCCTTATTCCCTCCAAGGGAGAGAAATCAGCTGTCAATCTTATTGAGGATCCCTTTTATGTGACAATTTTTCTTTTGCTGCTTTTAAGATTCTCTGCGTTTGTCTCTTGACAGATTTATTATAATGTGGGTCTGTTTCAATTCACTCTATTTATTCTACTTGGAGTTCCTTCAGATTCTTGGATTTGTGGATCCACGTCTTTTTCAAATTTGGGAAGTTTGGGGCCATTGTTTCTTCAATTATCTCTCTGCCCCTTTCTTTCCTCTCCTTCTAGGAGTCCTATAATGTGTATAATTTTCTGCTTGATGATTTTCCATAAGCCCCTTAAGCTCTATTGACTTTTCTTCATTCCTTTTTCTTTTTGATCCTCAGACTCAATAATTTCAAGTGACCTGCCTTCAAGTTTGTTGATTCTCTCTTCTTCATGTTTGAGTCTATTGTTTAATTCCTCTCATAAAATTTTCAGTTCTATTATTGTAGTTTTCAGCTTCAGAATTTCTGTTTGGTTCTTTTTTATAATTTCTATCATTGTTGGTATTCTCATTTTGTTCATATATTGTTTCCCTGATTTTCTTTAGTTCTTTGTCCTTGTTTTCCTTTAGCTCTTTAAGACAGTTGTTTTAAAGGCTTTGTCTAGCAATTCCAGTGTCTGTGTTTTTCATGGAGGGGTTCTAGAGATTCATTTTGTTCCTCTGAATGGGCCATCATTTTCTGTTTCTTTCCATGCCTTGTAATATTTTGTTGAAAATTTGGCATTTAAAAAGACAGCCACCTCTCCTAGTCTTTGCAGACGGGTGGAGGAGACCTTCACTAATTAGCAGGATGTGTTCTGAGTTTTGGGGTCAGCCCAGAGTGAAGGTTTAAGGTTTTCTCAGCTCTTTTCTGGTCATGCACACTACCTAGGAGTGTGTGTGTTTTTCAATTGCCCTGTATACATGCCTTTAATTGTCTTAATTTCCAAAACAGTCTTATCCTATCTTTTTCTTGAGAGATTAGATATTTTATTCTCTTCCTCTGCCCACAACTTCTTGTCCCAGGAATTCACAGATTGGCAGTCCTCCTACAATTTTTACACACCATAACACCCACCACTGCCCTCTTCTCATTTTACCAGCCTGAGATCCAAACTATGCCACTTTTCCCCATCTGAACTCTGAATCAAATGAGACAGAAACCAGTCCTTCAGGCATCCCACAGACAGGTTAGAATACTGCAAATAAGTTATGCTGAGCTCCTACTGGCCCAAAGGAAGGAATTGGGAATTGAGCCACTTCCTCCCAACCATGTGACACTGCACAAAGGAAGGGTTGGAGACAAGGCAAGTACAAGTGCCACAAAATTTCCTACTATTTTGAAAGTAGCTTTTCTTGATTGGGTGTTTGCTTGATTGCTACAGAATTTTGACTGGTTTCCAGAGTTCCTACAAAGTTATTTTAGTTAGTCTCTAAATGTTTTTTTTTTTTAAGTCTCCATGGGGGAAGAAGGGTCTGGAGCTTCCTAGTTCACCACTTTGCTGACATCGCTTCTGAAACCTTTAGTGAAGAAATAATACCAAACTTACACCAACCTCTCATAGAATAATGAGAGAAATTTTTCCAACTTGTTTTAGGTGGCTAGCTTAACCATGAGAACAGGCAAACTAGAAATAGAAGGAAACATGCCTAACTTGATAAATTGCAACTACAAAAATTATCCAAAGCAAACATCATAGAAATGGCAAATTACTGAAAGATTTAACTCTGAAATTGCAAGCAAGGCAAGGATTCCAACTTATATCTTTTGTTCAGTACCATTGTACTGGACATCCTGGTAACTGCAATAGTATAAAAAATGAAATAAAATTCTAAGTATTGGAAAGAAAGAAATTTATTTTCATTCACAGGTCAATTATTTTTATGTGGACAATCCAATAGAATCTCAGAAATATTATTAGAATAAACAATGAGTACAGAAAGGTTGCCAATACTAGAGCCAATATACAGGAATGAATTGAATTCTATAAACATTTAGAAAATAAAATTTATAAAATATATCACTTAAAATTGTCATTAAAAATATCAAATACCATGGAATAAAATAGCGAGAGATATGTAAGACCTTTAGAGGGAAAACTTGAAACTTGACCCCTAGTTTACACCATTTACAAAAAAATTAAATAATTCAGGTAGATTATAGATATAAATGGTAAAGATAAAACAATAACACTTATTGACAATAACATAGGAAAATGTGTTCATGACCTTGATGCGGACAATGATTTATTTAATAGCATACAAGAAGTACTAACCATTAAGGAAAGATTTACATTAGAATACACTAGAATAAGGATCTTCTTTGAATTAAAGGGCACCATTAAAAATGTGAAAAGGCCAGAACAAAGGTATTGTAACCAGAGTACACAAGAACTCCTACAAACCAATAGGAAGACAAACATCTCAATAAAAATGGGCAAAAGACATACACAGACATTTCACAAAGAATGATACCCAAAAAGTCAATAAGCATATGAAAAGATGTTCAACCTCTTAAATCATCAGAGAAATGCAAATTAAAACCGTGATGTGATAAAACTGCAGTCCACGAAAATAACAGTTAGCCAGGATATGAGCAAAGGGAACTCTCAAACACTGCCCATGAGATTGGAAAAGGGTGCAATCAATTTGGAACTCTATTTGGTAGTATTTATTAAAGCTGAATTGAGTATATCATATGATCCAGCTACTCTAGTCTTAAGTGTATACTCTACAGATTATATGCCAAAAACATGCACAAAAAGTCCACACACAAATGTAGTCCATGTTTTGTAGGACCTGAAGCTTACACAATTTAGAGGTCTTTGATCAATAAAAAACACAAAATTATGAATGTAAGACTAAGTACAGAAATGAATATGTAGTTAGAATGATAAAAGATATCCCAATTACAGTAGGCTTTGGGATTCAGGTCTCTTTCTTCTGTAACCTCTTTAGATATCTTACCATAAATGCTTTCATAGAGATATGTCATAGAATCTGGCTTCCTCTACCTACCTAGACTACTCCACAAATCATAACAATTCATAGTCCTCATAGAGGCCGGTGCAAATGAGGGGCCTTAAAGCTTAAGCTTCATTAAGTTCTTGGTAAATCTGCCTATGATAATAAAAGCATTATTCAAAAAAGCGAAAATTGGAAAAAATCCAACTATCCATGAGTAGCAGAATGCACAAGTTGTGGCATATCCATACAATGGAATGCTGCTATCCAGCAATGAAAATGAACAAATCACTGCTATGTGCAACAACATGAGTGAATCTCACAACAATAATGCTGAGTGATGGAATCCAGACAAAAATTAATATATACTATATGATTTCATTTCTATATAGTTCAAAAGTAGACAAAACCAATCTATGGCAATAGAAGTATGGATAGTGGTTTCTTCTGGGAAAAGAGAGAATGGAAAAAGCTTGGTAGGTGGCAGAAAGGGGACTTTTGAGATTCTCATAATGTTCTATTTTTTATCTGGATAGTAGTTATGCTGGTATGCTCATTTTGTGATAGTCTTTCAAGCCATACACTTAGTATTTGAGTACTTTTTTCCTTATACATTACACTTTTTATAAAATGTCTATTATAAATAGCAGTTGAAGCCAACATGTTATTAGTTTGTGAATGGGAGAATTGAATAATCTTAAAGGAGTGGCACCAAGCTATAAGAACCTCTCCTTAAATATTGATATTCTTGTAAAGGAGACTGGAATAATCCTGAGAACTGATCGGAATGCCATATTGCCTAGAGCACCTAAAGGGTTCTTGATAAATTCTCGTACTTTTATCACATTTTATATATGATCCCATTCAAAACTCTACTTGTATTTGATTGCTACATTGCTACACATTAAGATTACAATATCTTATCATTGCATTCTAATCATGTTTTCTTGGAAAAAATAACATTAAAAAAACATTATTTTGATTGCCAGATTACAAAAATCATACGTGTTCATTTTAGAACAAAAATGTCCCAAGACTCAACCCATTTGCAATCTGCTACAAGAACAGCATATCTCATAGGGGAGTCTCCTTTAGCCCAGATTTCAGAATGAGAAGGTACATGAAGTTGAGCCACAGCTGACACACAATGGCCTACATGTAGTAATAACAAAAAATAAATTTTTTGAAGTAAAAAACTTAAATTTGAGGATTTTTATGTTATACATATTATATAAAACAATTTATGTTCCCTTTATATGTTTGGGGATATGTATAGGAGGTAGAGAGAGTTTCTATAAACAGTGAGTTACTCTTAACATATTGCTTTAAAATATTTGTTTATTGGAATTCAACTAATTTTGATAAGCTAATTTGAATGCATGGAAATTGTCAGTATCCCTTCAGCCTACAGAGGTTCCCTGAAGTTTTATATATCATTTGTCATACAAGTAAATATTGATGAAGGGAGCAAACATTGAAAACTAGTAAAAACAAATATGTAAATTTTAAAGTCTATATTCAAGGCTTTTAAATAGTATATGATATATTCAGTCTGACAAAAAATTGCATATTTGCTACTAACAATATAATTAGGCAACTCCTTCTTCAGCCTAAAATGCAGAGCCAATGACTTCATTTTCTTGCATGGGGACATGGCTGTGAATGAACATAAATGAAGTGTAACAGATTATCATTACCGATTTCCACAGCATCTTGAATCACGAAGCAATCTGTAGAGAATTCATTGACCTTGATTCAAATCTAATCTAAGTAATTATATTATTACAATGGAATATATTTTAAAAGCATTTGAAATACTATATAACGGTCATATAGTGCCTTACTCCGAAGGATTTAAAAAATATATTAAAATAAAGAAATTTTTCATTTTCCCAACCACTGTTGAAAGTGTATAAATATTTAATGAAGAAATCAAAAATTAAGTATTATTACCTCTTCATCTTTATTACCTCTCTTCATCTTTCCTGTTGGTTTTCTATGTTGATAACTAACCATGGCCCTGGAGGAAAATGTATTATTAAAGCAAAAAACAAAAAACAGAAGTCACTCCATTAACTTAATTCTCCTAGCTTTCTAGTCAGGTCAGAGAGTAGGCTTATTACAATTCAGGGAGAGATACATCACATAAATTTGTGGGGTGAAATGGTGCTCCACTCTCACATTTCTTAAGAAAATAGACCTCTAAACTTATAATACATCAGCTCTTTGTGGATCACTTGCAATAATTCCTGGGCTATGGGCTGTATAAGAAAGTGTATTCATGACCTCAAGGAGCTCCTCAAGGACCTAATAAAGGATGAGTCCTTTACTAGGGACAGCTTTGACACAAAATTTGACCCATTTTGACAATAACAGGTCACATTCTTCAGAATCATTCTCTGAAAGAATCATACATCTTGAAAGAATCATACATCTTGAAAGAACCAATTTTCCCTCATCCATCCCATTAATACCTAATTTGGCATCCCTTGTACGACCCTGCCAAATGATCACTTTACCTCTGCATGAACACTCCAAGATGTAACTCATTCCATTTTTGAAAACCTTTAGTTATTAGAAAATGCTCCCTTAAGTTGAGTTAATATCTGTCTTCATGTAGTTTTCCTTTCCCCATTAAGCTTGATTATATCCACTGGGCAAAATAGAACAATTATAATCCCACTTACACATTACATCCTTCTAAATATGTGAAGAACTTCTCAGTTCCTTCAACTATTCTTAGTATACTACAGTTTTAAGGCATTTTCAATTTTCATTATTCCTTTCTGAATACATATTGGTTTGCCTTCTCTTCAAGAATAAAGTCCAGAAATGAAGAGAGTTTTCCACATGTGATCTGATAAGAGAGAGTAAAAGGAGTACATGGCATTGTTCATTCTAAGGTTTTTATTCAGTGGGTGAAGTTTTATACCACGTTAGGTTTTCTGACCACCTGCATTCCTCTGTTGACTCATAGTGAACTTACATTCCACTAAAACTAGCAAATCTGGATTTCTTTTTGGGGAGGGTCATGCATTTCTACTCTTTTTTTTAGTTCTATGTTGGTAAAGTTTTATTTTGCTTTGTTTTACGACTCCAATAATAAACTTTTTATATTTCCCTGGGAAACATCAACCTCTTAAGTTCCTAATTCTGCAATTTAGCATGTTAGTTACACTTCCTAGCTTTGTTTGATTTCCCATTTTCTTCAGCAACTACTGATATCCTTATCTAATCCATTGATAAAATGATGTTATCTAACAAATTTCTTCTGTTCTCCAGCTCATGGTTCCAGCTTTGAAAAAATAACCACTAGGTTCACAGTCAGAAAACACTGGATTTGAACTTTGTCTAAATCTAGCTAAATAACTATCGACATAATTTTTTTCTTATCTTTTAATTGGTAATGGTATCACCCATCCTTCCTCCTCACAAGATTTTTTAGAAGCAAAGGAGAGAGTGTTTATGAAAAGGCTTTAAAGAGAATAAAATGCTACATATAAATGTGCGAGGCATTGTTATTAACGCTATTTTTTACACTAAAAGTCATATTGATTGATTTCCCAACGAAGTGACCAGTTGTTTGGCATTATGTAGAAAGATAGTTTATAACAACTTTATACATAAAACTATGTACCAAAATTTATATTCCCTTCTGAATGAGAGCCTATCAAACTCAATAACATGTGGATATTAGAGCACTGAAACAAGATGACAGGAATGATTAATTCTTGCAAAGCAGAAGCACTATGTTGACAAGGTAATGGGAAATTAGCATTTTTATTTTTTTTTCATTTTTCTAATTTTGAGAATTCTGGTACCTATTCTAAAAGCTTTCCCTCATTCATATTTTTAAATGCATGAGATGTCATTGATCATTCTGATTCATGAGGTGAGATTTATTCTGATTATATTTTAAAAAATCGTAAATACTTTAAGTTCCTAATTTTAATCCTTTCTCAGTTTCTATTTGTATACTCAGTATCACATAAAATGCACACAACTCACATGTAAGAGGCAGTATAAGGTCAAAATTTGAAAAAGCTCTGAGATGTTGATATTTTTCCAGGTTGGGGATGTTTTAAAATGTGAACATATCATATAGTGCCATAAATTACATATCTCTGTGTGTGTGGCATTTGTATGTATGTATGTGGATTTTCTACTTGAAAAGTGATCATTTCAATGGTTATCTACAAGGAAGCCAGTCCTTTCTCCACACACACAAACAATGCAGAATCATTGAAGAATGAACTGCAGAAAGCAGGACTACTGTAGCTATGTGTGGCATTATCAGGGATACTGGCAGCACAAAGCGAGGGGTTACCAAAGCAGAGAGGGATGGGGAAGCTCAGTAAGAGCATAGCGAGAGCAGCACAAGAGAAGAGGCACTTAAAGGTTTAGAACAGACAAAACCAGCAGATGCTGTGGTAAGAGAAAAACACCAGTGTTTTATTGCTGCCTGCTGGAAGGGAAAACTACACAGGAATACATGGCAGGGTACGAATGCGGGGAAAAGAAAGAATACTTTTATATAGATTTACAGAAAATGCTAATAACATAGTACATTATTACATAGTAAGACTAATAGCAGAATATGATACTGATTAAATATCAGGGGAAGTCCAAAAGCCCCTGAAACACATGTACAAAGCACATATAAAGAAAAGGAAAAATAAAAGCAGAAGATGAGACAAGAATAGAACTATGATCCTTACCTAGTCATCCTCCCCTAAAGAACTGATTCCCACAATGACCTAAGAAAACTCCCATGTGAATATTCATAATAAGTTCAAATAGTAAACTTATCTACCTAGAAAATATGTTTATAATTTATCCATGATATGCTTAAATTAATCTCAATTCTCTTTTAACTTGAAATTTCAATTAAAAAGTCCTAATTAGAGGGGCTGGCCTTGTGGCCTAGTGGTTGAGTGTGGCATGTTCTGCTTCAGCAGCCTGGGTTCTGCTCCCGGGCATGGATCTACACCACTCGTCAGTGGCCATGTTGTGGCAGTGACCCACATAGAAAATAGAGGAAGATTGGCACAGATGTTAGCTCAGGGTGAATTTTCCTCAGCAAAAAGAAGAAGATTGGCAACAGATGTTAGCTCAGGGTGAATCTTCCTCAGGGGGGGAAAAGGCCTAATTAGAGATTGTGTAGAATAAAAATACCTAAATTTAGTTTGAATATATGGACTATTTGGTCACTAGACAGATGATCTGTTACTGAAACACCTGTACTGCAGCAGACTCAGAGGAGAAAAGGAGGGCTTTTGTATTTATCTCCTTCTTAAAATATGATTGTAGATCACAAGTTTAAAAACATTTTCTCTTCCATCATCCCCTCAAGTTTTGGTAGTCCTCAGGAATCCATGTGCAGTCTGCATCTCATCTCACTCTACTCCCTCCCCTCCTGTCCCCTGTGGGACATCAGACTGACATTGTCAATGACAACACATCTCCGCTGGGTGTCCCACTGACACCTAAATCTCAAAAGTCCAAAAACAATTCCATTAAATTCCATCATGTCTCCCCCAAACTGTTCCCTAGCTTTGTTCTGTATTTCACTTGAAAACCTTACCACTCATCCTGCTTCCCGAGCTATAAACTTCAGTGTCATTTTTAACTTTTCTCTTTGCTTTACCCTACAACAAACAGGTCACACTTTTTGTAGATTTTATCTTGTAAATACCTCTCAAAGTTCTTCCCTTCTCTTCATACTTATTGTTACCATCATAATTTGGGCCTTCAATATGACTCATTATTGCATAAATCTCTATTTGCAATCCCTACCTTCAGATTCTCCCATTTTAATACATTTTCTATACTGTTGCCAGAGATCTATCTGAAATATGACCATATTATTCCCTTGTATGAAGTATTTCAATGGTGCCAGACTCACTAACATGATATACAAAGACCTCTGCAGTTTAACCACTGGTTAACATTTCATGCTTCATCTCCTGAAATTTTTCTACAGGCACCCATGCCCACACAATATGAAATAACCCAATTATCATAACACACTATTTCTTTCATATCTATATGCATTTACTCCTCTTGTCTATTTGTGAAATTCATACTCATCCTTCAAGAACTGGATTAATAGCTTCCTCTCTGTGAAGTCTTTTTCAAATTGAACCCCCCTCCCATTCATGGCACAATTATTTTTCCTTTCCTAATGTTAATAAAGCATATAATATATACCTTTAGAATACATAAAATCGTTGCTCCAAGGGGCAGCAATTTATACCTCTATTATGTATAAAGGTATTACAAATAATAAACTACATAAATACATGTTTGTACACTTTCAGTATACAAGAGCTAACAAATCCATTGTGGGAAAAATATTCAGACTCCTGTCTATATGCTCTATGGTAGAACTATTCAGCCTCTATTTCCGATAAATATTTCCCATACAACTAAGATATTATTTCTATGGACCTCATTGACTGGTAGCTTGTAGGTTCCATGCACATTTCGAGTTTGGGTTCCTGGCCATAGAGCAACTCTTAGGTACATAAAATGGCTGGCAGAAGCAGAGACAATGAATTCTTAGCACCACTGAAGACCAAAATTGTTCAGGTGTCCATAGATTTTCCTTTCTGAACACATCTCATTTTACCAGTGAGAACCCTTACATGTTTTTCTTAAAAGGGAGGCATTAGCTACGCTGCATGTGGAAATGATTAGGATAAACAGAGACCTAGGTTCAAACTGGCCATCTTTCCAATTTAAAGAGAGAACTCTGTTCACTGTACATGCACCTCACATGACTAGATGAGATCATGGTAGAAGTTGGAAATACAAAGTGGGGGTCTACCAAATCCATCACGCCTAATTTTCATACAATTAGTAATAATTACACTTAATTAAAAAAAGAAATTTAGGATAAATGCTGAATGTACTATATGCTGGAACAATGGACATTAAACCAAGTCTGCCTAATATGTATGCATCATTGTTTTGTGCACTATGAAAGATACAAAATAAGATGAGACCCCCATCTTCAAGGAATTAGTCTCATTAGACAATGAAATATATTAATGTGAGACAGAGAGCTGTATAAGAGTGAATATAAAAATGCAAATTGAGTGGTATAGATGGTAGTATTAGAATAATTCAATTAAGAAGTGGGATTATTTAGAGAAGGCTTCATGGTAGAGCTAGAACTTGAATTAATAGGAAAATACTGTCTGTGTGTAATTGAAAGCAACCAGAAGACAGCAACTCACGTTATACAGAATGATTATTATTATATGGCACCTAGCACTGCACTAGCGAACAACCTAAGCATACAAGTGATGAATAAAATGGAATTACCATTATTTGACTCTTAACATTGCTTTACAAGTCAAATAGCATTGGGAATTCCTGCCATGAACATGTATGCCAGCCCACAGGGATCTCACTTTTCTCTGCACCTAAGTTCCTAAGTCTGGCTTCATGATTCTACTCTCATGCTGATCCTGTCCTGACCACAAGACTCATCTCTGGTTTTCCCAGAAAGGAATCAATAAACCACTCAGAGAGCCTAGCAGTGTCCTTAGGCCATATTGTGACTACTTCACTCCACTGACTTCCTGTCTCCTTATACCACACATTAACTAATGTCTAGATCTCATAAATAGTACTAAGGCAGGACATTTTTGGACTAGTATCCAGGTTAATCTTTCAAGAATCATACTACAAACACATCTATACCTGGCCAAAGGATAGACATCAAAGCTAATTACCCGAGTCATAATCTGAGTCAACATAATAGTGAGAAGAGCCCCTCAGAAATTTTTATTGTTCCTATTATATTAAATTGATGAGACACCAAAAACAAAAGCAACAAAAGCAAAAATAAACAAGTGAGATTACATCAAACTAAAAAGCTTCTGCACAGCAAAGGAAATCGTCAACAAAGTGAAAATGGAGCCTACTGAAGGGGAGAAAATATTTGCAAATCATATATCTGATAAGGGGTTAATATCTAAAATATATAAAGAACTCATACAACTCAATAGCAAAGAGAAAGACAATCTGATTAAAAAGTGGGCAAAAGACCTGAATAGGAATTTTTTCCAAAGAAGACATACAGATGGCCAACAGGTACATGAGAAGGTGCTCAACATCACCAGTCATCAGGGAAATGCAAATCGGAACCACAATGAGATATCTTCTCAAACCTTTTATAATGGCTATTATCAAAAAGACAAGAAATAACGTGTTGGTGAGGATGTGGAGAAGAGGGAACCCTTGTGCACTGTTGGTGGGAATGTAAATTGGTGCAACCACTATGGAAAACAGTATGGAGTTTCCTCACAAAATTAAAAATAGAAGTACCATATGATCCTGCAATTCCACTTCTGGGTATTTATCCAAAGAAAATGAAAACACTGACTCAAAAAGATGTATGCATCCTCATGTTCATTGAAGCATTATTTACAGCACCCAAGATATGTAAACAACCTAAGTGTTCATTGATGGGTAAAAGGATAAAGAAGATGTCCTTGAATATTATTTAGCCATAAAAAAGGAGGAAATCTTGCCATTTGTGACAACATGAATAGACCTTGAGGGCATTATGCTAAGTAAAATAAGTCAGACAGAGAATAACAAATACTGTATGCTCTCACTTATATGTGGAATTTAAAACAAACAAACTCATAGATACAGAGAACAGATTGGTGGTTGCCAGAGGTGGGGTTGGGGGCTGGGCAAAATGGGTGAAGGAAGTCAAAAGATACAAACTTCTAGTTATAAATAAATCATGACGGTATAATGTACAGCATGGTGTTATGTTCATATATGGTATTGCAATTTGAAAGTTGCTAAGAGAGTAGATCTTAAAAGTTCTCTTCACAAGAAAAAAAAAATTTGTAATTTGTATGGTGATGGATGTTAACTAGACTCTTTGTGGTGATCATTTTGGCAGTGTATACAAATATTGAATCATTATGTTGTACACCTGAAACTATATAAGGTTATATGTCAATTGTATCTCAATTAAAAAGGAAAAAAAAATGAGAAGAAAGTAATGAGTGGCAGCAGCAGCGGCAGATATGTTAACAGCTCCTCCCAATTCTTCTTATCAGATCCTATCAAATGGCACCATCAATAAACCATCAGATAAATCTTTTAGATTTGGTGACTTATATAAAACTGCACTCTAAATTAGTGATGCCTTGTCTGTGTCTTGACCTAATTACCTTCCATAGATATCTTCTGATACCAACTGGAGACAAGTGTTTTCCATCAGTAAGGTACACTATAGGCTTTGAATCCCCTGGGTTAATTTCTGTTATCATTTTTAAGCTTTAAAAATATCTTTTAGGGCCGGCCCAGTGGCACAGCAGTTTAGTTCGCGCTTGGCAGCCCGGGGTTCGCCGGTTCGGATCCCGGGCGCCTGCCGACGCACTGCTTGTCAGCCATGCCATGGCGGCGTCCCATATAAAGTAGAGGAAGATGGGCATGGATGTTAGCCCAAGGCCAGTCTTCCTCAGCAAAAAGAGGAAGATTAGCAACGGATGTTAGCTCAGGGCTGGTCTTCCCTACACAAACACAAAAAAATATGTTTTAAATCTCTCCATGAGCTCTATACTATATAGATTTCTGCAGATGTTTTTCTTGTGTGATTCACTAGTCAGATTTCTCATTAGGCTCAATCATGAATTTCTAAAAGCTCATCTGATGTTTGGAGAAACAAGGTAGCTGCATTCCAGGAAAAATATTTTGAGTAATAAAAGGTCTAGGAAAGAACAATGAAAATGCATATCCTATATAGAAAAGGGCACTGGGCATTTAATTTTGACATCTTTACAACAAAATCTTCTTTTGTATTTTTTAACGAACACTTCAGCTCAACATTTTCAAATCATATAGTAAAGAACTTTTGTTCTTTCATTTATTGCACTGTGGTGACAGCTTTCAAGTAAATGACAATCATTTGAATTCTCAATTTAAAGCCTGGAAAAAGATCACTTAACACAGCCTCATGGTGTCTTTAATAAGATTTATGTGTATGAATTTCCGGGGAGTGGGAGAAATAAAAGTGACAGTATATTCTTAAAATGGGAAGTCCTTAACAGCTGCCCAGTTGCAAGACCAAAAAACCAACTTACATTTGCAAAATGAAAAAAATTGATTGCAACAAAAGCAGCATATGTGATAGATCATGAAAAGCACGATTTACAATTAAACATTGTTGTCGCACATGCTAATTTACCAAGCTACCCAGAAATTGCTTTTAGTTTTCATGGGGCATGCACACAGGTCCCCCTCAAAAAAATTCACCCAGTTCCTATTTGAAAATGAGTGCAAGTCATACGACAAATGAATGTTTTGCTGCTCACACTGAAACACAGAATTTAGTAAAATCTGAATGATCATCTAATACAAAGGGAGATGTGCTTTAGCAAAATGGATTTCCAGCACAAATTTAATCAAAGTTTTAGTCAAGCCCTGTATTTATGGGACACAGAAATCAATTAAAAGAAAATGTCACACTTTTGATGGCAAACTTTCTAAGTTCAACTTTTTCTAATTATTTTTGTGTACATGTACCTTAATTGCAGCCATGCTCACAGATGAGATGACCTCATTTCATCTGATCTCTAACCTATCTGACTTTGCCTTGACAATCAGACTTCCTGATCAAACTGTAAACTACTTTGGGATAGAGACTGGGCTCTATTCATCTTTGAATCCCCAGTGCTTAACATAGCACCTGACACATGAAAGGTGGTCAAGGAACGGATGGATGGAAGGATGGATGCTTTATCTTTGATTCTGATCTCTATATATTTGACTTCAATTTAGTAACCTGATTCTAAAATTCTAAGTATTCCTTTAGTTTAATGGTTTGGTTTGAGCTTCTTAATCCCTGTTTCTTTCTAAGACCTAATTAGCCTAGTCATAGTGACTCAGTAAGATGGGCCCAAGACCCTTTCCTCAAAATTGGTAAATGAGAATAAAATAAGTGCAAAATAGAGAAATAATGGCCCAAATTATAGCAATGTGGGCATTCTAAATTAAAACAATTTGAGAATAAATTAACAGGATAATTAGTGTGTTCACTGTTTTCAACAGACAGTGTAGCATTTTAAGAAGAACTGGTAAAAAATAGATTTTTAGTTGGTAACATTTGCTAGATCAGGTAAAGGGTAATGTAATCTAAATAAAATAACTTCTACAGCAAAACCATTCAGACTGGTTGGAAGGAGACAGTAAGTTAACTACCAAGGTAGGTGTTCCCAAAAACATACAGTCATAGGTTTCTATTTCAGATTACATGACTGGAACTTTTCCTTATGTTAATTTACATAGTTAAATATCAATATGGCCATAAATACAATGGATATTGTATTTTTTACAGTAGCATGTTGAGAAAATGTTGGAAGGTAGGGAAAGAACACCATAATTTACCAAAAAAAGATGGAAAAAGAAAGACAAGTTATAAATAATGTGACAAGCAGAGGGTGTGCCACTTGGCTACTTCTTCCACCCACAACCCATCCTCAACCTGAGCCACCAGTAAGGTCATCCAAAAAGATGTTATTAAAAGCTATTAGGGGGGCTGGCCCTGTGGCCTAGTGATTAAGTTCAGCACACTCTGCTTCAGCAGCCCAGGTTTGGTTCCTGGGCATGGACCTACACCACTCATTGGCAGCCATGCTGTGGTGGTGATCCACATACAAAATAGAGGAAGATTGGCACAGATGTTAGCTCGGGGCAAATCTTCTTCAGCAAAAAAAAAAAAGAAAAGAAAGCTATTAGGAGAACTGGAGAATCTCATAAACTGTTTCTTTTTTGACCACGAATTCTTGGTTTGCAAACGAAAAAATATCCACTTACTTTACCATCAATAGGGCCTCGGAAATGCTGGAAGAATTAGGGAACACTTGCAAAACACACAATAGTTCACCAATAGTTTAGCATTACTCTGAGATTAATGCACTTGGGAAACAGAAGGAAATTTAAATTATCCCAATTTTGGTAGAGGAAAAACTAAATAGAGAAATAGTAAATTATCAATTAATTCTTCAAAGATAATCATTATAATACCTGGCATATACATAGTATTTTCTGTCTCTCAAAGTAATTTCATACAAGATATTTCCTTTAGTCTTAACAACAAGGCAAATAAATAGGGATTATTATCTCCTTCTAATACATAAAACAAACAAACAAACAGAAAAGATTGCTCAGGTTTCCTATATTCAATAGTTTCACTGTTACTTTTACCCAGTAACTGAATATAGTAAATTCTTAACCATCACAAAGAAATGACTGA
This sequence comes from Tapirus indicus, assembly GCA_031878705.1. Lineage (NCBI taxonomy): Eukaryota > Metazoa > Chordata > Mammalia > Perissodactyla > Tapiridae > Tapirus > Tapirus indicus. Next base: position 95,075,289 of record CM062942.1, on the reverse strand, counting down.
GAGTTTATGCTATTTGCAATTCACGAAAAGTTTACATGTGTCTCAAAATGGTATCGTAAAGACAATCTAAGGTAGGCAAGGGGAATTTTTATTTTATTTCAGCTGAATTCTATTTTCTTCCATGCCCACACCACCTTGATCAGGAACAATCCTTCCAAAGCAGTGCCAGAGAGCTCTTGCCTTACCCAATTCGAAATAACTAAATTTTAAAAGCTTACATCTGGGCAATATTTGAAATAGTCTAACTGCTTTCATTGACGTTGGTATGTCTTTCTTTAGCAGTCTCTGAATAGAGTTTCATTTTCTTTTCAGATCACTTTGGTCTAAGATTTTGGAAACCTGTGTCAGAGGAGGGTACAGTGTTGCATCTGGCATTCACAGATTTTTGTGCCAAGCTTGTTAAACCTAACTTCTCACTCTGAGGCATTCCATCTAAGCAAGTGCAAAACTACACTCTGGTCAAGCACCCTGGATCCAACAGCTGGAAGCTAGAGGCTGATTGCAGCAGCTTATACATGCAGAAAGGGAACTAAGAAAGGGTTGGAGCCAAGGCAAAAATGAACATCTATAAATTTCATTTATGTCATCAATGTTTATAACATCAATGTAAAAACATTCTATTAAGAAATTGATTTTTCCATTTTCTGCCAAACTTTAGTCTTTTCCTTTATTCACTTCCATATTCTATCCATCATCAAGTTCTAACCATTTTACTCACTTTGTACGTCTCAAGTCCATTTGCTTCCCAGCGTTGCCACTGCCATCACCCTCATCCGAGCCAACACCACCACTCTTCTGAACTATTGCAGTGGCCTCCAAATTGGCCTTCTATTCTCCACTCTGCCCCCTTCCTATCTATTGTCCACACTTCTGCGAGATTGACCTTTTAAAAAGAAACCATGACTTTCGTGCCTCCACCCCATCCCAGCTCCTGCCATACTTAAAACTTTTCAATGAATTTGTATTGCTCTAGCATAAAAAGAAATCTTCATATAGCCTCCAGGCTTTTTTGGGCCCCCTCATGCCAGTTTCTGCAATATCATCTTTGCACCAAACTCCTCTACAGTTTCTCTCTTCCAGTCATACTAACTTTGAGTGCCCTGTGTGCATTTTCTATGCTTTTATCCCTACAATAAGAATTTTATGGATATTCCACTGATTTAGTCTGTTCTGCAGCATCTTCCCCACTAGTTTAGGTTAACATCTTAGTATTCTTCTGATCTCAAATATAGTTTCCTTAGCGAAGCCCTCTCTAACCCCTCAGACCATGCCAATTACCCCCATCATATATTCTCATAGCACACGTACCTTTTCTTCATAGCACCTACTAGAGATTTGACTTTACATTTCCTTGTGTGTGTGTGTTTGTGTGATAGTTTGATTACTCTTCCTCTCCACCACTAGATTGCAAGTTTCTTAAAGAAAAAAGCTGTATTAATTTTGCTTACTATCATATCCCCAGATTCTAGCACACTACCTGGCACATAGCTTATGACATAGTGGTGAAAACCACTAACTCTTTTATGTGACCTTGGACAAGTCACTTAACTTCTCTGTGCTGCATTTTCTTCATCTGTAAAAGGTGGAGGTGGGAAATGACTGGTAAAATTAGCTTACTAATACATTACAAGATGCAAAGTACTTATGGAGGTGGTGTGATAAAGGGAGCCATGCTAATTAGGGTGAGTGTGATCCTTTTAGAATGGTGCTGTCAGAAGAGAAGGTACTGCTTTCATGGTCAAGAGAGGGAACTTGCAGTTATTGAGCAATTACTCTGCGTCAGGCTCTACGCTTGGCATTTTATATGCATTGTCTCAGTGAATCTTCACAGTTTGAAGTTTGCAGAGCCTATCTACTTGGGACACATAAAGAAAACAATATGTTCTCTCTCTTTCCATCTTGCTCTCAACATGATCTCAGACAGCAATGCAGTGTAAAATATCACCAAGTACTACATGTTTTAGTGATTCAGAAAAAAACTAATCAAACCATATAGCAGTTCTTTCTGCATATAACTCATATCAGTAAACCTGGTTATAGACCATTGTTAATGTACCATTTGCAGTGCTAAATTTAACTTCTGTGTAGTTCTTCCTTTTTCAGTCACCTTAATTAATGAATTAATTCCCCTAAAATGTTTTTCAGGTCAGCCAACTCTCTCCTCATTTTACAGATGAAAGAACAAAAACAATTAGATTTCCTTAATGTCAAAGCTGAGTCACAAACCCCTTAATATAATGCACCTTGGGGATATCAACTTTTCTAAGTCCTTTCAGGACATCTTCAGTCAGCTCAGTAGCTCAATGTTATGATTGTTGTGACCTCAGTAAGCAGATGTGGTAGCAACATGGGTGAAGAAACTCAAGTTCATACATGGTAGTCAGGTCCATAGGACTTTTACTTCTCTTGGAATTTGTTCTTGGTAGCTGTAACATTGTGGTAAAACCATCCAGCATGGTTCAGATAGAGGAAGGCACATTTATGTCTCCTCCATGATTTAATAGTATTCTCGAACAACCCTTATTTTATTAGAATACCAGAATTCTCCATCAACCAGGATTAGAGGCATTAAGTGGATATAAAATGGGTGGCAGAATTTGTCATAGTTTATATTTGATTTTAATTTTTTATTCTTATGATTTTTTTTTACTCTATGGCAGAACAAATTGAACAGGGACTTAAGTTGCACTATTTACATAGCTGATTTCTATCCTATTTCTGATAGTTAAAACTTTCCCCAACTGGTCAAACAGGATGTTACCTTGCAGTGTTATGCTGAGATGTTTGTGGAATGGAGAGCATGATAAATCATGTCATTATCTTGGAAAGGGTATTCAGGATGACAGCTGTTAAACTTACTGAAAGCTTTTGTTTTTCTGGCTCCACATTTAGGCCAGCAACATAAATCAAAAGACAGTTTCAAATCAACAATTGCATTTTTCATTTACAAAAAAACAAATTTCTTTTCGGGACTATGTAATAGGCAAATCTTACAACTACCTCCTTTCTGGTTTTCTGTCCTAGTCAATGATCATGGAAGATCAGAATGGTGCACTATCCAAAAGAATCAAAGAAACAATATTGGTCCCAGGACAAGTGACTTCAGATATTTTCAGGAGGTTTTCAGCAAAACCTGTAAACAAAAGGAGAATTAAGGAATAACTTCAGTTGGGACCCCCCAAAACGTAAATGTACAGGATATCTCATCCAATCTCCCAAATAATTTTGATTAGTGAAGAGTTTATATATATCCTTTTTGTTTGCTGTTAAGAGCAAATCTTTTTTATTTTATTGTAGAAACAACACTAAACATAAGACCTTCCCTCTTAAATTTTTAAGTGTACAATATATTATTGTTGACTATAGGTCCAGCAGATCTCTAGAGCTAATTCATCTTGCCTGACTGAAACTTTATGCCCATTGACAAGTAACTCCCCATTTCCTCCTCCCCCTAGTCCCTGGCAACTACCATTCCAATCCTTGATTCTACAAATTTGACTATTTTAGATAACTCATAAAGTGGAATCATGCAGCATTTGTCTTTCTGTGACTGGCTTATTTCCTTTAGCATAACGTCCTCAAGGTTCATCCATGTTGTCACATATTGCAGGATTTCCTTCTTTTTAAAGGATGAATAGTATTCATTTGTATGTGTATACCACATTTTCTACATCCATTCATCTGTCAATGGACGTTAAATGGTTTTCATATCTTGGCTATTGTGAATAGTGATACAATGAACATTGGAGTACAGATATCTCGAGATCCTGATTTAAATTCTTTTAGATAAATGTCCTGAAGTGGGATTGCTGGATCATATGGTAGTTCTATTTTCAATTTTTTTAGAAACTTCCGTACTGTACCATTTTGCATTCCCACCGAGAGTGCACAAGGGGTTCATTTTCTCCACATCCTCCCCAACACTTGTTAGCACTTGTCTTTTTGATAATAGTCATTCTAACTGGTGTGAGGTAATATCTCATTGTCCTTCAGTTTTGCAGTTCCCTGATGACTAGTGACATTGAGCATTTTTTCATAAACCTGTTGGCCATTTGTCTTTTTTTAAAGAAAAGTTTATTCAAGAATTTATTTCATTTTTAAATCAGGTTATTTGCATTTTACTATTGAGGTTTAGGAGTTCTTTATATTTTGGAGATGAATTCCTTATCAGTTATAGGGTTTGCATTCCATAAGTTGACTTTTCACTCTGCAGATTGTTTCATTATTTTGTTTGCTGTGCAGAAGCTTTTTAGTTTGATGAAGTCCCGCTTGGTCTTTTTTTTTTTTTTTTTTTTGGCTGTGCTTTGGCGTCATATTCATGAAAGCACTGCCAAGACCAATAAAGATTTCTCCTATATTTTCTTCTAGGAATTTTACAGTTTCAGATCTTATGTTTAAGTCTTTATTTTGAGTTGATTTTGTGTGTGGTGTAAGAGTCCTATTTCATTCTTTTGCATGTGGATATCCAGTTTTCCCAATACCATTTGTTGAAGAGACTATTTCTTTCTCCATTGTGTACTCTTGTCACTGTTGCCAAAGATCAGTTGATTGCATATGCATGGATTTATTTCTGGGCTGTCTATTCTGCTCCATTGGTCTATGCTCCTGCCTTTATGCCAGTATCATTCTGTTTTGATTACTGTAGCTTTGCAATATATTTTGAAATCAGGGCATGTGACACCTCCAACTTTGTTCTTTCTCAGGATTGATTTGGCTATTTGTGGTTCCATATGAACTTTACGATTGTTCTTTCAATTTCTGTAGTAACTACCATTAGGATTTGGATAGGGATTGCAATGAATCTGTAGATTGCTTTGAGTAATATGAACATTTTAACAATATTAAATCTTCTAATTCACAAACAGAGGATGTCTTTCCATTTGTTTGTCTTTTAAAATTTCTTTCATCAATGTTTTATACATTTCAGTATACAAGTCTCGCACCTACTTTTTAGGATTTGATTGTTTTCCTGTTTTTTTCAGATAATTGCTTGTTAGTGTATAGAAGGATAACTGTCTTTTTGCATGTTTATTTTGCATCCTTCTACTTTATTGAATTCTTTTATTAGTTCTAATGTATTTTTATGGAGTCTTTAGGGGTTTCTATATATAAGATCATGTTGTCTGCAAACAAGGACAATTTTACTTCTTCCTTTCAGATGAGGATGCTTTTATTTCTTTTTAAAAGTGGGAAGAGTGGGCATCCTTGCTTTGTTTCTAATCTTAGAAGAAAATCTGTCAGTTTTTCACCATTAAGTGTGATATTAACTATAGCTTTTCATATTTTGCCTTTACTATGTTGAGGTAATTTTCTTCTATTCCTAATTTGATGAGAGTTTTTATCATGAAAAAGTGTTAAATTTTGTCAAATGCTTTGTCTGCATCTATTGAGATGATCATGTAATTTTTATCCTTTATTCTGTTAATGTGTTATATCAAATTAATTGATTTTCATATGTTGAACCACCTTGAATCCCAGGGATAAATCCGATTTAGTCACAGTATGTGATTCCTTTAATAGGATTCCTTTAATGGTTTGCTAGTATTTTGAGGATTTTTGCATCTATATTCATTAGGATATTGGCCTGTAGTTTTCTTTTCTTGTGGTGTCTTAGTCTAGATTTTGTACAGGATATTGCTGGCCTCATAAAATGAGTTTGGAAGTGTTCCCTCATCTTCAACTTTTTGGAAGAGTTTGAGTATTGGTGTGAATTCTTTAAATGTTTGGTAGAATTCACTCCTGAAGTCATCTGGTTCTAGAGTTTTCTTTATTGAGAGGTTTGGTTACTGACTCAATCTCCACACTAATTATAATCATACTTTTTATTTCTTCATGATTTAGTTTTGGTAGGTTGTATGTTTCTAGACATTTATCCTTTCTTTCTATGTTATCCAGTTTGTTGGCATGTAATTTTTCATAGTAGTCTCTTATGATCCTTTTTATTTCTGTGACATCAGTTGTAATGTCTCCTCTTTCATTTCTGATTTTACTTATTCAATTCATCTCTCTTTTTTTCTTAGTTATTCTAGCTAAGAGTTGGTCAGTTTTGTTTATCTTTTCAAAAAACTGACTCATAGTTTCATTGACTTTATTGTTTTTCTATTCTCTGTTTCATTTACTTCTGCTCTAATTTTGTTATTTCCTTCCTTCTGCTAACTTTAGGATTAGTTTGTTTTTCTTTTTCTAGTTACTTGAGGTGTAAAGTTAGGTTGCTTATTTGAGATATTTCTTCTTTCTTAATGCACATGTCTATTGCTATGAACTTCCCTCTCAGTGCTGCTTTTCCTGCATCCCATAAGTTTTGGTATATTGTGTTTTCATATTCATTTGTCTCAAAGTATTTTCTAATTTCCTTTTCCACTTTTACTTTTACCTAATGGTTGTTTATGACTGTGTTATTTAACATACACATATTTGGGAATTTTCCAGTTTTTATTCTGCTACTGATTTTTAGCTTCATTTAATGTGGTCAGAAAAGATACTTGGTATAATTTCAATCTTCTTAAATTTGTTAAGACTTGTGACCTAACGCATGATCTATTCTGGAAAAAGATCTGTGTGTACTTGAGAAGAATGTGTATTCTGTTGCTGTTGGGTGAAATGTTTGTATATTTATTAGGTTCATTTGGTCTATAGTATTGTTCAAGTTGTCTGTTTCCTTACTGATAGTCTATCTGGATGATCTGTATATTATTGAAAGTGCATTATTGAGGTCTCCTATTATTACTGCATTGCTGTCTATTTCTTCCTTCAGTTCTGTCAATGTTTATTTATTTAGGTACTCTGATGTTGGGTGCAAATATATTTTAATTGTTACATCTTCTTTGTGGATTGATCCTTTTATCAGTATATAATGTCTTTCTATGTCTCTCATGACAATTTTTGACTTAAAGTCTATTTTGTCTGACATAAGTGTGGTCACCCCTGCTCTTTATTGGTTACCATCTGCACTGAAATATCTTTTTCCATCCCTGTACTTTTAGCCTATGTGCGTTTTTAAATCTAAAGTGAGTTTCTTCTAGACAGCATATAGTTGGGTCTTTTTTTTTTTTATCCATTCCGTCATTCTATACCTTTTGATGGGAGAGTTGAATCCATTTACTCTTAAAGTAATTATTGATAGGAAAGGGTTTATCATTACCATTTTGTTAGTTGTTTTTTCTCAGTCTTGTAGTTCTTTTGTCTCTTCTCTTTCTGTGTTCCTTTCTGTTTTTTTTTTTTTTTGTATTGGTATGCTTTTATTACTTTCTCTTTCTTTTGTGTAATTTCTATAGGTTTTTTTTATTGTGGTTACCATAAGGCTTACAGAAAATTACTTATAGTTACAACAATCTCACTTAAGCTAGTAACAAATTAACCTCAACTGTATAAAAAATTCTATTCTTTTATACATCTCCTTTCCCACTTTATGTTATTGATGTCAAAAGTTACATCTTTATATATTTTGTATCCATTAACATAGTTTAATAGCTATAGTTATTTTTTATGTGTTTGCTTTTTTGAAAATTTGAGAAGCCACTGCCTCTGTTTTCCTCCAGGCAGCTAGACTGTGCCAGACCCATCAGACTTCTAGAACTGGATGGTAGACATGGATGGTAGTTCTTTGGGAAGTCCTGGTAAAGTTAGGATTCTAGATGAATAGATCAACTCTTTCCCTCCTCAGGGGAAGACTGAGCACTGGGATTTTTCATCCACTTACTCTACGCTGAGCAGAGTGGAAGCTCAATGGAGTCTCCCAGCCCAAGCCACTAACTCCATTCTCCCCTGGGTGGCTAGACTCTGCCTGCTGTGTCAGAGTCCCAAGACTGGCAAGACAGAAGCCTGTCTTCGGGGGAGTGCCATCAGAAAAATCGGGGTACTGTACACATGAACCAATCCTTTCCTTCTCCTGGATGAAACTGGGAGCTAAAGGGTCTCTTCCTGATCATATAATGCTAAGCTGGGGCAGATTCTCCAGTGACAAGATGCCCTGAATCATCCAGCCAGCTTTGGTGAGTCTGGTTTCATGTTCTCATAGGGTGCAGGAGCCTTTCAATTAGTTTCTTATTTCTTACAAAGGGAATTTGTCCATGAATTTTTGTTGAATCAGTGATTTTGTAGATGGAAGGAGGGTCCAGGGCTTCTTACTCAGCCATCTTGATAATGTCACTCTCCTATATATATATATCTCCTATATATATACCCTTTTAATTAAAAGTAACTGAAAATGAAATTGTATCATTGCAAATTCTTCATTTTAAAACAATGTGAATTTTCTGATAAGAATTACATGTTAGTCTTAGGCTTTGTTGAAAATCAATGGCTTTCCTTCTAAGGAACTGTGAAAGGAAATCAGAGTCTTTTCTCAATTCAAGAAACAACCATTTGCCAGTAAATTCATAGTTTTGAAGTAAAATTATGAAAACATACAGCCAGCAGGACCTGTTAAATGTCATGACTCTCCCTGCCCAAACAATTCTCAAGTCTCATAGGTAGACTCAAAGAAAATGACCTCTCTGAACCAGAGGAAGCACCATAGTAAATGCAGGGAGCAGATCATGGGGACCGGGACTGCAGCCTCTCTCTCTCTCTCTCTCTCTCTCTCTCTCTCTCTCTCTCTCTCTCCATAGTCTAATATTGCTATCAAACAGATAGTGACATTAGAACACTGCTAACAGGAAAAATAAGAAATGAACCCATAATAATGGGTCAGATTTGAAAATTAGGACCACTTGGCATGCTAGAATCAAAAGTAAGAATGAAGGCATTGAAACGTTATCTGAGGTGATGAAGTTTTACTGCAAGGCTACATAGAGATGTCAGGTTGCACACAAAATAGTCTCAACAATCTAATAGTTGTTCTCATGGAGTCTTGAAGCATCATAGGATATCATAGCAATCTTAATCTCCCAAGAAAATCTCCAGCCCTTGAACATTTTTGGAACTTGACTGCTATCTCTTTTTGTTTCTACTGGATTTTACCATACGGTTCATATTCAAACACTCCATAGGAAAGGCTCTGTTTAGGTCAATTGGTCACTATCTAATATAGGATGTCCATAATGGACAGTTTTTTTTTGTCTGGACAACTCATATAATGCTGGTTAGCTTTGATCCCTCTTCCAATCAGATATGCCCAAAGTGGCAGTGTCACAGGGAGATAAACACCATAAGGAACAATCTGTGGCTGTTTTCCGCAAAAGGATCAATAGAACCAGAAAACAATTACGGGTTTTAAGCCTTCAACAACAACTAAAACATTTTTCATATATATTTATAATAATGGTTGACAAAGAGCGTAAATATGAGGTCAAAAGCTGTAGCTACTTGTTTTGATCCTCACAAATTCCTGAAGAAGATAATTTTTAAAAAATGTCTAATAAGCTGCTTCCAGAAGTGAATCTTTTCGTTTCAAGAGAGAATCATGAGATTTCTTGATAATATGGCTTCTTCTATCTAAGCCTGTGTTTTATATCTCAGGTTACATAATTACTCCCCCAAAATGAAGAAAAAATCAAAAGAATGTGAATTTTAATTTTTAAGATAAAAATATCATACTCATTGCTGTGTCTTTATTATCATTTTTTCCTCTTGTCCTTTTTCTAGTTGGTTTTCCAAGTGATTCAAAAACTTCTGAAAACCTTTATGCTGCATTGATCTTCTAGAATTGGAATGATATTGTTGACTGAATAAACATAATAAAGTGCTTGTTCAGTGCAAGAGCATGTCATAAACTTCGATGAGCTAAATACGCTTCACAATGTAGTGAGGCATCAGTAATTGCTCCACAGCACATTCATGCCATTTAAATGACTAAAATTTAACTGTATTAGCAACAGCTAAAACATAAAAATTTTCTTGTTTTATGACAGTTATTATTTGCTATGAAAACAATGCCAACCCTAAACATATTTTCTATGTTAATCTAAAATGCTTCTTTCAATGACCCCATTGCTATGACACTGATTTGATATGCTTGACAATAGAAGTGAAAGATGCAAACATTAGTAAAAGAACTGAAAAAAGATCAGAGTAGCAGGACATAAACCTCATGAATTTCATCATTTGAGATAGTGTTTTAAAGAATAATGTCTGTGATAATAAGCTAGTAGTTACCATTAATCTCTTGCACCTAAGGGGATATATTTAGTATATACTAAATTCTGTGTCAAAAGGGAAACATTAAGTACATTTAAACCAATAAGCAAGTAGGGAGTAAAAACTTTTATAATGAGCTTTGTGGGGTTGGGTAAGCAACCAGGAGTATTCATTTTAGCACAATCTTGCTACTTTATTGGAAGTCAGAGTCTTTCTGACTACAAAATAAGAGATACACTTCATGTCCCCCATAAAGCCTTTACTGAGTTGCCCCAAGCAATTCGCTGTTTATTGGCTATGCTCCCACAAATTCTTCTTATGCGCTCATGCAACAACAGTTATTACCTAGTAACAGAAATTGTCAGTTCCCCTCACAGCATTATAAGCCCTCTCCACCCAAGCCAAGGACCTTATTCTCTTCATTAGTATATCCTTAACACTTAGCACAGTGTCTAACACATAATTCTTTTTAGTTAAAAATAAGTGCTCTAGACCCAGTAAAATAAAGGAAGCCTCACAAACACATTTTCATCTCTACTCCTTCTCTTTCATCTTCTGTATCTAGGTGTGTGTGTATCTTTTATTTTTTTTCTAGTTTAGTTGTTTTGATGGGACATTATAGAGGGATAGTTTGGCTATATAAGGTAGCAGAGGTGAAGGATAATTGTCAGTGGTAGACAACAACAAAGATCAGGATCTCACACAAACACAAGGTATAAAGCAAATTGTTGCATACTTTCATGAGGTAGCATGAATAAACCATTGTTATATCCTTACCTCCTTATTTTCTATTTCCAAAAACAGATGTGCCCCCTCCTCTTTGCAGCTAAATTTTTACATTGGACTCCTGATTAAATTCCTTTTTGTCGCTCTGAGATCCTTTACTTCAGTCTACAAACATGATTAAGGTCCCCATATTTTTGTTTTTAAAATTCTGTCTCCTAACTTAAGCTATCCCTCAAGCTACTACCACATCCCTCTCTCTTTTTCTCTTCACCATAAACTGTTCTATAAGAGTAGTTTACACTTTCCTGAATCCCAAAACTCTACAAAAAGCAATGTTTTAATGTCACCAAAAATCTAAATGCAATAATATCAATCTTTATCTTATTAATTTCCAGGTCTTATTTTAAAGTCTCCATGGCATTTCAAACATAACATGCCCCAGGTTCCAACATATTATCTTTATATTCAAATATACTTCATCTCCTTTATTCCATATCTATGTTGGTGGTATCTTATTTTTAGTTCACCTATGCGAGAAAAACTTCATTTGTAATGATAGATTTAATAATAGAGTATTTCTCTTCAAATTTTATAAAGACATTTTCTCACAAAATAAACACTTTTCTGCCAATAGGACCACTTGAAATAATTTATCTTTGACTGGATAATCCATTGTAGAGTTTGGCTACCTCACACATTTGAACTGGGCAGCTCAAAAACCTCCATACTTCCTTCTCTATTATGGTGAGAAAACAGCAAATCTAAATTGACCACTGAATGGCAAATTTTCAAATATGATGGAAACAGGAAATACTTTTCAGAGTGTTTCCTAAACATTTTGCAACTATTAGTCACGTTTCTACCCACAGGAGAATAGATAAACATGATATGTTTATTCACATACTAGAATACTTTTCAGCAATAAAAAGAAACAAACTACTAACACATGCACAAATATGAATGATTCTCAAAAACATTATACTGAATGAAAGAAGACCTACACAAAAAAGTACAAATGTATGATTTCATTTATGTGAAGTTCTAGAAAAGGCACACCAAATATACACTGGACAAAAAACATCAGGACAATATTGCCTCTGGCAGGTGAGGGCATTTTTACAATGGAAAGGTACAAGAGGAAAATTTGAGGAGATGTGGTAATGCTCTATATCTTGACAAATGTTTGATATATGCAGCTATATGCATTTGCCAATACATATAATAGAATGGTACACTTCAGCTTAAATAGAAAAAAATAAGACATTTAAATCTAATTAACTATATGCAGACTAAGGTATTTAGGGAGAATTGTGCTAAATGTCTGCAACTTACTGTTAAATGCTTCAAAATATAAGATGGATTACGGATAAAGAGAAGGATGAAGAGAGGGAGTAATATGTGATAAAACCTAAAAGTAAAATGTAAATTATAGGATCTAGGTGGTGGAAATACGAGTGTTCCCCCTCACAAGTCTTTCAAAATTTTTACATGTTTGAAATTTTTCATATTAAAATGTTGAAATAGAAAAAGAAAAATTAGACTACAATTTGATTTGGGACATATGCTTGGAACATTTAATAACATATATGTATATACACACATATATGTATATATACATGTATGCGTGCATATATGTATATTATTGTGGTAAGAACACTTAACATAAGGTCTATTCTCTTAAAAAAATGTAAGTGTATACAGCATTCTTAACTATAGGCACTATGTTGTACATCAGATCTCTAGAGTCTATTCATTGCACATAAGTGAAACTTTACACCTGTTTGAACAACTCCCCATTTCTCTCTTGTCCCAGCCCCTAGCAATCACTGTTCTACTCTCTTCTATGAGTTTGACTATTTTAGATATCTCAGAGATGTGGAATCATGCATATTTGTCTTTCTGTGACTGGCTTATTTTACTTAGCATGATGTTCTCTAGGTTCATCCACGCCATTGAATATGGCATGATTTCATTCTTTTTTTTAGGCTGAATAATATTTCATTGTATGTATATACCACACTTTCTTTATCCATTATCATTGATGGACACTAAAGCTGTTTCCATATCTTGGCTATTGTAAATAGTGCTGCAATGAACATGGGAGTACAGATATCTCTTCAAAATCCTGATTTCAATCCTTTTTGATATATATCCAGAAGTGGAGTTGCTGGATCATATGGTAGTTCTATTTTTAAATTTTTGAGGAACCCTCATACTGTTTTCCATAATGGCTGCACCAATATACACTCCCACCAACAGTCAACAAGTGTTCCAATTTCTCCACATCCTGGCCAACACTTACTTATATTTATTCATTTATTTAAATTATTTTATTGCAGTCTCATTGGTTTATAACACTGTGTAAATTTCAGGTGTACATTATCATATTTCAGCTTCTGAATAGACTGCATCATGTTCACCACCAAAAGTCTGGTTTCCATCCATCACCATACATAGGTGCCCCTTTAACAATTTGCCCTCACCCCACCCCCTTCCTCTCTGGCAACCACCAATCTACTCTATCTATGTGTTTGTTTATCTTCCACATATGAGTGAAATCATATGGTATTTGTCTTTCTCTGATCTATTTTGCTTAGCATAATACCCTGAAGGTCCATCCATGTTGTCGCAAATGGCATGATTTCACCTTTTGTATGGCTGAGTAGTATTCCACTGTACATATATACCACCTCTTTATCCATTCATCTGTTGATGCGCACTTGGGTTGCTTCCACGCCTTAGCTATTGTGAATATTGCCGCAATGAACAGAGGGGTGCATAAATCTCTTTGTATTTGATTTTATGTTCTTTGGATAAATATCCAGAAGTGGAATAGCTGGGTCATATGACGCTTTAATTTTTTGAGAAATCTCCATACTGTTTTCCACAGTGGCTGCACCAGTGTGCATTCCCACCAACAGTGTATTAGGATTCCCTTTTCTCCACATCCTCTCCAACACTTGTTATTTCTTGTCTTTTTACTAACAGCCATTCTGACAAATGTGAAGTGATATCTCATTGTAGTTTTGATTTGCATTTTCCTAATAATTAGTTATGTTGAACATATTTTCAAGTGCCTGTTGGCCATCTCTATATCTTCTTTGTAAAAATGTTTGTTCATATTCTCTGCCCATTTTTTGATCAGGTTGTTTATTTTTTTGTTGTTGTTGACTTGTATAAGTTCCTTACATATTTTGGAAATTAACTCCATTTAGGATATATGATTTGCCAATATTGTCTCCCAGTCGGTGGGTTGTCTTTTCATTTTGTTGATGGTTTTCTTTGCCATGCAGAGGCCTTTTAATTTGATGTAGTCCTATTTATTTATTTTTTCTTTTGTTTCCTTTGCCTGTGGAGACATGGTATTCAAAATGATACCACTAAGACCGATGTCAGAGAGTGCACTGCCTGTGTTTTCTTCTAGGATATTTATGGTTTCAGGTCTTACATTCAAGTCTTTAAACCATTTTGAGTTAAGTTTTGTGTATGGTGTAAGATAATGGCCTACTTTCATTTTTTTGCACGCAGCCATCCAGTTTTCCCAACACCATTTATTGAAGAGACATTCCTTTTTCCATTGTATGTTCTTGGCTCCTTTGTTGAAGATTAGCCATCCACAGATGCGTGGTTTTACTTTTGGGCTCTCAATTCTATTGATAATAGCCATCCATGAAGACATACAAATGGCCAACAGATATATGAAAGGGTACTCAATGTCACTAATCATCAGGGAAATGAAAATAAAAACAACAATGAATAATCACCAATATTAATAGAATAACTTCATATGTCTTTTGAAGAGGCATCATTTTGCAGTATTCTATGCCTCAAAAAAGTTTCCCTCCATTTAAAGATATGGTAAACTAGGATCAGTGTCATATGCTATATGATAAATATAAGCCAATTCAATATGTCTACTTTTTTCAGTGTGAATTTGGCCCCTTTTTCATTGTTATAGATAACCAAACCCCTTTTTATGAATAAGATTAATTCTTCACTACCATCCCTTCCCAAGCTTAGGACCAAAATGAAAGAGAGCTGAATTCCTGCTGCTATCTTTCTTAAAAAGTTTCCATTGACACCATCCCTGGGATTTTGACTGGGAGTACTTCACCTCCTTACATGACTAGTTTTATTCCTTTGCCTTTCTCTCTGATTAGCAGTACACACATGTGTGTTTGTATGAACACAAGACATGAGCACACACACTTAGATACACATAAAACACACACATACACCTTTGTGACCCCATCCATGACTGTACGTATAGTTAGCTACTTTCAAATACAGTATAGCTCTCAAGAGCACAAGCTTAAGTTTCCAAATATAGATAAGATGAAGTACCCGGGATAAAATTTACCCTTTTGATTAAAACAAGTAAAAACTAGAGAAAACATATGAACCAGTGGTTTTCAGAGAATGACCACCAAATAAAGAGAGTCACCCATTAAGATATGGAAAAAACTAAATTAGCTCTACTATTGCCCCTGCTTGCTGCCTGGAGAGAATTTGCAGGCCATAGCACAGAGAATGCAACCCCAAGCAGAGCCCAGAGATCTCCCTGAGTTGAGGGAAAAAATATGAGAGTCCAAGTAGGCAAACGGAGCTAGGGTTTGCACGGAAGAATAACATATAGAATAGAGAGGACAGAGAGCGAGCTCAGGACATCTGTAAATGGTTAGCCTGAGTGCTTATTAGTGCACACATGTGAGGAAACTACCCAAGACCAGGAAAGGAACCACCAGAAATGACCATAGTTAAAAATTCTTGGCGTTCAAACTGAGCTAGATGTAGTTTGTTTTAAAACCACTCAGAATGGAAAACTCAGCATTTCCTGGGACATAGGATAGAGTACTCAAAAAGGTATCACCTCTGTAGTGGGTGAAATTCACCATAGATTAAAGGCTGTTCTGTTCCCCTGTAACAAAGTATAAAAACAAGCCTTAAAAGAATCAATCTGTTTCCAAGTAAACTAAATGCATCCCAGAACAAACCTTAAAAATATAGGAATACAAAAATATCCAGCAACCAATAAGGTAAAATCACAGCATCCAACAAAGAAGAAAAATAGGATCCATAATGAGAAGAAAAAATCAATTAAGAAAAATGGAAACTAAAGTGACACAGATGATAGACTTAGTAGGAAAGGACATCAAAAGAGTCATTATAACTATATTCCACACATCGAAGAGGCAGAGGAAAGATTAAGCATATCAAGTAAAGATGTGGAAGATATTTTAAAAGACTCAAATTGAAATTCTAGATATAAAAAATATTATAAATAATTTTAAAATTATATCAAGTGGAATAAACATCAGATTAGACATTGCAAGAGAAAAGATTTGTGAATATGAAGACAGTGCCAACAATGTTGAAGAATCTGCCCACAATGAGACACAGAGAGAAAAAAGACTAAAGAAAAATAATCAGAGCATCAATGAACTGAGATAAAAGCTCAAGTGGCCTAAATATATGTGTAATTGGATTCTCCAAAGTAGGGGAGGGAGGGAGAATGGGAAAGATATTTGAGAAAGCAATAGCTGAATATTTTCCAAATTTAGTAAAAACTATAAAGGCATGGCTCTAAGATGCTCAGCAAATCTCAAATACAAGAAACATAAAGCAAACTATCAGCAAGGTATTGTTACCAATTTGTTTAAAACCAGTGATAAAGAATATATCTTAAACATAGACAGAGAAAAATGATGTACAATATACAGTCATGCACCACATAACAACATTTTGGTCAACGATGGACTGCTTATATGACAGCGGTCCCATAAGGTTAGTATCACATAGCCTTGGTGTGTAGTTGGCTATACCATCTAGATTTGTGTAAGTACACTCTATGATGTTCACACAATGACAAAATTGACTAATGACGCATTTCTCAGAATCTATCCCCATCACTAAGTGATGCAAGACCATATAGAAAAACAAAGAGAAGAATTACTGCCAACTTCTCAGCAGAATCAATGCAAGAGAGAAGGAAGTGGAGCAATATCTTTAAAGTATGCAAGGAAAAAAAATCAAATGAATTCTATACCATAAAAATATCTTTCAAAAACGAAGGCTAAAAAAGATTTTTTCAGATACAAAGCTGAAAGAATTAATCACCAGCAGATCTGCACTGCAAAGAATGCTAAAGGAAGTCCTTCTGGCAGAAAAGAAATAATAACAGATGGAAATATAGATCTACCTGCCTCCTAAAATAGTAAGGATTAAATGAGATAAAATATGCAGACTACTTGGACATTGTCTGGCATATTGGAAGCCCTTAATGAATGTCATCTATAGTGATAATAACAATTATTATTATTCAAGGCAATGCCAACTACACACAGAAATTATCCCTTTGGTTACCTACCCCACTAACTCTACTCATATCTCCCAGGATTTTTATAAATATTTCCTGATGGGCTCCCTTTTTTTTCTGGGCACTCTAAGTTGTAACAATCAATGAATGGATCACCCTTTGTAAAGCTCTTGGGGTCTATAAAACCCCCAAATTTTCTTCTCAAAAAAACACTGAACTGTCACCATCCCAACAATATGGTACAAATATCTTTACGGAGCTCATAAATCCTGTTCAAGAACTCTTTTTTTCCTTTGAGCATGAATGTTCCCTAATCCTAAATTTATAGATGATTACCATATTTAATGTTAATAATAAGCATATGGTCTTCCATTTAGTTGTAGCCTAGTATTTGCCAGGCAATTCACATCTAATTTCTTATTCAATCCTCTCAGTTCAATCCTATGGGTAGATAGTATTATTACACCCACTTTACAGGTGAGACAACTGAGGTTTAAAGAAGTTGAATAATTTGTCTATCACACAGTTAGTGAATGATCGAACTCTGATTCACATCCAAATCTGTGTGGTTTTAAAGCTCAGATCTTAACTATTCCACCATGCTGCCTGAAAGAAAATGAAATGAAGAGACAAAGTACCTATAGGGTACTGGACTAGATCCTGGGCAGAGAAGCACATGGAGGCTAGAGAACACAATCAAGCTAAAGGGGAATACAAAAAAGAGCAATGTTCTTCTCCACAACCCATAAAAAAGGAAAGAAGTATTGGCTATGTGGATTGGAAGATCATAGAGATAATAGTCTAATCTCCCTCCTTTTCATATAGAGGCAAATACAAGTTGAAAGAGAGGACATAGATTGGCCAAGGTCATATGGCTATATAATAATAGAGCAGGGTATGAAGCCCAAGTGTCTTAGATTCCAGACCAGCTCCTGCATCCATATGTAGAGAAGCTTCTAAAAATCTTTATTTCATAACCTTCATTCAAGCTAAAAACAGAAATTATTGATCCAGCATAATTTAGGTGAAATGGACAGAGGTAGTTTTGTAACTGATAGGCTCTTGTTTAAAATCAAATAAACTATTGTGAAAAAGATAAAACAGTTTTGTCAATGTGGTTGCAAATATTAAAGGAAAATGATTTGGAGTGGGAAATTCAATTCAGTTATTGGAAAATTCTTGAGACTATGGTCTCAAGAGTCTATGGTCCCTGGAGCTCTTTGAAATACTCTCTGAAATACTGAAGATTCAAGAGAATCTTCAATTTGACTTAATAGTTCAGTGATCTTTGTAAAACTCTTCCATGACTCAATCAATGAAAGCTGGCAAAAGAAACCCAAAAGTAGATGAATTCATTTATTTCTATTTCTTCTAACAGTTCTCTAAACAGATAATGAATCATTGTTGCAAGCATATACAGCACAATTTTAAGAACTGTATCCATGACACTTTCCATAAAGCCTGCTACAGAAAACTAAACACAAATATTTTCAATATGTACCACACAGTTCAGCAAAGCAACAAAGGAAATACCAGTCTTTTAAGATTCTAATAAAACTGGATTTTTGACCTAACAGAGTTGCAACACAGTTTGCATGTTAGAAACTAATTTTTTCATAGCTAGCTAAATTTTTTCTATGAAGAATCAAAATATATTACCACAATTTTTATTTTTTTAGGCAGAGAATTGACAATATTTTCTTCCTAAATTTGGAATCCTTTGAGACAAGACATACTTAAAGTATTATTTCTGCTGTATTACTTATATCACATAACTCATACACAGTTAAAGAAAAGTACTTGTCCCTTTCAAATTTTAAATCAATTGATCTACAATATTGTTAGAAGGGTCTTGTATTCTGTGAGCATTTGTTTGGTGGCTCAATTAAATGTCTTTCACTTTTTGTAAAATATCTTTTATTATTCTTTCCTTAATATATTTCTAACAAAATTTATATAACTAAAATAATTTATTTTACCATTTCCCCGTCTAAATATGGTTTTCATTTTTGTGAAAAAAATCCAAGCTGTTTTACAGCTGGCCTAAGTTACAAGCTCATGTCCTATTAAAAATTGTTTGTATAGTTTTGTTGGATATTTAATTCTGATTTCAGGCAACTAATTTTATTGATTCTTATTGACTGTTGAAACTTCTTATCAAATTCACTATGTTTTTTCTAAAAATGTCAGTCAATATTGTATACCTTATCATTTTTTTACACAATAAATCACTTTTTTTGGTTTTTTTTTCTGTCACAACAAATTGCAACCACAATTCATTGTGAAATTTTTAACATACTTCTTCCAGTCTCTTTTTTTCTTTACTCTTCTGGTTGTACTGTTAGCTCCTGCATCACTACTCAATTCTGCATCAGTAGTATGTCTTCATTTTAAATTTCAAATTTATCCATACTTTTTTTAAACTAGAAATGTGATTTAATTATATTGCATTTAAAATAATACAGATTTCAATTTAATAATCAGTTATGATTTGTATAGATATTACTATAAATCACACCATCTGCATAAAATATGCAAATAAATACATTACAATCTTATATCAGTGCTTAGAATAAATCACTGGAACTGAACCAATCTCTTGACACTGACTAGATTGATGATGTGATTATGTGTAATGCTAGAAATGATGAACACATGACATGCACACTACAGTATGAGGATAATATCTTAAGCAAAGCAATGGTTAAAGGGAAATGTAGTCCTACCAAAACAATAAAGTTGTATTTAATGGAAAAAATAGTTTACACTGCTTCAGTTCTTTGATTTAAAATTTAATTAACTAAAAATAAAATTTAAAAATTCAGTTCTTCAGTCACACTAGACTCATTTCAAGTGCTTATTACCCACATGTGGCTGGTAGTTACCATACTGGACAGGATAGGTATCAGGTTTTAGACAGCGTTCCTAATATTACATAATGTGGCTCTTCTTCTACTATGTATAAGATTTCCCCTGTCAATTTATTCAAATATCCGGTCAATCCAAGAAAAAATGTTTATCAATTTGGCCACTGCAGGTCATCACTGAAATTGCATCTAGTTACCTGTATCTACTACCATTCTTTCACATTGCCTATATATCAAAAACACCTGGACAACAATTAATATATGAATTTAATCTCAATCAAAACATTAGCACAGTAACTGTAAATTCATATAGAAGAGAAAAATCCATCCAAATAGTCAATAACATTTGATAAAAGAAGAATAACTAAGAGGAAGTTGCCATACTAGACATCAAAACACTGTAGAGCCACATGGTGTGTAAAACAGTGTAGTATTGGCACAGGAACAGACTATTCAACACATGGAATTGGTACATTAACTATCCACTTAGAAAAAAAGAATCTAGGCCTTCTTTTATTTCTTCCTATATGTGAAAAAAAAAAACCCGGATGGATTAAAGAGTTAAAAATATAATTACGACACTGTAAATTTTTAGGAAAAATTTATCTTGCAGCAGGAAGAGGCACAAAGTTCAGAATCCATAAGTGAAGACTGACATATTTTTCTGCCTAAAAATTAAAATATTTTGTACAATGAAAGTGGCTATTATGAAGTAGAAAAAAAGTGACATGATTAAAGAATATATCTGCTGCATAAATAATAGGCAAAGTATCAGCATCCAACATATATAGAGTTATTACAAATCGATAAGGAAAAATAGAATATTTGGCAAAAGAAATTCACAGGAATTTCACAGAAATATCACAAATAAAGAAACATAAAATGTTAAATCTCACAAATAATTAGAGAAATACACATTAAAATAAATATAACATTTTATCCTATGATTGACAACATTTTAAAATATGTTTAATATCCACTTTGCCTGGGATGTTGTAAGTTCTTTCATACACAATTGGTGACAATATACGTTTGGTATAGCCTTTTTGTTTGGAATGGCAACTTGGAAATACCTGTAAAAAATTTAAATTGCACACCTTCTGACCCAGCAATTCCTCTTCTAAGAACCTATTCTCAATATATACAGGCATAACTTGGAGATATTGCGAGTTTGGTTCCAGACCACTGCAATAAAGCAAATATTGCAATAAAGTGAATCACGCAATTTTCTTAGTTTCCCAGTGCATATAAAAGTTATGTTTACACTACACTGTAGTCTAATAAGTGTGCAATAGTAAGTCTAAAAAAATGTACATACCTTAATTAAAAGCTATTTTATTGCTAAAAAAAATGCTAACCATCATCTGAGTCTAGCAAGTCATAATCTTTTTGCTGGTGGAAAGTCTTGTACAAAGCACAATTATCTGTGAATTGCAACAAAGCAAAGTGCAATAAAATAAGGTATGTCTGTATAGTTATATATAGTGAATCCCCTATGGGAGGGCATTCAGATTATACTCAGTTGTTCACTATTTTTTAAATTGTGTGATTCCATCTATATGAAATGTCAAGAACAGGCAAACCCATAGAGACATAAAGTAGATTAGTGGTTGGCAGAGGCTAGGAGGAGTATGGAATGGGAAGTGATTTATAATGGCAGAAGAGATTTTTTTTGTGGGGGAGTGATAAAAATTTTCTGGATTTAGATGTGGTGATGGTTGTACAACTTGGTGAATGTACTAAAAACCACTGAATTTTATCCTTTAAAATGGTGAATTTTATGCTATGTAGACTATATCTCAAAAAAATCTGGAATCCAATCTAGAATCATACATTGCACTCACTCATCATGTCTCTTTAATCGTCTTTAATTTAAAACATCTCTCTCTCTCTCTCTCTTCTCCTCTCTCATTTTTTTCATAACATTGACATTTTTGAAGAGTCTGGGTCAGTTATCTTGTAGAATGTCCCACAATCTGGATTTGGCTTGTTTCCTTATGATTAGTTTCAGTTTAAATATTTTGGAGGGAGATTCTTATTTTCTTAATGTTTGTTATTGGTATACAGAAATGCAACTGATTTGTTATAATGATCTCATAGCCAGTGATCTTGATGAATTATTTCATTAATTTTAATGTTTTACCTGTTTTTGTTAAATTTCTTATGCACACAATCATGTTATAATGACATGTTACAATTCTTTCTTTCCAATCCTTACTCTTTAATTGCTTTTCTTGCCTTATTGCAACAGCTATCTTCCCAATAATCTAACACTAACCACAGGCAGCCACTAATCTGCTTTCCAACTCTGTAATTTCATTATTTCAAGAATGTAATATAAATAAAATCAAATAGTGTGACCTTTTGAGATTGATTTTTTTTCTTACTCAGCATACTTCCCTTGAGGCCCATCTAAGTTGTTGCATGCCAAGAATCCATATGATTTTTAGCATCATATTGCATAGATCTGTTTAAAGAGAATTGATGTCTTGCAATATTGAGTACACCAACTGATGTACATAGTATATCCTTTAATTTATTTATATCCTAAAATTTTTCTCTCAAAGTAAATTATTATATGATTTTTCTTCTTTTTCCTGTTAATGTCATAAATAACTCTGATTGTATTCCCTCTTTTCCTATGCCTTGGAAGGTTTTTGTAAAAAATTAGTGTTATTTCTTCCTTAAATGTTTAGAAGAATTCACTGGCAAAATTGTCTGCATCTGGTTTGTGGGAAGATTTTTAATTAGAATATCTTTTTTAAAGTTTCTACTGGTAATGAGTTTTTCAGTGCTCTTTGTCTTTAAACCTCTTTATTTCTCCTTTACTTATTTTTTGAAGTTAAACATTTTTTTATTGCAGTATAATTGAACTACCGTATGATCTTTACTTTCTGAAGGATATTTCACTGGGTATAGAATTATAATTTGGCAGCTATTGTAAATGCCATTCCTTTGCTTTCTGGCTTTCAGTCATTTATCAGTCTTAATGTGGCTCTTTTGAAGACAATTTTTTCCTGAATGCTTTCATATTTTTTCTCTGTCTTTGTTTTTCATCAGTTTATTATGCCCAGATATAGTGTTGCTTGTTTTAATTCTCCTTGGGAATTATAGTGCTGCTTTAATCTGTAGTTTGATATTTTTATCAGTTTTTGCAAATTCTCTGCTTTTATCTTTTCAAATAGCACTTCTGCCCCATTCTCTTTTCTTCTTTCTTTCTGGGAGTCCAAATTAAAAATATGCTACGTATTTTCACCAGATCCTAGATGCCTCTCTTATTCTTTTCTCTGTTTTCCAACCTTTTGTCTTCCTGTGCCTCAATGTGAATATTTTCCTCTGATCCATTTTCCAGTTCATCAATTCTTTCTTCAGTTGATTTCAAACTCCTGTTGTACTATTTTTTGAGCTCATAATTTTAGTTATTTTTTTAGTTTTAGAATTTGTGTTTTGAACCCTTTTTATGCTTTCTCATTCTCTGTTGAAATTCTCTTGTATTTTAATTTCTTGAACCAATTAATCATAGCTATAATGAAGTTTGTTTCTGATAATTTCAAATTCTGGATGCTCTATGGGTCTGTTTCTACTGTTCATTGATTATCTCGAGTTTTGACAATATCTTATCCTCTGTTATTCCTGGCTATTTTTGATTGAATTGGGGACATTGTAAGTAAAACACTTAGGAGGTAATTTAAGGCTCTGTATTATTGTGTTTACATTTTAAGAGGATTACTTTTTCTGCAGGCAGCTCTACTAGAGGCACTAGTGATCCCAGGTCAGAGATTAACATGATTTTGAAGCTGTGCTTCAGTTCCTTTGAGAGGTGTTCTCTTTTTAGTATTCAATGGACAAAATGGCCTCTAATTCTGGAGTAACTTCTCTGGGATTCCCTCTATTCCCCACAGTTTCTCACTGACTTGTTAGATCTCCAAGATCTAAGATTTCTTTTTGTGATCAGGAGGAGAGTTGGTTTCACCCACATGGTTTACCATTACTGAACACAGAACATATGTCATGGTATTTTGTTCCTTGGTTTGTTTTGTGACTTTTGATTATGAAGTCATGGTCCTTGTAACTATCTCTGAGAATTCTTTAAAGCCTGGGCTTATATCTTCCCCAGATAATTTATATTTGCTTATTCTAGGTGCCAGAAAGCACTGCCAACTTCAAATCACTTTAAAATTTCCAGTTGGGATTTCTTCAGTTTTCACAGGGAGTGTGAATTCTTGTACCTACCCAGTTGAATATGTGCAGGTGGTTAAGGATATCTCAGGGAGAATGTTTTACTCCTTTCCTTCTGTGTTCACCTGCTGAAGATGTTGACCTTTGAGAGTCTTGGCTTTACATATTGGACTCTGATAAGAATTCTTCCCCCAATCAACCTGCTCCTCCTACTTTTGTCTGTTGTGCCTGGTATAACTCAGTATAACAGAGATTTTAGGCTATATTTGGGAGTAAGCACTCAGCACAGGATGTGGAATCAACAATCCTGGGGTTGGCTCCCACGAGCAGTTGAATTACTCCATACAAGCCACTTGGCAGTTTTACCTCTGTAAAATGGAGAATATAATCTCCTAACTTTAGAGAAAAATCAGATTACCAAACTGTGAACTCCTTGAGTCAATAAATGTTAATTGAGATAACCAACAGGTCAAGATTGCAGTGTAGGTGGATTCTGAACTCACCTCCTCCCCTGGACACAACAAATTTATAATTGCTCTTGGAACAATTACACCTGAGAGAGAACTGAAAACTCAATAGAAAGAATCCCTGCAACAAGGGGCAGTGCTGACTGAGGTGGAAGACTCAGATATTCCTCTCTGGAGAGAAAAAAAAAGTGCCACCTTCATGAGCCACACTGCTTCATGGTCAGCTGGGAACAATCCTAAAGTATGAAGCCTTACCTGGAGGAGTGGGGGATCTGAGCAGGGGAGTGTTATTGCCATAAGCAGCTTTTGGACTCAGTACAACTGAGATGAGTGTCACAATATCTGACTTTGCTGGCTACTGATAACAATGGGGAACACCCCCAGAACAGCTATTGGGCAAAAGGGAAATAAAGCCTGCTCTTAAAGGGCCCATGCACAAATACACCCATTTTGGAAAGCAACCTAAAATCGCCAGAAATAAAGGTGCACAGTCCTTTGGTGAAGAGACTCTCCTGATAGGCTCTGAGTTCATCTCAGTGAGAGATGAGACCTCTCCAGAGACTGAGACATTGGCAGCAGCCATTATTGTGACCTAGTACAGGTGTGCTGACACAGACTCTGGCAGAAGCCATTGGAGTTCTTCCCCTGGCCTGTTAGCACAGGGTCTGCCCCACCCACTAGAGCATTGATTTCATCCAGCTCAGCCAGGGCAGCAGCCCACCCTAGGGACTGCCCCACCAAACAGCAACCCTTGGGCAACTTGTGGGCCTTCATAGGCAGGGTGTCTGGATCCTCTGCAGCTGGCCGAGTGGATGTGCCTCTGTGCGGCATGGCATCAGTGTGGAGCAGGTGAAGTGTGGGGGGCATTGGTGGAGTGTGTGGGACCTCTGCAGTGGGAGAACTGGATCTGCTTCAGTGGGTCACAGTTCACATCCATGGCAGGACTGTGTTGACAGTGTGTGTGGCCCAATGGGTGATGGGGCTTGCCAGTTGCAGCAGATTTGTGCTTCTCAAACAGCCACATAGGGAATCAGCCCCACTTTCCAAAGCCTGAAACAGTTGGGTGCTCCTATGCCTGCGGCTGGCCCCACTCAGCTACAATCCTGAGAGGGCTGACAACAGCCTTGCAGATAGGAGGCCTACAGCAAATGTAAGCCCCTGAGCCTAGTAACCAGCAATGCTGGGGGGCCTACACACTTAACAGAAAAACTACAACAGGAATGTGCTATTAGACCTTGCAGCCAACTGTGCTGGGGCTCCCCATGCCTGATAAAGTGACTGAAGGGTCCATAGCAGTCACATGCAGCTGAGCATTACAACCCACACAGGGGTCACCCCTGGAACATTTGGAACTGGTGACAAGAAGGAAGCACATTGCTGGGCCTGATAAGGCATCTCTTACCTAAGGCCACCTCTGCAAGATCAGGAGACATAGCTGGCCTACCTAATACATGGACATAATCACAAAGAAAGAGGCAAAATGAGGAGACAAAGGAATATATTAAGGGAACAGGACAAAACCCCAGAAAAAAAACTAATGAACAGACATCTCAGGTAGAACAATCTACCCGAGAAAGAGTTCAAGCAAAAAGTCGTAAGGATGCTCACTGATCTTGGAAGAAGAATGGATGAACTCAGTGAGAATTTCAACAAAGAATTGGAAAATATAAAAAAGAACCAATCAGAAATGAAGAAGGCAATACTGGAAATGAAAATTCACTAGAGGGACTCAATAGCAGAGTAGATGATACAGAAGAATGGATCAATGGGCTGGATAAAAGAGTAGAGGAAATCACCCAAGCTGGACAGATAAAAGAAAAAAGAATTCAAAAGAATGAGGACAGTCTAAGGGACCTCTAGGACAACATCAAGCACACTAACATCCATATTATAGGTGTCCCAGAAGAAGAGACAGACAGAGGGACAGAGAATCTATTTGAAGAAATAATAGCTGAAAACTTTCCTAACCTAAGGAAGGAAACACATCCAGGTACAGGAAGCACAGAGAGCACCAAACAAGATAAACCCAAAGAGGCCCACACAAAGACACATTACAATCAAAACATCAACAATTAAAGATAAAGAGAGAATTGTTTTAAAAATACATTTTAGTTCAGAATCCTTTATGATATTTATCAGGTAGCTGGATGGATTTTTCATGCTCCCTTTAAATTGTTATGTACATTTTCAAGAATTGTTGATATCCAGCTTTTGCATAAACAGTGAATGCTAAACTGAACATTTGTTGAATGGTACTTTGTGTGTTTTGTGGCAGGCAACTTAACCAAAGTCAAAAGTAAGCATTTTTATTTTCTCAATATTGGTAGTTACTGGACAAAATGAAAGTTTAGTGGTAATTTTTAAAACAGAATAACAAAAACAATTTATTGTTGAATGCTAGTTTAAAAATAGATATGTGTCTCATGCACACTGGAGACTTGCACCTCAGTATGGCTCTTAACAATGGCTGTCACTGCCTCCATACCTGCCAAGCCCATCTCTAATGGCTAGGTTTGTTTCCAGTCAGACCAATTCTATGTATCCACACCACAGACACACATATGCATACACACATATCACTCATTTCTTTTTCCATTTCCATGCCTTATTCCACACTTTCCCCTACCTGGAGTGCCTTTCTTCCTCCTTTCCATCAATTTCTATCCATTATTTCCTTCATAATCTTCTTTCTCCAAGAAATCTGACTTAATCTCCTTACTTATAGTAATTATAATTTGTGCCCTTTTGTGTACATTCAAGATTTATAATAAAAATCAATTATACTCGTAGAGTAGCAAATATAGAAGTCCTTGGAGAAAATTTAGTCAAGTGGCTTTAAAATTTTTATTAACAATTGTATTAGAGTTCTCCAGAGAAACAGAACTAATGGGGTATATATATATATATGGACTGGTGAGTCCAAATCTGTGGTGTGAGCCAGCAGGCTGGAGACCCAGGAGAGCCTATGGTGCAGATGAAGTCTGAAGGCAGTCTGCTGGAGAATTCCCTCTTGCTGAGGAGGCTAGTCTTTTTATTCTATTCAGGCCTTCAACTGATTGGATAAGGACCATCCACATTCTATGGAGAGCAATCTGCTACTGAAAGGTCACTGATTAAAATATAAATCTCATCCCAAAACACCCTCCAAATTTGACATATAATATTAATTATCACAGCCATAATCCTTCTTCAAATGAAATCTTCAGTTAACATCAATTGTTGTTGCCGTTCTCATTATCATCATCACAGCTAACGCTAAGAACTTACTGTGTTCTTGGCACTATTATAATTGCTTTAGTTTTTTTAATCCTCAAGATGACACTGTGGCACAAGTACTATTATTATCATCCCTGTTTTATAGATGAAGAAATTGAGGTATAGAGTGGTTATATAACTTGCCCAGGGTTAGTTATACAGCTAATAAGAGACAGGACCAGGACTTGAACTTAGAAAGTCTGAATTCAGGCTTCTCTAAGCTATTGCC
The DNA here is from genome assembly GCA_031878705.1 of Tapirus indicus. Classification (NCBI taxonomy): domain Eukaryota; kingdom Metazoa; phylum Chordata; class Mammalia; order Perissodactyla; family Tapiridae; genus Tapirus; species Tapirus indicus. The sequence continues at coordinate 95,047,173 of CM062942.1, read as the reverse complement.
TCTCAAAGAGATATGGATTGTAGAACAGATTTTCTAAAAATGGGCATTGAGGTACTTCCAGTAAAATCCTATTGCTGATTCGGTTTAACATTCTTGTTGAACAGATAGTCATACATACACTGTTGAATTTCCATCAGTGTTTCTCTAACTAAACTTTACTGTGGACAAGTAGCTAACAATTTATTTTCTCTATACTCAGACCACAGGCTCAAGGAAGAGGGAATCAGGAGAAAAACATAAGCTGCAACCATGGCTAGGTAGTTGATTTTAAAATGGTGCCTGGCTTCTCTATGGGATAAAAATTGAAAATTACTGGTTATCTCATATTGTAAGACTTTTTTTGTATATTCTTTAATTTTCATGTCCACTTTAGCCTCACCACCCCAGTTAGACAGAGGGCTCTTGCAGAAGGAGGATTATATCTTTTCTATTCTGGGATTCTCTTATAAAGCTTATCCAGAACTGTGGATTTTTCAGAAATGGAAAATGAATAAATACAAACATAATGCAGTGCTTTGGGAAAGGGTGGCCTCTCCTTCAGTAAATGTCAACTGCTAAGCCATTTCCAGATGAAATATGAGGAGGAAGAGTTTGATATAGTGGCTAAGTATACAGGCTATGGAGCTAGACAGATCTGACCTTGAATCCTGCCTTCACCACATACTAGACAGTTCATCACCATTTCTGTGTCTCAGTCTCCTCATCTGTTAAAAGGAGATATTGATAGTATCCACCTCACAGGGCTATAGTGAGAACTAAATACAAGAATGCACACAAATTTTCAACACACTGCCTGGCACAGAGTAAGTGTTCAAAAATATAAGCAAATTAGGTAATATTATTTATCTAAGCAATTACACATGAATCCTTACAAGTCTTTGAGATAAGTGTTACTATCATTACCATTTCACAGAAGAGAAAACTGAGACAGATAGGCAAAGTGATTTGCCTAAGGTCACACAACTATTTAAAGTGTAGAACAGGGACTCAAACTCATGATGTCTTGTCTCCAGAAACCATGTGCCTGGCAACTAAACGATACTGCTTCTCAGGATGTAGTTGAGCTTCTGTTTCTATAGTTTCTCCTACAAGAGATGAGAAATATCCTCTCCAAAAATGCAAAAGTTTTGTGCCTTTTCAAAGGGACTCAAGACTGTAACAAATGAATGGGGGGAACAGAAGTAGTCACAGGATCTCAAAAGTCACTGGTAGTTACTTGCTCCCTTTTTCAGAAGACCCTCCTATTTTATTGGCCAAATTTAATGAACTTACCTTAACTACTTTCCCTTTCCCAGCAAGTAATTTATACATAGCAGACACGGAGCTGTCAGCAAGTAAATTCCCCAGTCCTGACATAGTACATTAAAATATTATTTAAATGTTTTCAGAAACATCAGCTTACTGAAGCAATGATTCTGTTACAGCAGTTACTTCACCTGTTGGGGGTTACAGCTTTCAAATGAGAAGACATAATTTTTCAATACTTCAGTTATGACCATACTCTTGTTTCAAAATTAATTTGACTTCTGTATGGGATACAAACTTGGCTTGGGTATATTCATTTTAAAATTTAGCAATTAACCAAAACAATACTAAAATATCATCAGTGATTCATCAGTGCACAGCAATTCAAAAGATATTGCTTTGTGAAGCAAAATGTCTTCAGCCTTCGTCAGTCTGACTGCATTTAAGAAATATTGGGACATGTACAGCAGTGGTTTGAAGATGCTCCTGGAGATGCAGTAGTCTATTTCTGGAGTGATCTCACTTTGTCAATAGATAAGCCAAATCATAGACTTCTATTGAGTACCTGTGTGTAAAAGTCCATTCCCCAGAATAGGGATTTTCAAACCCTGATCTATAGAGCTCTAGCATTCCACTCAGTCACCTTGGGAGCCTTTGGTGATATCTCATGAAGCAAAACTGGCTGTGCAGGGCTTGTTTGCCATCCTCACCTCTGCTTCAACCAAAGTAGCTCCTATATCGGAATTCCTCATAAAAGTTCCTTTAAATTGAAAACTAACATTTTGGTAAGACAAAATTTGGAAACGATCCTTGGGAACACAAAAAGAAGCATATGTTCACTATTTTCAGTAAGATTTACTATCTTTTGGGGATACAGAATACAAGAGTACAAAGCAATATAAGTATCTAGAGGGAAAGAATAGTTTTGAGCCCATGTAGTATTGCACAATCAGACAAGGCAACACAGTTGATCCCAGGCATTTTAGCTCTGTTATCAAAATAAATCTTTACAACCATTGTGATAATGCTATCATTGTCCCAATTTTATGGAGCAGTAAAGTGAATTTTCAGAGAGTTTAAATAACCTGCATAAAACCACATAACTAATAATCTGCAGAGAAGGTACTCAAACCCATGTTTGTCTACCCCCCAAGTCTATGGTCCTTGAAAGCTACGTCAAACAACATCTCCAACACATGTCACTGTCACAGGATTTCAGAAATGGATGACATCATTGTAGACAATGTAGTCCAAGAAGGTTCACCAAATAAATCTCACACACAGAGTTCAATTATACATATCAGTTTGGCCTTTGTCCACTACAGAGCTTCAAAGGAGTTAAATTACAGGGGTTGCAAACAGGCAGCACCTCGGGCTATATTTAGCTCACAGATGTGCTTTGTGTGGCCTGCACAGAGTTTTAAAAATCAGCACATTCTACTAAAGATCCAGATTTCCAATTTTCTTTTTTAGGAAGTTGAATATTTGGACACCCTGGCTCTATATCTCTGCATGACAAAAATCAAATGTAACTAAGCAGCAGCTGCTCCATTTAAATCCAAGAAGTGTGTATTCTTTAGCTCCCCACAGTCCTCACTATTCCCTATTATTTTTATTGCCTTGTGTACTTATTTATTGTACCTGCCTGGCCTCTGTGTAAAATTACATTTATAACCATTTATTTAGGAACTAGGAACAGAAAGAGAGAGAATCTTCCTCCAACCACTTGGAGACCATCCACCTGGAAAAGATATCAGATGGAGATTGACTTGAGGAGCACATTAATAACATGGGGTGAGATCACAATCTGGAATATACTGCAAGAGAAGTAGTGAATTCAATGGTTTAGGTGAACAATACCAAGGAGGTAGTATGGGAAGAAACAGTATATAAGCTGATAAGAGCATGAAAAAAATATCTATTCATACAACATATATTTATTTATTGATCACTTTTCATGTTTCTCAAAGCAACAAGGAGATAGAAACATATAAAAACATTATTTCTGTTCCCAAGTTTCTCATTCTAGTGAGGCAAAAGGACAATAAAATGGACAATTAAAACATAATGTGAAAAAAGAAAAGCACAACATAATCAAAGTAAGCACAGAGTGTTATGGATGCACAGGCACAGTGTATAGAACTAGGGGTTCAGGAGAAGTTGCTGTGAATGAAAACTAGAAGTCACTATATGAGAAATAGATGAGAGAGAAAGGACAATCCAAGTAGAGGAATGGCATTTATGAAAGCAGAGAATTTGAAACATCATAACTCTTCAGAGAAGTATAAGTTTTCTCCCTATGACCAGAGTAAAAGAAGTATTTGGGGGAAGTGGTTGAAGATGAGGCTGGAAGATTAGGCATACATTCATACATACCTATATTCACATATTCATTCAACAGAAGCTTAAAGGTACCAATTTAGGCACTGGGAATGCAACAGAGAACAAGGCAGATGAGGACCCTACCGTCATGAAGCTTACATTCTGAAAAATTGAGTCAGGTAAACAAACAATGTAAATGAATAACTAGATTAGTGCCGTGATGGAAGCTTAAGAAAAAGTACTATAATAGAAACTAATAAGACAGAAGGTTTTAGATAAAATGATCTAGAATAACTAATCGTTCATACACTTATATGTCATAATTTTTTAATTTAAAAAAAGAGCTCTAGATTCTAGTCTAAGTGGTATAGAGAGCCACAGCAGAGTTTCAAGAGGGGATGGGATTGTGGTATGATCAGGTGTGTATTTTAGAAAGGCAACTGTGGCAACAGTGTGAAGGACAAAGCGGATGAGGGAAACATTGGAAGTAAGTAAACTAATTAAGAGACTTGCTGGTAGTATAGGTAAGAGAGGTGATGGTCTTAACTATACTATTTTTAGTGAAGATGAAGAGAAGTGACAGATAAAGAGTTATGGACTTGCTAAATGACTGCAGTGAATGAGAGAGAGGAACTTGTAGTAGTCCCAGGTTTCTAATGCTAGTGCATCAATATCAAGATGTGATCCAAAGCTGTGGTTAAGTTGGAATGAAGGTCAGCAAAGATAAATTCAATTCAGAAAGCAAGAAGGAGACTAGATCAAGTCATAGACTCCATCAGTTCAGCTGGTTATAGTGAAAATAGTCTTATTACCTGAGCAGTACCAGTCCCTTTTGGAAGCTATGCCATATCCCATAGGTAGATAAAAACAACATCTGGTATTTGAGAAACAAACCAGGTTGTGACAAAAGATTTATGGAGAAATAGACTCAAACCAATAAAGATAAGAAAATTTTAAGGGTGGGAAAATTCAGGCAACTAGAGACATGAGAGGCAATGTGAATTAACAGCACAATGAGAAAAACGTGCAGAGATGAAAATGACAAATGTATTTTGAGGGGATAGCGTCTGTAGCAGAATATTCATGTTGGGATAAATGGGGAATGTGGCTTATTCCCAATATTATCTAAAATTACTAAAACAGAAGAATTTTAAGTAAATATTCTACTTTCAGAAATTTTGCAGAATTCTCTACTTCCAAGTGCTCTGCACACCAAAATTTTATTCGACCTGTTGTAACATATTTTGGTGAAGTCTTTATACATATATGGCAAATAGGTTAATTCTCTTGTGAAAATATATCATATTGAGAAACTACTAATAGAATATTATCTAACAAAGTGCAAGTCCTACCAAATAAAGCACAAACTGACTTAATATGGGGAATCTCTTCATTAGAAATTAATGAACTCAAGAGAGGGTTAACATTTGAATGGAAATGCACATTCCAGACAAGATAGAATAAAGTCACCCTATTGAAACTGTAACAGAGGGTTACTTTTTCTTTCCATCTGCTTAGGTTTCTTTAAAAAGTACCATCTGTAAAAGGAAATTATATATTAGAAAAACTACTTCACTTTTCCTTCTGTGCCATTCTACATCAAATCTGAGCAGACACCTTTCTTGTGTGTTGTTTAGAGAAATGTATAGATGGTCTAACTTTTGGCAATAACTCTGATATTTGAAAATTATCACTAAAATACCTGAACCTCTTAATACAAAGTCCAGAGGCTTCAGAAAGAACAAGTAAACTTAAGAGGAAGAGAAAAGACAAAATCCCATCACATATTTAGTGGTGCTTAATGAAGTTCCAGGGTAGCTACAATATGGACCAGAATGCCCAAAGCTATTGAATCTAGAGAATTATGTAGAGCAGGAGTCTCTGAATCTTCTTTCAGAACTATCACCTAAGGCTCCCATTTCTTAAGCACCCTCTTTGGTTGCTCTCCCTTCACTTCTTATCTGACCTCCCAGATCATGCTGACATTCCTTGTACCATTGTGCTTGAAGTTGGGTCTACAACTTATATTGACTAATGCTGAGAGAAAAGGTTAATTTAGTTTAGATGGGGCCTAATTAAGATCAGTGTTCTCAGTCTTCCTTGTTTTACATTTTAGATTCAATTTTTTGTATACTTAATGCACTTCTACATTTTAGTGATCAGTTTTAAAGATTGGTTTGGAATTCAGACAGTGTTCTTAATTAACAAAATGAGAGCCATTTGGCTAATCTCAGAATAGGCTTCAGAATATGCTTACATACACTCACTTAGCACAAATTCACTTCTTCACTATATGAGAATAGTGTCATAAGACATCTTGTACATGTCTTTTGGGGTGCTAAAAGTACGTTTCAAAACATCTAAAAAGACATTTTTCTAGCTAAAAGATTTAATTAGAAATAAGATGTATTAGCATCTTACTCAAATAAAACTTGGTTTCATTGGAGCTAGGCTAAGCATGGTGGCACATCCAAAAGAAAACAAATCCAGCTCCAAAAGCCAAAAATAGCAAATGCAATTAATTATGATCAAACACAGGTAAATGTCAAAGAAAAACTAACACTGGAGCAGGGTCTCAGAGTATGAGTAGGTTTTCACAAGGCAAATGGTGTATGGGTGGAATCAGAAGGGAATTCCAGGCAGATGAAATAGTATGGGCAAATGTCAAGGGTCATTCAAGTTTATTAAAGATCCAGAGAATGGGAATTAATGTAGTAGAGCTAGAACATAGGTTCCATGATAAGGAAGTAGGAGCAGACTGAATGCCAGGAATCAAGTATGGGCTAGGGCCAAATTATTACAGTCTTTAATGCTAAATGAAGCAACATACAGGTTATATTGTAGACAGTAAGAAGGCCCTAAAAATGTTTAGTCAAGGGAATTACACACTAAGAGTTATGTTTTAGAAAGAATTTTTGTTGTTACATGCCATCAAGTTGGCTCTGACTCCTGGGGACCCTATGATGTTCACAATGTCCTTTCCTCAACAGCCCTACTCAGCTTCTGTAGACTCATGCCTATAGCTTCCTTTATGGAGTCAATCCACCTCACATTTGAACTTCCTGTTTTCCTGCTGCCTTCTTCTTTTCCCAGCATTACTGTCTTTTCCAAAGAATTCTGCATTCTCATCATGTGCCCAAAGTAGGACAGCCTGTTTCAACATTTGTGCCTCCAGCAACAGTTCAGGCTTAATTTACTCTAGGACCCACTTGTTTGTCTTTCTGTCAGTCAAAGGTATCCATAGAGCTCTCCTCCAATATCTTATTTCCTATGAATCAATTTTTTTCCCCATCAGCCTTCTTCACTGTCCAACTTTCGCACCTGTATGTAGTAAATGAGAATAAGAAGTTGTGGATGATCTTGGCCTTAGTCTCTAATGACACTTCCTTACACTTGATGATCTTTCCTAATTCTTTCATTGCTGCCCTTCTGAATCTGTCTTCTCTTGATTTCTCAGCTACAGTCTCCATTTAAATTGATGACTGAACCAAGGTAAACAAAGTTTTTAACAATTTCAATGTCTTCATTGTCTATGTTAAAGTTGTGTAGTTCTTCTGTAGTTGTGATTTTTGTCTTCTTGATGTTTCAATGTCTTCTTCCTGCTTTTGCACTTTCTTCTTTCACTTTCATTAGAAGTCGTTTTAAGTTATTGCTGCTTTCTGCCAGTAAGACGGTGTCATCTGCTTATCTTAGATTATTGATTTTTCTTCCACCAATTTTTACTCCTCCTTCATCTGAGTCTAGCCCAGCTTTTCATATGATATGTTCTGGGAACAGATTAACCAAACAGGGAGATAAAATGCACCCTTGTCTGACACTTTGGCTATAGAAAACCATTCTGTCTCTCCATATTCTGTCCTGACAGTGGCTTCTTGTCCACAATACAAGTTATGCATCAGGACAATCAAGTACTGAGGCATGCCCATTTCTTTCAGCAGCCCACAGCTTTTCATGATCCACGCAGTCAAAGGCTTTACTGTAGTCTATAAAACATAGACAAACCATCTTCTTTGGAATTTCAGTAGCCAATGTATAATCTCAGTTAGATCTTGTGTTCCTCTCCCTTTTCAAAATCCAGCTTGGACATCAGGTATTTCTTGCTCCACATAAGGTGAAAGCCTTTGTTGTGGCACCTTAAACATCACTTTGCTTTCATGGGAAATTAGAGAAACAGTCCTATAGTTGCTGGACTCCTTGGCATCTCCTTTCTTGGGGATTGAGATATATATTGAGTGTTTCCAGTCTGTAGGCCATTGTTTTGTTTTCCATATTTGTTGGCATATTCTTGTTAGGATTTTGACAGATTCAGCCAGTGTGGCTTGAAACAACTCTATCTATATCCCATCTACTCCTGGTGACTTATTTCTTCCCAGTACTTTCAGGGCAGCTTTCAGTTCACTCTTTAAAATTATGGGTTCTTTCTCATGGGGATTTTCTTCAAAGGAATTTGTCATCCTTTGGTCTCTTCTGTATAGATCTTCAGTATACTGTTTCCACCTTCCCTTTATTTTCTCATGATCAGATAGCGTGCTTCCCTGTTGGCTATTCAGCATTCCTAACCTAGGTTTAAATTTCCCTTGATTTCTTGAATCTTCTGGAAGAGACCTCTTGTTCTTCCTTTCTTGTCGTTTTCTCCTATCTCTGCATTGGCCATTAAAGTATTTCTCTTTATGTGACAGTTGCTAAAAAACTGTGTTCAGGATTCTAACCCTACTGTTGTTAACTTTTACTTTTGTTTCTCACCTATACTTAACAATTTTTAGTGTTTCTTCTGTCATTCATCTTGATTTTTCTTTTCTTTTTACTTCAGGCATTGTCTTTTCACATCCTTCCTTAATACTATTACTGGTTTCAGTCCATAGTTCTGGTTCTTGGTCAACTAAGTTTAACAATATAAATCTGTTTTTTATGTGGACTTTAAATTCTTCAGGAATGTTGTTTACATTATATTTTGGCACGGCAATTTGGAGGGATTTCTCTGGCAGAAATGTGGAGAATGGATTGGGGATGGAAAATAATAGAGATGTGGAGACCAGTTAGGCAGCTGGCAGAAGCGGCTAGGAATCAGAAGTAGAGAAAGAGTGTATACAGAAAACAAGGAACACAAAAGAGTCTGAAAAATAGAAACAGTACCTGGAGAATAATTTTATATTGGCAGTAAGGGAAAGGAATCAAGCAGCTATAACTCCTAGGTTACTAGCTTGATTTACTTAGTAGATAGCATTATGTTTTGAATCAGCAAAATAAATGTAAATGGAAGTATGGGGTCAGGTTCACAGAAGTAATGAATTCAGTTTGGGACAATTTGTGTGACACCCAGCTAGATATACAGATCTGGAGATATGACTAGAGATACAGCATTTAGTAGTCAAGGGTGAGAGGGTAAGATCATTCACAGAAAAATTACAGGGAGAGAAGAGAAGAGGGTTGAAAAACCTTAGAGGACATAAATATTTACAGAGTGATTAGAGAAAGAGGAATCAGAGGGAGAGACTGACATAAAGCTGGTAGAGTGCAGGAGAACATGGAAAGAGCAGTAGATCTACAGCCAAGAGGAGAGTTCCAAGAAGAAAGGGATAGTGGTTCCTCTTCATCATACTTCTGGGTGAGAGAGATGTTTGATCAGACCCCACGTTCCTCAATCCTCAACCAGCCGTCTATTGCTATAGTATATTGACAAGCTACATACATGTACACAATACCAAGAAAACTCCAGGAATATGCGCACTCTTTATTATTAGCTAAGACTTTAATCAATATCACCTGATGATCCACCTGCCAACTGAGCTGGGCTGAACCTGCAGGAGCTGAAAGAACTTGTTTTGACCCTGGGCTCAGGAATGAAGTAGAGGCATACTGAGTGCCCTGTCCCTTAACTTCATACCCTTGTCATTTGACCACCAATAACAAGAGAATGCATGAGAAAGTGAACCTATATATAAAGAGCCCTCTCCCCATGGCCACAGCTTCATGCTTTCTTTCTAGTAGGACCCCCTTTGGCCAAGATTTTACTATAACCAGCTTTAACTCAAAGCTATCTGCAAACTTAGCTGAGGATGTACCTCCATTCTATTTGTCATATTCAGCTATCCAGCTAAATTGTTCAACACAGCTCACCAGAGAGAAAGAGATTATAAAACATCAATCAGAAAAAAGCAACAAACACCACAAGAAAACATAAAATATCTCACACTTGTCATCTCCTTATAGCATGTATCAATTTAAAGCCTCTTCTGTTTTCAAAGTAAAGCCCTTGTTCTCAGAGAGAAAATGAAGTTCTAAAAATTACATTTATTACCTCTTCTTCCCACCAGAAAACAAAAATATATGTACTATTTTATGTACAATGCATCTTCCCTCTCATTTTATTTTTATGTTTTTTATCATGAAATATTTCAAATATACAGAAAGAAAGAAATGATAATAGAATGTATAATCATCACCCAGCTTAAATAAATCTTATCTATTTTTCATTTCTCTATTACCTTAAAAATCACAGAGTTATAGCACCTTTTATGTATCTCCTGAATTCCGTTCCGCTCCATTCCACACTTCAACACTGAGGAAGATAAATATAATTCTTATTTTTAAAAATATATTGGCTACATACATATTTATCTCTAAAACATGTGCTAATGTTTTACAGTTTAATTTACATAAAATGGTACTTTGCTGAGCATAAAATTCTGGTATTTTTACTTCCATTATCATTTTGTATTAAATATGTATGATTTCCCTTATGATTTGCTTGTTATTTCTTAAATTATTTAGTAATTCATATTTTTAACCTCCAAACATGTGGTTAACTGTCATGTATCTTTTAATCTATCTTTAACTGCGATATGTACAAATAAAGTTTCCTGTATGATATCAGTCTTTAAAAATTTGTTTAGACTTCCTTCAGGATCTGGCACATTGTTAATTTTTGTAAATGTTGCACGTGAGCTTGAAAATAATATATATTCCATATTTCTGCTCTGAAGGAATGTGTGTGTATTAGATCAAACTTATTACTTGCATTTTTTTGAGTCTTCTCAATACTTACTAATTTTATGTCTGCTTGATCTATCAGTTGCAGATAGATAAGTGTGAAAATCTCCCACTGTAATACAGTTTTGTCAATTTCTCTTGTAAATCTGTCAGTTAATACTTGATATATTTTTGAAGTTATGTTTTTTTCTGTGCATAAAAGCTCACACCAGTTATATCTTCTGGTAGCATGATCCTGTTATTGCAATGTGATGGCCCTTCTTACCCCGGTTAATGTTTTGTGCCTTAAATTCTATCAAAAGAAGCCTCGCCTACCCCTTTCCTCTCCTCTCACATGTAGCCTCAATCCTGATTCTTTTTAAAATTTATTTAACCATATTTGAATCCTAAAATAACACATTATTTAATTTTGTATGTTTTTACTTTTTTTGATGTTAGATCAATTAAATCATATTCTTTTGTAACTTCCTTCTATCACTCAACATTATGACTAACACATTTTCCCATGTTGTTGCTGAGCTTAGTTCATCCATTTTCATCGCTGTACAATAGCCCATTGTATGAATATACAACAATTTACTCCACAATGGGTAAACATCTCTATTGTTTCCAGATTGTGGTCATTAACAAACAGTGCAATTAAGAAAATTTTTATAAACATCTTTTGATACGTATACATTAGAGTTTTTGTCAGAGATTGGCAAACCATTTCTGTAAAGGTCCAGAAAGTATTTTAGGCTTTGTGGTCCACATATGCTCCCAGTCGCATATTCTTCTTTTCTTTTCTACAACCCTTTAAAAATGTAAAAAACATTCTTAGTTTGCAAAGCCTTACCAAAACAGGCTGCAGGACATACTTGTCTATGGCCCATAGTCTACTAACCCTGCAAAGTAAATAGGAATAAAATAGCTGTCATTTTTTTGATGTTTTGGCCAACATGGAGAATGTGAAATGGTATCTCATTGTCATTTTAATTTAATGAGACTGAACATTGTTTCATATGTTTATTGGCCACTTGGGTTTTCTCTTCTCTGCAATGACTATTCAAGACCTTTGCTTATTTTTCAAATGGATTGCTTTTTTTTAATGTCCTGCATATTAGTCCCTCCTGAGTTATATGCATTGTACATATCTTCTCAGTTTGTGACTTGTTTGCTAAATAGAAACTCTTAATTTAATCTATCTACCTTTTGTTTATTGTGTATACTTCTGTCCCTTATATTGTCTTCTAAAAGTTTTTATAATATTAGCCTGAAGTCTTTAACACACCTGGAATCTATTTTGATGTACAATGTGATGTAGGAGTATGATTTCATATATTTCTATTCCAAAGTCACTTCTTTCCCCCTGGAACTGGAATGCTGATTCCGTCATACATTAGGTTCTCATGGAATTAATGTGGCAATAACAAACAGCCTCAAAATCTCAGTGGCTTACACAATTTATTTCTTGCTCATATTACATATTGACAGTGTGTCAGCACTGGGTCTCATCTGCATTTCTATTTTTTATTTCAGGATTCAAACTGAAGGAGCAGTCCTTATTTGGAACATGACATTTTTTTGGCAGAAAGAGAAGAATTGTCAAACCATGCAATGAAATTTCTGTCATTCTAGTTATATAGTTACCATGGTTAAAGCTTCTGTCAGAAGTGGTGTATGTCTGCTCACATTTTATTGGCTAAAACAAGTCATATGGCCAAGCCCAATATCAATGTGGGGGATACACTCCTCTCACTTAGAGGCACTCCAAGTTTTTTGGCAATGAGTGGGCACATATAATCCTCTTATAGACAGGAGAGCAGTTTTGGGAAATAATGCTGTTTGCTATAATATATATCTGAATGTTTTTCTGAGCTGTCTATCCTATTCTTCTGGTCGGGTTATCTATCCCTGTGCAAACACCACATAATCTTAATTAATGTAGTTTCATAATAATTATTAATGTCTCGTAAGGCAAGGCACTGCACCTTGTTCTTTTCCTTTAGCAGTGTCTTGACTCTCTTTGGCCTTTGCTCTTCCATACGTATTTAAAATTCACTAGTAATATTAAAATATTTTAAAACATTTTATGCTACTAAACATAGTATCTTTTCTTATATATTCCATTGGTTTCTGGTGAATATAAATGTAGTTGATGGATTTTTGTGTCCAAAAATTTGTCAACCTGTCTTATTAATTCTGTCAACTCAGTTTTCCTACAGGTAATCATATCAAGTACAATAATGACAGTTTAATATACCTTTTCTATTAGCTCCATTTTCCAACTTTATATTTGATTTTATTTTAGGTCTCTCTCTCATATGCACAATATAACTGATTTTTCTCAAATCCGATCTGATACTCACATATCTTTTGATTGTGTGAGTGATATCTCATTGTGGTTTTGATTTGCATTTCCCTGATTATGAGTGATGTTGAGCACCTTTTCATGTACCTGTTGGCCATTTGAATATCTTCTTTGGAAAAATGTCTATTCAGGTCCTTTGCCCATTTTTTAGCTGGATTATTTGTTTTTTTGCTATTGAGTTATATGAGTTCCTTATGTATTTTGGATATTAACCCCTTATCAGATGTGTGGTTTGCAAATATTTCTCCCATTCCTTAGGTTGCCTTTTAATTTTGTTGACTATTTCGTCTGCCGTGAAGAAGCTTTTTAGTTTGACGTAGTCTCACTGTTTATTTTTAATTTTGTTGTTTTTGCTTTAGGCATCATATTGAGAAAATCATTGCCAAGACCCATAGCAAGAAGCTTTTTCCCTCTGTTTTCTTCTAGGAATTTTATGGTTTCAAATCTTACATTTAAGTCTTTAATTCATTTCAAGTTAATATTTGTGAGTGGTGTAAGATAGAGGTCTAGTTTCATTCTTTTGCATGTGAACATCCAATTTTCACAGTACTATTTAAGTGACTGTTTTTTCTCCATTGAGTATTCTTTTCTTTCTTTTTTTTTTTTTTTTGCTGAGGAAGATTTGCCCTGAGCTAACATCTGCTGCCGGTCTTCCTCTTTTTTTTTTTGGATGTGAGCCACCACCACAGAAAAGTCACTGACAGACAAGTGGTGCAGGTTTGTGCCCAGAAACTGAACCTGGGCCACTGAAGCAGAGCTCACCAAACTTAACCACCAGGCCACCGGGACTGGCCCACCATTGAATATTCTCGATCCCTTGTCAAATATTAGTTGACCTTATATGCATGGGTTTATTTTTGGGATCTCGATTCTGTTATGTTATTCTATTTATATTTTATTCTCCCTATTTTTTTTCATATATATTTTAAAATTTTCTTTATGGATATTATTCCTTTCTTTATCTCTTTGTGGATCCTAACTATACTGAATTTAAATCTTTTTGCAAATGTTTATTTTCATGTTAAATGAAACCAATATATCCTCTAACTGTGATTATTTTGGTTGCTATTCTTAGCAATAGTTTTGCCATGTGTGATTTGTAGATTCTTTGTATGTAGGGTATTTCTCTATCTCTTTTTCCCTTACCTCCCTCCATGCCTAATAATTTTGTACTTGCTTCTCTCAGCAGCCTCTATAGAAATACCTGGTCTTATATAGGTGACTTAAAGCCCCTATTGACATTATATAGATGATATCAGAAATCCAGTCTGTGCTAGTGTTGGCTTGCTTCACATCATAAACATGATATAGACACTTCAGTATAGTCATAGTTTCTTCAACTCCAAGTCACTTCCTGGATCCTCAATATCCAAAGTCACAGGGGAATATTAAGCTAAACAAGAATATTGCATCAACTTAACTGGTCTTTTGTAATTCAAGAATGACCAGAAAAGCTGTGAAATCTGCCTGAAAGTTCATACAAGTAGCAGGAAAATACAGTTCAGCAAACTTTGGTTGCAGTGCAGTGCTGCATATTAGGAGAGGAATGCTTCTTTCTCCATCTGATGTTTTCTTCCATGTAGCGGGACATCACTTTAAAAAATACCCCTGGGGTCTCTCCACCCTCCTCACATACTCTATTCCTGGGGATCAGTTTTGTGACTTATGTGAGTGGTGAATTTGGGATAAGAAACTAGATGCAACTAGGCAAAAGCAGTAATAGAGCACATGTATGATGATGGCTAGTAATCAGTCTTTGGGTGGTGAACATGACGTAGTCTACACAGAAATCAAAATATAATGATGTACACCTGGAATTTACACAATGTTATAAACAACTACCTCAATAAAAAAGTTAATTTAAAAAAAGAAACTAGTAATGCATTACTCAGCCTCTGCCTCTCCTTTTTCATTTGGGATTCTGCTGCCTGCAGGGAGTACATATTGTGGTCACCTCCTCTATGCAGTAAGTTTTAGGCAGGGCCAGATCCCCCATATGGGGTGGCCTGAGGTTTTCCAGTACTACCTGTGGGTGGGAGCATAATTCTGTCTAATTCTGCAGCGTGGTATACGAAAGTCTTCTTGCCCATGGATATAAGCCACATTATCCTATATCAGCTTTACCAGTTATAGAAAAGATCATTTTTGTATTTCTTTCTTATTTGTATCTATAAATATTTTTGTGAATTCCAAACTCAGGTTAGGAAAATTGGGATATATTCATAATCCCAACAGGGAAAAAGAATAAAATTGTTTTCTTCTTGTAATTTCCACAGTTCAACTTTTTCAATAAATTATATTTCAAAAAAAGTTGTTCTACATAAGGGACATGTCTCCCCAAAGTCCCATACCCAACTGATCTTCTCTCTCACATAAATTCTCTCATCATCTGTCTCTCTCTTCAGTCTCTCTTGCTCTGTTCCTGCCCTCATCTTTCACCTTCTGGATCTCTTATCTTTTTCCTTACATGCCTTTGCTTTTTCTATAAACCAATTAATTCTCTTTTGACATCTTCAATTCTCCTCTTCATCCATTGCCTGGATCCACACTATAAGGTCCAATGGCTATAAAATATGGAAGATTCTTCTTTTAAAAATAGGTAAGGAATGGAAGAAAATATCTGCAAATCATACATTAATAAGGCATTAAAATCCAAACTATAAAAAGAACTCCTACAACTCAACAACAACAAGAAAAACCCATTCAAAAATGGACATTCACCAATGACAATGAAAATGTAGAATACGCATTTCTCCAAAGAAGATATTAAAAAGACCAAAGAGCATATGGCAGAATGCCCGGTATCATTATGGAAATGCAATGGGATATCATTTCACACCCATGAGGATGGCTATTATTTTAAAAAAAGTGATGGATGTTAACTAAACTTACTGTGGTAATCATTTTGCAATGTACACATACATCAAATTATGTGTACACCTTAAACTCATACAATGTTAAATGCCAATTATATATCAATAAACTGGAAAAAAATTTTAAATAACTGTGATGTTAAAAAATGGTAATTAACAAGTGTTGGTGAGGGGGGTGGGTAAATTGGAACCCTCGTGCATTGCTGGTGATAATGTAAAATGGAGCAGCTGCTGTGGAAAACAGTTTGGTCGCTCCTCAAAAAACTACAGATAGAATTACCATATGATTCAGCAATTCTACTTCTAGGTATATGCCCAAAAGAATTGAACACGGGAATCAAACACATAAGTGTACACCAATGTTTATAACAGCATTATTCACAATAGCAAAAGGGTAGAAACAGCTCAAGTGCCTATCAACAGATGAATAGGTACAGAACATGTGAGATACACACATACAGACAAACACAAAAAAATGAAATACTATTCAGCCATAAAAAGGAAAGGAATTCTGATACATGCTACAACGTGGGCAAACTTTGAAAACATTACGTTAAATGAAATCAGCTAGACACAAAAGGACAAATATTGTGCAATTCCACTTATATGAAATATCTAAATAGGCAAATTCACAGAGACAGAAAGTAGATTAGCAGTTACCAGTTATAAGGGCAGGGTAAGGGGCAAAGGTAGGAGTTATTGCGTAATGGGTATAGAGTTTCTGTTTGGGATCATCAAAAAGTTCTGAAAATGGGTAGTGGTGATGGTTGCATGACATTGTGAACACACTTAATGCCACTGGATTATATAATTAAAAATGGTTAAAGTCAGAAACTTTATATTATGTTTATTTTACCACAATAAAAAATTTAAAATGTAGGTAAAGCAGAAAGACTGTGGATAATAATATTTTTATCCCTTTCAAACATGTCATTTTCATATTGTAAATGTATAAACTTGGGAAACCATTTCACTTCTCTAGACTTCACTTTCAGCATCTGTTAAATGGGGTTAATATTGTACTGCCAACCCAATAGGGTTGGTTAGAAGTTCAACTGCAATATAAAGTGTCTGAAATGACTAATAGTATATAGTATGTGCTCGGAGTACTTATCCCTTTATGTTTCACAATAAGCATGTGATGTAAATGTAGTTTTGCTATTACTAATGAAAATGGCATTCCCTGCGGTGGCTATGAAAACAAATCACCTGGGGAAGGAATTTTTGTTATATTACTGCAACTATGGCCTAACTTGAATAATTGCTTAAATCGTCGTGTCATGCAGGAAATCAGAATTTCAAGTGATTTAAATGTCTCATAGGCATCTTAAAGTTAACATGTCCTAAACAAATTCTTTAACGTTTCTCCAAAACATACTCCTCACCCAAGTCTCCCACATCACAATAAATAACACCACCATCAGCCCAGTTGCTCAAGCCAGAGACAATTCAGTCCTTCTCCTGCTGCCCACTCTATACTCATTCCACTATCAAATTCAGTCTTGTTCTGAAATACATCTCAGTTCTGCCTTCTCTTCATTCTCACTGACACTGTTACGACCTGAACTGCAACGAAAGTCTCCAAATTGGCCTCCCTATTTCCTCCGGACTCTCTCTTCAATTCTACATAAGGTAACCAGAATGACCCTCATTATATAGACTGGATTATGTAACCTTGTTTTAAATTCTTCAATGGTTTTTAATTCATTTTGAGTAAAACCCAGACTTCTTTATGTGGCTCTGCAATGCCCTGCACCATCTAGCCTTTGCCTACAATCCAGCCTCATCTCGGACTTCTCTTTCATCACTTACTTTGCACCAGCCACACTCGTCTTTATTCCTCAGATATGCTTTTGTACACACTATGGCTCTGCCGGAAACATTGTTACCCATTCTTCATTGGGTTTCAATTTAAATGTCACTTTTTCAGGACAAACTACCATAACCCTGTAATCCAAAGTAGGTTCTTCATAGTACTCTCATAGCACCTGTGCACTGATTTATGTACTTGTTTCTTGCCAGTTTCTTACACCACAATGTAATCTCTATGAAAATTGGAATCATAACTGTTTTCTTCACCACTATACCTGTAGCACTACCATGGTGCAGTGCATATAGGAGATATTCAATAAATATTTGTTAAATGATTCAATAACTAAAGTAAGCAGTAACAACATGCTATTAACATATTACTAGTAACATATTACTATCAATGTGTTTCATAAATATGTATAGTTATGTGTATTGATTTCCTGCACATAAAATAATTACATGAGCATAACAATACATTCTCATTTCAATCAAAGGATATAGCACAAATATTTTAATTTCCATAAAGACCATGACCATTTCATATTCACATAAGAACAACACAAAGCATTTTGTGAGGACTTTCTGGGTGAGCTATCAACATAAGTGTTCTTGCCCTTCTGGTATATGCAGCTTATAAATAATTCAATCATGAAGAGAGGAAGTCATTTCCAATAAGACTCTTTAAAAAGTTGAATACTATGATGGTCTGGTTACATTGCATCGTCTATTAAATTGCTTTTTTTTTCAATAGCCAGTACTTTCTCTGAGTTAACCCTCCACTTATATCTAAATGCACACACATACACACAAACACAGAGGTTTGTATTTGTATTCACAGCCTTATTTTATTTAGAAAACAGGATTTTCTTTACACTTTACAATTGCATCTCTATCATTAAAAGTATAGAAAGTACATTGATGACAAAGGTCATGCTCAACAGTGACACTCAGGGAGTTGGGAAGCAGGGGACTGGCATAGATAAGTTTTAGAGGGGAATTCTGGGGCACTCATCTTATGATGTTTCTTAAAGCTAAGTGTCTGTTGCTGTTCAAATCAAGACTTTCATTGTCTGATGCTCTGTAAGCCCTTTACCCTGGTAAAATTGACTACAGAAAGCCACCCAGCCAAGTTAATTAGGTTTCTCATGAACTTTTTAGATCTGGTATCATTTTTCTTTCAATATGATAGAGAGTGTTTTCAAGTAATAAATTTAAGTAAAGATCATATAAACTTAATTTGGGAGGCTGCAGATATCCTTTGGCTAACTTTCATTAGATGGGATTACAATCAGTCAAAGGAGAAAGAACAGTTAGAGCAGGATGTGTTCTTCAATTGAAAGTGGTTTAAAATGTGCTATCAGAGCAATTCAGTAGTTGATTTGGTTTATATGATTTAATTAAAAGGCAACAAACCTTTAGTACTCATCTTTTCATATTAACACTTTTGTGGTTGAAAGCTGCTTACACCAAGTCACATCATCTTAATATAATTACCAGGTTACTATGAAAGAAAAGTGTGGCCTAAAGTAAACTAAGGCCATAGAATGTTAGTCCGAGAAAAGCCTTTGGCCATCACCTAGTCTAAGGGTTTTCAAAGACTTCTAACAGAGAAATTCTTTCCTCAAACATTGTTTAGAATGAAAGCCATAAATGTAAAATAGATGTTAATGGTAATGACTATAATAGCTAGCACTTGAATAGTATTAGCTATATGCCAGGCATTGATCTAAATTCTGCACATGTACTAACTCATTTAATCTTCATAAAAACTCTATATCAACATCCTTATTTTGCAAATGGGGAAAAAACACAAGAGGGTTAATACAACGCTAGTAAGTGGTAAAGCCAAGATTGGAAGGTTGGCAGTTTGCTCTAGTGTCCACTAGCAACCATTGCTTCTCCAGGATAAAGGAGATGTCTTCAAGTTAGGAGGGGAAGAACAGAGTCCTTGTTTTGATGGGCCTTAGAGGAATGACCCCAAAGTTCCCCCCACCCCTGTAACACTTCCCCAGGAATTTACCAGATGTCTAAGCAACCAACATCAAACAGAAATATCAAAATGTATTAATACTCACACTATCTAGGACTCCCAGAGGAATAAGGGCTTCACTAACCAGAGGTTGGTAAGTGACAGGGTAATCAGAGAAGAGACAGGCTTATGGGAGGAATGTATGCCTTAATTAGAGAGGCACTATATTTCTAAGGAGTCATCAGTCAATCTCTGAATTTGAATTCTAACTAGCACTCACAAGTGTTGCCAGAAAAGGGCATACATATTACTAAATTTATCAAAGCATGTCATAAGGACCACCTATCAATCTAACAGCCATGAGGTATCTGGGGTGTCAGTTAAGGAGCTAGGGAACTGTGGAGAGGTGGGTGGAAAGAAGTTGGGTGGGCATCTCTTGGGTGAAAGGGGATTAACACTAAGCAAACATCACAAGCTTATGGGCCCTTCTCTTTACAGCCCCTCATCCACACTCTCTTTTTTCCCTCCAAAGAAATAGTAGGTTTCTTTTCAGAGGATGAGATGCTGGAGTCCAGAAAGGTGAAGCTACTTGTTCAAGGTGTACACTCAAGTTAAACTTAAACCCAGGAATGTTACTCCCAAATATGGGTTTATTTTGTTGTTGTTATTTTTACTGTTGTTAACTTGAAAATACCTTCTGAGAGAAATTCTTTGGGAGTAGGTAGAAAGGTTCACATAGTTGGTAGATATTTTATTTTAATGAGGTTTTTTTCCATACCAGTGATTTGCATTTGTTTAAATCATGGTTTTTTCCATATATAATAATGTAAATGACAATATTTAGATTACTTCTGGTACACCAGAAATTAAACTTCACTTACAAAAGGAAAACCATTATTGGAGAACTACAGCAATTATGTTTCTTACCACTGATTAACTGATCTCATTTATACTGTTACAGGCTTTTTGGAAAATAAAGCAAAATTAATTTTAAAAATGTGTCAAATAAGTAAAAGCACTTTCAGACAAAAGTCATTCAAGTATTACTGAAGAAGATATTTGCCTACTGAAAAAAATCTTTAGAAAAGAGAATGCCCTTGATTCAAAAGCAAGAAACTGATGGGCTAATTTGATCACATCTCCCTCTAGAATACCAGGGTAAGACCAAAGTCACAGTTAATTTTACAGGTTAGAAATATTGTATCAATCTCAGAAATATCAATAAATTTCTTATATGCATGCTTAACAAAAGTAGAATGTGGGCCATAAGTATTTGTACAAGTAGCGCCATATTTTTTTGTTGTTTTTTAAATTGTGAAATATACATGAGAGTACATATGCATACATATTGTGAAATATATGCATACATATGTCAAGTTCAAAGATAATTATAAAGCAAATATCTGAGTAACCCAGATGAAGAAACAGAACATTGTCAGTGCTCCAGAAATCCCTTTTGTTTCTCTCCCCAATCACATCCCCCTACCTCTCCCCTGGAGGTAACCATTATGCTTACTTTTATAATAATCATTCCTTTGTCTTTCTTTATACTTTTACTATCTAGGTATGCATTCCTAAATAGGATAGTTTATTTTTGCCTAGTTTTGAATTTTTATAAATGGAATATTCTCTACGTTTTCTTCTGAGCTTGCTTACTTCACTCAACGTTATATTTGTCAAATTTATTCCAATTATTGGACATACCATTAATTCAATCGTTTTCATTGCTACATAATATTGCATGGCCCAAATACATCACAGTCATAATAGTCAGCTCTAACAAATAACCACAAACCTTAGGACCTTTCAAAAACAAAGTTTTGTTTCTGACTCACATTATATTTCCTTTTAGTTTGGTTGCCCCTCTGCTTTATGTCTTCTTCATTATAGGACCCATGTTGAAAAAACAGACCCTATATAAACCATTACTGCTATCATAAAAAGGTAAAAGAGGAAGAAAAAAGTCTATGCAACTCTAAATGGTTCTGCTTGGAAGTGGCAAGTATCACTTCCACTCACATTTCTTTGGCAAATCACATAGCCAAGCCTGATAGAAATAGAATGGGAAGTAATATCCACCCATAGGGACAGGCCCCGTAGGGAGCAGTAGACAATATTTGGATTATAATGATAGCTATCAAAATTTATTTATCTATTCTATGGTGGGTGGATTTGAGTTATTTTTCCTTTGGGGTTGTCATAAAGCTTCTTGTTGCTATAAACCTTCTTGTGTACAAAGTTTCTCTAGGGTATACACCTAAGGGTGTGTTGGCTAAATCATAGTATCAGCATAACTCAACTTTTCTAAATAATGTTAAAGTATTTCTCCAAAGCAAATATACCAACTTATTCTCCCACATCATTGTATAAGAGTTCTTATTTCTCCACATCCTTACCAGTACTGGTTGTTGCCTTTATGAGTAATAGCATCTCATTTGTTTTAATTTGCATTTCCATGGTTATTAATGAGCTTGGGCATCTTTTATTATGTTATACTGCATTTGTAGCATTTGTATATCCTTATTTTGTGAAGCTACATGTATTTTTAACTTTTTATTTCAAAATAATTTTAGAATCACAGAAAATTTGCAAAAATAGTACAAAGAGTTCTTATATACCCTTCATATTTTTACTCAACATCATAATTGAACACTCATCCCATTAGCCATTGTCCACACAGGTGCTATAGAGACTCTAGTCACTGTGGAACACCAGATTTATTCTGGCAGGAATAAGGTAGAACTATACTTAGTTGGCAAACATGGCCCCATGGAAATGGTTCTTCCTGCCGATTCACAGATAACAATTTGGCAACCTGTATGGTTGTAGGAAAAGGCATTCAACTGGAATTCAAGCAGGAACTCAGGTAAAAAAATGAATACAAGCCAGTTATAAATAGCTTCTGACCCCAGCATTAGTCCCATGTATGGGAATCACTTCTTGAAATTTAAATTATATTGCATGGATTTAAGTTCATCCTTTCCAAAATGGTCGTTCTGATTGGTCTTACCATAAGATCTAAAATATCCCCATTATTCTTTTAAAAATGTAGTATCATCTTAGAGTTTCAATTTATAATGAGCATTTGCCCTGTGCCAGGTGTTTTTTTTTTTACATACATCATCTAATTTAATCCATGGTTAATAACTGGAGAGCCAGGATTTCATCCCAGCCGTCAGTCTATGACAGCACCTCCTATAATTCTTAAATTAAATAATCTCCTCATGGATATTCTGCTTCTAAGTTGAGGACACTTGCTCCCAGACTACACTGCTTCATCTAAAGGAATTCTATTCTTAGGTGGGATTTCATGGGGCAATTAACATCTTGATGTTTTTACATTTTTAATAGGTGATTCTTTCATGAGGTTCAAAATAAATTTGAGATGTCTGCCTCCCATCCCTGCCCCAGTTCACTCATTTCCCCTGCTGCCCCCATCCATTGCTTATTTATCTGTGCATTATTTCTTTATGCAAATATAAGAAAATATAAATACACATTCTCATTTCACCTCTGTTTTACAAAAAAGATGAAATACAATAAACACTGTACTGACCCTTGACTTCTTCACATTATAAGGTATGTTGGAGATCTTTCTGGTTTAGTACACACAGTGTTTCATCATTCTCTTTTACAGTTGCTTTGTGTACGTACCATAATTTACATATCTGGTTCCTTTTTGAAGGATATGGGTTGTTTCCACCGTTTGCTATTATTACAAGTAATGCTGCAAAGGATCATTAAAAGTATGAGTGAATAAAGAAACCTTGTACATACATTAATGAGAGAAATGTACGGTATTGTTTGATGACTCTTCAATGTTTTGCAATATAAATCAACCCTAGGAAGCATTTGAAAAGAGGCAAAATGTGCAAGCTCTAAAGTTACCCAATCACCCTCTACCTGCCACCATCATAGCAGCCATTGCCTCTGAGACTTGTTCTAGGGGAAAAGAGTCATCTAATATTTTCACATATGTTAAGATGCAAAAATGGTAGCTGTTTAATGTCTGAAAATATCAATGCTTTTTTCCAAAGTGATGATTACTAAAAATGTGATCTCAGGCAAGTTGATAAAACGTGGGGAAAGTGATTTGGGGTAAGATATGGGGCTTTCCTGCTATCTTTCTAATTACATCTCACAAAAGCATACTTCACCTAATTATAGAAGATTATTCAAATCTTTAGTGGTCAAGATTTGCTTATGTTATAGGAATTCAGTGATTTCAGTTTTTGAAATCATTTCAACTCAAATGAGGTCTAGGTTTTGTCTTTGCAAGACCACAGCATAAAGGATACAAACTGGGTCCCAAGTAATTATTCTGTTCCAATTTTATCAATAAGATTCTATTCCCTGAGACTGATTATTTTTTTGGTTTTTGTTTGTTTGTATATTTGCCTCTTTGTTTCAGTTGGGGATGAAATTTGGGGACATGAAAGGGAAAAAAAGGAGGAAAACAAAATAGTTTGAGGAGTTTCTCTCAGTAAAATATAATTAACACTCTTCTTTTTCAAGCCCTTTGAGTCCTACAAGATATTTTCCTTAGCAGCTAGATATCACAAGCTCAGCATGGTGATCCAAGAGAAGAGCAGAATATTGAAGAGCATGGCTTTGGACATCCACTGCCTGGATTCAAAGCCCAGCTCCATCACTATCTGACCTTAAACAAGACACTCTCTGTGCCTTTGTTTCCTGCTATTTAAAAAATACACTTAGTAACTACCTAATGGCGTTGTCATGTCGGTGAAATGATATGATATATGGAGAGTACTTAGCACAGATTATGAATTCAATAAATGTTAAATATTCTATTTTATTATGTCTTCACTAGACTATGAAGTCCTTGAAGGAAGGCAAGAACTATAAATTTATCGCTGTATGCATTTCCAATTCTTAGCTGAGTACTGGCTATACAATAAGTGAAAAACTAATGTTGACTAAATGCATGAATGGATAAATAAATGAATGAACTAAAGGACACAAAGTCCTTCCTCAAGTGGAAGTCTTGTTCGTATACCACCCATCACTCTGATGAGCTAGAATAGGGGAGATGAATATTTAGGTAGAGCCATCTTAGAAAACATGATTCCTTTGCTCCTGCTTGGCCAATAAATATCATACTTTATGGATAGACAGCCAGTTTTGGGGGCTATATATGCCTTAGGTAGAAGTGTGAATTAAAATCGTCCTAACTCCAGAGAAGACATTTATCATGTCCTTTTAATTCTTTTTTCTGCTATGAAATAGATATACTGATTTCTGCACCCTGTGGGCTACTCAAGTATACCTTAAGGGAAATGCTCTACTCACCTTCAAATCTTAAATATATCCAAGATCCAATTAAGAAGTTCATCCACTGCCATAAGCTCTCCCTCTTCTGAAATTCTACTGCACTTTCAATCAGGCCCACATACTTGTTCTCTTTAGGCATCTTTCCAACTGCACCTTACATTTCTTCAGTCAGGACCACATGATATAGAAATGATCCGTAGCTTTACAAAGACAGTCATGACTTCATGTAAGTTTGTTCTTTTTAAAATGTGTAGATACACACATATATGTGTATACATAGATACACACTTTGTTTTCTACCTTTGTAAAACTTTTAGTGTAAATACATTAACAAAATTAGGGGAAAAAATACCTTTGTCAGATTCTGTGTCAAGTCACGATTTTCAGTTCAGAAAATACAGTCACTATAGGGATCATGCTTAATTGTTACCCTGTCAACTTCTCCTCTCTCCTTAGAACTCTGATGATTTGGTTTAACAATCCTATTGTATATGTGTCTTTTAACATAAGGCATTTCAAATTAATTTTAGTAGCATGTAATTATAATTACTAGATGATAACTAAATAGCTGGAAAGACAGAAGACAGAGATAGATAGATGGATAGACAGACAGACAGCCAATTCTTATGTTTAGTATAGATGTGGAGGCAGACGGTTAAATAATTAGTATTTAAAAAGGTAAACAAATGGTATTTTTACATTATTCAGTCTTTGTATGGAGCTAAATTTAAAAAATGATGTGTGTTCATTGTTCCCCAGAAATAAAGCATCAGTAACAGCCTTAATCTTTTAAAATCAAATGACTGCTTGACATTTCCACTTGGATATTTCACAGACATCAAAAATTTAACATTCTCTGTAGGGATCTCTTGATTGTCCCCCATCTCATCCTGGTCTTCTTCATCTAAGTAAATGGCATCACATTCCTCCGACCAGAAACCTAAGAGTTACCATCAATTACACCGTGACTCCTACCTCTACATCCAACCCATTGATAAGACCTGTGATTCTGCCATCAAAATATATCTTGAACCATCAATTTCTCTCCTCTATTGACACTGCTCTCATCCAGACCACTATCATTTCTCTTTGCCACAGCATCCCTGTCTCCCCATTTTCCAGTCTTGTTTTTCCCCATATCCATTCTACTCATGGAAACAAAAATTATCTCAAAATATAAATCAATTCAAGTCACTCCTCTGATTTAAATCCTTCAGTGGCTCCCCATTGGACTTAGAGTAAAAGGCAAACTCTTTACTAAGGCTTAGAATTCTCTGCAGCATGTGGTCCCTGCCAACTTTCTAGCCTCATCTCCTGCCCCCTTTCCCTTGCTCAGTCTATTCCAGCCGCTAGCATGACACTTTCCGTAGTGTTTACCCACATATTTATAAATAAACATGCTTATACTACTATTCATTGATGATTCACTTTTAGATATTATCTAACAACTTCCTCCTATAAAAAGATGAGGGCACAGCTCTCTTAAACTCCTTTCACTTTTTGTAAAGCACCAAGCAATTTTGCTTCCTTTCCTTTACAGGTTCTGCTTCCTCTGTCAGGAATGCTTTTTCTACTACTGTGTCAAGTCTACCACGCCAGTCTTCACATAGCCAGGTTCTTAATTTTTAGGTCTAAGTTTGAATATCACCTCCTCAAAGAAATCTTCTCTAATGACCTGATCTAAAAGAGGTTTGTTCCTTATTGTTTTTATCTTAGCTCCTTGTCTGTCTCTTTCATCGCATTCAACACAACTTGCAATTATTTTAATTGTATTGTCATTTTACAGTAGTCCCCTCTTATCCATGGTTTTGCTTTCCATAGTTTCAGTTACTCACGGTCAACTGTTGTCTGAAAATATTAAATGGAAAATTCCAGAAATAAACAATTCCTAAGTTTTTAATTGTGCTCCATTCTGAGTAGTGTGATGAAATGTCCCACCATCCCACTCCATCCCACCCAGGATGTGAATTATCCCTTTGTCTATCATATTGACACTGTATACACTATCTGCCTGTTAGTCACTTAGTAGCTGTCTGGGTTATCAGATCAACTGTTGTGGTACAGCAGTGCTTGTGTTCAAGTAACCATTGCTTTACTTAATAATGGCCCCAAATCAGAAGAGTAGTGATGCTGCCAATTCAGATACGCCAAAAAGAAGCCAAAAAGCACTTCCTTTAAGTGAAAGGTGAAAATTCTTGATTTAATAGGGAAAGAAAAAAAATCATATACTGAGGTTGTTAATATCTATGGTTACTCTCATTACAGTATATTGCTATAGTTGTTCTATTATTATTGTTGTTATCTCTTACTTTGCCTAATTTATAAATTAAACTTTATCATAGGTATATATGTATAGAAAAAAACATAGTATGTATAGGGTTCAGTACTATCTGTGGTTTCAGGCATCCACTGGGGGTCTTGGAATATATCCCCCACAGATAAGGGGGGACTACTGTACTTGGTTTCTTTTTTCATCTCCTTGACTTGAATGTAAGCTTAAAGAAGAAGGGATCGTGTAGTTCTCACTTTCCATCACATCTCCGCCATCTAGCCCTGTGCCTGCTACACGTTGCAAGTGGTCAAATATTTTTCAATAAGTGAATAATTGAAAGCAATGTACCAAAATTTGAAAAGTCTGATTTTGACATCTCCCATTGCAAGTGAAAAACAAAAACAAAAAAATTGTGTAAGAATCTGTATTGTCATTGTAGTTATGAAAAGGCCACAGGTATACCAATATTTTATAACACCCATCCTAATTCTGATTTAACTTATATTTGCTTGAGTGTATTTAATAATATTAATTTAAAAAATAAAGATTTTGCTGAGTCTAATTAAATATAATTGGACACAGGAACTAAACAAGGGTCAGGGAGAAATAAGTAATTCAAAGGATCCAAGAGAAAACTTTTATTTTATATATAAGAGCAATTGTTCAAAAATTGAAAACTATATTTATTGAAGAGTAAATTTTTGGAGGTGGAGGTGCACACCAAAAAATAAATAAATAAATTCCTTAAGAAATAGGTCTGACTTTGATTATAAACAACTATAATTTTCCTAAATAATGGAAAAAAGTAGTGCTCCTTGAAGAGAGAAAGCTTATTTTATGCCAGAAAATAAGTTTATGATGGGTCCTTAATGTCAATAACAAAAAATATAATAGCACCATCAACATGATCAAGAGGCATTTGTTAACATGACCAGTTGAACATTAAGATGTTCTATATAAAGGAAATTTCTGGCTAATGGTGCATTACTTACCACAACAACTTCAAAAGAGTGCTTGCTTTCTGAAGAAATAGCATGCATGCTTGACATCGTATTGTTTTCTATTCATGAGTCAGATTCTGGAGGTCAGGCAACACTCCCATGCAGAACTTTTAAGTAAGAACCTCCCACTGATTTCAAAGTCACCTTCACACAAAGAAAAATTTCATGCTTTCAGGAGAAAGGGCGATAATTGCAAAAGGGGCAAAATATAAACCTGTATGTATTAATTATCTATCTATCTATCTACCTATCTATCTATCTGTCTATCTATCTAAGACTCAAAAGAAATGTGGCATTCACTTTTTTCTATGTTTTTACCTTGCTTTTTAAATATTGTGCTTTTAATTAAATTAGTATATTCACATCATTTAAAAATCCAATAGTTCTATAAGGCTTATAATGGAAAACAGCAGTTCCCCGCTTCTCCCCTCCACATCGCAGATTCTTCTCCCCATAGGAAATGTGTATCTCTTTTAGCTGTTTTTTTGGTATTTACCTCCACGGTTACAAATAACGTGCTTACAATGCTTTTTTGATTTTTAGTTTTATATACCTTTTATCATCTTCTTGCTGTGGAGGGCAAGGACTCATCACCCTTATACACACACACAACACACATTGCCCCTTGTCCCATCCTCACCATGGATTTATATAATCAATTGGAGAAATCAATATTCAATGCTTGAATTACATAACTGTTACTGCACAAAGGGCATGATCTGCTAGCCACAAGACAAAAGCCAATCGTCAAGAGGCAAGATGGTGGATAAGAAAGGGCATTTATCACAGCTTGCTAGCAAAAGGGAAGATGGCCAACTCATGTCCAAAAGAACCATCTTAAGGGGGCACAAAAATCTTACAGCAGTTATATGGGCTGGTGGGTTACAGGGGAGGGAATTAGGAATGTTGACCCTCAGGTGTTACAGACTGGGAGTTGCCACACCAGATCTTTCAGTTTTCATTGATGATGACTATCAGCATAGACTCTCTGTTCTGGGGTCATCACATTCCTAAGGAACTCAAAAGAACAAAATTACCATCTTATCGCAGCTGGGAGGTACATGCACAAGCAGGGGTCATAAAACCTACAGAGCAGTTAGATCTCCTGGGGGTGCAAATCCAGCTGGGTTAGTTAGTCAGAGGTCATTCAAAGTTACAATAAGGTTTCTTTTCTATAATATGGCTTCCCTTATGTCATAAGCCCTTGTGTTGAGCTGGTATCATAACTACTAGGACTGTATAACTTCTATTAACAGTCAGGGGATGAAGGGTGCTATAATTGCCCTTTTCCTTCACAGTTTTTGGTTTTCTCCCCTCCGCCATGACTTATCATTTGTTTATCTGCTTTCCAGCTTCCAAAATTGTGTTAACATTTCATCTGCTCTGCACTTCCCTTTTTCCCTATGGATTTATATATTTTTATCTTATTAATGGAGTTAGGAGACATCAGAGATTAATGCAGAGTCACCATGTTTAACTGGAAGTTGGCATTGACTTTCTTGATAGACCAAGGATAAACTGTAGACAAAATCATTTCATGCCCTGCTACCATTCTGAAATGAATTTGTCAATTATTGCCTGAGCTCAGCTGGTTCTAATGATGGCAAAGTTGTGAGTTAAAAATATTTGTAAGCGTCATTTATGTCCACCCTTTTCGTATGTCACAGCTGTACCTTAACCTTCATCCCCAAGAGAGCTCACAAATGTGTTCTAGTGTCTATAGAAAGACCAGGTGAAGGAGTATATATAGTCCTTTTCACTTGCATCCTGCAGACTAGAAAAAGTTACTCACAAATAATCTTTCTAAAAAACAATTGTAATACTAATTACTAAGCAGGCAGCGTGTCCTTAAACAACAGCCTGAGATTCCTCTTGTCACCATTCTCAAGAGCTCCATTTCCCCGAATATGTGGAGTCTTAGGACTAGCCCAAGAATGAATCCAATCCTTTAAGTTCTTGACAGTTCTTCTTTTTTGAGTGTTTTGGGAGCTGTGGCTAAATTCTCACCAATAGCAGCAAGATGGAAACTGAGGTAATGTTAGTGTGCTTAGGGGCAGTACTGCCTGCTTTATTGTCCTGTCGAGTCAGAAGTGTTATGTAGAAACAATATAGGACTGGGCTGGAAGAGAGTTGGGGCCCATTTAAAACGTTGACTTGACACTGGAGATACAGCCTATCTGGTAGACACACTGATGTTTTCAGTTGCTCTGCCCAGAAATAGGAGGCATAGAGTCATCAAACTAGTGTTGACATTGCTGCAAGTGTTGATGCTATGCCCTTTAGCATTCCACATCCTTCTCAGAGTGTTTTTGTCTGCATTTGTGTTCACTGCTTAAGTAACTTTGACATAATTAAAAAGCAATAATGTTTAACTTCTAAGCTGAATATAGCTCAGCAATGCTTCCCTGCAAATCAGCTATTATTTAATTAAAACACAATAAATGTCTCATCATATCTAATTAAAATGCTTTTTGAAGGCAGGTAATTTACATTGCAATTATCTCTCTAGTAATAGTTTGACAATAATCTGCATTAGTATGAAGGCTCTACAAATGTAAGAGTAGGATATATAAATGAGTTTTTAAATCGTTTTTACAGATATCTTTAGAATTTCGCTTTGACTGCCCCTAGCGCTTCATTGAAACAGCTGTCAAAAGTCATTTTTGACCTCCAAATTCCCAAATTTAATAGTACTGCCTTGATCCTTATGTTGACATTGCTGACAATTTTCATTCTTGAAATGCTCTCTTCACTTGTCTTCCTGTGACTCTCCAGTCTTCTTGATTTACTCCTACCAGTCTGATCACAACTGCTCAGTATGCACACACCCTTACCATGGGGATTCTCCTTCTCCACACACCTCCTCTATGTAAATTTCCCTAACCTTGTCCTTTGTTCCCTCATAGTTTAATTTCAAAACCATGTTATCTTACATCTAGAATATTGCATTAGACTGCTATCTGGCTTCCTTCCACCAGTTTCTCCCTACATGTTATCACAATTATATTTCTAAAACATAAACCTGTTCATGTCACACCTTTCCTCAGAAATTCTTAACAGACTTACCAACACTTACAATACAAAATACATATTTCTCAGTATTCTATAAAATGATCCCAGTTTACCCACTCAGTTTTATCTAGTATTGATCTGCCCTATCAATCCCAACCACCCAACCCAAGGAGATATTGCCCAAACATACCATTCACTCTCTTAACTGTGTTTTTGCTCATGATGTCTCTTTTAATCTATAACGGCTTACTGCCTCCCTTCACTCACAGATTTCTATCCTTTAAAGATCTTATTGAAAATCAACCCAATTAAGGAGGAAATTCCAAGTCAAAATTCATCTCCATCAGCCCTTGTGCACATCCTTCACATTTTACAAGTGATACAACAGAGAAAAATATCATAGCCTTATATTTGATCACATGCTCAAGTTCCAATAAAGTATAAGCTCCTAGATTGAAAAAAAATCTAGATCTTCTTTTTCTTTTTTCCTCTTACTTATTTAACACACAATTGTGTCTTTTCATTAATAAAGATATTCAATTCTAGAGAAACCCTTTGGCACAAAAATAGAATTGTTACAAATAAAGCAAAACAAAATAAAAAGCCAGTAAAACAACTTACTGGAAGTTTACACCCAGTAGTTATTGCTGGAACTTTCAAGCAAATAAAGGCTGTGTAGTAGTTTGTTCACACAGAGGAAGCATCTGACCGACTGCCATCATGTTATGTATTTTGAATTGCTTTTTGATTATGAAGATAGATTTTTAAATTTCTTCCTCCTTGGTACCTACTTAGAGGTTGCATTTCTACCCATGATACAGGAAAAAACAAAGTACTATACTGACTCTTGTCCAAGGTTTTGGTTTCATCAGAGTGATGGTGTGTCCAGCTAAGTGCATATGCCACTATTTTTAAAACAGTTTATTGAGACATAATTTACATACCATACAATTCACCCATTTAAAGTACACAATTTAATGTTTTTTGTATATTCAAAGAGTTGTGAATCTATCAAGACAATCAATTTTAGCACATTTTCATCACCCCAAAAAGAAACACCATATCTGCTAACAGTCACTCCTCATCTGCCCCCAACTAGCCAACCAATAATCTAATTTCTGTCTAGATTTGGCTGTTCTGGACATTTCACATAATTTAAATCATAAAACATGTGGCCTTTTATGTCTGTCTTCTTTCATTGAGCATAATGCTTTCAAGCATTCATACATTGTAACATGTATCAATAATTCATTATTTTTATGGCCAAATGATATTCTATTCTGTGGATATATCACATTTTATTCACCCATTCATTAGTTTATAAAGGTTTGTGTTGTTTCTACCTTTTGGCTGTTATGAAAAATGCTGCAATGAACATTTGTGTACACTGCACCATTTTATATTTCCAGCAGCAGTGTACAAGTATTCCAGTGTGTCTACACCCTTGTCGACATTTTTTATCATCTGTGTTTTTTATTACAACCACCCTACTGGGTATACAAAGATATTTCATTGTGGTTTTGACTTGCATTTCCCTAATGACTAGTGATGTTGAGTATCTTCTCATGTGCTTCTTGGTAATTTTTATATCTTCTTTGCATAAATGCCTATTGAAATCCTTTCCCCACTTATTAATTTGGTTACATGTCTTTTTATTGTTAGGTTGTAAGGTTCTTGATATATTCTGGATAGATGTTCCTTATCTGATACACAATTTGAAAATATTTTTCTCCCATTCAGGAAGTTGTCTTTTCACAAAAAGCAGTGAAGAAAGTTTCCCACAATTTTTTTTTTAATTTGATGAAGTCCAATTTACCTATTTTTTCTTTTGCTTTCAGTGTTGTATTTAAGAAGGCTTTGACTAATCTAAGGTCACAAAGATTTACTAGTATATTTTATTCTAAGGGTTTTATCATGTTAGCTCATATATTTAAGTCTGTGATCCATTTGGAGTTAATTTTATTGTACGGTTTAAGAAAAGAGTCCCACTTTACTCTTTTGCATGTGGATTTCCAGCACCAATTTTAGAAAAGACTATTCTTTCTTCCATTGAGTTGTCTTGGCATCCTTGTCAAAAATCAGTTGCCCGTAAAGAAATAGATTTATTTCTAGATTCTCTGTTCCATTGATCTATCCTTATGTCAGTACCACACTGTTTTGATTACTGTAGCTTTGCACTAAGTTTTGAAATCAAGAAGTGTGAGTCCTTCAACTTCATTACCTTTCAAGATTGTTTTATGTAACCTGCATCCTTGTCATTTCCATATAAATTTTAGGAACAAGTTGTCAATTTCTGGAAAAAAAGAAGCTAGAATTTTGACATAAATTGTATTGAGTCTGTAGATTTGGGAAGTATTGTCAACTTAAAAATATTAAGTCTTCTGATCCATGAAGATGGGCTATCTTTCTATTTATTTAGGTCTTCTTTAAGTTATTTCCACAATGTATTTTTCAAAGTACAAGTTTTGTACTTCTTTTGTTAGGTTTATTTTGAAGAATTTTATTCTTTTTCATACAATTTTAAATGGAATTTTTCTTGATTTCATTTTTGGATTTTTTTTATGGCTAATGTATGGAATTCCAATTTATTTTTATATAGTGATCTTGTTTCCTATAAACTTGCTAAACTCATTTATTAGTTCAAGTAGATTTTTAATGCATTCTTTAGCATTTTCTATTTACAAGGTCATATCATCTGTAAGGATAGATAGTTTCACTACTTATTTTCCAAACTAAGTGCCTTTTATTTCTGTTTATTACCTAATTGCCCTGGCTAAAACCTATAGTACAGCATTCAATAGAAATGGTGAGAGCAGACATTCTTATCTTGCTTTTGGTTTCCTGACCTGAATGGGGAAGACAATGACTCTTCCAACCATAAATATGATAATAGCTGTGGTTTTTCTGTAAGTGATCTTTATCAGTTTGTAGAAGTTCTCTTCTAATCTCAGTTTATTGAGAGTTCTATCACAAGAGCTTGTTGGATTTTGCCAAATGATTTTTCTGTGTCTATTGAAATGATCCGATGGTTATAATCCTTTATTCTATTAATATGCTGCATTACATTGATTAATTTTATAGGATAAATCAACCTTGTGTAGCTTGGATAAATTCCACTTGGTCATAGCATATAATTATTTTTATATGTTTCTGGATTCAGTTTGCTAGTATTTTGTTTAGGATTTTTGCACATATATTCATAAGGAATATTGGGATTTTTTGTTTTCTTTTCTTGTAATACCCTTTTCTGGTTTGGGGATCAGGACAATAGAATAAGTTTATAAGTGTTCTCTTTATTTATTTATTTATTTAATGAAGGATTGGTGTTAATTCTTCTTTAAACATTTGATAGCCTTTGCTAGTAAAGCCACCTTGCCCTGAACTTTTCTTTGGGGAAGTTTTTAAAGACTAACTCAATCTCTCTAGTTTTATAGCTACATTCAGATTTTCTATTTTTTCTTGTGTCAATTATGATAGTTTGTGTCTCTCTAGGTTTTGAGCATTTCATCTATGGCATCTAATTTATTGGCATACAATTATCTGTGGTAGTCCCTTATAATGCTTTTTATTTCTATAAGATCAGTAATAATGATATCTTTTAAATTCTCAATTTAATAATTTGAGTCTTCTCTCATTTTTCTTGGTCAGTCTAGTTAAAGCTTTGTCAACTTTGTTGATCTTTTCAAAGAGTCAGTTTTCGGTTTTATTGATTCTCTCTATTGTTTTTCTATTCTCTACTATATATCCACTCTGAATTACTTCTTTCATTCTGTTTGCTTTGGGTTTAGTTTGTCCTTCTTTTCCAAGTTCCTTGGAGTTTAAAGTTAGGTTGTTGGTTTGAGAGCTTTCTCCTTTAATAATGTAGGCATTTATAGCTATAAATTTTCCTTGAAGCATTGCTTTAGCTATATCCATATGTGTTGGCATATTTCATTTTCATTTATCCCAAAGTTTTTCTAATTACCCATGTGATTTCTTTTATAACCCATGGTGGTTTCTTTGTGGTTACCATGGGGATTATAAATAACATCTTAAAGTTAGAAAAATCTATTTTAAACTAATACCAATTTAACTTCAATTGCACATAACATCTCTACTCCTTTACATCTCTGCCCCCCCCCAACTTTGTTATTGATGTCACCAATGATATCTTGGTATCTTATAGACTCATTAACATAGACAAATACTTATTTTTATGCTTTTGTCTTTTAAATTCTGTAGAGGAATAAAATAAAAAGTGGAGTTACAAACCAAATTTACAATATAAAGTAAAAAGTGGAGTTAAAAACCAAATTTGCAATAAAATTTTTTATATTTGTCCATGTATTTACCTTTCCTAGAGAACTTTATATTTTCACATGGTGTCAAGTTACTGTCTAGCATTTTTTCATTTCAACTTGAAAGACTCCCTTTAGCACTTCTTGTAGGGCAGGTCTAGTGGTAATGAACTCTTTCAGTTTTTGTTTATCTTGGAATGTCTTAATTTCTCCCTTCTTTTTTAAAGGAGAGTTTTTCAGGATATAGAATTTTTGGTTGATGGTTTTTTACAGCACTTTAAATATATCATCCCACTGCTTCTGCCCTTCAAGTTTTCTGCTGAGAAATCAGCTGATAATCTTATTGAGAATCCCCTGTAAGTGACAACTCTTCTCTTATTGCTTTCACAATTCTTTCGTTTTGGCTTTTGGTGGTTTTATTATAACATATCTTATTGTGGGTCTCTTTGTATTTATCATACTTGTGGTTTTTTGAGCATCTTGGATTTGTATACTCATGTTTTTTCTCAAATTTGGAATGCTTTCAGCTATAATATCTTCAAATAAGCTCACAGCCCTTTTCTTTCTCTCTTCTCTTTCTGGAATTTTCATAATGCATATAATGGTCCATTTGATGATGTCTCATAAATCTCTTAGCCTCTGTTCACTTTTCTTTATTCTTTTTTTCTTTTTGCTCCTCAGACTTGGTAATTTCAAATGACCTACCATCAAGTTTGTTGATTCTTTCTTCTGCCTGTTTGAGCCTTCTGTTGAACCCCTCTACAGAATTTTTTAATTCAATTATTATGTTTTTCACTCAAAAGCTTCTATTTGATTCTTTTTCATAATTTCAATCCCTTTGTTGGTATTATCATTTTGCTCTTAAATCATTTTCCTGATTTCCTTTAGTTCTTTGTGTTTTCCTTTAGCTCTTTGAATGTATTTAAGATAATTGTTTTGAAGTCTTTGGTTGTAAGCCTTAATCATATATTTTTTTTATGGTCAGTTTGTGAAGATTAATTTTGTTCCAATGAATGGATCATGCTTCCCTGTTTGTTTGTATGCATTGTGATCTTTTGTTGAAAACTGGGCATTTGAAAAAACAGCCTCCTTTCCCAGTCTGCAGACTGGCTCTCTATGGGGGAAGATCTTCACTAATCAGCCCAGCATGAAAGCTTAAAGTCTTCTCAGACTTTTTCTGGCCATGTGTCTTCTCTGGTCCAGTGTGTGTGCTTTTTTTTTCCAATTCTTCCATATATAAGACTGATTTTAAATGACTTAATTTCCCTAAAAGTTTCACCTTTGTTTTCCCTTGGGGCCTAAGATATTATATTGTATTCCTCTATCTCTAATCTCATGCCCCCAGGTGTACACAGGTCTGTAGTCTCCTTGCAGTTTTCATGTGTCAGAGCACTCACCACTGCCTTCTGCAGCTTCCAACTTGAAATCCAAACAATGCCACCAGCATTCCGGTCTGATCCCTGAGTCAAGTGATTAAGAAACTGGTCCATTAGGTAGCCTGAAGACAGGTCAGAATGTTGCAAACAAGATTTGCTTTTTTCCTTCTGTTCTGAGAGAGAGAGAATCAGGAATTGAACCACTTCTTCCTGATGATGCTGTGTGTGGAAGGAGTGGGACAAGGGCAAGCAAAAATGCCACAAATTTTCTTACTGTTTTGCCTGTGGCTTTTTCTTGATTGGGTGTTTGCTGATTGTTGTAGATCCTTGACTAGTTTTCAGAGCTCACACAATGATATCTTAGTCAGTCTCTAGTTGTTTACTTGATGTTTCTATGGGGGTACAATGGCCTGGAGCTTTGTAGTCTGCCATCTTGCTGACATTGTTGCTCATGTCTGAGCCATAGGTTTCTCATGTATAAAACAGGAATAATAATACCTTAGTTCACAAATTTACACTAGGTGAAAATAGTTCATATTTATTGAGTATTTACAATATGTTACAATGCTATTGCATATGCATAATCCCATTTATATTACACTACAACTATATGAGATAGGTTCTCTTATTATCCCTTATAACAGAGGAAAATTGGGCCTGAAAGAGTTTGCATAATTGCCTAAGGTCACACAGAGTTTGGAGCCAAGATTTGAATCTAGGTCTAACAAGCTTAACAAAATCCATAATCTTAACCACTACAGACACTCCACTACATATGGACGGGATGTTAGTTACTTTCCTTCCTTCCTCCATTCACTTTCTACCCAGGGAATGGCCACAAGGTTGTTAAAATACTTCACAACTTTTTACAGTTGGGAAGATACACACACACACACACACACACACACACACACACACACACACACACATAGTTTGCTTAATATGTTCTCAATGATGGGAGCTGTCAGAAGACAAAATTGTTCTACAGAAAGACTATAATTACTTACTG
This sequence comes from Tapirus indicus, assembly GCA_031878705.1. Lineage (NCBI taxonomy): Eukaryota > Metazoa > Chordata > Mammalia > Perissodactyla > Tapiridae > Tapirus > Tapirus indicus. The sequence goes on along the minus strand of CM062942.1, from coordinate 95,009,373 downwards.
CCTAGCCTAACGTGAACTGCCCAAACAAAAGCAGAAGCAAAATCAGGTTAAGAAAACATGGAAGGCAGCTTCCAAATAGAGAATCTGTGTCAATAAAGGAGACCACCAGGGAGCTAATCAGATAGTATGCCTGGGAGCCTGTGGTGAGAAAAAATTCAGTAAAGCTGAAACCGATGTTTTCACCTGCCAGGTCTATTTGAGGTGAAAAAATGTGAAATGGATCAATTTTAAAGGCACGGAAATCATAAGGGCAATTTAAAACACAATTGCCCTTTTACCAATTGTTTCACTTTTCAACCAGAGTATCCCTTTCTTTCCAAAAGTTTGAATGCTCTTGCCTGTAAACAGATGCCTCAAAAGCAATTATTCGACTCAAAATATATATGATGCATTAGGATTCACTGTTGCTTTTTATTTGCCAAGGAGACATCAGATATATGTACACACAGACAAACCATGTCATCACTCATATTGCTGAAATTCTTTCATCTAAAGCACTCAGTATGGTACTGGAAAATTTATGACAACCACTCGTTTTCAGATGTCCCACTTGGCTTTTCAATTCTACATCAGTAGCTTTTTCTTCACTGATGATACGTGATAGTAGTAGCACTGGCTGTTTCAAATTCACAGAGGAGAAAATAAAAGGAGACTCTGTGACCTTTTTGGAACATCAAAAAGATTCAAAATACCTCTCATCTTTTATTGGTGAAAAAACATTTAAATTCTTGTTAATTCTCAAGGACGAGTAACATGAGGTATATCCATTTTTATTGCTTTTTCAAAGTGTAATTTATGGAGTGTAAGTAAAAATTAGAATCAACTCAAGTGCTTGGTAAATAGGCCACATCCTAGACCTACAGAGTCAGATAGTCTAGGGATAAGACCATGGAGTCTGTATTTTTACGAAGGTTCCCCAGATGAATCTCGTGCACTAAAGTTTGAGAATCACCCCATGAGACCCTTTGAAGAAATCACCATGTGACGTAGAAAGCCCATAGTTTTCTTCCTAGCCCCACTCTCAAAAGAAATACATTTCATGGTAAAGAGAATTACAACTTACCGAGTACTTCCTATATGCCAGGTACTATTTTATGATTTCTATATGTATTATTTCATTTAATCCTCAAAACAATCCTACTAGGTAAGGACTACTGTCGTCCTGATTTTACAGTGAGAAAACTGAGGCTCAAGGAATTTAAGTAAATTTCTCAAGGTCATAGCACTAGTAAAAAGGTAGAAATAGTATTTGAACATAACTGCCTGACTGAGCCCACTCTCTTCACCACAATTTATTTTGCCTCCAAATATCTGAAGGAAATATGAAAGTAGAAATCTCCAGGAAGCAAAGGTATTCAAGGTTTAAGATGTTCAAAGGAAGTATTCAGTAAGTTGTAACTCTTAGATGGTTTATATAATTTGAAACAGAATCCCATTCAGTAGCTAGGGGTACAGAAGACAAGGAACTTAGATCTAGCTCACGTGCACTATCGAAAATACACCTATTTTGAAAAGAACTTAAGGTTTTGCTGACAGGGCTGACAAGGCAGGGAATGAAAGGTGCAAATTAAACCACAGTAGACTCTTAATATACATGGATTTAATATTTGTATTTTTGTCTCTTCACAACACGTCCATAGCATGTAATAATCTGTAATGAAGATCAGGAAAAATTTTCATAAAGTTGTGAATATTGAATAATAATGTATATAGAATATCATTCACTGGGAGGCAGGTGTGTGGGAGCAAATCACATAGCGTGTAAGTGAATTTAACCAACAACCTAGGATCCATACCACATTTAGTACTATTCAAGAATTTAGGGAATCCTAAAGTTCTTATAATCCATCTCTTGTGGATCTAAAAACTATTTTATAGGAATCGTGAAAAGGAAGACTTCATTGGAGACTAGATCAACAAAAGAGGCTATGCTATGTCTATTGTTTCAGTTATTTCTTAAACACAGTATAAGAGTTGAATATGTAAAAAGAAAAATGGAGGGCATTTCAAGAGATAGCACTACCAAAACTGAAAGTTTTCCAGTGGGCTGAGATCTAGCATAAGGAAATGAGATTAGGCCAGCACATGAGAACAAAGAGCAGATGTTTAAAGATGAAAGATATCAGAACCTTGGGGAAAGGAAAGTTGAGCATCTACTATGTATCAGTCCCTATATTGAGGCACTAGCCTTATCTTATTTAATCCTTACACTGACCCTTTAATGTAAGTATCCTTTTTATTTCTATTTTATAGATGAGGAAACTAAAAACCATAAAATTAAATAACTGGTCCAAAGTGAGACAGACAGATGGTGACAAAACTGGGATTTAAAATTGCCTGTCTCATTCTAAATCCCCTGATCTTTTCATTATGCTATTTTTCTATCTGTGGAAGTTCAAATGTGCTTTGTACCAACTGTTGCCAACTCCCAGTCTCATGAGAGGTGCTATAAATATATACTATAATTTTAGATAATAACAAGTTGTGTGAAGAAAATGAAATAGAATGCTGTGACAAAGAATGATTGCAGGATAAAGATGAGGGACATCAAAAACGGACAACTTCTCCAAGGAAGTAACATTTGAAGTAAAGCAATTAGAGGGGGTCAAATAAGGGAAGATCTAGAGGAATGCAAAGAGAAATATTCTGAGGAAGGGCAGTCTTGCTATATTTGAGGACCAACAACAAGGTCACTGTTTGGATAGTAATTGAATATGGAAGAGAGTGAGAAGAGGTAAAGATATATTATACCAGGTCTTGTAAATGAGAAGGAACTTGGTTTTTACACTCTGATGGGAAGCCATTGGAGGACTTTAAGCCAGGAAGTGTTATGATTTAATTTATGTTTAAAAGTTAAAATTCTTCTGGATTTTGTGTGGAGAGTAAACTGTAAGAGGGCAACTGTGAAAACAGGGAAACCAGTTAAAAGGCAATCACACAGACGAGAGGTGATGGTGGCCTGGACTAGGGTGAGTAACTGTGGAATTGGTAAGACGTAGTTGGATTTGGAAAGTATTTTCTAAGTAGAGCTGATAAAAGTCACTGTTGGATTAGATATAGTGAATAAGACAGAAAGATAAATCAAGATTCTTAAATTTGGGTGTTGAGAACTTGAGCAAATGCTATTTCCATTAAGTTAGATGGAGACAACTGAGGAGGAGATGGCAATTTTGGAGGTGGTGGGGGAGGCAGTGAGGAGACAGGAACATTTTTGGATGTGTTAAAGTGTTTATTCAACATCCTTATGAAGATGTCAAGCATGCAGTTGCATAAAGGAGTCTAGAGTTCAGCCTTTTTCAGTACACTCGAACATAAGTGCACCTATCATTCCCATGTACTCTGAAGCAAATGGGCCAGATAAAAGGTGATAAAAGATTGTTAGTCTAGTGTCCATTATGCTACTCCCTGTACCATGGGGGTAAAGAGACACCCCACATATCTCCATGAAATGCTTTCACAACACTGTAGTTCATATCTCTCCCTAGAGCATGCCAATAAAGAGCAAGTATGGCTTTCAACATCAATACTTTTCTATAGTTATGTAGGTTAATCTAGACCTGGTCATTACAAAAAAAAAACACCCCAGTATATCTATTGCCAACAGGTAACCCCTCAATTTAGCAGACCTTCAGATGTATACGTGCATATAACAAACGTAGACGGCTTTTACTGCAACATGCTATAGTCAAGAGAAAATCAGTTTGGGCATCAGAAGTGTATATGAATCATGATACTTTCAACATGTATGACATAGGACAACTACTTTAAGCCTTATTTACCTCATCTATAAATAGAGATATTAATAGTACTTATAGGGTTGTTGTGAGGATTAAATTACATAATCCACGTAAAGCCTTAGCAGTGCTCAGTAAATGTTGATTCTCTTTTATTCTTGATGTTATATTAGGTTGAACCAAATGCAATTGCTAATATTTGACAATTTTTTACTAACAAAACAGCAATTGTAGGTGGTTTGAAAACAATAAAAAATATAAGTCCAATTCACTTGGAAATGGCAGAAACAAATTGGAAACTATTTTCTACTACTCAAACCAAATGAAGACCAGACCTTTCTCAAATTGGGGTTAAATGTTGGGGCGTTGGTAACAAAATTAGGGTATTCCTATCATGCACTTAAATCTATAATCCATGGAGGAGAAAAAGAAACTCATCTATTTCCTCATCACAGGTAGTCCCTGTATGGGAAAGGCAGGCTAAAATATAGATTGTGAGGAGAGGGGAGAAGGAAAAAAAAAACATACTAGGAACCCAGAAATCAAACATTATAGATGTTCAATGCCTTCCAACAATACCAATACCAGTTCAGCTATTCAATCACTTTCTTCTCTTTCTGAGAGACCTAACCACTTCTTTTCAATGACCAGCATATGGTGCCTTCAAGCTGAGGCATTTTTAAAAAATAACTTTTCAAATTCTAGAACAATTTTAGATTTACAGAAAAATTGTGAAAACAGTACAGATAATTCCTATATAGCCCACACCCAGTTTCCCTTATTATTAATATCTTATATCAGTACAGTACATTTGTTACAATTAGTGAACCAATATTGACAAATTTTGTTAACTAAAGTCCATGCTTTCCTCAGATTTCCTTAGTGCCCAATGTTCTTTTTTTATTTTGAGATCTTGACCAGGTTAAAGCATTACATTTAGTCATCATGTCTCCTTATTCTCCTGGCTGTAACAGTTTCTTAGACTTTCCTTGTTTTGATGACCTTGAAAGTTTTGAAGATTATCAGTCAGGTGTTTTGTAAAAGTGTCCCTTAATTAGGCTACATCTGATGATCTTCTCATGATTAGTTTGTGATTATGGGAATGGGAGGAAGAACAAACACAGAATCGCCATTTTCATCACATCATATAAAGGGTACATATTATCAACATGATTTACCACTGTTAATGTTGACTTTGATCACTTGGTTGAGGTAGTGTTTGTCAGGCTTCTCTATTGTAAAATTACTCTTTTTCTCTCTTTCCATACTGTACTCTTTGAAAGGGAGTTATTATGTACAGATCCCACTTAAAGAGTGGGGAGTTATGCTCCACCTCCTTGATGGAGGAACAACTACATAAAATATTTGGAGATTTTCTGCATGGAAGATTTGTCTCTTCCATGCTTATTTATGTATCCAATAAATTCTTTATATCAATATGGACTCATGAATATTTATTTTCTACTTTGAGTTATAAGTTATTTTATTTTGTTACTAAATTATTCCAGTTTTGGTCATTGGGATCTCTTTGAGCTGGCTCCTGTGTCCTTTTGACACATCCTTATCACTGTGGAGTTTGGTTTACTTTTTGAGCAATTCCTTATTTTCTGGTACTACAAGATACACTGGGCTCATCTTGTATATTTCCTGCCTCAGTCCTGTGTATTTGTCTAACTTGTTTGAAAACTATGTCTACACAAAATCTGCATGCAAAACTTTATAGCCCATTATTCCTAATAAATAAAAATTGTAAGCAGCCAAGATGGTCTTTAATAGGCGAATAGGTAAACTGTGGTACATCCCTATAATGGAATATCACTCAGCAATAAAAGACATGAGATATGAAGCCATGAAATGATATGGATGAATCTTAAATGCATACTGCTAAGTGAAAGAAGTCAGTCTGAAAAAGTTACATACTATATAATCTCAATTATATGACATTCTGAAACAAGCAAAACTATAGTAATGGTAAAAATAATAATAGTTGCCAGAGGTTCATGGGGAGAAGGACAGTGTTGAATAAGTGAAGCACAGGGGATTTTTTATGGTAGTGGAGCTCTTCTATATGAAATTGTAATGATGGATACATGACATTACACCTTTGCCAAAACCCACAGATCTTTATAGCACAAAGAGTAAAACTTAATATATGCAAATTTTAAAACATTGTCTTGGAGGTCAGAGGATTTCAGGATGGAATTCAGAATGTGACAAATCAACCTGACTGTATTATAAGTGCATGAAACAATCTCACTAAAGGGGGTTGGGGGAAAAGTTGCTGACCTAAGTAACTTTGGAAATGAGTGGTGACTGTAAGACCAAAGGCAAAAGAAACTAATCATAAGCACTGAACTCTAGTTGATAAAGTTTTTTTCCCCATGAGCGCATAGGTTAGCAATTCTGATACTGCTATATATGAGTGCTGAAATTAAAAGATTAAATAAATGGATGGCAGTTGGTTGGAGCCACATTTCCCACTGTTGGTGTGGGAGGTTACAGATAATTAAGGGGAGAATGCTAGAACAATCAATTGTGGTAATAGATTAGAGTAGAAGATATCAGTATGAAATCATGTTTAGCTTAACATGGATACAGATAGTTACATATAGAAATATTTCTAAATATATGTATATACATGATTAGTTTATACACATGCATTTCCTGTCAGCTGAGATGGCCTATGAGCAATGACACTTCAGTAGTGATGAGCATGTCTATTGCCCAGATATTTGTTTCTAATACTATTCTCAAATCAAATGAACCAAAACTCCCTAAAGAAATGGCTAATTTCAGGCATTTTTTAAATCTTAGATGTACAGAATCAGATTAACCATTATCCATGTTGCATGGTTAAGGTATCCTGGGTTTATTGGTTCATGGATGGCCCTCTTTTTTCTGACTGTGCCACATACTAGTCATGTGTCCTTAGGCAAGACACAACCTCTCCTAATGTCAGTTTTCTAATCAGTAAAATAGGAATACTGAAAGCACTTACTTAGTTGTATGGACAAAATAGCATGACACACGTGCAATATTAACAAGAGAACCTGGCATATAGTAAGCATTCCATAATTATAAGCCTTTCATAAGCTTTCCAAGTAGGACATAAAGGGAAATTTGGAGGTATACAGAGGACTGAGTAACATTAACCTATTTTTCAGAGGGCAAATGTTTTCAGCGTCTTTGCTCATTTTGAAAACTGGGACATCGACATGAGGCCGGAAGAAAATATAGAGTGAGCAGCAGAACTAGAGATTAGATAGATATGGTGGTAGTAAGGTAGGCAATAAATTGGCTTTTGGGAAGCCTGGGTAAATAAAATTTAACTTCAGTACCTTTTTTTTCCTCCTGAGCTTATCTTGGAAAGCACTGGGATGAGATTAGATATATGGAATGAGGAAGCATAGGGGTATGTTTGCGTCAAAGGGGGGTTTACATAATCATAAAAAGGACAAAGACCAATGTAGAGAGAAAAACTTTTGATGGCAATGGAAAGGAGGAGAAGAATGGAGTCAACAGCAGAGAGGGAAAGGCCCAGTTGGTTACCTGTTCCAATGTGAAAGATATAGGTATGTCTGAGATAGCCTAACAGGAGAATTTTAGTAACCTGGAGAAAACCAGTTGTTTGATTGTCTGAAATGCTTACTTTTCACATGATGTCTTTAGCAAAATGAAGAAACAGCTTTAATCTGAATTAAGGATTTCATAATAACCCTTTATCAGAGATATTTCTTTTGAAAAAAATTCCAAAGCAGTTTCAATAGAGTAAGATGATGGAATAGGAAGTTCCAGCTCTCATTCTCCCACAGAAACACTTAACTAGCAATATACAGAATAAAATATCTTTATGACAACTCCCGAAGCCAGTTAAGTTGCAGTACCCCAAGCAAGCAAAAAGCCTAGAACAGCCACATTGAAGTGGGTAAGAAGAGTTGTTTCACTTTATTCATGATAGCCCCTCCCCCACACTGACGCAGCTCATCTTGGTTTACAGCTTCTCCCTTCGCAGGGAAAGAAGACAGTGGAACGTGCATTCACTGTTCCAGCTTTTTGGAGAACTGCCTGAGGGACTGATTTCTTTCTTGCTTGACTCAGGATGCTAACAGGATCATCATAATTTCAATGCCTAAGGACCACTGAAAGCAAGGGAGAGAGGAGGCAGCTTGCTGCAACACCAGAGGGTTTGTGGTTCCACAGACATAAGCTGGCACAATTTAATACAATCAGGAGAAGATACCCAACTCATGGCTTCTCTTTCAAGAGGACGAGATAAGAATGGAGTATGAGCCCAGCATTCTGGCTTTTTAGGGAGCTACCAGATGGACTGGTATCTGTTCTCGCCTGATTTGGAGAGCTAATGGGAAGTCAGCATACTTTGGATGCTTGGGGACCACTAAGAACAAAGGAGAGCCAGGAGGCTTGATGCTGTAGTATCAAAAAGCCTGCAGTACCACAGACAGACAATAGAAGGAGCAAGAGATTATGAGCGCCTGAAAAACACAGCAAAACAAAACAGCAAATCTCTCTGTGAAATTACACACAGGCCCAGAAAAGTTGCATCCGCTGTAAAGGTTTCAGTGGACCCCAGAATCTCTAGCCAGGTTGATTGGTGAAGGTATGCCTCTGGATATGGCCAGTCTGTAAAGACTGGGAGAGGTGGCTGGTTTTTGAAATACATAAAACTCAGCAAAAAACATCACAAGTCACATGAAGAAAGAGGAAAACATGGTCCAATCAAAGGAACAAAATAAATCTCCAGACATCAACCCTAAAGAAGCAGAGATCTATGAATTATCTGACAAAAAATTCAAAAATATTTTCTTAATGAAGCACAATGATCTACAAAAGAATACAGATACACAACTAAACAAAATAAAAAAAATTCATGAATAAAAAGATTATTAGCAAAGAGAGAAAAACTATTAAAAAGGACCAAATAGAAATTCTGGAGCTGAGGAATTGAACTGAATTGAAAAATTCACTAGGGGGATTCAATACCAGACTTAATTACCCAGAAGAAAGAAGAAGTGAACTCAAACACAGATCACTTGCAATTATCAAGGCAGAGGAGAAAAAAGAAAAAAAAATGAAGAAAAGTAAAGAAAGACTAAGAGACTTATGGAAACCTTCAAGCAGAAAAATATATACATTATGAGAGTTCTAAAGGAAGAAGAGATAGAGGGAGAAAGGGATGGAGAGCTTATCTGAAGAAATTATGGCTGAGAGCTTCCCAAATCTGAGGAAGAAAATCAACTTCCCAATACAAGAACCTGAAAGGACTCCAATTAGAATGTATTTAAAAAGGCCCACACCAAGACACCTTATAATCAAACTGCAAAAGTCAAAGAAAAAGAGAAAATCTTGAAAACAACAAGAAAAAGCAACTCATCATGTACGAGGAAATTTTTCAGCAGAAACCTTGCAGGCCAGAAGGAAGTGGGATGATATATTCAAAGTGTTGAATGAAAAAAAAAACCTGCAAGAATACTATATATCTGGCAAAATTTTCCTTCAAAAGGGAAAATGAAGACTTACCGAGATAAACAAAAGCTGAGTGAGTTCATTACACTAGACTTGCCTTATAAGAAATGCTAAAGGGAGTCCTACAAGTTGAAATGAAAGGATACTGTACAGTCACATGAAAGTATATGAAAATATACAGCTCAGTGGTAAAGGTAAATATATAGACAAGTACAGAATACTGTAATACTGTAATGGTGGAGCATAAAACGCTTTTAATTCTGATATAGAAATTAAAATACAAAAGCATAAAAGATAACTATAATTATTAAACTATGTTAATATATACAAGATATATAAAGACGTAATTTGTGACATTGATAACATAAAGTGGAGTGGAGATGTGAATAGAGTTTTTTTATATAACTGAAGTTAATTTATCAGCTTAAAATAGATTGCTATAACTCTAAGTAGTTTTATGTAAGCCCCATGGCAGCCACAAAGGAAATACCTATAGAAGATACACAAAAGAAAATGAGAAAGGAATCAAAGCATGCCAATACAAAAACTCAACAAAACACAACAGAAAGCAGGAAGAGACCAAAAGAGAGGCAAAAATAGCTACAAGACAGACAGAAAACAATTAACAAAATGCAATAGTAACTCCTCTATCAAGAATGAATTTAAATATAAATGAATTAAATTCTCCAATCTAAAGACACAGAGTGACTGAATGGATAAAAAAATAAAATGTAACTACATGCTGTCTACAAGAGACTAACTTCAGATGTAAAGATACACAAAGGCAGAAAATGAAATTATATAAAAATATATTTCATGCAAATAGTAAACAAAAGACAGCAGGGGTGGCCATACTTATATCAGACAAAACAGACGTTAAGTCAGAAATTGTCAGAAGAGACAAAGAAGGACATTATATAATGATAAAGGGTCAATTCACTAGGAAGATATAACAATTATAAATACAAATGCACCTAACAGCAAAGCACCCAAATATAGGAAGCAAACATTGACAGAACTAGAGGAAGAAATAGATTGAAACACAATAATAGTAGGAGACTTCAATACCTCACTTTCAATAATGGATAGAACAACCAGAAAGAAAACCAATAAGAAAACAGAGAACTTGAAAAACACTATAGGGGGCTGGCCCAGTGGCATACTGGTTAAGTTCGAATGTTCCACTTTGGTGGCCCGGGGTTCACTGGTTTGGATCCTAGGCGCAGACCTACTCACCACTCACCAAGCCATGCTGAGGTGGCATCCCACATAGAAGAACTAGAAGGACCTACAACTAGGATATACAACTATGTACTGGGGCTTTGGAGAGAAAAAAAAAAGGAAAAGGAGGAAGATTGGCAACAGATGTTAGCTCAGGGCCAATCTTCTTCTTCTTCCAAAAAAAACCACTATAGACCAGTTGAACCTAATAGACATATATAGACCATTTCACCCAACAGCAGCAGAATACACATTTTCTCATGTGCACATGGAACATTCTCCAGGAGAGAAAATATCTTAGAAAAAAGTCAAAAAAAACAATAGAAAAAAATTCAATGAAACTAACAGTTGTTTTTTTGAAAAGATAAACAAAATTGGCAAACTCTTAGCTAGTCTAAGAAAAAAGACAAGAAAAAAATAAGAAATGAAAGAGGAGACATTACAACATATGTCATAAAATAAAAAGAATTATGAGACTATTATGAACAATCATATGCCAACAAATTGAATAACCTAGATGAAATGGATAAATTTCAAGAAATGTACAAGGTACCAAGACTGAATCACAAAGAAATAGAAAATCTAAACAGACCTATAATTAATAAAGAGATTGACTCAATAATCAAAAACCTCCCAACAAAGAAAAGCCCAGGACCAGATAGTTCACTGGAGAATTCTACCAAACTTTTAAAGAATTAACACCAATCCTTCTCAAACTCTTCTAAAAAATACAAGAAGAGGAAACACTACAAAACTCATTTCATGAGGTCAGCAATACTCTGATACCAAAACCAGACAAAGATACTACAAGACAAGAAAACTACAAACTCATATCTCTGGTGTATATTGATGCAAAAACCCTGAAAAGAATACTAGAAACCAAATTCAACAGCCATTAAGAGGATTATACAACATGACCACGTGGGATTTATCCTTGGGATGCAAGGATGCTTCAACATATGAAAACCAATCAAGGTGATACATCACATAAATGGAATGAAGGACAAAAATCTCATGATTATCTCAATTAAAGAAATGCATTTGACAAAATTTCATACTCTTTCATAGTAAAAACACTCATCAAACTAGGAATAGAAGGAAATTCTTTCAACATAAGAAAGGTCACATATGAAAAGCCCATGCCTTACATTAACTCAGTGGTTAAAGACCGAAATTTTCCTCTAAGACCAGGAAAAAGGCAAGAATGCCCACTCTTGCCACTTCTATTCAACATAGTACTGGAAGTTCTAGCCAGAACAATTGGGCAAAAAAGGAAATAAAAGACATCTAAATCACAAAGGAAGAAGTAAATTATCTCTTTTTGCAGACAACATGATCCTATATGTAGAAAACCCTAAAGATTCCACCAAAAAATGTTAGAACTAATAAATGAATTCAGCAAAATAGCAGGATACAAAATCAACACACAAAAATCAGTTGCATTTCTATATATTAATAATGAACAATTCAAAAAAGCAAATTTAAAATAGCATCAAAAAGAGTAAAATACTTCAGAATAAAATTAACCAATGAGGCAAAAAACTTGTACACTGAAAAATTAAAACATTGCTGAAAGAAATTTAGAGAAAATATAAATAAATGGAAAGATATCTTGTGTTCATGGATCAAAAGACTTAATATTATTAAAATGTCCACACTACCCAGAGTGATCTAAAGATTCAATGCAATCCATATCAAAACCCCAATGGCATTTTTTGTAGAAAGAGAAAAAAAATCCTAAAATTCATATGGAATCACAAAGGATCTCAACTATCCAAGACAATCTTGACAAAGAACAACAAAGTTGGAAATCTTATACTTCATGACTTCCAAACATATTACAAAGCTATGGTAATCAAAACAGTACCTTACAAGTGGAATATTATTCAGCCATAAAAGAAACAAGGAAATCTTGACATTTGCAACAACCTGAATGGACCTTGAAGGCATTATGCTAAGTGAAATAACCAGACAGAGAAAGACAAATACTATATGATCTCGCTTATATGTGGAAACTGAAAAAAAAAAAATAAGAACCAAACTCATAGAAAAAGGGATTAGATTTGTGGTTACCAGAGGCAGGGAGTAGGGGGAGGAGGAATTGGATGAAAATAGTGAAAAGGTACAAACTTCCAGTTTTGAGAGAAATAAGTACTAGGAATCCAATGTACAACATGATGACTATAGTTAACACTGCTGTGTGATACATATGAAAGTTAAGAAAGTAAATACTAACAGTTCTCATCACGAGCAAAAATTTGTTTTCTTTATTGTATTTTGTATCTATATGAGATGATGGATGTTAACTAAACTTATTGTTGTAATCATTTTATGATATATGTAAGTCAAATCATTATGTTGTATACCTTAAACTTATATAGTGCCGTATGTTAATTATATCTAAATAAAACTGGACAAAACAGTGTGGTATTGGAATAAAGACAGACATATAGCTCAATGGAACAGAATAGAGAGCTCAGAAATAACCCCTCATGTATATGGTTAAATAATCTTCAACAAGGGTGCCAAGACTATATACAATGGGGAAAGGACTGTCTCTTCAACAAATAGTACTGGGAAAACTGGATATCCCCATGCAAAAGAATGAAGATCAACCCTTATTTTGCACCACACAAAAAATTAACTCAAAATGGATTAAAGACTGACACATAAGACCTAAAACTATAAAACTCCTGGAAGAAACCATAGAGGAAAACCTTCATGACATTGGACTTGGCAATGATTTCCTGGGTATGACACCATAAACACAGGCAACAAAGGCAAAATAGACAAATAAGACTACATCAAACTTAAAAACTTCTGCACAGCAAAGAAACAATCAACAGAGTGCAAAGGAACCTATAGAATGGGAAAAATTATTTATTGCAAAACATATACCGGATAAGGGGTTAATATCCAGAATATATAAAAACTCCTACAACTCAATAACAACAAAAAAACCCCAAATAGCCCAATTAAGAAATGGGCAAATGGGGGCCGCCCGGTGGCGCAGCGGTTTAGTCCGCGCTTGGCAGCCCGGGGTTCGCGAGTTCGGATCCCGGGCGCCCGCCGACGCACTGCCTGTCAGCCATGCCATGGCGGCGTCCCATATAAAGTGGAGGAAGATGGGCACGATGTTAGCCCAGGGCCAGTCTTCCTCAGCAAAAAGGGGAGGATTGGCGATGGATGTTAGCTCAGGGCTGGTCTTCCCCACAAAAAAAAAAAAAAAAAAGAAATGGGCAAAGGACTTGAAAGAACATTTCTCCAAAGATACGCAAATGGCCAACAAGCATATGAAAAAATGCTCAACATCACTAATCAGGGAAATGCAAACTAAAAACACAGTTAGATATCACCTCATATCCATTTGAAGGACCACTTTCGAAAAAACAGGAAATAAGTGTTGGGTAGGATGTGGAGTAATCAGAACCCTTACACACTGTTAGTGGGATTGTAAAATAGTGCAGCCTCTATGAAAAACAGTATGGAGCTTCCTCAAAAAATTAAAAGTAGAACTACCATATGACCCAGCAAGACAACTTCTGAGTATATATTCAAAGGAATTAAAATCAGGATCTCGAATAGTATTTTTTTGCACAGCCATGATCATTGCAGCATTATTCATAAAAGCCAAGATGTAGAAACAATTTAAATGTCCATCAGTGGATGAATGGATAGAGAAAATGTGGTATTTACATTCAGCCTTAAAAAAGAAGGAAATCCCATCATCTGCTACAATATGGATGAATCTTGAAGACGTTATACTAAGTGAAAAAAGCCAGCCACAAAGGACAAATGCTATACAATTCTACTCATATTAGATATCTAAAGTAAGCAAATTCATAGAAAGCAGGGTTGGTGGTTGCCAGAGGCTGGGAGGAGGGGAAATGGCAAGTTGTTGTTCAATGGGTTTCAGTCAGACAAGGAAAAAAAGTTCTAGAGATCTGTTGTACAATAATGGCATACAGTTAGCAATACTGTAATGTACACTTAAAAATTAAGAGGGCAAAAAAAGTTTCAATAATGTTGGAAAGAAAAAAAAAATGTTTTGATAACCACAAGAAAAGAAAAAAACACTGCTGTCATTAGCCTTGTAAACCCTTAAGTAAAACTTGTTTTTTTCTAAAAAAAATTCATAAAGATATTAATAATTAATTTTATGAGAAATACTTGGCTTAGTTGCTTCAGAATCCTTCCTAAATCACATGTTCAAATGTTGGAAAGTAATTGATTACAGTAAACAAAGCTTAGACCAATTCTCCAACACATGGGCTCCACATGTGTGTTCCTAAGACAGAAGGCTTTAATTTTCTTGGCACTTGTTACTGTTTAGCTGGCTTTTCAGAATAAATGCCAGAGTTGTGTGGACACTTTGTAGGCTCTGATGAAACATAATTAGATAACAATAGCTTTACAAAATCCTTCTTCATTACATTCACCACAGTGAACACATTATAGAATTGTTTCACCTTACATATACTGCTCAATGTCTCTTATCAATGAAAGTGTTTTCAGTCCAGGCATTCTTTAAAAATGCACTATATATTCCGGAGAAAGGATATGCAAATGAAATGTCACCAAATCTAAAGTATAATATTTACCAGCCAAAGCAATGAAATAGAGGTATTACTGGGATAAACTCTCATGTCTTCCATGCCTTAAAATGGTGATTATTTTCTATGTCCTTATACTTTTACAATAGAAAATCAGGCATGATGCCCAACCAACATTGAGAATAAAATATTTGATGGTCTCAATTCTGTCCCCTACGTCCAAAGAGAATAGGCCACTTGGGGGCTGCCTGACATATCCTTGCAAGATCTTTTCAGGGGGGTGTTCAGCAAGATATGTGTTTACCCTCTATCCCAATAAACAGCAATTATCACACAATTTGGTGTCTGATATCCTAAGGTCAGAAGAAAGAAGATGCTGTATACACACCTTTGGTAAAATTCCGTATCTTTTATACCACTTGGCAAGGATGTTACCCTTCAAACACATAGAGAAAAATAAATTTTTAATTATGTATCTACTGCAAAACCATAGATGTTTTTCTTTGATGTGACCGTTTCCGCAATTTTACCCTAGGTCCTAGCTGCCGTCCTCTTCATATGCCAAGTCGTTCCAAGATGCCTTTTTGGCCATCCCTAATTAGCACTCTACTATTTGGCAACGTTGTTCCAAGATTCCCCACTATAGCCCTGTAAACTATGTTATCCCTCCTTGACAGGGCTTCCCACTCAAAAATTCCTTCTCTCTCCTCCATCCCATTCAATTTAAATTCCCATTCCCTCAGGTTTTAATTCCATCTAATAATGAGGAGAAAAACATCCCATTATGTTAGTTTATCTAAAAGGTGACCTTTCAGGATTTAGGGGAATCGAAAGTATTTGGGAGGCCTTTTGGTGTTGACCTGAATTCAAAATCACACCACATCAGAGAGGCCTGCCACTATGATGAGCATAGATACTAAAACTAAGCATGAATTCATAGCATCTATCAGTTTAAGTCTCAATGGTTTTGAGCTGTTTCAGCCTCAAACCTCTGCCTTCTTCTGGCCCTCAAATAGCTCTGATCATCACCAAATTAACAAGAGATGAGCAGCTCAACCATGATTTAACGTTTACAAAGTGTGATTTTAACTAGTACTATGGGTCTACTAACCCCCTCCTTTTGCCCTCGTTACTATAAATCCCATCTGGAACTTTAGATTCCAAAAGTTAAGAACCCAAACATACGTCAGTAGATTGTTTAGGAACCCCACTCTACTATTTTGATCATTATATTTGGCTTTACACCAATTAATCATATATACTCTAAACTGAGCCAAAAGCCCAACAGGAGCTAAATCACTTACCTACTAATAATATTCACACTTTTAGTTTGGAAGATATTATTGCCTCTTTTTACTGACAGTTCTTAAATTGTCTATTCTCTTAAGCACATCAACCATCATGCCTAAAAACTCAGGATTAGTTTCTTTACTGAGTGATAGCATAAGAAACACAGTGCTTTTCTTACTTCTACCTTCTGCTCTTTGGCACTAAGGCAGTGATAGCAACAGAGTCTAACTTTTTCCCAGAGGAGAGGCTAGACTACATGGTGAGGTAGTTTCAGAGACACTTCTGTTATAATAGGAAAGAAGGAACGGATGGATGCATATGCAAACAGATTTCTATTTTTGGTGGTAAGGAAGAAGTTGCATAAACATAGAAACTGAACAGGCAGGCCATATACTGCTTAGTAGTTAAGTTATATGTACATCTCCTTAACTCTAGAACCCTCCTCAGTACACAAGAGCTTTCTATGATAGCATGCTACATATTCCAATCTTTATAAGGATGAGAACCATGCCTGTCTTGCTCATCACTATACCTTGTATCCCTATGGAATAACATGGTGCCTGGCATATAGTAGGTGTTCAATAAATATTTCTTTAATGAGGAAACAGATATAATTATATTCTTGACATGTTCATTTCTCTTTCTAGACTCCTTGTGTCCAAGGACAATGTCTATATTTCCAGAACCCCAAAAAGCTTCTGGTACATACTTAATTTTTGTCTGATCAATGAACATATGGATTTTAATCACATATCCCTTGTATCTATCCCAGGTCCAGCTCTAACTGGCTAGCCACAATGTCTGTCATCCTGAATTCCATTCTGTTTGCATTTGCAGCCTTACATTCTAGAGCTTTATGTGTCTTTTGTCTCTAATAAATAACTTCTGCCAAAATATATAGTTTTGTTTGTTTGTTTTTTGCCTCAGTTTATGCAAAAAAAGATGCTGCTTCTCTGAAGACCCCAATCCCAGGCTTATGTGAATCTCTGACTTTTACACAAGGTAATACTCTGAAGTCATACTTAAGTTACCATTACAACCATTATTACAAAGATCAAAGAATTTGTACCTGAGAAATTCATACAACAAAACATAACCAGAGTAAACTTTGGATTTTTATGGAAACCTACATAAAGCACTGTCTCTATCTTCCACAGAGATAGGATAAATAATATGATTTTTTGAAATACAGAGTTTGTAAGATAACTATCTGACAAAAGTGTCAAAGACACTTGCTGATTATTTTTATTTTCATCTTGGGTTTTTTTTTTTTTGTCTGTATTCAAAGATAAAATTTCTTGCAAGTGCATTGCAATTTTATATGTGTACATGGCTGAAAAGTTCAAAACTAAGTGACTGTGTCAAATTCACCTCTATTTTTATATTATATCAAATATACAACTTAATAAATACAATATGTTTATTTAATAAGTAAACGATCATTCAGCTGATAAAAAATAAAAGAAAACCATAATCAGGTAATTAATGAACTATGATATCCTCATTGCCCTAGGTATCCTGGTGGATATCAAAACACTATTTGATGAGGTTGACCCCATGGCCTAGTGGTTAAGTTTGACATTCTCCACTTCGGTGGCCCAGGTTCAGTTCCCCAGGAACAGACCTACATGATTCGTTGACGGCCATGCTGTCACGGTGACCCGCATACAAAATAGAGGAAGATTGGTACAGATGTTAGCTCAGGGTGAATCTTCCTCAGCAAAAAACAAACAAAAAAACCCTACAATTTGATAATGTTACCACTATCAAGAACTTTTCCTAGTCAGGATACCTTTGATCAGATGAGAAACTTCTACTTACCTCTGTACATCACCAGTGTAGTTTCCCTGCATTTATAGTTAGTTCTAATTTTCTAAGATTAGTCCACAATGACCCTTAATATATTTCTTTCAGCTCTGATTTGAGTCCACTCATCTCCTTCTTTTGATTATTCTGCTTCATCTCATTCTAACCTAGCCATTGTTATTCTGCAGCTATCAAAGCCAAGAAGCTTTATAGCCACTGAAACAAAACCATGAAATTTTGTTGGGATAAGCATTATCTTGATGTCAGGCTATTTTTCAGAAGTGCATTCCTAGAGATTAAAGTCTGCTGCACAATATTTCAAAGGGAATTTTTCCCATAAATTAGTAAGTTGTTGTTGCATCACTGCCTCTCCAAACAGGCCTTTAACTGGCTCCCCTTAATTCTTCATGTGAAGCCCAGTTCCTTTGTTTGGTTCTTGCTTCCAGATTCTGTGTATCCACAGGAGACATAACTTTTCTGTTTTTCTCTAGTGTACCTGTGCAAACCCTAACACCGATCAGCTGGCCACTCTACCTACCCTTTGGCAATCTCTGCCAATAATCCCCTACTCCATTTTCTTCTACTGACTCTTCTTCCTCCACAAAGGACACAGAAACAGCAGCTGTGAATGAATGGTCAGGACTTCTTCTCATTTACTTGAAAGCAAAAGATTGGTCTTTCCAACTCTAAAATTTATCTATAAGTCTGTGATTCTCCCAACCATCCTTACATTCTCTGTGAGAGTTGAAAACTGTCATATTTTTCAGGAAAACTACAAAAGAAATGACAAAATGAAGGTTACTAGGAGATGTGAATGGCTGCTTTTTCAACTCTCATGCTTTGGAGCTTTTATCTTGAGCCAAAAGGACAAAAAGACAAAGAGAACAATGATTGCACATAAAATGAGAAACATAAAAGCCAGGCTAAATTGTAGTTTTTAGTTCCCTATGACCTTAGTTATGCAACATACACT
This sequence comes from Tapirus indicus, assembly GCA_031878705.1. Classification (NCBI taxonomy): domain Eukaryota; kingdom Metazoa; phylum Chordata; class Mammalia; order Perissodactyla; family Tapiridae; genus Tapirus; species Tapirus indicus. The sequence continues at coordinate 94,990,312 of CM062942.1, read as the reverse complement.
TGACGTACTGGGCTTTGTGAGCCAGAAATTAAGACAAACATCCTGTCAAGAAGTTAGAATATTTGAAATTGCAACTGTCTCTGAAAATCCAACTCCATAAGGAATATAGAACAGGTATTATTTTCTCCATTTGTCATATGAGAAAATGGAAGCCTAGAAAGATTTAGTGGAAGAATTGTAGAGAAAAAAAGACCCGAGGTGATAGAGCCCACATATCCTATCTTGCAGGCCTGTCTTCTTTCAACTATATGTTTAGTCTCTGCCTCCTCTGAACATGCCTTGAAAACTAGATAGCTAATGAACTTCCAAGTCGCATCCCTCATTCAAATATTCATTAAAATTCCTAAATCGAAGTGCATAATTATATTATGGAAATAATTAACATTATGTGGGAAAAAATCATTACTCTAAAAGTTTCAATCAGCAATAATAGTGCTTCAGATAAACTTCATGAGCTGTGATATCACCATTGCACAAAGATATATTAAAAGTTGATGTAAAAGAAAAAGTTGATGTAAAAACCACTTGAATCAGAAAAAATTGTGAGTGGACATTCTAATACAGCAATTTATTACATCCATCAATTTTGTACAACCTTTGATGACCTGAATTAACTGTGTAGCTTCTAACTTTTTGAGAATCTGACTTTCCTCATTCCACTTGATGAAATTTTTTGCTCTGTGATAAACATCTCTGCTTAACCTTATTCTGACATTTGAAGAAATACACATTCTGACTATGTGCAAATAGCATGCAATTATACAGTCCAACTGCAAAATGCAGGGATGTGTGAGAGATGTCCTTGCCCAGGGAAGCCCACTTGAGTCTTAGAGTTCACAGTTGTTAAGGGGAACTGCCCATGTAGGCACATACCTGCCATGTGGACAGCATGGTGTGGACCCCAAATGGGCACCAGGTGCACATCATGAATCTTCATGTTTACTTTAAACATGATGACAACTGGTTCCTCTTGACCTACTGCTTCAGGAGTAATAGCTAACATTACCCAGTAACTTTGTGAATATTTCAGTAGTTTAGTTCTCAGTATCATTGCCATGGTTATGCAGATGAGCAAGAATTGAATAAAACAGACCTCTGAGTTTATATATCTATACATATATATGTATATGTATACATGCACTGAGCTCTATGTGCTTCACTTATTTCATATTATTTAATCTTCATAATAATCCTGTGAAATGAGTATGATTGTTTTCCCATTTTACAGATGAAGAAACTGGGATTTAGGTTAAATTATAAGTAACCAAGTCACATAACTACTATGTTTTAAAGTTGAGATCTGGGCTCATTCTCTTCTCACTGCATCACATTTCAAAGTCAGCTGGGCCTACAGCAAGTAAATGAGGATAGGTCAGGTTGAAATAAAGGGATTCAAAAGGTTCTCTAAATCCAGAGCTTTTGTAGAAGCTCATGAGGGCCCCTGAAGCTCAAATGATGTTGAGTGGAAGGTCATTTTGAGTCAATTATAAAGTTTGCTTTTCCAGCAAAGACAACTAGTGTGTCATTTATCCTTCCTGTAACTTGGTGCCCCCAGGAAAAACTCAAAAGTGACATCTCTTTTTAAGAGCTGCAGTTCCCACAATAGTTCAGTATTCTACATGCAGCTTTCTAAAATTATCTTTTGGCTATGAAGCAAGGACAGGGAGTGAAAGAGGAAGAGAGAGCTAAGGAAATGCTTGTTTGCTCATATAAGAAGGTATAACTAGGTTATATGCTGAATGTATCCTTGTCTGTTTACAGCAAATTATCCCCAGGCCTTTGGTTTAAGGCAGAAGTCACCTAGCTACAGACTAAGCCAAATTTCACTGCAGCCTATTTTTGTAAACAAAGTTTTATTGGCACATAGCTGCATTCATTTGTTTATGTATTGTCTATGGCTACTTTCATGCTACAACGGAAGAGTTGAGTAATTGGGATAGAGACCATATGTCCCACAAAGTCTGAAATATTTACTATCTGGACTTATAGAGAAAAAGGTTGCCAATCCCTAGCTTAAGGAACAAAATCTCTCTGCCTATGGATCTTTGTGGGACTGCCACCTGAGGCCCTCAGCCTGTAAACCAGACCTTTCAAAAATTTCTTTTGGCTATAAAACAAGACATACACTTTGTATATGGTTAGCAAGATCTCTTAATTGTTTTAATTTGCCTAGAGAGCCTTTGCTAAAGGATCCTTAGTGATATCTTTTAAGCCACTGAAAAAAATGTACTCTTTTATTTTGTCTCTTATAAGTTTCATTTGAGCTTTAAGAATAAGACTTTGCTTTTCTCTTATTTTCATTACTTTGAATGGGGAATAAGAGCAGTTGGCCTCCTCCTCTCCCCAAAACAAAAATGAAACAATGTTGCCATTACATTCCAGTTCAAATGTGGGATTTTCCCAAGATTCAGAGAGAAAAGTTGCTCTAACAAATAATTTTTCATACTTGTTTAAACTATGCATCCCTACCCAGATGTTTAGTGTACTCACTGAGATACATTGGGCACTTCTTCCTGAGGGAAGTCCCACTCTCCCTGGCCTTTATGTTACCTGTTCTTATTTTACAGTGGTGCCAGTGCAACACTATCTTCACAGAACTGGTTCAGGCTTGTCAGATCCAAAGCCAACCAAGTCAGTTGCAAGAATTAAGAAGTGGTCTGTGTTTTCTTAATGTGGGAACCCAACCCCACTATTATCTTCATAAAACACAGCATTTCTTTTCATTCCCCCAGTAAATATTTTTCATAGAGATGCTACATTTGCTGGCCTGTCTTGCTCATTTTCAGCAGCCATAGGTAATTGTTTATTGATCAGCAGAGTTCCATGCAATCATTTCAGATGGTTCTCTTTTCTTAGGCAGCCATTTTGGGAAGGCTGATGCCTCTACACTTAAAATCACTGCTTCTGGCCAATTCAAGAACTTGCAAGTTAAAGTTTTAGCTCCAGAAATCAATAAGGTCAAGGAAGTTAGTTAATTTCAGGACCATTCAGATCTCGTAGGAGAAAATATGTATGCTCAAAGCCACAGTGTCCAATATTATTAACTTTAAAAATTCAGCCAAGGTATCACTTATCTAATTATAGACTGAAAAAAAGTAGTATGAAAATCAAAACTAGGATTAGCTTTGTAATGTAATCAGTCCATGTGTTTAATTCTTAGAAAATCACTAGATTGTTCTACACCTATTTATAAGACTATATGAAAGGAAACTCAATGGGATACTGTCTGGTCCCATGCTCAGTTAGGTGAGCAGCGCGAGATAGGTTGCAGAGAGACCAAAGAAAAGACCCGGAGACAGTGAATGAGACATATAGGTTTATTGGGAGTTACAGGGAGGTCCAGTGGCAGCCAGCTGGACAGCAATGTGCACCCACAACCATGGGTGGGGAGGGAGTTGCTTATGTAGGCAGGAGACACAAAGGCTATACCCTTGCCAAGAGGGGCTGTCCCTGGTACGACCAGCGTTCCCAGGAACAGAAGCTCACGTGGAGGGGCACTGTGTCCCTTTAAGACGTGATGTTCTTTAAGTGAGATAAGATAAGATCTGGGCTGGCCAGGCCCTGGACTGTTACAAATCCCAGCAGCTGGGCATCCTGCCCAGAAGGGAGCCAGAAGGACACAATGGGCTTGTGGGCTCTTGCTGAGCAAGCAAGGTGCAGGCCCTACACTCCACCCGCCATGTGTCCGAAAGGCCCTTACAATCTTATCTCGTCATTCTTCCACGGAGTCCCTTGAGCCAGACATTGTTAACTAGATACCACAACAGCGATAGAGATCATAGCAAGAGAACAAAATCAATAATAAGAAGCAAGAATGCCAAAGAACACCTTTCACCAAGTTGAGGGGAGGGATTGAATCCAAGTTGCCACATGTTGGGCTAGGGCAGACACTTGTCATTCTACATCAATAGCCGCAGCTGGTGGGAAAAAGATAGCAAGGGGATAAAACTACCCTGCAGTGCGCCGCACATGACGGCGTGCATGAACTGCCTCCCTATTGGAAGGACGCTGTTGAAGGGAAGACAAGATGCGTGCAGGGATGTAGGGGCGCCCCCATGTGCATCTGTCAGTCAAATTATAAGGCAGATAGGGCCATCCGTGAGCACCACAACCCCACAACCACCCCCAAGGAGAGGCATAGGCTCCTCTGGTGGTGTTATTTTGATTTGCCAGCTGCATATTAACAGTAACGATAATTGTTTGGTTATACATTGCTTTAGGTGTCCACCCCACACTTTTTGAAATACTTTCATTTGGTGGCACAGAGTTATTCTGAGGTTCAATGTACCAGGCAAGAGAACCACTTAATTCTACTTGTACAGCAGTTAGCCATCCTACACCACCAAAAACAGAGTACTCCACCTTTGGAGTAGTATTAACTTGCTCATGCACAAGCTGGAAGATATACTTTCGAGAGGCAGCATAAGAAGGCAAGTACAGGTTACTTGGCAGGAGGGGAGTAGAAATGGGAAAGTGGGCAGTGTTCTTCCACTCTCTCAGGGCTCTCCAGTCAGAGGCGTTGGCAGCTTGGAGACGCCGTGGTAACCCCATGGTTGAAGAGAGAGGCAGCTCACTGCGTACCCAGCAGTTGGGGTGATTTTGTGTGTCAGCAACAGTGGGTGCCCAAGCAGCAAAGAGGTTGGCAGACTTTGTCCTAAGGATGAAAGTAAGATGTTTAGAGGGGACTAAAACAGGGAGGTCATGACCGTCCAACAAGACACACATGGTTGCAGTGGTATAGGATAAGGGAGGAAGAATGATGCACCAGAGGGAAAGGATGAAAGTGTCTTAGGGAATTGCAGGCCCTGGATTGGTAAGTTTGGAGGTTTTGGGTGGCCTCCCCACAATGAAGGGTGATCCTGTGATATCCTGTTCTAAGTTTGTTCCCCAAGGGGTGAAGAGACCACACCAGTGGGGCCCCATCTGCCAGTCTCAGGGCCAAGTGAACACATGGGTCTGGTAGAAAGTTCTTGTGGCAGAGGCAAAAGCAAGTTGTTTTGGGTTCCCATCTGTGGTTGTAGTGTCTCTCCTTGATTAGCTCTTGTCTGTACTTGGTGTCCAGTAAAATGTGTAGCTTGGTCACTGTTGATGTCTGTAGAAACACCATGTTCAGCACAGAGGTGTTCTAGGCCTCTTATGGTGGCCTTCTGTGTGACCCTCTTGCTGAGGTATGCCTGTAGCAGTCATATATACATGTCCATACAAGTAAGGGCATACCGGAAGCCATCAGAGAGAGGCAAGGGCCCAATATAGCCTAACTGCCAGTGTTGAGTGGGCTGGTTGCCTCTGGTGATTTGGCCTGTGTCCTAGGGAATGACCCAGGATCTTTGTCAGGAGCAAGAAGGGAATGTCTGGCAGACCTGTACCACGTCTGCATAGTGTACGGGGAGGCCCCAGGCCTTGGCAATAGCCCATAGGGTCCTTTGTCCTTTATGTCCAGTCTTCTTGTGTAGCCATTCTGCCACTCTCTTGGCTGGTACATCTTCCAGGAGATAACCTGAGCTAACTCATCTGCTTGTTGATTTTCTGGCAGTATTGTTGCCTGATGTGCAGATACTTGGTATACTGTTATTTTCATTCCTCAAACCTGCTGCTAGATATCATCCCAGAGTTCTGTCCCCCACAATGGGTGACCATTAATTGTTCACTTTTGTCATGCCCATTGTGCCATCCACAGGGTGAGCCCTTTATATACTGCCCAACTGTCCATGCACAGACATATTGGATTGGGCTCATGAGTCAATATTATCCAGGCAGCCCCCAATTCGGCCCATTGATTACTGTACCCAGAGCCAGAGTCCAACCACATGTTGTCGGTTGAAAGCTGGATGGCCACTGCCTTCCACCAGGGGGAATGGGGTTGCCCCTTGCAGAGCCATTCATATACCAGGCCTCCACCAGGATTGGTCCTTCTCCTTCCCGTATATTTGGCAAGGTTTCAGGCATGGGTACCTCGTCTAATGGGCTTGTTTCTTCTGTGGTGTATGTTACTGGTCCCAGAATGGCATGCAATTCCACACTTAGGGGACTACTGATGAGGGTCCCTCATTGTTGTAAGTATGCATGCCACCTCACCAATGTCTGTGTTTGGGCTGTTCACAAGTGGGGCTTTTGGAAAGCATCCCACAGCCTCCCCACAATGGGCAGATGAGTACAGACTGTGACTGTCAGGGAACAGGTTATGGGCTCCACTTGCTGGAGGGCCAGGTAAGCAGCACACAATTTTTCCAGGACACTATACCAGTTTTCAGCCCCTTTCCATATTTGGGACCAGAAGCCAAGGGGCACTCATTTATTGCCTTGCCTGTGCCAGAGACCCCATCCGAATCCTTCTGGGTGAGTGGAAATGTCCAATTCACATGGTTGGCTTTGTGTTAAAACACCCAAGGCCTGGATTTGTTTTACTGCTACTTTGGCTTGGGTGAAGGCCTTCTGCTCGGTAGTCCCCCAGTCCCAGATAACACCCTTTTGTACCAACTTATAAAGAGGACACACAGCCTGTATTTTATCTACGACAGCAGCAGGAGCCACTTTTGTCTTACCTGACCAGACAACACCCAAGTATTTGACAGACAACCCAGGCCTTTGTATTTTGTTGTTGTTCACTGCGACAAGGGAGTGGGAGCCTTCCTGGATGCCTGGAAAAGACTCAGAAGGAAGCATGACATCATCAATATAATGGAACAAGGCAACACTGGGCAGCACTATAGAGGCATCACCGCAGAGTGGGAGGAGAAGTGATGGAAGCCATTTTGCTCATTTCCACTCCCGACAGCAAAATGCCTTCTGCTCGGGTATCCAGGAGACACAAAAGCCTCCTCGGGATGCTTTCCTTCCCCTTCTGGCTGAATCTGTTTTGCATTTCTACCGGTCTTCCCTTGACATTAGCAAAACAACAGGCTAGGATCTCTATTTTCTCATCAGACTCCTGTAGGCGTGTCGACAGTGCCTCAGTTGTCCTGGCTTGAACCAGTCCAGCCTCTCTTTCTAATTTCAGTTCCTCTTGTAACTGCCTCACCTTGGCTCTTGTTTCTATCTCAGTTTCTGTTACAAGCCTTGCTGCAGTGAGGAGGGGCCAGCCCACCATTGCAGTTACTGCCTGGGCTCCTGACTTCTTTTCCTTATCATTTATCATGCCCAGGACTTCCCCTAGGCCCTTTAGCATTTTGGTGGCATCTCTGTACTCATGCAGTGGGCCCCATCCATCAAGGATGATGGCGACTGGCCCCCAAAGGGAGAACATCAGCCAGCCCTGGATTTCCCCAGCAGATTTCCCCTTCCCATCCCCCATAGTCTCGGCGCTCACAGGGGTTTCTCTGGTCTCCTGGCTGGCTCACCAATTGTCTGGCTGCACACCCAGTTGGGTGAGCAGTGTGGGATAGGTTGCAGAGAGACCAAAGAAAAGACCTGGAGACAGCGAACGAGACATATAGGTTTATTGGGAGTTACTTACAGGGAGGTCCAGTGGCAGCCAGCTGGACAGAAATGTGCACCCGCAACCGTGGGTGGGGAGGGGGTTGCTTATATAGGCAGGAGACACAAAGGCTATTTGCTTGCCAAGGGGCTGTCCCTGGTACGACCAGTGTTCCCAGGAACAGTAGCTCACGTGGAGGGGCTCTATGTCCCTTTAAGACATAATGTTCTTTAAGTGAGATAAGGTAAGATCTGGGCTGGCCAGGCCCTGGATTATTACAAATCCCAGCAGCTGAGCATCCTGCCCAGAAGGGAGCCAAAAGGACACATGGTTGCAATGGGCTTGTGGGCTCTTGCTGAGCAAGCAATGCCCAGGCCCTACAAGAACCAAAATAAAGAATCTGAAACAAAGCTAATTTAATTGATCTACTTTACATCAAAAGAAGGTTTCAGAATACTTTCAGTATTCTATTACTGCTAAATTACTTTTGCTATCATAAAAAACCCAAGAAGTTAGCTAAGGTTGGTGTCTTTTCCAATTAATTCTAATTATCTTTGTGATAGAGGTGGTCAGCTTTGCCAAATTATCTCTCTTTACAAAAGATAAAGCTAATTCCCACCCTAACCCCTAACCTACAGAAATCCTACAGACCCTCAAGAAATAGTGGACTCACTTTACCTGTATTGAGCTAAAGCATCCCAGGAGAAGCCTTGTGGATACCAGGAGCCAAATGAATCGAGACTGAGCTTGTCTATAGCTAGATAAATTCTATCCAACAACCGGCCATTTTGAAAACAACCCACTACTAATTGAGTACCAGAATCAATTCAAATACATACTACCAAATTGGCCAGTTTGATGCAATTCACCTTTCCTTTACTCTCCAAACAAGTTTCTGCAATGAATTATTGCTCTTCAGGGAAAAGAAATGTCTCCTGATTTTCACAGTCTAAGTGATTAAGCAACAACTTACCCATTTTTCTCTACGTAGAGCAACCAGAGTCCTATTATTAGCAGCAGCCACCATTAGCACTTCTCATTTATGGAAGCACAATGTCTGGGGGTAACTGTGTTAAAGTAATATGCAAACCTACCATCTTGTCCTAACACATCCAGAAGATCTACTTTCTGCCCTTTTCTATCAAACCAAATGCAAAAATAAACACAAGAGTTTGAGTACACTCTTATTTCTATAGCAACCAAGCAAAACACAAGCCATACAAGATCATAATGTCAAGGTGAGAAATAAAAATATATAAAGGACTTGAGAAGGCAAATATTAATTCTGAAAATGATTAAAAGAAAACTATAAGCACATTTCAGCATTTTATTTGTCTACATCTGTCTGTTTAAAGTCTAAAATATGCAACACAAAAGCCCACTTCAATGTTCAAGTTAATAAAAGACAAACCAATTTTAAATATTTATACTGAGAATCTATCTGATGGTATTTAAACTATAACAGTTGTAGCTTAGAGAAATTTATAAGAAAAACAGATGAAATTTCTCATGTAAATTTGATGTTTTATTATTATGGATACGTCTAGTTGATGTGAATGTTAGACTTAAAGAATTTCATATTATCATAACCGTAATGAATGCATTATAAGATCATGGACTCCCATTAATTCTTATCCCCTAAACATATGACTCTGGCATGCAAAACAAGTAAGCATTTGAGTTGTGTGTGTGTGTGTGTGTGTGTATGCATGTGTGTACAGGTGTACAAAGATGGGTAACTGGGCCAGGTCAAAAACATTATAAGGTTTCCACTTCCAGGGAAGAAATGTTTTTGGAATGTTAAAATATGCCCATATAAAATAGTTAGTGATCCATGTCTAACAGAGTAGTGCACTGGTGATAAAGAAATCTGTATGGGCTAGGGTCAACTGAATTTTGAGGGACAGGTAGATTTGTACAAGCAGAGAGGTAGAAATGAGCACTGTGTGTTCAGTGGACATTAAGGTCTCTGGGCTAGTGATTTCCTAAATTTTTCAAACAATCAAATGGAACTTAAATGAAAGTCAGGTGTGTACTCATTTACGAATGTTAAAATAAAAAGAAAAAAGATTTGTTTCATAGACACACTTCTAATAGCTGTAAGGAAACTTTGAGGCAAAAAAGATAATTTTCTTTACTGTTTTTCTCTTTCTAAGGGTATCTAATTCAAGCTCTGACATCCTGATGCTCCTCCTAGTGAGAAAAGTGCTTCCACTCATATCACAGAAGGCTACCCTCAGAGGACACAGCTGGCATTTGTGACTTAATTCTTCAGAGTAATTACAAGCTGAATCTCATTCAAAATTCATCTTAATGGCAGAGCTCTAACATCAATTCAGAAAGTTGGAAATTTGACACAAAATTTTCATTGCATTTAATCACAATTTTGGAGCTTATGTGAAGGTTATGAATAATTCACTTAGCACACTGCACTTTCTTTATTCACAATCTAGGAAATAAATTACAATATACAGGGCTAGGCTTGAGACTAGGTTTACCTAGTGTAATCCCTGGGTTTACGTTATATGTGGTGTTTATAGACACCACAGATTTCACAAGTTAGAAAAGCAATAAATAATAAATGTATAAATTTAAATTAATATAAAGTTAATAAAACTTTTGTTAAAATATAGTATATTGGATTTACAATTACAATGTAGAAAATTGTAGAAAGCAATTACTTCTATCCTAACAATGTGAACAATACAAGTAAGCTGTGAAATCATAACATTTAAAATTCGTTAAAGAGCTGAGAACACAAATCTAAAATAATCTCCAGAAAGTGACAAGTACTTCCAAGTAGGGAAGAAACCCATAGCTACTTTTATCCTTAGCAGGCAGGAGGAGGCAGACAGAATCAGACATAGACTGGTAAGGAGAAGCCAGCAACATTGGTGGGGAGAAGCCAGCAAGAGTTTTACAAAATTTTGATGACAAAATATAGGCAGACATGATAGATCAGCCTGTCTTGAAAGAAGCAACAGAGTAAACTTGCAATTATACTCTACTCACTCACCAACTCTTTGCCACGGGCCTTCACTGATAACATAGAGGAAGTATGCTAAAAGTAGAAGCAAAGCCATAAAGCTTGAAGAAACCCTTCTGATGCACTCTGGCCTTCACTGAGTGCACTGCGGTGGTTCTCTGAAGGCTGGCAACAGATTAGCCAGATTGAGATCCCCCATAGTGCTGAATGCCAGATGGAGGACTGTTAAGTAAAGAGAACTTCTCAAAGACCCAAAAGACTGTCAGCAAAGCTGTAAAGTGTTAAGAGAACTCCAGAGTCACACCACTGCCTACATTTTCAGCAATTCTAAGGATACAAACAAAACCCTATCCTGAAAACAATTAAATCCAGTGGTAAAATGTATCTAAATAAAACTGAAACAAAGCCAAAATAGCTAAGAGAAACAGATCAGAACATGACCAATGTGTTGAAATTAACATAAAGTGCCTCTAAATAAATATTATGTTAAAGAATCTAGTGGAAAGGGTAAACAACAGCATTAAAGGGTAATTTCATTAAATAAATGGAAATTGTAAAGAAAAATATAAAATACAAAATAATAGAAACAAATGGGAATTTTAACAGTGAAAACTACAATATCAAAGACGAAGAGTAAATTTGATGGGCCTAACAGCAGGCTGGACAGAGCAGAGGAAAATATCATTGAATTTGAACAAAGGTGAAACAAAAGCAAACCAAGCAAATGAGATCTGTAGGATAATATTTTATGATATATGTACAATTAGAGTCCCAGAAGGAAATAGAGAAAGAATAAGGAAGAAGAAATATTTGAAGAAAAAGTAGCTAAAAAGCTTTTGAAAATGATAAATGATATCAAACCACAGAACTAAGCATCTCAGCTAAGCTCATGAAAGGTAAATACAAAGAAGCCCACACTTAAGCACTTCAAAGCCAAATTGGTTAAAACCAAAGATAGACATAAGTTCTTAGCATCCATAAGAAGAGGAAAGAAAGACACATTGTATAAAGAGATACAGTGACAAGAATGTTGGCTGACTTCTTGATACAAATGACCAAGTACAGAACAAAGGGGAGTAATATATTTGTAAAGGCCTGAGGGGAAAAAACTGCCAATCAGGAATTCTATATCCAGCAAAAATGTCCTTCATATGTGACAGAGAAGTAAATACATTTTTAGGTAGACAAGAGCTGAGATAATTCATCTTTACCAAACATACAATAAAAAAATTGCTAAAAGAAGTTCTTCAGGCTAAATGCAAATAAAATTGTCTGGCAATCCAGATTTTCAGGAAGGAATGAAAAACAGCAGAAGGGGTAAATGTGGATAATTACAAAAGATCTTTTTAATTGTTTTCTGTTTTATATATGTACATATTACATTTCTTTTAAAGATGATTAATTAAAATGAAAAAAGTAAGGAAGTATTGGGGGTTACAAAAATAACATGAATAAATAAAATAAGCTACTAAAAAGGAAGACTTTGAAGACACAAAGAGAAGGAAGGTATAAGTGGAATTATCCTGTTGTAAGGCACTTATATTTGTCATGAAATTGTATAAAGTTATTTGAAAGTATCTTGTAATAAGTTAAAGATAGATACTGCAATCTCTTTAGCAACCACTAAAATAATACAAAATTATAAAATTAAGTAGAAAAGGTAAAATAAAATATTATTTAAACACTTGAGACATACCAAAGAATAAAGGTAAGGAAGGACAGAGAAACAAAGAGCAGGTGGGTTAAATAAAAAGTAAATACCAAGGTAGTAGACTGAAACACAAACAAATAATTACACTAAGTGTAAGTGAATTAAACATTGTAATTAAAAAGAGACTGTGAGATTCACTAGAAATAAATCCTAACTGTATGGGGTTTACAGAAACATCCTTGAAATATAAAGACACAGACAGGATGAAAGTAAAAGGGTAGAGAACCTCGCAGCATACAAACATTAAGCATAAGAATCCTAGTGTGCTAAGTGAATATCAGACAAATCACGCTTCAAGAGAAATAGCATTGCTAGAGATAATAAAGGACATTTTATAATGATACAAGAGTCAAATAATCAGGAACATACAAAAATTATAAATGTGTATGTGCCCAAATAACATACAGCACTTTAAAATGTATGAAGCAAAGATGTACAGGACTAAAGGAAAAATTAAATATATCCAAAATCATAAGGATTTTGACATTCCTTTTTCATAAACTGATATGATAATTAGATAAAATTTGTAATGATACAGAATGTTTTAGTAAAAATACTAACAAAAGATCAAATTGGCATCAAAAGACCACTAGAACTGATTGCAAAATGTCAAATTTTTTCAACTATCTATAGTATGTTTACCAATATAGATCATATGATAAACAATAAACTAATTTTCAATAATTTTAGAAAGATTAAAATAATAAAATGTAAGTTCTATAACCACAGCCATATTAAATTAGAAATTGATAGGAGTGATGTCAGTAGAAGTGGGGGAGTAAGGATCCCTAAAAATCCTCTCCTTATAAAAACAACAAGAACATTGACCAAAAAAATGTCAAAATCAATACTTTCAAAAGTTTGGGAAATTAACAAAAGGCTTTCAAATACCCAAGGAGTGTTCAAGAGAAGCAGCTGAATCTCAGTAAGAATAGCAAGCCTTGTAGCATTTTAACCTGCCCTAGTCCTATCCCCCTCTTCTCAGCCCTGAAGTAGCCTTAAAAACCAATACTGCACAGTCATGGTGAAAACCAACAGTCTAGCAGCCACTGGAGGGGGCAGAATGTGATAGGACCTCATTCAAAGGCCAATTCCCACTTATTTGACATGATTGGACCTGTCTGGAAGTTTCCTGAGAAATCTCACTCACAGGCTTTTCTTTATTTGACCTGACTCAGAGGTCACTCAGTAGAAACAGCCATCCTGGGAGTGTCAATCAAAGACAATCAGTGGTGACTGTTTAACTTCACAACTGCCTGGGGTGGTGATAACAGTTGGAACAAACAATAGGCTAACCAAAAATTATTAAAAGAAAAGATAAGGAATGAGATGTTCATAAGGGTCTTGAAAAGCTTAAACACATTCTTGGAAATCTAGAAGGCCATGTACATATGTAAGGCTGTATGTATGATCAGAAAAGACCTGAGAAGTCCCTAAACTCTGACACTTGACTGACCTTGAGGTTATGCACAATCAGAAAGTGAAGAATAAAAGTGGGATTGTAAACTGCCTGCCTGAGCATTATACTTTATTTATTTATTGTGAGGAAGATTAGCCCTGAGTTAACATCTGTTGCCTATCCTCCTCTTTTTGCTGAGGAACATTGGCCCTGGGATAACATCTGTGCCCATCTTTCTCTACTTTACATGGGATGCTGCCACAGCATCGCTTGATGAGTGGTGTGTAGGTCTGCACCCGGGATCCTAACCTGCAAACCCCAGGCTGCCAAAGCAGAGCATGCAAACTTAAACACTATGCCACTGGGCCAGCCCCTGTACGTTATTTAAGATGTACAGTTTTCAACAAGAAAATAATTCTGTGCTATGCAAAGAAACAAGGGAGTATGTCCATACATAGGTGGGAAAGCAGCCCACAGAAACTTTCTAAAGAAGCCCAAAAGTTGGACTTACTAGACAAAGACTTTAAATGAGGTATATATTTTCAAAGAGCTAAAAGAAAGTATGCCTAAAAATTAAAGGAATGTATGAGAATAATGTCTTACCAAATAGAAACTATCAATGAAGACAAATACTGAAAGACAAAAACTTTCAGCCAAGAATACTATATTCAGTGAAACTATCCTTCAGATATGATAGAGAAATAGAAGCTCTCCTAGATAAACAAAAGCTGAGACAGTTCATCACCACTAGACTTCCCCTACAAGAAATGATCACGGATGCCCTCAAATGCCAATTTCTTAATTGCTCACCCATATGGAAGTTCAAATAGAATATCATAATTTGATGAAATATTTGAGAAAAGCACCTGGAAAATAATGTATCCTTAACTGACATGATGAAAGAGAGATATGTATCATTTAATTTGCTATTAGAGCTCTGGAAAATATAGCCATTTAGAAGACCTTTATGGATTTTGTAAATGTGCTAAAATCTTGATGCAACACTGAATCAGCTACTACCATGAATCAATTTTATTTCCTTATTTTCATTTCAATGAATAATTTCCAGTGAGTAATAACTAATGGAATCACAAAGAGAGGTCATTAGACATTGGTTTCGACAAATGGTATTTGAAGGTATAGACTTCTGAACACATTGGCAGGGAGAAATGTTGTTTGTAATAAGTACTGAGTTTTTCTAGTTGTCAAAAATATCTGTATATATGCATGGGGCACCACACCTTTAAAGAAGAGGCTAGTGCGTGATTATAACTTCCAAATGGTGTGAGAAGAAGCTTCTAAAATCTATCTTCTTTTGTTTATTTTAAAGATAAATTTTGTGTTCTTTTTGTTTTCCAAAATAAATGTAGATACTATTTGTCAATTGAGTTTTATAACAAGTGTCAGTTGCTGTGTGAGGCTAAAATATATCATTAAATAGAGATAAAACTATTAATTCTATTTATAACTATGTAACAACTTCATTACATTTAGATGAAAATAGGGAAGAAAAGGAATTCAAGCAGTCTTTATAGCCAAAATAAAATGTATGATTAGTGAAATGGCCCAAGTAACAGACAACAAAGTAAGCCTCCTTTGACTTAGAATCATTCACATAACTCAGAAAAAGCACTATTTTGCTTTAAATTCCCCCAGTAACTGCTACTTAAATTAACAACAATTGAACCTTACTATGGCTCTGGTACTATGACAGATGCAAGGAATACAAAAAGGTATATGGTATCCTCCACACCTTAAAAGAATTCATAGTCTATCAGAAGAGAAATGTTTAAACAAAATTTGCAATATGATATGATGTTATACAGACTAGTTCAGTTTCTGGCAATAAAGCCCATTATATAACTAAGTCTCTCCCTCTACAAAGCACCTGGAAGTGTTGGATGAAGTATAACAAACACAACTTTCCAGAATTTGTTAAAGAAGATTATCTTCAGGCTGAAGATGAATGCCAAGTTTCAATCAGTGTTTAGAATGGAGAGGGTGGGGCAGAAAGGAATCATAGTGAAGCTAAAGAAAATCATAAAGAGATCTTAAAAGCAACTAATGAGAAAAGGCATATTAATTTCAAAGGATTGTCAATTGGACTGATAGCAGGCTCTAAACAGAAAGAATGGAATCCAGAAGGCAGAGGGATAATAACCTTAAGTGCTAAGGAAAATAAATACTAACCTAGAATATTATATCCAGCTAAATCAATATCCAATAGTGAGGGCAAGAAAAAAGAATGAATGGTGAGTAAAGAAATACGTAAATGTAGATAAATCTAAAGAAACATCTGCCTAAAACAAGAGCAAAATTATAATGACTAACTTGAGAAGTTATAAAAACAAAGTGGGACTAAAACACTGGACATGACATGGAAGAAAAGAGACAAGTCATTTAAGTTAAAGCAATCTAAGGACCTTGTATTGTTGAAGAGAGTAGAAATATTGTTTAATATTACACTGTGTTAAGTGAAGTATGCATGTTAAATATTTAATGGTAATGAGCAAAAAACCCCAAAATACAAATATATAAAGTCCAAACCAGTAGTAGGAACAAAGAGGGAACAAACACATTAAATGCCGTCCATTAAGTGCTTGTAATGTGAAAACAATAGAACTAACTAATATAGTACTTGACTCCAAGTAAGTCAAAGCCTTCCAAAAAAAGGTAGAATTTGATCTAAGTCTTAAAAGAAAAGTAAGTGTTCACCTGGCAGAACATGAAAAGTTGGATTAAAGAGAATTTGTAAAGGAATACAGTATGTTTAGAGAATAGCTATTATTAACGTGAATCTAGAACTCTCAGAGACAGGGGTGGAGGGAAAAAAGCAGGAGCTAGGTTGTTATTCAAGCTGAAGATATAAGGTCAAGAATTGAAATGAAAAAGACTTTGTTAATACTAATGAGTTTCATATTTATTCTCTAGAACAAGGATCTCACAATTTTTTATTATTTCTCTTATCAGAAAAAAAATTGAGCATGTATCCTCAATAAACATGTATATTTATTTTTAAATTATTCATATTCTACTCTACTAAACATTATGAACATTAAAAATTGACAAAAATAGAAATTAAAAAGCAAAAGTGAAATAATTTAATGATATAAAATATTACTTTTCTTATTAATACAATTATTATTACCATTTTTAATGTTATGGATGCTCAGTTTTTAAACGGCTTGGTAATCATTATGACTTTATACTATTATAGTACTATCTTAAAACACAACAAACACCTAAGTCACATTCATTGTTTATAAGGGCAGATGTAAACCATATTTTAAATATTCTTCTTGATAATATAGAACATTTTTAACCTGACCTCTTTTCAGATTTGATTAAATCATCATCATTTTTGTATGCTCGATATTTTTTACCTAGATTAACATATATTTTTATATTGCTTTGCATGGCTGGAAAAAGCTGGTAAGAAGAGTAGAATTATAAACTCTGCCATGTTCTGCTTGTTCATTTAAGCTTACATTATTAGCATTGTCTTAAATTTGAGATTTTTTTCACAAGAATATTTGAAGATACTTTTCCATTTTGTGAAGTTGAATTTATTTAAAACTAGATTATATCATCCATAAATCCACTTAACTGGGCATACATAAACTGTAACACATCATGCTATGCTGGATGTAATAAAGGACTAAGGGCACTACAATCAACTCTAAATTAATTGTGACATATTCATAAAACATAATACCATATAGCAGCAAAAACTAATTTACTGGAGCTACATATATCAATATGGGTAAAACTCAAAAATATAATATTAAGCAAAATAAGTTGCAGCATATATACACTATAATAATTTACATATAGCTTAAAAGAACACAAAATACTATATATTATTCATGGATGTATATATATGTAATAAAATGTAAAGAAATACATGGAAATAATAAACATTCAATTTACAGTAGTGGCTCCCTCTGGGAGAAAATGAGGGAGAGACCACCAAAGAGAGAACATAGGGTGTTTCAAATGTTTTGTTAATGTTTTATGGCTTAAACTCAATATTAGGTATTCTAATCTTCATTGTACTATATTTCACACATTTTTTTATATTTTAAATACTTCTTTAAAATTTTCTTTCTAAGAAAGGAAAAGGAGTGGGTAAAAAAGACTGACAGAGTTCCAAAAGGTAGCCAGAGAAATAAGAGAGAGAGGTTTTGCAGAATGCAAGAAAAAACTAAAATTTCAAAGATGTAAGGGTCAATAGTGTCAAATAACAAAGATGATAGCAATGAAGTCACAGAAACTAAGAACTGGGAAATCGTTTCAGCTTTCAGTGGAAAGCTAATTACAATAGGTCAACAAATGAATTGGGGCAACCTACACACTGAACTAACAAGAATTTCCCTATACAGATCTAGAAATGTTGGATGAATTGTCACAAAATAAGTTTACACACCAGCTGAGCTCAAAAGAAAGAAAGGGACATTTCCAGGTGGCAGAAGTTAAATTGTAGGATAGTGAGCTATTGTCTTAGTAGTATGGAGAGTCTCAAGACACAGATATATACCTTAATAGGAGATAAGGTTTTAATGTCCACACATGGGCCTCTTGAAATAGGGAGTTTTAAGCAAAACCACTGAATAAAGCTGACAGGGAAAAGGGAAACTCCACTCATATGTACCTAGAAGTAACAAGGTAATCTCTTTATATATGAGTCTTTGGATTTAAAAAAAAAAAATCTGTGACAAATCAAAATACCGGGTGTGGGAGATGGATAGTCTGAATTTAAAATATGTTCTGCAAGGAATGCAAAGCAGGGAAATTAATACAAACTTTGTTCCAAGATTGGTGAAATTTCTGAGACACCAGTAACATGCAAATATAAATCTGCTTTCTAAAGACTTTTCTAAAATTCAGAGCACGTGGACACCAACAATAAAAAAAAATTCTTTCTGAATATGGCTCACAATAAAAATAGAAACACATGAAAAGAATGGCCCACTCTGACAGATCCAGAAAACAGGAGAATTAGGTTTTAAATACATTGAGCAAATAGAACATAGATAAATTATGAAATAAATATGATTAAAAAATTAAAGAGAGAGAGAAACATACAAGCTATGAAGAGAGAAAGAATACAATAAGAAAAATAAAAATAAGAACAGATAGATTGGTAACAGATCCAAATAGAATTTTTAGAATTTTTAAAATATTGCCATTGTAATAAAAAAGCCAATACATGGATAAATAGCAAACTAGACAAAGTCAAAGAGAAATTTTAAAACTGGAAAATAATTTGAAAAAAAGAAAACAAACCACCAAAATGCAGCACTGAGAGATGAAGAGATAAAAAACTCAAGAGAGAATTTAAAATATATGGAATACAGAATGAACACATACAATATTTTTATTAGGAGTTCCAGAAGGGAAAAAAAACTGGAAAAGAGATGATATCCAATGGCAATGGCTAGAAATTTCCAGAAATGACTTTAAAAAATGAATGCTCACGTTGAAGTATGTCAACTCTCAAGCAGGATTTATTTATTTATTTATTTTTTGTGAGGAAGACTAGCCCTGAGCTAACATCCTTTGCCAATCCTCCTCTTTTTTTGCTGAGGAAGACTGGCCCTGGGCTAACATCCACGCCTCTCTTCCTCTACTTTATATGGGACACCACCACGGCATGGCTTGACAAGCAATGCGTCTGTCCGTGCCTGGGATCTGAACCTGCGAAACCCCAGGCAGCCAAAGTGGAGCATGCACACTTAACTGCTATGCCACCAGGCCAGCCCCACAAGCAGGAATTAAATGATAAAAATAATAATAAACAACAATAATATAAGTAAAATTTAGTGAAACTTCAGAACACTAAAGAAAATCAAAAGAGGAAAATAAACCATAAAAGGGAGGGGGAACAGATTATCTAGGAAGGAAAAATACCTGGAATGACAGTCAACTTTTTGGCAAAATAGAGGCCAGAAGACAGTGGAATCATATCTTCAGAACGCTGAAGGAAAATAACTGTCAACTTAGAATGCCACAACCAGTTGAACTACCACTCAAAAGTGAGAGTGAAACAGACATTTTAAAACAAAGATTTATTTTATGACTTTTATAAATCCTTGCAGAAAGAGCTATTAACAGATATACTTTAGCAAAAAGGGAAATTGAACTTACAAGAAGAGCTTAAGATGCAAATATATAAAAAGTCTCGATAAATACCAAAGAATCCATGGAATAAAGACCAAATTCCTTAAACTGTTATACAATAAAAATAAATAATCAAATAAGCCTATTACATTCAGAAAAAAAAGAAAACTTCTAAATAACTCATGTGCCAAAATAGAAATTATAAAAATATTCATTTCTGAATTTTACTTAAAACAAAATAGAAAATATATGGAAGTGTAGCTATGGCTATAATCAGAAAGAAATATATAGCCTTAAATGTATATATTAAAAAAAAATTAAAAGATTAAAAAATTAATGAGATTGAAATTTTTTAACATATGTATATGTACCTAAATGATATATTGATTAGTTTCATTGTTTTAAGTTTTATACAAATTGTATCTTACTGTATAATAGCATAAAAGATAAAATAATAATAAAAAGAAAAATCAGGAGAGTGTAGAAGTATGTGTATTAACCATGCTTTTTAGTTTCTGTATCTGATTATTTTGTCATCATGGGGCCTTGCTGACTAGAGAGGGACTGCCTTTCCCAGGGTTAGCAGATTCCTACAGATAGCAAGTAACTATCCAATGAGCATGGCTTTCATAAGCAAACTAACCAATCCAGAGCCCATAACCCCCAAACACCTGCTTTATCATGTACTAACAGTTGTGAGACACTAACTTCCTGCCTTAATCACCCTGGGGTCAGGCATCAGACAACTTACAGGCAGCTCCTACACCCCTGAGCACACTGAAATCACTCAAACTAGCCAATGCTAAATCTGGTTAGCCCACTTATACCACCTCACCCATTCCTTCCCAAGAAAATCATAATAAGGGCTTTTCCACGATTTTCCTTGCTCTCTTCCTATGACTGAGCTCAGTGTTCTCTCTCATGACCCTGTGTGGCATGGCATGCCCCCCTCCTCTTGGGAACTTTGAGTAATAAACTATACTTTCAATGGTCTTCATCTCCTAATCTGTTGGCCTCACCATGTCTGAATGAAACTTGGGTACATTTTAAATATGATAGAGGAAGTGATGTCACCAAGAAGTCAAAGTAGCAAACCCCAGCCTCCATCCTCCCACAAAGATCAACAGTTAGACAGCTATCCACAAGCAAAAACAGCTCTGGAAGAGCTCAGGAGCCCACTTAAGAAACCTCAGCAACACAGTAGAACAAAAAACTTGAGAATAACAACACAAAATGGGAAGGAAGAACAGCTTGATTTTGCCTGCATCATCCCATCTCCCAGGACAGCACTGCTCACTACCAAGAGGAAACTCCTTGTGCAGAGAGAATTCTCCTTCCCAAGAAAGGGAGAAGGGCTTGAGTGACCAGTGTCTCCAGCCTTTTGGGGCACTGCACAAAGGGCCATCTTGGGTTTCAACTCCCCCAGAGACTGACAAAGCTGAGACATATAGAGATGGCTAGGAACAAGGAAGAAGAGAAGGGGCTACCAATATCATCCAGGCAGCAGGAGGAAGTGCAGTTTCCAGTGACCTGCTTTGCAGAAGATCCCAGCAACTTTCACCACTTAAGGAATCAATGGCCAGTACAGCCATTGGGGACCCCCTGCAGATTTCACCCCACAGGCATTTGCATTCCCAAACACCAGTTGTCTATGTCCCTCTGTGTCCCCTGCCCCCCATCCCCCTCCAGAGCCTAGGATGTGCACCAGCAGCCAACCAAGGCCTCTGCAGGTGCACAAGTACAAGATGCCAGCCTAGACCCCAGTGGCTGACTCCCTCAACTATGCATGCACTTGAAGCTAGTCCCTCCAGCTGTGGACCTGCACACCACTAGCCTAACATTTGGCATCAGCTTCTACTGCTATGTGCATACCAGAGACAAGATCTTGCATCAATGAAAGTGGATGCTGACAGTCTAGGCCCCCATAGCTAGTTGTGGGCCCAGAAATGGTCCTATCTCCAGATCCTGGTCTACACCACTGGGCTCACCTGCAGCTCACCCTCAAACTGTGCACTGCACACTCCCGGCCTGACCTTCATCACCAGCTTCCATAGCAGTATGCATGCCTGTGGGGAGATTGCAGCCACAGGCATGCATGCTGACAGTCAGAGTCTCACAGATGCCTGTGGGCCTGGCTACGGCCCTGTCTCCTGTGACTGACCTGCGCTGCTGGGCTTGCTTGCGACTATCCCATCCAGTTGTGCACTTGTACCCTGCATCCCAAACCCTGTCACTGGCCTCTACTGCTATGCATGAGCCCAAGGCAAGACTCTACAGCCACAGGAGTGCATGCAAACAGTCAAGGCCCCCCAGAACTGGTACGGTACCCACAGCTGGCCCTGGTCCTTGCTGCTAACCATGCACCTTACCACTATGTGTGTGTCTGCAACTGGAACCTGCCACTACACAAGCACCTGCATCTGGCCCTGCAGCTGAGTGTGTGCACACCACTGGCTCTGCCTACCACTGCTTCTTACCCTGGTCCCTAGCTGCTGGACCTGGAAGCACTGCTGAGGACTCAAGCAGACCTTGCAGCCATTGTTAAACTCTCACAGAGCTTGCCAAGGACCTTGCCGTAGTCAATGCTGTGAACCCCAGCAGCCTGAGTCAACAAGATATCACCCCCCAGAACCAGAGCCACCACATACCCCTCAACTTGGCACCCTGCACCAGCAGACCTGAGGCCAAAGCATGCTCTGCATACCACTACCTGCAGGTGAAGGTCTTTCTTTACTGAAGCCAGTCCATAAAGTCTGGAAGAAGCAACTGTTTCTTCCAATGCACAGATACCTATGCAGGACTACAGGGATCACAAATAATCAGAAAAACGTGATGCCACCAAAAGAACACAGTAAACTTTTAGTAACTGACCCCAAAGAAATGGAAGTATATGAATTGCCCAACAAAGAATTCAAAATAATTGTTCTAGAGATGCTCAGAGAGCTACAAGAAAACATAGAAAAATAACTTAACAGAATCAAGAATACAATACAAGAACAAAATGAGAAGTTTAACCAAGAGATAGAAGAAATGAAAAAGAACAAAACAAATTTTGGTGCTAAAGAATACAATAATTGAGCTGAAAAATTCAATAGAGAGCTATAAAATTATAAATGAGGGAGGAGACATTACAACTGATAACACAGAAATACAAAGAATTATAAGAGACTACTATGAGCAATCATACACCAAAAAAATTAGTCACCTATAAGAAATGGAAAAATTCCTAGAAACATAGAATCTACCAAGACTGAATCATGAAGAAACAAAAAATCTGAATGGAGCAACAAACAGTAAGAGAATTGAATCAGTAGTCAAAAAAGGTCCCAATACATTAAAGTTCAGGACCAGACGGCTTCAAAAGTGAATTCTATCAAACATTAAAAGAAGAATTAACATCAATTATTCTCAAACACTTCCAAAAAATTGAAGCAGAGAAACCACTCCTAAACTCATTTTATGAGGCCAGCATTATCCTCATGCCAAAGCCAGATGAGGATACTACAAGAAAAGAAAACTACAGGCGAATATCTCTGATAATCATAGGTGCAAAAGTCCTCAACAAAATACTAGCAAATCAAATTCAACAGCACATTGAAAGAATCATACACAATGATCTACTTGGATTTATCCCTAGGATTCAAAGATGGTTCAATATACACAAATCAGTAAATGTGATATATCGCATTAATAGAATGAAAGACAAAACCATATGATCATCTCAACAGATACAGAAAAAGCATTTGACAAAAATCAACATTCTCTCATGATAAAAACTTTCAACAAATTGGGTTTAGAAGAAACATATCTCAAAATAATAAAGGCCCTAAGTGCAAACTCACATCTAATATCATATTCAATAGTGAAAGGTTAAAAGTATTCCCTCTAATTTCAGGAGTAAGACAAGGTTGCCCATTTTCTCCAACCCTATTCAACACAGTACTGGAAGTCCAGACCAGAGAAATTAGGCAAGAAAAAGAAATGAAAAGCATCAAATTCAGAAATAAAGTAGTAAAAGATCATGTCAATGCTATTGACATGATCTTGTGTATAGAAAATCCTAAAGTATCCAACAAAAAACTGTTAGAACTAACAAATGAATTCAGTAAAGTTTTAGGATACAAAATCAACATACAAAAATCAGTTGCATTTCTATACACTAATAATGAACTATCTGAAAATAAAATAAATAATCCCATTTACAATACCATCAAAAACAAAAATACATAGGAATAAGTTTAACCAAGGAAATTAAAGATCTATACATCAAAAACTATAAGACATTGACAAAAGAAATTTAAGAAGATGCAAATAAATGGAAAGCTATCCTATATTCATGGATTGGAAAAGTTAATATCGTTAAAATGTCCATAATACCCAAAGCCATCTATAGATTCAATACAATCTCTATCAAAATTCCAACATCATTTGTCACAGAAATAGAAAAAAAACAATACCAAAATTCATATGGAACCACAAAAGACCTCAAATAGCCAAAGCAATCTTGAGAAAGAGCAAAGCTGGAGTCATCACACTTCCTGATTTCAAACTATATTACAAAGCTGTATTAACAATCAAAACAATACTGTACTGGCATAAAAAGTCACATAGACCAAAGAAACAGAATCGAGAGCCCAGAAATAAACCCATGCATACATGGTCAACAAATATTTGAAAACTGAGCAAAGAATATTCAATAGGGAATGAATAATCTCGTCAATAAAGGATGTTGTGATAACTGGGTATTCACATGAAAAAGAAAGAAATTGGACCCCAATCTTACATCACACAGAAAAATTAACTAGAAGTGGATTAAGGACTTAAAACGTAACACCTAAAACCATAATACTCCTGGAAGGAAACAGGGGAAAGCTCATTGACATTGGTTTTTGCAATGATTTTTTGGGATATGACACCAAAAGCACAATTAAAAGCAAAACTCAACAAATGGGACTACATGAAACTAAAAGCATAGCAAAAGAAACAATCAACAAAATGAAAAGGAAACCTATGGAATTGGAAAAAATATTTACAATCCATATATTTAATAAGGGACTACTATCCAAAACATACAAGGAACTCTTACAACTCAATATCAGAAAAACAAATCCTATTAAAAAATGGGCAGAGGACGTAAGCAGACATTTTTCCAAAGAAGATATACAAATGGCGAGCAAGTACATGAAACGGTGCACAACCTCACTAGTATTATGGAAATGCAAGTCAAAACCACAATGAGCTATCTTCTCACACCCGTTAGAATGGCTATTATCAAAAAAATAAGAGATAACAAATGCTGTTGAGGATGTGGAGAAAAGGGAACCCCAGTGTATTGTTTGTGGAATGTAAATTGGCATAGCCACTATGAAAAACAGCGTGAAGTTTCCTCAAAATATTAAAAATATAACTATTATATGATTTAGCAATCCCACTTCTAAGTTTACATCCAAAGGAAATGAAATCACTGTCTCAAAGAGATATCTGCCCTCTCGTGGTCATTGCAGCACTATTCACAATAGCTGAGACATGGAAATATCCTAAGTTTCCACTGATGGATGAATGAATCAAGAATATGTAGTATATATATATGTGATGGAATATCATTCAGCCATAAAAGAGAAGGAAATCCTGCCATTTGCAACAATATGGATGGACATTGAGGGCATTATACTAATTGGAATAAGTCAGACAGAGAAAGACAAATACTTTATGACCTTACTTACATGTGGAATCTATCAAATTCATAGAAACAGACAGTAGAACTGTGGTTGCCAGGGGCTGAGAGTTGGGGAAAATGAGGAGATGTTGGTCAAAGGGTAAAAACTTTCAGTTATACAATTAATAAGTTCTAGGTATTTAAGGAACCTCTGGTAACTATAGTTAACAATACTGCATGGTATACTTGAAAGTTGCTATGATAGTAGTGCTTCAATGTTCTCACCCAAACAGCAATAAAAAATTGGTAATTATGTGAGGTGAAGACTGTGCTTACTAACTTTATTTTGATAAACATTTCACAATATATACTTATATCAAATCAACACATTGTACACCTTAAACTTAAAAAATGTTATATGTCAATTATATCTGAATAAACCTGGAAAAAAGAATATATAAATCTATACATTTGTCCATATGTTTGAAATATTTCCTAATAAATACCTAATGAGTTATGCCGATAAAAGTCAGATAGAACTTTTTCAGCATTATTCGTTATTTCTATTTATTTTTTTGATATCGTACTCACAGATTTTCATTTTATTTTATTTTATGCTTCATAATTCACATATGTATTTCAAATATTCTTATAAGTATGATATTACTGTATAGAATATATATATTAATATATCAAATATTACAAAATATATAATATTGGTGAACTAACCATTCAACTTGTCAATGTTTCAAAAGAGAATAGACACAAGGAAAAATATAAGTAAGTAATAACACAGTTAGAATTAATGAAATAGAAAGCAAAGAAATCATAGAAAGGATCAACAAAACCAAAAACTGCTTCATTGGAAAAAGGTATTAACTTAGACAAACCTCTGGCAAAATTGATACAGAATAAAAGAAAGAAGGCAAAAATAAGCATTTAATTAAAAATGAAAAGGAGAATATATTAGAATACACAATTAAAAGTTCATGTCATGTAAGAATACTAATAACAACTTTTACACAAGGTATCAGGCCCACACAGTTTTTCAGGTAAGTCCACCAAACTAGTGAGTAATTCTTATATAAATTTCTGTGTCCTAGATAATAGAATAGGAGGGAAATCTATGCAACACAATAACCTTGATCCCTACCTGAAGATATTTAAATAGGTTAGATGGATGGATAGATAGATGTATAGGTAAACAGATATCAACTGCAATAAATCCCAAATTCAAGTGTGAACAATATTAGAAAATCTACTAATGTGAATTGCCATATTAATGAATTAAAAGA
The DNA here is from genome assembly GCA_031878705.1 of Tapirus indicus. Taxonomy (NCBI): domain Eukaryota; kingdom Metazoa; phylum Chordata; class Mammalia; order Perissodactyla; family Tapiridae; genus Tapirus; species Tapirus indicus. The sequence continues at coordinate 94,963,731 of CM062942.1, read as the reverse complement.
ACAAAAAAAGACCATTTCAATAATAGATACAGAAAATATGGTTGATAAAATTCTATATTGATTCTATGCAAATCAGAAATCCATGAAGACTTTCTTAACTAGATGAAATGTATCTAATTAAACATATTGTAGACATCATACTTAATCACACTTATTTTAATTTCAGATATTGAGAGAAGGAACTCTAGAGTCCTGTCATAGGATATGTAAGTTGGTGTGCTGCTTTGGAGATAAATTTGAAAACATCTTGTAAAGCTGAATATGTGGATATCCTATTATCCAGAATTGCATTTCTATTTATATTCCCAAGAGAAACTTTTGCACATGGGTACATGAAAAAACATGTACAAAGATGTTCATGGCCTCACTGCATTAAGAAAAAAAATCAGAAACCATCTAACTCTTTCAGAGAAGGTATGATAATTAAAATCTTGTTTAGTCATACAGTAAATTACTAGAAAAAAGTTAATGAACTATAGATACTTGGATCGATTGAGTAAATCTCAGAAAGAAAATTTAGTTACAAAAAATTGCAAAAAATATATATAGCATATCTTTTAATTTTAAAAGCATACAAAATAATGCCATATATTGATAAGGCTATATAGGAAAATTTAAAACAAATCAACAAAAACATTCAGAGGAACACCAACCTCAGCCTAATACATACCTTCAAGGAAAGAGAAGGAAATGGACCTGATGGGTAGCTTTGCTGTATCTGCCAAGTATGTATCACAAGCTCTAATCTCATTTCTGAAATCCAGATTCTCACATCCAACTGCTTACCCTATGTATCTACTTGAATCTCTAATAGGAATCTGAAATATAATATACACAAAACAGAACTTTGAGTCCACCTCCCCAAAATTTGTAATTCCTACAGTGATGTTCATCTTATTACATGAGACCACCATTCATCTAGTTGCTCATGCCAAAAACCTTCCCAACATCCTGACTTGTTGCCAACATCTCTTTCTCTCATATTTCACATATAGTTCACCAGGAAATACAATCATTTCTCTCTCACTGAAATCTATGCTGCATCCAAACAATTTTTACCAACTCCAATACTTCCACCCTCTTCCAAGTCACCATTATTTCTGGTCTGGACTGCAACACTAGCCTCTTTACTGTTCCCCTTTTTCCACTCTTGTTTCTCCACCATCCACACAACAGCCAACATGTTCCATTTAAAACATAAATTTGAAAGTCTTTCAAATGCCTTCCATAACTTTTAGAATGAAATGCCATGGACGTGACATGGCCCTGACATGGCCCTATATGATCAAGACCCTAGATATTTCTCCAAATTTCCAATCATTCCTCTCTTCTCTTACTCTACTTCAACTACTTTGGCCTTCCTTCTGGTCCCTGAACACACTAAGCATATTTCTGCTTCAGGGGTTTGCACTTGGTGATGTCTCTATGTGGAAATTCCACTGTATTTTAAACAATGTCTTGATTTTTATGTTATTAAAGCATGATTTTATTTTATATTACTTTATTCCATTTTATTTTTAAATTATTTGTTAAAACAACTGTTTTGTTCTAATTCAAAATTTAATATTTATGTTCAGAATTACAAATAGAAAAATTTTAACTCCATATTTATAAGTAAAATTTTACATTTCTGCAAAAAAATGAATTTCAGAATCATAGCCATAAATCAAATTAATTTTATTAGTTTTGTTCAATTCAGCAGGTATATTTTCAGTATATTCCTACTATGCACCAGGAACTCAGACAGGTGCTGAGTACCAAAACATGGATAAGATAGAGCCTCTACCTTGAAGAACAACTCAGGAGATGCATATGCAAAAAAAGAGTAAGAAGAAATGGCTAAAACTAATCTGAGAAATTATCTATTAGCTGTTGAGCGACCATTTTTCTCTTCTGAAAAGTTTATTTTGCATGTCTAAATGTTTCACTTCCTTTTAAAATTACTCAATTACCAAACAAAATAATGCTAATTACATATATATAGAAAATATTATAGATATTTATTTTAAACTAAGTAATTTTAAAGCTGCATCATTTTGAAACTTATTGAAATAGAATTTTTAAAAAGAATTTTGTGACATGTTGGAGTTACATGAAACTCAAATTTCACTGTTCATAAATAAAGTTTTATTGAAATACAGCCATGCCCATTTGTTTACACATTGTCTATAACTGTTTTCCCACTACAATGACAGAGACCACATGACCCAAGTGTTGAAAATATTTACTATCTGACCCTTTACCAAAAATTTTGAGGAAGTGATGTCAGCATCATGATGGCATGAGACACTCCCTTTATCTCTCCCCTTCAATCTCCCATGAATAAAACATCCATAACTCAACAAATGATCCTTTGCCCCATATACCAAGATGCCAGAGAGATCCGCACATCAGTACATATGAAGGTAGGTGGATTGGAGCACATAGAGGAGGCAAACTGGGAAAACAGTGGAGGTGGTACCGACCATACTGGCCAGAGCAGCTAAGCCAGTATCTGCAGCCCCAGAGAACCCAATAGCAGCCACAGATAATCCAGTAGTGGGAAGAGAGGCAAGTACAAGACTCTGGACTCCCTCCAGCAGCAACAACTGTGGCCACAGGGAACAGGGCAACAGTGAAGGTGGAGCCCCACAATCCTGATCCCCCAGTCATGGCTCAGAGCTCAGCAGCAGCAGAGGTGCACACGTGACTCCAGTCTTCCAACCACAGTAGCATCTACAGCCACAGGGAACTGGGCAACAGCAGAAGTGGAATCCCGTGAACCTGACCCTCCAGCCAAGCTCAGAACCTGGGTAGTAGCAGCACAAGGACACACATGACCGCAACCTGCTGACCTCAGTGGCACTGTGGCTACAGGGAACCAGGCAATAGCAGAGGCAGTGCTCTGCAACCCAATCCCACAGCTGTGGCTGAGAACCCAGTAGCAACAGTGGAGGCACACACACACAACTCTGACCTCCCAACTGCAGCAGTGTCTGCAGCCACAAGAAATCAGGCAACAGCAGAGGAAGTGTCATGTGAACCCAGCTCCCTCCCCACCTTCCTCTTTACCAAGAAATGGCAGCAGTTCTTGCAACCCAGGTAACCCCAGACACTGTGGTGGCTACTGTCATCCTTGTGCTCCTGGCAGTAAAGCCAGCAACTGCAGTGACAACAGCAAGAGCAAAGTAAATATGATACCTGGAGGCACAGGCAGTGATGATGAGTGCACTGGCAATGCTCCTAGTAGAGGCAATGGAGGGGGGAAAGTACGGATCCTTAAGTATAGCCAGAAGCACCTCAGGTAAAAGAAACCAAAATCTGGTGCTGTATGGTCACCTACTGGAAAACAAAAGAAAGGCCCCTAATCAACAATAAGTTGAATAGTTAGAATCAAAGCAAACAAAGCTATACCTAAATAACAAAAGTACTTGCTGACAAATGCACTACAGAGGAATAATTCATCAGGCACCATGAAACACCATGGTAACACAGCATCACACAAAAATTAATAATTCTATAAAAACCAAACAGTCACAGAGCATTGTGATCTAACTGATAAAGATTTCAAAATAGCTGTCATGAAGAAACTCAACAAGCTACAAGAAAACTCAGAAAGGAAATTCAATGAGCTTAGGAATAAAATTAATGAACAGAAGGAATATTTTATCAAAGAGATTGAAATCTGAAAAAGAACCAAACAGAAATTCTAGAGCTGAAGAACTCAATAAATGAGATGAAGAATGCATTAGAAAGCATTGAAAACAGAGGAGATCATATGAAAGAGAGAATTAGCAAGCTCAAAGATAGAAATCTAGAAATGATTCAGGTAAAAAAGGAGAGAGAACTAACATATAAAAGAGCAAATAAATTCTACGAGAACTGCCTGACTCCATTAGAAAGGACAACATAAGGATAATGGGTATCCCGGTAGGAGAAAGAAGGAAGCACAGAGATTATTTAAAGAAATTATAACTGAGAACTTACCCAACCTGGGAAAGGAACTGGATATACAAAACCATGAAGCTAATAGAACACCAAATTATCTCAACTCAAAAAGACTTTCTTCAAGACACATGACAAGAAAACTGTCAAAAGTCAATCACTATTCCAGGTGAGAGTGGAATGATATATTCAAAATACTGAAAGATGTAAACTGTCAGCCAAGAATACTCTATCCAGCAAAGTTATCATCCGTATATGAAAGAGAAACAAAGGTTTTCCAGGCAAACAAAGGCTGGAGTTCATTGTCACTAGACCTGCCTTATAAGAAATGTGGAAAGGAGCTCTCCTAACTGAAACAAAAAGGCACAGGTACACAAAGCTTTGAGCAAGGTGTTAAATTGACAAATCATAAAATTGCAACTCTATATCAGAATAGGTTGGTAAACACTTAATTTTAACATAGTGGTTAAAGAGAAAAGAAGCATTAAACATAACTATAACCACTTATTTGGTAATGCACCCACAGCATAAAAAGGGATAATTTGTGACAACAAAAACATAGAAGGAGAAGAGGAAAAGGAAAGAACCTGTATAGGCAAATGATGATGAGATGCTATCAGCAGAAAAAGGACTAACTTATCTATGAGACCTTTAACACAAACCTCATAGTAACCACAAAACAAAAATTCAGAGCAGACACATGAAACATAAAAGAGAGGGAACTGAAAAAATCATCACATAAAACCACCAAACTAAATGGCATAGAGGAACACAAAGAAAAAGAAAAAATGGAAATATAGAGCAACCAGAAAACAAAGGATAAAATGGCAGTATGAAGTCCTCATAGATCAATAATCACTCTAAATGGAAATGGACTGAATACACAAGTCAAAGGACACAGAGTGCCTGGGTGGATTAAAAAACGAGACCTAACAATATGCTGCATCCAGGAGACCTAAAGATCTTTAGACCTTTAGCTCTAAAGACAAACATAGGCTTAAAGTGAAGGGATGGATGATGATACTACAAGAAAATGACAACCAAAAGAAAGCAAATGTAGCCATACTTATATCAGAAAAAATAGACTTCAAGCCAGAAAAGATGACAAGAGACAAAGATGGAAATTATATAATGACTAAGGGAACAATCCATCAAGAAGACATAACTTTTATTAATATATATGCACCTAACAAGAGGACTAAAATATATAAAGCAATTACTAAAAGACCTAAAGGGAGAAATTGAAAGCAACACAATAATAGTAGGAGACTTCGATATCCCACTTACATAAATGGATAGATCATCCAGATAGAAAGTTGACAAGGAAACATCAGCCTTAAATGAAACATTAGGCCAGATGGACTTAATAGATATATATAGAATATTCCATCCAAAAGCATTGGAATACACATTCTTCTCAAGTGCACACAGAACTTTCTCAAAGACAGACCATATATTGGGAGAGGAAACAAGCCTCAATAAATTTAAGAAGATTGAAATCATATCAAGCATCTTTTCTGGCCACACTGGTATGAAACTAGAAATGAACTACAACAAGAAAGCTGGAAAAGTCACAAATTTATGGAGACTAAACAACATACTATTGAACAACTATTGGATGAATGAAGAAATCAAAAAATATGTGGAGACAAGTAAAAATGAAAACACAACATACCAAAATCTAGGAGACATGGCAAAAGTGGTACTAAAACGGAAGTATACAGCAATACAGGCCTACCTCAGAAAACAAGAAACATGTCAAATAAACAATCTAACATTATACCTAAAAGAATGTGAAAAAGAAAAACAAAAGAAGCCCAAAGTCAGTAGAAGGAAGGAAATAAAAATCAGAGTGGAAATAAATGAGATAGAGACCAAAAAGACAACAGAAAAGATCAATGAAACTAAGAGCTGGTTCTTTTTTAAAAAACTGACAAACCTTTGGCTAGACTTAGTAAGAAAGAAAGAGAGAAAACTCAAATAAATATTGGCAATGAACAAAAAAAATTACAATGAATAACACAGATATTCAAAGGATTATAAAACACTACTATGAAAAACTATACACCAACAAATTGAAAAGCCTAGAAGAAATGGGTAAGTTCCCAGAATCATACAACCTTCCAAAACTGAATCAAGAAAAAAAAAATAGAGAATCTGAATAGATCAATCACTAGCAAAGAGATTGAAACAGTAAACAAAACCTCCCAATAAACAAAAGTCCAGGACCAGGTGGCTTCTCTGGTGAATTATACCACACATTCAAAGAAGGTACAATATCTAGCCTTCTCAACCTCTTTCAAAAAAGTGAAAAAGGGACACTTCCTAACTCATTTTATTGGGACAAAATTATCCTGATACCAAAACCAGAAAAGGACAATACAAAAAAAGAAAATTATAGGCCAATATCACTGATGAACATACATGCAAAATCCTCAACAAAATATTAGCAAATTGAATACAACAATACATTAAAAGCGTCACACACCACGATCAAGTGGGATTTATTCCAAGGATGCAAGGATGGTTTGGCATTTGCCAATCAATCAATGTGATACACCACATTAACAAGATGAAGAATAAAAAAACACATGATCATCATAATAAATGCAATGAAAGCATTTGACAAGATTCAGCACCCATTTATGATAAAAACTCTGAATTAGATGGATATAGAAAGAAAGTACCTCAACATAATAAAGGTCATATACAACAAACCCACAGCTAACATCACATCCAACAGTGAAAAACTGATAGCTATCCCCCTAAGAACAGGAACAAGACAAGGGTGCCCACTCTTGCCACTCTTATACAACATTGTATTAGAAATCCTAGCCAGAGCAATTAGGCAAGAAAAAGAAATAGAAGGGATCCAAATTGGAAAGAAAGAAGTAAAACTATCAGTATTTGCAGATGATATGATTTTATATATAAAAACTCTAAAGAATCCACCAAAATACTGTTAGAAATGATAAATGAATACAGCAAATTAGCAGGGTACAAAATCAATATATTGCAATCCATTGCATTTCCATACACTAAAAACAAACCAGCAGAAAGAGAAATCAAGAAAGCAATCCCACTTACAATCACAACAAAAAGAATAAAACACCCATGAATAAATCTAGCCAAGGAGGTGAAAGACCCATACACTGAAAACTATAAGGCATTGTTGAAAAATTTTAAAAGATACAGAGAAATGGAAGAATTGTCTGTGCTAACTTAATATGTCCATATTACCTAAAGCAATCTACAGATTTAATTCCTATCAAAATATCAATGAGATTTTTCATGGAAATAAAACAAAGAATTCTAAAATTTATTTGCAATCACAAAAGACCCTGAGTAGCCAAAGCAATCCTAAGAAAAAAGAAGAAAGTTGGAGGTATCACACTCTCTGATTTCAAAGTATACTACAAAGCTGTAATAATCAAAACAGCATGGTACTGGCAGAAAAGCAGACACACAGATAAATGGAACAGAATTGAGAGCCCAAAAACAAACACACACATATATGGACAGCTAATTTTTGACAAAGGAGCCAAGAGCATAGAAAGAAGAGAGGAAAGTCACTTCAATAAATGGTGCTGGGAAAATTGGACAGCCACATGCAAAAGAATGATACTAGAGTATTATACCACACACAAAAATTAATTCAAAATGGATTAAAGACTTGAATGTAATACCTGAAACCGTAAAACTCCTAGAAGGAAACATAAGCAGCATGCTCTTTGAAATCAATGTTAGCAATATCTTTTTGGATATGTCTCCTTAGGCAAGAGAAACAAAAGAAAAAGCAAACAAATGGGACTGCATCAAACTAAAAAGCTTCTGCATGGCAGAGGAAACCATCAGCAAAACAAAAAGACACCCTACCAATTGGGAGAAGATATTTGCAAATCACATATCTGATAAGAGGTTAATATCCAAAATATATAAAAAACTCATACAACTCAACAACAACAAAAAACAAACAACCCAATCAAAAAAATGGGCAGAGGATATGAACAGATACTTTTCCAGAAAAGATATACAGAGGGCCAACAGGCAAATGAAAAGATGTTCATCACTAGTTATTACAGAAATGCAAATCAAATTCCCAATGAGATATCACCTCATGCCCATCAGAGTAGCTATTATTAAAAAGACAAAAAATAACAAGTGTTGGAGAGGATGTGGTGAAAAGGGAACCCCTGTACATTGCTGGTGGAAATGTAAATTGGTTCAGCTACCATGGAAAACAGCATGGAAATTCCTCAAAAAAATTAAGAATAGAAGCACCATATGATCCAGCTACTTCACTTCTGCGTATTTATTGGAAGACTATGAAAACATTAATCTAAATAGATATATGCATCCCTATGTTCATTGCCACACTATTTACAATAGCCATGACACAGAAGCAACCTAAGTACCCATTGATAGATGAATGGAAAAAGAAGATGTGGTATATATATATATATATATATATATATATACAATGGAGTACTACTGAACCACAAAAAATGATGAAATCTTGCCATTTGTGACTGTATGGATGGATCTTGAGGGAATTATGCTAAGTGAAATGTCTGATGGAGAAAAACAATATGGTATGATCTCACTCATATGTGGAGTATAAACAAGCAATCAAAATGAAACAAAAACAAACACATAGATATAGAGGACAGATTGGTGGTTATCAGAGGGGATGGGGTGTGGGGGAAGGCAAAATGGGTAAAGGGAGTCAATTGTATGGTGATGGATAGAAACCAGACTTTGTAGTGAGCACACTATAGTGTATACAGAAGTCAAATTATAATGTTAAACTCTTGAACCTTATATAATGTTATAAACCACTGTTACCTCAATAGAAAAAATATTTGCTGATTCCTGCTCTAAAATATAGCAATGGATTTTCTTGAAAAAGTAATATTTTTGTGTTCTTGTTTTATTTTCCAGAGTTCACAGAGATGTTTAAAATAAATAAAATATATAAAAGGATTTTCCTATGTAATTTATCCCATCAGCTGCTTCTAGAGTTGGGGTTGCTAATCTTAGCCAACACAGGCTTCATTTTCTTTCTTTCCCCTCAATTCCAGTTTCAGTGAGGTATAATTGACACATAAAGATTTTGTATATTTAAGGTGTACAATGTGATATTTTGATATATGTACACATTGTGAAATGCTCACCACACTCAAGCTAATTAACCTAACGACCACCTCAGATCATCACCCTTTTATTGTGTGTGATGAGAACACAAGGTTTACTCTCTTAGCAAATTCCAAGTACACAATACAGTATTATTAACTACAGTCACCACGCTGTACATTAGATCACCAGAACTTATTCATCTGGCATAAAGAAAAGTTTGTACCCTTTGACCAACATCTCCCAATTTCCCTCTCCCCTCAGCTCCTGGCAACTAACATTCAACTCTTTGCTTTTATAAGTTTGACTTTTATTTAGATTCCACATATAAGTGAAATCATGCAGAATTTTTCTTTCTGTGTCTAGCTTATTTCACTTAGCATAATGTCGACCATGTTCATCCAAATATTCACATACTACAGAATTTCCTTCTTTTTTAAAGTTAAATAAAGCTGTTGTATGCATATATCACATTTTCCATTTTCATTCATCATTTGATGGACATTTAGGTTGTTTCCTCATCTTGACTATTGTAAACACTGCTGCAATAAATGTGGGAGTGCAGATACATTTTTAAGATCTGGGCTTCAATTCTTTTGGATAACTACCCAGAAGTGGGATTGCTGTTTTGTTTTTTAATTTATTGAAAAATCTCCATACTATTTTCCATAATGGCTGTACCAATTTACATTCCCACCAACAGTGTACAAGGTTTCCAATTTCTCCATATTCTGGCCAACACTAGTTACCTTTGTCTTTTTTATAATAACCATTCTAACAAGTGTGAGGTGATATCTCATTGTGGTTTTGATTTGCATTTTCCTGGTGATTAGTTGTGTTGATTACTTTTTCATATTCCTGTTGGCTGTTTATATCTCTTTCTTTGAGAAATGTCTATTCAGTTCCCTTATCCATTTTTAATAGGGCTATCTGTTTTTTGCTATTGAGTTGAATACCTTACATATTTTGGATATTAACCACATGTCAGATGTTTGGATTGCAAATATTTTCTCCCATTCTATAGTTTGCCTTTTCACTCTGTTGATTGTTTCCTTTGCTGTGCAGAACTTCTTAGTTTGATGTAATCCTACTTATCTATTTTTGTTTTTGCTGAATGTGCTTTTGGGTTCATATAAAAACAACTGCTCAGACAAGTGTCAAGAAGTTTTTTGCCTATATTTTGTTCTAGTAGTTTTACAGTTTCAGGTCTTATGTTCAAATATTTAGTTCATTTTGAATTGATGTTTTTGTATATGGTGTGAGATAAGGGTCCAATTTAATTCTTCTGTATGTAGATATCCAGTTTTCCCAAAACCATTTGTTGAAGAGACTATCCTTTTCCCATTGTGTTTTCTTGGCACTTTGTCGAAGATAAGTTGACTGTAATTGTGTGGATTTATTTCTGGGCTCTCTATTCAATTCCATTCGTCTCTATGTATGTTTCTATATCTGTACCATACCGTTTCAATTGCTGCAGATTTGTAATATATTTTGAAACCAGGAAGCATGAGGCAAAGAGGAAGACATGATATAGGGTCATGTAAATATTCATTAAAGTTTGGAACAGCCACATAAGTTACCATTAGGTTGACTGTGGATGAGTACAACAATTACCAAGCAATGTTGAGGGCCTAGCAGAAGTTAGAAACAATAAATCTGCAGAATTTAAGTTCTTTTATCAGAAATGAAGGCTAGAAAGGCTAGAAGGCTTAAAGCTAGAAGGGAGACTCTTTATCAAATATGTTTTAGGCCTTAAAAATTCAAAAACATGACCACCTGGTCAACAAGAAGTGAAGAAAAACTCTTTTCTCCTTCCGCATGGTTGAAGACAGTACCAGGTGTATGCAGATTAAGACATCATCATTGCTGTATGAGTTTAGCCACCACAGAAAGGCCCTCTGATCCAGAATAGCTCCTCCATCTGGTACCACAGACCCCTACACTTCTACCAGGAGAAATCTATATCAGTAGATTAAGTCATATCTTTCCTAGAAATCCTTTCCCAGATAGGTAAAAGAAAAGCTTAGCCATCAGTAGAACTCAGGAATATATTTATTTATCATATTTCTTTATCTTGGTACTGTAGCCTGAGCACTAGCTCTGTTGTGTGGTGAGTGAGGCACCAAAGGCACCCTTCCTTTCCTCCACAGGTTTGCTTATGACCAGAAATGTGGCCATACAACTTCTGGAGTCTCCCATCAGTTCACATAGATCCTAAAGTGACAAGTGTCCCTATCAGCCCCTTCCTGTCTTGCCACATAGATTTGTGTTTACACAGATAGTTCAGGAGTTATAAAATCTTTCCTGAATAGATCAGAGCTAGGTCCTCTGGTTTAGATACATGTAAATTCCATCTGAGGAGTTTCCAGAACTTTGCAAACCACACAAAGGGAAATGGTTTCTATATCAGTTAATAGTGCTAAGTTTTATGTAGCATAAAATCCAAATAACATGCTTAAAAACATAAGATTTTTTTTTCTCGTGTACCAGTAATTCTGGAGGTAGCTATCAAGAACTGTTGTGGTAGCTTTACGATATCATCAGAGATCCAGATTTCCATCCTTGTGTTCATTGGATGGCAGCAGGAAGAGGGAAAAGGGAGAGTGGCTAAAAGAACATGCCAATTAAGACTTTGCCCTTTTAATTTAAAAAATGATAGTTTTACTGAAAGCCCCAACCAATAAAAGATCCACATATATGTTCTTGGTCATAACTGGGTCACATAGCCAGTCATAACTTCAAGGGACCTGGGAAATCAAGTTTTTTTTGAGCTAGCGACTTTACATCTTGAATTAAGTAGGAGTTCTATAGATAATGAAGAAAGAAAATGGATAATGAGTAGGCAATTAGCAGTGTATGCCACATATAACAAGAGGGCTTTTTAAGAGCTAAAGATGAAAAACTAAATAAGAAAGTCTGGAGAATATACTACAAACATTTAAGGGAGGTTACATCTGGAATTGAGGGAAAGTCTTCAGGAAACTTTGTAAATTAATATATTGTTTTAATTTATTACAGAGATAAAAATATGTGGAAACTTTTTTAAAGTCAAGCTATTAAAAATGAACCCATAATATACTAAAGCCAAACGCATAAGCAGCTGATTGCCTCTACTGGTGCAGGTAGATAATACTTCTCCGAGCTGAATTTCAAAGCTTGCCAACAAACCTAGATCTCATCTAACTTTAACCAATTGGAATGTCTCATGTAATTTACAATTATTGGTCAGCTCCTCTGGGTTTTGGGGAGAACAAATGTATTTCATAATTTCACCATGACAGTGTTTCTTAACTTGTGTTTCTTCCATTCAACTCTGGTTGTAGGCCAAATCTGCCTTCACATGGCTTGCTTTCTACTAAGGAAATTGACTTGTTGGCAACAGAGCAGGTCCATATTGAACAATTACATCATCTCTCCCTACCATCACCTCATCCTCACTCTCATGCCTAAACACACACTGTTTTACAACTGCAGAGTTCTTTCCCTCCTTATCTGAACCTATGATACAGCATCAAATAATGAGGAAAACAGTGCTCAAAGAGACTAAGCATCTTTTCTTATCATAGATTTTATAAGTGATAGAGCTTAAAGCAGAGGCAAAAAAATATATATACCCAGGGTCCTGACTCTTAGTTTAGTTGGTATTTCTGGCTAATTTTTTAAGAAAGGCAAAGTTAGCTAAAGCACCTCTCCTGAGCTACATTTTTTCTTAGGGGATAGTATCTGTGGCTTCTGTGAGCTAGACTTTTAATGTAAGTCACAAACATGAAAAGAGCAAAAAACCTAAGAATAATGTCATTATTTGTCCCCTTCTATAAAATCCCTCATATTCCTTGAGCAAGATCCCATATTGAATGCTAGAGCCTGGTGACTATCTGGACTGGTATGTTTGCTTAGAGACCTTTATCTACTTTCTATGAAAATATCCTCTAGATTTACTACATCCTTGTTTTTCTTTACAGAGCTCTAAAATAGCTACAAGGTCAACAGTTCAACTATGGAAACCTACCTAAGAAAATATAGATAAAAGGCTTTACTTTTTTAAATCTAATTAACAGAAGGCCTAAAAGTAAAACACAAAAATATATATACCAGGCTACAATATTCACAATTTTGTGAAAGTTTCTATTGTAAAGACAGTATTTAAGAGAAGATTAAGAAGAGATAAATTCCATCAAGAATATTCAAGCAAAAATAATAGACCATTTTCAGTATGCCTAACCTGAAGGAAACTAGAGAGTACTTCTATAATCAATGAATGACTGAAGCTTAAGGAAAAGATTTCCCTCACAGAGTGGTATTTGTAAAAGCTGAAATCTTCTTGATATTTTATTTATATTTGCTTCTGCACATGCAATAAATAACTTTCTATTTGAGTTACTTATCAGCATAAAGAAAAGAAAGAAAAAGTAGATCATTAATGTTTAGACAATGGAAAAAGAAAATGAATAATAAGCAAAATCTTTTCTGTGGGGGGAAAAAAGCAATTTGCAGGAAACAAAATTCTTAAGTACTCATTGAGACTCAATCTTGATGTGTTAAAATATATAGTTTGACATATCAGAGTGAGTTTTTCTGTAGTCAAATTACATTATTTCTCCTGAAAACTGCTGTGACAAACATCTTATCTGCAAAAGAAAAATTACTCTTCTTATCTATTTAACTTAGTTTGTGAAAAGATACAAGGTCACCCTGTGGAAGAAAATCCCATTTGATCCAGGTTTTTTCACTTTTGTGTAGAAATTCTATAGAATTGACAGAATTTGAGAAAACATTAGAAGAATCTCAAATAAACAACTGAACAGTGCACCTAAAGGAACTAGAAAAAGAAGAAAAAACTAAGACCAAAATCAGTAGAAGGAAGGAAATAATAAAACTCAGAGCAGAAATAAATGAAATAAAGACTAGAAAAGCAGTAGAAAAAAATCAATGAAACTAAGAGCTCGTTCTTTGAAAAGATAAACAAAATTAGCAAACCTTTAGCTAGACTCACAAAGAAGAAAAGAGAGAAGGCTCAAATAAATAAAATCAGAAACAAAAGAGGAGAAGTTACAATGGATACCTCAGAAATATAAAGGATTATAAGAGAATACTACTAAAAGCTATATGCTAACAGTAACCAGTAAAGAGATGGAAAGAGTATCAAAAACCTCTTCAAAAGTAAAAGTCCAGGAACAAACGGCCTCCCTGGTGAATTCTCTCAAAGATTCAAAGAAGACTTAATGTCCATCCTTCTTAAACTCTTCCAAAAATTAAAGAGGAGGGGAAGCATCCTAACTCATTTTACAAGGACAACATTACCCTGATACAAAACCCAGACAAGCACAACACAAAAAAAGAAAATTACAGGCCAATATCACTGATGAACATCAATGCAAAAGTCCTCAATGAAATACTAGCAAATAAAATACAATAATACATTAAAAGATCATACACCAAGGTCAAATGGGATTTATACCAGGGATGCAAGGATGGTTCAATATTTGCAAATCAATCAATGTCATACACCACATTAACATAACAAAATGAAGAAGAAAAATCATGTAATCATCTCAATAGATGCAGAGAAAGCATTTCACAAGATACAGCATCCATTTATGACAAAACTCTGAATTAAATGGGCATAGAAGGGAAGTACCTCAACATAATAAAGGCCATATATGACAAACCTACAGCTAATATCATACTCAAAGGAGAATAACTGAAAGTTATCCCTCTAAGAACAGGAACCAGATAAGGATGCCCACTTTCACCACTGTTATTTAACATAGTATTGGAAGTCCTACCCAGAGCAATCAGACAAGAAACAGAAATAAAAGGGATCCAAATTGGAAAGGAAGAAGTAAAACTGTCACTATTTGCAGATGATGTGATTTTATATATAGAAAACTCTAAAGAATCCACCAAAAAACTATCAGAAATGAAAAATGAATACAGTAAAGTTGTAGGATACAAAATCAACATGCAAAAATCAGTTGCATTTCTATATACTAACAATGAAGTAGCAGAAGGAGAAATTAAGCACAAAATCCCATTTACAATTGCAACAAAAAGAATAAAATATCTAGGAATAAATTTAACCACAGAAATGAAAGATCTGTACACTGAAAACTATAAAATATTTTTGAAAGAAATTGAAGAAGAAACAAAGAAATGGAAAGATATTTCAAGCTCTTGGATTGGAAGAGTTAACATAGTTAAAATGTCCATACTTGCTAAAGCAATCTACAGATTCAATGCAATCCCTATCAAAGTTCCAAAGACATTTTTCACAGAAAGAATCCTAAAATGTATAGGGAACAACTGAAGACCCTGAAAAGCCAAAGGAATCCTGAGAAAAAAGAACAAAGCTGGAGGTATCACACTCCCTGATTTCAAAGTATATTACAAAGCTACAGGAATCAAAAGAGCATGGTACTGGCATAAAAACAGACACGCAGATCAATGGAACAGAATCGAGAGCCCAGAAATAAACCCACAAATCTATGGACAGCTAATTTTCAATAAGGGAGCCAAGAACATACAATGGAAAAAGGAAAGTCTCTTCAATAAATGGTGTTGGGAGAACTGGATAGCCACATGCAAAGAATGAAAGTAGGCCATTATCTTACACCATACACAAAAATCAACTCAAAACGGATTAAGGATTTGAATGTAAGTCCTGAAACTATAAAATTCCTAGAATGAAACATAGGCAGAATGCTCTTTAACATCAGTCTTAGCATTATCTCTTCAAATATGTCTCCTCAGGCAAGGAAAACAAAAGAAAAAATAAATCATACTACAGCAGACAAAAAAGCTTCTGCATGGCAAAGGAAGCCATCAAAAATATGAAAAAACAATCTAACAATTGGAAGAAGATATTTGCAAATCATATATCCAAGAAGGGGTTAATATCCAAAATATACAAAGAACTCATACAACTTAAGAGTAAAACCAAACAATCTGATTTGGGGCCGCCCGGTGGTGCAGCGGTTTCGTCCGCGCTTGGCAGCCTAGGGTTCGCGGGTTCGGATCCCGGACGCCCACCGACGCGCTGCTTGTCAGCCTTGCTGTGGCGGCGTCCCATATAAAGTAGAGGAAGATGGACACGGATGTTAGCCCAGGGCCGGTCTTTCTCAGCAAAAAGAGGAGGATTGGCAACGGATGTTAGCTCAGGGCTGGTCTTCCTCACAAAAAAAAAAAAGAAAAAATAATGGGGCAGAAGATCAGAACAGACATTTTTTCCAAAGAATTGTCTTTTCGTTTTGTTCGTGGTTTCCTTCGCCTTGCAAAAACGTTTTAGTGTGATATACTCCCATGTGTTAATTTTTTCTTTTGTTTCCATTGCCTGAGTAGACTTGGTATTTGAAAAGATGCTGCTAATACCAATGTCAAAGAATGTACTGCCTATATTTTCTTCTGAGTTTTATGGTTTCAGGTCTTACATTCAAGTTTTAATCGATTTTTAGTTAATTTTTGTGTGTGGTGCAAGGTAATGGTCTACTTTCATTCTTTTGCATGTGGCTGTCCATTTTTCCCGAAACCATTTATTGAAGAGACTCATTTTCCATGTATCTTCTTGGCTTGTTTGTCAAAGACTAACTGTTCACAGATGCATGGTTTTATTTCTGGGCTTTCAATTCTGCTCCATTGATTTGCATGTCTGTTTTTGCACCAGTACCATGCTATTTTGATTACTATAGCTTTGTAGTGTATTTTGAAATCAGGAGTTGTGAGGCCTCCAGCTGTGTTCTTTTTTCTCAAGATTACTTTGGCTATTCAAGGTCTTTTGTTATTCCATATAAATTTTATGATTATTTGTTCTATTTCCATGAAGAATGTCACTGGGATTCTGATTGGGATTGCATTGAATCTGTAGATTGCTTTAGGTAGCATTGACATTTTAACTATGTTTATTCTTCCAATCCATGAGCATGGAATATCTTTCCATTTTTTTATATTTTCTTCAATTTGTCTCAATAATGTCTTATAGTTTTCAGTGTATAGGTCTTTCACCTCCTTGGTTAAATTTATTCCAAGATATTTTATTCTTTTTCTTGTGATTGTAAATGGGATTGTATTCTTGACTTTTCTTTCTGCTAGTTCCTCATTAGAGTATAGAAATGCAACTGATTTTTGTAAGTTGATTTTGTACCCTGCCATTTTGCTGTAGTTGATTATTTCTAATAGTTTTTTGATGGATTCTTTAGGGTTTTCTATATAGAGAATCATGTCATTTGCAAACAGTGAGAGCTTCATTTCTTCCTTTCCAATTTTGATTCCTTTTATTTCTTTTTCTTGCCTAATTGCTCTGGCCCAAATCTCCTGTAGTACATTGAATAGGAGTGTGAGAGTGGGCACCCTTGTCTTGTTCCCATTCTCAGAGGGATGGCTTTAATTTTTCACCTTTAAGTATGACGTTGGCTGTGGGTTTGTCATATATGGCCTTTATTATGTTGAGGTACTTTCCTTCTATACCCATTTTATTCAGAGTTTTTATCATAAATGGATGTTGGGACTTGTCAAATGATTTCTCTGCATCTATTAAGATGATCATGTGATTTTTATCCTTCATTTTGTTAATGCAGTGTATCACATTGATTGATTTGTGGATGTCAGACCATCCCTGTCCCCCTGGGATAAATCCCTCTCAATCATGGTATATGATCCTTTTAATGTATTGCTGTATTCAGTTTGCCGATATTTTGTTGAGAATTTTTACATCTATGTTCAGCAGCAATATTGGCCAGTAATTTTCTTTCTTTATGATATCCTTGCCTGGTTTTGTTATCAGGTAATGTTGGCCTCATAGAATGAGTTAGGAAGTGTTCCATCTTCTTCAATTTTTTGGAATTGTTTGAGAAGGATAGGTAATAAATCCTCTTTGAATGTTTGGTAGAATTCTCCTGAGAAGTCATCTGGTTCTGGACTTTTTTAGGGGGGAGATTTTTGATTACTGCTTCAGTGTCTATACTTGTGATTGGTCTATCCAGATTCTGTATTTCTTCTTGATTCAGTCTTGGGAGGTTTTATGAGTCTAAGAATTTATCCATTTCTTCCAGCTTGTCCAATTTCTGCACATATAGTTTTTCATAGTATTCCTTATAATCCTTTGTATTTCTGTGGTATCCATTGTAATTTCTCCTCTTTGATTTCTAATTTTATTTATTGGACCCTTCTGTCTTTTTTTCTTAGTGAATGTGGCTAAGCATTTGTCAATTTTCTTTATCTTCTCAAAGAACCAGCTCTTAGTTTTATTCATCCTTTCTACTGTTTTCTTAGTCTCTAATTCATTTATTTCTACTCTAATTTTTATTATTTCCCTCCTTCTTACTGATTTTTCCCTTTGTTCATTTTCTAGTTCTGTTAGATGTAGTTTAAAACCACTTTTTTGAGATGTTTCTTGTTTTTTAAGGTGGGCTTGTATTGCTATGAATTTCCCTCTTAGGACCAATTTTGCTGCATCCCATAAGTTGGTATGTTGTATTTTCATTTTTGTTTGTCTCTAGGTATTTTTAAATTTCTCCTTTGATTTCTTCATTGATCCAGTTGTTGTTCATTTTGTTTAGTCTCCACATATTTGTGACTTTTCCAGCTTTTTTCTTGTAGCTGATTTCTAGTTTCATAGAATTGTGGTTGGAAAAGTTGCTTGATGATTTCAATCTTCTTAAATTTATTGACTCTTGCCTTGTTTCTCAATATATGGTCTATCTTTAAGAATGTTCTGTGTGCCCTTGAGAAGAATGTGTATTCTGCTGTTTTGGGATGAAATATTCTATATATATATATGTATCTATTAAGTCCATCTGCTCAAGTGTTTCATTTAAATCCACTGATTCCTTGTTGCCTTTCTCCCTAGATCTATCCATTGATGTAAGTGGGGTGTTGAGGTGCCCCACTATTATTGTGTTGCTGTTAATTTCTCCCTTTAGCTCTGTTAATAGTTGCTTTATATACTTTGGTGCTCCTGTGTTAGGTGCATATATATTCATAAGTGTTATGTCCTCTTGGTGGAAAGTCCCTTTTCTCATTGTATACTCCCCCTCTTTGTCTCTCATTGTCTTTTTTATCATGAATTCTTCTTTGTCGATATAAGTATGGCACCACCTGCTTGGTTTTGTTTGCCAGTTGTTTGGAGTATCGTCTTCCATCCCTTCACTCTGAGCCTGTGTTTGTCTTTAGAGCTGAGATGTGTTTCATGGAGGCAGCATATTGTTGGGTCTTGTTTTTGAATCCATCCAGCCACTCTGTGCCTTTTGATTGGAGAATTCAATTCATTTACATTTAGATTGATTGTTGATACAGGAGGGCTTAAAGCTGCCATTTTATCTCTTGTTTTCTGGTTGTTCTATATGTCCATTATTTCTCTTCCTTTGTATTTCTGACTGCCATTTCAGTTTGGTGGTTTTCTGTGGTGGTTTTCTCTTTATGAATTGTGGCTCTACTCTGATTTTTTGTTTAGTGGTTACTTCAAGGTTTATATAAAAGATCTTGTAGATGAGGTAGTCCATTTTCTGGTAGCCTCTTATCTCCATTAGCCTAAGCAGATCCCATCCCTTTCCTCTTCCCCTTCTGAGTTATTGTTGTCACAAATTATTCTGTTTTGTATTGTGAGTTTTTGACTAAGTTGGAGTGTTTATAGCTACTTTTGATGCTTTCCTTCCCTTTGTCTTTCAAGTTATAATTATTTGCTACCCTGTTCTGAAACAGCAGTTTTCTGATTTTGTCTGTCTATTTATCTCCTTGCTCAAATCTTTTTAGACCTTTGCCTTTTTGTTTCAAGTATGAGGGCATTCTTGATCATTTCTCATAGGGGAGGTCTAATAGCAATGAACTCCCTTAGCTTTTGTTTATTTGGGAAAGCTTTTATTTCTCCATCATATCTGAAGGATAGTTTTGCTGGATAGAGAGAGTATTCTTGGCTGAAAGTTTTTGTCTTTCAGTATTTTGAATATATCATTCCATTCTTTCCTAGCCTGTAAGGTTACTGCCAAGAAATCTGAATGCCTGATAGGGGTTTCTTTGTAGGTTATCTTCTTCTGCCTTGCTGCTGTTAATATTTTTTCTTTGTCATTGACATTTGCCAGTTTAAATATTACATGCCTTGGAGAGGGTCTTTTTGCATTGATGTAATTTGGAGTTCTATTGGCTTCATGTGTATGTAATTCCAGTTCTTTCTCCAGGTTTTGGAAGTTCTCAACTATTATTTCTTTAAAGAAGCTCTCTGCTCCTTTTTCCCTCTCTTCTCCCTCTGGAATACCTATAACCCTCATGTTGCTTTTCCTAATTGAGTCAGATATTTCTTGAAGAATTCCTTCATTTTTTAAATCTTAGCTCCCTCTCCTGCACCTGAACCATTTCTATATTTCTATCCCATAAATCACTAATTCTTTCCTCCATAACATCTGCTCTGTTTTTAAAGGATTTTAGATTATTTTTCATCTCATTAATTTTATTCTTCATACCAGAATTTCTGCTTTTTTATAGTTTCAATCTCTTTGGTGAAGTATTCCTTCTTCTCATTAATTTTATTCTTAGGCTCACTGAACTGTCTTTCTGAGTTTTCTTGTAACTCATTGAGCTTCTTTATGACAGCTATTTTGAATTCTCTGTCATTTATACTGTAAATTTCTGTAACTTCAGGATTGGTTTCTGGAGACTTGTCATTTTCCTTCTGCTCTGAATTGTTACTGTAGTTTCTCATGGTGTTTGATGAGCTAATCCTTTGTTGGTATATTTGTGGCAGTATCAGATCACAGATTATATCTGCTACTGCTGGGGGAAAGCAAGAGCTGTGTTTCTGATCCCACCCCATGTGCTAGAAGTTGTGCATTTGGTGGGTGCTCCCATAAGCCAGGAAAGAATTTGTGCATGGGCTCAGGGTCGCTGACACCTCTTCTTACAGTTGTGCTGAGTTTTTTTCCCACTTATGGGGCCACAGCAGCACTATGGGCACTCCTGCTGGCTGGAAAAGCATTCACACACATGTGCAGATCTGCTGCCACCTCTTCTTATGGTCACGCCAGCCACTGTGCTTTGTGGGTAATGCTTTTTCACAGGGTCCAAGCCCGGGCCATTTGTTGGGACTGCAGCAGCATGGTGGGTGCTCCTACCAGCCAGGAAAGCATTTGCACATGGGCTCAGGGCTGCTGCTGCCTCTTAGAGTTGCACTGAGGTGCAGTGCAGTATGGGGCTATAGGGGCAGTATGAGCACTCACACCAGCTGGGAAAGTGTTTATGTGCATGCACAGGGCTTCTAGAGAAGTGTAGGGGAGATGTCACCTCTCTCCACTACTTCCCGGGGATTCAGTCCACCCCTTCAGATGTATAGCTGCATAGGTCTCTCAGGCATCCTGTTGTGCTTTGTTGGTGTCCTCCATTGGTCAATGAATGTCCACTTAGTTGTAGTTCAAAGGGGGAGAGATAAAGTGAACAGCTCACTCTGCCATGTTGCTGACATCACCCCTGTATGTTGTTTTTGTATCCTATGACTTTACTGAATTCATTTATTAGTTCTAACAGTGTTTGTGTGTGTGTGTGTGTGTGCATGTGTGTGTGAAGTCTTTATAGTTTTCTACATACAGGATCATGTCATCTGCAAATAGATAATTTTACTTCTTCCTTTCTGATTTGGATGTCTTTTATTTCTTTTTCTTGGCTAATTGCTCTTGCTAGTACTTCCAGTATTACATTAAATAGAAATGGTGAGCATGGGCAGATTTACCTTTAACCAGATGATAGAGGAAAAGCTTTCAGTTTTTCCCCATTGATTATGATGTTAGCAGTGGGCTTTTCATAAATGGTCTTTATTCTGTTGAGGTAAGTTCCTTCTATTTTATTAAGTATTTTTACCATGAATGAATGTTGAACTTTATTAAATCCTTTTTCTGCATTTATTAAGATTGTCATGTGATTTTTAACTTTCATTTTGTTAATGTTGTGTATCACATTGATTTGCATATGTTAATCCAAACACATCCCAGGGATAAATCCCACTTGATCATGATGTATAATCTTTTCCATGTATTGTTAAATTCAGTGTTTTATAGAAGATTTTTGCAAAGATATTTATCAAAGACTTTGGCCTGTAGTTTTCTTTTCATGTGGTGTCTTTGCTTGACTTTGATATCAGGGTGTTGATGCTCTCATCAAATGAACTTGGAAGTGTTTCCTCTAGTTCTATTTCTTTGGAAGAGTTTAAGAAGTATTGGTATTAATTCTTTGAATGTTTGGTAGAATTCAGCCATGAAGCCACCTAGTTCTGGACTTTTTCTTCGTTGGGAGGTTTTTGGTTACTACTTCAATCTCTTTATTTGTTATAGGTCTGTTCAGGCTTTCTATTTCTTCTTATTCAATCTTGGCAGGTTGTATATTTCTAGGAATTTGTCAATTTCTTCTAGGCTATCCAATTTGTTGGCATATAATTGCTCATAATAGTCTTTTAAAATCCTTTTTATTTCCGAGGCAACCATCGTAATGTCTCCTCTTTCATTGCTGATTTTATTTTATTTGAGGCTTCACTCTTTTTTTTTTTTTTAGTTAGTCTGAACTAAAAGTTGCCAATTTTAGCCTTCCCCAAAACCAGCTCTTAGTTTTGTAGACTTTTTTCTATTGTTTTTCTGTTCTTTATTTGTTAAGACTTGTTTTACTACCTAACATGATCTATCCTGGAGAATGTTCTGTGTGCTCTTGAAAAAAACATGTTTTCTTTTGCTGTTCAGTAGAAAGTTCTGTATATGTCTGTTAGATCAATATGGTCTATAGGGTTGTTCAAGTCTATTTCTTTATTGATTTTCTGTCTGAATGTACTATCCATTATTGAAAGTGGAGTATTGAACTCTCCTACTATTATTATATTGCTGTCACTTTCTCCTTTTGGATCTGTCAATATTTTCTTTATATATCTATGCACTTGATATTGGGTAAATATATATTTACAATTGCTATATTTTCTGTTGAATTGACCCTTTTACTATTAGGTAACGACTCTCTTTGTCTCTAAGGACAGTTTTTGACTTAAAGTGCACTTTGTCCTATATAAATATAGCCACTCCTGTTTTCTTTTGGTTACCATTTGCATGAAATGTGTTTTTCCATCCCTTCACTTTCAGCCTATGTGTCTCTTTGAATATAAAATGAGTTGCTTGTAGACAGCATATAGTTGGATCTTAGTATTTTTTTATCCATTCAGTCACTCTGTATCTTTTATTGGTGAGTTTACTCCATTTACATTTCAAGTAATTATTGATAGGGAAGGACTTACTATTGCCATTCCTTAAGTATTTTCTCTTTGTCCCTGTTTTTCTCTCTTGCTGTCTTCCCTTGTTTTGTGTTTTTCTTTTTTGTTTTTTTGGATTGATAGATTTTGATTCCTTTTTATTTTTCTTTTGTGAAATTCTACAGATATTTGCTTTGTGGTTACAAAGAGGCTTACGTAAAATATGTTATAGCAGTCTATTTTAAGCTATTAACTTAACTTCACTTGAATACAAAGTTCTTACTAATCCTTACAGTGATTCCTAATATCTTTTACAGCAAATATAAATTCTTGTTTGGGGGCATCAAGGACATCTATTCCAACCCTCTTTATCTTAATACCTTCACTTTTTGCCACAACCTACCTTATGCTCTCTTCCTGAGTTGAGTAGATTATCTTTCTCTCTACTTTTTACAAGACTCCATAACCTCTTTGATAAAGCATGTCCCTTATACCTAAATTCCCTTGTATATGAAGCTTTCCAGCCTTGTATTCTAGCCCAAACTCTCACATGCTGAGAGTCATTGGATGTGACTCCCCTTCTTTTGTCCAGAGTGCCTTTAGCCATAAAATAAAATCATTAGATATTAGAGGATATCTAAGATTTCTAACAGCTCTTGAATACTATATTTATATGATATTCTTACCTGATTTCAGTCTCTCCAACCACCTTGATAGAGCCCTATCTTCATCCTTCTTCCTATGTACATCATTTACAATGTATGTGCATTTCTTCATATGATTGCTACTGTCACACATATATATTTCTACCACTGCTTTTTTTTATTATCTATTATACTTTAGTTTTTTAAAGACATTAGTGGCTTTCATTATCCGAAACATTAGATAACTGCAAATATTATTTATTGGGATTTGGAAGTAACATATTCATTTTCCCAAAATTTTGCTTTCTTAATTTCTAGGATATAAACAATTCATCAGATTTTGTTTCTATATTGCTGTAGACTACAGAATTAGAACTGATAGATTAAATTTACAAAGAGGTATATTTTTAGCCAAACAGAAGTGAAACTTTTGACAATTAAATATGTGGAATGAGTTGCTTCATGAAGGAGTAAGTTTCTCATCACTGAAAATGTTTAAGCAAAGACTAAGTGACTACTTAATAGATGGTGATGTAAAGGTAACTTATCCATACCACACAGAGTCATCATCAAGGACTCAAGTTCTCTAAGTTCCCTTCCAATGGACATTCTGGAAATCTGTTTCCTTAGGGTAATACTAAAATTATCTTACCTTTCCGGAAACACAGATCAACTAATGGAGAAGAGAGGCTTTCCAGAGGCATATTAGATAGAATTGGAAGAAACTAAAGTGTGTAAAAATTGACCATGAATGTTGATAATTGATAATTAATAATCATGGAATGATCATCACAACAGTGCATTGAGCTATCTTCGTATTCTGCCTTTGGAGTACATGCTGGAAATTATTCATATAAGAAGACTTCCTTAGAATGAGTCACTTGGGACATTTAAGTAAGGATATTTTATTGAAGACAGTCCAAGAGAGATATTTCCTATACAAAAATCTTCTCCATAACAAATAATAATATATTGAGATTTTCCTTATATTCTAATACATTGTATGATTGATGTACTTTGTTACTTTCAAAAATCAATACCATGCATCGTCTACAGCATGTCTTCAACATATATTGACCAACTAATAATATACTCAGGTAAGTTTTCAATGTGAAAACTTGAAGGTATCATCCAGTTGATAAAAAAAAAAAGCCAAACTCTTAAAATTAGGCAGAAGAAATGTATAGATATTAGAGATTTGGGGGGACACCGTATGTTTTTCATTTTTAGTATTAATGGTAACTGTGACTCTACCACAAGAACTAGAGAGAAGGAAAATAAGAAAATAAGATAGTCCTCCAAAATGTAATTCAGTGAAATCCACTAATGTTGTGTGAATAACCACCTTGGAATATGAATAAGGGATTATGTGTAAATGGGTGATTCAGAAAAGTTTGGAGACAGCAAAAACTCTAATCAAGATGACCTAAGGAGACAAGGCAGGAATGTAATTTTAATTAACTTAAATGGAAACATAATCAACCGGATTTTATCTTGTTTGGAAACTTAATGAACTGCATAGTACTCTATTTAAAGGGAGACTGGGTGAACAAAAGAGTCAGCTGAAATTACAGAATTGGTGAAGCCCAGAGAGCCAGATGTGGGCAGTACCTACCCAAATATTGTCCAGGGAAGAGAGTTTTCTATGGCACTCCTCTTACTCTGATTCCGTACTCATCCAAAAACTTTTCAATCTGACAATTTGTCTTGACTACAGGGAGAGCCTACCTATATCTGGGAAAATAAACATTCTAGCCTTCTTGATGGTTTTATTTCTCAGAGTAAATAGGCATTCTGTTTTATATATCCATCTCTTCTACCTTGGTTAATGTTAATCTGAGCTTTCTCCCCACTTCTACCCCCCAAAAGAAACAACTACTCTTGATGTGCTAAGAAAATCAAATTTCTGAGAGTCAGACTCTGGAACATAGTGAATTTATCAAGGTAAACACTCAGTTGTGAGGCCCTTCAGCACTCAACCAAGACTTCTGTTAGTATATTGCAGAAGGATGTTAGAGCAACTAAATTGATAAGTATTGTCCTTATTTATAATTCTTTCACTGGATATTTTCCAACTATTCTTGAAAATAAGCTTACTTTGGCTGCTCAGTGTAGAAAATGGTATTTTACCAAATGAATTGCTGAATTCAGCCACTGATTCTATTGTCAGTGCTTTGTGAAGTTTCACTTAGAATTGAGGAATACAAAGGGTGACTTTTTAAAACAAAAACTAGGTCAGACATTTTGAAAAAAGAAATTTGAGTCAAAAGAAATTAATCTATTTGTAAACTTTAAGAATCATTGATATTTTGTTCATCTCTTCTAACAGCTGATACTTAATATGAGAGGAGAGATAGAAAAAAATTACTGACCAAGAGAGCAACCAGCAGCACTACCTGCTAGCCTGACAACTAGCAAGACCAAGAAATTCATCAGACATATTTTGTCAGAGTGGTACTTTCAAATTCTCAGATCCCCAAAAGAGCTCCTGACTTTTATTGATAGTTGAAGTAATAAATATTTTCAGCAAGGACTGTGGTGGTGAAAGTGCTATTTTATAGCCTCTCTATTATAGGTCTTTGTACCTGTAATACAATAATATCTTACCTGTTTGGAACTAAGTTCTGCAGCAAACAAAATTATGCATTATAGAACTGACAACCAGAGGATAAAAAATGAATTGGTTTCATAGAAAATAGTCCATGTACTAAAAATCATGTATTTACTCAAAGGAAAACTCCCCAGTCCTCTATTCGTAGCCCATGTCTATATAATTCTATCAACCTTGGTTATATGCTTTACCAATTAAAGTCTGTATATTAGAATGAATGAAAAAATGTTAATCCAGGAAGTCACACTCTGCAAGAAGTGACAGATGACAGCACAGAAGGAGACAGAATATAGAAGTGGCAGATGTAACCACCGTTTCTCCCCACAAAAAGAAAAAAATGCTCTTGTCTTAAGCTACTTATTACTGGAACAAATATGGATGCACATTTAATGAAGTCCAGAGGGTATCACTACATTCCAGCATAATGCAAGCTTGATGCTAATACTGATGGTCCTGAGTTAAAGGTAGAAAAATGAAAGGGTATATTTATGCTTTTTAAAGAGATGGAAAAGATCACCTTAAGATGGTGATGAAAAAGATGGAAATAATCTGTGGATCACATATTATTAAAAAGATTTGCTAAAATATTTAAAAAATAATTTTGAAAGGAATATGCCTAACGCATAAATTCATGTTTCCAAAATAGCTCATTTTCAGAGAATTTCTAAGTGGCTCGGATTTTACTGCATTTGTTCCTAAGACTGCTAGCAACCCAAGACCTCTGGACAAGAGGTTTTGAATTAAAGTAAAATATTATATCATATCTACCTACACATCCAAATACAATTCTGGAAGTTAGATGTTCTATAGCAGAGGTTTTCAAATGACAGCTCCTTGAGTCTCTTCAGAAATAAGATGCTAGGAGACCCTTGCCTTATTTTCTGTTTTGTTTATTGAGCTTTGAAGTAAGAGATTATTTAAAGAAAAAGGTCTAATACATTTTAAAAGCTTTATTGAGGTATAAATGACAAAATATAAACTGCACATTTTTAAGTATACAATGTGGTAAGTTCTACTTTTTGTACATTCATGAAACCAATAACACAAGCAAAATAGTGAGCACATGCTCACCCCTAACACTCTACTTATAGTCCTAATAAGCCCGCTCACCCACCCCCTCTCGAGCAACCACCGACTTCCCTTCTGTCACTATAGATTAGTTTGAATTCTTTAGAATTTTATACAAATGAAATCATAAATTTGTACTCTTAGTTTTCTGGCTTCTTGTACTTCTCAAAATTATTTTGAGATTAATTCATATTATGGTATGAATAGTATATTATAGTATACATATATATTTATAGTATAGTATCAATAGTTCATTCATTTTGTTAAGAGGAGTAGTATTTCATTTTATGACTCTACTACAATTTGTTTATGCATTTGCCTTTTGAGAGACATTCGGGTTGTTTCCAGCTTGGGGCTATTACAAATAAAGCTCCTGTGAACATCTGTGTACAAGTCTATATGTAGACATGTTCTTTCTTTCGTTTTGGGTAAACACCTAGGAGTGGAATGGTTGGATTATGATAGATGTATGCTTAACTTTTTAAGAAACTGCCAAACTGTTTTCCAAAGTGGTTGTGCCATTTCACATTCACACCAGCAATATGTGAAAGTCCCAGTTGATCCACATCTTCACCAAATTTTTGTATGGTCAGATTTTTTAATTTTAGCCATTCTAATAAATGTGTTATGGTATCACATTGTGATTTTGATTTGCATTTCCCTAATGACTATTAATGTTGAGCATATTTTTATGTGTTTATTGGCCAGTTGTATGTATTCTTTGGTAAGTATCAGTTCAAATATTTTGCCCACTTTTTATTGAGATGTTTCTTTCCTTATTAAGTTTTCTGAGTTGTTTATAAACTATGAATAAAAGCCCTTTATCAGAGGTACTCTGGGCAAAGATTTTTCTCCCATTTGTGGCTAGTATTTTCAGTCTCTTAACTGTCTTTTGAAGAGAAGATTATGTTTTGATGAAGTATGTTTTATTAATTTTATTTTTGTATTGATTATGCTCTTGATGTCATGACTAAAAAAATCTTTGCCTAACCCAAGGTCAGAATATTTTTCCCATGTTTTCTTCTAAATTTTTATAGTTTTAGGTTATACAGTTAGGACTGTGATCTATTTTGAATTAATTTTTGTATATAGTGTGAGATATGGATTGAAGTTTTTTTGCATATGGGGTTTTTTTGCATATGGATATCCAATTATTCCAGCACTATTTTTTGAAAAGGCTATCCTTTCTCCACTGAATTGCCTTGGCCCCATCTCACTCCTCCTCACTGTGGTATGCCTAGATACTCTCTCAACACAGTAAATTGTGGCAATCATAGGGCTCACCTCATGTGTTTCCTATATCTCTGGAGTTACTGCCATTCATTACCTGATGTCCATTACCTCAAAAACTGTTGTTTCATTTATTTTGTGTTTGTTTGTTTTTAGTTTCTACACATAGGAGGATAAACCCAGTCTTGTTACTACATCTTAGCTAGAATCAGAAGTTCTGGTTATTTATTAAACAATTTAAAACTCTTGATATAGAAATACATTTACTAGAAAATTTAAAATGAAAATGAGAATTTTTTCACTTTTTAAAATTATTGACTTTTAGTCGTGATATGCCCTCTCTATAGAGAAAATTCTTACTGAATTTCTTCCAATATGCCTCATGAGCCATAACTCTATCATTTGTAAGCTCTTTGACCCTATGTAAAGTGGCCTACATTGTCTCTTACCACTAGTCAGACAGACCTGAACATTGCCACAGGATAGTGTCTAAAAACATTAGAATGCATGAGAAAATTTAGTCATATTAGAGATTGAATGGGATGAATAGAAGTAGCCCTTAGGTCACATATTTTGGTTACCTAAAGATTAGTTGATGTCCCCTTGGAATTCAGAATTTACCAAAATATGAAATATTTTGAGAGCTTACAAAAATGTGAATTCCTAGGACTGACTTCAGATCTATTGAGTGAGAATATGGGAATTTGGTGTGGTGACAGTGAGGCATGCTGTGTATCTCTATTTAACAAACTCTCCAGATAATTCTTATGCATGCTAAAGTCTGAGCACCATCTGTTTTGTACTAGGCTCTGTCTTTAGCTCTAATATTTGATACATAAAGGTTAAGACACAGTCTCACTCCTTAAAAGTAATTCAATGTATTGAGGGATATGTGTGTGTGTGTGTGTGTGTGTGTGTGTATAAATGTAATATATTGTATAAGTATTAAAACAGAGATGTGTACAAAGTGCTAAGTGAAGGCTCAGGAGAAGGAGTCACATGTTAGCGGGGTCTTGAGAGAGAAATAGAAATTCTACTGGGTAGTAATGTGATAAAGAAAGGCATTGGAGGGGGCCGGCCTTGTGGCATAGCATTTAAGCTCCCATGCTCTGCTTCAGCAGCCTGGAGTTCACAGGTTCGGATCCTGGGAGTGGACCAATTCACCACATGTCAAACCATGCTGTAGTGGTGTCTCATATAAAGTAGAGGAAGATGGGTACAATGTTAGCCCAGGGCTAATCTTCCTGAGCAAAAAGAGGAGGATTGGCAACAGATGTTAGCTCCGGGCTAATCTTTCTCACAAGAAAAAAAAAAAGAAAGGAATTGGAGGTCCAATGAAAGAATGAATACCTTTGTGAAGCTATGGCATTGCAGAAGGTGAAGAACATTTGAAAGAATGAGCAGAAATTTGGTGGAACAGAGAATAGGGCAGTGTGTCTGAAACTGGAGCATGTGAATCTCCTGGGGACTCATTAAAAATTCATATTCCTACGCCCTATTCCAGAGCTACAGAAACAGAATCTTAGGGATACTTTAGGGATCTCATTGTCAACAAGTTCTAGTGATTCTAACATGCAATAATGTTTGAGAACCACTCACAAGTTTGTTTTGCCTTTATTTTTCCATTGACCTATATTTTTAGAATAAATACATGTCAGGCAGTTGTTTAGGCATGGAAAATCACCAGTGCTTACAAAAGCCATGTCAGACAAAAATCATCTTTTATTACCTTCCAAAATAACAAGGAAAAAAACCAGAAACACTGCACTAATCCATTGTATTCTGGTTAGTATTTAGATTCATTTTGGCAGAAAACTTTCTACTTTATATTTATCTTTATATTTAGATTAAGCACTATCAAAATGCTGGTCAAAGGGTTTAAAATTGTTGTCAGGGGAGTGGCGTCATCATCATGGCAGAGTGAGATTCCCTCTTTGAATCTCTGCCCCCTACGACACAACAAAAACATCATTCACATTCCAACAGAGCTCAATCAAACACTACGAAGGACTTCTGAGAAACCCCTGCTGCCATACATCGGACGGTGGAGGCACGGGAAGCCCAGGAGAATGGGAGGAGAGGTAGGAGGTTGTACTCCCCCTCCCCAATCCATCGGCAAAAACAGCGCGGTTCGCGGACAGAGGAGGGAGGGGTGGCCCACAGCGGGGGGAAAACTATTGCCATCCAGGTGCTCGCACAGACTGTCGCAAGATCCCCACTGGGAAGCGACGACGGACTGTTTAGGGGGTGTAGCAAACACCCTAAGAGAGCCAGAAAGGAAACCCCCGGGTCAAGCAGGAGAAAGAGAGGACGCCTCCCCCCACACACCCGGCGTTTCAGCATAATCCCTCCAGGGGCTGCAGCCGCCTCAGAGAAAACCGCTTGCGATCTCCATCTAGTGGCAGCAGGGGGAAACTGCAGGACCAATTTTATCATGAGGGGAAAAAATAAAGCCGTCCCCGTCAGATCCTTGCGACAATTTGTCAGGGCTACAGACCAAAAGGAAAATGACAAACACCCAGAAACCAACCCTGAAGGCACAGAATTTGATAACCTGAATGACAGAGAATTCAAAATAGCTATCATAAACAAACTCAACGAAATACAAGAGAACACACAGAAACAAATCAACGAATTCAGGGATTATGTCACAAAAGAGATTGAAACCCTAAAGAAAAACCAATCAGAATTATTGGAGATGAAAAACAAAATCAACGAGATAGTGGAAAAAATGGAGTCTTTAAAGAGCAGAACTGACAATATGGAGGAACGAATTAGCACTATTGAGGATAGCCATGCAGAAATGCTCCTGGTAGAGGAGGAGAGAGAGCTAAGACTAAAAAGAAATGAAGAAATTCTTCGAGAAATATCAGACTCAATGAGGAAAAGCAACATAAGGATAATAGGTATTCCAGAAGGAGAAGAAAGAGAAAAAGGAGCAGAGAGTTTGTGCAAAGAAATAATAGCTGAGAACTTCCCCAACCTAGGGAATGAGAGGGAAATAACAGTGAATGAAATCAATAGATCACCTAAATATATAAACAGGAAAAAAATCATCTCACCACATAGTAGCAAACTTGAAGAATACCCGTGACAAGGAAATAATATTGAAGGCAGCTAAACAAAAAAACAAAATAACATACAAAGGAAACCCCATCAGGCTCTCAGCTGATTTCTCGACAGAAACTCTACAGGCTAGGAGAGACTGGAATGACATATTCAAAATCATGAAAGACAAAAACCTTCAGCCGAGAATACTTTATCCAGCAAAAATATCCTTCAAATATGATGGAGAAACAATAACTCTCCCTGATAAACAAAAGCTAAGAGAGTTCATCACCACAAGACCCCCACTACAAGAAATGCTCAAGAAGGCCCTTAGGCCTGAAAAAAAACAAATGAGAAAGGGGATACAAAGATTTCAACAAGGAGAAAAGCAAGGAGACTAAACCAGAACAAAATACAGTTGGAAAACATCAAAAATTAATTCAAGCTCATCACTGGAAACACACATTCATGACACAATCTGGAATAAAGAGATAACAAATAAGGAGGGGAAGAGGTAAGGGATTGAATTGACCCAGCCTCAGGGAAAAGGAGGCATCTGAAAATGTACTTTCTTATCCAGGAGATCGCTTATATAAACCGCACGGTAACCACTAAACAAACAACCAGAAGAGAACCACACATGACAAATAAAGAGAAAACCAAGAGAATGAGCATGCAGAAATACCAAATTGAATTTTCAGTCTGAAACACAAGGGACAAGAAACGAAGGAAATGCAAAAGAACCAGAAGATGAACAATAAAATAGCAACATTAAACCCTCATATATCAATAATCACTCTAAATGTAAATGGATTGAATTCTCCAATCAAAAGACACAGAGTGGCAGGATGGATTAAAAACCAAGATCCAACAATCTGCTGCCTCCAGGAAACACATCTCAGCTCTAAAGACAAACACAGACTCAAAATAAAAGGATGGAAAACAATACTCCAAGCTAATGGCAAACAAAAGAAAGCAGGAGTAGCCATACTTATATCAGACAAAGTAGACTTCAAGATAAAAAAGGTAATGAGAGACAAAGAAGGGCAATATATAATGATAAAAGGGATACTTCACCAAGAAGACATAACACTTATAAATATCTATGCACCCAACACAGGAGCACCAAAGTTCATAAAACAACTGCTAAAAAACCTTAAAGGAGATATTAACAATAACACAATAATAGTAGGGGATCTTAATACCCCCCTTACATCAATAGATAGATCATCCAGACAAAAAGTCAATAAGGAAATAATGGACTTAAACGAGAAACTAGACGCAATGGATTTAATAGATATATACAGAGCACTCCACCCAAAAAAAGCAGAGTACACATTCTTCTCAAGTGCACATGGAACATTCTCAAGGATAGACCATATATTAGGAAACAAGGCAAACCTCTATAAATTTAAGAAGATTGAAATCATTACAAGCATCTTTTCTGATCACAATGCTGTGAAACTAGAAATCAACTGCAAGGAAAAAACTAGGAAAGGGACAAAGATGTGGAGACTAAACAACATGCTACTGAAGAACCAATGGGTCGTTGATGAAATTAAACGAGAAATCAAAAGCTATCTGGAGACAAATGAAAAGGAAAATACACCATACCAACTCATATGGGATGCAGCAAAAGCAGTCCTGAGAGGGAAATTCATAGCAATACAAGCTCACCTCAACAAACAAGAAAAATCCTAAATAAATAACCTTAAATTACACCTAACAGAGTTGGAAAAAGAAGAACAGACAAAGCCCCAAATCAGCAGAAGGAGGGAAATAATAAAAATCAGAGCAGAAATAAATGAAATTGAAACCAAAAACACAGTAGAAAGGATCAATGAAACAAAGAGCTGGTTCTTTGAGAAGATAAATAAAATTGACAAACCCTTAGCCAGACTCACTAGGAAAAAAAGGGAGAAGACTCAAATAAATAAAATTAGAAATGAAAGAGGAGAAATTACAACAGACACCACAGAAATACAAGGGATTATTAGGGAATACTAGGAAAAACTTTACGCCAACAAATTGGACAACCTAGAGGAAATGGAGAAATTCTTGGACGCGTACAACCTCCCAAAACTGAATCAAGAAGAAATAGAGAATCTGAACAGACCAATCACAAGTAAAGAGATTGAAACAGTAATCAAAAACCTCCCAAAAAATAAAAGCCCAGGACCAGATGGCTTCCCTGGAGAATTTTATCAAACGTTCAAAGAAGATTTAGCACCTATCCTTCTCAAACTATTCCAAAAAATAAAAGAAGATGGAATACTTCCCAACACATTCCATGAGGCCAACATCATGCTGATACCAAAGCCAGACAAGGACAATACAAAGAAGGAAAACTACAGGCCAATATCACTGATGAACATAGATGCAAAAATCCTCAACAAAATATTGGCAAACCGAATACAGCAATACATCAAAAAGATCATACACCACGATCAAGTGGGATTTATACCAGGGACACAGGGATGGTTCAACATCCACAAATCAATCAACGTGATACACTACATTAACAAAATGAAGAATAAAAACCACACGATCATCTCAATCGATGCAGAGAAGGCATTCGACAAGATCCAGCGTCCATTTATGATAAAAACTCTCAACAAAATGGGTATAGAAGGAAAGTACCTCAACATAATAAGGGCCATATATGACAAACCTACAGCAAACATCCTACTCAATGGAGAAAAACTGAAAGCCATTCCTTTGAGGACAGGAACAAGACAAGGGTGCACAGTCTCACCGCTCTTATTCAACATAGTACTGGAAGTTCTGGCCAGAGCAATTAGGCAAGAAAAAGGAATAAAAGGACTCCAAATAGGCAATGAAGAAGTGAAACTCTCACTATTTGCAGATGACATGATCCTATACATAGAAAACCCAAAAAATTCCATCGGAAAACTACTAGAAACAATCAACAACTACAGTAAAGTGGCAGGGTATAAAATCAACTTACAAAAATCAATTGCATTTCTATACACTAACGATGAAAAAACAGAAAGAGAACTCAAAAAGACAATCCCATTTACAATTGCAGCAAAGAGAATAAAATATCTGGGAATAAATTTAACCAAGGAGGTCAAAGACCTATACAATGAAAACTATAAGACACTATTGAAAGAAATCGAGGAGGACATAAAGAAATGGAAAAATATTCCATGCACATGGATTGGAAGAATAAATATAGTTAAAATGTCCATTCTACCTAAAGCAATCTACAGATTCAATGCAATCCCAATCAGAATCCCAATGTCATTCTTCACGGTAATAGAACAAAAACTACTGAAATTCGTATGGGGCAACAAAGGAGCCCGAATAGCTAAAGCAATTCTGAAAAAAAAGAACAAAGCTGGAGGCATCACAATCCCTGATTTCAAAATATACTATAAAGCTACAGTAATCAAAACAGCATGGTACTGGTACAAGAATAGACACACAGATCAATGGAACAGAATTGAAAGCCCAGAAATAAAACCACACACCTATGGACAACTAATCTTTGACAAAGGAGCAAATAACATACAATGGAGAGAGGGAAGTCTCTTCAATAAATGGCGCTGGGAAAATTGGACAGCAACATGCAAAAGAATGAAAGTAGACCATCTCCTATCGCCATATACAAAAATCAATTCAAAATGGATCAAAGACCTGAAAGTGAGACCTGAAACTATAAAACTCCTGGAAGAAAATATAGGCAGTACACTAATTGAGATTGGAAATAAAGGGATCCTTTCAGATTCCATGTCTACCCAGACAAGGGAAACAAAAGAAAAAATAAACAAGTGGGACCTCATCAGACTAAAGAGCTTCTACAAGGCAAATGAAACCAGGATCAAAATGAATAAACAACCCACCAGCTGGGAGAAAATATTTGCAAATCGTTTGTCCGACAAGGGATTAATCTCAATAATATACAAAGATCTCATACAACTGAGCAACCAAAAAACAAACAACCCGATCAAAAAATGGGCAGAGGATATGAACAGACATTTCTCCAAGGAAGAGATACAGATGGCCAATAGACACATGAAAAGATGTTCAACATCACTAATCATCAGGGAAATGCAAATCAAAACCACACTGAGATATCACCTTACACCGGTTAGAATGGCTATAATCACAAAGACAAATAACAACAAATGCTGGAGAGGTTGTGGAGAAACGGGGACCCTCATTCACTGCTGGTGGGAATGCAAACTGGTGCAGCCTCTATGGAAAACAGTATGGAGAGTCCTCAAAAAATTAAAAATAGAAATACCGTTTGATCCAGCAATACCACTCTTGGGCATCTACCCAATGGACGTGAAATCAACCATCACAAGAGGCGTATGCACCCCTATGTTCATTGCAGCATTATTCACTATAGCCAAGAAGTGGAAGCAACCCATGTGTCCCTCAACTGAAGATTGGTTAAAGATGTGGTATATACATACAATGGACTACTACTCAGCCATAAGAAAAGACACAATTGTCCCATTTGCAACAACATGGAAGGACCTAGAGGGTATTATGTTAAGTGAAATAAGGCAGAGAGAGAAGGACAGACACTGCATGAACTCACTCATATATGGAATATAAGTGAACACACGGACAGAGAGAACTAATTGGTGGTTACCAAGGGGAAGGGGGGTGGGGGGGCACAAGGGGTGAAGGGTTACATCCACAAGGTGACGGACAAACAAAAATGTACAACTAAAACCCCACAGTGTTATAAACTAAGACATCAATTAAAAAAATTGTTGTCAGATAGCATAGTTTTTACCAAATTTAGTTTAAGATATATTGAGGATTATAGCACCTGATTCAAAATAGAACAACACACAGGAAAAAAGTCCCTTCAAGCAAAGATAGCCTTAAGATAGGCATTGGTTGTATTCCTCAGCACCTGTTTTATACAATAGGTTCACTCCAATATATGTAATATCCATTTTTCTTTTCACTGTGGAATTTGGGCCTTTTGAATGCAATTTTCAGATATATACCATTTAGTTAAGTTTAATACAAATGTAAATTTATGTTCCTATTTTTTCTGTAAATGTCTGATCACTTTATAATCTATACACATAAGTGCCTTTTTTGTAATAAATTTACTTTTATTTAAATACTTGGCATTTCATTCCTTTGATAGAAATATTCAAGAATATCAATTAATAGTTATATTCAAAATAATATGTGTATGTTTTTGTTTCCTGGAAAAAAGAACTCTACTCTACAATGAACCTACATGCATTATAGGGTCTTAGCTTCTTAATAAACTGGCAAAGTCTTTCTGAGAAAATCAATAGCACTGTACTCTACTGATTACCTCTCATTAGACTTCAGACAAAAGAAAAAATGTGACTCAAGAAATTACTCTAAATGATGGGCTATTTTTATTCACTACAGATAGTAAGAGTCATCAATCAGGGACAATAGATAATCTATGACTTGAGGATGAAAACACACTTCAAGTAATTATGGTTATTTCTTTCTCAGCATCAAGATGAGTTAAGGATCTAAGTAAGTAACCTAGTAAAACAAAATTCTCAAGTATGGCAATTAACTAATGCTTTATAGTTGGCCTTTCCTGGAGTCCTCAGATTCATTAGTGCATTATATATGTATTAAGGACTGCTTTGTTTTGCACATTGTATGTAAGATTCTATTCCTGCATTTGAGCACATAGTCTACTGAAAGAGATCTCAAGTTGAATTTTCATGATGTTTCTGTCTGTGTCATAATAGAGGTATGTACCACATGCCATGAAAGCACAAACATGTGAGAAATAAACCAACTATTTCCCTCTGGAGCAGCCAGGTAAAAGTTAATTGAAAAGGTAGAATATAAGCAGAAAAAGGAAAATGGGAAAGGGGCATTCCAGGTAAAGAGCTCAGCACATGCAAAGGCTCCAGGTATGTTTTGGGGTTGGCTCATAGCTTGGTGTGGGGAAGGAGTGGAGATAAACTATAGTATGACTACAAAATACTTAGGATGGCAATGTGAAGCCATTGAAGGTTTTCAAGCAGAGGCATGATAACAATCATAATTATATTTTGCTGTGTCACTGTGTACACTACGTACTTAAAAATTGTATTATAAAGGTCACTGTGCCTTCAGGGTAGAGATTGAATTGAAGGGAGCGAGAATGATTTCATTTTTAAACATGTTAAATATGAAGTATCTGGAGGATATCAGGGAGAGATATTTAGTGCACGATTGGGTACAAGGATTTAGAACTTAGAAGAAAGGAGGTTACTGGAGATACAGATTCCTATGGATTCCATAGAAGTAGATAGGATTAGCTAGAGAGAAAATGCATGCTAGAAAAAAATAAACGATGAAGATGATGAATTGGAAAGCAACAACATTCAAGTGTTGGGTAGAGAAAGAGGAGCCAGCAAAAGTGACAAAGAACTAACAAGAGAGGTAGAAGAAGTATGAGAAAACTGTGTCATAGAAGGCAAAGGAAGAGGTTTCTGTGTTTGTTTGTTTGTTTGAACATTAGGGCTAAATGCTGCAGAGAAACCAAGTACAACGAGGAACTAAGAAACAGAATTCTGGATTTGACAGTTTCAGGGAAATGATGGGATAGAAAGCAGAATGAAATGGGTTAAGAATGTGAGAAAATGGAGGCAGCATGTATAGACTACTTAATAAGTTTGGCTGTAAAGAGAAGACTACAAATACTTGGCATATTATCGGTATCCAATAATCCTTGTGTAAGGGTAGAAGGAAGGGAGGGAGGAAAGAGGATGCTTGAGATACAGCCTGATGTATAAATGAGAACGTTTCCTTAATCTGACGATCTTACCAAAAACAGAAATGACCTTACCAATTATAAGGAGAAAGTTGTTTTTTGTATTTTTTTTTTTTTTTGCCAACAAGAAGCTAAAAGACCATGTCTAACTCTTTGAAAATTATGGATAGTTCACAAAGTTATAAGTAGACTAGCTGTTCCATGAATAAGTGATTAATCTATTTCTCATTCTAGACTCTAAGAACAAGGGTCACAGGGCTTCTGCATGCTGCATTCTCTACCTGGAATGCCATTTCCTCAGAGAAGTGTTTTCTAATCCTCCATATTCTTTCCATGATACCTTCTCTACTATGGTCCCAAATGCCTTTCCTTCACAACTCATGCTTCAGCTTGTAATTCCACATTTCTTTGTGGGATTGTTAGATTGCCTGCCTCCCCTGTTTGAGTGAAAATTCTATGAGAGGATGTGATAGGCCTGTCTGTGCTCATTGAAGTGCCCCCAGTACCTAGCACAGTACCTGGCAAATAGTAAGCACTTAAATATTTGCTGAGTGAAGGGCCAAAAGAAAGGTCT
Organism: Tapirus indicus; assembly: GCA_031878705.1. Lineage (NCBI taxonomy): Eukaryota > Metazoa > Chordata > Mammalia > Perissodactyla > Tapiridae > Tapirus > Tapirus indicus. The sequence goes on along the minus strand of CM062942.1, from coordinate 94,924,551 downwards.
AAATGATGAAAGAACTTCTTAAACTCAGAGTCTTGTACTGGAAAAGTGCTCACGCTCTCTGTGGCCCTCTTCTTTATGGCAAATGCAGATAAAGATCAATCAAACTGAGATAACTTACATCAGACTCTTACTGCACAAGTGTCATCCTCAAGGATTCATAATTCGTAGCTATTTTTGACAGATTTCTTGATGAACAGCTGTAACTTTCATTTGGAATGTGGAAACTCCTTTTCAGTTAATGACACATTCCAATAGCTTTCTAAAGACATTTTAATGTTAATCCCCAGTAAAGGGGCACCATAGCACTTCTATCCCCAGAAGCAGCAGGGGTTTCATGTAAGAGTAAGAAGGTTAAGATAAGAATTATGAAGAAATGAATACAGCAGAGAGCACAGAAGCTAGGTCTCTAGGTTCAAATTCTAGCTTCATTTTCTAGATTCGCAACTTTGACAAGTTACTTAAGCTCTCTGAGACACAGTTTCTTTATCTGTGAAATATGACTATCAATATGAATAGCAGTATTACCTAACCTTGTTCTGAAAATTAATTTGGTTAACGTATGTAAAGGACTTAAACAGTGCCTGTCCCATAGTAAGTGCTCAATAAATATTAGTTGTTGTTATTATTATTGCTCAATATATGTGACCAGTCTTGTTCTCTACCTGGAATTCCATTTCCTCAGAGAAGTGTTTTCTAATCCTCCAAATGAGGCCATATTCAGTATTTAAGGTCCAGAGAACATACTGCCTAAACCATATAGTAATGCAATCTGTATTTGCCACTTTTACCTATTCAATGGCTTCCTAATTAAACAGAAATAAACTTACTTTGTAAGACTTTTTACCTTTATTCCCATTCTAGTAAAGCAAAGGGAAATAAAAACACCATAGCTTACCTTTGTTCCCTCCTTTCCTACAAGTCTCCCAGGCCTCTCTCTCCTACTCACCATCAGGAATACCCTCCATCACTTCATCCATTTTTAAAGAGAGGATTATGTTCCTATGTATCTCCTGCAAGTACTGACAAGATAAACTGACAAGTCTCAAGCAAATAAGCTTATAGGGGCCACCTATATAGGTTTGTTTAGCTTGAAACAAACTTATACCATTTACCGACAAAAAATAACTTTGGTCTTGCCTAGCTGTGTTTGAATCAGCTTAACCTCCAAGGAGGTTAAAATTTCAGATTAAAAAGAAACAGTTCTTTCTGGATCATATTCAAAGAAATACCCACCTGCATGTCAGGCTGTGTAGAATACCATGAGAGGTAGGCCTAAAGATGCTTTTGCATATTGAAAAGCAGGGAACACAAAGCTAAGCCTTGGTGATATTGTTGACTAAAGTTCTTAGGGACAGAAGAACTGTTGCTTTTTGGCACTTCCAATTTATATTTGTTTAGATAAGTAATGATGATATAGGATATGATGCCAAAAGAGAAGTATAAATAAACTGCTCTACCTTTACAACCCAGAGGGAACTATAACCAAGGCTTCCAGCTAGTTTCTTTTTTATATTCTAATCCCAAAGCACAAACATTGGAATCCAAAAAGTGCTTTCAAATAGAAAGAAGAGTTGTGTTGTAGCTCTCTAGATTTCTGACATCAAAGGAGGATTTTCTCAGGCACAGAGACAAACATTATACTTTGTAAACAATTAATAGCAAAGAGTGTATTGGTCTTAGTGTCTCTTCGTGGGAACTCCTGCTGACTTGCTCTGTCACCTTGGCAAGTAACTTCACCTCCCTGGTATAGATATTCAACCTTGAAAATGTTTTGAGAGAATCAAATTAGATAACATATGAAAGTGCTTTGAAAAAGTTTCGGGTTCTCTACCACTGCCTAGTATTATTACCATATAGATTAAAGTCAAGAAAAATTTGCTTAACTCATAACCCTGTGTTAGTATATATGCTGTTAATTAATTTTATTACTTTTTTATTTTAAAAGTTCATGCACACCAACTTCTGGTCCTAGAAATCTGGCAGTTTGGATATCTTGAAAAAAAATCCATTAAAAACTCCAAGAAATTCTGGATAAAATATAATAAGCATGCTACCAAATTCAACGCTGATCAAAATATAAAGTTAAAGTTATTCACATATGAGATACCAAGAAAGAGAGCAAATTTTTGAGCCAGGGAGAAAGGGAGAGAGAGGGATTGGGAGAAGGAGAGGGAGAGGGAGGAAAAGACAGAGATAGAGAGACAGAGAGAGAGAGAGATGGGTGGAAATCAGAGAGACAAACTGATTATGAAGTTTCAGCTGCTCAAAAGAGATTTACTAATAATAAAAAAACAAAACTTTTGGGGCCGCCCGGTGGCGCAGCGGTTTAGTCCGCGCTTGGGAGCCCGGGGTTCGCGAGTTCGCATCCCGGGAGCCCGCCGACGCACTGCTTGTCAGCCATGCCGTGGCGGCGTCCCATATAAAGTGGAGGAAGATGGGCACGGATGTTAGCCCAGGGCCAGTCTTCCTCAGCAAAAAGGGGAGGATTGGCAATGGATGTTAGCTCAGGGCTGGTCTTCCCCACAAAAAAAAAAAAAAAAAAAAAAACCTTTTGATTTAATAGCCAAATACAGAAAGAAGTTTGTATAGGATGCATACAAAGTTTGTATAGGGTGGAGAATGGGAATTAAGACACCACATAAAACTAGGAATCTCAAAGTTCTACACTTAAAAGAAATAGTGGACTGGAAAAACATCTACCCACTAGCAAAGAAAGACAAATGAAAGCAATTCTTGTCTGTTCCAATTTAACTTATGGAAAAATATCTCCCCTAAGAATTCAAAACCACAGACCTATAATACAAATTTGTGGTTAAATTTATACATTTTGCATGATCCTGAAAGTCTCAATCTGAGAAATTATCTTAAAGTGGTCCTAAATTGGTAGCACCCTGATATGACTAGCAGAAGCAAGTTCAAATTTCTGTGAAAGAATAAACTATGGACCTGCATGTCAATGGATTTCTACAGATAAAGCCCCATGCACATAATCACACAATCCCAAATTACAAGGCATACAATCAAATTAACCACCACAATGAGTTAGTAGGTAAAATAAACAATAAAGTTAGATCCTCAATGATATCAAATATTGAAATTAATGGATATGATATAGAAAATACACTCTGAGAAATTAACAAAAAAACTTAATCATGGGAAATGACATTATTTTTTGAAGGCCAGGTATATTTTAAAACCAAATAAAATATCTAGAAGTGAAAAAAAAGTGACTAAACAACAGAATAGGCACTAATAAAGGAAAGATCAGTGAACTGTTAGATAGACCTGAAAAAATTACCCAAAAATGTATTCCAGAAAGACAAAGAGATGGAAAACACTAAAAGAGAAGTTTAGAAACAGGGAAATAGAGTGAGAAGGTCCAATGGGTATATGATAGGAGTCCCAGAAAGAGATAATTATGAGAATGGGGGCGAGGCAAGAGTCAGAGGTAATAACTAATACCTTCAGGTTGAGGAAACACAATAAATCACAAGTAGGATGAATTAAATTTTTAAAAGTCCACATCTGACATGTCCTAGTGCAACTGCAGAACACCAAAATAAAAAGATGTTAAAAACAGACAGAGCAAAGACAAAATACCTTTAAAGAAATGATTATTAAACTGACAGTAGACTTCTTCAGAGTAGTAACAGAAAACATGACAGTGTAACAAAAACTTCAAAATGCTGAGAGAATATGACTCTTAATTTAGAATCTGACATTAAGATCACCTCTCATTCAAAATTCACTTTTTTAGAAAGCAAAAATGGAAAGAATTTACATAAAACAGACCTTCACTGAAGGGAATTTTAAAGGATGCACTTTAGGAATAAGGAAAAGGAATCCTTCCAAAAGGAAAGCCTAAAACACAAAAAGGAATAATGAGAAAAAATAAGAACATGTGCATAAATATAAACAAATGTTAATTGAATAAAAAATAATACGTTAGGGGTCAGCCCTATGGCTGAGCGGTTAAAGTTCCATGTGCTCCGCTTCAGCTGCCCGGTTCCCAGGTTTGGATTCTGGGCACAGACCTACTCCACCCATCAGCCATGCTGTGGAGGCATCCCACATACAAAATGGAGGAAGGTTGTAAAAGCTGTTAGCTCAGGGCTAATCTTCCTCAAGCAAAAAAAAAAAAAAAGAGAGAGAGAGAGAGAGAGAGGAAGATTAGCAGCAGATGTTAGCTCAGGGAGAATCTTTCTCACCAAAACAATAAATAAATAAAGCAATAATAGTGTTATTAGGAAGGTAAAAAGAAAAATAAGGTAAAGCTAAAATATAGGACTGTAGTAACATGCAAGATGGATATGAAGTGATCAGAGTCAAAGCATTCTAAATCCTTAGATTGTTCAAGAGATGCCTAGAAATAGTGACTAATTTTAGATTCCATTAAGTATTCCTCTTCAATTTTTAATGGTAACCACTAAAAGAAAGGAAATAGAAGGAGCATGAAAAATATGTATAAAGGAAATAATAAATTTCTGGCCATCTAGTCAGGGGCCTAGAAGAAAAAGGACTGGAAAATCAGAGACATAAAGGTCTGGAGTAGAGGCATGGGAACATATGGGAGTGGGCACTAAATGTAAAAATTTTTTGTATTACACATTGATGTCCAGCAGAATGCATCCACCAAGGAAGAGGCACTGAACAAACAAGTAAACAAAAGAACTCAGCGAGTTGTCATTAGCCAGCCTTTGTCATCAGCCATCCTGGAAATGGCACAATGAGTATGTGAACAGAGTGGCCAAGGTGGCAAAGATGGAGGCTATATATAGACCTAACAGCATGGGCTTCCACTTTCCAAGGCTAGTTTAGCTAGTGTTGCCTGTGAATCTCTAACCTGTCAGCAACAGAGACCAATGCTGAGCTCCTGCTATGGCTCTATGCTTCAAGGAGATCAGCCAGCTACACAGTAGCAAGTCATCTACATCAGGTCCCATTTATCCAAGAAAGATCAGTGGTTTATCCTCACAAGGATATATATCTATTCGACGTATGGGTTTGCCATTTCTGTCTGAAGAGCTTCAGCCAAGGCTACTATTTGGAGACTTAAGGAAGGCCAATCCATGAGCATGGAATCCTACACAACATAGCATCTGACATCCAACCAAGGTACACACTTCAAAACAAAGGATGTGCAGGAATGGCTCCATGACTATGGTATCCACAGTTGGTATCATGCATTGCACCATCCAGAAGCAACTGGCTTCAAAGAACATTGGAGTAGCCTTTTAAGGGCACAGCTAAAGCAAAAGTTTGGATGCAATGTCCTGCAAAGAAGGAGTGCCATCCTCCAACAAGCAGTAAATGTATTTAACTAGAGACCTCTATATGGCATTGTGTCCCCAAGAGGAAGACTATGTGAGTCCAGGAACAAGGAGGTCGAAGCAAGAGTGGTCCTCTTACCATCACTTCCAATGAGGAGGACTTTGAGCTTTCCATCTTCACAATTCTAGGTTCTGCGTGGTTAGAGGTTAGAGTTCAAAGGCAGTGAACTCTTGTCACTGAACACTTTTTTTGAAACTTTTTAACATAGTGATATTAGAAAGGAGTATGGAAGATGGCAGCATAGGAGGATCCTTAACTCACCTCTTCCCACTGACACAACAAAACAACTACCTGTGGAACAATTTCCTCTGAGAGAGATCTGAAAACTGGATGAAAAGAAGCTCCACAAGGGACAACACAGACAGGGATGGAAGAGGCAGAGATACAGCCCTGCTAAGGAAAAAACCACACCCTGGCTGTAGGGAGAAATCATGGCAGGGAGCAATCTCAAAGGTATGGAGCTTTTCCCAGAGAAGTGGGGATTTGAGCTCCACATTAGGTATGCCAGCCCTTAGATCCAGCACAAAAGCAATGAGACCCCAGAATTCCTCGCTTTGCTGCCTTTGAAAACCAATGGGGAATATGCCCAGGAAAACTATAGAACTTCAGGGAAAGAAAAAACTGGGCCCATGCACAGACTCACTTGACCTGGAGACCAGCACAAAAACACTAGATAGAAAGGTGCATAGTCCATTGGTAAAAGAAACTCACTTACTATGCTCAGAATGCATCCTGGAGAGGCAGGATGCAGCTGGGCCCATCCCCAAGGGACTAAGACACTGGCAGCAGCATTATTATGACCTAGATCAGCTAGGAGATAGACTGACACATGCTGGCAGGTGCCTCCCTCTAGTCTGTTAGTGCAGGGGTCTGCCCTGCCCACTAGAGCACCTGAGGAATGGAGCACTGCCAGGCAACAGGCAGACTGCTCCAGGGAGCAGCATCACCCAACAGTGAGCCCATGGTGGACTTGTGGGCCTGTTGCAGACTTGTAAGTCTGCAGTGGACTTGTGCTACTGACCATTGCAAACAGCCACAGAGAAGATCTGCCCTGCCTTCCAAAGCCTGAAACATTTGTGTTCTGCCATGCCTGGGGCCTGCCCCACCCATCAATGCAGTGTAGTCAGTTCTTGCCAGAGGCCTGCCTTGCCCAAAAGAGAGCTGATAACAGTTGTGTGCCTTGTGGCTAGCCTCACCTGAAGCCTGTCCCACCCACCAGGGTAGAGGCAGCCAAGCACCACAGGGAGCTTTACCAGGGGCCTGCAACATTTGTGAGTCCCTGGGCCTAGCAACCAGGCACACTGGGGGTGGGACTCAATTACTAGCAAAACTGCATTAGTTGAGTACTACTGATCTCACAGCCAGCAGTGCCAGGGGCTTGCTCTGCCCAATAAAGTGCCTGTAGCAGCTGCATGCAGCCAACCCTCAGAACCAGCCGGCCTTGGAGCCAACCTAGCCTATCCATGTGCCCACAGCAATAGCAACCTCAACACAACAGAAGGACACATGCAGCCTACACAGAGGACACTCCTGGAGCTTTTGGCACAGGTGATGAGAGGGGAGCGGGCTGCTGGGTCCCACAGGCATCTCTTATATAAGGCCACATTTCCAAGTTTGGGAGATGTAACTGATCTACCTAATACACAGATATAAGCACAGAAATGTAAGCAAAATGAGGAGACAAAGGAATATATTCCAAATAAGGAAACAGGACAAATCCTCAGAAAAAGAACTAAATGAAACAGAAATAAACAATCTACCTGATAAAGAGTACAAAATAATAGTTATAAGGATGCTCACTGATCTGGGGAGAAGAAGAGATGAACACAGTGAGAACTCCAACAAGGAATTAGAAAATACAAAAAATAAAGAACCAATCAGAGCTGAAGAATACAATAATGGAAATGAAAAATTCACTAGAGGGAATCAACAGCAGAGTAGATGACATAGAAGAATGGATCAGTGATCTGGATGAAAGAATAAAGGAAATCACCCAAGCTGAACAGAAAAAAGGAAAAAGAACTTAAAAGAATGAGGACAGTCTAAGGGACCTCTGGGACAACATAAGCATAATAATATCTGCATTATAGGTGTCCCAGAAAGTGAAGAGAGAGACAAAGGGGCAGAGAACTTATTTGGAGAAATAATAGCTGAAACCTTCCCAAACTTGGGGAAGGAAACAGACATCCAGGTATAGGAAACACGGAGAGCACCAAACAAGATGAATCCAAAGAGGCCCACACCAAGACACGTTATAATGAAAATGTCTAGAATTAAAGATAAAGAGATAATTCCAAAAGCTTCAAGAGAAAAGCAAGTTACATACAAAGGAAACCCATAGGGCTATCAGCTGGCTTTTCAGCAGAAACTTTACAGACTACAAGGGAGTGGCATGATGTACTTAAAGTGCTGAAAGGAAAAAACCTACAACCAAGAATACTCTATCCAGCAAGGTTATCATTCAGAATGAAAGGAGAGATAAAGAGCTTTCCAGACAAGCAAAAAACTAAAGGAGTTCATCACCACTAAACTGGCCTTACAAGAAATGTTAAAGGGACTTATTTAAGTAGAAAAGAAAAGGCCACAAATAAGAATAAGAAAATTAATCACTGGTAAAAAGCATATATACAGAAAAGGTAATGGATAAACCATTTATAAAGCTAGTATAAAGGTCAAAGGACAAAAGTACTAAAATCATCTATATCTATGATAAGAGGTTAAAGAATACAGAAAAATAAAACACATAAAATATGATGTTACATGGAGCTGGGAGTAAAAGTGTAGGACTTTTAGTAAGAGGTAAAACTTAAGAGACCATCAACTTAATATAGATTGTTATTTGCATAGGATATTATATATGAACCTCATGGCAACCATAAACCAAAAATCTATAATAAATACATAAAAAATAAAGAGAAATGAACCCAAACATAACACTAAAGAAAGTTATCAAATCACAAGGGAAGAGAGCAAGAGAAGAAGAAAGGAATGGAGAGGAACTATAAAAATATCCAGAAAAAAAGGAACAAAATGTCTGTAAGTACACACTTATCAATAATTACTTTAAATGTAAATGTACTAAATGCTGTAATCAAAAGATATAGATGGCTGAATGGATAAAAGGAATAAGACCCATATATATCTGCATACAAGAGACACACTTCAGATCTAGGCACTCACAAACTGAAAGTGAAGGGTTGGGAAAAGATACTCCATGCAAATGAAAACAAAAAGAAACCTAGGGCAGCAATACTTATATCAGACAAAATAGGCTTTAAAACAAAAACTGCAACAAGAGACAAAGAAGGGCACTATATAATGATAAAGGGAACAATACAACAAGATATAACACTGAAATATTTATATGCCTAACATAGGAGCACCCAAATACATAAAACAAATATTAATAGACAAAAAAGGAGAAATTCACAGTAACACAATAATAGTAGGGGAATTTAACACTTCACCTACATCAATGGATAGATCGTTCAGACAGAAGATCAATAAGGAAACATTTACATTAAATGACACATTAGACCAGATGGACTTAACAGATATATACTGAATATTCCATCCAAAAAGTGAAGAATACACGTTCTTTTCAAATGCACATGGAACATTCTCCAGGATAGATCACAAGTTAGGCCAAAAAACAATTCTCAATAAATTTAAGAAGATTGAAATAATATCAAGCATCTTTTTTGACCACAAAAATGTGAAACTACAAATCAACTCTAAGAGGAAAACCAGAAAAGTCATAAATATATGGAGATTAAACAAAATCCTACTGAACAACTATTAGCTCAGTGAATAAATTGAAGGAAAAATCTAAACACACCTGAAGACAAATGAAAATGAAAACACAATATACCAGAATCTATGGGATACAGCAAAAGTGGTAATAAGAGGGAAGTTTATAGCAATACAGGTCTACTTGAAAAAACAAGAAAATCTCAAATAAACAATCTAACAATACACCTAAGGGAACAAGGAAAAAGAAGAATAAACAAAGCCCAAAATCAGGAGAAGGAAAGAAATAATAAATATCAGTGGAATAAATGAAATAGAGACTAAAAAGACAATAGAAAAGATGGATGAAATTAAGAGCTGGTTCTTTGAAAACATAAACAAAAAATTGACAAATCTTTAGGAAAACTCACTAAGAAAAAATAGAGAAGGCTCAAATAAATAAAATCAGAAATGAAAGAGGGGAAATTATGATAGACATCACAGAAATACAAAGGATTATAAGAGAATACTATGAAAAGCCATATGCCAACAATTTGGATAATCTAGAAGAAATGGATAAATTCTTAGAATTATAAAACCTTCCAAAACTTAATCATAAAGAAACAGAGAATATGAATAGACTGATCATTAGTAAGATTGAAACAGTAATCAAAAACCTCCCAAAAAACAAAAGTCCGGGGCCAGATGGCTTCTCTAGTGAATTCTACCAAACATTCAAAGGAGATAGAAGATTTAATACCTATCCTTCTCAAATTCTTCCAAAGAACTGAAGAGGAGGGTACACTTCCTAACTCATTCTACAAGGCCAACATTACTCTGATACCAAAACCAGACAAGGATAACACAAAAAAAGAAAATTACAGGCTAATATTGCTGATGAACATAGATGCAAAAATCCTCAACAAAATATTGGCAAACTGAATAGAGCAATACATTAAAAGGATCATACACCATGATCAAGTGAGATTTATTCCAGGGATGCAAGGATGGTTCAACATCCACAAGTCAATCAACAAGATACATCACACTAACAAAATGAAGAATAAAAATCACATGATTATGTCTATAGATGCAGGGAAAGCATTTGACAATATATAGTATCCATTTATGATAAAAACTCTCAGGAAAATGGGTATAGAAGGAAAGTACCTCAACATAATATAGGCCATATATGACAAACCCATAGCTAACATCATACACAACAGTGAAAAACTGAAAGCTATCCCTCCAAGAACAGGAATAAGAACAAGTGTGCTCACTTGTGCCACTCTTATTTAGCATAGTATTGGAAATCCTAGCCAGAGAAATCAGGCAAAAAAAAAGAAATAAAAGGGGCCCAAACTGGAATGGAAGTAGTTAAACTGTCACTATTAGCAAATGACATGATTTTATATATAGAAAATCCTAAAGAATCCACCAAAAAACTTCTAGAAATAATAAACAAATACAGAAAAGATGTGGAGTACAAAATAAACATATAAAAATCAGTTGCCTTTCTATACACTAACAACAAACTAGTAGAAAGAGAAATCAAGAATACACTCTCATTTGCAATTGCAATGAAAAGAGAAAAAATATCTAGGAATAAATTTAATCAAAGAGGTGAAAGACGTGTACATTGAAAAGTATAAAACATTGTCGAATGAAATTAAATAAGACACAAAGAAATGGAAAGATATTCTGTGTTCTTGGATTGGAAGTATTAACATAGTTAAAATGTCCATACTTCCTGAAGCAATCTACAGATTCAATGCAATCCCTATCAAAGTTCCAATGACATTTTTCACAGAAGTAAAACAAAGAATCCTAAAATTTGTATGGAAATACAAAACGCCCTGAATAGCCAAAGCAATCCTTAGAAAACAAACAAAGCTGGAAGTATCATGCTCTCTGATTTAAAAATATACTACTAAGATTAGTAACTAAAACAGCATAGTATTGGCATAGAAATAGACACACAGATCATGGAATCAAGAGCCCAGAAATAAGGCTACACATCTATGTACAGCTAATTTCAACAAATGAGCCAAGAACATACAATGGAGGAAGGAAAGTCTCTTCAACCATTGGTGTCAGGAAAACTGGACAGCCACATGCAAAAAAATGAAAGTACACCATTATCTTATGCCATACACAAAAATTAACTCAAAATGGATTAAAGATTTGAATGGAAGACCTGAAACCATAAAAGTCCTAGAAGAAAACATAAGCAGTAGACTCTTCAACATCTGCCATAGCAGTATCTTTTTGACTATCATGTTTCCTCAGGTAAGGGAAAAAAAATAAAAATAAACAAATGGGACTACATCAAACTAAAAAGCTTCTGCACAGCAAAGGAAACCATCAACAAAATGAAAAGTCAACCTACCAAATGGGAGGAGATATTTTAAAATCACATATCTGATAAGGGGTTAATATCCAAAATATGTAAAGAACTCATACAACTCAACAACAAAAAAACAAACAACCTGATCAAAAAATGGGCAGAGGATATGAACAGACATTTTTCCAAAGAAGATACACAGATGGCCAACAGGCACATGAAAAGATGTTCAACATCACTAATTGTTAGGGGAATGCAAATCAAAACTACAATGAGATATCACCTCATGCCTGTCAGAATGGCTATTATTAAAAACACAAGAAATAGGGGCCGGCCCAGTGGCGCAGCGGTTTAGTCCGTGCTTGGCAGCCCGAGGTTCACCGGTTCGGATCCCGGGTGCCCGCCGACCCACTGCTTGTCAGCCATGCTGTGGCGGCGTCCCATATAAAGTGGAGGAAGATGGGCACGGATGTTAGCCCAGGGCCAGTCTTCCTCAGCAAAAAGAGGAGGATTAGCAACGGATGTTAGCTCAGGGCTGGTCTTCCTCACAAAAAAAAAAAAAAAAAAAAAAAAACACAAGAAATAACAAGTGTTGGAGAGGATGTGAAGAAAAGGGAACCCTCATACACTGCTGGTGGCAATGTAAATTGGTGCAGCCACTATGGAAAACAAGATTCTTCAAGAAATTCAGAATAGAACTTCCATATGATCCAACTATTCCACTTCTGGTTATTTATCCAAAGAATATGAAAACATTAATTTGAAAAGATAAATGTACCCCTATGTTCATTACAGCATTAGTCATAATAGCCAAGACTTGAAAACAACCTAAGTGCCCATCAATGGATGAATGTATAAAGATATGATAAATTTATAGGATGGAACACTACTCAGCCATAAAAAGAAGATGAGATCTTGCCATTTGCGACGACATGGGTGGACCTTGAGGGCATTATGCTAAGCGAAATAAGTCAGATGGAGAAAGCCCAATACTGTATGACTTCATTCATATGTGGAGGATAAAAAACAACAACAACAAACAAACAAACACGTAGACACAGAGAATAGATTGGTGGTTACCTGAGGGGAATGGGGAGGGGGGAAGGCAAAAGAGGTAAAAGGGCACACGTGTATGGTGATGGATGGCAACTAGACTTTGGGTGGTGAAAACAATGTAGTCTACATAGAAATTGAAATATAATTATGTACACCTGAAATTTATATAATGTTATAAACCAGTGTTACCTCAGTAAAAAAAAGAAAAATTTAAAAAAAATGTAAAAACAGCTATAATGAAGTATAATTGGTAGACAATAAGCTTCATTTTTTTTAAAGTGTACAATTTGGTAAGCTTTATTATATCTATGGGAGCATGAAACCATAAATCCAATGAAGTTAATGAACATATCTACCTTCCTCAATTGTTTCATTCTGCCCCTTTGTAATCCCTCTCTCCTGCTCCTCCTAAATCTCCCCAACAAGCAACCACTTATCTATGTTCCATCACCATAAATTTATTTTCATTTTCTAGAATTTTGTATAAATGGAATCATACAATATAAGCTATTTTTTGTTTGGCTTTATTCATTCGGCATAATTAAAAATTCATTCATGTTGTCACATGTATTAATGGTGACTACTACAGTTTTCTCATCCATTTACCTATTGATGAACATTTGACTTGTTTCCATTTTTTGGAAACTACAAATAAAACTGCTACAAATATTTATGTACAAGTAATTGTAGGGGCATATGCTTTTATTTCTCTTATGTAAACACCTATGAGTAGAATGGTTGGATCATGATAGGTGTACTTTTAACTTTTAAGAGAGTGACAAACTGTTTTCCCAGGTGACTGTACAATTTTATGTTCTCATCAGCAGTGTACAAAGTTCCAGTTCCTCCACATCTTTGCCAACACTTGGTATGGGATTCTTTTGAAGTTTAGCAATTCTAATAGGTATGTAGTAGTATCTCATTGTGGTTTTAATACACATTTTCTTAATGGTTAATGATGTTGCATATTTTTCACGTGCTTATTTGCTATCCATGTACCTTCTTTGGTGAAGTACACGTTAAAATCCTCTGTCCGTTTTATTATTAGATTGTTTGCACCTTTTATTGTTGAGTTTTAAGAATTCTTTATATACAAGCATACCTCATTTCATTGTGCTTCACTTTATCGCACTTCATAGATACTGTGCTTTTTACAAATTGAAGATTTGTGGCAACCGAGTGTCAAGCAATTCTATTGGTGCAATTTTTCCAACAGCATTTGCTCACTTTGAGTCTGTGCCACATTTTGATAATTCATGCAATATTTCAAATTTTTCATTATTATTGTATTTGTTATGACGATCTGTGATCAGTGATCTTTGATGTTACCTATTGTCATTGTTTTGGGGCACCACAAACCGCACCCATATAAGATGACAAACAATTGATAAATGTTGTGTGTTTTCTGACTGCTCCACTGACCAGCCATTCCCCCATCTTTCTCCCTTTCCTCAGGCCTTCCTATACCCTGAGACACAACAACACTGAAATTAAGCCAATTAATAACCCTACAATGGCCTCTAAGTGTTCAAGTAAAAAGAAGAGTCACACATCTCTCATTTTAAATCAAAAGCTAGAAATGATTAAGCTAAGTGAAGAAAGCATATTGAAAGCTGAGATTGGCTGAAAGCTAGGCCTCTTGTGCCAGTTAGCCAAGTTGTGAATGCAAAGGAAAATTTCTTGAAGGAAATTAAAAGTGCTACTTTAGTGAACACATGAACAGTAAGAAAGCAAAAGAGCCTCATTGCTGATATGGGGAAAGTTTTAATGGTCTGGATAGAAGATCAAACCAGCCACAATATTTCCTTAATCCAAAGCCTAATCCAGAGCAAGGCTCAATTCTATGAAGGCTGAGGGAGGTGAGAAAGCTACAGAAGAAAAGTTTGAAGCCAGCAGAGGTTGGTTCATGAGGTTTAAGGAAAGAAGCCATCTCCATAACATAAAAGTGCAAGGTGAAACAGCAAATGCTGATGTAGGAGCTGCAGCAAGATATCCAGAAGACCTAGCTAAGATATTTAATAATGTGGCTACACTAAACAATGGATTTTCAATGCAGATGAAATAGCCTTATATTGGAAGAAGATGCCATCTAGGACTTTTATAGCTAGAGAACCTAGAGAATAGAAGTCAATGTCTGGCTTTAAAGCTTCAGAGGACAGGCTGACTCTCTTGTCAGGGGCTAATGCAGCTGGCGACTTTAAGTTGAAGCCAATGCTCATTTACCATCTGAAAATCCTAGGGCCTTTAAAAATTATGCTAAATCTACTCTGCCTGTGCTCTATTAATGGAACAATAAAGCCTGGATGACAGCACATCTGTTTACAACACGGTTTACTGAATGTTTTAAGCTCACTGTTGAGACCTGCTACTCAGAAAAAAGAATTCCTTTCAAAATATTACTGCTCACTGACCATGCACCTGGTCACCCAAGAGTTCTGATGGAGATATACAATGAGATTAAGTTGATTTCATGCCTGCTAACACAACATCCATTCTGAACCCCACAGATCAAGAAGTCATTTCAACTTTCAACTCTTATTAGTCAAGAAATACATTTTGTAAGGCTAAAGCTGCCACAGATAGTGATTCCTCTGATGGATCTGGGCAAAGTAAATTGAAAATCTTCTGGAAAAGGTTCACTATTGTAGATGCCATTAAGAAAATTCATGATTCATGGGAGGAGGTCAAATATAATTAACAGGAGTTTGGAAGAAGTTGATTCCAACTCTCGTGGATGACTTCGAGGGCTTCAAGACCTCAGTGATGGAAGTAACTGCAAATATGGTGGAAAAAGCAAGAGAACCAGAATTAGAAATGGATCCTGAAGATGTGACTGAATTGCTGTAATCTCATGATAAAATTTTAGTGGATGAAGAGTTGTTTCTTATGGATGAGCAAAGAAAGTGGTTTCATGAGATGGAATCTACTCCTGGTGAAGATGCTGTGAAGATTGTTAAAATGATAACAAAGGATTTAGAATATTACATAAACTTAGTAGATAAAGCAGTGGCAGGATTTGAAAGGATTGATTCCAATTTTGAAAGATGTTCTATTGTGGGTAAAATGCTATCAAACAGCATCGCATGCTACAGAGAAATCATTTGTGAAAGGAACAGTCAATCAATGCTGCAAACTTCATCGTTGTTTTATTTTAAGAAATTGCCACAGCTACCCCAACCTTCAGCAACCACCATCCTAATCAGTAAGCAGCTATCAACATAGAGGCCCTCCACCAGCAAAAAGATTACAACTTCCTGAAGGCTCAGATGATTGTAATTTTTAGCAATAAAGTATTTTAACGTCTGTACATCATTTCTCTAGACATAATACCATTGCACACTTAATAGTCTATAGTATAGTGTAAACATAGCCTTTATATGCACTGGGAAACCAAAAATTTGTATCACTTACTTTATTGCAATATTTACTCTATTGTGGTGCTCTGGAACCAAATCTGCAATATCTCCTAGATATGCCTATATTCTGGATAAAATTTCCTTCTCGGATGTATGATTTGCAAATATTTTCTCCTTACCTACGGCTTGTCTTTTCATTCTCTTAACATTGTATTATGAAGACTATGAAGAAATTTATAATTTTGAAGAGTGCAATTTATCCTTTTTTTTCCTTTTATGGATTGTGCTGATCTAATACATAGGTCAGTAAAGTTTGCTCTAAAGGAACAGATAGTGAATATTTTAGGCTGTTCAAACCATATGGTCTCTGTCACAAATATTCAACTCTGCCTTTATAGCACAAGAGAAACCATAGACTATACATAATGAATAGATAAGGATATGTTCCAATTAATCTTTATCTATAAAAACAGATGGTGGGCTGGATGTGGCCTGCAGACTGCAGTTTACTAGTCCTTACTTTAAAAAATCTTTACATGTAAGTCTACGATCCATTTTGAGTAAATTTTTAAATGTTATGAGTTATTGATTGAAGTTTATGTTTGCATATGGATATCCAATTGTTCCAGCTCCATTTGTTGAAAAGACTCTTTTTCCCACTGACTGAATTGTCACTGCATTATTGTTGAAAATCACTTTTACATACTTATGTATCAGTCTATTTCTGGACTCTTAATTTTCTTCTGTTGATCTATTTGTGTGTCTTCACACTAATACCACACTGCTTTGATTTCTACAGTTTTATAATAAGTCTTAAAAACAGACGTTAGTCTTCTAACTTTTGTTCTTTACAAAAGTTGTTTTGGCAACTATAGGTGCTTTGCATTGCCATATGAATATTAGAATCAGTTTGTCAATTTCTACAGAAAAAGCCTGCTGGGATTTTGATAAGCATTGAGTTGACTCTATAAATCAATTTTTGGAGAACTGATATCTTAACGATTTTGAGTTCAACCCATGGACTCTGGCCACCAAGAAATTTGCTGCCTAAATCTCCTGCTTAATGGAGCTTAGTTGACCAACAGTCTCAGCTATGGCTCAAATATGGCTCACATTTGCGTAAAGTCCACACTCTTCCCAGGTTGCTCTTAGCCAAAATTTAATCACAGTAGATAGACATGTACAGGCCTATTCCTGCAGGACATAGGTCTTCTCTAATGGGTAACTTTGGATCGATGAATACCCAGTGACTTGGCCAAAGCTTTCTTAGAACAGCACTGCACTCTGAGACACTTCCTACTAATATCTTTTTTCTTTCTTTCTTTGCCTTCTCCTACAGGGGTCAGACTTGTACCACTGTCTGAAGACATTCCCTGCTGATAAATTTCTTCCTTCTGTCTTTCATAGTCATTTCCACTAATAAATCTCTTATATGTCTAATCCTGTCTTGACTTCTGCTTCTCGAAGAATCCAAACTAACACATGTGATGAAGATTTGTGGTTTGTGCTGCTGCTTAGTCAAAGCTGTACAGTACTTTAGAGTGTGGAGAGGAATTGAGCAGGAGAACCACTTTAGTAGTAGAAAAGAATACCTTGTCAAATCTTTCAACTCACATGGTATGAATGCAATAGATCATTGCATAACAAAGTTTCAGTTCAAAATAGTGCCTAGCATTCAGTTTCTTGCTTCTCTTCCTGATACAATTCATGGTTCCTGAGAAACTCACAAATCCAGCAATTGCACATGTTGGCTGAGAAATATTTTGCATAATTAAAAAATTCATATTATTCCTAAAAGTGCATCTATATCTGTCTAGGCATGACATGAGTGAAATACCATACCAATTCTTTTCTTTGGTTACTAATGCATGTTAAACTGAAAATTCCTGAATAATCTCATTTTATATAAATATTTAATAAAGTTATCTGTATTTTTTAAAAAGTAAATAAAATATTTAAACTTCACATAACTTTGATTTAAAAGTGTGCTATTAATTTTGCTTAATTTTATTAATTTTACTTTATAATAAAATTACTTTAAAAAACAATTTTATTTTTAATTTAATGTATATTTTAGATAAAATACACTCAAATTTTTAAAATTTTGAATACATTTTAATTTTAATGCTTCAAATCAGAACTGTAAAAAGAATACAGATTTTGTGAAAATATTGATTATAACAACCTAACAGTCAGCTTTCTGCAATGAAAGTAAGAAAAATAGAGTTAATGGGATAAATATATACTAACTTATGAATTATCTAGGTATTTATTTTATTACTCATCCAAACACCACCAGACTGTAAACAGAAAGTCATATACATAAAATAATTTAATTCAGTAGTTCTTGACATTTTACTACATTTCAGCATATGAAAACTATAGTTATACGTATATGTTTTGATTTTATCAATATGAAGTCATAGTCGTCAAGGTAGGAGATAGAATATTATTTTATTTAACTTTTTGTTAGCTCTATATGTAACTCTTCAATATGTATAAACATGGTACACATGCTTCTGCCGTCATGCTTGATCTGGACCCTGCAAATCTGGGGGTTAGACCTGCCTTTCAGTGTGAGTGTGAGTGTGGAAGAATCGAGTAGAAGTCTCCTCAAGAGCTGCTCCTAGCATCCTTGATGGAGGTGAGGGAAGGATTGAAGTTACCAGAAGCAAAAAGAGCTCAAAGGCTCCCTCTTCACTCATACCTGTGATGGTTTGTAGGCCAGGAGAAAGGTGGACCTGATAGATACACAGCTTTAAAAAGGCTACAGCCCCAGGCAGTGATCATAGAGTTTTATCATCTTTCCATGATCAGGAGAGCTCCACCACAGCTCGTGATGTCACACAGTGAATTTAGCTCTCCCTCTCCACATATGCAAGGCCTTTGGCTCCTTTATTTCACATAAATCAAATTTTCAGTGACGTCTGCCTGTATCTAAAACTGGAACTCAGTTATGCCTATGGTTTCACCACGAAGTACGTCTCTATTCTATTTCTAGTCCACAGAGCAGTTTACTTTTTTGAGCATGACCATGTCTTTCTAATTTTATTTTTTTGTTGTTGTCTTTATGTGCCTCAGGTAGGGGACACGGAAGAGTAAGAAACAAACTTACTGTGCATTTTTTTCCTACCACATTTTTACTAGTAAAGACAAATCTGTTTGCACATTTATTTGTATTTATATTTCTTCTTATGTGAATTTTTGGTTCATAGACTTTGCCCATTTTTCTATTGGGATGTTATTATGTGTGTATTTTTTTTAAATTGTCACTAATCCGCAGAATTTCTTTACATATTAAATGCATTGGCCTTTCGTCTGTCATATATTTGCAGAGATTTTACCCCAGATCGTCATTTGCCTTTAAATTTTGTTTATCGTTCATTTAAATCATCAAATGTTTCAATTGCAGGTATTTATTTTTAAACTTTAAATAGTCAAATCACATTATTTCCTCTGTAAATATTATTTCAATTTATATCCTATAAACTCAATATGTTCTGTGGTTCTACTGTGGCCCTGTGTCTTTTCTTCAAGTTCCCTTGTCAATATTAAGAATCCTTTGTTTAAAAGACTTTTGATGTCTACATTCCCTTTAAAGAGTGGCAATAAACTAAGAAAGCTATCAATATCTACCTACAGTGCATGTTCAAAGGCTTCATAACATACTTGCGTTACTCTGATTCCCTACTTTGTGACTATTTAAATCTATATGCACAAAGATATTTTGCACAACAGCTGGAGAATTAAAATATTAAACTTCCACTGCTGATTGCTAATTATTTTATTTCTTTCTTCGTGACCTCAAGTTGTCAGAATGCAATGGCAACGTACAGTACAAATAGAAATCACGTTACTGTGAATTCAATTTGCACACATCTTTGTTGGAGAAAGAAACTAATCATAACTTACCAAAGAAAATATTGTAGCCTGAATCATTCTTTATTTAATCCTTCTTAATGCAAAAAATGTAGAAATGCTCCTGAAGTTTCAACAAAGTGCTCTCTGCATGTGAGAATTAGCATATACCTGTTAGCTTGCTAACATGTGGATTCTTCACTGAAACTAAACCATGTTACTTAGCTAAATCCAATGGTTCCCTCTCAGATTGTTTAATTCTCAGTTGTGTTATCATGTCCACCTTTCAAGATTTTATTTCTCTATTTTTTTCCTGTGTTTCCCTTCTTCTTGACGGAGTATAATTGAAAAAGCACTGGATTTATAATAAAAGAAATCAAGCATTAGAATCCTTAAAAGAGATTTTTACACATTGAAGTATATGGGGTAACTATTCGGGTTCAAAACTGATTCAGCTTGAACTAAAGAAGCCTGACTTATGGCCTATCAAACATACATTGTACACTTGCTTTAATCATTAAAGTAAGGAATGCACTCTCAAGATAAGAACGCATACTTCCTCTCCTACATCCTATTGGTAACGCCTGGATTAGTCCCTTTCCCAACATCAGGGTCCTGTTGACCTGCTAATTTGCAACTGAATACCTCTTTGAAACTTTGATGAAATTGTATCCTGGGTGTGTTTAATGTATGCCCTTTGTTCTAAAAAGATATGACTTTACTGAAAACTATGCTTCTCCAGAACACTTTCAAAGGCCTTCCCAGGTTATAATCCTCACTCTGGTTCAAGTAAAATTCACCTTATTTCTCTTATCTATAGAATGGTTATTGGTAATTTTGCTTTGACATTTCAAACTATCAATTTCCAGCTGTGTGACTTTGGTCTAGTCACATAATCCTTCTGAGCATTAGTATCATCACAAAGCTGTTATGATAATTACATGCAAAAGCACCAAGCCTAGCACACTGTGACTAATCACTAAATGGTGTTGAATCCAAATCTGAATTTACCCATTCACTTTTGGAAGGCACCACGGTTCAGTCCTAAGCTCTCTGTTCTTTTCCCTCTAAATTCATCTAGTTCATGTAATACCTGTTCAAAGTCTGACTGGCATGCATCAGATCCCTTCCTCCATTGCCCCAAGCAAAGTGGCCCACCTTTACTAGGGGCCTGATTTATTACAAAATTAACCTGCATTTTTGATATTTTGCTTTTAGAATGTTTCCCATTGTGTATGTTCAATCGCACCAAGTAGATAGTCATCTTTTTAAGGTCAGGGGCAATGTCTCCAGTTTTTGCAGAAAGTTGCTGTAAACATAATACAATGAGTGAGGCACTCCATAGCATGCACGGTTTTACATATCCCTTCTTAAATAAATGTTGCTGCATTCTGTCTACTTGCAGATTCGATTTAACTAATATGACAGCCTCATTAGTCAAAGACAAAATCATTCTGTTTTTTCACTAGCTTAAACTATGTGAAAGTATACTTTTCATGCTATGACTATACAAAGGAAGGGCCAGGTGGACTATAAAAGAGAAAGATGGGAGACAGGAAGTAAACCAGCCTAGTGAGAAATTGCTGGTGAGCAGTGAATGAGAAAGGAGTCAAACAAGCCACAGAAGAAAATTGATGTGTGGGGAAGTTGAAGGAGGTCTTATTTTTATAGTCCTAATAAATAAATGATAACACTTCATGCTCATTCACTAGTCTATCAGCATTCTTCTCCATGAAAATTCATGTTTGACCTCTATGCACCATATAGATAGGCCTTCACTCTGCTGCTTCAATGCCTGCTGCTTGAGCAGCTGTTAATAAGCAGGGATCACAGCTTCTTTAGCAGCAGCTCAGGGGGGTGAGTAACAAGAAGAAAGGAAGGGACTGAGGGGGAGTGAGGTATAAATAATATGTAATCTAGAGGAAAGGAGTCCAGGTAAAGTCAAAGAGAAAAGATTGGAAAGTGTGAGGGAGTGTGAGATGATTGGGGTATTTGAAAAAGTTAAGGGTAAAGGAATTTCAAAGATCTCTTTTTTTATTGAGGTAACAATGGTTTATAACATTATGTAAATTTCAGGTCCACATCATTATATTTTGATTTCTGTGTAGACTACATCATGTTCACCACCCAAAGACTAATAAATCTCTTACACTGCATTAAGAACTTAATTCATTTTCAAAGCAGCCCTCGGTAGTTAAAGGGGGCCTATACCCAGGATCTGCATGGAGACCATCTTGCATGGAGACAAGTAAAACCACAGGAGAACTTCCAGGAGACAAATAAGGAGGCTGAGAAGTTTCTACTCCAACATACCCTTGCCCTGTTCTTCACCTGTTGAACTCTTTGCAGCCCTTTTTCCTTCCATTTCTCTAAACTCTGCAATTTTTTCTACCTCTCTGCTGATCTATTTGTGAAAACAGTCCTAAAACTGTTGTCGGGTCAGCCCCAGTGGTCTAGTGGTTAAGTTTGGTGTGCTTTGTTTCAGCAGCCCAGGTTCAGTTCCCAGGCATGGACCTACACCATTCATCAGTGGTCATGCTGTGGCAGTGGCTCACATACAAAAAGAGAAAGATTGGCAACAGATGTTAGCTCAGTGTGAATCTTCCTCAGCAAAAAAACTGTTGCTAAAGAACAAAATTCAACTGAGAAAATTTTAAAGATCTTATTGGATTTATTCAAGGATCCATGAATTGAGCAGCATCCAACCTAGCAGAGAGATAGGAGCTCTGAGGAGCTGTACAAAATGAAAGACTTTTATAGGCAGAAGGGAGCAAGAACAAGGAAGTTATACTAGGCAAAAATGTGGTTTGATTATTGCAAGGTTACTTTCCTTTAGGGGATGGCAGGAACCTATAAGGCAGATCACCTGACTAGCACTGAATAGGAGATTCCTGATTGACTGGCTTAAGATTCCATTTCTGGGGGAGCCAAAACTGTAATCAAATTAAGTCTAGGTTTGGTGACATGGGACTTAGCATAAGCAACTCCATTTTGGACCTTTTGTCATGTTTAACACTGTGAAGGGCAACATGGCTAATGCATTGTATTGTGGCTCTTGACTGTGGCCAAGTTTTAGCACTAAATATATCAAGAGATGAGCTATATTGGGTATGGGCTCTCTGAACTCACATCTAACTTCCATCCACTCAAAACCTACATAGTTTGTCCAGGATAAGGGTGGTGAGGGTAGAGCTGGGAATCTACCCACACGGAATATAAAAGTCAAATCTAATTAGAGAAAAGAGATTAGCTTAACCTGAAACACTTAGCATGCATTGTATAAAGTACATATAAAATGGTCAAAGAAACAAATGTAGAAGAGAAGCACATTATAAAGAGCTTATGTAAATATTCACCTCCCCCAAAAAGGATTTCCTTAGTCTACTGGATATAGGACTATTTCAAAGAATATCATTCTCAAAGACAGTACCACAGACCTGAATCATAGTTAGGTTTTTTTTCTTTGCCTTCCAAGAAGCGACTTCATTAGCTGATAGAAAAAAGTATAGTGTCTAAGGTATAACTGAGTATATACATCAAAGAAATAGTTATTGACCTCATGAAGTGTTCTGTTCCTTACCCGGAAGTGTGAGGCTACATCAATCAGTCAGATTTCACAGATGAACTATAAGTGATCCAATAAGTGGAAATAATACTATAAGATAGGAATATTTAATACATCTTGACCTGGACAGAGAATAATTATTATTATGATATAGTTTATCAAAATACTTCAAAGGGAGCAAAGTGAAAGGCAATCCATTTCCTCATGCTTAACGTATGTAAATTGTGAACGCAAATGAGCCTAAATAATTGAGACTCCTTCAACTGCAAATAGTTCTAAGAGTAGAGAACACTAGGGAACTTTGAATGGAAAAACATAAACCTGGGTAAAAACTGCTACTAAGGCAAAGAATTAATAACAGCTGACAATTATTGAGTGCTTACTCTATTTCAGGGAGTTTTTGAAGCACTGTATATATAACATCTCTTTTCATCAACAAAACAATCTTATGTGGTAGATATTTTTGGTAGCTTTACTTTATAGATGCAGCAATAAAGCACAGAGAGAGACTAAGTAACTTTTTCAAGATCATGCAGTAAGTGGTAAAGTTCAACACTGATAGTTTGGCTCTGGAGGCCAAGTAGTTAACTACTGAGCGATAGTTGGGAACAAGAGAGCTTAAAAGAAGGGAGACCAGTTAGGAGGTCAGAGTCAAAGTGGAAGATAATGAGTGCTTGAAATGATGATAGATGCAGTAGGAATTTAAAAGATTTATAGGAGATGTTGCAGAAGAAGAATCAGTAGAATTTGATAACTGATTATATATGAAGGATGAGAAAGAGTTGTTTAAGTTGACTGAGGTTTCAAGTCTGGGTAATTTGGTTGTGATGTTAACTAACCCAGGAAAAAGGAACTGTGGGTTGTTTATGAAGAAAGAAGAGTTCAGTTTTAGACACATAAAACTGAGATATCTTGAGGATATAGTGTGTATAAATAAACATCCAGAAGGCAAATGAAAATACAGGCCTGAATCCTAAGATAAAAAATGGCTATTGACACAATTTTGAAAAAATATATTTTTATTTTTAAAAGTTTGATGTAAAATTTATAAAACTGATCTGGGGACTGAATCGTTGAAAATATCTATAATGAGTGTATAGAAGAAGATGATAAAGGAAACTTTATCAGTGTTTATCAGAGAGGTAAGAGGATAATCAGGAGAGTCAGTGTTCTAGAAATCAAGAAAAAGAAAATTTTCCAGCAGGACAAGGTATTCAAAAGTGTATAATGCTGCAAAGGAATTGAGCAGGATGAGAACTGAGAAGATGTCATTGTATTGTCAGCACGTTTTGAAAGAGTAGTTTCATTAGAGTGATGAGGGCAGAAGACATATTACAAGTCGCTGAGAATAGAGAAATATTTGTGGAGATAAGAGATGATACACAACTCTTTCAAGACATTCATTCAGGAAGGAAATGTAAAATAATAAAGCACAGTTTTGGGATGAAAATGGGGTCAAATAAGGACTTATTTGAGCCACTGACTCCTTAAGCACGCGTGTAGACAGAGATAAAGGAATCAGTGTAGAGAGGCATTCAAAATAAAAAATAAAAGAAATAATTCTTTTCTTTTCTTAAGAAGAGATGAGGGTAGGACTAAGATCACAAGAATATAAAGGCAGAAGATGATATCAAGATCAGTGCCAGTTCATGAACTGATTCTACAAAGGCAACATCAGAATCATCCCAGGAGCTTACTATAAAGATTGATTCTTGAGCTTAGCCCTCCTGGGTTCTAATTCAGTAGGCCTTCATTGTGGTCTAAAAACCTGTATATTTAAATAGCTGCTCAAGCAACACTGTTACACAGCTATAGTGCAGTGGTCCTCATCTCTATCAGACCAATGCCTCCTTATCTTAACAAATATTTTATAAAGCCCTCTTTGTGAAAACCATAAATATAACTCATCTACACACAAAATTTCAAAATATCAATATAAAAGTTTAACTAAAACATAAAAGAGAATTACCAGGAAAGGGCTTCATAATATGATAATATATAAATATAATATATCACATATTTCAATATGTTAATGTTTGCACATGAATATACTGAAAGACATAATAAAGTAGTCAGATGCTTGTACCTACTTAAAATGAAGAAGTTTGGATTTAAGATAAGTAAGACAATATTGAACTGAATATTTTCACTACTTTTTATTTATATTTGACATTTCAAAATAAGGGCTTTAGAAATGTATTCATAGAATTACCATGAATGTGACAAAATTAGCATGTACATGTCAATGACAAATACAGATTAATACAGGGGTATTGTATTGACAACTTAAAGTGCATTGGCACTGATGGCATGATTTTCAGAAATGGTAAACAACCCTGGATGAAGTTCTAAACAAAACAAAAATCTTCTCTTGATTTACACAGTAGTTGCATTCCTGGAAAAGTCAGCATATATTAAAACTGTACAAAAAATACTTTGCATTCTGAAAAGTGGAGTTATATTCTAGGCCCAGATAATTTTAAATTTTTTCTCTATGTGAATGTCTAAGGGAGGCATTTAAAAGCCATATGGGATACAGGAAAAATCTTCATTGTGTAGGCTTGTCTCATATATTTCAGGGTATATAGTATCCCTGATCCCCATCCATTAAATGCCAGTACCACCCCCCAGCACTGTGACAACCAAAAGAAAATGCCACCCCCCCCCCATTTCTAAAACATCCCCTAGGACTGGTACTGCCTACCTAGATAACCACTGCTCCAAAAGACAACAGAGGCTGCAAGATTAAGTGCCTTCAGGTACCTAGCAGAGCATAGAAATGTGGAAAATGTATAGATGTTAAGCAATAGGATTTGTGGGATCTGTGATGAACTAGAGAAAATAAGCCTTACTTAAAGGTATTTACATTTAAAAAGAAGTTTTCAACATGAACCAGCAAATACACTTACTTTTCAAATGAATGAACTTAACTTGTAATACAAGGCTAGCTTTTATGTAGCCTTGTGCCACATTTGCACTTTAACAAAAAGCAATCCTTAAAAATAAAAATTTATCCTTGAAGAAAAGTTTCCAAGTATCAGCCTAAAATGAGCCTTTCAAAATTAAGGTTTGATATTTGGGAAACTGTGACAGCAATGTTATAATAATTAAAATAGACTAGACTCGAACATGTGAGTACATAAGAATAACTATTATTTTGTTAAAAGTGTTTATTTCAGGTGTAGGGGTGTGTGTGTGTGTGTGTGTGAGCATGTATATTGGACACGATGTAAACTGTATTTTACTAGGAGTCTTAGTAAAAACAGGTTTGGAAAACATTGGGGTAGATGATAAGGTGAGGATTTGGGGTGCAGGAAGATCTTTCTCAGCAACACTGTAGCCACCCAAAATAGTGGTCTTCTTTGGAATATTTATTAGGAGTAGACCTTGAAGTCAAAGAGGACAGGGTTTGAGTTCCAGCTGTACCACTCAGCTATATGACTATAGGCAAGTTGCTTAAACTCTCTTAGCCTCAGTTTCCTTATCTATAAATTGAAGATATTAATGCATTATAAGATTTTTGTAATAATTAAATGAGACAATGTATGTAAAATGCTTAGTATACCATTTGACACATAGTATGCAATAAATGGCTGGTGCCATAATTATTTTAATAATCACCAGTATATAAGGTTTGGCTGGTAGACCAGGAAAATATGAGATATAAATGTCATATGTTTAAATATGTATCACATATTTTCTTCCTTTTCTAGAGAAATTCTCTTAAATGTCTGAATGCATCATATATGTATTAAGCACGTATTGCTGTGTAACAAATTATGTACTCTAAAATTTAGCAGCTTAAAAGAACAAACATTTATTGTCTCACACAGTTTCTGAGAATCAGGAATCCGGGATCAGTGTAGCTGGGTGGTTCTGACTTAGGGTCTCCCATAAGGTGGCAGTAAAGCTATGACCAGGGATGCACTTTCCAAAGGGGTTGAAGTATCTACTTACAATCACACTTATGTGACTGTTGGCAGGAGGCCTCAGTTCCTTGCCATGTGGGCTTCTTCATAGGCCTGCTCATGACATGGCTTCCTCCAGAGCATGCGATCTGAGAGAGAGACAGACAGACAGAGAGAAACCAAAGATAGAAGTCACAGTCCTGTAAAACTTAATCTCTGAAGTAACATAACATTACTTCCACCATATGCCTGGTCACAAAGTCAAACACTAGTACAATATGAGAGGAGACTACACAAGTGTGTGAATAGCAGGAAGCAGAGATCATCATCGGGGGCCATTTTTAAGGCTGGCTATCACAATAGTTATTGAATATTCATTCTCTTCAGGTAAATTTTTAATATAAATATGATATTTCTCCAAGCATAAGTAATTATCACTCATTGCTTGAGTTAGCATTAACGCAAATTTGAGGAGTCATTGATTCTGTTAATGATTCATGACACCAGTTTACATAATAAATCATATTTAACTATCAGGAAAATTTTGCATAATCCTAGAGTGTTATCTTTCTTTCAAAAAATTAAACTTCAGTAAAGGTATTTTAAATACACCTCTATGTTTTCCACTACATAATATTTGACTTTTTCTACAGAAAAATTATTTCCTCTAGCTGTACTTTATTACAGTCTAAAAACAAACATTTAAAAGCAGGCTTCCTTTTCTAGGCACACAATCAGATAGTAATACAGCGTTAAGGCTTGAAAAGTAAAAATCAATGAGGATGTTTTATTAGCATAAATCTTTTCAAAGATAATAAAAGTAGAATGTGAAATGTCAATATTCTTAATGCCAAATATTTGATGAATTACAATATATTAAAATATTGCAAAAAATGATTTTAATCATAATATAAAAATGAAGTTCCTTATTCAGATAATGTTAATAAATATAAATAACCAAAATCAAGCTAGAAGATCAATACTCGTTTATAAAACAAACAAAAAACCACACTATTTCCAAGATGTCATCTAATTTAAGAAAATGCTTGTGCTTATTTTTAAAATTTGACTTTTAATGTAAAGTTTATTTTGTCTTCAGTATTAGTCATAGTATATTTCAAAATTGCTTCTGAGTTCACTCATATTTTTAAAGTAATAGATCAGATTTGGCCATTGGCAAAATAATGTAATTGACTCTCCTCTTTCATATGCTCTCTTCCCCCATCTCTTTTCCTTTCCCCATGCTTGCTCTCTTACTCTGAGCTCTCTAGTTTTCACACTTGTCCCATTAAAACATTTTCTGACACTCACTCACACTGAGGCATAAATGACTAAAAGGAATTTAAAAGTGCTACACATGTATATCCCCCCAGGGGCTAGTGTATTCATTGAGACAGCATGCAAACTACCTATCACAATTCCTAACAGGAAGTAGGTGATTAATAATTGTGACTTTCCCTTTTTGCAGCTTTGCCTTTCACTGCCCTAATAAGTTAAAGCTGCCTAATAATATTAACTCACACTTTTAAAGAATGCTAACTTCTTGCCAGCCCCCCTGCTTAGCATATTTATATATGCATCACCTAATTTAATCATCACAGCAACCGCACAAACTGGGACTTATTATCATCCTCACTTTACAGATGAGAAAACTGAAACTCAGTGCTTGCCACAGCCAGTAACTGGTGAAGCCAGAATCAAGATGATGTCTTTTTGATTCCTGGATCCATTTCTAATCCTCTACTCTTTATCCTGCTATTCACAGTAAATCTGCCCTGCACTTCTTGAGAACTTTGCTTCTTCTTTAGCTTTTATCCCCTCCTCACCCCCTGCAAGTGTACAAATTCAACACAACACCACACAAGAGCCAGTGTAACTGAAGATACACAACAAAGCAGTGTATATTTTATATGAAGCTTTTTCAACCCTTTTATTTTTATTTTATTTTCCACTGTAAATCACTCAACAGGTCAAGTTCACAAATGGCACATACTCCCATTGACATTGTGATTCAGCATCTGTTATTTCACCCCTTTCTTACTTAAGAAAGTGTGCAGAAATACAAGTATGACAGAGTCTGCTAGTTGACCAACAAAACCAGTTATACTATTTTTCCAGAGGGATAGAAACAAGAATAGGTAGACATTACATTTCCAAACTTCTCTTGCAGTTAGCTGGGGCCATATGGCTAACTTTGATCAATATGACGTGAATTAATGTGATAAGTGTAACTTCTGTGTGATCTCCAATATATTAAAAAAACAACAACCTTAAACCTTTACTTTCCCTTAAATTAGAATATGAAATGCCTGAAACTCAGTTTTTGGGTAGAGGTGGGCAAACTTTTTCTAAAAGGGTCAAACAGTAAATATTTTAGGTTTTGTGGGCCACATAGGGTCTTTGTAGCAACTACTCAACTCTGCCATTGTAGCACAAAAGCAGTCATAGATAATACATATACAAATGAGCATGACTGTGTTCCAACAAAAATGTATTTACCAAAAACAGATGGTTGGCGGGCCATATTTGACTCACTGGCTATGATTTGCTGATCCCTGCTCTAGGGGATGGTAGAGCAATAAGATGAAAGGAACCTCAGAGTCCCTGCATGTCCACCAGTAAGTCTAGGCAACTGTTACCTGGGTTTATTGTTATGTGAGAAATTTCTTTTTTCTGTAAGCCACTGAATTGCAGGAATGTCTTTGTTATAGTAGCTTTCACTTTATCCTAACTAATATAGTGAGTGATAGTGAGAGAGAGATTGATTACATAAAGCTGGAATAGACAATAAAAAATTTAAGTAAAATCATCCAATCTGTCAGTATTTTATTGATAGTTAAACAAGCAAACAAACAAATAAATACTTGGCACATACTTTCCAAACTGATTGTCACAAATTAGGGAATCAAAAATGCCAGAGGTGAAAGCAGCTGCTGGATGTGATCAGCTTTACCATAGTTTCCAGAATCCCAAATTATCAGAAAATTGAGGATCACTTTATCTGCATTTTTAAAAGGAGTCAAAACCCTCAGTTCTACTGTTGAATTTCAGTTTTTAAACAGTGAAACGGTAGGAGAAGTATTTAGAGGAGACAACAGGACTTTCCACCCTCAACACCTAAATTATATGACAAAAGCAGTGGCCTACTTTGTCTGCATGTGTGGGCGTCCCTATTAATGAAAAAGTGCTAAAAGGCCACATCAACACAATTCTACCTATCATGAGCATCAGTTATACATGGGAGGGGTACTTGAATCGATCTAAATTGTAGATCTTAAATTGTGCCCTCCCCTCATGTTTGTTATTCACTCAACCAGTAAGTTGATAGATTTCTATATCTCTGAATTCCTTATCAGAACTGATAAATATAGAATGAAAGCCTTTCCCTTTTCATTGGGGGGGCTACTTTGCAGAACAAGCCTGCCCCCGTGGTGGCAGCTATTCTTTCCACCTTGATGGCATCTAGCTCATCATGTACAGTCATTGCTAAATCTAGTCATATGTCCAAATAACTGAGGAACCAGATTTAAGGAACCAATTCTCAGGCATTGCTCTCAAAGTTTCTATTACAGTAAATCTAGTATGGAACCTGGAGAGTGTATTTTTAAGAACCAGATGATTATAATGTATTCAATGAGCCACTTATCCTCATACTCAATTTGGCAAGCACTGACCTAAAAAGTTACTGTAAATATAGAGATTGACTCAAGCCTGATCCTTGCATAGGATATTTGTCATAAATTTTCAAACAGACACTAATCCATTGATGAATGGCCTTGAAAGACAATTAAGGCAAATAAAGTGGTAAAAAATGCTTAAAATTTTTCTTCCCGAAGCCTCTTTCTTTTCCCTATTTACCCATCACTGTTAGATGGAAAGTTAGCTTCCTATTTCCTCAGGCTTATACATGTTGACTGTGAAGGGGAGGAAGACTATCCTCTACCCACTCTGGGTCTTTTCTGGCTGGACCACAAGTTAAATTGATATGAGACTGAATAGCAGGAGAAAACAAAATAAAGCTTTATAACATATATACATGGGAGAGAAACCCAAGGTAACTAAGCATCTTGACAAAATGGTGGAGCTTCTCCTCTTAAATAGAAAGACAATGGAGGATGCTGGGGGTGGGCCAGTTATGGGAGATTACCAGAAAAGCACAGTAAGGTTATTATGCAGTCTTGCCTTCCACACTGATGAGTTTCCAGAGATGAGGTCATCCTCCCTTCGTTCAGTACAGAGAGGGAGATACCTTTACAAATAGAGATTTCCCTTACAAATGTAAATGTTTGGTAAACAGAACTTTGATAAGAATGGACTTAGCAAGGACCCTCCCAGTCTATCAATACCCAGATATCTATGGTGATGGTCTATCCTGGGAACAGGCCTTCTATCTTAAATCCTTTCAGGCAGTTAGTGGGAGGTCAAAGTTTCTTTCAGAGAAAATAATCAAGGTAAAGAGACATATTTTGAGGTGGCCAATTCTGATCCCCCACAACTGTTTTCTACCCTGCCCTCTCCATAGAAAAGACATCCTCAAGCTTTACTGCTCTGGTACTTTCAGGTCTAGATAGAAAGAACTATGTTTCTTTCATCCCTTTATCTTCAATGCCAAGTACAATGTTTATACTTTCAGACAATAGGAATAATGATAATACTTACAAATTATATATCTGATAAGGGTTAGTATTCAAAATATATATAGAACTGTTACAACTCAGCAATAAAAAGATACCAAACACAACTTTAAAATAGGCAGAGGAACTAATAGACATTTCTCCAAAGAAGATATACAAATGGCCAATAAGCACATGAAAAGATGCTCACCATCATTACTCACTAGGAAAATGCAAATCAAAACCGTAATGAGACACTACTTCTCACCCACTACAAGGGCTATAAAAAAAAAGATAGACAATAATAAGTGTTGACAAGAATGTGGAGAAACGGACCCACGTATATACTGCTGGTGAGAAGATAAAATAATTCAGCTACTTTTGGAAACAGTTTGGCAGTTCCTCAAAAGGTTAAATATAGTTACTATGTAAGCCAGCAATTTCACTCTTAGGTATAACCCAAGATATAAACATATTATTCACAGAAAAACTTGTACATGAATGTCCACAGTAACATTATTCATAATAGCCAAAAACTGCAAACAGCCCAGATGTGTTTCAATGGGTGAACACTTAACCAAACTCTGGTACATCCATACCATGGAATATTACTCACCAGTAAAAAGGAATGATACATGCAGCAACTTGGATGACTCTCAAAGGCATTGTGCTGAGTGAGAGAAGACAGTGTCAAGAGGTTATATATTGTATGATTCCATATATTTGATACTCTTAAACAGGCAAACTATACTGATAGAAAACATCAGTGGTTGCCACAGGATATGGATGGTGTGAGGCTATGACTATAGATAGTATAGAGGAGGTTTTTGAGATTCTGTATCCTGATTGTGGTGGTGGTTGCACAAATCTATGCATCTATTAAAATCCATAAAACTGTACATGGAAAAAGAAAAAAAGCCAATTTTGCTTTGTGATAATTTTAAAAATTAAAAAAAAAAACTAAATGGTTGTTTAGTTGGACAATAAGAAATCAGTTATATAAAGCAAGGTTCATTATTAGAATATAATATTTTGCAACCATAAGAAATTATATCATAGCTGTATATTGAAAGACAGCAAAAATTATTCACAATATTTTAAGTTTTTAAGGAAATTATCACATAGTATTTTTAATATTATTCCACTTTTTGTGAAAAATTAAGTTAATGTCTGATATATAAACAAAAGGGCTAGAAGGAAATTAATCAAGATTTTAATCTGTTTCTTCTCCAGGCAGTCTGATGTTTCAAACCTTTTTCTATTTCTTATTTGTATTTTCAGACTTTTAAATAATGAAATGCATTACTTTTGTAATTTGCCATGTAATTTTAATAATATAAATTGTTAATCAAAGGCTCTAAACATCCTTTATCAAATGCAATATTACCTTCCTACTCTGTTCCCCATTCTAACTGATTTCCACTGAAAATTCACCTCATCCAGCAATCCCACTTCTGGGTATATATCTGAAGGAAATAAAATCACTATCTTGAAGAGATATCTGCACTCTCATGATTATTGCAGCATTATTCACAGCAATCAAGTTATGAAAACAATGTAAGTATCTGTCAACAGATGAATGGATAAAGAAAATATAGTATATACACACAATGGAATACTATTTAGCCTTTTAAAAAAAGGAAATCCTGCCATTTGTGACAACATGGATGAACACTGAGGACATTATGCTAAGTGAAATGTCAAAGAAAGAAAAATGCTGTATGCTATCACTTATATATGGAATCTAAAAGAGCCAAACTCATAGAAACAGAGTAGATTAGTGGTTGCCAGGGACTGAGGGTGGTGGAAATGGGGATATGTTGGTCAAAGAGTACAAACTTCCAGTTATAAAATAAAAAAAAGTTCTGGGGATCTAATGTACAGTATAGTGACTACAGTCAACAATACGTGTATACTTATAAGTTGCTAAGAGAGTAGATCTGAAATATTCTCAGCACAGAAACAAATGTAGCTATGTGAGGTAATGGATGTGTTAAATAACCTTATTGTGGTAATCATTTCCCAATGTATATGTATATCAAATCATCACAGTGTACATCTTAAACTTACTGAATGTTATATGCCAATTATATTTCAATAAAGCTGGAAAAATACTTTCTGAATGATAAAATGGAAGATAAATAAAAATAATTTGATTTCTATTAAAAAAGATACCTCTGGATTACATTTACTGCTCTGCCAACTGCTCTTCCTTCTGTTTTTGAACACATGATTTGGATTCTCCCCTACTCAAAATGTTCTTCACCTCATTTATCATAACCTAGGTACTTCCAGCTTACTTCTGTTAACACTTTTGCCTTGTTCAAATTGAAATGCATAACATTTCTGTTTAATTTTTTTTCAAGGTCTGTTGTCAGGGATGTGGCCTCCTTATACTTGAAAATAATTTGTACTTTTAAGTCAGTTGTTAGGAATTTTTAATGAAATAAGCTAACTGAGGTAAGAATGCATGTCTCTGGATGCAGATGAAACTACCCAAAGTTGTAGCTAAGAAAGCCTAGAAGGAGGATGCAGAAGTACCTCTACCCTTTTTCCAGTGATTGAAGAAAGTATTAATTGGTCAGCAAAACAAATAATACTTTAACACTTCCTGAAATAGAGAAATATTCAGTCTTTCTCTGAAGGGTAAGTGGAAGATCAGCTTTTAGAGCAGAAAAATAGAGGCAGATGATTTGTAGGAAAATGACATCTCTATAAAGTAGCAAAAGATTGTTATGAAAGTTCCTAATTGGATTCTTTAAGATACTGATGTCCATAAAGGTGGCAGTAGTAGGACAAGTCACTGGGAATCCTCATGCCACATTAAATTTCAGAGTGAACTACCAAGATTATAGTTCTAATCAAGGTATATTCTGCATGTTTATTCATCCATTCCATTAATAGTTATTAATTAATTATCTACTATATGTCAGTAACTATTCCAGATATTGAGAATATTTCCATGGAAAAATATGTGTCCTTGTAGTGCTTACATTTTAATATGTAAGATTAGGGTTAGAATACTGTGGTGAGGGTATAAAGAGATACAATATTTTGAAAGTTAGATGTGAATCAAAATTTCTAATACCTATAACTTTTGGCCTAACAATTCTACTTCAGTGACTCTATCCTACAGATAAACTTATACAAGGGTCTAAGGGCATGTGATAGGCAGAATTCTAAGATAACCTCCAAGATTCCCACTCCTTGGTGTACATGCCTTCTATAATTCTCTCTCTTGAGTGTGGGCAAGACCTGTGAATATAATGGGAATCACCCCTGTGATTATGCTATTAATCAGTTGACTTTGGAGTTAATCTAAAGGAAGATTATCCAGATGAGTCTCACCTAATTAGTGAGCCCTATGAAGAGATTGGGCCCTTCCTGATATCAGAAAGATTCAAAGTGTGAGAGGGCCTATGGAGGGCACGACCTGGAGTGGCAACAATCTGAGAGTGGCCTCCAGAAGCTGAGAGTGGTCCTTGGCCAACAGCCAGTAACAAAGCAAGAACCTCAGTCATATAGCCTCAAGGAAAGTCATTCTGCCATGAACCTGAGGAAACTTGGAAGCAGATCCTTCCGTAGTCAAGCCTCCATGGAAACTGTGAGATACTAAATTTGTCTTGCTTTAAACTGCTAAGATTGTTATAATTTATTATTCAGTAGTAGAAAACTAATATAAGGTATTTGTACAAGAATGTTGATGACAACATCATTTGTAACAGCAAAATATAAGAAATAATCTAATGTCCAAAATAATAATTTGTTAAATAAATCAGGGTTTATTTGGACTATGGAATGCCATGATGCCATTAAAAAAGTAAGTTCTCTATGTTCTAATATAGAAGTATGTCCTTGATAGTATGTTATGTAAAAAAGAGTTATTTGCAGAGTAATACACAAACCATTTTTCATAATAAAAAGCAAAACCTCTTTCAAAGAAAATATCCAAACATATATATTTGAATGTGCATAGAAAAAGTCTGGAAGAAAACACGCCAATCTTTTTACGGTAGTTATCCCTTGAAAGTGGGACTGCTTCAGTCAGTGAGATGAGAAGGGTTTTAACTTTTTATTCTCTACACTTATGTACTGTTTGAATTTTGTTTCAAGGAGCATACATTATTTTGTGTTAAAGTTAATAAAAACTAATAATCTGTGATAGTAGTAGTAAAAGCTATTTTTCCCAGATGTATCCCTTTATCTTGAGATTTAATTGCTTTTTAAAGAAATGCTCACTTTAAAAGTGTTGTGTTTTTGAACATTTATTTAATGTTTGCAGAGATTTACCATTTTGGTTCAAAAGATTTACTTTTTATATATAATGAATCTGAAAAGTCTGTGCTTGAGACTTCAAATACAGAACCATTATTTGCAGTTTTAGGAAAATCCACTAACTAGCACACTAATATCATTTGGATACAGCAAACCAAATCACAAGGGCAGTTTTTGAAGACTGACATAACCTTATTTGCAGCTAAAACTGAAGAGATTGACCTGTAATATGTGAAGCGCCTGAAACCCTCCACCAAAATAGCATGACGGTAACAAATAGTCAAGGGGCCAACAACCAGAGTAATTCCTCCACTTGAGAGGGAGAGAGCATGCTGTGCTGGCACTTACAATACTGTGCAATAAGACTGGGCTCTTATTGCACACTATGGGGTTGGTGCAATAAAGGAGATTTGTCTAAATGGGCACAGTAAGTGAACCAAGAAGAGAGAGGCCAGTTTGAAAGGAGACGGGAGGTTTTAAGTTATACACAGTGATCGAGGCTAAAACTAAGCCAAAGATAAAAACTGAGCCATAGTCAGGCCGGGGCCACTGCAGATCCATATATTGCCTTTGTGCAAATTATTAAAAGGCTTCTGTTCCTCCAGGCAATAGAGTCCCATGCCAGGTTCTATTTCCCCCCTCATCCTGGTGCTTTAATGCAGTTAACAATCTGTACAACTAAATAGGCAGTAGTAGTGAGTCAGGAAAGCAAGGAAGAGTTAGGATGTGAGAACTGGTATATGAAATTCAGGTCAAATTAGGTTCTAATAGGGTTACCTACTTTGATGTGACATTGTGCTAAACCAGCCTGAAGCAAGGTGGGGGTCAAACATGAATAGTTCTTCTTTACAAGGCTAAGTACACCTGAGACCCTATATTAGTCATGGTTGATACATAAAATTAACCATTACAAACCCCACCATAATCTGTAAGATAATAACCATAAGGTGATAGCTTTGTTACATTTGTATGGAAATGATTATTAAAGTGGACCAAATCAACTTATACTGAAACTACGAATATACATTTAAAATTTTATAAAAATAAAAATGAATAGAATCTATGCTGACAACAAAAATTTTCAGTTTGATCAGGTTTGATCAAGTTTTATTTTATAATATTACCGACACTGCTATGTTCCTAAAATAAAACTTTGTATTGCATTAATGTTGATGCCGTATGTCTGCTGATCAATGATGAGAAGATGATGAATTAAGTAAAGTTTACCCATTAATCAGACATCCTAATGGCACATCCTTCAAGGCATCCAAGTGTCACATTTGTTTTCTCAAATTTGCACACAGTCCATGTCACTCTGAATCATTTTTCATCAAGCCACATTGATTAATCAAACATTTAATCAAGCACCTTTTATGTGCCCAGAAGCATGCTAAATGTTGTGGGGAATCATAGGAAAAAGAGAAAGAGAATCCTCTTATTGAGGAACTTGAAAACGAGTTGAGGAGATAAGACTTACACTCATAAACTATATAAAGAACATAAAAGTATATATTAAAGTGCTAAAGTCTGTGAAACCAAAACTAAAGAGTAAAGTCCTATTTGCATGGTATACACAATAAATGCAAAAAGAAAAGAGTTAAGAAAGGAGAATTCATCAGAAAAGGCTTCACCACAGAGGAGACAGAACTTAAATTGAACCTTAAAGAATAGGTTGGATAAGCTTAACTTTTCTGTGCTATAGGTCTTTTTCGGTCACTCAAAATATGCATGGAAAAGTGTATTTTCCCACGTAAACTAAACATCAATGCAGGACTTCTAGAGAATGCTATTTTTTTTTTTCAGCCCTGAGATGCTTTGCAGGGGAAAGCAAGGTCTCAGCTATTGGCACAGAAGGCTTGCTTACGCTTTGTTGAGGGAGACAAGCCTAGCTTGCACTTTGCTAGGTCATTCAGATTTTAGATCAGTTCTGCTTCATTGTGGCTGAATATTTTAAGCAATTAGAGCAGTCAGATTTTCCATTTCCTTGTCGTTTCTGCCATTTCTAAGGTTATATAACTCCTTTAATGAGAGCCTTTGGAATGGTTTGAAAATTCAATACACATTCTCTTCTATCTGTAATAAAAGCCCTATTTGCTGTTTTCTTAAAGAGGAAAATAAGACACCATTCAAAAAGGCTGATCAGGGTATTACATTCTTCAATAACTTTAGCAATAATTAACCATCCCAATTCTCATATCTTACAACTTCGCAGTAGGAGGCATGCTCCCTAATGACAACAGGGCATTTATGTTTGATATTGAGCAGTTATATAACTAAAGAGATAGGCATGTACTGAAGATAGAAATCATTTATCAAAATGACTACAAAGGAAAATGATAAACTTCTGACTTTTTAATGGTGTTCCACTTCTTCAGCCACGGGTTTCCTTTTTCAGTGTTTTTTAGCTCTAATTGTAAATGTCATGCAAATATATACAATAGTGAGTATCATTCTAGGGCTCAATATATACTCATATCATTGCTGGAAGATATAATGGAGATCACCAATTGGCATCATCAGTGGCTATAAGCTTTTTAAAACACTGAAAACCTTGACACCAACTAAAGGCTGATCTACAAGTGCCAGGACAACATGGAAGAGTTCTTGGGATAGGTCCACAGCCAAATCCAGTAGTAGCGTCCATACTCACCACCTTCTGCAGGTTATTCTAAAACACGCTGTACTTCCTCCCCATTGTAGCGAACTCATGCCTGCATTCACACACTGCTGACACTCCAAATCTATCTTTTCCTGACCTACGTGGTCATTGATTGTTAGGATACACCATATAAATATTGAGGAAGATATCCCCACAAGGAAACTTCTGGTAACTAAAAGAAGATCAGCATGGGTGATAGGCTCAGAAAAGCATTAAAGTGTTAACTAAAAGCCATACTGAGAAAGACCCAGTAATGGAAAACCAAAACTCAAGCTTTTTCTCAAGATCCAGTATCCTGCACAGTGCTCTGTATGTAACAGGTGCTCAATAAATATTTTTAGAATGAATAAGACTCTAGTGAGCCATGTATAAAGGGATACTGGATTGGAATATGCACTACATTTCAGAGTTATAATGACTCAAGTGGGAAAGAGTTTGTGGAGAGTGAGGGATGAAAGTAAAATAGTAAGAGAAGCGCATAGATAAATAGATCAGTTATCAGATTAAATAAAGAGAATTGAGGACTACCCTTGGATGGCATTTAGAATCAACTAATAACATGGATTTATGATGCTATGAAAGCATAACAACAATTATTAGTAATCGATTGAAATAGACCATGGTACACAATCATAGGTTACAGTAATCTGAATTTCAAAGTAAAGTATCATCCCTAAGGGTTATACTTTAAAATAATCATAACTTTAAACTGATGATGCATCAGCTGATATTGTGGTTTTAGCACATACCAGGTACAAACTTGTTTGTCCTTCATACATACCCATTGTGGCCTGGGAGAGGGCAGGTAAAAAGGCAAGAAAAAAATTAGTTAGAGAGCTGGAGCAAGGTCCAAGTGAGAGATAGTGATGTCATGGAGTAATATTTTAACCTTGGGAATGGTGAGAAGTGGTCATAATTAGGATACATTTTGGAGGTAAATCCAAAAGGACTTGTTGAAGAATTGGATATGACCTGTGGAGGAAAGAAAGAAATCAAGAATATCTCCTAGATCTCTGGCTTAAGCAAGAGGGGGTCATTTAGTAAAATGCGAAATGCTTGCAGAGAACATATTTGAAAGAGGGTAAGATGGAAAGAATTAAATAGTTCTGATTGATCATGCTTAGTTTGTAACGCCCATTAGATACCTAAGTGGAGATGTTAAGTAAGCAATGATATCTAAAGTTCAACTGGTCAGGGCCAGAGATGTACATCAAGAATTTTTTATTATAGTATCATATATCTCCAGTAAACTGTACATATTATAAATCTTCAAAGAATTTTCAGAAACCAAAAAATTCCTGTATAACCAACATCAAGATCAAGAAACAGAACATGACTAGCAGTACAGAAGTACCTTGTGTGCCCCCTCCTGGTCAGTCTTTTCATTCCCAAAGAGTAACCACTATCTTAATATCTAAACAGCTTATAGTGGTTCTACCCGTTTTTGTTCTTTATATTAATGAAATCACAGAGAATATATTTTATGTCTGTTTTTTTTTTGCTCAACATTATATTTGTGAGATTATTTTTATTGCTGTATAGTGTAATATTGGTAAATTTTCCACAATTTATCTATTCATTCTACTCTTCATGAGCATTTGATTAATTTCCATTCTTTGGCTACTTTAGTCTGCTATAAACATTTTAGTACATGTTTTCTCTTAAACATATGTATGCATTTCTATCGCTTATTTACCTAGGAGTGGAATTACTGATTCATAGGGTATAAATTTATTTTTAGATACTATCAGTTTTCTAAAGTGGTTATACCAAATAATACTCTTGCTAGCATAGTTTGAAAATACCAGTGCTCTATATCCTCGCTAACCATTCTGTTTTTCGTTTGTTTTGTTTTTGTTTGTTTTATCCATTCTGATGGGTATGTGGTATTGTATTGTAGTTTAAATTTGCATTCTCTGATGACTAATGAAGTCAAGCAACTCTTCTTACTTTTATTGGCCATTGGATAGTCTCTTTTCTGAAGTGTCTGTTTAAATATTTTGCTCATTATTCTATTTTGTTACCAATCATTTTATTGATCTGTGAGAGTTATTTATCTGTTCTCAATACTAGTCATTTGTCAGTTATCTATCTCACAAATATCATCTCCCACTTTGTGAGTTACCTCTTAATTCTCTTAATGGAATCTTTTGATGAAAGCCAGTTCTAATTTTTTTTTTTTTGGTGAAGAAGATTAGCCCTGAGCTAAGATCTGTGGCCAATCCTCCTCTTTTTACTGAGGAAGATTGGCCCTGGGCTAACATCCATGCCCATCTTCCTCTACTTTATATGTGGAATGCCTGCCACAGCATGGCTTGATAAGCAGTGTGTAGTTCCACGCCTGCGATGCAAACCTGCAAACCCCAGGCTGCCGAAGTGGAGCACGCAAATTTAACCACCACACCACTGGGCCGGCCCCACATTCTAAATTTTAATATACTACAATCTGTCATGCTTTTCTTTTATGGCTAGCTCTTTTAAGAAGTCTTTGCCTACTCCAAGGTAACAGTGATATTTTTCCATGTTTTCCTCTAAAAGCTTTTATTGATTTATCTTTCATGTCCAATATATCTGGATTTGATATTTGTGTATGGTGTGAGGTGAGGGTCAAGATACAATTTTCCCCACTTGGATATCTGATTGAGCCAGCACCATCTATTGAAAAAAGTATCCTTTCCCTAATGCACTACAGTGTCATTTTGTCATGAATCCGGTGACTGTATATATGTTGGTA
Source organism: Tapirus indicus (assembly GCA_031878705.1). Classification (NCBI taxonomy): domain Eukaryota; kingdom Metazoa; phylum Chordata; class Mammalia; order Perissodactyla; family Tapiridae; genus Tapirus; species Tapirus indicus. The sequence goes on along the minus strand of CM062942.1, from coordinate 94,883,123 downwards.
TATATTTTTTTTGCTCAATTCTGTTCTGTTCCAATAGTCAGTTTGTCTATCCTCACACCTGTTTTAATACCTATAACTTTATAATAATTGTATAATTCTCTAGCTTTGTTCTATTTTTTTATGATTGTCACGGCTATTCCTTAGAGATGTAAATTTGAGAATCATTGGCCTTTAAATGGTATTTTAAGTTATGCGATTGCTTGTAATGGCCCAGGAAAAAGTGTAGATAGAGAAGAGGAGAAGGCCTAGGACAAAGCCTAAGCATGTCAACAGTTAGAAGTTATATAAGAGAGGATAATCCAGCAAATCAGGCTCAGAAGTTGCAGCTAATGAAGTAGGAAGAAATCAGGCAAATATAGTGGCATGGAAGCCAAGAGAAGAAAATGTGCTTCAAAAAGGAGGAAATGGTCAGTCATGGCAAATGAATTTGAAAAGTTAAAATAATGACAGAGAATTTGCCATTGGCTTTGGCAATATGTAGGTCATTGATGTCCTTAATAAGAGCTGTTTCAGTGGAGCTCTGGAGACAAAAATCCTGCTAGAATGACTTGAAGTGAGAATGAGGAGTAGAATTTACAATGATGATTTTAAAATAATATAATAAAAATCTAAAATAGTTAGAAAAGTGTTGCTAGTGCCAAAACATAACAAATATGAAAGAGAACAGAAAGCTCAGAAAAAAACCAAGTATATACGTTTTGTCTTACAGTGAGCAAATAATGGTGGCATTTCACCTGGAGTGGGACAAAGGAAAGAATATCAATATATGGAGCTAGGTTATCTAGAAAATAGACATCTCATGTCATACACCGGTTGGGTTGAAGCAACATTTTTCAACATGTGGCCTGAAGACCACTTGAGATTACTGAGACCCTTGAAGAGGATCCATGAGATGAAAATAATTTTCATAAAAATACTAAGGCATTATTTGTCATTTTTACTCTTATTCTCTCATGTGCATATGATGGAGTTTTCCAGAGGCTACCTAATGTGTCTGCATGGAGATTTTCAAAAGTGTAAAATAACAATACTCTTCACTGAATTTATTTTCATTTTGGAAAATATAGCTATTTTTTATAAAAAGTATATATTAATATGTAATAAATTTAGTATTTGTTAAAAGAATAAATACATTTTTTAATTTCTTAGTTTTAATCTCTAATATGGAAAACATCCATAGCTATAACCTACATTAACAAAAGCCTTTAAAGGTCCTCAATAATTTTTAAGAGTGTAAAGGAGTCTTGGTATCAAAAGGTTTGAGAGTCATTGATTTAAAGATTGAAATGCAAAAAAAAAAATTGAAAATATAAAAGTGTTAGAAGAAAAAATATAATAATGAGATAAGAAGGGCCTTTTTAAATAGCAGCAATATGAAACAACAATAGATATTGATCATTTATAGTGTGCTAAGTGCTTTACATACTTTTTCATCAAATCTCACAACAACCTCATGACACAGGCATAATCATTATTTCCATTTACAGATGGAAATACTGAAACACAGATTAGGTAATTTGCCCATTGTCAGAGTTGGTAAGTAGACCAGTGCATTATGAACTCACATATACACTCCTAACTACTATTGTATTTTGCCTCTTTCTGATTTACCATTGCTCCATCTGATATATTTTTCACATATATACATTCTTAATTAAAATCTACAAAACCTGCAAATTTGAAGAGCACTCATTGCCCTTTCTTAAATAATAAAAGCCACACAGGCTATATCTACAGATGACTATCATCTGCAAGGGAGAGACAGGGAGTTCTGTTCTGCTCCTTTCCCTTTGGTTTGGCCTCCCACCAATCCCTAAATACAGCATCCAACAAATGGATCCGGTTAAAAAGGAAGAAAAAAATGTTCGCATGAATAACCCTATGTCTCCAAAGCTGCCAGATCTCAGAGAAATAAGAAATCCTTTCCACTTGTGGAATTTTTATTATTGTTGTTATTGTTTTATTATTGTTGTTGTTATAGTTGGTATTTAAAAGAAGAGCTCTAGCTTAGATAAGCCTCGTTTGCTGCTGACTCCAAAAAAGCTGAAATAAAAGAAAAAGACCAGCTATACTCAATGAAAAAGACAACTACCAACCCATCACCTAGGATTGGAAACACAAGAGGGTTGAATGATCTTGTGGGCAGAAGCAAAACTAAGGAAATTGACTTGGCTATTTTAACAAAGCATTCACAGTGTGAATAGTCAGCTCAGTGCATTGACACTATTTTGATCAGAGAGTAAAGTGAAATAGTGAATTTAGCTCAGGTATTGACACTCAATGATGAACCACTTCAGCAATTTCTTTTCTGAAATGATGCTAGACAATATCAAATAATATATACTCAGGGAATCACACTTTTGAGAATAACTGTGATACTCTACCTTGCCAAAATGATGAGGAAATCATCAAAGATGTCCAAACTGAACTCTGACAATCTAATTAAGAATTTTGCATTTCTTACTGATGCATGAGTAGCAGAAAGGACAAGGAACAGTTTTGTACCAAGGCTCTTTGCTTTTCCAAGAGAACTTTCTTAAATCATATTACTTATGCTACCTACATCTAGAGAGTAATATATAAAAAGGGGCAGGAGGCATTGACAGAGAAAGAGAAAAGAAGGGGTGAATGAACAAAGGAGGAAATGGAAGACTTCTTTAACATCTGTAGAAATGCTCTGGATTCTCAAATGAAGAGCTTATTTCAAAACAAATTTCTAAAGGGATGAATAATTTCAAAGTTTCACCCAAGAAAAATCATCCCTTTTATTTGGGGAGCTTCTGTAGCCCCAAACTCTGCCCAGTGACCTGGCACTCTAGCACTTGGCTATCACAAAGAGTTAATTCAACGTGTCTCTATACACCTAGACTAGATTTCTAACTATCAGTTATCTTCTCTCTTACCCCCACCTACATTCACCTCATCCAAAAAATAAATCAACAATTGTTTGAACAACTGTTGAATTTCCACTCTTGTTTTTCCTTTTCTGAGGCCAATTGTTGGGCTCCTCTAGACAGTTTTTCTAAGTTATCATTTGGGGAAATATCCCTCTGGACCATGACAAAAGTTTGGTTGCTATTGGTTCTTTTAAGAGCAGCATTCCTTATGAAAATTTCAGTAAGGTGGTTTTCCTTAGCTTCCAGAGAATCAAGTTTAGAATGCCCCAGGATCTTAATAATAGCTAAAGTAGCAGGTAAAAGTATAGCATCCATAACTCCTGGAGATAGGGGCCATTTTTAGTTTTATTTCCACTAGAAGTAAGGAAATCATATTGCTTCTACAACATTCCAAAATCACAAGCTACTCCAAAAGCATATCTACTACCAGTATAAATGTTGGCAGTTTTGCTCTTGGCTAAAGTACAAGTCTGTGTAAGAGTGTATAATTCAGCCTATTGGGCCAAACTAGACATAGGCAAAGGTGCTGCTTCAACAATATCAAAAGGAATTGCAATAGCATGCCCAGCACAATATTTGCCATTGTCACCTTTTATATAAGAACCATTGGTGAACCATGAGAAGTTGGTGTTACTCAAAGGAGCTTCCTACAAATCATCACAAGGAGTCAGAAGGTGATCCATCAGTGTTAAACAGTTGTGAGGGGCTTCATCGGTGAAAGAGAGGAGAAGAGTGGCAAGGTTAAGGTTACTACAACATGAAAGAGTTATGTGAGAAGCAGTTAACAAAAATCTTTCATAGGAGGTGAGGTGGCTGGCTGAAATATGTTGAGTGTGATGAGAATTCAGGGGTGCTCTACTGCATGAGGTACAAAAATAGTTATAGGAGATCCCACAGCACTTTTCTCAGTAGACTTAACAAAAAGGGCAGTGGTAGAAATGGCTCTAAGGCAAGGCGGGTATCCATGTGCCACAGGGTCCAGTTGCTGGCTATAGTACCCTATCAGTTGGTGGTGGTCCCCATGTTTTGGGGTGACTACCCCAAGGGTATTCACTTCCTTTTCATATTCAAAAGGGAGCTTGACAACTGGGATGCCCAAGGGCAGGTGGGTTCATCAAACTCTCCTCTAAGGCCTTAAAGGCTATGTTGTCTGGTACTCCCCATAAAATTGGGTTGGGGTTTTGTTCTTTAGTAAAACATACAGATGTTTGGCTATAAGAGAGAAATTTAGAGTCTAGTTTCAGCAATAACCAACTAGCCTGAGAAAATTTCACAGTTGTTGCTCAGTTTGGGGAAACTTAAACACTATAAAGCCTACCTGGAGCTAGATGTAGTCCTTGTTCTAATAGAAGATGTCCTAAATATTGAACCTGGGTTTGGGCAAACTGCAATTTCTCTTTGGCGACTTTATGTCCCTTCAAGGTTAAAAGCTTTAACAGCTAGATGCTGTATTCCTGTGAGGGGATTTCAGAGGGAGAGCAAAGAAGCAAATCATCCACATATTGCAACAAAGTAGAACCCCTAAGGAATTTTATATCATCCAGATCAGCGTTCAGGATTTGCGAGAAATAAGAAGGACTCTCAGTAAAGCCCTGGGACATTACTGTCCAGGTGAATTGTTTTCCTTTCCAAGTGAAGGCAAAAAGATATTGACAAGCTTAATCAACTGGAATGCTAAAGAATGCACTGCATAAATCAATTACAGTAAAGAATTTACTTCCAGTGGGAACGGATGTTAGTGGCATGTGAGGGTTAGGAACAACAGGGTGTTGAGGGATAACAATGTTGTTTATTGCTCGGAGGTCCCAGATAAACTTCCACCCTTAGCCCTTGGGTTTTCTCACACATAAAATAGGAGTATTACAGGGACTAGTACAAGGGTTAATGAGGCCCTGAGACTTGTAATCTTCTATTATGGGCTTTATAACTTGAAGGTATTCTTTACTTATGGGGTATTCATTAATTCTGGAGAGAGGCTTTAAGGGATCTATTTGAATCTCGATGTGAGGTGTGCTGTGAATTTTACCAATATCAGTTGGAGATTTTGCCTATAAGGAGAATGGTAGCTGATTCAATAGGAACAAATACTCAGTCTTCCCAGAATCCACTCTAGTACCATCAGAGACAGAGCAAATAAAAGATGTCATAGGGCCATTTGATTCACTTGGTTGGCTGTTTTGTTGGCTACTGTCAAATTCTAGAATTATTTCCTCCTTTTGGGAGAAAGAAATTTCAGCATGATAATTTTCCAAGAAGTCTCAGCCTAATAAATGAATAGGGGTGGAGGAACTAAGGAGAAAAGGGTGTGTGGTCTCTCAAATGGTCTAAACAAAAGGGAATAGTTTCAGAGACAGACTCTTCTGAGGTTTATTAGAAATCTCCACTATTTGAACTGCTTTAGTACTCTGAGGCAAAGGCTGCTTTATAGTAGTTGGGTTGAGCACCCAGAGTGTGGCTCCAGTGTCACTTAGGATGCAAAGAGGTTCATCTCCAATCTGGAGAAATGTTTCTCCAAGTCAATTAAGAAGGAGGATTGGGAAAAGCCCCTGTAGTTCCTCAGAGCCCCATCATTGAGAATTTGGAGGACATTGGAAAGACTGGTTAAAGGGCAGAAGGCTCTTGAAATGCTTCAATTTGTAACAATCGCTTTTCCAATGTCCTGACTTTTTGCAATAATAGCAGAAACTAGGATGTTTTTGGTTTTGTTTAGGGGCTTTCACTTGCTGAAGTTGAAGGTTAAGAAATGTAGCAGTCTTTCTTTTAGGTGACTCATCTAGGGTGCAAGAGAGCTGGTTTGCCAGATTAACTAAATCTAAAGCAGACATAGTTTCCCATTCTATCCTTTTTACTAGAAGGGCTAGGTCCTGGTTCAGCCCATTAATAAACATAGAGTTAAAAGCTACCTGTGTAGAACAAACATCTGAAGTAAGACCAGAATTTTCTTTAAGAACAATCTTAACTGTAACAGTCACGAACAGTTTTATCAGGTTTTGTGTGCAAGTCTGAATTTTGTTCTAATCGACAGGCTTTGGGAAGCCCTAGGAATTGCCCAATGAAGTTGCCTAGTGATTACCTGAGCCTGATCATATAACAGGTCAGCAGGTTAGACTCACAGTTGTAATCCTAGAGACCTTTCAGGACTTTCCCAATTTGCAGTTTTCATCCAATGCTCCTGGCTTTTACTGACAAGCTTATGAATTAACTGATATAAGTCAGAGAAACCAGGTTGATAAATTTGAATGACTATTAATTTCCTCAGCAAGTCTGTGAGGATCTTTGGTTACTCTGGGAAGATCTTTGACTATGGCTCACAGTTTAGCTATATTTAGTCCCAAGAATATAAGAAATTAAGGGTTTTGCCTTTAAATCTTCAGAAGGCTTCATTTTAAAGGGACACGTTCTGATAGGTTCAGAGGAAAAGAGAGTGGGGAGAGGTTCAGGGAAAGGGGAAGTTCAGTGAGAGAGTTAGTATGAGGGAACTGAGGGTATAGAGGAGGTGTAGACATTATAGAAAGGAAGGAGGAAGATGGCACCAGAGGTGGGACCTGAACACGAGGAGCAGGCGAGAGGAACATGATGGCACCAGAGGTGGAACCAGAGACAAAGAAGCCAGGGAAGAGGAACACGAGGCTTCAAAAGCCATTTTATCTTTCTGTAATTTCTTGTTTGCCTCAGTTAACCTTAAAATTTTATTTTGCAAAGAGGCAATTTTAGACTCCTGATAACATTTGGAAGCCTCAAAATACCAATTGAAATAGACATTCCATTCAGTTTTGGAAATTTCAGTTATGGTTGTCCAATTAGGTTTTAAGAAAAGTAAGTTTGAGAAATTCAGAAGTTCCCCATAATGCCCATTGGTGTTCTAAATTACCTTTGGTTAAGTCAATCCATTTAGTTAGAAATGTGCATGAGGAAAGACCATGGTTTTTTAATGCAAAATCAGCTGGGGTACCTGTAGAGTGGGCACCTTCAAAATATTTAGATAACTAAGATCTCATTTCTCAGAAGTTTTTCTCTAGAGTAAAAGAATAATTTTAAAACAGCCTAAACAGCTCAAACAGCTTAAACAGCTTGCAATTCAAACAGCTTGAACAGTTAAAGCAGCCTGCAGTCTTAATACCAGCACAGTTCTAAGGGAACAGCTTAATCTGAAAAGAGTCAGGCTGAAGGCTGAACAGCATAGTTCTAATAGAACAGCCTAATCCTGAAAAAGTTAGGCCAAAGGCTGAAAGCGGAGTTCCACTGGAACAGCCTAATCCCAAAGGAATTAGGCCAAAGGCAAAATAGCACAGTTCCAATAGAACAACCCAGTTTCAAAGGAATTGGGCCAAAGGCTGAATAGCACAAGTTTCAATGGAACTGCCCAATTCAGAAGAGTCAGCCTGAAGTGCCAACCAAGTACTCTCAGACAAAACAATGCCTTAACCAGAAAAAGACAAAGCCTTAAAATATATCCTGAATAGAGCCTAGAGACCTTCAAAATGCAAAGAGAGCAGAAGCTCGGATCCAAGAGAAAAATGTACCCTCAAACTCCGTGGTTGGTGAGAAAAGCAGTGAGCTCGATGGACTCTGTGGGCACCAACATCTGTTTGCTCACCAGCCTCAGAGTTGTCAGAGGCTTTCTCTGGATCCCCATACAGGCCATCAAATGTTGACCTTAAGCAAATAGACAGCCAGTTATTTCCCCAGCAAAAATGGGTTTATTCAGGATCAACAAAGAATTGCAATTTGGGATCTGCTACCATGATGTGCCACATGCAAGTTCTGAACAATACAGGGAGGAGAAACTCTTTTATAGAGGGGAAGAAGTTGGGAGGACTACTGGAAACAAAGAGTCCACTGGAGAAATTGAGATTTCAAAGTATAATGGCTTTTCACTGGCTGAGTGTGACAGTCTCTCATTGACTGAGCTCTTGCCTGGCAAGGAGTGGAAGTATTTCTTCTTTCTATTGGGCTCTACCATTGTAGTAGAGTGTGAGAGCTCCCACTTCTGGCCTCTCAACTCAATTTTAAATGAAGTTTCTGCTTATTAATTTTCACAGAAGTAAGCATAAATCCTTTTCAAGTCTTCCTCAAACTGATTTACTCATGCGTATACATTATCGTATCACAATTCTATTAATATGGACTTACAATTAAAATCATCTTGAATTTAACTGTTTAGCTGGATTCACATACATTCATTGTAAAACCAGTGTCTAGGCACTTAAAAGTCACAGGCTTGCACTTTGTAGAAAAGTTGGTCTTTTATCTATCAGAGTGAAAACAGCTTTTCCAAAGAGAAGAATGGATCTAGACAGGAAAAGGCAGTTCTTCGTGATACAAATTCAGTTAGTCTTACTACTTCCCTTGATTTAATGAATAGTACATGTTATGTGTAGAGAGCTAATGTAGGAACTCAAATAAAGGAACATCTGCTCTCTGTTATGCCTAAGACAGGTAGTCATGACAACAAGAATGTGGAATCAGTATAAAAGCCCAAAAGATGCACTTCAAACATGCATTTACTCTTTGCTTACATCTATATACACAATGACAAACCATCAACTGACAAACAAAAATTCAGTCAAGCCAGTTATTTGTCATCATATAGACCATCAGACACAGTCTGAAATGAGACATTTCATTTTTCTCAATTCACAGCCTTCATTTGTAACCGAATGTTCCACTATCATGTAGTGTACTAAGAATAGATTTAAATAAGTGACTCATGAGAAGATTTGATTGTGCCTTTTTAATGAAAGAAAAACTATAATCTCATTTAACATTTGCAGGCTATGGGCCATATTCATATCAAGCATTTGTCTTCCAATTACTGGCTCCACATACCATTACACAAACTGTTCAAAAAGATGAAAAATAAAAAAGGCTTCTCACCTTCTCATCTCTATATCTTTGCTCATGGTGTATTATCTCCATGAAATTCCCCCTCTCATTTTGCAGATTTAATCCTATTCTTCCTTCAAGTTTCAGGTTCAATCCAATCATTTCAATGATCTTTCTCTGAAGTTCAATGAGCGTGCTTCAACACCTCTTATGGCAGTTACACCTTCTAGTTAACATATTATGATATTTTGAAGAGATGCCTTATTCTCCCTACCAGATTTTAAACTTTTTTTGAGGAATAATACACATTAATCATGTTTTATCCCATAGTGTCTAGTTCAGTGCTTTGTACATAGTAGGTCCTTGATAATTATTTATTGAAGAGATGATAAAGCACATTTCATTTGCAAGAATAAGAATTTTTCCTTTTTTGTTTTTTAAATATTATCTAGATTAGTAATTTATACTTTGAATTTATGACAGACTCATTTCAGTCTTTTTTTAAACAACACAATTTAAGCTGGAAGTCTATCTCTGCCTCTTTTTTGGTTGTCATCTAGTCTTTTCATTTGCCAGGCTGGCAAAAGCCTTGTTTGAATTTTCAAGATAACCATCACAGATGTTTTGTGTGTGATCAAAGGGAAGAAAGCATGAAGCCATATTTCATACATATAGGACCTTGTGTCATAGTTTAGAATATTCAGTGAGTTACCTCCTGTCCAAACATAACACCACTAAATGAGATGATTTGGCTTATCTGTGGTCAAAGTGACAGAAAAGAGGTAAAAAGCTTTCCACCTTGTCAAGTCAATATTTTATCACTGATAATTACCTAACCATCACTCTGTAAAATATCAGCTATATGAATATTGAAATAAAATAGCAATGGTCTAATAGGCTAATATCCTATACTTTCATGTTCTTGTATTTTATTTACCCTTTTTCCTCTGTCTGAAATACATTTACCTCCAAACCATGTCCAAATATTTACTCACCATGTCACTCTCTTGCCTATGAAATCCACCCTGATTTCATCAGGCAAAAATGTTTTTTCCCTTTTTCAAATCTCATAGCACTTCACCTGAGTCCTTTCTGAATTTTTTATTTTTGCCTTGTATTAAAGTTATTTATATGCACACATTATCTTCCCCACTAAATGGTTCCTTGAAGGTAGACATAACATGGCTATATATGACTTATTTTGTATGCCCCAGGTGCCTAGTATAATACCTTACACATAGAAACATCTCAACAAGTATTTGTTCATTAAAAGAATAAATGTTCTGCTTTCAAATAACTCATTTTAAGCCTAAAGCATTTAGCATATTCTTTATTTCATTAATTCATCCATTCAATTAATATTTATTAGGTATCTATCATGTTCTGGGCAATGTTTTAGGAACTCTGGATGTGGCAGTAAGCAAAACAAGGTCCTTGCTCTCATTGAAGTTATATTTTAGTGAGGAGAGACATAAAATAAACAAATAAATACATATATGTCAGATCGTAATAAATGATGCAAAGAAAATAAACCAGGGTAAAGTGAGAGAGAGAGGATTGGTAAGGTACCATTAAAAATAAGCTGATCAGGCAATGTACAGCACGATGACTATAATTAATATAGTCACCTGTATTGTACATTTGAAAGTTACTGAAAGAGTAGATCTTAAAAGTTCTCATCACAAGAAAAAAAATTTGTAGCTATGTGTGGTGATGTATATTAACTAGACTGACTGTGGTGATCATTTTACAGTATATACAAATATCAAATCATTATATTGTACACCTGAAACTAATATAATGTTATATGTCAGTTATATCTCAAAAATATATGCATATTTCTTAATAATATTCCTTAAAGATATTATATCAAAAGTAGAGGTTTGATTTAGAAATAAGCAAGCAGATTTGGATTCATTGGTTCCAAAGTGAGAACTTAGATTGAAAAAGCTTAAGAACCTTCATTCAATAGCACTCAGAGAAATTTTAAAAATATATTCCTGAAATAAGCCAATCCAAAATCCAATTATTAGATTTGAAACATTCTCTTGGAGCTTATCATCTCATTAAGAGAAAAACATTTTCTCTTTAATTTTTTTTTTTTTTGGTGAGGAAGATTGGCCTTGGGCTAACATCGGTGCCCAACTTCCTCTACTTTATATGTGGGACACCTGCTGCAGTGATGCATAAGTCCGCACCCAGGATCTGAACCTGCGAACGCTGGGCCGCCAGAGTGGATTGAGCGAACTTAACCACTATACCACCAGTCCAGCCCCAGAGAAAAAACATTTTTTGATAATAAGTATATTAGAAACTCAATATGATGGCCTGCAAACTAATTCCACACTACTTTAATGAGCTAGAGCTAAAGAAAGATAAATGCCAATTTAAGAAAAGTTTTGATTCTTTGTTGAGGTATACCTTTCCTCCAATGAGTTCTAAGGACTCCATCTACATTTCAAATGTAAGAACTAGAGAACTTGGATTAATGCCGAGGAACAGGGGTCACCTCTAGTGCTTGAATTTATGAGGACCATGTTTATAGTTCTATGGAGAAACACTTTAGCAGAAACAAAAATATTTGGGGAAGGGAGGAAGAGACCGCTTTCATGGTAATACTTAATCTATAAATTACTATGTTTCTGTTAGAAAATATAAAGCCAATGCAATTCTAACGTGAGCCTTAATACTTTGTATATGTGAATTGCACAGGTCACTTAACAAATACTGACAGATGTTAGTGACTCTAATAACGAACAGAGACCTTAATTTAAATCAATGCATGTTTTGAGTGTCTTTGTCTAATCTCTGCTAAATCCTGCTTTCATCCTGATTTAATCCTTTAATCAATGGCCTTTAAACTATTATACTTGGCATTCAAAGCTTTTTATAATCTGATACCACTCTAATTACCCAACCTTAATTTTTTCTACTTCTCAGTATCCATTATTTTCCCTGGCTATTTCACTAACATGCCAGAATCATGCCTAGCTCTATCTTCATTTAGAGTGTTTATCCTACACAAATCCTACTCATCTTTCAAATTCTAATTCAAGACTCACCTCCTGTATGAAATTTTCCTTAATTATTCCAGTTCTCACTGATTTCATTTTTTGAATTCTTATAGCATTTAATATACAGTGTAAAATTCAGTCTTTAATTATATATCAGCTTGTATTGAGATAATGATTTCATGTATATTCATGCAATGAATATGCAATGTGCCTCTGAAATACCTGGCACTATGCTACATACTCAAGAGAAAGTGAACAAGATGTGACCCCTCCCCTCCAGAAGCTCATAGTTTACCAGGGGAGGAGGCAGACACACAAAATATTAGAAGTAATATTACAGGGTTATAAGCAAAGTTCTACGATGACATTTATAATCAATTATTTTTGCCTTAGGGAAAAATGTATGGTGTGACAGAGAAGGTTTTATAGGAGAGTAAACATGAGCTGGGCTTTGAAGGGTAAGTAAGTTTTCTGGGTTGGTAAGGGAGGAAAAGGCATTGTAGGGTTTCCACTTCCAGGAACGACCTACCAGATGAACCCCCTCACCCCATGCAAAAAACTGTACAACATGGTTATTCAGGAAACTGCAAGTAGTCCCGTGTGACAGAGTAGCACTTCCCCAAACATATTCTATGAGGGAGTTTTACGCAGAATGTTAAGAAGTGTGTTTCAAAAATTGGTTCCATGGTCAAATAAATTGGGAAAAAATTGATTAACGTAAAATAGATCTCTCATTACAGTGTTTTTTCAGAGCTTTTAACATACTAACATATTGAAGGCATGTCTAAGAAGGAAATATAGTATGCAGCACTTCCCAAACTTATATGACCATGGAAACTTTTTTCCCCAGAGCTAATGGAATTAGGGTTCTGTAGAAAATTGTTTGTAAAAAAATTAGACTACAATATAATTTGCATTGTGAAGGAGGTGAGGGTAGTGAATGACATAGCTAGAAACAGAGACTGGGGTCAGATTTTAAAGTATCTTAAATAACTTTCTAAGGATATTAGATTTATTTTTTTTCTATGGGCAATAGGGAAACAGCAAATATTTTATAAAAGGGGGTTATATAATCAGACCTATAAAAAGATACATCAGACAGCAAAATAAAAGATGGATTCAAGGGAACAGTGTCTGGAACCAAGGATACAAGTTGAGACATTACTGGGATGGGAAATAAGATGAGGGCCTGCACTAGATTAATAGTAATGACAGAAATATTTGTATTGTCTTAAATGAATGGTGATTTACTTGAAAGCTAACACTATGTTAAATGTTAAACACTATGTTAAATTTCTTACACCCTTCTCCCCCAACCATAGGATCTAGCACAATGCTGAGAATGTCAGAAGTGTCTAATTTTTTTAAATGCACGTTCATTAAATATCTTCTGAGAAGTAACTGCGTGTGACAACTCTGGGCACCTGGGGAACACTGGGCAGAAAAGAAATTATTCTTTCAGTCAAGATCTCTTAGTATAAACTTCATTTTTCAGGTGGTTATTCTAAAACTATTGTAGGATCCAGCCTCCAAGCCAGCCCTAATGACCTCCACCTCCTAGTTATTCACACTCCTGAATAATCTCGAACTGTACCAGGGTTCATCCGGGTGATCAACAGAACATAGAAGAAATGATGGTTATGTCACTTCTGAAATTAAGTTTTAAAATCTATCTTGGTCATTCATACTCTTTCTCTCTTGGATCAGTCACTTTGGGGGAAGCCAGCTGGCATATCATGAACAGCCCAATAGAGAGGCCTATATGATGAGGGACTGAAGCCTCAGCCAACAGCCAGGTAGGTGATTAGGCTTGGAAGTGGAATCCATGCAAACAGTGAGCATAAGAAGCCTAGAGTACCTATACTAATATCAATAAAATACATTTTAAAACAAAATATACTATCAGAGATGATAATATTATTACCATAAAAATAAAAGTGTCAATTCAATAGGACATAATAATCATGTGTTCATTCACCCAATAACAAAGCTACAAAATGCGTGAAGCAAAAAATGACAAAATTAAAGGGAAAAACAGACAATCCCTCAATCACAGTTGGGGGTTTTAACAGCCCTCTCTCAGAAATTGATAGAATAATCAGACAAAAAATCAGTAAAAAAATTACATCTGAATGAAACTACCAATTACTTCAATTTATTTGACATTTATAGAACACACACAAAAATGGCAGAATACACATTTGTTTCAAGTACACATAGTACCTTTCCACACTTATTTGGTCAATTGGTATTTGAAAATGTGTCAAGGTCATTTCATGGAGAAAAGATATTCTTTTCAACAAATGACGTCGGAGCAACTATATAGCTATATAGAAAAAAGTAAACTTTGACTCTTATTGTACACCAAGCACAAAGATTAACTCAAAATGTCATAGAGCTAAATGTAAGAGCTAAAATGTTAAATTCCCAGGAGAAAACAGAAGAAAATTTTTGTGATATTAGGTTAGATAAAATTTCTTAAACAGGACCCCAAAAACACAAAGTATAAAAGAAAAAAAATGATGAAATAGACTCCACGAAGCTTAAGAAAATTTTCTTGTTGAAAACCATAATTAAGAAAACAAAAAAATAAGCCACAGCCTGGGAGTAAGTATTTGCAAAAATATATCTGACAAAGGACTCTTGTATCAAGAATATATAAAGAACTCTTACAACACAACAACAAAAAGACAACCCAATTTAAAAATAGGCAAAAGGTTTCAATAGACATTTCTCCAAAGAAGATATACAGATGGCCAATGAGTATATAAAAAATGCTCAGCATTATTAGTCACTAGGGAAATGCAAATCAAAACTACAATGAGATACCACTATGCACCCATGAGGATGGCTATAATCAAAGAGAGAAATAATAAGATGTGTTGGTTAGGATCTGGAGCACTATTGGTGAGAAAATAAAATGGCATATTCATTTTGGAAAACAGTATGGTATTTCCTCAAAAGGTTAAGCATAGACTTACCATATGACTTAGCAATTTTACTCTTGATTATTTACCCAACTAAAGGGAAACATATATGCACACAGAAATATATATGTGAATGTTCATAATGATTCTATTTGTAATATTCTAAAACTGGACATAACCCAAAGTCCATTCATATATGAATACAAAAAACTGTGGTATATCCATAAATTAGAACACAACTTATCAATAAAAAAGTGAACTATTGGTACATACAACAACATGGATAAATCTCAGAAACATTATGGTAAATCTATGGTTCTCAACCTAGAGTGATTTTGCCTCCAAAAGAATAATTGGCAATATCTGGAGACATTTTTGATTGTCACAACTAGGCAGTGCTATTGGCATCTAATAGGCAGACGTCAGTAATGCTGCTCAACATCCTAAAAAGCACAGGATAGCCCCCCACAACAAAGAACCCTACAGCCCAAATGTCAATAGTGTCAATGTTGAGAAACTCTATGCTAAGTGAAAAAAGTCAAACAAAATATTGCATACATTTGTCCTTCTGTACCCACAGGGGATTGGTTCCAGCACTCTCTGCAGATACCAAAATCCACAGATGCTCAAGTCCCCTATATAAAATGGCATAGTATTTGCATGCAACCTACGCACATCCTCCTGTATACTTGAAATCATCTCTGGATTACTCACAATACCTAATACAATGTAAGTGCTATGTAAATAGTTGTTATACTGTGTTGTTTGGGGAATAATGACAAGAAAAAAAAGTCTGTACATGTTCAGTACAGACGCAACCATTGTAGGCCTTTTGATCTGCAGTTGGTTGTAACCCGTGGATACAGAGGTCCGACTGTATTGTGTGATTTCATTTATATGAAATTCTAAAAAAGGCAAAACTATAGTGACATGAAACAGATAAATGGTTGCCTGGGGCCATGGATGGGGAGAAGGGGTCCAGTTAAAGGGACATGAGGAAACTTTTTAGCTTGATGGACCGTTCTATATATCAATTGTGGTGGTGTTTCCACAATTGTATACAATTACCAAAATTCATCAAAATGTGCACTTAAAATTGATTATAAAAATACTGCATACATATTAGTCACACTTTAAATATAAAGGTATCCCAATGGGGAAAAAAGCATTGAAAGACAAGGTAAGGGAACTCCAAAGATGAGCTTTGCCAACCTCACCTATATGACTGAGGAGAACTGACCTCAAACTGCGTTGACACTCCCAGGTCACTGAGCTGTTATTCGGTAGAACAACACACCAATGTACCTTGATATCCTGAAAAGAAAAAGTTAAATCAGTTTCCTACTGGGTTCTACAAGAGACAGTGAATAATAAAAAGGTTTTAAACTCTTCTAGGTTTTTTAGTTCTTCAAAGAATATTTCCATTAATAGCAAGTCTGGTTCAAGATTATTCCAAGTGAGAATTTTTGAGATTATTCCCTATGGCAGATATAGTGTTACACACAGTACTTTTATCAATTTTTATAACTTTTACTATAGAATTTCCTTGATGAATGAATGAAACCTTTCCTGGAGCTCCTGAGATGAACTAATTCCTTTGAAATTCTGGGAACACTGGAGCTTTCTTTAATAACAGAGGCTTACGTTTGCTCAATGGCCACAAAAGAAACATCTATTACACTTCATTAACAAATGATGCTTTGACTGTGATATGTAAAGAAGGTAGAATTATATTTGATGAAATCTGATCAACAAGAGGTGAGTTACTTCTTCTCCTGGGGTTAAACTAGAATTTTTCTTTCATTTTGAGTCTTGTTGAGACAGTTACATAGGAATAGCCCTTTACCTCTGCTACTTTGAAAAAGTTATTTCTCCCATCTGTCTCCTTAAACGCTTGGGAAAAAAAAATATGATCTTAGAAGTAATAAAAATCATTACCTTCGGCTATGTGTAGAAAATTTCTTACAAAGGCAGAGAAATACATAGCCAGGTTGACTTCGGAGTCCCTGGAGGCTCCAGAGTTCTGTGTGAATCCTGGCAATACTACTACAACTATTAAGAAAAGGAAAAACAAGAAGATGCAGAAAGCCCTTTTCCAATGTTTCAAACTCTGAAAGGCAAGCATTTTTAATGCTGACTGAGAAAATTACTTAGGTTTATCATATTCATCCAAGTGAAAGCCTTTCAATGCTAACAACCTATTCTTGCATGTCCCTCAGATGTTTTGCATGACCTTCTAGGTCTCATTTCATATTGACATAACTCTAATTTTTTTTTTAATTTGGGGCTTCCAAATAACCACTCCGGGATGATGCCACAGCTAGGAATGTTATCAGGTAAGCCAAGGTGGCCATACTAACAACATGGAACCAGCCTTTAGAAGTTGACTCATAGTCATATTTTAGCACTAATTTGAGTCACACTAGACTGGTAAAATAATTAATAGTTTACACCAAATAAAAATACTATTATATCTTGGCTTTTATGTTGACTTTCTAGAAATCCATACTAATTAAACAGTATCTTTCCAGTAAGACCTTCCCTAGGAGCCAGGGCTGGGAAAAATCACACTGGGTTGAGTTGCCTCACTTTCCCCACTCCCTCCAACTCCATCTCCTGCCTTTCTATGTCTGCTTGGTATACAAAGCATGGTTGAAGGAAGCAGAAAAAGAGCTTATAGCTAGAATATGGAAGGGGGCTTCCTAGGGAATAGTAGAAAATGAAAGTTTGGGGAAAGAGGATTCAGGGTTATTAAAAAATAAAATACTTTCAAAATATTATTACTCAGAAACTAGATTATATATGAATGTGTATTATGCACCAAATTGCCTAGTTACCCTTAAAAGTATCTTACTATAGAGAACATATAGGGGTTGCCTACATCATCATATATTATGTAGTTTCTGAGCAATAAATATTCAATTGTTTTTGAATTACACTGTTCTGATACCTTGAGCAGCTCCAACTACCCCAACCTTGCAATAGCAAAGGCAAATGCAGCCCTGGAACATTCTCCTTTCATATGACTTCGATGCATTATATTTGCCAGACATGAAAAAGGAAGAAATGCCTTTGGAGAATCAAACAATATTTTAGATGTCTAGATGAGCCATTTTCTGTTTGTCATCCATATCCATATGTCATCCATATCTCTGCCCTTTGAACAATCGTGCTCCCAAAACACCAAGAACATGTTACTCTATTGCCTTATCAATGGTCCAAACCCAAGTATGAACAACTGTCTCTCCCATTCTATTTCTCATTCATTCATATTCATTCTCTATCTCTTTCTTTTGTCTTTTTTTCACGTCATAATTCTCATCATCCTCCAGGTCCTTGCTCTCAACTAGGCAGCATACACAGAATACATGGAGCTAATCTTAATGGGTACTTACGGGTTGATAGACCAGGCAACCTAATGCATTTTAACACGATTCAAGAACCAGCTCCTCTTTCTATCCCAGCACATCCCTTCCTTGTCAGAATGATTCCAAAGCAGTTTCCTTTTAGAAAGTTACTTCAATTTATCCCACCCATTCTCAAATATGCCAACAAAAACTCAGCATCCTCAAGATATCTGTGCTAGCATAGGAACATATTTATTGGCACAAAAAGCAAACTTCATCACCAGATGTGACTGCAGCACCATGAGAGATTCCAATTCTGCCTCATTAATCTATAGACAGAGTGAGCACATTCACTTCCTGCATAACCCTACAGTCTACAATTCAAACCAAAATGAGGTTGCTGCATACATGCACTCAAATAATATTTTTCAGTGAGAAACTAATCCCCTTAATTGTAAAAAAGAAAAATGGCACTCAATGAAAACACAATTCAGCTACTTGGAAAGAACGTTGTAAAGGAAAAACTCAAAAACAAGAAGAAAAAGCTCATTGGGAAATGATGCTTTGATACTGAGTCCATTAGCTGTCAATTCTCATTTATGCTCATGCCAGATTTGAGAAGCTTGTAGATGAGATACCAAAAGTTGATTTAAGCCCATAACATGCATACTACTGCAGGGCTTTGGGTTTTCTTTTTAATGTGAAATAATTATTGCAGTCAATTCTTACAAGTGTCTGTGCCACTTATTTTGGCACTTAATCATATACATCCCATATTGCTATTTAACTGTTCAATGTGGTTTGTTCACTTTTTGTGCTTATATGTTTATGTTATACGGATAAGTCTTCATCCGCATGTAGTCCATAAATCCCTGGTGGGCCTGTTCAGTAAATAATCATTGAAGTGACCTGACTTGAATTGAGGGGGCAATAACATAGATAATCCCTAGCTCATCCCTATTTGGCATTTTGATGTGTGTTTGTTTTTCCATTTCAGTAAGGATTTGTCTGAGATATTAGAACTTTGCATAATTTCAGATAATGAAGTCACACTGGGAAGAGGTGATTTTGAAGAAAATGGAAAGCAACCCAGTTTGTATTCATGCTGAGGACTGAAGCAAGGCACCAAGCCCAGACTTAGGGTGTTTTGACGATTACAGGCTGAATGACTCACATCTTCCCCAGGGAATGGAAGAATGAATCACAAGGCTGTTTTAACAGACCTCTCCTGACCACTGAGCATGGATCGGGGACTGGGGTGGAGAGGAGTAAGGAGGTAGGGGAAGTGGTGCCAACACCCTGAAAGTTCTCTCCTTTCCAATTCCCCCTGAGTAGTACGCTGAATTAGAGAAAGGGAGAGTTAAAATAAATTACAATAATGTCAACAAAGGAATTGGGGAAATAAAACACCCCAGGTTGGCTTTGTTCCCTGTTCCAATCACTTAGGGGAGAATTTAAAGATTTGCTTCTGATAAGACTTAATGCAATAACTGGGAGTTAACTCATTCCCTGATCCCACATCCATCCATCACTTGCCACACACAGACAAGTAAATCCTTCCTGAAAACCACTGCTAGATTAATCTTCTTAAGGCACTGCTTTCAGCATGTCATTTTCCTACAAGGGCATCCATTTGCCTGTAGGATCAAGTCAAAACTAATCAACCTGGCATTCCAGGTCTTCCATCAACTGGCTTCATCTTACCTATTCATCCTAAACCCCCACTAATCCCCAACATGATCACTGGCCCCAATTCTGTCAAACTGGCCTCCTTACAATCACATGCCACATTCCTGCCCCCATTCCTTCACTCAATCCTCTTTCCTATATCTAAAATATTTTCTTTCCTTTCTCTCCACCATTCAAAACCCTAAATTTCCTTCTTTCGAACCTCTGTTCAAGACTCATCTTCTCCTTAAGAGCTGCCCAGTCTAACCCTGTCCCTCAGTGACTGTTCCCTTATTTGAAATGCCTGCAGCATGAATACGTACATCTATACCAAATGACTTCCACATACCGTAGTGTCCTCAAGTATAAGACTAGCTTCCATAATTAGATTCTAAGTAAAGGACAAAGGATCTTTTTGTCATCACCAACATCATTTAACACAGTACTCAAGACACATACGTATCTTAATATTAATAATCAATAAATAGAAGCCTGGGGTTTTTTTAAGTCAACTTAGGATTAATTTGACATGGTAATGTAGGTTTATTAAAACTTCCTTTTCTCTACATAATTATATAGCCATTTTTAAATGCCTAATCCCTTCACTTGCTTAATTTTTCTAAATTGAACTCATTTTCATTATGCTTCCTTTTTAGAAAGAACATGTTCTTTACATTCTATTTTAAAGTTCTGTTTTTCAGTACAGCACTTAGGGCATGAACAACCATCAGGCCTTAAATGTTCCAACTGAGCTCTTGCAATTTAACCTTTACACATCTGTAGCTCAGTAACCTAGACTGATGAAAGAGGAAGATCTATCCCAAAAGGAGGCCCCAAGGAAAAGTTTCTTTAGAATTGAGTTTCACAGGGAGAATCACTTTCTCTCCCACTTAGATATAAGCTCTCCTTGGAACCTGGAGGATGATTTCGTGACTCAAAACAGATGGATTTTTTTCCTTTATGTATTATTCTTTACTTAGACAGGTAAAGAACAGCTGCTTCAATTCCTTTTTTTAACCAAGTATTTTCTAAATCACACTATTTCTTTTTATCTCTTCTGAGTATTTGGAATTCCAACCAGGAGGCATGATTATTTTACATTCTTAAAAACCAAATTCATTCTGGTCCCTTTTAGACAGAGTACTGCAGGAAGAATTTAAAATCTTCTAGGGCAGTGAGTTGACATGGCAGACAGAGACCATGATGGTATGATTTTTAAGAGCAGGAAAACTTTCTAGAAACTCCTCAGTTTAAGTCTGATCTACTTGCCCATGCCAAAATTCTACTAGCTAATGCATTGTCCTCTCTGGGCATCCTCCTATAAAATTTGTGTCCCTGAGAGCAATAACAAATGAGTCATGTTTAGACCGGTTCATCAAAGTTCCCTCTTCACTGATAACTAGCTGTGAATTCTGGGAACAGAATTTATAATGGCATTTTCTCTTAATTACCCACTCTGGAAATCTCAGAATCAACCTGGATTATGTATATTAGTCTTATCTTCCACATCTCCCATTACTTGCACTCACATTATTTGCATTCATTCAAACAAACCATGTATTTTTTTAAATCATGTGACTCTGTGCCTTTGCCCATGCTGTTTCCTCCTCCATAGATTCCCTTTTATACCATCATACCTTTTTTCATGGCCCAGCTCATGCACCACATCCTTCAAGAAACTGCCTCCGCATATTTTGTCTAGTAACATGCCTCATTCATCCTTCTTCAATCAGCTCAAATGCTACTTCTTATGTGAAGCATTTTCTGGCTCTTCCAGGCAGCTGTAGGCACTCTTTTCCCCTAGGGTCCCACACTGTACCTTGAATTCCACCTTAGCACGTGATTATTGAAATTATATTATTGTGTGCCTGTCCTCTTAAGACTGTGAGTTCCTCAATGGCATAGACTGGAACTTATTCATCTTTGTTTCCCAGCCTGTTTTTCCCTAAATAGTCAGTATTTGCTGAATGAATAAATCACAGGATTAGTCTAAACAGAAAATCAAACAGGATCCGCATTCACTTCTATAGGTATCAGATGGTTATTTCATCTTAAACCATAAAGACTATCTAACCACAAGTATGTACTCTATCATGGTAAAAAAAAAAAAAAGCAGACCAGTTAGCTGTGTGTGGAAACATCAAGTTAAAAAGTGAGTATTCTGTTATACTGAAAGTGAGTTGCTAAGTATATTTCTCTGTTGGACTTTTAAAGTCACTCCAAGTTATCCTTTCTTACCTTAACTTTCAGAGTTAAACAAAAGAGCCAGATGGAGAGCAGTGATTGTGAGATCAAACTCATTCATTTATTCATTGAATATTTATCAAATATCTACCATGTCCAAACCTACAATAGTGAGAAAAACAGACATAATCCCTCCCTGCCCTCATGAAACTTACCATCTAGTGGGGAGAAATGCAATAAATTAGAGATAGATAATATCAGCTTATAATAAGTTTATAAAGAAAAATTCATTAGGATGAGAGGATAATAAGTAATGGGGTAAAGATATAGCTAGTTTAGATAGTAAAGTATTTTTGAGAAGATGATATTTGGGAAAAATGTAAAGGTAGAGAGTAAGTAATGTCACTATCAGGAGAAAGAGGGTGAGGGTCAGCAAGTGCAAAATCCCAAGATAGAGGAAGAATTTGTGGTAAACTAGCAACAGTAAAGAAGCCAAAGTGGCTGGAATGCAGTGAGCTAGGGGCAGTCTGGTAAGAGATAAGGTCAGAGGAGTAGCAGGGATCCAGATCACATAGAATCTTGTAGGTCATAGTAAGGTCTTTGGACTTTATTCTAGGAATGATAGAAAGTCATTTGAGAGTTTTGAGCATGGTAATTACATGATTTAATTTATATATTTTTGGAAAGTGTCTTAGTCAGTTCAGGTCTTAACAAAATACCATAAACCGGGTGGCTTAAATAGGAATTTCTCACAGTTCTGGAGACTGGAAATCCAAGATCAAGCTGCCAGCAGGGTAAATGCCTAGTGAGAGCTCTCTTTGGATTTCGGACAGCTACCTTCTTGCTGTGTCCTCACATGGCCTTTCCTCCATGCATGCGGGTACAGAGAGAGAGGAAACAAGTTCTCTGGTGTCTCATCTTATAAGGGTGCTAATCTCATTATGTGGGCCCCATCATCATGATCTCATCTAAGCCTAATTATCTCCCAAAGTCTTCATCTTCAAATACCATTACCTTGGGGGTTAGGGCTTCAAAATATGAATTTTAGAGGTACACAACTCGTTTAATAGCAGAAAGCTTAATCTGTATGTTGTGTGGAAAATGGACTATTGGGGGACAAGAATGGAAACAGGAGAACTAGCCAGAAATCTATTGCAGTAATCTGGTGAGACATGATAGTGGCTTGGACATGGGTAGAAGTGTTGGTAGTGGTGAAAGGTAGTGATGTGTTAGAAGTATTTGGAAGGCAGAGCCCACAGGATTTGCTAATAGGCTGTATGTGAGCTGAGGGGAAACAGTCAAGAACGACTTCAAGGATTCTGGCCTGGACAAATGGTGAATGGTGGTTCCATTTACTACAATGCGAGACACTGGGAAAAGATGGTTTGGGTGAAGGGGGTGGAATCAGGAGCTCAATTTTGAGCATGATAGGTTTAAGATGCCAAGTAGGCAGTGGAATATATCAATCTGGAGCTCATGGAACAGGTTTATGATGAAGATATAAATTTGGGAGCCAATGGTGTGTAGATGATATTTAAGGCCAAAGGATGATATCACCTATGGAACAAATGTAAATAGAGAAAAAATAGAACTAAAGATAGAACCCTAGGGCACACCAACATTTTACGGGGTGGAGGTCGAGAAGGAGAATCTAGAAAATAAGACAGATGGAGCAGTTAGTGAAGTAGTGGGGAAAAAAACAGAATAATGTAGTTTATTGGAAAACAAGTGAATAAAGGATATCAACTTGGAAGGAGTGGTCATCTGTGTGAATGCTGCTGAGAGGTTAAGTAAATGACAGCTTAAAATTAACCATTACAGTTGAAAACACAAGCCTCATGTCGTTTATTAATAAAAGTTGTCATAATGTAAATGAACTTGATGAGCAGTAGCCACCTTCAGAGAGAATTTAAACGGAAATAGGATAAAACTGCAGGTTAGATAGTAAAGAGAATTTTATCCTGACAATAGTTTACAGAACATTAACCATTAACACTGCAAGGTTGTCTCAAAAGTCTTCTTTGGAAATGTGTAAAACATGATGGGTAATGATTTACGGCTGCTGGTGGGAGAATTATTCAAAGGTAATCCTGCAGGGAGGTGTAGGTTAGATTGTCTACAGATCATTTTCAGATTTCAGGAAGCTTTACTATCCTTCATGCAAACCAGTGTTTTTTACAGAGCTGCCAATTAAGGTTGTAGTCCACTTTTATAGGTCCCTTTGTGCATGGAAATATTCATGAGGCTTACATCACATTTTTTTTAACAGGGGAGGTTCAGTGTTAAAAGCGAATGAAAGATTGGACAGTGGTGTGTAGAAAGAAGAGAACTAATGTAAATACTGAGGAGAATATTCCTGGTAATTGCTTATAATGAGAAGATGCCAAGTGTGGAGTGACTACTTTTGACTCCTACCAATGGTAAATGCATTTGCAATTACTTAGTCCGGGGATGATAATAAAGTTGACAAAATTTTGTAATGGAAATCAAAAATCTCTGTTAAACTTGACTGAATGTTAGTCAAATCTATTGTTTTGGGTCAGTATATAACACAGCTGGGGTTAGATACAGACCAGATTCCTTTATTCATACACCAAGGATGAAAGAAATTTAAGGTTGTAAAGTCGTAGAATGTGTTTGTAGTTGTATGTCTTCTAAGAGACAAAGCATCAGTAGAATTACTCAAATAAAACTTGTTTAAATAAATTACCATAATTTTCTGAAAATTTGAGTGGTATTTTTGCGGGTGAATTTCCCTTAATTGCAAATTTTCTGTGCTGATCATATTTTTCACCCAAGTGTGAGTTCTGTCCAAAAAATGCCCTGTCACACCCATCTATTTTTGTAAACAAAATAAAACCTATTAAGGAGTTTTATTTGATGTAATACATCCAGATTTTATGTATGTCTCCTATGAAATCTTAGGTTCTGTCTAGATGATTCTTCAAATAAGAAATGTAAGTGACTAACAAAGATGTGTAAAAAAAGTTAAACACTATGCACCTATTAGAATGGCTAAGGTCCAAAAAACTGACACCACCAAATTCTGGTGAGGAAGGGGAGCAACAGGATCTCTCATCCATTACTGGTGGGAATGCAAAAATGGTACAGCCACTCTGGAAGACAGTTTGATAGTTTCTCACAAAACTAAACACAGACTTATCATATGACCCAGCAATTTTGTTGCCTGATATTTACCCAAATGAATTGAAAATGTTTCCACACAACACCTGCACACGAATGTTTACAGCAGCTTCATTCCTAATCGCCAAAACTTGGAAACAAACAAGATGTCCTTCAATAGGTGAATGGATAAACAAACTGTTGCACATCCATACAAAGGAATAATATTCACTGATAAAAAGAAATGAGCTATCAAGCCAAAAAAAGACATGGAGGAATATTAAATGTATACTCCTAAGTGAAGAAAACCAATCTGAAAAGGCGACATACTGTATGATTCCAACTATATGACATTCAGGAAATGGCAAAACTATGGAGATGGTAAAAAGATCAGTAGGGTTGTCATGGGTAGGGTATGGGAGGGATGAATAGGTGGAGCACAGAGGATTTTTAGTGCAGTGAAAATACTCTGTATAATACTATAATCTTCATAGTATTTCATTGTCATATATACATTGACGTATATACATGTCATTATACATTTGTTAAAACACACAGAATGCACAACACAGTGAACGCTGATGTAAGTTATGGATTTTGGTTAATAATAATGTATCAATATTGGCTCATCATTGTAACAAATATACCACACTAATGAAAGATGTTAATAATAGGAGGAACTGTGAAGAGGGGTATGAGTGGGGGTTCATGGAAACTCTGTAATATCCACTCAGTTTTTCTATAAACATAAAGCTGTTCTAAAAAATAAAGTATATTAACTTAAAAACCTCACAAACTTCTGAAACTGACTCAGTAAGACATAGACAATCTGAATAGACTTATGGCAAATAAAGACATGAAATTATTAATTAAAAAACCTTTCCAGGGGCTGGCCCCATGGCCTAGTGGTTAAGTCAGCATGCTCCACTTCAGCAGCCTGGGTTCGCTTCCCAGCACTGACCTATGCCACTTGTCAGTGGCCATGCTATGGTGGCGACACATACAAAACAGAGGAAGATTGGCACAGATGTTAGCTAAGGGTGAATCTTCCTCAGCAGAAAACCAAAACAAAACAAAAAAGAAAGAACAAGAAAAAGAAAAAGACCTTTCCACAAAGAAAAGTCCAGGTTCAGTGGCTTCACTGATGAATTCTACCAAATATTTAAACACCAATGCATCACAAAAATCTTCCAAGGAGACAATACTTCCCACATCATTCTACAAGGTCCTGATAACAAAACTAGACAAAGTCGTGCCAAGAAAATAAACTACTGACCAATATCTCTTATTAGTATAGACACAAACATTTTCAACAAAATATGAGCAAAGCAAATCCAGCAATACATAAATGGCCGTGTATTTGTAATCCCAAATTCCAATTTTATTGCTGCAATATACAACAGCAATTTATTATTGTATATTAACCTTTTATACTAAAACCTTGCTATAATTGCTTATTCCAGGAGTTTCTTGTTAATTATTTGGAATTCTCTACCTAGACAATCATTACATCTGCAGACAAAAAATTTTATTTCCTCCTTCCCAACTTGTATACTTTTTATTTCCTTTTCTTGTCTTATTGCATTTCCAGGACAATGTTGACTAATAGAGGTGAGATGTGACAACATTACCTTGTTCCTGATATTAGCAGGAAAGCATCTAGTGTCTCATTATTGAGTATATTAGTTGAAGGCTTTCTGTAGATATTCTTTGTCAAGTTGAGGTAAATCCCCTCTATTTCTACTATGTTGAGAGGTTTTTTTTAATCATAAATAGGTGTTGGATTTTATAAATGCCTTTTCTGTACATGTTATTATCATATGATTTTTCTTCTTTAGTCTGCTGATGTGATGGATTATATTAATTGATTTTGAAATGCTGAACCAGCCCACATATCTGGAATAAATCCCACTTATTCATGGTGTACGATTTTTTTATACATTGTTGGATTTAATTTCCTAATATTTTTGCATCTGTGTTCATAAGAGATATTGGTGTGCAGTTTTCCTTTCTTGTAATGACTTTGTCTGATTTTGGTATTATTGGCCTCTTAGAATGGGTTAGGAAGAATTCCCTCTGTTATCTTCTAGAAGACATTTCTTCTCTAATTTTTATTTCTTTTCTTCTGTTTACTTAGATTTAATTTGCTCTTTTTCCAGTTTCCTAAAGTGGAAGCTTAGATTATTGGTTTTAGATCTGTCTTCTTTTCTAATATATGCATTCAATGCTACAAATTTTCAAGCATTGCTTTTGCTGTGTCCCACAAATTTGATAAGTTGTATTTTAATTTTCATTTAGGTAAAAATATTTTTTAAATTTCTCTTGAGACTTCCTTGACCCATGTGTTATTTAGAAGTATATTGTTTAACCTCCAAGCTTGGTGTTTTCTAACTATCTTTCTGTTATTGATTTCTTATTTAATTCCATGCTCTAAGAGCATATTTTGTGAGGTTAATAATCTTTTAAATTTGTTAAGTTGTGTTTTATGGCCCAGAATGTGATTTATCTTTGTGAGTCTTCTGTGAGCTTGAGAAGAAAATTCATTCTGCTGCTGTTGGATGAAGTATTCTGTAAATGTCAATTAAATCTAGTTGATTGATGGTGTTGTTCAGTTCAACTTTGTCCTTACTGATTTTCTGCTGGCTGGATCTGGCAATTACTGGTAGAAGGGTGTTGAAGTCTTCAATGATAGTAGTGAATTCATTTATTTCTCCTTGCAGTTCTATTAGTTTTTGCTTCACATATGTTGACACTCTGATGTTAGGTGCATACACATTCAGGATTGTTATATCTTTTTGAAAAACTGACCCCTTTATCATTACATAATGCCCCTTTTTATCCCCAATACTTTTCCTTACTCTGAATTCTGCTTTGTCTGAATATAATATAAATATTAACATAACTAGTTTTCTTTAGATTATTGTTAAAATAGTTTATCTTTCTCCATCCCTACACTTTTAATCTATCTATCTTTACACTTAATGGAGGTTTCTTGTAGATAATATATAGTTAGTTGAGTCTTGTTTTTATATCCACTCAGGCATTCCCTTTCTTTATAATTTGTGTATTTAGACCATTAACATTTAAAAAGATTGCTGATATAGTTGGATTAATATCTTACCACATTTGTTACTGTTTCTGTTTGTTTACCTTGTTCTTTTTTTTGTCTTTTGCTTTTTTGCCTTATGTAGTTTTAACTGAGCATTCTTTGATTCTATTTTTTCTCCTCTTTTAGTATATCAATTGTACTTTTTTAAACATTTTAATGGTTACCCTGAGTTTGCAATATAGATTTACAATAAATAAAATCTACTTTCAGATAACAGTATACCACATCATGGATAGTGCAAGTACCTTATAAGAGAGTATTCCCAATTCCTCCCTCCTGTCCCTTATAACATTGCTATCACTCATTTCACTTATCCATAATCTATAATCACTCCATGTATTATTGCTACTATTATTTTGAACAAATTGTTGTGTTAGATCAATTAAGAATAAGAAAAGTAAAATATTATATTTTATCTTCATTCATTCCTTCTCTGATGCTCTTCCTTTCTTTATGTAAATTCTATACCACTTTCCTTCCTTCTTAAGAACTTATTTTAACATTTTCTGCAAAAGAGGTGAATTCCCTCAAGTTTTATTTGTCTGATAAAGTCTTTATGTCTCCTTCACTTTTGAAAGATAATTTTTCTGGATACAGAATTCCAGGCTGGTGGGGGTTTTTTGCTTTCAATACATTATTTCACTTCACTCTTTTCTTGCTGGCATGATTTCTGAAGAGAAGTTCAATATAATTTTTATACTTGCTCTTCTATAGGTAAAGTTGTTCTTTTACTCTGGCTTTATTCTGCTGAACCAGTGAAGAAGATTTTCTCTGGCTTTGATTTTCTGCAGTTTGAATATATGTCTAGGTGTAGTTTTTTGTTATTTATCCTGCTTGGTGTTAACTCAGCTTTCCGGATCTGTGGTTTGGTGTCTATCTTTAATAGACACCCCAATTAATAATTGGGGATATTCTCAATCATTATTGCTTCAAATATTTCTTCTGTTCCTTTCTTTCTTTCTTCTTTCTCCAGTATCTTATTATACATATGTTACACCTTTAATAATTGTTCCATAGTTCTTAGATATTCTTTTTCATCTATTTTTTTTTCTCTTCACATTTCAGCTTTGGAAGTCAGTATTGATCTTTCACTAAGGTAACCAATTCTTCCCTTGGCAATATTCAGTCTACTGATGAGCCCATCAAAGGTGTTCTTCATTTCAGTTGTGGTGTTTTTTATTTCTAGCATTTCCCTTTGATTCTTAGAGTTTCTATCTCTCTGCTTACATTATCCATCTGTTCTTGCATGTTGTCCACTTTTTCCACTAGAGCTCTTAGCATATTAATCATAGCTGTTTTAAATTCCTGATCTGATAATTCCAACATCTCTACCATATCTGAGTCTGGTTACGATGATAGCTCTGTCTCTCCAAATCATATTTTTTTTGTCTGTTAGCATGCCTTGTAATCTTTGGTTGAATGATGGACATGATGTTCTGGGTAAAAGGAACCAAGGTAAATAGGCCTTTAGTGTGAGGTTTTATGTTTATTTGGCTAGAAGTTAGACTGCATTTACTGTTTGCTGTAGCTGGATACGTTAGAAACTAAAATTTCCTCTGGTTTCCTTGTTTTTGTCTCCTCTTTTGTCTTTGGAAGACTTGTATATTCTGGAGTTTTTAACTCTCAAATTTGTCCACATTGGGCCTCCATCAATTAATCAATTAACGTTTACATTTTCTTACCCCAGTACTTGTTCCAGTGGAGATTTCTACTCCTGGGCTACTGTTCCAGTAAGCTGTGATTCTCTGTATTCACCTGCCTCTCTCCAATTTTGAGGGGCAGCACTTTGACTTGTGATCTCAGTTCTCTAATGGATCAAAGAAGAGTTGTTTATTTTCAGTTTGTTCAACTGTTTTCTTATTGTGAAGATGAGAGTGATGACTTCCAAGCTCCATACTGGACCAGAAGCCAAAAGTAGTACTTTTTATTTTCTAGGAACTTGTACATTTCATCCTGGTTATCTACACTGTTGGCATAAAATTGTTCACCTTGTTCTCTTATAATCCTCTTTATTTCTCCAAGGTCAATAGTGATGTCTCCTCTTTCATTTCTGATTTTGATTCTTTTCTCAAACATTTTTTATTTGATTCATCTAGATACAAGTTTGTCAATTTTGTTTATTTTTTCAAAGAACCATCTTTTGGTTTCCTTGATTATCTCTATTGTTTTTCTATTTACTATTTCATTAATTTCTGCCCTAATCTTCATTATTTTCTTCTTCATTCTACTTGCTTTGGGTTTAATTTGCTCTCATTTTTACAGTGTCTTAGATGAAAGGTATGTTTACTGATTTGAGGTCTTTGTTTTTTTGATATGGGCATTTACTGTTATAAATGTCCCTGTAAGAACAGCTTTAGCTGTAACCCATAGGTTTTTGTCTGTTGTGCTTTTATTTTCATTCTTCTCAAAGGATTTTCTAATTTTTGTGTGTGATTTTTTTCTTTGGCCCATTGGTTATTTAGGACTTTATTTTTTAATTTCCACATATTTATAAATTTCCAAAATTTCTTTCTCTTATTTTGAATTTTATTTCATTGTGATCAGCAAACAAATGTATGATTTTAATACTTTTAATGTATTGATGCTTATCTTATGGCATAGCATACAGTCTATCCTGGACAACCTTCCATGTGCACTGAAGAAGATGTAGTCTGCTGTTTGAGGGGTGGAGTATTTCTAGATACTGTTGGATCTAGTTGATTTAGAGTGTTATTCATGTTTTCTATTTCCTTGTTGATCTTCTGCCTAGTTGTTCTATCCATTACTGAAAGTGAGGTAGTGAAGTCTACAACTATTATTGGTGAATTGTCTCTTTCTCCTTTCAATTCTTTCAGTATTTTCTTCATGTATTTTAGCACTCTCTTGTTAGGTAAAAATACATATGTTTGTCTTCTAGGGCTGCTATAACAAACTACCACAGACAGGGTAGCTTAAACAACACGAATTTATTTTCTCCATTTATCTATCTACCTGTTGATGGGCACTTGGGTTGTCTCTACCTTTTGGCTACTGTAAATAAAACTGCAGTGAACATTGGCAAATATTTGTTTGGATTACAAATATTTGTTTGGATCCCTGCTTTCAATTCTTTTGGGTATATACCTGGACTGGAACTGCTGGCTCATATGGTAATCCTATGTTTGGCTTTTTGAGGAATTTCCAAACTATCTGCCATAGCAGCTACAACACTTTACATTCCCACCAGCAATGTATGAAAGTTTCAATTTCCCACACATCCTCAATGTATTAGTCTGCTAAGGCTACCACAACAAAATGCCACAGACTGGGTGACTTAAACAGTAGAAATTTATTTTCTTATAGTTCTGGAGGCTGCAAGTCTAAGACCTAAGTGTTGGCAGGTTTGGTTTCTCATGCTCTTCTTGTCTTGAAGATGGTCATCTTCTCACTGTGTCCTCACATAGCCTCTTATCTATGCACATGCATCCCTGGTACCTCTTCCTCTTCTTATAAGGACACCGGTTATGTTGGATTAGGGTCCCAACCTTATGACTTCTTCACTTAACCTCAATTACCTCTTTAAAGGCTTTATCTCCAAATATAATCATACTGGGGATTAGGGTTTCAACATATGAATGGGAGGGGGCACAATTCAGTCGATAACACTCCACCCTCTGGATCCTCAAAATTTATGTCCTTTTCACATGCAAAATACACTCACCCCCATTCCAGCATCACCAAAATTATTAATCCATTCTGGTATTAACTTGAAGTCCAAAGTCTCATCTAAATACTCATCTAAAAGAGGTATGGGTGAGACTCGATGTATGATTCATCCTGATGCAAAATTCCTCTCCAGCTGTGATCTTGTGGAACCAGACAAGTTATCTGCTTCCAAAGTACAATGAGTATAAGCTAGACATTCCCATTACAAAAGTGAGAAATCGAAAAGAAGAAAGAGGTGATGGGTCTCAAACAAGTCCAAAACCTAGCAAGGAAAATTCCTCTGGATTTTTAAGGCACAGAATAATTCTCTTTGGTTTGATGCTCTGCCCTCCACTGGGGTGGCAATCCTGCCTTCTTTGCCCAGTGGGGTGGCAGCCCCACAAACTTGGCCCAGGGTGGGAGCCTTGCTCCTGAGGCCCTGGGGAGCAGCAGCCTACTAAAACCAAAGAGGAGATAATGTCACCCTGCTTCCCCCCAACCCCAGACCTGAACTCTCTAGGCCCATGGTGGGAGTAGCAACCCTGTTGATCTCTAGATCGCCTTTAGGTTCACATTTCCCTTTTCATGAAAGACAATGCATATTCACAGCCACATAGTTCTTTTGTCCCATCCTGTAGAATTCCAGAAGTCTAGCAGCCTTTTTCCATTTTGTCCTGTCTTTTTCCAAGCTGGCAGAATTTCTTCTGAGAGGGTGGATTTGTTCCATGAGTTACATTGGTACTAATCTCTTTATCAAATGATTGTCTAGCCATAACTCTTAGTGCTCTCTCCAGAATACACTTTTTCATTTTTTGCAATATGCATAGGCTGAGAATTTTCCAAATCTTCAGATTCTGGTTCCTTTTTGCTTAACAATTTCTTCTTCAAATCATCTGTCTTCTCTCACATTTTACTCTAAGAAGTAGGAGAAACTAGGTCACGCCTCAAACAGTTTTCTTAGAAATCTCCTCAGCTAAATATCCAAGATCACCGCTCACAGTTTCTACTTTTCACAAAACAGTAGAACATAATTTGGCCATGTTCTTCGCCACTTATAACAAAAATTACCTTTCCTCCACTTTCCAATAACATGTTCCTAATTTCTGTCTGAGACCTCACCAGAACTGCCTTTAATGTTCATATTCCTACCAACAGTCTCTTGAAGTCAATCTAGCCTTTTTCTAGCATGCATCTCAAAACTCTTCCAGCCTCTATCCATTACGCAGTTCCAAAGCCATGTCCACATTTTTGGGTATTTGTTATAGCAGCATCCCATTTCACAGTACCAAAACTTATCTTAGTCAACTAGGGCTACCATAAAAAAATACCACAGACTGCATAGCTTAAGCAACAGAAATTTATTATCTCATAGTTCTGGAGGCTGCAAGTCCAAGATCAAGGTTCCAGCACAGTTGATTCCCCTAAGGCCTCTCTCCTGGGCTTACAAATGGCAGGCTTCTTGCTATGTCTTTACATGGCCTTTTCTCTGTTTGTGAGCATTTCTGGCATCTCTTCCTCGTCTAATAAGGACACCAGTCACATTGGATTAGGGCCCCATTCTCATGACTCAGTTGAAATTAATTACCCCTTTAAAAGCCATATCTCCAAATTTAGTCACAATGAGGGTTAGGGCTTTAACATACGAATTTGGAGGGAGGACACAATTCAGTATATAACAATGTGTTTAAAGTTCTTATTTATTCTTAATGTTTTGTATCTTTTGTCATTATCTTTTGTCAATATTTTGTCATTATTATTATTTTGTTTTAAACTCTATTTTGTCTATTAGTGTAATCACTCCGACACTTTTATGGTTGCATGACATACCTTCTTCATTGTTTTGCTTTTTACCTATTTGTATCTTTAAATCTAAAGTGTGCCTCCTGTGGACTGCATATAGTTGGATCTCATTATTTTTTTTAATTTAGGCTGATAATCCCTGCCTTTTGATTGGATTGTTTAATCTATTCACATTTCATTTTTATTATTGATATGGTTCAATTTACATCTGCCATTTTGCTCTTTGTTTTCTATATATCTCATGGCTTTTTTGTTCCTCTGTTCCTCCTTTACTGCCCTTTTAATTTCATTAAGTGAATATTTCCTAGTGTAATATATTCATTCCTTTAAATATTTTGGAAACATATTTTTTTAGTTTTTTGGGGGAGGTTGCTCTAGGGCTTAAAATATACATCATAACTTATCAGAACCTATTTCATATTTATACTAGTTTATTTCCTGTGGGATAAATAAGTATTGTACCTATGTAGCTCTATTCCATTTATTCCCTTTTATGTGCTACTGTTTTGTACATATTACATCTATGTATGTAACAAACCCAGTGCATTTTTATAATTATTACTTTATAAGATACATATATCATTTTAAAAAGCTGAAAGAAAGGATACAAAGTATATATTTATAAAATTTGTTATATTAATTTTATGACTTTCTGGTTATCTTAATTTCTCAATATAAATTCAAGTTACCATTTGATGACATTTAAAGTCTTAATACATTTGATGCATTTTTACATTTTTTTCTAAAAAGGTTATTTAATTTTGTTAAAATTATTCTTTGGCACTTACATTTTTGATGCTATTTTAAAAGGTATATTTTCCTTTTCATTTTATTTTCTATTTTTTAGTGGAGTATATAAATGCAGTTTAGTATTTTATTTTGAATTCAGAAACACTGTACTTTCTATAATTCCTGATTCTATATGTCTCTGAAGAGACAATCACGTTTATAAAAGATGACAGTTCTCTGTGATTGTGAGAACACTTATTCCAAGTCTTAAAAGCAAATAACGATGTATGCTCTAAGTTTTATACTTTGATACTCATTATCTGATTAGAGGAATTCCCTTCGACTTTTAGTTTCCTAAGAACTTCTATCATGAATAGATAAAGAATTTTACCAATTTTTAAATTTGCATTGAAATTATTCTCCCATATTCTTTTAGTGTTGTCAATTACATTACTTCCTTTTCTAATGTTAATCCAACCTTGAATTTCTGGAATAAGCCCCATTTGATGCAGATATCACCTTTAATAACCAATGCTAGAGCCTATTTATTAATGTTTTGTTCAGGAATTTCATCTATATCGAGAGTGACATTGTTTTATAATTTTCCTTTCAAGTGCTTTTTTTGTCAAGACTTGGTATTAAAGTTATGATAGCCTCATAAAATGAAATAGGAAGTGTCCCTTTTTTTATATACTTTTGAATTATACTTAGAAGACAGAAATAGTTTGTTCCTTAGATATTTGGTAGAATTCACCATTAAAAAATTGTGTGAGCAGAGAATTTTATCTGTAGGAAGACAAATTAATTATTTAATATCTCCAATATTTATAGTATTATTCAGATTTTATATGTCTTCTTGAGACACTATGTTATGTTTTTCTAGGAATCTTTCCATGTTACATAAGATATCAAATGTACTGGCATAAAACTGTTTATTATATCCTCTTATCTCTCTAATAACAGCTGCATTTTTATTATATATCCTTTTGCATCCCTAATACTGTACATCTGCACCATATCTTTTACTTTTTTATTCTTTGCTCACTTTTGCCAGTGATTTGTCAATTTTATCTTTCTTCCTAAAGAACTAACTCTTGGCTGGTGTTCAACTAACTCTTTTTATCATACTTTTGTTCTGTATTTCACTAATCTCTACTTTTTGTTCTTTCCTCACTTATTATTTCTTTGTATTTGTTTTTCCATCTTTTTCTAAACTCTTGAGATGTATGCTTGCCGTTAACTTCCAGCTTTTCTTTCCTTTAATATAAGCACTTAGGACTATTATAATTTCCTTCTAATTACTGCCTTAACTGGGTGTAAGTTGCGTTTTATTATATTTTTGTTATTTTTTTATTTCCAAGTATTTCATTACTTCCATTTTCTGATGTCTCCTTTGATTTGTTGATCATTGAAAGTGTATCTTTATTTCCAAGCATATGGGGTTTTTGTAGTTACCTATTGATTTTTAACTTAATCACTTTATGGTCAGAGAGTGTTGGCTGTACAATGAAATTCTAAAATTAATCAGTATATTTACCCCCCCAGCTGAATAATATAAGAAGCTTAGAACACTCTAAGCCTGATCTAATTCAATCAAACCTCCTTTTGACTTATATGTTATTATCATTTAGTTTTATCTTTTCTTGTTCCACAAGGCATCATTGTTATTATTGTTTAAATATTCTGTGTATGTTTATGTTTATCTATATACTTTACCATTTTGTTTCTTCATTATTCTTTTTTTGCTTTTCACACCTTTCATCTTGGATCACATTTGCTCTGCCTGAAAAATATTTTTGTTGGATAGAGAGCTCTAGTCAGCCATTTGTTTTCAGATTTCTTTGGTATTCTACAGTTTCAACATAATGTTTCTAGGTGTTGATTTTTTAAATCTTGCTTGGGATTAGTTAGACTTCTTGAATCCACGCATTGATGTCTTTTAATAGTTTTACAAAAAGTTCAACCATTATATCTTCAAATATTTCTTCTGTTCCACTCTCTTTTTCTTCTCCCTTTGGATCTCTGATTAAATGTATTTTAGATCTTCTCAGTCTATCCTACAAGTCTATTAACTCCTTTCATATTTCCCATCTCTTCATCTCTGGGTTATATATTTTCTTCAGTTCTTTATTATAGTTCACTAAATCTCTATTTAATTTTATGCAATCCATTGTTAAATCCATCCACTAAGTTTTAAATTTCGGTTGTAATATATTCCATTTCTATGGGTTCTGTATGGTTTATTTTCATATCCACTTCCTCTTTACTCATATTTTTAATCCTCTCTTTAATTCATTGAAATATAGAAAATATGTGTATTTTTTACTCTGAGTCTGATAGTTACAAAGATGAAGTTTTGTGGATTTTATTCTGTTGTCTTGTTTCTACTGGCTCTCACTCATGGTGACTCTTCTTTCATGAGTTTAATGATTTTTTTCTTATTTTCCTTTGATCTCTATTTGTGGGAATTATCTTGGTCTTGGCATAAAGGTGAGTTCCCTCAAAAAAGGATTTGAGTTTGGTTCTGTTCAGGCACTTGGAGGAACCACCAGTCTGGATTTGCTTTAAATACTCAGCTTTAGGTTTTCTAGTCCACCCAGGGGGTATGTATTTGGGCTATAAACCTATGTGAGAGCTACCTTGCTATTACAAAATCTCAAGAGATTACCTCACATTTCTACTAAGGTTCAAAGCAGGTAGTATAGTTTTCCTTGCAGTCTCCTGGATGAGGAACAGATTTATTTCTAGTTAACCCTTAAACTGTGGCTCTTTGGGGTCCAAGCTTTGAAGAAGAATCTCCTGATAGATTCTCCATCTTAGGTGGACCATGGGCTTTGTCTCCTATTCCTTGGGCTCCACAAGGCTGTGAAAAACAAAGTTGGTTAGGCTCAGCAAATGCTCTTAAAGAAAAAATTGGCTTCAGAGGGCTGCTTAGCTCTTTTGGGTCTCTGTCTTCTTTTGGTCACTGGATGATAATTTCTTATTTTCTTTTCAGCTTATGGATGCATTCAAGAAGATTTATAAAGTGTTTTTATTCAGCTTTTTATTTGTTTTCTCTTTTTTTTTGTGAGGAAGACCAGCCCTGAGCTAACATCCATTGCTAATCCTCCTCTTTTTGCTGAGGAAGACTGGCCCTGGGCTAACATCCTGCCCGTCTTCCTCTATTTTATAATGGGATGCCGCCACGGCATGGCTGACAAGCAGTGTGTCGGCGGGCGCCCAGGATCCGAACCCGCGAACCCCAGGCTGCCAAGCGCGAACTAAACCGCTGCGTCACCGGGCTGGCCCCACTTTTTATTTGTTTTCTTTGGGAGAGTCAGTCTGGGGACCCACTCTGCTAATTTAGTAGAAACAAAAGTGATTGCCTTTTTTCTGTGTGGTAATACTCAATTCTGATGAGACTACAGTGAGACAGATACCTTCACATATCATATTAGTGGCTGAGTAGATAGGCATAATCTTTCTGGATAACAAAATGTATAAAGAACCTTATAAATATTCATATATTTGACCATAATAATTGCAAACATAGGTTAATATCCTAGGGATATGATAAGAAATGCAGGTAAGTAAGTTTTGTTAATGGCAGTATGGTTAACCATATCCCATACATGAAAACAACTTAAATATCCTATAGTAGAAGAATAGTAAAGTAAAGCATGGTACATCCACATGAAAATGTTATATAGCAATTATAACTATATTTTAGAAAAATATTTAGGGACATGTGGAAATGCTTAAGGTATAACATAAAGTAAAATTTAGGATACAAAATTATATACAAAGCACCATTCTATATATAGAAAAAAGTGTTAAGATGAAATAATTACTAGACATTTTGTTGTGTGTCTTTGTTGTACAAATATGAGTGCTTTTAGTTAACTTTTTGAAATTTTTCCATACCTTCAAGGGTTTTTTTGCAATAAGCTATTATTTTTATTAGAAAACTAAAGGTGTTACTTTTCATTTTTAAACAGAAGTCTTAGACAATAAAATGGTCTTAAATGTTGGTACTCTAAAAAATTGACCTTCCCTAGTGTTTCAATAACATACTTCATTTTGCTAGTGTTTAATGATTAAGAATGTCCTTTGTGTAAAAGATAGCACTTTTAATGAATGATTTGAAAAATTACACCTGATTAAAGGTGATTAAGAAACAGCCTGAAAAATGGTCAGTCTGGTGTTCTCAGACATTTTAACGAGAAGAAAGGGTTTACTACAAAGGTAATCCCATTGATTATGCAAAAGTGCAATCATTAAGAGCTCTGAAAAAAACAACTTGACCTAAAAAAACTCTCTTCACTAGCAAACAGTAAACTCGGAACAACTTTGCATGCTCTTGCCATTCATTCTCTCTTTCTCTCTCTCTTCTTTTAACCAAACTGAAAATCACGATATAATGATTGACATGATATGGCCTTAAATATCACTAAATCTTGATGGATCTGTCACATGTGGGGCAACTTAGATTTGGGAAGTATTTAAAACTAGAGCATGCAAATCTCATAACTGAAAGTAACAAGAAGTAACAGATCCAAACTATGCAAAGAATGAGTTTTACAGTAGGCCACAAGAGCCGTGGAGGAGGTGCCAAAAGTAGTAGTTTATTGCAGAATGAAAGGAAAAAGGAGATAGAAACTCAGAAAATAATCAAGAGGTGGTCCAACTAATTCTACATACTTATTGTCCAGGGGACCATTTTTAGTGTTACATTTTTGTGTGGGCTCTTTTCCCTCATGATATTCCAGCACCAAACATAGTCTTCTTCACAAAAGTAAGCTCCATGAAGGCATAGACTCTTTTGTTCACTGCTTTATCTGGGACAGATATTCAGTAAGTAAATGCTGTTAAAATCTACTGGACTTCATGAGTTCTGATTGATGGAAACCTAGGATGTCCATATTGTACTAATTGTTAGATATCTTGTATATCACACTTGGATATATCTTCAATGCCTAGTACATTGCCTGGCACATATTAGGATGTATTTGTTGGTTTATTTATTTTTACTGTTGTAGTTATTCACAAATCTCCATCTGTCCTTTCCTATATGTTCCCACTGTCATGGCATAATTCCACGAATGACTTTCAATGGCCTGTGTCTTCAACACCCTTATAATTTCCTTGGCCATCATCAATGCCAACCTCCATCTACCTGTTGATAGCTACCCTATCACCATAATAATATGCCTAAAATGCTATTTTTGTCATGCCCCTCCCTACTAAAAACCGACAAACTACAAAACACACCAATGCCTCTCTTTCATCCATAAGATAAAATTCCAAAGTTCAAATACTTCAATGTGCATCAAAGACTCTCCAAAATCTAGCCCAAACCTATCTTTTCAATTTTAGCTCCGCAAATTCCTCTGCATCTTTGTTCATAGTGTTCTTCTTTATTGGTTTATTCTCCCTCCCTATGTCATCCATCAGCTCAAGTTCCACTTCCTCTATGAAATCTTTCCTGGTTACTCCAACCCATTGTAAACTCCTCCTCTTATGAAATCCAATATCATTTAAGTTTTGCATTTTTGTTGCAAAGTATAACCTATCTTGCATTTTTAAATGTATACATATCTCGAAGTTGTAGATTCTCAGATTATAGCAACAGTACTTGTAATTTATCTGCTTCTTTGCCCACAATCTTAGAATAATATGTGAAAACAGTAGATAAGAACACAGATATTTGCTAGTTAACTGACTTGCTCACTCCTCTCTCCCTTCTTCCCTTCCTCCCTTTCTCCTTCTCTCCCTTCCTCCCTCCCTTCCTCTCTTCCATTTATTCAACAAATACTTTTGAGTGTCTAGTCTATGCCTGGAAGTGAGGACATAAAAATGACAAGACATAGTTCCTGATTTCAAGAACTTAACTGTCCAGATTTCTATCACCAAAGAATAATAAATAATCCACTGATAATCCCATGGAAGAGGTCTGAAATAATTTCTTGACCTGATAACCATTACTGCTTTTTCAAAATTATATTTTTGTCTGAACTCTTTTATTGTTGCAGTTTTTAAAGGATATATCTGCTGTTAAACAGAGATTAGAAGTTGAGGCAAGATAAGAGCTACATAGAAAACCCTAGGCCAGTGGTTCTCAAACCTGGCTAGACATAACAATTCCCTGGGGAGCTCTTAAAAACTATCTTAAAAGCTTAAAAACTTGTGCCCCAATATACACCAATTAAATTAGAACAGGGGGAGGGGGCACATCTAGGCATCTACTTTTTAAAAGTTTCCCAGGTGGTTTTAATGTGCAAAAAAAGGTAAAAACAACTACTCTAGGCTAAAATAAAATTGTATTTTCATATATTAATTACAATTATGTTGAGAGAATAGTAACAGACATGTGTAATTTACACATTCATATTAAAATAAAATCATGCCATCATATCCATTGGTTTAAACAACTAAATAAAGTAATGTCTTCTAAGAAAACAATTTCAAAATCCTTTACTATTTTTACCAGTGTGGATAAAGGAATCATCAGCTCTACAATACAGTGGCTCTATATTTTTATTTCACTAAATTAAATTATGAGGTAAATCTCCCTCCACTCCTGTTTTTAAAATACTGGTTTGGATTCAGGGGATCTAATAGCAAATGTGAAGGTCAACTATATTACACAAGGCCCATACTAGTCTAGAGCAGGGCTTCTCAAACTCTTCAGGCATCAGAATCTCCTGGAAGGCTTGTCCAAACCCAGAACCCTGGGCCCCAACTCCAACGTTTCTGATTCAGTAGGTCAGGAGTGAAGCCCAATAATTTGCATTTCTAACAGATTCTCAGGTGATCTTGATGCTGCCAATTCAGAGACCAGACTTTGAGAACCACTGTTCTATATAGAGTAACAGCTCATAATAGATGTTCAGTAAATACTCGATCAATTTAATTGAGTCAAATGGTATATTTTAGGGTATAGGAACCCACAGTACATGCCAGTATGTATAAGGATAGACTTATTTTTATTAGTTTGCTATTTTTCAAGGTCTTGCTCATGAATCACCATATAAAAATCACCTGAAGTGATTGATAAAAATGCAGATTCCTGGGTTCCGTTCATGACCGATCTAATCAGAATCTCTGTTGGTGTGGCCTAGGGATCTGCATTTTCAAGAAAATCCCTGGATTTTGTTTGTGCACACTACAGTTTGAGAAGCAATGCTCTACTTTCTTATACATTTTCTTACACTATTACTTCTTTCTGGAATGTCCTTTCTCTCCATCTCTGCAGAAATCCTGTCCCATTCTTCAAAACCGAGCCCAAATACATCTTCCTCTGAGCAGTCTCCCCTGACTTCATGAGTACCACACACAACAGCTAGAGTACAAGGAAATGCTGGGCGCTCTGGGATGGAGTGACTTGGATAGCTGGAATGGAACAGTAGGATTGGCTCTGAGTTTTGCACACAAAGCTTATACACCTGAGTTTGTGCCCATTAATGGGAAAACTACAAGAGTTGTAAACAGAATAAATTTAAAAAGTACTTAACAATGAACCTCTTGGTCAAAGTAACTTTATTTGGGGCAGAGGTATTATAGGAGGGAGGACATGGAAGAGAGAAGAAAACAGAAGGGTTGCACATCAGATAACTTCAACTGTGCAGTAAGGGAAATAGTGACATTCACTGAGGGGCCTTTCCTTACCGAAGGGGAGAATAAAACAGGCAACCACTTACTGAGTTTGTCTTGAGCCTGAGTTAGTCATGAGGAACGTGGAGGACCTAGATCAGGTAGTTGGCAGTGACATCTGAGAGGGTTGGGGGCTAAGCATGGAGGTAATAAGTGACAAAGTTAAAAGTTGAACTCAGGAATTCCCTTAATATTTATGTTAGTATGTTTCTATGTGTGGTACCTGTCTTACTGCTCAGAATTTGCATTTCTTGCAAGCTCTTCAGATGATTTTGGTGAAGACTAAAATCTTAAAACGATGGATCCACCATACCAGAAATGGGTGTGTGATGATTATCAACACTTGGACAAATCCTTGTAGCCTCCTCTCATTCAGCAGCTAGTAGAAATTACACAAAGTTGTGCCATACATAGGAACAGATGATACACATTTAGAAAAAGAAAAGGGACCCTCATGACTGGAATTAGGCACTTTTTTTCTATTTTTTATCCTCAACAGTTTACATCAGATAATCAGTCAGCCCATAAACAAATACTTACTAAATGCTTTTGATATATTTGCTACCATGGAATAATGGCATTTATAATTTGTTGTCTTAAACATCTCTCACAATTAAAGAAAAAATGCTGAAGCACTACTTTTTTTCCTGCAATGAGATAGAACCGCAGAAGGGACTTAGAGATCATTTAATCCAATCATCTAATTTTAGAGACATGGAACTGAGTGAAGCCCAGAGGGATCAACAATTAACTTGTTTCATGTCCTTAAACTGTTGAGCGACATGCCAGTGACTAGATTTCTGGTCTCCTGACTCTCAGTCCTGTGCTTTTTCTTACAAGTGGCAAAATTTTGTAAATATTCTAGCAGCCTAAGTCTGTGGAAGTGTCAAACTCGCTGACTTCAGTGCCATTTACATTTATATATAGTGAGCTGGGATGGGGCTGTGGCTTCAGAAATTCAAATCAATGTACATTTTGCAAAGTCTTCATGTAAAAGCTAGAAATGGGAAATGCTATAGCAAATTCTTTGCCATATACTTTTATAATAGTATGTGCTCTCTAGGTGTAAAATTTAGTCACCACACTATCAAAAATTGATTGCTAGATTATCTTGCAAGCTAATAAAAACAAATCATTAAGTTTAATAGATCAGTACATTCTCCAGGTGATATTTATTCTCTTCATTTGACAACTGACTGGTCACACCTGCTTTCTGTTCCATACTATGCTCATGGAATTATCTCATATAGAAAAAGGCCCACCAGACGTTCAATGTTCAATTAATCCAGCTGTCACACATCTGTTGCTGTCTCTACAAATGTGGAAATTTGCTGGTAATTACTCTTCTGATAACAATCAACACCTACACACCTCTTTTTTTATTGTGATAGTCTCTGACTTCCTCCACCCAAACTGCCTCAATGACCAAAGATTCCAGAATAT
This sequence comes from Tapirus indicus, assembly GCA_031878705.1. Taxonomy (NCBI): domain Eukaryota; kingdom Metazoa; phylum Chordata; class Mammalia; order Perissodactyla; family Tapiridae; genus Tapirus; species Tapirus indicus. Next base: position 94,839,761 of record CM062942.1, on the reverse strand, counting down.
ATCCAACTATTTCTGATCCTCCAAATGGACTTGTAAACAAGTCTGGCATCTACATTTAGTGGTTTGGAAGTTTACAGATGTGGTCTCAGTGTATTCCACTGAATTTCAAAATAAGAACTTAGAGTAGCTAATAACGGTCTAAAGTTGTTATTCTACCCCAAACACGACTATAAACTTGCTGTGAGAGTGTAAGTAAACTATATTACTGCCTTGTAGCTGGAGGACTGGGCTCTCCATTCTACTTTACAAAACTTTTGGAGCATAGTGTATGGTTGCTATGGTCTGAATGTTTGTGTCCCCCCAAAATTCATATTTTGAAAACCTAATGCCCAAGGTGATGGTAGTAGGTGGAGAGGTCTTTGGAAGGTGACTAGGTGACGAGGGCCAAGCCTTCATGAATGGGATTAGTTCTCTTATTAAGAGGCCCCAGACAGCTAGCTAGCTCCTTCCACCGTATGAGGATACAAGGAGAAGTCTGCAACCCAAAAGAGGGGCCTGCACTAGACCAAGCTGGCACTCTGATCTCGAACTTCCAGCCTACGGAACTGTGAAAAATAAATTTCTGTTGTTTAAAAGCCACCCAGTCTGTGGTATTTTGTTACAACAGCCAGAACTAAGACAATGGTTATATAAATTTCCTGGAGCATCAACTATGTTGTAATAGCTTCTCCTAGAAATTTGAAATATGCAAATTTGCTAGCATAACTCTGTTTTTCTTAATAAATAAGTAATAAATATTACCATTTACTTTATGTTATTCAAAAGGATTTCACCCATAAGGCATTAAGTATCTGCTATGTGCCAGATACTCTGCTAGGTGCTAGAACTATAAAAATGACTAAAACCTAGTCCCTTGCTTTTGGAGTCTTCGAGGCAGCCCCATAAATAAAATCTCTCTTTCCTGCTCAAGTTCTGAGCCAACTGAAATGTAAGACAATGTAGTAAGTCAGATAGATACCAAAATATTAACTTTATTTCTCATAAAACTGATATTCAAGAATATAATACTTTTAATGCCAAGTGGATTTCATAATCTGTACCCCAGAATTAATTGTAGACTTACTTAACCACATAGCAGGATTAGACCTGGAAAAACAGAGCCAGTCCCTGGAGAACAGAGTAAGCTACCTGCTCCCTTCAGGCAGCTGCTCCCTAGGAGGCAGGGGAAAGGAAAGGGCTGCACTATGCATGCTTAATTTCTCATCAAAAGTCACCAATCAAATAATTTATTCCTCTCCCATCCCCAGTTAAGAATAAGTAAGGAATAGATAGAAGCCAGGTATGTTATACTAATTGATGTCTTTCCACCTGGAAGAAAACATCAGAAGTGAAGAGAGAGCATTCCCAACCCTAATTCCTGCCCTCAAGGACCTCAATTCATTGATATTCACAGCAACCCTGAGAGGTAAATAGGAAGTGATTATCTGTTCTATGTAAGATAAAGCTTAGATCTATAAGAGTCACACAGCTGGGTTGAAATCAAGAGAATAATATCTCAATTCTTTATAGTATGAATTTGGATATTGTTACCAGTGAAATTAGATCATGAACTTGTCTATACAATGCTACATTTTTTCTTTTGCTAGTGAAACACACAAAACCATTTAGAATCAAAGCCTATCTAAGGTTTTGACAAAAGAATCTATCATCTTGTGTACAGACAGGGTTATTTGCAAAATCGAATTTTCTACCATAAAAGCAGATAAGCTTTAAAAAATTAAATGCCATTTTAGTAAAGTTTTATAGGGAAAGCAGTCAGGCAATGTGAGACAAACAGATAAGGAAGACAAAATAAAACCAGACAGTTATCCAATGCTCAATATGAGAAAGAATGTTTGATTTGGTCAACTGGCACTGCTTCTATAATAGTTATGAGTCACTAATACTTATTGAGCATCTGATATTTTTAGGTTCTGGCTAAGCACTATTTATGTGCACTATCTCATTTAATTTTCACAACAAATGTACAAAAAAGTTATTTCTCATTTTTTCCAGATAGGAAAACAGATTTATTTAGATCAAGTGACATCTATTTTTCACATAGTCACCAATATTTGGTAGTGTCAGGATCTGAATCCAAGACTTCTGACTCCAGAGCCCATACTCTTAACCAGTACATTCTTCTAGTCTGTCAGTTAAGAGCATAAATTGAGGTACTTCTGGATGCAGCACATTCCAATAAGGAACAATAAAATACATCTAAGACAGCCACTTTAATTTTCAAGCTTGTAATACAATTAGGTACACATGACACAAACATTAGAAAGGCTGAAAAAATGTTTACAGTGCACAAGTGAGCACAAATGAACATATTAACAAGCACATGAGCCCTGAGAAGAGCTGGAATGAAAAAGCGATCAGGGCAAGAGTTAAGCTGAAAAGCAGGTGCTAATGGTCTGAGTTGTTTAAAGATGGGTAAGTTGCCTCAGAAAGTAGTAAATTCTTATCACGGGAGGGACTTCCCTTGCAGGCAGGATGAACAAAGACTTGGTAAATCAAATTGGGTTGTTTGAAATGGCATTTAAAGTCCCTCAAATCCTGAGATTCTGTGATTTAGTCAACTTATTTTGAATAGCTACTATGTGTCAAGTACTGCGACAAGCTCCTCACACAAAGAGGAATAAGGCATACCCCAAGGAGTCCATGGTCTAGAGGGGCACATAGCACAAACCCAGAAATGTAGAATGAAGGGCAATAAGTGCTCATATGGCATGGGAGTGAAAAACTTCTACACCTAACCCAAACTGGAAAGAGGAATAAAAAGGAAAATTGACATTTCTTAGAGGTGATGCCTAAACTAACCCTTGAAGGAAAAGTAAAAGTTAGCCAGGTGTTCCAGTTATCTATTTCAACGTAATAAACTATCTTTAAAACTTAAAACAAATATTTTATTAGCTTTCATGATTTGGGTACTTACTTAGCAGCTGGGCTGGGTGGTAGGATGCAAAACAGTTTCACTCACATGCCTAGTACCTTGGAGGGGATAGCTTTAAAGACTGGTCTCAGCTAGAACCTTCCTTCTCTCCATGAAGTGTCTGGGCTTCTCTATAGGAGCCCTCCAGCAGGGTAGATGGATTCTTACAAGGTGTCACAGGGATCCAAGAATGAGTGCCCCAACATATCAAGGTGGATGCTGCAAGCCTTCTTATAACTTAGCCTTAGAAGTCAGGCAGTATTAGTCCAACACAATTTATTGGTTATGCATGGGTCAGTGTGGGAGGGGACACACAAGTGTGTAAATACCAGGGAGGTGTGGTTTATTGGAGACCATCATGGAGACTGGTTACCACACCAGGCTAAGAGGTTTAGGAGATTGGGAGGGTAGTTTACAGCTAGAATGAATATCATGCACAAATTGAAGGAGACAATAAGAATAAATCCTGGGAAACACCAGGCTGCACAGTGGATGGGCAACCTCAAATCTATATCAACTTCTGCTACAATTGTTAATGGCAGAAAAATCACCACAAAGAGAATTATCAAGAATAGTAAAAAATAAACAAAGTAGACATTGAAGAAGATGGCCAGTTAAAGGCCTTAAGGATAAATGGTAAAGAGCAGTCGTTACTCTCGGGTAACAAGTAATTCAATGCACCCATCTTACAGAAATATTATGTTAACTATTTGAGGATTAACCATTTGAGGATTAACAGGAACAGCTTTTTGAAGATTTCAAACAAACTAGACTTTTAGTATAACTGTGCCTAATCTAAAGTATAAATAGCTCATCAGAGCCCCTATTTGCCATAGATGTTGAGTTTATTGTTGGGACCACATATTAGCACCATTTTTTTTGTCTTTAACATTCTTATAAATCTTTGTATGCACTTTGCTTTTTTATTAAACATAATCCAAGGTAGCCATGACTCTTTTGTACATAACACCAGGATGAACCTGTTTTTACATTGTGTTTGAAACATGAGCCAAGTAGCTTCAACCTGCTGTGAAGTTAACATTGCCAGCATGAATATTCCACAAAAATAATTTCATTTTTTTCAATATTTAGTAGTGAAAGATATTGATGGTAGTGCATCTCTGGTTTAATATAAATTGAGGATGTTTTCTAGTTGTGCATGAATGCTGGCAACTTAGTAAGTTTTGACAATTGTTTAAATATGTGATGTTAAGCTTAGGTTTTAAAAAGTAAAGCTGGTAAACTGGGTCTTTGTCATTTGCTAAAAAAAAAAGAATGAAAAGAAATGTGAATATGTTTAGTGCATTTAAAAAATCCTGAGAAACACCAAATCAGGAAGCAAAGTAGTGTTGTGGTTAAGAGTGCAGGCTCTAGAGTCAGACTCTGGAGCCAGTTATTCCCCAGTGCAGATTCTGTATGCTAGAACTGAGCTGTCCAAGGTTATTAATTAAATTAATTAAATTTGTTAAATTAAGAGTTTAGTTCCACAGTCTCACCTCAGTCACACTAGGCACATTTCACATGCTCAATAGTCACGTGTGGCTAGTGGCTACCATATTGGACAATGCAGATATAGAACATCTCCACCATCACAGAAAGTTCTACTGGACAGCAATGTGCTAGATGCTTTTTTAATAGACTACTAGTTAACTTTTTACATTAACTCTCTATTCCCATTGCAAAACATATCAATTGATGCCCAAGACATACTGAAAGTCATGGGTAACCACACATTTCTTCACTCACCAGTTAATTGTACTTATAAAAAGTCAGTTGTGTTTGTTCCCAAACCTGTATATTCCAGCTTACTTATTTTGTAATTATGTAATTTAAATTTGTTAGCAGATAAAATATGGATGGGAAAAGTCTTACTTCTATGCAAATTAAGTTGAATGCCTTATTAAGAATTAATAAAGAAAAGTTGTTAAAATTTATAGGCATAGGCTTTAAGCATAGGATAGAAACTTGTAAAATAGAAGTAAAAACATTTAGAATTCTATAATCAGCTCACTTCAAGAGGGTCTTTAAGTACTCACTCCACTTTAAAGAACCTAAAACTGAAAAGTCTTAGACAATACAATTATGGGTGTGATTTATGAAAGATGAAGCTGAACTCCAATAAATAAAACCATTTATAAAATGATGGATAAATAAACACACTTGATATCTTAATATATATTTAGAGAGACAATCAGACATTGTATACTTCCTAATGGAAGAAAACACCACATATAAAGTAAGCCCTGAAAAAAAATCAAGCTTCTAGATCCAATCAAGTATCTAGATCCAATTACCATTTTATAGGAAATATAGGACAAAGGAACTTGTTAAACTACACCATGGGAACGCAATCAGCAAAGTCCATACTGTGGGAAATTCTATAAGACAAATGACCTGGTTTCTTTAACACATCATAAAGAGAAAGAAGAGAGGTGGAGTGGTAGCTGATAGATTAAAAGAGACTTAAAAGAATAGAGCAACCAGTCAGAATGTGTAGACCTTATTTGGATCCTAATTCACACATAGTGTGAAAAATATTTAACATTTATGAGACAATTGGAAACTTTTACAATGACAGGTTATTTGATGTTAAGGGAATTATTATTAATGTTATAGGTGAAATAATTGTATAGTCATTATGTTAAAAAAAGAGTCCTGTTCTTTTAGTGATACATACCAAAATATTTACAGATGAAACGATATGATGACTGGGACTTGCTTAAATGTACTACAGGAGGGGAGTAGAGGATGAAGGTATGGATGAAGCATGATGGATTGATTATTATTGGGGCCAGATATCGGGTACATAGGGATTCATTACACTATTCTCTCTAGTTTGCATACATTCTAAATTCTCCATAACACAAACTTTTTAAAAGGTAAAATAATGTATCATTTTTCTCACCATTTTTTTCCTATTGAGACCAACTAAGTTCAATAGCATTGATGAGGAAAATAAAAACAAAGTAATATAATAAAGATTAAGAAAGTATTAATTATTTTCCATAATGCCCCTCCTTAATATCAAATCAAATTTTAAAAAAAAGATTATGTCCCTGCTTTAAACACAGGCTGAAGGCGCTACAGTCTGCCAACTGGGTATTCAGCACTGATTCTGAAATCGGCGCTGGTTCCAGTCCGTGGCTTGCCACTAACTAATCGCATTACACTTGGGCAAAGTCCTTAATGTTTATAAACCTCAGTTTCCTCATCTGTAAAGTAGGAGTAAGAATAAAAGTACCTACATCATAAGGTCGTTGTGACGATTCAGTAAGATAACCCAATGTAACATGTTTAGCTTGTTTGCAACAGAGCCCACATTGGGAACTAATAAGAGAATACACTGGGGGGGCCAGCCGGTGGCGCAGCAGTTTAGTCCGCGCTTGGCAGCCCGGGTCTCGCAGGTTCGGATCCTAGGTGCCCACCAATGCACTGCTCATCAGCCACACCGTGGCGGCGTCCCATATAAAGTAGAGGATGATGGGCACGGATGTTAGCCCAGGGCCAGTCTTCCTCAGCAAAAAGAGGAGCATTGGCAACGGATGTTAGCTCAGTGCTGGTCTTCCTCACACACACAAAAAAATTAAAAATAAATAAATTAATTTAAAAAAGAGAATACACTGGAAATTTTGAATGAGAACACGGAGACTAGCTTTGAAGGTCATATCAATGAATTTGAATTTGCCATATTACATGAATTGTAAACATTTTAAACACTTGAATAAGAGAAAATGATGTTCGGGAAAATTGATTTAACTACTTTCTTGATAGGATGAGCCTGATGGAACAGAAACAGAAGGTAGAGAAACTGGTTAGTTGTTGCAATTTTTGTATGAAGACCTACACTCGTGTGGTGGCTATAGAAACAGAAAATTGAGAACATCCAGACATTACTGTGAAGAGATACTAAAATTACTAATAGCAAGGTGTCCATTTGACTCCTGACTACTGATTATTGGAGAGCACCATCTTCAAACTACTCACCTCAGATGGGTAGAAACACAGAGGAAAAGAGATGGAAAGAAAGGTGGGGAAAAAAGCAGACATCAGTCTCAGATTTTTAAGAGTATTGCCTATTCACTCACTTTATTCAATGCTAACACTAAAGATGTCAGAGGCTTAATGTAGAACTGGATATATGTAGAAAGCAACAACTGAGATTTAATAAGACCTGATTGCTTGAGATGGAGGTAAGTTTCAGGAAAATAACCCTATGCAATTTCCTGTTGATGCCTAAATAAATTTTTCTCTTGCCAATCTCAGCTTCCTACCTTGCCTGTAACTCCCAGCTGTGAACCAAAGAAGTAAGGTAACTAATTGCTCACAAAGGGAACTACAAGAAAATCTAAAAGTCACTTACAGATTTCACTGTTACTCAACAAAATAGACTGTTTTCCTTAGGGAAGTAGCATTCTTTATAAAATTATGATTTCTCAAGCAAAATTCCTCAGACTAGAGCAGTAAGGAATGCATTTAAGACTCTCATTCCTTCCTAACTCCATTTGTCCTCAATGTTATTTTTTCACTTTAAAACTAAGCAATACTTTAGCTTTTCTTAGACCATAGAGCCAGCCTTGTGATGTTCAGTTGGGTAGCTTAGAGGTTTCCCTTGGGCTACTTCATCACTGTTTCCCCTGATCAGTTAATTAAAATGAAGCTCAAAAAAGACAAACTTTCCACATCTGGACTCCCAAGAGAAGACAGCCGGAGATTGGCCATTCTATCCCTGCCAACCTTCCTGACTTTAGGTGATTGGAGCAGATCACTTACATTTGTGCTACCAGCATACCCATTTTCAACAGGTCTATTAATCCTGAAAGCATCATGAGGCTTGATTTATCAAACTGATTTCTTTGAGTAAAATGAATTCTAGAAGCATTAAGCACTCTTACGTGACACACAAAAAGACTGAAGTATACAACAATAGAAAAATAATGCTTGATTTTGTTGAAAGGACCATAACCTTTAAAAGGAGAGATTTAGAGCTTACAAAACGTCTCCTCTCAAATGCGCTTCTTTTTTTATTTGACCACTTTCTCAGCTGTGTACATTTATAGCATATTCGAGTGTAAACCAGATCACCAAGACAATGAATGCATTCACAATTCATAGACTGTCCATATCTATGAAAAAAATCCCCTTTTGCCAATAATAAATAGGAACAGTCTCTTTATCACTCTGAATTCCATAAAGAACCATTCTCAGAGATTGCTTTCTGACCTCTTTTTTTAAAACAATAACACCTTGTTAATTTAGACCACTGGGAAGCTTACTATCACTTCATCACTCTAGTTTTGCAAATTCTACCCGCAAGTAGGTTTTTTTAAAAAAATATATTAAATACATCACCCTGCTATGTGAACATACTGACACCAGATGGCAGTTGTATGCCACAGCGCCCAAGGTTTGAGCTATGAGGCGTAAATTGAGACTCGTTTGATTGAGATGAGAGGTAAACATTCTCTTCCACCTTGTTCATGTCAAAAGCATATTATAAACTTAAATAATAACTAAATCCTAAAATAATACTTTAGGGCAAATGTCAACTGAACTCTAGGATGCAATTTTATTCACCATCTCTCAAAAGTTATCACACAACGTATCTTACCCCAACCGGATACCAGTGTTTGATTAGAATGCTAATTTTCTTTTTTTTTTTTTTGTGGGGAAGACCAGCCCTGAGCTAACATCTGTTGCCAATCCTCCCCTTTTTCCTGAGAAAGACTGGCCCTGGGCTAACATCCGTTGCCAATCCTCCTCTTTTTGCTGAGGAAGACTGGCCCTGGGCTAACATCCGTGCCCATCTTCCTCCACTTTATATGGGACGCCGCCACAGCATGGCTGACAGGCAGTGCGTCGGCGGGCGCCCGGGATCCGAACTCGCAAACCCCGGGCTGCCAAGCGCGGATGAAACCGCTGCGCCACCGGGCGGCCCCCTAATTTTCATATCTATTATCACTTCCACTTAACTGTTTCTGATTTTTTAATCTTCAATTTAGTTTTGTTTTGCACCCTCCCATTGACTTAGTCAAGCATGATATAACCACCCTGCCTAGCTGTCCCAGCTAATTAAAGGAACGGTGTTTCTTGCGGTGGTTTCATCTCCCTGCTGCTTTCTGGTTCTCCCATTTCTTCTCCTCTTCTTCGTTTTCACTTAGGAAACATAATTTACTCTCCACAATTCCTAGAAGGTTTCTCTTCATGTTTGTCTCTGATTTTTAAAATTAGTTTTATTTTCCTTGTTGAGAAGAATTTACTCCATTGCTGGAGCTGACTGAAGCTTAGCAAAAAATAGCAATTAAAAATGTGCCCAAACAATCCAATTCAAAAATAAGTGAAGGACTTGAATAGATATTTCTCCAAAGAAAATATACAAATGGCCAAAAAGAAAATGAAAAGATGCTCAACATTATTAGTTATTAGAGAAATGCGAATTAAAACAACAATGAGATACCACTTCACATCCATTAGAATGGCTATAATAAAAAAAAATGGAGGGCCGCCCGGTGGTGCAGTGGTTAAGTTCGCGCCTGGCAGCCCGGGATTCGCGAGCCCGGATCCCGGGCGCCGGCCGACACACTGCCTGTCAGCCATGCTGTGGCGGCGTCCCATATAAAGTAGAGGAAGATGGGCACAGATGTTAGCTCAGGGCCAGTCTTCCTCAGCAAAAAGGGGAGGATTGGCAACAGATGTTAGCTCAGGGCTGGTCTTCCCCACCAAAAAAGAAAAAAAAATGGAAAATAAGCTTTGGCAAGGATGTGGAGAAGTTGGAACTCTGGTGCATTGCCGGTGGGAATTTAAAATAGTGCAACCACAGTAGAAAATCATTCGGTGGTTCCTCAAAAAGTTAAACACAGAATTACTATATGATCTAGTAATTCCATACCTAGGTATACACCCCAAAAAATTGAAAGCGGGGACTCATAGAGATACTTGTACACACATGTCCATAGCAGCAGTATTCACAATAGCCAAAAGGTGAAATAACCTGTGTCCACCAACAGATAAACTGCGTGTGTGTATATATATATATATTATATATACACTCACACACACAATGGAGTATTATTGAGCCATAAAAAGAAATCAAATTCTGACATATGCTACAACATGGCTGAATCTTGAAGACACTAAGTGAAATAAGCCAGACACAAAAGGACAAATACTGTATGATTCCACTTATATGAGGTACCTAGAGTAGTCAAATTCATAGAGACAGAAAGTAGAATGGTAGTTGCCAGGGGTTGGGGAGAGGGAGAATGGGGAGTTAGAGTTTAGTGGGCACAGACTTTCAGTTTGGGAAGATGAAAAAGTCTAGAAATGGATGGTACTCATGGTAGCACAACAATGTGAATGTATTTAATGCCACAGAACGGTACATTTAAAAATGGTTACAATGGTAAATTTTATGTTGTGTATATTTTACCATAATAAAAAGCTTTTAAAAATTGTGCCCGTAGGGCTCCTGCTGATAATGAAAGCCTGAATAGAAATTGCCTCAATTTAAAGGACAATATGCTATCAAGCAGGAAATTTTGAGTAAAGGAAAAACAAACAGAACTTTACCTGGCTGTATCACAAATCCATTAACTCAGAACTTCTGATAATTCAACGCAGGCTAGGCCATTGTTGACATTTAAGTGTCTGGCAAACCATTTCTTCTCATCAATGTAAACAAGAGGCAGAATTAATCAATTTAAGAGAATAAGCAATTTATAAATTCTTTAAGCACATTTATGGTCTACATGGAAATGAATGTTACTAATCATAAGTGATTGCCCCACAGTTGAATTTTCCATAAGTGTGAGTATTTAGAGTTGCTCATTATGTAATATACCTTTGTTTCTCCTGTGTGCTCGTCTCATTTACCCGAAACATTTTTGTTTTATGGTTTCATTGGCATGATGGAATATGTCTTACCTCTCTGAAAATTGTCTAACCATTGTGGAGGAGTCAGGGTACCCTCCTCCTCAATTCTCTACCCCATCTCCCAGGCAGAAGGAAGAACCTGGATTATCTTCACATCATTAATATTGTATTAACATTGCCTACCACTGACTGGGTACCTGGTTTATGAGAGCACCGTGCTAGTGCTTTTCCTATGTTATTTCTAATTTTAAACTCCCTGGGAGACAGACATCGGTACCTCTATTTTAGAGACTGGAAAACTGAGGCAATAGCAGTTACGTGTCTTCGGTCAAGGCCACACAGCTATTAAGTGGTGCAGCCAGGTTTCAAACACAATTTATTCAGCACCAAAGCCTGTGTGTGGCCTTTCTGATACTGTGCTACCTTCAAAACACTGGCTTGTTAAAAGCAGCCAAGGTGTATGATGGTTTCTACTAGTCCTGATGGAACAAAGATGCATTTCTTCTGAAAGAATGTATAATTTGAGCTTTTCCCTTCAAGTGACCTTGCTCTCTAATTTTTTTTTCTGATTTAGTGCAGTTTGACTGTGAAAGCCTTATAGCTCAAAGGTCCCTCTGCATCCGTAATCTTTAGTTCTCAGGTTAATGTTAGCATGTCTCAGGGGACAGCTTTCTTCCTGATGACCTTGGCAGGAAAGAAAGTTAACCCCCTCATCAACTTAGTCTGTACACAACACCAAAACATGAGAGGGCCTCAGTTTTTGCTTCAAATATCTGTGTATATCTCCAGAGCCCAGCCAAGGCAGCTTATAGGGTAAAGCAAATGTCTTCTGTGACTGCAGAGAAGAAAAGTTTCCAGGAAGCCAGGGATCTCACAGGCTGCCCTCAGCCCTCCAGTCAATGAACAAGCAAAAGGATCAAGAACAGATAAGGAACAAGCAGATAAGGGAATTTCCAGTATGGTCTACAACAAACTGACAAAGAAGAGATAAGATGCTTGCAGAAAAAATAACCTTTGGATGTCCAAAGGGCTAGCCTTTGACAAAATTGTGAAAGAGGTTGTCTGTTTTCTCTTTCCCTCCCTCTGCATTCAGCACTCCTCCCATCATCCTATTCCTCCATCCTAATTAGTCCCAGAGCTAATAAATACTTGTTGAATAAATGCATGTCCAAGCCTCCTAGTGTGAGGCTGCCTGTTCTGCCACCCCCTTAACATATTTCATGCTCCATATCATCCTCCCTACCCAAGTTAAGACTTGTTCCTTCCTGTAACTTATTCTCATTTAGGAACTCTAATTAAACTCACTCGGTCAATTTATCTAGCAAAGATGTTGATGGCTAGTAATGATTTAATGCATCACCCCTACCAGATTACACAGTTGCATTTTGATGACGCTTTCAAAACCTTAGACCTGTCTTTCCTCCTAAACTATCTGCTCCCTTTCTTCCACTTGCGAGCCCATAAATTTCATCATGGTGTTTTTACCACCTCTCCAACAGCAGCAACAAGAAAGTTTTGACTGTACAAAACAAAAGATTAATGGGCATAAGAAATGTGGCATCTGTTCGTAAACATTAACAGAGCATTGCTTGTAAGCCTGGTACTCCCTAGCTTGAAGGGGCTTATAATTTAGCTAAGGAGACAAAAATTAACACATACGAAAAGTCAAACAACATAACCAAGTATGATGGCCTTCCTGGATTTGATTATCTGGAATACCAGCTGACACCGGTGATCTGACACTACCTAGCAGAGGTAGGAGGGCTGAGGGAAAGACCCAAAAGCAGTATCCTCAGAGTACATGGCAACAGTAACTAAATGGTGGAGGGTAAGTGAAGCAGTAACGGTCAAAAATACACTGTGAAAACAAGCCCATAACCACAGCATATACTTCCATCAATCCCAGTGTGTGCTAGATTGTTCCAGTGATGAGGGTACAGACTCCGGGGAATACATGGACGAACCACTATTTGCTAAATACCTCCTGAAATCTGTGAACAGATTTCATCATTTTCCTGTGAACACATTGGAAACAGAATTCATGGCTTTTTAATTAATTCTATGTCTAATATCCAGATGGTAAGTTCAGCAATTACACAAAACAATTTCCTTTAGGTTGAAGCTCTGAAATCATGATTTAGAAATTGAATATTCAAAAAGATATTTAAAAGCACTACTTAAAGCAGTGGTTCTCAACCAGGGTCAAAAGGGATTGGAGGTTGTTGGGGAAAGCGACACTTTAAAAGAATTATCTGTTATGTTTTTCTTTATCTCTCCAAACTATGTGCATAGCAGGAACAGCCACATGTATCCTCCTAAATGTGGAAATGGTGGTAAAATCATTCTAATTATCTGTTTTCAAATAGCTTGAATTTATGTCAAATTTAGGTTAAATATTTATTTCCAGAGTACTTTTCTCTTTTTGCATGCCTTACAGCCCCAAGTATAATGCTGTTCACGTAGAAGAAGAAATTCAACACATACTTTCCCATTGATCAGTTTGTTCTGGGAGAGATCCCAATATTTTAGAAAAATTTCTGGTATAAACTGAAATTTCCCTAACTCCAACCTCTATTTCAGAAAGCCTTCTCTGAACTGACTGTGTTGTGCTAAGAGGACCATTGAATGTAAACCACTGGTTCCACTAGATGAAGATAAGATATTGATCAGAAAGGAGGGGATAAGGTTGGAGTAGGTTTCCCTGGAAGAGAAAAGGGAAGGGGAAAACAAAAAGATGGGTGAGGTAACAAACCCTTCCTCCCCACCCCGCCATGAGGAGACATATGATGTGACTAGGAAAACTTAGAGGATTATAAATGTGGTTTATACATAACTTTGAGTGCCCCTGATATAGTCCAAAGTCAAGGATATGTTGTTTTAAGTTAGTTGTAGAGAACTTGTTCATTAAGGCCTTCCTCTGATCCTCCTATTTAATTGCAACTCTACCTCATCTGGCCCACCCTTACACCCTTTATCATTTCCCTGCTATGTTATCCTCCATAGCACTTATCAATACACACTTCACCATATATATGTACTTATTTGTTTGATTTATCATCTGTTTGCCCCACTAGGATGTAAATTCCATGAGGACAAAGGTCATGTTTGTCAAATTCACAAATGTTAAAAGAAAATTTTCCAAAAAATGGTAAAATAATGACTCTCATACAAATGTAAAAATAAATGCGTGCTGAAGATTTTATTTAACTCAGTAATGTGGAAACTGGCAAAGTGTTACAACCAGTTAGAAGGAGAATCCAAAGAACAGACACATTTATAGATCAGAAACATTGAAATGAATGTGCAAATGGGAGGCAAAACTGGTTTTTCCACAGGGGGAAGAGTTGTCCTTCCACCTGAGAGAAATAGATTTGCTTGTCTATAGACATGAGTTATTGTCTATAGACAAGAATTATTTTGCATTGCTATCAGTTATCTCCAATCTAGAGAGTTGCAAAATAGCTGCCATTCAAGAGAGATTAGATAACCCTGAAGGTGTGCTGAGGACAATGCATAGTTTTCCAGTGAAACAGAATTCTCCCTACACCACAGCAGTGCCTGGCAGAGTGCCTGGTACAGAGTGGACACTTTAGAGAGCAGCATGAGAGCCAATATTAACAACATGAACTTAATTCTCCAAACCAGAAACTTGCACATTATCCCTGATCGCCCTCTCTCTCAAGCTGTCCTCCCTCCACATTCATTCAGTCACTGCATCCTATCATTTCTACTATCTGAAAATATTTCTTTACTTCCTTCTTTCTCTGTTCTAAATCTCATGATGCCATTTCCATGCTTAAAACTCATTACCCTCAGAATAAACTCTAAAATACTTTAGAACCTAAGGCCCTTTACTACTGGGTTCCTCTAACAAAGGAGAAGGGCACAAAAAGGCCATAGATAAATCACCAATTTAGCATAGTTGCTGGCACATAATGGATGCTCAGTAACTATTTGATGAATGAATTAATTAATTCACAGAGCTATTCAAAGCAGTCCTTATAAAACTCATCTTCTCTCTGAATGTTTTTTTCTTATTATAATTACAGTTTATTCTATAAATACATTTTCTTTTATCTTTTCCATTTTAACTCATACTTCATTAAAAATTCAAGAAAACTAATACAATTAACTAATTCAATGAAAAGTTTTACATTGAGTCTAAGGTACTAGTGTGTTAAAATTATAGTTAACATCTCCAGTCTGACAAAGTCTTACCAAGTTATATGCTCCATTCCCATGCCCAAGGGAGTCTCTAGATGGTACTGCCTAAGCTCATATTGTTGCACTAAAAATTAAAGGCCAATATAATAGTTCTTTAGATGGAGAAATTGTTTCTAAGTTAACTAGAGCTGGCTGGAATGGATGGCCTCTCTGACTTCACTATGACTGATGTTATTTGATATTTTATTCTCTTTGAAGGGAGGCTGACATATAAAGAACCTTCAAAATCAAAGGCTAAGGTGCAACTTGGGTCTCTGGCTATGTTCTCTCTAAGAGCTCATTTTTTTTTGTCAGAGGCAGGTTCTTATAGTTACCACACACAAAAGCTCACCAGGAAAAGAAAATGCCAATTCAAAATTTACTTCCCAGATGCCCATCAAAATGAATTATTATAGTGAAATGCAATAATTTCCATTTAGCAAAATAAAAATTTTAAGAAATTACAGAAAGCACTGTAGTAACACCCTTTTAAAATGCTGGGAGTGAGTGTAAGGCTGACCTTAGAAAAACTGAGGTAAATCGAGTTTGCTTTAGTATCTTCCAGCCTTCCCTTTATTGCCTTATCCCCCAGGATACTTCTTCCCATAATTACCTGCTAAATAACCAGGATCCCTCATGTGGTAGCCATAAAAGGTCTGTCCTCCTTGAACACTGTCCTCTCCTTGGTCTTCAATCTACCCTTACCTCATCTAAACTGACCTGTTATGGGCCTCTCAGTGAACTTTCATGTTGGGAAATATCTAACAAACTCTATTGATAAGGTGTAACTCACTTATTTATGTAATTCTCTTATAAAAAACGGTTATATTTTACCATTCCTTAAATCAAAGACAAATAACAAAGGTAAAAGTTGAGGCATCATCAACAGGATGCTATTTGGGTGCTAGAATCTTGCCCAGTGTTCCTCAAAGCACAAGGAATAAACCAACTCATTGGAACGGCCTATGATTAATGACTGTATCTATACTATACTTGCTATGAAATTGTCTTGTCATTTGACTTGTTCTTTAAAATTTAAGTGCAGGGAAAATAAATTCTGTTAATTGAAAGTTCAGGTTAGTTAGATTCAGATCAATCAAGGTTTTACTCTAATAGAATTTACATAATGTGGTGACTTTCAGCCATGAAAAAAATTTTTTGACTAATCAGTTCAGTTAGCCTGTAATATTGATTTAATAACCTGTTTGAATGGGTCACACTAATTGAACTAAACTGTGTCATTTACAAAAGCACCTGGTAGTGAAAATAATGTGTCCTACATTCTTCTACCAAAGTAGACAGTGCAGCTCATTTTACTTACTGCTTCAAATCAGCATTTTGAATGCACATTAATTTTTTCATTTTACTTCATTTCATATTTGTATGCCCTTTTATATATCACAAGGTGAGCTAATTTCAAGTGGAAAACTAGCATAATAAACAAAAAGGTGACAGGGTAAAGTCTTCTTAATCTTGATCATTCCAAATGTTTAGTTTTAATTTCTGTGATAGTTCTGGGAAAAAAGTGGTTCTTTCCGCTAACATAAAATGATACTTTGGCAGGCATCAGATTGAGGAAACGTACTAATTGCTTAAGGTATGCTATAGGAATGTTTTTGAACATGGAGGAACATGGTGGGCACATCCTTTCTGAGGTTCTAATTGTAGACATTTAAACTATGCCAAAATACCATTTCAAAAGTGTTATTTTGGTCAGAAATATAATTAGTCAATGAATTAAAACATTAGAATATTAAGGTCATGTCATTACAGCTAAATAGTTTTTAACCATCTATTGTTTTGCTTAAAATGTTGTTCCCCCTCTCAGCCTATATCCCAACCCCATCTATAAGATACTATGAAAATACAGAAGCATATTTTGTACATCAATCAGTAAATATTTATTATCAACCTACTCTGTGTCCAGGATTGTGCTAGGTACTGTGAGAAACATCCATATGAAACATTTCCTAGTTAAAGGGCTTGTAATCCATTTGAGGTGGCAAGATAAATACGCATAAGCAGCATATCTCAGTATAAAACAAAGGGTAACAGGAGGTCAGAGAAGGGCAATAAGGGTAGACTTCAGAGAAGAGATGGGAACCTCAGCTAGACCTTAAAGGAGGGCCAGTTATTGATAGGTAGAAATGAATAAGAGCTCATTTCAAAGCAAGAGAATAGCATAAGCAAAAAGTCTGAGAACAAAATTGGCATGGGGTGTGTTTGAATGGAGAGGAGAAGAACAATGAGCCTGGCGTGCCTGTAATGGTTTTATTGTCCACGGTGACAAAGAAGGCTGCAGGAGTAATATATTTTGTCTCACACATGAGATAATTTACTCCTCAAGAACAGGAACCATGTTTATTACATATTTTTCATACTTTTTAACACCTACTTGAGTGAAATATATGCAACAGATGCTCAATAAAACCTGGTTGAATAAATTAATCTGAAAGGATGTGATGGCAGATACTAGAGAAATTGGCCTAAGAAAAAAACATCTGGGGTTATGATACAATGAAAAAGCAGCAGACTGGAGTTGCCAATTTTGGAAACTTGTCGAGTAACTCACACTAAGAGAGGGTTTGTAAATATTTTGCTGATAAGAAGGAGGTACAAGACCTGCCTAACAAGCTTCTACTTGCTTTTACCCACATGATTTATCCCTCTGCCCACTTAACTTTCCTAGCCACGTACTGGTCCTTACCCCTACACATTCCATAGCAAAGCTTGAAAATTGGATATACACTGCATTCATGGGTCTGTAAATGTTAGGATAACATGTCCCAAAGTATCTTACAGATTAGTAGTTTTGAGAGGTCTTAATAGGTGTATCTTAAAAATGTGTTGCATAATCAAGTAAGTTTGGGAAGCACTGCCTATTTTACTATCAGCTTGGAGATCTCTAATGAATATTTATTCATATATCAAAAGGTTCTGAAATATCCTACAGTAATCTGTTTTAAATTGCTTACATTGTTTAATGCAATATTTCTCAACCTTATTTTACCACAGAAATCTTTTTTTTAGTGGACCACTCATTAAACATCATTATGTAGAAGACTAGTATCCCACCTTGTGAAAACCTGCATTGTGAATACCAAGAGTTGCTGGAAAAAAACAACCACACCAATTTTAAATCCACAGCTGCCTGTACCTTGCTGTCATCTCAAAGAGTGTCTCCTCAAGAAAAGAGTCATGACTCCCTAACCCCACATACTGTAGTTTGTTAGTCAGACAGTCTTTGTATTATCTGCCTACTTGTGAAATGATCTATCAGTCCTCAGGAATAAAATAGCTAAAGCAATCTGTGATAGTTATAAACCCAGTCTTTCCATGTATGCAACAATGCATAGCACAATTCTGAAATTTGAGTTTCCAGGGAGTCTTCTAGTTTTGAGTACTTGAATGGTCCCATGAACATGAGCTCTAAGTGAGTGGAATATAATTTCTATGTGGATCAAAGCTCTTGGGTATAACAAGCAAAACTTGACAACTGTTTTAAGATGATAGTACTTGATAATGTATCACATTTTTTTGGAGTTTTATATCATTCTAGTTTCTAACTTGAACTAATTTTGGCAACTACCTTTCTTTGCCAGTTTTGAGTGGTATTGATCAGATTACCTTTGTAGGTTAATCAGGGAATTTAATCATTTTTCACAGCGTTGCTTCCATTGTAAAATGCATTTGGCACTTCACGAGAAGTAGCATGGTGTAATAATAAGGAGTTTGACCTTTGGAAACAGACACAACTGGGTCTAAACTCTGGATTATGTCACATAATACATGAGCTTACATGTAAAGAAGGTACTGTTATTTTTACCACTTAATGGAGGATATTTATAGCCAGTAGGTTCAAGAATTAGAATTCTTTTCTAGAGCAGTCTGCATCCAAAGTTCCTTGCCTTTTCCCACACTTCTGCATTCCAAAGCCCTACTCTGAACGTGGTCAGGGTTACTGATAGTCCACAAAAATGAGGACTGTATGTGTAAACAATGCAAGAATGTACACTCTTAAGCTATAAAACACAACCAGGGGCCTCTACTGAGGCAACGACTCAGCAACTTGCTTCACTCTGAGGGTGAGCAGGTAGATATGTGATACATACCAATAGGGACAACTGAGGAGGAAGCAAAGAAAAAGGAAATTAAATGTAGGTTTTTCCTCTATATTTTCACTTTTAAAAAATGTTGCAGAATTTATATTTTAAAAGACAACAGAATTATTTTTAAAAAGCTATTATAACATTTAAACAAATTACAGAAGTAATAGGAAGTGGATAGAAAAATTTCTCTTCATCCTCAATTCCAACACTGTAAATCTTAACCCCAGAGTTAACTACAGTTAAGAGATTGGTACATATGTTTCAAGACATTCTTCTATGCTTCCACTGATAATACCTATATGTAGCAAATATGTTCCTTTTATCTCTGTTTTTAAAATCATAATTATGACTAAGATTCTTAAGTGATATTATAGTGCAAGCTATTTTTCTAAGATGCAGCTGTTTATTAAAAGCACATTTACATACATCAAAGTGATTTTATTTTTAATTTACAAATGGAGACTAAGAAGATGCTTACTTTAAAAATGAAAAAAAAATCATGTTCTAGTTTCATAGGGCATACCTCTAGAGTTGAGAAGGCATAGAATTATCTCTTATTTTAGAGAAGGAAAAGCCATTCCCTTTTTTGCATGTGTTCACAATTTATCATATATATTTTAAATTTGTAGGTCATTTTCTTTTAAATTTATTTTTTAATCTACATACAGTGAAATTCACTTTTTTTGATGTACATATCTATAAGTCTTGACAAATGCAGATCGTTATATAACCACCACAATAAAGATACAGATAGTTTGATCATCCCAAAGATCCATAGAGTATTCTGGGTTGTTATTTTCTTTCAGCACTTTAAAGATATCATTCCACTGTCTTCTGTCTTGCGTGGTTTGTGATTACAAATTAACATTCATTCAAATCATTGTTTCCCCCATATGTAATATATTCTTTTTTTCTGGTGTTTTCAAGAATTTTTCTTTTCTTTGGTTTTAAGTATTTTGATTATGATATATCTGACCATGATTTATGTTCATTCTGTTTGGAGTTTGC
This sequence comes from Tapirus indicus, assembly GCA_031878705.1. Lineage (NCBI taxonomy): Eukaryota > Metazoa > Chordata > Mammalia > Perissodactyla > Tapiridae > Tapirus > Tapirus indicus. Next base: position 94,819,658 of record CM062942.1, on the reverse strand, counting down.
TGAACTTCTTGAATCTTTCACCAAATTTGAGAAGATTTCAGCCAATCTCTTTCTCCTCTCCTTTTGGGACTTCAATGACACAAATGTTAAACTTATTGTTTTTTTGTGATAATGTTATTTTAAAATAATTACAATAATTAGTACTGGCGCTGATAATATATTTTTATAATATATCAGCTTTATTGAGATGCAATTCACATATCATACAATTCACTCACTTATAGTACAATTCAAATATTAAACCTTTATATATTGTCCCACACTGGTTTCTGAGGCTCTTTTTGTTGAATCTCTTTTGTCTCTATTCTTCAGGCAGGATAATTTGTATTGATCTATGTTTAAATTCACTGACTTTTTTCTCTGCCATTTCTATTCTGCTATTGAGCCTCTCCAGTAAGTTTTTAATTTCAGTTATTGTATTTTTCTATTCTAAATTTTCAGTCAGTTTTTTTTTTTTTATAGCTTGTATTTCTTGGCTGAGAACTGCTAGCTTTCCATTCATTTCAAAGAGTGTCCACTCTTACAACATGGAGCATGGGTAGAATAGCTGTTTTAAAGTCTTTGTCTGATAATTCCAATATCTGGATTATCTCAGGTTTAGCATCTGTTTATTGTCCCTTAAACAATTTATCCTGGACATTCTGAATATGATATTTTTTATTTCAGATCCTGCTGAAGTCGTCTGGTGAATGATAAGTTGTTTGGTCGGTTGGTTGGCTGGTTTAGCAGGCAAGTCAATTCATTTAGGTTCAGGTTGCAAGTTCTTCCTTGCCTTCTGTGAGCAGTGGTTTTAAGGTCAGTTCAATTTTCCAAACCATTGCTATGCTGTTTGGGTCTACCCCACATATGCACCACTGAGAACTTACTGTGGGACTTACTCTTGGGCAGTAGTTTATATCATATTTCAGTTTTCAAAACCTTTCTATGCTTCTTTGTAGATAAAAAATAAATTAGGAGAATCAATATTAATACCAAAGTAGAATTCAAGGAAAAGAAGCATTATTTAACAGAGAATAATTTGTTTTGATTAAAACGTGTAATTTACAATGAGGATATAACAGTAATGAACCATTATCAAATAACATAGTGTCTCCACCACTGCATTTACATATAAGAAAAATCTGTTATAAATTCAAGGAGAAACTGAGAGAAACATAAGTGCAGTGAGAGATTGATGTATCATATCACTCAATGACAGAGGAAAGTAGAAAAAACACATGATACTAGAGAAAATTTGAAAATATAATTTATGCATTTAAATTATTAGGTATGTATTTAATAAAATATCCTAAAAAGAGAATACACATTCTTCTCCAAAGCTCATAAGCGTCTCCAAAAATTGATTATAATCTGGACCAGGGGAGCTACAAACTTTTTCTCTAAAGGGCCAGAGAGTAGATATCTTAGGTTTCATGGGTCTTATGATCTCTGTCACTAGCATACAACTCTGCCATTGTACTGTGAAAGCAATCATGAACAATACATAAACAAATGGACATGATTCTGTTCCAATGAAACTTTGTTTACAAAAATAGGCAGTGAGTCAGATTTGACCCGTAGGCTGTAGTTTGCTGACTCCTGATCTAAACTAATCAAAGGAACTGAAGGCTCTGAAGATTGCTTCAGTAGGAGGCTGAGATAGGTCAAGTAACAGAAATGAGTTTTAAGTCAGGTACAAACACAGATATTCTCCTTGACAGAAGAAGAGTAAAGCGGCCTGATACAAGAAGAGGGTGAGAGCAGAGGAGTCATGACACTATTAGGAAAATTATATTACATCTGACTCTCAGTCTAAGAAATTCAGTGTGAGTTGAAAAATGTATTCTACTAATTCCTAGGCAAAATGAAAGCTAATGTCAGTAAAATTTGCTAGTGGTTAAGATTTACTAAAGTGACTAATTATGTTTATGTAGATGCAGACTGGTTTTGACGGAAAACCACAGGATTAAGAATGGATTTAATTGAGGGTTCTGTCACTAATTAGCTGCATGTCCTTAAGCAAGCCATTTAGTCTCTTTTGGCTTCAGTTTCTTATAATAGGTAATTAGGGACTTGTAGTGAATAGACACATATGCCTTATAGTTTGAAATTCTATGGTTTATTTAAATCTTAATCTATTATCACTTTAAAATTTATTAATAATACTTGTCAGTGTTTAATGGTCTACTTAGCTATTTTTATGAATTACTTATGATCTTTAAAGAATAATTACCTGTAAAAGTGATCTATCCATTAAACAAGCCAACAACCAATTCACTTCAATTGTAAACAAAGTAATGGAAATAAAATAAATGGCTTCTTGAGGATTTATCTTAAAATCCCATATCTAAAAAGTAACAGTAAATATCACAGAGGATAAAAGCAAAGGAGTGAAGAAGGTAAAGGGAGAAAAATAGGTAACTGGATACGGTAGGATATGATAGAGAGAAAATATATCAGCAACTGTTTCCAGCATCAAAAGTTGTCTAGAAAACTGTGGAGTCCTGATTATGGATAGGGATTATATTTTTGCTAAGGAATAAATCCACCATGCACACAAAAATTAGACACTAAGTTCTCTTAAAGGGATAAATAAACTTTATTCTTTCTAATAGTTTTTGCATTTATTGTTTTCTCTATGCTGACAACTTACAAGCTTTATACTTTTAATCCTTACAATAAACTTATGAAATAAGTACTGGTTATTTCACCCTGTTACAGAAGAAGAAAGAGAGGCATACATAGAACAAGAAATTTGCCCAAACTCACACAGCTAAGTAGCCAAGCAATGATTTAAATTCACGTTTCTCTAACAACAAACATTTTAAATGTTACACTATATTGCTTATCAAGTCTGAGATTCTCCTCAAAATAATTGTATCAACAAATCAAGTACTTGAAGAGTACATTCTGTGTTACTAACATTACTGAATTCAGTGGTAGATCCAAAAATAAGCTTACAATTTATTTGGGCAAATAATGGAATAACTTTAATAAGAGAATGACCATTAAAAATTATTTCTTAAGGGAATATATAAGAATATGAAAATCACTGCACTAGCTCTGGATTTTCATATTTTTAACTTTTTGTGAACTTTATTGGGGTATAATTTATATACATTAAAATTCTAAAATGTCAATAACAAATGTATCCAGTCATGTAACCACTTCCACCACAATCATTATATAGAACATTCCCATCACTCCAGAGCATTCCGTTTTGGCCCTTGGTACTCAACATCTTCCCCCCACTTCAGACCCTGTCAACCACTAATGTGTTTTCTGTCACTGTAGTTTTGCCTTTTATGAATGTCATATAAATTGAAACGTACAGTATGCAGTCTTCAGTGTCTGGCTTCTTTCATTTAGCATAATACTTGTGAGAAACATCCACATTGTGTGATCAGTAGTTTGTTCATTTCTATTCCTGAGTAGTTTTCCATTTTACGAATGTACCACAATTTGTTTATCCGTTCACCTATTGAAGGACACTTGGGTTCAAACTAGGTTTTCACTGTTGTAAATAAATCCTCATAAACATTCAAGTACAGATCTTTTTATGGATAAATGCTTTCAATTCTCCATGCAAAAGTTTACACTACATAGCAGAAGTTAATGTAGGAGGACACCTAAAGGTATCAGGAGATCCATAATAGAGAAGTTCCTCCATATAAAGAGAAAAGAATTTTAAGACATGGTAGTCAACATATATGCACTTGTGACTTAAGTACATATGCCTAAGAGAGTCATATGACTTAGAGTAGGACTAAGAGGATGACAGTTGGAAAAGTCATTATATAAAACTATTATCAGAATATCAGAACTTTGAGGAAAGAATTTCAGTTCAGTTGTGAGAACAGAAGCCACATTTCAAGGAGTATAAAGAAGCAGTAAGGAATGAAAACTGCAAGTATAGCTCACTCTTTTGAAAGTATTGGCAGTAAAGGGTGTGGGAATGAAATGAAATGGCAGTTTCAGGAGATATCCAATTTCAAGGAAGATTGTAGATGATTCTGGGGGAAGCTGATCTTATTTGTGGGAAGAGAGGAGAGATGGACATGGCAGAGAGGGGATCACTGATGCAGCAATGATCCAGGGGAGTGTGGAAAGTATGGGAACAAGAGGCACCTGCCTTGAAAAAATGTCTCTTACAGGACAAAGACAGGATGTTAGATAATTAGATATTGGTGGAGAGGAGAGTTTGGCAGTAAAAATCTACTTCAAAGGAAGCCAGGGAATGTCAGGGAGCCATATCAAATGGCTTCAATCTTACTCAAGGAAATAAGTAACCATATTCAGAGCTGAGATATTAGAGCCTGTATAAAGTTTGGGCATCTACCATAGGGAATGATCACAAAAGGTCAAGAAGGAATTAAAGAACTAGCAAGCAAAGTACAAAATGCAGCTTGTTCAGTAGCCCAAATTTATTGTGAACTTGATCATCATAATTTTGTGACTTTCCTCAGAAATTGCGGTCTAGGAGTAAAATCAAAGGAATAAAATAAGAAGAAGTTTCTTTTCTGGGTTGAGAATGGGCTCTGCAGCCTTAACAGAAGGTTGAAGAAATTAGGAATTATTTGAGTTATGAGGAAATATGTTAAATATGATCAGGGACTCCTGATCATAGGTCCCAAGATGTGTAGGCAGGCAAGTAAAAAAAAAAAAAAAAACAACTAAAAAATTCATCAGGAGAGCTAAAGAGACTGGAAATTATTTGTGGGGTGGAAGCAAAAGAAGAGAAGTCAGTAAGTATAAATGAGTAAGGAAAATGAAGGAAATATTATTGTGGTCAGAGAGTAGTGATAGCTGGTCCTTAGAATTGACTTACTGAAAAAACAGATAAAGGGGCTAAATAAAGAACATATTGGGGAGCAATTTGCCAGAAATGGAATTGCTACAGATCTCCTGTACAAGATAAACTACTGCAAGACACAATGAAAGAAGAAATGTGATGATAAACTAAAAATCTATTAAGACAGTTTTACCTTTTTCTGCAACAACACAGATTGCCTCCAGAAAGACTGAGGCTCTATCACCAGCACGACATCGAATCAGAGAGCGGAGACAAGCAGTTACTGGTTCTTTGGTTGTGTACTGCTTTTCTTTACAATCCGTTTATCAGTTTTGGTGCATACTGCTGCTATACTTACCCTTTCAATTGGTACCACAGTCATAAAACAGTTGCTGTATAGTACTTTTCAACTGTCTGTCACATCCCCCCAAGTATACACTGGCAGCTTAAGTAGAAAAGATTTAATTTTGGTAAACCCAGCTAGAGTAACACCTTTATTATAAACAACATCAATGTACTTTTGCTGATCATGGCAGAAACAAAAGCATGAAGACACAATAACAAAAACACTCAATTGCAAAATGCGGGGTACAGGATGAGAGCTTGAAATCAAAGATAAAGACAAAGCCCGGTTATACGAGTCTAGGAGTTGTAAGGTCCAACCCAGAACCATGGCATCAGTTGTAAGATTTGCTTGATACAATGAAAAGGACGTGGATACACCAAATTACTTAGAGGGGTTATCTCTGGAGAGTGGAGCAGGGAGGAGGAGGATAAAGAGACTTCGTTTTAACTCTTTACACTTTTGTAGTGTTTAGGCTTTTAATGTATGTATAGGTATAATTTTTGAAATTTTTTTTAAGACTGAAAGAAGAAAAGGGGGAAGGGAAAGAGGAAGGGAAGAAGAAATTTACCACCTTGGGTACTATATTTAACCTATCTGAGCATCGCTTTCTTCAATTATAAAATGGGAATATTAAGAACTTTGTTGGGGCAAGCTTGGTGGCACAGCGGTTTAGTTCACACTTTGGCAGCCCTGGGTTGTGGGTTCGGATCCCGGGTGCCCACTGGCACATTGCTTGTCAGCCATGCCGTGGCGGCGTCCCATATAAAGTAGAGGAAGATGGGCATGGATGTTAGCCCAGGGCCAGTCTCCCTCAGCAAACAGAGGAGGATTGGCAATGGATGTTAGCTCAGGGCTGGTCTTCCTCACACACAAAAAAGAACTTTGTTGCCTGTTTGTTCAATCAGTCAATAAGTATTTATTGAGTTTATTGTTTTAGCTGCTGTGAGTTGACAATAATTAGTGTTGTTATGAGGAACTGAATGAAATGATTCGAATAATGTGTCTGGCATGGAGAAAGTTTTCAATAGATGTCATTATTTTCCTTCCCTTTCTCTAGTATAAAATTTGAATTGGTCTCAGAATTTTAGGCAACTTCAAGCATTCTCAGCTGTGGGGATTGGTGAATGAGGAAGCAGAACACTGGGCAGATTTGGTGTGAAATCAGTCTAACTCCACGTTGCCTGGAGGAGCAAACTCCTGAGAAACATAAAGAGTTCCAGAGTTCTTGAATCTAATCCGAGCGAGTCCGTTTTGCACCAATAAGATGGGGCTGCAAACCTGAAGTCTTCTTTTCATCCCTAAGAATTTGCCTTTTGGAGTAGATTAATCTTTATTTTGGTCCATCAAAAACCGCACCCTACAGGTAAATATATAGTTTCTCGAAGTATCTCATTTACTTGTTGGATGAAGTCTCTCCAAATCTTGGCTGTTCGTGTCTAATTTTAAAGATTAAGTGATAGTAAAAAAAAAAAAAAAGCTAAAGGGTAATGTTAAAGAATAAAAATGTCTCTAAAAATTGAATGCTGGTGATTTAAAAAAAGTGATTTTTCTTCAAGGTTGATCTCCTGTGGAATGTCTTTAGGGAGGAAGCAGGTAGTGGTGCTGAGGGGAGTCAACTCATGATCTATCAACTACCTCATTAAATAAGGTTGTTGTGAGGAATCAAACGAAATAATTTGGGTAATATGTCTGGCACCGAGTAACTATGTCTGGCACACTGATTACTGTTAAGCTGCCAGATTCAGTCAGTTAAATCCGGTCTTCTCATCAGATACCTTAATTCTGTAATAAAAGACCATTAAAAGCCATTTTTTGCAATCTCATAGAAGCATCTACTCATGACTACATTTTGAAAAAAAAATAAGCCCAATCACTTACACATATTACAATGAGACCCGATTATCCTGTTTTTCAGGGCATTGGAGAGGACAAAACTCTGAGCTAGAAATCCTTACCTATAGGAACAATATAATATGAGGATTAGATTTGAGCTTTAGATAAATATAGTTGAGATGAAACTTTTAAATAAAAATGTTATAAGAGAATCAAAGTCTTAGAGAGAAATTAGGTTTTCTTACTATGAAAGAGTCCACATTTTACTAATGCCGTTCTACTGGAATCAGAATACCTTGATTTCTGATTCGTGAATTCTGGTTCTGCCATAAATTATATTAACTAGCCATATAATCCTGAACAACTCATGGACTCATGTTTTTCACTGGTAAAATGAGGATAGTACTAGCTGACCTGCCTAACTCATGGGGATATGATAAAGCTTAAATGAGACAATATATGTAAATGCATTTGAAAGAGTGTAAAGTACAATATAAATGTAAAGCAGTATTCTTTAATTTCCTTCTACCTATTTATTCAAGCCTTCGTTACGATTCTTTGCACATACTCTTTAGCCCTTCTCTAAACATCTAAAACAGTAGTTTTCAAACATTTGTGTTTATTTCTAATCAATGTCACTCTGTATTCAAGTAAATAGTGGGAAGACCAAGGAAATCCAAAATGTAATACAGATAAAAGAAGAGCTGCTCCATTTAAACTGGAATATAAGCTCTGCTGGCTAAGCCCAACCATCCCTCCCCATCCCTCCTCACCCACCTTCTGGAGACCACTGAGGCAGGCCCACCAAACACAACCAGAAAACTACTAATCTAATGATTGCTACCTGATTTAGTCCCAAATTATTCAAAATATTTGTACACATTATACTTACCACTTAGTTTGTCAGCTTTTCAAAGGCAGGCACCATGTTTTCTAATTATTCAGTGTCTACAATGCCAGGCAAATTTACAGGCAGCCCAAGTACCATGCTTCATCAAATCTTAGATGCTATCAACCGTAAGATGCACTTTATTTTATGTTCCATGAAGGAAGAAAAAAGCTCCATCCTGACCATCTTTTAATAGTTTATCACCACTATTTTGTAACCCAAAGATTAGCAAAATTGAAAAACATCCATAATATCCATTGTTGGCAAGGGTGTGGGAAAAGAGACTCTCTCAGATACAGCTGGTAGGAGTGAAAATTATTACAAGCTTATTGAAAATCAGCCTCGTTAATTCATTTATTCATTGAATGTCTGCTATTGTATAACAATGAAGAAAATAGAAAAAGGCCCTGCCCCCAGTAGAGCTTACATTCTTATGAGACAAAATAAACAAATGACAAATGAATGTATATTGTGGCAGGTACTGATAAATGTTATGACAAAAAGCTTAAACAGGATAAGGGGGAAAAGAGTGGCAGGAGGTTCTGTCTTCTATGGGTTGATTGGAGAGGTCCTCCCTGAAGACATAACAGTTAAGCAGAAAATTGAATGAAGTAAGAAAAGAAAGTTACCTGCAAGAGCAAAGGGGGTATTCAAGGGATGAAAAGGAACCCAGAGTGTATGGAACAGAAAACCATGGATTTCATAAGTGTACTGGGAAGCCATTGGAAGATTTTTTAATAGGGCATTGGCATAGTCCTGTTTGCATTTTTAAAGGATCACTCATTTTATGGTGCACAGAGTAGATTCTAGAGTGGCAAGAACGATAGCACTTAGGAGCCAGCTGCAGTAGTTAAGGTGAGAAATGATGATGTCTTGGACTAGGATGATTGAGGCAGAGGTGGCGAGAGGTTGTCAAATTTGGGATATATTTTGAAGGTAGAACTTAATGAATTTTTGGATGGATTAGATGTAGATTGTGGGAGAAAGAGAAGAAGCACGGATATTTCTCAGTTTTTGGCTTAAGCAACTGAGGGGAGGATAATAAATGAAGAGCAGATCGATGAGTGGAGTAAGAATAAAAATATTGATTTGAGCCATCCTAGTGGATAGTGTGGAATTTGGAGAAAGGTTGGGACTAGAGATAAAAATCTGGAAGTCACAGGACTAGCTGAGGTCATGTAGAAAGCCATTGTAGATAAAGAAGAGCTCCAAGGACTGAGCTTTGGGACTTTCCAACATTTGGAGGTTGGGAAGAGGAAGAGCATCCAGCAAAGGAGACAGGAGTAGCCAATGTGTTAAAAGGAAAACCAAGAGAATAATAGTGTCCCCAAAGCCAAGGAAACAGTTTTGCAAGAAAAAATAGTCAATTATATATCCAAAGTCTCAACATTGTTTTTATCCATTGACCATCCCCTAGCAATTTATCCTGCAGAAATATTCATGTATCCGTACAAGGATGTCACTATAAGAACATTCATTAGACTGTTGTTTAGAGTAGTGCAATTGTAAATTACCAAAAATGTTAATAACACAGAACTATTTTAAAAAATATTTAGCATTCCTCCATATAATGACAAAACAATGTGAAAGCTAAAAATCAAAAGAATGATCTTTTATGTATTGCCTTGAAAGGGTATCCAAGATAAAAAACTAAGTAAAAATACATGTATTGCATTCACATCAAATCAGTATCCATAGCACAACACCACTTTAAAAAATAAGCTATAATCTATGTGGGTTTACATATGTGCAGAAACAAATCTAAAGAATTTGCACCAAATTAAGAGTGATTTTCTTTGGGTGATGTTTACTTTAAATTTTCTACGTTGTCTGAAGCTATTTCCATTTTAAGAAAAAAATTCATATCCTCTATTGAGCCTTCATGAATTGTACTGAAAGTGAGAAGTCAACATCCTTCCTTGAATCAACTCAGAGATGTCACTTTTCACCACTCTAAGAATTTGCATCTAGGTCTAAATGCAATGCATATATTATGCTCTTTCCCTGTCCATACCCCCACTGGAAAAATTCAAATTACTGTATACGAAATTCTGATATTCAACCACTTTGGGCCTATAAAAAGCAATTTCATGTAGTTCAACCAATTATTTGAAGTCTGACCTAATACTATGATTCAAGATCTGGGAGACCCTAACTGGAATAGATCACCTCATAAATGTTCCTCTCTCCCCACCATCCTTAGAGGTTCCACCCCCAACCTAGAGAGGCAACTGTGGTGCAAAAAAAAAAGAACTCTAGACTGAGAGTAAAGCAGACAATTTTTTAAAACTTTATTGAGGCCTAAATAAAGTAAAACAAACTGTGCATAATTAAAGTGTAACATTTGATTAGTTTTGACATATGTATACAACTACGAAAACAGCACAATCGAGATAACAATTCAATCATCCTAAAGAGCTTGCTCGTGCACCTTTCCATCCTCCCTTCCATCTCCATTCCAAGGCAACTACTGACCTACCTTCTGTCACTATAGATTGGTTTGCATTTTTAGAATTTACATAAATGGAATCATATAGTCTGTACTCTTTGACGTCTAGCTTATCTCACTCACCACAATTATTTTGAATCCATCCATATTGTTTTGAGTATCAATATCCAAAAATTTCAAACATCAGCAGGTCATTGCTCTATTGTTGATCATTTATATCAGTATGGACCCATAGATATTTATTTTATACTTTGGGTTATAATCTGACACTTTTTATTTATTTTGCTGCTTAAATTGTTCCAGCATTGGCCACTGGAACCTCTTTCAGTTGGATCCTGTGTCCCTTTGACATGTTCCCAGCATCGAGGGTTTTTTTAATTTGTTTTTTGTTTGCATGCCTCCTTGCTTTCTGGCAGGCTCATCTTGTAAATTTTCTTCCCTGGCCCTACAATCAGCCATTTCTCCAAGAGCCCTGGTTCCTTTCATTGAAGAATGGTATTAGCAACCAAGATATGGGCATTGGGGATACTCGGTTTTTTTTGCATATTGTTCAAGTTTTCAGCCACAATTTTTGAAAAGACTATTTTTTCACATTTAATTGCCTTTGGAACTTTGTCAAATTTCCATTTTTCAAAAGGAGGGAAATTCTGACACATGCTACAACATACATGAATCTTGAGGACATTATGTTAAGTGAGAGAAGCCAATCACAAAAAGACAAATACTGTATGATTCCACTTATATGAGCTATCTAGAGTAGTCAAATTCATAGAAACAGAAAGTAGAAAGGTGGTTTCTGGGGGCTGGAGTGAGGGGCAAATTGGGAATTGTTGTTTAATGAGTACAGAGTTTCAGCTTTGCAAGATGAAAAAGTTCTGGAGATAAGTTGCACAACGATGTGAATATACTTAACACTACAGAACTGTATACTTAGATATGGTTAAGATGGTAAATTTTATGTTATTCATTTTTACCACAATGAAAATATTTTTGGGGGCCGGCCCCATAGCATAGTGGTTAAGTTTGACACGCTCTACTTCGGCAGCCCAGGTTCACGGGTTCAGATCCCGGGCGCAGACCTACACCACGCATCAGCCATACTGTGGCTGCTACCCACTTACAAAATAGAGGAAGATTGGCACAGATGTTAGCTCAGGGCTAATCTTCCTCAACCAAAAAAAGAAGAAGATTGGCAGCAGATGTTAGCTCAGGGTGAATTTTCCTCAGCAAAAAAATTTTAATGTATGAAATACCAAATAAATAAAGTGGATATAATGACACAATTGTCCATATTTGTATGGGTATATTTCTGTATTCTAGATTCTGCACAGTAACCTGTGCGTCTATCCTTTCACTATTACCACAGTGTCTTAATTACTGTAGCTTTACAGTAAGTCTTGAAATCAGTTAGTGTGAGTCCTCCAACTTTTTTTTCTTTTTTAAAGTTGTTTTGGTTATTTTAGTTCCTTAGCATTTCCACATACATTTTTTTTTTTTTTTACTGAGGTAACATTGATTTATAATACTATTTAAATTTCAGGTGTAGATCATTGTACTTTGATTTCTGTTCACCACCAAAAGTCTAATTGCCATCCATCACCATACACATGTGCCCCTTTACCTCTTTTACCCTCCCCCCACCCCTTTCCTCTCTGGTAACTACCAATCTGTTCTCCGTATCTATGTGTTTGTTTGTTTATCTTCCACATATGAGTGAAATCATATGGTATTTGTCTTTCTTTGTCTGACTTATTTTGCTTAGCATAATACCTTCAAGGTCCATTCATGTTGCAAATGGCAAGATTTCATTTTTTTTATGGCTGAGCAGTATTCCATTGTGATATATATATCACATATATATATACCACATCTTCTTTACCCATTCATCCATCACTGTGAACTTAGGTTGTTTCCAAGTCTTGGTTATTGTGAATAATGCTGCAATGAACATAGGGGTGCATATATCTTTTCAAATTAGTGTTTCCATGTTTTTTATATAAATACCTAGAAGTGGAAGAGCTGAATCACATGGTAGTTCTATTTTTAATTTTTTGAGGAACCTCCATACTGTTTTCCATAGTGGCTACACCAATTTGCATACATACCAGCAGTGTATGAGGATTCACTTTTCTCCACATCCTTTCTAACATTTGTTATTTCTTTTTCTTTTTTTTTTTTTTTGAGAAAGATTAGCCCTGAGCTAACATCTGTGCTCATCTTCCTCCACTTTATATGTGGGACGCCTGCCACAGCATGCTTGATAAGTAGTGCATAGGTCCACACCTGGGATCCAAACCTGTGAACTAAACCACTACACCACCAGGCCAGCCCCTTCCTGTCTTTTTAATAATAGCCATTCTGATGGGTGTGAGGCGATATCTCATTGTGGTTTTGATTTGCATTTCCCTAATAATTAATGATGTTGGACATCTTTTCAACTGTCTGTTGGCCATCTGTATATCTTCTTTAGAAAAATGGCTGTTCAGATCCTCTGCCCATTTTTTGATCTGCTTGTTTTTTTGTCATTCAGTTGTATGAGTTCTTTATATATTTTGGATATTATACCCCTTATTGGATACATGATTTACAGATATCTTCTCCCAATTGGTAGGTTGTCTTTTCATTTCATTGATGGTTTCTTTTGCTGTGAAGAAGCTTTTTAGTTTGATGTAGTTCCATTTGTTTATTTTTTTCTTTTGTTTCCCTTGCCTGAGGAGACATATTCAAAAGATACTGCTAAGACCAATGTCAAAGAGCATACTGCCTATGTTTTCTTCTAGGAGTTTTATGGTTTAAGGTCTTACATTCAAGTCTTTAATGTGTTTTGAGTTGATTTTTGTGTTTGGTGTAAGATAATAGTCTACTTCATTCCACATACATTTTTGAACCAGCTTTTCTATATCTACAAATATCCTGCTATGATTTTGATTGTGATTGAATTGAGTCTATAGATAAAGTTGGATAGAATTGAAATTTAACAATATTGAGTCTTTTTATTAATCTTTAGTAATTTTCAGCAAACAGATAAACATATTTTGTTGAATTTATACCTAAATATTTCATGGTGCATGTATTATTGTAAATGGCATAGTTTTTAAATTCTATTTTACAACTGTTCATTGTCAGCATTTGAAAATATAACTGATTTTTGTATATTAACATTGTATCATACATTGCTAATCTCATTTATTAGTTCTATGAGCTATTTTTTCAGATATCTTGGGATTTTCTATTTAGAAAATCATGACATCTGTGAATAAAAAGAGATCTGCTTTTTCTTTTCCAGTTTGTATGCATTTTATTTCTTTTTTCTTGTCTCATTTCACTCAAGAGGACCTCAAGTATGAAGCTGAATAAGAGAGGTGAAAGTGGACATCTTTCCCTGATTCCTGATTTTAGGTAAAAAGTATTCAATCTTTGACCATTAAATATATTGTTACCCAAGGAATTTTGTTTTGTTTTTCGATGCTTGTTTTCGTAAATTCTCTTTACCGAGTTGAGTAAGTTCCCTCCAATTCCTTGTTTGTTGATATTTTTTGAAATTATGAATTAATGTTAAATTTTGTCAAATTCTTTTTCTTGCATCTTTTGATATAATCATATAATTTTTCTTCTTTAATCTGTTATTTATTTATTTATTTGTGAGGAAGATTCACCCTGAGCTAGCATCTTTTGCCACCCTTCCTCTATTTTCTATGTGGGTCACTGCCACAGCATGACTGATGAGTAGTGTGGGTCTGCGCCTGGGATCTGAAGCCGTGAACCCAGGCTGCCGAAGTGGAGAGTACCAAACTCTCCACTACGCCATGGGGCTGGCTCCCTTTAATCTGTTATTATGATGAATTACATTGATTGGTTTTGAGTGATGAACTGTCCTTACATTCTTGATATAGGCTCCATTTGGTCCTGATGTATATATTTTCATATATAATTGATTTTTATTTGCTAATATTTTGTTCAGGGTTTTGCATCTACGTTCATGATGGATATTAGCTTCTAGTTTTCTTTTCTTTAATGTCTGTCTGATTTTGATATCAGAGTGATGTTGACCTCTTTTTTCTGAAAAATATTGTATAGATTCAGTAGTATTCCTTTCTTAAATGTTTGAGAGGATTCTCCAGTGGAGCCATCTGGACCTGGAATCTTCTTTTTAGAAGTTTATTTAACTATGAATTCAAATTCTTTAATAGATATAGAACTATCCAGTTACTTATTTCTTCTTGAGTGAGCTTTGGTAGTTTGTGTCTTTCAAGAATCAATCCAATTTATGTAAGTTTTTAGATTTATAGGTATACAATTGTCCTTAGTATTCCCTTAGTATCCTTTTACGTCTGTAGGTTCCATAGTGATATTCCCCCTTTCATTCATTGAAAGGTGTATTGTATCTTCACCCTTTCTAATCTTTATTAGTATTGCTAGAGATTTATCAATTTTAATGAAATTTTTAAAGATGAAGGTTTTGCTTTCATTGATTTTCTCAATTGTTTTTCTGCTTTCATTTTCATTGATTTCTGCACTTATCTTTACTATTTCTTTCCTTCTGCTTTCTTTGAGTTTAATTTGCTCACTTTTACTAATTTCTTAAGATGGGTGCTTAGACACTTATTTTGAAACATTTTCCTTTTGTAAAAGATGCATTTTAGTGCTGCATATTTCCTTTGAAGAACTGTATTAACTGCATCTCACAAATGTTGCAATTTAAATTTAATTCAAAATATATTCTAATTTCCTTTGGGTCTTCCTCTTTTATTCATCAGTTTTTTAGTAATGTTTTCCAAATATTTTAGGGTTTTCCAGATATCTTATATCTCTGTTACTAATTTCTAATTTAATTTCATTATGGTCAGCAAACATACTTGGTATGATTTCAATTCTTTTACAGTTTTAAATATTGTTTTATGGCCCAGAATGTGTTCCATGTGCACTTAATAAGAAGGTAAATTCAAGTTGGTGATAGTGTTCTTTAAATCTTCTATATTCATCTTCACCTCCTTTCTAATTTTTCTATCAATTACTGAATACCTTTGTTGAAGTCACCACATACAATTGTGGGTTTGTCTATTTCCTCTTTTAGTTCTATTACTCTTTGTAAGGTATATTTTGAATATGTGTTGTTAGCCGCATATACATTTAGGATTGTTATGTCTTCTTGGTGAACTGATTCTTTTATAATTATGTAATTCCCTCTTTACTTTATCCCTGGTAATATTCCTTGACCTGAAGTTTACTTTGTCTGATACCAATATAGCCACTACATCATTATTTTGATCAGTATTTTCATGGTATGTCTTTTTCCATAATTTTACTTTTAACCTATATATGTCTTTATATTTAAAGTGCATTTCTTATAGACAGCATATAATTGGATCTTCTTTTTATTATTCAGTTTTCAATTTCTGTATTTTAACTAGTGTTTTTAGATTGTTTACATTAAATATAACTCTTGGCATTACTTGATTTAGATATGACAGTATTTGTTTCTGCTTGTCCCCTCTCTTTTTGTTCTTATCTTATCCTTTTCCTGCTTTCTTTTGGATTAGCTGAATAATGTTTACTATTCTATTTCAATTTATATATTGGCTTTTTTGCTATTTTTCTTTAAATTATATTTGTGGTAATTTCTCTAAGAATCACAATATACATACCTAACCTTTCATAATCTATTTAGAGTTAGTATTTCACAACATTAAGCAAAGTATAAAACTCATATAACCATATAGGTTTCTTTACTCTTTCATGTTATATTTTTCATAAGTATGACAAGTAATTACATTGGAAACTCCACTAGACAATATTATACCTTTAATTCCAATAGTAATACATATTTTAAAGAACTTAGGAGAAAAATAGTCTTTTATATTTACCATCACTGATGCTCTTTCTTCATTCTTGAGGATTCCAGTTTCCCTCTGGTATAATTTTCCTTCATCCTGAAGAACTTTCTTTAGCATTCCTTGTAGAACAAGTCTGCTGTTGACAGATTCTTAGTTTTCCTTTTTCTGAGAATGTCTTTATTTCACCTTTAGTAATTAAGCATATTTTCATCGGATATAGAATTTGGGGTTAACATTTCTTTGTTTTCAGCACTTTGGATGTTGCCTGTCTTCTGGCCTTCATGGTTTCTGATGAGAAATCCACAGATATTCAAATCATTGTTCCCATATATGTAAATGTATGATGTTTTCCTTGGCTACTTTAAAGATTTTTAAAATTTATCTTTGGTTTTCATTAGTTTTGTTATGATATGGCTGGGCGTGGTTTTCTCTGAGTTATTCTGTTTGGGTTCACTGAGCTTTTTGAATCTGAATTTATGTTTCACCAAATGTAGGAAGTTTTCAGCTAATATTCCTTAAAATATTTCTTCTGCACCAATATCTCTTTCTTCTCTCCTTTTGGAACTCTAATGACATGAATGTTAGACTTTTTGATATTGTCTAACAAGTCCATGAAGCTCTGTTCATTTTGTTCAATCCTCTAACCTTCTTTGTCTTGGTTTCCTCAGATTGGATAATATTTATTGACCTATTTTCTTTTCTTTCCAGCTTTATTGAGGTATAATTGACAAAAAATGTATATATTTAAGGTCTACAATGTGATGGTTTGAAAACGTATACATTGTGAAATGATTATCACAATCAAGCTAATTAACACATCCATCACCTCATATACTAGTGTCCTTTATTTTTCTGGTGTAATGAGAACACTTAAGATCTACTCTCAGCAAATTTCACATGTACAATACAGTATTATTAACTATAGTCACCATGCAATAGATCCCCATAACTTATTCATCTTATTACTGAAAGTTTGTACCTTCTGATCAACCTCTCTCCATTTTCCCCACCACTCAGTCCCTGGTAACCACCACTCTGCTCTCTGGTTCTACAAGTTTGACTTTTTTAGGTTCCACAAAGTGAGATCATACAGTATCTGTTTTATTGACCTATTTTCTAGTTACTAGCTCTGTCCTCGGTCACCCCTAGTCTACTGTTGAGCCTATCTGGTAAATTTTTCATTTCCAATGTTGTACTTTTCAGTTCTAAATTTTCCTTTTTTTTGGTTTATATTTTCTATTTCTCTGCTGAGAACATCTATCTATCCATTCGTCTTGAGTGTTTCTTCCTTAACCTCATGGTTCATAGGTATAATTGCTGTTTAAAAGAGTTTGTCTGATAATTCCAACATCTGGGTTTTCTCAAGGTTCACACCTGTTGATTGTCTTCTCCCTTGAGGATTGGTCATATTTTCCTGGCTCTTAGTATGTACAGTTTAGATCATCACTCAGACATTTTGACTGTGATGTGTAGACTCTGGGTCCTGGTACTTCTGGGTCTTTTGGAAAATGTTGATGCTTTTGTTCTAGCAGGTAATCATTCTATTAGATTTAGACCATAAATTCTCTCTTGCCTTACATGGGTGGCAGTTCAAATCTTAGTTTAGAATGTGGAATAGTCATACAATGGAATACTTTCCATCCTTAAAAAAGAACAAAATGCTCATATATGCTATAATATGGATGAACTTCAAAAACATTATGCTAAGTGAAATAAGCCAGATGCAAAATACCACATATTGTATGACTCTATTCATATGAAGTGTCCAGAAAATGCAAATATATAGAGACAAAAAGTAGATTAGTGGTTCCCAGGGGCTATGGGTGAGAACAGAGATTAACTGTAAACAGAAACTGATCTTATTGGTCTGATGGAAGTGGCCAAAGCTGAACTGTAGTGATGGCTGCACAACTCAGTAAATTTCCTAAATATCACTGAATTATAAACTTAAAACAGGTGAATTTTATAATGTGTAAAGTATATCTCAATAAAATCGCTAAAATATTATATTTTATTTTATTTCTCTAAGAATTTGCTCTGCTTACGTGGATCTGTCCCACAGGCATTATTCAGGGTTAATCTGAGACTTATGTAGATGATTCTAATCTCACTTCAGTTCTCAAACCCTTTGCTCTGCTCATTAGGGTCTATCCCATGTATGCATAGCTCAGGGGTTCAGCTGAGACTTGTGCAGAAATAGGGGACCCCTTCTCCACCTTTCTTCCCTCTGTAATTCCTCCCACACTATTCAACCTTGTGGTGCTTTTTTCCCTTGTTCTTCTGGCCAGAAAGTTGATGAACTTTCTATCAGTTTTAGCCTCCAACACCACCACACCACTAGTGACTGTAACACACTGTAGGCACAAAGCAGCACAAGGGGAAAAAAAACAGGAAACTCACCCCCATGCAGGTCACTTATCCAAGTTTTGACTCATCTCAGTAATCTAACTGCTTTTGTTAACTTTCTAGAGTGCTAAAGTAGCCGTTTTTGTATTTTTCTATATTTTTCCATTGTAATCAGCCAGAAGGTTGGGCTGTAGTCATCTTTCATAGCCATAATGGAACTACATTATGAGAGATCTGGTTTTGAGTCCTAGCTCTGCCACTGACTAGCTGTATGAAATTGGGTAAATCGCCTAACTTCTCTATTTTATTTTTGTCTATAAACTGAAACTCATTTTTTACTCAAAAAATGATAGAAAAATGGGCAAGAGCAGACCTCTTAAAGACAATCCCATTATCATTTGCTACCAGAGAGGGTAGACTCCCTTTGTCTGGTATTTCTTTGGTTTCTGAGAAGTAACACTCACTATACTTTATCGTAATTATTTGTTTAACTATCTTCTTTACTAGAATAGAAGCTCTATGAAGTAGGGAACTGTGTTTTCCTCGTTTATGTCTATATTTCCAGAATGCTTTCCACAGAATAAGCACTCACTGTTCATTCAATCAATAAAGATCCTTATGGACAGGAAGTCCACTCAGCACCCTACATTTATAGTTCTTAAACCTCTAACTCCTGTGACATTCATCTCCACTTCACTCCATCCACTCACTGCCACAGAAGCCCTCCAGACCTTGCCATGGCCCAGAACTGCTCTACATCAGAAATCCTGAACTCCAATATCCCACTCTCTGACCTCAATTCCTTATGCTTTTAGCAATCCATTACCCTTCCATCTTCACTCTCACTATACATACTCTTGATCTTATAACGACTATTTCTTTTTCTCCCAGTCATTTGGTAGAAGGCTTGTAGCCCCTTTGAGGCTGTAAAACATCCTTGAAGAAATTTAAGTTGCTTCTCTCTGTTTCCTTTGGGCTCTATTCATCAACCCATGTGGATTCAATGACACATCTCTATATTTATTTTATGTATTAGGAATACATAAAAGTAATCCATTGTAGATAATTCATCTCTTAACTTGAAGGCCTATATCCTCAAAGTGCTACATAAAGTGCCAAGCTCTGAAAAGCCATGTTAGGTTATCGTTACATGACAAAACTACATTTCTTCAAAAACTGATTCTCATTCTGGAAGATCTTCTCTTACACTATATATATTCTCCATATATTTATTTTGCATTGAAATAATTTCTATTTTCATGAAAAGCATAATCTAGTAACCATATAAACTTTTTGCTTTTTAAAAAATGTATGGTGGGGAGAAGATGTTATTGAATAAATAATTTTCATTCATTCACTGGGAACAAATGTTTTTAAGAAACTAGACAAATCAATATAGTCTGTCTTTTAATTCTGGGTATATGTTTGTAGAACAAATTCCTCATCAGTCTCTTATGGTTCTTTAATCTCATTAACCTAGGGCATCATCAGTCTCTTATGGTTCTTTAATCTCATTAACCTAGGGCACTGGCAGATTTGCAAGTGATTTATATTACTTGGTATAAATGTATATGTCCTTCTACTTTCATGTGTTGATAAAATTTCTACATTTTTTTAATAGCCAAGTCTCTGTGCTTGAGAGTAGCAATTTTCTATGATGACTTTGAATCGTGAACCGTAATTAATGATAAATTCCTCTTTCAGAAGGGTGGTTCCCTGGGGTGTAGGGAGATGAATGAAGGAGAGAGAAAGAATGAGGAAAGATACCTACTTCTGCTTATTGGTAAAACAAGTGCTGGCCATGTTTTGCCTAAGTTTCAATCTACTCCTAAACTAAAAACTCTTCAGTTTCTCTCTCCCTCATCATTCGTAGCCTGCTAGAAAATACTGAATCTTGTTTACCCTAGCCCTAGATCCATTTGGTTTCTGAGTGAATAGATCACAAACATCATCTATCCAAGACAGAAGCTACATATATTTAATAAATACTTAGGCACCCCAAAAGGCACCAGTTGATGCCTACTAAGATATCACATACTCAGAATTCACATCATATACACACTGCCACACTACCAACTTAGGCTGAATTATATGATCTAAAAAGCATAAAATGACAGAACTGAGAGCAGACAGAGATAATATAATCCAAGCCCTCATTTATTTTACAGATGGGGAAATTTAGCACCTAAAAGGTTAATTGACATGCCCAAGGTCACACAGCTATATCATTGTTTTAAATTGTATACTCATTCTGTGACAGTAGAACATTTTGTACTGTTATATAGGTTATACTAACCATTGCCATTGCAGTCACACAATGATACATTTTCCTCTTCCATCCTCATTTTATAAAATATAAAAATAATCACAAATATCTGTTCATTATCAGAACACCTGTTCTGCTGCTTTAGATCATGAGCATGAAATTGCATCTATTTGATGTTTTGCTTTTCATAGCTGCAAAATGCAATTTCATTAAATATCCTTGATTCAGTTTTTCAGCAAGCATTTGAAACTATGTTCTTAAGGCTAGAGGTCAAGGGTGGTATGAGAAGGGTGTTACAAACGAAGTAGGAAATGCATTCCTCATTCCTCACTGCCACTGAAGAGCTCTGAAACAAGCTGAAGGAGGGAGCTAAATATACAGAAAATGACTTAAGAACAATGCAAAGCTGTATATCTGCAGGTGCAGAGGACTATGCAAACTGATTATGTGAGTGCTGAGAAGACAACCAGAATAATAGTGAGACCTAAGTCAAATGGGGTTAATTAGACAATTTCCTGGAAAACGTGAGTTTTCTACAAGAGTATGAAAGTAATTGAAATGTTGTGGTACTGAAGAGTGAAGAGCACTCCGTGGGGTAATGAAAATACTGAAAGCATGGGACTGAGAAGTTGAGTAGTGTACAGGGGCAGAAAGGAAATTAGTTTGGCTGTAACAAAGGGACCAATCCTAACTAGGCCATAACAAACTGAGTGTTGGTGCTTGGGATAAATACAGGAGCCAGTTCTTGAATTGTAGGCTGAAGGATTTACATGTTACCTTCCAAGCACTAGATATCTATCCACTCATTAAATCAATATTTATTGAATACCTACTATGTACCAGGGCTTAGGTCATGCCAGGCACTATGCTAAGAGCTTTAAACATATTCTCATTTATTCCTCACAACAATACTACCAGTTTTAATATATTCCCCCACTTTGTTTATAAGGAAACTGAGCCTCAGAGGAAATAATAAATGACATTCCCAAAGTTACACAGCTAGTAAAAGGTAAAGACTCAGACCGAGAACTTTTGTCTCTAGAGCTCCCACTTATAACCACTACAGCTATAGGCAATATCTACAGGTTTTCTGAGCAAGAGAAAATATAATGAAAACACTATTGGTAAGAGATTATCCTAACAGTTATGTGAAAGGTGACCATAAAAGCAAAGTTCATAATTTTTAAATGGCTCATATGAAATATTAAGCATTAATTTAGTCATAATTAATATTAAATTGCACACAATTTCCCCACTGAATTTTTTAAAAATCATATATATGAATGTTCTGATGTAAAAGGAGAAAGATTAAAACTTTTACTACCACCTGTTTCCTATTCCCAGCTGTGCTGAACAATGAGAACCATATACAGAAACTGCATTCTCTTCCCTGAGAGTCTAGTGTTCAATGACGTTTTATTTGTATATTTCTATGTAACCATTGCATTTTAGTAGGACATAAAATTCTGAGCAAAGAATTAATTTTTCTTTTTATATATCTAGCAAAATTATATAGAAGTCAAATATCCCTTTTGCAGCAGTTTCATGATAAAAACAAAAATTACCAAAATGAGTTGTTCAATTAGTTTCTGCCTCAAAGAAGAGTTATAGGCTTGGGTCAAAGAATATTTACTCTTAATATCACAAAGTTACTTCCACTGTCAGTAGTAAAACATCTAAATGAGAAACATGAAAAAATAAATAAAAATAAAAATCTATGGTAAGCATCACTGCCTGTGGCCACTGAACATGTATATGTTGAGTGCCTGCAATGAGCCAGGCACCGAACTAGGTGATTTTGTTTAGTTGGTTTGCTTCTTTCCACATAGATACCCAAGATATATTCGAGTTTGTTTAAGATTAAAGAAAAAGATACGCTAGATAATTTTATTTCTAGGATCTCAAGTACTAGACCAATTCTGCTGCATGTATTTGAAATGCCATATAAATTGTTGCCAATTTTTTATTATTTGAACTCATTCTGGTATTTTAATAGTCAACTCCCTTTCCCCTGAGAGATTGATCCACAGTAAATATAAACTTTGACCCCGGGCCTCAGCTGCCTCCTTTGACAAATGAGCTATGAAGGGTCTTGGAGATATCTAGTCTAACTCCCTAAGAGGGTAGGATAACTGCTAAGGAACTGCTAAAGTCCCTTCCAGCTCCAACATTCTCTAATCTACAGAATGTCAATGAGATTGTATTATGCTCTCTTCCTGTGGTCATTCTTCTGGCTAATATATAACCATCTCTGTTTACTTTTGTGCTAAAAATGCAACCTGCAACCTGGAAGAAACTCCAAAAGAAG
The DNA here is from genome assembly GCA_031878705.1 of Tapirus indicus. Lineage (NCBI taxonomy): Eukaryota > Metazoa > Chordata > Mammalia > Perissodactyla > Tapiridae > Tapirus > Tapirus indicus. Next base: position 94,796,616 of record CM062942.1, on the reverse strand, counting down.
GAAGTTAAGTTATTTTCTTTTCAGACAATACTCTCAGCCCCGAAGAAGTTGTAACACAGAGCATCAACAAAGTTAGAAAGAAAATGAGCTCTTAGATTAATGTTTAGCCTATTTGTAAAGCCAATCCAGGAAGGAAATTCCTAAATTCTCCTGGGTAATCTTCTTGAGAAGCTAACAAAACAGTGCCAAATATTTACATTCTTGCTTGAGACTGACTAAACTTTGGATCCTTGAAAATGTTACCTGTCTTCAATATCCCTACAGTACTTCATGCTGTGCCACATCTACGGTGAACACTCCACACCTATTTTTAGATGTTGATCAAGACTGTTATTCAGTATAAGGCTCTGGTGACCTAGGAAATTCAGATCTCTTGCAAAAGAACTTGAAAAGAGTTTATAATTTGCACGTACCAGAGGTGATTGATCTAGTTCATTTTCATTCTTGTCAACATGTAACATCTCAAAAATATTCTTAGTATACAGGATATGACCAAAACAGATTAAACAGTCATTTCAAATTCTAGCACAGGCAGAAACATTTTTAAGTTGCTCATTTTCCAAGGTCTGGCTAGTTTAGGGAATTGGATTATCAAAGCAATGAGACCATTACCTGGTTTTCAACCTTTTTCAGCTAAAATAGAATCTGGACGTTTTTAATTTTTCAAAAAAACCTCTGACATGAATTTGCATGTTCTGTGAAATCAAATGTAAATTTGCATAAATGTAAAATATAATGTAAATTCTGTATATAAAAATATATGCATATTCAATGATATATATGCAAATTACACATACATCTATGCTTATAAATATACACACAGATAGTTGTGGAACAGGGATCTCAGGTTATTTTTTTAAATATATATTTGTTTTTTTAAAATATTAATAAAAACTTGGTGGTTTCACATTTCTTCTCCCTCTTTCTTCCCCATCTCAAACATTATAAAAGATACTACTGATAATAGCAGAGATTTCTAGAGCAAATTTGAGAAGTATTAGAATATTTATTTATGTAGAATCATTATTCTACATAACAAGAGCTTGAAGAAAGAGTAGGAAGAATATCTACCAGTCATCGGTGCAGATCTAGCATAGGTCTAGTCTGTGTTTTAATCGATCCAAGATTTAAAAAGCAAGAGAGATCACTTTTTTAAAAATCCAGGTTTCTGACCTCTCTTGAAAAATCAGAAGATCTAGCAACACCAGACAAACATTCCAGTGTGACCACAATCAACAGGAATCAAGTAGCCGCCACTCCCTTCAAATAGGGCTGTGTTCAGTATGACAGCCAAATGGGCCATCTCAATTATTTGTTACGTGCTTGACCCCTATACTCATTTGAGTTTGTACTGGTTGGTTCAACCTTCTCACATAATACAGGTTGACTAAATCAGAAGTTAAGTGACTATGCTAAAGTCATTCAAGGAGAGAACATAATGAGTAGATATAGTCTTTGCCCTCAAAGAGATTATAATCTGCTTCAGGGGAATACACATATTCATAATAAAGTATAAAGTGTGATAGTCACCATAATAGAAGCATATACAAAATGCAGAGAAAGTTGCAAGAAGAGATCACATCTTATTGGGCACATGGAAGGCTTCATGAAGGAAATATCATTTCACAAAGTAGAACATTTCATCAGAAACTGGTTTGTCAGGTTTCTCAGCACAAACTCTGGCTCTGACACTTACCAGCTTTGTGACAGATGCTAAATTACTTAACCTTTCAGAGCCTCAGCTTTCTTATCTGTAAAATGGAGATAATAATAGGATATACTGAACAGATTTGCGGTGAGAATTAAATGGGAAAACAGAATTAACAAACCTTGCACATAGTAAGCAACTAGCAAGATATTTTTCTTCTCATTATTTTTAAGGAGAAAGTAGAGTATTTACAGATGGAAAAGGAAGAGGTGATTCTACCCTGCAGAGTGAGCATCTGTCTGGAAAAGCATAGCATACAGTCGAGGAACAGCAAATACAAAATAGGGTTGAATTATAAGTACATGTGGCATCGAGGTGCCTCCCTGAAGCCAGGGGAACTCCCTCCCAGAGACAGCTTGTAAGGACTCTAGGGGAAAGCAAAAGCCAGTCAGTCTATCCAGCTAACACAGCACCTTCTACCCTGCCATCTCTCTGGCTGACTCGGAGCTCCCACCCTCCCCAGCCATACACCCATGTGATAAGCATAATAAGGAGATGCACAATGGAATATAAGAATGTAAGATAGGGAGAGCTGATCAAGTCCTGGAAGTCATAAATGTCTTTCTTAAAGAAAAATAAGCTAAGATCTGAATGATGAGTGTGAGTTGACCAGAGAAAATGGGGTATGTGCACTCCTAGCCAAGAAAAGAGCATGTTCAAAGGCCCTGTGGCAAGAAGGAGCATAGAGAGAATAGGAATTAAAGAAAGGCCAGTGCAGTTGGAGCACAAAGAACTAAGTCAAGTGCAGGGTGAGATGACACTGAGGAGGGTGAGAATGGTTCAGATCATTCAAAGCTTTGTAGGTCTTGTTAAGACTTTTAAACTTTCCTCAAGATCAGTGGCAGGGAGAATTACATGTTTATATCTGTATTTTGAAATGGCTGCACTGTGGAAAATGGATTGAAATGGGGCAAAGGCAGATGAAGGAAGATGACTTAGAAGGTTTTAGAAGTAGTCTAGGTGAGAAAGAGTAAATTGCACTAGACTATTGGTGGTGGAGTCAGAGATAAACAGAATTGAGAGTTATTTAGGAGGAGAAATGGAGAGAGTAATTGATTGAATGTGGCAACAAAAAGAGAAGAAAGCAGTATCAGAGATGACTGGCTTGCATACCAGAATAGATGGTGGCACTTTTGATAGAGACCATTATTTGGAGATGTAAATCATAATTTTATTTTTGAACATGTTGAGTTTGAGTGTCTTTAGGATAAGAAGATATATCATCTAGGCAGTTCTAAGATCCTGGAACTAGAGGAATAACCTGTGCTAGAGACAAAATTTTGAATCATCTGAATAAGGTGGTAATTCAAGTGTTGAACATGGATGAGATCTCCTAAGGAAAGAGTACAAATTGAGAAGAGAAGAGGTCCTAAAACTGGCTAGGTAGTATAAGATGAACTTGCACACAAGAAAGAGAAAGAAGGAAGCCAAAAATGTAGGTGGAAAACCACAAGAGTCTTGCATCAGGAAAATTAAGACAATAGAGCATTTCAAGGAGTCAATTGTTTATAAACTATAGAACGCTGGCAGAGTCAAAAAAGGCAGCATAGTTTTTCTTTATGCTGTTAATCATATAAGCTCATTTCTAAATGTTGCATCAAGTTCCCTTCTTGTTTCTTGTTGACTTTATAACAGTGAAAGTTTTAATGTGGAAACTCCTTCATTGCCCCTTCATTATATGAAGAAGAGAATTCTGAAGTATAGGAGAATAAGGTGAGAGTCAAGAGATAATCAAAAAGTACTGCTTATTCCTCCATGTACACTTGAACATGGGTTTCTATATTCAAGTTTGCTATGGAAAAAAAAACCCTTAAGAAGCTACATTCTTATGTAACTTGTTGGGAGCATTTTCACTTCTCCTATTTTTGTAATTGTGATTGCCTCTTCTCAAAATGAAGCCAACTAATCAAAGGGTTGCATCTTAGAAAAACTAAGAGCTGCTGTGCACATTATGATAATCACCAATTAATGCTAACACAAGTTTTATGACTGGTTAATGTTCTCCCTCCTCCTCTTTCTACACAGAATGAGATAACGATATTAGTTTAAAATCACCATCTATTTGCAAAGTCAGTCTGATTTCTAGTTATGCCACCGCATTCCAAAAGAAGAAAACAAAGAAACAAATGCTATCAGATGGCTCCATATTTTGCACTTGTTAAATAAAGTAAAGGTAACAATAAAAAAAGCAGGTTCTGCCAACAACCCACATTTCACCCCTCTTGTTTTTTGTTTTCGTTTTTTTATTATTATTATTTTATTGAGGTCACATTGGTCTATAACATTGTGTAAACTTCAGCTGTACATCACTAATTTCAGTTTCTGTATAGTCTGCATTGTGTTCACCACCAATAGTCTAGTTTTTATCCGGCACCATATATATGTGCCCCTCTACCACTTTTGCCCTTCCCCCACCCTCTTCCCCTCAGGTAACCACTAATCTGTTCTCCTTATCCATGAGTTTATCTTCCACATATGAGTGAAATCATGCAGTGTTTGTCTTTCTCTATCTGGTTTATTTTGCTTAGCATAATACCCACCAGGTCCATCCATGTTGTCGCGAAAGACATGATTTTGCCTTTTTTCACTCATCTTGTTTTGTAGGCTATCAGTTTTAGCAAATATAACCACTGGTTCCCCAGACCATAATAGTCACAGGAAATAATTAAGGGCCCAGATTACATTTCAGTCAGTAGTGGGCTCAAATTTCCCATTCAATTTTCAACTATTATTAATTGAGCACCTACTATATGCCAGGCACTCTTCCAGGTGGTAACAATGGAGCCATGAAACAGACATAAATCCTTGCCCAAATGCAGCTTATCTTTTGCTTTATTTTGATTATATGAGGCTAACTTCACCAATACCACTTGCTAACTAGTTTATGTCTTTGCTTATATGAGATTTGGATAACTGGAAGAAAAAAAAATCCTTAAGGAGTCTTTCCTTTCCTTTTCCTTTATTGCTCCTGCTGCCAGGATGTATATCCTGAGTCCCTTAGGAATTGTGGCAGAAGATTATTTATGTGGCCTGGCTCTCTGCATCACTTTTTTCCTCCTTCCTCTCTTCTTACTGTGTATTTTAGATCAGTACGTTTGTCCTTTAATTCCCCACCATGACAAGGTGAATTCCTGTACTTCCCAAAGGGGTTTTTTTTTCAGTCTTTTTGCTTTTAATTTTTGTTTTGGTGAGGAAAAAAAAGCAGACTGCATCTCCTCTTCTTTATTTGAAAGTCATCAACCTATCAGTCCCACAATTTTCTTCAGTCTTTTCTAAGCCTGCAGTGGCATGTCCTCCAGCAGATAGGACTCCTGATAACCTGACTTGACATTCCAGCACTCCCAAAACGAACACTTTACTCCACCATGAGAAAACAAAATAACAGCAATAACGACAAAAATGCAGAACAAGAAAAATTTCCCCCTTCGCAAATCTTCTTGGTATTCTCAATCTCAAATCTTCTTGATATTCTCAAGGATCAAACAGCTATTATGTGGTCAAAGTAGAGAGCACAAAAACAAAAAGGCATAATGAGGAACATGTTTTCGCTCTCTGCCAAGGAGGAAACAGAATTGTGATGTTAAGGGGTATGCACGTTTTAAAAACTTTTGATATTGCCAAATTGCCTTCAAAAATTGTATCAAGTAACACATCCACCAACAGTGTGTGAATGGCAATATATTAATTTTCTATCTTTGCCAACTTGACTGACTAAAAATAGGTATCTAATTTTATTTTGTGCGTTTTTTATTACTAATGAAATAGAACTTCTTTCCTGGCCCTTTGTATTTCTTGTTTTGTGAGTTGTGTGTTAACATTCTTTTGTCTGATTCCTGTTATCATTTCACTTCCCACCGACTGGTGAGCACCTTAGATGCCTCCCCCAATGCTCCGTTCAAACTGCTCTCCACAAAATCACCGTCAACCTCTTTGTTACAAAATCTAATGGACACTCCTCAGTGCTATTTTATGCAACTTCTCAACAACATTTAATACAGTGAACCATTTCCTTTTTTCTTGAACACTATCTACCCTTAGTTTCCATGGCACAACACTACCCTGGCTTTCATCTTACCTACCTCTTGGCCATTCTTTCTCATCTTGAGGACTTTTCTTTCTCTGTACATTCCTTAAATAGCAGAGTTCTAGCTCAGGGTTATGTCTTAACGATCTTCTTTTCTCTTCTTACAGTACTCACTATCTCTGGATGATGTTATGACATAGATTACCTTCTATATACTGAGGCTTCCCAAATCTCTATCTCCACAAGTCCTTTCTTCTGAGTGCCAGATCCATATAACTAAGTGCCTTCCAGAAATTTCCCTCTTTATTTCCTTCAGGCACCTACAACTCAACATGTCCAAAACATTATTCATCATCTTACTTTCCAAAGCTGTTCCAAGTTATTTTCACCACCACTCCTGCAACATCCTATCAGTCACCAAGTTCTGCCAATTCTACCTTCTAAATAAATTTCAAATCCATCCACTTTTCTCTATTCCCACTGATGCCTCCCTTATGTAGGCCACCATCATTTTTCTCCTAGGTTACAGAAAACGTCTCTTAAATGGATTTCTTGCCCACTCCAATCCATTCTCCACATTACAGTCAGTCATATTGGCTAATACTTACATCTAGTCATATTACTTCTTCCTGCTTAGAACATTTCAGTGGCTTCCTTAAGAAAATCCAAACTTCTTAACATAGTTTGCAAGGCTTTCGTGATCTGAGTTCTCCTCTTGTACTCTGTGATTCAACCATACTTAAATGTCTTCATTTCCCCCAAATATTCCACACTGTCTCTCAATTTCCAGGTCTTCACATATTCTTCATTATGACTAGACTACTTATCTAGTCCTTCATCCCCAGCCCACTCCTGTCTGTATCTGTCTACATTCTACTCATTTTTCACCTTTAAAATTTAGAAGGGACTTCCTCAGGAAGCTTTCCCTGGCTCCTCACGTATGAATTAGGTACCTCTCCTATACGTTCTGACTATAACTTCATCACACTAAATTGTAATTATTCTATTTAGTTATCTGCATCTCCCACTAGATTGCAAGCTCCTTGAGGGCAGGGAATTTGTTTTTGTTGTTACTATTTTGTAAATATCATAAGTGTCCAATAAACATTTTGTATTAATGTTTTCCATTTTTCTCCTGAGGTATTCATCTTTTCTTATTGAATTATAAAATCTCTTTATATATGGAGGATTTCAATCTTCTATCTTTTTATTTTAAATATTTGTCTACCAAAGAAACTACTCTTCTCATGTTCCCAAAGAAATTATTCCCTTTACTAACTACTTTCCTCCATATATACTGTTCTCTCTGTTAGGAATGTACTCACTCTCTATGCGTCATTTAATACCCACTCAAATGGCATTTCCTCCATGAAGGCTTACCTGAATCCCTGGGAAAGAATTATTCACTCCTTTTTCTGTACTCTCATAGCACCTTGTACATGTGTCAACTTCAAGAAATTAATGTTTTTATTTCTAGTATAATTATATTTTTGTACTACTCTGTCCTCCATTAAACTGCCAACTCCTTTAAACCAAGGATTATCTTATTCATTTTTAAATTTCCTATGTCTATCACTATGCCTGAAACATAGTATATCTTTAAAATATTTTGCTAAATTCATTAATTTGCACTCACAACTGAACAACATTTAATAATAAAAAATATAAAGATGAAATGTTTTCTGTGAATAATCATAAATTCAGAACTTCAAGAAAGTCCTGCCTGACTATTAACATCTTAGTTAATAGAAGCCTTAACAATTATAAACTGGAAAGTCATAGTTGGCAAGTAAGGATAAGTCAAGGAAAGACATTAAGTATACACACTCTCTGTAATTGTGTGTGAAGCATTCAGATAAAAGAGAAAAGTGTCAGATACTAATTAAGGACCATAATTCAGAAATTGATGTCATGTACATTAACTGTAAACTCAGGTTGCATATTATGTAAAGAGAATCCAGATAACCTAATAGCTTTACCTGTAGTCCTCTAAAAACCTCTAGAGCTCACTGCTTTTAACCTGTGTGGTTTTGACTGAAGGGGGAAGAGTAACTGACAGAGATTTATCCTTGGCTGCTAAATCATGCAAGGGGAAAATGAGATTTAAATTGTTTTGCTAATTACTTTTAAAAGCACTTTATAATTGTCCTTTTTTTAAGAAATTGTTTTTTGCATTTGTTTTGGATTCTTTTTAGAATCACCTCTAACTTCTTAAATTTCTAATTAGACTTTACTCTTAAAAATCTGCCGTTTCTGACTTTAGAAGTTTCTCAGTTATGTAATACTTAAGAGTTTACTTTTGTGCTCTAAGGGTTTTTTTCCTCCTTAGTTAAAGCTAAAGAGCTTTTAAACTTGGCATTTTAGAATCAGAATCTAGAGCTAGGTAGGACCAGTTACAATTAAGCTTGTTCAACTGCCTTATATTTAATAAGAGAAAAGCTGAAACTCAGGAATGCTAAGTGTCTTGATCAAGGTCAAACACCAAATAGCACTACCAGGGCTAAACCAGATTTCCTGCCTTGTATTTTCCACTAAATAACAGTGTCCTTTTCAAAGTTTGCTTGGCCGTTTAGCCATGCTTCAGTAATTCAGTGAAGACTGATTCATGATTCAACAAATATATATTGAATGCTTACAATGTGCAAGGCACTGTGCTCAGAGCATGTATTAATTTTTAAAACTTTGCACCTTCCGTTTGATGTATGCACAAGGAATACAGTGGGTAAATAAACCAGACAAGGTCCCTGGCGTAACAGTCTGATGTAGATATATTTCTTCCCTCTGCCACCTCACCCCTAGCTCTCACTTTCACTAACCTCTCTCTTCACTAACACATTCAGTTCTCTCCACAGGAGGAGGAATGACTCATCTAATTGGTCAGATTCAGTCACTCACTGAGCCATGTTCTAGAGGCTGAAAAGCTGGAAAGAAGCTCTGCTTTGTCTCTTCCACTGTCTGCCTCACCCATGGGTACGAAAGGCAGCGCCATCACCACTTGTGGACTCCATTGTGTCAACAGACCCTGCTCTCTTTTACTGCTCCTCCCAGGGTGGGTAGATTGGCCAGATCAGCACTAGGGCCTAGGAAACTTCAATACAGGGGGTGAGGGAGTAGAAAGGCCCATTTTAGCCTCAGGCCTATGTCCTCTACCAATTTTCCCTGTACTTCTGGGTTATTGGCCACTACTCTCCATCCTTTGTGTGCATATTCAATTGGTTAGAACCCAGGAGGGGAGGCAGTGAATGATGAGCATCTCCCTAAGTCAGTCTAGTAGGAAAGACAGAATCAAACTAATAAGTAAAAGATAATTAACTACACTTACACTAAGTACTACAAAAGACAAGTCCAGAATGTTACAAGGGCATATATATCAGAGAAGCCTTCTTGAGGTAGTGATATTTCACTAGAACCTAAAAGATAATCAGGAGTTTAGGTAAACAAAGGGAAAGGGGAGGGGGCAGAGCAGTCCAAGCAGAAGGACCAGCATGTGTGAAGGCTCTGAGGCATACAAGAGCACGACGCATTCCAGGAACTAAAAGGAGACCAATGGGTCTCAATCAGACAGTGTAGGAAAATGCTGCGTCGTTCACTGTAAAAAAATAACACTTTATTATTATCATTTCTTAACAATACATAATTTTGAGCTGTGCTAACACAAATGCACACACATGAATGAAATGAGAAGTAATCTGCTTGTAGGGTGCCCATATGTCAGGAGTCTTTGCTGCATAAATGAGTTAATAATGCTCAATAATAACAAATCCAGCCAACCAAAATGCCCTTATCTCCAACCAAGCCAGTCAACCTAGGTATGAGCCTTAGGTATCTGTACAATACCCACATAAGAGATATGATTTCCCTATCACAAAGCTAGAATTAATAAAAGCTCTTTCATAGCTCCCTGTTTACCCAGTCCCATCTTCAAACATGAGAATCAATGCCCAATCTATTAACTTCTCAAGATCTTTTTTGCCATCCACTAGATTTTCTTTTTTCAGCAAGACAAATAGAAATATGAAAAATAATATATATTTTTTCTCGCTCATTAACTCTTGGAAACAGTGTCAATATGCAATTCTTTTTGCCTAGCAATATGCTCTTCTCAGAGGCCTAGTAACAGCCTACCAGTTTGACTGCACTGGCCACTCCTTACCCCTGAAGTGCTTGCTGAATTTCAATTTTTATTAGTAGCTTCTGTTTCTTTAGGAGCCCCATCATCACTCAGCTTTTGTTTATCTGAAACAACCTGCTTTATTTTTTTTCTAATTGCTGCAGCGAAAAGCCATTATGGTAGAATTTTAAATTAAGCCATAGCTTAGGTATCCACTTATTTATCAGCACTGTTTGCCCCACATACCATTTCCTTTCTTTCAGAAGTTTAAATTTTCACTCAAGATTCTCTTAATGTTTCTTCAGTGTCCTAAATAGTTGAGAAAGCTGAGGAAAGGGAAACTCTACTTTTTGTTTCATTCCTCACAGCAACAAAGGAGATTCATAGAATGTATTGCTGAATGGTACCTTGGTGACTAGACCTTCCCCTCTCATCCAAACCACGATTCCCCCTACTACTCCTACATTCTTGCTCTCAGGAAATTATCTATTTTCTTAAAGTGAAATCCGCCTAAAGTGTTATCCTTGATCTACTCTTAACATATCATGCTTATTTCGATAGTTATTTTTTCTCCCTTCCTATAAGTCTCAGAGGAACAGGCACTGCTTCACTTTTTCTATAGCTAAAACATCTGATTCTAAAGTTTATTTCTTCCCGTCTTCCTCTGGTTGTTAATTGTGATGATAATGATATTGATGAGGAGAATTATAACTAACATTTATTAAACACTTTCTCTGTGCCCAGCACCACCTTGTTTTATCCCCACACCAACTATATGATATAAGCACTATTATCATCCCCATTCTACAAATGCAGAGACCATGATCCTTATAAATATCTAGATTTTGGTGATCCCTACTTTTTACTTTGTGTTTTCTGTACTGTTTGGATTGTTCACAGTGAACTACATACAACTTTTAATATAGAACACAACAGATACAATAGAGCTTTTTTCATAGAGGGGAGTGAATGGAGTCATTGTGACAATTTACTTCCAGTCTTTGATTCTTTCTCCACTACAACCACAAATGGGTCATTCCATCCATCAGAAAATATTTGAGTGCCTACCATGCGCAATGTACTGTGAGGGAAACAAAGCAACATAAGCGGCGGTTGAGGTCAGTTAACTGTTTCAAAATGAGTGGTGTTCATGCTACCAAGAGTTTAGAGGAAGGGGAGTTCATTGTGACCAGAATATGAGTAAGATTATAGCTGGGCCTAAAATATGAGGGGTTCTCAGATATCAGGAAAGAGAGAGCAATTCTCGGAAAAAGGCAAGTCCCCATCCTGAGTCCCATCACCCTCTCTAGCCTCGCTCCTCGCATGATACTTTCCTCTCCTGATGGAGAAGACAATAAGAAAAACTAACAGTGGGGTATGAACATAGTTGGGAAGATGTCTGAGCCCTGGCTTGATTATTTTTCCCATGACTGGCTTTCCTGACAGTTTCTAAGTCATGAAACTAAACCTTGTGTTATTTCACTCCAAGTAAACTTCTAGCTGGCTTTCAGACCTGACTTTATTTACCTGGTTTAGGTTCAACTCAGAGCAGAAACTTTGAAGATACATATACAAGAATATATAACAGGAGATATAAAGTGACATCTCCCTCAATCTTGTCTACCCCCAATAAATTGCAAATTGTTTCTACTACAACTGCAAGCACAGTACTGGGCACATTAAAGACACTTAATCACTTGTAAGGTGATGGATCACTAACATCTATAGCTTTAATTACCATTGTTCCAACATTTCACAATAAATTACCAACTCCCACTAGAGTAGAGTTTCACAAACTAAAGCAATTTATCTCTGTTAAGATTTAGAGATTAAAAAAATAACATTCTTTGAATTTAAGCTCTTTTTAGTACCAAAATAAACTTCAAACCATAAATAAAGCCCAACAAGAAGCTGGGAACCCCACTATCCTGATTCCTTGATATATGTCTCTACAAAATCTAGATCAATTTAATAGATCAGAACATAAAAGTTTATTCTCTTCTTTCATCAACTATATAAATTCTATGGTGTTAGTTGCCATAGCAAAAGACATCTCAGAAATCCTTAGAGTTAGAAGTTACTTCAATTCCATCATATCCAAAGATTGAAAGGTGGCTTCACTCTTCCTTCAGTATTGACCTTCTCTCTCATTTTTGTCCTCAGAACTGGCACGCTTTTCTATTTTGGAATGCTCATATCTAAAGTGAGATTTCCTAGAATGTCAACATCTGACAGCATCTTTCATGTTAGGTAAGCTCATTTTCATCACCATAATTACAAGAGAGAACAGTAAAATTTGCTTTTATAAGAAGGTCTTTATAAAAATAAAAAGGCATACAATTAATCATTACAGCAGCCGTAAGATTTGTTTTTATTTTTAAGACCCGACTCCCACCCCAGATGGGTGCAAGTCTAGAAGGAAATCGGCCCCAGTTTTAACATATCAATTTGTTTACTGAAGAAATTTGAAGGAAAGATGCATCATGCACAGGGTTAGAATCCTGACACTGAAAAATTATTATTAACTTGGGAAAAGTCATTTTTCCATATTGGCAAATAACTACAGAATGCCATATAATGCTTTTCCAGGTTGTACAATAGAGTTAATAAGTAGGAAAGTGTATAGTGAAATTTAAAAGGCTCAAACAGGCCTCTAAAGAAGATTCATCTACACAGACTGAAATTATCCTTTTCTCATTCCACATGAGTTTAGGCATAACGCCTGATGGGATCATAGCAGCATGGGCCCAAGGGGAGGGAAGGAATAGACACCAGGGCAGGGTATGAGTACCTCATACTTGGTTCCAACTGTTCTCATTAGCCAGGAGAGTAAATCTCCCCTGTGGAGTATAGCAGCAGGAAGTTCCAAAAAGGCAATACTTAAAGCCAGGGAGGTAGAAACATCATAGTCTAGAGTGAGTGATTCATTCAGAACAGACCTCTTGAGCCAGCAAATGGTGGGTCTAAGGAACAGGACTCAATGCTTTGTGAGAAGAGACTAGAAAGGACTGGCCACAGCCGGGCAGAGCATCAGAGCCTCAGGATAACATAGTTTGGATGTGGAGAAGAGACCCAGGACTAGTAGAAACTGGAGTGCCCTGAGGCAGAGACTCAGTTCTGCTGATCAGGGGAGGTAAAAATTCAGCAAGTGTACTAATGACGTTGGATGTGCCTCTCTGAGCTTCAGTTTTCCTCATATGTAAAAGGGGGACAATAAATTTTCCTGTTTCATGGGGGCAGAGGGACTTACCCCACTCAATGGCAGAGGTAAATAGCTATCTTTCTATCTGAGTACTATTTGAGTAACTAACATGTAGGTATGAAGACAGTTATATAACAGGGAAGCAAGGGATTGAGGGGAGAGAATATAAGAGCAATACATTTTCAGTGGTAATCAGAAGTAATGGGGATCCCTGGTATAACTAACAGGCAGCAGCACTGGGAATTGAACCCAAGTCCATATCCATATGATTCAGATGTCCATAATTATGCATTCCTATATATCTATATCTGTGCATCTACCATTTATTGAGTGCTTACTGTGAGTCTGTCACTGTGCTAAGCACTGTACCTGAATTATCTTATTTAATTTCACTAATACCCTGTGAGTTAGGTAGAGTAGTCATCCTCATTTTACCAATGAGGAAAGTGAGGCTGATGTAGGACAAACTGAAGTAAGAGGAAAAAATAGATCAAACGAATTATATTAGATTCATTACTATCAAATGGCATAGGTGGGAAAAGTTTACACTGAATGTATATTTGTTCCTTGAAAACTAAACTGATTGTGACATAAATTATAAATTGAATCTGGCTCAAGATGGCACTACAATGGGACAATGCCAAGTATCAAGTAATTCAGCATAACTAGTGGCTATTCGAGGGCAGTAAAGAGACCTCATTTTCCCTACAGATAGCACAACAAGGCTTGGACAGCATAAAAACACTGAAAAAGGAAGCAAATTTGAAATTATTGAGCCTTTACTATATGTCATACTCTTTACTAGCTTTACATATATTTTCCCAGTCAATCTACCCAAAAAGAAAGATAGTATTATTCTTGTTTTACTAAAGAGGAAGCTGAAGATCAGAGAGAGTAATCCCTATTCCAGTGTTACAGAGCTAGTAAATGTCAGAGCCAGGACTCAAACTCAGGTCTGCATAACTTCCCTCCAAATGTTGCCACAGGAATTGATGCAAAAAAGTGACTAGAAGAAAAGCAGTCAAGAAAGTCTAACATTGAATCCGAGAATAGACATCACAAGGCTGTCATACTGAAGTGGTATGAAGGAGATATGGAACCTGAAGCTCACGCCTCGAATATAATGATAATAGTAATAATAATAATAGCAACTGACATTTATTGAACACATTTTACTTGCCAGGCATTGTTCAAAGCATTTTATAGGTTTAATTTATTAAATTCTCACAACTCTATGAGATAGATATTAGTGTCTCCATTTTACAGTTGAGTAAAAGAGACAAGGAAGTTAAATATTTTATCCAACGTGGTAAATGGCAGAGCTAGTGTGGGATATTGGAATTCAAGATATGGTTCAAGGAAACTCTCAAACAGACAATTCTAACTATACAATTGTAAATTATACTGATGTAGCAGAAAAAAATTGAAGTGAATATCTAAATAAACCAGAAAGCTGTCCAGGGTGATGGATGACACGAGGAAAGTGGAGTCCTTAAAATTCTATTTTGTTTCTGTCTTCCCTGTCAAAGAGAATTATTTTCAGACTGAAAAGTGTAAAAAACAACCATTGTTAAGAAATAACTTGAGCCTAAGATAGTTGAAGAGATTGTAAACACACACACACACACACACACACACCCTAGTATTCTAGTGTTTTAAATGCCTTTTGATCTCCTGGGATGTATGAATGAAATCCAAGAATGCATACAATTGATGAACCTATATTAATTATCTTTGAGGAATGATGGAAAAGAGATGAAACCATGGAGGACTGCTGGAGATGCACTCCATTCTCTTTTTTTCTATTTTTTTAAAATGAGGAAAAAGGTAGATTCCACAATTAAATATAGGCAAAGTGTCTACATTCTCCTCTTGCTCCTTTACAATCCATTCTTTGCACACAGAATTAAAGAGCAATTAGACTCTTTGAATAATGTAAATCAGACCACGAAACTCTGTTGCTTCTTAGAACCCTCACTGCACTTAGAACAAAGTCTACACTCTTTACTATTGCTGCAGCCACATTGCCTCCTTCTTAAACTCCATCTCTTATTATTGCCCCATTGTTCACTATGCTTCAGTCACATTGATCTTTCTGTTTCTTTTTTTTTTTATTTTTTGGTGAGGAAGACCAGCCCTGAGCTAACATCCATTGCCAATCCTCCTCTTTTTGCTGAGGAAGACTGGCCCTGGGCTAACATCCGTGCCCATCTTCCTCTACTTTATATGGGACGCCGCCACAGCATGGCTGACAAGCAGTGCGTTGGCTAGCGACCGGGATCCGAACCCGCGAACCCTGGGCTGCCCAGCGCGAACTTAACCGCTGCGCCACCAGGCCGGCCCCCGATCTGTTTCTTGAACATTCCAAGATTGTTCCCTCTCGGGGGACTTTGCGTTGCTGTTATCTTTGCCTGGAGAGTTTATTCTTCCCCTACATGTTTGCATACTAAATCTTTGTCAACCAGATCTCAGCTAAAATACCATTCTCCAATAGAGGCCTTCCCTGACCTATCTAATGTGACTGTCCTGCCCCCACTCCAGTCACTTTCTGTTCCATTTCCTTATTTTATTTTCTTCAGAGCATTCACCATTACCTGAATGTAGTTATCTTAGTTGTGTGTTTGCTTATTGTCTGACACTTTCCCTAGTACATAAGCTATGTGTGAGCAAAGATATTGTCTGTCTTGCTTGCTGTTTTAGCCCCAGTACTTAGAATAGTTCCTGACACAGAGCAGGAAATAAATAACTATTTGTTGAATGAATGATTGACTATTTGAGTCATGGAAAATATTCTAAAATAGATTATTAAAAGAATTGTTTATGAGCAACTAAAAATGTAAGTGGTGGTTAGCTTAAACTAACTTCATTTTATTCTCTGACATGGCCAGTAGCTTGAAAATCAGAGATACATGGTGTGCAGAGTATACATATACAAAGGCATTTAACGAGGTCTTTCATGGCATCCACGCATTCAAGATGGAGAATCATTGGCTAGAAGCCATTCAAATAGATTTTTTAAAGTGATTGAATGACGGTAGCCAGAGTATTTTGATGTCTTTCTAGAATATGAGTTCCTAATTTCTTTGGAACGTGCACACCTTTAAGAATATGATGAAAGCTATGGAGCTTTGTCCCAGAAAAAAATACATATATGCACACATTTTGCATAAAATTCATCAAGCTCCTATTGGTTCATGGATTTCAGTTTAAGAAATGCTGTACTAGAATATTCCCAGCGAAAAACTTCTTAGTTCTCTCTTTTTCTTTTTTCTTTCTTTTTTTCTGGCTTAAAACAACAGAAATTTATTCTTTCATGGTTCAGGAGCACAGAAGTCTGAAATCATGATTTTGGCAGAGTTGGTTCTTTCCAGAGACCTCATTCTTTCATGTTCAACAACTTTATAAATTATTTAGAAGAAGAAAGAGAAGGCTGATCTGTCATGTTTGGAGATGGCAGAAGATGGGAGAGATATAAGGTAGATTAGAAAGCATAACCAAAATTTTAAAAAGAGCATGAAAGACTGGTTGTGATGGATAGTATATAATAGGGAATTTAAATTAAAGTTTTAGCCAATAGTAAGTTTGATATGGGATAACATTGTGATGTGGCCACCAAAAGCAGCTAATTTGATTTTAGGCTGCATTAATAAAACAAGGCAAGTGAGAGCACAGACTCTTCTGCGTTGGTTGCAGCATACTGTGAGTATACACAGCATTCTGGTTGCTACTTTTAAGAAGTATATGGACAAATATATTCAGAGGCACTTGACAGAGATGGTAAAAATCATGAAATCAGTTCTTATAGGCAACCATTAATTGAAATGGAAATGTTACGCTGAAAGTAAAGAAGATTCTGGTGGAGGAGAGACCTTGTCAAACAGTTGGTTCCAAACATGTGAGAGACCTTAAGGTGAAAAAAGTAATTAGGCTTATTCTGTATGGCTATAAGTCATAAATCTGGGGCCAAAGGTTAAAAAAAGACATTTTAGTTTAACATCAGGAAGCACTTTCTAAATAGTGAAAGCAGTCCAAAGACAGAATGTGCTGCCTTAAGTAATAGAGGGTGTCCATCACATCAGTGAATCTGGTAAAGCAAAAGCTACATGGTTAACACACAGCAATGCAATAGAGGGGACTCAAGCATAGGACAGGAATTTGGAAACTAGATGACTGTTTTACTTCCTTCCTACTCTAGGAACCAAGCAAACTAGGTTATTGTGAAGAAAAAGGCTCCAAAGTCATCTATTTGAGCTCCACACCCAACCTATCCAGGAGCAGTGAGAATCTAATAGTCACTCTAGTTTAGAACATTATAAAAACTCATTTTCTTCAAGCCTATTAAGCTCCTAAGCTTCTTGAGATTTTTTTTACCCAAACACAATATATTGAAATGACCTTTTCTTTTAAATATATAAAAAATGTTCAGATATCTTCATAGCACAAGCAGAAGCATTGCGTATGATAACACCGGGAAAAAAATGTCTAGCATTTTTTCCTAGCAAAACAACGTCTAGTTTTTTCCAAAAGGCAGGCTGTTGACAGTTTGATAGGTTTGGGGAGAGGGGGAGTGCAAGAATGAATTCAATCCTCCTCAGTTGCAAGAATTTTTGTTACGTAAAGTGCTGATTACAAATTGCAAAAATGTTTCATGTTTCATGTCTATGATAGGATCATTTAAATATGTCACCCAGCAACAGCAAGCAGATCCAATCAGTTGTGGACATTGCAGTGGTCTGGTACATTTACTACTATGAGGACAGAACTTGCATAAAATTGTTTTCTAAATGTCATCCACTTAAGAAACAAGGATGTCAAGCCACACAAGATACCCACATTTTCTGTAAACCCAGCAAATCTCCAGAGGGAGAGAAGGAAGGAAGGATTAGTCAGGATGCAAATGGAAGAAGGTAAGGAATAAATGGAGGGACATATAAGTGGAACATGCATTGATTGTCTACTAGTTCTATGTTTGGTGATTTCACACATATTATTAATTCTTCCCCACAAACATGAAGCAGAAATAATCATCCTCACTTTTAAAGGCAAAGTAGCATACTTAAAGCAGTTAAGTAACTTGCCCAAGGTCCACAGTTAAGAAACCATTGAACGTGGATCTGTCTGACTCCAAAGACAATGATTTTTTTTCACTGTAGCATACTGTCCCCTATATTGTGTTGAGTTTAAGAATAGAAGGTGTAATATTTAGTAGCCTTCACTGGCTTTCAACCATATTCAGCATGAAAAGCCCTTGCCTCTGCTCACTTCTCCAGATTCTGCTTTCATTACCCCACCCCTCAAACTCTACAGGCCAGACACATTGAATATCTTGTGGGTCCCCAGAATGTGCCAGGCCATCTGAGCCTCCTTGCCTTTGTACATTCTGTTCTCTCTGATTTCTTCCATCACCTACTGCCCAGCTCCTACTTTTCCTTCAAGATTAACTCAAGCCTAATTTTTCCAGAAAGACTTTCTTGTCCATCTCAGATAGGTAACCGCCTTGCCTCTGCTATTCCATAGTACCTTGAGGATATTTATATAACATTCTTTATCAGAATGTATTGTTTTTTCTTATCTCCCTCTCTACACTAGATTGCAGCCTCTCCAAAGCAAGAACTTGGACGTTTTCACATTGTATCTCTAATATCTAGAATAGGGCCTAGAATGTAGTAAGTACTTATAAATGCTGAAAGAATGAATGAATGAACAGCAACAATAACAGCAAAATGAGCAAATGAGGTAGGCAGGTCCAATTCAGTAATAGGCAGACAGATTGCATGTGACTCTAAGTAAAAGATCTCGGATGAACAATTTCACAATAAATCATGGAACGTTCAATTAAACCAGGAGTCTCCATGTTCCCTTTGTTAAAAGAAGAGCCATATCCTCCAACTAGACATGAATCTCTTCTAAGGTGTCCTTCTCCCTTAGTACCAAGTTTGGTGCACTTAATAATGAGCGGTCCACTCCCTTTAGTGTCAGCATCCACATCTTCTAGGCTCTGAGCAATTTTGAGGCAGAGATCCTGACAGCTACAGCCTTGGTCCATCTCTCTACTGAGAAAGACAGATGTAATTGCCTGTTCACACTCCAACAACGAGCAGATGTTTGTTTGCTTTCCCTAATGTATGTGCCCTCTGTCCATGGCAGCGTTTGGATTGCCCTGTCTTGCTTCCAACTATTCTCATAGCTTCCTTTGCCTCTTGATCCAGAGACAAAAACAGAAAGGAACAAAGAAATAAGCCACATATATCATTTTTCAATTTTCTTGTGTGAAACCCTGTGACTGCCTCATTTCAATCAGAAGGAAATTAGTTCTTTGCCCTTTGAAGTGAGCTGAGTCACTCATAATTTGAAAACAATGCAACTGTGGAGAGAGAGAGTAGTGCCTAGAAAGGAATGCATGTAAGATGACCTGGGTTCTTTCTAGTCCTAGCTGTACCACTAGCCAACTATGTGACCTTGGACAAGCCACTTAACCTCTCCAGGCTTTGGTTTCTTCATCTGTAAAATTAGGAGATTGGGCTATATGATCCCTAAAGTTTTTTTGCTCCTAAATTATGTCTTGAACACACAAGCATGGATATAAATTGGCTTCACCATAGTATAGAACCCTACATCTTAAAGAATTACAAACTCACTCTAGGTACAAACCTATAAGCTTATTCCCACTTTCTATCCCTCTGTTTTTCTAGTTGAAGGCACATTTGAAACATGTGATTCAAATTCAAATATGATATTCTCAGCCTGCCAAAAGGACATTGCTGGAGACTGCAGCTTTGCTACGCTGGTCTAAATGCCCCAGACTGGCTTCTGAAGATCCTAATTTTGTCTTTAGATTCCATTGTGTTGATCCTATGGGAAAGGTCACATCCATCATTCATCTGACCCCATGCCTACCTCATAACTCACCTGACTGAGTTTTTGTCAACATTGGGAAACTGCATTATGCAGAGAGGGTGGGAAACTGGAACTAAGAGTTTTTATAAGATGTGAAATTCACAGTCTAAACAAACTAATGGGTTAAAGGTTGCAGGAGGCAATGAGTCATAAGTGAGGGATTTCTATTTACCTGTAGAGAGCAGTGGGCCAGAAACTAAGCAGAAATTAAAAGTGGAAATTAAAACCTGAAAAGCATATACACCAATGCTTAAGGAAAGAAAATGGAGAGTCAAAGTCTGAGCAGGTAGACAAGAACTTGACATGGTCAAACTCCAAATGACAAGACGGCTGGTAAAGCTCTGGGCCAGTGGTTTGGGGCTACGTGATCCTCCACAATCAAAAGCACAGGACAAGGTGGACAGGAGAACAGATATGAGTTTTCAACCATCAAAGAGGTCTTGATTCTAATCTAAGCAGATACTTTCTGCTGGGAAAAGAATCATTTCAGAGCACACACAGGCAAGTAGATGAGTGAGGCTGTCTGACTAGTCTGGGGAGTTAAAAGTAACTGGCAGTTAAAGGTAGAAACTGACTATCTACCTGGCTCATGGAAGGCTATGGCACCGTGGTGTCAGAAGCCAGTCTCACAATACAGGGAGCCTCAGAAAAATAGGACAATATGATCATATTCACATCCAACTTTCAAGGGGTGATCCCATCAACAAGCAGAAAAGTAGGTACATCAGTGTGAAAGGCCAGATTCCCCTCAAAGCCTCCCTACATTTGATGGGAAAAAATTTACCCTGGTCATAGCTTACTAAGGTGAGGGAACCTAACTGAACATCAATGAGGAGCTGGCCAGGGAAGATAGGAGTGAGCTGACAGAACAGAGCCTAAGAGATAGCAGCAACTCCCTGTCTAGGAATGGCAATTGCTTGGCAAATTTGCATCCACTTCCTACTCTCAGGTTCATGGCACACATTGCTACCTAATCTCAACACTCCTTCCAGATGAGCCCAGGAGTCCTTCTCAACACACAGCTGTTGACAGCCACTATTAATTGATAGGTTAACATTGGCACGTGAGATTTAAGTATATTTTCCATCTATATTGCAATTAATTGCTAGAGAAACTACAGCCCAAGACTTCCTGAGTCCTCAGAGAACTGTTTCTGTGTTGACCTTACAACCTCAATCCCCAATGCCACTCTGTAGTCCACAGATGCTATCCGGGGCCCTGGGATTAAGGACAAAATCATTTTACTCACATAAGCCAGCTACATAGATTCACAGTAATTGACAGAGCCTACCCAACCATGCTTCCGCCTTGCATTTTGTGGTTAATTCCTCATGACCCATAACAATGACCTTAAGGTAATGTAACATGCAGCCAGCACCACCACCCTGCTGACCCAGCCACAGGGGATAGAGTTTTAGGTTTTAATTCTGCAGGACCATTCCACATGCCATTCATAATATTTTCCATTTTTCTAAAGTGATCCAATTTCCTGGGGAAATCATTCTTGAAAAAGTTATTACCTTCATAGTAATTCTTCAGGAAAAATAGTTCCAGAGACTGGTTGCAATGGCACCTTTCCAATTGAATGTATAAATCAGAAGGTTCGCCTATGTTAAAGGTTTCCTCTTATCAAATAAAAATCTTCCTTTGAAGAAGACTTGCTTCTGGTCTCCTGGCCCGATTTTCAAGCAGCGTAAACAGACGAAGTATACCCCCTTTCTCATCTGAGGATTCTCGAACAAATGAAAATAGCTTGTTAAACAGAGAAGTGATAGGGCCATTTTGCATGATGGTGTTGAAGAAAATCCATTAGTAATAAAGCTGCCTTATGTTTTCTAATAGGTTTAAGGCACAGGAAACATCTATTTTTCCCACCTTTAATTTAGATGGGCCTTGATAATATTTGTCAATTTAAAACTAAACCAAAAGTAGACAGGTCCTCAGAAAGATATTATATAACTTCTAAAAATCTAGGAAAGAAAGATTATAAATTTTAGTATTTGAAAGCAAGTTTTAAAGAGAGGTGATTTTATTAAGAAGTATTTGCTTCTATAAATTTAAGCAGTTTTACTTTATGGGAGAAGAAACTTCTGTTTCAAAGAATCAGAGTTACTGTTTCATTTTGTTGTTTTGCTTTTAAACAAAGTTCTACTAGTTCTCAAATAGATCCTGAGTGCTATAGGACTCTCATCTAAAGTTAATGGTCGTTACAAATTTAACTCAGTAGTATTTTGAGCAGGATTCAAATATTTTCTAAACAAGTACAGTAAACATTAACTGAGGCCCATTCAATTATAAAACAACTGTTGAGAGCTTTGAAATGTTTTTTTAAATTTCTAGAGTGACTGTAACAATTTAAAAAATAATATCTGACAATCAGGAACTTACAAAATTTTTCATTAAGACTTTATGTGGGAGTTTATTCCTGGGCTTTTTAGTCTGTTCTATTGGTTTACGTGCCTATTTTTATGCCAGTACCATGCTGTTTTGATTACTATAGCTTTGCAGTATAGTTTGAAATCAGGAAGTATGATGCTTCCAGCTTTGTGCTTCTGTGTCAGGATTGCCTTGGCTATTCTGGGTCTTTTGTGGTTCCATACACGTTTTTTGATTGTTTTTTCTTTCTGTGAAAAATGCCATTAGAATTTTGATAGGGATTGCATAGAATCTATAAATGCAGTCAACGAATATTTGACAAAGGAGCCAAGAATACTCAGTGGGGGAAGGATAATCTCTTCAATAACCATGTTGGGAAAACTGGATAATCACATGTAAAGAATTAAATTGGACCTGTATCTTACACAACTCACAAAAATTAGCTCAAAATGGATTAAAGATTTAAACATATGACCTGAAACCATAAAACTCCTAGAAGAAAACATAGGCAAGAAACTCCTGGACATTGGTTTTGGCAATGATTTTTTTGATATGACACTAAAAGTGCAAGCAACAAGAGAAAAAATAAACAAGTGGGGCAACACCAAACTAAAAAGCTCCTGCACAGCAAAATAAACAATCAATAAAATAAAAAGGTAAACTGAAGAATCAGGGAAAATATTTACAAACCATATATCTGACAAGTGGTTAATATCCAAAATATAAAGAACTCATACAAATCAATAACAGAAAAACCCTCCCCACACAATCCAATTAAAAAATGGGCAGAGAAACTGAATAGACATTTCTCCAAAGAAGACATACAAATGACCAACAGGTATGTGAAAAGATGCTCGATGTCACTAATTATTGGGAAAATGCAAATCAAAACCACAATGAGATCACTTCACACCCATTAAAATGGCTATCATCAAGAAGAGATAACAAGTGCTGGCAAAGATGTGGTAAAATGGGAACTCTTGTGCACTATTGGTGTAAATGGAAATTGGTGCAGCCACTATGGAAAACAGTATGGAAGTTCCTCAAAACTTAAAACTACCATATGATCCAGCAATTCCACTTCTGGGTATATATCCAAAGGAAATGAAAACAGAATATGAAAAAGATATCTACGCCCCATGTTCATTGCAACATTATTCACAATAGCCAAGATATGGAAACAACCTAAGTGTCTGTCAATGGATGAATGGATAAAGAAAATGTAGCATATATATATACAATGGAATACTCCTCAGCCATGAGAAGGAAGGAAATCCTGTCATTTGCGACAAGATGGATGGAATTTGAGGGGATTATGCTAAGTGAGATAAGTGAGAAAAAGAAAGAGAAATACTGTATGACCTCACTTATATGAGGAATCTAAAAAAGCCAAACTCATAGAAACAGAGTAGAATGGTGGTTACCAGGGGCTGGGGGTGGGGGAATTGGGGAGATGTTAGTCAAAGGATACAAAATTGCAATTAGATGATAAATAAGTTCCGGAGATCTAATGCACAGCATTGTGATTATAGTCAGCAATACTGTGTTGTCAACTTCAAAGCTGCTAAGAGACTAGATGTTAAATGTTTTCACCACAAAACAAATAATAACTATGTGATATGAAGGATGTATTAGCTAATACTGAGGTGGTAATCATATTGCAATATATAAATGTATTAAATCAACACATTGTATACCTTAAACTTATACAATGTAATATGTCGATTATACCTCAATTTTTTAAAAAAGTCTTCATTGTTTTAGAGCTGTTTTACATTCACAGCAAAACCAAGGTGACAGTACAAAGATTCCCCATATACCCCCTGCCCTCACATATGCATAACCTACCCAGTTATCAACACCTCCCCCCCACCAGAGTGGCACATTTGTTACAATTGAAGAACCCACATTGATACATCATAATCACTCCAAGTCCACAGTTTATATTAGGGTTCACTCTTGGTGTTGTACATTCTATGGGTTTGGACAAAAGTATAACGACATGTATCCATCATTATGGTATCATAGAGTAGTCTCACTGCCCTAAAAATCCCCTGTGCTCCACCCATTTATCCTTTCTCCTCACTCTCTGGCAAACACTTATCCTTTAACTGTCTCCTTAGTTTTGCCTTTTCTAGAATGTTATATAGTTGGAATCATACAGTATGTAGCCTTTTCAAATTGGCTTCTTTCACTTAGTAAGATGCATTTAATGTTCCTCCATGATTTTTCATGGCTTGATGGCTTATTTCTTTTTAGCACTGAATAATAGTCCGTTGTCTGGATGTACAGTTTATTTATCCATTCACCTACTGAAGGACATTTTGATTACTTTTAAGTTTTGGCAGTTACAAATAAGGCTGCAATAAATATCCAAGTGCAGGTTTTTGTGTGGACATACGTTTTCAGAACTTACATATTTTTAAAATGGAAAATAATTGAAAGACTAGATTATTTGACATACTAATATTTGGAATACCTCAGCTACATTGCTATTGTACTTCTATTGATATAATTAAATTTAAAGGTAACACAACTTAGATTCTTCAAAGTTAAATGCCCAAATTAAGCTTTCTATTCTAGAAATAAAATAGAGCTGAGGTTTACCAGATTCAGATGTCTAGTAACCTCAGCTATTCAAAGCAAACAAAAATCCCCAAAGAAGAAAACATGAAAATAGCTAAGAAGTAAAAGTGTACAGTTTATAGCAGTTTATAGGCCTTGTTGTTAATGATTATTTCACTATCCAGAGAAAATAAGTAAAATTTTACACAATCCCTCCACTTTGCCCAGGGAAAAGGAATAGCTGATGGATTAGCCTGGATAGCAGAATCCAGTCCCGTTACGGCAAAACTGAGAGGAGTAGAAGGGAAAGAAAGAGATCAGAGAAAAACAATAGAAAGAGGGAAAAGCAGAAGGGAAAGAGGATCTAGGTTATAAAAAACAAGATTAGTAAACAGAAGACCTACTGACATCTGTGATCAGAGACAGCAGATCACAAAGGAGACAAGAAGCACCTATTAGTGGGGCCTTACAGCTAACGGGGAAAGTAAACCCTCACTAACAATTGAGAGAATCACTGAGTTGGGGAGTCCGCAGGAAAAAAAAAGAAAGAAGCAATGAATCTGAGGTAGTCACTATAGTTTCATACTGTGTTCCAAACGTTAATAGTTTCCAAATTAAAATAATTGACATTTATAAAAATCCTGAAACAATCATATTTAAGAAACCTCTTTACAAAGGTAGTGAAGCTTACAGTATATTTTAGTAAGATTTTTCACTATAAACAATTTTTTCTAAAAAGTGTTTGGGGGATAGAGCTTCAGTTCTCTGAAAAAAAATCACAAATTCATGACACTTAATACCCAGATCATGTAAGACAACTAAATAATTATTCTACACAGAAAATCCTCAAATTATCAAATATTCTTTGAAGTAATGCTAATGAGTGAATATGGATGGCACTTTGGGTAGTTATTGACTGACACATTACAGGCAGTACGCCATAGTGCTTAAGCATGAGAGTTCTGGAGCCAGACAGTCTAGGGTCAAATCCTGACTCTACCACTTACTCTTCTTTGGTGACCTCGTACTAAGTAATAATTTAAGTAAATTTCTTAATTGCTCTGTGCCTCAATTTCTTCATCTGTAAAATGTAGACAACAAATGTTACCTATATTATAGAGTGGCTGAAGGCATTAAATGGAATAAGACAGAAAAAGAATCAGCACAGTGCCCATCATATAGTAAACAGTCAATAAATGTTAGAAATGATTATCATTACACATCCTTTGGACATGTCAAATAATCTGCTTGTTTTTAGTCTCTCCTGATTCCAGTCCTTGCTACCTACTACCATCACACTGATTTTCTTAAAACTAACCTGCTAAAATAAAAGTTGCATTACTCTCTATGGTATAACAATCAAGTTAACATTTCTTGTCTTGAAATGTAATGGAGTTAACGTCCTCCCACAATTTGGTACCTTTCTCCCATAATTAATACTGATTATGTATCAGTATTATCATCCCCATTTTACAGACAAGGAAAGTGAGGCTCACTCCGTTAAGAAAATATTGCCTTGTTCTGGCTTTAGTTCTGGCTCAGCAACCTGTAATAAACCTTGAAGTTAAGCTAGACTGTAACTTTATTTTTGTCCCCAGATAAGATTGCTTCCTCTCAGTCCACCAATAACTTCAAGTCATGGAGATGAATCTGAAAAAGGTCTAAAGACCCAAATGGTTCTGTATTTTCCATTATCTTTGTATTCTTGGTTGGAGGTGTGGAAGTTTCCAAATCCTTCATAACCAACTTCATGCTTCTATATATTTAATAACATAAAGTAGGAGGAGAACGATTTGAGGTAAGAAGGGAGAGTGCATGAAGAGAAGAAATGGAGAAGGAGACCAAATAAAAACAAAACGGAAAAGGAGGAAGGAAAAGGGAAGGACCAAAGGTGCTTCAATCGCTTTCTGGTATACATTTTCTTTCGTTTTTCTGAGAAGAAATAGGCAAAATGGTATAAATACGCACTAGTAACAGTATCTTTCACAAGAGGGCACTGGTACACAGGATGACAAGATGAATATAAGTAAACGTACCTCAGAGCAACAGAAGGAAGGTAATCTCCTCACTGTTTAGTGCTTGCTATTGAGCCATTCTCTTTATACATTTCACATCCTGTGTTATTCAGAGTATGTTCTGGGGCACTTGGAGAGTAAAAAGCTTTCTCTGTCATTTTACCCAGATGAAGACCAGGCCTTCGTAGCCCCAAATAGAAAATGAAACAAAAACGTAAATACTGCATTGCCCAAAAAAAGCTGAGCACCAGAAACTATTATGTGAAATGGCTGATATTTCAGAACAATTTTACAAAACCCTTTCCTTTATCTGTATGATTTATATTAGGCAACAGTTTCACAGTTACCTAACCAAACCCACAAAAACTGTACTCATTGCTAGATCTATTTGAGGTCGTTTCTGAGCATTTTAACACAACTCAACTCAATAGGCCTGTAATAAAATGTAACACTGGCTGTTTTCTTAACTCTGTTCATTCTTCATACTGGAAGGCCACTGGAGAGGCCATCAATCAGGCTTGAGCAAGATTCGAAGTTGGAAGTCAACTCTGATGGGAAACAAACACTGCACCTAAATTGGGAAACTCTCAAAAATGCAGTTTTGCCTGTGAAACTACAAATGATCCTAATAGAAAGGAGGGAAGGTGGTGGTACCTAAATAAACCAATGTCATTGCACAAGTAGTTTTATGATGAATTATTTTAGAAGGACATTTCCTAAAGTGAGAAGAAAGGAGAGGCCACTATAGAATATTTATGTACTTGAAGCATAAATAACATTCTATAAAGTATAGATTTCCCCCATAAGTACTGTTTGATTGCAGATTTCTTAGTAATGTGCATCCAGGGATTCACTAAGCAAGGCAAGGGGTGCTGTTTGTCTCATCTGAAATAGAAATAACAAAGAACAGTGTATCTAGCATTTAACAATTTGCAGAGTGCTTTCATGTGCATTATTTAATTTCACCCACACTAGAAGCCTTACAGAAGAAATTATTAATTTCTCCACTTTATAGAAGAGAAAATGAGAGGTCAGAGAAAATAATTGACCTGAGTCTCACTGTTAATAGGTGATGACCCAGGGACTGGAAGCCGTGGCTCCTTGCTGCAAAGTTCATGCTTGTTGCTTTTTGCTGCCTTTTTTTAGAATGAATGTATTGCCGTGTAGTTGAGAAAAGTGTTTTGTTTATGTTTGTGTTTCACAGAAATTGACACATTTAAAATATACAACTACTAGAACTCTGTTCATTCTAAGACATAACAGGTAATGGCTATAATTTTGTATTGTTTCTATTTTGACAACAGTGTCAAGGAATTCTGTTTGATTTTCTTCCATTAGTAAGAAACGTATAATTTTCTGAATAATTGATTTATTGGAAGTTTTAATTAAATAGAAGGCTTCATCACTTTTAACCTAGATAGGAAGAGCTTTTTTAAAAACAGGTATTTTTTCTAATTTAAATAGGTTTTTTTTTCCATTTATAGAAGTCACGCATTGTTATTGTATAAAATTTGGAAATGACAGAATTTTTAGTACTTTTTAAAATATATTTTCAGACATGCCTAACTAATTATATTTGTATTTTGGTTTTACAAAATTGTGATGTCTTGGTACATAGTTTTATATCTTAATTTTTGTTAATAATATATTATTATCATTATCCACACTGCATAAAATATTCTTTGAAAATATGGCTTTTTGTGGTTATAAATTATTCATCAAATGATGTACCCTAATTTATTTAAACAAATCCCACTTGTTGGAGGCAGATTTTTTCAGTGTTTCACATTGCCTGTGTATAAGTATTCATGTAGAAAAGGGAACTTTACTTCGAGCAGTGGGAACTGCTGAATCCCCTCAAAGAGAATAATGTTACTGCCCTTTTGAAGTTGGATAAACAAAATTCCATTATTTTAGATTGTCTTCCTACTACAAACAAAATCGACTGTAGGGAGGATTTTTTAAATTAAGTTTTTTATTTTGAGATAATTGTAGATTTACATACAGTTGCAAGAAATAGTACAGAGAGCTCCTATGTAGTTTTTAACCAGTTTCTCCCAATTGTAGCATCTCACAAAACTATAGTACAGCATCACAACCAGGATATCGTCACTGACACAGTCAAGACACAGAACAATTCCATCAGCACAAGGATTCCTCATGTTGCCATTTTACATCCAAACCCACTTCCTTCTCCTCCAATTCCCTCTTTAAATATTGGCAATCACTACTCTGTTCTCCATTTGCACAATTTGTCATTTCAAAAATATTATATAAATGGAATCACACGGTATATAACCTTTTGGAATTGGCTTTTTCCATTCAACATAATCTTCAGGAGATTCATGCAGGTTGTTGCATGAATCAATAGTTCACTCATTTTTATTGCTGAATATGGATGTACGACGGTTTGTTTAACCATTTCCCCATTGAAGGATTGCTGTTTCCAGTTTTGGCTATTACACATAAAGCTGCTGTAAACATTCATGTACATGTTTTTGTATGAACATAGTTTTCATTTCTCTGGGATAAATGCCAGCAGTGCAATTTCTGGGTCATGTTGTAGTTGCATATTTGCTTTTTACAAGAAACTGCAAAATTATTTTCCAGAGTAGCTGTACCATTTTACTTTCCCATTAGCAATGTACGTGTGATCCAGTTTTTCTGTCTTTACCAGCATTTGGTGTTGTCACTTTTTTAATATGTTCTAATAGGTGTGTCGTGATAGCTCACTGTAGTTTTATTTGCATTTCCCTAATGGCTAATGATGGTGAACATTTTTTTCATGTTCTTATCTTCCATCTGTATATCCTCTTCAGTGAAATGTCTCTTCATGTCTTTTACCTGTTTCCTATTTGGATTTTTTTACTGTTGACTTTTGAGGGTTCTTTATATATTGCAGGCACTAGTCCTTTGCAAATATGTGGTTTGCAAATATTTCTTCACAGTCTGTAGCTTTCCTTTCCATACTCTTATCTGGGTCTTTTGCAAAACAAAAGTTTTAAATTTTGGTGAAGTCCAGTTTATCAATATTTCCTTTTATGGATTGTTCTTTTGGTATCAAATCTAAGAACTCTGTCTATCCCTAGGTACTAAAATTTTTCTCCTTTATTTTTTTTAAGTTTTAAAGTTTGCATTTTACATTTAAGTCCATGTTCCATTTTATGTTAATTTTTAATAAGGTATTAGACTCAGGTCAAGATTCATTTTTTTGCTTATGGATATCCAACTGTTCCAGCACCATTTGATGAAAAGGCTATCTTTTCTCCATTTAATTGCTTTTGCAGTTTTGTCAAACATCAGTTAGGCATATTTGTGTGGGCCTATTTCCAGGTTCTCTGTTTTGTTCCGTTGATCTATGTGTCTATCCCTCCACCGATACTACACAGCTGTATGTATAGTAGCTATATAATAAATCTTGAAATTGGGTAGACTGATTCCTCTCACTTTATTTTCCTTTCAAAATTGTTTTAGTTATTCTAGTTCCTTTTCTTTTCCATGTAAATTTTATAGTAATCTTGCCAATATCTATAAAAAATCTTGCTGGGATTTTTATAAATTTTAGTTAAACCTGAATATTAATTTGGAAAGAACTGACACCTTTATATATTGCATCTTTCAGTTCATGAAAAAGGTATGTCCATCTATTTATTGAGATCTTCTTTGGTTTCTTTCATCAGTGTTTTGTAGTTTTCAGCATGTAAGTCCTGTATTTGTTTTGCTAGATTTCTACCTAAGTATTTCATTTTTCTGAGCAATTGTAAATGTTAGACTTTTAATTTTGTTTTCCACATGTTCATTGCTAGTACATAGGAATACAATTAATTTTTATGTATTTATCATGGATCCTGAGACTTTGCTGAACTCACTTATTAATTCTAGGAGTTCCTTTGTCGATTCCCTGAGATTTTTAACATTGACCAACATGTCACCTTCAACTAGGGAGCTTTATTTCTTCCTTTCTTATCTGTATGAATTTTATTTCCTTGCCTTATTTTGCACTAACTAGAATTTCCAAAACAATGTTGAATAAGCATGGTGAGAGTGACCATCCTATCTTTGTTTCTGATCTTACAGCAAAAGCATTCAGTCTTTCACTATTAAGTATAATGTTAGCTATAGGATTTTTGTAGATGCTCTTCATAAAGTTGAGGAAGTGCCCCTATAACCCTATATTTCTCAGAGTTTTTATCATGAATAGGTGTTGAATCATCAAATGCATGCTTTTTATGTGTCTATTAAGATGATCATATAGTTTGTGTCCTTTATTCTATTAATCTGGTGGATTATATTGATTAATTTTTGTCTGTTGAACACACTTGCATTCCTAGAATAAAACTCATTTGGTCATGGTGTATAGTCCTTTTTATATGTTGGTGGATTTGGTTACTAGTATTTTGTTGAGGATTTTTGCATCTATATTCATAGAGATATTGGTCTCTAGTTTTTTCTTGTGATGTCTTTCTCAAGTTTTAGTATTAGGGAAATACTAACTTTATAGCATGAATGGGAAAGTGTTTTGTCCCATTTTCTGGAAAGGATAGTGTAGAATTTGTCTTAATTTTTAAAATATTTAATAGAATTCGCCAATAAAACCATCTGGAACTGGAGATTTCCTTTTGGAGAGTTTTTAAATCATGAATTTAATATCTTTAATGGTTGTAGAACAATTTAGATTATCTATTTTACCTTGGTTGAGATTTTGTAGCTTGTGGTTTTTAAGGAAAAGGTCTATTTTCTAACTTGTCAAATTTATGAGCACAAAGTTATTCACAGAACTCTCTTATACTTTGAATGGCTGCAGGATCTTTAGTGATATCCCCAGCTCATTTCTAATATTGATGACTTGTATATTTTCTCTTTTTATTTTTGGCAGTCTTGCTAGAGATTTGTCAATTGTTTTGATTTTATTCAAAGAACTAGATTTTAATTTCATTGATTTTTCCCTACTGTTTTTCTATTTTCAGTTTAATTGATCTCTGCTCTTATCTTTACTATGTCCTTCCTTCTTCTTGCTTTAGGTTTATTTTGCTCTTTAGTTTCTTGAGGCAAGAACTTAGATTATCCATTTGAAATCTTTTGATTTTTCATTTGGTTCTATATCTTTTTAAAAATTCCATTTGAGACTTCCTCTTTGATCCATGAATTATTTGTATTTGTGCTGTTTAATTTCTAAGTGCTTAATAATTTTTCTTTGTCTTTCTGTTATTGCTTTCTTATTCAAGTTTGTTGCAATCAGAGAAAATATCTGTATAATTATAATTCTTTTACATTTCTTGAGATTTGTTTTATGACCCAGGATATAGTGTATCTTGGTGAATGTTCCGTGTGTGCTTGAAAAGAATATATATTCTGCTGTTTGGGGGTGGAGTGTTCTACATATGTTAATTAGATCCTTTTGGTTGATTGTTTTGTTTAGATAGTCTATATTCTTGCTGATTTTCTATCTAGTAGTTCTATTAATTGCTGAGACTTGGGTTTTGAATTTCCCAACCACAATTGTGGATCTATCTATATCTCCTTTCAGCTCTATGAGCTATTGTGTCATGTACTTTGAGGCTCTGTTGTTTGGTTCATACACATTTAGGATCATTATATCTTCCTGGCATATTGATCTTTTTATTAGGATGCAATGCTCCATTTTGTTTTATATATAATTTCCAGAGCTTTTAGTAGTTCTTAGCAGGAGGAATAGGGAAAAGTATGTCTATTCATTGTTCCTGGAACAGAAATCTCAGAACATACTTTTAAATATGAATATCTTAAATTATAGATTATCTCAAAAAAATGTTAATTAATTTTTAAATTTCCATCAGTTGTTTTCAAGGTAACTAATGAAGGAAATCTACTACTACAAAAAGCAATGCTACATGAATATTCCCAAAGGTGCAGAAAGATGTATGTTCAACTTGTCACACACACGTTGTCAATTTCCACAAAAATGAGAAATACTCTAAATGTCCAGAAGTAAAGGATTGCTTAAATAGTTTACAGCACATCCATGGTTGATATTTAGCCAGCATGCACAAATGTAGGTAAACTGGTTGGTAAAATATTGAGATAATTTCACAAAGCTTGTTAATAGTTTTTACCTTGACTCTCAAAAGAAGTATACCCCTCTAGCACTCTGGCCATATTGGTCCTTTCCCCAGGACACCTTGAAGCTCCACTCAATCTAATAACTAAAGGCTTAAGACTTGCATAGCAGGGGGCTTCAGAGCCATTGTTTACTACTATGACTGGTGCCCATTTTGATTGGTTAAGGCTCATTTCCTACCAGATATTGAATATTCTGTATATCACTCTTTGGTCCATACATACCACAGAATACCATAGAGCTATTAAAAATGCGTAAGGGGAGCTCCAGGTAAGCATGGCAGATTGAACAAATACATTTATCTTCACTCACTCCTGAAACCTCACTAAAATGACAGCAAAGAATTTTAAAAGTCATAAAACCCAAAAGGACAAAAAGAACATGAGAAGAGATGACAGCAGAGGAAAAATGTCAACACAAGTTTTGTAAGCTAGAAGGCAGATGGACAGGTGTTAACTGATTTAGCAGCGTTGATAATACTGAAACCTAAGCCTGAAACTGGGAAAAAGCCAAAAAATGCAAGGCAATCCATGCTGCAGAACTTCAGAAAGTCTTTGGATTTGGAGGCACCAAGAACCTCTAGAGGCAGGGTTGTGGGTAGGACTGAAAACAGAAAGATAGATTGGCAGTTGGTATGAGCACTATATAGCCCCTCCTCCTAAGTTCATTAGTGCACTCCATGGAGTAATTTCCCTTAGACAATGCATGTAGAAGACTGGGAGTTTATTCTTGCTGAAAAAGTTTATATGGCTAAGAACTGGAATGAGTTGCCACACTGAAAGTTAGGATGTAAAGGCTGCATATTAAATAGTGCAATCTTCAGTCTCCACCTACTTCATATCCCGGAATATCAGCAGCCAGGCTTATAATACCTTATAGGAATTGGAATATTTCCCTCTAGAAACTAGAGTGTCCAATAGAAAAGACCTAAAAATACTGACATTTTGGAGAACTCTAGTGAAAAAGCTAAGTTGCAGCCTTCTCAACTTAGAGCAAAATGTGCCACATAACAGTGCCTATTCATATAAAAAGAACAACTAATCAGCTACTTAGTCTCTTACTGTTATATATAGATGGGCCACCAAGAACAAGATATCAAGAAAAGAGGGATAAAAACAATTGAACAGAAAAGTGAGCTTGTAGGAAACAGGGACAACTCAGGGAACAGAAGAAAACATTAAAAAGACATCTTTCCAACAGACACCACAGAAATACAAGGGATTATTAGGGAATACTATGAAAAACTTTACGCCAACAAATTGGACAACCTAGAGGAAATGGACAAATTCTTGGAAGCGTACAACCTCCCAAAACTGAATCAAGAAGAAATAGAGAATCTGAACAGACCAATCACAAGTAAAGAGATTGAAACAGTCATCAAAAACCTCCCAAAAAATAAAAGCCCAGGACCAGATGGCTTCCCTGGAGAATTTTATCAAACGTTCAAAGAAGATTTAGCACCTATCCTTCTCAAACTATTCCAAAAAATAGAGGAAGATGGAATACTTCCCAACACATTCTATGAGGCCGACATCATCCTGATACCAAAGCCAGACAAGGACAATACAAAGAAGGAAAACTACAGGCCAATATCGCTGATGAACATAGACGCAAAAATCCTCAACAAAATATTGGCAAACCGAATACAGCAATACATCAAAAAGATCATACATCACGATCAAGTGGGATTTA
The DNA here is from genome assembly GCA_031878705.1 of Tapirus indicus. Lineage (NCBI taxonomy): Eukaryota > Metazoa > Chordata > Mammalia > Perissodactyla > Tapiridae > Tapirus > Tapirus indicus. The sequence continues at coordinate 94,761,929 of CM062942.1, read as the reverse complement.
TACCAGGGACACAGGGATGGTTCAACATCCGCAAATCAATCAACGTGATACACCACATTAACAAAATGAAGAATAAAAACCACATGATCATCTCAATCGATGCAGAGAAGGCATTTGACAAGATCCAGCATCCATTTATGATAAAAACTCTCAACAAAATGGGTATAGAAGGAAAGTACCTCAACATAATAAGGGCCATATATGACAAACCTACAGCAAACATCCTACTCAACGGGGAAAAACTGAAAGCCATTCCTTTGAGGACAGGAACAAGACAAGGGTGCCCACTCTCACCGCTCTTATTCAACATAGTACTGGAAGTTCTGGCCAGAGCAATTAGGCAAGAAAAAGGAATAAAAGGACTCCAAATAGGCAATGAAGAAGTGAAACTCTCACTATTTGCAGACGACATGATCCTATACATAGAAAACCCCAAAAATTCCATTGGAAAGCTACTAGAAACAATCAACAACTACAGTAAAGTGGCAGGGTATAAAATCAACTTACAAAAATCAATTGCATTTCTATACACTAACGATGAAAAAACAGAAAGAGAACTCAAAAAAACAATTCCATTTACAATTGCAACAAAGAGAATAAAATATCTGGGAATAAATTTAACCAAGGAGGTCAAAGACCTATACAATGAAAACTATAAGACACTATTGAAAGAAATCAAGGAGGACATAAAGAAATGGAAAAATATTCCATGCACATGGATTGGAAGAATAAATATAGTTAAAATGTCCATTCTACCTAAAGCAATCTACAGATTCAATGCAATCCCAATCAGAATCCCAATGTCATTCTTCACGGTAATAGAACAAAAACTACTGAAATTCGTATGGGGCAACAAAAGAGCCCGAATAGCTAAAGCAATTCTGAAAAAAAAGAACAAAGCTGGAGGCATCACAATCCCTGATTTCAAAATATACTATAAAGCTACAGTAATCAAAACAGCATGGTACTGGTACAAGAATAGACACACAGATCAATGGAACAGAATTGAAAGCCCAGAAATAAAACCACACACCTATGGACAGCTAATCTTCGACAAAAGAGCAAAGAACATACAATGGAGAGAGGGAAGTCTCTTCAATAAATGGTGCTGGGAAAATTGGATAGCAACATGCAAAAGAATGAAAGTAGACCATCTCCTATCGCCATATACAAAAATCAATTCAAAATGGATCAAAGACCTGAAAGTGAGACCTGAAACTATAAAACTCCTGGAAGAAAATATAGGTAGTACACTAATTGCGATTGGACATAAAGGGATCCTTTCAGATCCCATGTCTACCCGGACAAGGGAAACAAAAGAAAAAATAAACAAGTGGGACCTCATCAGACTAAAGAGCTTCTACAAGGCAAATGAAACCAGGATCAAAATGAATAAACAACCCACCAGCTGGGAGAAAATATTTGCAAATCGTTTGTCCGACAAGGGATTAATCTCAGTAATATACAAAGATCTCATACAACTGAGCAACAAAAAAACAAACAACCCGATCAAAAAATGGGCAGAGGATATGAACAGACAGTTTTCCAAGGAAGAGATCCAGATGGCCAATAGACACATGAAAAGATGTTCAACATCACTAATCATCAGGGAAATGCAAATCAAAACTACACTGAGATATCACCTTACACCGGTTAGAATGGCTATAATCACAAAGACAAATAACAACAAATGCTGGAGAGGTTGTGGAGAAACGGGGACCCTCATTCACTGCTGGTGGGAATGCAAACTGGTGCAGCCTCTATGGAAAACAGTATGGAGAGTCCTCAAAAAATTAAAAATAGAAATACCATATGATCCAGCAATACCACTCTTGGGCATCTACCCAATGGACGTGAAATCAACCATCACAAGAGGCATATGCACCCCTATGTTCATTGCAGCATTATTCACTATAGCCAAGAAGTGGAAGCAACCCAAGTGTCCCTCAACTGAAGATTGGTTAAAGAAGATGTGGTATATACATACAATGGAATACTACTCAGCCATAAGAAAAGACACAATTGTCCCATTTGCAACAACATGGAAGGACCTAGAGGGTATTATGTTAAGTGAAATAAGGCAGAGAGAGAAGGACAGACACTGCATGAACTCACTCATATATGGAATATAAGTGAACACACGGACAGAGAGAACTGATTGGTGGTTACCAAGGGGAAGGGGAGTGGGGGGGCACAAGGGGTGAAGGGTTACATCCACAAGGTGACGGACAAAAATGTACAACTAAAACCCCACAGTGTTATAAACTAAGACATCAATAAAAAAAAAAAAAAAAGACATCTTTCAGAGAGATGGGAATATACAGCATTGATTAACAATTGGCTCTAGAAAAAAGAAAAATGTTTTGGAAGTTAAAAATAAGATAAAATACAGAAATGTTGGAATATAAATTTGGATAAAACCTCCTGGAAACTAGAATAAAAAGAAAATAGGGAGAAGAGATGACTTGGGGATCAATCTCGGCTGTCCAATATTTGGATAATAACTTTTAAAGAAAGAATAGAGAAATGGAAAAAAGGAAATTATCCAAGAAATAATGCATGAAAATTTTCTAAAACTGAAGGACATGGGTTTCCTGACTAAAAGGGCCCACCAAATCCCTAGTATAATGAATAAAAATAAATCACACAAAGCCACATCATAGTGAAATTTCAGAGCACCATGCATGTTGACTCAACAGCAGAACTGGAAGCTAGAAAGCAACGAATCAGTGCTTTCAAAAGTTTGAGGGGAAATTGTTTGCAACCTAGAATTCTATACCCAGCCAACCTTAATGACAGAATAAAGGAATTTTCAGATATGAAACATCTCAATGAACATTTTCTCTCCCAAAAAGCCTTGCACAGAAAATTCTAGGAGGTTGTATTCAATCAAAATAAAAGAGTAAACCAAAGAAGAGGAATAATGTGTGGAAAATAGTACTGAGAAGAGTTTTCAGGGCTTTTTCCAAGAAGCTGTGAAACCTCTACAAGTCTCCCTCCCAGGAGTGGTTCAACCAGGTAAAAACTATTTTAAAGAGAATATTTGGCAGGCAAGGTTGAATAGGGTTGCCTTGATTTTAAAGGGTAAAGCTCCAAGAATGCTAGGCAACAGGAAGTTTTTCAAGGAAAGCTTTTCAAAAAATGGCGAGAACATATCTAAAGAAGTTGTGAAGGGAGGAAGATGTTACAGAATTGTATTTTTGCCATCCACATAGAGAATATCCCAGCCAAGGTAGTACTGCAAGTTACTTTGGTGGATGGATGGCAGCGTGGTAATCAGGCAGTCTAACCTTACCTAGAAATCACAGGTTAAGGCTGACTTTCAGGAAACTAGGGAAGCAGGTAAAGTTGATGTAAGCATTCAGCTACTTCTCTTTTCCCTGCCTGCAGTCAGACGTCTTATGCCAGCATGCTTTCCTTGCCTAGCCAAAATTTACCATTACTTTAAGCAGACTTGTCCTCCACTTAAACCAATGTCGAATCTTGTAGATCTACCATCCACCTTAACCAATATCAAATCTTGGTCTTGCCAGTCCCTTTCAGGTAATTATCAGAGGTCTGCTATAAATAAATATATGCTAACATGTTAATGACAGATAACAGATTCATATACTACCCATGCAGAGGTATTTGCATTTCAACAGACTACTCATGGAGACCAAAGACCTTCTAATTTCAAACAAGCTACTGAGAGGAATATTTTTTAAAGATAGGAGTCCTCAAATTTCACAACATACACAACCACCTAATTCACCTATAGAAAAAACTATCTGGAAATCTGTGTCTGAGATGATGTCAATGTATTTTCTGGGACTTAGTTATTCACAAAGTCATGGTGAACTATAAGTCGCCCCCCCCCCCGCCCAGTAATGAATAAGTCAAAAAAGAAGAAATGTTTTTCAGATTATCACATGGTTGTTCTGGCTTGGGGTGAGGAAAGCCTTGAAATAATTTTAAACGTGATCCAAGAGATGTTAGAGGCTAATGCATTTGCCACTAAAACATGCCCCGAATTTAAAATTTGATGTGTTTAGAATTAAAGCACTGAGAGATGATCACGTCCACTTAAAACTGCTTTCTATCAAAATGATATACTGTAACCTGACACAATGAAACGTCTGAAAAGAAATATAATATTATTACAATAGAAGATACAAAGGAATTATAAGCAATCAATTCATTTATATTGGTAATCCAAATCACATTAAAACATGTAGACCAAGGTAATTGGCAACAGAATCACTCCCAGAATAACAGGAGTCATATCAGGTCATTCTGAGCAAACATACTGGACAATTCCATAACTTTGAAATCTAAGGAAAGTGACAGGGGACCGAGGATTTCAGTACACGCAGCAAGTACATACTTCATGTTTAGAGCTATCAAATTCACATTGTGAACTTTAACACAAATCTCTCTGCAACTCAGGGGGCATGTTCTAATTCTGGTACTAGCATTTACCGAAGTGTTCTGAGGACTTCAGCTAAATCATATCTAAGTCAAAGTGTAAAATCTAAGTTAGGGCATAAGGAAGAACATGAAAATAAATACATTTAGATATATAAGGTGAGGATATTACTTAAATACTTTGTGATGTATGATGAGGCCAGGAACTCACTTTGGTATGCCGGGTACAGTGGCAAGAGCCCAATACTCAATGCCACATTCTCTGAGGGGCAGGAGGCAACGATGCCATAACATTCCACAAATGTCCTTTCACACGGTAAAAATATTTCTGACAGTCACTCTGCCCAAACCTTCCTATTCATAACACTATCAGCTGGCGTGTCACTCACAGTGACAAGAAAGGAGAGAGGGAAAGATGATTGTGGTGAAGAAGATGGTAGGAGGTAAATCACTGCATGGTGAACAAGCAAGATGTACATGAACTGCCCATGGTCACACAGATGTCTGATACACTCCTGGCTTAACGGGCTAAGGGGGAAAATATTCCCCCTGCCTCAGGGAAATGGGTTCCAATATTCAAATGATTGCAATTCAAAAGAAAGGCATGAAATCTAGTTGAATTAGAGTGTCAAAAAATGGTAAATCCTGAAGGGATCTTGGTGGGAGGGGCACTTCATTCAGTTATTTATATATATTTATTGCCATGGTAGCCTAGCTTCAAATTGAAACTTACACAGAAGTTCAGTATGTTAAAGTCAGAAAGATCTGTTTTGGTTGAGGGGGTCATCTAGAACTCCCCTGACATTCCCCATAACCACAGTCATCTCTAAGACATCCCTAAGGAATTCCAGGACTCTTCACCACACCCTTGGGTAATGACATCTCCAAGCCCAAAATTATTCTGCCCCAGGTCTCCCATGGTGAGTTAGTGTCAATCTGGACTTTTTCCCAAGTTTCTTGACTCCCAAGCCTATCCACAATTCACATCAACGCATCGCCTGCCTCATGTCATGTAGCCCTCCTTAGTTTCCCCAAATGAGCACTTGACATTGTTATCTCTAATTCACTGAGCAGCTTCAGCAAATCAGAAAAGCTTTACTGTAACGAAGTATTTAGGGATATAGGTTATACATAAATGTAAGTGACGTTTATTTCAAAGATTTTTCACAATCATAGAAACCAACTATCGTCAGTCTTAAATATAAGACATTTGCTACAGTACTTGTTTTTACATTCTGGCAAAATTGGTTACTTGACCCAATGCAAGCTCTCAAAAAACAACATATGTGTGCTTTTTCCTGATTAGCATATAAGTTGACATTCTGTGGCATTTTCAGAAAGGATCCATGATGTGCAAACTGAAACATTGGTTTTTTTAGGTATGTATAAAATAGATGTTTTTTAGAAACTTAATTGTCTTTGTAGAAAATATATTACCAAAATATTTGTTGCATATTTGTTCATATTAAGTTGTTATCTATGTGAAAATGTGTGACTACCTGTGAAGTTAATAGTCTTTATTTACAGCAAACCTTAGAGTCTTTAAGTACCATTGTTTCAAGAGAAAAAATTGAATAGGTTTGCTTTAGGGCATCTTAATGACCAAAACAATCTCATTGCTTCATTTCAGACTCTGCCACTCATGAAAGACACAGTAGATCAAATTCAGAGAGATTTTTTTTTTCCCTTGCCGTGACCATGTAATAATGGTCTCTTAGACACCGAATCAATTTGACTGACTTTGCTTTTGCCTCTACTCTCCTGTGTTCTTTCTGGAAGACTGTCGCTTGGCCTGTGATCAGGAATTTCACAGCCACAGAAATTACTTTTCTCTGGAAGCTTATCTTTTTTTTGTTTGGGATTTGTTTTTAAGCAACCGTAAAGAAGTTTGTGGTTCTTCTGCTCTGGGTTCTTTTCTTTCATTTTTTGAAGCAGCTGTGATTTTCTGCTTTAGGTCTGTTTGGTTTTGAAGTAAGGGGACAAAATGACCCAGGAGGGTAAGGATTCACATCCACAGTTGTCAGAAAATTTTTGTTAGCTCTGTGATCTCCATCTATCCCAGCTCAACTACTCCATTCTGGATGGCTTCTGTTACTTCTACAGGCTTTGCGGGATGCTTAGTTCTTTTCCCACCTAACCTGCCTGATGTGTGGAAAGTCATTTTAATTTTGGTTTCGTCAAGAAAAGGTTGACACATTGTAGCTAGAGCCTTTCTAAAGAAAAATAAAGCAAAATCAGAAATATGGCAAGAGATAATACCTTAGAGCAAACTTGTTATTCTAACTTAAAGTCCAAGTCAGCTCAATTTGGCTAGTGCAGTTTCAAAAAAAATTTTGGTTTCTTTCCTTCACCTCACTCTTTCTAGGAAAAAAAAAAAGACTATGTTAGAATAACCTATTCAGACTTTTAATCTGGAGCTAGAATTGAGTTGACGTCACTTTCAGAAGGGCAGGATCCTAAGTTTCTCATAGAACCTATTTCCCATTCTTTTCTGGATAGTTGTCCTCCAACTCATCCTCTCTGACCCTTGCTTATGCTAGACTTCCACTTGGCAGATGCCTGAACTCTTTTGGGTCCTACCTCACTCAGGCCTTACTCAGTTCTTGGTGCTCTTCAAAAGGAAGGTGAATTCATATTAGGTCTCAAAGATTTCTTCTTCAACTGCAGGTTGTCAATCATTGATTTTTCAGTTACCTCTTTTACAGATCTCCTTGGAGATCTCTCTGACTATAGTTTTCTGACTCATTTCTCTCATTCTTGTTCACTTCGTTTAAGACAGACTCATCAACCACTTAACTTCCTCTCTTAATGTTCTAGTCCTGGTAGCTCCTTCAAATTATCAGAGACTCTTTATCTCTTCCTTTTAGATGGAGCTCTGTGCTTTTTTCAGGAGTACCCGCTAAGTACCTTAATTCATTTGCAGAGTTGAGTTCACTGGCATGGTGATGGATGGTCAGGACATTCCAGGTTACCTGGTTTCTCCACGTCCCCAGGGGGCAATCTTCCAGAAACCAGGACTACAGTTTTATAATTCCAAAAATTCTTTACACTCTCATTAAATGTAACAATTTCTAACAAAGCTAATGTTTCTTCATAACCACAGTTGTCACTCTACTGAAATTATAAGAAGTTACCTAAGCATTTGTTCATTCAAACTGTTTTGTTAACACATAAATAGCTGGATTGCAAAAAGAAGCTGGTAGAAAAAGTCCACCCAGAGAAAGTTGGTTAGTATGGTTGGGTATCACAGAACTTCCTTCTCAACTCTTTGATCCATCCTTTCCTTGGACAGGCTCTACAGAACTGAATCCAGAGTGAATTGGTTAAAAAGTAATGGTGCCCTTCACTACTTATTCATAAATATGCATAACCAAAATACAAATAATATATGAACTTAGCCTTCAAAATAGAAGCTAGATAGTCAAGAAATGCAACTTTCAGTAGAGTGTTATGGTTAACATATTTCATAGGCAAAGATAAAGAAGCATATTGTCACAGTTTATTAGCTTGTGTAATACTATAAAAACATATACATAATTTTTTTGAAGAGAACCACTGTAGATATAGTGGGAGTACAATAAAACATGGTAGTTCTAAATTATTATTATTATTTTTGCCTTTCAAGGGCTAATTTGGTTATTTGGGCATACCTCTCACCAGCCAGAAATGATCAGCCAACTTCTCCCAAAATCCATCCTTCCCCACCTCTATCCATTGTCCACACTAAAGTCAAAATGAGGAAAGAACATGGGGGCCTGCCTGGTGGCGTAGCGATTGAGTTCTCATGCTGTGCTTCGGCGGCCTGGGGTTCACAGGTTCAGATCCCGGGCGCAGACAGATGCACCACTTGTCAAGCCATGCTGTGGTGGCATCCCACATAAAGTAGAGGGAAATGGGCACAGATGTTACCCCAGGGCCAGTCTTCCTCAGCATAAAAGAAGATTGGCAATGGATGTTAGCTCAGGGCTAGTCTTCCTCACAAAAAAACAAATGAGGAAAGCACATTTCTATGAAGGTGTAATTATACATCTATTTGGCCATTTAAATGTCTATTGTCTGTCTCCCTCAGAATGAAAGCTTCATGAAGGCAGAGAACATGTCTATTTTGTTGTAACAGTGTAATATCTAGTATAAAACGTGGCACGTGGTAGGCAATCAATAAATGATAAGCAGAAATTTGTTGCCAAAATTTATAGTTTTCTTTAAATAGGGAAAATAAAACAAAATTAGCCAGCATAAAGGATCTGATTTCATACATAGTTATAAACTTGAGTGCAACTGTAGAATGTTTTGGAAAGAAACAAATATAATTTTAGATAGTATCAACATCAAATATTTCTTGATAGTTTTGATTTACAAAAAGAAATATAATGCAACCCCTTTTAAAATGCTTTCTCTTAATTCAGTGCTTATTTGTTGTGAATAATTGCCTTTTCCTATACAGACATAGTTTCATATACTGTAAATAATTTTTTTCAAGGCACATATTTGGTCTTATACACATTGTAGATTAAAGCAAAGGATCTGAAAGTGGGGTCCACTTGTCTCTTTTACTTTTAAAATGAAGCCTGCCAAAAGATGACTATGATGCTATGTTAATAGATGTGCTAATTGGGGTAACTACTCCAAAGAAATAGAATCTTGAAATTACATTTTAAAAGATTCTTTAGATAAAAGGGTAGGAATGGTGAAACACCTCTGTTTCAACCTGAAGTCCACAAAAAGAAATCTAGACGTAGTGCTAACCTTCAAAATATTTAAGGCTATCTGCCAAAATAAGGAATTTAACCCTGGTTGCAAATACATTCACTAAAAAAGGAGAAGGAAGGGTTAGAAGAAATCCTTGTCCATGAAAACTATGCCCACTAACTTTCCCTAAGAGCTTAGACTGTCAAGGACTCTGACTTTTTGGCAGTGTTCCCTTCAAAATAATCCAGGAGCCCAGCAGGAAAGCAACAGCTGCCACAACACAAATCCTTTTATCATTGTGCTAACACAGGTCCAAATGGACATACCTGAACTTGTGGTGAAACATACTAAGCTCTGTTTCACTATTTTGGTTCTCTATAGTCTGTTACATTTATTGTTGGTTTTTAAAAAAATCTGTGTATGAGTACCATACTGTTTTAGTTACCATAGTTTTTGAACTAGGTTCTATTGTTTGTTACAGCAAGTCTTCCTTATTAGTCTTCTTTTTCAGAAAATACATGTTATTCTTGGCTATATATTCTTTAAGATGGAGTTTAGAATCACTTTATCAAGAAATGAAAATAATCTCTGGGATTTTTATTGTAGATTTTATTAAAATAATGCGTTAATTTGAGAGGACTTAGCTTGAAAATTTTTGTCTTCTCATCTATTTTCAAGTGTTTTTTGTATAGTTTTGTAGTTTTATCCATATAGGTCCTGCACATTTCTTATTGAGATTATTCCTAGATATTTTCTATGATTTGGTGTTATAGTAAATGGACTCTCCACTGTGCTTTATAACCAGTTACTGAAATGTTTAGGAAAACTGGTAAACCCTTAAACTCTCATTCTAAATATATGTCATTTAGATCCTCTTGGGTTAGGAAATCATCTCACTTGCAGGTATTAATTGCTTTTCCTGATTTCCAGTAATGACATCTCTTGTTTCTGTTTCCCGCTTTATTGCACTGGCTAGGATATGAAAAAAAATCATAATGGTCATAGCAAGTCTTCTTTTTTTGCTCCTTAATTTTTAACTTGGAATACATTTATGTTTTACCATTGCATACGATGTTAGCTGTTGATTTAGAATAGATATTTACTATCTCCATAAGGAAAATATATGATATTCTTTGTGAATTGAGATATCTTCCTTCCTCTTTTAATCTTCTCTACATTGTTCCAAATTTAGCACATATGCTGCAGAAGAGAGGACTGCATTACTCTGTAAATAAAACTGGCCTGTCATATTTAAATGTATTTTTAAACATTTTGAGGGGAAAAGGTCAAAGCCTGTTTTAAAAAGAATCTGCATTAAAAGCAGAGATAGTGGAGGTCTGTAGCAGATTGGAAAATATTAAGCAACCTGAAGCATTATAATAATGAACCATCTTTCTATGGATATGAGCCATTCATCCAGAAGAAGGGGAAGTCAATTGAATGCTTTGGTAACTTGGTTTCCACAAGAAGCTTTTCTCCAATTAGAGGCCAGGCATTTAGGAGGAAAATAAACACAAAGAGAGAGAACCAGAAAGCCCCTTTTGCTGTGAATATTAAAGAAAAGAAGGCAGAGAACTGCTACTGCCCTCCAAATCTAATTAGCAGCACTAAGAAAGTGAGTTGTTTCTAGAAAGGGTAGAAAAGATAGTTAACAGCTTTTGACACCTGTGGGAGAGAGAGGGAGGCAGAGCTTGGAGATTTGCCCACTGTTAGTTTGAGGACTGTTAGTTAAAGTAGTAGCTGAAGAAAACTGCCAGCTCTCGTCATGATGCTGTGAAAATACAAAGTGCCATCCCTTTTCAATGCCAGGAAGCATTGTAGCTGAGAATGATAAACGTTTTCTTGAACAGAGAAAGAAACACCAAGCTTTGTTTAAGGTGATTAATAACAGTTGGGCTTGGTGAAAAAAGAGGGCAACCTAAGTAGTGGTAGGATTTTTTTTTATTTCATACATATTATATATCTAGATTTATGCCCACTTAATATAATGAGTGTTAAATGTTTACCTGGCTTTCTTTCCCTTTTGTGTACAAGGTCTTTATTCATTATAAATTAAAATATAATATTTCCATAACACATTTTGGTATTTAGAAGCATTCTATCACCCTCTCTATATATAAACTATTGTTGCTTGTAAGAGAAATAAGCATTTTTTAAGGATGATTGGCCCTGCACTAACACCTGTTGCCAATCTTCCTCTTTTTACTTTTTCTCCCCAAAGCCCCAGTACATAATTGTGTATCATAGTTGTAGAGTTGTAGCTCTATTATATGGGATGCCACCTCAGCACGGCTTGATGAGCAGTGAGTAGGTCCACACCCAGGATCCGAAACAGCGAACCCTGGGCCGCTGAAGCGGAATGCTCGGACTTAACTGCTACGCCACCAGGCCAGCCCCAGAGATAAGCGTTTTTAAATATTGAAATTTACAAGTTTAAGAATGTTTATTAATGTTGCCTACCCTTTTGTACTATTTGAATTATTTATCATGTAGGTGTTACTGTTTCAATTTAGAAAACTGGTCCATTTAAAAATATATTTTACAAATAATATGTATTCATTGAGACAAATTCAAAAATAGAGAAGTGTACAGAGTGAAATTTGAAAGTAGCTGCCATACCCTACCCCACTAACCCCAGGGAGCCACTGTTAGGGGTTTGCTGTGTATTCACTGTTAGAGATTTGCTGTATTCTTTGAGACTTTTTCCTATGCATATGCAAACATGCAAACACAGAGACTTTTAAATGTGACCATACTATAAAGATTTTCTGTAATTTGCTTTTTTTCCATATAATTGATATCTTTCCATATGTACACAGTAATTTTAGAAATAGTCACATTTTTGTAGAAAAAGCAGAAGAACCTAAGTTCTTACTTGTTCTCTGTTTTAAGTTAGCCCTGTGTGGGTAAACTTCACCATTGTACCAAACCTGTACACCCAATTTAACAGCATCCATATGGTGGCAGCTCCTGGAATTGTTAGACAAAGTCATAAAGTAATGATTGTCAAATTTTAGCATGCATCGGGGTTATACCACATAATTGTCTTCCCACTCAGTTCTGGGAGGATGATTTATAAGTTTCTTGAGAGCAGGACTATGAAACTGAGAGAATAGATTCTTTTTCTTCGGAGGACTGCTATATCTCTCAATATTACACAACAAATTGCCTGTTAACAATTCACTAACACAATACAGTTGTCCTTATAAGCAGACCAGGGAGAGAACACATAAGCCCTTGTCACAAGGATAGCTCAGACCAGTGGTTTCCCAACTGTAGTATGTACCAAAAATCACCTGGAGGACTTGTGGAAACACAGACTGCTGGGCTCCACACCCAGAGTTTCTGATTCTCAGGTTGGGGCCCAAGAATCTGCATTTCTAACAAGTTTCCAGACGATGCTGCTCTTCCTGGTCCCAGGACCACTTTTGAGAACCACTGTCTCAAAGGAAATCAACCTTTGTAGTGGGCATTCATTTCCCAACATATTTGACTTAAGACAAATGTCACAGAATAGAATTCACCAAAAATAAAAAAAGTAGACCCAAACTAGAATTTCCATATATAGTTTTCCTTTAATCACTAGCTGTTGAAACCCAACTGCCATAAGAAATGTTGAAGCCCTCATCGCTATTCCCTGGGTTGAAAATACAGCTCCTTTTTTTTCTTTTTTCAAATCTTCTTACCTCCAACTTAGCTAGCTTCCCCAATTAAGGTTGAACAGATGCCATCTGAGAGCCATCACTTTTTGAAACCCATTGAAATCCTAGAGTGAACAATATGAGCTTAAGAATGGTTAACAGCATATTTCTGTTCAGACTATGTAGAAGATCCTGGTAAGAAATGGAAGCCCTTCTTCACTGCCAATGCTAACCTAGGCTCTTCTTCTACTCTATTGTCCAACATTCATCTGAAGAAGTATAATGAAGAGGTAAAGATTACCAGGCTCCAGTCTTAGCTTCACATTTCCTGCCTGTGTCATCTGACCTCTCTACCTTCAGTTTTCTCATCTATAAAACAGATATAATAATAACAGCAACTTGAAAGTTTGTAAGGATTCAATGGGACAATGTGTGTAAATCACTTAGCATAGTATCTGGCATACAATAAATGTTCAATAAATAGATATGGCTACTAATACTGCTACTTCATAGTAAATAATTGGATTAGAGAATCAGGTTCCTGGCTTTATCTCTTTCTTTCAACACAAACATAACTAAGAATGTGCCATTAAAATTCTTTTAACTTGAGAGTTACATGATCAAATTTGTTTCTTTTTTTTTTTTTTTTGGTGAGGAAGACCAGCCCTGAGCTAACATCTGTTGCTAATCCTCCTCTTTTTGCTGAGGAAGACTGGCCCTGGGCTAACATCGTGCCTATCTTCCTCTACTTTATATGGGACGCCGCCACGGCATGGCTGACAGGCAGTGCGTCCGCGGGCGCCCGGGATCCGAACCCGCGAACCCCGGGCTGCCAAGTGCGGACGAAACCGCTGCGCCACCGAGCCGGCCCCCAAATTTGTTTCTTGAATAATCTGTGTGACTGCTGTATGGAGAATGAACTGTAGGTACTTAAAGATGAAAGTGGGAAACTAGCTAGGAGACTATTGCAGTAATCAAGGTGAGAGACGTTGGTTGGTGGCTTGGACTAGAGTAATGGCAATGGAGGGGAATATGAGATTAATATGAGAGATTTTGGAGGTAAAAACAGACTTGGGAATGGATTAGATAGTAGGAAGATGGAAAAATATAAAACAGTTCCTAGTTTTCTACCACAGGCAATTAAGGGGATTGTGATATCATTAACAGAAATGAGAAAGAAGCAAAGGTTCGGGGGAGTGGGAATAGAAGCAAAATGATGAGAGTTGAGGACAGTCCTCCATGGGCCCAAACACCCATGCAAGTCATTGCCCAATATGCCAAACTGCCAGTCCTAACCATCCTCTGACCCTGAGCCTTTTCTGTAGCTAGTCACATAAACGATGAAGTAGGTCAAGGCATGACTACCATGTAACTACCGTGCAACTGCTTGCTCTCTGTAGTGAGACATTGGCTTGTTTACTGCTTGCTACAGAAGGTGCTGAGCCCTCAGCCCTGGGTTCCTCAGGTTGCAGTGCAACCCACACCATGCACAGCCATCAACTAGGCCCATTGTGGCACCACATGGGACTTAGGGCAGGAGAAAAACCACGACCATGTGAATGCTCCTTCGGCTTGCTGTGCTGTGAGTAAGTGACTTGCTCTGATCCAGGAATCAGAAAACTTTTCCTGCAGAGGGCCAGACAGTAAATATTTTAGGCCTTATAAGCCATCTGTAATAATTAACTCTGTCATTGTCACATGAAAGCAGCCCACAAACAACATGTAAACAAATGAGTGTGGCTGTGTTAAAATAAAACTTTATTATGGACAGTGAAAGTTGCCTGTCATATAATTTTCATGTGCCATGAAATATTATTCTTCTTTTGACTTTTTAAACCATCTAAAATGTAAAAATAATTCTTAACAAAAATAGATGGTGGGCTGGATTTTGCCAGGGGGTGTAGTTTGCTAAATTCTTCTCAGAAAAACTGACTCAAGTTGTCCACTTTTGACACCTATGGCACTATGACAATCCAGTACGTTTGCTTGCTTAGTCATCTCTTTTGGAGTTTTATTATTCTTTGCTATTCTCTATGAGACTGGGATTATTTTCTAACAATGGAATACACTTTGAACATGTTTGGTTTGAGGTACTTCTAGGAATATAAGACATTCAAGTGGAGATACACATTTCTGTCCATAGGAAAGAACTCAGAGACAAAGACATATATATGTATATATGAAAGACATTAGTCTATAGGTGGTAGTCAAAACAAAGAGAATAGCTAAGTTTTCTCAAGAATAGTATGAATAATGGGAAAAAAAGAGAGTCAAGGGTATGAGATCCTGGGAAACAAGTACATGTAGAGCAGTGGTTCTCAATTGGGGGTGATTTTGCCTCCCAGAGATATTTGGAAATGTCTGGAGACATTTTTGGTTGTCACAACTGGGGGAGTGCTACTGGCATCTAGTAGGTAGGGGCTAGGAATGCTGCTAAACATTCTACAATACATAGAATAGCCCCCACCAACAAAACGATTCCAGGCTGGAAATATCAATAGTGCAGAGGTTAAGAAATCTTGATTTAAAGGGAATGAAGAGAAAAATGAGACAGAAAATAATACCCAGGAAGCACACCCATTGCCCAGATCTTGGGCTCTAACATCATTCCTAGTGATCCTTAAAGAAGTGGCTGATTCTAGGCCCCGGGCAGAAAATATACAAATGAGCTTAAAGTATCTTGTGGTGCCAGAAGGTAAGTACTAATACACACACATGCACAGACTAAACAGGTATGACAAGGGGACACAGGAGCCAACTGAAAGAGCCCCCAAAGACCAAAGCTGGAACAATTTGAGCAACAGAATAAGTGCATTGTGTTGGATTATAACCCAAGAATAAAATACATATCCATGAGTCCATACTGATATAAATGAATGATTGAAGAAATAAATAAATAGGGGAGAGAAGACAAGTCTCACATGCATAAGAATTTCAAATACTCTATGTAGATACCCCATCCTCAAGGAGGTGGAGTAGCACTACCCATTCCTTAAGTATGGTACGGGCTATGCATATTGCCTTCCTTCCAAAGAGTACAGTTTGGAAAGGGAGGGGGGAATACCACCTCAACCAGGTGATCAAGGTGAACATCCACAGTGATAAATCATGTTGATGTTATGTACCCTTGATATAATATAAAGAGAATGGCATTTTACCTCTGTGGTTTTCCTTCCTCAAACCCATAACCCCAGTCTAATTATGAAAAAAACATCAGACAAATCACAATAGAGGCACATTCTACAAAAATGCCTAACCAGTACTCCTCAACATTTTAAAGTCATGAAAAACAAGGAAAGTCTAAGTACCTATCACAGCCAAGAGGAGCCTAAGGAGACATGACAACTAATCATAATGTAGTATCCTAGATGGGATCCTGGAACAGAAAAGGGCATTAGGTAAAAAAAACTAAAGAAATCTAACTAAAATCTGGACTTCAGTTAACTATAATGTACCAATATTGGTTCATTAATTGTAACAAATGTGCCATATTGTTGTAAGATCATAATAATAGGGGAAACTGGGTGTGGGGCATATGGGAATTTTTTGTGCCATCATCACATTTTTCTGTAAATCTAAAACTTCTAATAAATTTTTAAAGTTCATTTTAAAAAACTAAGACCCAGGAATGGCCAGAGGGGTAGGATAAGAGAAGTGGCAATATGGGAAGAAGAGGGTTTCAGGGCAGAGGGATGAGTCAACTGTGTGAATTGAAGACAGAACAAATAAGATGTGATTTAAAAATATTTCATGGACTTGGCATTTGAGAGGTAGTTAGTGACTGTTTCCTGAATGACAGCTATAGACTATTCTTTCAAGAAGTTTGGTTATGAGTAAAAAGAAAGATATAGCAGCCATAATCAGATAGAGAGATTGGTTAGAAGGATAGTTTCCCCTCTTTTTAGATCCGAGGAAAGCATACTTATTTCTACCTTCAATCATTACTCATATCTGCAGAAACCACTCTTCTTATCTCTGCCTATCTACTGTCTATCATATTTTTTAAGGCTCATCTCCAGCCCCATCTCTCCTATTAAGCCTTCCTCAATTACTTCCACCCACATCAAGTTGTCCCTACCCTACTTCTGATTATACTTTCTGTCTTTATCACACAGTTGGTTCCTTGTTATTCTCGTGGGGATAACCCCCTTGATGGTAGGGCCTCCAACACAAAATTTTGCATCTCCTGGAATGCCTATGAGTATGCACTATATGTAACGGCTACCATTTAAAGTAGCTGCCTCACTGAATGAATTCAACATTCTAGCTAACTCTAGGGAGCTGGTGCTGAACATCTTCACTAGATTTGGCTTGTGCTTCACCCCATAATTCTTACATGTATTCAGTTTGTCTATATAGTGCTTAATAAAAATCTTCCTCTGTCACTCCTTACAGTGGTTGGTATAGAATAAGTACTTACTAAATG
The DNA here is from genome assembly GCA_031878705.1 of Tapirus indicus. Lineage (NCBI taxonomy): Eukaryota > Metazoa > Chordata > Mammalia > Perissodactyla > Tapiridae > Tapirus > Tapirus indicus. The sequence continues at coordinate 94,744,766 of CM062942.1, read as the reverse complement.
TTAAGTGAATGAATGGATGTGCATCCTGTCCTCTCTCGACAGAAATCTTCTTGAGGGAAGATTTTGATTTTCTTGATATGTCTCCCTAGTACTCAGAATTGGCTTCTTTCACTTAGTAATATGCATTTAAGGTTCTTCCATGGCTTTTCATGGCTTGATAGCTTATTTTTTTTAGGGCTGAATAACATTCCAAAGTCTGGATGTACCACAGTTTACTTATTCAATCACCTACTGAAGGACATCTTGGTTGCTTCCAAGTTCTGGCAATGATGAATAAAGCTGCTATAAACATTTGTGTGCAGGTTTTTGTATGGACATAGCTTTCAGCTCCTTTGGATAAATAAAAAGAGTGTGTTGCTGTATAATATGGTAAAAGTATGTTGAGTTTTGTAAGATTATAACTGCCAAACTGCCTTCCAAAATGGCTATACCATTTTGCAATCCCACCATCAAGGAATGAGACTTCCTGTTGCTCCACATCCTCACCAGCATTTAGTGTTGTCAGCATTCTGGATTTTAACCATTCTAACAGGTGTGTAGTGGTATCTATTTGTTGTTTTAATTTGCATTTCCCTGATAACATAAGATGTGGAGCATCTTTCCATATGCTTATTTGCCATCTGTATGTCTTCTTTGGTGAGGTGTCTATTAAGATCTTTAGCCCATTTTCTAATTGAGTTGTTTGTTTTTTTATTGTTGAGCTTTAGGAGTTCTTTGTATATTTTGAATAACAGTCCTTTATCAAAATGTCCTGTGCAAAGATTTTTTCCTACTCTGTAGCTTGTCTTTTGATTCCCTTGACAGTGTCTTTCACAGAGCAGATGTTTTTAATTTTAATGAAGTCCAGCTTATCAATTATTTCTTTCATGGATCATACTTTTGGTCCTACAGTTAGTGCCTTTGGACAAACTGAATTGTCTCATTGTTGGATTCAGTTTGCTTTGGTGTAGTTTATAAAAAGCCATCGCCAAATCCAAGGTCATCTATGTTTTTTTCTATGTTACCTTCTTGGAGTTTTACAGTTTTGCATTTTACATCAGGTCTATTATCCATTTTGAGTTAATTCTTGTAACGTATGTAAAGTCTATGTCTATATTCATATCTTTGCATGTGAATGTCCAGTTGGTCCAGAACCATTTGTTGAAAATACTATCTTTCCTCCATTGTATTGCCTTTGTCCCTTTGTCAAAGATCAGTTGACTGTATATATGTGAGTCTATTTCTGGGCTCTCTATTCTGTCCCAATGTTTGTTTGTCTATTCTTTTGCCAAAATCTCATTTTCTTGATTACTGTAGCATTATACTAAATCTCAAAATCAGGTAGTGTCAGTCTTCCAACTTTGTTTTTGTCCTTCAATATTATATTGGTTATTTTGTGTCTTTTGCTTCTCCATATAAACTTTAGAATCTGTTTGTCAATATCCACAAAATAACTTGGTGGGATTTTGATTGGGATTGCATTGAATCTATATATCAAGTTTAGAAGAATTGACATCTTGGCAATAATGAGTCTTCCTATCCATGAACATGGAATACATCTCCATTTATTTAGTTTTTTTAAATATCTTTCATCAGAGTTCTGTAGCTTTCCACATATGAATCTTGTGCATATTTTGTTAGATTTATACCTAAGTATTTCATTTTTGGTGGTGCTAATGTAAATGGCATGTGTGTTTAACTTCAAATTCCATTGGTTCAGTGTTGGTATATGGGAAAGTAATTGATTTTTGTATGTTAACCTTGTATCCTGCAACTTTGCTACAATTCTTTATTAATTCCAGGAATTTTTTTGTAGATTCTTTCAGATTTTTTACCTAGACATGGGATTTGCAAATAAAGACAGTTTTATTTCTTCCTTCTCAATCTGTATACTTTATTTCCTTTTCTTGTCTTGTTGCATTGGCTAGGGCTTCCAGTGTGATGTTGAAAAGGAGTGGTGAACAGGGGTTGTTTTTATATCCACACTGACAATCTCTGTCTTTTATTTGGTGTGTTTAGATCACTGACATTTAAATTGATTATTGATATTTTGGAATAATATCTACCATATTTGTTACTGTTTCTGTTTGTTGCCTTTGTTCTTTTTTCCTATCTTTCTCTGCCTTTTGTGGTTTTAATAGAGCACTATAAATGACTCTATTTTCTCTCCTTTCTTAGGATATCAGTTATACTCTTTTTTCTACTTATTTTTAGTGGTTGCCTTATATTTTCCAATATATGTTTACAATTAATCCAAGACCACTTTCAATCAACACTGTGCCACTTCACAGATAGTATGAGTACCTTATAATAATAATTCCCATTCCTTGTATCATGGCTGTCATTCATTTCACTTATACATAAGCATTCATAAGCATATATAAATGCATAAGCAAACATAATAGGATATGTCATTGCTATTATTACTTTGAGCTAACTGCTAACTCTCAGATCAATTAAGAATAAGAAAATTAAAAGTTTCTATTTTGCTTTCAGTTATTCCTTCTCCAATACTCTTTCTTTCTTTGTGTAGATCTGAGTTTCTGACCTATATTATTTTCTTTCCTTCTAAATAACTTCTTTTAACATTCCTTGCAAGGCAGGTCAACTGGCAAGAAACTCCCTCAACTTTTGTTTGTTTGAGAAAGATTTTATTTCTCTATCAGTTTTGAAGAATAATTTCACAGGGTACATAATTCTAGGTTGGTGATTTTTTCTCTCAGCACTTTAAATATTTCACTCCACTCTCTTCTTGCTTGCATTGTGTCTGAGGAATCAGATGCAATTCTTATCTTTGCTACTATAGAAAATGTATTTTTCCCCCTCTGGCTTCTTTCAAGATTTTTTGTGCCAATATTCCTCTATTTTGTATGTGGGATGCCACCACAGCATGGTTTGATGAGCAGTGTGTAGGTGTGCACCCAGGATCTGAATCTGCAAACCCCAGGCTGCCAAAGCACAGTGCACAAATTTAACCACTAAGCCACTGGGCCAGCCTCAAGACTTTTTTTTTTTTTTTGGCTTTGATTTTCTGCAGTTTGACTATAATATGCTTAGGTGTAGTTTTTGTTGTTGTTGTTATTTATCCTGCTTGATATTCTTTGAGCTTTCTGGATCTGTGGTTTGTTGTATGTCATTAATTTGAGTAAATTCTCAGTCATTATTGTTTTAAATATCTTTTGTTCCTTTCTTTCTTCTCTTTCTGGTATTCACTTTACACCTTTTGTAGTTGCCCCACAGTTCTTGGATATCCTGTTCTGTTTTTTTCAGCCTTTTTTTCTCTTTGCTTTTCAATTTTAAAAGTTTCTACTGAGATATGTTCAAGCTCAGTTATTCTTTTCTCAGTCATTTCCAGTCTATTAATGTGCCTATTAAAGGTTTTTTTTTTTTTTGATGAGGAAGATTTGCCCTGAGCTAACATCTGTTGCCAATCTTCCTCTTTGTGCTTCAGGAAGATGGTCCCTGAGCTAACATTCATGCCAATCTTCCTCTATTTTGTACGTGGGATGCCACTGCAGCATGACTTGATGAGCAGTGTGTAGGTCTGCGCCCAGGATCCGAACCCATGAACACCAGGCTGCTAAAGCAAAGTGTGCAAACGTAACCACTATGCCACCAGGTTGGCCCCTATTATATGTATTTTTTATTTCTGTTACTGTGTTTTTAATCTCTAGCATTTCTTTTTTATTCTTTCTTAGAATTCTATCTCTCTGCTTACATTGCCCATCTGTTCTTTCATGCTCTCTACGTTATCCATTAGAACCTTTAGCATATTAATAACAGTTGTTTTAAACTCCCAGTCTGACAAATCTAACATCTCTGCCATATCTGAGTCTTGTTCTGCTACCTTGTCATTTTCCTTGATAGCTGAGCATGATGCATTGGGTAAAAGGAACTGCTGCAAATAGGCCTTTACTAATGTTCTGGTAAATTTGGGGGGAATGCAAGCATTCTATCATCCTATGATTTGATTTCAGTTTTTTAGTGAGGCTGTGCCTCTGGACTATGAACTTCACAAATGCTTCACCATTTTATTCACCCCCTTAGGTGGCACAGAATGGCTAGAGAGGGCTGGAGTTGGGTACTTCCCTTTTCCCATGTGGAAAGTGAGAGGGGGCTGGAGTTGCATATTTCCCTTTCCTCTGGTTAGTTAGTCTCTGAAAAATCCCAATAGTTTAGGCTCTGGTAAAATAATGTCTCTTGAGGGCAGGCCTTATTAAGAAGAATAGAAACTCTGATTTATTTCATAAATGGTTACTTTTCCCCTTCCTCTTGCCAAAAGCATGAGGAAATTTTTCCGTGTTATTTACTGTTCGAACCAGGTCAATCTCCTAGAGATAACATTTACAAAAGTGTGAAGCTCTCCTTATGACTGAGTCCTCCTAGAGTTTTTACCTCTCAGACTTGTCCATGCTGAGCATACAGGAATTTGTCGATTATAATTCAGATTTTCCTACTGCATCACTGGTTCTTGCAGAGATTTCTGCTTATGGGTTTCTGCTCTGGTAAGTTGTGATTCTCTGTATTCACTTGTCTGTCTCTCCAATTTTGAGATTAGTGGTTTGCCCTGTGACCTCACTTCCTTGATGGATCTATGAAGAGTTGTTGCTTTTTCAGTTTGTTCTGCGTTTTACTTGTTAGGATATAGTAGCAACTTCCAAGCTCCTTACATGCTGGACTAGAAACCACATGTTTTAGACCCTTTGGGCTGCTATAATAAAAATATCATAGACTGAGTGACTTAAACAACTTTGATTTCCCACAATCTGGAGGCTGGGAAGTCCAAGATCAGGGTATCTACAGATTCAGTATCTGATGACAGCCTGTTTCCTGGTTCATAGATTGCCATCTTTTCATTGTGCCCTCACATGCTGGACGTGGCAAAGGAACTCTCGAGTCTCTTCTATAAGGGCACTAATCCCATTCATGAGAGCTCCTCTCTCATGACCTAATCACAGCCCAAAGTCTCCACCTCCAAATACCACCATATTGGGAATTCGGTTTCAACATTTGACTTTTGGGGGACACAAACATTCATCCTATAGTACCAGACATCCTGAATTTTCATCACACTTGTAAATAGACACTAAAATAAATGATGTTCCAACCTAGAGAGCATGTTACTGTTTCCTCACACTATTACTGAGAGATCAAATAGTTTGGCAAAGGCTGTGTCCACACATGACTTCAACATCCACAAGGAAACAATGTCACTGGCATTCAGGAAAGACAAAATGAAACATCACTTAAAAGTGAAATATCCTACAGTTCCACGACAAAATCAGCATTAATCATGTGTAGGTTCCTCAACACACTTTCCCTGAAGCAGAGGTACTTTTTGTTCATTATTTTGTTATTTTGTTAATAGAAAACATTGCTGAAGTTTTTCTACTGCTAGGCAGGTCATGTGTGAAACCTCCCGGACCCAGAGGCAGAAGGCCTGATCTCAGGGGCCTTTTTCCCCACTGTTGAGCAGTGTGATGGCAGGATCCTTTTGCAAAATGAAAAACAGTACTTCTGAATGGGCCCATTTGGACTGGTAAAAGACCCAACAACTTCTTATGTCTGAGTGCTTATAGAAATTGTTTTACTTTTTATTCTTTCATTTGGTTAGTTTATTCTTTCATTTGGTTAGTTTCCATTAAACTTGCCATGCCAGGCGAGATGATTTCTTTAGAGGCAGTCTTAGAAAATAGGTAACCCTCCATGTCATGCTACCTTCATTCCCAGAACTGCTTCAGGTGCCTGCAGCAAATACATCTTTCTTCCAGCTAACTGATGGGAGCATTTCCTTTTGAGCCAGGTGCGGTACTATTAATTTGTTGGAAGACATACTGTTATTAGCAAGACTAGCCGTACACAAAGATGGGGTAGGCAGCCTCTTAGTGTTATTTCAGGGACAACAGGAAGGTGCCCTTTGCCAAAAATATCTCTCCAGTCTGTTCTCTGAGGCTTGAAATCATTTAAAGAGGACTTTGCATTCTCTTTCAGAATTAGAGATAAAAATGATAAATCAAATAGTCTTGGGAGAGAGAACTGGGCTCCCATAGCATTTGGCTCATATCTCAGTAATAGCACTTAACTATGTTGCTTTGTAATTTATCTGTTTGCTTGTCTGTCTACCCCCACGAGGTTGTGAATTCCTTGAGGGCAGTGACTATGCCTCACTCATCTCTGACTCCTCAGGATTTTTACCAGTGCCTAGAAGAAAGTAAATACTCCATAAACAAAATGACAAAGGAATAAATTAATGAATGTGCAATTTTATATTTACTATGATGATTAAAGGCCTGAGAAGAAAACCTTTCCTGGGAATAGGGATGGAGGAGAAAACAAAAACACTATCAGGGCCCCAAAAGAGGTATAGGGAGAGAATAATGACAGTCATGACTATAGAATGCCCATTGTTAAAGAGACTGTCATCTTTTCCTAATTCAGGATTACTTTGACTATTTACTTTTCAAGGCACGACATCTGTGCCATTTTATTTAAGAGAAAGAGTTAAAACCAATGTCTAAATGCTTCATTTCTCAAGACACCAGAAAGACCTAGCTGAGTTTGTCCCCAAGGATTGAGCTTTGCTGCTCCTTTAGAAAATTAGCTCTCACTGCAGGAAGTGATTTGTGAGCAGTTTGAGAGAAGACTAATGTTAAAGTCAAACCCGCTATGAAGTGAAAGCTTGCCCCAAGTCCAGGTTTGTATTCAGAAAATGAAAAATCCAAGCCCGACTGGTTAATTCTTATGTTCATATGGTCTTTAGACCATATGTAAGTTGCTCAAATGATCCAATTATAAAAATCGGGTAGGATTATGATAGATTTTAATATAAACAAGAAAATTTAATAAAAACTCTAACCACTAAATTTTTAGCTCTTAAAAACTACCAAATAGGGGCCGCCCAGTGGCGCAGCAGTTTAGTCCGCGCTTGGCAGCCCGGGGTTCGCGAGTTCGGATCCCGGGCGCCCGCCGACACACTGCCTGTCAGCCATGCCGTGGCGGCGTCCCATATAAAGTGGAGGAAGATGGGCACGATGTTAGCCCAGGGCCAGTCTTCCTCAGCAAAAAGGGGAGGATTGGCGACGGATGTTAGCTCAGGGCTGGTCTTCCCCACAAAAAAAAAAAAAAAAAAAAAACTACCAAATAATTCATTCATTTTGCAAGCATTTATTGAGCGCCTATCATGTGATAGGCTCTGTGCTAAGTGCTGGACATATAATAGTGAACAAGACCAACAAGGTTGTGTCCTGCCGCAGACTATCTTTCCACACTTCTGACTCCCAATTCATGTGTGAGCTTGATCCCTCCTGAGCCTGGGTAAGAACGAGGCAGTGGATAGAATAAGTGCCAGGAATATCTGTTTTTTTATCAAAATAGCTGCCAAAAATTAGCTGTGTCATTAGGAATCAGCCTTGGTCAGAAGGAGCTTAGAGGTCTGTGAGAGATTCTTTAATTCAGGCAGAAGAGCCTCCAGCTCTCTGCTGGAGGCCTAGATTCCAGTCCTTGCTCTATCATTACCTTCCTGTGAGATGGAAAGCAAATCATTTAAACTCTATATACCCATTTCTTCCAAGGCAAGGTAAGAATCATCTTCCTTGCTATTTCTATGCCATTATTTTGATGATAAGATTTATAATAAATAAATAACAATAATAATAGTGAACATTTGGGCACACCTAATGTGTGCCAGACATATGCTAAGCCCTTTTATATAGTCTTATTTAATGCTTTCAACTCTATGAGATTTTTGCTGCAATTAGTAAACTAATTTTCAATTAGTTTACAAATGGATAACCCAGCCCTAGCCAGAGAGGCTAGGTAAGTTGCTCACAATCACATACTAAGTGAGAGATGGACTGAAGCTCAGTTCTGTCTGACTCCAGAGTCTGGCCTAGATGTGAACGTCTACATATGACTAAGCTATTTAATAACTAGACTGGAGTTAGATAGCAACACCTTAGTCTGAACTAATTTGTTATACCCTGACCTCTGGAACCTGAAGGAAAAAAAATGAGTTGATCATACCTTATTTGATGTTCTAGACCTATCCCTCCTGCTTCAACTTACTCTAAGCCATCATTGGAAAAGATCTGATCACAAAATTCACACTAAGACACTATTGCCTGATAAATAATTTTCTGTGTTATCCTTCTAAGGGTCATTAAATTATAACAGGATATATGAGCCACAGGAATTGTGAAGAAGGCACTTTTAGAATTGGGAGTCTCTTTTAATACCCCATGTAATACAATCATAGGCAATCACTTACTCGGCCTACACATAGAACCAACATTGCAAAGCTTTACTATAACTATTTGCATAAGCTGGGGTAAAGACTACAGATCAGAATCTAGGAGCATGGTTAGAGGTCTGCTATTCTAGAGCCACGCCTAATCTATTTATATAGGAAACATTTCTTGAGCATCTACTATGTGTGAGGCATTTTTTCAAGCAGCATTTCATTCAATGCCCATAGCTACCCTGTAAGATAGGTATTGTCATGCCCAATTTTGCAGCTGTATTAACTGACAATTAGAAAGATTAGCTTAATTTGTCCAAGGTAGCACAGCTAATAAATGTACAAAGCAAAATCATGAACTCTCTGGCATATATAGTTGGTTTCCTATCCAACAGTCATTTCTTGCTATTTCTCTCCTAACAGATCCCCAATATTGTTCTGATAGCAATATGTCCAGACTTAGGGGGTGAATCATAAATTACTTAAGTCAACAATGGCAATCCCATACCCCTTTGCCAGTGACTAAAAATTTTCTGGGGCTTCTGAAAAAGGAGGAAGCTCTTTTGGTGCCACTGTTGCCCTCCTGCATCCTGAGTCAGACACTGTAATGTAACGATTGATACTTGGAGCTACAGCAGCCATTTTCAGACCACAAGAAAAGACATTACTGACTCACAGATGAAGGCAGAGTGGAAGGATCAAAGCAGCCTGGCTCCTTAATAACACTGTTAAGATGTCAGATCAACTCTGGGACTACCTCCTTCTTGACCGCCCTGTGGTTCAGCTGCTATTAATTATGTATTCTATTATTTTCAGCCAGAAGCATTTTTTTTCTTTTTCTTTTTTTTTTTGGTGAGGAAGATTGGCCCTGAGTTAACATCTGTGCCCATCTTCCTCTATTTTGTATGTAAGATGGCACCACAGCATGGCTTGATGAGCAGTGTGTCAGTCCACACCCAGGATTCGAACCTGTGCACCCTGTGCCACTGAAGCGGAGTGCACGAACTTAACCACTATGCCACTGGGCCAGCCCCCAGAAGCATTTTTAACAACTACTATAAAATAGAGTATATGAAAAGAGTCAAATGAATGGTGTACCAATTAAGTGCTAGTTGAGAGCAAGAAGATGTCCTGTAGGTTGAGTTTATCAGGGAGAGGTACACATAATAGAATGACTTGGTGCTGGGTCTTGAAGGATGGTGGATATTTTTAAAGATAGGAAGAAAAAAAGTATTTCAAGACAGGACCACATTTGTCTTATTCACTGTTGTAACTCCAGTTCCTAGCACAGTTCACAGAACATGGCAGGTGCTCAACATGTTTGTGAAATGGCTTAATAAATGAGCAAAGACACAGGGGCAAGAAAGCATGGAGCATTTTAGACAGATAAGGGACAAGGAAAAGAGTATATGGGATGGGGAGTGGTGGAAGCTAATGTAGATTGCAGGCAGAGGATGGAGGGTTGAGGCTGTGTCTTGGGCGACTTGCCTCTTCCCTTAACCATTCCTTACCTCGCCAAGTCTACAATCATAACAAAATCAAACGTGATTTGACTTGGTGAACTACAGTATATCAAGTGTACACTTGAGTGACAAAACAAATTAAAAGTCATGGGTCAGAAGCATTGCTGGGTTGTCTGAGAAACCCAAATATCACAGACAACATTAAAATAAAGAATTTAGCACCTGGAAAGTACCTAACTCTGCCTCTCAGCCTAGATACTAAGCCCCAAGCCCCCACCCCAACATTTCCTGGAGACAAGAAATATGCCAGATTTGAGAAAGGTTTTCTTTCTGCTACATAATTACTTCTCTTCTGATATCAATTTCTTGGAAAATGAGCTCTGACACCCTTAACAGTATTCTTTTGCAGTTGCCATATTAGGTGCTCTGGTCTAAGAGACAAAATGATTTATCAAGAGCTGTTACTTGCATAAAAATTAGAATTAGCATAGAAAGGATATTTTCTTCCCCAATGCAGTCAAGGGAGCTAATTTTATAATGTAAAATGACATATAAATGTCGTATAAGAAACATCATCTGGAATGAGATATGCAAACTTCAGAAAAAGAAAAGTTACAATTGAATTGGAATGCCATGAGACAGATCTAATTCTCAGCAAGTAAATTTTGTCCCTCACCATTTTCTAACCCCTGACTCTACTCCCGACTCCACACCATCCTACTCTTTCCCTAGAATCCTGGCTCAGGAAAGAGTCTGAAACTTGCCCATGGTGAGAAATCAATGACTGATGGATAATAACAGCTATCATTTATTGGTTGATTTTCATGTACCAGGTACTGTTCTGAGTGCTTTACATGAATTATCTTATTTAATACTCACAGCCCTATGAGATAGGTGTAATCATAATCTCACATTTTATAGTTGAGGAAAGAGAGGCTGAGACAGGCAAAGCAATTTATCCAGTATCACTCAGTAAGTGGCAGGGCTTGTATTTGAACCCAGCCATTCCAGCTGGAGCACCTATTAGCTTACGTACCATCCTATGCTACCGTCCTCCTACATTTATTTTGCTTTATTTTTTAATATCAGAGATAAAACCTTAGACTAAAGAAATAAAATCCCTTAGGTTGAATATCAAGTATCAGGTGTAATGGTGGGTATAATTGGCATGGTATTCTAGCACCTTTCAGTCCATGTTGAGTATGCATTAACTCAAAATCTCCAGACTGAGGCCACAATTTCAGTTTTCATCGAGTTATTTTTTCAAAAAGATCATTTGGCTCTTGAAATCAACCACAATAATTTGATTGGTGTTGTTGTGATCCACCTTCTCATACAAACTATCAAATTGCTTATGTGTTGACTGGGTTTGAGTTCATGCTGATTTAACAAGAGAGTTTGCAGCGTAAGGTTATTTTTATGCCATATCCTCATATTTTTATGTTTATTTTTATTCTTCTTGAGTTTCTTTTTCTAACAACTTGATTCCTTGACTCTGTTTCCCAGTGATTGTCTAACATGTAGACAGTACAACCCAGACAGAAATAGGCCTCACTACAGTACCACTGCACAAGGCGTACTTCTAGCTTGTCTGCCCACTTTGTGGAAAATAATCCTTATCACAACTCTCAAAGGAGAACACCAGTTCAAATACATCAATAATAACAGACAAAATTCTTAAATCATGACCTACAGCTTGTAAAGCTTACCCTATGTAATGAACTACGTGTATAATTTATTAAGCAGTTAACTTTAGCATGAATATGTACACACGAATATACAAATAATTCCAAGCATCACTAAGAGGAATTTGGGTATTGACATCCTTCCAGTCCTTTCTTAGGAATTCATGAAACCCTTAGCCAAAATGCTCTGTCCTAGTTCTAGTCCAAGTTGTCTTTATCTTTTGTTATCCTGTCTTTCATGATCTGTGCCCTCATTTCCTTATATCAAAACATATATGCAAATTTCAAATGATTCTCAATCTCTCTGTATGCAATTATTCAAAATTCAAATTTCTAAAGCCCTGGTTTCCAAACTTGGCTGATCTTCAAATCCATTAAATCAGAATCTCTGGGTAGTGAAGCCTAAATGTGTTTTTTAAAGCAACCCAGCAGATACAGCCAGCTTTGGGAACCATTGAATTAAGTACAATTTTCATCAAATGTACTTCTGTAGCTCTTGCTTTCTATTTACTATTGCAATGATTTTTATAAATGTTCAAAGAACTAAAAATGGCAAGGATTTTACAGCATGTGCTCTGTTAAATATGTTATCTCTAAAACTGAATCTATTACAGCTGCCTGGAAATACTTTCTTCTCTCCGTGCTGTGGTGGGATAAGACCTCTCTGGGCAGCATTTCCCAAACCATAGTCCACACAACACTAATGTCCTACAGAATGTTACAAATATTCCTCACTAACAACCAAAACAACTTCTGTGGTCAAATGAGCTTCGGAAATAGTGGGCTAAAGAAAGGTAAACAGTTTCCGTATTGGAATGATTCTCAGCACTAATAATAGGCTAATATTCAGGACAAATGCCCAAAAGAAGTTTCAGTGTACAGTATTTCCTAAATTAATTTTTATTGTGTTAACACATAAAATTTACCATGTTAACCATTTTTAAGTGCATAGTACATTAGTGTTAACCATATGCACATTGTTGTGCAACAGATGTCTGGATCTTTTTCATCTTGCAAAACTAAAACTCTATACCCATCGAACAACTCCCCTTTTCCTCCTCCCCTCAGCCACTTGCAACTGCTATTCTATTTTCTGTTTCTACGTGTTTGACTACTTTATATACCTCATATAAGTGTAATCATATAGTATTTGTCTTTTTGTGCCTGGCTTATTACACTCAGCATAATGTCCTCAAAGTTCATCCATGTTGTAGCATATGATAGGATTTTCTTCTTTTTTAAAGGCTAAGAAATATTCCATTGAATGTATATACCACATTTTCTTTATCCATTCATCCATTGATGAACATTTAGGTTGTTTTGATATCTTAACTATCGTGAATAGTGCTGCTATGAACATAGGAGTGCAGGTACCTCTTTGAGATCCTGACTTCAACTACTTTGGCTAAATATCCTGTAGTGGGATTGCTGGATCATATAGTAGTCCTATTTTTAATTTTTTTCAGGAAACTCCATACTGTTTTCAATAGCGGCTGCACCATTTTACGTTCCTTTCCCAAATTAATTTTGAATGTGGAAATGTTTTCTCTTGGAACATTTATTAACTTCTCATGGAAAATCAGAATACCAAAAGATATACTACTTCTAGGCTGAGTACTACCTCAAACAATGTTCTTCCATTAGGCTAGATATATTCCGTGTTTTGCTATCAGTCTTCCTGCCCTTGGGAAGCTCACAATCATTTAGGGGAGAAAGAACTCATTCACATTTAACAATTAGAACAATAAAAGTATGTACTCAAGGCTTAAATTTAACAGATAAGTACATTCTTTTTAATAATGAAATAGTACAGAAAAGTTTTGTATTTAGGACTCTTGAGCAATACTGATCTCATTTAAAGCCTCTGAATTTGCTTTGGCTTATAGGAAACACAAGAACAGGTGGTCTTCATCATCCGAGTACCCATTATCCATGCCCCTGAAATTAAGAGGATATGAAGGGAAGCAAAAGTCATCATAACACAAATTATTCTCTAACAAACTGATCACCTATAAAATTAGTCTCTACTTAAGGCATCTCTTCCTGCTTAGTATGAGCCTACGTTGATCATTGTCTGGCAGGTTTTCTGATATTGTCAGGCAATACAATGCAATCTCAAAGTGAAATTGCAAATCTTGCAAAACATTCAGGATTGCATGTAGTTGATAAAAGTGATGCTGAAGAACTACTCCGATCATATGCAACACCATTGACAGCTGAAGATCTGGTAGAGTAAGACCAGTTAACAAATGAAGAAAAGAAAACTAACAAGGATGATACCAAGGTAGACACATCAAAAGAAAATGATTTAAATATGAAAGGTTTAGGAGAATTACTTGGAAAATTAATAAAGTCCTTGATAATTTTAGCCTTTTAATCATTTTGTTCTAAAAATAGTGCAAAACTACAAGTTTGCCCAAGTTTTGGTACATTTTGGTGAAAATAAACTTTATTTTAATATTTTTTGATCCCATTTTATGAAAATTGGAATACTGTCACTATCAAGGTTTGACTTGTATAGACATCATCACTAGTCGAACAGAACAGTCCTTTATTCTGCTTGGAAAATTAGCCAAACACATTGCATCTTCTCAGCTATTTTGGGAAAGAATGGTTGCACTTGGAAGCTTTTTTATTTACTTCAGTTTGCAAATATTCTAGACATTTACAGGTGCCAAACATCTGAGCTCTAAATATACATGGTAGCATTCTATTTCATTTATCTCCCTTTCCACATGCAGTACCTGGCATAGTACTCAAAAAAAAGTAAATTAATTTGAACCCCTTCCCTGAAGACTTACAATCAAGAAAATTTAGCCACTTTGATTTCCCAAGCTTGAAAAACAACTCCCTAAGCACTTACAGCTGGATACTTGTTCAACAAAGAACAGCTAGGCTATATCTCAAGATGCAGCCATTATGAGGACTTTGTGGATGCTACAACATATAAGGATGGAATCAGTAATTCCTGGACAATATGACAGCTTATGTAGATGGTGATATTATTTAATTTCTTTAGATAGATTCATCAAGGAACAAAGCATGTAATTTGTTAATTAAGATTAAAATTAGGTAGATATGATCTGAACTGGAAAGAGCCAAAGGGTTATAACTTCTTTTCTATCTTTTCAGAACAGTCATGTTTTTACAAATACATGGTATTTAGATGTACTACTACTAAAGTAAATTATTTAGTATCTTCATGAAGTACAACAAATGTATTAATGTTTTTAAAAATGAAATGTTTAAATTTATTTTACTATTTCTGGTTAAATGTGTGAAAGGACTTTTTATCAGCAAACAGCATAGAGATTCATTATTATCATATTTACTTAAAAATTTCCCCCTGAGAGGAGGCATTTTACCCATAATAGAGGAGAATATGAAGCTGAATTCTGAAACTACTGCTACTCCTAGAAGTATAATTTCCTCCATGGAAAAGTTTTTAAAGGCATCTAAAGAGGCCTAAATAATGATTAAGTTATCTTTCTTTTACATTCAGCAGAGTTGTTTATACCTTTTCAACTGCTCTGACCAAGCCTTCAGTGGGGTTGCTACTAGCAAACATGGTGCCTATCCAGAAGAGAAATCAGACAAAATAATTCATAGATTTTTCCTCATCACTGGGGAAGAGAAATTATAAGTAAAGAGAATTTTATGAGAAAAGGCAATAAGAATCAAAATTCCTTCTGCCTTTAATAAACAATTGACACCCTTCATTAAATGTATGGAACCTTCAAAGATGTCGATGTCTACACCAGAAAGCTCTATTAAATATAGCAGTTCTCAAATTTTCTCATTCTTCAAGAAAAAGCAGCAATTCTTCAAGCAAAAACAAAGCTGTACCATCCCTACCCACTCCATGTGCTTCTGTATCCCCTTCAATCCATCTGTATATCCACTCATGTAGTCAGCATCATTTATTGAGCAGCTTACTATTTACCTACCATTTTAAACCAGGATTTTGAGATGGTTTAAAGATAATCAGTGTACGGAAAATTTCAGGTTCTCTAAGATATTCAAAGCCCTTATGATATCCAGAAAGTTTTTACAGATATTTCTTTCACAGGAATTTCTTAATGCCTGATAGTTTAGTTCATGTTTCAGTTATTCAGAAGACATCTAAAGTAAATGCTAATTTGAAAAAAAAGTGTTAGACTTATACCTCTTTTTAGCTTTGCTGTAAAAATATAATACTGAGAGGAATATATGCTCAGTGTGCCACTTGTTGAAGAAAAGGAACATTCATCAAGCTCATTTCCTGCAGAGCAAACCCTCCCACATCATTCAGTCCAGCCACAACATCTGGAAAATTGGCTCCAGCCTGGTGGGGGCCCACCCCCCCAACATTTCTGGATAATTTTTGATCATTAGGCATACAAACTCTCTTCAGTGCTCACCTTGAATGTTTTTTCTCCCTTCTGACTTGTCTACTGTCTGTAGTTTCAGCTGCTCACCAACTATTAAAGCATCTGAAGGAATTTAGGATAATGTTGTTTGAAATAACCTCTCTTTAAGAAAATACAAAACTCCAGAAGTGATATGAAAGTTTCTTTTCCTTGTGGTGTTGCAGGTGATATTCTCTCTCCTTTCTAGGCATTACTCTTAACGGTTTAGTTAACCCAACTCTTCCTGTATAGCCCTTTGGGGCTCCAGAATGAAGGAAAAAATCCTAAATTCTTCTCCTATTAATATTATAAAAAGCAGAACCCAATGCTTATCATTTTTAGATTATCTAAATCATTAGGATCAGAGTTTCCTATCAGCCCAGAGTATTTATCTTTCTAGATTTAAGATGAAATTTAAAGTAGTTTCCAACCTTCATATAATTCTAGGACTAGCTTGTAAATTCCTTTAGCTCATAGGTCTTATTATAACCAGCACTTTACACAGTATGTCACATAGTAGGTTTGCAATAGGTATTTACTGAATGAATGAAAGACTGACTTTATGTTTGTAAAATGCTTTAGGATTCATCTGGTGGAAACGTTACAGTGAAAACTGATATTCAGTTGATGTGCACAGATACAGCCTTAAAAATTTTTAGGACTTGCAGAGTCATCTTTGTCTGCTGGTGCTCATTGTGTTCTGGTTGTTAAATATTTTCAATCTCTCTCTTAGCAAGATTTCCAAAGCACAAGAGAATTACATATATATATATATATATATATATATATATATATATATATATATATATATATTACTTTAAACATGTTTCCATGTTTAGGACCGAGGCTCTCCCTTCTGAGTAACAGTGACTGAGTTTATCTGAGTTTGGAAGTGGTCAAGGATCAAGTAGAGAAGTGAAACTATCAGGAAAAAACTAGCAGGCAGTGTGTGGGGGGGTAAAATTATTGTATCATGCCTGAGTTTTAAAAATGGAGATTAGGGGGCCAGCCCAGTGGCGTAGTGGTTAAGCTCACATGTTCCGCTTCGGCAGCCTGAGGTTTGCAGGTTCAGATCCCGGGCATAGACCTAGGCACTGCTTATCAAGCCATACCCCACATATAAAGTAGAGGAAGATGGGCACAGATGTTAGTGCAGGGCCAATCTTCCTCAGCAAAAAGAGGAAGATTGGCAACAGATGTTAGCTCAGGGCTAATCTAACTCACAAAAAATGGAGATTAGGATGTAGAGTTATGGTTTTGCAGAGGTGAAAGTGTCAGGGACGCAGGAAGTCAGAGTTAGATTGTTATTTATAGGTCAAGAACAAGGGAGGTCAGATATCTCTTTGAAATCTTGTTTTCATTTCCGTTGGTTATAGACCCAGAAGTAGAATTGCTGGATCATATGGTAGTTCTATTTTTACTTTTTTGAGGAACTTCCATATTGTTTTCCATAGTGGTTGAACCAATTCACATTTCCACCAACAGTGCACAAGCGTTCCCTTTTCCCCACATCCTTGCTAGCACTTGTTATCTCTTGTCTTTTTGATGATAGCCATTCTAACGGGTATGAGGTGATATCTCATTGCAGTTTTGATTTGCATTTCCCTGATGATTAGTGATATTGAGCATCTTTTCATGTGTCTGTTGGCCATTTTGATGTCCTTTTTGGAAAAATACTTATTTCGTTCTTCTGCCAATTTTTAAATTGGATTGTTGTATGCCCATCAATGGATGAATGGATAAAAAAGATGTGGTAAATATGCATGATGGAATATTATTCAGCCATGAGGAAGAAGGAAGTCCTGCCATTTGTGGCAACAAAGATGGACCCTGAGTACATTATGCTAAGTGAGATAAGTCAGACCGAGACAGACAAGCACTGTATAATATCACTTATATATGGAATCTTAAAAAGTCAAATCTGTATAAAAACAGAGAGTAAAATGGTGGGTACCAGGGAATGAGCGGGGGTGGGGGGAGACTGATATTGTTTAAGGGTACAAACTTGCAACGAGTAGTAAATAAGCCATAGAGATTAATGAATCTAGACAACATTGTACTATAATTGTGTAATGTGACAACTATCACCACAATGGCAATTATAGTATAATATATAAATGTATCAAAGTAACACGTTGTACACCTTCAATTTACACAATGTCATATGTCAAATTTATTCAATAAAAAAAAGAACAAGGGAGGACAGATGCACAGGCTAAAAGAAGATATATCACAAGAGGCCCACTCTGTCCCCGGCAGAAAGCCCAGCAATGCTGACATGCAGCACCCACTCTTTATCAGCCTAGGTCAGATTAACCAATTACTGCCCTAGACTACTCTTCCACTTGGGCCTTAATAACCTCTCAAGTCTAGACTTCCAGCTAAATAGAAAGTTTCAGCTTGTGCCCTTCAGGGGCTACTAAAATTTCCTCTTCCAGAAAGCAAGTCAATGTTTTGTATAATGTGTGTGTTTTGTGGGAAAGGGATGGCACTCTGGTGCTAGGTTAGTGTTGTTTCTTTGCATGCTGAGTGAAGTCAAGTGTGCCAAAATGTTCCATTTTACCTTGAAATAGACTTTTAAAATGCTAGACAGACTCATGCAGTGTTCTTGACCATTTGTAGGTCCCAAACATATGCCATTTTAATATCTCTCATCTCACTAGTTTTACCTGATAATATTATAATTATTATATATATAATTATATAATATAATAATATATGTAATATATATTATTTTATATATTATATATAATAATTATATAATATATAATTATAATAAAACATATATTAAATTATATTATATTATATATATAATAATAATAATCTCATCTTACTAATTTTAATATATTGTGTAAAATTTTCAAAGTACTAAAGAAGCACATTTCCCCTTTATTCAGAAATGTAAGTATCAAAATCCTAATCAACAGCTCTCAGTGCCTACAACCCTGAGTTGCATCATCAGACCCAATGTTGCTTAATGATTTCTTAAATAATATTCTACAGAATCACCTTGTATATGGAAGACATAGTGAAACTCTTAACTGGATTCAATTAAGCATTTTTAATGGCCCAGAAAAAGGTTCTAGACAGTGAAACAGCATTGCTAAATGTCTCCTAAATCAAAAGGGCAGTTACCAATATTAATTCTACTCAAAATATGCAGACAGAGGGTTGTGACCAACTGAGTCAACAGGACACAGGTGGCACCTGCCCCCCTCAAATCTACAGGTCATTTCAGATATACCAACCTCCATTCTGGCTCTGGAGGATTATATTAACGCTGTGCTTGCTGACTCAAGATTACAGAGTGCAGGTTCTCAAAGAGTCATTCTTGGAGTTTGTCACTCACAATTCATTTAAAATGTCCTAGTGGTATCATATAATATCATATTATATAATATAATATCATATTATATATTATAATATATAATATATAATATATTATATATTAATATATCATATTATATATTACAATATATTATATAATATTGTAATATATAATATTATATTATATCATATAATATTATATTATATCATATAATATTATAATATTATCATATAATCATATAATCTCACATTACCTTATTCCAGATAAGCATTTTTGCTTAAAGATAACAAAAGACAGAAGTTATAGCATATTCCAAGAGTTGACAGCAAGACACCTCTGAATACCACAATACTTGCAGCAGTACTAAGCAGTGGCCATGATTGTAAGATGGCGTCGCCCTACCTTGTTAAAGACACTTTCTATAACTCTGTTTCAAAGGTTCTCCAAGGTTACTGACCCTTCAGGAGTAAAATAATAAGAGTTGATGAGGCTGGAAGCCTCCCCATATATATGCAGTGTAGCTCCTCCACAGAGATGCTTGCACTTGTAACAGTAAGGAGGTGGTACAGAAATCTCTTAGGAAGTGACTAGGAAAACCTTCATATCCTTAGAGGTGCTGGTTATAGGAAGTAATAGCAAATTTTCTAAAGTGCTCTCCAAAAAACTGGGAGGTTACAAGAAGTCCGAGCTATAGGCACCATTTATATGTATTTACGTATCACTCATCTCCTTCTGCCGAGAACTTGAAGTCATAAGTATGTATAAAAGAAAAAAAAGGTTAAAGAAACAGGGCAAATGGAAAATAATAAAATCCAGAGGGAAGATCAGCCACCAGAAATGTATACCTATGGTCATATGAAATTACTGAAAGTGGGCTTCAAATTTGGTTTTAAGCTATCTACTGGCTGAAGTGAAGAAGAAAATGTGATCAGTTATAAAACTCACTGTGGACAGGAAATAACTATGTGAATGCAGCCTTTGCATTTATGTGCTTGAAAGTTAAAATTGTGTCTTTACATTGATAAAATGTGGTAGCATCTGAGCCTCAGGAACTCATAACCAAAGGGCTATAATAATAGCATCCATCCTAAATGTACTGAACACAAAGGACAAAGATGTCAAAAAGTAATTTAAAATACATGAAAAATAAGCTTGATAGGTGATGAATGAATCCTCAAAAATAAAAACATCTTGCTTTACAAAAACAGAAAGCAAAAAATCTTGAAACTCTCAGCAAGCAAAATACACATTTTAAACCACACATTGAAGTTTGCAAAGAATTATTTTGCAGACAAAGAGCAGAATGTAAGGGGAAAATCATGAAGAACTGCAAGGGAAAAAAATCAGCTTTTGTTATAAGCTGGCCAATACAAAAGCTATAGGCTATCCCAGAACTGAAGGAAGCACCAAGTACTAAATTTCATCCAGACCTAAAATGGCAGGACTCACAAAAATTGCTCCACTGAAGCAAAGGGAAAGAGATCCTGAGGATGAAACTACATGTTAAAAGCCCTTTAACTCTCTATTATACTTCTTGAAAATCCTCTAGTGCCACAACGAAAGGAAAGTAGCTGCGGAAGTAGAAACACCTAGAAATTCTAAGCAACCTCTTCTAACAGAAACATCTTCATACTAGGATAGTCCCCCTTCCACCCACACACACTCTTGCTGATTATGAAATAGTGTTGTTGGGGCAAGATGAGTGTTGTGTATTTTAGAATCCTAGTGTAATTTATTTGTATGCTAGAAGAGATGAGAACTACATGATTGCATAGTTCTTAGCTGTAGTAGAGTTCTATTGCTGAAACCAACTCAGCTTCTTTCTATTACAAGAATCCCAAAACGCTAAGGAAAATGGACCAAATCAAGTTTGAATTTTTGGCTCAAATTCAATCCAGTTGCTCCCATGCAGACATATAGTGAACCTTTCTTTTCTGAAAAAAAAAAGGCAAAAAAATTAAAACACAGAAACAAAAAACTTACCAAAAACCTTTTTAACAAAGGCTGATTAAATTCAAACCCTGGAATCCACAGGGATACAAATGTGATAGTGACATTTGCAAGGCATGTGCCTACAAAACATTAATTTACACATTTGAATTATTGTCATGGTAACACTAAACCATCTCTTCTCCTAGATTTAAAATGTTATTCCCTTAGTGTTGAGAGAGTAAATGAAATAAAACTAATTACACTCTGCCAAAGTGACTATTGATAATGAACATTCTTAGAACTCGACATGATTTTACACTATTTTTTAAAGTGCTACTTGGCTCTTAAAAGACTTATCTATATTTCAACCAGCTTTAGTATTAATGACAATTTAAATTATTACAAGTATGCAAAATATTCCTAGGAAATAATTTCAGAACCCAAAGAATACATGAAACCCTTAGCCAAAGGCTAAGGCCAAATGGCCTACTCCTCCACCCTATAGATCAAAGATAGAGCATTCTGTAGAGTTGTTCCCAATCTTTCCTGTTCAAATCCCTAGCCCCACCCATCCTCTCCAACACTAAGGATACTTAGACCACCCAAAGTGAGATCTCTGTCTCCTCCTTTCTATCTCAAAACCTCACGTTTGCCACACCCTCCTTTTCAAAATCATAATATTTTTATATTGCCACCAATCTTTTCTTCCTCCTTCTCAGAGAATGAGGTGCTCCACTTGTACTCTCTTCTTCCCATCCTATTTCTCCATCCATCCTTGTTCCATCATTCACCCCTTCTCTTGGGGCATCTTCAATCTCTCCTTCTCTACTGCTGTCATCAATCTACATAAAAACATGCCCAGTTCTCATATCACCTCCAAGTTTTTTTAAAAGGCCTTTTATTTGCCCTGTGACTTCTTTCAGTTACAATCTTAATCCTACCACCTGTGTTATAACCAATAAATGTAAATATTGATAAAACTCAATCCTTGCTATCAAAAAGCAATCTAACTAAAATGAATAGACTTCACAACCTAATCGTCTTTGATTTCTCTACAGAAGTATTTGAAACTGTTGACTATCCCTTCTAAGAGATATCTTCTCCCTTGCATTTTGTGGTGGTATTCTGGTTTTACTTCTTCAACCCCTCTCCTATTGGCTTGGCTAGCTCCTTCTCTGACTCCATAAATGTGGGTTTTCTCCAGGGTTCAAGCCTGAGGTCCTTCTCTTTTTCTACACTCTTTCCCAAGGCATTCTCTATCCTGTTTTAGCTTCAGATCTCACCTCTGTACACATTTCTCTTCAGTCTCTTTCTCTACAATTCCATTACTGTCCTAAAACACCATTGTGCAGTAGTTCCCCCTTGTCTGAAGTTTTGCTTTCTGTAGTTTCAGTTACCCATGGTCAACAGTGTTGTGAAAATATTAGATTGAAAATTCCAGAAATAAACAATTCATAAGTTTTAAATTGCATGCTCTTCTGAGTAGCATGATGAAATCTTGTGCTGTCCCCTCCATCCCACCTGGGATGTGAATCATCCCTTTGTCCAGCGTATCCACTATACGTATATACACTACCCATCCATTAGTCACTTAGTAGCTGTCTGGGTTATCACATCGACTGTCGTGGTGTCTCAGGGCTTCTGTTCAAGTAACCCATAGTTTACTTAATAATGGCCCCAAAGTGCAGGAGTAGTGTTGCCGGCAATCTGGATATGCCAAGAGAAGCTGGAAAAGTGCTTCCTTTAAGTGAAAGGTGAAAGTTCTCGACTTAATAAGGAAAGAAAAAAAAAATCATATGCTGAGGTTGCTAAGATCTATGGTAACTTTTATTACAGTATATTGTTATAATTGTTCTCTTTTATTGCTAGTTATTGTTGTTAATCTCTTACTGTGCCTAATTTATAAATTAAACTTTATCATAGGTATGTATGTATAGGAAAAGACATGGTATATATAGGATTCGGTACTACCTGCAGTTTCAGACATTCACTGGGGGTCTTGGGACGTATCCCCTGCAGATAAGGGGGGGCTACTGTATGTTTAAAACCAATTGCTGGATAACACTACAGAATATTTTATCAGCATATTAAACTCAATCTGCCAAAAACAGACCCACCACTTTTCCTAACAAACTAGAAGCTCTTCTTCCAGACTTCATTTATCTGATAATAAAAATCTTTAAAAATAATAGTAACAGAAAAAAATAATAAAAATAGAAAACATTTATTGAGCACTTTCTATGTGCCAAGCACTATTATAAAATGATTTTCATTTAACTTCATACACATTTCAACCTTACAGAATAGACACTGTTATTATCATTATTTTACTAAAAGGGAAACTGAGACTCTAAAGATTAAATAACCTCTACAAAGCTAATAGCAAGTAAATGAGGGAGGCTGACTTCAAACCCAAACACACTAGGCTAAACTATTAAGTATAAGTAATCCAAGCAGCGGGAATTTGGATTTTTAAAAAATTAATTCTCTGCAATGATTCATTTTCAAACAGTCCATTTTCCTGAATGCCAAGGACACCATGACCCAGCAGCTGGAGTTATAAGAAGTTGACTGGAGAAAGGAAGGTTACGATACTGTTTTCTTTCTTTAATGGGTATCAGTGAGACATTAAACATCTTCTTTATCGCACAATATAATTGCCTCTGAGTTCATTCATTCATTTATTTGTTTTCTACACGTTTGTTAAGTAGCTCCTGTGAGCCCAAAATTGAACTAGAATTTGAGGTCAATCTGCAATTTGCCATGAAAACATGAAGAAACAAACAATTGAGGGGGTGGGAGACTCTTATAAACAGTTCTTTTGAATTTTCATGACTACTAAATACTCTTGCACAGTAACTCAGTGACTCTGCTTGTACCCTTTGATCATAAGAGCATTAAAGACTGCCTTTTTATGTCAATAGAAGTAATGACATATGAGCCTAACAAGAAATGTCTTCACATTAGTCCTTTTCATATGGGGAGGAGAAGAAATACATTGAGATTTATCCAATCTATGTATATCCCACACCCATTCAGTACTCACAAAAGCCCCAAGGGAATGGATCAAGAAGAACAAACATAGCTTGACTCAACTAAGGTGCACAATGATGATAATAATTCATATTTACATTGACACTCCAAACTTCAAAGTATGTTCACAAAGAGACATCATTTCATTTTATATAAAAGAAAACACAATGTTTGCCTTCAGCAAAATAATAAACTATACTGTCTATTTTTTAGGAATCTGTCCAGGCCCCCCAAGCTATACTCTCAAACTCTACTCCCACACCCTTCTGCCATGTTCTTCTCATTCTACATACCTCTGGATTTTTTTTCTGTCCCTATGGCCAATAGCCTAACTCAGAAGAATAGGTCTTTAAGATAGAACATACTTCAATAATTAATTCATTCAACAAACATTTATCGAACTCCTACTATCTGCCAGGCACTATGGTAGATGTTGGGAATAAAATTGTTTGCCGAAAATATAGTGCCTTCCCTAACTGGGGTTGCTCCACCACCGACACAAAACACTACAAATTGGACAAGAGATAAGTGTCCTGACTCTACTTTATCAGTTCTTATATCAGATTTGTCCCTTCCAACTCTGGTTTTTGTTTGCTCTTATTCAGACTTAGAGACACAGTTTTTTAACTTGATTATCATAGCTTACTTAGTTCATCAGCAACTATACTTTTACACTACATCCAGTCTTTGCCATCCTGTATCCTGTCTATAATAGTCACAGAATCTGCCAATCTAGCTTTGCTATTTCTACCTCAGCAAGAAGAGCTTAACTGGTCTGCAATCCCATTATGGAAACTAAGGTAAGATCCCCACCTCCTTTGAATTCTTGCTCCTACAGCTCTCTTTTATTCTATTATTCTCTCATCCATATTGGTCTCATTTTCCCCTTCCATGCCTCTTGCTTTGCCCTCTTTGTCCTCTAGCCTGCACCCTTTAAAACTCTGGTAATCCTCTCTGGCAATCTCCCAATTCACTCTATAATAAGGCCTGAAAACCTATAACACATTTCTTAATGGATTGTGCATATTTTCCAGACTTCCTGAATCCCAAGGCTGACATAGTTTTCATGAAATCCAGCTTGCCCAACCAAAGAAACCTACTTCAGTGAAGTCATAAGAGTCTCTCAAAACCAACTGATCATCTCTGAAAGGTCAGAATCTTCTTTAGTAGTCAGCCTTCTTAAAAACATCGTCATATGGGTTATTTGCTCTTCATGATCACCAATTTTTTTGAGCAAATATCCAAGCTTCCTGCTTGGTAGAGGTAAGGCTTTGGATTCTGGTCCTCTCTGAGAGGTTTTGAAAATCTACCAAATTTCATGACATAAGAAGATGCCCATATTGCCTCTGTGGAAGGCTAGATCCTAGTCCTCAAACATCCCCTGGAAACAATGTAATGTAGTAGAATGAACACTGGATTGGATGTCAGAAAATCTGGGATCTCTTCCTTGCTATGTCACTGATTTACTCAGAGACTTTGGACAAATCCTTTGTGACAGTCTTCTGGTAACTCACACACAAAATATAGAGGCCATTCTAGCTTATATACTATGGTTGTTTCCAGCTCATAATGTCCACAAATCTATTTCTGTAGCCTCTGTAACCAATAAGATAGATTTCTGTATTCATTTTATTTTATTTGAAAAGCCACATAACGTTTATGGTTTCCTAGACCATTGCGGCTATGCTGGGTAGAGCTACATAAAAACAAAGAAATAAACAAAACAATCAGGATAAAACGCTGGCTGCAGGTGCTTCTGTTTTACATTCAGAGAAAACCAAATTCTAGAATAGCAGAGTTTGCAGTGGTCAGTGTCATGGAAACCACTGCCTGGGAGTGTTACAAGAATCGCCAGTAAACTGAAAGCACTGTTGCTGGTTGAGGAGTTAGAAGTGGAAAGGCCTCTGTGCAGACAGACAAGTTTCTCCTTTTAATTGAACCACTGCAGTAGCAGGAACCAAACTGAAACTCTCTTAGACATTTAAATGACGTTCATACTTTAGTGCTTGAACGTCAGCTCTGTGAACACCTAAAATGGGGCTAAGTGAAAATTGGATAACATTTGGCTGACATTGTCATTGGCCTTTCTCTAATGTCAAAGATGGATTTGCATAATTATGCTGAAAGCTAGGAAACTGCATACAGCAGGAGGTTTCCTGGTTGATGTTAGGTTTTGGTCATGCTCCAGCTGTGACTCTCAAGATGAAGAAAATCTTTCAAAAATGAACAGAGTGCACACTTTTGAAGACAGCATAGTAACAACAGCCTAACGACAATTTAACTCACATACTGATTTCCAAGGTATAATTAAGAAAGGACTGATAACCAAGTGATTGACTGAACAAATTTTTGCTTGGTATCAAAAGGGCTTCAGAGAAGAGAGTCCAAGTGATGTTACCTCATAAACCTCTTCTTGATTAAAATTCTTTTAAGCTTGCCAGATGCCTGATAGAAGCAAACTTCTAAGGACCGCCACTGTAACAGGTGTGTGCAATTGTGCAACCCTGTCTTTCCAAGGTCACTGCAGTCATAAAATGTCTCTTATGAATGTGTCTACAAGGGGAAAATGCTGAAGTAGTTGAGGCCTCTTTAGTCTCCAGCATTTACCCCTTCATGGGGCACTTAATAATCTCAGGCTCTCTTTCCCCATATGTTTTTTCGTGATCCAACCCTGCTCCCATGAAACGATTTGAAGCCCCTTAAGCCTAGAGGATGACTTCTTTCAGTCTGTCGAGACCAAGGTCCTGAAAGACCTTAAGAATTCTGAAGCTCCAACTAAAAGGGAACATTCAGATTGCAGTCAACTAGTGGACAGACACATTTCTGAGTGCAGCCAGCTCACTTGGCACTTGAGAAATCATAGCATTTGGATCAGCAGTAAGCTCAGCTTTCCAAAGGAATATTCTCATGCAAATCTAACAATATATTGTACAGTGAGATTTTATGGCTTACAAAGCCTTATATGCTTTTCATATAATATACTATATTATACGTTTTTCATTCTCCCATTGATTAAAAGGATTTCTATACGACACCTGGGTTTCACTATGGAATTGATACATATCTAGGATTATTTCATGGGGAAAAGCAAAGACAACAAGTAACCCTTTTCCATTCACTCACACTACTTATTAGGTTCAAAACGTGATTGTTTCTTTGGTTTTCCAGCTTATATGGCACTATTAAGCAGAATCTACACATGTAGTTCTGCTCTGACCATGTTACCCCATCCCGTATAGGAAGAAGTTTTACCAGACTTCAAATGCCACAGAGCATACCTTCCAGCTTATTTCTAGTTTGAACTGGAGGTTGCAGCTTGTGCAATTTACTAAATGGCAATTTGCCCTGGAACAACCTCATAAACACAGAGTAGTCATATTGATTAAGAATTTCTGATTTTTTTAAAGGGCAAGAGGGCAAATGTCTAGCTTCTCTAATGCAAAAAGGCAGCAGCAGAAACAAAAGCCATATCCATTTTTAACAGATTATTATTATTAAAACATTGCACTTTTACAGCACTTTACCATTTACAAAGCCCTTTTACAACCATTATCTCATTTGATACTCACACCAACACTGTGGGACAGGTGTTCATTAATGTAGGCATTTGGCAGATGAAGAAATTCAGGCACAAAAAGGTTAAGTGACTTACCCAAGGTTGCACTGTGAGTTGGTATGCATAAGAATCAGTTCCCTTTTGTGCTGGATAAATGAGGAATGGGGGTATCTGAAGAACTCACAATTCTGTCCCCTCTGAGTCCTGATTGAGAGGAACATCTCACAGCAGTGTGTGGCATGCTCATCTTTATTTCAACTAGTGTTTTCAGTATGTTAAATGTTGTGCAGAAGCAACAGACATGCAGGTAGCTCAGTGAAATTGGCATGATGCATACGTGATAGCTAATGTTCAATAATGAGCTAATGCTCAACATGATGTACCAAATAACCAACGTGCAGTGTGACCTCGGCACCACAAAGCACCCTGATTAAGGTGTGAATTTGTTTGGATTTCACGATTGTTTATTTCCTGATAAACTTAGTAAATTAAAATCTACTCAAGCAAGTCAGGGAGTAATTTTCTTATGACATGATTTTTATTAACCATCAGCCAGCCCACCTAAGAAATGTTGAACATTAGCCTGAGTGAGAGACACATCTCAAAACTGAGATATTCTGAGAAATCTATAGGAATTAATTTCCAAGACCTAAAATAGCCATGTTCCCCGATCTCTTTGGAGTCTAACAACAAATACCAATTAATGAGAACACGGGGATACCTTCTGCTCCCCTTCCTGCCGAATGTTTTTTCAAAAAGGAAAGAAAAATGAAATGGAGGTTCTAGCATATTCTATGAAGGCAGGCTTTCAAAAATAAGAAATGGGAAGTTTGCAGCATTTCTAGCAAACTTTGCTTTCCTTAAAGCTGTTTTTAAAGTAACTTGATATTCTATATTTTAAAAGCTATTTCTACAGGGGAAAATGAGGTTTATTCACAAAATTTTATTGTTGAAAATAGCTACTAGACCTGCTATCTGAAATGTATTTATGTGAATAGCTGCACTTTGAAGAAGGTAATTACTACTTTTACATGTTTCCATTGCCACTGCTCAATTCTCATTTTCATAGCCTACAAAGAAAAACAGCTTTAAATAATGCAATGCTTATTAGCGTATGAATATGAACCTAATTGTCCCTTTTAGACTCTCAGAAGTAATTGGCAATGTCTTCTATGCAAGTGGGTTAAGGAATGTGCCATGTATGCAATTATAACTAAAAACTTTCATTTGGAAAATTGCAACCTTATCTTCATTGTCTTTTAGTAGCACAATAGCTGCCTGTCACACTGCACTTTCCTTAGAAGATCTGTTATAAGAATATGTGTAGAGCAGTAAAAACAACTATACCCAGTGTACTGAATTATAGCAGAGTCAATCAGTGCCCTGTAGCACTCTGTAATACCACACATACTCAGGTTGCACCTAACAAAGCCAAAAGGATAGTTGAAAAATAAAAGTAAAATTGTTATTTGGCATGAAGTAGACCTTGAGATAACCCCCAGTTTTTCTTTTTATTGGATTCAGTTTCCTTTTGAACTGGACAAACTGATTCAGGAAGTGGCATAGCCTGAATGTTCTAGAAGTTTCTCAGAAATCTTTTCAGTGACCTTTTCTAAGACTCAAAGGAAAACGTTTCCGCCTAACACTGCAAGTTTCTTTTTCCTACCAGCTTAGAAAATGCCTGCCACATTTCAAAAGATGTGCTAGAGATTGAAGAGATTTTAGTTAAATTTGCTTGATGATTATAAACACTCATTTTAAAAACACTAGGCTCATTTCTATACATGATTGCTCAACCTGTGAAAGTAAAAAAATTCTCTCAAATAATCAGATTTCATTTTGGTTGCATACTGCCAAATACTGGTTTGGCTAAGTGTGTTTGTTTGGTTGGTTGGATTTTCATCCAGAGTGACTAATCAAATTGCCATTTGATAGACCCCCCCCCATATAAATGAATTTCAAAATATCATTGCTATGCACACTTTATATGCCATAAAGCCAGTTTTCGGTATATTGTTTTATGTTATACTGACATCTATGGACTCCATAAGAGAAATTCAGCTTTTTAGAAAAATTCTGTTGGCTGCTTATAAGCAACTTAAAATGGAATTCAACTATGTAGACTAAGGGTCTCTAAATCTACTGTGAGTAAGCCACTGGTTGATCTTTGAACCTTATCAATTAGATCATAATCATCACAAAGCTCTTCTACCCACCTCCTATCAAAACTTGAGGAAGAGGCACTGAGTCTCCATTAGTGAAAAATTAGCATTTCCTCTTTAATGAAGAGTGGTCCTTATTAGTGAGACAATAAGGGGGACCCATCAGGGCATATATATTCATTTATTGTATTCCTACAATAATATCAATTATTGTCATTACTGTGTGCTGAACACTGCACTAAACACTATGGATACAATGACGAATAAATAGACGCTAGCCCTGCCCTCAAGGAACTCACAGTCTAATGGAGGTGACAGAGAAATAAAACAGGCAATTTACAATAGAGTATGATAAGTATTTGTTAGGATAGGCTAAATGCTATAACAAACCTCAAGATATCAGTGGCTTAACTCAGTAAAGGGTTTGTTTTTTTTTTTTTTTCTCTTTCAAGTCAAAGTCGAATGTGGTCAGAAGGAGATAGAGAGGGCTCTATTCCAGCCAGTCATTCAGGGAGCCAGACTCCTTCAATCTTATAATCCAACCATCTTCAACACATGGTCTCTAAAATCATCATGGAGGGGAAAGAAGGAAAGTGTGAAGAAAACACATCCACTTTCATCTGCCTCTGCCCAGAAGAGACATATCACTTCTGCCCACATTGCATAGGGGAGAACCAGTCAGATAGCCCCATTTACATAAAGGAGGACTGGGAAAGGTAGTTCCACTGTGTCCCTAAGAAAGGGAAACAAGCTTGGTGAACAACTGTCGATAAGTAGATGTTAATTAGCGGCAACTAAGTAACTTGTTATCTGGAGGTGACTAGAGATAACTAGACTAGAGGAAGCCAAGAAACTAAAAAAAAAAATTCTATCAAATCTAACTTCTTATTTTTGTTAGAATAAGTGAGAACTATAGAAAACTAGAAAAATAGAGTAGAAAGTTAACTAGTAACTAGCTAACTAATAACTAGATAACTAGAATAACTAGAGTAAAGCCAATAGCCTCAGAATGATACTTTCCTCCCAACTCTAAATTCTCATTTCTTGCTTGAATAACTATTGATAACTAGATGTAACTAGTGTTGACTACACAACCAGAGATAACTAGAATAACTAGAGTAAATCGCAAAGCTAAAAAACTCATTCCTTTCAAATCTAACTGCTTATTTCTTGTTAGAATAGTGAGGGAGAACTATAGAAAACTAGAGACAAATGGAGAAATTTATAATTAGTTAACCAGCAACAAGCTAACTAATAGCTACATACTATAGACAATTAGAATAACTGGAATAAGCCAAGAGGATCAGAAATACATTCCACTTAATTCTAATATCCTATTTCTTATTTGAATACTATGGGTTACTAGATATAACTAGGGTTAACTAGGTAAATAGTTAACTAGAGAAAACTAGAATAACTAGAGGACACCAAAAAACTGAAAATCACATTCTTCTCAACTTTAACTTTTTATTCTCATGTTCTGAGTATTGTCCACCTCTGGACTTCCTCATGATTGAAATATGTCCCCTATTAGGATGCCGCATTGTTTCATTGTAAATCCTATCTGCTCCTACTTCACACTACCCTGATGTTGAAGACCAATTTCTTAATGGATGGCTACTTCCAAAATGTCTGATTCATTATTGGTTGGAGTCTAATACTGCTGGATTTGCACTCAGTGGTAGTGGGCCACAAAGAGCCAGGTATAGAGTGGAGTCCTATTTATACAGAAGGAGGAGGAGTTGCTAGAACAGAGACTATATCTGAGGTATGGAGAGAGCTAGGCAACCAGATAGACAATGGCAGTTATAGGAAAGTACATTTGCAAATGACAATCCCAAATCAAAGTCACTTGAAGAGAAAAAGGAAATTACTGGCTCATATAATCGGGAAATCTGAGGTAGATCTGGAATACCTGGACCAGACACTCAAATGATGCCATCAGAAATATGTCTGTCCATCTTTTGCCTTTGATTTCCTTTGTTTGTTGGCCTCATTCTCTTCTAGTAAGGTAGGTTTTACCTTATGGAAGGAATGATGACTGCTTGTGGATCCCTTTCTTCTAGATTTATGACCTAAAAATCAAGGCCATTTTTCTCTAGCTCAAAACTGAAAACCTCAAGGAAGGACTAGAACTTGCTAAGCTTGGGCACATGCTCAACCCAGAACAATCAGTGCGGTTAGAGGAATGGAGTTTTATGTTCGGAGGGGCTTGGGTCAGAAACCCACCCCTGTGACCAGTGAGATGGGGCACTATGATTAGCAGCTGCATCACCAGAATCACATGATTGGACAGGAGGAGGAGCAGTTCCCCAAAGGAAGTGGGGGTGCTAGATAGAAAAACCAAGATATAACGACCACAGGGTCCAAGTACTTCTCATCTAATTTTCTGAGCAGAAGAATCCAGATTCAGACCTCTATTCAGATGTTCTCCTGGGTTTGACATAGGTTGGAACTAAGTTTGTCCTAGGATGTTTCTTGCTAAAGAATATTTGTGCTGTCAGAATATTTGTCAGGTAGTCAAATCTAATGAAAAAGGCAGTGGGCGTGGTTGGAATTGGAAGATACAAAGGTGAAAACCACACTTGGTGTAGAATGGAGCATTCTTGACAGGTATATAATATGTAAAATATGTAATCTTACGAGAAGTCCAGTGAGGGTAGTAAGGCAAACTGCATATTTTGCTATAACAGGTATAGAAATGGAGTCATTGCTCAAAGATCTGGGGGTGATGTACAGAAGAGAAGTGTAATGTAATGAGTAAGGTGTCAAAGATGAACTCTCCAGATCCAGGAGATGAATTTGAGCCACAACTGGAGATTTGATAGGGAGCAAGACGTTTGCCTAACAATGCATATATTTGTGCATATTTTTGAGAGAATCCAGTTTCAAAACAATAGATTGCACCAAAAGCCTAAAGTTGTGACACATCCATGATCAAATCCAGAATTATGAAGGCCTATGCACAAAACAGTGTAAGATACATTAAATTATATAATGCATATAAAGTATTTAGCACAATGAACACATATTAGGTATTCAGTCAATGGCTCTATTATTATTATTACAATGTGCCTGGCATTATGCCCAGTATTTTATACACATTATGTGACAATAACCCTATTTAGACAGGTATTGTTACTCTATTTCAAATAATTTGCTAAGATAACAGAAATGTTCATTTGCAGAGTTGGAATCTAAATCTAGTCTATCCGACTCCAAGGTTTGTGTTTTTACCATTATGCCACAGGCGTCCCATAGAATGCTGGTGATATCTCATGAATCCTAGAAAGACTAGGCAATTTATAGTATATCTTTGATGCTTAGAGCATGGTGTGGACCTTGTTAGTTAGCATCTTTATTCCTTATAGGATAAGAAACCTGATATTTTGAAGATTGAATTCACATTTCTGGAGTTTTTCATAGAATTGATGCTGCTGCTAGAACTGTCCAGAATGAGGTGTTCTATTCACTCAACCAAGGACATTACAGTACATCACATTATTGTGAAAGTAGACTGATAATCCCACGCTGTTCTAGTCCATAATGAAATATAATATTCACAAATCTCTGGGAGACTTCAGGGCGGTTACACAGACGTAAGTGGACTGGTATTCATATTGTCTGTGTTCAGTTGGAAGGTGGTTTTTCCTCATCTTCTAAATTCACATCAATTTATTTGTCTTTCAGAAACCTAGGCAAGAGAAAATGTAGCCTAGGAAGCCATGGATAAGAGGTTTCAGTCATCAATCCTTGACAGTGATGGCACTGAAGCCTCAATAATAGTTATGGAACTGGAGTGGGAAGTAGGAAGTGGTAGGCTGGTTCTGTGCAAGCAGTTTAAAGAAATTGAATTTACGGATTTGAAATTTAGTTAAACCTTTTGGCAGAAATCATCACTCCAGGCATTTTGGAAATAGTCTAATTACACTTGAAGTTGAGGACATCTCCTTGACTTCTTATTTATTGAGCTCAGTTCTGAATCCTGCATATCTGGGATGATGCCTCAGGGCAGCCTTTGTTAATTCCTGGATGGTTGATATAGCCTAGCCAAGATGCCATCTACTCACTGTGCTTCTGGGCTCCCTAGAACACCAGGGTCCCACCACATATATATTGACGTAGGGAGAAAAAAAATTATGGTGGTCAAAATGTTTGGGAAATAGTGGTTTAAATGTTCAACGAGTTTATTATTTATTACAGGACTTCTCAGAGGTTTTAATAAACCCATATGTGCTATGAGTCTTTAGCAGAAGCATCTAGTATGAACTGTTTTTCAAAAGTATTTGACCAGGAATTTTATTTTTTCTTTCTTTTTGATGACTGCATACTAGCATCTTATAGAAAACTAGTATGTTTCTATGAAATACAGTTAAAGGAGTGTTAGTCTAGGCTAGTGTAGCAATAAGTATGACATATATCAATTAGTATCTACACTGGAGGACCAAAGCACTGTCAGAAGTTTCTGACAGCAAACCTAAAGTTCTTAAGTCAACCCAGAAAAAGCTTGATAAGAGTGCTATCCCCACCAGGGAGCATGTCTGACAAGTCTTTCAAGCTCAGGAACCAGTGTGTCTGAGGAGGGTCCTGTGTACTCCAGGCCCACCTGGGCTATATACCTGCCTTGCTCTGCTCTGTTCAGTGTTGAAGGCTGGGCTTCTTTGGTTCCCGGAGTATATTCCAGTTCTCTCACTGGCACAGAAGCTCTTCTCTACACTCCGGTCTTTAATGGCATTAACCTGACTGCTTGCCTAGTTCTTGTCAGATCCTTCTCCCTGGGGACTCTAGATGATTAAATGATAAAGTATGATGAGTAAGTGAAATCACATATGTCTTAAGAGGTAAATTAAACTATATATGTAAAGCAATCAACACGGTGTCACGTGGCATTTACTTGGCAAATGTTAGTTCCCAAATGGGTATTGAAAATCTGTTTAACAAAATCTACCTTCCATTCCATGCTTTTACTTTTCATTTTGCACATTTTGATATTATTTGGAATTTTTTTAAACCACAACATGAATTACCCTTATTTTAGAAATTAAAATAACTAAGTAAGCCAGTCACAAAAAGATACATACTGTATGATTCCACTTATATGAGGTATCTAGAGTAGTCAAATTCACAGAGACAGAAAGCAGAATGGTGGTTGCCAGGGGCTGGAGGAGAGAGGGAATGAGGAATTAGTGTTTAATGGGTAAGGAGTTTCAGTTTGGGAAGAGGAAAAAGTTCTGGAGATGGATGGTGTTGACAGTTGCACAATAATGTGAATGTACTTAATGTCACAGAACTGTATACTTAAAAATGGTTAAGATGGTAAACTTTGTGTTGGATGTATTTTAGTACAATTTAAATTTCTTTTAATTAAAATTTTAAAAAATTAAAATAACAATGAAAATGTCTCTCTCCCTTCCTTCTGTCCTTCTTAAAAGATCTCTGCCTCCCTTTGCCTCCTATTCAGCCTGTTTTCCATACTGCCACTAGAAGAGTGAATCTGACCACAGCACTCCCCATTAATCACTATAGGATAAAATGCAGTCTTCAGCCTGACATGCAAGGCTCTTCACCTAAGGCCCCTGCTTAGCCCCATCTCCTAACACTGCTCTATTTTGTATTTCTAATCAAGCCATACCAAATTGCTCTTATTTTTCCAAATGTGGTATTTCATGACTGTTTGTCTCTGTCTAAAATGTCTTCTCAGAATCCCTTATCTGTCTGACGAACACCTCATCCTTCAAGGTTAGGCTTAGCGTCTGCTCTGTGAAGCCTTCTTTGACACTCCTCCACCTCAAGCCAGGCAGAACACTGCCTCTTTTGTCCCACCACTCTACCTTGTATAGCACTCTATCACTGTAAGTAGCACGCTGCATTGCAATGGTTTGTTTATATGTCTGTATCCCTCACTAGACTGGGAGGACCTCAAGGGTTCATTCATGTTTGTATTCCTAGGGTTTAGAGCACAGTGCCTGCTACATAGAAATTGATTAATGCATTGTCAAGTGAGTGAATGAATATAGAGAAGTGGAAGCACAGATCTGTTTTTATCCCTGTTTCTACCACTACTATCAATAAAAGTCCTTAAAAAATCCTTAAAGAGACTCTGTGCTGTCAAAGCAGTAGGCAGACCAATACCTAATGATGGAAAAGAAAAGGGGTGGCCAGCCTCAAAGGCCTAAAAGTCTCTGCCTTCCTTCTTCTTTTCTGCCCCTAAAGAAACCACGTCAGTCTTGGAGCCAAGGGTGTTTCCCTTTAGCACTGCCTGACTGATAAAGGATTCAGAGTTGGGGTAGGGGGCAGCACTGGAGGGGAGTCACTGCAGGAAAGAGAAATTTATTGTGGTCTTCCCGCGTTGGAACTGAACTTTGTGTTTCATAAAAAATGCTGTTATATATGATGT
This sequence comes from Tapirus indicus, assembly GCA_031878705.1. Lineage (NCBI taxonomy): Eukaryota > Metazoa > Chordata > Mammalia > Perissodactyla > Tapiridae > Tapirus > Tapirus indicus. The sequence continues at coordinate 94,708,607 of CM062942.1, read as the reverse complement.
ACACACTACTTTACTTCAAGCACGTTATGGGTTAAGTAGCCTTGGGTGGACTGGTTTGGGAATATGCCCATAATTTATAACATTGTTTATATGGGAAAATTGTTTCTGAGTTCAAAAAACAAAACTTTGGAACTTAACTTGGGGACTTCCTGAATTCTTTTTGAAAGTACAGTGAATGTATCAATGAGAATCTAGAGATATATAAAAATGAAGAGTTTTAATCTGGGGAAAAGTGATCATGGATATATTTAACTATAACATTATAGGTATTATGACTAGATTATAGCAGTCCTACTCTGCAGTTCTCAAATTACCCATTATTGCAACTAGTGTTATATTCTATAACAAGGTAATTGAAATAAAGCTGAAAAATGCAAGTTTCCATTTTAACACAGTCTCATAAAGGTCCACCATCCAATATAACCTATGTGTGTCATACACGATGCCTGCAACTTTGCTTCAGGACTCAAGCAGCCTGTAAAAGTGACGCACCCGCTCTCGAGCATTTTTACAGCAAAATGTCAGACCATGAAAATGACTCACTGACTTACAGTTTGTCATCAGGGTAAAACATTCCCTGAAATAAGACAGTCTTCTGTAGGGACCCTCTGTGAGTAAACAGATGCATTTGAAGGCCCATATGACCTAAATGGTTATTTCTGGCCATTCCCCTTCCCACATCCAAATGTTTGTGATATATTACTATGCAGTTGAAGGCTGCAAAGCAATATGCATGATTTGAGAGAAAACAGTTCTTCTACTGACACTACACAGAAAAGTTGAAGAAAGAGGCTTTCTCGTCTAAAAAAAATAGAAGCAGGAACCTCAACTGCTCTTAAGAATCACCATTTTCCTGTTAAAAAAACAAGCATGGATATCTGTCAAATACTAATGACAGTCTGTCAATCACACCCCCACCCCACCCCTCCCTGTTTTCAAGAGCTTGTCTTCTTATTGTAAAATTAGCTTTTAACTATTTCCAAAGCAACAGAATTATATTGCTGCTATGTGTGACTGAAATGCGTGACAGGTTGTTTGGATTGTAATTCCAAGGCCCCAGTTATGACCCTACTAGTGAACGCACTCTCCTCATTCAATAGAGCCTTGTGTCTACATAATGTCAAACAAATGGTAGGGCACTAAACAAATAATGAGCTGATTCAGTAACCTGTGCAGTGTCTCAGGTTGTACCTATGCCGTAGGTTGGCAACTTGAAATTATTCCGAGAGGCACAGTCAAGCCTGCCCCAAGGCAACACTGTGAAGTTGAGGAATTGTCTGGGCCACCCTCCCACATCTCATCTTGATACACAGTACTGAGCACATAGAACACATTCATTCACTAAATACTTAAATGAATGAATCTTAAGGAAAGACTCTTAGGTCTTTTTGAGATGCACTAAAGTCATCTGATTTTTTGCTGTTTTAACCGTCTGATTCATACTTATTTAAAGGAATAACCTACTTAGAAATTCAATATTTTCTTAAATGTTCCCCCACGGACATCTTAGGCTAAGGCAAATTAAGGGGATTGCTCTGTTGTCTGCTGACTCAGGCAAGGCTGGATTCAAACAGAGCAATATATTAAAAATGGGGCCAGTGGAGGGTAGAAGGAGTAGGCAATGGTGAAGTGTTCAGAGAAGGTGACAGAGAAGATATGGTCTCTGGGCTCTGCTTTTCAAGAGGGGTAAACTTGTCCTCTCTACCTCCGCTTCTCTCTATCTCTGAATTCATCTTTTCATCTTTCCCTCCAGTCTCAAAACAAGATGTGCACCCAATTATTGTCCAAGCTCAACTTTCCTGCCATTCTTATGAACACCTTTAGCATTTGTTGTCACATTTAGCATGGACAGCTCTACTGACGAATACAGCCAGTACCATGGCTTGTCTACACAACTGGATGATAATCTACCTGAAGAGAGGGACCTTAACTTCTACTTCTTAGGATAGCTATTCAGTGCTGAGCATCTCTTCTCTTCCTGCTCCTGCTAGCTGTTTTAACTTGCTCTTCTTTGCTTACTAACATGCACAGGACCTTCTCATTGGTAAAAACAAAAACATAACTCTGCCTTCTCGAAGGTTTTATCATCAACCTGCTTCTCTTCTTATTATATTCTTTTTCTAGGTGATATCATCCACTCTCAGAACTTCAACTATCAACTATGAAGATTATTTCTAGGCAGTGGTCTCCAGCTCTGATTTTGCCTCAGAATCCCAGTCCTACCTCTCAAAAGTGACTGATGACTTGATAACTTGCTGTCATCTCATACTTGGGCTAGGAACAAAAATCCCCCTCTTCCTTCCAAACTGACTTTTCCTTCCTGACATACAGATTTCTGCTAATGGAGCATAAGTTTCTAAATTATTCTATTAAGTTCAGTTTATTTCAACAAATATTAATTGAGTGCATATCATGAACAAGAAGTTGAGACCAGAAATCATGCTGGCATCTTTAAATCTTTTCTCTAAATCTTCCCTCTCCTTCTCTGTCTTGAGTCTATCCTTAAGCCCAGTGTGTTCTTCCTTTCAAATGTCACCCACATCCAAACCTTCCTTTCTATTTCCTTTGCCACCCACTCCAGCAGTCCCAGGACTCGTGATCTTAAGCTTGCATTATAATAGCCTTCTAGCTGGTCTCCATGCTAGTTTCTCTCCTTCCTCCATTGCAGGGGTTCTCAAACTTTGCTCATATTAGGAATACCTGGGGATCTTTTTAAAATCCCAAGGCCCCGACTATATCTCATATCATTAAATTGGAATCTCTGTAGTTAGGACCAAGGCATCAGTATTTTGTAAAGCCCCCAGTTGATTTTAATGTACATCCAAGGTTGTAAACAAGTGCTTATTCCACTCTACTCACTACTGCCAAGATTTCTACAAACACTGCTTTCATTATGTAAGTTACCGGCTCAAAATCTTTAATAAGTCTCCACTGACCAACTTCAAGGCTCCTTACAATCTGACTCAATTCTATCTCGTGAAACTTTTGCCTTCCCCCCTCCATGACTATCTGCTGGAATGCCTCTCCTCTGCCTATCCAAATCTTATTCTTCCTTCAAGGTCCAGTTCATCCAAGAAGAAGCTTTCCCTAAGGAATCCAGACAACAGTGATTATCTACCATCTGGGCACCTATAGCACTTCTGGCTAATATAGTCATTTGCTAAGCATCACCTTGTATTGTAGTAATATTTTCAGTTTTTATGTCTCATTTGCCTAATTAACTTCTAAGTACTGGGGACACAGTCCATGTATACCATATGCCTCTCCTTTACTTAGTCGAGTGCTATGAACATTATAGACATTCAATAAATATGTTGATTGTTTTGTGTCCATCCTACCATAAAGAATGTTTTAATCAACATGCGACTAATTTCTTATGTTTGTGTCATGTTTTGATATTATAAAATTAAGCAGTAAGCTTAATCTCTACTCTTGTCAGTAGACAAACTGACAGAAAACAGGACAGCATCACTTTCAGATGGGACTGCTTGTCTTGAATACCACCTACATAGCTAAGGCATGTAGATATACTGTATATAATAAACCCAAGGGAGGCTATTAACAATTCAACATTTCCTGTTCGTGTGGGAATGCTAATTCCATTTATCAAACAAAGACAGAAACATTGTTCCTTTAGACCGATCCTCCCTTTTTGGCTCCTCAGGGCCAAAGGCTATAATCACTAGTGGAGACAGAGAAGGGAGAAAACCCTCCCACTGACCTTCTGACCACTGGTCAGAAAGTCTGGCTGACAATAGTTAAAGATTTCTATGTTCAGAAATGTTGTAATGGGCCATTTGTGATTGGAGGTAGTTGTGGTGGTGTATAAAAAGCACTAGACCTGGGGTCAGAGGAGCTGGGTTTAAATCCCAGCTCTGTCACATAATGGTCTTGTGACTTTAAGCAAATCACTGGGCCTCTATGGACCTCAATTTGTTCATCAGTAAAATGAGATTAGTAATAAATAGCATAGAGTTTGTAACTGTTCCTAACAACATAGTAGGCACTCAGCAAATGTTAGTATATTTGAATAATAATGCTAAAATGTATTTGCTTACTAGCATAAAATACAAATATTTTAACAAAGAGGAGCCATGCAGTTCCCCCAATGAATGTTCCATGCATCAAAAAAAGCATTTTTTTAAATTTGGAAATAATTTAAAACTTGGAAAAGTTGCAAGAATAAAATGGCACACAGAACACTCACAATATGCTTTACCCAGATTCATGTATTGTTAGTATTTTACACCATTTTCTTTTATCTATCTATCTATCTAATCTATCTATATTCCTCAACCATTTGAGAGTAAGTTGTGTGCATCATGACCCTTTACCCCCAAATGCTTTGGTGTACATTTCCTAGGTATAAGAATATTCTCTTAACATACCACAGTACAGTTAACCACTTCAGTGATATTATCAACATTGGTACAATACTCTATCCAACCTACCACCTGTTTTTTAGTTTTGTCAGTTGGCCCAATAATGTCCTCTATAGCATATTGTCCCCCTTCCATATAGGACCCAGTCTAGGATGAGGTATTTTAGTTGTCATATCTCTTTAGCTTCATTTAATCTGGAATATTTCCACAACTCTTCTTTATCTTTTATAACATTGGATGTTTCATAAATTTTAAAATTGAAACAGGGTTCTTTCACAAAGTATAGTCAAGAACATAGGCTCTGAAGCCAGATTGACTGATTTAGAGTCTGAGCTCTGCCACCAATTAGTTGTGCAACCTTGAGCAAGCTACTTAATGTCTCTGTGTCTCAGCTTCCTCATATGAAAAATAGTGTTGATAATGGTACTTCATAAGGTTCCTGTGAGGATTAAATGAGTTGATATACATAAAACACTTGGAATATCACCTAGCACATGGTAAGTGCTCAATAATGTTAGATATATCAATATTTCTATAATTCCAATGCCAAGTCAAATGTACAAAAATTTACCAAGTACCTCTTACATCCAAGGTATTTTATTAAGGCCAAGTCACATTTACCTTGTCAATTACAGAATCGTAGAATGTTAGACTTAAAAAGACCTTACAGATTATTGGTTCTTAATTTTTCCCTGTATCACAGACCCTTGAGAATCTGGTAAACTCTATGGAACTCCCCTCCTGAAAAAAAAAAAAAGCAACACTGTAGTGGCTTGAATGGTGGCTCCCTAAAAGATATGTTCATGTCCTAATCCCCAGAACTTGTGAATGTGACCTTATTTTGAAAAAGAGTCTTTGCAGTTATAATTAAATTAAGGATTTTGAGAAGAGATCATGCTGGATAATCCAGGTAGGCCCTAAATCCAATGACAAGTGTCCTTATAAGAAACACACAGAGGAGACAAGAGGAGGAGGCAATGTGAAGATGGAGGCAGAGATGTAGCCAAAAGCAAAGAATGCTGACAGCTTCAAGAAGCTGGAGGAACCAAGGAATAGAATCTCCCCTAGAGCCTTTGGAGGGAGTGTGACCCTGCTGACATCTTGATTTCAGACTTCTGGCCTCCAGAACTGTGAAATAATAAACATCTGTTGTTTTAAGTCACCAAGTTTGTGGTAATTTGTTATATCAGTCACAGGAAACTTACAGAAACACACACATTTACTCACAATCTTGTAGATTTCAGTTATTCTGTGAATCTCAGGTTGAAAAACAGTGCTCTTATCCTACTTTCTCATTTACCAATCAGGAACCAGGGACTCAGGTGAGACCCAAAGCTAGGTATTGAACTAGAGGAAGGGAGGGATGATTGTGGTAACCTAACGGCCCTGATGTAGAACAGGATATGAAAGAATGTCAGAGAACACAGCCATGCTAGCCAGGCCTAGCAAAACAAGGGGTAGGACTGGAACTTTTTCTGTGTACTTCACCAGCATCTCAGTCCTTCCTACTTCCTCAAGAGCTCTCCTTTCCCCACTCCCAATATTTGCAAACTAGAAAAAATAAACATATTGTCACACTGAAAGAATTTGAACAAAGAGCACTTTAAAAAAGAAAGCAAGCAAACCTAACACAATGGGGATGGACATACCATTTGTCCAAGGTTAAGATACTAAAAACATGGCCATTCAAAAAAAATTGTCCATATATTTTTTCCCCAAAAAAGGAATGTTAGGGAGAATAATTGAGAGCTTGACCACAGTAGAGGTCAAGCTTGAAGCTAGGATTAGAGAAAGATTATGTTTTCAAATTTAATAACCAGGAAATGGCATTAGAGACCTCAGCTCATTTGGGCCCTGTTGTGGATCGAATTGTGTCCCCAAAAAGATATGTTGAAATCCTAACCCCCGAGTACTTGTGAATGTGACCTTAGAAATAGGGTCTTTGCAGATGTAATCAAGTTAAGATGAGGTCATTAAGGTAGGCCCTAATCCAATATGATTGGTGTTCTTATAAGAAGAGGAGAAGAGACAGAGAGAGACACAGAGAGGAAAATACTATATGGAGACACAAAGACACACAGAAGGAAGATGGCCATGTGAAGATGGAGGCAGAGATTGAAATGATGCTGCCAGAAGTCAAGGAATGCCTGGGGCTACCAGGAGCTAGAAGAGGCAAGGAAAGATCCTCCCCTAGAAGCTTCAGAGGGAGTGGGGCCCTGTCAATACCTTGATTTTGGTCTTCTGGCCTCTACAACTGTGAGAGGATAAATTTCTGTTCTTTTAAGCCACCCAGTTTGTGGAACTTCATTACAGCAGCCCTAGGAATATAATACATGCCCTTATTTGGGTATCCATGAGGGATTTACTGAATATGTGCCAGGCACTATGCTAGGCACTGGGGAAATACAAAGATAAGACAGGCCCTATTTTTGCTTTAAAGCAGATATCAGTTTTCTATGATGGATGTAGGCCATTTCCAGGGCCCCACAGATGCCTTTCCCTACCCTGTGACCTGGCAAACATATTTTTTGTCTTATTTGCTCAATTATATACAGTATGTAGGTGCTCTAAAGACCAGATTTATCCTGGCAGTTCTGACTATTCCATTTATCCAGGGACACAGTCATTCACACAGCTCCCTCTCCTTCTAGGGTGGCCAAAGGAGGAGAGTAGGGAAGGGGAAATGGGGAAGGTTCTAGAACAGCTTTCATTTTGTTTCCTGCCTGTATCTTTCCTGATGGATCCATATTCCCAGTGATATTTCTCCTGCTCTAAAATGAAGAGCTCCTCACACATTTATGAAACACGATGCAGGGACCACACTGTGGCACTGTTTCATTGCCATTCATTAATAAAATACACAGTTCATTTTATGTCACAATATGAGGCCTTCACCTCAGGGTTTATGGTACATGTGGAAGGAGGGTGCATATTTAAGGCCAATTAAATGTCAACCTCTGGGGCCGACCCGGTGGCGCAGTGGTTTAGTTCGTGCTTTGGCAGCCCAGGGTTCACGGGTTCGGATCCCGGGCGCCCGCTGACACACCGCTTGTCAAGCCATGCTGTGGCGGCGCCCCATATAAACTAGAGGAAGATGGGCACGGATGTTAGCCCAGGGCCAGTCTTCCTCAGCAAAAAGAGGAGGATTGGCAACGGATGTTAGCTCAGGGCTGGTCTTCCTCACACACACACAAATAAATAAATGTCAACCTCAGTAACAGAGCCCAGGCCTTTTCTCTTGGACCTTGCTGCCACCATGGTAAGCCTTCGGCAAATTGATGAAGTAGGCAGTATTTGTCTTTATTTCACTCCCATGTTCATGGTTAGAGACTGAATTTTCTATCATGCTCCACCTTTTCCCCTCTGCTTACCCCCAGTAAGGTGCCCTTACCTGTGTCCTTGTCACATTCTTGCTTTGGCTGGCTGTGGTAACTTTGTCTGCTTAGGTACTAACTGATAGGAATGTGTCAGCCTGAGGTGTGACTCCTCGGAGAAATATTTTATTTTTAAAGAGGGCTATCTTAGAGATCAAAAAGCCCTCAAAACCAAAAGAAGTACAGCTCTAATGATGAACTGGCATGCAATGGATGAATCGTTTGGGGTGGGGGTCCTGTACTCTGTAATATTCATTTATTCAGTTCCAACTGACATGCACTCTTTGCCCAGTCATGTTACACATTTTCTTTCACTTGCTCAGCTCATTGTATTCTTCACAACAACCTTGTGAAGTATATATTGATATCTTAATTTTAAGGAAATGGAAACTGAGGGACAGAGAATTGAAGTGACTTCCCATGGTCAGACAGCAGTTAGAACCAGTTCCCGATGTCTCTCTGACTCCCAGTCCAATAGTCTTTCTTCTGTACCATGCTGCCTCATTAAACATGTTATAAATGTTTAATAAAATTAAACATTTGTTGTTTAATGCCTCCTTAAAGGCATGCCTCCTTATGTGCAAGATTCTGCCTTAAGCCTTGCGGGATGATGCAGAAATCAGTACAGCATGACCATGCCCTCTAAGAACTTAAAATCTATTTTCTTCAAATCATATCATGTAGTTAGTGCCTCAAGGCCAGTCCTGCATCCCCAGAATATCCCATAGATTGTCTTACACAGGTCTAGGAAACTCTTATTCAGAGAGTCACTCAGGTTCAGGGGAAAAGGAGGAGGTGGTTGATGAGGCTTTCATTCAGATGCTTTCTTGTGACCAAAAGTCTGAAAGTCTTCTTCCTTCTATAAGCACTGTCTATTCCTCCCTGGGTAAGCAGTAGCCTCATATTAACCTCCAGCATTCTGCTAACCTTCTGACTCCCAGAAGTCAGCTGTCTCTCCTAACTAGGTTGTACTCTTTCTCTGTTGGAACAGAAATTCCTATATTGCCAAGGCTTGCCCTCTCTGATGATGGGCAGTTTCTGTGGGACCTTCAGTATGACTTCTTCTCTGCTCATAGCATCCCCTAATCCTCCACATATCAACATTCCCCCCATATTTTCAATCCTCTGTCACCATCATGCTTTCCCTGCTCTGTACCTATCAAACCTGCTCTCCAGAGGGTATCAAGTATTGACCCTTTACATATCACTGTAAATATGTTCAAATTCATTCATTCATCCATTCCAGTAACAAATATTTTGAAGGATTTACTATATGTAGGCATCATTTATAGAAAAAAGACATGGACATTGTCCCTCAAGGAATTCATTTTCTAGTGGGAAAGATAGACCGACAGACCATTACAATATAGTAGAATGTCATTAATTTTATATTCAAAATATGACTAGAGTAATGTAGAGGCCACAGAAGAACATCAAACCAACACTAGGAGAATTGAGGATGGGTTTCTCAAGGATGTAATGCCTAAGCTGAATCTTGAAGGGTAAGTAGTAAATAGACAAGCAAAGAAGAGGTAAGAATTTCCAGAGAGAGAGTGTTTTGTAGGTCTCCTGTGATTCTGGCTTGGGTAATTAGGAAATAAGATAGATGGTGGTGTCGTTCATGGAGATGGGAGATACAAGAAGAGGCAGAATTATGGGTAGGGATGGAGATAGATGATACGTTTGGTTTTATACATGTTAATTTTGAAATGCCTATGTAACATTCAGGGGACTTCAGCAGGCAGTTTGATACATGGATCTTATGAGAGATGCAGCAGGTAGCATTGATTTTGGAATCATCAGTCAACATGTCCCCTTATTGTTCTCTGAGGTCATAAAAAGTCTCAGCTTCTGAATCCTCAACAGCAGGTGAAAGAGACATTTTTAAGGGGGGGGGGATTCCAGGTATTCTTGAAACACTTTAATGGTCTTGGTCACTGGCTAGCCTTGCCCTCCCAACTTAGTCTAGCTGCTCTTGACCCAGGATATGTGTGTGGAGTTTGGTTGTGAAATGTGATGTATGCAGTAGTTACGGTATTCTTCAGGGGGTGGTAAAAGATGCAAGAAAGTCAAACTTGGTACCTCTCTGTCTTGGTCCTTTGGTCAGTCTCATTTATGCATCAAAGAGAACTGGAGAGAATGAATAAGAGGTTGTTTACTACTGGCTTTAGCCTCCTTTTTTTTTTTTTTTTTTTGTGGGGAAGACCAGCCCTGAGCTAACATCCGTCGCCAATCCTCCCCTTTTTGCTGAGGAAGACTGGCCCTGGGCTAACATCGTGCCCATCTTCCTCTACTTTATATGGGACGCCGCCACGGCATGGCTGACAGGCAGTGTGGGCGGGCGCCCGGGATCCGAACTCGCGAACCCCGGGCTGCCAAGCGTGGACTAAACCGCTGCGCCACCGGGCAGCCCCTAGCCTCCTTTGTTCTTAATGCTTTGTAAAGTTTTCCTGGCCTCTAGTTTATACACCCTCTAAATCATTCTCTACCACCACCAGGTTACTTTTCGTAAAACACCACTTTCATCAATCTCCCAAACCTCTAAAAAACAAGTTCCAATTGTTCTATTTGGCATTCAAGTTCCTCAAAAATCTGGTCCTACCTTATATAGCTGAACTGAACTTTTCCTAGCCTCTATACAAATTGTCTACTCACTTGTACTGAAAACAAAGCAGTTTTTCAGATTGTAAACCCTTGCTAATGCTATTATTCCATGAGCTTGGAATACCCTCTACTAACTTCTCCACCTACAGTCACTCAAGGCATCTTAACTGAACACATACTTATGTGCCTTCTTTGCCAGTCAAAGTTCATACAGCTCTCTTCCTTCTCTTCCCTATTACAGCAAGCATGCTTACAGCAACCATATATTCAGAATAAAATGACAGTTTGATGAATATATGTGTGCCTTGGGACAATCAAGAGAGACTATTTAAAATTGAGGCTATTTATTCATCTGAAGTGTATCAGAGAACCCCTTGTACCGTTATTTTAAGGTTTTGTCTCTCCAGCTACACTGGAGTTTTTGGAGGCTGAATCCAAGTTTAGAATTCTTTGTATCCCACGTGGCACCAATCACATGCTAGGTATCTAATAGTTGTTCAGCAAGTATTTGTGTTTGAACTAACTGCTTATGTTCTTTGTTTGAGTCCAGCAACATTCTTTAGGTGTGGCTCACCCTCAGTAACTATGAAGGTAGTGCACAAGGAAAACCAACAAGAGTTAGATTAAATTTGGCAGAAAATACATTTTAACAGAGGAGATTAGCCCTTCTGCTGAGTAAGCTGAGCCCTAGTAAAGTGATCCTGCCTTCTTCCAAAGAGCTATGGAAAAAATCACCTTGTGGGTGAAACAGAGTTAGTCTCCATTTGTAAGGGGATTTTAAGTGTCTCCGTGGTTTAGTGCTCCACAGAAATCTCCCTATATTTAACATCTGCTCTATCTTCAAATTACTTTGGGCATTTTTCTAAGACTCTGTGAAAATAAGCAAGGAGTGCTCACTTTCCAAAGTGTCCAACAAAGCCAAAGGGATATTAATTAGAGGCAGGAGGGGAGGGAACAGAGAGCTGGTCTCGCCAAAGGAAGTGAGTTTATTCCCTGGGAAAGAAGTGAGATGTGAGTTCAGAAGGTAGAACAGAAACTTTTTAAACTCTTCACAGCTAGACTAGAAATTGAATGGAAGAGATAGATGAGATGGTAAAGTGTGGCAACAAATCAGTCAGAAATTTCCTGTAACCTTGGGAGCGAAGGTGATAGGGTCAAAACTGCTTCAGACTCTGATCTTGGATATTGAAGAAAACTCTAGAAGTCAGCAAACTTTTTCTGTAAAGGCCAGATAGTAAATATTTTAGACTTTGCAAGCTACAAAACCTATACAAAACTATAGTCTCATTGGCACACTCTCCTTTGTTTCTTTTAACAGCCCTTTAAAAATGTTTAAAAAAAAATTCTTAGCAGCAGTTTGTCCACCATTGCTCTATAAGATGGTTTGTGTGTAAATTTCAATTCGATTTCAACTTGAAGAATACTTATTGTGGTAATCATCAACTCTGCAGAATCAGCAGTGGAAACTAGGGTAAATGTGAAGAGGATTCTGAATGAGGGAAACTAAACTCAAGACTAACTAACCAGGGATCCTCAGCCCACAAATAGAACAACTACTCCCAGCCTGAAGAACTAGCTGAAGGAGGAGGCAGGTTTGAGTGAATCTAACCGCCTGTGCAAAAGCTATTCAAAGCAAAAAAAAAAATCAGTGAGAGTGATTTGACCAGGACACTGAGCATCTGGCCAAATTAAAGCTGGGAAACTCCCCCAGGAGCTTTCAGAGCAGACCCAAAGGCAGTCTGGAAGCTGGGGTCAAGGAGAGGCAAATGCTCAGGGTGTTTTTTTGACCACAAAGGCAGGGGAAGTCCTGGGCTTTGTAATTACCAAGCAGCTGAGACTGCACTTTGGGAATAAGTGAAATCTCTGCAAAATGTAACTTACCTGTCTGGGATCAGTCTAAAATAGCTTATGGGGAAAACCCTGATGGATGTAAAGAAATTATGCCTGAAAAATTGGAGTCTGGGGACCCTGGGAGTTCTGGTGAAAGAGGGGAAGAGGTTAGAAATGTTCCCTTTCCCCTTCCCCCACAGGAACCACTTTTCACTAGGGAGGACAAAGCAGGCCTGAAGGTAGAAACTGCAGAGCATCTAAAGAGCACCTGACAAATATGCTTTTGAGAAACCAAGGGAGGGGTTCCTCCCAGATGCTGACTGAAAAGACCTGAGGGCAACAAGTCTTAAGTGAGATCAACTTGTCAAGAAGATAGGAAGAACAATGCTTCCCCCACCCAGCCATAGCCTGGAGCTAGAGCTTTTAAGACTGAATAAATGCTTGGTGCCTAATTGGGAGGAGAAAGGGTTAGTGTGGGTGGTAACCACACTAACCACAGGTGTCTTGAAAATAACCATATATTTTAGTTTCCAAGGTGTTTTCACAACCATTGTTTGATCTGAAGCTCATAACAAACCAGTGTGATCCTAATAGACGAGAGAGATTATTCTCCCAATTTTTACAGATGAGGAAATTGAGGCTCAGAAGTGTTGAGCTACTTGCCCAAGTTCGCACAGTTTGTAAATAGCAGTGCCACACTCCAATCTCTCAAGATTCCAAATCCAATGCTACTTTTACACTACTGCTAGTGTTCTTAGTGAGAAAACACCAAGGTGAGAAATGGTTGGCAAAGAAGTACATCCCTGGGAGAGGTGACCCACTTGGGAGCTGGAGAGGGTGGGACTGAAATGAACAATTAGAAGGTGAGGATGGTGGAGTCATGAAAAAACTTTAGGTTTTCAGAAGGCTGGGAATTGAAAAGGCTTTTACACTGAAAAGTTCTGAATCCAGAGTCTGCATTGCAAGGAGACAGGGAGATGAGTTTTTAAAATGTTGAGGGTAACCTGGGAAAGCTACTAAGATGAGGTTAGGAGGGCTTCGAGGAGTTTTCACTTGGGGCAGAGGAATACACCAAATGACTTGGCCTGCTCAATTGATACAGATGCTGAGAAAAATAGCTTTGATTTTGGATTTAAACACAAAGTAGGATGGAGAATTGAAAAGGATTATGAACAACTCATTTACACAAAACCCTGTGTCATGAAATACATGTTTCCTTCATCTAACAAATCCTTCCTGCGTACCCACTATGTGCCAGATATAGCATGTGCTAAGTGTTGGGAATACAGCAGGAAATAAGAGACTGTCCTTGACCTCTGGGGAACCTAAAGTCTAGTTGGGAATCCAGAGAATAAATAGCTACAAAACAATGTGATAAGTAATCTGATAGAAAGAAGGACTAGGATGAGAACTGAAGCCTAGGGAAAGAGGGAGGAAGCTAGGGATGACATGCTGCTAGCCCACAGTGCACCATGCTTCCCTAACACCCTGACTCAATGCCTGCCCCACTCCCACAGGAGGGGAGCAGTAATTGAAATGCTGGAAACATGATAGTATATGAAACATGACACTTCATGAAATGAACTACATAAATTGTGAAACATAAGTCATGGCTCTATTGTTCTGTAACAAGGTAAAAATCACAATTTTTTTAATCAAGCTAGAAACTATGAACCGTGAAAAACTATGAGCAGCGTTTCCTTCTTTCCCCTCTTCTGACACTATGCTTCTAGAAATGGGGCTACGGGATTCATGTTAAAAATTTGGTTGGCTTATGTCATCTGGGTAGGAGGAGGACAGGAATGTCATGATCCAAGATTTATGCTCTTTGATCTCCTGGAGATAATGAATGAAGAAAGTTTATCCAAATGAAGGTTAAACCTACTAAATTTTGCCACAGCAGAACTGCTACTGAGAAAACCATAGTGGAAAAAAATATTGCCACTTATGATGGAAAAACTCATTCAAGCCACTTGCTATTACTCTATTGCAAGAATCTCAAGTACTTTGTTCAAGCCATCTATTATTCTTGTAGGAAAATTACTTGGCTTCACCTGAGTTTTCTTCTTTGTTTCTAACAACACTTTGTATAGAAATTTGAGTTTGTATAGAAATTACCTGGCTTCACAGATGGTGATTGCTTTCTTAAAAATTTAATAATAATAATAATAGCTACTATTTACTGAGTACTTACCATGTTCCAGGACTGTGTGGACAACATCATGAATCCTCACAGATCTTGAAATGTCTACCCACCATTCCCACAACCCTACAAAATATAAGCTCCATAAGTGCAAGGATTTTGCCTATTTTGTTTACCAATGCATCCCAAGTACTTAGAACAGTGTTGAACACATAGTGGATACTCAGAACATATTTGCTCAACCAATAAATTATAAAATTGAGACTTGAGAGCTTAAGTGACTTATCCAAGGTCACATAACCAGTTGAATGTGGGGATCTTAACCAAGTTCTATCTGAATGAAAAATCTCTTTGTTTCTTCCCTATACTAGTCTGTCTTTTTAAATTTATCCCTAGTTTACAGTTCTGATGGGGTACAGGAATCAACACCATCCATAAAGTCATCTGGGACTATCTTCTTGCCATCAAAGGCATTGAACCAGCCACTCACACTCTAATTAATCTACTCCATAGCGCTCATGCCCTGCACTGTCTTTCTTCTGATCTCACAGCACTCACTTGCTAGGCACCAAATAAACATACCACCTTCTGCTTAAATAGTTAACACCCACATTTCCTCACCACACTTCAAAACTCCCTGTTATACACCAAGATCAAGGAACTAGGAGACAGGAAGATGTGGATGACACTTCTGATATAGCTCCTCACTCCAGCATTCAGAAAACTTGTCAGCATTCTGACAACTGTCAGCAGTCAAAAGTTGCAAGGAACCCTAAAGATCATCCAGTTCAATGTCCCCACCTAATGCAGAAATAACTCTAAAAGAATTACTAACTTGGGCCAGCCCATGGGTACCCCTAAGGTGGTAGGCAAGAGGGTTCCAGGGCGTATACAAAGCTACAGGATAAGCCTGAAGCTTCTTCTTGGACCAGTAATTTTCTAGATTGGATATTTAGATCTAGACATTTAAAATTCTAAATAATTTACCTACTGAATAATTTAAATATTATTTTATATTAAAACCACTTCTGATATAATTTATCACATAAAATATACAATTCATGAGACGGTTTAAAGATAGACAGGAGACTGGGGTAGAGGTTACTGCTCAGGGAATATTTCCCTGAAGAAGTGACATTTAAGTTAAAGCCTGAGAAATAAGATGGAGTTAGTGAGGTGAAGAGTGGGGAGAGATTGGAGTGAAGGGGGGTATGTGAAGTGTCCTTGGCAGAAAGAATAGTATATGCAAAGGTTCTAAGGCAGGGAGAAAGTGTGGGATTCAAAGAGCTGGAGGTCTGAGTGTCCCAGGCCCATGCTCCACAGAGAGGATGTTCTATGATCCCAGGATCTCCCACAGCACCTCCCAGGAGTCCCTCTTTTTGCTGACATCCTGCCAAAACACTGTGAAAATCTTGGGGGGAGGTCTAACAGCCTGGAACTGAGATGTCTGCAGCACCACCACAAATTCCTTAGCCACGACCAGGAAGCCAGGAACACATAGCTGTCATTGCTTAAGGATTTTCAACACTTTTGCTGAAACCATTCACTAGTTTAGATTAGTTTAGATTATACTGCTTGGTATAAAAGTAAACTTCAGTCAGCCCACTGCACAAAATATTAAAAATAACAATATCAGCTAATATTTGTATATGCCTGTCATTTTATCTTCACCACCACCCTAAGAAATAGGTGCTGTCATTACTCTTATTTTACAAATGAGGAAACAGGCTCCAAATGTGTCCAAAGTCACATAGCTGGTGAACGACAGAACAAAAGCTAGGACTAGGTTCTTTTGGTGCTAAAGCCCATAGGCTTAGTACCACACTGCACTGCTGAGCAGGGTGAGTAGGGAAGAGTGATTATGAGGGCCTTAATCTCTGTAGGCCACTAAGCAAACCCATTGTCCTACCCCCTGGAATTCCCTAAGAAGAATGAATGGAGAGGCATAAAGAAATAAACTGTACTAAGCGACTGCTAAATGCAGGCATCATGATAAGGCCTCTAAATATGTTATTTTATTTAATCCTCACAGCAACCCCTCATGGTTGAGAAATTATTAACCCCATTTCACAGATGAGGGAACTGTGGCCAGGGTGGTTGACTAATTTACCTCATTGGAGCTGCAATTGGAATCCAGGCTTGAGTGACTCCAAAAGTCTATACCCTTTCCATCAGAGCACATCAAAGATGGCTTAATATTTAACCCTTCCCAGGTTACATATTTGCACTTTAATAAGGGTCTTTCCTGTGTGAATTTCACAGGACCGTGGCAGACCTGAACAGAAGACTGATTAGGGATTGCAAGGTAGGCTGCCTTAAATCACACTGAAATGGCATTGACCTACCTTCTTTCTGTAGTTCCTGAAGCGGGGCAGTGTGCCAGAGAAGATAAATCTCTACTCCAGTCACAACCTTCTTCTCCTGCAACTGGGATAACAACTCTCAGACACTCTGGCAACTACAGAAACAGAGAGAGTGCCGAATCAATCAAGAGTTTATTTGCAAAGGGTAATGTCAGAGGATGAACTTCCCTTAAATCCTGCTAACTTTGTACATTTAAACGACTACTAGCTCAGGAATTTGAGTTCCCTCTGACTTGCTTTCAGTGATTTGCTTTTTATCATTGACTAAATCATATTCTCCTTCTCATCACACCACCTTTTAGAGTGTAGACTTTGATGTGTGTTCCTCAGTCTCCCTACCTCCCTCTTGCTCCAACTAACCTAAGACTTTGCAAACAAACCCTACTGAGAAGTATGGACAGTCTGGGCCTCTCCAGAAACTCAAGCTGCTGAAGGAGATATGGTATTTAGTTAAGCTGAAGTGAAGTCCTGCATAAATCATAAAGAGGCGAACCCAGGTTACTCAAACAGGACCCTAGGAGGTACTTGGGGAATAGACTTGCAGGCAGCTTTATTTTTCTACAGCCGATTTACTTCCAAAATGCTGGGGCCCACAAGTACCCCAGGAGTAACTTGGCTCCCAAATGCTGGAGCAGGTCTTGGCCTTGGAGCACAGTTCTGGTGTTGTTTCCTGAATTCCCACATTGCTGTTTTCCACACATGGATCAGGCTTCAAACTTCCTGTGTCTGGACCGTGTGTGTGCGTGTGCACGCATATGTGTGTGTTTATATGCTTGAGAAGGGTGGAAAGGGGGGAGGTAGGGGATCCAAAAGGAAGAGCATTTAACTCAATGCTTGTACTGCGTATGTGTCCCTTTGTTCCTTTCCTGTTCAGATAAAGCTGATATTTGCTGATCAGCTGGCTTCTGCACATGCAGGGCTAGTATCCTTGTGAATAAATAGGAAAGTGACTTTAAGAGGTGTCCTGGAGAAGGCTGCTTCTCAGTGTCTGACTGATATATTTGTAGGGTGTTTTTCTTGGGGGGGAGGGGAGAGTTATGTGGAACCATAAATCCTCAGGATTTATGTTCCCTTGTGTATGTGCTTGCCTCTGCTTTTGTTTCTAAATGCATTTAAATGATTTAGTTGTTCACCAGGCAATTAGAGGAAGATGTGCTCATTTCACACTCCCAGTTGACTTGGTGGGTGGGGGAGAATGTCATTCAATACAGAGCACTATGGTTTTGCAGTCTTTCCTTCTAGAAGAACCTAGCCAGGGATTGAGGAATAGACTACAAGACATGTTCCATTTCCTACTTTTCTTATATATTAGGCAAAAATATTGCATGCAAAGGGAAGACTTTTTTTTAAATTAAAACACTTATTAATTGTCCACATTAAAAACCAGGAGATTTTACATTAATACATTTGACTTCTGGTTTCTCTTGAAAAATCAGAAGTCCTGGCCACATTGGGCCTACATTTCTCATGGTGTTGACCAAGCTGCCCCCTTTACGAGAGTCCTACCTTCTTGGCAGCCTCCATGATTGTCTTGTCTCCTAACACTGAGCCCAAGGGTTGTTACCTTAAATTTTTTTTAATTGTGGTAAAATATACATAACAAAATTCACTATTTTAAGCATTTTAACTGTATAATTCAGTGGCATTAAGTACATTCAAAATGTTGTACAGCCGTCACCACTATTTCCACAACGTTTCATCATTCCAACAGAAAGTATCCTCATTAAACAAAAACGCCCCATTCCTCCCTCCCCTTAGGCCCTGATAATCACTATGCTACTTTCTGTCTCTATGAATTTGCCTATTCTAGGTATCTCATATGAGTGGAATTATACAATATTTGTCCATTTGTGTCTGGCTTCTTTCACTTAGCGTAATGTTTTTAAGGGAGGCATTGATTTTTTTAATTAACTTTTTTTTTAGAGCACAGACATTGATTTTTATTGTATGTTAAAAGAGGAATTGCATTTTATTGAAAAAAAAAGCCAAACAGGACAGGTAGTTTGGGATGGACACTCTTGACTTCTTAGCTTAAAACGAT
Organism: Tapirus indicus; assembly: GCA_031878705.1. Taxonomy (NCBI): domain Eukaryota; kingdom Metazoa; phylum Chordata; class Mammalia; order Perissodactyla; family Tapiridae; genus Tapirus; species Tapirus indicus. The sequence goes on along the minus strand of CM062942.1, from coordinate 94,689,870 downwards.
CATTATATCCATTATCGATATATGGAGGTTCTTAATGCACTTAGGCAAACCAGTGTCTTTACACAGGTGTTTTACAACAAGTGGTTAATTCTTCTGGTATCCCCCAGAGGCTTCCCCATATTTTACAGTCAGGATATGAAGACACAGGGATGCCGTGGGGATTAGTTAAATGTGTGTGGCATACTTTGCTGTATAAACTCACTCTCTGGAACTAGTTTTCACTCCCTGCTCTCAACTTCCACGGCTTTTACTGTCAATCCCATTCATTTAGCACTTAGCATATGCTTGTTAGTTGTCTTTTTCTGTATATACCCTCCAAGGCAGGAGTCAAATCTCATCCCTCTTTGTTTTTTCAGTCCTGTCCATAATAGCAGCTCCATCAATGTTTGTTGATGTTGGCCTCCCCCTCCCCCTTCCTTTTAAGTAGAGTTGGCAAAGCATAGCTTTAAATTCAAACTCAGTTTAAACAAACTGAAGGGTTTTCAAGGTAAAAAACAAAAGGAAGTCTTGCGTGGCTGGAGAGAAGGAACACCTAAGATGCTTAGAAGACCTGGGCACAGCTGAGGTACCAAGAAACATATTGTTTGCCACAGGCTAAGACGTGACTGACACACAGCCTGATCCACCATTAAATTCAGAGCTGTGCTCACTCTACTCCTTCAAAATTCAAATCTGGAGAACAGTAGGGACCAAGGCAGGGTTTGAGGAGGAGGTATTCAAGGAGTTAGCGTTTTAGGGGTTTCCATTGTATGAAGGCCCTAGTAGCTATGGGGAAGGCAGGCTGGAAAGTCTTTGAAGGCAACTACAAGGCTGGGGGCAAGCATTCTACAAACACAGCCACCTGGCCTTTGATACTAGGATTTGCTTCCCAGCACCTTCTGTAATGGCCAAAGATGGGAAATGGCCTAAGTCACCTCTCACTAAGGGAATGAGTAAAAGAATTTGGGCACATCTAAGCAATGGAACACTGAGTTATCATAAAAAAGAATGAGGTAAAGGAAGTTATCCTGAGATGGAAGGATATTTGAGACGTTGTTGAGTAAAGAAAAGCAAGGTGTGCTGATGATCCCACTTATAAGGGGCAAAAATGGAATATATACATATATGCAAATAATATATTTTGAAGATTACATACAGGCATAGAGAGAAAAGGAGAAAGGGACTATGAGAATGGAGTGGTGGAGAGGAACTCTTTACTGCACTCCTTTCAGTACCGTTTTAATTTTACCCTGTGCATATTTTACTTTTTCCATTTTAACAGCATTGTTAATTTTAACAAGTATCCTGTTACCATTGTGATCAGTAGTAGTCTGCAGTATATACCCAGCCTATCTAGCTCTGCCATCCATCCTTCCAAACAACAAGGCTGGAATAATCTTCCCTTGCTTCACAGACCAAGTGTCTTCATGTCTTTAACACTCAAAATCTCACCTTCCCCATGAAAAAATTACCCAAATAACTTCACCTCACACATAAACTGAATCATCCCAAGAATCCATTTCGCCCATGCTCCTGCTTCTGAGTCTTTCAGCAGCCCTAGCAGAGCACTCTGCACATTGGGGATACCCCCAACATGCCAGCGGTCAACTACTTTTCCTGCACCCAGTTATATTCTGAGACCCTGTTCACGGTGAGATAGTGTTTCCTTTGAGCACACTTCCTCTTGCATGCCTTGATCCATGGCCCCTCAGAAGGCTCCCATTAGGCAGGTTTGAATTGGATGTCACTTTTTCATTGGCATGAGTTCGTTATAATAGCTCTGCATCATCAAGGTCTTTACATTTAGACTTGCTTCCTCCTTGCAACGTTTTCTAGGAAATATGGATCTGTAGAGAATAGTGGTTTCCATGGTAAATTTTTCCTCATATTTGTTTTCTCAAGTTCATTTTGGAGATACACACCACGATTTCCTCCTTCAGTACCAGCACCACAATAGATTTAGGTTGTGGCGCCACTGCAGAACTGTTTAAAAAAGAAATCTCACCCACCCTGGTTAGAAAAGGGGTAATTTATTATTTTAACTGCAGGGAGCCAACTTCATATCCACCCCCAAATCTGCAGGAAAAGAGTTGACTTTTAAAAATAAAGCCACAAAACCTGTACACCTTGGATGTAAATTCTTAAAACAGATGAGGAAAAGATTTGTTTCTCAAACACACATGAGACTCCACCATGTGACATACACAAGTAGGAACACATACATGTGTTGAGTGCTTTGTGGTTCACAGAATTTTCTCACACAATTCATTTTATTTTCATATACCAGTGCCATTAAGTTAATAGGGCATGTTTATAGCCTTTATTTACACATAGGAAAATTAAGTCTCAGAGAAGTTAAGCGGTTCAACAGAAGTCACACAACTAGCTGACAAATGCTAGAGTCTGAAATGAGCTCTTCCTTTAGTTCCAAATTTCATGTTACTCTGCTACTCCTACATTGTTTCTCTGCGCTTTCGTTTCCCAGATGTAAAATGGTAGATTTTCAGTGTCCTAGGATGCTGTTCTCAACCCTCTGTGTTCTTAAGCAATATCAATTTTTCACAGCCAGGAAATTCCACGTTGATACATTATTTACTTTTCTCCCCTCCTGGCCTAATGAATTAAGGGGGAAGAAAAGTTACCTATTCTCAGAGGGCCGGATAGTGTCATTAAGGTGTACCGGAGCCGCCCGACCCACTGTCGTACTCAGGAGACTAAGAATCGGAGCGTCTCATCTTTCCCTTCTCGGCAGTACCTTGGGGGAGAATGGAGAGCTAGACAATAGCCTCTTGTTTAGTTTTATTAATTTTCAGGGCGGGTGGAACAAAAGGCTCCGAACGACGACGCAAGTGACCAATCGCAAGCGATTCCTAGGTCAGTATTCGCCAACTGCTAGCTGCAAAAGAATGGTGGGTGGGATTTACTCTTCTAGACCGGCTCCGCCCAGCCCGGCCCTCCCAGCCCGCCCAAGAGGCGGAGGCTCCGCAGAGCCCCGCCCACACCACCTCCGCCGCCAGTGCGGCCCGCCACAGGGAGGGGGGCGGGGACGTGGGGGGAGGCGGGAGGAAGAGGAAGGCTAGGGGGAGCGGAGGAGGAAAGGAGGGTGTCTCGCAGAGCTGCGACCTGGGTGGGGGCCTGCTGGTAAAAGGAAGCAAGAGGGGAAGGAAAACCAAGGAGCGCTGCTCCTTCCTGCATTATTTTAAGCAGGCTTTGCGAGAAGCCGCTTTTCAGCATTTCTATTATTTGTTTTTCTTCCTCCCGCTGTGGGGTGGGGAGCTGCATTGGCTCTCCCACGCGAGTCCACTCTGCTGTTGCCATAGATTATTATTTGTAGTCTTTGCAAAACCCTTTCCTTCCTCCCAGCTAGTCCTTGCGTAGACTCTCATTGCTACTGTACCGAGTCGTGCCACGTTAGTAGGAGGACCAGAGCGAGGTCCCCCCGCTTTCGCCCGAGCGACCGCACTCCGCCGCTCAATTGTTTGAAACTTCCACGCCCCCTGGCCCCGCCTCTCTTCCTTCCCCCCTCCTCACCCAGGGTCCAAGCAGGCTCCCTCCCTTCTTTCCCCGCCCTCTACTCCGCCTCCTTCCCTAGTCCACCCCCTCTCCCCGCTCCTGGGCGGTCTTAGCCGCTCACCGCAAGAAGAAAAGCCACCCATTCGTCCCCCTCCCCTACCTCCCATCCTTTGCCCAGGAGCTGCCTTCATCGCAGTCACGCCCCTTCCTTCCGAGGAGCTTTCTGGCTGCCCAAGCTGGTAGACCCCCTGATTTATTCCTCCATCTCTGCTCTCTTTCTCTTCATCTTCCTTTAGTTCTCACCGCCCCCTCCACCCCCACCTCCAGTCTGTCTCGCCTCCGACCATCCGCTGCTCCACCCTCCGGCCCGGTATCCTGCCTGTCCACTGCCACCAAGAAGAGCCCGGACGGAGCAGTGAGGAGGGGAGCAGCCGGGAGTTGGGGCTTCCCCCCTGCCCATCCCTGGCCTCCAGCCCGGGCCTGAAGCCACTTGAGCGAGCAGAGAGTCGTCACCTTGTCTTCGTTGCCTTCAGGGGTAGGAGACGCGTGGTTACTTTTCGCGGGGAACTGGGGCAGGAATCCATGGTGGCATGAACTTGATCGTGCCCTCGGCGTGAGTGAATCGATCTAGATGCGTGTGGGGATGCCCCTGTGTTCTACTTTCTTTGCAGCTGGCCCTGAGTTTTCTGGGATGTGTGGCAAGTTAAATTGGTTAAAGAGTGTGCACTCCTTTTCCGCCCTACGAAGATGCTAGTGGGTACCACTACTTGATGGTACTTTTACTTCGTGCCTCCTGGGGTCCTTGTAGGTCTCTAGGTAATTAAGCACAAAAGAAATTAAAGACCCGAGGGAACTTGAGGTCTACATTTAGCTCAGCAGGAATGTCCGTGCTTATCTCAGATTGCTAGATGCGTTCCTCCTAATTGCTTAGGATTGGGGTGGGGGCTCACACTCCCCTCTCCCGGGGGCCATGAATTCTTGAAGTCTTAAAGTCTGGGAGTAATCTACAATCTTACACTCTTTTCGGTGGTGTGTGTGTGTGTGTGTGTGTGTGTGTGTGTGTGTGTGTGTGGTGTGGAGGGGGTTGTCCCTTATCTGCTTTATAGATGTTAGTAACTAGTTTTGGGGGATCATGCAGGCATCTCGGGGATCCCAAGCGTGGGTCACTGTACGTAGGTGCTTCAACAGCAAGATAACTTATCAATATATGAAAATGAAGAGAAGGCAAAGTGAGAGAGGGAAAGTGACAGTCTTTGTAGACTGTGAGCAGTCTCTGGTAAATTGCCATTAATAGTAATATAATAATAATTTGCAGCAAGGGACTAAATACAATTAAATGAGAGAAGAAAGGGAAAGTTTGTGAGAAACAGCATTTGCAATCTTTAGCATGTATTTTAGAAAGAATTTCCTGACACCTTGAAATGTTTGATTTAGTGGTGTGTCCGTCCCGGCCCTACCCCCACGCCCGTGAAGAGTAGAAGTTGGGAGGCAGTTTAAAAATTTTTTAATATAACCCTCTTCTCTCATTCAGAGAGGAATTAGTCACCATAATCTTCAATAATGGAGGGCTAAGGGTATTTAAGTCTCCTTGAACTAGGCTTTGTGAAAAGTCCTTTCTTTGGCCAGCCTTTGTGAAGCCTTCTCAGTTAGACCTTTCAGCACCCTCATTTAGTAGCTAAGAATAGTTTGAAATACCATTTTGGACTTGGGATAAATCTTCACCCATCTCCCACCTATCTCCAGTTGGACAAGCATGGCAAACTTATAAGAACAGTGGTGTTCAAAGACCTATTACCAGGATGTCCCCAATCCATTGCTTATTTGGAAACAAATTATTTACTTCTATTTTTAAATAATTATTGATCGATTTTAACGGGGGAAAGGAAAGCAGGAAGGGAGAAGAGGGGCGTTACAGGGCGACAATTTTAAAGGCTATCGTGTTTCAGATCAGCTGGGAGGGGAAAGTTGTCCTGACCAAACTGCATTTTATAACTGGCCTGGGACGTTTTAATAGCCAGGTGTTTTAGAGTAGTTGCATCTATTTACAGATGATAACTCAGGTTCCAGCTATTCTGTATGGATTTATCTGGTGTCATTTACCAGTACTTTCTGGCACTACATCATACTTAATTTTAAGATACTTCTTTCTTTGGAAAAGTCTGTGACTCCTTAAAATTGAAAGTGCTTTTTCGAACTTCATAGTCTAGATATGAAGTAAACCTCTGACTATGCTTGTGTGTAGAGTAACTTTTACATGAAAATTGTGGATCTGTTTACTTATTTAAAAGATTTTAGAAGGGAATTTTAAAATTCATATTCAATACTGTTTTGGATTTCGCAATTGAAATCTCATTGCTGGTTCGTGAAGTAGGATTTATTAGACTAATGCATAACCAAGGCATTTTGTGGAGTTGTTTTTTCTGAGGTTTTATAAAGAACGAATCGGACTTTCTAGCCTTAAGAACAGTCTATTCAGAAAGCAGAAGGATGGATGCTATGACCTTGAGGTCCCATTGAGTGCCAGAATTCTAAGTGGGTACATCTGCTTCTATGCCTCTCCTAAGAGCCCTCTCCCAGGGCCTGTGCCTTCTTTAAAAGGGTGTCTTTGTAATTAAGCAACCCTTCTCCCCCATCCCCCTTTCTTCCTTTGATCCAGCTTTTTAAGGCCTTTTTTCCATTTGGAGACAAGAGGAGTTTCTCACACTCTCCTATTCCCCTCTTAAGGTTTCTTCCCCCCCTCAAAAATAAAGTCCCCCAAATTTCTCAGGATGGTTAGAAGTTGTTTTGTTGAGGAGGAAGTGTTACCAATGAGGAGAAGTCAAGGATATATTCCCTCTTGGGAAATGCTTGTGACCAGGTAGCCTCCTCCATGGAGACTGAGCATTTGGAATGCATGAGAACAGTCTATTCTTGGGGACTGTCTGGAAGAAATTGTCCTTTGCACCCATTAAGCCCAGCTTAAACACACTGAAAGGGGTGGAGAGAGGTGTGTGTGGTCGTGCCCAAGCCTTTTAGGATAGTAAATGGGTAAATGTTCCCAAATCTCCTATTACATCACCTCTTTCCCCCATGGATTCAGTGGGTTTGAAGATCTGCTTGACAAGTTAATTAGCTTGGGACTAAACCAATTTGTTTAGAATTGTGCTCCATTGATTTCCTGTCCCCAGGAATTTTTGTTGGTGGTTTACTATGATGTCTTGTCTTTAGTCTTGCTTACTTCTTCGTTTTTTGCTGCCTTTTGTGGACTTTGGTCCAAAATCTAGGATCCCACCCCCAAGTCAAAGGTTAGAATTTGGTCCCAGGAATTAAGGGAGCATTAAACAGGCTGCCCATACTGCATTACTCTCCTCTACGGTGGGCTTCTGACCCCTTTTAACCCAGAGAAAGGAGCGAAGTCGCCCCTTCCACACATACACACAAAATCTGAACTAAAAAAGGAAAATAGGAGGTCATTTGCTTTATAAAAGAATCTACTACAGGTTTCTTTGACAGAACTAGCTTTCCTAGTTACTGCCTTTGAACTGTAACTTGATATATAAAAATTCACTATAACTGGGCCTTCTTAGAGACATATTTATTGCATGAAAGAAGACATTAGAATTTCGAAGTAATGATTGTTGCTTGAATTAAGTGAGGCCATTATTTGGCCTTTGAAATTTTTTATATGGGATGAAGTTAATTGTCTAAATCATTCTGGTTTGTAATAATGCTGGCCACGTGTAACCCCAGCCTACAACCATTTGTAGAAGGAAGCTAGAATGACTTTCTGGAAATAGATTTCACAGATTTTGATCAGTCTAAGGATGGGACTCTCTAGCCCATATAGGTAAAATATTTTAATTCCAGTTATTATATTTGAATAACTCAAGGATTTAGAAAATTGTTTCTGGCAAATAACAGCAACTGATGCCATTTTTAATTGAAGAATCTATGATAAGCTTTCCTAGTGAGCCTATTGGTGAGATGGACCTGGGCTGTAGACCCACTTCTAACTCAGTTTATCACCCTTGGCAAGTTTCCTCCTCTGTAAATTGTAGGGGGTCAGAGAGGGTAAATTTGAGAACCTGTTCTCAAAAGTTTATGGTGCTCTTCCCAGGCCTCAATTTCTGGTGTGAGTGTGAATGATTCCTACTACAATAAGGTGCAAGAATTGTTAGAAATACAGTCATGTAGTCATCTGAATGCAAAAAAAGAAAAAAGCCTGTAAGGATATATCAATATAAATGCATTGTGTTTTGTATTTTAACACATATCAAATTAAAAAGCTGACTCTCTCCAAACTTCATCAAGGATCCCATCATCCTAATAGATTATCTGCTTTCATTTTTCCTAATTCCTTTCAAGTCCTTGTTTCTGTACTTCCATGAATTTACATAGTTAGGGTCATAGAAACGTGCAATGTTGCTTTTAAATAAGAGCCCACCTAAGGCTTAACTTTGTAAACCTGTGCGGAGAAATGAAGTCAGAACCTGAGTAGGCATGAAGAATCACATATGTTTGTTCCTCGAATGCCAGGAGAGACTAACAGATTTAATAAGTAATCCCTAAACTCTTTCTGTGATTTGGAGGTGTTCATGTATCTAGCGAGGTTGTTAATTCTACTCCCTTGACCTCCTGTTATTCCTCCCCCATACTTTTTAAGCGAAAAGAAAACTAGGGTTCACTGTTTACTTTGTCTAAATCATTAGCGATCTAAATCATTAAATCACTGTATCATGATATCCTATCAAGAGAGTACAAATTTGGGTAGACTATGAAATCTCCTGAATGAGAAAGGAAAAGCAGGAAAGCACGAATGTTTTGTTTTGTAGCTTTGAAAATATGTTTAAATTAAACTAAAAATTAGTAAAAAAAAAACTTAAGGATTTTAGATAATTAAATAAAAGACATGTAGGTGTAGCAGAATGACCCACATGTAATGGGTTCTTCGTTTGAGGCCTTCACCATATAGTGAAAGTTCAGCTATACAGTCCTTTAATTTTCCTTTGATAGAGAAGGTATAATATACATATGATATCCAAATTTGGATGGACTCATTCCTGGAAACCAGTGGCTCATCATAAATTAGATTAAATTTCTTTAACCAGAATAGAAAAGTTAAGTATGAATTTTTAGTACTTAGAAAGTAGCAAGTTAAGTACAGGAACTTTTATGATATGTGTTCATGGGGAAAATGCAGATGGATATATTTCCTAGTATCTTCTAAGATAATTTTTGAAAATCTTTTTTAACTCTATAGGCTGCCCCTGACATTTGCGAAGTCACTTTCACTATTGCCCCAGCTCCATGAAATATCGTTAGACTCAGTGACTTGAAGCCAGGATCTGGGTTTCTCTGCCCAACCCTCTCTAACTTGCCATGTGACCAAGGGTAAATGAATTAGCTGCTCTTAGCTTCAGTTACCCTTCTGGGAAGCAAGGATATTAATACTTCACAGAGGTGTTTAGGCATGCTTCATATTGGGCACATGCTTTGAGGTCATTGGATGAAAGGTGTTTGAATGATGGCAGAGCAGGCTTATTATAGGGTCCTGAGCAGGTGTTCACTTTTAATGAGCTTCGCTCTCTCATAACATACAGTTCCCTTTGGTGCCCCATTGCCTTACTGACTATAATTGATTGTCCCAACACTGGTATTATTGACCCTCTTGGCTTTTAAAAAAAATTAAACATTTTCATTCTGTGTGGGAAGTTGAAGTTCAAATAAGAGGACTCTAGCATCTGCCGCAGCGATGAAAAATAGCTTCTAAAAGAGACGTTAGTTGGAATGTGCCATAGGGATCAGTGAGTTCTTCAAAGCTCTCCCAAAAGATTGAAAAGAATAAAGCAAATTTCTGCATGTGTCTATCTGTGTGTGTGTGTGTGTTTTAAGGGAGAAAGTTTTGAGTAATATTTGCTTGTGACACATACTGATGATAGCCAGTAACTGAAACCCAGCCATTGTAGTGTTTTATACACAGCTGGTTTTTATTAATGATGGAATATTTATGCTTGCTGTACAATTCATGGCTCATTTCCATGTGTATGTCAGAACTTAAATACCCCCCAAAGTAACATTAAGATAGCATTAAATATAAATGTGGCCAAGCTAGAAAGGGTGGATTTTGAGGGGGTCTCCCTTATTCTTATTGGTGTTGCTTCAGATCACAATAACTGCCCCCCAACTTTAGATGCTGATGCTCTTTTCTATGTATCTCACGGCAAACTTCACATTCTGATGCTTTTGATATGGAAAAATAATCTACTCCACTTTCATAATGCAGATGAAACTGATGTATGTGTTTTTTAAGAGCATATTTTCCCTGCACATGCTTCTCATTATCCTAGAGGCCTGGACTCAATCAGTAAAGGAGCAGAGAAACCACATAATTGAAAGGAGAATGACGGTGGTGCATACTTGGAATATTTGTGGGAAGGGGATTGCTGACATCAGAAAATGTAGTGGCCTGAGTGTTAACAGCATTGAAGAGAAATAAGCTTTCTGTGCTTCTATGTATTGAGAATTATTTTTAAGGGGATAAAAATATGGGCCAGGTTTGACATCCTTTTATGAAGTTGCCCTGGAAACTTTGATGAAGGTTGTTATAGAATAGTTCAATTAAAACCTTCCCCATTAGGCAGCTAATTAGTACATCACTTACTCATTTTGGTTGTTTTCAAGGGGCATAGATTTGCATTGAATTAATGACATTTTTTTCCATATGATAGCAAACTAAGATAAAAATCACAGATGGGGAAAATTATTTAGATTGCCTATTTTGAAGAAATCTAATTTCCTCTTTATTACATTTAGGTTTCCAGTTCAGATTTTTGTTTCACTCTGTTTATATACAGTGATCACATTTTAGTTTAATAGCTAGTTTTACTTTCTGGATCATGGGCTGTAAACCAAAGCTTATTAATTTGAGTTTCCTGTATGGATTGGAAAAATACAACAAATGACAATAAACCATTTTATTAAGGTAACATTTGGGGTTTTTTCTTCTACAATTAGTTTCTCTTTGCTGTGTGTTGGGGGGGGCAAATTGTTTTTTTAAAGTAAATAATTTTTGAAGCTAAGAAAATTTTGATGACCCCCTCTACCCCCAAGAACATTCTGTCTGCCTCAGGCTCTCAGTTAGACTTCCATTGGGACAATGTGATGACTTTTCTGACCTGGTACTTTTTGTGACTAGGCTAAGCAGTTCTTCTTTGGCAGCCTGAAGGAGAGTGGTTATGATGGGAAGCAGAGTGCAGGATTCCTAGCACATTCTTTCTACTGAACTCCATCTTTTTTCAGGGGAATGAATACTTGCTCCTGAGGTTTCAGGGGCATTTGCAATAGAACAAGTGCTCTGTAGCTAAATATATAATATGGGTCTGCTGTGGTTCTCCTTTTCCCCATAACTAGTAGGGGACAGTCATTCTGTACATATATTTCCTGGTGCCCATATGCCCATGGCATATGCCTGCACTAGTTTTGGAGAGTGGTAAAGTTGGCTGGGTTATATGATTTGTAGTTTACCTGATTTCACCCTAATCCTCCCTGGGAAGGCAAGGTCTAGATTTAGTTTTACAATGGCAACTCAGTCAAGACAGCTTCCTGGGGCTTGCAAGTCAGCAGGAGGAGGAGGGGCTGCCTTTTGGGGAGTGACTCAGGCCCTTTGGTATGAAGATATGAAATGCTGGCTCCTGCCCATGCACCTGCTGGATGCCACACCTGCAGTCAGCACCTGAGCCCCACTCAGACGAAAAAAACAGACTGAGGGCAGATGGGGCTCCCTTCAAAAGGGGAACAGCAAAACAGGGAGCTCCCAATGGTCTTAGTGGAGCACCACTGCGAATTACATTTAGAGGTCCCAGTGTTGGTGTGGGGAAACGTCTGAGATATTTTCTTCCAGTGCTTGAGATACCGTTGGAGTGCTGAGGGAGTTTGCTTTCCTAATGAGTTTCTCTTGTGAACTGTCGTCTTAAAAACTGGAGAGTCAGTTCTGTAGAGGTTTGTGTCTAGTAACCGAGCACAGGGCAGGAAGTCACAAGACCTGGGTTCTGATCTTGGTCCCACAGTGAAACCTTAGTCAAATTAGTTATCATTAGCTATCTGCTCTGAACTTGAGCTTCTCCCATTGTGAAATGGAATTAATCACATCTGCCTTTATTTCCTCACAGAGCTGCCGAGAAAGACAAATCAGATAACAGAAGTGAAAGAGCTTTTGTCTCCTTAGAAGAAAGTCTAAGAAATTAAAGGTAATAGTATTATTGTTACTACTAGTCTGTGTCTTTCATTCCTTTTCATTTGTTGCCTCTAGCAAAGTCTTTGGGAAGTTGTTATTTACTCAATATGCAATTATTAAGCATATTTTATGTACCAATTAGTGTTTTAGGTGCTGGGAAGGATAGAGTGAAATATGCACTCAGCCCCTGCCTTCTAAGATCTCACAGTCTAGTAACTTCCATTTCTGGCTCAACTCATTACAGTGATTTCTGCCTGGGTATTTAGAAGCTTACAAAACAAGAATTAACTTCTTTTTTTCTCTCTGCATTGCAACCTGGGACTTCGGTCCCTAGAGCAGTGTATTCCAAGGTCTAGATTGAAGGTATACGAGGGGGTAAGCCATGAGGTAAACAAAACAATTTCTGTCTCACTCCCACATTTGCAAAGTACCTGACCCTTGAATGATCTCTTTTTTTCTGGGGTCCATCCTTAGTTTCATCCTTGGTTCTGTTCTGTTCCTACTCTACATGATGCAGCCCACTCTTTGACTATAGCTGTTGTCCATATGCTAATGACTTCCAAAGGTATATCTTAACCTGTCTTTGACTCCTCCCTTTCCAACTTCCCCAACAGCAAGTTGGTTATCAGATTCCATGTCTCTTACTCAGCTCATAGGTCTTTTCCTCTGGGAAGCTTTGTCCAGATGGCCCAGAGTTTTTTGCAGGGTTCTCTGTGTTGCCAGAACTATCTGCTCATACCTCTGGTTTCTGGTTGGATTGTGCCCCCTCTACTTGACTGGGACCTCCTTGAGGACAGGGCTCTGTTTTATTTCTCTTTTTTATCCACTCTAGGGCCTATACAGTGTCTGGCTATAGTAAGTGCTCAATAAATGTTTGTGGAAAATATGGTGTGATAAGTGCTGTAATAGAGATGTGTACAGAGTCCAGTAAGAACACCATGAAGAGCAAATTCATTTTCCATGTTGAGCAGAGTTGGGTGCAGGGGGAAGATGGAGAAGGATTAGGGAAAAACCTTCAAGGAGAAGGTAGAAAGCAAACTGCCCCCCTCAGAGAGTTCTGACTAAGCAGCCCAGGAGAGAAATGCCTGTTGTGTCTGCTCTTGCTAAGCCTGGGGCATCTCTGGCCTGTTGCCTCCCCTGCCTTAGGACTAGATGACTTTTTATGGTCGGGTCTGCAAATAAACCTCTGTCTATAACACATTGACCATTTAAGACAGCTGCCACTTAGTCATATAATATTAAACAAGGCTGATCTTAAATGTGCCACGTTAACTGTGACTGCAAATAGAGGTGTACACACAGGCTCATTAGTCATGTATGCTTAGTTCTATACAGCAAAATACTCTTTAAAATATATATTGAAGATTGGCATCTGAAAACTAACAAATTTAATTCTCAGAATGTAGCAGGTTGGGTCACTGGAACTGAATGTCTTCGAGCTGACTGTCAGATCTTTCCAAGGGCAAAAATGAAACATGATATAAGCCATTAAAGGCCATGAACCTGTTCTCACCCACCTGATGCTTTTACTAATTAGCTTCTTGGCCGGGTGGCAATTTGGGGCAAGTGCATGCAAGCTGGATTCACAGGGGAGCCCACATTCCACTCTGCCATTTCGCAAGCCACTGGGATACTACACTGCTTCTCTTGGCTTCTTTCCCTCCCAAGAGTCCTGCTCTGCCCTGGTGGAAAAATGGGAGCAGGAGAACTTTTCATTAAATGAAGGAGAGATTTCATGGGGCTTTGGTGCTTTGCTGGTTTTATTATTTTTTTTTAGTGGATTGCCTAAAAACATTCATGCTCCTTGACTCATTAATTTCACTTCTGAGATTCTATCATTAGGAAACAATCCAAAATATTGAAAAAGCCTAAATCACAAAAATCTTTTTGTGACATTATTTAGACTAGCACAAAATTAAAAGCAATTTACATTTCTTAATAATTAGAGGATGGGTAAGTGAATCTTGGTATACTCATTTAATGGACTATTACACAGCTATTGCAATGTTTGTTATGAAGTCTATGCCACAACATGAAGAAAGTGCTTTTGATAAAGTGAAATGTAGGATTCAAACTTATATGTACATTAATATTTCATTACTTTATAAAAACACAAATACACATAGAAAAAAACTAAAGGAAATATTCTGTAATGCTAGCAAAGTTTAAGTTGAGGTGCTGGGATTATGAGTGATTTTTTTTCTCCTTATTATAAATATTTGCATGTTAATTGTAAAATAAAAATAAAAATAAAACTGGGTACTATGCCATCGAAGATAGGAGATTAGTAAAGCAGGCAGCTTCTAGGTATATTCTAAAACTTTCTTCAGTTTATGCTCAATCTGATTTCATGGACTACTTATACTTTTTCTGAGGCAAGAAGAAATGGGATGTGATAACGTGATCTATTCCTCCCTTGGAATGGGTGTGTGTGGGGAGGTGAAGGGGTGGTGGCAACAGGGTTCTTCCTTGTTACCTAACATTGCACTGCTCATGTACGCTTTAGGGTTAATCACCTTTGCTGCTTATTAACATGTTCAAGTTAATTGCTTTAGAGTACAGAAAAGTAAAACTGAGACCAAATTGACCACACTTTTGAGTTACTGTCTCAGAAACAGATAACTGACGTTGATCCTCAGTAAGATTTGGGAATACCAAGGCTTTACTTTGGTTCTTAAAATAATTTTCCAACCTAATCTAGATAGAGGTAGAGATAGGAGCAAAGAGGTGGGGTCAACTCAAAGCTTTTTCTTAAGCTAGTGCTAGACTTAAGTAAGAGCAATTGCCAAGTTGGTATGATGTTGATAAGGCCTAGAACAGGGGCCTGGAAACATTGATCAGTGGAGGTTCAACGTTACTCTCCTACCTACCTGCATATCTTGCCTAAAAAGGAGAGATTTTGCGAGGTCCTTCTGCCGTACTTCTAGCTAAACACATCTCTCTTATCTCCTTGAATTTTGCCCCCTGCTATTAACATTTTACTTCCAATGGAACCAGAAAATTGGTTGTAGCATTAAGCCAAGTTTACAGTCTCTTAAAACCAGAGTCAATTCAATTTAATAAGTATTATTTAAGCATCTTCTATGTACAAGCTAATATGCTACATAATTATTGTAGTGGAAGGGCTCTTGCCCTAGGTGTAATAAAACCTGCATTCTGGCCCTGGATCTGACCCATTTTAAACTCTGGCACCTTTATCAACAGCAAGAGGGGGTTGGAGCACTAGATGGCCTCCCCAGAGTCTTTCTAGTTCTGGCCTTCACATCTAAGGACCCCTGCACAAAAGACTGAGTTGCAAGTAAAGATTTTGAAAAAACAACCTTACTTCATAAAATTGCTGCAGCCTTCTAGAAAAAGGCCACTTTGAAATAATAATATTAATAGCTAACTTTTATTGAGCCTTTACTATGTGCCTGGCTCTGTGCTTAGCACTTTACATAGATTACCTCCTCTAACCTTTATAACAACCCTATGAGGTATAAATACCATTAATCTCTAGTTTGCAGATGATGAAATTGAGACTTGGGGCGATCAAGAGACATGTACAAGGTCAGTTAGTAAGCCATAGATCCAGGATTTGAACTTGGTCAGTGTGAGTCTAGGCCCAGGCTCTTAACCATGTTGTTTATGCTGCCTGCCCATCACCCATTGAAAGTTTAGGGATAACCTGCAAAGGGACCATTATTTCTTACCTGCCAGAGGAAGTGAATTAGTATCCTGGGTTGCAAGACTGTTTGGAAAAGTGTTCTCTAGGATACTTCAGGCCACAGTATGGACCAACCTGAAAAGCCATGAGAGAATTCAGTAGGCCATTTTGCCTCTCTCTTTGTGTGGGAAGTATGTGTGTGTGTTTGTGCACGTGTGTGTGTGTGTGTGTGTGTGTTTTATGCACAAATACATGCACATAGATATAGGGAAATCGTTGAACTGGCTCCTCCCCATTTACCTGGAAGTAAAATCATATGAAACAAGTTGACCAAGATTTAGCAGAGAAACAGGTTTCCTAGACTTAGATTCTTCATCCCGGTTGGTGGAGTGAGGGGTGGGGGTGAAATAGGAGGAGGAAGTGGAAAGGTTAGAAAGATCTTATAGGCATATGTCAAAATTTATTTGAAGGGTGGGAATTTGGTCTGCTCTGGTCACCTTGTAATTTTGGTTTTCTGGGACTTGGCTTGGGAAGCATCTGGACTCTCACTAATGTGTTTTGGCTCAACCTCCCAGGTATACTGGGAGAGGCCAATGACTGCAAATGGAGTAAGAATTTAGCTTGGCCTTGCTCCCCTATTGTTATAGAAAAGTTGAATATATAGATTCAAATTGCATTTTTAAAGAGAAGACCACGGATATCCTTTCTTCCCTTATCAAACATCCTCAGGGACAATCTGTTTGTCCAGGAGAAAGAAGGTTATTTTATTGATTGAAGATGATGTCAGACTCCTGGCAGTGGCATGATTAAAGCTGAGGGCAGAAGAAAGGTTGTAGAGTTCATACTATTTTACTTCTTGAACATAAGACAAGGAATATTCTTTTGTTTCTCTAATAAATAAATGGAGTAGTGTTTTCCTCCTTATGTGACTCTTAACATATAGATGAACATAAGTTCTTTAAGAAAAAAATCAGTAAACTGGAGAGGAATCAGCAAAGCTTTTTTCTTAGGCTGATTTCTTTTCCTCTTTTAAACAGAAGCAAAAAAGGCCAGGGGGTGGGGTGTGGGGAGGGACAATCTGTGTCAGGTTGACATATGGTGATTTGGGTTTTGAAAAGGATATGGAAGAGAGGGGACAAAATTGAGGGAAGAGAGTAAGACTTTGGACAAGTAAAGTTTTCTTGGTGAGGAGCTGGGTGTCAGGAGCAAGCCAGTCAAAATCAGCATGAAGAATCTAAACAGTACTGGAAAAGAATTGTATCGTGGTTTCCAGCCAGGGGCTCAAGTTTAAAAGCCTTGGGCTGTTTTCTGAGTGTTTCAGTTAAAAAGAAAAAGACAGCTGTTTTGTTCAGAATTGGACAATAGAAGCATGGTGGTTCTTTACCATAGCTCTGCTAACAGTCCAGCTTTGATTCCAATTAGAAGTTGTTCCACTGCTTTGAAATTAGGGGCGACACCCTAAAATAATTACTTTGCAGATTGGAGACGATTTTGCTTTTGATTGTGATTATATGTTGGGCCAAAACAAGATGGGAAGACAAATTTCCATGTTTGTTCACTCTATATCTGTTCACTTTATTTTTGGCAACATTGCAAGGAAATAATGTTAAATTAATCACCGTGCAGTTTTGTGGATTTTTTTAAACTTGGACGTTTTGGACATGCTCCCAAAATACAGAGACGCTTGTGTGCTTCCTTTGCATCGCCTTGCTCCTCAAATGGCGTTTCTGGTGTGAATTAAAGCCTTTCCTTTAAGTAATGTGAGTCATGGCTGGGCTGGGACAGAAAATAGGAATGTGGATCATGTGTATCTCACCTAAACACAAACTCCTCAGTTTTATAACTATTTTGGTTGGACCTGCAGGGCTTTTCAGGGGATCAAAGCAGTAATTAGAAATGAGGACTATCTCAAATCCATATCTGGTGAGCGTTTGCATCTAGTCTCTATGATGTGAGTCTAGTAGTTTCCTTTTGCGGAGATAGTGGGATAGTGGAAGTACTGAGAAAGCAAGTGGAGGCATCTTCTCCTCAGAGAAGAGTTGCTGCTGTGTGTTGAGAAGGGCAATCACCTTCGTTACTCCTGTAAGAATAGATGGACCGCCAATCAGATTGTAAGCTCTGTGAGGGCAGGAACTATATGTTGCGTGTTTTTTGTATCCCTCATTGTGTCTAGTATGAGGCTGGCAAATGTCTGGAATAGCCAGTATGCAATAAATACTTAATGACTTGGTTGAGGAGACGTTTTGGATTTTTTCTGCCCATCTGAGGCTGTGGCAGTTAAATCGGGAGCTTCACTGAGCATTCTTTTTTGACCAAAAACCTACCTTCTGATGATTGCCTTCCTTTCTGGGATGTGGGGCAGTGAGCTTCACTCACCTGCCCTGCTACTTATAGCAGTTTAAAGGTTGCACCATAAAGGTGACAGTGATTATGGCTTTTGTCATCACCCACCATTCCAACTCAGGATAGAAGCAGTGGCTTTTGGGGGCTGTGATGCTAGACCAGAGCAATCTTTTCCAGTCTCAGACCTGAACATTTCCATCCCCTGGAGACTGGCCGACCTCCTGAACACAGCTGCTGGATAGTGAGGTTTCTTTTTGTCCTAGTGGAAATGGACTCTGCTGCTCATATAAAAGGCAAGCACATGGGAGGACAAGTCATTCCCTCGAAAGGACTGGTTTGGTTGACTGTTGGCCATTGGTGGCAAAGTAGAAACGACGTTTTTATTTCTCCCTCCCTCCCCCTCCTGAACATTTCAGAGTGACCAGTGGTTGGACTCTTGGCGGCGCTTACCCTGAACCTGAGTGTTAGGGGAGAGGGAATCTGCCGTTGCGGTTTCTGGAGCTACTCATAAGCAAGAATTCCCTATCCTGATCAAGGCTTTAAGCCTAAAAGAAAGCAGAAATAGGTATGGACCATTGGTGTGTGTGTGTGCCTGCGTGTGCCTGTGAGCCTGTGTGCGTGCAGGGTGGGGTGGGTGTGGAATGGGAGGGGGTGGTATACTCTTCAGGGTCTGGGGCAGCTCAATGTCTGGATTTCCCTGCCTTGCAAGAGGGGCTTGTAAGTGATTTTGTTTTAACCATACATGCTGACATTTCTATTTTTTGAGAGAGGAAATGTAGTTTGGTAGTTATCTTTCCAGTTTCAGGCACCAAAAGAGATTTATATGTTGTACTTGTCAGCCTATCAGAAAATCCCAATCTGACAGTTTGAATACAAGAGTCCCAGAGGGTCACTGGGAGGGAGGGAAAGGGGACTAGAGGGCAGGTTGCTCAGTCCCTTCGTGTGCATTTCCCCAAAGAGTATGATGAATGGGATTTTAAAAGGGCCTGTGGAAGGTTAACTGTGGGGTCAAACTGCTCAATAGAACAATTGGAAACCAGGTAACAGTAATCATGCAAGAAGTGCAAAAGGAGAGAAGATGACCTTACTCCATCTACCATATACATCTTCTGGGTCACCTCCCTGCAAAACTAAAGGAAAAGGGGTCATGTTTCCAGAGAGATTGGAGGCTATTTAATATCATAGAAATCAGGGCCTGGAGCAGGATTCCAGAGTTTTCTTCTAGGAACCTGAAGCTGTTAGGTTGACCTTTATTGTGACTTTTTGTGTGACATCATGTCCATTCTCCAACACTACTTAAGATCCTTAGAGTGAAAGTTTCATTGTTGAACATTAGTATTGAATTGTAGTACTTAACATGACAGATTCTGTCCAAAGACTTTTATGAGCCTCTAATGAGTTTGTGTGTACTATACTGTGCAGAGAGAAAGACAGAGAGAAGTCACCTACTACTATTTTTCAGGTGAGAAAATAGAAGACGAGAAAAGAAGAATCAATTGCTCAGTTTATGCTGTAAACCCATAGCATGATTAGAATTTGAATCTTGAGTTGTCTTACTACTGATGCCTGTTTCACTCAACTCATATTACTTCCTTAAGAAGAATTAGTGGTGGTGGTGGTGAGGGGGGGATATGGTAATCATACCCTTTTCCAAAAGATGAATTTATCTCTCAATTTCTAAAATCTGTCAGAGGCACACTTCAAATGAAAAAGGGCTTCCACTTTAAGCTCCTTTTACCCAAACAACAACAAAATCTCAATGACTATTCCTGGATGGCTGAAAGAGAAACTTTGTCAATAGCAATTATCCTAAGCCCTTCTCTTATTAAGCCAAGGAGCATCCAAAATAGACACTACAAAAAGGAGTTTTTTAAAAAAAGTTATGTTTCAGAGTTTTATGAGATCAAAGAAAAAGATTTGCATCAAGAAGGGTCATTTCTGTCTGGTGCAAGCCCAGCTCTCTTCACCTTTTATTGATTTTAGTTATTATTTGGCACTTTGTAGCTCTCTTCACATGCTGAACTGCTTTACAGATCCTGTCTATGGGGTAACTTCTCCCCAATGTCCCGCCCCCACTGCCACAGCCATTACAAGTTGGATTTTTCATTTAAATAGAATACAGAGAGATGAACTTTGTGATTAAAGACCTAGGAAAATTACCCTCTGATCACTCTACTTGACTGCTCCAGGTTTCCCCAGTCCTTTTAGGAGTTAAGTCAACATTGAATATTTAACCCACACTAAAGGTGAAAGAGGAAACAGAGAGCTCTTATGCCTCCAAGTTCCTCATCATGTCAATGCTAGAGCCAGGAGTCGCCAACAATTAACCATTAATTCTAGATTCAGTTCTCTACTTTATTTCTCCAATGGAATCCTCACCCCCAAATACCCATTTTCTTGCCCTTTAGAGGAATGATTTATCCATCAACTGGGTGTTAAGCTTCCTGTTTCCCCTTCCCAGGTCAAGGGCAGCCCAGGTGCCCAATTTCTCTCTCTCTTCACAAGGCACCACCAGCAATAGAGATGAGAAATTCTGAAGAACAGCCAAGTGGAGGAACTACGGTATTGCAGCGTCTGCTACAAGAGCAGCTTCGCTATGGCAATCCTAATGAGAATCGCAACCTGCTTGCCATACACCAGCAAGCCACAGGGAATGGCCCTCCTTTCCCCAGTGGCAGTGGGAACCCAGGCCCTCAGAATGACATGTTGAGTCCCCAAGAGCACCACCAACAGCTTGTGGCTCATGCTGCTCGACAAGAACCCCAGGGGCAAGAAATCCAGTCAGAAAACATTATCATGGAGAAGCAGCTTTCCCCTCGAATGCAGAATAACGAAGAACTCCCAACCTATGAAGAAGCCAAGGTCCAGTCCCAGTACTTTCGGGGCCAACAGCATGCCAGTGTTGGAGCTGCCTTCTATGTCACTGGAGTTACCAACCAGAAGATGAGGACTGAGGGACGCCCATCAGTTCAGCGGCTCAATCCTGGGAAGATGCACCAGGATGAAGGACTCAGAGACCTTAAGCAAGGACATGTCCGCTCGTTGAGTGAACGACTAATGCAGATGTCACTGGCCACCAGTGGAGTTAAGGCCCATCCACCTGTTACCAGCGCACCCCTCTCCCCACCACAACCCAATGACCTCTACAAGAACCCCACCAGTTCCAGTGAATTCTACAAGGCCCAAGGGCCACCTCCCAGCCAGCATAGCCTGAAGGGCATGGAACACCGAGGCCCCCCACCAGAGTATCCTTTCAAGGGCATGCCACCCCAGTCTGTAGTGTGCAAGCCCCAAGAGCCAGGGCACTTCTATAGTGAGCATCGTCTGAACCAGCCAGGGAGAACAGAGGGGCAACTGATGAGGTATCAGCATCCCCCTGAGTATGGAGCAGCCAGGTAAGAGAGTTCCCTTTCTGTCATTTCCTGACCTCATCCCCAACCAGCTTCTGCTGTGTGTTGGGAATCTTAAGAGAAGGAATGGGCAGGTGTTTGGTATAACACACTCTGCAATGCATGGCTGGCCCTGGCTTAGTAAATTTTCTACCATCCTGAATTTCTAGGCTCTTCAGCCATAATTAGCACTATATTAACATACCCTTAACTTTAAAGGTTGAGCATGGCTTCAGCTGCCTAGTGGATGAACCAGAGTATGAGTCTTGATTTCAGCAGCTATTTGCTGTCCTGCCTCCTAGGATTATTGAAGGAAGGGTCAGTGTTCCTCTTCTTGTGAGTTATTAAGCTCTTCCTTGAGGGGCAGAAGCAAATAATTTTGGATTTTAATCTGGAATATCCTATCGCTTCCATTTATTCCCCTCTGCAAAACTCTCATCACTTAGTTTTGTGAACACATCTTTCTGCGGAATTACTGTTATTCTTTTGGACACTAAAAAACACCCCAATATTACTGTAGGGGAAACTATACATGTGCAGGTTCAGAATATTACCTGCCTTGTATTTCCTTGCAGTTCATGAAGTCTGGACTGCTTCATCTTTCTTCCTAGAGAGTTTTTTTTCTTAGAGAGTTAGTTGCCTGTCACGTTTTTAAACATCTAAGTTAAATTCATGTCATATCATATAGAAGTTTTGGTCAGATGCTAAAATACAGAAGGAAAATTATTCCCATGACTTCTGTACCACTTGCCACTAGTTCAGGAGGACTGTTTCCTATGTTCAGTTATTCCTGAGTATACTTCTGAATTATTCAGGGGTCCACTGTCCCATTGCTGTATCAACTAGACCTTATGATCCCATGATTTTGTTCATTGTTCCTATTGTTACTATTGGGGCCATGTCTCTGATAAGTAGTATTTCAGCATATGGGGCAGAGAAAAGGTTCTAATTATGGGCAACAATGATGGCAGTTACATGGGGTATTCCTGCCCTGTTACCATAGGTAATTATGGGTGGCCATGAGGTTTGAAGTCCCTGGACCTAGGGTGGCCTTTTTCCATAGGTGGCCCCCAGACTAGGCCTCTAACCTCTTTGATGCGTAACTCTTTGCCTTCTATCCCCTTCTCACTTGTTTGGTAAAGAGCTTCTTGGCTTGAAGATCACTGTGACTCAGGAGAAGGCAGTCAGGGGGTGGAGTAGGGTGAAGGTAAGAGAATGCACCTGGCATTTCCTGGTATTTCATTTTTTGCCTCTTCCAGGTCCTGTTTTTTAGCCAGAGGCGATTCACTTTGGGCTCCACCCCTAACTTTGCCAGTTTAGGATTTTTTTTCCTTAACCCTGGGTTGGTTTCCTAACCTCTTTCAACCTCTTCTGTGCAGGTTTCAAAGGGCAGGAGCCTAAGTTCTGATAAGTGGCTTGGAACAGGAAATGGGGTAAGGGACAGGGCCCTTCCAGTTTAAATGAGAGCAAGAACCCCCTTCCCATCTGCCAATAAAATAGAAGACCCAGGGAGGGACTGGTCTGTTGGACTGCTTAGCTTAGTGGAAACCCATCCAAGCCAGCAAAATGTCAATGAAGCTGGGGGGGGGGGTTGTTTTGCTCTTCCCATCAGCATGGAAGATTCTGTGGGACTCCATCCCGTATGTGGATGGGCTGACGTCTGTTGCCTTGTGGGAGGGGAGTGTGTTGACCGGGGTGTGGAGCAGAATCCAAAGCCCCACTCAGCACATGGCCCGCCTTCCCAGGAAAGCTATTTTCAGAACTCATTCACCAGTATTGTTTGTGATCTGCAATGACTCCCACAGTGTTTGAAGCTAGATGGAAAAGCCCTTTGATCTGCCTAAATAAATAATAAGGAGCCTAAAGAGGGATTTTTTTTTCTTCCCATACTGATTAAACCATCAGAGAAATTTAGCTGCATATATTTTACAGGAAGATATTTGTGTTTTCTCTTCCCTCCTCCGTTATCTGTGGATCTCTCTCGCTATCCCCCAAAGCAGTGATAATCCCCAAATGCCGATTACCCTCTCTTGAGCAGTATTTTAATATACAGGTTTGCTCTTTTTTTTTTTTTTTCCTCTGTGGCAGAGGAACAGGGTACTTGATGTGCTTGATGAATAATCAACCTAAAATGTTCCTAATCAGAAGATGCTCTGAGTGAAGTTTGGGTCTGCATCAGACAAATTCTGGCAATAAATTTTTTGCAGGGCCTGGGGTGAGGGAGTGGCTCCTACTGACAAATCATTGGCAAGGGGAGGTAGTCGAACTGCTTTCCAGAAGTGTACTGCTTTTAGGTGGTGACACATTTTTCCTTCTTTATTTCCTTTAACCAACTAGCTAGACAGTTTGTGTGTACCTTTCCAAGTAACTGCTGCTGGTACCAAACAATTAGAAGACTAAATCCTTAGTTCTTAATCCACAAATTACAGATCAGGATGCAAAGCAAGGTCTTTGAACAAATTGCTGTCCAAAAAACTTTTGTTTGCCTTCAGAGGTGCAGTGAAATGCTAGAGATTTGCTGTTAAAATGAACAAAATGTTATAAACAATCTTTTTATTACTTCATCTACCCTATGCCCTCCTCCCCACTTAAAAAATAAATATCCTGAATGCCCAGAACTCCAGATAGGAAACAATGCCAAACCATCTGAAGAATTAAAATTTTTCTGAATCTTTGTCTTTTCTAAGTGCTGAGCCTTTTCTGCACCTGGGGTTTATACATTTATCAACTGCTTTTAAAAATTAAATCCTTTCTGTTTGTAAAGCAGCCACCTCCTTTCAATTGTTGAAATCATGCCCAGATCTGAGGTTTCTTGAAATCCTTGTTTAGTGGAATCTAAGGGTGACCTAACTCTGTAGTTCAGAGCAGAGCTGGTCGTGCAAGAGAAACAATCAGGAATTTGCAGCCCTCTCCAGGATTCACCGATTCACCGTTACAGAGCCTGGGAAAAGCACAGTTTCTGTGGGGAGAATAAATTGGGTTCCAGGCTGTTGGTGGCACCTGCTCTGGTGAGAGTGTGCGTGTGTGGGCTTTCACACGTATGGGCCGGGAGTGTGTAGTGTGTGGGGGGATGTGGGGGATGGGGGGGTTGGGGGCGTGTGTGGCTGGGAAGGGTGAGGGCTCCCAGTCAATGAGGTGACAGGGTAGAAGGTGCTGTGTCAGCTCGATGGACTGGCTTTTGCTTTCCCTTTGTGTCCTCACAAACTGTCTCTGGGAGGGAGTTCCCTGGCTTTGGCGGGGATGCTGGTTTTGGTCATTGGCTTCTGTCCTGCATGTATGCCATGTCCCCTTTTCTGCAGAGCACCAGGGGCCCAGGTTGTCTTAGGAAGGAGCAGGATGAGGGGGAAGGGGCAGGGAGGCAGGTCAGGGCTTCCATGGGATCATGTGATTCTATTGTCTGCAAGCGGCTTGGCTTGTTGTTCCTGGTTAATGTGTCAGTGGGGAGCGATTCATGTTGCTGTGCAGTGGAAGGACCCGAGGAGTGTGCTGCTCACCCAGCTGCCACCTTTGTTATTACTATTACTCTTATTATTATTTCATCTTGAGTGTATTTTTGAATCCTCTGGCATCCCCCCAGCTCTCCCCCACTCCTGTCATTCCTCAGTCCCCTCCTCTGAGGGGGAACTTCACACCAGTGTTAATACTGTCCTGCTTTTTTGTGGTGGGCGGATGCAAGAGCCCAGATGGAGTTCTTTGGCTGGAGGGCTTTCTCTCCTTTTGCGACTGCCCAAGCCTTGCTTCGTGTTTGCAAACCTGCCAGGGACGGACTGCCTTGGTTTTCCCAACATCACAGTGCACTGAAATCTGCTTCCTTTTCCAGCCTATGGAACATAAGGAGCAGCTGCTTTGTCTCCATTTATCTCCAGGCAGAGCCCAGAGTCATGACTAGGGCCACTGCCATCCTGGGCTTATTGGACTCTGGAGACCTCCTTCTGGAGACCTTGTGGTCTCCTCCTTCCTGAGGCCCCTGGGAAGCCATGTGCTGTCCAGGGCATGGAGGGGCCTTTCAGCCTCCAGGCAGGAGGGAAGCCAGTGGCTGGTCTGTTTGAGAGAGAGGCCTGGGGTTGATGATGGGACCAAGGGGAGCTGCAGGGAGGAGGCCCACTTCAGAACTGGGCATTCAGTCCTTAAAAGAGAACACCTCCCAGGCCTTTGGTTTCCAAATCCTGGCAACGAGGATGAAGGTTAATATGGTCATTTTTTCCCTAAATTTTGAGAGCTGGATTGGAGAACATGAAATTTAAGCTCCTCTTTTCTGCCAAGGATATCCAAAGGCCCCAACAAATCCCAGGACATTATATTTTAACTCTAGGGATATATATATATATATAAATTATAATAGCTCTTACTCAAAGAGGAAGGAGAGCATCACATAGTCCATTTTACCTCTGAGGAAACTGAATATCCACAGTATGGAAAATGGGGAAAGACCCTTCCCCAAATAAGTTTATAAATAGATCCCAGGCTTTTGATTGGATGGGTGCTTTGAGCTCTTGGAAAGAAAGGTTATGTATGGTAGCAACTTTCCGGTTGTAATCATGAGAACCATGTAAATTCTTCTGTTCACAAATAGTTTGCATGCCCTCTTCAATATTGAGCAATTATTTATAGTGACACATGTATAAAATGGGAGGAATCGGGTATACCAGAGGCATCAGTGGGGCTGAGAGACAGAACCTAGCAATTGAGCAGGTTTGAGGACTCTGGCGAACACCTGGGTTATTGGGTATCCATGAGCAAGTGTTTGGAATGATTTTGTAGTTGTAAAAAAGCCCTAATGGTGAGGATCTCTTGTAGGGATAGATAAATGAATAATGATAATGAGTGTGTTTGAGAAGGATGTGCTTTAGCATTTGGAATGCCAGTTAAAAGTTAATTGCTCCTGGTGATTTGTTCCAGTTTCACCATGAATTTTATGCTATTTAGTGCAAAGATTAAATGGATATCCCATAAGTAAAATCACTAACAGGGTCAACCTATCTCACTGGGAGGTAGATAAGAGACTCTTTGTAATTCCTATTGAGCACAAAAAGGAGAAGAGCCCAGTATTTTTGTAATTCATTTGCAACCTCAGGAACAACTGAAAGAGGCTCATGCAGATTAAGTAACTTGAGCAAGGTTACACAGCTAGTAAGCAATAGAAAAGGTCTCCAAACTCTGTTGGGATCCAGATCCCATGCTCTTAGCCATCTGTCTTCCCTGGATTGAGAAATATCAATTGTAGGACAAGCATCCACAGGATGTGGGAGTATATGAGGTTAGTTGGGCATGGGCTGGGGGGTGAACAAGCTTTTTGTTTTCAGTGTATACTGACAGTCTTCCTGGTAGTGGTGATGGCGGAAGTGATCCATTCACATACTCTGAGTGGCTAATAGTCTGGTTTATTAGGTACAGAAATGGTGAAGCCACATTAAACAATATACCAAGGTTTTCCTTCTGGAACTTTCTATAAGCAATAGGCTGGGAATCTGAACATCAGTGTGTGGAAATCAATCTATTATGGTAGTGGAAAGAGCCTGCAAATGGGAATTGGGAAACAAGGGTTCTACCCTGGCACTACCATGACTCATTCTGTAATATTTAGCAGATTGCTTCCCCTCTCTGGACCTGTTTCCCCCTCTGTCCAGTGACAGTGTTGGACTAAATTATTTCCTTAAGGTCTTTCCAGTTCTTACATTTTATGATTCAGTACATCAAAACTAGTATGGTAGTGTTGACTGTAATCCTCTCTAAGTCTTGATATTATGGCTGCTCATGGCATTTTTCAATTATTAATAACTGTAATCAACAATAATTATTTTGGGTCTCTAATGTAATAAATATCTACATATCCTCAATAATATTTTGTGAATATATGAATTATCAAAGAGTTGCAGATAGCAAGATGAGGGGTTGTTTTGACTGCAGTTTGCCGTTTCCTTCTGGGCAAGTGGAATATATTTTCTAAATTGGACTCTTTACATATGCTGGACCACATATAGAATGTCAGAAGAGGTTTAGTTTAAAATAATGAGGTGAAAATTACCTTGTAGAAGACTCATTTAAAATGCTTAGACTTGAGCAATGGGTGCATCGGCATACATCACTTAGATTTTCACACAGCGGCCTTTGAGATTCTGGTTCAATCTTCCATGGGATCACACCTCTGTCTGTCAGGCAGTCACAGAAGATCAGGCCTGGAAAGGGCTGTAGAGGTTTTTGCAGAGATCCTGGGGTCTCACCCTGCCTGTCTTTCATTTTGCAGGTGTCCTGGGGGCACTGGAAGCCTCCTCATCTCACTTTCTTGTGCCCTTCTCCCCTGGTGCCTTCAGAGAGAACTTAACCTGAGCATGCCCTCCGTGTTTTACAGGCCAACGCAGGACATCTCACTGCCGTTGTCAGCCAGGAACTCTCAGCCTCACAGCCCTACTTCTTCCCTCACGTCTGGGGGTTCCTTGACCTTGCTGCAGTCTCCGCCATCCACTAGATTGTCACCTGCCCAACACTCCTTGGTCCCTAACCAAGGAGACCACTCAGCTCACCTGCCTAGGCCGCAGCAGCATTTCCTTCCTAACCAGGCTCACCAGGGAGATCATTACCGTCTCACCCAGCCTTCCCTGAGTCAGCAGCAGCAGCAGCAGCAGCAACACCACCACCACCATCACCAGCAGCAGCAGCAGCCAGGAGAAGCCTATTCAGCTATGCCTCGGGCTCAGCAGTCATCTGCTTCTTATCAGCCAATGCCAGCAGACCCTTTTGCCATTGTTTCTAGAGCCCAGCAGATGGTTGAGATTCTCTCAGATGAGAACCGGAACTTGCGGCAGGAGTTGGAAGGATGCTACGAGAAGGTGGCGAGACTGCAGAAGGTGAGGCCCCGTTTGGGGATATTAGAGTCTCCTTTAAATCTTATTTGCTTAATATTGATGTAAAAGTCCCCAGTTGTCGGTGCCTGCTTGACTTATGGGCAGGTGTTCAGGATTCTTATATCTGAAGGTTAGGTATGGATCAAACTTTGAAAAAGCCTTCTGCCTGTCTTTCTCGGAGAAGTAACATTTTACATTTATATGAGGAGAAAAAACCCATATTTATACAGTTTTCCCAGACACCATAGCCCTAAAGAAAACCTAATTGATTGTTTTAGAATTCCAAAAGGCAGAGAAGCTTCTTCATAAGGTCAAGATGCCGCTGTCTGTGTAGGTGAAGGGACAGGAGGTTGTCTTGATTATATTTTCCCAAATGCTGAATAAAGAACCATGGTTCTTTATAAAGAACTTAAAGAACCATGGTTCCTAGAAAAATCTCACCACCGAAGTTAGATCCTGCCCAGCCTTGTTCTGGAAAGGGCTTAGAGTACTTTGCCGAGTGGGAGTTCTCATAGTAACTGTTGTCCAACACTCCTTCCTTTTCCCTTTTCTTGCTTTGGTCCTTCCCTGCAGCTCGAATTCAACATCTGCTCCCTTTCTCTAGTGGGGGTGGGGGCTTAGCACCACAGCTGGGTGACAAGTGATAGCCCTAGGCTGAGGAAGTAGAAAAAAGAGTGTATGTCCCCAGTTCACATTCGTCCCTGGGCCCCTCCTGTCTCCTGCAGCTGGGACTTCAGTTCTTGAGTGCCCTAAGCTAGGAAGCTTAGCTCTCCGGCTTCCAGTGGTTGTTGGTGAATAAGGTTATGCTTTTGGCAGCGTCTTTGCAGCTTTTGTCATTGTGGAGCTCATGTGGTTTGATCTTCCAACAATGTGAACTGTTTAGGGAAGGGAGGGTGAAGGTGGAGGAGGGACAGGAGGTTGCCTGGTATTGTTCAGCAGCTCTGTCCTTAGGAGACACCCAGGAGTGGAAATTTCAGGGGCCTGAATGAAGCAAGAATTTGTAAACACCAGATCTGTGTTCTAAAAGGGAGAGGCGAGCTTACTATCAGCTAAGTATTTTTATGTAGCAAAAACACTCCCCCTCAATGTTCCTAAATCTGGGTGAGGGTTGTTGGGGCTCAGTGAGAATTGTTTTGCCCTGTTTTTTCCCCTAATTTAAAATTTTCTCCCCCCTCTCATATTAACTATACCTCCTATCATGTTGGTGCATTAAATTAATCATACTCACACACTAGAAGTGGACTGGCCTGGTTTGGCTGATTAGGTTTAACAGTTGACATACCTCCCCAAACTCTCTATTCAGGGTGGCCCCTGCCCCATCTTTGATGCAGTAACCGAAAGATGAACCCAGATATTTGCCAAAGATCCATGCTGATTTTTTTTTTTTTTGAGGGGGAGGGTGGGTGACAGGGAAGAGGAGCAGAATAGGATTTGTGTTGTTGTTTGTTGTCCAGTGTGGGGAAAAAATGCCTCAACCAAGTGTAATTGGCACAGCTTAAGTGTTGGGAGATGTGAAGGCCACCCAATGCTGCAGTGGATTAGAGGCACAGGTAGGTTGGAAGAGGAAAAGGAAAGTGAGGAGAATAAGGTAGATATCAGCTGGTGCTGGAAAAAATAAGAAGGCCTGAGGCTCATGAGGGGAAAAAGTTCACAGAATAAGAATGGAAACCCATCACCACCCTCGCTCTCCCCTGCCCCCACCATTACCCAGACCAAGCCAGTAGGTATGCCCTTCTGTGACTTCTTTTCCTGAAAGGTCCTGTCAACTGAGGTACAACTTGCCCTTTTGGAGGGTACAGTGGCTACACAGTGGGTAGGGAAAGAATTGGTGTGACATCTTGAAATAGTGCTCTGAACGACGAAAGTAAAGGGACTGCCTTCCAGGTATGGCATTCTGTGGAGAACTGAAAAGCTTTGCACTCTAAAGGCTGCCCAGAGCAGACCAACACCAAGCCTGCTCTTTCAAATGCAAATGTTTATTTTCTCTACCCACCACTTGAATTTCATGCAAAAGCTTTATCAGGCTCAGGCCTTGCAGATCTTGTCTCTGAATGCCATTCACCAGTTTTCACCTTCTGTGCTGCTATCTTGGTGCCATCTGCAAGGAGAAAAACACTCTCAAGTCTGCTCTTTTCTGTGGTGTAAGCCTCATTTGTTTGCAGGCAGTCCTGCCTCAGGAGTAATTTTGAAGCTGGGGCAGGTGGAATCTGAGTTGCTTGGTATCCCCACCTTTCCCCCAGTCTCCCACTGGGCGCCTGATATTTTTCCCCATAAAATACCCTGAGCTTTGTTAAGGAGGATAGTGGAAAACTGAGAAGAAATGCAGAATGGTCGCAGGAGTCAAATTTAATTTGAAAATTGTTTAATAGGCCATGGGGTTTATTTTTCTTATACCGATTATATGCAAATCTCTCTGTGGTTATTATATGTGCAATGAAGCTATAGTTACAGAAAGTCTCTGAAGTCTAATTTCTTGTTTTCTTCCTGATTTGGGCTGATTTGAGGCAAGACCCTTTCTCTTTGAGGTTTTGTGGCTTTTTTTTTCTATTTTACAAGATTCACAGGGGTGTCATAAAATACAACTCTGATCATGAATTTCTGTTCAAAAATCTGTACTGGTTTCCCACTGACTATGGGATAAAGTCCAAATACCTGGTATTAAAGCCCTTCTATGATCTGATTCCAATCTATCTTTGCAGCCAGATTTCACCAGCTTCTCTGTGTGTACTCTACAGTGTCCAACCAAACAAGACTACTGGTCATTGTGGGAATGCATTCGCTCACTTAGAATAGAATACCCTTCCCCTCACCTCTGCTCATTGAAATCTGACCCAGCTTTCAGGATCTGACTCTAAATGCCACCTCCTCCCTGAAATTGCTCTCCTCTCCCCTCACCCCCAACCAGGAATAACTTCTTCTTCCCCTGTACTTTATAGCACTACTCCTACTTTTCTTAATAATGTATCTTTCCCTATATTCTTTTACTTGATTAGATTGAAAGCTCTTTGAGGGCAACGAGAATGCCCTCATTCATATTTATACACCCCACAGTGTTTCAAAGAGTTCTTGTAAATATTTGGCCCTTGGTAAATGTTTGTTAGATTGAAATGAACTACTGCATAAGGCTGAGGCTTAGCATTTTTAGCGTTCGCCTCTGCCACTGACTTCTTCTCGGAAAAGGCAATTTAACTCGTCTCTTTGCTAAAATGGGGAGAGATATCCTCATGAAGGCAGATATCAGGGTGAATTCCCTTTGGACGTGAAATCCATTTGGACACTCTGAAATAATGCTATCTATATATGTATACATTATTATTAATATTTTCAAAATTAAGAAAATTGTTACTCTGAAACGAAAATCATTTATAACGCTACTTAAGAAATTTATTCTCTCCTACCACCTTCTCTGAAGGCAGAAACTGTATTTGTTTTTAACCTGAGGAAATCTCATGACCCTATGAGTTAATTACTGAGCTTAAGATTGACTTAGAAATCATTCCGGGAAACTTTTCTCATCTGACTGTGTTATGCTTGCCTCCTGGCCATCTGTAAAGCCTTGGGAGAAGCTGTCATTAAGGATTTGCATATATGTTTTCAGACCATTTTCCCCATCAACCCTCTACCATCATTACTATCTTTCTTTCTTTTTTTTTCTTTTTATTTTGGTCCAGGTGGAGACAGAAATCCAGCGTGTCTCAGAGGCATATGAGAACCTTGTGAAGTCATCCTCCAAAAGAGAGGCCCTGGAGAAAGCCATGAGAAACAAGCTTGAGGGCGAGATTCGGAGGATGCATGACTTCAACAGGGATCTGAGAGGTGAGGGAATCACTTCTGAAGCATCGGCCAAGATGGTGAAGGGAAAGGCCAAGATGTATACGTTGAGGCTCTTAGGGCTCGTCCAGCCCGCTAGTATGGTCAGTAAATTGCAGGGCATAGACCAGGCTAAGTTTTTGTGACTGCAATAGTACTTGGTCCCAAGCTTGCTTAATCAAAGTGGGATGAGCTGATGTGTTAATCAGACAGTATCCCTCCTGGGACTCCTGGATTCACCTGGCCTGCCCCCACAATCCATGCTGCCTCTCTTCCTTTATAGGTTTTGCAGAGGCCTGTCTTTTGGCCGTGTAAGCTTGAAATGGTGATACCATTTTTACCATTTTTATCACCAATGTAAGGTGATATTTTTACCTTAACATGATAATGTTGAAGATGGTAAGAAATGACCATCTTCAAAGCTGATGACCTTGGGGGTATTTTCTACTTTTGGGTTTAGGTTATCTTATCTATAAAATGAGGGAACTAGATGCTGCCCATGGTCCCCTTCCAACTTTGACATTACGTGATTTTGAAGACTTTATTATAACTTTGATGCTCTTTTTCCTGGTGAATGAAAGATATCATATATTCAGGGAGAGATTCTTCCATTGAAATTTAGAATTCTGCACTTAGGTTTTGTCAGTGAGCAGTGAAAGTGTTAAGTACTCACCTCCTCCTTCCCTGCTATGGTCTAGTATTGTTTTATGTTCCACATTTGCAAACCTATGTCTGTGTCACCCATTCCTGTGTAACAAGAAGCAGCAGGCTTGTTTTGCCCAAGATCAGAATTTAGAGGGCAAACAGCATGTGCTTGGAAGTTTATGTATGAGGCCTTGTTGATTGTCTCCGAATTTCACAGAGCGTCTAGAGACTGCCAACAAGCAGCTTGCAGAGAAGGAATATGAGGGGTCAGAGGATACCAGAAAAACCATCTCTCAGCTCTTTGCAAAAAGTAAGTCTGAAAGCTTCAGCAGCAGGTATTAATGTGTGGATGGGAGTGAGGTGTGTGAAAAGGTTACGTAGTTCTATTTAGCCTTCTAGAACAGCTAGGGGCATGTAGGGATTCTTTTCTGTTCAAGCATGAAGTTGGGAGATTTTGTTCTTTTCCTTCTAGGCCAAGAAGGCTGATTGCCACAACATCTAGTCTAGTCACATCAACATGACTCCTTCTGTATTAAACCAGAGAAGCCCCTTGAAAGCCCTGCTTTTGTCATGGCTAGTGGAAAAGGACCTTAGAGAGCATGCGGCCTCTTAACGTGGAAGGGATTTATTATTGAAGGCACAGGTGCTGGCCCTGGTAGAGATGAGATTAATATGCAGGACTGATGATGAGTGTTTGGAATACCTAACCTGCACCTGGGGCTCGCTTAGTTAAACACCCTGTATCATATCATATCATTACATGTTGGCAGGCTGCAAGCATAGCTAGAAGGGGACCACTGCTATGGCCTGAATTAGTGACTGGTTGTGGAGTTGGATGGTGTGGGGGAGGGTAGAGCTATGTCTTCCTCATAATAGTGTTTCCTTTGTCTGCGACTACTCCTAGGACCACGACAATGAATTAATCCTCTTCTTTATCAGTCCCTAATGGACTCCATCCAGCTAGACAATGCCTCGTTCTTTCCAACTGCCACAGTAAAACCAGCAATAAAGACTACACAGTGGATTGAGTCCATAGGGAGAGTGAGTTCCGGGGAAACAGATGAACTACCCTCACTTCTGCAGATGCCCATTGTTGGTGTCCACTACCCACAGCCTCCCTCAGTGCAGCTGTCAGCTGGAGTAGTGCTTGGTGGGGAGTTGTCAGGCCCCATCTTTGCTGGGCCTCTACACGACCTTTCAAGTCATTCCATGCAGCTTCCAGTCAGCTTTTACAAGTTTATTTGATCTTCAGTTAGTTCCAGTATCCCCCTCCTTTCCTGGGTTGCTCTTTTGTGCTCTGGCTTCAGAACTGGGGCTTTTTTCTTCCTTGTTTCCCTGAGCCTCCTGTGCTTTTGTCAGTATGTCTTAGAGGAAGGAATGTAGTTTTTCTGGTGTCATCAGTACCTAGTGTAAATTGTTGTGAGTTGCTTTCATAATGTCACGGTTACCCTGGAAGCTAGTTTACTGGTAGAGAGGGTAGTAGCCTCCCAGGTCAAAACAAAACAAAAATAAACTAAAAATGTATGGATTCTTGCCCTGGATCTGCTAGTTTACACTTCTCCTTCTGTGGAGATGGTATTTCAGGTGTCCTAGGAGCTCTGCTACTGGTTTATAAAATGTGGTAATTTAGTAGACAAAACTGTATTAATAGCAAGATGAAAGACTGTCAAATGGTTCTAGAAGGTAAAAGTGGACTCCACCTAGTAGGCAGGGAAGAGGGCATGACTTATGGCTTCTTATTTTCTTTTGCCTTTGGACATCAACAGGGTGCTGCATGGTTGGAACTGTGGCAGGAGCCAAGAAAGCCCTCTTGAAAAGCCTCCCTGGGGAATATGCTTCAGCTACCCTAGAGAGGCCAAACCAATTCAACCCTAGAAGAAGGCAGTCTAGTATAGTAGAAAGAGTTTGGAACAACCTGGCCTTAAGTGTGGGCTCCACTATTCCCAGTGTGGGACCTTGTGCAAGTTACTCAAGCCCTCTGAATCTCTGTTTTCTCATATGCAAAATGGAGACGAGAATAATACCTTCCTTGTATGGTTGTTCTGAGGATTAAGTTAGTACATGGTATGCAATAAGTATTCAGCAAATGTTCATTTCTTTCCAAGATACATCTGAATAGATACATAAAGTCAGAGTGGGAAGGATGGCCAGGCTGCCCTGTTAAAGTTTCTCCTACAAACTTAAGTATCAAAGTCTCGAGAGGAAGGACCCTCTACCTCCAAATGAGAATCAAAGCTGCTCATTTGAGTTTCTTGTGTGAGTTCTGTCCTACTTAAAAGGAGAGGGACCCAGAAAGACATGGGGCATAATTACATGTGCCATGGTCATCTGTAGGGACAACGCAATCCTGAATTGATCTCAGAAAATAAAGTTAGTGAGTAAAGGGTGGGATTTGAGGTTTTATACATTTTATGAAATACCATTTTTAGATTGATTTAATATATTGTCATGAGGAAACAATGTAGAAAATTTGGAGGGGGGCTCAATTGTTCTTTTGCCAATAGAAGACCGTTTGAAGAAATAAAATTGAGGAGACAAGCCTACTTGTTCTGACGTGTGTGTGTGTGTGTGTGTGTGTGTATTCTCCTTTATGTAATACTTTCCATAACAATTTTTACATTTACTTTCTTATTGCTTCTGCAGAACAACCATTGTTAAGTGACTTTTCTGAATTTGCACAGTAAATTAGTGGTAGAGCCAGTGATAGAGTCCAGATCTTGGGCATCCTGGTTCTTTCAGCTGTGTTAGAACACTAGAATGTCTAATAATGGGTATGATTGTTAGTTTTGCTCAGGTAAGGTTTTGAGCCAGCTTCAGAATGGCTGTGTTGATATTTCATGTTCTGATAGATAAGGAAAGCCAGCGGGAGAAGGAGAAGCTAGAAGCAGAGCTGGCTACTGCCCGTTCTACCAACGAAGACCAAAGGCGACACATCGAAATCCGAGACCAGGCCCTGAGCAATGCCCAGGCCAAGGTGGTGAAGCTGGAGGAAGAGGTATGTGTGGTTTCCTCAGCTAGGATATGATCCTGAGGGTGGAAGAGCTGAGAAATCAAGGGCACTGGGCAGGGGTCCCCATTTTGGTGAACTGGCAGCTACACAATCCCCCAATAGTAAGTAAGGTACCATCTGCTGCTTCTGGTTGTAGCTATGCTGATGTGAGTGGACTTTGATTTCTTTTCACATCTCTGCAAGTTCCTTGCTTTTGCTCCAGAGTAGAAAATCACCAAGGTCAAAGAGCAATTTCTATTTGATCATTCATATAACAAGCTAACTCCTCCTCCCAAGTTCTTACTATGAAACTAGCCCTGCCTTAAGCCTGTGACAGATATATATATTTTTAATTCCTGCCCCTACAGGGCTTTAAAGCTTTATTTGGAAGAGCTAGACTGTGAGTCCAGATATTTTAAGTACTTCAAAGATGTTGAAATCAGAATGGTCCTTGTCTCCCCATGCTTAGTGGGAAGTTGTCCCTTTTCAGGTAAAAAGTGAATCTTGATGGCTATGCTTCTTCTTGTTGGGTTTATTTTGCAGATTGGTATTGGAACAGAAGTAATCTTGCGGGATCTGGGAAAGGATGGGACTTAGGGACAATTTACAGTTTATGGCAGGCCAAGAGCTGTGCCATGGGTCTTACTGGTTAGGTTCTGGAATGTAGGTATGTGGGGGGCTAAAGTTGTCAGTTATTTGTGTGCAAGAATAGAGGCTTCCCTTAACAAATGCAAGGGCCCCCAAACTGCTAAGCATATAATTAATATGTATCTGATTAGTCTTGATGTAGACGTTACTCGATTGCAACACTAAACTGTTCATGTAAAATAGAGGGAACTTTGGTGCTGGCTTATCATTAATTAATCTTGGATGTCAGTTGTCATTGTACAGTAGTCCCCCGCTTATCCAAAAGGGATATGTTCCAAGACTCCAAGTGGATGCCTGAAACCACAGATAGTACTGAAACCTATGTACAGTATGATTTTTTCCTTTACAGAGATACCTATGATAAAGTTTAATTATAAATTAGGCACAGTAAGAGATTAACAACAATAATAAAATAAAACAATTATAACAATTCACAGTTTCGCAAGTAGAAGATTCATTCTTACTGTAGATCTTAGCAACATCAGCATACAATTTTTTGTCTTTCCTTATTAAGACAAGAACTTGCACCTTTCACTTAAAGGAAGGGCTTTACAGCTTCTCTTTAGCATATCCAAATTGCCAGCATCACTACTCTTGTGCTTTGGGGCCATTATTAAGTAAAATGAGGGTTACTTGAACACAAGCACTGAAATACCAGGACAGTTGATCTGATAACCAAGGTGGCTACTAAGTGACTAATGGGCAGGTAGCGTATTCAATGTGAATACGCTGGACAAAGGGATGATTCACATCCCAGGCGAGATGGAGCGGGATGGCGGGAGATTTCATCACGCTACTCAGAACAGCATGCAATTTAAAACTTATGAATTATTTCTGGAATTTTCCATTTAATATTTTCAGACAGTGGTTGACTGTGGGTAACTTAAACCACAGAAAGTGAAACTGTGGATAAGGGCGGACTACTATGTTGGAGTACTACTAACTCTTAGATGTTTTGCACTTCAGGGACTGGATGTGTTCCAGCAAAAATTGATAAAGTGTAACTTGGTAAAGAAAATTTCACATCTCACTGCCTTCTCTATTCTAAAATTTGAATTGTTTTAAGAGAAAAAAATGCCTTCCATTATAACAAGTTGAGAGCTTTATAAACTTGAAACAAACAAAAAAAAGTGTTTAGTGACCAAGCCCTCAGCATGCTGGCCATTATATGCTAGGTATCTTTCCTACTTTCATTCACTCCCTGCTTCCTCTCCCTCAGTAAGAATGGTTCCAGTTCCTAGACATCTCCTGACTTACAGATATCCTTTGCTTTCTTTTTTGGGTATTAAAATGCTTGTTGGAGCTGGGTTCTGGTTTCATACTTTTCCAGTAGGTAATGCCATCTGACCTATGATGCTTTTAACCTGAATTGCTTAATTCTTAAGCTTCAGGTTGTATAAAATTAGGTGAATGTCCTGCTCCATCGGTTGCCTACGTCAGAAATACTGTTAACCTGCTTTATTGAAAATGAGGAATACTTGTGTATGCCTGGCATCCAGGTCTAAGGAGCTTAGTACACCCTTTGGCCTTTTGCTATACTTCATATATTCCTTTCCTTCCCCTTTTTGTGAGGAAATCACAGAATAAATTACAGGGCGAGGATAAGACTATTTTTTTAGAGAAAGGAAAACTGAGAGACCCGCTGAGAAGAAGTAGCTTGCTGGTGGTCACATGGCAAGTCTTGGATAGAGCCAGGAATAAAACTGGAATCTCATGACTCTTCATTCCCTAGACCCTGCTGCCTGTCTCCCTGTCTGAATCATCCTTTGGTTCCACTCCCAAAAAGACAATGTGGGCGCTTGTTCAGATTTAGTAACCTCTGCATCTTCTAATTAAAAAAAAAAATGCTTTACCCATTAGGCCTCTCTTTTTCAACAGGCTATGAGAAGCTTGTCCAGACTGTTTGAGATTGGGGTGTATATAAAGCCCCACTGCCTCTCCAGGAAGGGTGCCCATCCAGTTGGGGATAAATGAGGACGAAGACTGCGACCATCTTGGTTTGCAGTGTCTGAGGCCTCAGTGGTAACTGATTGTTAATCATGAAAATAACATACATGTGTGGAGAGGATGTTACTCTAGTTCTCACTGGGCAGCCCTCACTGGAACAGTTACCTGAAATATATTTCTGGCTTTAGACTTCTGAGGCTTTTCTGGGCATTTGTTCCAGAGATTTTTAGTCACTTTCCAGGGCCCTGCTCCAAAATACATAGATTTACAATTTAAAGAAATTCTAAATATTGGGGTAGGATTGAATGATGGCATCTAGTGGCCAGATATCTCAAATGAGCTCATCAATTATTGTTAATTTTTCAGTCCTCATTCAACTTGTACTTTTTCATGGAGTCTAGTTGTTGGGAAATTTTGAGTTGCTGTTGCTAAAAGAGGTGGAACATTTGACTGGAAGAGCAGGCTGGGAGCCTTCTACCTGGTGGAGTCCAGAGGCAGAGGCCATGCAATATCTTCCAGGTTCTCAAGCCAGATCACTTCTAGCACATGTAGAGGCTTGAACCCACATCTCAGGGAAAATCCACTGATTCTTATTTTCCTTTTTGTTTTAGCAGCCTATCAGAGGGAGGTTTGCTCCTGGGTGGTGTTTATCTTATCTCCTCTACAATATTTAAAGGAAAACATTCCTTTCCCTTATCCTCAAATACAGAAACTGATAATTGAAGTTTTGCTTTTCTGCTGTGACTCACCCCTTGTTAGGCCTCGTTCTTTCTGGGGTAAAATTTTTAAGTATGGAACATTAGGGAGGTATTTAAGATGAACAGGTAGCTCTGGAATGAAAATAGTTAAGGAGTCCTCATTGTGATTCCTTCACAAAACTAGTGAATATTTCTAAATCAAGAAGGGTATTCATGAATAGAAACTCTATCCCTCTCTCTGTTGGAGATGGCTCAAGTAAGGTCGTGTTTGAAGGTAGAGAGATATGTTAGATGACCTGCTT
The DNA here is from genome assembly GCA_031878705.1 of Tapirus indicus. NCBI lineage: Eukaryota > Metazoa > Chordata > Mammalia > Perissodactyla > Tapiridae > Tapirus > Tapirus indicus. The sequence goes on along the minus strand of CM062942.1, from coordinate 94,650,907 downwards.
ATGTCTCATATGAATAGATAATTTAGTTATGGCTTACAAATGGCACCATAAATTTTCCTTAGAAGTTCTTCCAGGGAAAACCTCTCTAGTCTACTTAGCAAATGAGAATTAGGGAAACTTTCCCAAATTAAGCCTTTTGTCTAGGGAGTATTTTCTTAGCTTATTAAGTGCAAGGTCACTCAGGTAATTATTTTTCATTGCATTAAGATGGTCAGGTTGATACATATATTGAATCATTATGCTGTACACCTGAAATTATTATAATGTTATATGTCACTTATATCTCAATAAAAAAAGATGGCCAGGGAAAGATTATGATTAATTTAATGGTCTGAGGACCCTTGCATGCTTTCTCTACAAAGTCCTCATTTAGATGCTTTTTCTGAAATTCATTCTATCTTTCTAATCACATTAAGTCTCTTGCCTATGATACTCTACATTCACTTCGCTCTAGGCTCTACATTGAAATGGTACCTCAGGCTTACAGAGAACTTTCTCCTGCAATCACAACTTCCTTCCTCTTCCAAGTTCAGCATGGATTCTCTCACGGACCCTGCTCTGCTGACATTGAGGGAGGTATCTTGCTAGGAAGGGGATAGCACTCTAACTAAAGAGCAGACCTGTTTTTTTGGTGAGTCACTATGATCCAGGTCTTGCCATCAATTTGCAGCCTATGCAGCCAGCAGCCAGCTGAGGTAAATGGTGCCTTTCCATCCTTGCCCTTATCTTTCCGGACACGTAGGTCCTATTGAAGTGGAGGCTCATTAAACTTCAAGTCAAAAGAACTCTGTGTCCTACAGCAACCATGGTATTCTCCCGTTCAAAGAGACCTCTCCCTGCCCCCCACTAATTTGACCTCACTGAAGAATTTCGACAGATGCCTGGCGTATCCACTCACAAGACTCAAGGCAGCCTATGCTTCTGGCCAGCTGCTGTCTTATGATGATCCAGAGCTGAACCACTGCTTGGGTAATTGTTTCAGGGTTGGTGGGAAAAAGGCTCTGGCAAGATCAAAGAGGGAAGATGCTGCGGGTGGGCTGCTTACTGAGCAGAATGCACAGGAAGGGACAGAGTGGAATGTGGGAGGACTGGCAGAAAGAGCCAGCAAGCCTTGTTCTTTGGCTTTAGGCTAGAATGACAGCCACAGAGATTCAGGAAAAAGGAGCCCAAGTGTTAACCTTTTCTGAACTGCAATGGGTGGTGATGATTTAGACACTGCAGTGATAACTCTTGGTGGCAATGCATTTTTCAGAGTCCTCTTGCCATTCCACTCATTTCTACAAAACTAAATTCATATTATTTCACTCCATTTCCACTATTATTCTTCATGGCTATTTTCTCTTATTTATGGATCCCTTGCCACTTATTTGATTTGTCTTTTTGGTTTTAGAGATGCATAATTTTCTGCTATCACACTTATTCACATGTTACCATAACTAGTGTCTTCTTTTCCCAATATTGGAGGAAGATGTCCTAGGCATAGACATTTATATGTCTAATCCAAAATAATATTCAAACAATAGGATTTTGTTGGTGTAGATAAAACTCACACAATGGTTATGATGGATTATAAATGTGTATGGAAGATCTGAGGGTGTGAATTATGTGTATATTTAGTGTTGATAGGAATTAAAATAAGTATATATCCACCCAGGAATCTCCCAGAATGTTCTGTTAATGAATTGTTGACTTATTTGAAGGGCGTTTCATCTAAGGATGATGTTTTCCATATTTATGGCAGTGTATTTTCTTTCAACTAAGTGTTGCTTCAACCAATATGTTAGGAAATTATGTCCCCATCCCAAACAGAGATGGAGTGACCTCTCAGAACTTGATTTTCTCAGTTTTTCCTATGACTTTGGCTTTTGAAATTCCCAAATTGGAAGCCTTGCATGTTTTTCTTTAGTCTCCTTAACAGAATGAACTCCATTTCCTTGGTAGCAAGTTTCTAGAGGTGGTTTTCTACTCTTCAGCTCTTTTAATATCCACCAGTGGATCACAGTCTCTTGGCAATGGACGGAGACAGCTTGCTAATACCAGGGTAGTGTTACTAAATTGCTTCAGAGGGAACTCTTACTTGGAGCCAGGGGCTCCTGGGTAAAGCTAAATCAAATGAAATGGAAGTCACTGAAAGCTCATGGAGCAACATATAACTAGCTGTATGAAGGAGAGGAGCAAAGAAAGTACACTTCAATTGTGACATTTGTGACACAGTGAGTCTTTGGAGTTGTGAGCAATAGAAGAGAAGAAGAAAATCAGACATAGTGAAGGATGTCCTCTGTGGCACTGTACTTAGTTTTGTATTATTAGTTTCAATGTCCTTTAGCCAATGGAGTGTGTGCACATGTTGCTATTCATTCAGCTAGCAATAATAGTATACCACCTCTAACTGTCCATCCGTATATATGTTTTTTTATTTATTAATACTTTACAGTTTTATATTCACAGCAAAATTGAGGGGAAGGTACAGAGATTTACCATATGCCTCCTGCCCCCACATGCGCACAGCCTTCCCCACCATGAACATCCTTCACCAGAGTGGTACATTTGTTATGACTGATGAACCTACAGTGACACGTCCTTATCACCCAAAGTCCATAGTTTATGTTAGGGTTCACTCTTGGTGTTGTACATTCTTTGGGTTTGGACAAATGTATAATGACGTGCATCTATCATTATGGTATCATACAGAGTATTTTCACTGCCCTAAAAACCTTCTGTGTTCTGCATATTCATCCCTACCTCCTTAATGTATTTTTGAAAATATTTCCAAATATATTATATCTCTGCTATGAACCTTGCAAGTTTTATCCTCTTTTGACAGATTAGGAAATTAAAGTGCAGACAGATTATACAGTTAGTGATAAATCTATGAGAAAACCCAAATATCCCACTCTATGCTTTGTCCACCAGTGAATAAATGGAGGTTGATGATTAAATCACTTCCTTGCAATGCCCAAGAAAATTGGTAACTTTAGGGGCCCTAGAAGTAATTTTGTATATAGCCATCCTTTAAAAAATAAATTTGAAAGACATCCACAGTTGTTGGAAGGAGGGAAAAGATGCCATCACGTGGTATTCATTTGCAGGGATCAGATTTTCCTGAGTCAGAAGGGAGTTAAGAGATCTGCCAAATGCTTGGGAACGGGTTCAAATTATTGCAGAAGTGCAAGGGAAGAATATGATTGATTGAGCTCAAGAGTATTTGCCCTATTCTTCAATAGGTTGCCTTCTTGCTGTTCTTTCTCTCAATTTTATGATTAATCTTTAAAAACTTATCTCTTAATAGGAATGATTTGCAATCCTTTTCTTGACTCACCAAGCAAAGTAAATACATTTATGTATGTATGCATTTATTGTTTATATATTTGCAATGTTATAGCCAAGCTGTGCTATGCTCATTTTTGTTCTTGTATTTGACAGTTATTTAATGTTAATGGTCACTAACAATGTAGTGAACAGTGAACTAGAACTAGAATTTGAGAGGGATACGAAGGAAAATAGAAGGACCCTGCCCTTAAGTGGCTTATGGGATACTGCCCTCCAATGGAGCAGGGGCTTTCTCTTGCTTCCCATTGCATCACTGCTGCTCTCACATGTAGAACAGGGCCCGGAACATGATAAGTATTCAGTAAATATCTGTTGAATGAATGAATGAATGAATCCACATATGACTACTAATAAAGCATACATTATAAGAGGCTCTAGAGAAAAGCAGCAACAAGGGTCAGGTAAGATTTTTTTCAAGGAAGAACTCCTGGAGAAATTAGTGATATGGTGAGGGGGGATGAAAATACAATCAGATTAGTACAAAGGTTGATCATTTGCATAGTAGGCCTGGTAGAATTTTAAGGCAGTAAGAGCCTAAGAACATTGACATTGGCACTTTTAAAAGCCATATCTAGGCTGGACAGGGGCAATATGACAGTAGACAGGGGGGTGGAATTGAAAAGAATCAAGTAGTTTGAGATATGGATGAGAGAGGGAGCTCTGGTGTAAAGAAGTGAGAGAGGAGGTGTAATGGTGTCTTGGCTATAGTAGGTACCTGATCAACACTAGTTGAATGGATGTGCTAGCAGTAGATTGCCTTTGTTCATCAATAAGGCAGTACCATAATGTACTATGTGAGGAAGTCTGTTATAGCAACTGTATGTAGGATGGACTGACTGATTGTGTGTGTGTGTGTGTGTGTGTCCATCGTGTGCACACACGTGCTTGTGTGCAGATGGCAGAGGGCAACTGAAAGTAAGGAGATCTGTTAGGTTATTATAATATTTAATTGTGAAATAAGGACTTAAACTATGTAGGCTATGAAAATATAAGGAAATGAGAGATGTTGCTTAGAGTTAAGACATAGTGATAGTGATAGATTGGATGTGGTGGACAAAGGAAAGAGGGAAGAACAATGATTCCAAGATTTGGAGACTGGAAAAATAGGGTAAGTGATGATGATGACTAAACTATTAAAAGGATACCATTTTGGGGAAAGATGAAAGCAGTCTGGGGCATGTTAAGTATCAGAGTGAGAAATCTTGCACTCAGCTAGAGGTCTGTGACTAAAGAGAGCATGATAACATTAAAATATGAATATAAGCAGTTGTTGAAAGTGTGGCATGAAGGAATCTCCAGTAATGTTGAAATATAGAGCAAGGTTTCTCAATCTCAGCATTATTAACATTTGGGGCTGGATAATTCATTGGTGGTAGTTGTGGAGGGGGCTGTCCTGTGCACTGTGGGATGTTTAGCAGTATCCCTGGCTTCTACCTCTGAGATGCCAGTAGTAACCTACCACCAGCTATAAAAATTGAAAATGTCTCCACACATTGCTAAATGTTTCCTGGGGGGGAAATCACCCTCAGGTAAGAACTGTTGGTATAGAGGCTGAAAAGTAAACTACCATAGATTGGACCTTTGGAGTACAGCAGGAGGTGGGATGGGGGTAGGAGGGAAGGTGAGTCTAAAAGGTCAAGACAGAAAGTAAGAGTGATTTAAGGAACTGCATTAGCAGGACAGAAAATTAGGGAAAGCAAGGGAAGAGGGGCTTTGACAAGTTTTTGAAAATTTGCATTTGGTAAGAAAACTTGAATGGATGTTATGATTTCTTCCATTCATTGACTATCCAGGGGGAGTTTTGTTTAAATGATGGATTTACCTGGCTTTTTCTTCTGGCTTCTAGGGGCCCATGAGTTCTGGTCTCTAGACCCAAACCACTACCTTGGCTTTGGAAACTTTTCAAGTGAACATTCACTTCCTTGAATACTGAAGACATCGGAAAATAAATCATCTAGGATTCTGTGGAGGGTACACACATTATATGTTCTGTCTCTTACACGTACATACACACAAACTAAGGCAGCGCTCTTATTTTGTTTTTACCACCACAAATATGCCTATACAGAATTCTAGGATCCCATTATGCCTAGCTCTCTTAGTTATTAGTCAATGTTGAAGGTGGAAAGAGGAACCTTAGATTTACAAAATGTTTATGAATTAAAAGACTATTAGAGATCATCTGAGATCATCTCCCTAGCCTGGTGGGTTTTTTTTTTTAAACTTCTTAAAACCTAGTGGGCAGGGCATACCTAAGAGAGAGACTGCCGTATCCAAAGGTAATAAGGGGTAAAACACCATGGGGTCTTCAGGAACCTTAAGTTATTTAACCATGCTGAAATGTCGAGTGTGGAAAGGTGATAGAGCGAGGTAGGTGGGAGGCATATTCTCTAGGGAAGACAGACAACACACACACACACACACACACACACACACACACACACATACACACACAAAGATGTGGCAGTTTTTTTGAAATGAAGTTTTCTTCAGAACCCAAACATATGGCATACATATAAGAGAAGCCATTTGATACAACTCACCCACCATAGTGGCCTGTGAAGCATTCCACCAAACACTAGGACTCTGGAACACAATTTGAAAATCACTCCAGGGGCTGGCACTTTATCTCTAAAGGACAAGATAGTAAATGTTTTCAGTTTTGTGGACTATACACTTTCTTTTGCAACTGCAACTGTCCAATTCTGCCATTATAGCAGGAAGGCAGCCATAGCTAATATATAAATGAATGGGCATGGCTGGATTTTGCCCGCTGCTGACCATTTTGGTTTGCTGACTCCTGAAACCTCCCTTATTTTTTTTACAAATGAGGCCTCTGAGTCTGAGAACAGGAAAGCAAGTTACCATTAAGAGCAGTGCTAGGACTAGAACCCAAGTGTCCTGATTGCCACTTTTATTTTGCTGTCAAATATAAATTTCTGATATGTATATCTGTGTGTGCGTGTGTGTGTGTGTGGTGTGTAGATGAGCTGTGCCTAAGGGTCTTTAATTAAACAGTACCTTTGACCATAAGTAAAGTATTTCTTTCTCATAAAGTGGAGGTGCCCCCCAAATTGTGTCCTTTTGAGAGACTGTGGTGTCTTTGCACTACTCAGTGCTTGTTTCTAATTGTATCTCCAATGAGTGGCCTTCCCCTATAAAGATATCTGCAGCTCTATTGCATGAAGTGTTTCAAGCCTAGTGTTATATGTCTTCCTGGGGGAAAAGGGCTATGTTTTTAATGCCTTAATTAGACATTGACGTGATAATTAAAGCTACTGAGAGACAGAACCACGTCAAGGCTATCTGGAGTACGTGTTCAAAGTTGAGAGGTCTAGAGCATGTGTGGCATAGTATTAACTTTTTCTTTAAAAAAGAAAAACAACTGTGAGTACTTTTTGTACCAGATACTCTACTAAGCACTTAAGTGTTATCTCATTTGATCCTTATAGAGGTATATCACATTATCTCCATGTTATTGGTGAATGAGTAAAAGGATGCTCAGGAAGATTAAGTAGCTTGCCTAAGTTTGCATACCTAGTGAGTGGGAGAGCCAAGATTTGGATTCTGGGCAGTCTGAGGCCAGAGCTCATGACCTTAACCATTTGACTATATGGCCTCTTTCTTCAACTAAGAAGAAACTAATAACATTTCTGATGGCATTGGAAGGTGAATTTGGGGACCCAGGATGTCCTAATTACTGATCTAACATTTTTCAGGAACTTAGCACAGGAGATAAGTTTGTAGAGGAGAGGCAGAAAAGAAAAGGGGATTTATCATGATGAAGGTAAAAGTGAAACATAAAAAGTTCAGGATAATAAGAAGAGTTAATAAACCATGTAGACCCTTGGTTCTTTCTACATATAGGTGAGATCTAGAAAACATAGAGTGTGTAACTTAGAAGATAGCTGACTTTGTTGATTGCATCTATAGGGCCTTGCATTGGCAGCATCTAAGAGTTGTCCTTTTCTATTCTAGTAAGCACTTACTAGGTGATCATGGTGTTTATGGGTAAGCTGTACTCTTTCTTCTTTTAGAGGAGGTAGGAGAATTATGCCAGCAAGTGGTCCTGGTACCTTGTGGAAAATCATCCCAGTGGCAAAGCATAATAGGATTTTTCTTGGCCTGCTTTTGGGAAGTTATCTGACCCGCGTGCCTATCTTCAGCCAACTTGGAAAACTCCCTGGACCTTTATTGCTTTTCCCTTCTAGAGGGTTGGCTCAGTGACTTCTATTGCTGGGGTGCTTTTGCTACAATATTGAGGTTTCCTTTCTGAAGAAAGGCAGGGCATGGGGAAATCCACCTGGCCTTGAACTCCTTAGTTTTCAGTTCCCTGAACTTACATTGCACTACTTTACCATCAAGGAAAGAACTACACGCTATCTAACTTTAATTGCCTTTAAGTATAAGTGCTGTAAGCCTCAGTAATTATAGTTGACATTCTCTGCATTAACATTGCACTGCTCCCCTAGGGTTTTCAGAGCGATTCACAAATAAATGCATTCAACTTTAAATAGCTCATGGGGATTATAGAACCCCAAATGTGAAGGATAGAGAATGTTTCCTGCTCTCCAGTTATTCAAAGCTTAGCAAATAGGAAGGCAGAGGCATCCATGGCCAAAGATCTTGATTGCTCTAGTCAGTGTTGTTACAGATAGTCACATACCCCAGGAAAGAAAGGTTTAAGCTTATTGAGAGGAAAAGAATGATGACTTTTTTGTTTATTTTCTAGGAAAAGTTCTAATGGATAAAAACATCTAGACTTATAACTTGCCTCAATTAGTTTACAAGGCTAGATTGAACTAGGCCTTGGAATGAAAGGAAATGTCAAGAAAATATACAAAAAATTAAAAAATTTTTCTTTTCTCAGTCACCTAGGTAAAGCATACCACAGGTCTGGTAGGAAAATATAACATAGGTTTTCTTGCACCTAGAGGAAGTTCAACAATTCTAATTTGGGGAGAGGGCAGTTATAAGACAAGGAGAGTTTCCCATCAGCACATGCCAGTGCTGTCTGACTGGACATTCTAGGTAGCAGTGATTTTGACTCACTACCATTGAGGAGTTACCTGGTTTCTGCAATAGGGGTGTCAGGTTGATCCTGGTGGCTTGGCCCCAGTTAAATGGGTGTGGGCAGTGCTGGTAGGATGTGTAACCTCTTATATTGCAACTGTCTACACAGGTAGCTCAAGGGCTTGGGAATTTGTTGAAAGGTTAGAGTTGAGCTGAATTCCTGAATTTCCTGTTGACCAGGTTGTCAATAATATTTTCAGATTTCAATCTTAATACTGAAAGTGTTCCTAATACTTAATAGAGTAAGATCCCTTGGCTTCCATGAAAATGATAATGACAGATGTTACCAGCTTAGAAAAATTTCTGCTTTAGAAAGAATCCATGGATTGATTTTATTAGCAAGAGAGGCACCTCGTAAATATTATGAAGAGTATAATCTGCTCGTTGACTAAGTTGAAAAGGCTGGACTTTCCCTTATCTTCTTAGGTTTGAGGGTGTGTATGCCTTCTTTAAAGAGCTCTGAGATCCTCCTCATTCCTTCATTCCCATGGAGCCAGGATTTGGCTTATAAGTTACAAGGGTACACAAAACTCAAATTTTTCGTTTCAACTTGCTTCTACCTTTGCTTTTGGATATGGCTCATAGGCTTGCAAAGAGGAAGAACTGTGTTTGACTCATTTAGTCTTAGATTTGATTCATTAGTTTGAGTCTTTAGGGATTTTTTTTGTGTGTGAGGAAGACCAGCCCTGAGCTAACATCCGTTGCCAATCCTCCTCTTTTGGGAGAGGAAGACTGGCCCTGGGCTAACATCCGTGCCCATCTCCCTCTACGTTATATGGGACGCCGCCACAGCATGGCTGACAAGCAGTGCGTCGGCGGGCGCCCGGGACCTGAACCCGCGAACCCCGGGCTGCCAAAGTGCAAACTAAACCGCTGCACACTGGGCTGGCCCCACTCTTTAGGGATCTTTAAAGGTCCCAGAATAAAAGTTGAGAGATTACGGTCCAATGATATCAACTCAGGCTTATGAGTAAGGCAGAAATTGCAAATAACCTGTGTCTTTTAATAAAGAACTAGCAAGGCAGTGCTGGTCAATGAGGAGGCTAAAGACTTTTGAACTATTGCATGGCAGCTTCACTTCTGAGAAGCAGAAACTTTCCAGGAGAGCAGTGATGATTACATTGGGTAATTACCAGGACTGTAGACTTCAAAAAAAAATTCTGTCCTCCTTGTTCCTTCAGCAGTTGACCACCCTTTTTCTCTCACATGGATAGGAGGCAGCTATATAAAGGGAGGTAGGCTTCTTTTCCATGCCAAATTAAATTTTTCCCCCTGGAGAGCCTCCCTTTTTAGTTTTTAGCATTTCTCTATTGTAATGACCAAAATAAGATATACCTTCCCCCAGAATATTCCAGTTTATAGTGAAGAAGAGCAGAGATGAGGACATCCATAAATGGGAATCTTAAGAGCTTGCCATGTAAGACAGACTCTACTGATGGAAATAGACTTGGGGAAAACATAGAGATGGGGAAGGAGAAAGAGATTAAGAAGGGGCTCTTGATTCCTATCCCTCGTCACATTCTCTGGATGATAAGTACGAGGCAGCCTGCTACTCATCATGAAGAACCTTCTTGCCATTCATTCTTTTTTGGAGCTGGACAGGAGGAGATCTAAACACAAGGCTGGATTTGAGGGCTGCATAACTGACCCTGTTGTTCTCTTTCCTTCCATCTTGCAACACTCCCAACTTGGATATTCAGCTGAAAAAGAAGCAAGTGTATGTAGACAAGGTGGAAAAGATGCAGCAGGCCCTTGTACAGCTCCAGGCAGCATGTGAAAAACGTGAGCAGCTGGAGCACCGTCTCCGGACACGACTGGAGAGGGAACTGGAATCTCTCAGAATTCAGCAGGTATGAAGAACTTAAAGACAATGAGACTATTCCTGATTGCTTATTATTCAGTTGGTGTTTGGTATGAAGACAAAAACCACACTCTCACTCATATTTAGGTTTTTTGCCCCACCTGATCTTATTCCAGAGTGCCTCCCAATTGTAAAACTGTAGTCTGCTTCCTTAGCTTCCTATCCCAGCAAAATCTTTAATGCCTTTTATCTTGCATCTTTTATTTTCATGTGGACCCTAGAAACAGTAGACCCTAGAAGAAGTGAAGATGCTATAGAAATAGACTCCTAGATATTTTAGAATTGGAAGTGGTCTTTAGAATCATCTGGCCATACTCCTCCTCATTTTTAGATGAGAGAAAATCAAGACCCAGAAAAGACTGCATGACTCACTTAAGGTCATACAATAAGTTAGGGGCAAGGTAGGGACCAAACTCTAGATTTTTAAAATTCCAATTTCCATTGTGTACCATGCTGGCAGGCAGGGATAGTGGTTTTTAAACCATTGATCCACTTTCTGAGCAGCGTGACAATTTGATATGGCAAGTTCCTTTCCTGATCAAGGGAGTCTCATATTTGAGCCCAAGATAGAAAGTCCTGTCACCTTAGGAGGAAATCTGAATTCTCCTTGCTTCTGAATTGGAATCCAAACTGAAGTGGCTTGGGCAGTAATCCTTTACAAATATAGGGGCTCTTCAAATGGGACTCAGCCACCATGGTTCTTCTCTCACTAACCTGAGGGGTCTCGGCATCTCTCCCGATAGCGCCAGGGCAACTCTCAGCCCACCAACGTTTCAGAATACAATGCCGCTGCACTGATGGAACTTCTTCGTGAGAAGGAGGAGAGGATCCTGGCCCTGGAAGCTGATATGACTAAGTGGGAGCAGAAGTATTTGGAGGAGAATGTGATGAGACATTTTGCTCTTGATGCTGCTGCAACTGTAGCTGCTCAGAGGTAAATAGTTGGCTGGTAGAGTCACTGCTTGAAAGGCATGGGTTCGGGGGAGAACAGAAAGGTGACTGATTAATAGATATCCCAGTATTTTTCTTCTATAATGTTCTGTTCCCCCCACCTCCCATTTATGCTTAAGTATGTTTTCTTTCATCTGGTTATGCAGAGACTGTGGAGGCAAAGGTTCAGGGATTTTTAAAATTAAAGTTACTTATGAACTTAATGGAATCATAGTTCAACTTTCCTCGGGAGCCAGAACAATTGCAGATGGGATCAGCTGAACATTTGCAGACCTCCTTCACCAGAGCCACAGATTCTTTCAGCCACATGTGTAGGTTTCTTTGTTTAGCCCCAGGACTGGAGGTAAAACCTCTCCAGAGAAATGCCACTCAGAAACTAAATGTCACTCAGGAGTGGCTGCCATTTGATAGCTCTGGCTCATCCAAGGGATGCCAAAGGCTGTGCTGAACATGAATCCATCCCTGCCCTTTGAGAAGGTCTATATTTGAAGGCCACATTCTCTGTGTCTATGAGTTCATCACATGTAAACAGGCACATTCCATTTGGTAAGGAGGAGAAAGTGGCAGGAGGAGTTTTTATTTTTTGCTTCTTATATGTTCCCCTTTTCACAATATAAACGTTGATTATTGGTGGTTGAAGGAAACAGTGCTCTTGTTCAGGTTGTCTGTCTCACTGCTGTTCATAATCATCAGTTGGGAAAGAAAGAAACAACAATAGAAACTAAATTCAAACCAGGAGATGACATGGGTTTTTGGAGATACAGACAGAGCCTTGGTCTGGAGTTGGGTGTCTAAAGCAGGCTATAGCATATTGCACCCAAATAGGTCTCTATCCAGAAAGTTATTAAAAACCACGGTGTTGCTTTTAACATTCTCCTAAACACGGGGAGATGGCAGTCGGAAGTGCTTGCCAGGCTTTGGGCTGGGATGTGTGTGTGGAGGGGGCAGTGGATACATTTATTTTTTATTCCTTCTTATGCCAAATCAGAGGGATGTCAGTGCTTAAGAGCTGGACTGGTGGTTTGTAAACTTACAATTCTTCAGGAAGACATCTTAAGTTTCTCTAACATGCTCTACCTGTCTCCAGATATTGCCTATAAACCTTAAATAGATTGAAATTGCCTGTGCCTTGATTTTTGAGGTCCTCGTGGGCTTAAGCTTACTTGTCTTTGTTTTCTGAGAATGGTTTGCCCAGTACATGCCAGTATAGTAATAGAGTACACAAAAACCCCAGCTCTGCTAGAAGATGGCCGAGAAGTTTATAGGCAGATTAGAAGCAGAATTAAGTATAATTTTAGCTGCTAGCTCCCAAGAAAACACCTGTGCCCAGTGGTTGTTCAGAGGTTATTCAGAATCTGTAACACTGGAAGGGAGATACAGGATAATTTTGCCATCATTGGGCAGAAAATTAGAAAGATACAGCTCATGACAGTGTGCCGTGTGAGAAAATGTTGGAAAGCCAGGGTTCTTGGTGCTGAGTGGTTCACTGCTGAAACTGACTTCAGAATAGACTCCAGGTCAAAATGCAGAAAAGCTAGGAGATTGTCATGGGGAGTCTCCTACAAAGAAACTACTCCCCTTCCTTCCTCCCTGGAAAGTTTTGAATATTGGGGGAACTCCCTTTCAGATGGATTTCTTTCCAGAATCTGTTGACTCCCATAAGGTAGATTTAATTTGAATCGGATTCCTTTAAATCACCAAGTAGAAAGTTTCCATGTAGTCACTGTTTTCAGTAAAATGTGCATGCTTATCATTTAATATGATGAAAAACAGCCAGTTCCCACCTAGTAGGAACATATTATGATAGTTCCTCAGGCAGACATTCGTATCTGGACTGTGTACCTTTTGCATGCCTATTAATTCAGCCCACAAGAGAGATTGAGAGATTGCATTCAAATTCCTGTAAAATGAGACAATTGGACCAGGTGATTCCTCCAGACCCTTCTATTTCTAGGATTATACGATTTTTCCAAAGATAGTGCCTCTTGTGCTCTGCCACAGAGATCGGTTTCCTTCTTCTTCCTTCTCTATGAGATTTCAAATTTGGAAGGTAACATTCAGAAAACTTTATTTTAGAACCTGTGGGCTCTTCTGCCATTCCTTTCAACAGCTCTCGCCATTCCTTTTCTGTCCAACGGTTTTGCTCTCCCTCCTCCCAATCCTAAATGTAGATATTGACCAAGGTTCTGCACTTTGCACCTTTCTCTGGTGAAAGCTTTATATTCTGTTTTCTTCCAAAATAATTTTTAAGTTCCTAGGATATTGGATGCAGATGGAAAGTGCTCAACATATATTTGAATAAAGAAGGAAAGAAAGAAAGAAGAAAAAAGAAAGGAAAGAGAAAGGAAAAAGTGAAAGAAGGAAGCAAATGATTTCTAACTCTATAACTTAAATCCCTAAATCTAGTGCCACAGTTTAATGGCCTGCTTGGTTTCTGTGTACAGTTCTTCCTTGACTTATGATGGGGTTATGTCCTGATAAACATATCATAACTTGAAAATATTGTAAGTCGAAAATGCATTTAATACGCCTAACCTACCATAGCTTAGCCTAGCCTACCTTAAATATGATCAGAACACTTACATTAGCCTACAGTTGGGCAAAAACACCCAACACAAAGCCCATTTTATAATGACGTGTTGAATATCTCATGTAATTTATTGAATACTGTACTGAAAGTGAACAACAGAATGGTCAGTATAGGCATTATTTACCCTTGTGATCATGGGCTCACTGGGAGCTGAAGCTCGCTGCTCCTGCCCAGCATCACAAGAGAGTGTTGTACTGCATATCACTAGCCCAGGAAAAGAGCAAAATTCAAAGTACTGTTTCTACTGAATGCTTTCACACCACTGTAAAATTGAAAAATCATAAGTTGAACCGTTGTAAGTTGGGGACCATCTGTATTCTGCAGTATCTCAAACATAATATATTCCCAGAGTAATAGCTCATAGATAAGTAACAGCTTGCACAATTAGGAAATGTTGCTTGGGTGGTTTCAATGGTAGTTTTAAATTTTTTTCAATTAAGGTATTATTTGCATATTAAAAAAACACCTATTTTAAGTGTATGGTTTGATGAATGTTGGTAATTGTATAAAATAACGTAGCCACTACCACAATCAAGATGGAAGACACATTCTAAAATGTCCTTGTGCCCCTTTAACTTGATCCCTTCCTCACACACCTGACCCCAGACAACAATTAATCTGCTTTTTGTCATTATAATTTTGCCTTTTCTAGAATGTCATATAAAAGGAGTCATATAGTATGTACCCTTTTTGTTTGATTTCTTCCACTCAGCGTAATTATTTTGAGATTCATCCAAGTTGATGCGTGTATCAATAGTTTATTCCTTTTTATTGCTGAGTAGTGTTCCACAGTATGGATGTACCACAGTTATTTATCCATTCACTTAATGATGGATATTTGGATTGTTTCCAGTGTTTGGCCATTGTGAATAATAAAATACAGATTTTTAATATAAGAATAGACAACTATTGGGCTGGCCCTGTGGCATCATGGTTAAGTTTGGCATGTTCCACTTTGGCACCCTGGGTTCACAGGTCAAATCCCGGGCACAGACCTACACCACTTATCAGCCATGCTGTGGTGGCGACCCATGTATAAAGTAGAGGAAGATTGGCACAGATGTCAGCTCAGGGCTAATCTTCCTCAAGCGAAAAAAAAAAGGATAGGCAACTGTCTTTTCTCAGGTGAGAAGACATATTAGGTGATATATTTATACCCCTTCCAGCATTTTGATTCCATGAAGTACCTCTTGTCAAAGGGAAAGATGTCAATGTAAGAAATCATATGTAGTGTTTATGCATGAGGTACTCTTCTAAGCACTTTACAATTATTGCTTATCCTCAAAATAATTCTTTGAGATAAGTACTATTATGCATTCTACAGATGAGGAAACTGAGGCAGAGACAGGTTAAGTAATTTGTCTAAGATCACACACAGCTACTAAGAGGCAAAAGAACCAGGATTTAAATCTACATCTTTGACTTCTTAACCACTATATTCTGCTGCCTCCCAGATATGATTTCAAAGATGGTGAAATAGGGATTATTAATGGTTTAAGAGTTACTATTTGAGACTTATTCTCTAGTCACTTAAAAATATTATAAATAATCACAATAATGTGGCCTATATTGTAACTCCATATTATTGTGTCCCTAGAGATTCCTCTCTAGATGAGAGAAATTACTACCAAGTAGGAGTTCAATCCCAGAGGAAGTGATTTGGCAATGCAGATTTTTAGCTTCAGCTTACAAACAGTGAATTTACTTCTGAAGAGCAGCAAAAGGATAAAAAGATAGCACATCTGATCAACCATGTAATTTATTAGTTTGCATTTATGAAATCAGGTTGTTATCTTTCTCCAAATATGCAGTGTTTCCTTTTTATTTGGCATGAAGTAAATCTGGGAAAGAAGTAAAGAAATGGAAAGTAGAAGGTAGAAGCTGGTCACACATGTTCCACATGTCTGCGTATTCCTTCATTGTAGGCCTTTCCTAGTTTCCATCCTCAGCTTTCTTCTCATTTTGCATTCTACCTTAGTTATCTCATTCTCTCTTATAGCTTCAAATAGTAACTCTGCCATCTCTAAGATTAAAGCTAGAATTGTCAGCAACTTGTTGGATATTGTCATGTGGCTATTGATAAGACACTTAACTCCAGTGTAACTAAAATCAAAACCCACTATAGCATTTTCCGAAAAATCTCTCCTTGGTTTACTATCTCAGAAAATGAATGGTATGCCATCTTTTCTAGTCATTTGAATTAGAAACAACAAAGTTCTCATTCATTCCTCCCTCTCTCTAAAACCCACATTTATATAGTCTCCAGGTTCTAGCAGTTCTGCCTCCTATAACATGTTTCCATTTCCCTTGCCACTTCACCAGTTCATGTTTTCAATATCTCTTACTGGGATTATTACAGTAACTTTTCTGACTGGTCTGCTGATTCTGGTATATCACTCCTCCAATCCGTCCATCACGTTTCAGCAAGAGATAATGCCATCTTCCTAAAACGCAGCTTAGGTCATTTCATTCCCCCTGAAAAGCTCTAATAATTTTCAGTGCCTATTGGAATCAAGATCAAACTCATTTCTGTAATAGTTAATTATTTACTTTTTTCGTCTCCCCTTGCAAGTTTCTTGCAGTCAGGGACTAGTCTTATCCATGTTTATCCACTCTCCAGCCTCCCAGGAACTTCAAACACAGTGCTTCACTCATGGTTGAGTTCACATATTAAATAAACAAAAGGATGCTACTGATAGGAAGAGATGGACTTGAACTTTAAAAGCCCACTAGATGTTTTAATTAGGAGGGTCATGGGTGACATTCTAGAAAGCAATGTAAGTAATGTGATGGGGATAACTTCATCGGAGAAAGGGAAGAGAGAGAAGATGATTGGAGGGATAGTTGCCAGAAACTGTTTACTTAAGAATTTGAGATGTAGGATGTCAAATTCAGAAATATATGGTTTGGGGTTTATAGGTTGTGTTTTTAAGCCCAGCATCTATTTACTGATGTGCTTAAGGATAGTCTCAGAGAATTGGAAGTTAGGTCAAGTTGCTCCTTCAAACACTGTTTCTGCTTGCTTTTGCCTAAGCCATTGGCTTAGTAGCCCCAGTCTTCTAGAAGGAAAATTGATGTTGAAGGCTATCCTGGCAGCTCTGTAGGAATTCACTAAGTGCCCCACATTTTCAGGCTCCATTCCTGAGGAGCTCACAGTGTCCATATCAATTAGCTGGTAGGGCTCTGAGGCCCCTAAATGGTCTTTTATGCAATGAAAGTGGCAGTAAGCCAGCCCTGGCTCCCCCAGTGACAAACTGCACGCTCAAGTCCCCAGTGTCCATAGACACCATGCACTTTTTAGAGAGGGAGGCCAGGCTCTGAAGCCTCAGCCATCACATTGGAACTCTGCACTACAGGAATTGCCTCCAGTATTATACCAAGAGCTGTAATTCTTTCAAGTCATATTCCCTTCTATGGTATTCTCCTTCTACCTGTACTTTTCTCTCTTAATAATAGATCACTTTGTTGAGTGTGTTTACTGTGCCTGGCACTGTCTGTTTTACATGCATACTTTTGTTTTATCCTCCCTAAATCCCCTGAGATATAGGTACAATTTTTATTTTCATTTTGCATATGAGGAGACTGAGGCTTAGAGCAGTTTACTGACTTTATGAGCTCATAGAGTCTGTTAGTGGCAAGAGTACTTGGGAAAGTGGGACTTGACCCTGTGTGGTCTTTAGTCAGAGCCCATGCTCTCAGCACTGCAAAATGCCACTTCCTCTTGGGTAAGTCAGAACACAGGAGCCATTCCCAGTAGGACTACAAGCATGTGAACTGCACTAGAGCAAGTGTGGAATTCTGAGATGATAAAATATTTTGAATTTAGCAAATGATGAGAGCCATTGTAGTCCTTCCCCTTCTTGCTCTCCAACTCTTCACCATTCAAATAAGTTGTTTCAGCCTTGCATATAAGCTGCAAGCATTTTGGAGAATAGTAGTTTTTCAGAAGCTCACCCAAATTCCCCAACTTTAATAACAACTTTCTGCCTCTTTATTCCCTTGCCCTTTCAATCCCATCTGCAGTGGTTACTATCTCTAAGCCAAGAGAACATAACTAGCTGCCAGCAGAAAATATGTCTGGTGCTCTCCCACAGATCCTCGTTCTCATAGGAAGTATAATGAAACAGTGCCAGTTCATTGTTTTCTTAACCTATTGTCTGATTTCCTTTAAGGCCAATATAATTACATCAATATTCTTTCTAATCCCTTTTTCTTTCCCTCCAAGTTACTCAAATAAGATCCATTTTATTCATTCCCTTCCCTCTTTTCTCTACCACTAGTTCAAAATGGACTGAAAAAACATGTGACCTCATTTATCAGAAGGATATAGGACTCCTATATGTCTTTGACTTGTGCTGTTTAAATGTCAGCCTTGCCCATGGGCTAGATCCTCTCCTCTTTTCTCCCTCCCTCCCTCTCTCTCTCTCTCTTTCTCTTTGTCTCTCAAACACACACACACACACACACACACACACACACACACACACACACTTTCCTCCTTATTAATTAATCTTTG
This sequence comes from Tapirus indicus, assembly GCA_031878705.1. Taxonomy (NCBI): domain Eukaryota; kingdom Metazoa; phylum Chordata; class Mammalia; order Perissodactyla; family Tapiridae; genus Tapirus; species Tapirus indicus. The sequence goes on along the minus strand of CM062942.1, from coordinate 94,632,586 downwards.
AGTTAATGGCCTGAGACACTTCCAGATGGAACATGATGGTCCCTCATGCAGTTGAGACTCTGGCAAGAGAACAGTCACTTAGTTGAGGAAGACTCATTGATTTGGCACTAGAATGTTTCAGATGTAGGTTAGATAGGAATCAAGTGGCACTGACTCAAAGGCCCTGCTTCTCACTCAGCTCACTTGCCCTACCTGATCTTCACTGTTGACATGTCTATAGTTTGTTTCTAGCACTCAGATGTAGTTACTGTCATTCATTTGTAGCAATAGCTATTTAGTCCATTCTCTGATTTTCTTCAAAGTCTAGCCTTTTCCCCTTTATGACTGTCATGAGAATTAAGTGGAAATATATAATATAAATAAGAATATAAAGTGGAAATATAAATATCTTCCTATTGCCTAGCCATGATCTAAAAACTTGAAGGGACTCTCTGCCAGAAGGTTTGGGAAGGATGCCTGTCTAGTTCTGAAGGCAAGCCTGTGCGCCTCTCATAGAATCCCTCACTGACTTTTGCAACTATTTCCATGCCAATAACCTCTTTTAGCTGTGAAAACGGAACCTTCCCATCTTGGAGGCTCTTACCAGTAAGTCACCCAGAAACCAACCATCCCTAATGAGTTTAATTTCAGCTTAGGGCTTTCCAGCAATACCTTTGACTTGGGAGGGAGATACGATTCATTGATTTTGCTGCCCTTTCATCATCATCACTGCCATTTTTTCCCCAGGGACACAACAGTCATCAGCCACTCTCCTAATACCAGCTATGACACAGCTCTAGAAGCTCGCATCCAAAAGGAGGAGGAAGAAATCTTGATGGCCAACAAGCGTTGCCTTGACATGGAGGGCAGGTAAAATGTTGATCTGGACCCTGGTGGATCTGAGAAGTTGGTATGGAGACCAGATAGGTCAGTAGGGAAGGGCAAGCATCTTCATTCACAACTAGGAAACCTGATAATGCAGCCTCCCCCCACCCCTGTACCCCCGCCAGCATGTTACTTAGGATTTGAGATGCAATGACCTCTACCTTGATCATTCCCTCTAAGTGGGGAACTCCAAATAGCATGGCTTCCCCCGTTGCTCTTGGTAATTGCTTTCCATCTGCCCTCTGCCAGAACTGAATTGTTGGTATTTGCACTCTGGGGTATTCTTTCTAGCATCTCAACCCTGTGATACAGCAGACTGCTCAGTAAAAGAACATCCTCTCAGACTGAGAGATAGGGTACCTGATGTCTCTTATAAACTCATGATCACTGACTTATTATCCCAAATTGTGGCACATTCATTGAAGTTCTCATCTTCTCATTGAATACGTGGTTTCCATTGACTCAGATTCTTCACTACAGCACTCACTACATCAGTTTATCCTCTCATATACAGCCTTTCTTTTCACTGGTACTTTACTTTGCCTTCCTAAGGTTTAAGCAACAATGCCTGGATGTTCTGCTGTATCCATGTGGGTGTGCAGACAGGCATTTTAAAAAATGTAGCATATCGTCCATTGTCTTACAATTCAGAAATAACTAGATCACCCCTTAGTCAAAAAGATAATGGAAGCTCAAGTCCACGTAGGCAGTGAGACCAGAACATGGAAGTGGCAACAAGGTCTTTATATGTTCTTTGTCTTTGACTCCTAGGATCAAGACCCTCCATGCCCAGATTATTGAGAAGGATGCCATGATCAAAGTACTTCAGCAGCGTTCCCGGAAGGAGCCGAGTAAGACAGAGCAGCTGTCATCCATGCGGCCAGCGAAGTCTCTGATGTCCATTTCCAATGCTGGATCAGGCTTGCTCTCCCACTCTTCCACCCTGACTGGCACTCCCATCATGGAAGAGAAGCGGGATGACAAGAGCTGGAAGGGAAGTCTAGGTAATGACAGTAAATAAGGAAGATTAAAGTGACATGTTTAAAGAGAGTCCTGAGTTAGATACATGCCCATGCAGCAAGGAAAAAGTGTGATGGTCCAGATTCTAGAGAGGAAGATACACCAGGTTGGGTTTTTGTCCCCCTGAGAGGCTAGCTGCATATTCAGGAGCTCCTCCACACTGTGAAGTCTCACTGAGAGAACATTGGTTGAAGCCAAGCCCTTAGAAGATAAGAATCCTGAGTTTTATTTGGGTGGGAAGGAAGTAACTTCAATTTTCTCTAAAAAATTCTCATATTTGGCCTCCGCCACATGGGATATTTTGTCTTTGTCCAAAGCCCATGTGGCCTTCATGTCATTCAAAATTTCAGAATTCCAGCTTTTTCTATGTTCTTTCTTCCCATATAATGGGAGGACTCAGAGTTCTAGTTAAGCTAAATGGAGCTGGGCGGCAGGTTTTTGTTACCAGAATGTTCTGAGATCAGAACAGAATGTACTTTTTCATTCCATTCCTGTCCATTCCTTCCCCTCTAATCAAAACCCCAGAAGTATTGTGGATTCCACAAGGCACATTTTTAGAGCCTGAGGAAGCAAGCTATATATATTTTTATTTAAGGTCTTTTTGGTGATTCTAATACCATTCTTGGTCTTCTGTCACTTGCAGTGTCCTTTGGTTAGAGTAGGCATTTTGGGGACCATGGTCATCACCTTAGATCACACAGTTATCATCACACTCATCTGTGACCACAGACTTCTTCCCCTGATCCTTTCTAGCTTTCTGGTAATGGATGGTGTTGGTTGTAAGTGGAACTGAGTAGAAGCATTCTGACAGCTTGGTGGAAATCAGTCACCTTAGGAAAACTACAGCAAAACAGATACCTGGGACGCTTAAAGGTTTAATATGTTGTGCTGGGGGTTGGAGAATGAGGACCAGAAGGGATCTGCCAAGTCTGAAAGAAATTTTTAGCCATGTTCAGAGGTGCCTGGCAAACTGATTCCTGGGTTCGCTGAAGGCAAAAGTAAAGAATTTAGATCCATTCATATTCTCCTGAATCAGAAGTCTGTATTTGAATAACCTGTAGTTTCCTAACCTTTCCCCCTCTTTCCTTTGTAGGTATTCTCCTGGGTGGAGACTACCGGGCTGAATCTGTCCCTTCCACACCCTCACCTGTGCCGCCCTCGACTCCCCTGCTCTCAGCTCACTCCAAGACAGGCAGCCGAGACTGCAGCACCCAAACAGAACGGGGAACGGAACCGAACAAAACTACAGCTGTTGCTCCAATCTCTGTTCCTGCTCCAGTTGCTGCTGCCGCCACTGCTGCCGCCATCACTGCCAACGCTGCCACCAACACTGCCATCGCTGCCACCAACACCACCACCATGGTAGCTGCTGCTCCAGTTGCTGTTGCTGCTGCTGCTCCAGCTGCTGCTGCTGCCTCTGCCGCCCCGTCTCCAGCAACTGCTGCTGCTGCTCTTGCTGCTGCTGTTTCTCCAGCTGCTGCTGCTCAGATTCCAGCTGCTGCCTCTGCTGTTGCTGCTGCTGTTGTTGCTCCTGCTGCTGCTGCTGCTGTTCAGGTTGCTCCAGCTGCTCCGGCTCCGGTTCCAGCTCCGGCTCCAACTCCGGTTCCGGCTCCAGCAGCGGCTCAGGCTTCTGCTCCGGCTCAGACTCAGGCACCAACTTCAGCTCCGGCTGCGGCTGCTACTCCAGCTCCAGCTCCAACTCCAGCTTTGGCTCAGGCTGAGGCTTCTGCAAATCCAGCTGCCGGTTCTGGACCACGTCGTTTGTCTATACCAAGTTTGACCTGCAATCCAGATAAGACAGGTAATAATTCTTTGTACCAGATAGCTTTTGGTTCTGCCCTCAATTACAGATTTGCTTGTTGATGCCTGCTATTTAGGCACAGTTGGTCATTTGGACAGTTTTTCATGTTCCAAAGGGGATTAATCAGAAGAGATTGGGGCAGAGAGTCTGTAAATGACTTTCTGGACACCAGGCTGGGAATGGGAATGAGTCAAGGCCTTGCTCCTTGTAGAAGCAAATGCTCAGGTGAACAAGGGAGGGGGGGTGGCAGGCAAGTCTCACTTTACCATTGACTTCATGGGGTCTGTAGAGCTGTCTATTTATTGCCTTGTCCCTAAGAGTTTCCTAATCCCTTATTTCCATTTAGATGGCCCTGTTTTCCACTCCAATACTCTGGAAAGAAAAGCTCCCATTCAGATCCTGGGACAAGAGCCTGATGCAGAGATGGTGGAATATCTCATCTAAATGGCCTAATCAAGAGCTGCGGTTTATCAGCAAGAATGCTTTTAATCAATTTTCCCTTTTGTTTGTTCTTATTTTGAGGGTGAGGACAAGGGTTGGGGGGGATTTTTTTAAAGGGACTTTTTATTGAAACGATATAGTACTTAAGTAATACCATACGAACTCCAGTCTATTCTGGTACACATAGAGAGTACCTCTAAAGACAGATTAATCAGAATGTGCTCTAAAGTTTATTGTTTGGATTTATACAAATACTGGGACTGTTAATAGCTGAATACACATCAATGTTTTCAATGTGCTTAAATTTGTTTAGCATTTCTATATTCCAGATCATTTTTTTATTGAAGAGCACAGTATGTTTGGAAGACAGTGTGTAACATGTAGTTCAGAAGTGGGAAGCCGGAGAGAATTTGCGCGTATGCTGTTTTGTATAGTTACCATCTAGGCAGCATTCAGAGAGAGCTATCATGTTGGGCTCATTAAAGGGAATAGTTTTAGGAGCTCTGTCAGCTGGAGAAAAGGTAGGGAGTATTGGGGTGTGGAAGGGTGCTGGAGCTAATTTTCCCTCCCAATTTCCCAGCTACCCTGTGCCAGGGGATTGTGTTTATCTTCATTTCAGTGGTGCTTTGGAAGTGGATTCTTTTGGTTCCCTTGTGGAGGTTCATACATTCATATATATACTCTGGAGTAATTTATGCATTTGGATAATTAATATATTGCTTTCAGATGCTAGGAGAGTAAATTAGCTGAGTGATATACAACTTCCTCTCTCTTAGGGAGTTAGACCATCAGAGGCCTTGATGGAGAGTTTCATGAAGTGCTGTATGCAGACTTTTGTGGTCTGTGTGTAGCCATGAACACAGCTCGCTTGCCTTTCCTGAGACCAATCTGTTTAGTCTCTATTTCTTCTCCAGCACAAATTCACTGGCTGTGTCACTAGTCTCAAATTGCCAATCATTTGCAAAATGAGGAAGCATTTTTGTTGACAGGTTGAATGCTTTGAATTTCTGGTGAACTTTGAAATAACTCATTTTGTTTTCCCAAATTCTTAGCATACATCTTAAAAGGCATATTGGACTATCACCTCCAAGGGAATAGCATCAAAAGCCCAAAGTACTATGCTGCAGTCAGAGGAGAGGTGGGCTGCAGCAGTATCCTCAGCTACCTCTTCTCACTGCCAGTGACTCCATCTTGGCATATCTTTGGAGAGCAGCAGGAAATGCGCATGTGGGCGGGGACCAAGGAGGCATGGCTCCAAGCTTTACCATAGGGCTGCCTCCAGGGACACAGAAGGGCTGGCTGCCTGTTGCCACAGGTCCCTGCTCTGTGTCACCTTTCTGTTCTTCATTAAGGTGACAAATCCACAGACAATGTCATTAAGATCAGTTTTCAGGGGTATGGGGGGTGAGGGGAGTGGGGGGCATTAGGTAAGGGTGGGGGGTAGAGGTTTGGGGATGTGTTAGTTAGAAACCAGATTAACAGAAGAGTAGGCCTGATATATTACGTTGTGAGGCATAGTGGCTGGAAGGAACTTTAGCAATATAGCCCTGCCCCCTCATTTTAGTAGTGAGGAATCTGAGACTTGGAGAGGTTAAGTGACTTTTTCAAGATCACACAACACAGCTTTCCACTCTGCCAATTACCACGCTTATTTTGGGAAACCCTTACATACAAAAAGCCCTGTTTTAAGAAAAGGCATCTTCACGGTCCAGGGCATATGTGTTTTGTAAAATGTCCCTGACTTGAGTAGTTTGTCCAGGGTTCTGAATTCCTATCTTGCCTCTCCTGCAGTGCCTTTTGCAAGGTTTTCCCTTTCCTGATCCTCGTTTTAACATTGAGTCACATGAAACATCCCCCTAAGAAATCAACCTCACTTCTTCTCTTGCTGTGGGATTGGCTGTCTCGGATCATCTTACAGGGTTCCTCTGTGAGTATAGGAATGGCATATTTAACAGTATTTTTGTGTCATTTCTAATTTTCTTCCAAAGGAATTATTTTGTGTGTGTGTGGGAGACTCCTGTGGGGAGGGTAATATGATTTTCAGCCAGTCTTGACATTTTCAGTAATGAAGTGATCATCCTAAACATTAGTCCTCAGTTACCAAGTGAATCCCAAATAGAAATTAAAAGTGTGTAATTTAAAATTAAATTAAAAGTGTAAAAGCTAATACTCATTCATACAACCCTTTAGTCATAAGGAAAAAACCCTCAAATAATAGAAGCAACAAGTAGCAAACTTCAGGATTTTCTATCCAAATAAATAAATAAAATAAACCTTTCATCTACTCCTTTCATTGTTATAACACATTGCCAGAATTTTTCCTAGCTCTGGGAGCCATGATTTTAGTCACATTCTGTAAGGTGACAAATGTCATACATTCCATACTGTGTGGCAGCCATCTCTTTAGACTCCTGTGTTTTTGGGAAAGGAGAAAGTTCTTGGCTAAGTACTATTTTGAACTTTCCACAACATCTCTGCTCCCTCACACCAGAGGCAGTCCCTTTCAGCTCAGTTTTTAATCCCAGATAATTTGCTGAAATTATATCGTACATCTAAGAGATGGAAGAAGTCCATGTCAGTGTATTATGTTTACGAAGAAGATAGATTCAGCCTTTTCAGAAGATCTCTAACAGGTGTCATCTTTAAAATTCAGGTTTATGGGAGAAATCTCAAGTTAGCCACCTTTTCACAACTGTGTGGATGTAACATTTGGGGGATCTTTCTGGACTCCCACCTATCTATGCATTTTACTGGCACCTCAGGACAGGAGGATGACCTTGTTGTCTTAACTTGTACTGCCTGGTGGTCTCTGGGGACCTTCGAAGTCAGTTGTACCCCAATGTCCCATGTACGGAAAAACTCCATTAGAACAAACGTTACTTGATATAAAATTTCTATTAACAATTTTTTTATTAAATAAAACTAGCTTGAGCTTTCTTTTAAAATCATGTATCTTGATTGATTGTTGTTTTAATGAAGGATTTATTTTCAGTGCTGCTTTTGAGCTTCAGGATGACAGGATAGCAGGAAGCTGAAATATCTGCCATCATCTGCCATAGGAAACATACCAAGAGACCCGTCGTGTTCTCTTTTGCTTGTTACACAGTTGGGTGGGTACAACATTTGGAAAATGAACAAACTGATTGTGCAAACTACTTTTTATGAAGAGCCTAAACACTCGTAATGCGGCAGCTTAAAGTGTATACATATTCACTAACTTTTATAAATTATATTCTCATGTCTGTTAGCCTTGCCATCTCCTGTTATCTCAATTGCTCATTCACATATGGAATGTTACTTAAAAAGTGTGCATTCTTACTGAACATGTTTTCAAAGGAAGGCATCAGCTATGGGCTAATGGCCACCAATTTCAGCCGGCCATGATCCTTGGAGATATATCTTCCAAGTGCCGTCCATCATCAGTAGGACAAGTGTCGGGAGTTTGTTTATTTTTTTCCAGTAGCAACGATGGGTTACATGAAGCCGTCAAACCTCCTTCTGGCCTCCTTTGTGATTAATGGCGTGTGTTGTAAAATGGATAGCTGGGGTTGGCAGATGGCTAAAGAAGAATCACCTTTGGTTTAAAATGTATGTGACCCCATAATGATTGAGACTACATTCTGTAATCAACTGAGCTAGTTCCAATAAAGTTAAGCAGGTTTGAATCCACTTTGTGCCTATCTTTTCACTGACAATAAAGTTAGCCATTTTAAAATGCAGTACTGTGTGGAAAATGCTTTGGTGTTTACCCAACAGAGGCTTTATTTGCGCTGTATCAGTGATTACTTTCAATTCGTATGCAATGAAATTGCCTTTCAAGGGCAGCATGCAGCAGAATTTGCATTTGCTTAAAGTATGGAATGTGATTATAAAGTATTAAGACAACACCACAGGCCACATGTTCTAATCTGTTCCTTTATATATTCAGGCAGCATATATTAAAAGCTTTGCATCTTTTTATCTCCCGGTTCTGAGGGATAAAATGATGGCCACCCAAAGCAGAGAATTTATCCTTTGGTTAGCATTTTGGAAGGCCCCTTGATGTTTCTTCTGTGCCCTTGTTCTCATGCCAATTCATCAGTTTTGGTTGAGGGAGCTTGTTATTAAAAGCAAATCAAAACCACAAACAAGTTGGCTCTTTTCACTGAAAATGTTAAAGCTGCCTTAACACTGCCCTCCCTGTGCCTCTTGTTTACCACTGAGTCCCAGCCTGACTGGGGAGGATGAGAACCCCACGGGCTTTGAAATGACATTTTTTAAACAGTGAAATTGGCTTGACGTGTGTTGCAGAATGGATGAGGAGAGGGTATAGAATTCATTCAACTCTAAATTTGATTTTTTAAATTAAGTTGGGCTACATTCCCTCCATATTTATGTGCTTTGAAAACTGTATGTGTGAAAGCCCACTCCACTTTTTGGGGACAAAGAAGATGATATTAAGTTAACCACACTTTCTTACACAGCTTTGCAAAGCATTCTTTTCAGAAATATATTGTGCCAGGTTCTTAATGAGCAGTCATTAGCGGGGAGAAAAAGCAAGTGTTCCTTCAAAAGTAACTAAGATCACATTGTAGGAACATTTCTAGATATACAGTATTATAACTGATTTAATTATCTGTGTGGTACTTCATCTTCCTTCCTGTGGGCCTCCCCTACTGTGGTAAGCGATCTGCACAGTCTATATGAGTCACACAGTTGCAGAAAAAAACACCTCCTGCTTGCCACCTTCTCCACCTGCATCTTATTTTGCAAGAAGGTTTTTATTGGAGGAAAAAAGTGTAAGTGATTTGGTCCTAGAATACTTTCTACATTGATTGGCAGTCACCCTGGTATTTGAGTAAAGACCCCTGAGTGACAGGACTTAGTTTCCAAAAAGAAAAATGTTCTCTATAACACCAAAATTTCACACCACATCACAAGTACTCATTCCTCAGATGCACAAACTGGCCAAGCCCAGGATACTTATTTTGGCTCCCATGTTTTTTCATTTGTCTATCGCCCCTACCAATGAGTCCACGATTGTGCGAGTTGTTGAATAACTACATATTAGATGTTGCCATTATGTAAAAGGCCCCAAAGTTAAAAAATACAGTCCATGCTTCTAGTTTATTAGAGAAAACTACACATACACATGCAGATACACACATTCACAATTCATTGTGATATATGAAATGGAAAAAGTTTGAACAAGGTACAGAACTAGTGCAAAGGAGGGAATGATTGTTGGGATGGCACAGAGAATGTGTGTATGTTGGTGGGGGGGGAGGTAAGTTGAACTTTGAAGGATGTGTAGGTGTTAACTTGGTGAACTAGGGGATGGGATAGAACATCCCCTGCAGAAGGGACAGTATGTGCAAAGGCAATCTCACTTTGTTAGACCTGCAATCAAATGAAGACTATGTTTCCATGATCAAAGGCCCTAGAGAAGTACTCTGAATTTTAACAAACTCTTATTGGAAGCTTACAAACTCGTTCAATTAGGTAGTAGAACGTACTGGTCCAGAGGTCAAAAGAACGTGGAGTTCTAGTTCTAAGCCTACCACTAAATAGATGTTTACCTTTGGATAAGCCCCTTAACAGGATCAGAGAGATTCATCAGTAAAATGGGGATAAATACCTATCCCTCTGGACCTCATGGTGAAGGGGTAAGAGAGCTTCACAAAGTGAGAATGTAAAAAGATGCCAGTCAAAACAATGGGCTGAATCTATAAAGACGAAGTGGTTTCTTTAACTTTTAATTAAAGAAAAATTCAAACATACACAAAAACAGAATAGTGTAAGGCACTTCCATATGTCCATTATTGGGGATCAACAATTATTAATGCATGGCAAATCTTGCTTCATTTATCACCCCCACCCATTCACCCTACATTGTTTTGAAGCACATCCCGGACATCATAGCATTTCATCCATAAATATTTCAGTATGCATAAAAATAAAATTCTTAATAATAAAAATTGTCAAGTGCTACTCCTGGAACCAAAATATATAACCCACCAACCAAACAAAACAATGGCATGTTTCTGCTTTGCCGCTTGCAAAGCTTCTTTGTTTGATCCCACAACTCCTGCCTTAAACCAAAACCTCCTGTCTCAAAAATGGAGGGATTCATTCTCCACAATCCACATATCAAAGGGGAAGATATTTTCTTTAAAGGCTCCCCATTGCAGGTTCTAAGCAATTATTCCTTCTCCACTCATATAAAAAGCCCCAGCTCCTTTAAAGTCTCTGTCATCCAGCTGTTTTTTGTTTACCATCATCTACTGATTTGGTCACTATCCCAACTGCACTGATGATTTCGACCCCTGGATCACAGTTGTCCTCTCCAGACCCAAACAACCCAGTCAGCATCCTGGCCTATCAGCTTGTCACCCTCTCCAACTCCACTGATCTCCACGTCCACTCCACTTCAGCCTGCTGTGCTCATGGCTAACCCAGACCTGGTCATCATGCAGAACTGCTCCACCATGGAAATCACATACACCAGTTTCCCACTCTCTGGCCACCATCTCCCATCCTCCCAGTTCTCCTACCCTGAATCTATCTGCCCTTTGACTTCTGAGAGACCACAAGTCCCTTGATGCCCGCATTTCCTCCTAGGCTTTTAGCCCTGACCTACCTGATCTGGACCTCATGCTCAATCATCTGAACCCTCAAATCATTTATACCCCTTAAAACCTCAACCATTCATCACAAGCCAGAAACTCATGAGTCATCCATGACACGTCTCTCTCCCTCATAGCTGATATCCAATCCACCACCGATCCTAACAAAATAAAACACAAAACCCATTCACTACTCTCCAACTCTACTGTCAACAACCTATTTTAAGCCACCATTATCTTTCACCTAGACTATTTCAATAGCATATTAACTGATCTTCCATGTCCACTCTTGTTCTACTTTTTTATTATATTTATCAGCAACAAATATTTATATTTATTCAGCAACAAATATAATTCACATCTTGTCATTCCACTGCTTAAAATCTTTCAAAACTTCCCATTGCAATGTGAATAAAATGGAGCCACAACAGGTGAAACAGCTAACCCAAAGGATTACAGTTGGTGGATTTGAAACTAAAATCCAGATAACTTGGATTCTTATTCCAGTAGAATCCTTTTCATGCCTTGTTCTGAGTACTTCTTTTTCTCATGCTTACAGGTCACTACTGCTATGGCATCATTATTTTCTCTGATAGTAACCTAGAGCAGTACTCCTTGAAGTCCTCTCCAAACCATATGTATCAGAGTCACCTCAGGTGTTTATTTAATGCACACTCCTTGACCTTGCCCTCAGGGAAGCTTACCCTGTAGTTCTAGGGTAAGAACCAGGAATTTGCATTTTAACAAGCTTCCCAGGAGATTTTGATGTAGCTTATGCTGAGACTACATACTTTAAGAAACACTGGCCGAGGATTTCCTAGCATTTATCTTACCTCCCTTTCCCTCTTCAGTTCCCCTGCTACGTAATAGACTCCCAACAGCACATAGTTAAATGAGTAAGTCCAGTTTGGACATTAGCTATCACACACACCCTTACTTCAGTAGGGAGCCATTTTATTTTTTTTTCTTCATTCACCCTTAGTACCTATGGTGAAGTAGCCACCTACTCTCCCCAGATATGACTCTTAAGTGGTTGGATTTACTGCTCTGATCAAACAAGACATGTTGTTGGTTACTTTTGTTATTGGTTTACATGGTTTATTGTCCTTGAGACAACCACAACCATATTTATGATCTTGACCAGCTCAACGACTGTTCTATGATATGAGGTCACTGGATTATGATCTCTAATGTCCCTTCTGGCTCCTATATTCCTTGATTTCATGAGACTAAATACTACCTCCGAGGCCATAAATCCTTTCACACGGGTCCAAGATTGGCTATGTGGCACAGATAAAAGACATTGTAAAATCTGAATGTACCGAAAATATTCTATAGGCCTAAAATCTAGTCATCAAGCTTCAACTTTTTTCCACTGGCTCTGCCCACACTTGATATTTTATTCTCCCATCTTGGCTATGCCTATTCCATTCTCCTATTATGCATGTCATTTTCCAAAGAAGACATGTCCACAAGAATAAATTTCCCAGAAAAATCTGAGGAGATCAAAACAGGAGGAAGGCAGGATAGTTTACATTTCTTTTAAGCCATGAGTCTATGGTAATTTGCAATTATCAAGTTGTAGGGGACTGGCTGGCACAAACATGGGAAGGTAAAAGGGAAATAATCAAGGTATGTGTCATGTTGCAGCAGAGGGCCAAGAGAAGGATGGCAGTCACTGAGTCACCATGATGCCCAGGGGATGAACTAGAGCTAGAAAAGGGGAAAGGGAAATAACATTTTTTGTAATCTGCTAGGTGTTAGAAACTAGTTGTGTGACAAACATAAAACATGTATTCTTCCCAACAACAAAATTAAAAGATCCAAAAAACAAAAAGCATGTATCTTTTAAAATTCTTCTTTTTCTCACACCAGGGACAGATCCACCTCTTGTGAGTCTTGAAACTTAGACAATTTGGAAGGCCTTTATGAAAACAAATTTTAAAAATTATGAATACACAACCAGATATTAAAGTATTTATTGAGAATGAGAAATCACAACTAATTACAAATTTTTAAAAGCTGACAAATACCACAAACATGAAAAAATTTTAAAAAGCACAATATGTTTTATTAATTAACTGCCCACACACCTCCATAGTAATTTTTTCATACACTTTTGGCTTCATATATTTTTTTGCTTGTTCATCGTAATGTCATTTTCTATTGAGAGAACAGGAAGATAATTCAGTCTTTCCATTAGCAGGGTTGATCAAAATGTATTGTTATTATTGATCATTGGAAAGCTAAAGCATGCAACTTCACACACTTGAAGTAGAACTGAAGTTTGTAGAACTGATTTAGGTCTGTGCTCTACAAACATAGGAATACTGATACATTATGTTTTGTGCAATTCCCATCACAGAATAAATAAAAGTACTATGTATAGTTGTGAACACTATATTTTCGAGTATATCCCTAATAGAGGAAAACTTCCTTTGTGTTTAGGCATTAGTGAGAACTGAATACTCTGCATACCATTTTACATATCAGGTAATTGAAGGAATTTTCCACAGATTACCTTCTGGATCTATACATTTCAAACCTTATTTCAGTACCCACATACTTTCAGTATAAGTACATTCATATAGTGATAAGACCTCTGGCTTTGCACCTTTTGTATTACCATGCCGGAAAAGTCAGTAGAGTGAGTAGTAGGGTTATTTCTGGAAGCCATTTTTTTTTACCAGGATGGTTGAACAACGATTTATCCATACACAGGATTGGCTGCAAACCACATAAATATATGTCACTAAACACAAACTAAATATATCTCCAACTGAACTTCCCCTTTGCTGGATCTTAAACATAATGGAGGGAAATTGGAGTGAAGGAGATAGCAGTTATAGTAGTCATGGTTCTTCAGAGAAACAAACAAACAAACTATATATATATATATATATATATATATAGAGAGAGAGAGAGAGAGAGAGAGAGAGAGAGAGAAGCTGGCAAGTCCAAAATATAGAGGCAGAATTGCTTTTTCTCTGGGAAACCTCAGTCTTTGCTCTTGAGGCCTTCAACTGATTGGATGGGGCCCACCTATATTATGAAGCACATTCTGCTTTACACAAAATCCACTGATTTAAATGTCAATCACATCTAAAAAACGTCTTCATAGCAACATCTAGACTGGTGTTTGACCTAACAACTGGGCACCATAACTTAGCCAAGTTGGCACATAAAGTTAACCATCACAGCAGTCTTAACCAATTTTAACCAATAGGTTAAGCTCTCCTATTTTTGCTAATATTATAGAAATACACTACCATGTGAACCCATTGCTAGGGACCCTTCCAGGATGTTGAAATAGGCCCATGCAATTCATATCCCACATCCAGTCCATCAGCAAATCCCTTCAGTTCTACCTTCAAAATATATCCAGAATCTGACTGCTTCCACTGAGCTCTGCTAGTTTCACCTTCTTTCATTGTATCGCCATTTCTTCCAGAGTTTGTTCATCTGTGCTTTGTGTTCTTCATTCAGAGATTTGATTACCTCATTATTTTTCAGTTTTATGGAGGAATGCTTGGTGACAATTTTCATCTACTCAGTGGCAAAAGTTTTTATGGTGTTTTGTTTTTGTTGCAATTTTCCACCTTTTAAGAGACAGTATACTATTATTAGTACTGTGTATCTTTTTTTATCATCAATCCTTGAATGATTGGGATTATCATGTCTCAGCTATTTGAAGGACATTCCAGTGATGAAAAATGGACCAGGGTAGCCTTCCATGTTTCACTATACAAAAACTCTATTCCCTGCAGGCAGAGAGACGGATATCTTACTGCAAATATGGCTCCTCTGTGTGGTTCTTTATCTAGTCCCACCTCATCAGCCTCTCTGAGCCAAACCTAGTCTAGGAGGACATCTGCCCCTGCTCTACTCATGCCAGCCCCTGGACCTGTTATTGCAAAGTAGGGAAATAAATAGCTTTTGCACTTCAGGATGTACCAGTCACCTTCAAAAAGTATATTTTTGTTGATGCTTCCTAAGATCTGCCATGTCCTTTCTATACTCTCAGTACTTCTTCTCTTCACTTCCATCAGTTCTTCCCATTCCTTTCCTATCTCAGATTCTTTTGGCAGATGCAATTTTGTTTTTGAGTCTTTGGACTATACCTGTCTTAGTAGAGAAATGGAGCTTGTAGGGTTTTTTCATTCTCCTTGTTGCTCTTGAATGATTTCCAGGAAGTAAAACAGAAAATTCTGACTTATGCAGCCATCTTGATATTGTAAATAACCCTAGTTTTGTTCATTATTATATCCTCAGAGCCTAGAATAGTGCCTGATATAAAGTAGGTGCTCATTAAATATTTTTTGATAACTCAACAAATGACCAACCCAGCAAATTACATCCTTCACTTCTGTATCTGAAGTATTGTGGTTGCTGGAAAGATGAGTAGATTGGTGCCACTACACACTCAGAGGCTCCAATTTCAGCTGGGAACTTCTGTATTTGCCCTTGGCCAGTTTCCTGTTCCCCTAAGAAAGTATTCCACACATAGCACTCTTCTCACACAGCCTGCAAATACCCACTTTTCTCACTCACAGGTAGCCTCAACTCCCACTTCAAAGTGAAAGCAGAGTTTTCAGTTGGGAAACTGAGGTTCATATTAAAAACATATAACAGTAGGTAGAGCACCGCCATTGACCACTCAGAAAGCACTTGAGCTGTAAACAGCTGCTATTGCCATGTTGGTGTTAACCAGCTAAAAATCAGCCTCAGGAACAACCTGAACTTCCAGCCCTCTCCAACAGCAAATTTACCTACAGCTCCATTCCATTCACCTTTTTCCTCCAGTCTCTGAGGATAAGGCATGCTTCTTCCAGATCAAGATCAATCCCACCACCTCCACCTTTATTCTGGACTTCACCCTCATCTTCTCAGGCACTTTGATCCACCCATAAAGTCCCCTCTTTCCCTTATCTGCAATCTCTCCCCTCCTCCCCAGTTCCTCCTCCTGATCTAATTAAGTGTTCAAGCTGCAGGTTCATCTTTTGTTTTACAAACTAGTTCACAGGCTGGGGGTGGGGGCAGTTGGGGGAGAAGCTGGGATTCAGAAACTAACAAAACAAGGAGAGTGCCCTAATGCAGAGCCCCAGTGATTCGAATTTGGAATGGAGGAGGCTGAGGCTGGCCACCTGAGCACTTCCTACTTCAAGTTTTGGTTGCTGTGGAAACTGGGGCAGGGCTGAATCCTTAGGGTAGATCAGGGGCCCAGCTGTGGTGGAGTTGGGGCAGGCAGAGGCAGAGATAGGGAAGCTGAGGAGGGGGTGGCTGATGATAACAGTTGCCTTCAACTATTTGAAGGGTTGTTAAGTGAAAAGGAAGATTTACATTATGTGGTCCCAGGGCTAGGTCTAGAAGCAAGGGGTGGAAGCAAAGGGGAGGGACATTTATGCAAGGTGAGCAAGAGCTCTATCAGAACTATGGGAAAATGGAATAAACTGCTTAGAGGATAATTAGATCCTCATCATTAGAGCAGTATAGTTCAGAAGCCAAATGATCATTAACTGGCATTCATCAAACTGCATTATAATTATTTATTCACAAAACTCCTTCAGGGCGGAGACACATATGATTTATTTTTGTATTCTCAGCATTTGGCACAGTTCCATGATCAATGCCTGTTACATAGTAGATGCTCAATCACTGTTAGTTATTAATGATAAAAATAATGATAAATTCGCAACAAATGTTTCATAAAATGAATGCATTAAAATAGAATTAAAGGAAACATCATGAGAATGAGAAGACAAAATGACCTTTCCTAAAATGATATTCTTTTTTTTATTGTGATAACATTGGTTTATAACATTATATAAGTTTCAGGTGTACATCATTATCTTTTGATTTCTATGTAGATTACATCATGTTCACCACCCAAGGACTAATTACAATCCATCACCACACACATGTGCTTAATCACCCCTTTTGCCCTCCTCCCTCGCCATGTCCCCTCTGGTAACCACCAATCCAATCTCTGTCTCTATGTGATTATTGTTGCTTTTATCTTCTACTTATGAGTGAGACCATACGGTATTTGACTTTCTCCCTCTGACTTATTTTGCTTAGCATAATACCCTCGAGGTCCATCCATGTTGTCACAAATGGCAAGATTTGATCTTTTTTATGGCTGAGTAGTATTCCATTGTGTATATATACCACATCTTCTTTATCCATTTATCCTTTGACGGGCACCTAGGTTGCTTCCAAGTCTTGGCTATTGTGAATAATGCTGCAATGAACACAGGAGTGCATGTATCTTTATGCATTCACATTTTCATGTTTCTGGATAAATACCAAGCAGTGGAATAGCTGGATCATCTGGTAGTTCTATTTTTAATTTTTTGAGGAATCTCCATACTGTTTTCCATAGTGGCTGCACCAGTTTTCACTCCCACCAGCAGTGTATGAGAGCTCCCTTCTCTCCACATTCTCTCTAACACTTGTTATTTCCTGTCTGGTTAATTATAGCCATTCTGATGAGAGCGAGGTGACATCTCATTGTAGTTTTGATTTGCATTTCCCTTATAGTTAATGACGTTGAACATCTTTTCATGTGCCTGTTGGCCATCTGTATATCTTCTTTGGAGAAGTGTCTGTTCAGATCTTTTGCCCATTTTTCAATTGGGTTTTTAGTATTTTTGTTGTTGAGATGTATGAGTTGTTTATATATTTTGGATATTAACCCCTTATCAGATATGTGGTTTGCCAATGTCTTCTCCCAATTGTTAGGTTGTCTTTTCATTTTGTTGATGGTTTCCTTTGCTGTGCAGAAGCTTTTTAGTTTGATGTAGTCCCATTTGTTTATTTTTTTCTGTTGTTTCCCTTGCCTGGTCAGACACGGTACTTGAAAATATGCTGCTAAGACCAATGTGAAAGAGCTTACTTCCTAAGTTTTCTTCTAGACGTTTCATGATTTCAGGCCTTACATTCAAGTCTTTAATCCATTTTGAGTTAATTTTTGTGTATGGTGTAAGATAATGGTCTTCTTTTATTCTTTTGCATGTGGCTGTCCAGTTTTCCCAACACCATTTATTGAACAGACTTTCCTTTCTCCATTGTATGTTTTTGGTTCCCTTGTCAAAAATTAGCAGTCCATAAATGTGTGGGTTTACTTCTGGGGGCTTGATTCTGTTCCATTGATCTGTGTGTCTGTTTTTGTGCCAGTGCCATGCTGTTTTGGTTACTATAGCTTTGTAGTATATTTTTAAATCAGGGAGTATGATACCTCCAGCTTTGTTCTTTTTTCTCAGTATTCCTTGGGCCATTTGGGGTCTTTTGTTGCTCAATATAAATTTTAGGATTCTTTGTTCTACTTCTGTGAAAACTGTTGTTGGAACTTTGATAGGGATTGCATTGAATCTGTAGATTGCTTTAGGAAGTATGGACATTTTAACTATGTTAATTCTTCCACTTCAAGAACAGGGAATATCTTTCCATTTCTTTGTGTCTTCTTCAATTTCTTTCAACAATATTTTATAGTTTTCAGTGTGCAGATCTTTCACCTCTTTGGTTAAGTTTATTCCTAGGTATGTTATTCTTTTTGTTGTAACTGTAAATGGGATTGTATTCTTAGTTTCCCTTTGTTCTACTTTGTTCTTAGTGTATAGAAACACAACTGATTTTTGTATGTTGATTTTGTATCCTGCACCCTTACCATATTCATTTACTATTTCTAAAAGTTTGTTGGTGGATTCTTTAGGGTTTTCTATACATAAAATCATGTCATCTACAAATAGTGACAGTTTCATTTCTTCCTTTCAAATTTGGATCCCATTTATTTATTTTTCTTGCCTAATTGCTCTGGCTAGAACTTCCAATACTATGTTAAATAAGAGTAGCGAAAGTGGGCATCCTTGTCTGGTTCCTGTTCTTAGAAGGATGCTTTCAGTTTTTCTCCATTGAGAATGATGTTAGCTGTGGGTTTGCCATATATGGCCTTTATTATGTTGAGGTACTTTCCTTCTACACCCATTTTGTTCAGAGTTTTTATCATAAATGGATGCTCTCTCTTGTCAAATGCTTTCTCAGCATCTATTAAGATGATCATGTGATTTTAATTCTTCATTTTGTTAATGTGGTGTATCACATTGATTGATTTGTGGATGTTGAACCATCCCTGAATCCCTGGAATAAATCCCAATTGATCATGGTGTCTGATCTTTTTAATGTATTGTTTTATTTGATTTGCTTGTACTTTGTTGAGGATTTTTGCATCTATGTTCATCAGTGATATTGGCCAGTAATTTTCTTTCTTTGTGTTGTCCTTGTCAGGTTTTGGTATCAGGGTAATGTTGGCTTTATAGAATGAGTTAGGAAGCTTCCCCTCTTCTTCAATTTTTTGGAAGAGTTTGAGAAGGATAGGCATTAAGTCTTCTTTGAATGTTTGGTAGAATTCACCAGGGGAGCTGTCTGGTCCTGGACTTTTATTTTTTGGGAGATTTTTGATTACTGTTTGGATCTCCTTACCGGTGATTGGTCTATTCAAATTCTCCTTTTCTTCTTTATTCAGTTTTGGAAGGTTGTATGATTCTAAGAATTTATCCATTTCTTCTAGATTATCTAATTTGTTTGCATATAGCTTTTTGTAGTATTCTCTTATAATCTTTTGTATTTCTGAGGTGTCCATTGTAATTTCTCCTCTTTCATTTCTGATTTTACTAAAATGATATTCTAGATGGTTGCCATAAACCTGAAATAAAATAGTATATGTGAAAGCACTTTGCAAACTGCAAAGTGCCATACCAACATTTAAGTATTTTCCGTGAGTTCATATTCACCCAGCCCTATACTAGGCCTTATGGTCATTTCAATAATATACAAACCTAGGTCCCTGATTTTGAGAAACTCACTGGGGTACCTGTTGAAATGCGGGTTAAAGCAAATATTCCTTTGCAGAGTGTATACATCTAGCCATTGGGTGTGGCAACAGGGTGGGGTGGGGTTAGAGGGCGGGGGTTGGGGAGTGCAGACTGACTGGCCCCTTGGCAGTTGAGTTTGGGCTCTTTCCCTTGTCTGATTTGTGCTTCTCTTTCCTGGTTGAGCCTTTCCAGAAAGTGTTTGCAGGCTGGCCTATGTGTCTGTTTTCAGTTTTCCTGCACTGCCTTCTTGCTATGGACTGAATTGTGTCCCCCCCACAAATTCATGTGTTAAACTACAACCTCCAATATGATTGGATTTGGAGATAGGGCTTTTTGGAAGTAATTAAGGTTGAATGAAGTCATAAGAGTGGGGCCCTAATCGGATAACATTTGTGGCTTTATAAAAAGAGGAAGAGAAGGAGACATGTCTCTTTCTCTCCATGGGCAAGCACTGAGGAAAGGCCATGTGAGCACACAGTGAGAAGGTGGCTGTCTGCAAGCCAGAAGGAGGGTTCTCACCAGGAGCCAAACTCTGCTGAACCTTGATCTTGGCTTCCCAGCCTCCAGAACTGTGAGAAAATAAATTTCTGTTATTTAAGCCAGTCTATGGTACTTGTTATGGCAGCCTGTGCTAAGACACTTGCCATCATACTTCAGGCACATGCAGACTTGCACACAGGGGCCATGGAGAAAAGGGCTACAAATCAAGAGGAACAAAAACTCCACCCTGATTTGAGGCCCCTAAACATGGGGAGCAGTGGTGTGTGGTGTGTAAATGAGTGGTGCCTCTATCCCCAGACAAGGAGCATTGAAATTCAGTGTTGGATTGGTGGAAACAACTGTTTTCCACCAGGAGGTCGTTTGTGTTTTAAACTAAAGCCACATTTCTGAGCAAATTGATGAATTTTTCTACAGTAAGCCCCGCTCAATTGAACCATGAGAAGCTGAGTTGTTGAAGCAAGGAATCATCTGTTTCTTTTTTAGTGGTCAAGTTCTGTAGAGGCCTTCTGTAGCAGGTGGGATTATTTCTGCACCTTCTTCTGCTATGTCTTTTTTTCCCTGTTTCTTTAGCACTAGAAGTAAATTAAAAATTGAAGTCAATTTAGAAATTAAGGTATTTTTCTTTCCATTTTGTTTTTTAAGTATTGCTATTGCTGCTTCTGATTCTGTGCTCCATTTAACAGATCTATTTATTTCCAGGCTTCCAAAGGAACAGTGGCTCCTTCAGACTGTATCACCTTAGCAGTCAATGCATCAAGATGGAATGAAAAACCACAGGCTTGAGGATTGCCTCCTGCACAGGCTTCACCAAGCTTGCTTCCCCAAGCTGCCCAGGGAAACATTTGGTTTCCAGATATTATGTATCACAGGGCCCTTGTTCTCTCTTATGGTCCATGTGACCTGTGCTATGGATGCCTCTGGAATATGGTCAGAGCTACTTGCTACAGACAGTTTTCCAAGTAAGTATGTAAAGGTTAGAACAACAGGACAGGTGGGTGATGTAGGCTAGGAAGGATTCAGTGACATCTAATGGCCAATCTTGACTATCTTTAAGGCACTGCTTTAGAGTTATTTGGGCAGATTTCTAGAAACACAGGGTCCTAGACCTCTGTTCCCAGAAGATATGATTGAGTAGGTCTGTCACGGGACCTGGGTATCTGCATATTTAATAAACTCTCAAGTTATTCTGATGCACAGTCAGGATTGAAAATCCTTGCCATAGAGGGCCTCCAAAATTAAGAGGTTAACATACTGCACGAAAGCCAACCTCAGCTTTCCCTAGCTAGATCAGTTCCAGACCCTCAGGCTGCCATGGTTTGAAAAACAAGGCAGCTAATTCATGCTGATGCTTGATACCTAAGGTGAAATGATCTGTCGTGCTTGTTTTCAGATGAAGAACAATGAAGTAGCACATTTCATTCCATAAATGAAATGGAATATGCCATTTGCAAATTGCTATTTAAGAATCATTTATTAAATATTTAATAAGTCCTCATAGTAGAGAGGAAGGAATTTTCCATTCTACTGTTTGGTCATAAAAATTGGTCCTACCTGCTGATGTTATAACAGGCCCAAAACTTCAAACCAATTTTTCATTCTTCTGTTTATTTACTCATGTTTTGATTCAGACCCATTCATTCATTTATTCATTCATTCATCAGACCATGTTCCCGAGACTGTGTTGGCTTTGGGGATCTAGTAAAGAAGTCAAGTCTCTGCCTTTAAGGACACTATTGGTTAAAAAAAGAAGCAGCAGCAATCTGGCACAGAAGTTACCCAAACAAAGTTGCATATAGGGCGGACCATACACATGGGCAGAAGATGCAAGGGGCTCAAAGAAATGTATGTGTTATCATAACCCAACAGTTATGTAGTACTTACCAAGTACCAGGCGCTGTTCTAAATGTTTTACATCTATTAATTCATTTCACCCTCAAAATAATCCTAAGAAATAGGTACCATTATTATCCCATTTTATAGATGAAACTGAGACACAGAGACATTAAGTAACTTGCCGAAGGTCACTCAGTTATCAAGATGCAGAGCTAGGAGTTAATGTCCTTTTCTTAACCACTTTTCTACATTTCCTTCACTTTGATATCTGAAATCTCTACCATTAGAAAGTCTTTGTTTTTATTCACTATAACAATCAACAATTGTAGCATTTATTAAAGACTTAATATGTATCAGGTACTGTACTAAGCACTTAACATATATTGCTTATCTCATTTAACCTTTACAACAACTATCCTCATTTTAGAAAGAGGAAGCTTAGAATCGGAGAGGTTAATTCACTCACTCAAGGTCATGCAGCCAGTAAGTGACAAAGCTTTGATTTGAAACAAAGCCCACACTGATCTGAAAAGCCCACACTCTTAACTACTATATCATACTGCCTTCCACAAAGTGGCGAAAGTATTATGGCAATGTGACACCAAGAGAACGGTGGTTAAGAGCACACACTCTGGAGCCAGAATGCCTGGGTTTGAATCTGCTCTACCGCTTATGAGCTGTTGTGACCATGATTCAGTGTTTTCATCTATAAAATGAGGATGATAGTAATACCTATCTCATAGAGCTGTCATGAGGATTAAACGAGTTAATATAAGAAAACACTTAGAAGAATGCCTGTCACGTGGTAAGCTCTATATAAGTGTTGCCTATTACTAGTATCATTCTTTGACAGGAAGTACCCACCAGCCATCTCAGTATGAATGTCTATCAGATGTTAGCTAGCTTGCCACCTGACAAGCTGTGCTATAGGATGTGTACAGGGGGTTATGGAGAAGGGAATTCCAGGCAAAGGCACAAAGATCAGAAACAGCACGGTGTGTTTGGAGTTGAGGAATGCAAGGTGCTCAAAACAAATAGGGCAGGACATATTTGAAGAAGAGTATCCAAAGCAGAAGTCACATCATACAGAGTCTCACATGCCACACTCAGGGATTCAGACATCACTCTCTGCAGAGTTATAGAAGGTTTTAAGCAAGGAAGGGACATGGCCAGCTTTGCATTTTAGACAAATCACTTTGGCAACAGTCTGGTTGGATGGACTGAAAGGGGTCACATTTGAAGCAGGTTATTCCCATAATTGTTGTTGTTGTTTTCTTTTTCAATGAGTAATAACAAATGCCTGAACTAGGGCAAGTAGTAATGATGAGAATGGAGAGGAGGGATGGATTTTAGAGATAATTAGGAAGTGGCATTCATAGGACATAGTAAGTGACTGAATGTGGTGGGGAGGGTAGAGAGAGGAATCTAAGATGACTCCCAGGTTTCTGGCCTGGGTGTCTTGGGGAATAGTGGGGCAATGCACTATGAGTACACATGAAGAGAAGAAGGTTTGAGGGGAGGAAATAGGTATAATTGATTTTATTTGGGACATTTGAGTTTGAGGTGCCTTTGGGACATCCAAGCTGAGATGACCAGTAGACAGATCAATATATGAGTCTGAAGCTCACAGGAGAGATCTAGACTGGAGATAAAGCTGTATGTTTTATTTAGGGCCACAGCAGTGGTTGAGATTACATAGGAAGAATATATGGAGTGCACAGAGAAAAAGGGGCAAGGAAAGAACCTCGGGTCACAGCAGCATTTAAGGGGTGGGCACAAAAAGAGGGGTTAGTAATGGAGCCTGGGATGGAACAGCCTGAGAGAAAAGAAGAGAACCAAGAGAGAAGGTTCCTGTTGGGAATCGGGGTGAACTTTTGCTAGTATTTAGACGGCATTTGTCCACAGTACCTGGGAATGTTGAAATCCTTCACTGTCAATCAGTCCTTTCCCCTCATGAGATTCTCTAGGGAAAGATTTACAAAAAACATTAGCCAAGTGGGGGACAAAGTATCACTTTAATAGAAAAGCTGAAAACTCAATGCATGGCTCTCTAGGAAAGTTGGGTTGGAGTCCCTTGATCTTGGACTTCCCAGCCTCCCAAACTGTGAGAAACAAATTTCTGTTGTTTATAAGCCACCCAGTCTATGGTATTCTGTTATAGCAGCCTGAATAGAGTAAGACACTTTCCTTCTAGCTAACTTAAAAAAAATAACTTGGTCCCAATTATCAAAACAATACGAGGTCACTGTAGAAATTTAATAAGCATGGTATAGAAAAGTGTTAAAAAGCAGATAAAAAACATTCCTTATTATTCCTCCACTTAGATGCAGCCACTCTCCATGCTTTGGTCCAGTTTTATTCCAGTGCCTTTAAAACACCTCTACATAGCTGAGAATTGTATATATGATTTTCAGCTTGCTTTTTTTTCACTTGATCATTCATTTTCTCCATATCATAAAAAAGTTTTGCAAATGTGCACATTACACCCCAGCAGTGTTGAACATTTAGACATTCTCAAAGGTTTTACTATTAAGAATACTGTGCCAACTGATATTTTTATTCATAAATCTCTATCTACACTTAACATGATTTCCTTAGGAAAAATATAGCTAGAAGTGGAACTACAGGGTCAAATGGTATGATATTTTTAACCTCTTGCTACATATTTTTGTCTGATTTTTAAGATCTATATGAGGACCTACATGAGGATTTTCAGTATCTTCTTTTTTTTCATTAGTTTCATTATTTTTACTCATTTAACAAACATTTACTAGCACTTACTATATGTCAAAGCTCTCAAGTGAATACAAAGAATTTAAAGATACAAAAACTGTTCTTTGGAGCTTGTGGTCTATCCAAAAAGACAAGACCCAAACACATAAAAGGTTACCAGATTCTGCAGGTAAGAATGTCCCCTCAGACAGACTTGTGAAAGTTCACCAAGAAATATGAAGAAGGATAGTCACTGCAATGTTGTAATAGCCAAACAAAATGAAACACACACACACAACTCACAAAAACCTGGAAATCACCAAAATGTCCACTAGTAGGGGATTCAATAAATGAATATTGGTAGAGCCATACATTGGAATGTTGGGGGATAACATTGAAAAGAATAAGTTAGATCTGTATGGGTTGATATGAAAAAATCTCTAATATGTGTTATTCAGGGGAAAGGGAAAAAAGGGCAGAACAGTGTATATAGTACCCTCTGTGTGTGCGTGAGTGTGTGAAAGAGAGAGAGAGAGAATGTGAATTTAAAGACAACCCCTTATCTACTTTTCCTTAATCTTAAAAGCCTTGAAAACAGAACAATTTTTTTCCCCAAACTCAGCACAAACTCATATGGGGAAAAATCTGATATTAACTGACATGTGGCTGTTTGTAGTCTTCGTTTATCCCAAATATTATGAACATTCAAACACTTTACTCCATAAATTTTAATGTGTTTGATTAATACTGAACATGTCTAATTTATATCTTTGCTGTCCCAAACCTCATTGAGGGAGTGACACACTAAATGTCATAGGCACTATATCACCATGTTGAAATCTTAAAATTGTTGAATTCTAACATATGTCTGGCCTGAAAGGTTTAGGATAAGGGATTATGCCCTGTAACATAGATACACATATGCATGTCAGTATATGTTACTTTCTTTTTTTTCTGTATGATACCACATGAAATATTTTACATATAGTGATACATATAGTGACCTATATATACAGTGATCTTTGGGAAAAGGACTAGGGATGGCGGGGAGAGGCTTTTGCTTTTCATTTGGTACCTTTCCACAGTTTGAATTTTATCACCTTTACATATGAATTATTTTTATATTAAAAAATTCCAGAGTTTGAAGGGGGAATATTATGGCTCATTTTAGTTTCCTTCTTTGTATCTCTCCATATTTAAAATCAATATGAAAGTAATTAATTTTTTTTTAAAGTGCATTTAAAACAATAAAAATAAAGGTCTCTAAAATGGGGAAGCAGTCTATGATAACAATTAGGTGGTGCACATCCCAAGAGCCACATAAATTCAGAAGTGTGAGTGATCCCTATAGCCTGAGAGAGCTACAAAGAGCCTTCATGGGGGTGATGGGACTTAAGCTAGACTTTACACATACATAGGATTTTGTTGGTAGAGATAATAGGGAGTTCAGATGGGGAAAGTAGTCCACATAAAGGCAAGAAAGTGAGAATGAGCTCCTGTAATCTGGAAATTTGGCAGACTGAGTAAAGTGAGGGATACCACCTATCCAGAAGGTACAAAGGGCAGAGGAGTGAAAGGTGGCTCCACTTTCCATGTGTATCTGACCCTGAGTGTTCCTCCACCAAACCAAAGGGTATGAAGTTACAGTTTGTCTCCTACTTCCAGCCATTCTCAGCCCCTCATTTATTTCCTTGCTCCAGCTCCTTTCACAGGTCTTTCATTATATAGCTTTTTTTTTTTTTAATTCTCAGGACCCTAACTGATGCTCTAGAAACAGTTACCATTGGCATTTCTGTGCATGTTAAAGATATGCACAGAATCATTTTGGGCAGAGAAAAGCCGTTGAAAATCAGCTAGTCCACCCCCCTCATATACTAGAAAGGGAATAGGAGGTCATGAGAGGTGAAGCATCTTGCTAAGTTAAATAGCCCACTAAGGCAGAGCTCCAAATAAAACCCAGCCTTCCACCTTATAGACAGTTTTAACCTGCTCTTCTTTTTCCCTTTGTGTTTCCTGGTGGTACACCTGTTTCCCAGACTAGCCTGTGATCCACTAAGACTCCAGCACGTTATTGACATCCAGAAAAGGTGAAACAAACATAAAAGCTATGGAACTGGCTGGTCACTAGAGAAGCATCACACTTGTGTAGATGGGAGCCTAAGTACCAGTGAGTTACCATAGCAACATCTGGGCATGCATTTCTGGCTCGAGGGAGAAGATAGAATTCTCACATACTGCCTGGCCTCTCATTGCTGTCAAGATGGGATTCATCACTCTAAAAGAATGGGCCTCCAACTGTCAAGTGTTGGGGGGAGGGCAGGGCAGGCATGATGGGAAGATGGACACTCTCTTTTCTTTCTTTTTCCAATATCCTCATTTTTGAAGGTGAAGGAAATGAAGGAAGGAAGGGAAAAAACGGAAGGAAGGAAGGTGAGAGGCTTTTCTTTTCATTGGTATTTTGCTTGCAATATAAAACACTGTGCCGCCATTAACCCTTTCTAGCTTGGAAAGAATTGTTCTGGCTATATCTCCTTCCTTAGAAATACAACTTTCCTCACTCCTCTCTCCTGATTTCATATGCTGTAATAGGATTCCACCAACGGACTGACATGGCTGAGAGATTCACAAACTTTTGTACAAAAGTAAATGTTATTTTTCTTAAAGGGCTCTCCCCACCTGGAGCAAAACCCAAGAGTCAGGGTCAGCAGTGAAGCAAGAAATTTAAATGAGGACAGGTATGGGAGTGTGGTAAGATTCTGGCATGGATTTGAATTGCTTTGGGGTCCTAAGGTAGGGAATGGATCAACTTTAGCTCAGATCTCACAAGGCTTATTCTCCTGACCCAGACCATGTACCTTGCCAAATCTCACTGGTGTGCTGAGAAGGAGAGATTGTGGCCGTGGAAACTGAGGGTACACCACATGGTGATGGAGCCTATTTTGAGGGGAGCCTAGAGGGTTGATTTAGAGGGCATGATCATCTAAAGTGGATACAGTAGGGCAGAGAAGCAAAATATTGATGCTTCTCAATCTGAGTGACTAAGTGGTGCTGTTCCAGTACCAAGGCTCTATTGTTCAATCTGTGAGGTGGAAAAGATAATGCTACCAGCCTGAGTTCCTACCTTTCTCCATCATTGGCGTCTGGAACAGTTAGGATAGTCTATTCTTTTTACTCCACACACACCATACACTTTAGTCCATACAGCCATACACACAGGCTCATTTCAACTTTTCCTTTCCGTAGTTCCCTCTACTCGGAATCCCCCCTCCTCTTCCCCTCTTCTTATCCAAATTCTAGCATGTGATTCAAAAGTCAGATTTCTATCTCCTCTATAGAGCATTCCTTTATTACCCTTGCCCGTGATAATTACCCCTTGCACAAATCTCACTTAGATTTTACATTACATAGTTATTTAATCTCTCTGTGCCTTAATGGAGTAGATGAGGAAAACCACGGCATCCACCTTCTAGGTTTCCAGTGAGTATTAAATAAAATAATGCATGTGAAGTGTTTAGGGCAGGGCCTGAAACATAGTAAGTGCTCAATAAATCATATCTGCTCTTATTATCATTGCAGGGCATTAGACAGCTACAAGTTAAGTCCATCATACACTGCTCTATATGGTACATAGCAATAGCATTGAAAGCAGCAGGTAAGATATTTACTTGTGCTTTAGATACACACAGGATTCCATGCCCTCAGAATAGGTAAACAATAATAGTTACCGTGTGTTGAGTGCTAAATATGAGCCAGGCAATGGTCTAAGTGCTTTACTTGTATTAACTTGTTGAATCCTTATACCACCAAGAGTTTAGGGCTATTGTTACTATCTCCATTCTACTGATGAGGAAAGGGGCCCAGAGAGGTTGGGTAACTGGCTGCAGGCCACACAATTCAGCTAGCAAGCAGTAGCAGAGCTGGATATGAACCTAGACAGTGTGGCTCCAGAGCCTGGACTCTTAACCACTATGCTATCCCCTCGCAAAGTGGAGGCTATGGGCAGCAAGAAGGCCATTTAGAAAAGTGAAAGGGATTTAGCTGGAACGTGTCCAGACTCTTAGGAGAACACAGGCTCTGGGGTGGCCCATATCTGTGGGGAATGATCAAGCCTTGCATGTGAACTGGGTGTACTTACCCTCTCCTTGCTGTCTGTTCCAGAGTAGTTTCAGTTGCACTCAGGAAGTCCAGCCTGAGAGTCTGTGGCTGTCGTAATGACTCACTGTGAAGAAGGGGATGGGAGATAAGGGAAAGAGAGAATAGCATTCCAAGGCTGTGGGCACCAGAGGAGCCCCAGCAAGCCCTGGGGTGGTGGCAGTGAAGCTGGAAGAGAGAAGTCTGCCAGCTGCTGCCTGGTCACTGAGGGATATGAGCACCTTTCAGAAACTCGACTTCATAAATCAAGCCTCAAGATCTTATCTCTCACTTCTTTTTTGGCTCCTTCTTGGCCACAATCCTATTGTTTATCTGGAAGGAATTTCAAGTGTTATACAAAGCTGAGAGGGAACATAAATACTTGGTTTCAATGAAATAATGCTCAGAGGTGATTGGAAAGCTCCTCAGAGCCAGGCCTGGGTGGGGGCTTTGGGAGAAAGGGATGCTGTCACAGCTCCCAGACTTTAAACCACAGGAGCTGGGTGGTTAGAAATCCTGGCCTACCTCAAAGTTCACAACTCCGTGGTGAGCTTTTGTTACTCACTTTGCTTCAGGCTATTCTCAAATGCCTGGTGAGTTTACAAATACTTGGAATATTAGGTTCTACCAGAGGAACTGCTATAGACCTACTGATCTTACCAGTAGGACACTTACTTACTTTTCAATCATAGGGCATATTAGACTGAGTCTCATCTCTAAAATATTGCCTGCCACAATACCTATCATCTTACTATTGGCATTAAATATTTTTGAGTCTTGAAATTTTTTCCCCATCTTCAGGAATGCCCATATACAAACTAGTAGGGCATCTGAAGCTCATCTGACCCAACCTAGCTAACTTCTATTAAACTGTGACTACCCTTTGATGCAGGATGCATTTAAGTTAACCTGAGGTTTATGAGTTCTCTGAATTTCCTGAAATTGTATTCAAAGTTTCATGTGCATGTGCATATGTGCATTTTTTTTCTTTTATCCATTGCGAAAGTTTATCAGGCCAAAGTATAAACGGTTGTGTTAATACTTGGGAGTTGGTGGCCCAGTGGAAGGCACAGGGTTTGTTCAGAAAGACCCGGCTGTGAATTCTGGCTCCATCACTTACTAGCTGTGTGATCTTGAACAATGTATATTGTTCCATATTATAACCACTCTAGGCATCATCTATCTATAAAATGGGAAAATAATAGTGCCTAACTTGAGTTGGTATTGTGAGGAGCCAATGAAATAAGGTAGGTGAAGTGCAGAAGATAGTTCCTGACACAAAGTAGGTGCTCAATAAATATTCATTCATTCAATGAATATTTCTTGAGTTCCCCCTTTGTGCTGTTCATGTTTCAATGTTTCAGAACTACAACAATGAACAAAAATCCCTGTTCTCATGGGGCTTAGATTAAAAAGTCAAGTAGAATAGCTAAAATTATGGTAAAGGCCATTAAGGAAGCAAACAATGTGGCCGAGAGAAGAATAATGGTGATGGGGGGAGGAGACTCATTTTGAGTAGAATGGTCAGTGTAGGACCCCAGACATGATGACATTTAAACTGAGATCCAAAAGATGGAAAGGAGATAACTATATAAAGGGAAGGATGATATATTACTGTTCCATTGCTGTTATAATAAATTACCGCAAGCTTAGTGAATGAAAACAACCCTGATTTATTGTCTTGCAGTTTCCATGGGTCAGTAGCTCAGGCACAGTGTGGTTCAGCTACATTCTCTGCCCAGGGTCCCCCAAAGCCAAAATCAAGCTGTAGGCCAGACTATATTCCTTAGTGGAGACTCTGGGGAAGAATCCACTTTCGAACACATTTCCTTTTTGTGTTTTCCACATGGCTCCCTCCATCTTCAAGCCAGCAAGTGTGGCTTGAGTCTTTCTCATGCTTCCAATCTCTCTGACTTCCTTTTCTGCATCTCTCTGCTTTTAAGGGCTCATGTGATCACACTGGGCCTACCTGGATAATCCAGGATAAATTTTCAATCCTAAAGTCCACTTATTACTAACCATAATTACATTTGAATAATTTCTTTGCCATGTAACGTTACATAACAGCAGGTGTGATGCCAGGGGGTGAAGGTTATGGGGGCCAAAATCCTGCCTACAACAGATAGAAAAGATGTTCCAGGTAGAGAAAACAGCATGAACAAGTGCAACGAGATGGACTGCAGCTTGGCATATTTGAGGAACTGAAAAATCTGGTGTAGCTGGAACATTGTGAGCAAGGAGGCCAGTGGGGCAAGATGAGGTTGGAGAGGTGGGCGAGGGCCAGTTCATGCAGGGCCTGTGGGCCATGGTAAGGAGTCTGCATTTTAGTCTAAGAGCAATGAGAAGCCATTAAAGAGGTTAAAGCTGGGAAATGACATGATCTGGTTGACATGTTAGCAAGATCACTCTTGCTACTGCATGGAGAATGAATTGGAAGGGAGCAAAAGTGAAAGGGAGAAAATTATCATGCATAATAAAAGTAATGATCCTTAATTCTAGAGCTTCTAAACCTGTTTCAGCGACACAGCACTGGAAATCACAGAGCTCTTTGTGGGATGTCATGAAATAGTCATATTTAAATCATAAAATATCTATAAATATAATTCCATGCTAACTTCGATGCCAACTTTTATCGTCTAGTATAGGAATATAGGAGCAGACACCAAGGATGTCAGCCAAATTATGGGAACACATTCTATCCATTAACTTACTGCTTTTCCTTGAAAAATTTGAGGGGAAAGACCATCATTTCATTTCATTTCACTTTTAGTGGCAGAATATTCTGGTTTTATTCATAGAACACGATATTCTGAGAAGACGGTTTGAAAAACACTGTTAAGAGCAATTTATTGGGGCATAGACACTGAGTAGACTAGATGCAAGACCAGGGGCCTTCCTGTGACCTTTCAGGCTCCTCTGGTCCTGTTTGCCAGGATTTTTGGTTAGCTGTTTGAAATGCATTATTATAGTGGGAAGAAATGCAAGGTCCAAAGGCGACACATAGGAGAAGCGCAACTTCACCGTCTAGCTTAACACATCAGTGGGAAGGAAGGTACTTTTGGCCTGATTCCTAGGTGGATCCTTTGGTCCCAGATTGAAACTGCTCTGAATCTACCTGGCAGCCTGATCAGACAGGTTCCCATGGCCTCCTGTCCTGGAGCTCTTTGAGCACAAAGGCCCCAGCTTCAGGCAGTTTCCCACCCAGGCTCCTCCTCTTGTGCTCTCTGGCTTTCAAGAATTCTCTGATCTGTGCTCCTTGCAGGCACTCAGACTTCTTTCTCCTTTCTCATGCTGTCCGTCCATGTCCATTTACACATCTCACACTGAGTCCTTCAGATGTCTCATTTTTCTAAGTAACCCTCATGTTTCCTTTCATCATTTCTCGGTCCCCTCCTCCCAGCATTGCACATCTGGGGCTCTGATGGCACTTGTCCATTCCTGCCCCTCACACCGACTTTGTTCAGCTCATCCATGCTCAGAACATACATTTGCATGTCTAAAGTCCCATTAACATTATGATTATGCCTTCCCCATTCATCCCGCAGTGTTCTCAACATCACATACATTGAGAAGAGGGAAAGAGTTTCTATAGGAGCCAGGATGCAGGTGTCAGAATTGTGAGTGAGGCCTTAAAGGTGGCACTGTTGGATTCCTGAAAGCCGGAGCTAAAGTAGCTAAGAGTGGGTTGAAGAGGCGCTGGAATGTCCACTTAAGGATTTGTGGGAGAGTCTAAGATCTGAGAAACAAAAGCAATATTGTCATCCCTTTTGGACAAGTCTACCCAGCTTCAAATGAAACGGGGCCTGTGTACTGCCACATCTTTATATTTATTTGGAGCACTGGGGGCTTCTTTGGTGGTGGCGGGGGAGGAGGGGTGTGGGGAGAGAGACAGCACAAGAGAGCGTGAGAGAGCTGAAGAGGGCACTAAATCGGGAGAGAGATTGATAAAAGAAAAATCTTTTCAGTATTTTGAGGGAGCATTTGAAAAAGTGTGGAAGGTAGGGGCTAGTCTGGTGCTGGCAATCACTGTGAATGAGACAAGACATTTCTGAGAAATATGACTCGGGTGACAGCTCTTTCTTGTATCAATTTATTATAGTAATGTTGAACATTTATTGACTGCCTACTACTAGGTCCTGGGCCCTGCGCCAGGCCTTTGACTTGTCTTAACTCATTTAATCCTCACAATAACATTAGGAGACAGAAGTTATTATTATGCTTGTACTACATGTGAGAAAACTGAGACACGTAGAGAAAGCAACTAGTTCAAGCTCACACATCCACTAAGTGGCAGAATCAGGATTCAAGCCCAGGTCTGGCTAACTTTGATGCCCATGCTCGTAATGACTACGCCATATTGGCATCATTGGCCAGTCAAGGAACCATTGTAGAGGCCAGGAAGTCTCTTCTCATCCAGCTCATCTCTGTTCTGAATCCCTCTCCCCTTCTCTGCTCCCATCCCCAGTACTTCCAATACCTTCGGAGAGGCCCAAAGCTTAGGGAATGGGAAAGACTTGGAGAAAGAGTACAGTCAGTTCACAGCAGAGAAACACCCTTTGGTGTCTGTACTCAGGAAAGCATTGATGACTAAAGAAATCACAAGCTATCTTCAGGTGAGCCAAATAGTTATTTTGTATTTTTCACAGAGGAAATTAAAAATCTGTACACCCTTCCATGTCTGCTCTAGGATCAAGCATCTGCTGGATATGTTAAAGCCCAAGACTCCCATCTGGATTTCTTCAACTCTTTGTCCTTCACCTTGCCTTCCTCCCCTTTGCCTCAGCTCTGTCTCCCGCCTCTCTGTTCCTTTATCTGTTTTTGTCTCCCACTTCTCTCACTCCCTTTTCATATTTACTTGCTAAGCCATAGCCAGAAAAGAGAGTTGTATTTTCACTCTCCAAGGTGATTTCCCAAGTGGTCACATCCT
Source organism: Tapirus indicus (assembly GCA_031878705.1). Classification (NCBI taxonomy): domain Eukaryota; kingdom Metazoa; phylum Chordata; class Mammalia; order Perissodactyla; family Tapiridae; genus Tapirus; species Tapirus indicus. Next base: position 94,598,881 of record CM062942.1, on the reverse strand, counting down.
ATTCTACTAACTGCCTCTGATCATTGTATGCTCTCAGCATCTTACATGTATTTAAGATTTAGAAAGTTAACAGGGCCCACTCATGTTCAGTATGGTCAAAGCTGAAATCTAGTCCCTCCACTGAAAAATGGTGTGAAATGCCAATTAAAAATAATAGTATCACTCTTTTAAAATAGTACTTTGAATTTCTCAGAATAATTTTTCACTCTTTGATATTACAAGGCATAGTCAAGATGTGGCCTGTGGAACCAACCATAGAACTTTATATTCTTACTACTCTCTTTCTTCTGGGCTACAACTCTGTAAAGTAGACTAGGCAAGTACGATTAACCCCATATAATGATAGGCAAGTGACTTGCCCATGGTCATACTGCTAGACAGAGGCAAAGCTAGAAGTAGAATCCAGGCATGCCACTCTTAGTTCCAGAGATCCTTCCACCATTCTGTACCCAGTAAATATGTTCCTTCCCCCATGCAGTCTGGATTTTAGGAGGCTGCAGTTGGAAGTAGCTTGTGGATGGTGGTCTTGAGTGACAGGAGACATATAACAATAGCACTAGCATTTTCTGGAAGCTTTCCTGTGCTTTACATGCATTTTCTCATTTAACTCCCACAAAATCCAATGTGGCAAGTATTAATTATTGCCCTATTTTATAGATGAGAAAACTGGATTACAGAGAGGTTGAAGACTGTGTACTTAGCAGAAGTACCCCTTGAGCAGTTCAGGCTGACATTATTGATGCCTGATAGGAAGTGTCACTTGCTCCAGTTATAACTTTGGCATTTGGGTCATGGCATCAAAAGTCCCCCTCTCTCAATTCCCACTTTCCAGACAGAAGTACCCCAGTCTTCATCTCTCAAACTCAGATAAGAAAACTCTATTCAGTTTGAACCATTCCTCCAGACAAAATGTGGAAACCATGAAGTGTACAATTTAGTAGCAATACCAACAATTTCACTTTATAGAATCTAGGAGTTAAAAGCTCTGGAGTCAGTCAGAGCTGAGTTTAAATTCCTCCAATTATTGGCTGTTTGACCTTAACAAGTCAACCCCTCTATTACCCAGTTTTCTCATCTATAAAATGGGACAATAATGATAATAATCACATCAAGTTTTACGGGAACTAAATGAGAAAATGCATATAAAGCACAAGAAATCTTCGAGAAAATGTTAGTGCTATTATTACACTTTCACCTGTTACTTCTTTTGAAAGTCTCACTACCCATTCTGTAGTGAATGGGAGGAAGCTGGGACAGAGAGTGAAATGACTTACTCAGGATCACTCAGCCTTCTGTATACCCTCCTGACAGGGTGGTGTTGGCTCTGGTGGTGACAGGAGCTCCACCTCAGGGCTCCAGCCCCTAGCTGCCTGCGTCTGTTTTAAAGGATTCTATTGAAAACATATGTGTTGTGTTCACCAACCCCCACCGCTTTTCTTTTTTTCCTTCAGGGAGGAGAAATGAAACCAGATGCTATAAGACCAGGGGAAAAATCCCAGGAAAGTCTTGTTTTCAGTTAATTTTGTGTATTTTACTGGCACAGCTTGTGTCTTTCTCTCCGTCCCCTTTGCACCTACATTGCCTTCATCTGCACTGAAAATGCCCCAGGGGAACAGTGCGGTCTAGAGGCAGTGGGGGTGGGGAGGTCTCCTTTGCGTTTCCAGGTCCGGACTGAGATGGATTCTGTGTCCTTGGAGAGCAGCTTCCTTTTCCGTGGGGCTTGGAAATATCTCAGTCTCTGGGCTTCACACAGTGTCAGGTTCCTTCCTTCATATTCTCTCGGCCTCTGCTGGGGGCAAGGAACAGGCCTGCCTCCCTGCCCTAGTCCCCTCTCCCCCTCCTCCAAACACCCACTTCCTTAAAAGCAGCTGCAGCTGCTGGGTCAGCCTGGGGGCCCAAAGCCCCTCCCCACACTCCTTTTCCCCAGGTAAAAATAAATAAAATGTCAGTGAGCTGATTGCTTTTTGGATTGCACCTCACCTCTTTCTTCCTGTTTTGAGCTTTCTGGTTTCTTAGTGGGAACTACAAACCTTGCCTTGACTCTAGTGTGGGTGTGATTTCCTCCTTCCTGGCTCCTGTCCCACTCTTCCCCCACTCCCTCCTTTCCTGGCTTGACTCTCTTATCTTTCTAATTGGGATTTCTCACCGGCAAAGGGTTTCCATCTTTTCCCAAATTAATAAGTCTCTGGAAAGGATGGTGGAACTAGGTTTTTTTTAACCCAGCAATTGGAGCCAAGAAATGGAAACTTCTAATCTGTCTTTTACCCAAGACTCACTATGTGACTGTAAGCCATTCTCAGTGATAGTGCCATTTGGCTTGAGGAAGGGGTATTAGTCACCCTCAAGTTACCTCAAATAAGCTTACAAAAAGTGTGCTTCCTTGCCCTACAAGTATACCTTCAAGACAAATTCCTTAATCTTTGCCAGCTCCATCAAGCTTCTTCACATAGGTAGAGAATGTGAACACAAACCGTACAAGACATATGGGGGGAGGGGAGGCAGCTTCCCAGTATAGAAATTCTGGAGCTACTGCTGGCCATTCACTTTATATACTACTCTCTTTTTCAAGACTGCAAAATAATATCAACATTTAACATCTTTGGAATGGACTGCAACGTTTGTACAATTTAGCCGGTGTTTATAGGTCCCAGGTAGTGGCCTGGACATATCAATCAGAATAGCAGCCTGTGTGGTGCATTTGCAGTTCTTTTTTGTAATCATTATAAAACTATACTCAATAAAACAGTTAATGAACATTGACTGCAATTCTTATGCAATGTAGAACCCTATTCTATTCACCTGACATGCACTTGGGCCTCCTCAGGTGGATCTGGAGTGCATTAAAGTCTCTGAGGCAGTGTGAAGGGGCAAAGCAGCAGCCGGAGACAGGCTTAGAAATGTACAGCACGTTGTTTTAGGGTAACGTGGCTGAAGAACAGGCAGCAAGTGAGGGAGGAGAGGTAAAGTACTGGTTGTCTAAGCAGAGTTAAGGGCTGGAAACCTGTGTCCCTATCTGCTCTTGAGAGCAGACCTGAGAGAGAGAGATTTTGAGTCTAACCTTTGGATGAAGGCAGGAGTAGTGCCTATCCTAGAGGAATTCATGTTTAGTAGGGATGGGAAAAGTGTGCACAGATGTATAATGGTAAAGAACATGGCCCTGGTGCCAGGCCATATGGATTCAACCAGATCTTCCACTAACCAGCCGTGTGACCCTGGGCAGGTCATCCCCCCCCCCCCGAGTCATTGCATCCTCATTTAGACTATGGAGGCAATTGTCATGAGGACAATAAAATGAGCTCATACATGTAAAGTGCCTGGCACATATTGAGAGCCCAAGTGATGTCAGCTACTATTTATTCACTGTTTACTATGCACCAGACTGTGTGCTACATGCTTTACATGCATTGTTTCCTTTACTTCTTACAACTACCCTATAAAGGAGAACTTATTATTTCCCCCCATTTTCCAGATGAGGAAACTGAGGCTAAGAGAAGTTAGGATGATTATAATTGAGTGTAGAAGGTACTATAATAGACAAGTGTAATAGGAGTACAAAGATGGATGTGTCTAACTCTGGGGGAATTTGGGGAAGACATCATGGAGGAGGGCACATTTAAGGTGCACTCTGAAGGATAAATAAGGGTTCATCAAGAGGGACAGAGAGTACATAAAGGCAAATGCATGGGAATTGAGCATAGCTGGAGTGCAGATGTGGGCAGGGTAGATACTGGCAGGAAATTGACTTGAAGGTTGGCTAAGACCTGTTTGTGTATGTCACACTTAGTAATTTGGACTTTACACTCTAGAGAATCATCAAAGACATGGAAAGTCTGCGTACAGGGCAGGAGCTTAGGCGAGTGATAATGAGGGTCTGTACTAACATAGTAGGAGGGGGAATAGAGAGATAAATCCAGTTGCAATGCAGCCTCTACTCTCACCTCATAGAGCTTACAACACAGTGCAGAAGACAGACCCTAAATCAAAGGCAGACCAACAGTTATAATACAATGTTTTATGCTCAATGAGAGACACACACAGAGAGAGCTGAAGGAGCACAGAGAAACAACATTGCTCTGGGGGTGGGGGGTCAGGAAAGGCTATTCATAAGAGAGACCTCTGGAACTAAGTCTTGAGAGGTGAAAAGAGTTATCCAAGCAAAGAAAAGATAGGAATAGAGTTGTCATTCCAGTCATAGAAATAACACGAGCAAAGGGGCAAAAGTATGCAACAGCATGGAATGTGGGAGGAACCACAAATATTTCAGTATTGATGGAGCAGAAAGTGCATCAAGAGCAAGAGACAGGAGAGTGGTGGGAGATGGGGCCGGGGAGAATGGCAGAGGCCAATTTTGAGGTCTTTATATGTCATGCCAAGGAGTTCAGATCTAATCTAGTAGGGAAAGGGGAGTCATTGAAATAATTTAATTAGGGGCCTACCAGATGTACTGATGCATCTATTAGACTAATAGTAGTGTGGAGTGTGAGATTGGAGGGAGTGAGATTAAAGAGGCAAGACCAGACGCAGGAAAACCTGGTAGGAACTTTTTGTCAGTTCACACCAGAGATGATGAGTGACTCAACTAAAGCAAGACAGGAGGGATAGGGAGGAGGGGAGTGAATGGGGAGTTAAAAGTGTCAAGACTTAGTGACTGGTTTGATATGGTGGCTGAAGGAAAAGGGGTTGAGGAGGACTCCCAGGTTTTTGGCCTTAATGATGAGTGAATTTAGGTTTCACCAACCAAGATTAAGAATGGAGAACAGATTCTGGAAGAAAAATGACAAGTTTAGTTTTGGACATCTTGAGTTCCAGATGGTTGTGGGGCATCCAAGGGGAGTTTTCCATTGGAGATTTTTTGATATATGACTCTAGAGTCCAGGGAGATGTCAAGGTGGGAGTTTTTAGATTTGGAAAGCATCAGAGGAGATGAGATCAACTAGACAGAAGACGTATAGTGAGAATAGAGGAGGCCCAAAGATAAAAACCTGGAGGACTATCAGTATTCAAGGGGCAGAGAAGAGGGTCCAGGAAAGGTTGGCGCTTGCCCTGGACCATGTTTTAGGAACTGTGGGATTGAATGAGAAACCCCAACATGGCAAGCCCAGTCATTCCTTCTTGGAACTTTCTAAAATTATTTTGTGGTCTACATGATTGAGGATATTAACAAATTTTAGGATTGCAGGTTTTCCAACTTCTCAATATAGTACCTTTTTTCAAATATTGTTGCAAATTGGTTTGCAACAATGCTCACAGTAAAGTTTTCTGAGTTCCTTGACTGAAAGCCTCTTTAAACAGAAAATTGTATTTATTTTTTGTCCCATTTACCTAAAATGCTTTTGAAGTATCATACCCCTTTTGACCCAGGAAGAGTTTCTTCCTCTTAGTTTTAATCTACGTAAAGCACTAAGCACCAAGCACAGTGCTTAGGAACATAATAGGTGGCCAACAATTCAAATGGCATTACCTGAATCCGTTGTCTTTACCAAAATATGCACATGCTATCCTGTAGCTCCAGATACACGTGCAAGTAAGTTAGGTCTTTCTGAACTAGTGATGGCTCAATTTAAATCTTGCCTTTCAGATTTTTGTTTTAACTTTTTTTGGCACTGAAGGGCAAATTAGAAGAAGAAAAAAATTGGCATGTAGATTCCAAAGACTGTTTCCCTTTAGATTATTACAGCCTGTTAAAAACTGATCACAGTTGATATACAGCAGCTTGCCCGAGTCTCTGCGACACGCCTCAAATGCAAAAATCCTTGGTGATGGACGACTGTGGGTAAAAACATACATGCATCAGATTTCTTTTCTGATAGCTTCCAGACCCTATTTTAGTGGGTTTGGCTCTCAAAGCAAACTCCATTCGACAGCACAGGAGTAGCACTCAGTCATTTCCCCCACACTTGGCCTCCATTCAGCAGGCGGGCCAGACTAGCTGCTTACACCCTCTCCCTAAGAGAGAAGGGAGGTTAGAGAGCTCCCTGGTGAGTACTGAGTTGCCATCTGTGCATAGGGTTTTATAGGGAACCAAAGTACTCTGCTTTCTCTCAACTTAACTGTAATAATCTCTGAAGAGAGTCTCTGGTTGGATTACCTCAGAGAAACAGGGAAAGAGAGAGAAAGGGAGAAAGAGGGAGAGAGAAGAGAGGAGAAACAGAGAGACAGAGAAGAAAAAGAAAAAGGAAATACAAGGAAGAGGAGGGGGTCAGAAAGGAAGAGAAGAGAGAACGCATTGCCACTGACATGCACTACTTTTTTGTGTGTGCTTTGTACTTGTAATGGTTAATACCTAGATGTGTCCTAAATCCCACCAAGCTATTTCCTTCTCAATGACCAGAAGTAACGATCTAATTCAAATGTGACCCTTGATTTTTTCATGAGAGGCTAGAGTCCTTTGTTTCTTACATACTTTTTTTTTCTAGTACAGTGTTGAGTTTAAAAGAAAAAAATACTAGTCAATGTTCCAATAACCTTCTGCTCCCTGCCTCCCCCTACAAAACTGCCACCCTTTGCTGCTCCACAGGTAAGCTGTGATCTCACCCAAGGCAAGTCCTTTATGATCAGTCGAGGTGAGCTCATTATCCCCTTGCCAGGCTAGAGCTATCACACCCAACACACCAGCCCTCATCACCACCAAGTCCCTATGGCTGTTGCCGTTCTATTGACCGATTTCCAGGAGATAAGGGTAAAGAAAACTGGTTTTTCTTCAGCCTTTGGCATGAAAAGAAAGAAGAAAAGGAAATGTAAGGGAAAGAAAGGAAAGAACGGGGTGGGGGAAGGGTGAAACATGTAAAGGGGCACATGTGTAGGTGACGGATGGAAACTAGACTTTTGGTGATGAACACAATGCAGTCTGTACAGAAGTTGAAATATAATGATGTACATCTGAAATTTATACAATGTTATAAACCAATGTTACCTCAATAAAAATAAAATAAAATAAAGGAAATAACAGGAAAACAGAAAAGGAGAGAAAAGAAAAAAAAAAGACAACCCCTGTAGCAACTATCCTTAGGCTCTACACCTACCTCACGTGGCTTTCCCTGCTTCTCTGCTCAGGAATTCATTAAATAAATGTTATTTCTTTGAGCCACAGCCTTTCCATTTCTTACTGTGGGGTCAAGGAAAGTGTTTGATATGATGGAGAGAGGACAGGCATTGGAATCGGATCACCCTGGGTTCTCATTCCAAGACCCAGCACATTGTCTGACCCACAGTGCCAAGTAAACTCCCTTTCTTAAGAAGTTTGTGTTTGAGTCCCCTGTAGCAATACCAATGTCCCTGGACTGTATATATTTTTCTATCATTACATGGTTCCAGTAATATCTCACTGGGAATCTACTTTTCTCAAATGTATTTGGCTATGAGAGAAATGGATTCTAATCGACAGGCGAGTATGTTGTTGCATAACACACACATATGGACACACACTTGTACACACACAACATGTACATGGTAAACAATCCAAACTTAACAATAGGTATACAATAAGAGATCTCTACTCCCTCTTCTACAACAACCCTTGGTTCCTCTTGCAAATGTAACTGCTGAACCACTGTTAACTGTTTCTTGTCTGACAGTTAAACTACCGTGGAAAGGCAATTGGTCCAATTTGCTCCTGGTTTGCATAGGGTGCTGAAGTAGAGGGTCTTCAGTAGTTTATGGTGGGAGGCATCAGTCTTGGGCTCTCATGGGGATAATACCCCTGAAAACAGGTAAGATGAGAGGATGGGAAACCACCTGCTCTATAGTCTTGCCTCCTTTGGGGTGTGACTCTTAGATTATGGAATGGAAGGATTCTATCCAAGGAAAATCTGAGGTCCAGAAAAGAAAGTGCCTTGTCCAAGGTCTCTCTCTCTCTTTCTCTCTCTCTCTCTCTCTCTCTCTCTCTCTCTCTCTCTCTCTCTCTCACACACACACACACACACACACACACATACACACACAGAGCCATTTAGAGGTAGACCTGGGATGCTAGCCCTTAGGCCTCCAGCTTCCTATGACAGTGCTCTTCCCTTAATTTCCCAGTGCCTCCACCAGTGGAACAAACCAGGCTAGGATCCCTGCTTCTGGCACCTTCCACTGCTACTCTGTTCTTTGTGTCTGGACTGTGAGCCTTACAGATCTCCTGGGTCCTGCAAAGGGAGATTTTTTTCTTCTCCTTTTGGTGGAGACATGATAGTTTGGGGGCCTAGAGAGACAGTTTTCAAATCTAAAGTGAATCTGAATCACCTTTGCTGATTGTTAAACATGACAATCTTTCCCAGCTGTTAGTGAATCTCCACCAGTTCTCTCTACCCCTTTGGTAAAGGTATACTACTCAATGGATTTTTTTTGTGTTTACACATGACTTTCTTTCCAAGGCAGCCCTAAATCTAGAGGAAATACACCATCTTGTTTTTTCCTTTTAGTATAATGTTTCTGTTTGACTATAACATTCACACAAATTAATTGACAAAAATGAATATTATAAATGAATATTATAAAATGAAGAATATTAGGAAAAATATAAATCAACAGATGCTGTTCTTAAAACACTTTGCCAATTTTCAAGGAAATCCCTATTCTGGACACAAGAGGGAGCTTTTAGCTAAAATGAAAATAAAGGCAGTTTAATGTAGTCTCTACCATCTTTATTTTATTTTCATTAAAAAATTTAACTTTGTTATCTTTGAAAACACATTAGTTAACTGATCATGGAACCATGTAATGATAGAGCCGACAGGCTTCTTAATCATCATGACCTCACTACAGCGGTTGATATGGTTGCCTACACTTTTCTTTAAATGTTCTCCTTCCTTGGCTGCTAAGACACCACTCTGTCCCTGGCTCTGCTCATAATTTTTTGACCATTTCTGTTCCATTGCTCTCGCCTTCAGTGTGGCTGCTTTCCTGAGCCCCTCGGCCCTCTTGTCTTCTTATTCTGCAGTATATACACACTTTCCTTGGCTGACCTCAACCATTCCCATGGTTTCAACTCCCATTATGTGCTAATGAATGTCACCATGCCTATCTCCTGCTATTAATCTATGCTGAGGTACAGAAATGCATATTCATTTACTTACTGAGCAAGCCCAAAAATGCGAAGGTTACTCAGAGGAAAGTCAGTTGGCCTGATGCAATGGGTAGTAAATTTCAAGACTGTATAACAACACGTTGGTTAGGGAATCTCTTAATTTTTAGGGTCCACAGAAGATCACTTTGGATGACCACATGAACTGTGATATTGTTGAAACAGAAAAAACACAACAACAAAACCCCTCTAAACACTGGTGCACAACAAAAAGTAGCACTTAGAGCTGTGTTGTCCAATATAGCAGTCACTAGGTACAAGCGGTTATTGAGCACCTGAAATGTGGTTAGTTTGAATTCAGATGTAGAGTAAATGTAAAATACATATCAGGTTTACAAGAAAGCAAAGTATCTCATTAACATTTTTTATATTTATTCCAGAATAGCTCCTAGCTCATATGAAGTGCTCAATAATTGTTAGCTGCTACAATTACTAGACACTCTCAATTGTGTGCATTCCAAATTTCTTGATATTACCAAAACCAATCAGGCATGTTAATGTTTCTCTACTTTTGTGAACGCTGTTTCTCCTGCCTGGAATGCTCTATCTTAGATTTTTCACCTGTTAAACTCTTATATATCCTTTAAGACCCAGCTCAAACACCACCTGCTTTTTGAAGACTTCCTCATTACCAGGAATCATTTTCTCCTCTGTGGCGCTGTGTACATATTGCTATTATTGTACAAATTATAGTACAATTATACTTGTAGCATAATTTATGCTTCCGTTTCCTCCATTAGACTCTTAAACTCAAAAAGGATAAGGGCTTGTTTGCTTCCTCCTGTATCTCCAGAGTCTAGCACAACATTTGCCACATAATAGGCATGCAATAAATGTTTTCCAATCAGAAAATTGAATTATCTAAGCAAACCATCTATCTTTACAGAATCTGAAGCTCACAGAAGTGATGGGACTTTTTGGATGAGGTCACACTTTGGATCCCATTGGACAAGAGGGCATTTTCTCTTGCCCCTAAATAAAACAGGCAAAAAAGTGACCCCTAGAATACTAGTGTAACCTGAAGTAGAACTTAGATTAACCCAGATCCTTCAGTTTCTCGACCTTGTGAGAAAATATCATGAGAGTGAATCCCAAACCCTAATACTGAATTAAGCATATAACCTGTATTAAAACTCCCACTAGTTTCTGATCTCAGGATGATGGTTAAGAAAATTTTTTTCATTTATTATCCCTCTTTGGCTGGCTAGACAGCAGGACCTGCAAGTGATTATAGGGTCCAATATTGATGTGCCCTTAGTGGCAAGGATACTGTGAGTCAAGTGACCTGGATACTAGTCCTTACTTTGTTGCTAACTTCTTAGTTAAGTTACTTAAACTTTAAGCAAATGTTTTCATATCTATACAATGAAGATGTTCAATCAGGTGACCTCTAAAGTCTAATAAACTCCTCTGTGACTATGACTATAACAGGATCCTTCATAGACAATAAGACTCTCTCTTATTCTTAGAGTTTCCTATAGGAAGCATACCTTTTCCTTAGGAATGCCTTTGATTTTCTTACATCTCTGAGGTTAGCAAATGGTGATGGAAATAATATATCAGATTGGAACAATGTTTGTAGATTTCAAATTACTTCCACATGCAATATTTCAGTTTGTAAAACCTCTGTGGGGAAAGTAGGCTGGTTGTTATGCCAATTCTGTGGATAATGGTGATGATGATGATGATAAGAGCTAATATTTTATTGAGTGTGTCATATGTTGTTCTTAGAACTCTGCATGTACTACCATATTGTTAGTCTAGATGAGGATTCTAAAGCTACAAAAAATTGTGACCAAGTTGGTAACAACAGAATGAGGATTTGAATCCAAATTGGCTCTAATTTCTGTGTTCTATACCAATTTCTCATCTTCCTGCAATCGAAATAAGGAATGAGTAAACATCATCTTTTACGATAGCCCTTCACATCTGGAAGTTACCACTCTTCATTCTTTTAACTTTCTCTTCTTTTCTGGATGGATTACATTTCTAGTCACAGAGCTGGAGCTGGCTCACATCATCTCGTGAGAGCTAATTCTGTGTTTCTCTTCCTGACTCCCCATTCAGTGACATCACTTTGGTGGCTTGAAATGAGCCATGGTGGGAGATTTTTACACCATGGAAATGTGTAGATGCTACAGATCAAAACCTATTTTCTCCCTGGAGAACCATTTGTTAAACATTTGCCAGCACATGTCTGGTTCTGGATGAGGGAGAGAAATGCCTGAACCTTGTTCTGGATTCCACTGAGTAAAGTGGTCATTTGTATTTGAGTAAAGATAGCAGTGTAGACCATAGCATCTTTCTTAGTCTGGAGAAAGAGAGGAGTTATTCCTCCTTTGAGATGCCTTTGCTATATTTCCAGATATACCTAGATTTGAAGAGAGCCGATAGAGCCAAGAAAGAATTTTACTGCTCCAAATTATTATTCTCCTTTCTGTTGGATCCTGAAAACTACAAAGGTCCAGGCTCTGATCCACTGTGGAAGTGGAAAAGACTTTTAGATAACCTGCTTCAAGCAACTTATATTGGCTTAGGGTGACACAGCTAGTGAACGGTAATGCCTAGGTTTCTTGATAACCAGTTTGTAGCTCTTGCCACCCACCACTGTACCTGTACAAGACATTATTTAGAAATATGTGCAATATGTATTTATTGTCAGTCAGTGGTATGTGAACAAACCTACATTTTATAAATAATCACTCTGAGCATGTTTACTTGGTGTTCACTCTGTTCACTCAACAGAATCTCTGCATGTTCAGTTGTTGCACATACTCAAATTTACTGAGAGCTCTGTGCCCCTTATAATATTTTGGAGCTGGAACAATCTCTTGAGGAAAGGGATGATGAGGAAGATCTGATCTGAGAGTGCACAGCGTTGACCACAAGAGCACCTCATAAAGTCCAGCTGACTGAGTTATGTTCATTTTAGTGAACTGGACTTCAGATTCCTCCAGAAAACTAGTCTAGACCTACTACCTGGAAACCAAAAGCCCTGGATCCCCTCCAAAATCTCCTCAACTCCAAAATTTCAGTCTGGCTCTAAGTCCTTATGCTAGAAAATGTGCCCTACTTTTTGTTCATGAAAATACCATCACTGCATACACTGGAAATGAGATTATTTTGCTGGAAGAGGATAAAACAATTCATCATTATTTATACATTTCATTAGGGTACTATTTGGGGGAGCTATTGTATGGTCTGGATGAGTGGGCAGAGCTCTTGAGCTGGACTGATGGAGATGTGAGGGAAATCAGAAGAAAGTCACTAGAGTTCAAGCCTCAGGATGTCTCTTCTCAGCAGCTGCCTCTGTGGAGCTGTGTCCATGGCCCACTCCCCAGGACCTGCACATCTAGCCACATGTGTCCTGAGGGGAAGGCCACCTATTGGATGCAAGGCAGGCAGTATTCACGAGGCCACTTCCTCCAAACCCAGCCCTCTGTTGCCAGTGCTACAGCCCCTGAGTAGGTTTCCCTCAGGGCCTTGTCTGGGCCCAGGAATCTGAAGGAGAGGCCAGACAACTTCGCCTATGGGACAAAGAGAAACCTGAGCAGGATGCTTGTGAGGGCTAGTTGAGGAAAACATCACAGGCAGGCTCAGAACATGATTGATTGAAGGAGAACTGAGTAGAACTCCCCTCCTCAGGAATTTCTGCAAGGGCAAGAGCATGAAGACAGAACATTCTGGAAGAAGCAACAGTGGGGGGGGGGGCGAGGTTAAATGTGTGTGGTTGAAGGATAGCTGAACTAAGTCCCCTCCCCTGGATGTTTCTCTGAAGGTGAAGGAATAACGACAGAGCTTTCTGGAAAAGAGCTATGTGAAAAAAGGCAGAGCCTATCAGAGGCTGTTCCTGGATAAAGAAACTGATTACCATATATGATCATGACTCAAAAGGTTCTAAATAGACAGTGGACCAACAGCTTTTATTATGTAGATTTTCTTTCCTATACCAAAGCTGGCACTCTTCAGCTCTTTCTGATTGTAAGCCATATTATGAGACTAGCTTCTTTGTACTATCTTGCTCTTCTTATGCCTCTCCTCTCTCTACATATATTTTTAAATATTGACTTTGTACATCCAATCCCAAGGCTAGAGGGTGTAAGCCTCAGACATTCCTTAAACTAGATAGTGAAATCATTTATAAATGCCAAGTTGAAGAATCTTGTAGTCTTCTGGGAAAGAGCACAATAGAGTGCTAAATAGAGTGGAAATAACAAGAATGGTACTAGAAAAAGGGCAAGGCTTGAGGTTGGGACTGGGCAAAAAAATTGACAAAACCCCAAAGACCAGAGGAAAGCTTAGGCTCTAGGTGAAAACTGAAATTAATTCCAGTGATATCTGAGGCTGGATGAGATAGTGGTGGGATCTGACAAATATATTTAAATGCTTATCTGAAGGAAGAGCGGATTAAGAAGTCATTGTCAAAATTACATCCGGCAATGTTTGTTTTTTTACAAGTTGTCTATGTTATCTGATCCATAGAAGTAAATGGTTATTTGAAGGAGGAGGGGGAAGATCATCACTATCCAAATTAATTCCAGTGATATAGGATCCTGGGCATGGGGCCTGATCAATATAAGTGAATGCCGATTTTAAGGAAGAGGGGAAAAAGTGTCATCCCAAATTAATTGCAGTGACATTTTTTTCTGGACTAGTTATTAGTGTTGCCTGAGCCATATAAGTAAGTGCATATATGAAGAAAGAGGGGAACAAAAGTCACCACCCAATACATGGCCAGATAAGCTGTATTATATAACACTTGTTCATTGAAAAGACTATGTGGATGTGACTGGCATTGGTTTTTGTCCCAGAGTGCAATTTGGTGAAGAAAAATAGGTAGGAGCAGGAGAGAGTCTCTTAGTATGAGGAAAATACCAGGGCATGGTGGAGGCAAGCTGTAATAGACAGAAGTGGTGGAAGTCTTGTCTCAGAGTGGGCAAGGAATTCTAGAATAGTGGTAATAAGTTATCCCGGGTCATAGTGGAAAAGAAAGTGGATGGCTAAATTGGGCAGGAAACTCCAGCTACAGTGGCAGCCAACGAGAAATCTGTCAGGGGATGGGAAATTCCAACTACAATAGAAGGCAAATCTGCTTTCTTAGCAGAAAGGAAAGTGGGCAACTATACATCCAGGGAATGCCGCTTATGCACGAGCAGCCTGAAATCTTACAGTGGAAAGGAACATGGGCAGCTAGGAGAGGGCAGGAAATTCCCGGTAAAGAATCATTGATCAGGCCTTCAAGTGGATAGAAATGTGTGCAGATAGTGGCCAGCCAACCACGGTCTGCAAGGTCAGCAACATAGAGGCAGAAATCTTGAAGACTGGACTGCTGGACTTTTGAGAGACATGCCAGTGAGCTTCAGAAGCCTCCACCCCCATTCCCAGTGGAGAGTAGCAGTAGAAGGATCAGAAGCTGAATTGAAAGCCTAAGGCTTTCTCCAGATGGGTAAGACATCAAAAAGGAAGTTGAATTAATTATAATGATTTTAGTGAGTATTTGGAGGGGAATGGGAATTGTATTTCATTGTTCTGAGCAGTATGCTCCCATGAGATGGCAGTTGCAATGCAATACAGAGAAGCATTCAGAGTGCGCTCAGTTATGCCATGCTCTAGGCTTTTCTCATGAGGTAGGTGGGTAGGTTTGGAACACTAATAATGCCAATTAATGGTTAATAGGCATTTTCAATCCAGAGATTTTTTTTCCTATTTGAAGCATTTTTGCATCCAATGCTTTTAGAGAAATGACAATACTAATCATATTTTGAGTGTAAACATTATTTCAAGAGGTTAAGATTAGGGTAAAAATCTACCCCTGAAAATTTTCTGAAACAGAATTCTGGTTTAATATGCTTCTTTGTTTTCTTTTCACACACTTCTTAGCTAAGCACTTCATTAAATAGCAAGTCAATGCTTTCCCAGCTCTTTAGAAAACAGTATCTCATATCTGCAAAAGTATGCTAGAAAAACAATCTTGGGAATAGTAGCTCCTTGGAATACCAATGATTGCATACTTAGCTAAAACTTATGTTTAAAAGTATATAAGTGCTAATGTATCTTAACCTAATTCCTTCTAGAGCATTTTTCAGCTACAGTTAACTCATTGTGAAGAGCTTCTAAGCTTTATCTTCTAACTTCAAAAAAAGATAGTATCACTCAAAATCAATTTGTTAAAAATTTAGAGACACAGAGCTTCAAGAAAATTTTGATATCACTCCTCCTCTGAGGAGATAGGCTCAAAGTTTTAAGTGGTTTGATTTAAAGCATAGCTGGGGCTAGCCCAAATGTTGCTTCCAGGTAAATTCTCCTTCGTTCATCCATATGGATTGAACTTTAAAGTACAGCTATAACATTGCAAACTTAAAGTTTAGTAAGATATTATAAAATTTCCAGACACAGTTGTAGATTATGTTGGCTTTGGTCTTCTGTAGGCAATGGTGTTAACTGCCAGTATTTGGCTAAGTCTTTGTGCATAGTGTTTTGTTAAACAGTTGTCTGTTGCTTACTTTGTTGAAAGCGTGAGGAAACTCCACTTATAATAGAAATAATGGAAGTGATGAGACTTCTTGTAGACAAAAGCTGGGGAATGTGTTAATGATATCTGTCTCATTCTCCCTCTCCCTCCCCCTCTCTCTCTGCCCTTCCTTCCCTCCCTCTCTCTCTCTTTCTTTATTCCCTTTTTTTTTTCTTTTTTGCTGCAGGATTCTTTTTTTTTATTGAGGTATAATTGACATATAACATTAGTTTCAGGTATACAACCTAATGATTCAATATTTGTATACATTGCTAAATGATCACCATAATAAGTCTAGTTACCATCTGTCACCATATATAGTTAAGAGGACTTTTAAGATCTACTCTCTTAGCAACTTTCAAATATTGTTGCAGGATTCTGAATAAACCCTGAGTTGTTTTTTATTTCCTAATTAACTAGACCATTCTAGACCTGCCTTGCTACGTAAAATTCTGTGTATTTTGGGCTGGATATTAATGCCTCTCTGCTGTAAAATGAAAAGATAACCAATATCAAACAACATATAGTGTTTTTAAAAAATTTTTTTATTTGTAAAATCTAGTAAATATAGGAAACTCCATAAAAAATGTTTAGCTTAATCATATAAGTTTATGAGGCAAACAAACAGCCTTATAACCACTACTCAGGTTAAAAAATAGAATTCTGCCAGCTGCCTATCCCAATCACAACCTCTTTCCTCTACTCAAAAGTAACCCCAGTCCTGACCTTTACGGTAATCACTTCTTTACTTTCTTTATTAGTTTATCACCCAAATGTTCATTCCTAAGAACTAGTTTAGTTATGCTTCCCTCTCCCCCATAAGTCTCTTTTAATCTAGAGGAGATCCTGTTTTGTTTTGTAATTTATTTGTTGAAGAAATTGTGTCTTTTCTCCTCGAGTTTCCCACAGTCTTGATCTTGCCTGATGGCATCCCCTGTTGCAATTTAATATGTTGCTCAGTCCTGAATTTCCTGCAAATTGGTAACTGGTTCTATAGGCTGGATCAGATTTGGGTTTATGTATTCTTTTTTTTTTCTTTTGGCTTCATAGGTGGTGGTGTGTTCTATGTGGAGGTACATAGTGTTTGGTTGCCTCTCTTTTCTGTGATGTTAGCTGCCATTAATGATCAATGCCATCTTTAGGTTGATGATGTCTCTCCAGACATTTTGGTTGTTAGTAGGAGGGACTTGTGGGAACAATAGTCTCTGAGTTCTCACATGTTGATAAATTTGTTTGTGGCCTTTTTATCTGAAAATCAGTCTGGGTATAAAATCTTTGGCTCACATTTTCTTTCCATGGGTATATTAAATATGCTACTCCATTTTCTGCTGGCATAATGATTTGTTGTCAAAGTCTGACAATAATCCATTTTTTTCTCTTTTGGGAGTTATTTTGATCCTTTCACTGAATTTTCTCCCTTAAAGCCCAGTAATTTTACTAGAATATATCTCTCTGTTGGTTGCTTTTGCTGGGTCAATTTCCTTTTTAATATGCAGTTTTAATTCCTACTTCAGGAACATTTTCATGAATTATACTTTTTCTAAATTGTTCTCTTTTGTTTTTATTTTCTTCTTTGAGAATTGAGATCCTATGAAAAGTGAAACAATTTCGAACAGCTGATTGAGGGGCATCAACATAGGAATGGCTAAAGAACTGCCAATCAGTATTTAAGGCTGAATTGAGATTAAATGGCATACATTTGTAGTAGAGCCAACTTTCCATTGCAGAACTCAGCAGATACAAACAAAACAGATGTTTGTGTATGGTGGCAGGGCAGATAGCATGGAAGGGCAAGGGATTGAGGGATTCTAGGATGCTAACTGAAGTATAGCTAAAAGAGTTACCAACAATACAATTGCACAAATAATAATACATGCAGGTATTTCTGGAACAGTTTCAATTTTTTACTACTTTATTTTAAATAAAGGAAATGTAAATGTATAACTAAATGTGTTTTAATTCTTATTCATCCGTAAGACTGTTCATAATACATTAGCAAATCAGAAAAGAGAAATCTTGATAAACCATCTGTCTCAATTTTGGGTTTGAAAAAAATATATGCCATACCTGTATGTTATCAGCCAGGCCATAAAAACAGCCACACATGGATTTTTGTTATGCAGTAATTATGTCAATGAAAACTTCCCAGGAGTGAAGACCCTTTAATTGGAAACTCGTTTCTATCAGTCATGTTAGCAGGTTTCAGATGTCTTGATAACATCATTTCTGCTAAATTTTAGGCCTGTGGAGCTGAAGTTACCTCCCACTCAGAAAATGAGCAAAGTTGATCTTTGTCCATAGACTTCCTTTCTGAAGTGGGAATCCTTCAGTTTCTGAGTATTTTCTATATTTACACTCAGCTTAAGGTAATATGCATTACTATACAAAACTGTAATGTTAAAAAGTATATAGTTTTGTTAGTCTTTTCCTCATAGAAGTGGTAACAGTGCCCCTTGGTCAAATCCCTTTTTATTCTCCTTTAAGTTTCCCAGTGTTCCTTTTGTCACATCTTGATGCTTATTGAGTGACTGGCTCTCTTTACCATTTTCCCCTAGGTTCCTGTTAAACAGAGACAGTGTAAGGAGTAGAGATACCGACATTATCCCAGAAAAAAATGTTTATGTCCATATGGTCTTGCCTTGAAAGAGCAGGAGGGAGGGAGAAGCTAGCTATACATCAAATCCTATCCATAAATCTGAAGGAACTCTGCAGTCAACTTTAGGATCTCATATGAAGTTTTATTACTTCTAGCCACCCACTCCTTCTTCTTCCTGTTACTACAAAGTCCATTCTCTTTTGCTGATCCCCTCCCTTGCAATTGTCCAGTCAGTAACCATTTCATGCCTGTCTTGAGTAGGATGGTGAAACGGAGTTGGAATGGACTGGGATCAGCCAAATAGGATCCTAACGTGAGCTTCTTGACTAATTTACCCAGCTGGAAGCACTTGCAATAATCTCCTTCTAAAGGATCTCAGCCAATTTCTGTCCCTCTCTACTTTTAAGATGTCTTGTGCTGCTACTCTCCACAGATGGCTTCAGAATGCTGATGCTTTCACCAGGAACACTAATGCCTAAACACTTTGTTGGACCAAGACAATGTTACAGATGCTGAATCCCTCCTTGTGACAATGCTGCAGATGCCTGCACTTAGAGTACTGACACTGCCTTAAAGATTGTGCATCATATCACTGCCAAAACTGTTGGCACCAATGCTGCTGATTCTTTGGCTTTCAATGTCCTGTGGAGATTTACTCTGTTTACTGCGGCCTCCTTGTTAAAGGATTCAGACTTAAGTCTGAGGCCTGGCCTAAAATACAATCTGATATATACTATGCTATACTTAACGTCTACTTTCCCTCTGTCTTCAAACACTGGTCTATTTCCACTGAATCAAATTTGTTCACCTTGGTTCTTTCCATATGATTTTTTTCCAGAAGAATCCTTAGATCCTAGTAATATCCTTCCTAGCCCCACCAATTATCCTGATAATGCCCAAACTGTCTGGAACCCCTGCTACATTCTTCCCCTCCCCATTACCTTAAGTAAAAATTTTATTGCCTTTATTTAGTCTACCCCCACACAATATTCAGCCTAAGTAATTGACACTCCTTCAAGTGAGATATTACACAATACTAAGGCATTGAGGAGAGAGAAAGGTGGAGCCATCTGGTTCCTGTCTATTAGTTCATACAAGTTGTCATTGCCTTGTTGCTATTGTCCCCGTCTGATGACTCATGGGGCCCAGCAGAAAGCTGCTGTTCAGTGCCTGCCTGGGACATGGTAATCTTTCTATTGCCTCTATTCCACATTTGGGACACTGGTATATTTCATGAGATTTCTTATGGTCCTATCTTAGACACACATCCCATAGCCATTTCCTTTCTGGAGTCATGAGACCTCACTATTCACACTGTCAAAATCCGGATGTGGGCCTTTGTTTGTTATCCACATACTTCTTTCTTTCCATTTTCCCTATCTCTTAGCCCAGGGCAATATCTAGACTGTGGGAAAAATCCCAATCTCCCCACCATTCACTAATCCCATGAACTAATTTAATTCAACATATTTCTCACATATAGCTCAGCTGGGGAGGGGGTAGGGTGAGGTTCAGAGGAGCAGTTTAAATATCTGTTAGAAAGCCTTGGAGTGGGTGTCTAGCAGCTGCTTGATGCCTTTTTTAGAATGTGTATGTGTGGAGAGGTAGTTCACTCTTACTATCTTCAGCTTTGGGATTTTTAACTGAAATTGTGACAAAAAGTCCCATTTAAAAATCTATAAATCTTCATCATTAAACATCAATCTTCCTCTTAAGTGTAGCAAAAGTGCATGTACTGCTCTCTTACTTATTTTCTTAGGAACATTCCTCTTCCAAGGCTGGAGAGGGCTCTCTCTAGCATCCTGAAATACAAGCACACTTAATGCGATCTGGGATGGATAGCACTGTGGGACTACCTCACGCGGAGTGCTGGGCGAAGGTAATAAGGAAAATAGAATAAGGGGCATTTTAGTTATTGTATAATTCGACAAACCAAGGCTATGTACTTAAGTTTCTCTCATTGATGTAGTCACCAGTTAGTGTAAATAAGTCAGTTGTTAGCATACAATTCCAGGGGAGAAAGCAAGCTCCTGTTGCCTAGGGATAAAAACACCTTGATATCTTGCTAGGGATAGGTAAAGAACAGCAGGAGATTGGCACTGTGGAGAATACAGGTAATAGACTGCTTTGAGAGTAGCAAGTTATTACTGTGGCTACCTTGCTCATTAGAGGGCTGTGTTACAAGATAGAGAGCATTCTCAGTTCCACTTTGGGATGCTATGAAGCACAAAGTTCATAGGAAATGTGGGAATTAAAATTTTGAAATATGTAGAACAGACCTCATGGGTAAGATCCCGTGATAGGCATGTGTATGTGGCAATACTGCAATTTTTTGATATTTTTCAGGAAGATAGGGTTGTCTGAAATACCACTCAGAGAGGAGAGAGTTTGAAGAGGTGTATTTTCTCCAAGGTATGGTGACCCTCACAATTCTTTTTTCTTTATTTTTTGTCTTGATAGACTCTTCTTTTCCCTAGCACCACCTGAAGTCGTGTGGCCACCCAGGGTGGAGACTCTCTAACCAATGTCTACCTGTGCTGCAGTCTCTTCAGGGCAGTGCCCTGCAGCCCTTGGGCCCAACTGACTGACCCCACTTTGGACAGCCTCCTGAGCTTTTGGAGCAAGGGCAGAGAGAGCAAAATCCCGGGATCACAAGGGAGCCCTTTGGGTACCATTCAACTGGGAAGCCCCATACCAGGACTGTCTCCAGGTATCACACATGTGATAGTGGTCACAGCACCCAGGGCAAGGCCAAGGCTCTGATGGTAAATTTTCTCAACTGTGCTTGTTCACAGATGCTGGAATCTGGACAATTGGAGTTGATGAGCTGTAATCTTGTGGAAGTCCAAACTTGGTAAAGAAGACACCTGAGACACCCTCAGTGGGAATCATTTAACTAACTACAGAGGTCCTAACAGAGTTACCAGTTGAATCAACTGTCTTTTTTCTCTGCAATTTCACAATATATTCAATAAAGTGTAGTTGAATTGGATCTTCATGAAGATGATGAGTTATTCTAAATTTTTGTACCCCCCGGTACCTATAACACTGTCTGTATTGACCAATTAATACTCTTTCCATGATTTAAAGATTTTTTTAGAAGGTAACACATACACAAAAGTATTCTCCACTAACATTCAGAAAAGCAGATGCATTCCGATCTTTAGGATAAGCCTATCATAGAGAGTTAAATGATCAGTCCCCATTAGTACATTGGAACCCCAAAGGCAAACCTACGCATTCTACCTTTAGGTGGTATGCAGAGTGCTGCCATGGATGTTTTCTATTATGGAATGACAAATGTGGGAGGGTTGTCCTTTGTTATAATATGTATAATATGTAATTTAACATATTTATATATTTTAAGCTAAAACCAGGGTCTTATACCAGTTCTTGGCTACTTTCCCTTCTTAGTTGGCCGATGTAATGCAATATTTTTCTAAGAACCAACCTATCTGACCATTTTTCTATTTCATCCCAGATCACATTTGAATATTTTCTGTGGTCTGTGCTGACAACAGAATTAGATTATAAAGTGTGTGTGAGATACTGAGTGCATTGCCTTTGCCTGAGAAATGTTTTCTATGGGGGGAGTAGGTCCCTAAATAAAGCTAATTCTGTGGCTCCTAGGGGCAATAAAATCATCGAAACATATGCATTCAATACAGTCGAGTTGAACTGAATCTAGGGTTTAATTACTCATTTTCTGTCATTCATTCAAACTCATTTACTGAACACATACTATGTGCCAGGCCCCTCGAGATCCATCTGTGAGCAAAGGGCAAATATTTCTGTTCTTATGAGATTTATGTTCTAGGTCCCAGGAAGATACACAAGAGCAAAAGCACAGCCTGTAAATGCAGCTTCAAAGTGCAGACAGGATTTTGATAATCTACTAATCTCCCTTGATAGGAGCAGCAACACCCTTATTTGACCATAGGATTTGTTGTTAAGTCCTATGATGTCAAGAAAGAAAACAAGATGTTTAGAGCAAATGTCAGTTATATTCTCCAACCTCTGGAAGAAGAGAGGGGCTCAAGGCTTAACCTTTTTCCTACACCTGCCCCCTTAATGAATAAGAATTAAGGGCAAAATGATGGAATCTTTAAGGATAGAATACTCAACTATAGAGTAGATGGGGGTATGGAGAAGAAAGGTCAAAGAGGTTTAAGTGCCTCTGTTTAATTCTCTTGAAAATCTTGGGTCATTTAATTTAAGAGTAGTGAAGCAAGATGACCTGGGGCTTTCTCCTGCTTTGTAAGTGGTGTTCAAGGGATAGAAGCTCTGTTGCAGGATGCTTACGTAAAAGGAGCCCAGGTAAACATATACCCTTGTCCCTATTGTAGGAGGTGACATAAACAAAAGTTCTAATTCACAATAAAGTGCATGTCCCTCAATTTTCTTTTGTGTATGTATCCCTTGTTATTCTCATGAGTCAAATGTGTGTTGTAGTGACAGTGGCAAAGTGAAGGGTGTGCATAGTGCATGGCAAATCATGCCTGCAGGTCATCTTCAACCTGAGGGACACGCAGGTCATGGCCCCTGTGTGTGCCTACACACCCAGGAATCATTTACCCTTATCACAACCTGTAAGATCTGCATTATCATCCTCCTTTTACAGATGAGGGTGCTGGGGTTTAGAGATGCAAAGTGCCTTGGGATACCTGCTGCTGTGTGTCCAAGGAGGGGGATCAAACCTGGGCCAGTGTCTAAATGACCCTGTTGCCTGGAGATGCATAAAATCTGCCTTGATTTTAAAACTGCTGACAAGTGGAGAAAGGTTAAAGAGAGAGACTTAGTATGACTGAAGCTGTGGATGAACGTTATTTTATTTTTCGATGTTTCCAATACATACTTTTGATTTTTAGAACATTAGAGCAGAAAAAAAATCTTAAAGACTCTCCAATTCCATGTTCTTTACCAGTTGTCATGCTTACTGGACTGTAAAGTCAGTCTCTTGGTCTCCAAAAAATGTTTTAGTTTTCTACATGAGAAACATGGTCTCCTTGTAAAATGTATTTTGATGTAGGTCATACTCAACAAAATTTAAAAGTCACTTTTCCAGTCCAGAATCTCCATTTCACTGATGAGGAAACTGGGTGTGACAGGGACTTGTCCAAAGTCACACAGTTAGTTGATTATACAAGTTAAGGTTGTAGAATATTCAGCCAGCAGGACGGAATCTCTAAAATGACTTACTGCATATGGATGCATGCTTTAACTAACTACAAGACACTATTCTTCACTAAAGATAGATAGGAATTCTTTATAAAAGGAAGGAAAAACAGTCAGACTACCATAGGGGAGCTTTCCTTTCATTTATATCACATAAATGACATTTTATTTGGCTCTCTAAGAAAATGATTATTTTTTTCCTCTTGAAGCAGGGTACTCATAATTTGGAAGCCTAAATTTTGAAGGCTGCACCTTCTACCTTGGACACAACAGGAGACACTCGTTATTTCCTTCCCTCTGTATAGAACTGGTGGACCACACATATTCTACCTGGGAAGCTGGGCAAACACTGTCTGAGTGCAGCATATAGGGTACAGTGTATAATGGTGTATAGTGTATAACGGTGTAGCAAAAGGAGACTGTGTTGTCATTGAAAGAAATCAAACAACGAGGCTAAGTTCATTGAGATCCAGCACCAGAGACTGTGAATTCGAGCAAGGGAGACAAGCCTTTAAAAAGGAGAAATGTAGGTCATTGGCCTGGTGAGACCAGAGCCTGGTCCCAGACAGCCTGTCCCCCCAGCACATTTGTGGTTTTCCTTCACATCCAGCATCACTTTGTCCACCCCCCCACCCAAGAGGCACCAAGCAGATAGGGTCTCCTAGCATGATGTGTGATTATTCTGTCCCTTCTTGTGGCCCTGGTGTATCTTGCCCCTGAGGGTCATCCTTTTCCACACCTGTCAAGGATCAGTCCCCTTTTCATTCCCCTAACAGACTGCGCTGGGTCCATGGGACAGGTGGGCTTCCTTTGTCAAAGAGGTGGGGCTCCCAGGTGCCTGAGGGACACATCCCCAACAACACTGTCCTTGGCTGCCCTTCCTGTAGGAACTGGGCCTCTTGACAGATCTATGCCTGTATCAGACTCTGCCACACTCTTTGGAATGTGTGTCCTAGTGGTCAGGGGCTACTCACATTCTGTATCACTCTCCAAACAATATCGTTAAGACAGCTCTGCAAGTTCTGCTGCCTTCTGAATGATAACTTCCTTCTATGTAGGCATTCATCTTAGATCTAGTCACAGGACAAGTCTGATCCACTCATCCTCAGTGAGGAATTACTACAAATTTGGGGAATGCAATCAAGAGCAGGCACACAATGTTAAAGGCTCAGAAAGGCTCCAGGTTCCATTTCAGTTCACAGAGGCACCTAAGGCCTTGGCCTTGATCATTATCACGTGTGTGGTACAGGGAGACAGCCTTGGTGTATGTCTTCTCAGTCAAATGGCACCCAAAGGGCCTCCCCCTTGAGACCCTGGGATTTTGTTCCCTCAGTCTTCCTCCAAAAACTGAGAAGGCTGTCCAGAGGAAGGTCAGTCAGCTGGACCCAAAGGCTATAGTGCACTATCCTTAAAAGATTGCAGCACAAATAGACATTGGTTAGAGAGTCTCCACACTGGGTGACTATATGACTTCAGGTGGTACTAGAGAAAAGGAAAGTCTACCAAGGAAAATGAATCTAGTAAATTAATTTTAAAATTCTTTGACATACCACATGTAGTCCTCAGTCATTTATATTGGTGATATGCTTCATTTCCTAGGACTTTATGGCTGTCACTTGGTCCTAAGGGCAGATACTAGGAACAAGATACAGATTAACAGAAGAAGGTCAGTGCAGGTCTGGGGGACCCATAGATGAAAGAGAAATTAAACACACATTTACCCAAAAGGACAAGTGGGACAGGGGCTCAAGGGAAGGACTCAGCTAAAACACAAGGTTGCAAAGTACACAACCATTAGTGAGAACACATTTAAACCTTCTAATGATGCATGTTTGGTGCTTAGTCTAATTAACTAAAAGACATTATTCTCTGTTAAATAATAGGAATTCTTTCCACTCACCACAAAAAGGAGGAAAATAAAAACAAGCTTCCACATGGAACCCTCCCAGTCACATATGGTTTCTTGTCAATGACTATTTAGTTAGTCCCTGAGGATCCATGCTTTTTTTAGTTTAAGGTGAGATCTTCTTTATTAAGTAGCCCAAGGGTGTGAAGGCTGCCCAAGAGTGTGGAGAATGCCAGGAAAAGGGTCAGTTGTCTTGACCAAGGGGAGTATTAGGATAGATATTGGAAAGGGAGTTTCTGACTTTTCAGGACCCACAAGGGATTGATCACCTTGGCTGATCCCATGACATGTGCTATTGTCCAAACTGAAGAAATAAACAAGCCAAAAAAAAAAAAAAACCTGTAAAAACTAAATAGGGTAATGTTGACAAAAATGACAAAGGATTTTGAAAATTTTTTCCTTCATAAAAACAATTAGAAAACAAGCAAAAGTTTTCAGAATCAACCTTTTCAGAGCTCTGAAAATCAATAAAGGGCTTAAGCAATTTTAGAAGTCTTTATTCAAGAAAAATGGCTGAATTTTGATTAGAACAATGAGCTGTGTGGCGTTTTAACTTCTCTTATTGCCATCCCATTATCTCCAGCTCTGTGGTCATCTTAAAAAACATAGTTCACAATCACAATGACAACCAATGTGGTGTCAGCACTGGAGGGAAAACGACAATTTTGGAGATCATTCAAAGCCTCAGTCCCAGAGAACTGTTATTACTTGTCCTATCCTGGAACACCCCTACTTGCAAGGATATACTCAGAGTTCACATAGTGCTAAAAGTCTTTTTCTTGGGTGTATTTGTCAAAAATATTTAGAGACAATTGTTTAACTTCATGGTTGCCTGAAGTGGGGGATGACAGGTGGGACTGAAAAATAGGCTAACCAAAAACTTAAAGTGAAATGCTGGGAAATATGTCCATATGGACTTTGAAAAGTTCTGATATATTCCTGGGAATCTAAAAGGCCATGTACATGCCCATGCTGTGTGCATGTTCAGCAAAGATCAATGAAAGCCCTAAGCTTTCCAGGCTGACCTGAAGGGGTTCTTTGCAAGTAGGAAGAGAAAATTAAGGCAGAGTTGTAAACTACCTGGCTGAGTGTTGAAGCATGCTCTACAACACACAGAGAGCTCCTTGGCAAAGAATGGGAGACTTATTAGTTCCAGGCATTTAAGGAAATCTGTCTGATCATTAGCTGGCTGCTAAGTTAAACAAGCAGAGATTCCAGTGGCCACACATAACAAACAATACAGACTCTACAGAATGAATTCAGAAATGTCAATAAACAGATGAAAAACAACAACAGCACAAAAAGCAGCAACAGAAAAACCCGGGCAGGGCAATGAATATGATTTCCACAGTTGCTACATTATATTGTTTAAAATGTCCAGTTTTCAACAAGAACAAAAAACAAGACATGAAAAGAAGCAAGAAAGTATGGATTATGCATAGAAAAAAAAGTCAGTCAACAGAAAGTCATTGATGAAGCCCAAATTTTGTACTTATTAGACAAACATTTTAAGTCAGCTATTATAAATATGTTCAAAGAACTAAAGGAAACCATGTCTAAAGGACTAAATGAAAGCATGAGAATGATGCCTCACCAAATAGAGAATATCAATGAAGAGGTAGAAGTCACAAAAAAGAACCAAGTAGAAATTCTTGAGTTGAAAAGTACAATAACAGAAATGAAAAATATAATAGAGACTCAATAGCACATTTGAGCATTCAGAAAAAATAATCAGCAAACTTGAAGACAGGTCAATTGAGATAATCCAGTCTAAGAAAGACAAAGAAAAATAATAAAAGAGAACCTCAGAGACCAGTGGACGCCATAAATCATACAACATACTCAAATGAGAGTACCAAATGGAGAAAGAGAGAGAAAAGGGTAGAAAGAACAGTTGAAGAAATAGTGGCCAAAACCTTCCTAAATTTGATAAAAAACAATAATATACACATCCAAAAAATTCAACAAACTCCAAGTAGGGTAAACTCAAAGAGATCCAAAGTAGACACTTCATAATCATTGTCAAAAGCCGAGGCTAAAGAGAACACCTTGAAAGCAGCAAGAAAGAAGTGAATCATCATGTATAGTGGCTCCTTGATAAGATAAACAGCTGACTTGAATCAGAAACCATAGAGGTCAGAAGGCAGTGGATGAGAAATTCAAAGTGCTGAAAAAAATTACAGTTAATGAACAATTCTATATCTGGCAAAACTTTTCTTCAAAAATGAAGGAGAAATTAAGACATTCCCAGATAAACACAAACTGAGAATTCATTGCAAGCAGATCTACTCTACAAGAAATAATAAAGGGAATTCTTAAGGCTGATAAATAACTTGAATCCACGTTAAAAAATAAAGAGCACTGGGGCCAGCCCAGTGGTGTAGTGGTTAAGTTGACATGCTCTGCTTTGGTGGCCCAGGGTTCACAGGTTCAGATCTCGGGTGCAGACCTATGCACTGCTTATCAAGCCATGCTGTGGAGGCGTCCTACATATTAAGTAGAGGAAGATGGGCACAGATGTTACTCCAGGGCCAATCTTCTTCAACAAAAAGAGGAGGATTGGCAACAGATGTTAGCTCAGGGCTAATCTTCTTCACCAAAAAAAAAAATTTAAATATATAAATAAATAAAGAGAACTGGAAAAGGTAACTATATAGGTAAATATAAAAGATAATTAAATGTATTTTTTGTTTATAATTTTTTTCTATGTGATTTAAAACACAAATGCTTAAAGCAATATTTATAAATCTATGTTGATGGGCATATAATGTATAACTATGTAATTTATATAATAATAACAGTGTAAAGAAGAGGGAGTAAATGGAGGTATATAGAAGCAAAGTTTTATATATAATAAAATTAATTTTATATTAATGTGAACTAGATTTCTACAAGTTGTTATTAATTATAATCCCCAGGGCAATGAATATGAAAATAACTCAAAAAATATGGTAAAAGGAAAGAAAATGGAATTAAAATGGTACATTAGAAAATATCTATTTAGCACAAAGCAGGCAGAAATGCAGGGATGGAGGAACAAAAAACACAAAAGACCTACTGAAAACAAATATGAAAAGCAAAATGGTAGAAATAAATCCTAACATATCTGCAATTACATTAGATGTAATTGGATTAAACTCTCCAATTTAAAATCAGAAATTGGAAAAATGGATTAAAAAATACGATGCAACAATATGCTGTCTACAAGAGACACACTTTACATTCAAAGACACTGGTTGAAAATAAAACGTTTCAAAAAATATACCATACAAATAGTAACCAAAAGAGAGCTGAAGTGACTATACTAATATCAGACAAAATATACTTTAAGAGCACAAATTTTACTAGAGACAAAGAAGGATATTTCAAAATGATAAAAGGGTCAGTCCATCAAAAAGATATAAAAATTACAGTCATGTGTTGCTTAATGACAGGGATATGTTCTAAGAAATGCATTGTTAGGTGGTTTTGTCATTGTGCAAACATCATAGAGTGTAAGTACACAAACCTAGATAGCATAGCCTACTAAACACCTAGGCTATATGATACTAATCTTATGGGACCATCATCATATATGTGATCTGTCATTGACCAAAATATTGTTATGTGGCACGTGACTATATCAACATATAGGCACTATGAAAGAGTCCAAAAATACATGAAGTAAAATTCTCAGAATTTAAGGGAGAAACAGACATTTGAACAATAGTTGTAGGAGAGGTAATACCCTATTTTCAAAAATGGATAGAACAACTGAATAGATGATGAACAAGAAAATAGAAGACTTGAACAACACTATAAAACAACTATAACTAACAGGCATCTAAAGAACACTCCATCTAACAACAGCTTAATGTATGTTCTTTTGAAGCACATATGGAACATTTTCCAGGATAAACTATATGTTAGGCTATAATACAAATATTAGTAAATTTAAAAGGATTGAAATCATGCAAAGTATGCACTATAACCACAGTGGAATGCAATTAGAAATCAATAACAGAAGAAAATAGGCAACTCACAAACATGTAGAAATTAAACAACAAACTCCCAAATCACAAAAGGACCCAAGAGGAAACCATGAGAGAAATTAGAAAATACTCTGAGATGAATGAAAATTAAAATACAACATCCCCAAACTTATAGGATGCCATAAAAGCAGTGCTTAGAGGAAAATTTATAGTTTAAAATGCATATACTAAAAAATAAGAAAAATCTCAAATCAATAACCAAACCTTCTACCTTAAGAAACTAGGAATAGAAGAATGAACTAAATCCACAGTAAGCAGAAACAAAGAGATAATAAAGATCATAGTGGAAATAAATGAAATAGAAAAACTAGAGAGAAAATAAGCAAAACCAAAAGTCGGTTCTTTGAAAAGGTCAACAAAATTGACAAAACTTCAGCTTGACTGACCAAAAAAATTTTAAAAAGGGACTCAAGTGACTAGATCAGAAAATAGAGGACATTATTAACACCCTTGTAGAAATAAAAAGGATTATAAGGTTATACTATGAACAATTGCATGCCAACAAATTAGATTATCTGGATGAAAAGGACAAATTCCTAGTAAGACACAAACCACCAAGACTGACTTAAGAAGAAATAGAACATCAGAATGGAAGCATAAAAAGTAAAGAAACGGAATTAGTAATAAAAAAGAAAGTCCAGGACTGGATAGTTTCCCTGGTAAATTCTACCAAATGTTTATAGAAGAATTAGTAACATTTCTTCAAAAATACTTCCAAAAACTAGAAGAGAACAACTCCAAACTCATTCTGAGGCCAGTATTACATTGACACTAAAACCAGACAAACATATTGCAAGAAGAGAAAACTAAAGACAACCCTTATGAATGTAGATACAAAAATCCTAAGCAAAATATAAGCAAACTGAATCTAGCAACATACAAAAAAGATTATACACCATGAGCACGTATGTTTTATCCCAGGAATGGAAGGTTGGTTCAGCATATGAAAATCAATCAATACACCACACAATATTAAAAGAATAAGGGGGAAAACACATGATCATTTCAGTAGATGGAGAAAAAGTATTTGACAAAATCCAACATCTTTTCTCAGTAAAAAACACTCAACAAAGTAGGAATAGAAAGACATTACTTCAACTTGATAAAGAATTTATACAAAAAACTCACAGCTAATATTATACTTAATGATAAAGGACTGAAGCTTTCCTCTAAGATCAAGAAGAAGATAAAGATGTCTGCTCTCACCACCTCTGTTATTCATTGTACTTCAAGTACTAGTCATTGCTATTATGCAACAAAAAGAAATAAAAGACGTCCAGATTGGAAAAATAAAAGTAAAACAATTTCCATTTTCAGATGACATGATTTTGTATATAGGAAATCCTAAAGAATCCACCAAAAATAGCCATTATAGTTCAGCAATGTTGCAGGATACAAGATCAATATACAAAAATCAACTTTATTTCTATGAACTTATAATGAAAAATCCAAATGGTATTAAAGAAACAATTTAATTCAAAATATCATCAAAGAGAATAAAATACTTAGAAATACATTTGAGAAAAGAAGTGCAAGACTTGTATACTGAAAACTACAAAGCATCATTAAAAGAAATTAAATATCTAAGTAAATAGACAGTCCATGCTCATAGGTTGGAAGACTTAATATTTTTAGACAGCAACACACCCTAAATTGATCTACAGTTTTAATGCAATCTCTATCAAAATCCCCACTTCCTTTTTCATAAAGATTGAGAAGCTGATCTTAAAATTCACATGGAAATGCCAGAGATCCAGAATAGCTAAAGCAATCTTGGAAAAGAACAAAGTTGGAGGACTCACACTTCTTTATTCCAAAACTTACTACAAAGATAAAGTAATCATATCAGTGTGGTACTTACATAAGGATGAACAGTTTGATCAGTGGAATGGAATTGAGATTCCAGAAAAAAACATACATCTATGGTTAACTGATTTTTGACAAGGGTACCAATGTCATCCAATGGGGAAAGACTAGTCTTTTTGACATATGGTGCTGGCACAACTGGATATCCACATGCAAAAGAAAGAATATGGACCCCTACCTCACTTCACACCATATACAAAAATTAACTCAAATGAACCAAAGACCTAAGTGTAAGAGGTAAAACTTTAAAACTCTTAGAAGAAAGTTTAGATGTAAATCATCATGACCTTGGATTAGGCAATGGTTTCTTGGATATGACATCAAAAGCACAAGTGGCAAAAGAAAAAAACAGATGCATGGGACTTCATCAAAATTAAAAACACTTTGCTCCAAAGTACACCATCAAGAAAATGAAAAGACATTTAAAGAAGAGTCAATACTTATCCTTCTCAAACTATTCTGAAAAATTGAAGAGGAAGGAATGCTTCCAAACTCATCTTACTGGTAAGGGCAGCATTACCCTGATACCAAAACCAGACAAAGACACTATGAAAAAAGAAAATTACAGGCCAATATCACTGATAAACAGAGATGCAAAAATCCCCAACAAAATGTTAGCAAACCAAATTCAACAATACATTTAAAAGATCATACATCATGATCAAGTGAAATTTATCCCAGGGATGCAAGGATGGTTCAATATCTGCAAATTAATCAATGTGACATGCCACATTAACAAAATGAAGGATAAAAATCATATGATCAAAATTCAGTATGCATTTATGATAAAAACTCTCAACAAAATGGGTATAGAGGGAACCTACCTCTACATAATAAGGGCCATATATGACAAACACACAGCTAACATCATACTCAATGGTTGTAAGCTGAAAGCTTTTCTTCTGAGTTTAGGAACAAGACAAAAATGCCCACTGTCACCACTTTTATTCAACATAGTATTAGAAATCCTAATTACAGCAATCAGACAAGAAAAATAAATAAAAGGCATCCAAATTGTAAAGGAAAAAGTAAAATTGTCACTATTTACAGATGACATGATACTATACATAGAAAATCCTAAAGATTCCACCAAAAAAAATGTTATAACTAATAAATGAATTCAGTAAAATTACAGGATACGAAATCAATATACAGAAATCTGTTGTGTTTCTATACACTAACAATGAACTACCAAAAAGAGAAATTAAGAAAACAATCCTATTTTCAATTGCATCAAAAAGAATTTAAAAAAAAACCTAGGAATAAACTTAACCAAGGAGGTGAAGGATCTATACTCTGAAAATGATAAAACATTGATGAAAGAAATTGAAGACAACACAAGTAAATGGAAAGATACACATTGCTCATGGATTGGAAGAATTAATATTGTTAAAATGTCCATACTACCTGAAGCAGTCTACAGATTCAGTGTAATCCCTATCAAAGTACCAATGGCACTTTGGACAGAACTAGAACAAATAATCCTAAAATTTGATGGAAACACAAAAGACCCTGAATAGCCAAAGCAATCTTAAGAAAGAAGAACAAAGCTGGAGATACCGTGCTTTCTGATTTCAAACTATGCTGCAAAGCTATAGTAATCAAAGCAATATGGCACTGGCACAAGGACAGACACATAGATCAATGGAACAGAATAGAGAGCCCAGAAATAAACCCACAATTATATGGTCAATTAACCTACAACAAAGGAAGCAAGAATATACAATGAGGAAAAGACAATCTCTTCAATTAATGATGTTGGGAAAACTGCAAAAGAATGAAAATGGACCACTTTTTTACATCATATACAAAAATAAACTGAAATGGATTAAAGACTTAAATTTAAGACCTGAAACCATAAAATTCCTAGAAGAAAATATAGGCAGTAAATTCTTTGACATTGGTCTTAGCAGTATTTTTGGGGGTATGGCTCCTCAGGCAAGGACAACAAAAGCAAAAGTAAACTAATGGGACTGCATCAAACTAAAATGCTTTTGCACAGTGAAGGAAACCATCAACAAAACAAAAAGGCAACCTACTAAATGGAAGAAGATATTTGCAAATGATATATCTGATAAGAGGTTAATATTCAAAAAATATAAAGAACTCATACAGCTTAAAATAAAAAAACAATCTGATTAAAAAGTGGGCAAAAGACCTGAATAGACATTTTTCCAAAGAAGACATACAGATGACCAGCAGACACATGAAAAGATGCTCAACGTCACCAATCGTCAGGGAAATGCAAATCAAAACCACAATGAAATATCATCTCACAACTCTCAGAATGTCTATTATCAAAAAGACTACAAATAACAAGTGTTGACAAAGATGTGGAGAAAAGGTAACTCTCATGCACTGTTAGTGGGAATGTAAATTGGTGTAGCCACTATGGAAAACAGTATGGAGATTTCTCAAAGTATTAAAAATAGAACTGCCATACAATCCAGCAATTTCACTTCTAAGTATTTACCTAAAGAAAATGAAAACACTAATTCAAAAAGATATATGCACCCCTATGTTAATTGCAGCATTATTTACAATAGCCAAGAGATGGAAGCAACCTAAGTGTCCATTGATAGATGAATGGACAAAGAAAATGTGCTATATATTTATGCAATAAAATATTACTCAGCCATAGAAAAGAATGAAATCTTGCCATTTTTGACATTTTGACCTCTTACCTAGGGCTGCTTACAATTTGGAAGGACCTAGAGGGTATTATCCTAAATGAAAGAAGTCAGACAGAGAAAGGCAAATGCCATATGGTTTCACTTATATGTGGAATCTAAAAAACAAACAAATAAACAAAACAAAACAGAAACAAAGTCATAGATACAAAGAACAAACTTGTGGTCTCCAAAGGGGAGGGGGTAGGGGAATGGGCAAAATAGGTGAGGGGATGAAGAGGTACAAACTTCCAGTTATAAAATAAATAAATGTCACAGGGATGTAATGTACAGTATAGGGAATTTAGTCAATAAGATTGTAATAACTTTGTATGGTGACAGATGGTTACTAGACTTATGATGTTGATCACTTTGTAATGTTTATAAATGTTGAATCACTATATTGTACACCTGAAACTAATATAATATATTGTATGTTAATATACTTCAATAAAGAAATGAAAAGACAGTGTACACAATGGGGGAAAGTATTTGTAAATCATGTATTTGTTGGCGGTGCAGTATCCAGAATATAAAGAACTCTTACAGTTCAACAACAAAAAGATAAGTAATCCAATTAAAAAACAGTCAAAAGACATAAATAGACATTTCTCCATAAAGAATATAGAAATGACCAATAAGTGCATAAAAAGACGTTCAATGTCATTAGCTATTAGGGAAATGCAAATCAAAACCAGCATGAGATACCACTTAATAAATTTTTGTTTCCTGAAGACAAGGTTGTATTTTTTAACGTTTTTGGGAAAAGCTTGAAGTAAAAGCCAAGTACCGAGAAGAAAAAGAGTAAGAATGTCTTGAGAAAGAGGAAGGTTGGCTTTGCTGGAGCAAAGAGTACAGCATATGCTGCTGTGTTAAGATTCCAGAAAATGGAGATACCAGTGAGGACATTTGTAAAGAGGCAAGAAGAAAAAAAAAAAACTAACAATAAAAAAAGCAATAAATCCCGCCCCAATATACACATCCCACACATGGGAAAAAAACACCCGAAAAGGCTCTAATATACAACCCTTTAAGTCTTGTTCACACTGAGCAACCACAGCACCTAAAGGGCACCTACTTAAACTGCAAAGGAAAAAAAAGCAAACAATAGAAACAAATATAAAAGAAACATAAAGCACAAAAAGAAGACAGCATTTAAAAATGTACTTTTGAAAAATTCCAAAAAGACTATAGAAAATGGCAGATGTCATTTAGAGTGATGATAACACACGCAGCCCACCAGTCTTGGGTGTGATGTGGTGCCACAGCATGCATTTATGGCTCAAGTGATTTAGGAGTCCTTGGAACAGGATGTCAGTCAACATCACTATGTTCCCCACACCAAGCAGATAGGGAGCACGTGGTGTCTCCTAGCATGATGTGGGACTGTTCTGCCCCTTCTCATTGCCTCCTGGGCTCCATTCTTCTGAGGATTGTTTTCTTCTACACCTTTAAGCTATCATTCCTCCTCATAGTTCCACATTAGACTCTGCCAGATTAGTTGCGCCTGAGTAAAATCAGAAGGGTAAAATCAAGAAGATTTCTATGTTTCTGCTGCCCATATCCCTCAATCAGAGAGTAAAAGGGAGCCAATGTGGGGGCTTCCCTCAATGTGTTCATGGGAGGTCTCTTCTGGGTATCTCATTCTCTTTTTTCTCAATATGAAAAAAGTCATGAGCTTCATTGTTTTTTCCTACTAAATCAGTTCTCCTGACTGACCACACTCATGCCACATTCTGCCAGCAACTTAGAACCTTGTCATCCCCCACCAAAGAGGCGGGCATTTCCTTACCAGAAAATGTTGCCCTAGTAACCTCTAGGCCTCCCTCTCAGGTTCCTCTCAGCCCATGCTCAAGGTGAAGAATCTGATTTTCTAACTTCTGATGAAGGCTAGGGACTTCCTTTGAGATCCTGGGCTAGTGGAGAAATAAGGAAAGCCAGTACGAAATGCCACTGAATTACACAACCACCTCCTCTCTGTATACTTTAAACTGACCTTGGCCTCCAAAATACTCTTACTGCAGCCCAGGCCTCAGGCACACCTATTCTCTGCATCTCAACTCACAAGCTGCGGCCATGGCTCCTTGAGGTTCCTCGTACACTATCTAGGACTTGCACGTCCAGCTACATGTATTCCCAGAGGAGAAAACTTTCCAGAAATAGTCAGAAGGCTGGACATGGGATAGCAATGCACTGTTATTTAAAGATAACAGAACAGGTGGACATTGATGAAGAAGAAACCTTTAGGACAAAGAGGGTTTTACCTTGACCAACCACATGACTGAGGTTCTGCTGTTTAAACAGAACATATATATATATATATATGTAACTTGAAAAATATAGTAACTATTAGTATCCCTTCATGGGATAACACCCGAAGGCCATCATTCCTTTGGGTGGTGCCAGGACACTTAGACTAAGACCTCATGGCTTAAGTGGATAATGGAGTGAGAATGCTGATTTTTGTTGTGATACAAGGAAGAAGTCTGCCAAAGGTCTGGCTTTCAGTCAATAAAAAAAGCCAAAATGCAGAAACCCTCTTGGAAAGGCAAGCTCCTTGTTTAGAGGGTCCATTGGCTAGACCTGAGGTTAGGGTTCAAGAGGGAGTAGAATGCTCAGATTAAAATATTTAGGGCTCCAGAATATACAGTCATCCATGAGAAAATCTCTAGGCCTTTGTAAGGAAATATCTCTAATGCATGCAGCATGCTTGCTGTAGCTAACTACATGGTACTATTCTCTGTTTTAAAGATAAGAAATCTGTCCCTTTTCCCAAAAGGGAAAGAATGAAAAAATGGGAGTCTACCACATGGAGTCCTCCCAGTTGTTCAATTTAAATTGCAAAGCCCAAGAGTGCCAAGTCTTCCCTAAGGAGAGTCCCTTGGCCTGAGGCAGTGGGTAGAGTGTGCTAGTACTTAAATATTAAAGCACAGTTAGACATTGGTGGAAACATCTTCAAGTTTTTAGGACCCATGGGGGTTCATCTTGGATGAATGGAAGGAGATACTTTTTAAATAAAAGAAGAAAACATTTTCAAAACTAAAAATAATAGTAACAAAAATACTGATTCCAGGGGACACACATGAAGGCCATCACTCCTTTGTGTGATGCCAGGACCTGTAAGAGAAAACTGTATGGCTTGAGTGTCTTACATGGTGAGGCCTGAGGAGTCTCTCAGGAGTACTGATTCCTGCGTGCTTGGGGAGGGGAAGGGGGTAGATGGAAGAAGTTAGCCAAAAAACTGGCCAAAGTTAAGACACAGAAGGCCTTCTGGGAAGGCCAACCCCCTATTAGAGGGTCCATTAGCTAGATTCAAGGACAAGATGAGCAGTGGGCCCAGAATAGGCAGTCGTTGGTGAGGAAGTCTCTTAACCTTTCTGATTTGTCTTGAATGCTTGCTTTAGCAAAGCTGAAGTGGTCATCCTCTATTAAAAGATGATGATAGCTTCGTCTCATTAAAAAATAAAAATAAAGAAAGTAATAGAGCAAAAACACACTGCACACTACTAAAAACTCACTAAAATGGGGGCTACCGCATTGAAACCTACCAAAGATGTTTTTATTTCCTGATGATGTCTTTTATTTGTTTGTTTGTTTCTTGTGGCAATCCTACCAATAGTTTATTTTCAGGATGCAATGTTTTTATTGAGGGCTTCCTTTATTCCCAAGGGGAAACATTGGAAAGCATTCCCTACCCCTGCCCAAAGGATAAAAACAAAATAAATGACAGTAAGAAAAGCTGGGGGGGGGGACTGGGGGCTTATACAGAAGTGGTTCAATATATCCTGTACTTTGTATACACTCTACACTTTTTATATTCTGATGTATATATTGAAAGGTCAATTTTTATAGAAATTTCTTGGAGCAAGGAAAAGAGCACCTGGAGACTGGACATTTTGGAATCCCACAAAGGGAAAAATCAGGTTTTACGCATCAAGGATCAGCTGTCCTTTTGGGAAAGATGAAGACAAGCTGATGCAAGCCTCCGTTAAAGGTACAGTCCATCTGTGAGTCAAAAATTGATTGTCATCTCTTATTCTGGGCTAAAATGGAAGCTCTGAAGGGGCAGCTGTTGCTTTGAGTAACAACCCACATTTTACTGATTTCTAGCCAAGCTCAGACCAGATGACCTTCAGGACAATTGGCCCATTAATCAGCAGGATGCCTCATGATTATTTGATGTCATTCAGCTCTCTATTTTCACACAAAACTCTTATTATTATCCTTATGTCTATCAAAGAGCCACAGGCACAAAGCCAGCTACGGCTAACCTGAATATTTGCATTTACAGGAAGATGTTGTTCTGCAAAGGATGGAAGTCAGTGAGAATTGAAGCTGGCTGTGATATGGGGAGATGAAAGTGGGAGTGCATGTTACTGGTAGAGTGATAGCTACAGCAGCTAGTTTTAATGCCACTGCTCTGGCTTGCTAGTGGCTTTCCCTACAAGCAGTGCTCTCAGACATTACTTTGAAGAGTCTCATCCCGTAGAAGGTCCCAGGAGCCATTTTATACTTTCCCCTTTCTGGCCTCACAGAAAAGACTTCAAAGGCCAGCTCTGAGGTCACAGAGCACTCTTGGCAAAAGATGAGATGAAGGAGGCTTAAAGGGTTGAGAGTCCTTTAAACTCCATTCCATTTCAGTAGTAAGCAATATCAGAGACACTTAGAAAAGGACTTGAGTTGTTGAGGCACCATCTTATTGGTCAGAGGTGGTTACATAGGAACAGTGGGAGGTTTTAGAGAAGT
The DNA here is from genome assembly GCA_031878705.1 of Tapirus indicus. Taxonomy (NCBI): domain Eukaryota; kingdom Metazoa; phylum Chordata; class Mammalia; order Perissodactyla; family Tapiridae; genus Tapirus; species Tapirus indicus. The sequence goes on along the minus strand of CM062942.1, from coordinate 94,560,314 downwards.
GACCTCATGAATGTACAGGTAAGACTCTCTGATATTCTACAGACCTCCATCTTTGTGGGAGCAAGCCCCACCCCTGGATGACCATACAACTTGCTCACTAGTCCACTGGATTTACAGGAAAAAATAGTAAAATATCTTAATAGCACACACCTAACTTCTGGAAGGAACTCAAGGCACCCTTTCTCCACAAGAGGGAAGCACCAAAGTGCCTGAAAGGAGATGATACAATGTGGTGGGCTAAAAGTAAGAGCTCTGATGCAAAAAACAAGCAAAAGAGAGCAGGGATGACTATACTAATATCAGACAAAATAGACTTTAAGTCAAAAACTGTTACAAGAGACAAAGAAGGACATTGTATAATGATAAAAGGGTCAATTCACCAAGAAGATATAGCAATTACAAATGTTTATGCACCCAGACTCAGAGCTCCTAAATATATGAAGCAAACTTTGACAGAATTGAAGGTAGAAATAGACAGCAACACAATAATAGTAGGAGATTTCAATACCCCACTTTCAATGACGGATGGAACAATCAGCATGAATAAGGAAACAGAGGAGTTGGACAAAACCATAGACCAATTGGATCTAATAGACATAAACAGAACACTTCACCCAACAACAGCAGACTACAGATTCTCCTAAAATACCCATGGAACATTCTCCAGGATAGACCATATATTAGGCTACAAAACAAATCTTAACAATCAAGAAGATTGAAATTATACAAAATATCTTTTCCAATCACAATGGAATGAAACTAGAAGTCAACAGCAGAAGGAAAACTGGAAAATCCATGAATATGTGATTAAACAACACATTCTTAAACAAACAATAGGTCAAAGAAGTCACAAGGGAAATTAGAAAATACCTTGAGACAAATGAAATGAAAACACAACATATCAGAACTTATGTGATACAGCAAAAGCAGTGCTAGGAGAGAAGTTTATAGCTGTAAATGTGTACATAAAAAGAGAATGATCTCAGATCAACAGCCTACCTTTACACATCAAGAAATTAGGGGAAAAAAAGAAACTAAACCCAAAGCTAGCAGAATGAAGGAAATAATACAGATTAGAGCAGAGATAAATAAAATAGAGAAAAAAAATCAACAAAATGAAGAGTTTGCTTTTTGAAAAGATCAACAAAATTGGCAAACCCTTAGCTAGATTAACTAAAAAAAGAGAGAGAGAAGATTCAAACAAATGAAATCAGAAATGAAACAGGGGGGCATTACGAGTGATGACAGAGAAATAAAAAGGCTTATAAGAGAACACTGTGAACAACTGTGTACCAAAAAATTGGATAACCTAGAAGAAATGAATAAATTTCTAGAAACACAGAACCTACCAAGCCTGGATCATGAAGAAATAGAAAATCTGAACAGAACAATAACAAGTGAAGATATAGAACCAGTAATCAAAAACTTCCTAACAAAGAAAGGCCCACGACCTTTCTGGCTGCACTGCAGAATTCTACCAAACATTTAAAGAAAAATCAACACCAATCTTCCTGAAATTCTTACAAAAAATGGAAGAGGAGGGAACACTTCTAAGCTCATTCTGAGGCCAGCATTACCCTGATACCAAAGCCAGACAAAGACACTACAAAAAAAGAGAAGAAAACAGACCAATATCCCTGATGAATATTAATGCAGGAATTCTCAACAAAATAGTAGCAAACAGAATTCAATAGCACTTTGAAAGGGTTATACATGATGATCAGGTGGAATTTATTCCTGGGATGCAAGGATGGTTCAACATAAGCAAATAAATAAATGTAATAAAACACATTAGCATTATGAGGGACAAAATTCACATAATCATCTTAATTGATGCAGAAAAAGTATTTGACAAGAATCAACATCCTTTAATGATAAAAACACTGAACAAACTAAGAATAGAAATAAACTGCCTTGACACAATAAAGGCCCTATATGGAAAGTCCACAGATAACATCATACTCAATGGTGAAAAACTGAAAGCTTTTCCTCTAAGATCAGGAACAAAGCAAGGATGCTTACTTCTGCCACTTCTAGCCAACATAGTACTAGAAGTCCTAGCCAGAGCAGTTAGGCAATAAAAATAAATAAAAAGCATCCAAATCAGAAAGGAGGAAGTAAAATAATTCCTGTTTGCAGATGACATGATTTTCTATGTAGAAAACCCTAGAGATTACACACACACACAAAAAAACTGTTAGAACTAATAAATGAATTCAGAAAAGTTGCAGGATACAAAGTCAACACACAAAAATATGTTGCATTTCTATACACAAACAATCCAAAAAGGCAATTAAAAAAACAATTTCACTTAACAATAGCATCAAAAAGAATAAAATACTTAAGACTCAATCTAACCATGGAGGTGAAAGACTTGTACACTGAAAACTACAAAACATTGCTGAAAGAAATTTTAAAAAGCACAAATAAATGGAAAGACATTTGTGTTCATGGATTGGAAGACTTAATACTGTTAAGGTGTCCATACTATCCAAAACAATCTACAGATTCAATGCAATCTCTATCAAAATCCCAACAGCATTTTTTGCAAAAAGAAGTTCATTATATGTTATGGATATTAACCCCTATCAGACATATGATTTGCAAATATTTTCTTCCATGCTATAGGTTACCTTTTCACTCCGTTGATTGTGTCCTTTGATGTGCAAAGGTTATTAAGTTTGATGTAGTCCCATTTGTCTATCTTTGCAGAAATAAAAAAAATTCATATGGAATTTCAAGGGATTCCAAATAGCCAAAACAATTTTGAAAAAAAAAGAGCAAAGTTGGAGACCTCATACTTTCTGATTTCAAAACATATTACAAAGCTACAGCAATCAAAACAGTGTGTTACTGGCATAAAGACAGACATATAGACAAATGGAATAGACTAGAGAGCCTAGAAATAAACCCCCATGTGTATGGTGAAATGATCTTCAACAAGGGTGCTAAGACCACTCAATGGGGAAAGGACAATCTTTTTAACAAATTTTACTGGGAAAACTGGATATCCACATGCAAAATATGAAGCTGGACCCTTACCTTATACTATATACAAAAATTAATTCAAAATGGATTAAATACCTAAACACGAGACCCCAAAGTGTGAAACTCCTAAAATAAAACATAGTGGGAAAGCTTCATGACATTGGGCTTGGCAATGATTTCTTGGATATGACACTAAGAGCACAGACAAGAAAGGCAAAAATAGACAAATGGAACTACACCAAACTTAACAACTTTTGCATGTCAAAGGACACAATCAACAGGTAAAATGGCAACCCAAAGAATGGTAGAAAATATTTGCAAATCATATATCTGATAAGGCATCAATATTCATAATATATAATAAGCTCCTACAACTCAACAATAAAAAATAGCTCAATCAAAAAATGGGCAAAGGACCTGAATAGACCTTCCTCCAAAGATGGTAAACAAATGGCCCACAAGCATATAAAATGTCTCTAATTATCAGAAAAATGCAAATCAAAACCTCAATGAAATATCACCTCACACTCATTGGGATGGCTAGTTATATAAAAAAAGAAAATAACAAGTGTTGGATGTGGAGAAATCTGAACCCTTGTGCACTGCTGGTGGGATTGTAAAATGGTAAAACCATGATAGAAAACATTATGGAATTTCCTCAAAAAAATGAAAATAGAACTACCATATGACTTAAGAATCTCATTTCCGGGTATATATCCAAAAAATTCAAAAGGAGGGTCTTGAAGAGATATTTTCACACCTGTGTTCATAGCACTATGCACAAAACCCAGGAGGTGTAAGCAACCCAAATATCCATCAACAGGTGAATGGATAAACAAAATGTGGTACATACATTTCTATAGACTAAAGTCTGTGTACTCCCAAAATTCGTATGTTGAATCCTAACTCCCAAAGTGTTGGTATTTGGAGGTGGAGCCTTTGGGAGGTGATTAGGTCATGAGGGTGGAACCCTTATGAATGGGCTTAGTGTCTCTACAAAAGAGATTCTAAAGAGCTTCCTTGCCCTTTCTGCCACGTGAGGACACAGATCTATTAACCAGGAAGCAGACCCTCACAAGAGACTGAATCTGCTGGCACCTTGATCTTGGACTTCCCAGCTTCCAGAACTGTGAGAAATAAATTTCTGTTGTTTAAGCCACCCAGTAAATGGTATTTTGTTGTATCAGCCTGAACATACTAAGACATACATACAGTGGAATATTATTCAGCTTTAAAAAGGAAGGAAATTCTGTCACATGCTACAACATGGATGAACTTTGAAGATATTATGCTAAAGGAAATAAGCCAGTCACAAAAAAGACAAATACTGTATGAATACACTTATATGAGGTATCTAAACTAGTCAAATTTATAAAAACAGAAAGGAGAGTGATGGTTAACAGGGGCTGAGGGGAGGAGAAAGGGAAGTTTTTGTTTAATCAGTATTGAGCTTCAGTTTTGCAAGTTGAAATAGTTCTTGAGATCTTTTGCACAACACTGTGAATATACTTACCACTGTTGAACTGTACACTTAAAAAGGATTAAGAATAATTTTATGTTATGTGTTTTTTACCACAATAAAAATATTTTTAAAAAACCAAGGGTTCTGAGATCTGACTGACTGAAAGTAGACATGAGCTTCAGTATTTTCATGAGCTGAAAGATCTAGGACAAGTTTCTATAGTTATATTTCAGTTCTTCCAATTATAAAAAGAGGATGATAACATAGTCCTTATTATACAGGGCTCTCGTCAGGATCAAATGAGATAATCGATGTAAAAGCACTGACCACAGTGCTTACTATACAGTAAGCTTAGTATTTGTTAGAAATGATTGCTAGCTAAGGACACCTTTAGGCTATAGTTCTAGAGTAAAGGTTTTCATATGATGAGGGAAACAAAGCTTGAACTCTGGTGATCAACGCACTCTTCCTCTCTTTTCTCACAGACCTCAAGTGGGTCAGAGAAGCAGCATCATGAAAGTGTACAGACAGGATGTTTCTGATACTCTGCCTCAGGTGGCCAGCTACATCCCTGGTTGACCAAAGATTTGTCTACCTAGCCTACTAAATTCACCAGAGAAAGATCTCAGAGCTCCCTCACCTAACTCCGCAGAAGAGGAGCATTCCTGGGATCAGAGGAGACAGAGTAGAATGATGTGGAGCTTAAGAGCAAGTTTAACAGAACTTGACAGAACTTGGGTACTCCTTATCATCTATGAAATCTTAGGCATGGTTTTGACCCAGCTTTGCCTCAGTTGTCCAATTGGGGATACAAATGTAAAAAGTCCTCACTGGATTGTTGTGTAAATCAAATGAGGTAACCTATGAAAACTCACTTAGCATAATGCCTGGCACAGAGTAAGCTTTTAATAAAATGTAGCTGTTAATGTTAGCCAAGGTGATCCTTGGGCCACAGTTCTGGTGAGTAGAGCTTTTGATGTCAGCAGGGAGCCATTAAACCTCCATGTCTTTGAAGCAAGCTTATTGTATCCTCTCTCCATTGCTCCTTTGATGTCCCTGAATAGGAATAGGGAGAGTAATTGGACCACCTCTGCTCTAGATGCAAGGACAAATATTCTCTTTCTCCCTGAATAGTTATAGGATTCTCTGTTCTTTGATTTTTAGACTACTAATTTCTAAAAGGAAAGAAAAGGCCTTGGGTCTAGCACAGAGTCCCAAAAAGTGCATGTTTAGCATCATGAGCCTTAGATCTGCATGGGGGCCTTAGGATGGCAATTTCCATCTCTGCCTCTTCTATTACTTTCCTTTACTATTCTCCTTAGCCTGCTTTTTTTTGTGATAACAGCTTTACTGAGATATAATTCAAATACCATTCAATTCACCCAAAGAGTTGTGGAACCTTCGCCATTATCTAGTTTTAGAATATTTTCATCATTCCTAAAAGAAACTCTGTACCCACTGAGCAATCACTCCCCCATCATCTCCCCCTAGCCCCTATCAACCACTCATCTACTTTCTGTCTCTATAATTTGCCTATTCTGGACATTTTATATAAATGAAATTGTATGATATATGATTTTTTGTGTCTGGCTTATTTCATTTAGCATAACGTTTTCAAGGTTCATCCATGTTGTAGCATGTGTCAGAATTTCCTTCCTTTTATGGATTAATAATATTCCATTATATGGATATACCGCAATTTGTTTATCTATTCACCAGTTGATGGACATTTGGATTGTTTCAAGCTTTTGGCAATTGTGAAAACTGCTGCTGTGAATATTCATGCACAAGTTTTTGTTTAAATACCTGTTTACAGGGGTGTTTTTTGGTATACATCTAGGAGTAGAATTGCTGGATCGTATGGTAAGCCTATGTTTGACTTTTTTGAGGAATTGCCAAGCTGTTTTCCACAGCAGCTATATGATTTTATATTCCCACCAGCAATGCACAAAGGTTCTAAATTTTCCACTTCCTCTCCAACACTTATTTTCCATTATTATTATTATTATTATTATAGCCATCCTAATCCATGTAAAGTGATATCTCATTGTGGTTTTGATTTGCATTTTCCTAATGACTAATGATGTTGAGCATTTTTTCATGTGCTTATTGGTCATTTACATATCTTATTGAAGAAATATTTACTCAAGTCCTTTTCCCATTTTAAAATTGAGTTGTTTGTCTTTTTGTTGTTGAGTTATAGGTGTTCTTTATATATTCTGGATACTAGGCCTTATCAGATATATGATTTACAAATATTTCTCTCCATTTTGTGGGTTGTCTTTTCACTCTCTTGATAGTATCATTTGATGCACAAAAATTTTTTATTTTGATGAAATCCAATTTATTTTTTCTTTTGTTGCTTATGGTTTGGTGTTATATCTAAAACACATTGCCTAATTCAAGACCATGAAGAATTATGCTTATGTATTCTTTTATGGGTTTTAGGGTTTTAGCTCTTATATTTAGCTCTTTGATCCATTTTGCGTTCATTTTTGTATATGGTGAGAGGTGAAGTACAGGTTCAGTTTCTCTCTTTTGCATGTGGACATCCAGTTATCCTTAACCTGCTTTTGGTTCCTTAAACAGTCTGAGCATTGTTATGACTTGAGGCCTCTTCACTTTCTGTTTCCTCTGCCTTGAAGTCTCTACCTTAGCTCTTTGCATGCCTGGCTCCTTCTGATCTTTTAGGTCTCATGTCAAATATCACCTCAAAGCCTTTCTCAAATACCCCATCTAATCTAAAGTTGCCTTTATTTCCACTCCAATACCTTATCTTATAACCAAATTTTATTTTTGTTTTAGAACTTATCACTCTATTTCATTAATTGTTCACTTGTTTTATTGGCTTTCTTCCCCACTAGAATGTGAGCTCTGCGAGAGCAGGGACTTTGTCCTGTTTGATCACTGTATCTCCAGTGCCTGACACATAATAGATGGTCAACAAATCATTGTGGAGTGAACATAATAGATGTTCACCCCACAAGTAGTATAATACTGACAACAATGTCCTCCAAATCACTTTGCAATGTAATGGATAATCTGTCCCCATGAGGATGGTTTTTAATTTTCTAAAATTTTTCCCTAGATAAGAAAATTTAGTTCTGGGAAGGGTAAAAGTGACTCCCTAAGGTCAAACAGAGAGTCTTTGATTTGTGAAGTGATTCCCATAGCACTAATTTAGCTTGTGGTGTCCCGCAAGAGTAAAGGAGAAAGACACAGGAGATCGTCCAAGGCCAAATCCAAGGTGCTTGAAACTGCTTTCAGCCTACCTGTTATACCTCGAAATTTCTCAAAATTCAAGAAAGAAAATCAGGTGGTACCAGAGTTGATGGCTTTTTGCCAAGCACAGCAAGAGTCAGCTACTGAGTGGCCCCTTAAAACTCATTAAAAATGAAAGAGACTTGTTAAGCTGGAAATACAGTTGCATTTCTGAGTGAGATTGGTTTCTCACAGCTCATCCTTGGTTACCTCCGGACAATGGTTGGTCGATAAAGCACTTAACACTGAGGGTTTTTAACCACTCTGCCTCCCTCAATCCCATATCCCCACATCCTTCCTGAGCCAGTTCTTCCTGAGCCAGCTCTTGTTCTTGAGAGGCTGTGGTGTGGGAAACAGGATGGTAAGAGAGCGAATGAGCAATTTTTGTCTCCTTCACAGGTCCTTGTCTCTACCCATCCTTTAAATGTGTATGTTTATCAGGGTTGTTCTTGTCCTTGGCCCTCATACTTGATAAGCACCTTGGTCATGTCATCTACTTTTAGGGCTAGCATCTTCCACACTTGAACTTTCAGCCCAGAACTTTCCTTTGAGCTCCAGAACCTATAACAATCTGTTTACTATATACTAGGATGTTCCAGAGATGCATCTAACCCAATAGCCAAGCTGAACTCAGTTATTAACTGGTCTTTACTGTCCATCACCAAAGAGAAAGGGTGTGGGGAGGTCACACTGCAATCTCCCTTTATTATTCCCTTAATGGAGGATATCTCAATGCATCCAGTTTCACAAAGCAGAAATATAAGATTCATACCATATTTCTCCACTTTTCTCATACTCTTTTTGGCCCATCCCCTCTGTTTCCATACAGCTTGCCTTCTAGAAACTCCTTTTCTGAATCCATCACTTAGTATACCTAAGAGTGCTGTGGCTTTGGAGAAGGCATTAAACTTATCTAAGCCTCAGTTTCCTGCCCTGAAAATGGAGGTAATGCCTACTTCATAAGGCTGCTATGAGGATCAACTGTACTATTCAAATTTAAGGGACAGTTACTCAGTAAAAGGCAAGTCTTGCTTGCAAAGATTAGGCAACACTTTTGCCCATAATTCCTGGCAAATATTCATGATGACAGCCTCCTGAGCAGATCTTCTAGATAGAAGGCATTTTAGAGTCACAGATGTACTTTGATGTCCCCGGAAAGCAGAACTATATTCCAGGAAGAGATAGAACAAAGTGTTTTGGCTGTCAATTGTATTTTACCCACAGCTGCCAAGGAAGCATGGTATATACTGCAGGTCACTAGGCAAATTCCCAAATGTGCCCTGGGGTGGTCTTACCCCAGCACCCAAATAATTACCCAAAGAACAAAGCTGAAGTTCATTGAGCAAGGCCTTTCTTATTGTGTGGTCCTTGCTTTCTGCAGCTGTTGCTTCATGGGATTTTGTGGGCAAGTAAACTGGATCATAGCACTGTCTCCACTGGTCAGCCACTAGCCCTATCACATTACCCTTGTGGAAAAGGCTGTCATATATTTCCTGAGCTCTACATCTCATTTCCTGAGCATTTTTTGGTTGTCCTGTAACCCTCACTTTTCCTTCAGCCTCTAAGCTAGTACCGAAATGGCAGGAGACACACTCATCCTTTCACCTCTTTTAACGTCCTTCTATAGTGTGGTTTCCCAGGTCTTTTGGAGCAGCCTGGCTGGCTACACCATGTAGCAAAGCCAGGAAGTGTAGTAATGCTGTAATCACCAGCTGGATGCCTAGAAACCAATCTTTGTGAGTGAGTTCCCAAAATTGACAAAGCTCCATCACTTGCTTCAGGAAGCAGAGACAAGGATAATAAGGATTTCTTGGTTCTAGAATGCTGCTTCTCTTGTTTCACCAAAACTCTTATAACCCAGTTAGATTATCCTCTGGGAGACAAATCAGGGTAGTTTAAAAAATCAGTTATACTACTAGTGGCCACTCTCCAAATATGGTTTGGCTAACTGTGAAGACAGGGGTGTTAGTACTAGAAAGGCTTCAAAAGACACTAATGGCTTTGTAGTGAGAGAGGTGGGATGGGGAAGAAAGACAGAGGAAATACTGTTGAGAGACTTGAAAGGAGACCATTTGTTCTTTCATCTGTCTGAACCATCATTAAGGACACTGCCCTAGGAATAGAATTCTAGTCAAACTTTGATTAATTGGAGCATGAGAGAGTAGACCTGCTGTTCATAGGCAAATCAATCTCACAAGTAGTTCAGCATCAGGGTACCCTGAATGCAGGGGCCAAAAGGGAAATGAAAAGTTAAATTTGGAGGTTGTAAATGCAAGATGATCACTGAGAGAAGAAGAAAGCTTTGAGAAAGACCCCAGGCCTGGAAATGCCAATATTATAAATTTCTATATTTTACAAGACAGTTTTCAAATATGAATCAGATAATGCTTTAAACTAGGCAGTGGATTCCCATTGCTCTGAACTAGGCCAGACCAGAAAGCCTGGTCAAGATTCAAGGGTCCTCAACAAGCCTGATTCAGACTAGGTCAAGGTAGCCTAAGTAATGAAGTAGTAAACCTCAGGCCTAAGTAGTAAACCTCAGTTTACCACTAACAAATCTGTGAACAATAGTACCTCGGAAACCCTGAGATAAAGATAGGAGTTGATGGCCATTGTTTCCTGTAGCTGCTTCTGTTTTCGTAAAGGTACTTCTGAAGTTGCGTGGACTTAGAGGCTTAGAAGCTGGAGACTGGCCACATCAGCAGCCTAGGGTTTACGCCATTTTGCCACAGCTACCTATGTTTGCAGTGTATTTTTTTAGTGCCACAATAAACTCATGGAAGGCCTGCCCCTAACCTGCCACTGTACTTAAAAGGAAATCCTACAAATCCCTGCATGATCTGCCCTCTGCTTACCTCTCCAGCCTTACTAGGTACCACTCTCTGGTTGGTTCACCAAGATCCAGTCCCACTGGCCTTTTGGTTCCTTAACATGCCAGGATCCTCCCCTTCTCAGAGCCCTTGAATTTACAATCTTCTTCCAGCTCCTCCCTTGCTTCTCATCCTTCAAGTTTTTAGCTCTATGCCACATCAAAGAAGCTTTCCCTGATTCCTCTATTTAAGGTAGGTCTCTCTCACCCCCATTATTCTATCAATGTCACTATTTTTTAATCCCTCCATATTCATTACTGTCCATTATTATCATGTGTGTTTGCTTGTTTAATCTTTTCCATATCCTTGAGTAAAATGTAAATTTCACAAGGGCAGGCTGTATCTTCTTAATCCTTGTGCTTCCAGCACCTAATACAGTGCCTGGTACATGTTGGCAGTTAGTAAGTAATTGTTGGTGGGTTGCCTTTCTCCAAGAGGGCAACAATCAGCATGGGTGATGAATCCCCCCTGCCTGGTATATGGGACTTTTTAAGAGTTTCGTTTAACATATTGATAGAAATTTCTCCATACATTTTGTCTTTTTAAAAGTTTATTTCAATATAAATACGCTCACAGAAAGATACTCATAGTGGTTAAAATAATGCAATTCAGTTTAACTTACACTATATAATTTGGACCCAAAATATTGTACATGATTTAAGTTTAAAAAAGGGGATTTGCAATCTGGTTTATTTTTCATCTATTGCGAATATAATAAAGATACTCTTTCAAAAGTTGTTAAAGCAGGCCGCAAGATCCAAGAACAGTTATCTTTGAATGATACACAAATAACACTCTAAAAGCTTAAAAGTTGGTGCAACAAAATATTTTTGAAATATTTCAGTGCCAGCTAACATATTGCATAGTGGGGAGAAGTCTATGTGCAACATATGAAACAACTGTGTTAGCTATTCTATTTTCATTAATATATGTACTTTATAAATCTACACAAACCAAGACTGAAGTAATTTCTTGAATCTGAGTTCCAGTTATGTGCTGGAACTGACTTGTACCAACTCATGAGAGTACATAGATTGTATATGTATATTCCCAATTCCACTTTCATTGACTTCAAGTGGGTAGCTTGAAATTGGCCATGGTGGGAGTATTTACACCATGGGAATCAGCAAATGCCACAATCTGAAGCCAGTTATTAAACATCTACTAGCACACCACATCACTGGTGAACACTATCAATTCATCCTCTGAGGTCAATAAGGAAGCTCAACAAAAGTTGTCAGTTCTGATTTTTATATTAAAATAAATATGTTTAATCTTTAGGTTTTCAGTCTAGAACTGAAACTATAGTATAGGCAAGGTGTACCTTCCATATTCAACTTGCACAGGGGATAGGTCATGAGGTCTATGTGCTTTAAAATTTGTAAGCCCTTATATGCAAACTCTCCAAAGTCTAAGGGCAATGGGACTCCAGAAATGACTCTAGAAATATATGGTGTCTTCTTGTACGACAAGAACAGAACCTACACCCATAGTAATAAGAAACTTTATTTTAAAAGAAAAGTAGCCCCAAAGAAGCAGCAGCTCTGATGAAAGAGAAAAAAATAAAGTGTATGCTAATGAGTATGGGGCTTATTTTGGGGGTGATAAAAATGTTCTAGAATTAGATAGTGGTGATGGGTTGCACAACTTTGTGAATATACTTAAAAAACTGAATTCTACACTTTAAAGGGGTGAATCTTATGGTATATGACTTATATCTCAACAAAGTTGTCAGTGAAAAAGAAATGTGAAATATATTGGAAAACAACATAAACACAGGTTCAAAGGATAGTTAGAGAAATACATTTTCACCAGCTGCTGACTATTTGGCTTATACTGATCTCTAGTGTGTTGTTAACCTCACAGATTCTAAAGAACTGGAGAGGGTTGACTAGCACGTTAACAAAGCTGAAAGCAAGCAGCATTTCTCTTTACTTCACTTTCACCCCCCTCTTCCTTTTCGACCCCTTTGTCCTAACAATTAACATAATGTCTCTACCATAATCTATTGGTGTGGGTCTAAACCAGGGGTCAGCATTTTGTCTTTCCGTAAAGAGCCAGACAGTAAATATTTTAGGCGTTGTGGACCATAAGATCTTCGTCACAACTACTCAACTCTGCAGTTGTAGCATGAAAACAGCCGTAGATGATACACAAATGAATAAGTTGTGACTGTGTGCCAATAAAACTACAAACACAGCAGCCTATTGGGTTTGGTGCATAGCACAGGCTCTGGCTGACCTCTTGTCTAGACTGCAGAATGTTGTGGGAGTGTTGATTTTGCTTGGGAAATTCTATTGTATAGGGCAGAGTTTTGCAAATTAGGGATGGGAGTGTGGATATGTATCAGAATTACCTGTCACCATATCTGGTCTTTGCAGGATCTCTTATTCCAGACTGATCAAAGGCAGAATTTAGGTATTCTCTGGGTGCCTGAGCGATACTCATTTTAGCATTATTAGAAATAGAAGTGTTGGGGGCCACCCGGTGGCGCAGCGGTTTGGTTCAGCTTGGCAGCCCGGGGTTCGCAAGTTCAGATCCCGGGCTCCTGCCGATGCACTGCCCGTCAGCCATGCCGTGGCGGCGTCACATATAAAGTAGAGGAAAATGGGCATGGATGTTAGCCCAGGGCCAGTCTTCCTCAGCAAAAAGAGGAGGATTAGCAACAGATGTTAGCCCAGGGCCAGTCTTCCTCAGCAAAAAAAAGGGGAGGATTGGCAACAGATGTTAGCTCAGGGCTGGCCTTCCCCACAAAAAAAAAAAAAAAAAATAGAAGTGTTCCCTTCTCAACCCTTCCCATATAATCTTATGAAAGCAGGGCTGAAGAGCATTTTTAAATGAAAAAATATCATGAGCCACAAGATGCAAGTAACTTTTTTTTCCTGAAAGAACTATCGACTGTGAAATTAAGAACAGGGAACAAAATTTTACCCACTAAATTAGATTATTTAGTATACATTTAAGTTTCCTTATTATTCCACTTAAGGGAACTGGAGGCACAAGGAAAAGAGGATAAAAAGCGGTAAGTAAAAATGAGCTCTTCTTAGAGTTGCATATAGTGATCAGCCCCCCAAATGACAGGTGTGGCCACTAAGCAAAGGGCAATATTTACTGGTGCATAGAGTAGAATCGACTATTTGTCTTATGTCAAAATTTTCAGCCATATCTCACATTCAGTTATTATGTGTCTGTTAATATTGACTTATTTTTAATGAGAGGATCTAGCATTTCTCTTTATATAGCCTTATATCTGAAGCAGTGATTCTTAAGGGGACACCAACTAGGAGATTATAAAACTTATCTCGGGAGCTTACACTGCCAAAAGTCTGACATTCCACTTATGGGGTCATTTCTCTCTTCCCCAGAAACTGCCTTAGTAAGCCATTATTACAGATGGGAATGTGGTTTATCAGTGTGTAAGGAAAGAAAAAGTGGTTAAAAACTGCTCATGGAAAGTAGCGAGACAAATGCACGCATGCGTGAATATAAGGCTGTATCACTGACAAAAGACAGAACGCCCGCTTGTATCTGCAGCAGGCTGGAAAAACTTTGCAACTTCATTAAATAATCAGGGTACAATGAATGTGTTAAACTACTAGTTCATTTTCTCTCATATTTTGAATTATTGCCACAAAATGCTAGAAAACAGGCCCGATAACCTTTATGGCATTCTGGGAAGGTGAGTGAGCCGTTATAGAAGCAGAGATACTTTGGTCATACGCTCTATTAAGTTAAGCTACTTACTATTCCTCCTTCCAACTCATTTTGTTCAGCAAAGTTCCCTGCTCACAAGGCATTTGGAGGGGAAATGAGACACAAATGCAAAAACTAATACAAAGTAGAAGGTAAAGTTTCCCCTAATAAATATGGAGTGCCAGGGACGTTCATAGGTGGGAGAGATGACAGCCGGTTGGAGCAGAGTGTCAGGCAAAGCTCCATTAATCTCCAGAACTCTCAGCTCTTTTCCCAAGCACAAAAGAAGTTATTGGTACTTGGGGATAAGTTAGACGCTGACTTTTGGTAATACCATCATTTTAAAAAAGGTATTATTTAGCCTTTTCAACGTGTGATTTTAAGTTTCTTAAATGTAAACTCGTTACATCTTGGAGCCATGGATGGCTCTGTTGGAGCACCTTCCCCATCAGACGGTGGAAATCAGTTTGGGGAAAAGAGATTATTCTGTCATACTCCGTTCAGGCGTGTGTTTTCTGAGTTGTTTCCAGCTACATAGCATAGGTCTGCTACCTAATATATACGGTGGAGACTAGGGTTTTGGAGGAAACTTAGGGAGAACCTCTATTCCTCAGCAGGCATTAGGGCAGCAGGTGAAGAAGTGAGATAGATAATGGAGTTCCAGTGTGGGTGTGCCTGCACATGCACATGCGCGTGTGTGCGCGCGCGCACACACACACACACACTGCTGGCTTGGCAGCTGTGAGGACGGAGGTGGGGGACTCAGTGCCCGATAAGCTACTTCAAGTGCCTGCATGTCCGAGGCTGGATTTGAAGCCTCCAGCGTGTTTGGAGTTAATTCCCATTAGGTTGGACTCCGCCCCTCTCTCCCAAAGGTAAAATAAGGTTTTCAGGCATCACTGCAAAGAGCAGCTGGGATTCCCATCCCCTTCTGACAAGCTGTGAAGAGTTGTTTCTCAGATCTGAGTCCGAAGAGAGGGACCAAGTCAGTCAGCCTTCGTGGTCAGAAGGTAAATTTGCAACTTGGGCCAAATGCAACTGAAACAGCTGGATAAGAAACTGCTTTGCTCTCCCCTTGCTCAGCCCCCTCTTCTACCCTTCCTTTCTCAGGCTTCCTGTCCTTTTATCTCACAGCTCAGAGAGCTGTTTTCTTCCCAAAGGCAGCCTGGTGCATTTTTACTTCCTCATAGTCTGTTGTTTGCACAGAGGCTAAGAGGAATCAGAGCTGGATTCCTATTTCGTATTGACATGGTTTGAGGACCTAAGGGTTAAATGCTGGTTGATGTCCCTAGGAGAGTTAGTAACTTGAGGAGAGGAAGTCCATATCTCTGGGAGTGGAGGGAGGGATTTTGTTCTGACCTGTCTATTAGAAGCAAAAGTGGATCCGGTTTGCTGATGTGCTATGTTGATCTCTTAGACTTGCCTAAGCTGGGGTTATGGGACTGAAATGGGTTGATGAGGTTAAACTGAAAGGCAGATGTTAAAGTCGTGGGCTGGAAATAAAAGAATGCATTCACTCAGTAAATATTTATGCATTCCTACTATGTGCCAAGCATGACGATTTCCAGAAAAACTTGAAATAGTTTAACTATAAATCTGTTCTTGAAAAGAACGCTAGGCCGAGTGGTTCCATTTTGTAGTGGAAAACTGAAAGCAGAAAGAAGCCCCAGGGGTGAGGAGAAATCACTGAGAGAGTGGTTGGGGGAGAGAGAAGGAAGAGGAGTGATGTTCTACTGCTTAGGTGACTTCAAGTCTTCTCTGTTACTTATGGGAAAGTGGAGTTTTCTCTGGTAGGGGGGAGAATTGAATCCTATCCTGGTGTTAGGTATTCCACACATGTTATTGCACTTGAACTTTACATTTCATTGTCTCCATTTTATAGATGAAACTGAAACTTAGAGATTTTAAGTGATCCTCTCAAGTTCATATAACCTGTTAAGGGGCAGACCTCAGGACCCTATCCCAGATTTGATTCCAAAATCTGGACTCTTAGTATTTCTCAATCACTAGTTTCCATCAGAATCAATTGAGGATTTTTTAAAAATGCAAATCCCATCAATTCTAATCCAGTAATCTTATAAGGAGTGTCATAGTCTACATTTTGAGCAAGCATTGAAGGTGTTTCTAATGCAGAGGGGTGAGGGCCCCCAATTTGGGGCACACTCTTAATATTCTGTGCTGCCTCCTATATCTGCTGAAGTGGCTGGAGAAGCATTCAGCCCAGCTTCTTCTTACACTGGCCAGATTCACTGGAGGTAGTCAGCTGTGGTGACATTTTATTCCATGTTGAGGCCATGGGTAGAGGGACTATTAGGCAATGATAGCAGGGCTGGGGCTATGAACCTAAGGGTGTGAGGGAATGCTTTACCAATTAGTCCATTGTTGATAGGGCTTAACAGTGTTTTGCTAGAGCAGATTGGAAGGAATATTTTCTAACTGATGGAAGGCGTGAGATAGGACTCCTAGCCAACCAATTGATCACTAAAGGTGGTGGCACTTGTCCAGCCAGAATAAGAACTGGAATAAAGATTTCTAATTGGCACCTCACTTTCCGAAGCAGAAGACAGATGGGGAGCTCAGTGAGCAGCATTTTTTGCAGGGAAGGGAGAAGCTCATATGAAATTTAGGGCAATCATTCCAATTCCCACCTTTCCAACCGCAAACTCTGGAGGAGAATAGTCCAGGACCTGACATGGAGGTTCTTTTTAGAGGCTCTCTCTGTCTCTGCATGGCCAACTTGATTTAGAATTGACCTTCTAGGTTGTTGACTACTCGGTTGGTCCTCTCTCTCCACTTACTCTCTGGCTTCCTGCTTTCTAATGCCTTACCTGCTTGTGAGCATCTCCACCTCAGGATGGAGAGATGCAAATGAATAAATAAACAAACCCAACACAGATAGTTTTGCTAGTCTTTCTACTCTAGGCTAAGAGAGGAGGAAAGGAGGGAGAAGGCTTAGAAAAAGGATCAGCAAGCACAAAACTGAAGAATTTGAAAGATAAGACTTAGGTCAAAAGTGAGGACTTCTTAAGCAGACAGTAGAATGGTGGTTTGCCAGGGGCTGGGGGACAGGGAAATGGAGAAGTGTTGCTTAATGGGTGTAAAGTTTCAGTTATGCTAGATAAATAAATTCTAGAGATCTTCTGTATAACTTTGTGCCTATAGTTAGCAATACAGTGTTGTACCCTTTAAGATACATTGAGGATAGATCTCATGTTAAGTGTTCTTACCACACACACACACCCAAACTCCACAAAACAATACAAGGAATTTTTTGAAGGTTATGAATATGTTTAGTACCTTGACTGTGGTGATGGTATTACAAATGTAGGTGTATGTCCAAACTCATTGAGATGTATATATTAAATGTGCACAACTTTTCATATATCAATTATACCTCAATAAAGCTTTAAAAAAATGAGGTCTTCTTTGCGTCACCAAGATACAAATGGGGAATAAAGCTCTTGGAGTAGCTACATTATGAGATGATTTCAGGCACAGGCGAACCTGGAGCAATTCCCATTGTGGAGCTAATACAGAGAAGGAAAAACTTCTGAGGGACTCCCGTGGCAGAAAACGAGGAGAGAAATGTTTGGGAAGTGGTAGTGGACTCTTTTGGAGGTTGTGTCTGAAGCAGAAAGATCTATAATGATCAGACTGCTTATATACCCAACTTGATACTAGCAGTCACATTGGGCAAAGACTTGTCTCTGGAGCAGGATTTTATTTGCCCACCGGAAACGTATGCCTCTGTATTTTGTTCATTTCCTAGGGAAGTCTCAGCACTGAATATGACTGATGTCTTTGTAACAGGGTTGGCAGGTAGGAAATCCACGCTGTCTGGGGGCATGAGGAGAAAGGCCTGTTGATATTCCTTTGCCAACACCAGTGCCAACAAAGCTGCTCCTCACAGACCGGTCTGAAACCAGTAGTCTTGCAGCCATGTTTTCCTCAGCAGCTGCAAGTCAGAGACTCCCTTTCTGACCACTTCGTGTTCTAGCCATTAACTTGTTGGCTGCTTTGCTGGACCCTGTTATAGTTGCCTTTACCTCTAGTCAAGTAGTGCTTTCCTTAACTCAGAAGTTTTGTGACAAGCTCGAGTGGGAAGGAAAGGATTTGAGTCTTTTTCTGTTGGAACTGTGGGAAAGGTAAGGTAGAGGAAGGATTTGGTTTGTTTTTCTCCACCAAGGAAAATATAAGAGCAAAGTTTCCAGTTTTATTGATACTAAGTGCCCACATGTGAGTAGGTACACATGAGAGTGAAAAGGTGAGAATAAATGATTAAAGACTTGACAATGAGGCACCACAGGGAGAGGCAGAGTGCTCATTTGGGGGAAGAAAGGCTAAATGTAAGCTACCAGCAGGTTGAGTTGATGAAGTGCTCTCATCTGGAGGACAGTGGCCAAGCTGTTCTCATTCCTTCTGAGGACCTGACCAAAGGAACTGGCCTTAAGTTCCATAAGAGGTTTAAAATGAGTCATAACAAATAATTTATTGACAGTGAGAGTTGTTAAGCTACTGAGAAAAATTGT